>OY728134.1:1524482403-1529482403 GCA_963277665.1 Viscum album | reverse complement strand
ATCTGATGGGTGCCTCATGGATTCAAAAATATTGAAGTGGACAGTGCTATCTCCAAACTCCATGGTAAGTGTCCCTTCATGGACATTGATGATGGTTTTGGTCGTCTTTAAGAATGGTCTCCCCAAAATGATGGGTGAGTGTGATGGTATCCTATCATCTTCCATATTCAACACATAAAAGTCAGCAGGGAATAAAAGATCTTTGACTTTTACCAGGACATCCTCCAGAACTCCTGCTGGGAAAACTGTGGATCTATTTGCAAGCTGGACCACCACTCTTGTGGGCTTCAAGTCTCCCATCTGCAAAGAAGTATATACTGAGTGAGGCAATACATTAATTGATGCACCTAAATCACACAAAGCATTAGAGAAATTTAATGAACCAATGGTGCATGGAATAGAAAACGTCCCTGGATCTTGACATTTGGTTGGCAATTGTGGTGTGATAAGGGCTGAGACGCTTCTTCCCAAATTGATCCTCTCATTCCCTTGAAGTCTCCTTTTCTTGGTACAAAGATCCTTCAAAAACTTAGCATACTTTGGAATTTGTTTGAGTGCTTCAAGCAGAGGTATGTTGATTTCCACTTTCTGAAAGGTGTCCAGAATTTCTTTTTGCAGTGCTTCTTCTTGTAACCTCTTTGATTCAATCATCCTTGATGGAAATGGTGGTGGTATATCTTTCTTCTCCCTTTGTTTCCTTTGAAATGGTGTTTCTTGTTTCTTCCTTCTTGTCCTATCATTATCACCCTCCTCTTTCTTATCTTCTTCCCGATGCATTTTTATAGAATTTTCATCATTTCTAACTTCATTCTCACCCATATTAGTTTTTCTTGTTTCAGGTTCAATGGTGGATGGTGGTTGGAGTTCTTTTCCACTTCTTGTAGTTATAATACTAACATTCTCTTTTGGGTTTGGGATTGTTTGGGAAGGGAGTTTACCTGGATTTTTGGTCAGAAAGTCCATGAGACTCTCAAACTTATTGGACAAATCTTTAACAGTGTCTTTCAGTCCTTCAAACTCAGATTTTTGTTGGTTTTGAATTGGAGGTTGGGCACTAGTGGATGGTTGCTCATAGGGTCTTTGGATATTGGTTGGTTTTTGGTACGAAGGATGATTATAAGATGGTTTTTGTTGAAATGGTGGAGGGTTCTGGAATTGATTCTGGAATGGGGGTTGGTTTTGAAACTGATTTTGGTACGGGGGCCTAGCTTGATTCTGTTGATTTCCAAATCCATATTGGACTTGGTTAGGCTCTCTTCATCCTTGATTTTGCTGGAACTGCCTTGGTTGAAAGCTGCTGCACAACTTTCCATTCCCTGTATTTCAACACACTGGTCAGTGAAATGATCAGGAGATGAGCATAAACCACATACCTTAGCTGGTGCTTGTTGGTCACTAACTTGCTTCAAGGCCATCTGTCTCACCAAACTAGTAAGCTCTTCAATCTTAGTTTCTAATAAGGGTGATGGATGAGAAGTGCGTACCTCATGAATACCTCTTGTTCCAATACCTCTTGTTCCAAATTGCTGTGAGTTTTGGGAAATCTTCTCAATCAAGCCCTTGGCTTCTTCTGGCGACTTTTCAATCAGTGCACCTCCAGATGATGCATCAAGAAGGTTTCTGTCATTGTCCAGTAGTCCTTGATAGAAGAAGACAAGAAAGTGGTGTTCCTCAATGGCTTGATGTGGACAGCTGGCACATAGCTTCTTAAATCTCTCCCAATACTCATAAAGGGTTTCTCCAGATGATTGTCGTATGGCATAGATTTCCTTCCGAATGGCTGTGCTTCTAGAGGTGGGGAAGAATCTTTGCATAAAACATCTTACCAGGTCATTCCAGTCATGTACATCTCCTGGTTGTAGGCCGTACATCCATTCTTTAGCAGCTCCATCCAATGAAAACGGAAATGCCTTCCACTTTACCTGCTCCTCGGTAATTCCACGGGGTCTGAAAGTTGAGCAAACATGTGTGAACTCTTTAATGTGTTTGTTTGGATCTTCACCTGTCAAACCATGAAACTTTGGAAGCAAAGGAATCATGTTAGGTTTCATTTCAAAATCATTTTGTAACACTGGCATGGCAAGTTGATTGTTTTGATTAAGGAATTGTGGTGCACAGAGGTCTCTAAGTGTTTGGTTTTGATTTTCAGCCATGATGACAGGCTCAAAGTGAACACTTGAAGTTTCACTTGAGTCTGCAAGAGGAACTTCCTCAAATTCAGATTCCAAATTAATGTTTCTAAGTCTATTCAACAAGGTTCTTTCAATTTCAGGATCTATGGGTAAAGGTTCAGTTTTTGAGGTTCGAGTCATGCAATTTTGAAGAGAAAAGATGAAAAGAGAGAAAAGAAAAGAAAAGAAATGTTGGCACTACCTCCCCGGCAACGGCGCCAAGTTTTGACACGTGCCTGTCGTGGGGTGTGACAAAAACAAATATTACCTAAGTTAAAATGCAGTAGAGTGGATTACCTAGGTTGTCTCCAGAGAGGAGTGCACAACAATTAAGCTGTCACCTTAAAATAGAAAGAAGTGAGGTTGTTTTTAGAAATTGTTTGATTTAGAAAATACAAGAAAGAAACTAAATAAAGTAAAGTAATTAAGTGAAAGTTTTGAAACAAATTGACAAATGATGTGATCTAAATCAGTGATATGAAATGGTGATCAGGTTAGGGTCAGTTTTCCAGTTGTAATTCTATCATTGTTCATTTAACCCAATTCTCCTCTGCTAAATCGTTAAGAGTGAGAATCCACAATTGTTTCTTCTCACTCCCTTGGTCAATTAAAAATATGAGAATAAACCTTAATAAAATCTTAGGTTGGTCTACTCTCCTTCCAATGTGTAATAGAGTTGTAGAAAATACCCCCAATTATCTTAGGCAATCCCCAATCGGGTCTTGTTTATCCCAAGTAATCAAGAACATTCACTACTCCTCACACACGTACTGGTGATCACCGAGTACTACACCACTAAATCCCGGTATATTCCATTGTTTATAAACCAGAACATAGTGGAGGGAGATATTGATCATTGACCAAATAAAAATGAACAACAGAATCTAAAATCAGATACAATCGTACATGATAATAAAAACTGTTATAAGAAATTGAAACAGATTCGCAGAAGAGAAAAGAATTTTAAAACATTAAGAGAAGGAACTCATGAAATACAACATGGAAAACCTCCCCTTACCCAATCACACAGAAGTTTACCCCACCATGGTAAGGGTAATTGTGACTAAGGGGAAAGAAGAATTCATTACAAAACTAAGAAGAACAAAAGAGAGAAAACAAAGAACAGAAAATTTGATGCTCCAGAATCTGTACTCCAGAAGTTTGCCTCTGTTATGCCCACCAGACGGCCGAAACTCACTGAGGTCCCTTCTTATAGAATGTTGGAAATGAAGTTTTCTATCGACCCTTAAAATTTGAGAGTCATTGGACAGGTGTAAAGAAAGATATGGCCGAATCAATGACCATTACTTTTCTGGCCGCCAAACACTGTTTCACCCACTCCATTTTGACGCGTCAAAAGGATGCATTAATGAGCTCAATAATTTATGAAATTTAATGTGAGCCGTCCTTTGGAAGTCCTCTGTCGACACCAGCTGGAATCACCTCATTCTAAGGTCGGCTGAAGAAGATATTGCATATTTAATGAAGTGGGGTCCATTCTGCCTTCCAAACTGATTTCTCAACTTGATTTAATTTTCTGCACCATTGGGTTTCGAATTGGGTCTTGGTTCAGAAGGAACATTTTAAGCCCACAAGTATAGGAATCCTACAAAAAAAGATTCACTTCAATTGGACCCATATTATAAAAGTTATGACCGAAAAACAGAAGCTATATAAAACTGACAATTTTACAGAATTACCTCATTTTCACATTTAAGCCCAAAATACACCAAAAACACATAAATGATGCAAATACACTCACATTGAATAATTAGGAGGGATTAAATCATTGAAAAACATATAAATAATAATGAAAATATCAACTCTATCATGCGTGGAAAATATTTATCGAAAAACATCTTTCGGAATACCTTCCATTCCAAAGCCTCGATCTCCTCCTCAGGCTTCATATTTTTGATCAACGTCCACCATTGATCAGCTTCACCCTCCATACGATAATCCGCCAGGAGAACCTTCTCTTTTTTAGAGCATTGGAGGATGGAGAATATCTTCTCAATGGAGTTGATCCATTGTTCAGCGATCGTGGGATCAGATGATCCACTAAAAGTAGGAGGCCTTTGTCTCATGAAGCTTTCAATAGCGACTTGTTCTTTCTTAGGGGGGGTTGAACGTTCCTCTTGACCAGTGTTTCTATTCAAAACTTGAGTTAGCTGAGAGAGAAGCGTGACAAAGTTCGCGATTCCCGCTCCCATTGGATTGGGCATCTCATAAGTACAATCATCATACTGATCTTCACAACGGTTGTTAGCCCGAGTTCTCCTATTACCGGCCATTGGCTGGAATAAAAGAAAGTTAGGGGTAACGCATAAAGGTTAATCCAAAGACAAAAGTTGATGACTTATAAATAAACTTTAATCTCTTTAACTCATGAGTCTATAGGATTCAATCCAGGCTTTTCATGATCTTCCTTCTAAAATATATTCTTAGGGGCATTTTTCCTTTAATAACGGTTCATACTAAGATTGTGAATTCATCAAAACATATCCCCCAGGAGTGTCGTAACCAAGAGTGCAGTAAGGCCCGTTGTCGTGCACCAGTTCCCGTTCGAGTCTAGCTCAAAGCGGTGTTTTCGGGTTTTACCCATAGGATACATCTGTGTCAGAGCCGCCTTTACCTGCTCGTATCCAGACAGGGATGTATTTGTTTGAAAAACCACTTACTTAGTATTTACCAAAACATAGGGATGTTTTTATTATGCTTAGTCTTGTATCTAAGGCTTTACTAGGGTTTCCTAATCCCAAAAATAACTAAACATATCCTCTGATACCAACTATGACAACCCTGCTTTTTATTACAACTTAAGCATGCTTTATTACATAAAACATCACTTGATACAACAAAGAAGATCGAGAGGTTTAGTGTCTTTGAGGCTTAGGATCATTACATAAAAACTTTAAACTTGAAATACAACATCTTTATTGAAAACTTCATTTACATGACCACTACATTCCTTCGTACTTAGCATTGCATAGGATAACCTGAGGACATGCATAAGAAAAGGGTGAGCTATAAAGCCCAGCAAGGGAGTAAACAATGAATAACATGAGGAGTGAAATACATGTTAGGCAATAGGAATATCAATAGAGCATAATAGAAACATGAACATAAAGGCATGATAAAGCATGATAATCATAACATGGAAATGTGGCAACAACACTTAACATTGAATTAGCATGAGCCAAGGCTCATTGCACATGGAGCATGAGTAAACTCTCATTGCACTTGAAGCACGAGTAAACCCTCGTTGCACTTGAATTAGCATGAGTCAACACTCATTGCACATGACGTATCATGATACTATACTTTACCCAATGCATTGGAGCGCTATAAAGGGCGCACCCTTCTTAAACATTTCATTTCATGCATAAGTGTGACACATGGATCATAAAACATGGATTCATAAAACATAATCATTTCTTCCACGATAAAGGAATGTGGAATTCATACATGAAACTTTATAATCAATATGTAAATGTGCATAAAGGTGAATACCCTTGATGGAGAAATGGGCATGGTATTCACTACACAAAAACATTGGCTTAGAAAATTGGTGCGATTTCGGCAGCGTAACGACGTGACATAAGAATTCATAAAAAAGGTTGATGAGAGAGAAAGGGGTTCCTCATCATATTTACATGTAATGGACAGTAAGGAGATCATATATATACATGTCCCAACAATAGAAATGGAATTTAGATTCATGATACAAAAGTATTGCTTGAATGTAAAAGAAGAGAGAGAAGTTCCTTTCGGAATTTCGGCATAGTAACGGGTGTACATGGGAGGCATTTAATGAGAGAGAAAGGGTTCTCCCATCATTCAAACAATAAGAGGGCAGTATGGGGGAGGTGCGAAACCATACCCCAACATTCATAATTGAAATAAAAATGGCAATACAACTTAAAGAAAATTGACAAAAAATGAGAAAGGAAGAAAACCCCTTACTTGGAAGTGTGCTTCCAAAGGCTAGAGAGAGGCTTGTGAGAGGCTTCTTGGGAGCTTGGGGCACCTTGAGAGGATTCTAGAGAGAGTAGGACAGAGGTTGGACGAACTTCAAGGGCTTTGAGTGAGGAGGAAGTGGGAGCTTGGGTGGGTTTACATAGGAAAGGTGAGAGAATTCTTTATTATTTATGTTTGGGACCCCTTATATTAAAATAATCCAAACCACAAACCAACCCATGGTATTTGCCCATGGTTTCTGGAAAAGGAAAGAGGAAAACAATATTTTACAAGTCCAAGGTCCGAACTTATTAAAAAATTAGGGTTGTTTATGTGGAGGTGAGTCACACTCCCATGGAAATTAATTTAAAAAGGCAAAGTGTTGAATAAGTCTTGAGGGCTCCATTAATGCTTTGAAAAGTGAGTCAAACAAACCCAAAACCTCATTATTTTAATGATAAAACATATATTGGCCGAACATAAGGATTATGGTATTTTATTATATCACCATTGGGTCATTATGATGTCATAAAACACATTATATATTTAAAAGGTATTTAATTTTTACCCAAAAATTTGACTGTCTCAGAAAATTATGAAAAATTCACCGTTGGATAATTTCGACGTCCTGATTCCAAAATTAATATTTATTTTATCTAAATAATTTTCTAAATATGTGAATTTTCACTTTTAAAATAAAAACCGACATTTATAAAAAAATTCACGGGTTTTGACAGAAATGGCTTTCAAACCTTAATAAAAATTTTAATTGCATTCATAAAATTATAAGATCATTTATATTTAATAAAAATTAATATAATATTAATAATAATATTTTATTAAAATATTATTTAATTCAAAAATCCTTTAATTTAATAAAATATAATTCTTAATTAAATAATAACTAAAAACACCATTTGTACTTTAAAAACTAATTACAATGTATCAAAAATGACTAGAAATTATATTCATTATTATATAAAAATAAAAAAATAATGTACATGAACATGGTGCTACTTATTTGTTACATAACCCCTTAAAATAGCCGCATAAGACCTAAGGGTAAGGTGTGCGATGGTGACAGACTCTTGGGGTTGCTCGGATAACATCGCTCGAGTGATAATCTCTATCAACTTCCATTTTTCCCGTAGACGATCACGTTCGAGCTTGACTTGATGAAGCTCGGCTTGGGCTTGGTCAAGGGCAAAGCCCAAAGACGCCACCTCTTTTCCGAGCTCCGACAAATGGGCTTCGTAAGGGGCAATTCTACTGGATGAGGTCATCGCTTCCTTTGTCTGAGTAGAAAATTGGTTCGTTAAAGCCTTATATTTAAACTACCCAGATGATCACTGTTCAACGGCTATAAAAGTAACGGTCACAAATCTTAAAGTAAAACTAAAAAAGTTGATATCTTATAAAAACATTTTTCATAAAGAAACATTTAACTGGATCAAGAGGGATTTTCCATTAATGAAATTTTGGGTCGTTACAGTATCTTTCTTCTGTGGTTTATCCTTCGTGGATTCTAGGAGACCTTCGGGGGTCTCGGGGTTCCTACTGAGTATCGTATACTCACCCATGCACGAGCTATGCCCACACTACATTGTGTTGGATGCAGACGACAGACAACACTGATCGAAGAGGAGACTTGTGGAGCTGAACGGTACCCGGAGGTAGACCACTTGGCGAGACGTACACGGAGTGGACGGACAGACTTGAGGTGCTGAGGAGACCATTTGTACCCACCATTCAGGTGGGGTTCCCGGAGGACGACTCAATGGTTGATGTTTTACTTTACTGCAGTTGTACTAGCTTTTCAGTTGTATTGTACTTACTGTTGGGCTTGTATTTCCGACCTCTTTCCTTTCAGCACTTACTTTTGTATTCAGTATTACTTAGTGTTTTCTTATGTTGCGTACTCCGTTGTTTTTGTTTACTTTTATGAAGGCAATGTCTTCCCTTTTTATCAGAATTTACGCCTTTGGTACCAGTCGTCAGCCCCTGGCCTATGGAATGCGGGCTTGGGGTAGTCACGGCACGGGCCCCGAGAACGGGTCGTGACAAACAAACCACACTCATCAATTGTCACTCGCTAATTGGAGTAGTAGTGGTTTCAGAATAGAATAAAACAAAAGAACTGAATGAAAGAAAAGATGATCATCAAACTTCAATAGAAAATTCAAAAAAACATTAATTTAGATAGAGATTATAGTGAAAAAATCATGAAATATAAGCTCAGAAATAAACCACCACTTGAATATATAAGATTCATCCATAATAAATATATCCGCTCATGATCGTGAGGTGCTGAAAACATTTGATCTTCATCCGCATCGAAATGGTAGTAGTTCTGCAAAATATCCTTTGCTTTCCGCTCCCATTTTTCCACTCTAGAAAAGTTTGTGTGAGTTGTTGCTGCTCGCTTCCAGAAAATCTAGAATTATACCCTCCCTTTTAACCTCCTGATTCTACCTATTAATATCTTTATTATTATTATTTTTTCTATCATACAGAAAATATAAAATCATTTTTACAACTGGTAGCACCTGGTTTGTTTGCAACTCTCTTCCTGGTGATAGTTATGTGCAATTAGTTTATCCCTCATAACAAATTATTTTTTCACGTGCATCCAACTAATAACTATCTCAAAAAAAAAAATATGAACAACTTTCTGGTCTTCATTCATACAACAAACTCAATTTTGTAAAGATCGAATTATCCCTAGCATCATCCATCCTTCTTAGGCTCACCTCTGTCAAAATCAACTTAAACACACGTCACTACAAATTTATCCAGTGAAAAACCTGTTCCAGACCAAAACACAATTTTAGCCAACCAATCATCTCTACCTTAAACCTCTAATGCAGTTTCATCTTCTTTAAACATGTTTCCATGATCAAATTCAGCTTCTAAAAACCCCACATGACAAAACATCAAACAAAAATCATTCACTTGGCTTCATTAAAAAAATTTCCACAATGGGAAGAAAACCTCAAACATGAACCTATAAAGGAAGCACATTTGAACAAAAACCATCCACTGAGTTCATCTACATGTACTCGGTTCATTTTCATCAAGCTTGCAAGCACCCACTTGGTCTCGAAACCCTAATCAATAGTGAATGAAACCATCATCCTTGGATTCTCTTGGATCAAGTTCAGCCATAATCGATTGAATTCGACCAATCCGTTGGAGTCCTTCTTCAATCATATTTGGGTAACTGATAAGTGTATTCCATGAATACTTTTTAGAGTGTTTTAATGTATTGATTTTTTATTTAAATGAATAATCTTACAAATTTTGGAGTGATTTGACTTGTTTTATGTCTTATGGCATGAAATAACAGATTTATGAAAAAGGAACAAAAAGAGGAGAAATTATGAGCACTCACGGCACGACATTGGATTTTTGAGAAATAAGTTGAGATGAAAAACTGGAGTAGAATGATTACATGTCGTGTAATGAAATTACACATCATGAATTTTTCAAAAGGAATTAGCCGCAAAGGATAAGTCATGACTTCAATACATGCTGTGAAACATCATCACACGTTGTGTAACTCGATTACATGACATGAATTTTTTTGGGAAAAGATTTTAGAGAATATTTTCTTGAGATTCGTGATGCCTGAAAATCAAGGGATTACACTTCGTGTAACCCATTTACACATCATGACGATGGCAGGAAATTGAAAAATAAACGCGATGTGGCCGAGGCTTTGATAATTTTCCCTAAAAATAGAGCCCCTCAACTACACATTTTGTAAATTCTAGGATAGAGGAGGCCAAGAGATATTGACAGAAGGCTGTAGAATATGGAGTGACAATCTAGGGTCCTGCTTCACCGATGTTCTTTGCCGCCATTCTTCTTTGAGTACCTATGCCACTCATTCTCATCATGCCTATCACGAGTGAGTAGTTTTATTTATGTTGGGTGATGTGATTATAGGGGGATGTGTTGCTAGGGATTATTTATATTTTATTATTCTTGTTTTGGATAATTGAACTCATTTTATCAATTTCAAATCTCTTTCATTTGCAATTGCATGACCATTGTTTTTGAATTGAGGAGTTTTATTTTTTTGCATCAATTAATCACCTTAGTTTGTGTGTGACCATTATGAAATCTAGGCCGATTATGTTTAAATATGGTTTTGGGTTACCTAGTTTTTTGTTTTCACCAAGTAGATGATCATTCCAATAGTGCAATCGCATTATTAGGGTATGATACACTGACCAAGGATTCTTGTAGACCCAATTCCGACTCCAAACCCAAATGAATCTATTTTCAATTAAATCCCTAGCACACAAACCTGAAAATCACTGAACCTGACATGCATCTATCTTGATATTCAAACCCAATCATCACTACTGTTATTTCTCTTTTCTCCAATCAAAACAATCAGTTGTAATTTTATTTTCTTAATTAATTTAGAGCATACTATCTGTCCCTATGGGTTCAACACTCTGAATTTCCAAGTACTACATTTTTAGTTAGTTAGTTTGAGTTTTTATAAATTACTAAATTTGTTTTTCCTTGTAGGATTCAGCGATGCCCTATGAGCTATCAGTAGCATCAACATCAAATGATGGAAGCCTCTTCAGATCTTTGATCCTGATTTAAACTTCAAGATTCATTTGAAAACTTTGGTTCAATCAGTTGAGGCTTCAATGTCTACAAGAAGCTAAGTTGGATCTCTCCTTAGTAGTGGAAAAGCCTCGATTTCAACTTCTTCATCGACCTTCAACAGGCTCGGTAGCACATTGTTCAACATAGTCGGAACTTATCTCACAGTAAGAAAAAATTTCAAACCCTCCTTCTGATAGGTTCAGAACATAGAAGAAGATAAACATCCATGACCACGCGAGCTCGATCTTAGAATATATTCAAAGATTTCATTCTCCAAGATTGATTCAATTCTTCATTCGGTGATCTCATCTTCTTCTCAATTGGCCTCATATCATCACTGATTTGAACATAGCCAAATATTTGGATATGTGGTTCACACAGCTGATTATTTGGATACGTGGTTCCATTAAAATTGGAAATGTGTGGTTTCTCCCTTAAAATCGGATACGCAGGCCACTTTAAAAATCCCATACGTGAGGGCTATGAAGAAATTGGCTACGCGACCCTTATGGAAATTGATTATGTGATGCTTCTGTAATAAAACCCATAATTTAATAACTCGCTAAATATTCGAACATAAATAATATAAAATATAATATAATTTTTTAAATAATTAAAAACAAAACAAAACACTAAATTAAAACTCAATACTTAGTTAGAAAAATAAATGATTAAAAATTAGAAACATAAAACATAAAATAATAAACTTACTAATTAATTTACAAAATAATGAAAATAAAAAATTATTAGAGTTGAATTATAATTTAATGTCACAATTTATTAAATTATTTAAATAAATTAGATTAAAAGAAATTATTTTCTAAACTATAATTAACTAATTAAAATAATATTTCTAGAAACATAAAGATGAAACAAATTAAATACATGAATACAAAAAATAAAAAACACTAAAATTAATATTTTAAAATAATATTCAAAATTAAATAATAAAATCAAATTTTGAACAAAATTATATTTCAAATATAAAAAAATTAATTAATCATAAAATTATTATTTTAAGAGTTTTATTATTTTAAGATCAAACAAACACAAAAGTAAATTAACCAATTAAAATATTATCTTTAAAACTAAAATATAATTAAATTAAAGATATTATGCGGTAACATTTTATCAAATCAAAATCACATCAAATTATTCGACACTGAGTTTTTTCTTTTCATCATGAAAACAATGATCCAAATTCAATGGAATGAAATAAATATTAAATTTGAAATACTGATGGCCATGAAAAATTGTTTTTCATAACAATTGCTCCCCTTGGATTTCATTAAGCAGTGAAAATATATTACCCTCAATCAATTGAGTATTTTTACTATGAAATAGATTATTGTTTTACAAAAATGATTAACCTTAAAAATTTGAATTCAGATTAAACCCATTTCAATTATCATTAAACTAAAAGTACAAACTTTTATTTGGCTCTTGGAGAAAAGACTCACAAAATTAGAAATCAAATAAATTAGACATTATATTTGGATGATATAACTTAATAAATTAAAATGAAGTATAAATAACTCATCCATTAACTTTAAAAATAAAATAATTAGTTCAACCTGAATTAGGATTTTCATTTCATAATCAATTTGAATGAATATGTTATGAGTTTGAATCCAATTTCAAAAATTCAAAGGAAATGATAATTGTATAACATTCACACAAAGCTCAAAATTTTCCCCGCTGTTGAATCTATGATAGAGAAACTGGTTAAATCCATTTAAAGTTCAAGATAGATTTTAAAAATCCAGTAGATTAAAAACATGTTCAAAGGGTTACAAGAAATCTCTATGTATTTTTGACACACACCTAATAAATAACTACAAACAACATGCATAAAAGTGTACTACTGGTTACCACTTCAAAAATTAATCTCAAGATAAAAGTTTGTATGCTAGAACATGTTTAAGGAATAGTTCGACTTGATTTTCAGCAAAGAATGTAAAATCCATCATGACAGGACACTAACACACAATCAAAACAATGAAATTAATAGTGTTAAAAAGCATGTTTTAATAATAATTTTATCATTAAAATATTCTTCCAATTTCAACTATTTTTAAACATTTAAGTTCTAAAGCAGCAATAACAACAAGCAGAATTTAAGTGCATGAAAATGAGAAAAAATTTAACGAAAAACTCCCCTAGATTAGAATATTTATTCCCCTTAAATCCAAAAAAATTCCCTTTCCACTATCTAAAAAAGCCCCTTTATTTAGCTTTAAATCTTTTAAAAATGTAATCAAATAAACATTATATTATAGAAAATTTCAACTCTGATAAAAAAACATGAGTTTAAGAATGTAAGGGGATGAATAAAGTTGCTTCAACTTGAAGATCCTCTAATCATTTTAAATCATTAAAATTATGCTATAAGAAGCATAAAGTGTCCCCTAGTATATTTCCTTTTAGTTAACAATAGTAAAAGTATCTTCATCAAGCTCATTGTATTCATTGAAAAGAAGCACTTTGAAAAAAAGGAAAAATCCTAACACTAAAAAAGGTTAGTACCTTCCCCCACACTTATTTCAAACAAAAAAAAAGCAAGGGAGGAAAAAACCTGATTTATTCAATGATATTTAGCTTCCAATAAAAGGAACTCCTCCCCTATAGTTTCTTTATTACCTTCTCTAAATAGCTTAAGACGATGTCCATTAATAGTGAATGGAACATCTTTCCAAGTATATTGAATATGTACAACACCAAAAGGGAAAACATGAGTTATAATAAAAGGACCATCCCATTTGGAGTGAAATTTACTTGAAAAAAGATTCATCCTAGAGTTTTAAAAAAACACTTTATCTCCAATCTGAAATTCTTTATTCAAGATCATCTTATCATGCACAACCTTGGTTTTATCTTTAAAAATATGAGAATTTTCATAAGCATTGTTCCTTATTTCATCTAACTCTTTAAAAAAACCTTCCCCTCTTTTCCAGGCTCAAACAAATTTAGATTACATGACTTGAAATCCCAAAAATCTTTATGCTCCACTTTCATAGGAAAATGAAAAACCCTTTAAAAAACTATCCTATAAGGTGACATCCTTATTGGAGTCTTATAGGCAGTCCTATAGACCCAAAGAGCATCCTCAAGCCTTAAGATCCAATATTTCTTGTTCAGGTTAACAATTTTCTCAAGAATATTCTTAATATCTCTATTTAAAACTTCATCCATACTCTTCGTTTGAGGGGGATAGAGTGTAGACACTTTATGACTTACCCCATATATTTTCAGTAAAGCCTCCAAATTATATTACAAAAATGGGTTCCTTGGTTTGTGAGAATAAACCTTTTCATCCCAAACCTAAAAAACAAATTACTCTTGAAAAAATATGACACCACCCTAGAATCATCATTCCTAGTGGGTATATCTTCAATCCATTTTTACACATAGTCAACAACAAGTATGTGGTACAAATATCCGAAGTAATTTGGAAAAGGACCCATAAAATCCATTCCCCAGACATCAAAGACATCACAAAACAAGAAGGTTGTTGTGGCATATCATGTGTTTGATAAATTTTTCCTTGGAATTGAACATATTTACAAGTCCTAAAAAAATCAGGCGAATCTTTGAAAATGGTGGGCCAAAATAGAACTAAATCTAGCACTTTTCCAGCATTTCTCTTTGGCGCAAAGTTTCTACCACATCTCAAATAATGGAAAATTTTCATAACTGAATAAATTTCAGAATTTGAGATACATCTCCTAAAAATCTGATAACTTCCCATGTTCCATAATTAAGGATCATCCCAAACATATTTCCTTGACTCACAAATCAATTTAGCAACTACTTAGAAAACCAATGTGGAACAATTTCAGCAGATAAGTAATTCACAATGTTTTAAAACCCTAGACTCTTGTTAACAGCTATAGAATACAACTTCTCCCCAAGGAAAAAATATCTAATAGGTTCAAAAAAATAATTTTAAGGAAAAAACTCTGCATGTATCCTACTCAAATGATCAAATATGGTGTTTTTAATTACTTTTATATCTTGGAATTCTATATAAAATTCTTGGAGCAATAAGATCCATCTAACCTGCCTTGGTTTTGATTCTAGGTTTTCATGAGATATGAGATAGTAGAATGATTAGTGAAAAACAAAACTTTAGATCCCAAAATATAAATCTTGAACTTATCAAGGGAAAAGACAACAACTAACAAATCCTTATCTATTTTGGAGTAATTGTACTAGGAAACATCTGGAGTCCTAGAAGTACAAGCAATAACATGTGATTTTATCTCCAATATTTTCCCAAGAACATCCCCTAAAGATAACTCTGGAGTATAAGTTATCAACTCAAAAGGTATGTCCCAATTAGGTGGTTAAACTATTGAGGGAGACACTATCTTATCTTTGAGTTCATTAAACAATTCCTTACGCTTATCATTAAAAGAAAAAAGAATTTCTTTCTCAAGAAGTATTGTCAAAGGCAAAGCAATCTGGATGAAATCTTTTATGAATATCCTATAAATCCCAGCATGGCTAAGGAAAGGTCTAATATCTTTCATATTATCAGGAAAAGGTAGTGAAGAGATGATTTCAACCTTAGACTTTTCCACCCAAATACCATTCTTAGACACTTCATGACCAAGAAAAATTCTTCTCTCAACCATAAAATGTCAATTTTCAAAGCTCAGAAGGAGGTTCATCTCGATATAAACTTTAATCATATCTCCTAAACTCCTCATACAGCTCTCAAAAGATGGAACATACATTGTAAAATCATACATAAACACCTCCCTGCATTCCTTAAGAAATTTAGAAAAATGATAATCATGCATCTTTGGAAGGCGGCAGGAGCATTACATAGTCCGAATGTCATTTTCCAATAAGAAAAGGTACCGAAAGGACATATAAAAGTTATTTTATCCTGGTCCTCTAAAGCTATATGAATCTGGAAATATCTAGAAAAACCATCCAGGAAGAAATAATGGGATTGATTTGCTAACCTTTCAAGGATTTGATCAAGAAAAATCAAGGGAAAGTGGTTGTTCCTAGTCACTAAATTCATCATCCTATAATCGATGCATACCCTCAACTTGTTTGGAAACCAAGAAGGAAAAAACTCTCCAAATTCATTCTTAACAACTATGAATCCTCCCGTTTTAGGAACAATTTGAATTGGCCATACCCATCAACTATACAAAATGGGGTAAATTATACCCTCAAACAACAAAGTAGTCACTTACTTTTTAAACACTTCTAGAAGGGTAGAATTAAATCCCATTTGAAATTGTCTAATAGGTTTGGAATCTTCCTCTAAGAGAATACTATTCATGCACAACGAAGGACTAATTCCTAGAAAATCATCTAAAGCCCAACCTATGGCATTCCTATTCTCCCTAAGGACCTCTAAAAGTTGGTTTTCATGTTCATTGGATACCCCACTTACAATTATAATAGGGAATTTTTGTTTGTCTTCTAAGTAATCATATTTCAAATTTTCAGGAAAGGTTTAAGTTCAAGTGTGGGCAGGTTATCCTTTTTGGAAAAATCAGGTTCTTTGGGTTCATTTTCAGCCACTAAAACATCCCCAAGAATAGTAGAATTACAAACTCCTTGACTAGCAGTACAAGTATTTTCAAGTAGTGAAAATGTGTCATCCTAAAAAGAAATTTTATTCGCAAAAATTGAGGTGACTTTTTAATGAATTTTGAACAGATTTAAGTAAATTTCAGCAGAATCTAAATCAATTTCCAAAATTTCAGAATCATTTTCACTCAGAAATCAGAATTTTCAGCAGCAGTACTTGTTTCAAAAGTTTCAGAAACATCCTCATCATTTTTAGTATTACTTTCCACATAAAAGTTATCATTTTCATGTTCATAAATTCCAAAATAGTGAGCAATTTTTTCTAAAATAGATTCAGTTTCAGAATCATCACTACTATAGATTTCAGAATTTTCAGTTTCAACAGATTCATTTTTAGAAAAAACTTCATTTTCCGAAGAATCTAGAGGTTGCTTATCTTGAATAAAATCAGGAAATAACTCTTTAGAAAACCAGTCAATCATGTTAACTTGGTGTGCAAAATGGCCTTCCATCAGATGTTTCATCGATTGAAAGATATAGAAATTAAACAAATTTCCTTCGAACTCTAAGTAAAGAGTCCCTTTATGAACATTTATTATTTACTTTGCAGTTTTCAAGAATGATCTTCCTAAAATTAATGGTGCATGTAAAGTAAATTGATCATATTCCATGTATAGCACGTAAAAATTAGCAGGGAAAACTAAATCTTTCACCCTTACCAACATGTCTTTAATGACTTCAGCCAGCTTAGCTAAGCTCCTATTAGAAAACTGGACGAAAATTCCATATTGCTTGAGCTCTCCAACCTATATAGATGAATTGATAGAATAAGAAATCACATTTATGGAGGATCCAAAATCTAACATTAAATCTTCAAACTGATGATTACCAATGACACATGGGATCGAAAACGTACATGGATCTCTGCATTTAATAGGGAGAGAGTGTTGAATCGTGGAAGAAACATTTCTTCCCAAATTTACTTTCTCACCTCCCTTGAACTTCCTTTTATGAGTCCACATATCTTCAATAAAATTATCATACCGAGGGATTTGTTTCATAACACTTAACAAAGGGATATTAATCTAGGACTTTCTAAAAGTTTCAAGTACTTACTTATCCATTTCAGTTTCAACATTGTTATTGACAGGAGGGATACCCAAAGAATAAGGTGGCGGATCCCTATACATTTTAAGATCATCATCTCTTTGATTATCCCTTTATAAGATCCCTTTTGGTTCTTAAAATACCTATAGGTTCTTTCAATTTGGATTTCTTTCTTTCTATTTTATTTTTCTTATTCTACTGGTGTGTGGAAAGAAGGTTGTTGTGAAGATTCAGCAGGATGTCAAAAAATTTTAATAGGTGGTTTTGCAACTTTTCCATGAGATTTCCATTGATTTTAGAAGTTGGAACATCCTTTTCAGGTTCTTTTTCAATGTTTTCAGCTTGGGGATTGTGAATTTCAGTTCCACTTCTCAAAAATACTAAACTAAAATTATCTCTTCCTCTCTGGTTCACTTCAGATTGTGACAGAAAATTACAACTTCTTTGATTCTTCAAACCACTTATTTCAGTTTCCATTTATCCCATTTGAGTCAGCATGTTTTGTAGCAACACTTGTTTTTTTTGTGAAATTTCTCATTACTTTTAACAATTTCTTCAAGGTGTGATTCATTACTTTGGTTACCTTATAATTTTGAGTTTTCCCGATTCTGGAAATTTGAGAAATTTACATCAGATTAGTTTCTAATTGATTTTGATTACACCTAGACCATTGATTGAAAGATTAGAACTGGAAATTCAAATTTGTTTGATCATTAAGCCTAAACCTATTGTTTTTTGGTTATTCCAGCCTTGGTTAAATTTTTGGTTTGATTGGTAAGGCCTAGATTTAAAATTCTGGTTTAGGAATTGGCTGTTTAGGTTATTCTGGAAAGTTTTTCTAGGGAATATCCCATTACATGCTTTAGGAGTCTCTTGCAATTGAGGGGATTGATCATTGAAATGATCAGTGGCAGGAAAAATTCCATAATGCATCTGAATGGGATAAACTGGTTCAGGTTGTAATTGAGAAGGGATATAGTTAGTCAACATCTGCTTCATCATGCTTGCAAGTTCATTCAGCTGACTCTCAATGCAGCTACTCTCAGAAATGGAAGTAGACACTTCCGTGAACGGTTTGACATAAATCAATCCCCTATTATCAAACTGCTATTAATTATGTCCCATTTTTAAAATAAGGTTTCTAGAATCTATGGTATTCTTATCAACTAAAGCTCCTCCATCCACAACATCAATCATGATCTTATCTATTAAAACTAATCCCTCATAGAAATACTAGATAAGGAGTTGGTCAGAAATCTGGTGGTATGGATAGCTAAAACAAAACTTCTTAAACCACTCCTAATATTCATGAAGAGTTTCCCCTTGGAGCTACCTAATCCCATATATATCTTTCCTAAGTGAGGAAATCCTATATACTGGAAAGAAAATTTCTAAGAATATTTTTTTAGTTGGTTCCAACTCCCTATTGTGGTGGACTATGAGTAGTAAAACCACTCTTTGACAAATCCATCCAAAGAAAAGGGGAAGACCCTCCTCTTAGTCTAAACTTTATTGGCACCTTGAGGTTTCATGGTGATACACATCATGTGAAACTCTTGTAGATATTATATCGGGTGCTTGGGGGTCGATCACATTTAAAAACACACATACCTCACACACAGGACAAAAAGGCAGGTCATAGCCCCCCAAGGGGATAGCCCACCCATCAAGTCTTATTTATCCAGTACATGGCTTGTAGGGACAGTGGGAATGAAGTCCATTACATATCTCATAGGTCCAATGGGAATGAAATCTCATTACATGGCCTTGAAGGCCCATATTTTTTACCCAAAGGCCCTCCAGTGAATAGGGCTGCTACAGTACCCAGGATGCTACAGTTCTTGCTACAGTGCCGCCACCTCTATAGTTCCTACTACAGTTCTCACCACCACTATAGTGCCGCCACTACAGTTCCTCTACAGTACTGATACAGTGCATGTGCCAAATGAGTTTTGTACCCCCAACCTTGATGTAGTATTATGGAGTGCTTACCCCTAAGTCAAACCCCAACTACAAAAACTCTTGTAGATGTTTATGTAAGTCCTCACCCAACATCTCATGAAATTTAGGAAGGTGATATATCAAGATCGACCTAAGTTCAAATCCCAGGGCAATGTCTAGGTACCAAAGATAGTTCTGCTAATTCTCAAAGTCAGGAGTAGCAAGCTCTTTTAGAGTTCTCTGTTCATCCATCTTAAAGTTTGAAATTTGTTCAGTTTTTAATGAATTATTCTCTTGGTATTTCTTTTTGTGAAATTTTAGTTTTCTCGAAGTTTTAAAATTGTACAACATGTTTATTTTTTTTATACTGTTCTATTTCTAAGATTGTAAGAATTTACAGATTCTGAATTTTCTAAGTTGTTGAACATAAAACATAATTTTTTCAAAACAATTTCTACTTAAAAAAAACAAGCAGTTTTTTGTTTCACCCATTGGAAGCCTCACTGGAAAAAATGCTAATTGAAAGTGAGGTAATTTATGGTCACTTTTATCTCTTTAAAAAATCAACCTAACTTCTATAATATAGCAACGACCAAGTTTGTCTCTTAATGAAACTAACATGTAGGAGTTACTCTATCACAGTTTATTTGATTTTCTATTTTTATATTTTTAAGAGGTTTTAAATGGATTTCTATGACAGTAAAAGAAATATATTCTAATTTCTAAAAAAAAGGGAATTGAAACAGTAAAACAAATAATAACATCCAGCAAGAAACAATAAGAAACAAGAACTTGACAGGAGAGAAGTGGCCAAATTAGGTAGATCTCCTAGATCAAACTTTCTTCATCGCTTGAAAATTTTCAAACTAAAAACTCTCTCAATACACAAATTAAAATATCAACTCATGCATTACATTCAGCTAAAAAACTTAAGAACAAAAATTAAAATCTTAGTTGTTATTCTCCGTTCAGCAAGAGATGATCGTTGTACTCTACAATCGCTGAGTGCAAAGACACAAATGATTGATGTTGTGCTCAAAAAACTCAATCAAGGACTGATAATTTTAAATAGAGAAGTTCAAGATCAATATCTTACTTGGTTTGACCTAATAGAATACACTTGTCAATTTTCACTCTTCAATCGGAGTAGTGAAGATTTGAGAATGGAAGAAAACGAAAGAACCGAATGACAAAAAAAGGCGATCCTCAAACTTCAATCAATAATTTAACAAACATTAATTGAGAGAGAGATTACAATCAAATACTAATGAAATATAAGCTCAAAAAGAAACAATCATTTGAATCTACAAGATTCAACCATAAGAAATCTATCCACTCATGATCTCAAGACGCTGAAAGCATTCGATCTTTATCTACATTAGAAGTGGCATCGGTTCCACAGAATATCCTCTGCTTTCCCCTCCCATCGTCCCATTTCAGAAAAGTTTGTGAGTTTCTGCTGCTTGATTCCAAAAAACGAAGAATTATCCCCTCCCTTTTACCCTCTTCGTTCTGCCTATTGATATCTTTATTATTATTATTATTATTTTTGTCTGTTATTCAGAAAATATCACATCATTCTTAAAGGTGGTAGTGTCTTGTTTGTTTTAAACTCTCTTATTGGTGTCTTGTTTGTTTTAAACTCAACTCAAACATAGGGCACAAAAAATTATTTGGTGACAAGCCCGTTCTAGATCAAAACTCCATTTCAGCCAACCGAGTATCTGCACCCTCAACCTGCAATACAGTTTCATCTTCTTGAAAAGTGTTTCCATGCTAAAATTCAGCTTTATAAAATTCCTCATGGAAAAACATCAAACAAAAAGCATGGAATCTTCTTCTTCCAAAAATCTATAGCAATGGGAATAAAACCTCAAACACAAACCTGCAAAGGAATCAAATTTGAATAAAAAAATCCCCTGAGTTCATCTGCACCATTCCCGATTCATTTTCATCAATATCAAAAAAACCCATTCAGTCTCAGAATCCTTAAAAATAGCGATTGAAACCATATTCCTTAGATTCAATTGGATCGAGTTCGAACCTAATCAATCGCCTTCAACCAATCCGATGGTGGCCTTCTTCAACCAGCTTCGAGCGGCGTCAACATCAAACGGTGGAGGCCTCTTCGGATATTCAATCCTAATTTCATCTTCAAGATTTTTTTCGAAAAATTCGATTAAATCGGTTGTGGATTCACTGTCTACTAGAAGACAGGTTGGATCTCAGTTTCAGATGCTCCTAAGTTGCAGATTTCAGATTCTTTGTCTGTCTTGAACAGGCTTGGTATCACACTGTTCAACACGGTCGGAGCTTCTCCCATTGCATGAAAAAATGTTGAATCCTCCTTCCGGCGGGGCCAGAACACAGAAGAGGATAAACATCCATGGCCGCGTGAGCTCTATCTCAGAAGATCTTCAAAGATGGAATTCTCTAGGATCAATTTGATCCTTCATTTGATGATATCATCTTCCTCTCAGTCAGCCTCAGATCATCACTGGTTCCAAAATCCCTCTTCATATAGTTGAAGATTTGGATACATGGTTCATGTAGACGATTATTTAGATATGTGTTGCACTTAAAATCATATATGTGGGTTCCTCCATTAAAATCAGATACGTGGGCGGCTTTAAAAATCCCGTATGTGAGGGCTATGAAGAAATTGGACATGTGACCCTTTTGGAAATTGATTACGTGACGCTGCGATAACAAAAACCATAATTTAATCACCAGCTAAATATTCAAACAGAAATAATGTAAAAAAATATATTATTTGTCAAATAATTAAAAACAAAACAAAAGAATAAATTCAAACTCAACGTTTAGTTAGAATAATAAATGATTACAAATTAGAAACGAAATACATGAAATAATAAACTGACTAATTAGTTAAAAAAATAAAGAAATATTGAAAAATCATTGAAGAGTTGAATTATAATTTAATAAATTATTCATGGAAACAAGATTAAAAGAAATTAATTTTTAAACTAAAATTAACTAATTAAAATAATAATTCTAAAAACAAAAGGTGGAAAGAAATTAAATACATGAATACAAAAATTAATCAAAAACACGAAAATTAATATTTTAATATAATATTAAAAATTAAATAATAAAATCAAAGTTTGAACAAAATTATCTTTAAAACATAATAGAAAAGTAATTAATCATAAAATCATTATTTTAAAAGTTTTATTATTTTGACATCAAACAAACACAAAAGTAAATTAACCAATTAAAACATTATTTTAATATCTAAGATATAATTAAATTAAACAAATTATGTGGATAAATTGTATCAAATAAAATCCACATAAGTTATATATGCCGATTCAAGATTAGGATTCTTTGTTTGATGTGTGCCAAAGATGTAAACTGGTGATGGGGTTGCACGAGTTAGTGGGAGATTTATTGTTGTTGCAAATACAACCATACGGTGTTATTCTTGGCATGCATTGGATGTCTTTCATGTGTGGAAAGTTTCATTTTCTGATGTGGAGGGCTAATGAGGGGCATTCATTAGAGAGAGAGGTTTTCAGATAGGTGGTAGTAAAGTAGAGCCTCTTTTGTCATAGTTGATGGAGATGTCAGTAAAAGATCAGGTTGGGGATGTTCCTTGGGTTATAGAGGAGTTCCTCGATGTTTTACCAGAGTAGGTTATAACCCTTCCCCCTCAACATGATGTCGAGTTTGGGACAGATATTACACTAGGTGTGTTTGCGATTTCGATGGCTCCCTATTGGATGACGCTTACAGAGTTCCACAATTTGTGGTTGCAAGTGGATGATCTGATGCAGAGGGGCTTCATCTGACCTAGTGTGTCCCCTTTGGGTGCTCTAGTATTGTTCTCTAAGAAGACAGATGATAGAATGAGGTCTTGTATAGACTACCATATGTTGAATTAGGTCATGGTTAAGAACCATTACCCTCTTCCGAGGATCAATGATTTGTTTAACCAGTTGAGAGGTGCTAGTTGGTTTTCAAAGATCGGCATGTGGTCTATATATCACCAATTGAGGGTGAAGGATGATGATATTATGAAGACTACCTTTAGATGTAGGTATGGGCACTTTGAGTTTGTGCTCATGCCATTCAATGTTACAAATGCACCACCCGCGTTCATGGAGCTCATGAACTCTATGTTCTGTGAATCCTTGGACCGGTTCATCATTATATTCATTGATGATATCTTCATCTACTTGAGGTCAGATGAGGAGCATACTGAGTATCTCAGAGCTATTTTGTAGGTCCTTTGACGCCACCAACTCTATGGAAAGTTGTCCAAGTGTAAGTTATGGATGTGAGAGGTGCGTTTTTTCAGACATGTATTATCACATCAAGGTGTGGGAGTGGACCCATCAAAGATCTTGGTAGGTGTTTCTTGGGAAGCACCTAAGAACATAGAAGAGGTTCACAGTTTCCTTGGTCTCACAGCCTATTATCAGAGGTTTGTAACTAATTTATATCAAGTTATGGCCCCACTAACAACATTGACTAGAAAGGACTAGTTTTTTTCATTGAGTGATTAGTTCTAGGAGGCGTTTGGTTACCTAAAGGAGGAGTTGGTTAGTGATATAGTGCTTCTATTTCCTAAGAAGGGTGTATTGTTTGAGGTTTTCTATGATGCATCCTGTCTGGGCTTAGGATGCATGTTGATGCATCATAGGGTGGTGATCTCTTATGGGTCTAGGAAGTTATTTTCTCACGATCATAACTATTCCACCCATGATTTTGAGTTGGCAGTGGCTATGTTTACGCTAAATTTTTGGTGGCATGATCTCATTGTTGAGTGTTTTATAGTTTTTACAGACCATAAGAGCCTGAAATATGTTTCCTCTAAGGGAGATTTAAATCTATGCCGGTGGAGTTGGATGAAGTTTCTCTAAGATTACTATTTTGAGATATCTTACACCTTGGGAAATGGGAATATTTATGCTGATGCATTGAGTCAGAAGTCTTGAGGAGATGTGTTTCAAGAGTCTATTAATGTTTGGAAAGGGATGAAGGAGCTTGCGGTGATGCATCTTTACACTAGACAGAGCAGTGGACATGGTTTTCTCTATCATATGATTGTTTATTCATCCTTGATACAACAGGTGGAGGAGTATCAGTGGGGAGTCTTAGAAACAAAGATGATGCATGACCATGTTGGTCATGGTGATGCTCCAGAGGGATGATTGGAGGATGGTTAGAACAATATGTTGTTCCAAGAGAGGTTTTTTATTCCGCTGATGATGCACGAGGAATTTATCCATGAGTTTCAAATATCACCCTTTTCGGTACATCCTAGTGTGACAAAGATTTATTATGTTTTATGAAGATAGATTTGGTGTCTAGGGATGAAATATTCAGTGGAAGAGTTTGCGGAGAGGTGTCTAGTTTTTTAGTAAGTGAAAGTGGTACATAATGTTCCTAGAGGTTTTTTACAATCCTTAGATGTTCCTAATTGGAAATGGGAAGGCCTATTGATGTACTTCGTCATAAGGTTACCTTGATCTCAAGGAGGTTCTGATGCAGTTTGGGTGATAGTGTACCGATTGATGAAGTCAGATCTTTTTCGGGCGACCTGTGAGTTGAGTGCCGTGGATGTTTTGACAAGGAGGTATATGGATGATGTGGTTAGGATTCACAGGGCATCTAAGACTATCATCTTTGATCAGGATACTAATTTTACCTTACATGTTTGGAGGGGATTATCATGTTCTTTTGTCTCCCAGTTGTTCCTTAACACAAATTTCCCCCCTCAGACAGATAGGTATATGGAGCAGACCATCCAAACACTATAGGATATGTTGTGAGCTTTTGTCTTGGAATTTGGAGGATCATAGGTAAGTAACTTGCCTTGGTTTTCATATAATAATAGCTATCACTTATCCATTGGCATGGACCCATTTGAGGCATTGTATAAGCAATAATTTCATTCTCCTTTGTGATGGGAAGAGGTTGGGGAGTCAAAAATTCTTGGTCCTGATGTGGTGCATAGAATATGTGATAAGATCTGGTTAGTTTGAGAGAGGATGAGGGTGGAGAAGGACCTTCATAAGGCCTATACTGATCATAGGAGGAGGCCCATGGAGTTTGACTTGGAGACCATGCTTTCTTGAGAGTCTCCACTTGGCATGGGTATTTAAGGTTTGGAAGAGGGAGTAAGCTCTAACTCTGGTTTTTTGGGCCCTTTGAGGTGTTAGGGAATGTTGGCAAGGTGGAATATCAGTTGGTGTTTCCAACACAACTAAAGAGAATCCACAAAAGCTTCAATATGTATTAGCTTTGTTGGTATCTTTAATATGACTCCCACATCATTCATTGGGGAGAGTTGGATATCTAGGATGGCATGAAATTCATGGAGTGACTAGTAGAGATCCAGGATCATCAAGAGAAGGTGTTGTGTGGAAAAAATGTTCCTTTGGTTTGTGTGATGTGGAGGCATAATTTTCTGGAGGAGAGTACTTAGGAGTGAGAGATGCAGATGCATTCTTAGTACCTAGATATATTTTGAGTTTTGATTTTCCCTATTTTGTTTTGATGATGTGATAATGAATCTTTTTGTTTTATGAGATATACTATTTTCTTAATGTGTGATCTATGATAAAGTTTCCAACACACGAAAAGGGGAGGACTTAAATCCTAATCAGGATGCATTATACTTTGATATGATTGAAATAATGTGGGTGAGTTAGTGCCACCCAAATAGATAATATCTTGATAGGGAATATAGGATTCCTAGATTTGTGTGCTTAGGGTAGTGTTGTGTATTGGTTGCGGTATTGGTTTGTTTCTTTGTGTGAAGGTTTAGATGTTCATATGGATGGTTGTGTGGGAAGTAGTGTCTTTTGGATGGTACCATATGAGTAGTGTTGTACCTAGTGGGAAGTTATGACATGGTAGTGAAGTGATGTGGTTGTGTGGGATATTTTGTGGGTGTTTTGGTTACGCTTGTTTGGTTAGTGGTAGTGTTGACGTGTAACAATATCCTTGAGAGGTATCTCATGGGGTGGCTGTTTAGACCCCTTTCTTATCTTACAGGTGTTGTTTTGATTCTTGATAAAACACTATTTTATTGAATATTTTATTGATAATAAATGATATAATTTCCTCACATTGTGTTAAATATGTTTAATTAGAAAGTATTTGGGATTAGATCATTCATTTGAATATTTGATGAAAATTCCAGTTTTACCCTTTATAATTCACTGTAGTATTTCGAATATAAATATTTTTATATTTATTATTTGAATTTTAAATTTTTTAACCGTGTTCCTAACTTAATTATCTACAACTTTTATTCAGGACACTAAAGCTAAAGAGTGCATGTGGTTGTTTAAAATGGGCCATGAAGTAAAAGTTGGGCTGGACTCGCCAGAATGGAGAAGCTTCTGTATTTTGGACATAAATCCTTCATCTGGGCCTGTATTAAGCCCAAATGTTTAGAGGAGATAGAGGACCCACATCCTCACATATTATCCTTCTTGAAGACCAGCCAATTCACTCATTTTGGTAGTCAAATGTGCGGTGAAAGTTGGAATAAAATATTTGTCCGAATTTTCACATTCACACTTGAAACCACTTATAACCTCTCCTATCCTCCCCTCCCCTCTATAAATTGGAGTTTCTCTCATTTGGAGGGGTTGGGACGTGCATTTGGAAGTTTAGGGAAGAGGAGAAGTGGATCCACTCCAATTCTCCAACCATTTCAATAAGGGTAGCTCTTGAAGCAAAGATCCCTTCGACGAAGCCTTCTTCTTCTCCTTCATGCTGTAATGATTTTGTTTGTGTAATAAACTTCTTTGTTCTTATTTTATTTCTTCTCTTTTATTCTATTTTGTTTAAATTTCTTCTTCTCTTAATCTTCCTATTTAGGCTGGAATTCTTGAGTAGAAGTGTTATTGGGTTATACCCATTATAAACCTTTGCACATGCAAAACGCTTCTATGATGATTACGCCACCCATGGAAGAGTAGTCTTTTAGTAATTGATCTATCTTCTACCCTCTTCATTTAATTATTTTGAATCATTGAGCTACTGTAATTCAATTAATATGATTCATGAATTTTGTTTTTAAATTTTAAGAAACTAAGAAAGCAATTGAACAATTAATACAAAAATACGCGAGGTCAGGATTTTGTGTAAATTGTGAGAGCGCAATCTTAATCGGTAATACAAGACCACATGGGATAAATTTGTAGAGTTCAAATATAATCCCTAAACATAATTCATACTCATTTCCAGAATATATATTTGCTCTAATTAACCACTGAACATAAGCTAAACTTATAACAATAATCAAAGCAGGGTGCTGCGATTGCGTGTTCCGAAGCTAGCCTAGGGTTTAAGTAATTCCATCTTTGTGGTTAAGTTAACTCTTGTAGGGTTCGAGGGTTAACAAATTAGGGGATCATAATTAAGTGAATATTTATTTAGATGATGATTATTAATAAGTAAATTAAGAGGTAGAGTTAGATCGATTACGTATTTTAAATATGGTCTAAAAAAATTCTTTTTGTTTTGTCATTTTAATCGAACTTCATTTCAAAACTAAAAACAAAGAAAAATACAATCTTCTTCCAGAAAACTTCTTCTAGATTCATAAACTATAACCAACACTCATCCTTTCAAGTAGTGTTTTGATTCTATTATATTTTATTTTTTTAGAATACCTTTAATAAGTTGTTAAATTCACTTCCTCTTTTGAGAGACGACCTTGGTCAGCCACTCTGCTGCACCTAAGAACCCCAAAATCACATTAATCATTTGAGGGCGCCCACGACAGCGATCTATAAAATTGGAACCGTTGCCGGGGAGACAAGTAATTTATTCAACCATTTAGAGGTATTTCTTTTATTTTTCATTTTATTATTTTCTTCACCTCTCTCTTTCATCTTTCCCCTTTCTCAAGTTTTCAATTTTTTTTCTTCGTCCTCTTCTTTTCTTTTTGGACCATTAACTCAACTTCTCATTTTTATTTTACTATGGTCCACTCAATTTATTTTCATTTTTATTCGATTTATGGCACGAACTAATCCTGAAGATCTCTTAGATCTTGACCCTGAGATTGAACGTAGCCTTAGGGATCGAATCAGACATTCTCAGTCTACGAGAAGTTTCAATATTCAACCAGTTGGTGAATTCCTCTCTTCTGGAAACATTGAAATTGGAAGAAATTCAATTTCAAACATAAAAGAGGAACCAATGGCTGGAAATAATGGAAATGAACTTAATAGAACCATTCAAGAATTGGCTGCACCGGATATTAACTATCAACCAAATTGTATTGCATACCCAAACCTCGAATCGGACTTTGAATTGAAATCTGGATTAATTCACATTCTTCCAAAGTTTCATGGATTATCTGGTGAGGATCCCAACAAACACCTTAAGGAATTTAATGTGGTTTTCTCAACTTTAAAATCAAGAAATGTTTCTGAAGATCAAACTAAATTAAGAGAATTCTCATTCTCACTTGATGGAGCTGCAAAAGATTGGATGTATTATTTGAAACCTGAAGATGTAACATGTTGGAATGATTTGAAACGTCTTTTCTTGCAAAGATTTTTTCCAGCATCAAGGACCACATCCATTCGAAAGGAGATATCGGGGATCAAGCAAGCCCAAGGAGAGTCAATGTATGAGTACTGGGAGCGATTCAAGAAGTTGTGCGCAAGCTGTTCGCATCACCAAATCAGTGAGCAACTCCTCATCCAATACTTCTACGAAGGACTCACACCCATGGAGAGGATCATGGTTGATGCTGCAGCTGGAGGAGCATTGGTGGACAAGACACCAGCAGCCGCATGTGCATTGATCGACAAAATGGCCCAAAACTCCCAAAAATTTGGCGATAGAGGTGCACCACATGTCAGGGGAGTACATAAGGTAAGTACTTCTTCTCTTGAAAGTCATTTGATTGATACCAAGTTGGAAGAATTGACCACTATGGTGAGGAAAATTTCTTTGGCACAAAAGACATCCCAACCCCCTCCTTCAAGGCCTTGTGGTATTTGTACCGAGACAAGCCACCCAACTGACTGTTTCCCACAACTACAAGAGATAGAGGATTGCACAACAGTATTCCCAGGGAGACAATATCAGCAACAACAACAACAACCATATCCCCAAAAGAAGTTTGATCCAACATACAACCAAGGGTGGAAGGACCAATCAGACATGAGGTATGGCTCTGGACAACAACAAAGGTCACCCTTTCAACAAAACTTCGAGCAGCCTCTACCTTACCAACAGGGTTTCCAACAACCCCAAAGGAGATTCAAAGCTCAAACATCAATAAGTCAGCAACAAGGGAATATCCAACGCAAGGTAGACTCTAACACTGATGATATTTTGAAACAAATTGTTCTTAATCAACATAATGAGCTGAAGAGTCAAGGTTCGGAGTTGAGGGAGTTGAAGACTCAAATGAGCCAGATTGCCACCGTCCTCCATGAACTTGTAAGTAAGAATTCCTGAAATCTACCTTCCCAACCCACTCCAAATCCAAAGGGGAATGTTAGTGCCATCACATTGAGAAGTGGGAAGCAAATGAACGATACATCTGTACCTACCATTCCATCGGGATTCACCTCTACTCCAGAGAAGCCGCATTCCATACCAACTGATGAGCAATCCAAGGAGAAAGATAAAGGTAAGAAAAATATTGATGATGTTCCTCCTAAACCCCTTCTTTTTCCAAACAGGGTTGTTCAAACCAAGAAGATGGTTGAAGAAGCAATGTAAAAGGAGGTTTTGGACACATTCAAGCGTGTGGAGATCAAAATTCCTCTACTTGAAGCCATTAAGCAAATCCCAAGGTATGACAAATTCTTAAAAGAACTCTGTACCAATCGGAGAGGGCTCAAGGGAAATGAGAGGATCAACCTTGGAAGGAATTTCTCAGCACTCATTACACCAACTCTAGCAATGCCAACAAAGTGCAAGGATCCCGGGACATTCACCATCCCATGTACCATAGGGGAGTTGCACTTCTCTGATGCTCTTTGTGATTTAGGAGCTTCAATAAATGTGATGCCTCACTCTGTATTCTCTTCCTTGCAGGTTGGTGAGTTGAAGCCAACAAGAGTAGTGGTGTAGTTGGCAAATAGAGCTACGACATATCCAGCGGGAGTTCTTGAGGATGTACTTGTCCAGGTAAGAGACATGATCTTTCCAGCAGACTTCTATGTGCTTAACATGGAGGATGCTCAGGTAAGTTCTCATGCCCCCATTATCTTAGGTAGGCCCTTCCTCAAAACTGCAAAAACTATCATAAATGTCAATGAGGGTACACTTTCCATGGAGTTTGTAGATGAATTTGTGGTATTTAATGTCATGGAATCCATGAAGTACCCTTCAGAGGACCATTCTGGTTTTGTTATCTCCCATTTTGAACCACAAAATAAAAACTCCATAGAATTTGATTGTCCTATGCTTAGGGAGATTATGAGTATTGGTTCGAGTTTGATGTCTAAGAGCACTTCCACACATGTTGCTGATACACAATCCTTTCTTGGATTTGATTTTGATGTGGATTCATATTCTGATTTTGATCATGTTCACTCTAATTATGACATGGCTGTTGAGTATGCTGATGGATTTGATGCTTTATTCTATAATTTTGATGATGTCTATTCTGATACTAATGCTCTTTGTGCACATATTTCAGTTCCTTCAATGTCTCCATCCATACTACACCCTCCTTCATTAGAACTCAAGCCATTGCCACCAAATATGAAATAATCATAATTGTTGAGTGGTGAGAGATTACCTGTTATCATTGCTAACAATCTCCCTTTTGAACACGAAGAAAAGATTTTGAATATTTTGAGGGAGAACATTAGGGAGATTGGGTGGACCTTGGCTGACATATCAGGTATTAGCCCCTCCATTTGCATGCATAGGATTCTGTTGGAGGATGGGGCTAAACCAATGAGACAACCACAAAGGAGACTCAATCCCACCCTCCTGGAAGTTGTTAAAAAAGAAGTTGAGAAATTGCTCGAGGCAGGTATAATATTTCCCATTTCAGATTCTCAGTGGGTAAGTCCTATTCAGGTTGTGCCTAAGAAGAGTGGTGTTACTGTTGTTAAAAATGAGAAAGATGAGTTAGTTCCAATGAGGGTGAAAAACAGTTGGCGTGTGTGTATTAATTATAGGAAACTAAATCAGTCCACTCGCAAGGACCATTTCCCCCTCCCATTTATTGATCAAATGCTTGAGAGACTAGCTGGGAAAACACACTATTGTTTCTTGGATGGATTTTCTGGATATTTTCAGGTTCCTATAGCTCCAGAGGATCAGGAGAAGACTAAATTCACCTGTCCCTTTGGCACATTTGCCTACTGGAGGATGCCATTTGGACTTTTCAACACCCCAGGTACCTTCCAGAGATGCATGGTGAGTATTTTTTCTGATTTTATTGAGACCTGCATGGAGGTATTTATGGATGATTTTACAGTGTATGGATCCTTATTTGATGAATGTCTAAAGAGTTTGGGAAAGGTATTGAATCGTTTTATTGAGAAGAATTTGTTCCTGAACTTTGAAAAGTGTCATTTCATGGTAGAACATGGCATTGTCTTAGGGCATGTAGTGTCAAAACATGGATAGAGGTTGATAGATCTAAGATAGACATTATTTCATCCTTACCATATCCTTCATGTGTGCGTGATGTTAGATCTTTCCTAGGGAATGCTGGATTTTATCGACGCTTCATCAAAGATTTTAATAAGATTTCTCTTCCTATGTCACGATTACTCCAAAAGGATTCTGATTTTGTGTTTGATGATTCTTGCAGGACTTCCTTTGATGAGCTAAAGAAGTGTCTGACCACTCCACCGATCATACAACCCCCATGGTGGGAGATTCTTTTTGAGCTTATGTGTGACGCCTCCAACTTCACGGTTGGAGCTGTCTTATCTCAGAGGGTGGAAGGACGTTCACATGTGATTGCCTATGCATCAAGGACATTGGATTCAACCCAATAAAACTACCCAACCACATAAAAGGAGTTTCTTGCTGTCATATTTGCTTTAGATAAATTCCATTCATATTTATTGGGCTCTAAATTAGTTGTTTTTTTTTGACCATGCAGCTTTGAGGTACCTCCTAAAGAATCCAGATGCAAAGCCACAACTTATCTGTTGGATGCTCCTTCTTCAAGAGTTTGACATCGAGATAAAGGACAAGAAGGGGTCAGAGAATTTGGTGGTAGACCACATGAGTAGGCTTACTCACACACTAGAGGATGACACCTTAGATCTGGTACCACTTCGGGACACTTTTCCTGATGAGCATCTTTATTCTATCTCAGGTATGCATCCTTGGTATGCTGATTTAGTGAACTACCTTGTTGCCTCTGAAATCTCTGCAAATTTAAAGAAACATCAAGTCCAAAAATTAAAAATTGAGTCTAGGTTTTATGTGTGGGATGATCCTTACCTCTGGCGCAAGTGTAGTGACCAAGTCATTAGGAGGTGTGTTCCCGATAATGAGTTTGAGTCTGTTTTGCATTTCTGTCATACACTTGCTTGTGGTGGACACTTCGGACCCCAACGGACAGCTAGGAAAGTTTTAGACTCTGGATTATATTGGCCTAGATTATTCCATGATTCCCATGTGTTTTGTAAGTCATGCTCTCGTTGCCAACACACTGGAAATATTTCAAGGAGACACGAGATTCCCCAACAACCCATTTTATTCTGTGAGATTTTTGATGTTTGGGGAATTGACTTTATGGGCCCTTTTCCTAGTTCCTTTGGTTTTTTATACATTTTGGTTGCTGTTGATTATGTGAGTAAATGGGTGGAGGCTAAGGCCACTAGGACTGATGATTCTCATGTTGTTGTGGACTTTGTCAAAGCACAAATTTTTTGTAGGTTTGGAGTACCAAAGGCCATCATCAGTGACCAAGGGACACCCTTTTGCAATAGGAATTTCGCTTCCCTCCTTCGAAATTATGGGGTGACACATAAAACATCAACACCATACCACCCCCAAACAAATGGCCAGGCTGAGGTTTCAAATTGTGAGTTGAAACAAATTTTGGAGAAAACTGTGCAGCCAAATAGGAAGAATTGGAGAAAGTGCTTGGATGATGCATTGTGGTCTTATAGAACAACATACAAGACCCCCATTGGTATGTCCCCATTTCAGATTGTTTTTGGGAAAGCATTTCATCTCCCAGTGGAAGTCGAGCATTAGGCATATTGGACTATAAAGAAATGCAACATGGATTTAGCCCAAGCTGGAATTCAAAAGAAGTTGAAAATTCAAGAGCCTCAGGAGATTCGACTGTCATCATATGAGAACTCAAGGCTCTATAAGGAAAGATCAAAAACATATCATGATAGAATGATCCAACAAAGGGAGTTTCATGTTGGAGAGAAAGTCCTTCTCTACAGTTCACGACTGAAATTGATGCCTGGTAAGTTGTGTTCCAGATGGTTAGGTCCTTATATTGTATTTAATGTTTTTCCTTATGGTGCAGTGGAGACCACACAAGAGGACATTGAAAGGAGCTTTACAGTCAATGGGAAACATTTGAATAGATATATTGAGGGACATCCTACTGATGCAGTGGATTTTATCACACTGCATGACCCCATCATCACTTGAGCACATCAGGCTGCTCCTAACCCTTTCACTTGTATATTATTTGTCCTGTTTAAAAATTCTGCATTTCATGTGCATATATCATCTCATGGGTTCACATTGAGGACAATGTAATATTTTAAGTGTGGGGGAGGGAACCTTTTAGTTTAGTAATTTCAATTGTTTTCCTGTTTAAAAAAAACCAATTTTTTTTTTGTGTTTTTCAAATTTTGTGTGTTTATTTTACAATTTTCTGTATTTTTTGAAACTTTTGAGCTAAAATGATTCTCATCACCATTTTTAAATCCATATCAATAAGTGAAACAATTTACCCCTTGAAACTAAGCTTAAATGAATGCTGAAATGACTTTGTTTCAAGTTCAAATATTTAGTAATTTCATGAAAAGTACGCTGAATTTTGAATCCCATGCCACATCTCACTGTCTTTATATTTGAAATCACTTTCCTGTGAGGATTCTAAACCATTATTTTCATATTCTTTACATTCACCTCACTTCTTGAGAGAACCAAACCATGCTTGATTTAACCAGAATTTGATCTATTCCTGTCAAAACTGGAGGGTTTGAGGTACATATGTTTAAATGATTGAGGAATTTGTTTGGTATTAAAGACCATATTTCAAAGAATCCTTTTTTATAATGGCCTAACTTGAATATTTAATCCTTTTATCCCTTAGAATCCATGAACATCCTGTTAGGTTAGCCACATTACAAGCCAATTTTCCCTATCCAACCAACTCTTGAAGTGAAATTGCATAATCTAGTTGAGCTTAAGTGTGGGGGAATATATCTTGTGTTGTGCCACCACATTCTGTGATACTTTCGGCGGGAAATTAAATTCTAAAGAGATGTGTTTTCTACTGAATAAAGTCATTATATTGAAAGTTGTGCCTTTTCTGGATCTTCTAACTGAGGTGGAAAGTTGTGCCCATCTGGAGCTTTCAAGAAAATCATGTTTAAGAAGATTGAAATTTTTGATGCTAAAATGATGAATGGTGTAAAAATTTCATGACTTTTCATGATGATGGAGCTGAATTGATACTATGGGGATTGAGTAGAAGACCATATTTAAGTGAAAATTAGATTAATGCAATTTTGCTTCAAAAAGAGTCAAACCCTCCTCATTCAGCCTCAGAATTTTTCACATCTAAATCCTACCAAACGAAAGCCACAAAACAACCCTGAAAAGTTCTCATGATAAACATATGTCCTGGACTCACATCGGGTAGCGATGTAGGAATCTATCAAGCCTATGGTGACCATTTTATGAGTTTGGATAAGAAAGACATTGCAAAAAAAATTGACATTTGTGTGATAAGAGAAAATTCAAATGAGGTAAGTGTTTTGTGTATGGGAGGATAAATAAAGTGGAAATATATTGAATTATATAAATGAAGAACTTGAAATAATTGTTTTTTATGAGGCATGAAATCCTTTGTTTCTTTGTGTGTAATTGTTTGATCTTAGGGATATGTGTTTTAAAATTGGTTTTGATTTGATATTGATGTTTACTTGATATGAGGTTTTGCTCAGGAGTGCAAAAGGGTAAGTGTGGGGGAGTTGATAAAACACTATTTTATTGAATATTTTATTTATAATAAATGATATAATTTCCTCAAATTGTGTTAAATATGTTTAATTAGAAAGTATTTGGGATTAGATCATTCATTTGAATATTTGATGAAAATTCCAGTTTTACCCTTTATAATTTACTGTAGTATTTCGAAGATAAATATTTTTATATTTATTATTTGAATTTTCAATTTTGTAACAGTGTTCCTAACTTAATTATATACAACTTTTATTCAGGACACTAAATCTAAAGAGTGCATTTTGTTGTTGAAAATGGTCCATGAAGTCAAAGTTGGGATGGACTCGCCAGAATGGAGAAGCTTCTGTATTTCGGCCATAACTCCTTCATCTGAGCCTAGATTAAACCCCAATTGTTAGAGGATATAAAGTACCCATATAGTCACATATTATCCTTCTTTAAGGACGGCCAATTCACGCGTTTTGGTGGTCAAATGGTCGGTTCAAGTTGGAATAAAATATTTGGACGAATTTCCACATTCACACTTGAAACCACTTGTAACCTCTCCTCCCATCATCTCTATAAATTAGAGTTTTTCTAATTTGGAGGGGTTGGGATGTTCATTTATAAGTTGAGGGCAGAGTAGAAGTGGATCCACTCCAATTCTCTAACCATTTAAATAAGGGTAGCTCTTGAAGCAAGGATCCCTTCGACGAAGCCTTCTTCTTCTCCTTCATGTTGTAATGATTTTGTTTGTGTAATAAACTTCTTTGTTATTCTTTTATTTCTTCTCTTTTCTTCTGTTTTGTTTAAATTTCCTCTTCTCTTAATCTTCCTATTTGGTTTGAATTATTGAGTAGAAGCGTTATTGGGTTATACCCATTATAAACCTTTGCACATGCAAAACGCTTCTACGATGATTACGCCACCCATGTAAGAGTAGTCTTTTAGTAATCGATATATCTTCTACCCTCTTCATTTAATTATTTTGAATCATTGATATACTATAATTAACTTAATATGATTCATGAATTGTGTTTTTAAATTGTAAGAAACTAAGAAAGCAATTGAACAATTAATACAAAAACACGCGAGGTTGGGATTTTGTGTAAATTGCGAGAGCACAATCTTAATCGGTAATACAAGACCACACGGGATAAATTTGTAGAGTTAAAATATAATCCATAAAAATAATTCATACTCATTTCCAGAATGGATATGTTCTCTAATTAACCACTGACCATAATCTAACCTTAGAACAACAATCAAAGCAGGGTGCTGCGATTGCGTGTTCCGAAGCTAGCCCAGGGTTTAAGTAATTCCATCTTTGTGGTTAAGTTAACTCTTGTAGGGTTCGAGGGTTAACAAATTAGAGGATCATAATTAAGTGGATATTTATTTAAATGATGATTATTAATAAGTAAATTAAGAGGTATAGTTAGATCGATTACATCTTTTAAATATTGTCTAAAAAAATATCTTTTTGTTGTGTCATTTTAATCGAACTTCATTTCAAAACTAAAAACAAAGAAAAATACAATCTTCTTCCAGAAAAATTCTTCTAGATTCATAAACTATAACCAACCCCCATCATTTCAAGTAGTGTTTTTATTCTATTCTATTTTTTTTTAGAATACCTTTAATAAGTTGTTAAATTTACTTCCTCCTTTGAGAGACGACCTTGGTCAGCCACTCTGCTCCACCTAAGAACCCCAAAATCACATTAATCATTTGAGGGCATCCACGACAGCACTATATCAAATTGGCGCCATTTCCGGGGAGGCAAGTAATTTATTCAACCATTTAGAGGTATTTATTTTATTTTTCATTTTATTATTTTTTCACCTCTCTCTTTCATCTTTCCCCTTTCTCAAGTTTTCAATTTTTTTTCTTCATCCTCTTCTTTTCTTTTTGGACCATTAACTCAACTTCTCATTTTTATTTTACTATGGTCCACTCACTTTATTTTCATTTTTATTCGATTTATGACACGAACTAATCCCGAAGATCTCTTAGATCTTGACCCTGAGATTGAACGTAGCTTTAGGGCTCGAATCAGACATTCTCAGTCTACGGGAAGTTTCAATATTCAACCAGTTGGTGAATTCCTCTCTTCTGGAAACATTGAAATTGGAAGAAATTCAATTTCAAACATAAAAGAGGAACCAATGGCTAGAAATAATAGAAATTAACTTAATAGAACCATTCTATAATTGGCTGCACCAGATATTAACTATCAACCAAATTGTATTGCATACCCAAACCTTGAATCAGACTTTGAATTGAAATCTGGATTAATTCACCTTCTTCCAAATTTTCATGGCTTATCTGGTGAGGATACCAACAAACACCTTAAGGAATTTAATGTGGTTTCTCAACTTTAAAACCAAGAAATGTTTCTGAATATCAAATTAAATTAAGAGCATTCCCATTCTCACTTGATGGAGCTGCAAAAGATTGGATGTATTATTTGCAACTTGAAGATGTAACATGTTGGAATGATTTGAAACGTCTTTTCTTGCAAAGATTTTTTCCAGCATCAAGGACCACATCCATTCAAAAGGAGATATCGGGGATCAAGCAAGCCCAAGGAGAGTCAATGTATGAGTACTGGGAGCGATTCAAGAAGTTGTGCGCATCACCAAATCAGTGAGCAACTCCTCATCCAATACTTCTATGAAGGACTCACACCCATGGAGAGGAGCATGGTTGATGCTGCAGCTGGAGGAGCATTGGTGGACAAGACACTAGCATCCGCATGTGCATTGATCGACAAAATGGCCCAAAACTCCCAAAAATTTGGCGATAGAGGTGAACCACATGTCAGGGGAGTACATCAGGTAAGTCCTTCTTCTCTTGAAAGTCATTTGATTGATACCAAGTTGGAAGAATTGACCACTATGGTGAGGCAAATTGCTTTGGCACAAAAGACATCCCAACCCCCTCCTTAAAGGCCTTGTGGTATTTGCACTGAGACAAGCCACCCAACTGACTGTTTCCCACAACTACAAGAGATAGAGGATTGCGCATCACTATTCCCAGGGAGACCATATCAGCAACAACAACAACAACCATATCCCCAAAATAAGTTTGATCCAACATACAACCAAGGGTCGAAGGACCAATCAGACATGAGGTATGGCTCTGGACAACAACAAAGGCCACCCTTTCAAAAAAACTTCCAGTAGCCTCTACCTTACCAACAGGGTTTCCAACAACCCCAAAGGATATTCGAAGCTCAAACATCAACAAGTCAGCAACAAGGGAATCTCCAACACAAGGTAGACTCTAACACTGATGATATTTTGAAAGAAATTGTTCTTAATAAACATAATGAGTTGAAGAGTCAAGGTTCGGAGTTGAGGGAGTTGAAGACTCAAATGATCCAGATTGCCACCGCCCTCCATGATCTTGTAAGTAAGAATTCTGGAAATCTACCTTCCCAACCCACTCCAAATCCAAAGGGGAATGTTAGTGCCATCACATTGAGAAGTGGGAAGCAAATGAACGATACATATGTACCTACCATTCCACCGGGATTCACCTCTACTCTAGAGAAGCCACATTCCATACCAACTGATGAGCAATCCAAGGAGAAAGATAAAGGTAAGAAAAAGATTGATGATATTCCTCCTAAACCCCTTCCTTTTCCAAACAGGGCTGTTCAAACCAAGAAGATGGTTGAAGAAGCAATGCAAAAGGAGGTTTTGAACACATTCAAGCGTGTGGAGATCAACATTCCTCTACTTGAAGCTATTAAGCGAATCCCAAGGTATGCCAAATTCTTAAAAGAACTCTATACCAATCGAAGAGAGATCAAGGGAAATTAGAGGATCAACCTTGGAAGGAATGTATCAGCACTCATTACACCAACTCTAGCAATGCCAAAAAAGTGCAAGGATCCCGAGACATTCACTATCCCATGTACCATAGGATAGTTGCACTTCTCTGATGCTCTTTTTGATTTAGGAGCTTCAATAAATGTGATGCCTCACTCTGTATTCTCTTCCTTGCAGGTTGGTGAGTTGAAGCCAACAAGAGTAGTGGTGCAGTTGGTGAATAGAGCTACGACATATCCAGCGGGAGTTCTTGAGGATGTACTTGTCTGGGTAAGAGACATGATCTTTCCAGCAGACTTCTATGTACTTAACATGGAGGATGATTAGGTAAGTTATCATTCCCCCATTATCTTAGGTAGAACCTTCCTCAAAACTGCAAAAACTATCATAAATGTCAATGAGGGTACACTTTCCATGGAGTTTGGAGATGAAGTTGTGGTATTTAATGTCATGGAATCCATTAAGTACCCCTCAGAGGACCATTCTGGTTTTGTTATCTCCCATTTTGAACCACCAAATAAAAACTCCATGGAATTTCATTGTCCTATGCTTAGGGAGATTATGAGTATTGGTTCGAGTTTTATGTCTAAGAGCACTTCCACAGATGTTGCTGATACACAATCCTTTCTTGGATTTGATTTTGATGTGGATTTATATTCTGATTTTGATCATATTCACTCTGATTTTTACATGGCTATTGAGTATACTGATGGATTTGATGCTTTATTATCTAATTTTGATTATGTCTATTCTAATACTAATGCTCTTTGTGCACATATTTCAGTTCCTTCAATGTATCCATCCATACTACACCCTCCTTCATTAGAACTCAAGCCATTTCCACCAAATATAAAATACTCATACTTGTTGAGTGGTGAGAGATTACCTGTTATCATTGCTAACAATCTCCCTTTTGAACATGAAGAAAAGATTTTGAATATTTTGAGGGAGAACATTAGGGAGATTGGGTGGACCTTGGCTGAAATATCAGGTATTAGCCCCCTCCATTTGCATGCATAGGATTATCTTAGAGGATGGGGATAAACTGGTGAGACAACCACAAAGGAGACTCAATCCCACCCTCCTGGAAGTTGTTATAAAATAAGTTGAGAAATTTCTCGAGGCAAGTATAATATTTCCCATTTTAGATTCTCAGCGGGTAAGTCCTATTCAGGTTGTGCCTAAGAAGAGTGGTGTTACTATTGTTAAAAATGAGAAAGATGAGTTAGTTCCAATGAGGGTGCAAAACAGTTGGCGTGTGTGTATTGATTATAGGAAACTAAATCAGTCCACTCGCAAGGACCATTTCCCCCTCCCATTTATTGATCAAATGCTTGAGAGACTAGCTGGGAAAACAAACTATTGTTTCTTGGATGGATTTTCTGGATATTTTCAGGTTCCTATAGCTCCAGAGGATCAGGAGAAGACTACATTCACCTATCCCTTTGGCACATTTGCCTACCGGAGGATGCCATTTGGACTTTGCAACGCCCCAGGTACCTTCCAGAGATGCATGGTGAGTATTTTTTCTGATTTTATTGAGACCTGCATGAAGGTATTTGTGGATGATTTTACAGTGTATGGATCCTCATTTGATGAATGTCTAAAGAGTTTGGGAAAGGTATTGAATCGTTGTATTGAGAAGAATCTGTTCCTGAACTTTGAAAAGTGTCATTTCATGGTAGAGAATGGAATTTTCTTAGGGCATGTAGTGTCAAAACATGGGATAGAGGTTGATATATCTAAGATAGACATTATTTCATCCTTACCATATCCTTCATGTGTGCGTGATGTTAGATCTTTCCTAGGGCATGCTGTATTTTATCGGCACTTCATCAAAGATTTTAGTAAGATTGCTCTTCCTTTATCAAGATTACTCCAAAAGGATTCTGATTTTGTGTTTGATGATTCTTGCAGGACTTCCTTTGATGAGCTAAAGAAGTTTCTGATCACTCCACCGATCATACAGCCCCCACGGTGGGAGATTCCTTTTGAGCTTATGTATGACGCCTCTAACTTCGCGGTTGGAGCTGTCTTATCTCAGAGGGTGGAAGGACGTTCACATGTGATTGCCTATGCATCAAGGACATTGGATTCAACCCAGTCAAACTACACTACCACAGAAAAGGAGTTTCTTGCTGTCATATTTTCTTTAGATAAATTCTGTTCATATTTATTGGGCTCTAAAGTAGTTCTTTTTTCTGACCATGCAGCTTTGAGGTACCTCCTAAAGAAGCCATATGCAAAGCCAGGACTTATCCGTTGGATGATTGTTCTTCAAGAGTTTGACATCGAGATAAAGGAAAAGAAGGGGTCAGAGAATTTGGTGGCAGACCACATGAGTAGGCTTACTCACACACTAGAGGATGACACCTTGGATCAGGTACCACTTCGAGACACTTTTCCCGATGAGCATCTCTATTCTATATTAGGTACGCATCCTTGGTATTCTTATTTAGTGAACTAACTTGTTGCCTCTGAAATCCCTGCAAATTTAAAGAAACATCAAGTCCAAAAATTAAAAAGTGAGTCTAGGTTTTATGTGTGGGATGATCCTTACCTCAGGTGCATGTGTAGTGACCAAGTCATTAGGAGGTGTGTTCCCGATAATGAGTTTGAGCCTGTTTTGCATTTCTGTCATACACTTGCTTGTGGTGGACACTTCGAACCCCAACGGACCACTAGGAAAGTTTTAGACTCTGGATTATATTGGCCTAGCTTATTCCATGATTCCCATGTGTTTTATAAGTCATGCTCTCATTGCCAACACACTAGAAATATTTCAAGGAGACACGAGATGCTCCAACAACCCATTTTATTCTGTGAGATTTTTTATGTTTGGGGAATTGAATTTATGGGCCCTTTTCCTAGTTACTTTGGTTTTTTTTACATTTTGGTTTCTTTTGATTATGTGAGTAAATGGGTGGAGTCTAAGGCCACTAGGACTGATGATTATCATGTTGTTGTGGACTTTGTCAAAGCAAATATTTTTTGCAGGTTTGGAGTACCAAAGGCCATCATCAGTGACCAAGGGACACACTTTTGAAATAGGAATTTCGCTTCCCTCCTTCGAAAGTATGGGGTGACACACAAAACATCAACACCATACCACCCCCAAACAAATGGCCAGGCCGAGGTTTCAAATCGTGAGTTGAAACAGATTTTGGAGAAAACTGTGCAGCCAAATAGGAAGGATTGGAGCAAGCGCTTGGATGATGCATTGTGGGCTTTTTGAACAGTATACAATACCCCCATTGTTATGTCCCCATTTCAGATTGTTTTTGGGAAAGCATGTCATCTCCCAGTGGAAGTCGAGCATCAGACATATTGGGCTATAAAGAAATGCAACATGGATTTGGCCCAAGATAGAATTCAAAGGAAGTTGAAAATTCAAGAGCTTGAGGAGATTTGACTGTCATCATATGAGAACTCAAGGCTCTATAAGGAAAGATCAAAAGCAGCTCATGATAGAATGATCCAACAAAGGGAGTTTCATGTTGGAGAGAAAGTCCTTCTCTACAGTTCACGACTGAAGCTGATTCCTGGTAAGTTGCGTTCCAGATGGTTAGGTCCTTATATTGTATCTAATGTTTTTCCTTATGGTGCAGTGGAGATCACACAAGAGGACACTGGAAGGAGATTTACAGTCAATGGGAAATTTTTGAAGAGATACATTGAGGGACATCCTACTGATGCAGTGGATTTTATCACACTGCATGACCCCATCATTACTTGAGCACATCAGGCTATTCCTAACCCTTTCACTTTTATATTATTTGTCCTGTTTAAAAATTCTTCATTTCATGTGCATATATCATCTCATGGGTTCACATTGAGGACAATGCAATATTTTAAGTGTGGGGGAGGGAACCTTTTAGTTTAGTAATTTCAATTGTTTTCTTGTTAAAAAAAAACCATTTTTTTTTGTGTTTTTCAAATTTTGTGTGTTTATTTTACAATTTTCTGTATTTTTTGAAACTTTTGAGCTAAAATGATTCTCATAACCATTTTTAAATCCATATCAATAAGTGAAACAATTTACCCCTTGAAACTAAGCTTAAATGAATGCTGAAATGACTTTGTTTCAAGTTCAAATATTTAGTAATTTCATGAAAAGTATGCTGGATTTTGAATCCCATGCCACATCTCACTGTATTTATATTTGAAATCACTTTCCTGTGAGGCTTCTAAACCATTATTTTCATATTCTTTACATTCACCTCACTTATTGAGAGAACCAAACCATGCTTGATTTAACCAGAATTTGATCTATTTCTGTCAAAACTTGAGGGTTTGAGGTACATATGTTTAAATGATTGAGGCATTTTTTTGGTATTAAAGCCCATATTTCAAAGAATCCTTTTTTATAATGGCCTACCTTGAATATTTAATCCTTGTAGCCCTTATAATCCATGCACAACCTGTTAGTTTAGCCACATTAAAAGCCAATTTTCCCTATCTAACCAACTCTTGAAGTGAAATTGCATAATATAGTTGAGCTTAAGTATGCGGGAATCTATCTTGTGTTGTTCCACCACATTATGTGATACTTTGGGTGGAAAATTAAATTATGAAGAGATGTGTTTTCTACTGAAGAAATTCATTATATTGAAATATGTGCCTTTTCTAGAGCTTTCATGACAAGTGAAGCTGTGCCTTTTCTAGAGCATCTAACTGAGGTGGAAAGTTGTGCCCATCTGGAGCTTTCAAGAAAACCATGTTTAAGAAGATTGAATTTTTTGATGCTGAAATGATGAATGGTGTACACCTTTCATGACTTTTCATGATGATGGAGCTGAATTGATACTATGAGGATTGAGGAGAAAACCATATTTAAGTGAAAATTAGATTAATGCAATTTTGCTTCAAAAAGAGTCAAGCCCTCCTCATTCAGGCTCATAATTTTTCACATCTAAATCCTACCAACCGAAAGCCACAGAACAACCCTGAAAAGTTCTCATGATAAACATATTTCCTTGAATCACATTGGGTAGTGATGTAGGAATCTATAAATCCTATGGTGACCATTGTATGAGTTTGGATGAGAAAGACATTGCAAAAAAATTTGACATTTGTGTGATAAGAGAAAATTCAAGTGAGGTAAGTGTTTTGTGCATGGGAGAATAAATAAAGTGGAAATATATTGAATGATATAAATGAAGAACTTGAAATAATGGGTTTTTTATGAGGCATGATATCTTTTGTTTCTTGGTGTGTAATTGTTTGATCTTAGGGATATGTGTTTTAAAATTGGTTTTGATTTGATATTGATGTTTACTTGATATGAGGTTTTGCTCAGAAGTGCAAAAGGGTAAGTGTGGGAGAGTTAATAAAACACTATTTTATTTAATATTTTATTGATAATAAATGATATAATTTCCTCACATTGTGTTAAATATGTTTAATTAGAATGTATTTGGGATTAGATCATTCATTTGAATATTTGATGAAAATTACAGTTTTACCCTTTATAATTCACTGTAGTATTTCGAAGATAAATATTTTATATTTATTATTGGAATTTAAAATTTTGTAACAGTGTTCCTAACTTAATTATATATAACTTTTATTCAGGACACTAAAGCTAAAGAGTGCATTTGGTTGTTGAAAATGGGCCATGAAGTCAAAGTTGGGCTGGACTCACCAGAATGGAGAAGCTTCTGTATTTCGGCCATAACTCCTTCAACTGGGCCTGGATAAAGCCCCAATTTTTAGAGGAGATATAGGACCCATATACTCACATATTATCCTTCTTTAAGGCCGGCCAATTCACGCGTTTTGGTGGTCAAATAGGCGGTTCAAGTTGGAATAAAATATTTGGCCGAATTTCCACATTCACACTTGAAACCACTTGTAACCTCTCCCCCCTACCCTCTATAAATTGGATTTTTTCTCATTTGGAGGGGTTGTAACGTGCATTGGGAAGTTGAGGGAAGAGGATAAGTGGATCCACTCCAATTCTCCAACCATTTAAATAAGGGTAGCTCTTGAAGCAAGGATCCCTTCGACGAAGCCTTCTTCTTCTCCTTCATGTTGTAATGATTTTGTTTGTGTAATAAACTTCTTTGTTCTTCTTTTATTTATTCTCTTTTCTTCTGTTTTTTTTAAATTTCTTCTTCTCTTAATATTCCTATTTGTGATGGAATTCTTGAGTAGAAGCGTTATTAGGTTATACCCATTATAAACCTTTGCACATGCAAAACACTTCTACGATGATTACGCCACCCATGAAAGAGTAGTCTTTTAGTAATCGATCTATCTTCTACCCTCTTCATTTAATTATTTTGAATAATTGAGCTACTGTAATTTAATTAATATTATTCATGAATTGTGTTTTTAAATTTTAATAAACTAAGCAGGAAATTGAACAATTAATACAAAAACACGTGAGGTCGGGATTTTGTGTAAATTGTGAGAGCGCAATCTTAATCGGTAATACAAGACCACACGGGATAAATTTGTAGAGTTAAAATATAATCCCTAAAAATAATTCATACTCATTTACAGAATGGATATGTTCTCTAATTAACCACTGACCATAATCTAACCTTAGAACAATAATCAAAGCAGGGTGCTCCGATTGCGTGTTCTGAAGCTAGCCTAGGGTTTAAGTAATTCCATCTTTGTGGTTAAGTTAACTCTTGTAGGGTTCGAGGGTTAACAAATTAGGGGATCATAATTAAGTGGATATTTATTTAAATGATGATGATTAATAAGTAAATGAAGAGGTATAGTTAGATCGATTACGTCTTTTAAATATTGTCTAAAGAAATATCTTTTTGTTGTGTCATTTTAATCGAACTTCATTTCAAAACTAAAAACAAAGAAAAATACAATCTTCTTCCAGAAAAATTCTTCTAGATTCATAAACTATAACCAACCCACATCCTTTAAAGTAGTGTTTTTATTTTATTCTATTTTTTTTATAATACCTTTAATAAGTTGTTAAATTCACTTCCTCCTTTGAGAGACGACCTTGGTCATCCACTCTGCTGCACCTAAGAACCCCAAAATCACATTAATCATTTGAGGGCGCCCACGACAGTGCTCTATAAATTATCAAGGGTGAGAATCATTTTAGAGGTATATAATGTAATAGTTTGTGCCTTCTTTGACTATTAATTTGCTATTTTGGGCAGTCTTAGGTGTTTGGAGGAGGCCTAAGGAGGTTTTGTGGTGGTTGGAGCTATAGGAGTACTGCAAAAAGTGGTTTATGATGTGAATCTGATTCACATTTTGAGTTGGTGTTTCATGGCATATGAGGCTGGTGGATTCACAACTTGTATGTGGGCTGGGGGTTATGTGAAATGGATTAATATCTAATTCACATCATGTATTTAATGTTGGTCGAGGTGTCTTAATTTTTAGTGAAAACTAAAGATATAGAGGTTTCACACCTTGTACCAGATTCACAACTTGTAATCCACGACCCTCGTGGAATTCACGACGTGAATATGTAATTCAAAATGTGAAAGGGGTGGGTTCCAGGTTATAAATAGGTTTTTTTTCAGCTTATTCTATATTCATTCAACTATATCCTCTTCCCCTCATTTTGTAACAAACCCCCCGGAAATTTTGGGAGACTTTCCAGCCCATCTTCTGCCACCTCAATCCTCGGGTTACCATGGTTGTGTTTTGGTGATCAGTGGTGATTTATTCTAATTTATCCTCATTTTTTCTTCAATTATTATTTGGGGTTCCATTATAGTGATTTTTTTTTGATCTGGGTGTGTTTTTTGGTTTGATTTTTGATGATCCCTTGATATAGTGTAGGTTGATCCATGGTTTCCATGTGCGGTTTTGGTTTTTGAACTGATTATTTTTCACCCTATGGTGTGCAGTAAGATCAGGAAGATTTAAATCTCTTCCACTGGATAATAAATTCATAAACCCTCTCAATATCCCATTATTTGTAGTTATATTGGTCATGGATACCCATTATACTAAAAACCAAGTTAAATTGATATATGAATTCTTGATGGAGGTATACACAAATAGAGATAGATCCCAATGGAAAAGTTCTATTCCATTAGAAGAAAAACCCCTCCAATATATGGAAGAAATTAATTAAGCCTAGATTCCTCCTACCATTTAGAGGTTATAAAAATATATCCACACCAGGAAAAAAAGATAGTGATATGCTACTCTAAATCCCCAATATCATTAGATATTAAAAAACCAGGGTTTTCAAATTTTGAAAAGGAATCAAATGAACCAACTTTGGATGTCACCTTATCTCTAATTTAATTAGTGAGAACTTTTATTACTTGGAATCTAATATGGTAGTAATGGAATAATAAATTTCAATTGGTATAATATTTATTGAATGTGTTAGAGTGTACCCTGGATGAGCCACTTAGTATGAAGAGGAATAATAATTTGACAGTTGAAACCACTAGTGGTCCATGGGGGAAAGGTTAAATAGATAAGATGGAATGGTTTTTCGATGATTATTTAAGAAGGATCCATAATTTTTAGATGTGAATTACCCTCCTAGAGAGTTGGGTAAACCATTTTAAATGGATGATCTTCTTCTTTATCTTCATTAACAGCATGGGAATTTCCCTGAGAGAGCATATAATTAGCCCAATGAAGTCTTTCAATATTACTATTACATCTAGAAAGTTCCACCCCATATATGAAAATTTAAATAATTTTGGGTTGTGGATGGTTTGAGGGATTGGTAATCCCTTTTCCTTTACCAGTTTTTGATATTTGTAGGCTGGTTGGTAGAAGATTCTCAAAATATCATTATATGAATTGGGTCCACCTTTAATATCAAGTTCTTAATCCATTCTCTTCAACCTCTGGGTGTGGTGGATTTGTAGATAAAAATTCTTCCCCTATTGGATCATCATTGTGGTTATCTTAAGAAACCTCATCCATGATGACACTTATGAAATAATACCTTGAGTACAATCTAATTTCCAACTTATGTTAATTATGGGGTATCATCTTGATCTAAATAACCATATTATGCATTATCTCAACCAACTGCAGTTACTAGGTAGTGGAAAGAACTCCCTTAATTATACCCTATAGTATTTGACCATTTCATGGGGATATATATATTTTTATAATTCCAAAGGATTATTAATAGTACCTAATCTAAATGATTTCCCCCCACCATTACTGAATGAAAGTTAGAGATGAATTTTGGCCGATCAATCACTAGAAAAGGTTCTCCCATCCTAGTGAACATTGATTTCCTCTGAGGAGGTTTCAATTCCAGCCATTCCATGACTATCATCGATGGTGTAGATAATAATGGTGGTTGGGATAAAAATATCTATTGCCTTAATGGTTTGGGTTTTTGAGGGTAAGTAAAAAAATTACCCTTGTATTGTGTGAGAGGGTTTTCTCTATGATTTACTTTTTATTAAGGATTTTACCATATTCACCTCCCAAGATTGTATTATAACATGAGCTGGATGAAGTTTTATTTCATGAGGTGTGATTTTTTTTATAATCTTGGTTGAGGTGGGATGGAATTAGGGGTGATCTAAACTTAATGAGTTTTTAACTATGTTAGACATATAAAATTTTCTACTTTAATGGCTTCATGGATGAGATTATTAATGGACCATTATCATTTATTGATCATTTAAAGTTATAAAAAGTATTAGAATATACCAATTAGAGACCTCTCTCTTTTTTAAAGCACCACTATATGTCATTATGTTTCATGCCTTCCCCATTAACTATTCTAGAGAAAGAGTTTTCATTGAATTATTTTAATACTCCCATAGTTAAATTGGAGGGATGGATTAAAGGGTTATATATTTTCCCCACCCTTGAATATGAACATAGGGAGAGGCCTCTTAATTTTTTTTGGATAATACTAAGGATTTTAGTATAATAATGTCGAAGATTCTGATGTTTCTTACTATATCTAGGGATCCACACCATTAAAAGAACATCAAGTTCAACCTATTCACATCAAATATTAAGCAACTTAAGATGTTGTATGTACCCAATATATGATATATACCGATCAACAAATAAATTTATGATTTCTTATATATTTTGGTAGACATTAGGAAAGCATTTATCCTTTATCTATTTCAAAAACACTTAATGAGAAGTAGATAATGGCTAGTACTTGACCGATATATTTTCTTCAAACAATTCCTTCCACATCACATATAGACCAGATTTATTTTATATAGATGGTTTATCAGATTATTTTATATTTATTGGATACTTCCTATAATAATTTTTAGATACAATCAATCTTCTTAATACATCCTACATTTGGATCAAGATTAAATAATCAAATAGAAGACTATATAAGGATCACATTTTTAGGATTTATGTTGTTGGCGATAGGATATAACTGGTTGATGACAAGGTCCATTTAATGGGTTACACCTTCATGAGGGTCTCCTTGTGTGATAGTGCCTTCATAGCTAGTTGGGAATCCATTAACTAGATTTATTTAATACCCAACACATGACTATTATAAATAATCATCAAATTACTTTTACAATCCCTTTTATTTTATCCTCATAGTAAAATACAAAAAAAAAAGAAGATTACATGCACTATAATGATTGCAACTATTGAGAAAATAACAACCTAGGGTAACACCATAATCTTCAAATCGTAAGGATCATACTCTAAAAAGAATGAGAAATATATAAGATATGTTGTTATTATGATGAAAATAGTAAGCAATGTAATTGACATTATTTATGAATTAAGATAAGTACATAAATGATTTTATATGTTAGATTGAAGTGTATATATTGTAATATATATTTTGGAAGGGAAAGGTTATCATTAGAATCGAACCATTATAATAGTAAAGTAACTATTATAATTACAAGTGACCATAAAAAAATATATAAAATAAATTCATAATAAACTAATTAGTAATTATTATTAATTTAAATAGAATAATTAATAGTAATATGATTACACACATATGTTTTATAATAATATTTTTTATCTAAAATGGGGTTTTAATTTTTTTTGAAAGAAACACATGATTTTAAAATAAAATAAGAGTTTTATTTAATAGTAAAATTTCTTATATATAGAAAATTATTTTCAGAGAAAAGAATTTAAATTTAGAATTGGCATGTTAAAGTTACCAATAGTGATTGTTTCATTATTTTTTGAGACAAAAAATAATTTTCATGTAAATAGAAAAAAATGTTATGAATATAATGTGAGTATTATGAAATAATTATGATGTAAAAAAACAATTTAATAATTAAAATATTTGAATCCTCAACTAAAAAAATTTCAATTTATAAGTATTGTGTATTTAAAGATTTAACATCAATTTTTAAAAATATAATGGACTTTTAAGAATCTAAAATCTAAAATAATGTTTTAAAATAAATTATTTATGATTAAATGTCTTTTATAAGGACAAAGTAATATTGATATTTAATTTTTATTCTTTAATGAATAAATTTTAAAACCCATGTCATTAATGTCAAAAACTATTGTTTAAAACTATGAGCAATCCAATTGGTCATCATTTTCTACAACCTTTATTTCAAAATCCCATATCCCAAAATTAATAAAAAATTAACCCTTATTTTCTATAAATATCCCCTAATACTCCCATTCGTCTTCAGTCCAAAATACATGAGCATGGTTCCCTTTTAATTTTCTCTCACAAGAGTCCCTTAAAGGAGTTCATTCTGTTCTAATGCGTTTTCTCTCAATCTTTAATAGAATAATTCTCCTAGAAAGAGTTATTAACCTCTTTTTTTCATTTATCATTTTTAATCCTTTAAAATTATTTAGTTTTCCATAACCAATGTTTTTACACCCTTATTGAAAATTCATTATTTTATTACTAATGATTGATTACTCTTCCTTACCATTATACTATTATTATGGAATGATGAAGAAGTCACAAGATGGGACAGGGGGTGAATTGTGTCCTTTTTAAAACACTGATTTTTTAAAAACCAACCCTTCTTATAGTTTTTAATCTAAACTATTATCTTTTATTTTAATAGAGTATGAAATTAAAAATAGAATAGAAGGACATAATAAATTGTTATAGTGGTTTAAGGAAAAATTCCCCCTAGTCCACTCCACTAACACTCTCTTTATAATCTTGGTGATTATCACTACCAGATCTTTTTCCAATAGATCTATACATTTGAGTGAATGAAACTAATTTTTTTTATAAAATGTTTTACAAGGACTTTAATAGAGACTAAAATTATCCCTCAAAACACTCCACACCTAAGTGTTTAAAAACAAAAGAGATTGTATTTTGTTGGATAAATTCTCTATGAAATCATTCAGATGTAGATATTATAGCTGATAGATGATGATATATTTATAAAAATATATGAATAAATTAAAAGCACAATCCTTGAGAAGAATCTCTAAACTTACTATATATAATATTCAAATAATCTATTAGTAAAAAAATAAAATTTTATAATAGTAGGAAAATTACACAACAATAAATTAATATAACATCTATTTATCTAAAGTGTATTCCTAAAAGGCTTTAACGAACTATAACAAATGTATCACAAACAAATATAGCAGTAGATAGAATTACATCATCTATAATCAGAAAAATTTGATGTAATTCTTGAGCTATATATTCATATCACAAAGATTCAAAGAGTCATATTATAAGACAAAGAATCCAATAGACCATCTAAATATATCCATTGAGAATAAATATGTAGACTAAATAAATTAAGGTTAAATAGTTCTAGAAAACTTTCTAAAAGATTCATGATTTTAAAATGCACAATGTATTTATAATTTGACTTCAATCATCCATGAATAAACATAACAACATTAATAAATTACAACAAATTATTTTTTTGAAGACTATCTAAAATAGTCATTAAATAGTTGTATTGAGAGATTTAATCTCATAGAATTATATCATAAATTTAAAAATAATTAAAAATTTAATTTCCACAGATGATTAAATCAACACCTGGATTAATGTATGTTAGAATAATCCCAAAAGTATGGTTTCCAACATATAGTTCATTCCAAATGTAGAGGTAGGAACCCAAAGTATAATTCCAACATTTGGTTCTCAACATTAGGTTACTTATGTTAAGTACATATCAAATTTTAGGTATTCGAATGTGATGTTTCTTAGAAAATTTTAGGTTATAAAACATAATATTTTCCAAAAAAGTTAGGTTACAAATGTGGTTTGAATACCAACATTTGGTTTTAACTTCACTTTCAAAACGATGATTCCAAACTACTTTTCAGCATCCAAAATATATAGTATAAAAAAATCTTACAAAATATAAATATTATTACTAATAGAAAAGTCTTATAGAATTCCATGAAAATGATTTTTTTTTCAAATAGATATAAACCTAAAATTCACTTAAAGTATATTCATTAGTAAAAAATATGAGGGAATTTTTGAGCATCAAAATCAATAAAAAATTGTTAGATCACCATTTATATTCCCAACAATCTGTCCCTTTTTGATGAACATCATCATCATCGATTGAATTTTTATTAAAAAGAGGAAAGAACACCCACAAAAAAAATATGGGAAAAGATAAAGATACAAGATTAGGGAGGTATAAAGTAGTAAAGACCAAGTTGGTATCCCCTAATCAAATTATCTCCCTCTGGTTCAATAAGATGGGTATTTGGGAAAAATTTAATGTAAGTACCTTGTTCTTCTGCTGACAAGGAAGAAAAATAGTCGGCCACCTTATTACCTTCGCGCCATGTGTGCACCACCTGGATGTTGCTGCTGCTGAGGCTGGAATAACACCTTCTAATGATATAGGCTATCGACCAAGGAGGAGAGATTTTTCCCTGCATGCAATCATGTATTACCATAGAGTCTATTTTAATCTGATTCAAAGAAATATCCTTTTGATCACATAGTCTAAGACCCAAATACATAGCCTTTTCCTCTGCTTGGATGGAGCTTACCCTCCCATAATATGCATAAAAAACCAGCAAGCCACTTCCTCTATAGTACCTAACCACTCCACCACCACGCATAATACCCAAAATACATGAAACACCAAAGTTAAATTTGAAACCCATAATAGGTGATAACCAACGCACCCATTTATCTCTTATCCTAGGAGGTGACTGCTGCATACCCACTCCATTCACCTACATGGTTCTCAAAGAAGAAGAATTACAAAAATTTTTAATACGTCTAACAAGATCAATTAAAAGGGAATTTGTTATCATGATAACAGAACCCCATGTGGAAGAAATACCTTCAAATCTAGCCTTATTTCGGGCCTTCCAGATGCACCAACATCCAGCATTTAAAATCACCGATCTTTCCACTTTTTCTGGGCCGTTGCAGATTGAACCATGAATTTTTTTTTCAAGAAAATAATCACCAATAAGTTTATAAGATAAAAAAATAGTGAACTCACCAAAGAACCTCCAAACTTCCATAGGATATTCACCTTCAAAAACAGATGATCTGAACTCTCCTCATTATATACCCCACAACAATGAAATCTGGATACAATACTGATGCCTATCTTCCTCACATTGTTATCAGTGGGTTCAACATGATTTCTTATCCTCCACAAGTGGATGTTTAACTTGGGTGGAAAACTATCACACCATATTAGATTATACCAAGAGTCCTTCTGTCCCTGAGGAAAATAAATCCTGCTAAAGTCCTTTGTAGAAAAGTTCCCAGAACTAGAAGTAGTGAAAACACATTTATCTGGGTTGGAATTTAAATAAATGAGATAAAAAACCTCCCTTTGGTCCTTATCCAGGACAACATTAATGAATATTGAATACATTCTAGCCTCTCGAAAAGAAATCAAAGTGACAGGACATCCCAAGAATCCAATTGTCGAACCAACCCAGTTTTGATGCCAGAAAGATATATCCCCTTTTTATATAATCCATCAAGAATGTTGTCTGATTTTTGGTATCATGTCATGTATTAATAACCATAAAGGAGGGACATGATTTCTGACATTATCTGTAAACCTGTCGTCTTTATAAGACATAATTTTCCCACAAATAGTACGTTCCTCCACAACTTCCCATGCCAGCCTTGCATGCATGCAGTGAACACTATCTTTCAGACTTCGTACATTGATTCCGCCCTCATAAAAAGGTCTCTCCAGTCTATCCCAAGAATTACAATGGCACTTCCCCTCATTTTTTTCATCCCAAATAAATTTTTCTAGTTCTTTTTCAATATAAGAGAGAACCCCCTTTAGTACCTTTCATGCCGAGAACACATGGATAGGGATGGCCGATAAAACACTGTTAATTAGAGTTATCCGACCTCCAAAAGATAAGAAGTGATTCTTACAATTGAGTACATGACTTACAATCTTGTTAAAAATACTATCAAAATCCTTGATCCGGATTCTTCCAGAAGTAATAGGAGATCCAAGATAAACCATTTGAAATATATATATTACTCTTGGATCTGTTGATCAGTTGCCCACTCCATAAAAAGTGTTAATCCAGGATGTTAGATAACACACCAACTGATCTTCTTATTTCATTCATACAAATAAGTGTGTCATCCACAGAAATTAGATGAGATATTGAAGGCTGGTTCATTTTTCTTCAGCATGGCAGCAGTTCTCCCGTGGATATTTTTTTATTAATAATTCGACTTAGGGGATCTTTCATGAGGATGGAGATGGTTAGAGATATAAGTTCCCATTTTATGATCCCACGAGAAGTTTTGAAAAAACAATATGTTTTTCCCATGAAAGAAACTGCCTTCTAGGAAGAGCTAAAACATCTACCAATAATATTCGCAGCCCAAGTGGAGAGACCCATACCTTTGAGAAACCTATTGATAAAACCCAATTCCATGCAGTCATATGATTTATTCATATCCAAATTTAAATCCATGTTGGATCCACGTGTTTTGAAGTTAATATCCCGAATCATCTCTTGGGCCAAGCTAACCGCCCCCTGAATAGACCAACCATTAAAAAAATTATGTTGCTCAAGAGATATCCACCGAGGAACATACATGGAAAACCGTGAGTTGATAATTCTTGATAAAATTTTATAAGGGAAATTACACATGCTTACCAGCCTGTAGTCATGAATGGAAGATGGGTCTTTGATCTTTGGAAGTATAACCGTAGTTGTTTCACCCGCCACTCTTGGAATTAAACCACACCGAAAGAAGTCTTGAATGTTCATAGTTATATCATCCTTAATCACCTTCCATGACCCTCTGTAGAACAAACCTAGAAATCCATCTGGTCCGGGAGCACTGTCTGGGTTGAGGTTCATCATAGCATCATAAATATCCATATCACTAATAATTTCTTTCAAGAAAGCATTATCATGGTCATACATCATATTAGGAATTACCTCAAAAAGTTCAGCATTCCCACTAGGATACCCATCTACCATACAATGGTTAGGACCCGCAAGTAAATCTTTGAGAACAGAAAACGCCATATTTCCAACCACATTTCTGTCATATGAATAAGATCCATATTCAAGAATAATATTAGGTTTGACAACCTGTCTTAGTTCTTTAATACATGCATGAAAGTAGGATGAATTTCTATCCCCTTCATGAATCCATTTCACCCTCAGACCTTCCCGAGAAATGCGATCTTGTTTCAGAATCAATTCTGCCATCATATTTTTCTTAATAGAAAGACCCTCAAAGACTATATCATCCCATGCATCTTCCAAACTTAGTTCAAGCCACTCAAGCTCCTGTTTAAGATTAAACACGACTTGGTCAATAAGAGGAATGTCCTTCTCCCAGGTTTTTAATTTATGTTTGAGCCTCCTCAACTTGTTGTGAATAGCAACCCAAGAAAATCCCTGAATAGGCTCCCTCCAAATATCATCAATAAGCTGATGGTAACCATCCAAACCAACCAAATGAGCATAAAATCAAAAATGTTCATGACCATCCTGCCGAGGTGATAAAGAAACTAGAAAATATGAGTGATCCGAGACTCCACGAACAAGATGATCAACTTTAACATTGGGAAACTTGGAGATAACTTTCAAATTCTCCAAGAACTGGTCCAGCTGACTCCAGCAACAATGAATACCTTTTTGGTTGTTACACCATGTAAAATGATCTCCATAATAACCCATGTCAAAAAGACCCTTACCTACCATGAATTAAGCAAAACTCATACTGGCCACACATGAAAAAAATCCCCTACCTTTCTTCTCAACCGGGTCCAATATAACATCGAAATCTCCACTTACAATCCATGGGTTTTCCTCCAGATCAAAGTCATTCAAATCCTTCCATAAACCTTCTCTCATTTGCTCATCACAACTTCCATGTACAAATGAGGTGAAAAGATAATCACTACCCGTATTTACTTTCACTATAATATACTAATCTCTATCTTTAACTAGATCCACTAACATATCCCTTTTCCTGAAAATCCATATATGATGGGTTTCTGGATCAACATGCATACTTTCTTGCATTTTGAGTTTGTGGGAAAAATCCTTGATCTTTGACTTATATTGTTTATGCTCCAGAATAGCAATAATATAAACCTTATATTTCTTAATTTTCATGGATAAAAAAAGAATTATTGGTTTTAATTATTAAATAAATGTTTCCAAAGAAATTATTATGAAATTAATAAAAAATATAGACCAAAGGGTATTGTTAATGTTTATTTGTAAATTTTGTGTTTATCCATATTTCTGCCCTTTTTTGTGAGATTAAAATGAAAGTATGAAAATGGAATAAAACACATTTAATATTACATATAACTTTACTTAAATTTCATATAATCTAATAATAAATGTATTTAGATATGGATCAACATAAAAAATATAAATGAAAAAAAAACAGATAATTTATAATTTAAAAGAACTTAAATTTTATAAATGATATTATATTAAAATCATAATTTTCAACACAAGAGAAAAAATGTTAAGGTTCATGATTTAAGGGAGGACTAGATTTAAGATCATATTTTATTGAGTAAGAGGAAACATTTAGAGAATCATAGAGTCTTTTTCCCTTCCATAAGCTCTAAGGACCTGGCTCCGGAACACCCAGATCCGATGCCTTCAAATGTGATGTGAAATTCATTACAAACACATGCACTGATAATTTCACATCATGTCCCATATAGAGGATCGAATTCGGTTCAGGTTCCAGGAAACCAACTACTTCGGAAACTGATTCTTCAGCTAAAACCCAATACCTAAAAAAATTATTTCAAAAAAACGTAGGGTGATCATGCGAATTCCTAGTAAGGGGTTTTAAAATAAACCAATATAACTTTTAAAAACATTATTTAAAACTTTTCATAAAATATTTCTCTTAAAGAAAATCTATAACATATGTAACATATCATAAAAGTGATCAATTAAAAATATGCTAACAGAATTACAAGGATACATGATTCAATTATAGGTATGCTCATTTGGAGTAATAAAAAAACATTCTATACATGTATGACATATTCATATTAGAGCACAAATTAAACATTTAAGAGTAATGAATAATCAATGTGGCACGTAAAGGTAATAACTTCAATTTCATACATTGAATACTAATTCACTGAGTGAATAGGTCATGCCACAAGCATTTACTTTTTTGATACTCATAAATACTGGATCTTAACCATGGTTATTCTACTAGTTGAATATCCATTTGGTTATTAATTATCATACACATAATGAGGGAATGTATAATTTCGGACTTTAATTTCTGTGTCAAGGCCTAGTGCCAAGACCTAGGGGCTAACAGTAACCAGACCCCAACCCGGAGAGCCTCTGTAACCGGACTCCATCCCGGAGAGCATCTGTAACCAGACTCCAACCTGGAGAGCCTCTATAACCAGACTCCAACCCGAAGGGTCTGCTGTAACCAGACCCCAACCCGGAGGGCTTACTTTTACTGGTACCCAACCCGGAACATACTAGTACAATGAATTCCTCATATGTTTAATAAGGACATATATCCAAAGTGTCCCATACCACTTTGAATAACTAATTCCATGTATTTTATTTGGGGTGTCCCATACCACTCCAAATAATTAAATTCTTAATTCATTATCATAAGTGATGAATAATGAATAGTATGATTTATCACATATATTAATAACTTTACAACTGCTTCCATAAAATTTCAATGCATTACATTGCTTGTTTATAACTTCGAATAGGTATTATTCATACTAAATTCATGCGTTGATAAATGGAAATGACATTGGACTAAATCATAATATGTTAGTTATTATTTAGATAAAAAATTTCCCAACGACATGCATAATCAAGTAAAAATTCTTTGCACATGTGATATTGATTTAAAACACACAAGTAATGAATGTATGGGGATACCACATAAAATGATAGTTCCTTAATTTACAAGATCCTTGATTCAAGGATATGAACATTTATAGTTTAAAATGACTAATTTTGAATTAAGAGACATGTCATTTGTACAAAAAGCATGCTCTGATAAATGGTCATGTCTTATTAAATAGCCACGCCTTATGTTGCATAGCATTTTAGGCCAATTGGTTCACAGTGCAACAATTGTTTTATGTAGTTCATGCATTCATGTGAATTTAATTAAATATAAAAAAAACATACTTTAACTACCAAAATTTGTTTTAGGAAAATTTAACTCAGATTATGATTAAAACTTGTAGGTGCATACATATGACCATATGTATATATATATATATATAATATATATATATATGTCGCACCCACTTACATCACTTCGAAGAAAATAGTCATCGAGTGTACAATAAAAAACTTATAAATATATTTTTAAGGTGAATATAGTCTTGTAACCATTTATTTATATTTATTTATATATATTTATTTTTCATGGATTTAAAATTTGACAAACATAAATTTATTAATTATAACCTAAATACATCTCAAAATAAATGATTCTCCTCATATACAGCACTAGAAAATAGAGGATATAATTAACATAAATAATAAACTTCTTTAATATAAATAATTTTTTTGTGCACCCTTACATAATAAAATCTGTTTAATAAAATATATAATCTTCTCAACTGATTTGCAGTAGGACAAAATGGAGAGAATAATTTCAATTTCATAAATAAAACTTCTGATGATTAAATATTTAAAAATTAACCGTCTTCACTTACAGCGGATTCTTAAAGCATAAAACATAATTATAAATAAATTTATTCCTTACAAATTGTTGTATTTCCATGCTCAAACAATTTGATATTACACACTTTCAATATTTATTACATCAATTAAACTGTGGATAGTGAATTAAGAAAATTAGACCCTTACACAATATATATATTCTGGAAACTAATGTCATATATATATATATATATGTATGAACATCTTAAAAGAAATGTAATTTGTTTAATAAAAATTAAACCCTTATAATCATAAGAGTAATTCATAATTTAAACAAATGAAATCCCTTACAAACACAAGATCGTAAAATAAATAAATATTTGAGACAAAATATTTAACCCTTACAGCAGATTCCCCTGAACACAATGTAAATTATAAATGATAACTCTTATGCATAACCAGAAAATAGAGAGTATAATAGAATCCATGAAAATAAATATTAATTCCCTCACAAAACATAAGATCCTAAAATAAATAAATATTCGAGAAAAATATTGAACCCTTACAAAACATAAGATCGTAAAATAAATAAATGTTTAGGACAAATATTTAAACCTTACAAAACATAAGATTGTAAAATAAATAAATGTTTAAGACAAATATTTAACCCTTACTAGTATTCAAAGAGGAGGCAGGGTCGAGCAAAATTTGGAGAAGCATTTGAGGGATAGAGAACCCCCATGCGCGACACACCCAGACTACGGCCTGATGAAACCCTAAAACGACCTGGACAACACCCCAAACTCACGACCTATACCCAAAGTGTGACGTACCCCCACTCCCAAGGCATGTTCCCCCCTTCATTACAGTTCTTATGAGATTCTCAAATCCCTTCATGGGATTTCCCCCTTTTTTTGTCCAACAATCAAACTATTCTATTATTATAATATTGTTAGTATTATTTCTATTATATCTTTATTCTATTATCATATATTATTAATAACCTTAAAAAGTAAAAATTTATTTATCTATTATACATAGTTTTAAAATGTAAATGTTATTATTTTATAAAACAAATATTTATATATATCACATTATATACTTATAATCTTAGAAATTAAATGTATTATAAAAATAATAATTATCATAATTTGTACAAAATATTTGTAATTTTGAAATTTTTAAAACAAATGTTAGTAGGATATGATTCAAATTAACAATAATTTTATTAAAAGTTCATATGTACCATTTTAATCATTCTATTAATATATATATATAATTTTATTAAGAAAAATTAAAAATGTTAATTTATAATATAAAAATTATTACATTATATATATATAAATGTGTATATAACATATTTTGGAACTCATTAATAGATTAAATAATTGTCTGCATAATTAAAATATCACAAAAATAATGTCATTAAAATATTTTAAAATAAATTTTTTTGATGTCATGTATAACCGCATATAAAATTATAATTTTATAATAGTATTTTCATTCAAATCTAATTTACAAATATATATATATATATATATATATTTCACATTTTGGAAACAAATTTTTTTTTATATTATTATAGTTATTATTTAAAATATTCTATTAAATAATTATTCGATAAGAATAAATTATGTTTGACAATAATAGTTATTTTTTATTATTTAAACAAAGTGTGATAATATTTACTTTGAAGTTTGTACTTTGTTTGGATAACAAAATAAAACCTAAATATTACCATTACATGAGAAACAAGTTTTTGGGGCGTCACAATTCTAAAATGCTCGTACACGAACCGTAGCAATACCCGACACACGTCCCTCATAAGGTCCCTCTATGAGGAACACCATCGATGATAGGGTGCTGATGACCTTTGGTGGATTCCTAAGGTTGTATTCAGCTGCTCAATTTCATTTTCCCAGACACACTGTGAACAAATAGGGTTGAATCTGTGCCTAAAGCACCCAGCCTTCCATAAAGAGGCATGAGAAGTGTGGAGGTCAGAAATTTCAGTGTGGACTAAATCCCTATAATTCCCACGCACCAAGTCATTATTGAAGATATTGATGTCGTGGAGTTCCCCATACATACTAAAACTCATGACCTAGAATAGGTAGGCCACTCAATGGTCACCATCCAAAGAATCTTCTAGAAATTTACCTATAGCTCGGTAGTTATCATCCAAAGTGAATCATAGAAAAAGAGCTTCATGAAACTTCCCTCTTTGCCTATATGTTTCAAATTGGGAAATTTCTATACAGTAATAGACAAGATTTATTCCTTGGTAAATATGGAGAATTTTTGGGCGGTTTGACACCCGATGGAGTTGTTTACAAGTCAGATGTAAGTTGGCATAGGGATGGTACTCCTCGGAGCACGTCTTGACGGTTATAGTCTCTAACAGTTCGGTAGGAAGAGATAAAACATTGGTTGGTGAACTCATGTCTTCTGTATTTAGTATGGAAATTATAGTTTAATTAGACTCACTATTTAATATAAAAGCATATAAAAACAGAGTATACAGCATCATTCTTTTAGACATGATTTATAAAACTCAAGAAATTACGTAATCTCTTGCACCCTCTCACAAAACACTAGTAGGGATTTCCCGACCTCCTCTAAGATGACTCCTCATAGATTCCACTAATGTTGGGGATTTCCCCAGTTCTCAGACAAATAGATCCCCAAATCGGTTCTAAATTATTCTATCTATTTGGTCCATATGCAATGTGTGCAACTAAGATCAACCACATGTGGACATCTAGAATTCAGATTGAGAGAAGCATGTCGGGTATCAAGTTGAGTGACATTGGTATGAATTTGACACCGATAATGTAAATGAGTAGTCTCTTTCTCAAGGGCTTCAAAGTCCATAACTCAACCATGGAGACTGTAGGTCAAAATATGACATAGATATGCTTCCTGGAGGTCGCCCCCTTATGCAGCCTCCTCAAAGTCCTCAGGAGAAAAGAAATTTTTGGCTAGGGTAAAACATTTAAATATACCCTTAAATTATTACCCTTGTCATACATAGAATAGGAATTGGGCACTCATCATGAGGTAATAGATGAAACCTACTCCTTGGTGAAGTTAGAGTACACGAGGAGAGTTGGATACCCAGATAGGGTTTTGAATGATAAACAAATATTTTCAAAAGTCTCATAGTTTTATACACATGATTTTCCAACTATGGTCTCTAATACTTCTTTTAGAAGAGACGAAAGACTGGCACTTTCATTTTCTATTTGAAATTAAAAAAACATCATTCTTAGTATTTATTAAGTTAATTTTCATTATTCAGTTTAAGTTTTCTAGAGTTATCTAAACCGAATCCTCTGATACCAACTGTAAGGACACGACTCCCGAATACCCGGAGCCAGTTCCTTCAGAAGTGATGTGAAATTCATTACAAAAACATGCACTGATAATTAAAAATAATTTCCCATACAGAGGATTGAATTCAGTTTAGGTTCTGGGAAATCAGATACTTCTGAAAATGCTTCTTCAGCTAAAAACTGATACCTCATAAATTTATTTCAAAAAAAAAAAAATAGGGTGAGCATGTGAATTACCAGTAAGGGGTTTTAAAATAAACCAATATAAATTTTGAAAACATTCTTTAAATATTTCCATAAAACATTTCTATTAAAGAAAAACTATAACACATGTCACATATCAAAAAAGTGTTCAGTTAATAATATGCTAACATAATTACTAGGATACACGATTCAATTATAGGTAAGATTATTTGGAGTAATAAAAAACATTATATACATGTATGACATATGCATATTAGATCCCAAATTAAACAGATAAGTGTAATGAATAATCAGTGTTGCACGTAAAGGTAATAACTTCAATTTCATACACTGAATACTAATTCACTGAGTGCATATGTCATGCCTAAGCATTTAATTTTCTGATACTCATAAATACTGGCTCTTAAAAATGGTCATTCTACTAGTCAGATATTCATTTGGTTATTAATTATCATACACATAATGATGGAATTTATAATGGAAGACTTTAATTTCTGTGTCAAGGCCTAGTGCCAAGACCTAGGGGATAAATGTAACCGGACCCCAACCTGGAGAGCTTCTGTAACTGGACTCCATCCTGGAGAGAATCTGTAACCAGACTATAACCCAGAGAGCCTCTATAACTAGACTCCAACCAAAAGGGTCTGCTGTAACCGGACCCTAACCCGGAGGGCTTACTTTTACCGGTCCCTAACCCAGAACATTCTAGTACAATATATTCCTCATATGTTTAATAAGGCCATGTATCCAAAGTGTCTCATACCACTTTGAATACCTAATTCCATGTTTTTTATTTGGGGTGTTCCATACCACCCCAAATAACTGAATTCTTAATTCATTATCATAAGTGATGAATAATGAATAGTTTGATTTATCACATATATTAATAACTTTACAACTGCTTCCATAAACTTTCAATGCATTACATTGCATGTTTATAACTTTTGATAGGTATTATTCATGGTTAATTCATGCGATGATATATGGAAATGACATTGGACTAAATCATAATATGTATGTTATTATTTAGATAAAAAATTTCCCAAGGACATGCATAAACTAGTAAATATTCTTTGCACATGTGATATTGATTTAAAACACACAAGTAATGAATGTATGGGGCTACCACATAAAATGATAGTTCCTTAATTTTCAAGATCCTTGATTCATGGAAATGAACATTTATAGTTTAAAATGACTAATTTTGAATTAAGACATATGTCATTTGTATACAAAGCATGTGATGATAAATAGTCATGTCTTATTAAATGGCCATGCCTTATGTTGCATAGCATTTAAGGCCAATTGGTTTGCAGTGCAACAATTGTTTTATGTAGTGCATGCATTCATGAGAATTTAATTAAACATAAAAAAACATACTTTAACTACCGAATTTTGTTTTAGGCCAATTTAACTCGGATTATGATTAAAACTTATAGGTGTATACATATGACCATATGTATATATATAAAAAATATGTATATGTCGCACCCACTTACATCGCTTCGAAGAAAATATTCATCGAGTATACAATCAAATACTTATAAATATATTTGTAAGGTGAAGATCGTCTTGTGATAGTTTATTTATATTTATGTATATATATTTATTTGTCATGGATTTAAAATTTGACAAACAAAAATTGATTAATTATAACCTAAATACATCTCAAAATAAACGATTCTCCTCATATGTAGAACCAGAAAATAGAGGATATAATTAGCATAAATAATAAACTTATTTAATCTAAATAATATTTTTTTTGTGCACCCTTACACAATAAAATCTCCTTAATAAAATATATAATCTTCTCAATTGATTTGCAGTAGGACAAAATGGAGAGAACAATTTCAATTACATAAATAAAAATTCTGATGATTAAATATTTAAAAATTAACCATCTTCCCTTATAGAAGATTCTTAAATCATAAAACATAATTATAAATAAATTTATTCCTTATAAATTGTTTTATTTCCAAGATCAAACAATTTGATATTACACACTTTCAATATTTATTGCATCAATTAAACTGTGAATAGAGACTTAAGAAAATTAGACCCTTACACTATATATGTATTCTAGAAACTAAAGTCATATATATATATATATATGTATGAACATATTAAAATAAATGTAATTTGTTTAATAAAAATTAAACCCTTAGCATCATAAGAGTAATTCATAATTTAACCAAATGAAATCCCTTACAAACACAAGATCGTAAAATAAATAAATATTCAAGACAAAATATTTAACCCTCGCAGTAGATTCCCCAGAACACAATGTAAATTATAAATGATAACTCTTGCGCATAACCATAAAATAGAGAGTATAATAGAATCCATGAAAATAAATATTAATTCCCTCACAAAACATAAGATTGTAAAATAAATAAATATTTGAGACAAATATTCAACCCTAACAAAACATAAGATCATAAAATAAATAAATGTTCAGGAAAAATATTTAACCCTTAAAAAACATAAGATCGAAAAATAAATAAATGTTCAAGACTAATATTTAACACTTACTAGTATTCAAATAGAAGGTAGGGCCGAGAAAAATTTGGAGAAGCACTTGAGGGAAAGAAAACCCCCATGCACGACGCATCCCAACCACGACCTGCTGAAACACTAAACCGACCTTGACAACACCCCGAAATCACGACCTGTACCCGAAGTGCGATGTACCCCCACTCCTGAGGCGTGGTCCCCCCTTCATTAAAGTTCTTAAGGGATTCTCAAATCCCTTCACGAGATTTCCCCTTTTTTTGTCCAATAATCAAACTATTCTATTATTATAATATTGTTACTATTATTTATATTATATCTTTATTCTATTATCATACATTATTAATAAATTTAAAAAGTAAAAATTTATTTATCTATTATACTTATTTTATCAATAGTTTTAAAAAGTAAATGTTATTATTTTATAAAACATATATTTATATATATCGCATTATATAACACCCTGAGATTTTATAAGAGATATTATTTTTTAATTTCTTTGATGTCTTCTATTATATACTACACCAAGATTAGTTTGTACTATACGCAACACCGTATTAGCTTGTAGTATATGCAACACTATTATTGGCTCGTGTTACACACAATTTCAAGTTCGTTTTCTGGAAATTATTCTACGCAACATTAAGTATTGATTTTGTTTAATGTATAAATGAAATAAGTTTTGATTATGTTATACGCAACACCAAATGGATATTTCACTACACGCAGCCCTGACTTGGCTTGCATTACACGCAATCAAGACCTTCCTCGATAGCGTGTGTAGTATGCAATACCGAGTTTTACTAAACGAGTTATTATTATAATATTATTATGAACTAGCTGTTATGAATAGTAATACCCAATTTTTAAATTTTTTAAAATTTTATCTTTCAAAATGGTCTTCATTTTTGGATTAAGAATATCGAAATTAGCCTAGGGTGAATTTTTGGTATTTTTTTGAAAACTTTCAATTTTTGATGAATAGTGAAAACACTAGGTTACTATTTAAAAACTGACTTTTTATTTAAATAATTATTTATTTTATTTAAATTTATTTTAGGTCAAAATTAATACATAATACCTATATAAGTTCAATTTAATTCATTGGAGTCATTTTATAATAATTTTAGATATATAAAAATTTTATTGAACTTTTCACCGTCTTTTACCCACCTCCTAGGAGAATTTGAAAATTTACATAAAACTTAATTTTACCGCTTCTGTTAGTGGAATTTAGAAAATCCGAGAGACACGGTTAATATCAAGGAGTAAAATGTGGTTCAATAAGATAAAAACAATTTTTTTGAATAGTAACTTTTTACTTTTATTTACCACAGTTAAAAGTAAATAGGGTAATTAAGGGTAAGAATGATATTATTATTACCCTAACACATGTCCTAATTCTATTGGATAAGTGTAATTCGACCAAAAAAAACCTTAGAAATAAAATATTATCATTTAGGTCCACTTGGATTAGATTAGGACATTTATTATTATTTTATTTAAAAAAGAGTTAAAATAGTTAAAATCAAAGTTTAATAACTAATTTTTTTTAATATAGGGTTATACATAAGATAAATTAGACTATAAATATTATTTATAAAGATAAAAATATTTCCTACATAATGGTATTTTATTTATAACTTTTTGACATTAAATAATTGAATTTATTTATGACACAATGATGATGTAGTAATTACCTTATTAATGAAATATTAACATAATTGATGTTATAAATACCCAAATAAATATAATTTGAGACTTTTTATGAATTCCAATAATTTTCTAGGTTAATATGAAATGTTATTATTGATTAAATTAACTTTTTTCGAACTAATAATTCTTTTATGATTTTCACAAAAATCAATTACCAAATAATGTCAAAATTGACATAAAATAGTTTTTAAAACAAATATTATATTATTAATTTTTATTCTATTCCTAAACATCTAAGGTTCAGAAAAATGACTTAGATAAGGTTATATATATTAATAATTAACCACTTGGGGTTCTTTTGGCTTGTTATAGTAAATTTATTAACCATATAGTGTAAGAAAATAAAAAGACACGGTAAAAGTTAAATTATTTAACTTAGAGTTAAATCTAAATGATAAGGTTAAAATAGTAACCTAAACTTGTCTAAAAACTATTGGTTGAGTGTATTTTGACCCATAACCACTTTATCTTATAAATAAGTCACTTTGGAGCCATTATAAACTGAATATGACTTTATTATAAAATAATATTTTAAGTTTTTCCTAAAGTGCCCCTCTCCTCCCTTATAAAAGGGAACATCCTCCCTCTTCTATTTACAAAATTCTGAGCCTTCAAGATCAGCCAAACCCTGCCCATTTCCCTACTCAACTTCCCTAGAAACATTATAGAGGTTCTGGTCTCCTCAAAAAACCAACTCTAGTGCCTTAAGAGGAAGCTTAAAAGGGGTGCGTCGAAGAAGAGGTAATCTATTCTACCGATAATTTCAAATTTCTTTCTTCTTCAACTTCTTATTATTTATTTGTTTCATCATAAATTAATAACATAAGTATCACTCATATAATAATATTTTGTTATAAATATGAAACAACCCTATTTCACCTTCTATCCATCCTACGAAAAACGAAATCACCGCGCGTGCGTACGTACGGAATACCGTCTCCACGCCGTGGTGTAATCTGTTTTTCCACCACCACCTTACTTGGATGAGTATAATAATGTAAAGAATAAATAAATATATAGTTATTATAATATAATACTGATTCTGAGATATTATATTATCCACTCCAATTCAATTCAATAATTATGGGAATGATATCATCGCCCGTGCGTACATGTGGATTACCGTCTTCACGACGCGATGAGATTCATTCTCCATGTTAACCATTCAAGAATGATTATAAAGTATATATAATGAATAATAATGAAATACATGACATGATAAAGCTACTGGATTTATGTATATATATATATTTCATCTACTTACTACCATTCAAGTCAATAAGGAAAGGAAAACAGTGTTCATGCGTACGTGCGACCTACCATCTCCATGAACGGTGTATTTCATTTCATTTATCTATCTATTATATATATATATACTGAATATATATGATATATACATCATTATTTACATTCTTTAAGTAAGTAAATCATGATATAAGTAATAATAATATCAATAACAACAAGTCCAAACACGTACGATAAATAAAATGATTTTACCCAAAACAATGCTTTAATATAAAATTTACAAAGGAACGGGTAATATAAAGTCATAAGTGAACCATATATGATATAATAAAAATGGATATGATTCTGTAATAAGTCAATGACCTTATTTAAATTATTATATAGGAGGTTCGGATACGTATGAAGCATATCGGACCTAAGGTAACGGATAATTATTCAAATCTCGTTCTTATCCAAGATTGTTTATTCGTAAGTATTTACTGGGGTTATTGTTATCATCCATGTCCATGTTTTATAAAAGTTTTTTATGTATTATTAAATTTCTTTTTACCCATTTTTTACTTTTACCACATGTTATGAAAGGAATATTTCTTTTTTTACCATACGAGGAACTTTTTGACTTTTCTGACAAAAGTACGAGGAGAATACTTTTTTAACTTATACGGCATGAACAGATTTTTACGGTTTTATAATTCCATATTTTCATGAAGCTTACTCTACAATATTTCATGATTATTTTCAACAAAATCCTTTTCTTTTAAAATTTCATGGCATTTTTTGAAAATAAAATAATTTTGAAGAAGAATGGATATTTTCCTCAAGAATTTATTTCAAGTGTTTTATCAAAACCATTTTCCATATAAGATGACATTATTTCATATGTGTATGTTTCAAGTATAATGTCTCTATGATTTACATGGTTTCATGTAATGGACCGGGTTTTTGGGGTCCATTACTTGGTAAAGATCTGATGTTGAGATGTTCTGGGTGGTCTGGAAGGCCATCCTAGCTTCTTGGTGACTCCTAGCGGTAGCCTTGGCCTATCGGTAGCCTCGGCCTACCGGTAGACCTAGCCTACTAGTGACCTTGGAGGACTGGTATCCCTGGGCTACCGGTGGCTCTCGGCTACCGGTCGCTCTCGGCTACCGGTGGCTCTCGGCTACCAGTGGGTCTCAGCTACCGGTGGCTCTCGGCTACCGGTGGATCTCGATGACCGGTCTCTCTCGGATACTGGTGGCTCTCGGCTACCGATAGTTGTCACTAACCGGTAGCTCTTGGCTACCGGAAGTTGTCGCTAACCCGTAGCTCTCGGCTACCGGTAGCTGTCGCCAACCGGTAGCTCTCATCTACCGGTAGCTGTCGCCAACTGGTAGCTCTCAGCTATCGGTATATCTCTCCTACCCTCCATGGGTTTTCCAGTAGTGCCTCCTTTTTAAAAAAATTGGGTTTTAAACCACGTTTTAACGCCTTTAAGCCTATTTTGAAGCCCATTAATGCCTATTAATGACCATTAATGGCATTTAAATTAAATGTTTGGTGAGTTACCCTCCTTAAATGAAAAAATATGAGGTGTGCGTCGGTTTAAACCGCCCCGAAAGGTGGGGACCTTTTAAGTAGCGTGTGGGGTGTCCCAGCCGCGTGGTCAACCCACGATCCTGCTTTTTACGCAGTTTTGAGTTTTTCTTTCCACATCTTAACCATCCCGGGAATGCTGTATCTCAGCCTTTATAACCTAAAGGATTATCCCTAAGTTTCTTTTTCTCGATCACCCTGCGCTCGGAGTACCCTTCCTCCCGACAAGTTGTAACCCCTCAAAGTTTTCCTTGATCGAGTTCCGTGGAGTTCCTGCTACTCACACGAGGACTTAACATCGATCCTTGATCCGTCAGGTAGGGATTTTCTCCTTCGTCTCTCCTTTATGTGTATCATGTGAGATGGGAATGATTTTGCTTCTGTGGAAATTGATGAAACCGAACTTAATTAAGATAATAAACCGACTTTTAAATAATGAAGGGGGGGTGTGATAGATGTACTGCTATACTATTTTTATGTTTTTATGTGTTGTGAATTGTACGGGCCTGTGCTCACTGAAAATCATGGCCGTTGGTGGTCTTTCCTCGTGCACTAATGAACCTCGGTACCCCTGTATGTTTAAATAACCGTAACATGGAATTGGTTAATTCGTATACTCGGTTAAATAAATTGAAAGCACTAGGATCAACCCTTTTCTATGATAACCCCGGTTAAAGTACAGTGGAATTGAAACCATGGAGTGTGTTAAATCTTTTAAATCTGAAAATACCTGCATGGGACTACCTTGTGTTAGTGGTAGCGGTTTGGTTGTTTCTTTTGTGGGCCGATTGCTGGGGTGATGCGGGTGGGGATGGGATCCCCTGTTGTTATACTTTTTCTTATTGTGAATTTGAGGCTGTGTGATTACTCTGCTTATATCACAAATTGGGGTGGGATCCTCTGTTGTTGAAAAACCATTGGCTCCTGGATTTTGGGAACATTGGGCTGTATCTCAGGGTTTTCTTTGGTTCCAGTACTTCGAGGGATCTCACTTATTCCCTTGTTGTTGTGACTTTTCAAGAGATCTGGGTGTGAATGCTTAAATTGCTATTGGTTGTAACTTTTTCCCTTGTTTTGTGCTTATGCTGTTAGTTTCCCAGTAGTGCAGAAATTTATTTAAATGATATTACTTGAACATGGAAGAAAGAATAGCTTAAATGAGAATTGGTTCTGGGGGTGAGTTGTGACTTAACTGTGAGCAGTGTGCTTCCTATGAATAGGGATGAGTGTGCTTGTGCTTGGGTTGGATTTGGAAACCCTAGGTTGGGTTGAGTGTTTGTTACTTATATATATACTTATAGTTCTTATGTTTCTTATTCGCGCCCCACCCAAGTTGAGAACTTAGTGTTGAACACCCCCATTTCATGAGGGAGGGTGTTTTTCCCAACACTTCTATTAGTGGCTGGTTATTAGCTCCTTTATGATCCCTTTCCCGGATATCCCAAGTATCTTCGGGCAGGATGTGATGGCCTGAAGTCCATTATTATCCCAAGAATCTTCAGGCGGGGTAGTTGTGGTGGTTGGCCCAGGTGTTTGCAGGCAGGTTGTTTCCCAAGTGTCTTTGGGATGAGGACCAGGTGTCTTCGGGCGTGGTAGTAGTTGTTCTGACCCAGGTGTTTGCAGGTATGGTTGTGTGTGGTGGTTGTGACCCAGGTGTCTTCGGGCGGGATAGTGGTTATGGCCCAGGTGTGTGCGGGCGGGGTTTGGTAGTGGGACTGCGGTGAGGTTGTGGCCCAGGTGTGTGCAGGTGGGGTTTGGTAGTGGGACTGCGGTAAGAATGGTGGGATTGGTTTGATACGTAGGATGTCTTCATTAACCAGTGGGAAAGTGGCGCGGGGTACCCAAACATCGATGTGCTATTACTATACTTTACTTGACTTGCGTTATTTGGGGAGTGTTCCTTGGTGAGGCTTGGGTTGATATTTTACCTTGTCAGGTGTTTGGTTATCTCTTTTTCCACGAGGCATTAGAATGTCTCATCACTTTTTCATGAGAGTCTTTGGTTTTTCCCCACTGAGTGTACTTGTATGCTCACCCTACGTATATAAAATTGTTTTCAGGTTTCTAGGAGGACATCAGGGATCATGTGGGACCGTACTAGCTTGGACCTTTGGGGCAGTTGCTGTTGTTTTTTTCCTTTTTTTGGTATCTTTTCACCTTTGGAGTTTTGTGACTTTTATCTTTTACCCTTGAACATGCATATGGGAATGGTTTACTTTCAGCCGTACTTGCACTTTCAGTTTTGGTGTTGTGGGATTTACTATCTTATCACCAGATCCTATTAAAATAAAAAGGGTAATTCCTTACATTTAGTGTGTGATTCTATACCCTTGGTGATTATCGCTACTCCGGGACCTATTGAAGGAGGGTTTAAGGGGTCATTATCTCTCATTCAACTTAAGGAAGGAAGGGCCTGGCAATCTTCTGACCCTTCCCTCCTTTTGGTGAAGGCGGGTCGTGATAGAATGGTATCAGAGGTAGGTTGAGAGATAGGATGGAGTATAGAGTTAGGCACAATGAGGATTGCATGGGATGGTAGGTAAACAGTGTTGGGTGACCTTGGTGCATGAATTAGTCCAGGGAAGACCGGCTAGGACACGAGATTTTATGACCCCCCGTGATCCGATGCAAGGACTCTATACCTACCGAATGACCAAGTGAGGCCACGCTGATTGCAGGGTAGAGACCCTAGGAAAGGTGCATTCATCATAATGACTCGTGTTCTCGTGATTCATGGGTTTCTTGGGGATTCAAAATAAATAAAGAAGTCAAATAAAATGTAAGAACAATATTCTGCACTACTTGGGATTAGGCATTCCTTGTTTACCTTGTAGCTATGGCACCTGGGAGACGACCACGAGTGGAGCGGGAGATAGAGGGCCATGAGGTTGATGTGGACGATTGGCCGAGGGATGATCGAGAGGAGGAGGATGATCAGTGGTAGAAGATGATTTTTGATTTCCAGCGGCAGACCCTTGAGAAGTATGAGGGCAGCACCTCGGACATGAAGACGAAAAGTTGGCTAGAGGAGTTGGTGATAGATTTCACCTTGATTCAGGCTCCGAAGAAGTACTGGGTTCATCTGGCCGTGAGCCAGATGCAAGGAGCAGCGCGTCAGTGGTGGACGCTCTACCTGGGGGAGAGGAGAGAGGCTGAGGTGGCATGGGCTGATTTCGAGAAGGAGTTCTGGGTGGAATTCCTCTCTTCTACGATGAAAACTAAGAAGAGGAAGGAGCTACTCTCCCTCCAGAAGGGGAGTATGTTAGTAAGGGAGCTGAGGATCAAGTTCAAGGATCTCCTATGCTTTGATTCGGACCTCTTTCCGGATGAGGATTCTCGGGCGAGACGTTTAGAGGAGGCGCTCTGACCTTCCCACCAGTACGCTGTTACCCCATTCATCTTGACGACAAACTTAGAGGTGCAGAAGAAGGCTGATGTGGTGGAGAGGATGCACACACTGGGAGGTGTGTCACGTGAGGGGATTCAGCTAGGCCCGTCAAAGGGAAAGGTCGTCATCACCAAACCTCTAGCATCGAGACCCTCTAGGTTTCGACCAACAGGGAGCAGGCCTCAACACTTCCAGTTCCGATCCCCTAGCCCTCACCCTTTTCCTTTGAGCCTAGGGATAAGATACTTCATCTACGGGAGCCACGAGCACGTTCAAAATCAGTGCCCGGATAGAGTGCAGTACGGCGGTGGTGGGCAGGTTCAGCACCCGCCTCAATAGCAGCAGTATCCAGCGAGGCCTTTCCAGTATTAGCAGCAGGGTCAGTGAGCTCCCACTCCTTCGAGGGCAGATGTTGCAAGGGGAGGCTGACCTCCGGGTGCTCCTCAGGGACCTTGACTAGGGCTTGGTCGGGGAGGTCACCGACAGCCGAGAAGCGGAGGAGCCGGGCATGGGAAGTTACACGCCGCAGAGGCAACAGTTCCAGCAGGACCGTAGGTCGTTTGAGGTACGATCAGTTTATTCCGTAACCTTTCTTACATCTTGTTCGATATAGGAGCTTCACAATCCTTTTTTACACCCAGTCTAGCCCATACTTTGGGTCTAGATGTCGAGAGACTTCTAGTGCCCCTGGTGCTGAGCACAACAGTCGGAGGTCAGACCGACTTATCTTATGTTTGTTGAAGATGTAGAATGATGATAAGGCCACATCATTTGGTAAGGGATCTACTACTACTACAGATATATCTATACGATGTCATCCTAGGCATCGACTGGCTATTCTCTGTGTGTTCCAACATCGACTGCTTCCGAGGAAGGGTTGTGTTCTCATACTTGGGCAGTCGACGTGTTACTTTCACCGGCGAGCGGAGTGGCCAGAAGGGCAGCAGGCGAGAGGAACCCCTCCTCTCCTTGTTAGACGAGCTGTCAGTAGAGTTAGTGGATTCTGAGATGGTGGAGGTACCAGGGATCGTTAGTGAGTTTATGGACGTCTTCCCTAAGTAGGTGACGAATCTACCCCCTCGACGTGATATCGAGTTTGGGATAGACTTGCAGCCTGTTACTCGTCCGATTTCGATGGATCCCTACCGTATGGTGCCTTTGAAGCTACGAGAGTTGCAGATTTAGATTGAAGATCTGATGAAGAAGGGTTTTGTTCGACCGAGTGCGTCACCGTGGGGTGCTCTTGTGTTTTTTGCGAAGAAGGCGGATGGTGGTCTAAGGCTGTGCATAGACTACAGGAGGCTGAATCAGGTAACAGTCAAGAATTTCTACCCTCTTCCAAGGATAGACAATCTCTTTGACCAGTTGAAAGGGGCAGGATGGTTCTCAAAGATCGACCTACGGTATGGATATCACTAGTTGAGGGTGAAGGAGGGAGACACCCCAAAGACGGCCTTCAGGTGCAGATATGGGCACTTCGAGTTTGTGGTCATGCCGTTCGGCATTACGAACGCTCCAGATGTGTTCATGGGGCTTATGAAATCCGTCTTCTGGGAGTATTTGTATCGGTTCGTGGTCATGTTCATTTATGACATCCAGATCTACTCAATATTAGAGGATGATCACGTTGAGCACCTGAGGATGTTTTTAGAGGTCCTCTGACAACACCAGATCTATGGGAAGTTGTTGAAGTGAAAGTTTTAGACACGAGAAGTGCACTTCCTTGGGCACGTAGTGTGCAATCATAGGGTAGTAGTATACCCATCGAAGGTTGAGGCAGTTGTTTCTTGGGTAGCACCCAAGAACGTGGTAGAGGTCCGTAGTTTCCTCGGGCTGGCAGGTTACTATCGGAGGTTCATACGCAACTTCTCCCGAGTTGCACCACCTTTCATAGCCTTGACCAAAAAGGACCAGGCTTTCGTGTGGAGTGATCATTGCGAGGAAACCTTCAGTAATCTGAAGGAGAATTTGGTTAGTGCCCCAGTGTTGAGGTTTCCAGAAGAAGGGGTGGCGTATGAGGTATTCTGTGATGCTTCAGGGCAGGGCCTCAGGTGTGTGTTGATGGAGCGGAAAGGGGTTATCTCCTATGGGTCTAGGCAGTTACGTCCCCATGAGCATAATTATGCCACCCATGATCTGGAGCTTGCGGCGGTCGTTTTTGCACTAATGTTGTGGTGGCATTACCTCATCAGAGAGCACTTTTTGGTATTCATGGATGACAAAAGCTTGAAGTATATCTTCTCCCAACAGGACCTAAACTTAAGGAAGTGAAGGTGGATGGAGTTCCTCCAGGATTATGATTTTGAGATTTCCTACACCTAAGGGAAATGAAACGTGGTGGCTTATTCCCTAAGTAGGAAATCACAGAAGGAAGTAGTTCGGGAATCTGTAGATCCTTGGAGAGCGATGGAAGAGTTAGCGGCCTTGCATTTGGATGCAAGGGTGTAAGGTGGAATAGGTTGTCTATTTCAGATGACTGTAGTTCCCTCCTTAGTAGTGCGGGTGGAAGAGTCTCTGTGGGGGGACTCGGAGGTGGAAGTGATGCGAGATCGTGTTTATTAGGGAAATTCTCCCGAGGGATGGTCAGAGGATGGTCAGCATCAGATTCTTTTCCGTGGAAGGATTTTCATTCCGGAGATGATGCGTAAAGGTTTTATCTATGAGTTACATGGATCAACTTTATAAGTATATCCCGGGGTCTCAAAGATGTACCAAGGCATGAGGAGACAGTTTTGGTGGCCCGGGGTAAAGCAGGAAGTGACAGAGTTTATGGCAAAGTGCCTCGTGTGCCAGTAAGTAAAGGCTGAACATCGTTTTCCTGGAGGTCCGTTACAACCATTAGATGTTCCCGAGTGGAAGTTGGATGACATATCGATGGACTTCTTCATAGGGCTACCCAGGACTCAGGGAGGCTATAATGCCATCTTGGTAGTGGTGGATCGGTTGAAAAAATCAACACACTTCTTGGAGATTAAGGAGTCGATCCCGGTGAGCACCTTAGCCCAGAGGTACATCGATGAGGTGGTGCGGTTGCACGGGATCCTGAGATCTATTGTCTCCAATCGAGACACGTGGTTTACCTCACGATTCTGGAGGGGATTACAGCATTCCTTTGTCACCCAGCTACGCCTCAGCACTGCTTTCCACCCTCAGACAGATGGGAAAATAGAACGAACTATCCAGACATTGGAAGACATGATGCAGGCATGTGTTCTGGATTTTGGGGGATCATGGGTATGACACTTGCCTCTAGTGGAGTTTGATTATAATAATAGCTTCCACTCCACTATTGGTATGACACCGTTTGAGGCCTTGTATGGAAGGCCCTGTCGTTCACCCATTTGTTGGAAAGAGATTGGGGAAGGAGCTGGTCTTGGGCCAGAAGTGGTGCAGAGAATAACTGAGAAGCTTCAACTCGTGCGTGAGAGGATGAAGGCTGCCCTGGACTGGTAGAAGTCTTATGCCGATCATAGGAGGAGGCCCTTTGAGTTCGAGGTTGGGAATCATGTGTTCTTGAAGGTTTCACCTCGACGTGGGCATCAAAGGTTTGGGAAGGGGAGTAAGCTCTCCCCTAGGTTCATCGGACCTTTCGAGGTGTTGGGATGAGTTGGTGAGGTGGCATATCAGTTGGAGTTTCCACCACAGTTGGAGAAAGTTCACAATGTCTTTCACATTTTCCAGCTTCGTCAATATCTACACGATGACTCCCACGTCATCGATTGGGGGGAATTAGATGTTGAAGACAATGCGACCTTTATAGAACGACCAATCAAGATCAAGGATCATAAGGAGAAAGTACTTCGTGGACAAACCATCCCCTTGGTTAGTGTGTTGTGGAGGTATGGTGGCATGGAAGAGAGCACTTGGGAGCGGGAGGCCCAATTACGCGTTCAGTACCCAGAGCTGTTTTGACTTCCTTTTTGTTTTTGTTCTGATCCTTGAGATATTGTATCTTGTGATTTAATATATGAAATGCTTGTTTTTCTTAGCTATTAGATGATATGTTCCCTGTTCTCTATGTGTGTGTGTACGAATGTGTGATGGTGGGAAAACCTGACTGCTAATTAGGACGCATTGATGTGGATGCGATTAAACCCGTGCGGGCGAGTTAGTGCCGCCCAAATCGGATAATATCCTGACATGTAGGAGGGGACTCCCTAACTCATGTGTTGGACAATGTGATCCTTGTGCTTGTTGTGAATGTTTGTGGTTGATAAATCTTGGGGGAGTAATCTTAGATGTAGGGGGGAGGGTTCTGTTCCAGCTTTAGAACAACTCAGGGGTTTTCCCCTGAGAAGTATCTTTAGAGGGTGGTTGTTTTGGACCCCACTTTTCTCCTTTCTGGGTTTTTCTTATATTCTCGGGGATGAGAATAGTTTGAGAAGTATCTGATGTAATGGACCGGGTTTTTGGGGTCCATTACTTGGTAAAAATCTGATGTTGAGATGTTCTGGGTGGTCTGGAAGGCCATCCCAGCTTCTCGGTGACTCCTAGCAGTAGCCTTGGCCTACCGGTAGCCTCAGCCTACCGATAGACCTAGCCTACTGGTGACCTTGGGGTACCGGTAGCCCTCGGCTACCGGTGGCTCTCGGCTACCGGTGGCTCTCGACTACCGGTGGCTCTCGGCTACCGGTGGGTCTCGGCTACCGGTGGATCTCAGCTACCGGTGGCTCTCGGCTACCGGTAGTTGTGGCCAACCGGTAGCTCTCGGATACCGGTAGTTGTCCCCAACCGGTAGCTCTCGGTTACCGATAATTGTCTCCAACTGGTAGCTCTCGGCTACCAGTAGCTGTCGCCAACTGGTATCTCTCGTCTACCCCCCACAGGTTTTCTAGTAGCGCCTCCTTTTTACGCAAATTGGTTTTTAAACCATGTTTTAACCCCTTTAAGCCTATTTCAAAGCCCATTAATGTACATTAATGCCTATTAATGGTGTTTAAATTAAATTATTGGTGAGGTACCCTCATTAAATGAATAACTATGAGGTGTACGTCGGTTTAAACTGCCCCGAAAGGCGGGGACCTTTTAAGTAGCATGTAGGGTGTCCCAGCTGCTTGGTCAACCCACGATCCCACTTCTTACGCAGTTTCGAGTTTTTCTTTCTATATCTTAACCATCCCGAGAATGCTGTATCTCAGAATTTATAACCTAAAGGATTCTCCCTATGTTTTTTTCTCTCGATCACCCTGCGCTCAGAGTACCCTTCCTCCCGATGAGTTGTAACCCCTCAAAGTTTTCCTTGATCACGTTCCGTGGAGTTCCTTCTATTCACGCGAGGACTTAACGTCGATCCTTGATCTTTTAGGTAGGGATTTTATCCTTCATCTCTTCTTTATGTGTATCATGAGAGGTGGGCATTCTTTTTCTTCTGTGGAAATTGATGAAACTGAACTTAATGAAAATAATAAACAAACTTTTAAAGAATTAAGGGGGGGGGGGGTGATCGATGTCCTGCTATACTCTTTTTATGTTGTTATGTGTTGTGAATTATACGAGCCTGTTCTCACTGAAAATCATGGTCATTGGTGGTCTTTCCTCGCGCACTAATGAAACTCGGTACCCCTATATGTTTAAATAACCGTAACATGGAATTGGTTAATTATGTACACTCAGTTAAATAAATTGAAAGCACCAGGATCAAACCTTTTCTGTGATAACCCCGGTTAAAGTACGGTAGAATTGAAACCATGGAGTGTGTTAAATCATTTAAATCTGAAAATACCTGCATGGGCCTGCCTTGTGTTGGTGGTAGCGGTTTGGTTGTTTCTTTAACGGGCCAATTGCTGGGGTGATGTGGGTGGGGATTGGATCCCCTATTGTTATACTTTTTCTAGTTGTGAATTTGTGGCTGTGTGATTACTCTGCTTATATCATGAATTGGGGTGGGATCCTCTGTTGTTGAGAAACTGTTGGCTCCTGGATTTTGGGAACATGGGGCTGTATCTCAGGGTTTTATTTGGTTCCAGTACTTAGAGGGATCTCACTTATCCCCTTGTTGTTGTGACTTTTCAATAGAACTGGGTGTGAATTCTTAAATTGCTGTTGGCTTTATCTTTTTCCCTTGGTTTGTGCTTATGCTGTTAGTTGCCCAGTAGTGCAGAACTTTATTTAAATGAGATTACTTGAACATGGAAGAAAGAATATCTTAAATGGGAATTGGTTCTGGGGGTGAGTTGTGACTCGACTGTGAGTAGTGTGCTTCTTATGAATAGGGACGAGTGTGCTTGTGATTGGGTTGGATTTGGAAACCCTAGGTTGGGTTGAGTGTTTATTACTAATACATATACTTGTAGTTCTTATGTTTCTTATTCACGCCCCACCCAAGTTGAGCACTTAGTGCCGAACACTCCCATTTCATGGGGGAGGGTGTTTTTCCAAACACTTCTTTTAGTGGCTGGTTATTAGCTCCTTTATGCTCCCTTTCCTGGATAGCCCAAGTATCTTCGGGCAGGCTGTGATGGCCTGAAGTCCATTATTAGCCCAAGAATCTTTAGGCGGGGTAGTTGTGGTGGTTGACCCAGGTGTTTGGTGGAAGGTTTTTTCCCAAGTGTCTTTGGGATGAGGCCCAGGTTTCTTTGGGCATAGCAGTAGTTGTTCTGACCCAGGTGTTTGCGGGTATGGTTTTGTGTGGTGGTTGTGGCTTAGGTGTCTACGAGCGGGATAGTGGTTATGGCCTAGATGTGTGTGGGTGGGGTTTGTCAGTGGGACTGTGGTGAGGTTGTGGACCAGGTGTGTGCGGGCGGGGTTTGGCAGTGGGACTGCAGTAAGAATGGAGGGATTGGTTCGATGCATAGGATGTCTTCAATAACTAGTGGGAAAGTGGCGCGAGGTACCCAAACATTGATATGCTATTAATATACTTTACTTGACTTGCATTATTTGGGGAGTGCGCCTTGGTGAGGCTTGGGTGGATATTTTACCTTGTTAGGTGTTTGGTTATCTCTTTTTCCACGGGGCATTAGAATGTCTCCTCAATTGTGCACGAGAGTCTTTGGTTTTTCCCTACTGAGTGTACTTGTATGCTCACCCTACATATATAAAACTATTTTCAGGTTTCCAGGAGGACATCAGAGATCATGCGGGACTGTACTAGCTTGGACCTTTGGGTCAGTTGCTGTTGTTGTTTTCCTTTTTTTGGTATCTTTTCACCTTTGGAGTTTTGTGAATTGTATCTTTTACCCTTGAACATGCATATGAGAATGGTTTACTTTCAGCCGTACTTGTATTTTCAGTTTTGGTGTTGTGGGATTTACTATCTTATCTCCCGATCCTATTAAAAGAAAAAGGGTAATTCCTTCCATTTAGTGTGTGATTTTATACCCTTGGTGATGGTCGCCACTCCAGGACCTATTGAAGGCGGGTTTCAGGGGTTATTATCTCTCCTTCAACTTAAGGAAGGAAGGTCCTGGCAATCTGCTGACCCTTACCTCCTTTTAGTGAAGGCGGGTCATGAAATTTCATTCTCTTATGATGAAATGATATCCATTTGTTTTATATGGATTATGTTATGATGAGATGATGTTTATGAAACCCATTTTATTCTTTGGGTTATGATGAATGATTTATGTTTATGTTGTGGCACAAGTAAGAATGATTTCATTATAAGATGGGTGGGACCTATATCTCCCTCCAATTCATTGGGAAAATATTTATATCTCATGAGATAGACATGGCTAGAATGACAAGTTAGTCCGGTTCAGTGATACGGGACTGGAACGAGGAGTGGACTCGATTCAGAAAGGGACCTTGTCCACTAAGATGGTCTTGGCAGCAATTCCTTGACTACTATGGAAATCATATCAATTTCTTAATGATTTGCCACAATTTCATGTTTTATTCCCATGCTATTTTATCATGATTGATGTTCCATTATGATCTATGCATTACGTACTGCCATGTTTTATTTCATTGCTCATGATTTTGATGTTTAAACATTATGTTCATGTTTTTAAGTTCAAATGTATATGGTTTATTTTATCTTCTCCATGATTACCCTTACTGAGCATTTGATCTCACCATTTATATGTTTTCTTTTCCCCAGGATATAAAGAAAGGTTTTAGGTAAGAAAAAAGGGAAGATATTTATGGGAGATGTTAAAGATCTTTCACCAATATTAGAAGATTATATTCTGAGTTTCCAAAGACACTAAACTATTACTGTCCTTTGGTGTCTGTTTTTGTTATGTATTAGGTATTCCGAAAAAGTAATGTAATATCCATGTACGTCAAGTTTGGGGTCCCTATAGTTGGTATTAGAGGAAAGGTTTAGTTAACCTTTGGAAACTAGGATGCGAAAACTTTAGTGAGATCCATAGAGATATTTCTAAGGTATGTCTAGGGATGTCCCTAAGGTTAAATATAAGTATAAGTTGTAGTCCTAGAATTACAGTAACAATCTTAGAATTAACCCTAAGATGTTATATATTGAAGGTACTCCCCCTTTATTATGTTGTTTTCCCTTGCATGATTTTTGCCTCTCACACTATTCTTTTTGGGTTTTTGACGATGGCTGGAACCCAAAGGAACCGTGTTGATCAATGTAATGGACAATGAAACGATTGTCCTACTGAACAAACTGATGTTATGGGAGATGGAGTGAAAAATCTTATTAATATACTTACACAAGCTATGAATCATTCTATACTTCCAAATGAGAAGATAAGGGAACAATATTCTATTGAGTCATTCATGAGGCAACGTCCACCTTCTTTCAGTGGGTCTTCTGATCCACTTGTTGCTAAACAATGGATCAGTACCATTGAAAAGATATTTTCCATACTTTGCTGTTAGGAACATGAAAAATTCATTCTAGCTATTTACCATTTAGAAGGTGAACCAGATCAATGGTGGACTCTAATTAAGAATACAAGTCCCCAAGATGAAATTGAATCCATGGAATAGGATGAGTTCAATAACTTATTTTTCAATAAGTACTTCTCTCGTATTCTTCGAACAAAGATGGAAAAGGATTTCCTTGAGCTTAAGAAAAAGGATGATGAATCTGTTGGTATATACGAAGCAAATTTTACAAGGCTTGAAAGGTATGCATCTGGATTTATCATCTAACCTGAAAGTAAAGTTGATCGATTCTTCATTGGCTTAAAACCAAGTCTTCTAAGGGCATTAGCTATAAGAGAATTGATAAAACAATATTTTATTGAATATTTTATTGATAATAAATGATATAATTTCCTCACATTGTGTTAAATATGTTTATTTATAAAATATTTGGGATTAGATCGTTCATTTGAATATTTGATGAAAATTCCGGTTTTACCCTTTATAGTTCACTGTAGTATTTCGAATATAAATATTTTTATATTTATTATTTGAAATTGAAATTTTGTAACAGTGTTACTAACTTAATTATATACAACTTTTATTCAGGACACTAGAGCTAAAGAGTTCAGTTGGTTGTTGAAATTGGTCCATGAAGTCAAAGTTGGGCTGGGCTCTCCTGAATGAAGAAGCTTCTGTAGTTCGGCCATAACTACTTCATATGGGCCTGTATTGAGCCCAAATTTGGAGAGGAGATAGAAGACACATATACTCACATTTTATCCTTCTGGAAGCCCGGCCAATTCACGCGTTTTGGTGTTCAAATGGGCGGTGTAAGTGGGCATAAAATATTTGTCCGAATTTCCACATTCACACTTGAAACCACTTGTAACCTCTCCTCCCCTCCCCTCTATAAATTGGAGTTTTTCTCATTTGGAGGGGTTGGGACGTGCATTGGGAAGTTTAGGGAAGAGGATAAGTGGATCCACTCCAATTCTCCAACCATTTCAATAAGGGTAGCTCTTGAAGCAAGGATCCCTTCGATGAAGCCTTCTTCTTCTCCTTCATGTTGTAATGATTTTTTTTATGTAATAAACTTCTTTGTTCTTCTTTTACTTCTTCTCTTTTCATCTGTTTTGTTTAAATTTCTTCTTCTCTTAATCTTCCTAATTGGTCTGGAATTCTTGAGTAGAAGCGTTATTGGGTTATACCCATTTTAAACCTTTGCACATGCAAAACGCTTCTACGATGATTACACCACCCATGGAAGAGTAGTCTTTTAGTAATCGATCTATCTTCTACCCTCTTCATTTAATTATTTTGAATCAATGAGATATTGTAATTCACTTAATATGATCCATGAATTGTGTTTTTAAATTGTAATAAACTAAGAAAGCAATTGAACAATGTACACAAAAACACGCGAGGTCGGGATTTTGTGTAAATTGTGAGAGCGCGATCTTAATCGGTAATACAAGACCACACGGGATAAATTTGTAGAGTTCAAATATAATCACTAAACACAATTCATCCTCATTTCCAGAGTGGATATGTGCCTTAATTTACCACTGACCATAAGCTAATCTTAGAACATCAATCAAAGCAGGGTGCTGTGATTTCATGTTCCGAAGTTAGCCTAAGGTTAAATTCACATCAATCTTTGTGGTAAAGTTAATTCTCGTAGGGTTCGTGATTTAACAAATTAAGGGATCATAATTAAGTGAATGTTAATTTAAATGATAATGATTAATAATAAAGTGAAGAGGTAGAGTTAGATCAATTACGCCTTTTAAAATAGATTTCTAAAAAAAAAATCTTCTTGTTGTGTCATTCTAATCGAAACTTCATTTCAAAATTAAAAACAAAAAAAAATGCAATCTTCTTCCAGCAAACTTCTTCTAGATTTATAAACTATAAACAACCACCCCCATACTTTCAAGTAGTGTTTTTATTCCCTTTTATTTTGTTTCTAGAATACCTCTGAAAAGTTTTTTTAATTCACTTCCTCCTTTGAGAGACGACCTTGGTCAGCCACTCTGCTGCACCTAAGTACCCCAAAATCACACTAATCATTTGAGGGCGCCCACGATAGCGCTCTATAAAATTGGCGCCGTTTCCGGGGAGGCAAGTAATTATTTGAACCAATTAGAGGTATTTATTTTATTTTACATTTTATTCTCTTCCTCTCTTCTTTCTTCCTTATTTACCCAATCTGATTTTTCTTCTTCTTCTTTTATTTTCTTCTACTTCTTTTTGGACCATCAACTCAAACTTCTCATTTTTATTTTACTATGGTCCACTTTATTTCTTTTCATTTTTATTTGATCTATGACACGAACTAATCCTGAATATCTCTTAGATCTTGACCCTGAGATTGAACGTAGCCTTAGGGCACGAATCAGACATTCTCAATCTACGGGAAGTTTCAATATTCAACCAGTTGGTGAATTCCTCTCTTCTAGAAACATTGAAATTGGAAGCTATTCAAATTCAAACATAAAAGAGGAACCAATGGATGAAAACAATGGAAATGAACTTAATAGAACCATTCGAGAATTGGCTGCACCTGATATTAACTATCAACCAAATTGTATTGCATACCCAAATCTCGAATCGGACTTTGAATTGAAATCTGGATTAATTCACCTTCTTCCAAAGTTTCATGGCTTATCTGGTGAGGATCCCAACAAAAACCTTAAGGAATTTAATGTGGTTTGCTCAACTTTAAAACCAAGAAATGTTTCTGAAGATCAAATTAAATTAAGAGCATTCCCATTCTCACTTGATAGAGCTGCAAAAGATTGGATGTATTATTTGAAACCTGAAGATGTAACATGTTGGAATGATTTGAAACGTCTTTTCTTGCAAAGATTTTTTCCAGCATCAAGGACAACATCCATTCGAAAGGAGATATCAGGGATCAAGCAAGCCCAAGGGGAGTCAATGTATGAGTACTGGGAGAGATTCAAGAAGTTGTGTGCAAGATGCCCACATCACCAGATCAGTGAGCAACTCCTCATTCAGTACTTCTATGAAGGACTCACACCTATGGAGAGAAGCATGGTAGATGTTGCGGCTGGAGGAGCATTGGTGGACAAGACACTAGTAGCTGCACATGCGTTGATCGACAAGATGGCCCAAAACTCCCAACAATTTGGTGATAGAGGTACACCACATGTCAGGGGAGTACATCAGGTAAGTCCTTCTTCTCTTGAAAGTCATTTGATTGATACTAAGTTAGAAGAATTGACCACTATGGTGAGACAAATTGCTTTGGCACAAAAGACATCTTTACCCCCTCCTTCAAGGCCTTGTGGTATTTGCGCTGAGACAAGCCACCCAACTGACTGTTGCCCATAACTCCAAGAAACAGAAGATTGTGCATCAGTGTTCCCTGGGAGACCATTTCAGCAGCAACAACAACAACCATATCCCCAAAAGAAGTTTGATCCAACATACAACCAAGGGTGTAAAGATCAGTTGGACATGAGGTATGACTCTGGACAACAACAAAGGCCACCCTTTCAACAAAACTCCCAGCAGCCTCCGCCTTACCAGCAGGGTTTCCAACAACCCCAAAGGAGATTTGAAGCTCAAACATCAACAAGTCAGAAACAAGGGAATCATACACCAAAGGTAGATTCTAATACTGATGATCTTTTGAAGAAAATTGTTCTTAATCAACAGAATGAGCTGAAGAGTCAAAGTTCGGAGCTGAGGGAGTTGAAGACTCAAATGAGCCAGATTGCCACCACCCTCCATGAACTTGTGAGTAAAAATTCTGGAAATCTACCTTCCCAACCGACTCCAAATCCAAAGGGGAATGTTAGTTCCATCACATTGAGAAGTGGGAAGAAAATGAACGATACATCTGCACCTACCATTCCACCGGGATTCACCTCAACTTCAGAGAATCCGCATTCCATACCAACTGATGAGCAATCCAAGGAGAAAGATAAAGGTAAGAAAAAGATTGATGATGTTCCTCCTAAACCCCTTCCTTTTCCAAACAGGGTTGTTCAAACCAAGAAGATGGCTGAAGAAGCAATGCAAAAGGAGGTTTTGGACACATTCAAGCGTGTGGAGATTAACATTCCTCTACTTGAAGCCATTAAGAAAATCCCAAGGTATGCCAAATTCTTAAAAGAACTCTGCACCAATCGAAGAGGGCTAAAGGGAAATGAGAGGATAAACCTTGGAAGGAATGTCTCAGCACTCATTTCACCAACTCTAGCAATGCCAACAAAGTGCAAGGATCCAGGGACATTCACCATCCCATGCACCATATGGGAGTTGCACTTTTCTGATGCACTTTGTGATTTAGGTGCTTCCATAAATGTGATGCCTCACTCTGTATTCTCTTCCTTGCAGGTTGGTGAGTTGAATCCAACAAGAGTAGTGGTGTAATTGGCGAATAGAGCTACGGCATATCCAGCAGGAGTCCTTGAGGATGTACTTGTCCGGGTAAGAGACATGATCTTTCCAGCAGATTTCTATGTTCTTAACATGGAGGATGATCATGTAAGTTCTCATGCCCCCATTATCTTAGGTAGGCCCTTCCTCAAAACTGGAAAAACTATCATAAATGTCAATGAGGGTACACTTTCCATGGAATTTGGGGATGAAGTTGTGATATTTAATGTTATGGATTCCATGAAGTACCCCTCTGAGGACCATTCTGCTTTTGTTATCTCCCATTTTGAACCACCAAATAAAAACTCCATAGAATTTGATTGTCCTATGCTTAGGGAGATTATGAGTATTGGTTCGAGTTTGATGTCTAAGAGCACTTCCGCACATGTTTCTGATACACAATCCTATCTTGGATTTGATTTTGATGTGGATTCATATTCTGATTTTGATCATGTTCACTCTGATTATGAAATGGCTGTTGAGTATGCTGATGGATTTGATGCTTTATTCGATGATTTTGATGATGTATATTCTGATACTGATGCTCTTTGTGAACATATTTCAGTTCCTTCAATGTCTCCATCCATACTGCACCCTCCTTCATTAGAACTCAAGCCATTGCCACCAAATCTGAAATACTCATACTTGTTGAGTGGTGAGAGATTACCTGTTATCATTGCTAACAATCTCCCTTTTGAACATGAAGAAAAGATTTTGAATATTTTGAGGGAGAACATCAGGGCGATTGGGTGGACCTTGGCTGACATATTAGGTATTATCCCCTCCATTTGCATGCATAGGATTCTCTTGGAGGATGGGTCTAAACCGGTGAGACAACCACAAAGGAGACTCAATCCCACCCTCCTGGAAGTTGTTAAAAAGGAAGTTGAGAAATTGCTCGAGGCAGGTATAATCTTTCCCATTTCAGATTCACAGTGGGTAAGTCCTATTCAGGTTGTGCCTAAGAAACGTGGTGTTACTGTTGTTAAAAATGAGAAAGATGAGTTAGTTCCAATGAGGGTGAAAAATAGTTGGCGTGTGTGTATTGATTATAGGAAACTAAATCAGTCCACTCGCAAGGACCATTTCCCCCTCCCATTTATTGATCAGATGCTTGAGAGACTAGCTGGGAAGACACACTATTGTTTCTTGGATGGATTTTCTGGATATTTTCAGGTTCCTATAGCTCCGGAGGACCAGGAGAAGACAACATTCACCTGCCCATTCGGTACCTTTGCCTACAGAAGGATGCCATTTGGACTTTGCAACGCCCCAGGTACCTTCCATAGATGCATGGTGAGTATTTTTTCTGATTTTATTGAGACCTGCATGGAGGTATTTATGTATGATTTTATAGTGTATGGATCCTCATTTGATGAATGTCTAAAGAGTTTGGGAAAGGTGTTGAATCGTTGTATTGAGAAGAATCTGGTCCTGAACTTTGAAAAGTGTCATTTCATGGTAGAGCATGGCATTGTCTTAGGGCATGTAGTGTCCAAACATGGGATAGAGGTTGATAGATCTAAGATAGACATTATTTCATCCTTACCATATCCTTCATGTGTGCGTGATGTTAGATCTTTCCTAGGGCATTCAGGATTTTATCGGCGCTTCATCAAAGATTTTAGTAAGATTGCTCTTCCTATGTCAAGATTACTTCAAAAGGATTCTGATTTTGTGTTTGATGTTTCTTGCAGGAATTCATTTGATGAGATAAAACAACGTCTGACCACTCCACCTATCATACAGCCCCCACAGTGGGAGATTCCTTTTGAGCTTATGTGTGACGCCTCCAACTTTGCGGTTGGAGCTGTCTTATCTCAGAGGGTGGAAGGACGTTCACATGTGATCGCCTATGCATCGAGGACACTAGATTCAGCCCAATCAAACTACACTACCACAGAAAAGGAGTTTCTTGCTGTCATATTTTCTTAAGATAAATTCCGTTCATATTTATTGGGCTCTAAAGTAGTTGTTTTTTCTGACCATGCAGCTTTGAGGTACCTCCTAAAGAATCCAGATGCAAAGCCACGACTTATCCGTTGGATGCTCCTTCTTCAAGAGTTTGACCTTGAGATAAAGGACAAGAAGGGGTCAGAGAATTTGGTGGCAGACCACATAAGTAGGCTTACTCACACACTAGAGGGTGACACCTTGGACCAGGTACCACTTCGGGACACTTTACCCGATGAGCATCTCTATACTATCTCAGGTAAGCATCCTTGGTATGCTGATTTAGTTAATTACATTGTTGGCTCTGAAATCCCAGTAAATTTGAAGAAGCATCAAGTCCAAAAATTAAAAAGTGAGTCTAGGTATTATGTGTGGGATGATCCGTACCTCTGGCGCATGTGTAGTGACCAAGTCATTAGGAGGTGTGTTCCCGATCATGAGTTTGAGTCTGTTTTGCATTTCTATCATACACTTTCTTATGGTGGACACTTTGGACCCCAACGGACAGCTAGGGAGGTTTTAGACTCTGGATTATATTGGCCTCGCTTGTTCCATGATGCCCATTTGTTTTGTAAGTCATGCTCTCGTTGCCAACACACTGGGAACATTTCTAGGAGACATGAGATGCCCCAACAACCCATACTATTTTGTGAGATTTTTGATGTATGGGGCATCGACTTTATGGGTCCTTTTCCTAGTTCATTTGGATTTTTGTATATTTTGGTTGCTGTTGATTATGTGAGTAAATGGGTGGAGGCCAAGGCCACCAGGACTGACGATTCTCATGTTGTTGTGGACTTTGTCAAAGCACAGATTTTTTGTAGGTTTGGAGTACCAAAGGCCATCATCAGTGACCAAGGGACACACTTTTGCAATAGGAATTTTGCTTCCCTCCTTAGAAAGTATGGGGTGACACACAAAACATCAACACCATACCACCCCCAAACAAATGGTCAGGCTGAGGTTTCAAATCGTGAGTTGAAACAAATCTTGGAGAAAACCGTGCAGCCAAATAGGAAGGATTGGAGCAAGCGCTTGGATGATACATTGTGGGCTTATAGGAAAACATAAAAGACCCCCATTGGTATGTCCCCATTTCGGATTGTTTTTGGGAAAGCGTGTCATCTCCCCGTGGAAGTCGAGCATCAGGCATATTGGGCTATACAGAAATGTAACATGGATTTGGCCCAAGCCGGAATTCAAAGGAAGTTGCAAATTCAAGAGCTTGAGGAGATTCGACTGTCATCATATGAGAACTCAAGGCTCTACAAGGAAAGATCAAAATAAGCTCATGAAAAAATGATCCAACAAAGGGAGTTTCATGTTGGAGAGAAAGTCCTTCTCTATAGTTCACGACTGAAGTTGATGCCTGGTAAGTTGCGTTCCAGATGGTTAGGTCCTTATATTGTGTCTAATGTTTTTCCTTATGGTGCAGTGGAGATCACACAAGAGGACACTGGAAGGAGATTTACAGTCAATGGGCAACGTTTGAAGAGATACATTGAGGGACATCCTACTGATGCAGTGGATTTTATCACACTGCATGACCCCATCATCACTTGATCACATCAGGCTGTTCCTAACCCTTTCACTTTTATATTATTTGTCCTATTTAAAAATTCTGCATTTCATGTGCATATATCATCTCACGGGTTCACATTGAGGACAATGCAATATTTTAAGTGTGGGGGATGGAACCTTTTAGTTTAGTAATTTCAATTGTTTTCCTGTTTAAAAAAAAACAAAAAAAAAAATTGTGTGTTTTTCAAATTTTGTGTGTTTATTTTACAATTTTATGTGTTTTTTGAAACATTTTGAGCTAAAATGATTCTCATCACCATTTTTAAATCCATATCAATAAGTGAAACAATTTACCCCTTGAAACTAAGCTTAAATGAATGCTGAAATGACTTTGTTTCAAGTTCAAATATTTAGTAATTTCATGAAAAGTACGCTGAATTTTGATTCCCATGCCAATCTCACTGTCTTTATATTTGAAATCACTTTCCTGTGAGGCTTCTAAACCATTATTTTCATATTCTTTACATTCACCTCACTTCTTGATAGAACCAAACCATTCTTGATTTAACCAGAATTTGATCTATTCCTGTCAAAACTTGAGGGTTTGAGGTACATATGTTTAAATGATTGAGGCATTTGTTTGGTATTAACGCCCCTATTTCAAAGAATACTTTTTTATAATGGCCTACCTTGAATATTTAATCCTTGTAGCCCTTAGAATCCATGCACAACCTATTAGGTTAAGCCACATTACAAGCCAATTTTCCCTATCCAACCAACTCTTGAAGTGAAATTGCATAATCTAGTTGAGCTTAAGTGTGGGGGAAGTTGTCTTGGGTTTTGCCACCACATTCTGTGATACTTTGGGTGGAAAATTAAATTCTTAAGAGATGTGTTTACTTCTAATTAAAGTCATTATATTGAAAGTTGTGCCTTTTCTGGAGCTTTCATGATAAGTGAAGCTGTGCCTTTTCTGGAGCTTCTAATTGAGGTGGAAAGCTGTGCCCATCTGGAGCTTTCAAGAAAATCATGTTTGAGAAGATTGACGTTTTTTATGCTGAAATGATGAATGGTGTAAAAATTTCATGACTTTTCATGATGATGAAGCTGAATTGATACTATGGGTATTGAAGAGAAGACCATATTTAAGTGAAAATTAGATTAATGCAATTTTGCTTCAAAAGAGTCAAGCCCTCCTCATTCAGCCTCAGAGTTTTTCACATCTTAATCCTACCAACCGAAAGCCACAGAACAACCCTGAAAAGTCCTCATGATAAACATATGTCCTTGACTCACATCGGGTAGCGATGTAGGAATATATCAAGCCTATGGTGACCCTTTTATGAGTTTGGATGAGAAAGACATTGCAAAAAAAAATTGATATTTGAGTGATGAGAGAAAATTCAAGCGAGGTAAGTGTTTTGTGCATGGGCGGATAAATAAAGTGGAAATATATTGAATGATATAAATGGAGAACTTGAAATAAGGTTTTTTATGAGGCATGATATCTTTTTATTCTTGGTGTGAAATTGATTGATCTTAAGGATATGTGTTTTAAAATTGGTTTTTATTTGATATTGATGTTTACTTGATATGAGGTTTTGCCCAGGTGTGCAAAAGGGTAAGTGTGGGGGAGTTGATAAAACACTATTTTATTGAATATTTTATTGATAATAAATGATATAATTTCCTCACATTGTGTTAAATATGTTTATTTATAAAATATTTGGGATTAGATCGTTCATTTGAATATTTGATGAAAATTCCAGTTTTACCCTTTATAGTTCACTGTAGTATTTCAAATATAAATATTTTTATATTTATTATTTGAAATTTAAATTTTGTAACAGTGTTCCTAACTTAATTATCTACAACTTTTATTCAGGACACTAGAGCTAAAGAGTTCAGTTGGTTGTTGAAATTGGGCCATGAAGTCAAAGTTGGGCTGGGCTCTCCAGAATGGAGAAGCTTCTGTATTTAGGCCATAACCCCTTCATATGGTCCTGTATTGAGCCCAAATTTGGATAGGAGATAGAAGACACATATCCGCACATTTTATCCTTCTGGAAGGCCGGCCAATTCACGCTTTTTTGTGGTCAAATTGGCGGTGCAAGTTGGAATAAAATATTTGGCCGAATTTCCACATTCACACTTGAAACCACTTGTAACCTCTCCTCCCCTCTATAAATTGGAGTTTTTCTCATTTGGAGGGGTTGGGACGTGAATTGAGAAGTTTAGGGCAGAGGAGAAGTGGATCCACTCCAATTCTCCAACCATTTCAATAAGGGTATCTCTTGAAGCAAGGATCCCTTCGACGAAGCCTTCTTCTTCTCCTTCATGTTGTAATGATTTTGTTTATGTAATAAACTTCTTTGTTCTTCTTTTACTTCTTCTCTTTTCTTCTGTTTTGTTTAAATTTATTCTTCTCTTAATCTTCCTAATTGGGCTGGAATTCTTTAGTAGAAGCGTTATTGGGTTATACCCATTTTAAACCTTTGCACATGCAAAACGCTTCTACGATGATTACGCCACCCATGGAAGAGTAGTCTTTTAGTAATCGATCTATCTTCTACCCTCTTCATTTAATTATTTTGAATCAATGAGCTACTGTAATTCACTTAATATGATCCATGAATTGTGTTTTTAAATTTTAATAAACTAAGAAAGCAATTGAACAATGTACACAAAAACACGCGAGGTCGGGATTTTGTGTAAATTGTGAGAGTGCGATCTTAATCGGTAATACAAGACCACACGGGATAAATTTGTAGAGTTAAAATATAATCCCTAAACACAATTCATCCTCATTTCCATAGTGGATATGTGCCTTAATTTACCACTGACCATAAGCTAATCTTAGAACATCAATCAAAGCAGGGTGCTGTGATTGCATGTTCCGAAGTTAGCCTAAGGTTAAATTCACTTTAATCTTCGTGGTAATGTTAATTCTCGTAGGGTTCGTGATTTAACAAATTAATGGATCATAATTAAGTGAATTTTAATTTAAATTATAATTATTAATAATAAAGTGAAGAGGTAGAGTTAGATCAATTACGCCTTTTAAAATAGATTTCTAAAAAAAACATCTTCTTGTTGTGTCATTCTAATTGAAACTTCATTTCAAAATTAAAAAAAAAAAATGCAATCTTCTTCCAGCAAACTTCTTCTAGATTTATAAACTATAAACAACCACCCCCATACTTTCAAGTAGTGTTTTTATTCCCTTTTATTTTGTTTCTAGAATACCTCTGAAAAGTTGTTTTAATTCACTTCCTCCTTTGAGAGACGACCTTGGTCAGCCACTTTGCTGCACCTAAGTACCCCAAAATCACACTAATCATTTGAGGGCGCCCACGACAGCGCTCTATCAAGAATTAAGTACCTTTGAAGAAATTTTTCATTGTGCTATCAAGGTAGAACTGGAATTTGGTGTTACATATCCATCTCATGGTTTTGAAAAGAAACTAAAGATGGAGTTCAAGGAGAAATCTCAGAATAATGGTGAAAAGAATATGAATGTTTCTTTATGCTCAAAGTGTAGAAAGAAGAATGGTGGAGATTATCTTAAAGGGACTAGAAAATGTTTTAAGTGTGGAAAAGAAGGTCATCGAGCAGCTGAGTGTCGAAGTAATGAAAAAAGGGTTTCTAATGGTGTGAATAAAAAAATAATGCAGAGAACGCACCACCAACACTTCAATGCTTCAATGAAAGGAAATGGGGCATTATGCTAATAAATGCCCTAATGAAAGGGTTAATGATGATCAAAGTGAGAAAACTCTTAAGGAAAAGGATAAAGGGAAGTCACATGTGATCACTATTTGTGATGTTGAGTATGATAATGATGTTGTGTAATGATTAAGTGTTTATGCAATGGGATTTCAAAATAGTATCATGGAATCTCATTTACAGTATCGTGGAATTTTGGAATATCTATGTATTGGTTTTCAATAATTATATGGTACCGGTAACCATGAAAAGTGATTGAAATATTTTTGGAAAGAAGATGATATGCACATAATGAAGGGATAAAGAAAAAATGAAATTAGATCATGACTGATATAAGGACAAAGTTTTATCATGGTTTGAGTATATAGAAATTTTGGGATTTTGGTATGTGGAAAGTGTTAAATTTTGACAGCATTCATGTTTTCACTAAGGTTCAATGGGTATTCATTTTTCAAGAGAATACATGATTAAGTTATTCACATGTTTGTAATTTGAACAACAAGATATATCATATGATATATGGGGAATAAATTATGGTATTCACATGCTCGACATATGACATTTCTAGTAATTGTTTTCTTTATACTATGAGCCTGGACAGAAGTATTTTGGATAAGCCTAAATATTGGAATGGATTATGTTGGACATAAGTTAGTATTGTTTGAGGCTAGAACGTTTTTTGATATTATTGATGGATTGTTATAATAATGTAGTTTTAGAAAAAGGACAACCTGCAGGACGGACGATAACCCGTCGCGTCGGACAAGGCTGTGGGAATCGAACCCACAATCGAAGTGCGACAGGCCTTTATCACCTACCACTGGCCAACAGGAAGTCCTTGGTTAGTAGAAACAAGTTTTATTTTATTAAGTGGTATGATATATGAAGTATAAGTCCATTTTTGGAACCATATACTATTAATCTTACCATAGATGGAGTTATGTATATAACGTTTTCTAACCTTATGTTTGAGACAGATGGAATGACCTATCATTTTATCGCATGATCTGCTAACACTTTACAAAAGACAAATTCAACTTCATTTCTTTAAGAGGTGAAGTGGAAATTTTTCAAGGCACGATCAATGGTAAGATTGCACCAAAATCAAGTAAGTATTTCTTTTAATTCAAAAATTCTTCAACATTTGGGAAAAGATCTTGAAAACCAAAAATGTTGTCCTAGTGCCCTCATATCTGATTAATCAAATGGTACCTTAGATTTTCACAAATTTATGGCTTTGTGATTGTTGTCTTTTTTATATACATGTTCTGTACCACTCTTCATCGAAACATGATGGTTAGATTTCTCTTCCTTATCCATATTTCACCTATGTTCTCCTATGTGGAAACCGAGTGATGAGACAAATTGGGTAACCATTATGTTTCATGCTTCAATTTTTAAAATTAAGTTTTATTATTCCTTTTTACGATGTGGGTTTCTATGAATGAAACTTTCAAGTAGTAAACGATTTATAACCCCGGCGAATTTCGAGGGAAAAATTCATTTTAAGGGGGGTAGAATGTAACACCCCAAGATTTTATGAGATATATTATTTTTTAATTTATTTTATGTCTTCTATTATACAATACACCAAGATTAGCTTGTATTATACACAACACCGTATTAGCTTTCAGTATACGCAACACTATTCTTGGCTTGTGTTACACACAATTTCAAGTTCATTTTGTGGAAATCATTTTACGCAACATTAAGTACAGATTTTATTTAATGTATAAATGAAATAAGTTTTGATTATGTTATACACAACACCAAACAGAGATTTCACTACATGCAGCCCGGAATTGGCTTGCATTACACACAATCAAGACCTTCCTTGATAGCGTGTGTAGTACGCAATACCGAGTTTCACTAAATGAGATATTATTATAATATTATTATGAACTAGCTGTTATGAATAGTAATACCCACTTTTTGAAATTTTGTAAATTTTATCTTTCAAAATGGACTTCATTTTTGTATTCGGAATATCAAAATTAGCCTAGGGTGAATTTTTGGTATTTTTCTGAAAACTTTCAATTTTTGATGAATAGTGAAAACACTAAGTTACTATTTAAAAACCGACTTTTTATTTAAATAATTATTTATTTTATTTAAATTTATTTTAGGTGAAAATTGATACATAATACCTATATAAGTTCAATGTAATTCATTGGAGTCATTTTATAATAATTTTAGATGTATAAAAATTTTATTGAACTTTTCACCGTCTTTTACCCACCTCCTAGGAGAATTTGAAAATTTACATAAAACTTAATTTTACCACTTCTGTGAGTGGAATTTCAAAAATCTCAGAGACATGGTTAATATCAAGGAGTAAAATGTGGTTCAATAAGATAAAAATATTTTTTTGGTGAATAGTAACTTTTTACTTTTATTTACCACGGTTAAAAATAAATAGGGTAATTAAGGGTAGAAATGATATTGTTATTACCCTAACACATGTCCTAATTCTATTGAATAAGTTTAATTCGACCAAAAACAACCTTAGAAATAAAATATTATCATTTAGGGCCACTTGGATTAGATGAGGACATTTATTATTATTTTATTTAAAGAAGAGTTAAAATAGTTAAAATCAAAGTTTAATAACTAAAAAAATTTTAATATAGGGTTATACATAAGATAAATTCGACTATAAATATTATTTATAAATCTAAAAATAGTTCCTACATAATGGTATTTTATTTATAATTTTTATACATTAAATAATTTAATTTAGTTATGACACAATGATAATGTAGTAATTACCTTATTAATGAAATATTAACATAATTGATGTTATAAATACCCAAATAAATATAATTTGAGACTTTTTATGAATTCAAATAATTTTATAGGTTAATATGACATGTTAGTATTGATGAAATTAAATTTTTTATAACTAATCATGATTTTATGATTTTCACAAAAATCAATTACCAAATAGTGTCAAAATTGACATAAAATAGTTTTTAAAACAAATATTATATTATTAATTGTTATTCTATTCCTAAAAAAATCTAAGGTTTGACAAAATGAATTAGATAAGGTTATATATATTAATAATTAACCACTTGGGGTTTGTTTGTCTTGTTATAGTAAATTTATTAACCATATAGTGTAAGAAAACAAGAAGACACGGTAAAAGTTAAATTATTTAACTTAGAGTTAAATCTAAATGATAAGGTTAAAATAGTAACATAAACTTGTCTAAAACCTATTTGTTGAGTGTATTTTGACCCATACCCACTTTATCTTCTACATAAGTCACTTTGGAGCCATTATAAACCGAATATTACTTTATTATAAAATAATATTTTAAGTTTTTTTAAAGTGCCCCTCTCATCCCTTATAAAAGGGCACCTCATCCCTCTTCTCTTTACAAAATTTTGAGCCTTAAAGCTCTTACAAACCCTGCCCATTTATCTTATAAACTTTCCTATAAAAATTATAGAGTTTCTTGTCTCCTCAAAAAAACCAACTCTAGTGCCTTAAGAGGAAGCTTAAAAGGGGTGTGTCGAAGAAGAGGTAATCTCTTCTACCAATTCTTTCAAGTTTCTTTCTTCTTAAACTTCTTCTTCTTTATTTTTTTCATAATAAATTAAAAACATAAGTATCACTAATATAATTATATGTTATTATAAATATGAAACAACCCTATTTCACCTTCTATCCATCCTACAGAAAAAGAAATCACCGCACATGTGTACGTACGGAATACTGTCTCCACGTCGTGGTGTAATCTGTCTTTCCACCACCACATTACTTGGATGGGTATAATGGTGTAAATAATAACTATATATATATATAATTATTATAACATAATACTGATTCTGAGATATTATATCATCCACTCCAATTCAATTCAATAATTATGGGAACGATATCATCGCTCGTGCGTACGTACGAATTACCGTCTCCACGACGTGATGAGATTCATTCTCCATGTTAACCATTCAAGAATGATTATAAAGTATATATAATGAATAATAATGAAATATATGACATGATAAAGCTACTGTATTTATGTATATATATATATGTCATCTACTTACTTCCATTCATGTCAATAAGTAAAGGAAAACAACGTTCATGTGTACGTACGGCCTACCGTCTCCATGAACGGTGTATTTCATTTCATTTATCTATATGTTATATATATATATATAAACTGAATATATATGATATATACATAATTATTTACATTCTGTAAGTAATTAAATCATGATATAAGTAATAATAATATCAAGAAAAACAAGTCCAAACACGTACGATAAATAAAACGATTTTACCCAAAACGCTGCTTTAACATGGAATTTATAAAAGAACGGGTAATGTAAAGTCATAAGTGAACCATATATTATATAATAACAATGAATATGATTCTTTAATAAGCCAATGACATTATTTAAATCATTATACAGGAGGTTCAGATATGCACGAAGCATATCAGACCTAAGGTAAGGGATAATTATTCCAATTTCATTCTTATCCGAGATTGTTTATTTGTAAGTATTTACTGGGGTTATTGTTATCATCCATGTCCATGTTTTATAAAAGTGTTTTATGTATGATTAAAGTCTTTTTACCCATTTTTGACTTTTAAAACATGTTATGAAAGGAATATTTCTTTTTTTACCATACGAGGAACTTTTTGACTTTTCCGACAAAAGTACGAGGAGAATATTTTTTTAACTTATACGGAATGAACGTATTTTTACGGTTTTATAATGTGTTATTTTCATGAAGCTTAATCTAAAATATTTCTTGATTTTTTTCAAAAAAAATCCTTTTATTTTAAAATTTCATGTTATTTTGTGAAAAGAAAATAATTTTGAAGAAGAAAGGATATTTTCCTCAAGAATTTATTTCAAGTGTTTTATCAAAACCATTTTCCATCTAAGATGACATTATTTTATTTGTGTATGTTTCAAGTATAATGTATCTATGATTTACATGGTTTCACTTATCTTATGATGAAATAATATCCATTTGTTTTATATGGATTATGTTATGATGGCATGATGTTTATGAAACCCATTTTATTCTTTGGGTTATGATGAATGATTTATGTTTATATTGTGGAACAAGTAAGAATGATTTCATTATGAGATGGGTGGGACCTATATCTCCCTCTAATGCATTGGTTAAAAATTTATATCTCATGAGATAGACATGGTTGGAACAGAAAGTTAATCCGGTTGAGTGATACAGGACTGGAATGAGGAGTGAAATCGATTCAGAAAGGGACCTTGTCTACTAAGATGGTCTTGGCAGTAATTCCTTGACTACTATGGAAATCATATCAAGTTCTTAATGATTTTCCACAATTACATGTTTTATTCCCATGCTATTTTATCATGATTGATGTTCCATTATGATCTATGCCTTACGTACTACCATGTTTTATTTAATTTCTCATGATTTTTATGTTTAAACATTATGTTCATGTTTTTAAGTTCAAATATATATGGTTTGTTTTATTTTCTCCATGCTTACCCTTAATGAGCATTTGAAATCACCCTTTATATGTTTTCTTTTCCCTAGGATATAAAGAAAGGTTTTAGGTAAGAAAAAAAGGGAAGATCATTATGGGATATGTTGAAGATCTTTCACCAAGATTAGAAGATTATATTCCGAGTTTCCAAAGACACTAAACTATTATGGTCCTTTGGTGTCTATTTTTGTTATGTATTCGGTATTCTACAAAAGTAATGTAATGTCCATGTACTTCAAGTTTTGGGTCTCTACACATTATATACTTATAATGTTAGAAATTAAATGTATTATCAAAATCATAATTATCATAATTTGTACAAAATATTTATAAATTTAAAAGTTTTAAAACAAATGTTAATAGGATATGATTCAAATTAAGAATAATTTTATTAAAAGTTCATATGTACCATTTTAATCATTCTATTAATATATATATAATTTTATTAAGAAAAATTCAAAATTTAATTTATAATCTAACAATTATTACATTATATATATATACATGTGTATATAACATATTTTCAAACTCATATAATAGATCAAATAATTGTTTTCATAATTAAAATAGCGCAAAAATAATGTCATTAAAATATTTTAAAATAACAATTATCGATGTCATGTATAACCACATATAAAATTATAATTTTGTAATATTATTTTCATTCAAATACAATATAAATATATATATATATATATTTCACATTTTGGAAACAAGCAAATTAATTATATTATTATAGTTATTATTTAAAATATTATATTAAATAATTATTCGATAAGAATAAATTATGTTTGACAATAATAGTTTTTTTATTCTTTAAATAAAGTGCGATAATATTTACTTTAAAGATTTTAATTTGTGAGGATAAAAAAATAAAACCTCAATATTACCATTACATGAGAAACAAGTTTTTGGGGCATTACATAAGCTCCACCTTTAGATCTTTTTAATTATGGTTCAAAGGAAAAACCCATTCTTCTAATAGATTCCTTGAATCCTAACTATCTTTAAAATATTCAACTAGATTCACTTTCAGAAAGTTCACAATAGTCTCAGAATAATGTAAATAATTTTCTATCATTATAGTCACCCAGTCTAAACATATATGGATATTAAATCATTTTAGATGAATATTCCCCATTTTACAAAAATACATGCCAGATGGATGTAATATTTTAGTATCTTTGGAAAATTATAATAAAATATTATAACATGGTGAAATATATTAAATGTTTCCCACAAATATCTTCCCCATTAATACTTCTACTTAAAACTTTTCTTCATAACATAGGGATAAGAAACCTGAGAAAGGGGTGAGATCAGATGGCCAAGAAAGATTAACAAAGGAGATACATAAGCATAACATGAGTATAAGGGTATGAGAACATGAGAATAACATTTTAAGATCATACCCTACATATCAAAGATCATATACATGAATCATGGAATAAATATTAGCATTTCATATGATATGAATAATCAGGGAATCAAGAGAAAAAACCATGAAATTATAATTTTGGAATAAGACATAGAATTTGTGGTAGACACATAAGTATATAAAATTATTTCCATAGTAGTCAAGGCACTACAACAAATCATGGGTGTAGAGGCAATTTAAACCACCGCTATATGCTTTGGCGACGGTTTTAGGAAACTGCCACTAAATTGCGCGTCGAGAAACTATTAGCAGCGGTTATATCTATTTCGCGACGGTTTAAATTAATCGTCGTAGTTTCCTTATTTAGCGGCAGTTTAGGTTTTTTTAGCGGCGGTTTTTATAGCCAGTGGATCTCTTTTATTTGCAGTTGTTATAACCACCATGAATAAAAAACCCCCCCTCGTTGAAAAAATACCGCTAAAATAATCAAAACCACCGCGGAATACACGCGGATGGTGGGACATTGTAGCGGCGGTTTTAAACGCCGTTATAAGAAAAATTTATATATTTAGCGGCAGTTAAAACTGCCACTAAAATTTTACCAGTTTTATTTAGCGGTGGTTAAAACCATCGCTAAAAGATGATCCAGGAAAAAAAATAGCAGCTCTGCATCCCCTGCACCAGTGCCCTGAAAAAAAAAACCATTCATAGTTAATAAATATAATCACAATTGCAATCCATGAGCTAGAAATATTCATATTGATCTCCAAATCCATCTTGGAAACCTATAAAATTTATATATATAGGGATGATCATACATACACAATTATTGGGATCCTCATTAAGACCTCTCATGAAAATGTTGAAGAAGTATACTAATACTTCAATGAATAAACAAAATAACCAACAAGAACCTACTCGGTAAACTATAACCCAACCTCACATATAACGACCACATCATCATTATAAAAAACACACCTCCATATCCATCAACATATCAACATATTCATTATAGAAGGGTATCATGAACATGAAGGACATAAACAACATACCCTCCTCCTACTATACACGACCCCCACCATACATTATCATCTCAACCACATATTCAAGTAAACCAAAACATCACATACTATACTTAAATCCATTATATACCATATTCTTATAAATACATTGAGTCATCATACTAGTGTAACATATATAAGGGATATTTAGGAAGAGTGAGTAGTCATCCATCCATTCACTCATCAACCGAGATGTTTCATAAAACACAATGAACCCAAAACATTTGGGTGTTGGTTAGATTATACCACTAGAGTGGGGTGCCTACTAAATCATAAGAAAATAAAAGTGTAATAAATCCACACACAATACCATCCTAAAGGGTCCACAAAAAATAGGACTGCTACACCCATCAAAAGTACTGAATCATCACTTACACATGCTACCATTGCTGCCTATTCTTATATTATAAAACATCACCACTTTCTACAAAAAATATCCACAATAATCATTCAAATTTTATCATTTTTCAGAAAAATTAACCCTTTTTATATTTATCATTTACTCGTCATCTTACATTCATAATTCCATTTTATTTCATATTGAATGAAAACCAATTATTTATACATTACCCACTTTTATACCCTTCTGTTTCATTTAAAAATGTTTCATTCACATTTAATAGTTCATTAAATTATATACTACACCCATTACTATATTATTTATTACAAATCATATTCTGTTTCTATCTAGATACTACAAAGCATCCCCACAAGAAATAAAGAACAAAAAATATTCACAAAACCTAAAACATATCACCCTAGATTGTGACTGAACGTGAATCATATCACCCTAGATGGATCATCCATAAGACAAATATGCACAAAACCTAAAAGATCGTAAAGTGGGTCAAACAATACATAAAAAACATATAACCATACATATACAAACCATCTGTTCCCATATTTTTCCAACACACCAACAATACAACTACTCATGGTTCGATGATGAACACGTATCGTCGCCCTCTCCACCTCCATCTCCACTTTCTGCTGTCACCTGTAAGAACATTATATTGAAAATTAAATATTGTTGCATATTTATATTAAAACTTAAAACCAATGAAAGTTTTAAAACTAAACGATTTTGATTTTTTGTGATTTACTTGCTTACCACCAGTCGATGCACTACCAATGGGGGAATATCTTCTCATATGCTGATGTATATCAGTCATCGCTTTCTACAAAGCGGATATCTGAGCCCTCTGGTCTTGAACTGTGGTTCATGGAGAAGCAATCTCCCTCTGAGCATATTCAGGTATGGACTGACTATAACCAGGAGTAGAAGCAGACAGAATCCCTCTTGGCATACCAAAGACCTCAGATGGTACGAGTTCGAAACCCATCTCGTGCACCTACCAGGATGCTCTTTCCCAAGGAATTTAGCGACCGGGACATCCTAGGATACTGAGTAGGACTGACGAGGATTTACATCCCATAGTTCTTTAATTTTTACCTATAAATCAAATATCAATTTGTAATAACATAGTAAAAACTGATAATAAGTTATTATAATAAAAAATTGACTTCATACCCCAACTTCTTTTGTAGGCTCATTAAAAAAATTTCCATATGATTTTTTGTGAACATTCAACCACACTTCAGTTCGGGATGCTTCGTGCCCTAAACTCTGTGACTGAATTAAGAAAATATAAATCAACAATTTAATATATTAAACAGATAATATTATCTTATAAATATTTAAACTAATGAAAAGATTACCATAGTCGTTCGACTTCTAGAAAAGCTTTTTGACCCTGCAGTGTGAGGGATGACTTGCTTATCCCGGTTTGATGCATTCTGTCTTAAGAGATCCTGAAATAAATAAAATGTAATTTAAAAGTAATTTATTCAATGTCATATCTTCATGTACAAGTATAAATGTAAAATTAGGATAATATAATAATATATATTTCAATACCATCTGCTTCTCATCATGATGTCTGTCAACAAAAACTTTCCACTATTCTTTCGGTACCCCATTGGGTAGGTTCTCATACATTTGTTAAACGGTCAATGATGTATTTTTGACATCACACCACAATCTCCATTTGAAGTCTTTACATTTTTTACCAAGATTTTTCAACATCCACTTTCATGTTATCACATCAGCAACTGTAAAGTGGAAGAACATCTATATACAAAAATTCATTTTGAACATATTAGTAACATGAAAATAAATTAAACCATAATTTATTAAAATTACCATTATTTTGGAATAAAAAACTTCATTTTTCCAAATTGGAGGCATATGTCTCCAATCATCATAAGAAATAGGTAGGGAAATGGGCTCCGCTGCCAGTTAGCCTAGAATCTGGCCAAGTAACCCCGCGACGTCATCCGTAGGGACCTCAAATGAATCAAATGGCACGACTATATTCTCTCCATTCATATTCCAAACATCTAAACTTTTTATGTTTTTCTCCATGGTTTCATTTTTTTTCATCTTCAATGAGCAAACAGTTAGTATAAACAAAATGAAATACATTTATTTATATTATAATTTGTACCTATGACATTGACCCTCCAATATGCCCGTGGTGAACTAGAAGAGGCGTGATGATACCCCACTACTGAGGATTCTGAAGGGAGAGTCGATGACTCAACCTATAATGGGACACCCATAGAGGGTGTGAGAGATGGTGCAGGGGGAGATGGTGCAGGGGTGTAGGCAGCCGGTGGCTCAGATGCTGTGGGGAGGGAGATAGATGGATTTTCATCTGTCACACTAGTAGATGAAATAGTTTACTGATTCCTCCTTGTAATTCATGTCATTTAATCAAATAAAATTAAGTTCAGAATATATATTTCAAAAAAAATTATGCAGAAAAAAAATTAAAAATGATAATAGATGCCCAGTACTAACAAACAAAATATATATAACAATGGTAATGAATGACTGAAAAAATGAAATAAGTGGTTATTGAATGAATAAATAAATATACATACAATCATTTTCCCCTTAAATCATGTCAGTTTCCTTCTCTATTACTTCATCCACTTCATTCATCCTTGATAGACTAATATTTTAAATATCACAATGGATAAATAATTCTGCTTCTTGTTGTTGATGAGATTCAGTTTTAGAGGTCAAATCTTCCACTTCATCTCCCATATCATACAAATCTCTTTGTATTACGTGAGAAACTACACTCCACACTTCATCCACAACATCATTCACATAATATACCATTTTTTCTTAGGTTGATATGATATATGGATCATGCAGTTCACAATCACCAACATCCATCAAGTGATAGAAGTTCACAGAAGTAAATTGCAAGGAATCTCTTTTAACACCCCGGATAATATCAACCCAATTGCATTTGAATAAAACAATAGAAAAATTCCCATGGTAGTTTAATTAAATAATATCAAGTAACTTTCCATAGTATCCCACTTCATCAAATGTAAATATACCAATATTCTGTGTTTTCAAATGCACTTCTCGATCGACTCTATGAAATCTAAATCCATTCAAATTGTAAGCGTCGAACTTTCTAACTTGTTTTATAGGAACTCTAGCAAGAAACTTCAAATATTCTAACAAATCTTATTGAGAATCAGTATTCATGATCTAAAAAATAAAATATAATTTATTATATTTACAAAATGTATGTGTCAAACTAATATTCAAATTTATTGCAATATTTATAAACTTACACATCGTGAAAACCATTCTACAAGCTCTATATTCACAACTTTCATTATATATTTCTCATTTATTGTTTGGCCTCTCATTTGTCTCTTTGTTTGTATCCTCAACTCTTCAATAAATGGATCTACAATTTTACTATTCAGCAACACATATCTATGTGCCTGTAATAATTCCGATTCTGTCATTGTCACATTTGAGGTCCTCCCAACTGATCGGCCAATAACAGGAAATATTTTTGATTTATGATGTATTTGAGATTGAGTCGATGTGTCATAAACACATCCATCTCGATTAAATCTTGTCTCAACATCATCCAAGTATCTGGAACAAAAGGTAAGACACTCCTCACCCAAATATCCTTCAACGATAGAGCCTTCTAGTTGCGCTTTACTTCTCACATATGCTTTCAAATGCCCAAGATATCTGTAAAATAAAACAATCATAATTATGAATATATTTAAATGCCAAAAAAATTTTACTTATCTGAAAAACATATAAATAAAATACCTCTCAATTGGATACATCCATCGATATTGAATGGGCCCTCCTAATTTAGCTTCCTCAACCAAATGCATAGTTAAATGCATTATGACTGTAAAAAATGATGGAGGAAAGATAATCTCCATTGCACAAAGGGTCAATAGAAACCTCTCCTGGAGGTTGTCAAGCTAAAATGGATGTAGATATTTCTCACACAATTTCCTGAAAAATGTGTATAATTGGAGTACAACAACAGTAACTATTTCACGTAATAATGTACGCAATGCCAATGCTACTAAATGTTATAAAAAAATATGTGAATCATGACTTTTCAATCCATGTAACTTACGATTATTCAAGTCAACACACCTCGAGATGTTACTCAAATACCCATCAGATACCTTCACATTCTTCAAAATTCGAAGGAATGTATCTTTATCCCTATTTTTCATTGCAAAAATTTCCGGATCATACTTTTCATTCTCATCTGGCCAGGGATCACATTTTATGTTCATTAAATGTAAGTCTTTTCGATCATTGATATGATCCTTTGACTTTCCATGCTCATTAAGTAATGTGAAAATAAAATTTTCATAGAAATTCTTCTCAATATGCATCACATCAAGATTATGCTATAACAAATTAAATTCTCAATATAGAAGTTTGAATAATATACTTTTTTTCTTTCATTATTGCATTCTGATTTCAGTTGATGATGAACTTAGGACCCGTTTTTCGCTATCATTCAAATGATGAACCTTCCCAAATTATGTTTCAAAATTTTCAAGTTGTGTCAATATTTTAGAACCAGTTAACAACTTTGGAGGTGGTCTATGATCAATGAAAACATTAAATTTTGATCTGTTTAGTAGAAATCTATGAGATGCATCAAGAAATCTTCGTTGGAACAAGAAGCACCATTTTATACTATGAGGTAGCCGTTTGGGCTCAAAAATAAAAGTTACAAATATGAAAATACAATCCTGTGTAAGTGTTCCAACCAGATAAATTCCCAAGCCCAGGGAAGTCACTAATGGTCTACATTAAAGCAACATGCATTTTGAACATTATTTTAGAAGAAGAATCAAATGTGTCAACACCGTTGCTCCATAAATCCTGCAATTCGTCAATCAAAGGATGAAAATATACATAAATATCATTTTTAGGCATTTGTTTTCTAGGAATAATCATTGAAATGATAAAATATGTCTGTTACATACACATCCACAGAGGCAGATTGTAAGAGATCAAAACAACTGGCCAAATGCTATAACTGGTACTCAAAGTCCCAAATGGGTTGAATCCATCGACATCCAATCCCAATCGAACATTCCTAGGATCAGCTAATAAATCTGGATGTAATGAATCAAATGTCTTCCACGATTGTGAATCTCATGGATGTCTCATTAACCCATCATTATTATTATCTACTGAATGCCACTTCATGTGTTCGACGATTTTTGATGACATGAATAATCTTTGCAATCGAGGATTCAAAGGAAAGTAACACAAAACCTTTACAGGTGTGTTCCTTTTCTTTTTCTCCATGAAATTATTTTAATTTAGACTTCCAACATCACCCTTTAACTGCCATCTAGAAGATGAATTTTTTTTTCAATTCTGTCTACTTGAATCCTCTACCCAATAAAGCATACAATAATTAGAACATGCATGTATTTTTGTATAATTCAGACCAAGCCTGTTAATAACTTTTTTCATATCATAAAAAGACTCGGGGATTTTTGCTTCAGAAAATGCATCACAAATCAATTACAATATCATGGACATTGCCTTATTTGTAATTCCACATAGACATTTGATATGGTACAACTTCCGCACAGATTAAAGCTTTGAATATTTCAAACACCCACTATACAACTCTTGATTTCCATCGTCAACTAAATCATGAAATGCATTTTCCTCAGTAAAGTTTTCTATTATATTTGGCTCCACAAAATTAAGAGGAGGATCCAATGATATGTTACAATCTTGATCTGGTTGTGTTACAGTCTCAACAACATTAATTGTCTCGTTTCTATTTGTAGCACCCTCATCTGGTTGTTCTGTTATGTTTTGATGTTGATGGTGGTCTATTGCAGTTCTGAATGCATCATTTATAAGGTTTTTCATTTCATTTTCCATTTTCGACGAAGTTTGTAGGTCATTCTTTGGATTGACATCAGTGCTCAACCTTTCAGTAACGTTCGATTCTCCATGAAAAATTCAACACAAATATTGACCAGGGAATTGCTTCACTATTAAATGTTCATAAACTTCATCTCTCTTCAACCATCTTCTAAATTTACATTTAGGACATGGACATCTTATTCTCCCTTCAATAGATTTATTGGAAATTGAAAAATCTAAAAACTCATTCAAACCCTTAATATACTGAGGTGTGTTACTTGGTAATGTGATCTAGCTTTTATCCATGTATATCACAATGTGCCTACACAATATTAAAAAAATTTAAAACACATAACTATTACTAAATAGGGAAAGAGATTCATATATACTAGTTGAAAATATATATAAATATGTTACATAAGGTTTTCCTATATCAATACATATGGTAAATCACCCACTAATGGTGTCATCTAAAGTAGTACCACCACAAAGGATTAGAATTAAATTGTGAGATTAGGGTGAGTGAACAAAGTCCAACCACATTACTCAACTTATGAAAGTTGGATGTTCCCCTCTCCCATTAAATTAAATAATTATAACCATTGTTTGAAGTGGCCCAATATTTAGGGGGAGATATGATCCATGGGGTGGATGTGCTAATAAAGTACATGTTATTCAGCTAAAGAAAGATCTGATTAAATCCAAAAAATGCATGAAATAAGTGATGTAATAATTATTTCAAGTCTCATTTGATATGAAATATGATCAAAACGTGTCATGGATGATCATGACTCAACAAGTGGTGTTAAGAAACCACTTTTTTTTTCTTCAAAACTCGATCTAGAAGTTTCATGCTGAAGTAAAGTCACTTGTTGAATCTAGAATTACATTAAAAAATGGATTATTCTAGAATAAAAAGAGGCTTCCAAGCCTTAACTAAGAGAATCAATGATTTCATATTGAATCTGGTTGATAAAAAGGGATATCAAGCACTGAATTTAGTAGAATTAGACCACTAATAAGGAAGAGGCACCATCCATACCATCTTGTAATAATGTTTATAAATCTCTTTTTATGAAGGGAGTGGGTAGGAAAAAAATTATGTACAAGTATGGATTTTGAAATGTTTGATGGAATATTCCACCTTAGCTAAGGTGGATAAGAAAATTAAGGAAGTTGGTTGCCCTTAAAAATCTAAAAAAGTTATAAATTATACCTAATGTCATTATTCAAATGAAATAAGATAATCATGGGTTGTGGATCAATGTTGGTGTTGCCACAAATTCATTTATTGTGAATTAGATTATTGGTATAAAACGTCAAGAAATACATGCATTATGGTTAAATCAATAATAATATTACCTCAAACTATTAAGGGAACCCGTTATTAATTTTATATAGATTTATTATCCCTAAATATTTATCATTCAGCCCCTCCTTGATAATTCCTACCCCCATGCTGAGATAGGGATTGCTAGGATGTTGGGGTTGTTCTTGGAATCACTATAAATAAATCAATTTTGTGGACGAAAAATAATATGATTATATCATCCTAGTTAATCATGAGAGGATTGAGTTAGATTTAAACCATTGCCTCATTTTTAATTTAGAGTATAAGTATAGAAACATTTGAGAGGTCATATTTGGCCATAGTTGTGAAATTCTCAAAGGACTATCATACATTCCCTTTTTAAGTGATATAAAGAGACATATTCGAATTAACCCAACCAATTATTTTGAAGTGGATAAAAGTAAAATGACCTTGTGGATTGGTTATCTAGTGCTTTTCTACCCTAGGGATAATTTTTCCTTCCATACTTATTTCCACTACTGGAGTTTCCACTTATGATCATGTGGAAAAGGGTGTTCCCACCACTAATATTCCATATAATGTACACCTTTTCTACCATCAAGTTATTCTCAATATTAATAAAATTATCAATAAAAAACATGAAAATCTTAGAGTGAATCTTAAGTCACAGAACCAACTCAAACACACATGATTTGAGAGATTAACTAGATGCCACTTATAGTAAAAAGTGAGGAAGGTAAGTAAATTGGGCTCTATATTACATACCTGAGATATCTCTATGATTAAGACAGAAAAATATATTTTTCTTAATACTTTAAAGGTATGTAAGTAGATTTTTTTGTTAAAAAAATCCTCAAATCCATCCTAGGTAAGGTATTGATCAACCTTAACATAGATGACTCAGTCTCACCATTTTCATGATAGTCCTTTGAGTATGCACACTGCTATATTTAATTTAGTCTCGTCTATACTTATAAGAAAATCTAAGATCTTATTTATCCAACCTAGCCATGAATTTGAATCTTCTGGTCCCAAGTCACCCTATAATATTGGTAGGATTTTATTTTGAAATTCCAATGATTGATCCATATAACGTGGTTCCTCATTCCAATTTTTTCTTTTCCACTACCCAAAAAAATTTCACTATTCTTATTAATAGTTACTAATTTACTTATGGTTTAGGTGGAACCAAATTCCTAGTATCACACTCCTACTAATTTATAGGTCTTCTACCCAGTGGTATTTTTTTCTATAACCATAGTCTATGTTATTAAAATCATTACTTAGTCACCACCCAACACTTTAGTTAAAGGTTTTACAGTGTGAAATAATACAAAAGCAAGATCAAAATGGAAAATTTTCAATGTAACAACCCATGAAATATCACGTGAATGACGAATTTATGGCGGTAAGTATCTTTAATAATGTTAATACACAACTCTCATTGTCTAAACCCATGATGATGAGGAGAAAACACTCCTAGAAGTGTTTTAAAACACGTTTAATACTCAGACCACCTAAGTAACTCGAATATTAGTATAAAGAGGTTATATATACCTTTTTATACCCTATATTTCAAGTCCTAAAACATCCTATATCCATACCTAACTTCATAACTAATAGATCATACCAAACTGATATCATTTGTAATATCAGAACCCCAACCGATCACCTTAGATAATATTGGAATTCCAATAACCTTAGGTCCATCCCACAAACACTAAAGGTTAGAAATAAACACCTAGGGTTAAGAATATTACTGGGGGATGATTTACCCTTAAAATAAATAAACTTAATTGGAATTACTATAATGGTAAAATATAAATATGATTCATGAGAAAGGAAAAAAAACTATAATAATATAAAATAATAATAATAACTAGAGACACAATAAACAAAAATATCATCAAATTAGTCTATAAGACAAAAGACTTATAAAGGTAGAATAGGTAGATAAACATGACACTACACCAAGCTATAAACCACTACTATCTCTAATATCCGACCTCTATCACAAATAACCACAAAATCAAGGTGCTCCTCTATAGAATTAAGAGGTCTTCCCTTTAGCTATACCATGTCAAAATTCATATGCACCAAGATGCATATGCAGGGTGTGAGTATGTACACTGAGTAGACAGTCAACCAAAGACTTCCTACACATAATAGTATAATAAAAACAAGTTATCTCACATTTTATATAAAATAAAAGTGAAGCTAAAAACTAGTGAATCAGATACATATAACCAGTGAAAAAAACTCACACTATAGCACACATCTAGATCATGAAATCACACACCCATAAAATACACTAAAACATACCCTATGGGAGCTATTTAACTAACCTAGTGTATCCCGAATCTAAATAGGACCAAATTAATAACCCAAAATCATGATTAGAAACCTATCCCTTTGACCCAAGTCATCACTTGGTGGTACAATCTATGTTCCTAATTAAACAGAATTGGTATCCAAATCCAAACCAACAAAGGTGAATATATATGTATCATGAATAAACACTAACCTCTTCCATGACATGTTTATACACACAAAATGGTTGCATATTTCTATAACCATATGCACTGAAAGCTCCAAAAAAATATGAAAAACAATACCTATGACTATGAAAACCACCGGCGGAAGGGGAGGGGAGCTAACCTAGGGTAGGAACTCTATGGGGTCGGGGGAGAAGCCGGCGTCTCGGGTGTCGGGGGGAGAAGCGGGGTCAGCAGCGACGAGCGACGTGGTCACCGGCGGCACGGGAGGCGGGAAGATCTAGGGTTGGGGCTCATCGGGGGAGAAGGGTCACGGGTGTCGGGGAAGATGGTTAGCTCGAATGGGGGGGGGGGGAGAATCACCACTATAAAAAATTAAAAAGGTTTCGTGGTGATTTTTAATAAACCGCCGCTAAACCATTTTACGGAAAGGTTTAGCGGCGATTATGTAAACCACCGCTAAAAAACCACCGCGAAAGGTGATTTATGTTGTAGTGAGGCATTGATTATAAGGCCATATTAATAGAATAAGTTCACTCTCCATACCATCTTGATAGTCATGGTTCACTCCCATGACCATATTAGCAGTCAAGGTGCAATCCCATGACCATATTAGAAGTCAAGGTTAACTCTCAAGATCATCTTAGCAGACAAAGTCCTTTACTAAACTGAGTTCACTCCCCATTCAAACCATTTATATCTCACAAGATATAAATCATTACCTGATGCATTGGAGGGAGATATAGGTCCCACCCATATCATAATGAAATCATACATTTGTGTTCCACTAGATCATAAAAATTCATTATATCTGTTGATGCTGAATTTTGGATAGGGCCATGAGTCAACATTTTTTAATGAAACCAAGGACATGTTAATAATCAACGAATAATTCTGCGATGCCATAGGGGGATGCGCACAATAATTAAGGGGTTTTTGAAAGATTACCTGCAGCATGGAAAACCTTGTGCGCCTAATGTGACATCAAATGAAGGTTTTCATAGTGACCATATGAAAACCAGCCAAGGCACTGGCATGAAGGCAGAATGGTGGGCGCACAAGATTCCCTGTGGCACGTAAACCCTTGCGTGCCCAATGCGGTGTTAAAGGGTCGTTTGTGCACCCGCTCCTCGTGCACGCCGCCACTTAATTTTTCATCTCTAAATAGAAGGGTAACCCCTACCCTTCGGGGACAGTTATAGAAGATGAATCGATTCTCTACTATGCGAAAGACACCTCTTCCACGACTGCGTGAAAAACACCATGGAATCAATATATTGGATCTTGTGTGACAGGTCTCCCATGGGTCCTCCTTCGGGTGAGCCCACTTGGTCTTGATCTTTTCCCATTTAATTTTAACCTAAGGCATTTTCATGAAAAATATCCCTCCTGCGCACATCTATTCATTTTGCACGCAACTGTCCCATCTTGCGTGCAGCCTGTCATCTTGCACGCTCCCCCTCCTCATGGGTTTCATGTGTCTTCCTCACCCTAATGCACCATGTCCGAATCCATTTTATGTGTGACACCCCTGGTGTGTAGATGCTTCTCTCGTACGACCCTCTAGGTTTGTATGAAGTGACTTCAAGGTCCCTTGGGCGGTGCTTCACATTGAGTTACTTAGCCTCATGCCACTTCACATAGGGACGCTAATGGATATTGCTTCTTCACATATCCACGCTAACATGATCCCTTCAATGAATCACTCCATATTACCGCCTCACCACATCATTGCTTATTACTTCCCTCCCCCAAAAGTGGGTAGGTATCAGTCATGTAAGTCCTAGGGGTGTGGAGTGAACCCGCCTCATCCGAGCTGGAGGATGTTAAACTTCCAAGAACCATCATCCTCAACACATGACATTAAACCATGGCCTCACCCTATGCATTATACATAGGGTTCCCCATCTTAGACATTATCTATGCCCACTCATCTCCACAAGAGTGAGATCTTCCTCCCGTGGAATGTGATCCTCTTTGTTGGAGTAACATCTATTCGCAGGGAAGGGAAACCATCTTAGTGTAATCCCCTAACCTTTCTTGTGGGAGGTAGTATCCCTACTCCTCATCTCTTCTTCCACACCAAAGAATATAGAAGAGATGGGCACTGGGACCTTCATTACCCTGTCCCTCTCCCTCTAGGCTTTGTCGCCATCAAGCCTCCATCCTAAAGTATGTCCCAATCACCATCTCCCTAGGCCACTAACCATGCATAAGCCCCTATTTCCTCTTTGGGATGCTAACCACATGTATGACCCACTCCACTTTTCGTGGACTCACCTTCTGCGATATGATTGTTAGGTCTTTGCTGCCACTTTTTTCTCAAACTGAGCGTGAATCACACGGTCTTAGAGTAAGCATTGACCATGGCATCCTTCTTGTCCCTCCTTAGCATGTAATACCCAAACCCTACCGAACTACATGGACTTTGATACTTACCCCTATCTGAGAAAGGTGTGTTAAAAGCCTCCCCAAGGTTCAGGCCCATCACTCGTCGGACCTGAACACTTCAAGTCAGTTATTCTTCGCCCCACATGATGTTAAAATGTACTCACCACACCGAACTACGTGGACTTTAATCTTTTCCCCTATCCGAGTAAGGTACGTAAGAAGCCTCCCCAAGGTTCAATACCATCACCCATCATAACCGACCAATTCACGTCAGTTCTCCTTCATCCCACAAGACGTTATACTTTACTCACCATACTGAAATATGTGGACTTTGATCCTTGCCCCTATCTGAGAAAGGTACGTAGGAAGCCTCCCGGAGGTTCAAGCCCATCACCCATCAGATCCGTTAACATCAAATTAGTTTGACTTCATACCACATGATGTTAAACTATATTCACTATACTGAACTACATGTACTTTGATCCCTTTCTCCTATATAGGGCACATTGGAAGCCTCCCCGAGGTTCTAGCCCATCACCCGTCGGACCCGACCACTTCACGTCGGTTCACCTTCGTCCTGCAAGATCGTAAACTGTATGCCCCCTTATCATTTTGTATGATGTTAAACTGCATGAATTCTAACCACGTGGGTTTTTATCCTTGTCTCCTAGACTGGGTACGTAGGAAGCCTCCTTGAGGTTCAACCCCAATCAACGACACGCCGTTGTGATCCCCATCTAACGATAATCCATTTTGATCCCCATCCAGTGGTAAGTCGTTGTGGTTTCCATCTAGTGGTATTTCATTTTAGTACCCTTTTTTGGGATTCAAATCTCTATTCCTCCCCCTAGGCATTAGACCAACCCAAGATGCTAACCACGCATAATCCTTAGAATGTCATCAGGTTGCTGTCCTCTACGCACACCCCAATTTTATGGCCCCATCTTAACTACATGGACTTTGATTCTTTGCAATGGGGATACATAAGAAGTATCTATGAGGTTCAATCCCATCACTCATGTCCCATCGTGGTCTCTCCCTTGATCCCCCTATGTTTTGGGAAGGTCATGCCCCAACCTGGAAGTTCCACTTCCTCGGGTTCCATCTATGCATCCATTCTCACGGGCCACCTCTATAGGAGTCCCATAATCCCTCCGAACTACATGGACTTTGATTCCCTATTATGGGGATAATTAGGAAGTCTCTTTGAGGCTCAATCCCAACAATGCTGTCATCCTCATGTTAGTTCCATCTCATTCCCCATCCACTCCATTCAACCCTCTATTATCCATCTTGATTCTTACTTAGGCGACCACATCGTGGTGAGATCACACCATTACCTTGGGAAACTAACCACTTGTAATCCCTACACGGTCAATAGTCATCCACCTAAGAGTTTCCCTCTTTTGATGAGCTGAAATCCATGTGTAAGCCTCAGTATCATCTTCGGGTCGCTCTCCTCTGAGCACACCCTGATTTATCACTCTTTCAAACTATGTGGGTTTGATACCTGTCTCCCAGAATAGGGTACGTAGGAAAACTACCTGAGGTTCAATCCCAGCTAATGGAAATCCCTAGTTTCCACATTATAGGGACCCAAGAATCCTCGGATTTCCCTTCATTAGGTGTCTTGATCCACTCATCCAGTTATCCCCTCAGGTGCTCCCTCTTGGGGATGCACCCATATGATCCACTTCCATCAGTGTCCTGATCAGTTCGATTCATCTCCACTAGACGTTAAACTCATGGAATATGCTATGTTAAACATGGGAAGATGAGGAAAACCTCATAGACATGCCTATGACATATAATTCCTCACACTTGACATGGGATGCCTATGGATTCCACACCCTCGAGAAGCCCTATCATAAGGAGAAGAAACCCAGATGCACTAGTGTTCCAACATCAATACACGCAAGTGATGTCCAACGTGACTACTCCCTTGACCGAAGGTTTCTTCCCTGACTTGACCCCTTGGAATTTCCATATAGGAGCAATGTAATTAACCAGTGTCCATGAAGACATGGCACTGGGAAGAGTTTCACGAACAACGTCTTAATATTTAAGGGAGACCCGAACTAGGTGATGAGTTCTGAGGAGGAATCCACAGAAGGAGAAACCAAAATCCCACCATCCCATTTTGATAATGGAGAAAACGTCCCTGAATAATTGACAGATGCAGCCCGCCTTTGGAAAGAAGGAATGTAGGGCAACAGATCAGTGCGTTCTCCATGTACGGATGCACGCCCTGACCAAAGCATTAGAAACATAAATGGGGAACCTGATGTGAAACTCTTCTCCTCAATGTGGAGATTAGTAGAATTTGAGAAATCAGTGGATTAGCGTGTCACCAGATCCATGTATCCAGTTCCAGGTATTTCCAATCAAATAGTGGGTTTGGAATTAAACTCACTAGAAATTGGGGCATTTGAATGTTTTAAGTCTCTTTCCTTCTTTCATCACTAATAATTGAATCTCACTACTTTGTAGGACCCAAGATGCTGCTATAGGAAACCGATCATCGCCCACCCATCGTGAAAATAGTGGGCCTAGCATGAAAATTACTAGAAATTGGGGAAGTTGGGGAACTAGATGTCGCTTTCCTTCTTTCAACACTAATGGTTGAATCTCCCTGCTTTGCAAGACCCAAGATGCTACGATAGGAAAACGATCACCGCCAACCCACCAATATAGAGGGTAGGGGAAATGTCAATTTAGTAATCCCACGTGACCTCATCTCTTCCATGGCAGCCTCTACATCCATGACTGTTTGGTGCCCACACCCTATCTCCCCATATAAACTTGTTCAGAGAAGGGTGATTAATGACCTTGTTTGATGATACGAGGAAGAGGGTATTATCCCAACCCAGTATATAGACTGAAAATATTTAGTGGCTTATGAGACTCACTATCTCCACCACCCCCAAGGGCTACGTAGGGAGCCACTGCTCCCTACTCTAACCTACAATTGTTTCGGGTGCCTCTCCCTGGTGCGCTTTGATGAATCCCTCCCCTATGCTAGTGAGGCGAGAGATTTTTGGGCCAGCCCAGCTGTAATCTCGTCCCAGGGGCCACTAAAGAGGGATCCTACCAGGCTACGTCAAAACCGCCACCCATCCCCACAGGCTGAGGAGATGGTGAGTTATGCACCTGCACCATCGACCCCAGTTTGATTAACCCGAAACCAGCATCAGGGGAAGTTGAGGAGGACACCCGACAAGGGGAGTCGTCATCATCAACAGCTACCATGGACCATTCCACTGCTGACTCATACCATCAATCCCTTGTTTATGCTAAACGGGGGAACTTATATGCCTAGCTCGGATCGAGGCCCCAACCATCCCACGAGCATGTTGGGACAAATATCCTGGTCACTGACATGAGTGTCTTCCATCGTAGGCTGACTCGTGACAATGAAATCCAGTACAGAGGTCCTCCCCATGACACAATCAATGAGAGAATAGGTCCTCACCGCCACATTGAAACCCCGTACGGAAGACTCTTCCACACCCATGACCTCAGGTATAGAGTCGTTCCTCCTGTAATAGGTTGCCGATGTGAAGATGATCGACATCCAGTCAACCATCAGCCTGGTGGTATTCCCCATTCTATCATCACAACTAATGAATGTCCTCTTCTTCCCATAAATTAGAGAAGTGTAGGTCTACCTCGCTTCATTGGAACCGAACATGGAGGTCTTCCTCGCATTCACTTTGACTAGTAATAAGGCCCTCCTTGTACCGTCATCGTTAGGGGGAACAAGCATGGAGATAAAGACCATGCTACTACCAGTTCTAGTGGAGGTCCTACCTACTCCATCACTTCCCACAAAGATTCCCTCCGCACATTATCTAGTGGACATAGGGGCCCTCCCTGTGTTTCCTTTGACATTTTTCCATGTTCCCATCATACCCCATCACACCCAAGAGGAAGTCATATCCACCCAAGAAGCAGTTTGACTGAAGATCCTCCTTGATCCAAAAACCTACTCTATCCCAAAGAGCCATCCCAGGGCAGGAGGGAGGGTCAAAAATTCCATAATAAGAATACCAGGATGTTTCAGACCATGAATAAGCCCTTCTTCTTCTCATATTTTGAGGCATAATGCGATTTAGCAATGTAACTCTCACCCAGATCTTTCGTGTTTGGAGTCGGGGTAGGAATGAGATGTACAAGCCTCATCCTTCTAGATTGTGAGGTCCATAAGATTCCCACATCCATTCATAGATACATTTAGGAGGAGGAATATTTATCCCCCTTCCAAGGCCTGGTCGTGCAATCCTCCCTATCATCAACATATCCATTCTCTGCCTTGACCAGAGATCATGGAGAGTTGTTTTGGGGACCAATGGAGGATGACCAGCAGCATGAAACACCATTATTAACTGAATCCCCTATGATGGAATCTATGGTCACTAGTCTATCCTACTAGGATTTGGTGGCTCATTCGTTGCACTCATCGTATGACAAGCCAAGATGCGGAGGCTTGTCAGCTCGTTCTCTGTATTCTCTAGTGGCCAGTCTACTATCTCAGTGGTGTGCTTCAGTGATATTACTGGTCCTGTAGCCACTTCCAGTCAATGAATGGGGAAACCAAGGGCCAAATCCTGAGTCTGAGCTAAGGAGTTTGTGGGACATCCTTACAGCGGACCATTTCCCAGAGATGTTTTGGCCAATTTCAACCACAAACGTCAGTGCGCCGAAATCGCTTACCTAGGAGGAAGTTTCATTTTTATGCAAAACCCTATGAGTGATGCACCTACATCTCCATTATAATTTAATGACTTACCCCAAGAGTTAAGTACGCTTTGAAGATATTGGCCAACAATGTCGTATGGTCGAATTGGATGTACTCCTTGTGGCCTAATGCCTTGAGTCGCTCGGTCACCATTGTACCCTCCAGTAATGATGTGTTTAGAGTTTTAAAGTACTCCAAAAGATTATCAAGGAGGATTCCCCCCATGTTCAGGTCTATGGTTGGGGGTAGTATTTTTCCATTCATTTCAGTTCTATCCGGTGCCAGCCCAGCTTTCCAAGCGGTATTGAGGATATGCCTTCAGGAAGAGTCTCAGTTAACATGGCCAACCTACAAGAGGGGTAGAATGAGATAGAGATCCTTGGAGAGGGATTAAACTTCGATGAAGTTACACACCTATTGGATCCATTGGGAATGATCAATCGATAGCAAACAAATTTACTGGGTCTTCCCGTACCTACCAAGTCGTTAACCCTCAGCTGAAATCTCAATAAGGGCAAAGAGAATATTGGGGCCGTCAAACCATTTGACTCATCTAAATCAATTCAGAAGACGGAATATGATCCCGAAAATACAACGTTGCATAAATATCTCGTGGAGTATAAGAAGACGGTCAATGACCTTCTTGAGGAACGTGCTGCGGAGCAATGACCAGACTAAGGTGATCCTCGACCAGGGCCGCGGGGGAAAATACAACTCCTCCCAGTGAGTTGCCTCTTGGTGACCCCAACCATATTTCCCACATAGACATGATTGAGTCCGTATCTTATGGAAAGAGGGAATGATATGCCTCCCCAAATCCACATGAGTGGCGCGATGATCTTTGGGACCCGGCTCAGGTTCCCTTAGTCACTCTTCAGGTCATCCCACCTACCACTCCATGAGCCGCTAGGCTGCTTATCATGCTAAAGAACCATCCAGTTCACTAGTGTTCAGAGATCCTCTTCAGGACAAGAACCCCTTCCCAGATGATCCAAATGAGGTGTTTATTTCCCGCCTCAAGGATTTGGAAACTCGATAAGTGAAAATTCCTCCTGATGGTAAGCCATATCCGTCATGGGTGGATAATATGCCAGAACCCCTGGGATTCAAAAATCCTACCTTTTCCCCCTTTAATGGGACGTGTGACCCATTACAGTATCTGTCCCACTTCATCTCGAGGTGTGGACCCATGCTGGGAACTCCAGCGCAACAAGAGGCCGCCAAACTCTGGTGTTTTGTATGAATATTGGAAGGGACCACATTTATCTAGTACAACCAGCTACCCATTGGTTCAGTAGCCAGCTAGGAAGATCTTCGTAAGAAATTTATTTACCAGTTCAGATCTTTTTGGAACTAAGGTTTCTTGCTAATATTATTGGAGTTTGGTTTGTTTTTGTTGTTAATATACACATGGATGACAAGGGAGTTTGCAAAGATTGGGGTCATGTGTTTGATACTGAAAGCAGTGTTGAAGTTGATCACCCCTCAAGCTTTTCATCACATAAAAACATCCATTAAAGTTAGCAAAAAGCATACCAAAAGATTTACCTTCTCAAGAGGGTCCCAAAGCCACAAAAGGCTTGTCAATAAGACATGCTGTTTTCAAGATACATGCATTTTTGTAAACAGAGGTCCAGTTACACAAAACGGTATGCGTTGATGGTAAGAAGTACGCATAATAGTATGCGGTGAAGCCACGTGGTACGCGGTGAAAGGCATGTGGTAGGCGAAATGTTTTCAAAAATAGTTCATAGTGTGGTATGCGGTGAAGGCGTACGGTATGTGGAATGGTTCACAGAACTAAAAACAGTTCACAATGATGGTAAACGATAAAGGCATGTGGTACATGAAATGCTTCCAAATATGATTTGTAGCGATGATACGTGGTGAAGAGATGCAGTACGTGGAACGAAAGACATATGGTATGTAGAAGTTTAATGATATGCGATAAAGGTTCATTGTTTAGAGGATTACAGTATGAGGTAGAGGCTAACAGTATGCAGTGGAGGCTAACAGTACGCAGATGGAGTTCAGTTTACAGATTGTCTAACATTGAAAATTTGAGTAAATCAGATTACCAAAATTTTTGGAGATATGTCACTATTTAATTAGTATTAGTACCCTTTGTTAAGGGAGGATATTGAATATTAAATTTTTGGGAAGAAATTCAGTGAAGTCTGAAGTGGTACGCAGAGGGGAAGACAGTACGCACAGAGAATCATCCACGTAAGAAAAATAGTTCGCGAAAGAGAGTGTGGTTCATGCAGGAAGCTTGCGCAGTACGCGACCGAGCAGGGTAGTATGCAGAGGAGCACAGTATGCAGAGGAGTGGAGAAGTACGCGGTGGAGAAAGGAAGTATGCGGAGTAGGGCTGTTCACAGATTAGGTCAGTACGCGGAGGAGCTGCATGGTACGCGGAAACAACAACGGTACGAGAACATAGTACTGGTACTCAGAAACAGCATAAGTACATGGAAATAGCTACACGGTATATATAAACAACAACACAATATGCGAAAATGGTAGAAATATGCAGAAACAACAACACAGTACCCAGAAACAGTTGCACGGTATGTGGAAACAACTACATGGCACACAGAAATAGCAGTAGTATATAGAAACAACAGTTGTTTTCTGAAACCACAAGCAGTACGCAGAACACCCAAGGAAGCCAAGAAATTGATCAAATCAGTTTTTGAAATTAATGTCCATAACATATCAGTGTATGAGAAAATAAATTTCATCTGTGGGTGATTACGAGACTTCAACAGAGCATCCATTTACAGCTGAGGATGCATGATCTAATGCTAAACCATTGAAGCGACCTTCAAGTTGATAAACTGAGTGAAGATTCTTCCAATACAATGATCAAGGGGTAATAAGCGGAAGTGTTCTGAGGGAAGCAGTGTGCTATCCCTAAAACCTTGTAAAGGCAGTGCGCCTGGCATAGAGTGACAATGTTAAACTCTTGTAATCCATAACTTGTGAATATTAGTGGTTTTGGTATGACCGACACATTTTTGGTGTATGATCCTTAGACGTATCCTTTAGTGGTGAACCAATCAAAATTTTTGTGTCATTGCTTTGAATTTGATTGTTTATTTCCTAAAATTTCTCTTTAGATAGGTTTAACAAGTTCCTACCAATGTGGGAACAAGATCCATCTATTTAAAAGAAAAATTTGACACCCTGATTCCCTCCACCCCTCTCAGGGTGTTCCGGGATCCTTCAAATCTACCACCCAGATGACGAGTATTACCGACCTCTTCCAGTGAAAGTTGAGGCCTGACGAGCACATCACAGACTTTTTTTCCTAGAGGAAATAACTAACATACTCCCTTGATATGCCACTAACTCAGCAACAACTGGTGAAAATGTGTGTGAGGAACATTAAAACTAAATTGGTCCCCTATCTTATTACCCAGAATTACCCCATGGGATTATGATATTTCTATGATAAGTACTAGTGTCTAGAGGAAGCCATGAAGCAGGCCAAACATGCACACCCATCACCCCTATATTTCTCGCAAGAAGGTCCGCTAAGACCGATCCCACTACAGTGGCCCAAATAGAGGCCCCCAGGAAATGAGATTTATTATTGGTGGAGCTACCTCCATAGCCTCGTAGATGCCCGCCACCTTAGGCACAACCGATGGACCAGTTGCGACCACCCCAGAACCAGTAGGCACCCCCATGTAAAGTGCTTCCACCACCCAGGTGAGATAACTAGGTTCCACCTCCTTGGAAGGATCCTCCAGCCACTCTCCAGGGATAGGCTCCCAGACCACCCTTTTTAGATAGAAGAAATCGAACCTACTCATTCAATGAGTCTCAGGTCCCCGTTTATTTTTGAAGTGCCTTGGAATAGGGAATTCGATGGTTGCTGGAATGTAGGAGGCCCAAAGAAGTGTATCTCACTGATCTCTCTAATTACTTCCCCTATCACTGAATCCTGGAGAATTCCCTCAAACCGTGCTATGTGTTTAAAGATTGGCTTTAAGACCAGGTTGATAAAAACATAGTCAAGTTAGGCCTAGAATCAACACAGGTGGAATGTGTATTCATACAACCTGACGGTGAAAATGATAGTGAAGGTGAGTAGCAACATGTTCTTAACCGTGGATGTTAAGATTATGATGAATGGATGGATCTTAAGGTAGTCGCGCGTGCCCATTGAATTATTCATTCACATTTTAATCGACTCGGGCCTTCATAAGTTGCTATGTTAGCCGCAACTACTACTTCTGCGTCGACGTCCCAGCCTTCCTCCTAACAAAAGGGCCAACGTCGGCAGCACAAGGAAGAAAAAATCCCCCCATCGATGTCATCTTCATCCCATACTCTCGGTGATTTCATGCCCCCAGAGATGGAGATTACCCCCAGCATCTATCCAGTATTAGAAGATTTTTCAAGTGATGATCATGGATACACTTGGGTTAACACTTTGGAATTGGTAAACCCCTACATGATTCCTGATGATGAGGAGTAGCAAATGGATCCTCTTAACAACCCTAGCCACCATAAGTGTTGACGAAGTTGTGGAAATATGGGTCATCATAATTCCCCATTCAAAAATTCCATCCAGGATATGCATTCCACCGGAAAAAAACTATAGGCCCAACATAGATCTCAACATGTATAGCCTTCTCACATAGTTTCATCAGGTCTGCCTCCATCGCCGTTGGTGCTACATGATCAGGCGGAGACACCCCGATTGCATCATGATCAACCATAGTATGTTACAGACTTTCCTCAGTAATATAGACCTCATTCGGTAGTTTCTCCAAGAGTTTCAACTAGCGAGCAGCGGGACATTCCTAGCACTTGTCAGCCACCGATTCAGCTAGAAGGGCCCACCAAACCTCTTACCGCAGAGAGACCTCCTATCAGCAGAAGTTCACTCTTAGTAGGTAAGTTTAGAATCCTTAAGAATCTAACCAGCATTCATGTGAGGCTCTCTATCCTCAAGGCCCTTCACCTTTCGGCAGATATGCATGAAGCCCTTGTTGAGGATTTTAAAAGCCCCCTCCAGTTTGAGATGGAGGTAGCAGCTATAGAAGCCTTCCATGTTGAGGCAGCCAATCATGCATAATGTCATTATCTTATCTCTTTCTATAGATAAGATGAAGGCTCTCTTATAAAAGGGAATATCCACCTACTGTATATCACTGGACACTTCAATGGTATGGAGGTCTGGCACTGTCTTGTCGACATAGGCTCTGAGATCAACCTTATCCCGACACAGACACTCTGCAAGATGGGGCTGTTTGAGGCCGATCTGAGTCCCTATGACCTAAATATTTACTGTTCTGACATGAAAAAATACACACTGGTCAGTAAGATACATCTTAAGACCCGTTTTTTTGGTCTGGTATCCAGTACCGAGTTCATGGTTGTCACAAAGAACACTGCCTACAACACGTTGATGGGAAGACCATGGCTTCACCTACATGTAGCGGTTCCTTCCTCATATCACCAATGCCTTAAGTACTCAATTAATGGTCGAGTAGGAGTAATCCAAGGTGATGCCTCTCCCTTTTCCTCTTGTGAAACCTACTACTTGGATGCTTACTATTACAAGAGCAAGGACAAGAAGATCCAAGATAACGAGGCTGAACCCGCTACGGCTGCAACCGACCTGTGGGAAGGCCTGGATGATGCCTATATTTTCCTGATCCATTGATTTGAGGCCAAAAATATGGATTTGGGGAAATTATTTATTGTCTCTAGAGTGAGGGGGAAGCATATTTTCAAGTCTAAGAGACTCCATAAGATCACCTTGTATTCCTATAAAAATCAGGCTCAGGTAATCCCAGAGCCCCCTACTTCTATAAGGTATCGAGATGCTTTCCCTATGGCAATGACAATACGACATACTTTCTTGTTTCACTGGGATGGGATACATCAACTAAAGCTAATGCACCACCATTTCTTTGAAAACATAAAGCATGGAACCTTGGTCTGAAGGCCATATGGGACCGGGTTGACAGCTTTCATCTCTATGATTTCAATAGTACAAGAGTCCCATGTTGTAGTGTCCACTGCCACTTAGGCTAGACCCAGTGGGCCATCAGGACCTATTTACTTGGATGAATCACCTACTTCTAAGGATCCATCCTACATAAGTGAAGAAGAGGATTTAGAGGATTCTCCCACCACTTTCAAAGAAAGTGTATCCGCCACAGTCAATGAATTGGTATAAGTGAATCTCGGTAGCGAGACAGATCCAAAACCCACATTGATTAGTGCCTCTATGCTTGTCGGAGAGAAAAAATGATGCATGGAATTCATAAAGAAAAACCATTATTTATTTTCTTAAAGTTATGATGAAATTATAGGACTAGATCCTCATGTCTCCATCCACTACCTTGGTCTCCCAACAAATCATTGTGGGTTCAAACAACCTCCAAGAAAGATGCACCCTTCTCACAGTGCCATGGTTGAGTCCAAGGTTGATAATCTTATCAAATAAAACTTCATCAAGGAGGTATAGTAACCTAGATGGTTATCCAACATCATGCCCGTTAGGAAAAAGAATGGACAGATCAGAGTCTGCATTGACTTTTAGGATCTCAACTGTCATTGTCCAAAGGAAGATTTTCCCCTTCCCACAACTGAACTATTGATTGATGCCACTGCTGGGTTCCATGCCCTATCCTTCCTAGATGTGTATTATGGATATAACCAAATCCGAATGGCCCCTAAGAATGAAGATTCTATGGCCTTCAGGGCACCACAAGGTACTTTCTGCTACCAGGTACTGCCCTTCGGTCTAAATAATGTAGGTGCCACCTTTCAGAATACCATGCATCACATATTTAATCCAATACTAGGGACATTGGTGGAATGCTATGTAGATGATCTGGTGGTAAAATATCACAACCTATAGAACCATATCAAAGATCCTGATAGAGTGTTTGGATTCCTATGATCCTTCCATCTAAAGATGAACCCCTTGATGTGTGCCTTCATGGTCACTTCCAGAAAGTTTCTCAGATTCATTGTCAGATTCAGAGGTATCAAAATCAGTCTAGAGAAGATGAAGTCCATCAACCAAATGTCTCCCCAAGAAAAATCCTAGATCTTTGAGGCTTTCAAGGCCACTTAGACTATATATGCCGATTCATCGCAAATCTGGATAGAAAGTGTAATCCCTTTTCCCGTATCATGAAGAAAGGTGCAGTTTATCAATGGGATGAAGTGTGCCAGACTATTTTTGAGGAAATAAAACAGCACCTGTTACATCCTTCATTCCTGATGCCACCTGTTTTTGGAAAGTCATTGGTTCTTTATGTGACCTCTCTGGAGCAATCTCTTGGCTCCCTTATCGACCATAAAAACAATTAAGGGATAGAGAATAGCCTGTTTTAGGGATGTCATTCACCTAGCATTACATTTCCCCTAATGTGTGTCTCTATATACTAGGAAATTCCCACCACTACTCCTTGTTTCCCACATTGAGCATGACTCATGTGGGCTTAGTTGTTTTGGTTGGATATGTACTGGTGTAGATAAACCATGAATGCCTCTAATCCCGCATAACGTTAAACTACAATCTGAGAACTACATATGACTTGATTCCCATCCTAATGGGGTATGTTGGAACACCCGAACAGTTGTCTCAGGCCCAACCCAAATTTCTTCATCTTTGGTCTCTCGACATAAGATTTATTTCTAGGTTACTTGGCATGGGATGGACTTCCTTAGTCCTTATTCATGTTGGGTTTATAACAGCTGTACCACGTACTCCCTGATTTTAAGAATCCCCCTTTCACTATCCATCCTACTATATGATGATAAACTACATGGTTCATATGAAACTATGTATGGCTTTATTCCCATCCTCATGGGGTATATAGGAATGCCCAAGCACTTTTCTTCGAGTCCAGCCCCAAGTCAGGTCACCTACGGTCTATGGACTAAAGAATCCCATCGGTAACATGCAGTGTGGTATGGACTCTATGTCCTCATTGACATCATGATATGCACCATACCACACATTTATTTTCTTGGTAACCATGTCATCAATGAATGAATTTAAACTGTGATTATACCCTGAATAAGTTTAGGATGCCCCCTAATAACTATGGGATGTGTAAACTTCCACACCAGAGAGGATTTCCTCTACAAGAATTGGTCTCTGATGGTGCTATTATTAAGAGATATGTTTGGATTGATTCTCATCCTTATGGGATACTTAGCAACACCATGACATTTTCCCTTGGTTCCAGCCCAAGGTCATTAACCCTTCTATCCCCTTAACCCCGATCTCAGTCCAGATAGTATAACCTTAAAAAAAACTATGTGCACCGTCCTCACCATACAATGTTAAAATACATGTATATCGTCTTCCTTGGTATGACGTAAAATAACAAGTAATTATAGGTACTCACTAGAGAGGTCATGTATGGAATTAGGTACAATCCCTGATTAGAATAATGCGATCACCTAATGTGTTACCATCATAGTGGCGTAATTTCAAGAGTGTTGGACTCCATTCGAACGACCCATCACTACAACTTCCACGCTTTGTGTGCCCTTTATTTGGATCCTCATCCTCATCTATGCTTGAAGGAAACTACTAACAGTAAAAATGGTCAGACTATGGCTTTCCTACTATCCTGGGCTAATGTTTTGGAAGACTGATGGATGAAATCTTGAGTAAAGCCCCATGTCTCGAACATGGTCAGCGGTCAACCCTCATTTGGTATCCCCATTTTAGGCTAACAAAATAGGGATACTGTGTTTCAAACACGGTAAATAGTTATCCTTCATTGTCACGCCATCCCTATAGTATTCCAAATTTTTGGGTATCGTGATTCACAATTCCACTCCCTTATGTTTGGATTGATTCCAACGCCCCTAGCATTACCCTGCTCGTGCGTTAGAGCACGTTGGGAAATGGAAATTTGAATTTTCTAAGAACTTCATTCTCTAGTAAGGCCTCCCCCTTTCTTCCTAGATGCCTGGATTTCTCATTTATACCCCGGATGCCCAGATATGGGTTGGCACTCCCACATTCAAACGAAGTAACGACATGGACATCCCATGTTTATCACATCGGGAATAACCCACATGAGCTTAGGGATATATTTCTAATTATTTCACGATTTTGGTTGGGATTCATTGAGATAAATAAGAAATTAAATAGTTTGTCCATGCACACAGTTCCGAATAAAAAAAGAAAGGATATTTTTATGAGTTTGGCTAAAACAGGACCCTTAAGGATCAACACCTTTGATAGATTGCTCCAGTGTTTCCACCTTCTGGATCATAGCCTCTAGGGATGCCTCCCACCCCCTAAGTTACCTCTCTTCATCAGTGTCTACAGAGCATAACCCATTAGCTCTAGCCTATGCTCGTGACTTCTTATATTAGAGCTCAATAATTTAGAGACTTTCCTACACTACCTGCTCCTAGGATTCTTCCAACTGGTCCCTAAGTTGTTCAATGAGCTTAAAATGGCTTGTGATAAATTCCTACCTTTATTTTTATTGCTCTTTATGGAATTATACTTCTTACTCATCCTTAAGAAATTCCTAGGTATTCTCTGACTCCTTCTACCTCCAATCAATATTGGAGCATTGCATATTCTCCCATATTTTCTCAGCCATATAGTCACAAATCATTATATGAAGATGGTGTGCATCCACCCCTCTAGTGCAAAGAACACATAGCCAGGTGCAAAGTGACCCCATCTGGCTTAGTCGTTCATCCTGTGACTGACTGAGAAAGCATTTGATGCACTTCCATGACTTGCACTATGTCATATGGATCTCCTCATCCATGTTTAGGTCAGAATAATATATCTCCTTAGGATTGACATGCTTGTACTCAGGAAAAGAATCCAATAGTTTAGCGGTAGGGTCCTCTTTTATAATTCCTTCTTCATCAGCAACTTCACCCTTTCTATATGGGAGATCCACCCTGGTAGCATTATCACCAATGATTGTAGCCTGCAACTCATTGTGTACTAGGGTAGGGACAACTCGAATAGTTTTCTCTGCAGGAGTTAGTGTAATCACCGGCATGGAGCTTATAGATGTTATAGACTCAATGTTTTTTCGAGCCTCCAACCATGCAATCACTGCAAGGGGAATCAACATCTTGGTCAGCCTAGTTTCACAATAAAAGATGAGATCCAATGAAGGTAAATACTTACAAGAGCCAAGCGCGGTAGTATCTTATGCCTACGTCATGGTGGGAGCCTCCTCCATAGAATATCCCTTGGAACTTATTAGTTCGATCATTGACACCAGTCCTTTATAAACAGTGGGAATAGAGGGAAACTTGGAGGACACAATTTCATCTCTTTCTTCTATCTCATCGCTTTTTACTCTAACTATAGCTGGTTCCTCACGTTGATCGGTTCCAAATATAGGATCCTGAGGATGTTCTCTTACCTTCATGGGTACATCTTCATTGCCTACAGGGAAGGATTCTTGGCCACCATCATTAATGTGTTCGTAAGTAGGGTAGAAGTTGGTTAGTAGGTTAGGATTTCATGAAGAGAAAGGCCAATGGAACGCTCACCTTGAGCTACTCATCCAGTTCTGCGTCAAAGCCTTCAATTTCACCACTCTCACATGGGATTCGCTGGAAAGAAGGTGTTTCTAAAGGCCCTTCACTACCGAGACCATCAACCTCTTCCTCCTATTCTTCCTCTTCATCTGTGTCTTATTTGTCTTCTTCTTCCTCCCCCTATTCCCCTTAGTCTTCTTCCACATCTTCATCCTCAGATGGAAGCTTTTCTGGGTCATGTTCCTGGACAAGCATCACTTTCAACAGAAGATGCGGCTCTTCATACCAACCTCGTTGGAATGCATACATATCCATGGATATCAGGTATTCATGACAGCGAGGAAATTTTACTCTATCTTCCACCTGGATGCACCCTATGTCTGGAAAGTCAATCCCGGTATGCACCAGTCTCAACCATAACTCTTCAGTAGACATAAATTGTTGCAGCATCCTCCATCCATACCAAATAGATGGGAAGATAGCATCAGAAGTTAGATTTAATAGGTGCCTGAGCTGCTTCCTAGGAAGTTCCCTAGCTGGCCCATGAGGCCGCCTATGGGACCACCCCTCCTCAGAAGGCGGGGGCATGTTCTTGCCTTGCTATGTTCTCACCGATGAAGTTCTAACCCATGCCGTTTTACCCACCTTTCCCATTATTTGTCTCGCCTCCATTGTATCACCCCATTTTTCTCCCTAATCTCTGGGCTCTATACTATCCGTTTTGATTTGTCGGATGCGTTTTTTTAGAATCACCTCAGGGTATGTTTTTGTCCAACGGTTGGCGTACTTTGTTGACAGGACAACACAAACATAGGTAGGGGGAGAGTAATGAACTCACCTAGGCTTGAATTCATGAACATGATCCAAAATTGGTGGATAATGAAAGGATTTATGTCCTCAAAAACTTTTGTATATACTTTCTTTGGCATCCGCTGCACGCACCCGAACTTCCTAGAAATCATGTTCATCATATACATTTCGTAGAAGATTTTTCCATCGATTCTGGATACCATCACACCATCCATAATGCTCTGCAGGTATTCCCTCTACTGTAATAGGCCCCACCCATCATCTATCATATGAACAAATGGGGTCTGGAATGGGTGAAAGTTGAAATTGGTATGGCTGCCGATCTTGAGCTTGATCCCTTCTTCTCTAAGAATCAGTGGGAGAATTTCAACAATGTTCAAGAGGGATGGCCACATGCTGTCACCTAGATGGAGAATAGAATTTGAGAAGCCATACCTACCGCAGTGGGCTACAACCCAATTGTCAAGGATCTGTAATGTCCCAAATATCATTCTGGGTGTATTTCCCCTCAAGATGCGTCCTAGGATGCTGTTTAGCCTGTCCAGTACGGGAACCCCCAGGTTGACCTTGTTCTTTGCCGTCATGTTCCCGACTATCACTAGCATCCCTGGGCAGACCCACATCCTCATGTACCTCACTGGAAACATCCATCCAGTTAATAATACAACAAAGAACTTAGAATATCATATGTCCAGGTCCCAACTTTCGTTTATGCCAAATCCCCATGATCGGTACTCTCCTGCTTCCAGGACCATCCAATATGATCCCACCTTTCCCCTCCGTGATGTGTTCTGGCACTACTTCCTTCGGCCTGGAATTTTCATAGGCTTGTCATATTTTGGAAAAAGACTAAAGTATCCCTGATATTATATTTCCTTAATAACATATTTTTTTTCAATTTCTCCTTAGCTAGTGCTAGAAGATGCCATGTCAGGATGTGGGTGTGCGTCCTATCCTCCCATACATTCTCTGTCGGAAGGAACTCTTCATTCTGGCACCCCTCTAGGGGGATTTTCCCAATGAAATAGACATCCCATAGACTGATACCTACCTCCCTATGGTGGATTTGTAAGGTTTTGGTATCATGATACCACCGGTTGAATAACTCTGGTACCGGGTCTTACTACAACTAAAATTGAAATTGAGATGCCCAGATAGCTTCAAAAATCCCAATAGCCCATAGATCTGCTCCTAACTCCTTTCATTTCTATCATACCTAGTACACCCATGCTCATTAACTTGTGAAGTTTCCCCCATAATTGAAGTCCCATTCTTTCCAACCCTTTGTCTTCTTAGTAATGCTGCTTCTAAAAGTACTCGCATAATGAGCTGGAGATTCCTCGGTAATCCGATTTCTTCCTACAATAGTCATAGTCTTCAGATTCAAGATGTAAATGGATGTGTTCTATGTTTCCCTAGTAGGATGGACATTAGTCATGATGTTGAACTATTTGAGACTATCCTCGTGTGTCATGCATGACTGTAGTGTATCAGTTTCGAAGACAGGCATCAACACCTCCACCAAAATGCTAAAGTTCTATATCGGCAGACTATCACTTAGAACATTATCTTTTTTGAGATTCTATAATAATTACAAAAAAATATTTTATTATCATAAACAACCCTCCTCATATAAGGAATATGGGGGTTCGTGATCATCTAAGTCCTCTTTGCAGCTGCGGTAGCCTCCCTCTCAGCATTAGTCTGTTGAGCAGACATTTCTGTCATGTTTTCAGAAACTCAAAGGGATGTACGTGAAAGAACTAGGAATAATCCCACAAAACATTCTATTACATTCAAGAATGTCACTAAAAATAGGGTGCACAAAAAATGGAATCGATGCGAAAGTGCCTCGGGTGTGCGCAAAACTTAGAATCAACCGTGATAATTTGCACACGGGTATGGACCTTTGTCGCGCATTAGAGAAAATCACCTGTCATTTGGAAAAGTCAAAATGGGGACCTAGTGGGGGCCCCTCAGTGCATTTATAGGCACATACCACCCCTTACGCATGCGTGGAAGTGGTTTGCACGTCAAAACATCATTTTTGCATGCACTGGTGGGGTGCTGCTCTACTTTTCAGCATGACCCTCAAAATCTGACCTTCAAGCACCCCTTTAGCTCTAATTCTTATGGGGTCATTTGTTGATGCTGGATTTAAGATAGGGCCATGAGTCGGCATTTTTTAAGGAAACCAATATATGTTGAGAATCAATAGATAATTCCACGATGCCAAAGGGTGTTGTGCACAAGAATTAAGGGGTGCACGGAAGATTCCCTGTGGAACGGAAACCCTTGCATGCTAAATGAGATGGAAAATTCAAGTTTTCATGAAGAACATATGAAAAACCACCAAGGTACTGGAGCAAAGGCCGAATGGTTGGCGTGCAAGGTTCCCTGTAGTGCGTAAACACTTGCATGCCCAATGCGACGTCAAACGGTCATTTGTGTGTCCAATCCTCTTACATGACTCCACATATGTTTTTGGCTATAAATATAAGGGTAACCCCCCCCCCCCTTCAGGTATGACTACAGAAGACGAACCGACATGCTATTGCGTGAAAGAAACCTCTTCCGTGACCCTGTGGAAAACACCATGCCATCAAGGTATTGGATCTTGTGTGACTGGTCTCCCAGGGGTCCTCCTATGGGTGGTCCCAGTTGGGATTGAACCTCTCCCATTTCCTTTTACACTAAAGAATTTTTGTGCAAAAGATGCATCTTACATGCAAGTTTCTACTTGTATAGGAACTGTCTTGTGTGTATCTATTCGTTTTGCGCGCAACTGTCCCATCTTGTGCGAAGACTCTCATCTTGCATGATCCCCCTCCTCATGGGTTCCATGTGTCTTCTTCACCCTAAGGCACCATGTTTGAACCCCTATTATGTGAAACACCTCTAGCGTGCACATGATTCTCCCATACGACCCTCCAGGTTTGTATGAAGTGACTTCAAGGTCCCTTGGGTGGTGCTTCACATTGCATTTCTTATCCTCATGCCTCTTCCCATAGGCACGCTAACAACTATTTCTTTTTCACATATCCATGCTAACATGAGCTCCTCAATGGATCACTCCATAACACCACCTCACCACAACATTACTAAGGCCTTCCCTCCCCCAAGGGTGGGTAGGTATCAGTCATGTAAGTCCTAGGGGTGCCGAGTGAACCTGCCTCATTCAAGCTGTAGGATTTCAAACTTCCAAGAACCATCATCCTCAACACATGACGTTAAATTGTGGCCTCTCCCCATGCATTATACATGGGGTGCCCCACCTTGGACATTATCCACACCCGCTCATCTCCACGAGAGTGAGATCTTCCTCACATGGAATGAGATCCTCTTTGTTGGAGTGACATCTATCTGTGGGGAATGGAAACTATCTTGGTGTAATCCCCTAGCCTTTCTTGTGGGAGGTAGCATCCATGCTCTTACTCTATTCTTCCATGAAAAATACTAGAGGATAAATGGGAACCGAGACCTTAATTATGCAACACCCCGACCCCACTAGGCTGGAGCCGGTGCATTACTTGTGATATTGGCATGGTTAGAAGGAATGAAAATACCAAAGTAATGATCAGTTTATTAGTCTTGAAGAAACTAGATACATATAATTAACACAAATTACATTGGATAAGGTTACAAGATACAATAAATAATGAAAAACAAAAAATGAATCCACAAGAACTCAATAAATGACCTCCTCTTCATAACCTGTTGAAGTTAAACAATGAAAGGGGTGAGCTCAAAATCTCAGCAAGGGTTACAAATAGTGGAAGCATGAGTACAATAATAAGTGAATCATAATAAATCTGACATAATCAAAATGGCATAGTGAATAAATGGACAACTAATGCCATTAATAAATTGAGAATGAAACTACATCATTAGATTTTGTCATAGTGAAAACCTCATGGATAGTAATAATAACTGATAATAAATAAAGAGAATTCTTATTAATTGGACTTCATGTATCTGACACATGAATTATAATACCATAAAAACAGTTTAGTTTTATGGGTAGAAACCCATCTGATTTTTTGGAAACTAACTCGAAGGGTCTGTCGCCAAAATGTTTTGTTTCATGAGACCTACCGATGCATTGAGGAGCTGTAGTGGGCCCCACCCACCTCTACATCCAAACCATTCTTTATAAATAGATTCAATACAAGAGAAATATGTATTTACATTATCCGTATAGATTAGAGGATATGGATTCATCAACATTTCCACCGTCAAAACAACATTCAAAATAAATAGCGTATGTAAAATGGTATACGACTTAGACAATAATAATATCCATGATATGAGAATATGGATATTTAAATGGAATATAATTTCAATTGAAAATTTATCTCAAATGGGTAGTAGGTACACCACATAAGAAATAGTAGGTTCCCAATTACTAAGCAAGTCACAATGAAGTGAAAATTGAGAGAAAGCTCGTTACCGTGTTGTATTCAATTGAGTCATATGAAAAAAGTTAATAACTACCAAAAGAGTCACAGAATACAATGAATATAATGGGAAACATGATAAAATATGTCAAATGAAAGTACACCTATACCACATATAAGAAATAAGAGGAGAACAATGAAAATCCCATAGAATTGAAGGTGAGATGAGAAAACCTCTTACAAAAATTTTGGCACGGTAACAAGTGTTATTGCAAGGTCTTAATGAGAGTTAAAGGGTGTCCCATTATTTATATGTCAAAATGGAAGTATGGGGGAGTTGAGAAAACATACCCTATCATTATAAATTAAAAAAAGCATACAAGATAGGGTGGATTCCTGAATAAAAGTGAGAGAGAGAATCCCTTACCTTATGCTTGAAGGTGTTCTTGACTTGTTATTAAAGACCTGAATAAACAAATTTGGATTATTAATTCATAATTAACGAACCTATTTTATATGTAAATGATTTATTATAATCCTTTTTTGTTCATTGTAGGCTTTTTTTATTGGTTATAAGGTTCAATTTTATTGTTCGGGCTCGTTTGTTTACTTGGTTTTAAATGATTGATTCACTTATATTCAAGTTCGGATAAATATATAAGATGGATTTTGTTGTCCAGAAATGAAGTTATAAACTATTAGTGAATATACATGAGATTACATGGTATTAAATTTAATTCAGGTTACTTAGATTTAGGTCGAAGTTTTATATATATATAACCATAGTGATAACCGTTTTGGTTAATCGATGGGTTTGATTACGATGAACATGTTTTTCTTTATAACTTAATACCATTTTTACAAAAGTCTTATAGAACTAAAAATAGGATATATTACATAATAATCTGGTTCAACCATAACACAAATTCTTTCCTTACCAGAATTAAATATTATAATAGAAATCGATAAACCGTTGTCCTTGAATGTGCTAAATTAGCACATCTCAAACGGTGCTTTCATTTCTTTCAAATAAAAGTGGAGAAAAGAGAGAAGATAATGGAATATATACCGTTAGCATGAAAACATTACATTACATGTATGTTACTGGATTTATCATACTATTTTGGTGAAGGGAGGTGAGAAAATAAATAAAAAATAAAAGAACTTAAAAGAAAAGAAGGGATTTGAAAGAGGAATTTACCTCTTGAGACTTCCTCCTTTGAGAACCTCTTAAGGGGAGAAGTTTTGGTCTTTTTATGAGACCAAAGCTTGCTAGACGTGGGGGAGGAGGTTGGGAAGGTATTTGGATAGAATTTGGAGAAGGCACAAGGCTTGAAAGGAGTGAATGGAAGGGGGGTGAGAAGGGGTTTTTTATAGTGGAGGAGAGAGAGGATTTCTTAATATAAAACTCATTAATTTATTATTTCCTCTCAATACAACCAATAATGAGTATTAAATGACCAAGAACAGTAATATATGCGTGTGTATTTGAACCAATTGATATTACATCAGCAAATCATCATCAATGACTCAATTAATCCATTATTTAGCATTTATTGTGAATTGTCAGATTTTACTATTCATAAAAAATTTAAGTATTTCAGAAAAATCCCAAAAATTCAACCTAACCATTTTTCGAAGTGTAGAATCCAAAAATGAAGTCTATTTTTCAAAAATAATTTTCTAATTATGATTAATTAAATATTTAATTAAATCATTATTTAATTGAAATATATAATCACTTAGAATATTCATCTTCATCTATAGTGTGTCTAAATTCATTTATACACTCAAGGGTATGTATACCATTCATAAGAGTCATATTACTATTCATAAGTGTAGGTTACTATTCCTAAGGGTAGGTTACTATTCATAAGGGTGGGTTACTATTCACCAAAAATTAAGTTAATTCTACCAGACTCTAAATATCATCTTGAACACAACCGCGTCTATCAGATTTTTAAAATTCAAATCACAGAGCTGGTAAATTTAAGTTTAGTGGCTAAGTTATGGCTATCCTTAATAAGTAACCATGTTTTGTTCTATAGGGGCTCAGTGATTCATGAAATATAGGCTAGCTAATGAATATAGTGTATTTAAGAGAAACATACCATAAGATGTTTGGGGTGCTACATTATTCCCTCCTTCGGAAATTTCATCCTCAAATTTTATGTATAAAGCCCACAAAAAAGATGTGGGTGATTCTTTTTCATAACATCCTCTGGTTCCCATGTTGCTTCCTCCATATTATGGTTTCTCCAAAGAACCTTCACTAGGCTAGTTGTCCGATTTTTCAATATCTGCTCCCTTGTGTCAAGAATCCCAATAGGCTTTTCACAATATGACAAATCACATTCCAGTTCAATTTCTTTATATGTGAGAACATGTGTTGGTTCTGGCATGTATTTCTTTAACGATGACACATGGAACACATCATGAACTCTGGAGAGACTTGGCAGCATTGCTAGACGGTAAGCTACAGCTCCGATTCTTTCCAGAATTTCAAATGGCCCGATGTACCTGGGGCTCAGTTTCCCTTTCTTACCGAACCATAGGACACCCTTCCTTGGAGATACTTTTAGAAAGCCATGATCTCCCACCTGGAATTCCAAATCCTTTCTCCGATTGTCAGCATAACTCTTTTTCCTACTTTGGGCTACCTTAATATGGGCTTGAATTTTATTCACCTTTGCCATGGTCTATTCAATAAGTTTCGGGCCTATAAGTTTCCTCTCACCAACTTCATCCCAACAAGTTGGAGTTCGACACCTCTTTCCATATAATGCTTCATACGGAGCCATTTGAATACTAGAATGGAAACTATTATTGTAGGAAAATTCCACCAAAGGTAAGTATTGATCCCACATACCTTAGAAGTCAAGAGAGCATGAACTAATCATGTCTTCTAGAGTTTGTATAGTCCTTTCAGACTGTCCATCGGTTTGGGGGTGATAAGAAGTACTCATACAAAGCTCAGTATTCAAAGATTTATGGAGACTTTTCCAGAACTTTGATGTAAATTTGGGATCTCGATCGGATACAATTGATAGAGGTTCACCATGAAGTCTTACAACTTCATTAATATATAGTCTTTCCAGGCACTTGAGTGAAAAATCCTCTTGTATAGGAAGGAAATGTGCTGATTTTCTGAAACGATCAACAATTACCCATATTGCATCATTCCTTATAGGTGTCCTCGGTAGTCTGATGATAAAATCCATCGTAATGTTATACCACTTCCACATAGGAATAGGTAGAGGCTGTATCACTCATTTGGGATGTTGTCTCTCTGACTTCACTTGTTGACAAACAAGACACCTTGATACGTAGTTAGCAATTTCCCACTTCATATTATCCCACCAGAAATATTCCTTCAAATCTCTGTACATCTTAGTGCTACCCAAGTTTATAGAGAAATTTGAGCTATGGGAATTGTCTAATAGTTCCCTTTTTAGCTCTTGTACTGATGGAACACATAACATCTTTCCAAATTTCAGAAGTCCTTCTTCATACACGAAGTCAGCCAGTCTTCTATCCTTGACAGCGTTAATTTTCTTGTGCAGATTCTCATCATCAGATTGAGAGTTTTTTATTTTCTCTAATAAAGATGGTTTAGAAATAATTTGAAAGAGAAAATATGTTTCCCCTTCCTTAACAATTCCCATATCCATCTTCAGTAGATCCATGAATATAGGATCTCTTTCAATCCTCATTTGAGTCAGAAGGCCATGATCTTTCCTGCTTAATGCATCTGCCACCTTATTCGCCTTTCCTGGGTGGTAGTGTATTGAACAATCGTAATCTTTTAGTAACTCAATCCATCTTCTTTGCCTCATGTTGAGTTCTTTTTTGTGTGAAAATGTATTTCAAACTCTTGTGGTCCGTATAGATCTCACGTCTCTCTCCGTAGAGATAATGCCTCCATATTTTCAGAGAAAATATTACGGCTTCTAACTCAAGATCACGAGTTGGATAATTTTTCTCACGAGTCTTCTACTGTCTTGATGCATAAGCAATAAATTTATCATTTTTCATAAGGACGCAACCCAGACCATTATTTGATGAATCGCTATATATCACAAATCCATCAATTCCATATGGAAGAGTCAAAATTGGAGCATTGACCAATATTCTTTTCAATTATTCAAAACATTCTGTACACTCTTTTGTCCACACAAACTTAACTCCTTTTCGTGTGAGCTTGGTTAGCGAGTTAGCCAGTTGGGTGAAATTCTGAACGAAATGCCGATAGTAACCTACTAAGCCAATAAAACTGCGTACCTCGATTATGTTTGTTGGCGTGGGCCAATCTTGGATTTCCTTTGTCTTCACAAGATAAACTAGGATTACATCCTTAGAGAAAATATGGCCCAGAAAAGAAACTAATTGAATCCAGAATTCACACTTGCTAAACTTCCCATAAAATCCATTTCTTCTATGAGTTTCTAGAATAATCTGCAAGTGATTCTCATGATCTTCATAGCTTTTTGAGTATACCCGGATATAATTGATGAACACCACAAAAAAGTTATCAAGATATTCCTTGAAAAATATATTCATTAAATCCATGAAAACAGAGGTTGCATTAGTCAGTCCAAATGGCATCACCGTAAACTCATAATTCCCATACCTGGTTCAAAATGATGTCTTAGGAATATCTTCCTTCCTCACACGCAGATGATGATATCCGGACCAAATATCAATCTTCTAAAAGTATTGGGATCCATGGAGTTGATCAAATAAATCATCAATCTGAGGTAGAGGATACTTATTCTTTGTTGTAATAGCATTGATTTCCCTATAATCAATGCATAGCCTCATGGATCCATCTTTCTTCTTGACAAACAGGACCGGGGCTCCCCATGGAGAAACACTAGGTTGAATAAATCCTTTGTCACTCAAATCCTCTAGTTGTTTCTTTAGCTCCACTAACTCCATAGTGGCCATTCTATAGGGGGTCTTTGATATAGGTTTCACATCAGGAATTAAATCTATAGAGAACTCAACTTCCCTATCTGGAGGTTTTCTAGGTAAATCCTCTGGAAATACATCAATGTACTCTTGCACTATGTGTACATCTTCAATTTGAATATTTCTTTCCTCGCCCATAGATGTTGGTTTATCTTCCTCTCCAAGTATTTTGTTTAGTAGAGCTACTGGGGGTGGTTCTCGATAAGAATCAAGTGGCTATGTTTTTTCCCTAAAGACAACGGATTCTACACCATTTTCAGAAATTGTAACTTCCTTATTCTTACAATAAATATTCGCATAATAATTTGATAGCCAATCCGTGTCGAGAATTATATGAAATTCATTCATTGGTATGATGACAAGGTTAGCAACTAAAGCACGTTTTGGTGACTGGAGGGGGACTAGTCAACATGCCTTTGTTGAAATGATACATCCCCCAGAAGTTTTGACTGAAAAATCCTTTATTAAATAAAATTGGACATATCTAATTTTCTTGGAAAAATGAGAAGATATAAATGAATTAAATGATCCATAATCAAATAAGGTGTTGGCTAAGTTTGAGGAAACAATTAAAGTACCTGCCACCACATCATTAGGAACTTCGACCTCCGTAGTTGTAATCGCATAAGCTCTCCCTTGATCTCTTGGCCTTTTCTGAGTCAAGTTTCCTTGGAGTTTAGGAAACTCATTTTCATAGGGTCCCATCTCTCTACAATTGTATCATTGAATATCATTGAATTGTTTCTTCACCTTGCATTCATCAGATCGATGACCCTTTTCTCCGCACTTATAGCAGACTCCCATGCCTTTAAAGAATTTCCTGAGATGATTCTTTCCACAATTCTCACATAATGGGAAACTATTCTTTCCCTTGCTCTTCTTTGGTGCTTCTCCTTTTACTTTGTTATTAGAGTGCTACTTCTTATCTTGGTTTCCTTTGAAAATATTTGATCTAGAAAATTCCTTATCTGTTTTTATAGCACTTGATACAATTCCATCGTATGATGAAAATGTTTGAGAATCCAGTTCCCTCTGAAGACTTTGCTCAAGAACTTCAAATAAATGATCAATATTGTCTTCTGAGTCACGTATGTAATCTACGGAATACCTGAGAATCCTCGTAAAAGTATCCTTATACTCTGAAACACTGTCTTCTTCCCTTTGTTTCAAGCTAAGTAATTTTCACTTCATTTCAGTTCGTTGCTCACGAGGGAAATATTTTTCAAAGAATATTTCCTTAAAAGTAATCCATTCCATATCTTCTATTTATTCTTCCTCCATGGTATTTTGAATTAGGGACCACCATTGACCAGTGTCTCCCTTGAGACAATATACTGCCAGTACTACCTTTTCATTTTCATTGCATCTTAACGCCGTGAATATCTTTTCAAGGGACTTGATCCATTGCTCAGCAACCACTGGATTAGTAGTCCCACTAAAATATGGGGGATTCTTATGTATGAAATAATCCAACACAAGTGTGGAATGGTTATTTGTTACAACTTGAGTAAGTTGTCCCAAAATGGTCATGATATGATCTGCTCCAACGTTGACTGTGTTGACTTGCTCAGTAGGGAGATCCTTACCCTGCCCACGAGTATTGATTACCCTTTTTCCATTAGACTCCATCTCTAGATAATGTCACACACTAGATTAGGGTGTGAATCATAATGTGTAATCTTAACATAACAAAATACTTAGCATAAATTAAGTTCCTATGCATGGATAATTCCATAATCCAAAAAATGGTTTCTTTGAGGAATAATTTACATTTAAATCCTTCATAATGACTTGTAAAGAAAATATGAATTATCCTTAGCATATACCCCAAGAGTGTCATAACCATGAGTGCAGAAAGGCCCATTGTCGTGTACCAGTTCCCATTCAAGTCTAGCTCAAAGTGGTGTTTTCGGGTTTTACCCCTAGATACATCTGTGCCATAGCCGCCTCTACCTGCTCGTATCCAGACAGGGATGTATTTATTGAAATATACACATAATCTATTCCTTACCAAAATACAAGGATGTTCTTGTAAGTTTATACTCAAATACTACCTTAGGGCTTTGTTCCCTACTATATGTTTTCTACTCTACTTTCCAAGTTTCCTACTAAACTTCCTTTGATACCAACTGTAACACCCCAACCCCACTAGACTGGAGCCAATGAATTACTTATGATATTGGCATGGTTAGAAGGAATGAAAATCATGAAGGAATGATCAGTTTAGTAGTCTTGAAGAAACTAGATACATAGAATTAACACAAATTACATTGGATAAGGTTACAAGATACAATACATAATGAAAAACAAAAACTGTGTCCACAAGCACTCAATAAATGACATCCTCTTCATAACCTGATGAAGGTAAACAATGAAAGGGGTGAGATCAAATGATCATTAAGGGTTAAAAATATTGGAATCATGAGTACAATAATAAGTGAATCATAATCAATCTGACATAATCAAAATTGCATAGTGAATAAATGGACAACTAATTCCATTAATAAAATGAGAATGAAACTGCATCCATAGATTTTGTCATAGTGAAAACCTCATGTATAGTAATAATAACTAATAATTAATAAAGATAATGCTTATTAATTGGACATCATGTATCTATCACATGAACCATAATACTGTAATAACGGTTTAGTTCTATGGGTAGAAACCCGTCTGATTTTTTGGAAACAAACTCGAAGGGTCTGTCACCAAACTGTTTTGTCTCATGAGACCTACCGATGCATCGAGGGGATGTAGTGGTCCCCACACACCTATACATCCAAATAATTATTTATAAATATATTCAATACAAGAGCAATATGTATTTACATTATCCGTATAGATTAGAGTATACAGATTCATCAACATTTCCACCGTCAAAACAACATTCAAAATAAATACCGTATGTAAAATGGTATACGACTTAGACAATAATAATATCCATGATATGAGAATATGGATATTTAAATGGAATATAATTTCAATTTAAAAGTGATCTCAAATGTAAAGTAGGTAGACCACATAATAAAGAGTTGGTGTACAATTACTAAGCAAGTCACAATGAAGTGAAAATTGAGAGAAAGCTCGTTATCGTGTTGTATCCAATTGAGTCATATGACAAAAGTTAATAACTACCAAAAGAGTCATATAATACAATGAATATAATGGTAACCATGATAACATATGTCAAATGGTAGTACACCTATACCACATATAAGAAATAAGAGGCGAACAATGAAAATCCCACAGAATTGAAGGTGAGATGAGAAAACCTCTTACAAACATTTTGGCACAGTAACGAGTGTTATTGCAAGGTCTTAATGAGAGGTAAAGGGGTATCCCATTATTTATATGTACAAAGTGAAGTATGGGGGAGTTTATAAAACATACCCCATCATTAGAAATTAAAAACAAAAGCATACAAGATAGGGTGGATTCTTGAATAAATGTGTGAGAGAGAATCCCTTACCTTATGCTTGAAGGTGTTCTTGACTTGTTATTAAATACCTGAATAAAAAATTAGGATTATTAATTAATAAGTCCAGAACCTCTTTTTTATTTAAATGATTTATTATAATCCTTTTTAGTTCATTCTAGGACGTTTTTATTGGTTATAAGGTTCAATTTTATTGTTCGGGCTCGTTTGTTTACTTAGTTTTAAATGATTGGTTCACTTATATTCATGTTCGGATAAATATATAAGATGGATGTGGCTTTCCAGAAATTAATTTATACACTATTAGTGAACATCCAGGAGATTACATGGTTTTAAATTTAATTCGGGTTACTTAGATTGAGGTTGAATTTTTATATATATATAACCTTAGTGATAACCGTTTTGGTTAATCGGTGGGTTTGATTACGATGAACATGTTTTGCTTTATAACTTAATACCATTTGTACAAAAGTATTACAGAACTAAAAATAGGATATATTACATAATAATCTTGTTCAACCATAATAAAAATGGTTTCCTGACCAGAATTAAAGATTATAATAGAAATCGATAAACCGTTGTCCTTGAATGTGCTAAATTAGCACATCTCAAACGGTGCTTTCATTTCTTTCAAATAAAAGTGGGGAAAGGAGAGAAGATAATGGAATATATACCATTAGCATGAAAAAATTCCAGTACATTTATGTTACTGGATTTATCATACTATTTTGGTGAAGGTATGTGAGAAAAGAAATAAAAAATAAAAGAACTTAAAAGAAAAGAAGGGATTTGAAAGATGAATTTACCTCTTGAGACTTCCTCCTTTGAGAACCTCTTAAGGGGAGAGGTTTTGGTCTTTTTATGAGACCAAAGCTTGCTGGACGTGAGGGAGGAGGTTGGGAAGGTATTTGGACAAAATTTGGAGAAGGCACAAGGCTTGAGAGGAGTGAATGGAAGGGGGGTGAGAGGGGGTTTTTATAGTGGAGGAGAGAGGGGATTTCTTAATATAAAACTTATTAATTTATTATTTCCTCTCAAGACAACAAATAGTGAGTATTCCATGACCAAGAAAAGTAATATATGCATGTGACTTTGAACCAATTGGTCTTACATCAGTAGATCATCATCAATGACTCAATTAATCCATTATTTAGCATTTATTGTGAATTATCAGATTTTACTATTCATCCAAAATTTAAGTATTTTAGAAAAATCCCAAAAATTCAACCTAACCATTTTTCGATGTGTAGAATCCAAAAAGGAAGTATATTTTTCAAAAATAATTTTCTAAATATGATTAATTAAATATTTAATTAAATCATTATTTAATTGAAATATATAATCACCTAGAATATTTTTCTTCATCTTTAGGGTGTCTAAATTCATTTATACACTCATGGGTATGAATACCATTCATAAGAGTCATATTAATATTCATAAGGGTAAGTTACTATTCATAAGGGTAGGTTACTATTCATAAGGTTAGGTTACTATTCACTGAAAATTAAGTTAATTCTATCGGACTCTAAATATCATCTTGAACACAACCGTGTATATCATATTTTTAAAATTCAAATCCCAGAGGTGGTAAATTTAAGTTTAGTGGATAAGTTATGGATATCCCCTATAAGTAACCATGTTTTTTTCTATAGGGTCTCATTGATTCATGAAATATAGGCTACCTAATGAATACAATTTATTTAAGAGAAACATACCATAAGATGTTTGGGGTGCTACAAGTTACCCTATCCCTCTTCCTCTGGGAATTTTTCCATCAGGTTTCTATCCTGGAGAAAGTCCCAATCTCCATATCCTTGGGCCACTAACCACACACAAGCCCCTATTTCCTCTTTGGGACACTAATCACGTGTAATCCCTACTCCACTTTTTGTGGACTCACCTTTTGTGATGTGATCTTCAGGTCTTTGGTGCCTTTTATTTCTCACACCGAGCATGACTCATGTGGGCTTAGAGTAAGCATCTACCATAGAGTCCTTCTTGGGCCGCCTTAGCGTGTGAGCCCCAAACCCTACCGTACTAAGTGGAATTTGATCCTTTCCCCTATCCAACCAAGGTACATAGTAAGCCTCCCCGAGGATCAATCCCATCACCCGTCAAACCCGACCACTTCACATCGGTTCGCTTTTGTCCTGCATGACATTAAACTGTACTCACCATACCGAACTACATGGACTTTGATCCTTGCCCCTATCCAAGAAAGGTATGAGGTTTAATCCCATCACCCATCGGACCTAACCACTTCACATAGGTTCACCTTCATCCTAAATGACGTTATACTATACTCACCATATCGAACTATGTGGACTTTGATCCTTACCCCTATCTGAGCAAGGTACGTAGGAAGCCTCCCCGAGGTTCAATCCCATCACCCGTCCAACCTGACCACTTCACGTCAGTCCACCTTAATCCGTTAGGACGTTAAACTATATTCACCATACCGAACTACGTGTACTTTGATCCCTATCTCCTATATAGGGTATATAGGAAGTCTCCCTGAGGTTCAATCCCATCACTTGTCAGACCTGACCACTTCACATTAGTTAACCTTTGTCCTACATGACATTAAACTATATGACCCATTCTCATCCTATATGATGCTAAAATTAATGCATCAAAACTATATGGGTTTTGTCACGACCCATCCTCGGGGCCCGTGCCGTGACTACCCCAAGACCGCCTTCCATAGGCCAGGGGCTGGCGACTAGCACCAAAGGCGTAAATCCCGATAACTGGGAAGGCATTGCCTTTATAAAAGAAGATAAGCACCACAAAGTACAAGCGGAAGCAAAACACTAAGTACAAAAGAAATTCTGAAAAGTAAATGGGCCAGAATACAAACCCAAAAGAAAGTAAAAATACAACTGAACAAGGTACAACAGCAAAAAGACAAACAACTGGAAGAAGGAAGCAGCTCCTGGGTCGTCCTCCTCGGATCTTACCTGAAGGGTAGGTACAGATAGCACAACTCCTGGTCGTCCACCACGGATCCTACCTAAAGGGTAGGTATAGATAGCCTCCTCCACGCTCTCGTCCGTCAACCTCCTCTGTGTGTCGTCTCGTCATGTAGTCCACCTCTGGGTACTGACTCGTAGTGTAGTCCACCTCCGGGTACTGACTCATCGTGTAGTCCACCTCCGGGTACCGACCAGTCCTCGAACACTCGTCCTCCGTCAGCACTGCCCGTCGTCTGCAACCAACACAACGAGGTGCGGGCATAGCCCGTGAAGGGGTGAGTATAACGATACTCAGTAGGGACCCCGAGACCCTCAAGTTCTCACTAAACCAACAAGGATAACCACAAGAAGATCTCAACAGATAACCTCTACTTAGATATATGCCCATACATATACCTAAGTTATCAAGTAACCCATCTCAATCATGAGGAAACACAAGGATTGTGAAATCAACGGATAACCACTACCCAGGTATATGCCCATACATATACCTAAGTTATCAAGTGACCCATCTCAATCATGAGGTAAACACAAAGGTCAAAAGTCTCAGCTCAAACCAGGATTTTCATCATCAAAACCATAACTGCTAAAGAGCTCTGTATATGGAGTGTACAGTGGTCCTGTCACGACTCCGAGGTACTGCTCACTAACCTAAGACTGCTGAGGTACTCCTCCTATCGAGTACTGCGGGTTTGCGGCCAACTACCGGGCGCTCCGTCCGCTGAGGGTCTGTCGCCAAATACCGGGCGCTCTCCCTAATAGCCTACAGAGGTACTCCTCCTGTCGAGTACCGCGAGTCTGCGACCAACTACCGGGCACTCCGTCCGCCGTGGGTCTGTTGCCAAATACCGGGCTCTCCGTCCACTAGGCTAGTCGACTCACTCCAAGTCGAGTCGGTCAAGCAGTCGTCAGGTCTCAACTGTCTACACGGTTTCCGTACTCCGTACGCTCGTCTCCGGGAGGGTCCGCTCCATGAGCTATAGGTTGATAATCCAAGTATCTCAAAGTCCCACGAAGAAGCATCTCAAAGGACCGCCTCGTCATAGGGTTCTCAACACAACAGACGGCGCGTCAATCGGACGCCCGGTCTGTGAGTTGTTAGCCTTTTCGTCCTAGGGGCCCAGTTGGTTTCGTGTGCGAACCAATCCGGCCGTAACTCAACTATACCCCGAACACTCATAGGGTATACTCATAGGGACCGTTTCTCAATGTGATCACCAACGCCGCTGACGGTTCGTCAAACAACGTCTGGTCTGAAAGATATCATCTTTTCCGTCCCAGTGGCCCGGTTGGATTTCGGGTACAATCCAACCCGGCCACTATCCAACTGCATCAAAAACTCGGGTGAAGAATGCCAAAAGTTCTGTCTCATCAAGAGGAAAACAACGAGACAGACGGCGCATCAATTGGACGCCCGGTCTGTGAGTTATTGGCTTTTTCGTTCCAGGGGCCCGGTTGGTTTCGTGAGCGAACCAACCCGACTGTACTCCGACGACATCCAAACCTCGAGCGGAGTAATCCAAAAGATCCGTCTCACTTAGAGGAATCCATCAAAGTCGACGGCACGTCAATCGGACGTCCGGAACTCAAGATATGAGCGTTTCTGCTCCGAGGGCCCGGTTGGTTTCGAGGATGAACCAACCCGGACGAACCCAAAGTATTCCGAAACCTTGAGTGCGATATACCGAAACGACCGTCTTGATACAAGGATCGCGTTGCCGCTGACGGCGAGTCGTTTGGAGGCCCGTACCTCAAGTTACGGGCATTTTACCGAAAGTGGTCCGAAAACGGGGGTCTGGGCCCGGGCCGACCCGGCCCGACCCCCCGTGGGTCGGCCCGAACCGGGTCAACCCAAACCGGGTCGACCCGACCCGGTCCGGGCGGTCCGGTGCGGTCCGGCCCGACCGGCTGGCCGCGGCTCGGCCAGCGCGGCCGAGCGGACACCGCGGGCGGGGTGCGCGACTCCCCCGCCCTTCGCCGCTTATTGAGGCCGACGGCGAACCGCCGGTCGCCTCCCTTACGGCGGCACGCCGCCGCCGCCGCGCCGGCGTGGCGCGCCGCCGCCGCCTTCTGCGGACCACCGGACGCGCTCCGGTGGTCCGTTTCTCCCGCCATCTTCGCCTATGGTCCTCCCGGGACCCGGCCTTCACTACAGAGGCCTCAAAATCACCTTGCGGCCTCGTTTGTCGTCGCCCGTCGATCCACACATCAATAAACAATCTGCGGAGGGTTGTCGGGCCGTGTTCGTTTGGCCCGCACCCTCCGCGTTAGATAATATCAACGGGAGAATTTATTCAACAGATGAAACAACAATTTTAATAAATTAAAATTGTTCATATGAAACCGGTTCTTTAAATTTAAAGAAATGTTCACAGGAATATAAAGGTATTCCAAAATAAAAAATACCTACCTTGTCAAGTCGTCGCACGCGCGTTCTTCGCAGATTTGATTGCCGCGGAAGGAGGCGATCGTCGCGTCGCGGAAAGGCGTCACGTCGTCGCGGAAGGGCGTCGCGTCGTCGCGGAAGGAGGCGATCGTCGCGTCACGGAAAGGTGACGCGTCGACGAACTCCGAGGTTCAAGAACATGAAGATTTAATTATAATAATTAAATCCATGTTGATGTTATAAACCAAAAAGAAGATTTAAAAGAAACCTGAAATCTCCTAACTCAAGCAGTTGGTGATCGGAGATCGTTGCGGGGAAGGACGTCTCGGAAGAAGCGTCGTCAATCTCCGAGGGTGACGGCGTTCTTCGCGTTCTTCGCGTTCTTTGCGTTCTTCGTGAAGGAGGATGAAGGCACAAAGAATTCTGTCAAAGTCCTCCCAACGTGTAATCCTCAAGATGCGGCGTTGGTCTTATTTTATTACTACGCCAACAGATTTCAAACCGGTTAAGAAACGAATAAAGAGATAAGTAACGACCCATTAATTTGTAGAATTAATTCAACGAAATAAACCTCCCAATTAATTCAATGAAGAAAACCACCCAATTAATTGGTGCATTAAGAAATTAAGAAAACGTGTCAGTTGACTTTCATAATGACGGGTTTTCGCGGGTGCGTTACTTAGCGGAAAATAAACGGTGGGGCTCGTGCGGGTCCCACCTCACAAATATCCTACCAAGAGGGTAGGATATTTTTGTATAGCACCCTATACGCAACAACTCAGCTTAAGCTGCTTTAAGTGGATTCAAGTGGCTTCCAAGCGGCTTAAGTGAAATAAAATAAAGTTTGTCGTACAATTTATTTTATTTCTTAACTTTAATCCCAAAAATTAAAAACCACACTCGAGCAAACGCAACTTCGGAAGAGGTGTTTCTAAGAAATTACCGGCGCTAAGATTCCATCGGTGCCCTCAGAATTCGATTCCGAGCACCGGTTCAAAAGTTAGAAAAACCCGCTCATCCGTTCACTGAACGTACCTGAGCCAAACTTCGGAAAATGATTCCGGGCACACCGGGCCTCAGAATCAGGTGCTGTCAGAAACTGCGTTCTTGTAAAATTCCAAAGAAAATTAAGAAAAAAATTTCCTTGGAATTTACGGGTCTTTAAATTACTCCCACCACAGGGATTTACGTCCCCGTAAAGCTTCACCACAAACTTAGGGATACAAAGGCGGTACTGAGCACGCATCTGAGCCTTCCCCTCCCATGTGCTCACCTGGAGGTTCCCGTGCTGCCAAAGAAAGTGCACAAGAGGAATCAACCGTCCTCCTAGGATCCGCTCCTGTCGATCCTCGATCCCCATAGGAACCTCCGTAGAAGTCACCTCATCGCCACCGTCCAGCTCCTCATGGTCGATGATATGCGGAGGGTCGAGCACGTATCTCCTCAGTTGAGATACGTGGAAAACGTCGTGCACCTAGTGCAACTAAAGTGGATGGGTCAAGCGGTAAACCACCTCGCCTACCCAGCTGAGGACCTAGAAAGGTCCGTTGAACCTCAGATATAACTTGCCTCCCGGGCCACATCTCCGTAAACCTCGTCGAGGTGAGACCCGTAAGAAGATGTGGTCGTCATCCTCAAACTCCAGAGGTCTCCATTTTTTGTTAGAACTGAAACTCAAAACGACTGCTGCTACGAGGGTAAGGTTGACCGACTCAAGAGTGATCGGTCGCACCCTCCTGTGCAAGAGTTACCCTGCGCTGCCCGGGGTTTCCTTTTTCACCGACCAAGGAAAACCCATCCCGACGTCGTAGTTAAACTACAACCTTTTTGCCTAATACTGTCAATTTGTGTATGAACTGTGATTGCCCAGTCCATACTCAAACCGACGTCGTAAGGCCTCGACGCTGCCACTAAGAGATTCCAACCGAAACTCTCGCCTCGAGGATCTGACCAAACCGTCGGCGTAAGTGTGATTATCGAGTCTCCTCCCAAGGTATCTCCAGACGTGAGGGTTAAGTCCACGGCTTACCGGAAACTCTAGGTCTGGAACAAGATTTGTGAAAGCAAGGAATGATTCATATCGACGTCCGTTACTACAACAGCTAGTAGTGGACACAGACGGTCTCTTGAATCATTTCTAGAGCCATTGGGTCACACTCCTTGACCGCAAGCAGCCACACTCTTCCACCGCCCTCCAGCTCCCTGAGCCTGGCGGGGATAACTAAGGCGGGTGGTTGTAGAATGTTAAGATGTACAACACCTCATACAGCTCTCCTAGCTCTGCCTCCACGTCTGCTGCTTCGCAGACTCATCTATCCTTAAAGCTTCCACTTCTTGAAACATTTAACACGCCCGAGTCTCTAAGACTGGCACCAGTTTCCTGTTTCTTACTGCACTGTGCAGTCTTCATCCGCTCTTGGATGACTTGGACCTTCTTTAGTCTCACAAGAGTTGCTATGATTTATTCTTTTCCGACAAGAGAAATCTGGTCTCATCCCATGGATGAACCACATTCATTGCCTAATACAGTCAATCCTGACATGAATGATGCATTCATGCCATGGATGACGTCATAAGGCCTCCACTTAACTACCAAGAGATCCAAATTTCACTCTCGCATCCAAGGGTCGAGTCACACTGTCGGCATCAGTATGAGGTCACTGGGTCTCCTCCAGTAGAAATCTCGAAAGTGAGGGTCAAGTCAACAGTTTAACCGGGACCACTCAGTATCAACCAAACAAAAGGACAGGAAAGAAAACAAAGATAAGTGTCTTTTTATTATTGCAGCTCATAGTACAAAGAGACAAAGCAATTACAAACAAACATCAGCAAAACTAGAATCAACAGGATTAATAGCCTCCAGGTCGGAAGCTAGTCCCGCTCCTGTCCATCTGCTTCCGGAGCTCCATGACCGTAGGCCTCAGCTGCCTGAAGCTGAGATCTCCCATGTCCTCTTGTCCCCTGCGGTCGGGGTGGGCCTCCCGGTGGTGGTGGAAACATCCCGAAGCGTCATCCACCTCCAGCTGCATGACCAGCTCCTCTTCCATGGCCGCATGCTCCTTGCGGTCCGCCCTGATCGAACCTCTGACTCTGCCTCGGAGGTTCTTCATTTAACTGCTGGCCATATGCATGGCGGGTCGGACAGTCACGTGCCATGTGACCAATTCCACCACAGGAGTAACACTGTCCACTCTCGGCACGTCTGGCTCTGACTCCACCCCGGTTTCCCCATACAACTGAACCTGAGTCGTGCAGTCGGCCACCGGTAGGTCTGGTCCTCTTGGACCTCTGCGTCATCTGTCTACTGCCTTCTGTAGAAGACTCTGCCGCAAGCCGGCTAGTGGTGGGTCCTGCTGCTGGAGACTGCTCAGCAAGGAAGATCTCCACTAAGAGGGATCTCTCCAACACCCCTGTCTGCGTCGGAAAGCTGTGAGAAACAACAGAAGCTCTAATCTCTCACCTGAGCCCCTGCTCGAAGGTTCGGGCCCAGAATAACGGGTCCCGTACCATATCTGTGGAGTAGCGCAAGAGGTCTGTGAATCTCGCTGAGTACTGCGCCACTGACATGCTACCCTGCCGCAGCTGAAGTAGCTCCTGTATACGCACCGCTCGAAGGGTGGATGGTACAAACTCTGCCCGAAACAGGCTCTCGAAGTCTTCCCATAGAAGTGTCGACTCGTCATGCATCTGAAGCATCAGGCTCCACCATCTGCCTACTGCTGCCTGAAGAAGGCTGGCAGCTAGGATCACCATAAAATCTGTCGGCGTCCCCACTAGCCTGAAAACTCTCACCACAGCCTCCATCCAATCCTCAGCCGCCTGCGGGTCCGTCCCTCCCTGGAACCTAGGTGTCCTCTGGCGCTGGAACTCATGCAGTGCGCCCAAGCGACGTGCATCATCTGCTGCTGGGGCTGGTGGCATCGGTGGCCCAACGGGTAGTAGTACTGCTGGTGCCTCCACTGGTGCCTCAACCGGGATAGGGCCCTGTACTGAGGCCTTGTCGCTCGACGGGCTGTCAGTACGTACCACTCTCGGGGCTCTAGCTGGTCGTCCACGGGAAGGCATCCTGAAAGAAACAACGTGACATGGTCAAAATATTATACCTGGTGAGCTGACCTGGTTTGAGATGACATTTAATAAAACTTCTGGAAAACACACACGCAATCAGTGTTTTCGTACACAAAGTCGGAAATCAGTTGTCAGGGTCCTGGTGTATGGATACGTCGGCCACCCGCACCAACACTGGACTCCCTGAACTGAAAACTACACTCGATACTCTTAACACTATTGATTCACAGAAAGAAACATCAGAGTTATAAGTTCTACGGTAGAACCGAACTCCTCTGATACCAATTGTCACGACACGTCCTCGGGGCCTGTGCCGTGACTACCCCAAGCCCGCCTTCCATAGGCCAGGGGCTGGCGACTAGCACCAAAGGCATAAATCCCGATAACTGGGAAGGCATTGCCTTTATAAAAGAAAATAAGCACCACATAGTACAAGTGGAAGCAAAACACTAAGTACAAAAGAAATGCTGAAAAGTAAATGGGCCAGAATACAAACCCAAAAGAAAGTACAACTACAACTGAACAAGGTACAACAGCAAAAAGACAAACAGCTGGAAGAAGGAAGCAGCTCCTGGGTCATCCTCCTCGGATCCTACCTGAAGGGTAGGTATAGATAGCGCAGCTCCTGGTCGTCCACCACAGATCCTACCTGAAGGGTAGGTACAGATAGCCTCCTCCATGCTCTCGTCCGTCAACCTCCTCTGTGTGTCGTCTCGTCGTGTAGTCCACCTCCGGGTACTGACTCGTCGTGTAGTCTACCTCCGGGTACTGACTCGTCGTGTAGTCCACCTCCGGGTACCGACCAGTCCTCGAACACTCGGCCTCCGTCAGCACTGCCCGTCGTCTGCAACCAACACAACGAGGTGCGGGAATAGCCCGTGCAGGGGTGAGTATAACGATACTTAGTAGGGACCCCGAGACCCTCAAGGTCTCACTAAATCAACAAGGATAACCACAGGAAGATCTCAACAGATAACCTCTACTTAGATATATGCCCATACATATACCTAAGTTATCAAGTAACCCATCTCAATCATGAGGAAACACAAGGATTGTGAAATCAACGGATAACCACTACCCAGGTATATTCCCATACATATACCTAAGTTATCAAGTGACCCATCTCAATCATGAGGTAAACACAAAGGTCAAAAGTCTCAGCTCAAACCAGGATTTTCATTATCGAAACCGTAACTGCTGAAGAGCTCCGTCTCTGGAGTTTACAGTGGTCCTGTCATGACTCCGAGGTACTGCTCACTAACCTAAGACTGCTGAGGTACTCCTCTTGTCGAGTACTGCGGGTTTGCGGCCAACTACCGGGCGCTCCATCCGCTGAGGGTCTGTCGCCAAATACCGGGCGCTCTCCCTAATAGCCTACAGAGGTACTCCTCCTGTCGAGTACCGTGGGTCTGCGGAAAACTACCGGGCACTCCTTCCGCCATGGGTCTGTCGCCAAATACTGGGCGCTCCGTCCACTGGGCTAGTCGACTCACTCCAAGTCGAGTCGGTCAAGCAGTCGTCAGGTCTCAGCTGTCTACACGATTTCCATACTCCGTACGCTCATCTCCGGGAGTGTCCGCTCCATGAGCTATAGGTCGATACTCCAACTATCTCAAAGTCCCACAAAGAAGTATCTCAAGGACCTCCTCGTCATAGGGGTCTCAACGCAATAGACGGCGCATCAATCGGACGCCCGGTCTGTGAGTTGTTAGCCTTTTCGTCCCAGGGGCCCGGTTGGTTTTGTGTGCGAACCAATCCTGCCGTAACTCAACTATACCCCGAACACTCATAGGGTACACTCATAGGGACCGTTTCTCAACGTGATCACCAATTCCACTGACGGTTCGTCAAACGACGTCTGGTCTGAAAGATATCAGCTTTTCCGTCCCAGGGGCCCGGTTGGATTTCGGGTACAATCCAACCCAGCCACTATCCAACTACATCCAAAACTCGGGCGAAGAATGCCAAAAGTAATGTCTCATCAAGAGGAAAACAACGAGACAGACGGCGCATCAATCGGACGCCCGGTCTGTGAGTTATTGGCTTTTTCGTTCCAGGGGCCCGGTTGGTTTCTTGAGCGAACCAACCCGACCGTACTCCGACGACATCCAAACCTCGAGCGGAGTAAGCCAAAAGATCCGTCTTACTTAGAGGAATCCATCAAAGTCGACGGCACGTCAATCGGACGTCCGGAACTCAAGATATGAGCATTTCCGCTCCGAGGGCCCGGTTGGTTTCGTGGATGAACCAACCCGGCCGAACCCAAAGTATTCGGAAACCTTGAGTGCAATATACCGAAACAACCGTCTCAATACAAGAATCGCGTTGCCGCTGACGGCGAGTCATTTGGAGGCCCGTAGCTCATGTTACGGGCATTTGACCGAAAGTGGTCCGAAAACGGGGGTCTGGGCACGGGCCGACCCGGCCCGACCCCCCCTGGGTCGGCCCGAACCGGGTTGACCCAACCCGGAGGGGCCCGGCCTGGCCCGGTTCGGTCTGGCCCGACCGGCCGGCCGCGGGTCGGCCAGCGCGGCCGAGCGGACACCGCGGGCGGGGTGCGCGGCTCCCCCGCCCTTCGCCGCTGATTGAGGCCGGCGGCGAACCGCCGGCCGCCTCCCTTCCGGCGGCGCGCCACCGCCGCCGGTCGTCGGGGCCGCCGCGCCGGCGTGGCGCGCCGCCGCCGCCTTCCGCGGACCACCAGACGCGCTCCGGTGGTCCGTTTCTCCCGCCATCTTCGCCTATGGTCCTCCCGGGACCCGACCTTCACTGCGGAGGCCTCAAAATCACCTTGCGGCCTCGTTTTTCGTCGCCCGTCGATCCACATATCAATAAACAATCTGCGGAGGGTTGTCGGGCCGTGTTCGTTTGTCCCGCACCCTCCGCGTTAGATAATATCAACGGAAGAATTTATTCAACACATGAAATAACAATTTTAATAAATTAAAATTGTTCATATGAAACTGGTTCTTTAAATTTAAAGAAACGTTCACAGGAATATAAAGGTATTCCAAAATAAAAAATCCCTACCTTGTCAAGTCATCGCACGCGCGTTCTTCTCCGATTTGATCGCCGTGGAAGGAGGCGATCGTCGCGTCGCGAAAAGGCGTCACGTCGTCGCGGAAGGGCGTCGCGTCGTCGCGGAAGGAGGCGATCGTCGCGTCGCGGAAAGGTGACGCGTCGATGAACTCCAAGGTTCAAGAACATGAAGATTTTATTATAATAATTAAATCCATGTTGATTTTATAAACCAAAAAGAAGATTTAAAAGAAACCCCAAATCTCCTACCTCAAGCAGTTGGTGATCGGAGATCGTTGCGGGGAAGGACGTCTCGGAAGAAGCGTCGTCAATCTCTGAGGGTGACGGCATTCTTCGCGTTCTTTGTGTTCTTCGCGTTCTTCGCGTTCTTTGCGAAGGAGGATGAAGGCACAAAGAATTCTGTGAAAGGCCTCCCAACGTGTAATCCTCAAGATGTGGCGTTGGACTTATTTTATTTCTACGCCAACGGATTTCAAACCGGTTAAGAAACGAATAAAGAGATAAGTAACGACCCATTAATTCATAGAATTAATTCAACGAAATAAACCGCCCAATTAATTCAACGAAGAAAACCGCCCAATTAATTGGTGCATTAAGTAATTAAGAAAACGCGTCAGTTGACTTTCATAATGACGGGTTTTCGCGGGTGCGTTATTTAGTGGAAAAGAAACGGTGGGGCTCATGTGGGTCCCACCTCACAAATATCCTACCAAGAGGGTATGATATTTTTGGATAGCACCCTATCCGCAACAATTCAGCTTAAGATGCTTTAAGTGGCTTCAAGTGGCTTCCAAGCGGTTTAAGTGAAATAAAATAAAGTTTGTTGTACAATTTATTTTATTTCTTAACTTTAAGCCCAAAAATTAAAAACCACACCCGAGCAAACGCAACTCCGGAAGAGGTGTTTCTAAGAAATTACCGGCGCTGCGATTCCATCAGTGCCCTCAGAATTCGATTCCGATCACCCGTTCAAAAGTTAGAAAAACCCGTTCATCCGTTCACTGAACGTACCCGAGCCAAACTTCGGAAAATGATTCCGGGCACACCGGGCCTCGGAATCAGGTGCCGTCCGAAACTGCGTTCTTGTAAAATTCCAAAGAAAATTAAGAAAAAAATTTCCTTGGAATTTACGGGTCTTTACAGGTTTTGATCCTTATCTCCTGGACATGGTACATAGGAAGCCTCCCTGAGGTTTAACCCTAATCGACGGTAAGCTGTTGTGATTCCAATCCAGTGGTAAGTCGTTGTGATCCCCATCCAACGGTATTCCATTTTGGTCCCCATATAGAAGTAGGCTATTCTAGTCCCATTTGTTGGGACCCACATCTCTGGTCTCCCCCCCGTGCATTATACCAACCTGGGACGCTAACCACACGTAAGACCCAACATGTCATTGGGTCGCTGTCCTCTGCGTACACCCCGATTTTATGCCCCCATCTGAAATACATGGACTTTGATTCCCTAACATGGGGATATGTAGGAAGACTCCTTGAGTTTCAAACCCATCACTCATTTCCCATCGTGGAATCTCCCTCAATCCCCCTATGTTTTGGGAAGGTCATGCCCCATCCCGGAGGTTACACTTCTTATGGGTCCCATCTATGCATCCATTCTCACGGTCCGCCTCCACAAGCATCCCATCGTCCCACCGAACTATGTGGAATTTGATTTCCTTCCATGGGGATATGTAGGAAGTATCTTTGAGGTACAATCCAAACAAAACCTTCATCCTCATGTCCGTTCCATCTCATTCCCCATCCACTCCATTCAACCCTCCATTATCCATCATGATTCTTACTTGGGTTGCCACATCCCGATGAGATCACGCCATCACCTCAGGTAGCTAACTATGTGTAAGCCCGAAATGGATTACAGTCATCCACCCAAGAACGTCCCTCTTGTGATGGGCCGCAATCCACGTGTAAGCCTCAACATCATCTCCAGGTCACTGTCCTCTGAGAACACCCTGATTTATAACTATTTTGAACTACGTGGGTTTGATCCTTATCTCATGGAATAGGGTACCTAGGAAACCTCCCTAAGGTTCAATCCTAGAAAATGGAAAAACTTGGTGTCCCAATATAGGGACCTGAGCATACTTGGATCCTCCTTAATCGGGCATCTTGATCCAGTCATCCAGTAAGCCCCTCACATGCTCCCTCTTGAGGATGCACCCATCTGATCCACTTTCACCAGTGTTCTGATCAATCTGATCCATCTCTACTAGACGTTAAACTCGTGGCATACCCTATGTTAAACCTGGGAAGTTGAGGAAAATCTCAGAGACATGCCTATGGCATATAATTCCCCACACTTGACGTGGGATGCCTCAGGATTTCGTGCCCTCAAGAAGACCTATCATAATGGGAAGAAACCCAAACAAACTAGTGTTCCAGCGTGAGGACACTCCAGTGATGTACACCGTGACTACTCCCCCAAATGAAGGTTGCTTAAAAAACTTGACCCCTTGGAATGTCCAGCCAGGGGAAACGTAATTAACCAGTGTCTACAAAGACATGGAACTGGAAAGATTTTCACGAACAACATTTTAATATTTAAGGGAGACACGAACTAGGTGACAAGTTGTGATGAGGAATCCATTGAAGTAGAAACTGACATACTATCATCCCATTTCAATCAAGGAGAAAACATCCCTGAATAAGCGACAGATGCTACCCACCTTGGGAAAGAGGGAATGCAGGAAACAGATTTGTGTGTCCTCCATGTACGGATGTGCACCCCGATAAAAGTGTCAGAAATAATATCATAACCTATGAAATTAATTGGGTGTCATAAACATGTAATCATATCATCACCTATAGAAAAGGTATAGGTTTAATAGTCATTTCATCAAATCATAACCCATGAAAAGAAGCGGTTTTCATAAGCATATAACCCATGAAAGAGAAACGTGTTTAAAAAAAATATAATCTATGAAAGATAAATGAGTTTAATAAATAATATACCATAAAAGCCTAAACCATTAATAGAAATAATGTGATTGGAAACCTTGTACCATATCCCTATAAAATCCATGAGTAATGCCAACGAATTTCATCTTAGATTGAAAATATTTTGTAAATATCTTTTAAAACAATTTCTTGAGGAAAATATCCTTTCTTATTTAAAAAATTACTTTTAAAATATTAAACCTTTTTAGAATAATTTTCTTGGAAAATAAACTTGAAAACTTATAAATGAAGCTATAAAAATTTTGAAAACCTTTTTCCTTGAAAAATTATAAAGGAATCTTGATTTATATGGAAAACCTATTTCTTTGAAAACATATATATAATTATTGAAAAAATTTTAAAACCTTTTTCTTTGAAAATAAATTGAAAACTTATAAAGAATGCTTGAAAATATTTTGAAAACCATTTTATTTGGAAATAATTTGAAAAATTATAAATAATTATTGAAAATATTTTTAAAACCTTTGTCTTTGAAAATTACCATTTGAAAACATATAAAGGAATCTTTGAAATTAATTTTAAAAACTTTTTAAACACAATTTTTTTTTTGAAAACCCATGTACTTGAAAACAAATTTAAAATAAAAAAAATTACAAAATATTATGAAAAAATTTTCTTTAAAAATAACCCCATAAACTTAAAATTAAATCTTCAAGGAAATGATGGTCATACCGATGGGTATGTCTCTACATGCCAAACATTCCTCTTGCACGTTAAAAAGTTTTAAAAAGTTCCTTCATCAGAAAAGGAAAATAAGATTCATTTTAAAACCATTTTTTAAAAAGGTAAAACATGGGTAAAAATTTACATTAAATATATAAGGATAATATTAAGGTAATTTTGAAATAGTTTGAGAAAACATGGTTTTAAAAGAACACAAATTTCCGACTGAAAGGATAAACAAAGTTGGATTTTCATAAAACAATTTTCTTAATTATATTAAGTAAAAAGGGTGGGAAAATGGTACCATTACATGAATATATCATTAATAACCATTTGGGATGAAAAATAACATGTGTTCTTGGGATATGGATCATAATATTGTATCAATGGAAGCATAATCATAAACAATCTTGATAAACAATGATATTGTTGAAATAAACTCTTACCACTTGGTGAAATTGAATCACAATTCCCATGTAATAATATGAAATTAAATGAATATTATAATATCATTAAAATAAGTATATTCATGACATAAAATTTCAAATGTCAGTATATACGCCTCATGAAATAATATTGGTTCATAACAAGATATGTTCCTCTAAGAGGGTAAATTGAGACAAAACTACCCTACTGATTTCATAACATTTGAACGGTAAAAGCCACAAAATAGAGTTCATAAAATGGAAATTTAACTACCTAAAAATTTAATTATAATAACAAGATAATACATTAATGGTTATTATACACACCACATATAAGAAAATAGAAGGTGAAAATGGCTTGTGTCTCATAGAAGATAAAAGAGAGATAAGAAAACCCTTACCTTAAGTATTGAATTTCTTTGTACATGTTCAAAAATTCTATATAATAAATATAGGTTTATTATAATTATACCAAAGAACAAAATTATTATATATAATACCATATATGATTTGATTATGACTTTATATTACCTGTTTATTGACAATTCTATTTTAACGTTACGTTTTAGGTAATATCCGTGTTGTTTTTCTTATAAGGTTTTGACTTATTATTCATGAAACTATTAATTTTATCATGATTTACTTATTTAAATAATGTAAAAAAGATATATGTATATTATATATATATATTCCATATATAAATATTTATAACAATCTATAAAAGATATAATTATGAAATGGAATACACCGTTTAGGGAGACGGTAGGCCGTACGTACGCATGAACACTGTTTCTATTTTATTTTCATATTGAAAGAAGAAAGTAATATATATATATATATATATAATACTTAAATTAAAATTATTATTTAATCTATATCATATAATTTCATTAAATTCATCCTTACTACATTCTTTGTTTACTGTTAACGAATCACATTACTTTGAGGAGGCAATAGCCCACACATCCAAAAATGAAGTTATCATATTTACAAAAATGGAAATAATCAAGGTATGTTTAATATAATTATTAAAAAAGAATAAATAAATCATAAATATCATATAAAAATATAGTTTCCATCATAATTTCCATACATGGGAGGTGGTAAAGGGAAAACGAACAACATCATTTCATGAGGCGGTAGTTCACTGTACACAATAACTGTAAGTTTGTTACCCATTAGATGGAAGTGTGTGTAAGTGTAGGTAGAAAACATAGAATAAAAAAATCTTAGAATATTTAGGATACTTATTTTGTTATATAATCATGGAATAAGAAAAGTTTATGTGGTGGATAATGAAAATAAAAAAAAGAGATTAAGGAAGGATGTTACCTCTTCTTTGGGTAACTCCTTTTGGTTTGCACCAAAGGGATTCATTGGATGGATTTATGCCTAAAGAGTGGATTATATAATTAAGTTAGAGATGTGGGTATATAATTTTAGTATATTTTTGGTGATAAAAAGGGATTTAGATGTTTGAATAAGTGGGATGGTTGAGTGCCTTTTTATAGTGGAGGAGGAGTGATATTCTTGTAAATTTTTTAAAATGGAATTCCACCCACGTTTTTACTATGAAAATTGGATAAAATAGAGTTAAAAATAATATAAAAGGGATTATAGGGTATAAATATGTCCATAAAATATCTTTAGGAAATTTTTATAATTTGTTTTACATTATGTTTAAGGTTTAGTCCATTATTATATTAATTTTCTTATTAATCACTGTATTTAATTTTAATCAATTTCACTAATATTTTTGGTAAAAAAATAAGTTGAAATTATTATAAATTATAAATTATTATGATAAAAAATATTTAACATATTTTTTTAAATTAAAATAATAGAAGTGGAATAAATTAATTTAAATTTAATTCCATATACGGTATGACAAAGTAGTTTTTTAACATAAAAATATTGTGAAGTTTGGTACTTTTTTTATATCAAATTTAAAAGTGAAATTAATTCCAATAAAATAAATTGGATTAATTTATTTATAAGTTATCTAATTTAACATTAGAAACAATAAATAACATTATTTAACCATATAAATAAATTATACAAAAAAGAAGTTTTGAATTAAGATTTATAATTTTTCACTATTCATCAAAAAATGAAACTTCACAAAAAAATACAAAAAATCACCCTAACATAATTTTTAAGTTTTTATTTAAAAAATAAAATCTATTTTGTAATATTAAATTTGTAAAAGGGTCAAATTTTAGATTTATTTTAGTTGCAACATTAAAATGCGGTAAAATTTCATTTTAGAAAAATACATCTTTTTGTTCATAAAATTAGATTTATTCTTATCTTATTCCAATAAAATCTATTGGATGGGTGTTGAAAATATTTATTGAACATATAATATATAAATTTTATTTAAAACATTAATCAATTTTTTTTAATTTATTAAGATAAAATTGTGTTTTTATATAGAAAAATGGTTTTCTTAAAAAAGTAATTTCATTATTTTCCAATAGTTATTACATTAACTTCAACTGATTGAAAAACAAATGATTCATTTTATATACATGTGTGAATAATATTTTTAGAATTTAGTTAATCTTATCCATAACATCCATTCCAATGTCCAGGTGATATCTATAATAATAGTTTAATAATCTTATTAATAGTATATTGTAGTTCGGTAAAACTCGACCTTGCATGTAATGAAAGCTAGTAAAGGGATTTGGTATTGCATGTAATACAATACAAGCATAGTGTTGTGTGTACCAAAATATAATATAAGTGTTATGTGTTGTGCAAGATTAACATGGTGTTACGTATAATTCCTGACAAACTTAGTGGTTTTATAAAAAAGCTATATTCAGTGTTTCATTAAATGAAAAATATTAAAAGATTAAATTAATTCAAGAAAAAGTTCACAAAATCTTAGGGTGTTACATTATACCCCCCTTAAAATGATTTTCCCTTGAAATTATTTTTCGGTTATCAAAGGTTTTATACTTGAAAGTTCCTTTCATAGAAACCCGTATTGTAAAAATGAATACTAGAAATTCCTTTAAAAAGGGAATGATGGAAATATGATGGTTACCCAAAATAACTCATAACTAAGTTTCTACATAGAAGAAAATAGGTGGGAAGTAAAGATTGGACATGAAATAAAATCATAAATAATTATATATATTGATAAAGTTCATTGATCACCTGCAATTATATGGTCAATGCCATGTTAAGGGCCTCATAACCATAAATCTATGATAATTTATAAGACCATCAATTCAACAAAAATGAATGTCTTGGGATAAATACTTTTTAATATCCTTTTTATAGAGTTCAATAATTTTTTACTATCTATGAACATAAGGAAATGTACTTACTTGATTTTATTCATTTTCATATGCACAATCTCACCCTTTGGTTATACCTTGCTTGATTTCCACTTCATCTCTTACTCTAAGAAACAAAGGTAAAATTTTCATTCCTGAAGTATTAAAAGATCATGAGGTAGAGTTATAATTCATTCCATATTTCTTTAGTTAGCATCAGAGACAAACTTGTTCACATAGGTTATTGAACATGCATAAATCCTCATATGGTGAGATAATATTTTAATCTCAAAAACTTCACCCAAAGTTTAACTTAAACTTTTTATAAATGGTTAACCTTATAACACTTAAAAAATATGAAAATATAAAACATTATAAATAAGGTTACTAAATAATATTAACATTGATCCCCCATATATCATAAATTAGATCTCGGTTTCCAAATTCCCAACATGTGAATGCCCTCATCACATATTCCTTTAAAACATGTTAATTACCTGAATTACCCTAAATCATTTTGGAAAACATGCATGTTTCCATTTTCCAAAGTTTATTGGATATATTTGTTAAATCCTAAAATGATGTAAACTTCATCCATGATAACATATACCACTTTTTCATCAAATCCTTAATTAGTTCCAAGGTAACCATTACCATACAATTTACTTATTCATATTTATCTTATCTTTATCCAATCATCATTATCTCGACATTAGAAACATATTGAGGGTTATATTTCCCTTTATCACATGTTTCCAATAAACATAAACTTTACATTAAATCAATTTTATAGTCCATTATAACCATTCAATATATTCTTATAAATCCTTAGTGAAAAAAACATAAACTAAAAAATCCTTATATATTTTAAAATTCATAATTATTGAATCCAAATACGTAACACTTCAATTATTCTACTTCATCCTTAATAAATTAACAAGGCTACCACATCCTATTACTTAATACATCTTTCCTTTCAAATTTCATATGTAGTATCATCATAATCAGTAATATAACCTTACCTGTACCACCTTACTAATTCTCTTTGTGATATTTCCTCTTGGGGCATCAATTTGTATAATGACCATTCATTACACACTTAAAGAATTTAACCTTCAATGATGTCTTAAGGAGGCCAATATTACCATAAATTTTGTTAACCTAGCCCTTTATTTTTACTAGGGGTGTCGAGACCCAACCTGAACCAATGGGTTCGACCCGCTCAGACCGGGTTGGGTCGAGTTACGTAGAAAGAAACTCGAGTCGGGTTCATAATGGGTCGACCCGTATATGGGTTGGGTCAGGTCTTGGGTTAGAGTCATTTAGACCCAACCCGACCCGTGACTTGATCTGTTCCATCTAAAAACCCCATAATCTCTCATATCTCTTGGCCTCGTGAGCGAAGTCCCATTGTCACGACACTGCCCTCATGATTCTCTCCCACCTGCTCTCCTCTCCCCTGACCCGACCCCTACCTTCCTTCACAACGAAGGAAACCCTAATCCATCCTTCTTCCCTAACGATCGACAGGAAATGAAACTCTACCCTCCCAATCCTCCTTCCTCATCCTTCCATAAGCTTCCCCAACCCCTCTCCTCGACGCCTTCTATTCTCTCTTCAAGAGAAATCCCTTGGCTCATGTCACATCCTTATCTCCTCCTGCCTGCTTTTGCGTGTGTGGTATGGTGGTAAGCTAAGCAGTTAATTTTTTTACCATGTTCTTTTAAATTTTGTTTTCCATTATGAGAGTTATAAATTTTGTTTTTCTACTCCTTTAAAATTCTGGTTTGGTTACGGATTGACTGCTTACCTCTACTCAACCTCTATACTTTATTTTATAAATATTACAGTACAAAGAAATATGAACAATTCTAGTTTGGTGATGAGGTTTTTGTAGGGATTTTAGGATGTGTTGGTTGAGAATCCACCAATTCTTGTGAAGTTGTGATGGTGATGATGTGGTCTGGTCTCGACTGCCATTTTATCTCGAGTTGATTCAAAATTGATTTACCATTGTGTTTTCTGGTGGTAGGTATTGGGTTTTCTTGTCCATGGTTTTTGTGATGGTCTGATAATATTGGTTTTTGGTGTTTCATCCTCCATGGTGTTGAAAGTGGTGTATTCATATTTTTGGTTCTATCAGTGTAAAGTGTTCGAGTTTTTGATGATGAGTCATGATCGAAAATGAATGATTAACATTTGGATGAAGTATCCTTGGTTGTTGAGTAGGTGTTGTGTTGGGATCAAGGCATGATGTTCCTTATAATCATTTAAAAAAATTGGTTCCTAATTTTTTTTATCATTGGTTATCCTTGTAATTTTAATTTCAAATCCATATATTGGTTTCAAAATTTATTCTGCTTATTCTTCTAGGGGTGTGTGTGTCATAGATGACAACGGCTAGAGATTCATGGAAGGTGATAAATTAAGTGGTCCTGATCCTCTAGTTAGTACAAGAACCAAAATTCAGATAGGTTCTACTCTAATTACACATTCAATATAAATATTATGGGGGAGCAGTTTCATACCAGGTGAAGAAAGTGAGGGTAAGAGGTCTCCTAATAATAAGGTAACATTTCATAAACCTCCTGGTTCTATAATTTCTCAAGCTTGGGATCATTTTCAAAAGAAAAATGGAAGGGATATTTATAATTATTGTGGAAAAAATTATTCTTGCACATATGGATAACATGAAACTATTAATTTGAATACGAATTTGATAAGGTTCAACAAAAATACACACAAAAATCTTGACAAAAGTCAAACCACTCTTGGTTTTACAAAGAAGTGTGAAGATGAGGATGATGGGATGGTTAAAATTTCAGTAGATCATTTAACAAAGAAGCGTGCATAATAGATCTTTTAAAAATGATAATAATTGTTGATTTATCATTTAAATATGTAGAGAATCATGGGTTTAGAGAATTTATTGAAGTTTTTCAACCTCTATTTCATGTTCCACCTAGAAAAAAAGTTTCTAGGGATTCCTTGATGTTATATTTGGTTGATAAAGAGAAATTTAATTCTATGTTTGATATGTTCTCTCACATGGTATGTATTACAACTGACACATGGACTTCAATTTAGAATCTGAATTATATGTGTGTGACTACACATTTTATTGACGATAATTAGATATTAAATAAAAAAATCATCCGGTTTTTTCTTGTTGTGAGTCATAAAGGGGAAACAATTGACCGAGTATTATAAAAGACATTTAAACAATGGAGGATTGAAAGGATTAATACTATTATGATTGAAAATGCTAGTTCTAATAATACAATGACCAATTATTTGGTGAGGAGGGTCAATGATTGGAATGTGTCTATTCATAATGGAGAGTATATGCATATGATATGTTGTGCACTTATTTTAAACCTTATTATTAGTGATGGGATAAAGTAAATATCAACATAAATTTCCAAAATCAGAGTTTCCTATAAATTTACGAGAAGTTCACCTTCATGATTGGACATTTTCAAGGGCATAGACGAGGAGTTAAAAATTCCTACTAAACAGGCCATAATTCTTGATGTGACTACTAGGTGGAATTATTGTTAATTTATGTTGGATGTTGCAGAGAAGTATGAGAAATTATTTATTCTCCTTGAGGAGGATGCAAGTTTTAGGAGTGCTCTTTTCTATGAAGGTGGGGCCCCTACAACATATGATTGGGAGCATGCTTATGTATTTTTCAAGTGCTTAATTTTTTTATGATATCACTGTTGAGTTTTCTAGTTCTATGCATGTGACATGTCACACTTTCTATCACACTTTTTTTTAACATATATAGAAAAATATAGAAATGGATGAAGAGTCATGATATTACTGAGAGTGAAATGGCTATTGAAATTAAGCTTAAGTTAGACAAGTATTGGGGTATTGGTTAAAATTTTAATTCTATTTTACTTGTGGAAGTTGTTATTGATCCCCAATATAAATTGGAATATATTAGGGATAGTTTTGAAATGATGTCTGATGATGAAGAAGACAAAAATCAATTGATAAATAAATTAACAGAGGTTATGAATAATCTCCATGAGTTTTAAAAATGTAAATACCCATTCCAATTGTTGATAAATGTGAGTCAAGTTCTCATCAAGAGTCACATATTCATAATGCTAGTACCGATAGTGAGGATGATGAGAAATGGAAAGATGCATATAGATTAAAGAAAAGGAAAAGGAAATTGACACAACAAAGGAATGAACTAGAGAGATATCTTGATATTGATTATTGTGAGGATGATTTCAAAGGATTTTATATTTTAAGTTGGTGTAAAGGAAAGGAAAGAAAATATCATGTTCTCTCATGCACTGATAGAGATATTCTAGAAATTCCTTTAACTAAAGTATCTTCAGAGTCTGCTTTTGGTACATGAGGAAGAGGCATTGATCTATTTCGTAGTTGTTTGGATCCCAACACCATTGAATCATTAATTTTCTAACAAAATTGGTTTAGAATTTCTAAAACAATTGACATTCGAAAGAAACTAGAATAAGTGGAATCGATTGAATGAGGTACCATTAAAAATATTATTATTTTTTATCAGTTTTCATTTGTCAATTATAAACTTTTGTTTGGAAAAGTAAAATACTGACTTGTTCTTTCTTTTGTTGTGTTTTTTAAGATACGCCATCATCCACCATAATTCATGATTAGATTTTCACTGTCTAAAGTAGAATAAGCAATGATTATTGATGTAGCACTCTTTATTAAGGTATAAATTTATGATTGTTTTAGAAATTATTTTCATAATACTGTCAGAACATACATAGATCACACCCAAATAATATATAGTTTCTTCCCACGAATTGATTCCTCATGTGAAGCTATTTTATCTATATCATTTTTCTTTTCAAGGAATATTTTGGGGATGAATCCACATGAACTACAACCACATGTTTTTCTATATTCTTAGAATTGGATTATGATTTATTAATATGTTTAGTTTTGTCCAATTGATTAGGACAACTAAACTCTCTTTCTTTATTTGACCAATATTTTTGGACTGCTCACATTCCTTATTAACTTATTCTATCTTTCATGCATGAATTGTTTCTATGTTTTTTTTGAATTTCATTCCCTTTCACATCATAGGGACCTTCTCCTATCAACAGTCATTAAAACCTCAACTGTTTCACCTTCTTGACCATAAATTCTACATACTTACAAGGATAGAAATCTCATGTCATTTGTTTCTAAATTTTGGAAAATGATTAACCTGCTCAGTGATCAATGGTTTGTTCCATCATTTCATGAGATTTTTTTAAGTTAATTCTTAAAATGCTAAGGTTTCTGAGACAAATATTTGTGTTGGGTGATTGTTGAAGGTTTTTTGTTTAGATATGTAAGACCCGATGGCTTCTGATTTTATATTACCTGTTTCCTGAAATTGATCTGGGTGATCAATTATTAACTTGTATGTTAAACATGGTTGTTCTTTTGTTTTATTCCATTCTTCATTTTGTTCTTAAATTTTTAAAAACATTGAACTTATATAGTTTAAAATATGGTGGAGTCTCTTCTCTCAGAATATTGGATGGTGGATAATTTCTTTTATCTATAGGTTTTCCTACCTATACATACCATACACATTTTTTGAATATCTGAACTTCTAAATCCTAATTTGAACCTTACCTTATTGGCATTTTGGCCTAATTAGATGCTATTTTTTTTGTTTTCTCCATGTTTATTGGTGTGATTGAATTCACCAGGAAGTGGATTTATATGATGATTTATATAAAGAAAACATATTTAATATCTAGTATTATGAATTTAATACAAACACAATTTTTTATTTTTTATTTAATTATCTTCTTTTTACTTTTTTTACTTTTCCTTTTGTCTAAGATATGTGTGACTACAGCTGAAATGTGTTCATTATTTAGTGTTGGTTTTGGTCTGGGGAAGGGGTGTAAGCTTCTAGCTGGTGTAGGAGTGCATGGGGGTTGGTGGTGCAGGGGTGCATGGGGGGGAGAGGGGGGGGGGGTCAGACTGATTTTTAGGGGAGAGTGTGCAGGGGGGAGGATCATGTGTGCAGGGGGGTATGGGTGTAGGGGGGAGGATGGGTTTTGTGGGTGTAGGCAGGGGGTAGAGAGGGGGTAGGATTGTTTTTAGGGGGATTGTGTAGGGGAGGGGGAGGCTAGTGTGCTTGGGTGAAGGGGAGGGGGGGGGGTGGTGTTTTTAGGAGGGAGGGGGCATGGGGAAGGTTGGGTTTGGTGTGTGTTGGAATGGGGGGGGGGGTAGGCTGGTTTTCAGGGGGGTGTACAGGGGGAGGTGGTGTGCGGGGGGGGGGGGGGGTGCAGGGGTTCCAGATGGGGGGAGGGAGGCAGGCTAGTGTAGGGGTGTAGTGCAGGGTTGTAGGGGGAGTGCTGGGTTTGGTTTGTTGGAAGGCAGGGGGGATAGGGGGAAGGATGGTTTGCAGGGGGAGTGTGCAGGGGGTAGGAGGGGGAGGATAATGTCTGTAGGGGGACGGGGAGGGGGGATGGGGTGCATGGGGGTGTGGCTGGGTTTAGTGTGTGTAGGCAGGGGGGATAGGGCATCCTCTTTTGTAGGGGGAGAGTGCAGGGGGAGGGGGGAGGCTGGTGTGCTGGGGGTTCAAGGGGAGGGGGGGGGTGTGCAGTGGGGGGTGGGGGGATGAGGGGTAGGGGTGCAGGGGGTGGGGAGGTAGGGTTTGGTGTGTGTAGGCAGGGGAGAGGGGGTAGGCTGGTTTTCTTTGTAGGGGAGTGTGCAGGGGGGGATGTGGTGTGCATGGGGGATAAGGGGTGGGGGCAGGGGTGTAGGAGGGGGGAGAGAGGGAGGCTAGTGTAGGGGTGTGAGGGGGGGGGGGGGTCTGGGACTGGTGTGTAGGTAGGCAAGAGGGAGAGTGGGGCATGTTGGTTTGTAGGGGGAGTGTGCGGGGGGGGGGGAGGGGGGGTGTAGGGGTGTAGGGGGGTGTAGGGGGGAGGGGGTGTAGGGTTAGAGGGAGGTAGGCTAGTGCCGGGGTGAAAGGAGGCTGGTGGTGAAAGGGTGTGTGTGTTTGGGGGGGGGGGTTGGGTATAGTGTGTAGGTAGGGGGAGAGGGGGGAGGCTGGTATGTAGGGGGGAGTGTGTATGGGGGAGGGGGAGGCATGTGTGTAGGGGGTAGGTGGGGAGGGGTGAAAAGAGGCTGGTTCAGGGGTTAAGGGGTGAAATGAAGGTGTGTAGGGGTGCTGTATAAGGGTGGGGGGGGGGGGGGTCTGGTGACTGGTGTGCAGGGAGAGGGGGGAGGCTAGTGTACAGGGGGGAGGGTGTAGGGGGAGGGGGGTTGGGTTTTGTGTGTTGGGGGGAGAGGCACATGCTATGTCTGGTGTCCAGGGTGGGGGAGGGGGGTAGGCTGGTCTGCAGGGGGAGGGGTACAAGTAGGATGGTGTGCAGGGGGGGCAGTAGGGGTCCATTGGATTGGGTCTGGGGGAGGGGTGCAATAGTCTAGTGCAGTGAAGGGGTCCATCAGGTTGGGTCTAGGGGGGTTGGGTCTGAGTGGCTGGTTCGGGTCCGTCGGGTTGGGATGAGTTGGGTCAGGTTTTCACATATAACCTGACCCGAATTGAATCGAATTATAGCCGGTTGGGTTGGGTCAGGTCCTTCAGGCATGCGATGAGTAACCCGACACCAATGGGTTGGGTTAGCTGCTCATGAAGCATGTGACCCAACCCGACCCAACCTGAACTTTTTGTTCACGTCGAGCCCTTAAACGCCTCAGACCCGACCTGAACCAACGCATGGACACCCCTAATTTTTACTTTGTATTTAATTTATTTGTGACTTCCTTTTCCACATTAAAAAATATTCTTGTTCTTTTAATACATCCACTTAGGTGGTTCTTTCCACATTCCTGACACAAAGAAAATTGAATCTTATTTCCACCATGGTCTCCATTACCTAAAATCTCAATGAAATCCTTCCTTATCTTCTTTGGCGAGTCAAAGAGTTAGTTATGGTACACTTTGTTAATCATGTTCTATGAAAAATAACAAGGCATGACCACAACAAACTTCACTCTAGTGATCATCCCATTTGATTGATGATCAAAAAAATGTCCATCACATTCAGCGCTAACCCAGTTCATTCTGGTTCCCACCATTGACTAAAACTAGAAATCATAGTGTGAGAAACAATTATCATACTATAAAATCACATAATAATGAAAAATCACTTATGAGATTTCTAAATGATGACCCATTCTTTTAAATGTAAGACACCATGGGTTTATCATTAGAGACATCCCTAGACAAATCATTGGAAATATCCCTAGATATCTCACTAATGTTTTCTCATCCTAATTTCCAAAGGTTGACTAAACATTTCCTTTGATACCAAATATATAAACCCAATCTTAACATATATGGATATTAAATCATTTTAGATTAATATTCAACATATTACATAAATACATACCCAAGGACCATAATAGTTTACTATATTTGGAAACAAGGAACAAAATATTCTAATATGGTGATAGATATTCAATGTTTCCCACTAAGATCTTCCCAGTTAGTAATTCTACTTAAAACCTTTATTCATAACTTGGGGAAAATAAATATAATAAAGGGGTGAGCTGAGATGCTCAGTAAGTGTAAAAAAAGAGATATATAAGTATAACGTGAGGATAAGGGTATGAGAACTTGAGAATAACCTTTTAAAATCATAACTTGCATATCGAATATCATATACATGAATCATGGAATAAATATTACCAGTTCATTAGACATGAATCATAAGGAAATAAAGAGTATAATCCATGAGAGCATAACATAGGAATAAGACATAGAGTTTGTGGAAAACACATAAGAATATAAAATGATTTTCATAGTAGTCAAGGAATCACTTCCAAGGCCATATTAGTAGTATGGGTTCTGTCCCCATATCATCTTTGTAGTCATGGTTCACTCCCATGACCATCTTAGTAGTCAAGGTTTACTCCCAAGACTTTCTTAGGAGACAAATTACTTCACTGAACTGAGTTCACTCCCAATTCCATCCATGTTTATCTCAGGAGATATAAATCTTTACCCAATGTTTTGGAGGGAGATATGGTTCTAACCCATCTCATAATGAAATAATAATTTTTTGTGCCACTAGATCATAAAAATTCATCATATCATAACACATGAAATGAAATGAGTGTAATAAACGTGTTATCATATCATAACCTATTGAAAATGGACATGTTTCATAATCATTTCATCGAATCATAACCCATGAAAAGAAGTGGATTTCATAAGAATATAATGCATTAAATAGAAATTGGTTTCACAAATATGTAACCTGTGAAAGAGAAATGAGTTTCATAAACATAATGCCATCAAAACATAAACCATTCAGAGAAATAATATGAAGGTAAACCTTGGATCATATCCCCAGAAAAGTAATGATTAACACCAATAGATGTCCTATTATATTGAAAATAACTTTGAAATGTCTTTTAAAAAAATTTCTTGAGGAAAATATCATTTCTTCTTTGAAAAATGGTTTTTAATGTATAAAACCTTCTGAAATTTTTTTCATTGAAAATAAAATTGAAAACTTATAAAGGTATATATAAAAATTTTTGAAAACCTTTTCCCTTGAAAACTTATAATGGAATATTTAATACATTTTTGAAAACCACTTTCTTTGAAAACTTATAAAGAATTATGGAAAACTTTTTAAAAACTTTTTCTTTGAAAATACATTAAAAACTTATAAATAATGATTGGAAACATTTTGAAAACCTTTTTATTTGAAAACTATTTGAAAAATTATAAATAATTATTGAAACTATTTTTAAAACTAGTTTATTTAAAATAACCTTTTGAAAACATATAAAAGAAGCTTTGAAAATCATATAAAACACTTTTTAAACATAAAACATTTTTGGAAAACTTTTCCTTTAAAAACCACTTTAAAATATATTTTTTTCAAAATATCAGGAAAAATTTTTCTTTAAAAATAACGTTGAAAACTTAAAAAGTATGCTTCAATGAAACAATGGTCATGATGGCAGTTAAGTTTATACACACTGAACATTCCTTTTTCACCTTAAAATGTTTTAAAAAGTGACTTGTTTGGAAAATGATAAGAATATTCCTTTTAAAACCATTTTTTAAAAGGTAAAACGTTGGTAAAAATTTCCTTTAAACTTCATAGGATAATATTTATACATTTTTTAAAACATTTTTAGAAAACATGGTTATGAAAGAACTCAAATTTCCAACCGAAAGGAGAAACCAAGATGAATTTTCATAATTTTTTTTCTTAACTATATTAAGTACCAAAGAGTGGGAAAATGGTACCAATACATGAATGTATCATGAATAACCTAAGGGAATGAAAATTAATGAGTTTTCTTGAGAGGTGGATCATAATATTTCATCAATGGAAGAATAATCATAAACAATCCTATTAAACAATGAGATTGTTGCAATATACTCTTACCACTTGGTAACATTGAATTATACTCCCCATGTAAAAAAATGAAATTAAATGAAATTTGTAATATCATGAAATTAATTAGATTCATTTTATAACATATAAAATTATAGTATATACACCTCATAAAATAATATAGGTGCATAACAAAGCATGTGCCTCTAAGAAGGCAAATTGGGACAAAATTACCCTACTCATTTTGTAAACTTTGAACTGTAAAACTCCATGAAATATATATCATAAATTGGATATGTAAATAAAAATATATTTAAGTATAATTATAAAATAATACATAAATTTTAATTATACACACACCATATATGAAAATAGGAGGTGAACATGGATTGTACCCCATGGAAAATAAAAGTGAGACGAGAAAACCCTTACCTTAAGTTTTGAATTTCTTTGTGAACTTAAAAAAATATTGTAAATTAAATATAAGTTTATTATAAATATAAAAAAAACATTTTATCATACCTAATTCCATATATTATTTTATTATGACTTTATATTACATTTTTATTAATAATTTCATGTTAACATTATATTTTGGGTAATATGTGCATTGTTTTTCTTATATGTTTTGACTTGTTATTCTTGAAACTCTTACTTAGATAATGATTTAATTATTTAAATAATTTAAAACATGATATAAGTATATTATATATTAATTATATTAATATTTATAATAATCTATAAAATATAAAATTATGAAATGGATTACACCGTTTGTGGAGACGGTAGGTCGTACATACACATGATCACTGTTTCTGTTTTATTATCGTATTGAGAGAAAGAATGTAAATGAAATATATGTGTATATATATAATGTAATTAAATTATAATTATTAGTTCATATATATCATATAATTTCACTAAACTAATGATGAAAACATTCCATGTAAAGTGTGAATGAATAACATCACTTTGAGGAGGCGACATTCCACATGTCTAAAAACGAAGTTATCATATTTACAAAAATTGGAATGCATAAAGGTGTGTTTTATATAATAATTAAAGAGGAATATAGACATAATAAATAACATATATATCATATAAAAACATAGTTTCTATCATAATACCCAACCATGAGAGGTGTTAAAGGAAAACGAACATTGTTTCGTGAGGTGGTAGTTCACTGTACACAAAAATGGTAAGTTCTTTACCAATTAGATGGAAGTGTGTTTAAGTGTAGATAGAAACCTTATAATAAAAAAATATAAGTATATTTATGATACTTATGTTGTTATATAAGCATTTAATAATAAAATTTAAGGTGGGTTAGAATGAAAATAAAATAAAGGAGCTTGAGGAAGGACGTTACCTCTTCTTTTGGTAACTCCTTTTGGTTTGCACCAAAGGGATTACATTGATGGATTTATGACAAAAGGTGGGAATATAGGATAAATTGAGGGATGTTTTTAAAATATATTTATATAGTTTGGGATATCTAAAGGTATTTATAGGTGTTGATAAGTGAGAGGGGTGAGTACATTTTATAGTGGAGGAGTGACATTCTTGTAAATTTTTGAAAAGGAAATTTCACCCACGTTTTTATATGAAAAATGGCTCAAATAATGGTAAAAATATAATAAAAGGTTAGATAGGGTATAAATATGTCTATAAAATATATTTTGGACAATTTATAGTTCATTTTGTCCCTTAAGTTTAAGAATTAGTCCCTTATTAAGACAATTTTTTTCTACCAATCGCTATGATTAATTTTAATCACCTTTACTAATATTTTTGGTCAACAACTAATTTTAACTTATCCAAAATTATAAATTATTATGATTTCAAATATGTAATCCATTTTTTCAAATTAAAATCATAGAATTGGTAGAAATTAATTTAAATTTAATCTCATAGACAACACGACAAAGTGAGTTTTAGAAGTAAAAATGTTCAAAAGATTGGAAAGTTTTAATATCCAACTTCAATGTAAAAGGGATTAAAATGATATAAATTGGATTAATTGATGTATAATAGATATAAATTAACATTAAAAACAATCAAAAACATAATTTAACCTTATAAATAAATTATAATAAAAATCAGTTTTGAATTAAAATTCAGTATTTTCACTATTCATCAAAAAATGACACTTCATCAAAAAATATCAAAAAACATGCTAACGTAATTTTGATGTTTCTATTTCCTAAATGAAGTTTATTTTTTCATATTAAATTCATAAATTTTTAAAATTTAGATTTAAATTATGTGTGTCATTAAAATGTGGTAAAATTAACTTTTATAAAAATATATCTTTTTATTCATAAAATTGAATTTATTCTTATATTATACCTATAAAATCTATTATATGAGTATAAAAAATATTTATTGAAATTATAATATATAAATTTTATTTAAAAAATTAATAAAAAGTGATTTTTTAATTTATTAAGAAAAAATTATGTTTGTACATATAAAATAGTTTTCTTAGAAAATTAATTTCTTTATTTTCCAATAGTTCTTACATTCACTTATAATAATTGATAACCAAATGATTCATTTTATATACATGTATAAATCATATTTTTACAATTTTTTAATCTTATTCATAACTTCCATTCCAATGGCTAGGTGGTAGCTATAATAATATTTTAATAATCATATTAATATTATAACGTAGTTCGGTAAAACTCAACCTTGCATATAACACAAGCTGTCGAAGGGACTCAGTATTGCATATAATAAAATAAAATAATTTTTTTGTGTGTAATACAAGCTAATATAAGTTTTGTGTGTGGAATAATATTAAATTTTTCTTACATATATTGAAATCAAAACTTAGTGCTTATATATATAAAAAATCTATATTTTGTGTTGTGTGAAATGAAAAATATTAAAAGATTAAATTAATTAAAAAAATTACAAAATATCAGGTTGTTAAAATCATACCACCCAATTTGTTTTATTAAATTTATGAAACTGGGTTCTATAGAAGATAATAATTTAATCAGCTCTTTCTAATTTTGTAAAATCATATGGTGAGAGACACTATCTCACTATAGATTCTGAATTATTTCCTGCATTAAAGAAAGATCAGTAGATACCAAATATATATTTATAAAAACATATCCAAATTATGTTCTATAAGATATTGAAGAAATCCTCAGGCTTAAACAAGAAAACTTTACAAATTCAAACTAATTTTCCCAAAACTTTTCTAAATCATTGAAATTTACCTTTGAAATCATATCCCATTTTATCCTTCTAAACTGGTTAGTGATATGCCTTTTAATATTTCCATGAAATTGTGCTCTCATTTAAAATCTAAAATTGAGATTGATGTAATTCATAATCTTCTATATAAATATATCCACATCTTATTTCCCTAAAATAAATTTTTGAATTTTTAATTTATTCTTAAATATTGATAACTTCATCCTTTAGAAAATCAAACCTTTAAAGCATGCTCACTATAAAGTTTTGAGCATAAATTTAAAAATTGGATTCCTTATTTGAATTAGTTGGTACTTCCTTAATCCTTACCAAGGGTTCTCCAACTTCAATAAGATGAAGGTATTGAACATCCATATTTTTACCAAAAGGTGAAAATAGTTCCTTAAAAACCCTTACGATTTCTCTATCATCATTATCAGTACTTTCTAAGGACTTATAAACTAAAGAAACTTATTGATCCCTAATAAATTTAGTTTAATTAGAAACTATAACACTCACATTTCCACTTGATTTAACTTATAAATACTTTTCAACTTAGAAGAATGAGTAATGTTTTCAATATGTTGTTCCTAAACATAAACAACCTTTTCTCATCCGTATTCCACAACTGGAACTAGATGTAATTTTTTTTGTAGTAGATTCAACAATATGCCCAACTAGTTCCAATACTTTTCTACTATGATGCCTTTGAATCAAAATATTTACAAAATCTATCCTGGTAGAGGGTTCTTAATATACTGTTGGATGTTGAAGTACACCCCCAACTATTGTAGGAATATTTTCATCTAATACACGCCTTCTTATTGTGCTTACATGGGAATTATCTCCACTAGAAATTGAATAATATAACCATGTATCTTATCATCTTTTCTCATGTGGACTATTATCACATATTTCACCTAAAAACTCACCAAATTATTCATCACCATGTCTAGTAAAACCTGTTGATTTTAAACTTCTTTTCTCCCCCTCAGTATGAGCACATGAATGTTCATCTACTTCTTCTTAAATGGATTAAGATAAAATTTTGTAAAAAAACAAAATAAAAAAGCCCCTTAAGGCTCCATATAAAATAATATTTCTATGGAGACACCTTAAACCAATCATGATGTCAACAATCAGTCCTCTCTTCTAAAGAACAAGTGACACCAAACTTCCATTGGGATAAAATAAAATCCTCACATATTTCTAGCTGTGGTGATTCATATTCCTAAGAATGTATTGGTAAAGATTAAAATTGATATAAATCACTATAATTAATATGATATAGATATTAAGAAAGAATATTTTCTCTAAATATAAAATTATAGGAATGAAAGTCATTTGAAAAAACTTAAAAAGGGCATTATGATTAGCCTCTTTATCCATCACCCTCATATTTATAACATGAGAATTCCTAAAAAAGAAGGAAATTATTTTTTAATATTTATGAAAATAATATCCAATTGAACATAGTATGAAACTGAAATTCCATTCATGAGGTCATTGAAAGATCTGGTCCATAACCACTAATTAGACCAAAAACAACTTATCATTTTCCTTAAAAGATATAACATCTTCATTGCCATAGAAATTTACTAGGAATTTTTTATAAACATCCTTAATTATCTTTAAAACACATACCCATAATTTCCTCCATCAAACATAAATTCCATATCATGAATGATTAAATCTTGATTCAACATTTGATTTATCTCAAACAACAATTCGAAATATATTGCTTTCCCTTGCAACACAAGTCGATCTGAACTAAATATTATTTTCTTTTTCCACAATTGGTGATATCATAATTAGTCATATTTATTATATCCATCTAATTAAGTAGTATAAGAATTATGGTTTATAAGATTTTGGGTTCAAGAGATAAAAAATAAAGAGATTTAAGAGACAATGGTTCGATGGTTTGAGAAAAAAATGAGGTTATATATGATGGTTTTCTGGTGACTCTTGAGTTATTCAAGATAAAAATTCAGTGTAATAATTTAAAATTTAAAAAATAAGAGACAACTATGTAAATTAACATATGAAATTAAAATAAAATAATGAAAAACTCATAAATTCAGAATAAATATTTATTAAGTGAAAAAAATAAAGATAAATGCAATAAAGAAGATTATTAACTAAACAAATTTTAACAAAATATAGATATTATTAACTTGAAACTAAATAATATTAGCTCTCCCATAATAAAATAAGTACTATATGTGGGAAATGTTTATTAAAAATACCAACAAGCTGATATTCAGTATTAACAAATTTTAAAAAAATATCACCCTTTTGGACATCATCCCTTAAAAAAATGATGCCAGAAATCAATATTATTAGTTATAAAATGGATTAGAAAATTTTTAGAAATATTTATACCACTAATATTATCACATAAAATAGGAACATGGCCAAAATTAAGTCCAAAGTACAAAATAGGGTATTTCAACACCAACACTTATCTACAAGAACTACTAGCCAATCTGTATTTTGCCTCACACTACTACAAAACACACCTTTAATAGTGTTGACATTTATCAGTGCGAGAAAAATGCACTGGGAAAGAGAGACCTTAATCAGTTCTAGAAAAAAGGCTGATAAATGACACAGTTTAGTAACACTTTTTTTAGCACTAATAAAAGGGAACCTTTATTCGTTCTTTATTTAACACTGATAAGGGTTACCCTTTATCAATGCTTTATTAACACTAATAATGGTCCATAATAAAATTAAACAATTAAACAAATAATAATATTTTTTTTAAAATTTCATTAATTAAATAATTATTGTTAAAAATGAATAAATTAAATATACATATATATAAATTTTAGAAATTAATAAATAGTCTATATTAAATATATAGATATGTAAAGTGAATAAAATGAAATAAATAAAAAAATAAAAATTTTAAATGAGTAAATTAAAAAAATATTAAAATTTTTATTAATTAAATAATTATTGATAAAAATGAATAAATTTAATATAAATATATATATTTATTATAAATATTAATAATAGTATATATTAAACATAAATATATAAAATGAATATATTGTATTAATTAAATAAAAAATTTAAAAATGAATAAATTATAAAATCATTTAAAAATTTATTAATGAAACAATTATTAATAAAACTGAACAAGTATAAAGGCAATCCGGGTCCTACGGGTTGTGGATCCATCTTCAAGAATCACCTTGGTCAGATCCTCAGATTCTTTTTTGCTATCCCCAGCATTGCCTCTTCTTTGGAGGCAGAAATGATGAGTATGATACATTCTATTTCTTTCAAAAAACACTATGGTTGGAAAAATATCTCGATTGAAAGTGATTTGACTACCATTGTGCAAGAGATTTGGAATGGTGTGACACATCTTGCATGGACTATTAATACTCATTAGATGGATTTCATCCGCTCACTTCATGACATAAACTACATCATATATATTAATTATAAATTGTAATAAATAATATATTATATATATATATAATGAATGAAATGTTAATTAAAAACATAATATTGTCTTATTTATTTTTAACGTTGTTTGATTTTTCAATTTATCCTATATCAAATGTCATGTGTTACATTTATTTCATGTACATATATATATATATATATGTAATTACTGCATTTTTATATACAAACACACACAAAAATATATTTATGCAATATATAGAAACACATACACCTAATATTTATGTAATTAATTAAAATTTTAGTATATTTTAGAATTTCATTATAACATAATGCATTTAATATATTATGTTTTTAATCGGTCAATTTTATTTATTTATTTTAATGTTATTACAGGTAGGGTATTCATTTTTAATATTTTGTTTTATTTTTTATTTTATTTATGAAGTTGTATATTTTATATTATTTATTTATACATATTTATTTACTATGTTTTAGTATTTTCAATATGTATTCATCTTTACTTATATATATATATCCATATTTTTTTTAATAATTTATATTTAATTAAAAAAAGTTATCCATTTTTTCAATATTTTTAAAGTGTACTCATTTTGAATTATTCAATTTATCTCATTTTTAAAATGAATGCATTTAATATTATATATCTACTAATAATGTTAAAAAAATATTTTTAAATAAATATTTATTTATAAATATATTTATAAATGTATATTTATTATATTTATAATTATTATAAATAAATAAATATTATTTTTTAAATAAGTATTTATATTATTATAAATAAATAATTATATATATTTAAATAATTTTATAATTATAAGAAATTTATTTAAATAATTATAAATATAAATCCTTTATCAATGAAAAAAAAGTACTGATAAATATCCCTTTTATCAGTGCTTATCAATTCAATGATGATAAAAGAGATCTTTATAAGTGTTTTTCTGAAAGCACTGTTGAAAGTGTTTCCAATCTATTCAAAAGAACCCTAACTGTGACTCAATAAATCACGATTCTCATGATCTCACAGAACTCCTATGTTTCTGGCATGACTCCTCTATGTTCCCTCGGACGAATCAAGAATAGAATCCAATGTATGTTATTTTCTACTTTTCCTCTATCATTTTTTGATTTTTTGGGGTTCTGCATTTTGTGTCTTTGCATAGTTCATAACCTTGAAGAACCCTACATATCATTGCCCCACCATTTAAATACAAAGAGTGGTTATATTTCATCTTTTTCATCGATAGACAACAGTTTTGAGAAAAGAGAAGGATGCTTTCATATGGTAAGGTCCGTCAACATATGTGTATGAACTTGTATGGATAAATAAAATAGATTTTTCAACACATGATACTGAAAAAGTAATGTTATCTATATCCCTTAGCATTTAAACATGAATTTAGTGTTCGGGAAGTGTGTCTGAGGTGATGTGCTGACCTAAATTGGGAATTATTTGGGTATACTAGGTAAAAAAAAGGTTACAAAATTGAATCTGAGTGAAACTATGGATATTGGTATTGATTATATACAAAATAAAAAACATTCCAGACATAAGAATTAATTCATAATTATGTATAGATAGCATAATTTTTTTGATACTTGAGTTACCATATGAATTTTAGTTTTTTTTTGTTTATTTTTTCCTTGACCCATCTTCTTGAGTCTCATGCCTCTTATTTAAGAGTTGATAGGTATGAATCAATAAGAATATATGAAATTTCAGGTTATTTTGTGTCTTTTTTTATATTTTTCTAGAATAAATTATAAATTTATATTAATATAATCTTGAATAATAAATAAATAACTTATTCTTATTTACTTATTAGTGATAATTAGGTTTATATAACTTATTAATTGATTGAGGTTTTTAGTAACCCCCTTTATTGATATTATTAGTTAGTTTTTTAATACTTATATTTAAAAGAATGCTTCTAACATATTTTAAATTATATTTAAAGTATTAAAAGACTAATTAAAAAGGAAATGAATGAGATATAGAGGCATGGAGTTGATATTTAATATAGATTATTTTGTTCGTATTTCTGAAAGATTATTGTTTTTTGGAAGGGGAAAATTATGTGATTCTCTACATTAATATAGAATATTTCACCACTATGACCCCTAGATCTCTATAGGAAGGATCCAACGAACATCCTCTTTATTGTAGAACTTATATTTATCCTCATTTACTAGTGGTAATTATAGATCTACTTCAAGCTATGTGGTATAATTTTCAATGAATGTAACATATACTATCTTGGTTCCTCTTATATTTTATGGTTATATATCATAATAATCAATTTAGGACTGAATTGAATGTATGCATTTCATTTATAAGAGTAAAAAAAATTCTAGACCAATAATGGTCATAAGTTAAAAAATTCACCCTTTAAAGGGATGTATGTTATTAGAGGGATATTATGGTGGATTAAAAAAATATCCAAAATTGGAAGGTGAGAAATCCTCAAGTAGACAGAAGTTATGTTAAATTTAGGTGCGGTGAGATTCATTTATTCAAGACCATTAGAGTGGAGGTATTATAATTACTCTTAAATTGAGGATACTTTTTGAGTGATTCCATCTATGTAGGTTCATATGCACTTCAATCTTTATTGCCTCTTTGATGTGAAACATTTCTATCGATGTGGTTAGTTGGGGAACCTCCAATAGCCCGTTTAAGAAATTCCTTCTAGGAAGGGTCATTAGATATGATTGGTAGATTATATTTGGATGATTAGTCTATGAATTATGCTTGAAAATTTTCTTTTATAGTGATAGGTACAATCCTAGTATATTATACTCTAGTTTATGGTCTAAGGAAACAAAATCTACCTATTATTTATTTATGAGTATCTTATATTTCATCTAGGATAGAGATTAGAACTTATTCATATTTTTATGAACATCAATATTGTATATAATTAAATATATGGAAAAATAGTAATCAGTTTCAATTTTATTTATGAGTATCTTATATATCTCTATGTCTACCTTACCTATACCTACACAATTCCACCCCTACTCTGTTCCCTTATTCCAGCTTCATATGAGGCCACTGAGAACCGTATCTCAATACATTGTTTGGAAAGAATCATACAACACCTAATAGTCATAAGAAATATAAATAACTTTTCATAAAATACGACCATGGGATTCACAAATAAGATTTTGTAAATAAGGATTCATTTTGTTAAGATATTTATACAATAAAATACACTCTATGAATAAAAGTCCAAAATTGCATGCATCTTGCATGAAAATTGTTACCGTCTTGAATAGAGATATAATACTTCAATACCACCGTACAACTAACCTTCACTACCTTTATTTAATCTATCCTAATATTCTTGATTGCCTTCTATCTCTTGATGGTGTATTGGACTCCCTTTTTCAAACTAGACCTCCTCCCATCATTGTGGTTCCAAAGTTCCTTGATGACATAACTCTTACTCAGATTGTATTCATCAATCCCCATCAAAGCTTCTTCTGTGTATTTGAATATCGAATATCACAACTCATTCTACAACTCTTTAATCTTTCATCCTTCTCATTTACTACTTTCTAGGAAAATAAAAAATGACATAAAAAATTAATCAAAACATGATGAATGATTTTTTTGACTTCTTGATTTTCATTTTATTATACAACCCACTCAGTTACTTTTGACAAAACTTTATCAAAATTTACTTTTATTTTGAGTGATATCACATTAGATTCTATTATAACACCACATTTAACCATACTTGTATGAGAATACTACTATGATGAGTCATCTAATCTGACTCTGGAAGGTATTCCTCCCAGAATGAGGAGAGTTCTCTGGACCTATTTTTAGATTCATCTTCAGGATACTTTCTCTTGGAATATTAGAGAAATGTATAGTTTTCAATATCTCCCATTTTCCTCAAATAAATACCAGCAAAAGTTTGTGTCTCCTCTAAGCCCTACCAAAAAATGAAACATTTCATAGGAAGTGGAAAACAATAAATTTTTGTGAGTGGATGTAAATGACTACGAGTAGAAGTCATGTGGATTTGAATATTAATTCTTTCATTTTTTTTAATGTAATATATTAAAATCAATAATTAAAATTTCATTTAAGTTATTTTTTAACCTTATTTCCAATTCAACTTTCATCTCATGAATAGTTATTATTGCATTTTTTTCTTAAGACTCATCCCACATCTCTTCTATTTTTGTTGAACTAATCTAAGTAATTTTCATCCAAAATGACCACTAGTACATATTATACTATGAATTTTGGTTATATTAGTTTAGTAAACATTGGTGGATGTCCAAAAAATATCATAGATAAATACCAAACAACAAAATTCAATAATAACTATTCCGGAGGTATGTCATCAAGGAACTTTGGAACCACAATGATGGGAGGAAGGATAATTTGAAAGAGAGAGTCCAATCCATCATCAAGATATGGAAGGTAGTCAATGTATAAGGATATATTAAATAAAGGTAATGAAGTTTAGTTGTTTTGAAATATTGAAGTATTATATCACTATTCAAGGTAGTAAATATTTTCATGCAAGATGCATGAAAATGTGGACTTTTTTGCATGGAGTGTATTGTGTTATTTTTAATCAACACAAATTAAATGTTTGACTACTCATGCAGATAATGTATTCTGCACATGATGATGTTACCAATACCAAGGAATAATAGACTATTGATGATGAAATTGTGGAACAATTAGAGGATCAACAACATGTTTATGAAAAAACAACAACAACGACGCAACATCACTGTGGTGAATAAAATTATCAAGGCAAGAAGTGAGGGTATAAAATTTAACTTTGTTTGGAATCAATGTGTCCAACCTATTAACCCCCAAAATTCAATGTTCATTATTTATCTTAGGGTAAAAATGAGTATGAATGTGATGATTGATATTGATTCATGGCACTGTATCTAACCCCTAATGAAGGAAATAATTTGGAAATATATAATGATAATTTTACAATATACTTTCTCTATTTTTCTAAAAAATTATACAATGAAATGTAGATTTAATTTTCATTATTACTTTAAGAGTTAATTTATTTTAGAATATTTCTATAATAAATTTTCCTTAATGACTGTTGGAAAATATCATAGAGGCTTCCAGACTCTTCTTATGAAGAAATATCTTAGGGATGATGAGGGTAAAATAAAGCCCCACCCACCACTTAGTTATTCACACATGATAAAGAAAGAAACATGGAATTCTCTCATCAATTCTCTCAATGAGAAATCATTTTAAGGTGCATTGTAGTTAATAATATATTATTTCACATTATTTATTTTATCCAACATGATTCAAAATTGTTATTTTATGAAACAATAAAAGAGTGCTGAGAATAAACAATGTGTGTCAAAACCAACATACCCCAATCATAAAGAAAGGATGAGGTACGCTTCATTAGAGAAGAAATTGATATGTATTTTAAATCAACAATAATTGCTTAATTCATTGATATGAAGAAACATATGTTTCGTTGTTTATATGCAGATTGATGAATCAAAATCGGAAGCCACTTCTATGCCATGTCATGTGCTATGTAAGGAGGCTCGTGTAAATAAAGTGGGTAAATTAGTTGATGATAACACAAAAATTTTATGGGAATCATGTATAAGTATTACGCAATTGTAATTTGTTATGATTTATAACAATATTACATAAAAATATATATTTTTGTTCATATATTTTTGTAATGTCCTAGAAATTCCATGTATTTTTTTTTGAAAATTATATAGAATTATTTAGAGATCAAGAACTCTGATGGCATGTGATTATAAGGCCAGGTGATCCCAGAATAAATGGTTTATTTTTTTATATTATTAATAATGGAGAGCATGCTCAGTTTTTGTATCTTTTAAACGAGTTCTCAGATTTGAAATCTGAGGGCACTGTTGTGTTTAAAGCAGTGGGTTTTTCTTAGAAAGGACCTAACTTTTAATGGTGTCGGTCGACAGTGGGAAATATTTTTTAAGTGTTTTAAAGAAAAAAATAAAAATATAATAAACTTAATAAAGTTTATTTTATTCAAAATTGTTTCACTATGAAGAAACATTGAGCCAAATTTTTCTCTTAATAAAAGAAATCATGTAACAACAATGAAACTGAAGTGTAACAGTAACAATGTTTCATTTCATAAATGAAACAACATAACGATGTGACGACTCAACATAAAAAAAATGCTAAAATGTGTTTCCTTCATTTAATTTTTTGATAGAGATACAGGATCAATGGCACAATTATGAGTTTTCTCTTAACCTTTGGAGGACTTGCGTTGGCGAGCGATGAATCATGAATCACCAATGATGACGATCACTCCCAAAACTCTTCGAGAGATCTCGCTCACAATGATGAATCTAGGATGTTTATGAAAAGATCACTATTAAGGATTACTTCCTTCCTTTGACTGATCTTGTTTTCTAGGTAAGGGGATTTATTTTCTATCTAGTTACCCTTACCCCATTCTTTCTTTCTAAATGACAAAAATTGGTCAATCCACCAACAGATTGACCCACGAATCGGTCGACTATGTGGGAATGTGAATCTGAATGCAGGGGTTAAAGAAAAGGGGTTATAACTTAGTGATTGATGAATGTCTCTCCTTTTTCTAATGTGATGAACAAAAACCAAAAAAACAAGGCCAATGATTATTTCCATGGGTGTTCCTTGTGTTCTCTCTTTTCCTCCTCGCATTCTTCACCGACAGACCCCCGTGGTCGTGTCTGATTCTTTGCAGTAGGTTCTGAACATGGATGGACCCTCATATTGATGGCTAGACAACTTAGAGTGCATTAAAGTGGATGAAAAACCCCAAGGATCATAGTGAAGCTTCTATATCATTAAAAGAACCACCAGATAAAGTCCAGTGGCCCGCAGAAGAACCCGCCGACGGCAGTGAGGGAGTCCTGTGGATAAGTTGTGGGTGGCGGAAAGGGGACGCCGAGAGTTTGGCAGAGGTGGCTAAAAGCTGTGGTCTAGTAAAATCGTGGTGGTGACCTGGGAAAATGTCTACAGGCAGGACACAACACCCGTTGCGTCCCTGGCGGAGAAGACCAGCCCACTCCAGCGAGCCGGGATGGTCAGGCAGGTCAGGCCGCCGCAACGGGCCGGGATGGACCCAGGTCATGTCGGCGCACCCCAGGCCAGGTCGAACCTAGGTGGAGCCGACGAACCCTGGGCTGGGTCGGGACGGGTCGGTCTGACCGGGCCCATACCCAACCGACCCCTTTTTTCTAAAAGGATCATAACTTCCAAACCATGCATTTGATTGATGAGCCGTTTGCGGTGTTGGGACCCTTGCGATAGTTCGATCATTTCGATATACTCTAAGTGGATTTTTTTGGAAGTTGATATACCACCAATGGCTTGAGGAGTAGATTCTCCTGTAATCAAGTGCACTACGAGTGGGGATTATATGGCTGGTTGTGACAGGAAGATAGAGATGAGTAGGTATAGGTGACCCACTAGAACAAAGAGAGGAGTAGGTCTAGGTTACCTAGCATGCCAAAGAGATGAGTGAGTCTAGGTGACCCGACAATCCAAAGAGAATAGAGGGTCTTGGTGACCCAGTAGGCCTATAAGGATGAGCGGGTCTGGGTGACCCAGTGGTCCTAAGCGACCCATCTGGGATGAGTTCCTCAGTAGTACAAGGTGTTCAGTTTTTGAGACTGGTAGTCTTTATTTACATACTTTATATTATACCTACGTGATCTAACAACACTTTGTGTATACTTTTTATTGTGGTTTTAACTTTGTGTTTTGTGGTCCTTACTGAATATTGTGTTACTCACCCTTACACAGGCTTCACCCACACGTGTTGTGTCTTGTGTAGATGACAAACGCTTTGACATATACCTTGGTGGTCTCAAACTAGGTGGTTCCAAGTGAGATCCGACAGATGAGGTGAAATTCTATGACTTTAGGCGGTGTCCCCCTTCAAATACCCATCAGGTTGGGTTTTTCACAAGCTAAATTCAGGAGTTTGTACTTGTATTTTATTGGGCTTGTATTCTGGCCCCTTTAATTTCAGTTTTTTAGTATTAATCTCAGTTGTTGTCTTAGTGGTATTCATGTTTAATTTTTAGCACTTTGGGTTGTGATTGTGTGTGTTCGTGCATACAGGTACATGGAAAATGCCTCCCACTTTCTAGATAATTACTTCGACACTAGTCGCCAACCCCTATCCTTTTGGAGGTGGGATTGGGGTAGTCAAGGCATGGTCCCTAGTGTATGGGTTGTGATAGAGTTGTATCATAGGTGGTCAGTTATACCTTAAGGACATAGAGTCTGTGTCATTGCTTGGGGAAACAATGTGTAATGTTTTGAATTCGACTTTCAGGCTTGGGGAGTCTAGTGTTGGTGCCACAACCGATGTATCCATACACCAGGACCTCGAATTTTTCTTTACAACATGGTACATGAAAACATTGGTTATATGAATCATATAGAAATTTAGAGTGTTCTCATGTTATTCTTGATTTATATTCAACTCACCACATATAATATATTGAATTTGGTTCATATTGATCTGTTTCAGGATTCCTCCACATAAACAACCAATTCAGATTCTGGTACGTGACTATGAGGATGATAATCCTAGCGAAGAGGCGTTAGTACTTCGACCAGTACTTGAGATGTCCCCATGGGGTGGTGCACTAGTGTTACCACTACCCTTAGATCAGCAGTTACTACCGACACTACCAGTAGGGGATGCACGCAGGCTCAACGCCTTACCGAGTTCTAGAGGCAAAGACCTCCTAGGTTCAGGGGTGAGACTGAACCCCAAGTGGCCAAGGTTTGTCTCAAGGTGTTTATGCGAGTCTTCCATCTAGTGAGGATTCCAATCAACCTAATGTAAATCTTAGCCGCAAACTTTCTTCAGGGATCGACAAGGAGATGGTGGATCTTGACGATCCAGAAACATGATGAGGCAACCCTCGCCTGGAGAGACTTTGAGTTCCACTTTAGGGAGGATTTCTTTCGAGCGAAGTTACGATATTTGCGTATACAAGAGCTACTACACCTATAGTAGGGTATTATGACAGTATTGAAGTTCTTTTCAAGATTAAATGAGCTTTATTTCTGCCCCATAAACATGGTGTGAGACCCGTTCTTCAGGACATGTGATTTTTAGTAGGGAATACGGCGGTAGATCAGGGAATCCATGGTGTCCCTTAGCATCCCTAATCCCGGAGAGAGCCCTACTTGTAGAGAGATTCATGGAAGAGCAGGATCCAGAGGCAGAAGCTACCAGTAGACACCAGGTGGTGGAGTCTTCAGCAGTGGGCAGAAGGCAGCAGACGCGGGGACCCAAGTGGGTCAAGCCTTTAAGTGTGCGACCCCAGGACATAGGGTGTAACACCCCGACCCCTCTAGACTAGAGCCGGTGAGTTACTTGTGATATTGGCATGGTTAGAAAGGAATAAAAATCCCGAAGGAACGATCAGTTTAGTAGTCTTTAAGAAACTAGATACATAGATGTTACTCAAATTACATTGGAAAAGTTTACAAAATACAATACATAACGAAACTAAAAATGACATCCACAAAAACTCAATAAATGATCTCCTATCTGTCACATGTTGAAATTAAAAAATTAAAGGGGTGATCTAAAATGCTCAGTAAGGGTTAAAAATAGTGGAAGCATGAGTATAATAATAAGTGAATCATAATCAATCTGACCTAAACAATATGGAATAGTGAATAAATGAATAACTAATGCCATTAATAAAATAAGAATGAAACTGCATCCATAGATTTTGTCATAGTGAAAACCTCATGGATAACAATAATAACTGATAATGAATAAATATAATGATTATTAATTGGATGTCATGTATCTGGCACGAGAAACCATAATACCATAAAAACAGTTTAATTCTATGGGTAGAAACCCGTCTGATTTTTAGAAACAAACTCAAAGGGTTTGTCACCAACTGATTTGTCTCATGATACCTAATGATGCATCGAGGGGCTATATCAGGCCCCAACCAACACTGTATGTCCAAAAAATTCTTGATACATTTATTCAATACAAGAACAATATTCCTTTTCAATATCTGTACAGAGTAGAGTATACAGATTCATCAATATTTTCATAATTAAATAACTTTCCAAATAAAAACCATATGTAAAATGGTATACGGTTTAGAAAAAAAACATATCCATGATATAATATTATGGATATTTAATATATATATAATTTCAAAGGAAATTGGATCTCAAATGGGAAGTAGGTATACTACATAAGGACTATTAGGTGCACCACACAAAGCTAGTCACAACAAAATAGTAGTTGAGATAAAGTCTCTTACCACAATGTAATCGGTCGAATCATATGACCAGAACTTAATAACCCTAAAATGAATCATTGAATAACATGAATATAAATAGAATCATGTTATTATATATTAAATGGAATTACACATATACCAAATACAAGAAATAAGTGTTGAACAATGAAAATATCACAGAAATGCAAAAGAGATGAGAAACCCCTTACAAACATTTTGGCATGGTAATGAGTGTTATTGTGAGGGCTTAATGAGAGGTAAAGGGGTATTCCATTATTTATATGTCATAAGGGAAATATGGGGGAATTACTAAAACATACCCCATCATTAGGAATTAAAAAATAAAAGGGCACAACATAGGGGATATTCTTGAACAAAAGAGAGAGAGAGGATCCCTTACAAGGATTGTGCCATTAGAGTGACGATGAATCTGTGAAATATTTTTGTGTGAAAAATAAAAATCCACAAAATATAAGTGGATATACAGTATAAAACAATCATAGGTCATTCACACATATTCTTGGAACAATGTAACCAATGAAATAGATGTTTAACTCAAAGAATGAAAATTGAGTTAAGCAATCCCTTACCTTATGCTTAAAGTTGTTCTTGACGTGTTATTAAAGACCCGAATAAAAAAATTAGGATTATTAATTCATAATTACATAACCTATTATATATGTAAATGATTTATTATAACCTTTTTTAGTTCATTCAAAGTCTTTTTGATTAGTTATAAGGTTCAATTTCATTGTTCGGGCTCGTTTGATCACGTGGTTTTAAAAGATCGGTTCACTTATATTTAAGTTCGGATAAATATAAAAGATGGAAGTGTTTTTCCAGAAATGAAGTTATATTATATTTTTGAAAACCCAGGAGATTAAATGGTTTTAAATTTAATTTGTTTACTTAGAGTGAGGTCGAATTATTATATATATAACCTTAGTGACAAACTTTTTGGTTAATCGGTGGGTTTGATTACAATGAACATGTTTTTCTTTAAAACCTAATAACTTTTGTACAAAAGGATTAAAGAACTAAAATAGGATGAATTACATATATAATAATCTATATCAACCATAACACAAATGGTTTCATTACCATAATTAAATATTATAATAGAAATTGATAAACTGTTGTCCTTGAATGTGCTAAATTAGCAAATCTCAAACGGTACTTTCATTTCATCCAAATAAAGGATTGGGAAAGGAGAGAAGATAATGAAATATCCCATTAGAATAAAAACATTCTAGTACATTTATGTTAATAGAGGTATCATACTATTTGGGTGAATTGAGGTTAGGAAAAAAAACAAAAAGAAAAGAACTTAAAACAATGAAGGAATTGAAAAGAGGAATTTACCTCTTGAAACTTCCTCTTTTGAGAACCTATTAAGGGGAGAGGTTTTGGTATTTTGAAGAGTCTAGGAAATTTTAGACGTGGGGGAGGATATTGAAGAGATATTTGGGCAGAATATTGGCAAGGCACAAGGCTTTAGAGGAGTGAGTAGAAGAGGGAGAGAAGGGAGGTTTTTATAGTGAAGGAGGGAGGGGATTTCTCAATATAAAATTCATTAACTTATTATTTCTTCACAAGAAAAGTAATAGTGAGTATTCCATGACCAAGAACAATAATTGTATCATGTGAATACGAATAAATTGGGCTTACATCAGCAGATTATCATCAGTGACTCAATTAATCCATTATTTAGCATTTATTGTGAATTATCAGATTTTATTATTCATAAAAAATTCAAGTATTTCAGAAAAATCCCAAAAATTCACCCTAACCATTATTTTAAGTTTATAATCCTAAAATAAAGTCCATTTTTCAAAAATAATTTTCTAAATATGATTAATTAAATATTTAATTAAAATCATTATTTAATCGAAAAATACAAACACTTAAAATTTTCCTCTTCATTTTAAGGCGCCTAAATTCATTTATACACTCAATGGTTTGGATATAATTCATAAGAGTTATATTACTATTCATAAGGGTAAGTTAATATTCATAAGGGTAGGTTAATATTCATAAGGGTATGTTACTATTCACCAAAAATTGATTTTTTCTTATCGGACTCCAAATAACTTACTGATCGCAACCATGTATGACAGATTTTTGAAATTCACATCATATAAGTGAAAAAATTTAGTTTACTTGGTTAGGTTATGGATATATACTATAAGTAACCATGTTTTTTTCCATATAAGCTAAGTGATTCATGAAATATAGGCTATAAATGTATTTAATAGAAACATATCATGAAGTGTTTGGGGTGCTACATTAATCCCACCTTCAGAAATTTTGTCCTCGAAATTTTATGTATGATGCCCACAAAAAAGATGTGGGTGGTTATTTTTCATGAAATCCTCTGGTTCCAATGTTTATTCCTCTATATTCTGATTCCTCCAAATAACCTTTACAAGATGAGTTGTCCGATTTCTCAAAACTTTCTCCCTTCATCAAGAATCCCAATAGGATTTTCACAGTATGAGAAATCAGGTTCCAGTTCAATTTATTAATAGGTGAGTACATGAGTTGGGTATGGAATGTATTTCTTCAGAAATGACACATAGAACACATTGTATACTTTGGAGAGATTTGGCGGCATTTCTAAATGGTAAGCTACTGCTCCGATTCTTTCCAGAATTTCAAATGGTCTGATTTTCAGCATAACTCTTCTTCCTACTTTAGAATGCTTTAATATGGGCTTGTATTGTATTCAACTTTGTCGTGGTCTCTTCAATAAGTTATGGGCCTATAATTTTCCTCTCACCAACTTTGTCCCAACAAGTTGGAGTTCGATATCTCTTTCCATATAATTCTTCATAGGGGGCCATTTTAATATTAGAATGGAAACTATTGTTGTAGGAAAATTCCACCAAAGGTAAGTATTGATCCCACATACCTTGGAAATCAAGAGATAATTACATCAACATGTCTTCTAGCATTTTAATTGTCCTTTCAGACTTTCCTTTAGTTGGGGGTGATAAGCAGTACTCATACGAAGCTCAGTATTCAAAGCCTTTTGGAGACTTTTCCAAAATTTTGATGTAAACCGGGGATCTCAATCTGGCATAATCGATAGAGGCGCACCATGAAGTCTTACAACATCATTAATATAAAGTCTTGAAAAGTTCTCAAGTAGAAAATCCTCTCTTATATAAAGAAAATGTGCTTATTTTGTAAGTCGATAAACAATTACCCATATTGCATCATTCCTTATAGGTGTCCTTGGTGGTCCGGTGACAAAATCCATCGTAATGTTATCCCAATTACACATATATATAGGTATAGGTTGTATCAATCCTTTGGGATGTTGCCTCTCTTCCTTCACTTGTTGAAAAACCAGACATCTTGACATGTAGTCAGAAATTTACCACTTCATATTATCCCACCAGAAATATTCATTCAAATCTCTATACATCTTGGTACTACCTAGGTGTATAGAGAAATTTGAGCTATGAGCATCGTCTAATAGTTCCCTTTTTAGCTCAGGTACTGATGGAACACATAACCTCTTCCCAAATTTTAGAACTCCTTCTTCATACACGAAGTCAGCCAGTCTCCCATCCTTGAAAACATTAATTTTCTTATACAGGTTCTCATCATCAGATTGAGAGATTTCTATCTTCTCCAATAAAGATGGTTAGAAATTATTTGAAAGAGGAAAGATGTTTCCATTTCCTTAAAAATTCCCACATCCATCTTTAGTAGATCAAAAAATATAGGATCTCTCTCAATCCTCATTTGAGTCTGAAGTCCATGATCTTTCCTTCTTAATGCATCTGCCACCTTATTCGCCTTTCTCAGGTGGTAGTGTATTGAACAATCGTAAACTCTGAGTAAATAAATCCATCTCTTCTGCATCATATTGAGTTCTTTTTGTGTGAAAATGTATTTCAAACTCTTATTATCTATATAAATCTCACATCTCTCTCCATAGAGATAATGCCTCCATATTTTCAGAGAAAAGATTACGACTGGTAACTCAAGATCATGTGTTGGATAATTTTTCTCATGAGTCTTCAACTGTCTTGATGCATAAGAAAAAACTTTATCATTTTGCATAAGGACACAACCGAGTCCATTCTTTGATGCATCGCTGTATATACCAAATCCACCACTTCCAGATGAAAGATTCAAAATTGAATCATTGAACAATATTCTTTTCAATTCTTCAATGCATTCTTTACATTATTTTGTCCACAAAAACTTAACTCCTTTACGTGTGAACTTGGTTAGCGGGTTAGCCAGTCAGGAAAAATTCTGAATGAAATGCCGATAGTAACCTGCTAAGCCAATAAAACTACGTACCTCCGTTATGTTTTTTGGTTAGGGCCAATCTTGGATTGCCTTTGTCTTCACAGGATCAACTAGGATTCCATCCTTATAGATAATATATCCTAGAAAAGAAACTGATTGAAGCCAGAATTCAAATTTTCTAAACTTACCATATAATTTATTGCTTCTAAGAGTTTTCAGAATGACCTGCAAGTGATTCTCATGGTCTTCATAACTTTTTGATTATATGAGGATATCATTGATGAGTACCACAACAAAGTTATCAAGATATTCCTTGAAAACTCTATTCATTAAATCCATGAAAACAAAGGGTGCATTTTTCAGTCCAAAAGGCATTACTGTAAACTCGTTATGCCCATACCTGGTCCGAAATGCTGTCTTAGGAATATCTTCCTTCCTTACACACAACTGATGATATCCGGATCGAAGGTCAATCTTTGAAAAGTATTGATCTCCATTAAGTTGATCAAATAAATCATCAATTCGGGGCAGAGGATACTTATTATTTATTGTAATAGCATTGATTTCCCTATAATCAATTCAAAGCCTCATGGATCCATCTTTCTTCTTAACAAAGAGGATAGGGGCTCCCCATGGAGAAACACTAGGTTAAATAAATCCTTTTTTCACTCAAATCCTCTAGTTGTTTCTTTAGCTCTACTAATTCCACAGTATCCATTCTATAGGGAGTCTTTGATATATGTCTTGCATCAGGAATTAAATCAATAGAGAACTCAACTTCTCGCTCTAGAGGATGTCTAGGTAAATCCTCTGGAAATACATTAATGTATTCTTGCACTATGTGCACATCTTCAATTTCAAGATTTATTTCCTCTCCCATAGATATTTGTTTATATTCCTCTCCAAGTATTGTATTTAGTAGAGCTACTGGGGGCGGTTCTAGATAATAATCTGGTGGTGAAGTTTCTTCCCTAAAGACAAGGGATTCTACACCATTTTCAAAAATTGTAAGTTCCTTATTATTACAATAAATCTTTGCATCATAATTTGACATCCAATCCATAATGAGAATTATATCAAATTCAGTCATTGGTATGATGATAAGTTTAGAAACTAAAGCCCATTTTTGTGTCTAGAGGGGGACTAATCGACATGCCTTTATTGCAATGAAACATCACCTAGGAGTTTTGAATGACAAATCCTTTATTAAATCAAATTGGACATATCTAATTTTCTTGGCAAACTGGGAAGATATAAATGAACATGATGATCCAGAATCAAATAAAGTGTTGGATAAGTTTGAGGAAACAATTAAAGTACCTACAACCATGTCATTAGGAACTTCAACCTCCATAGTTGTAATCGCATATGATCTCATTTGTTCTATTGGATTTTTCTAAGGAATGTTTCCTTGGTTCTTAGGACACTCATTTGCATAGTTTCCCATATCTCTGCAATTATAGCTTTGAATATCATTGAATTGTTTCTTCCCCTTGCATTAATCAAATCAATGACCCATTTCTTCACAGTTATAGCAGAATCCCTTGCCTTTTAAGCATTTCCCGAGATGATTATTTCCACAGTTCTCACATAATGGGAATAGCTTTGTTCCCTTGATCTTCTTTGGGGCTTCTCCATTTCCTTTGTTATCAGAGTACTGCTTATTATCTTGGTTTCCTTTGAAAGTATTTTATCTATAAAATTCCCTATCTGTTTTGATAGCACTTGATACAATTTCATTATATGATGAAAATTATTGAGAAACTAGTGCCCTTCGAAGACTTAACTTAATAACTTCAAAGAAATGATCAATCTTGTCTGCCGAGTTACGCACGTAATCTACGACATACCTGGCTAGCCTTATGAAAGTAGACTCATACTCTACAACACTATCTTCTTCTATTTGTTTTAAGCTAAGGAATTTTCTATTCATTTCAGTTTGTTGCTCATGAGGTAAATATTTTTCAAAAAATATTTCTTTAAAAGTCTTCCATTCCATATCTTCTATTTCTTCTTCCTCCGTGGTATTTTTAATCAAGGACCACCATTGATCAACGTCACCCTTGAGACAATATACTGCCAGTACTACCTTTTAATTTTCATTGCATCTTAATGTCATGAATATCTTTTCAAGGGAATTGATCCATTGCTCACCTACCACTGGGTTAGTTTTCCCACTAAAATATGGAGGCTTCTGCTGCATAAAATGATCCAAAATATGTGTGGAATGGTTATTCGTTACAACCTGAGTAAGTTGTCCCAATATGGTAATGATCTGATCAGCTCCAACATTGACTATGTTGACTTTATCAGTAGGGAGATCCCTACCTTGAACATGAGTATTAATTCCCCTTCTTCCATTAGACTCTATTTCTAAATAATGGGACACACTAGATTAGTTTATGAATCTCAAATATAAAATCACTCAACATAGACTAAAATTCTATGCATAGCTAATCTTACAGACATGGTTTTTCTGAGGAAAAGTTTACATTAAAATTTTTCATAATGGATTGTAAAGAAAATGTGAATTATCCTAAGCATATCCCTCGGGAGTGTCATAACCAAGAGTTCAACAAGGCCGTTTTCGTGCACCAGTTCCCATTCGAGTCTAGCTCAAAACGGTGTTTTCGGGTTTTACCCCTAGATACATCTGTGCCAGAGCCGCCTCTAATTTCTCATATCCAGACAGGGAAGTATTGATTAAAATATCCACATAATCTATTCCTTACCAAAATACCAGGATTTTCTTGTACATTTATCCTCAAATACTACCTTAGGGCTTTGTTCCCTACTATACATTTCCTACTCTAGTTTCCAAGTTTTCTACTAAACTTCCTCTGATACCAAGTGTAACACCCTGACCTCTCTACACTAGAGCTGGTGCATTACTTGTGATATTGGAATGGTTAGAAGGAATGAAAATCTCTAAGGAACGATCAGTTTATTATTCTTGCAGAAACTAGATACATATATGTTACTCAAATTACATTGGAAAAGTTTACGAAATACAATACATAACGAAACTAAAAACTACATCCACAAGAACTCAATAAACGATCTCCTCTTTGTCACCTATTGAAAGTAAACAATGAAAGGGGTGATCTCAAATGCTCAGTAAGGGTTAAAAATAGTGTAATAATGAGTACAATAATAAGTGAATCACAATCAATCTGACATAAACAATATGGCATAGTGAATAAATGAATAACTAATGCCATTAATAAATTGAGAATGAAACTGCATCCATAAATTTTGTCATAGTGAAAACCTCATGGATAATAATAATAACTAATAATGAATAAAGAGAATTATTATTAATTGGACGTCATGTATCTGGCACATGAAACCATAATAACGTAAAAATAGTTTAATTCTATGGGTAGAAACCTGTCTGATTTTTGGAAACAAACTCGAAGGGTTTTTCTCCAACTGATTTGTCTCATGAGACCTACCGATGCATCGAGGGGCTCTAGCAGGCCCCACACTCCACTTCATGTCCAAATAATTCTTTATACATTGATTAAATACAAGCATAATATGCCTTTTCAATATCCTTATAGATTAGATTATACAGATTCATCAATATTTTCATAAATATATAACTTTCCAAATAAAAACCGTATGTAAAATGGTATACAGTTTAGAAACAAAATATCCATGATATGAGATTATGGATATTTAATATAAATATAATTTCAAATGAAATGTGATCTAAAATGGGAAGTAAGTACACCACATAAGGATTATTAGGTGCAACACACAAAGTTAGTCACAACCAAATAGTAGTTGAGATAAAGTCTCTTACCACAATGTAATCGGTCGAATCATATGACCAAAACTTAATAACCCTAAAATGAATCATTTAATAACATTAATATAAATAGAATCAAGTTATTATATATCAAATGGCAGTACACATATACCACATACAAGAAATAAGTGGTGAACAATGAAAATTTCACAGAAATTAAAGTGAGATGAGAAACCCCTTACAAACATTTCGGCATGGTAAGTGTTATTGTAAGGGATTAATGAGAGTTAAAGGGGTTTTAAATTATTTATTTGTCAAAAGGGTAGTATGGGGGAGGTTATAAGACATAACCCATCATTAGGAATTAAAAATAAAAGGGCACAACATAGGGGAGATTCTTGAACAAAAGTGAGAGAGAGGATCCCTTACAAGGATTGTGCCATTAGAGTGACGATGAATTAGTGAAATATTTATGTATGACTAATAAAAATCCACAAATTATAATTGTATTTACAGTATAAAACAATCATAGGTCATTCACAAATATTCTTGAAACAATGTAACCAATGAAATAGATGTTTAACTCAAAGAATGAAAATTGAGTTAAGCAACCCCTTACCTTATGCTCGAAGGTGTTCTTGACTTGTTATTAAAGACACGAATAAACAAATTAGGCTTATTAATTCAAAATTACAGAACCTCTTATATATTTAAATGATTTATTATAACCTTTTTTAGTTCATTAAAAGAATTTTTGATTACTTATAAGGTTCAATTTCATTGTTCGGGCTCGTTTGATCACTTGGTTTTAAAATATCGGTTCACTTATATTCAAGTTCGGATAAATATGAAAGATGGAAGTGGTTGAAAATAAATGAAGTTATATTCTATTAGTGAACATATAAGAGATTAAATTGTTTTAAATTTAATTTGGTTACTTAGAGTGAGGTCGGATTATTATATATATAACCTTACTGACAACCGTTTTGGTTAATCGGCGGGTTTGATTACAATGAACATGTTTTGATTTATAACCTAATACCATTTGTACAAAAGGATTACAGAAATAAAATAGGATTTATTACATATAAAATAATCTGGTTAAACCATAACACAAATGGTTTCATGACCATAATTAAATATTATAATAGAAATTGATAAACCATTGTCCTTGAATGTGCTAAATTAGCACATCTCAAACAGTACTTTCATTTCATCCAAATAAAGGTTGGGGAAAGGAGAGAAGATAATGAAATATCCCATTAGAATTAAAACATTATAGTACTTATATGTTACTGGAGTTATCATACTATTTGGGTGAAGGGAGGTTAGGAACGAAACAAAAAGAAAAGAACTTAAAACAAATGATGGAATTGAAAAGAGGAATTTACCTCTTGAAACTTCCTCCTTTGAGAACCTCTTAAGGGGAGAGGTTTTGGAGGATAGGAGATTTTGGAAATGGGGTAGGATCTTGGGGAGAGATTTGGGAAGAATATTGGAAAGTCACAAGGCTTGAAAGGAGTGATTAGAAGATGGAGTGAAGGGGGGGGGGGGGGTTTATAGTGTAGGAGAGAGGGGATTTCTCAATATAAAATTAATTAATTTATTATTTCTTCACAAGAAAAGGAATAATGAGTATTCCATGACCAAGAATAGTAATTTTATCATGTGAATCCGAATCAATTGGGATTACATCAGCAGATCATCATCGATGACTCAATTAATCCATTATTTAACATTTATTGTGAATTATCAGATTTTACTATTCATAAAAATTCAAGTATTTCAGAAAAATCCCAAAAATCCACCCTAACCATTATTTGATGTGTATAATCCAAAAAGGAATTCCATTTTTTAAAAATAATTTTCTAAATATGATTAATTAAATATATAATTAAAATCATTATCTAATCAAAAAATAAAAACACTCAAAATTTTCATCTTCATTTTTAAGGTGCCTAAATTCATTTATACACTCAATGGTATGGATACCGTTCATAAGTGTCATATTAATATTCATAAAGTTAATTTATTATTCATAAGGGTAGGTTACTATTCATAAGGGTAGGTTACTATTCACCGAAAATTGATTTTTCTATATCGGACTCAATATAACTTACTGATCGCAACCATGTATGACAGATTTTTGAAATTCACATCATATAAGTAAAAAAGTTAGGTTTAATTGGTTAGGTTATGGATATCTCTTATAATTAACCATGTTTTGTTACATATAGGCTCAATGATTCATGAAATATTGGCTATAACTAGAATGTATTTAAGAGAAACATACCATGAAGTGTTTGGGGTGCTACACAGGGTCAGTAGTACGGGACCCCTAGGGCGGAGGGGGTTAGTAGAGGAGTAGGGTGTTCTACTTATGTGGCGGCCAGAGGAACATGGTTTGTGATTACTCAAATCACCATATAGATGATCAGTGGATGGTCAAGGGACCATCAAGGTAGAGGAAGAGGGTCGAGAAAGGTGGTCCGTAGGTAGGTGGACGTGGAAAGGGAGTAGGAAGAGCGAAAAGATGTGGACATAGGTTCAAGGTACTACCACTACCACCCCCAAGTGGTCCACCATAGGATATGGGAGTAGGTGGATTGGGGAGGGTCCAACTGCAGGTGATAAAGGCCTATGGTCCTGATGGTCTATATATGATTTGAGGCACAATATGTGTCTTCTCCACCATTTATACAGTTATTATAGAAAAAGGTGACTTCCACTCTTTCCTTTCCACATACCTTGTTCAGAGGTCAGAGATTCTGGTGGATTCGTTGGCTTGATCCTTACGTTTAGAGACTCTTACGGGATGTGATTTGATGACTACACACTGGTGCAAGTGGTGTGATCTTACTCTTACTGGTGAAAAATTCAGCTAGGATCTCCTAGTAGAGACATCGAGGCCTTATGAAATAATTTTGGGCATCAATTAGTTATCCACATTCCTTTCTCAAATTGACTATTTTAGGCATTGAGTGCGGTATATCCACTACCATGAATCGATGCCCTATTTGATTAGCTGAAGGGAGCTTGGTGGTTCTCAAAGATAGACCTCAGGTCTAGTTATCATCAGCTTTTTGTACGGGATGAGGATGTACCGAAGACAGCCTTTAGATGCCAGTATGGACACTATGAGTTCTTGGTGATTCCAATCAGCTTGACCAATTCCCCAATAGTGCTCATGGGACTCATGAACATGATCTTCTAACCTTACCTTTACTGGTTCATTGTGGTATTCATTGATGATATCCTGGTGTACTCAACATCCAAGGAGGAGTGTGAGACACACCTACGGATAGTTCTGGACACACTATGAGAGCACGAGATATATGAGAAGCACTCAAAGTGTCAATTCTAGATTTAGGAGGTCCACTTTCTCAGACATTTCATTTCCGAGGCTAGAGTTTCTGTAGATCCGGTGAAGATAGAGGCGATGCTTGTTTGGGAGGCACCCAGGAGTGTGATTGAGGTGAGGAGTTTCTTGGGATTGTAAGGGTACTATCGGAGGTTCGTTTCCAACTTTCCTAGGGTAGAAGAACCCTTATTAGCTTTGACAGGGATGGGATAACCCTTCATGTGGACAGAGAAGTGCCTGTAGAATTACTAGAAGTTGAGGTGGAAGCTGATGAGTTCCCCTATCTTGTGTCTTCCAGAGGAGGGAATTGGATATGTGGTCTTCTATGATGCATCAGGGACTAGAATAGGTTGTGTCCTGATGTATGGGAAAGCAGTGATTTCCTATGATTTCCGATAGTTGAGTAATCATGAGCAGAACTATGAAACCCACGATCTTGATCTAATAGCAGTTGTCTTTGCTTTGAAGATGTGGGGAGACTACTTTATGGGTGAGAAATTTACCATTTACTTCGACCACAAAATTCTCAGATATAACTTCTCCCAGAAGGACCTAAACTTGAAGTAGTGGCAGGGGATAAAGTTCCTCTAGGACTATGACTTCGAGATGGTCTATACTTTTGGGAAGGGGAACATGGTGGCAGATGCACTCAACAGGAGAACTGGTTTGTATTTTATGAGTGTGTCATCAAATCTATTAGTCGTGATGCAAATATCCTTTGTGGATGGTGAAGGAGAATCCTACCTTCAATCTATGGTTTTCACTCCCCCACTCTTACAACAAGTTATAGAGGCACATCTTGGGGATGTCGACTACAAGTCCTGACGTGCTCAATTATCTACAGGGTAGACCCCTGATGGATTTTCAAAAGGTGGGGATCACGTCATCCTTTTCATAGGTTGATCCATTGTACCAGTTGCATTGTGAAAGGAGGTTATGAGGGAGTTCCACACCCCCCTTGGCGGTGCATCCATAAGTGGAAAAGATATACCATGATCTCCAATGTCAGTACTGGTGGCCAGGGATGAAGATGGTAGTGGCATAGTTTGTTTCTCGGTGCCTCACTTGTTAGAAAGTGTAGGCAGAGAATTAGGTTCCAGCAAGCTTGGCTCAGCCACTCGAGGTGCCAGAGTGGAAGTGGGATGGTATATTAATGGACTTCATAATGGGGTTACCACTCACGTCCAGGGCGCATGATACTATCTGGGTGATCATGGACCGACTCACCATGTCATCCCACTTACCTCCCATCCAAGAGAAGGTCTCAGTGGAGATATTGGGATGTCTCTACTTTTATGAGATAATGAAGCTTCACAGGGTTCCTTCGACGATTGTTTCATACCATGATGCTTGCTTTAGATCATGGCTATGGAAGGGATTGTGTGAGGCATTAAGGACTCAGTTGCACCTGAGCATGGTGTTTCATCCCCAAACAGATTTCTAGATGGAGAGGACTGTCTAGGTGTGAGAGGACATGATTCGTGCTTGTATCTTGGACTTTGGATGTAGTTGGGAGGACCACCTATATTTGGTGGAGTTTTTGTATGATAATAGCTACCACACCACCATCGGTATGGAACCATTAGAGGCACTGTATGTGAGACCATGTAGATCACCGTTATGTTGGAATGACCCAGGGGAGTCAGTACTCATGGGTCCAAAGTTGGTACGGGCTACCATCGAGAAGGTAAAAATCATGCAGGAGCATATGAGGATTGCACAGAGCAAGAAGAAATCTTATGATCATAGGAGACAGAGGCCCTTGGAGTTTTAGGAGGGATACCATGTGTTACTTTGGGTCTCACCTCATCAGGGGTTGTAGAGATTTGACCGGGTTAACAAGTTTTCTCCGAGATTTATCGGCCCTTTCCAGATTTTGAGCAGATTGGTGAAGTGGTGTACCACCTAGATCTTCCCCCACACTGCACTGGGTGCATGATATCTTCCATGTTTTTCAGTTGGGGTGGTACTTTCATGATCCATCACACGTCATTGACTAGGACAAGCTGGACATTGATGATGGGGTGACGACTACATAATTTTTGGTGGATATTGAGGATTGATGGGAATGGATCCTTCGTGGGTGGTCTATTCCTTTACTTCATGTTCAGTGGAAGCACATGAATCTACAGGAGATTACTTGGAAGTGGGAGGCTCAGATTCATTTTCATTATCTCCATTTTTTCTTTATCCCTTTTTTTGGATTTTGAGGATGTAAAACCCTATGGTAGGGATAGTGTATTTTCCTGGAAATTCCATGTAATTTTTTTTGAAAATTATATGGAATTATTTAGAGACCAAGCACTCTGATGGAACATAATTCTAAGGCCCAGTGAGCCCATAGTAAATGGTTGAATTTTTTTAGTTCATTAAGAATGGTGCGAATGCTCAGTTTTTGTAACATTTATACGAGTGTTTGGATTTGAAATCTAAGTTCACTGTTGTGTTCAAAGTTGGGGTTTTGTTTAGAAAAGACCTAATTTTGACCGGCGTGGGTCAACTGTATGAAATATTTTTTGAACATTTTAAATAGAAACTAAAAATAAAATAAACTTAAGAAAGTTTATTTTATTCAAAATTGTTTCATCGCAACACAACGTCAAGCTAACTATATAAATTAATAAATTAAATAGAGTAATGAAACTGAAACTGAAGCATAATAGTAATACTATTTCATTTAATAAATGAAATAATGTAAGAACACAACGACTCAACATAATAGAAACACTGAAACATGTTTCCTTCTTTTAATTGTTTAGTAGGTATATGAGATTGTTGGCACGATTATGAATTTACTCTGAACCTCTAGAGGACTTGCGTTGATGAGAAATGAATGATGAATCGCCAACAACAATGAGAACTCCCCATCCTCTCTGAGAGATCTCTCCCATGACGACGGATCAAGGACGTTCGCAGATGGATCACCATCAATGATGAGTTCCTTCCTCCAACTGGTCTTGTTTTCTAGGTAAGGGGATTTGTTTTCTGTGTGGTTAACCTTCCCCTATTCTTTCTTTTTTACATGATGAACATAGGTCAATCCAGTAATAGATTAAAACACAAATTAGTCGACTATGTGGGAATGAGAATCAACTTGTGGGGATTAAAGAAAAGGGGTTGTAACTTAGTTATTTATGAATGTATGTCCTATTTATAACATGAATAAAAAAGGCCAAATGAATAAGGACAATGTTCATTACCTTGGGTGTTCCTTGTGTTCACTCTTTTCCCCCTCACATTCTTTGCTAACAGACCCCCATGGTCGCTTTGGATTCTTGCTGGTTTTACCTTTGTGTTTTATGGTTCTTATTGAGTATTGTGTTACTCACCGCTTCACAGTATTTTCCCACATGTGTCATGTATTTTGAAGATGACATACACTTCCAAAGAGATCTTGGTGGTCCGGGACTAGGTGGTGCCCAGTGAGATCCGACAGATGAGGCACACTTCTACCACTTCAAAAGGCATCCCCCTTCACCTAACCTTCTGGTAGGGTTTACCATAGGCAGACTTCATGGGTTTGTACTTTCCCTTTTTAGGTCTTGTATTATTCCTCCTTTACTTTTAGTTTTGTTATATTACTCTCAGTGGTTTTCTTAGTGGTATTCATGTTTAATTTTCATCACTGTGGGCTGGGGTTGTGTGTATGCGTTTATACAGGTACTCATAAAATGCCTCCCACTAGTGAGATAATTCCTTCGGTGCTATTCTCCAGCCCCTATCCATTGGGAGGCGAGATTGGGGTAGTCACAACATGGGACCTGGGGGATGGGTTGTGGAATTTTTATATGGTTTAGACATAAGAATTGACAAAGACCATACCATAAGAAAATCTACTTTCAGTAGATTTGAAGTGGCCTAAAAAATATAGTCACATTAGAGGATTGGGTTTTGGAGTCTCTACTCAAACTTATTTCAAGAACATAAAACCACATGATGATACATATAATAGGGTGAGATGATTACAGACACAAATATACTCACTGCAAGTTATTTTTTTGTGGTCTGGTTTGGCAGACCAATGTATAATAAAGGATCAAAGTGAAACGACAATTGAGAAAAGATCCGCACATGAACCAAATTATCCCACTAGCTTTGAGGTTATTCATTCCCCCCAAACACATATCTTACCCAGAGTAATCAATTTTTTCATTAATCATTCTCATAAATATGAATCAAAAAACTTTTGATAAGTTTATATTACTAAAATTATAGAGGGTATAGTTGTATGTGATTTGTATCTATCAGCAACAACATTCTGACATGTTGCGATGAGTATACTATATAACTTAATAGGAGACCAGATACACAATAAAGACCTCCCAAAATACCACATAAGAGTGGGTATTGAGGTATCTTATGAGCCGAATACTGAGTTTCCTATTCCACTTGATGTTCTGAATGTTACAATGGATGAAGTTTCTATTGGAGCTTTCATAGCATGACCCTATAATATTATAAAGATACATTTGGAATGTATTTAAAAAATTTTGTGATATAAAAAACATGTAACAATTAATGATAAAAGGTATGAAGTGAGGTATGATATTACATATGGATAAAGTGGATGAGAAACGAAAGGCTGAATCCAAAAAATCTAGTGAATCGACCAAGAAAAATATGACATTTTGAGAGTACCTTCTCCCCACCAGTTCCAGAGCAACATTTAATATCATTATAACTTCATGCAGAGACCACATTTAAAGATAAAAATATGTATTACATTGAATATGAATAAAAAATATATAGAGATTTATTGAAATACAAAATTAGTCTCAGGACTCTAAATTAGATTCTCAAGGATGAATGGCTGGGTGTCTCAATTATGAATACATACATAAGGTAGATTTTCATAATACTTTTATCCAAATAGTGAGATAATATGTTTATTAAAGTTAATAACTACTCATATTTTGTCTCGGAATTTATATCACAACTACATAAATGGAAGATCATGTGAAGCATGATTTGGATTCATTAATAACTATATCATTTCTATTCCAGAATATAATTTGAATGGGGAAAAAGTTATGAAGAAAAAATATGAGTTACTATAAGAAATTAATAAAAAACCATCAGGAGACAAACTCTTTTTGATACCTATAATGTAAAGTTAAAAATATACAATCTAATCACATAAAATATATTATTAATTTTTGTATTACTTAATTGTTTTTGTTTTTTTAGGATGCATTGGATGTTGATAGTAGTTAATATAGATACCCTGAATTTTTATTTTTTGGTTCTAATTCATTTATATGAAACTAACCGACCACACAAGATGTGTATTCTAAATATGTAATATAATTCAATAAAAATTTTATAGAAAATATTCAAATAATATGTTTAGTATGTGTTTTAACAGTAATTTTATTATGATAGGGTGATCTCTCAATACATTCTTGATAATGGAATGAAGTTGGTTCCTAAAGGTATGAAGCCCGTGGATTACTACAAATGAAAAAAATGTTATTGTATATATAGAAAAATTTAACTATCAAACCTTTTAGAAATAATTTAATTATTTTGTTCAATGTTTCTACAGTGTACAAAATAAGATAATGAAATTGATTTTGGATATTATGTCTTCAAATTTATGATTTAAATAATAAATCATGAAAATACCAGCATCCACCAATAGGAAATTTCGTAAATTAATTTAAATTTCATTAAATATATTTAATTATAATTTTTTTTGTCTATATTTTTTTAGTACTATAAATATTTCCAATAACCTAGTTACTCAAAAGAAGAAATCAATTTGTTTTGAGATGAGTGGGTAGTTTACTTTTTGTCAGAATGTATGTCGATAATGAATTTAGGTGATTATATACTATGTTTTTGATTTAATATGAATTATGAAATTCAAAAGATATTTGGGGTGTGAAGACTTAGTGTCATAAAACTTATATATTATTTTTGATATCTTTATCACAGATAAGTATATGGAGTAAATTAATTTGTTCAGAACCATTGAACTACAAACAATAAAATTTTTGGGAAATCACGAAGGTGAAGGCAGATGTAGAGGTGGAGGTAGAGGAGGAGGAAGAGGAAGAGTCAAAGGAAAAGTAAGAGTCAGAGACCAATGTGAATGAATAGAAAAAGGCGAATACTGAGGTGTAGAATGAGGAAGAGGAGTATAAGAAGGGATGGCTTGAAAACAATAAAATTATTGGGAAATTAAGTAGAATGAGGATCATTCCATGATTTTGTTTGGGAACAATTGTTTAAAAGTGAAAAAAACACTTGTCACTTAAGATAAGATCCATTGTAAAAGTGTTTCAGGTGACTTATTGAAATAATATTTTCACCACTTGTTTAAGTGATTTTATATAGGGTAGTAATCTACATGTAAGATCATTTTGTGTTGGAAGATTCAATTTATCCACTAGTGTTATTGAAGCAACATTTATACAACTACCAATAATCAAAAAGGTATATAATACAACTTAAATGTATGAATAAATATGTGTGTAATCAACCACCAAAGTCAGTAGGTGTATTAAAGAACTATTGGAGGAAAACCAACATTGATATATCATGGTAATTGAGAAGGGATGGTGTCAAAGTGTCCGTTTTCAGTTTAAAATTGACATTTAATACAAAAAAGTTTCATGCAATGAAAACTGAGAAAATGTGATCGGATTGTCTTAATAATTCCGGGAAAAAAATCATAATTTATTTTTGATGTGTATGAATCAGTTTCATGTAAAACCTACACACGATTCCACCTATATGGATCAAAGTGTGTGTTTCCAGTTTAAAATGAAATTTTACTAAAAAACACATGTGTCATACATTTAAGTTGTATTATATACAACTTAAAGTGCATCTTTATGGTGTGACCAGTATGACTCAAAGTGCATCTTTATATTTGAAATTGACATTAATTTTAGTGAAAAACAACAAACATACTAAAAAATGAGCAAAAACATTTTTATTATTGTGATACTTTAGGAAAATGATCAATAGGTCATTTTTTATGCATAGGAATCAACTGCACCTCAATCTGACACATGGTGTGACCGGTATGACTCCAACTATCTATTATCAATTCAAAATTGAAATTTTAATACAAAAAGTGTCACTCACTGAAAATTGTGAAAATGTACTTGGATTGTCTAGATAATTTGGGAAAATGATTCATAATTCATTTGTGATGTGTATTAATTATTCTCATGTCAAAACCACATACTATGCCACTTGTATGGATCAATGTGAATGTTTCTAGATTAAAATGACATTTCAGTAAAAAATAAAAGTGCCATACTCAAAACCAAGTAACAAAATTATGATTGTTTTGATTATTAAAAAAATGATCCATAAATTATTTGTGATGTGTAGTATTCATCCTCACCTCAATTCAGATCATGGTGTGAACCATATGACTCTAAGTGCATATTTTTAATCAAAATTGACATTAATTTTAGTGAAAAAACAACTAACATACTCAAAAGAAAGAAAACACATTTGTATTGTTTTGGTACTGTATGAAAATTATCCATAAGTCATTTTTGATGTGTATGAATCAGCCACACCTCAATCCAATGCACAGTGTGGCTAGTATGACTCCAATTTTCAGTTATCAATTTAAAATTAAAATTTTAATACAAAAGTGTCACTCACTGAAAACCAAGAAAAAATGATTGAATTGTCTTGATAATTTGAGAAAAAATCATAATTTATTTATGATGTGTATGAATCGGTATCATGTAAATCCCACACACAATGTTGCCTATATGGCTCAAAGTGCGTGTTTCTAGTTTAAGTTGATATTTTAGTAAAAAAGACAAGTGGCATACTCAAAACCAAGTAATGTTTTTGATTGTTTTAATACTTTTTTAAAATTATTCATAAGTCATTTGGGATATGTAAGAATCATCCACACCTCAGTTTGACCCACAGTGTGATCAGTATGACTCAAAGTGCATCTTTTTATTCAAAATTGACATTAATTTTAGAGAAAAAGACAACTAACAAAATGAAAACCAAGAAAAAACACTTGGATGGTTAGTTACTTTAGAAAAATTATCCATAAAACATTTTGACATGTATTAATCATCTCCACCTCAATTCTATTCACAATGTGATTGGTATGACTCCAAGAATGTGCTATTAATTTATAATTTATATTTTAATAGAAAAAAGAGTCACTCCTTAAAAACTGAGAAAACACACTCATATTGTCTTAATAATTTAAAAAAATATATTCATAATTCATTTTTAACATGTATGAATTATTCTCATGTCAAAACCACACAAAATTCCACCTATATACCTCAAAGTTCATGTTTCCAGTTTGAAATGACATTTTATTAAAAAACACAAGTGTCCTAATAAAAATTGAAGAAACTCATTTTGGTTGATTTTATACTTTAGGAAAACTATCCATGAGTTATTTGGGATGCGTATAAATTATCCACACCTCAATCTGATGCATGGTGTGATTGGTGTGACTCAAAGTGCATATTTTTATTTAAATTCAATAATAATTTTAGTAAAAAACAAACTAACATACTCAAAACTAAGAAAAAAAAATTTGGATTATTTTGGTACTTTAGGAAAAAAATATTTAAGTCATTTGTGATATATAGTAATCATCCAAACCTTAATTCGATGTAGGGTGTGATTGGTATTACTCTAAGTGTTTGTTATCAGTTTAAAATTGATATTTTAATAAAAAAAGTGTCACTCACTAAAAATTTAGCAAACACCCTCAAATTATCTTGATAATTTGGTAAAATGATTCATAATTTATTTGTGACATTTATGAACTAGTCACACGTAAAACCCATACATGATGTCACCTGTATGGTTCAAAGTGCATGTTTCTAGTTTAAAATGACATTTTAGTGAAAAAAGTAGCATACTCTAAGCCAAGGAAACCCATTTTAATTATTTTTATACTTTATTAAAATTATCCAAAAGTTATTTGGGACATGTATAAATTAGATAAAACTCAATATAATGCATTATGTGGTTTTTATGACTCAAATTATGTCTTTTTATTCACAATTGACATTAATTTTAGTGAAAAAACAATTGACATACTCAAAATCGAGAGAAATAATTTTAATTATTTTGGTAATTTAGGAAAATGATTTATAAGTTATTTTTAACTTGTTGGAATCATCCTAACCACAATCCAATGCATGGGGTGACTGGTATGACTCATAGTGTGTATTTTTATTCAAAAGTAACATTAATTTTAATAAAAAAACAAACTGATATACTCAAAACCAAGAAAACACATTTGTGTTGTTCTAGTACTTTAGGAAAATGATTCATAAGTCATTTGTTACATATAAGAATCAATCACCCCTCAATTAGACTCACAACATGACAGATATAACTTCAATTGTTCCTTTTTAATCAAAATTTACATTAATTTTAGTAAAAAAACAACTGACATATTCTATAATAGTGTTTATTTCTTATATTTGTGTTAAAATTTTTATTTCATTTAAATTTAGTATTTTTATCTTATTTTGGTAATTTTTGTGGCTATTTATGGTTATGTCGTTTGTTTTTAAAATACAATGCACCTGTTTTTGGTATTTTAGTGTGATATAGCATCACACTATAGTTTTCACCTTTATTTGTGCTACTAAATGAACTAATAAAGATAGCCTTTATTAGTATTTTTATAAGTGATAATAAAGGAATCCTTTATCAATGCTTTTTAAAGTAATGATAGTGGTATCTTTATCGGTGTTTCTAAAAGGATTGATAAATATATCCTTTATCAGTGCTTGTAGAAGCTCTAATAAAAGAATCCTTTATCAGCGTTGATAAAGTGTCTCTTTATCAGTGAAAAATAAAAGAACTGATAAATGGTGTCATTTATCTGTGCTTTTATTTGTGCCGATAAATTTACCCTTTATCAGCAATTTTCTAGTGTTAAAAGCTTTTACCTTTTAACCATTCTTAGGTATTCATCACATTTCTTGCACTGATAAAGGAATATTCTTTCACTGTTAAAGGCATGTTTTATAGTAGCATCAGTAGTTGACAAAGAAACTAAATATTTCCTCTTACTAGACTATGAAAACAAGGAATTTCCTAAAAAGTGACTGGTTCCTAAGGAACTTTTTATATCTAATCCACAACCTCCAAAATTAGCATCTGAATATGCACTTAAATTAAAACACAAAGTATTTAGACAAAGTAAAAATATTGAAACAAATTCTTTAAAATATCTCAAAATCATTTCAATAATAATGAAAATAGATTCATTTAGATTTTACTGAAATATTACACATACATAAACAAAAAATTTTATATCAAGTATAATATTAGTAAGATATTACAAACTACCAATCCTACCTCTATATAACTTGTTTTCAACTGGATTACTAGCTTCATCTAAATGAAGTTTTATATTAGTACACATAATAGATTCATAAGACTTACTATTTTCCGGAGAAAAATTATTCAACAAATCAAAAATATTTTTATCTTGATTCAAATTATTTCCAAAATACTTTTGAAAGTTTTTTAATCCAAGAAGGAAATTTAATTTTCCCATAAAAATCATTGCAAACTTCTTTTGAATTAGTTTTTGAAAAATCATTTACATTTTTTTGATTAGTAAAACCAAAAATAACACCACATACATAAATTTTTAGTAAAAGAATATTAGAAGAAGTAATTTTCCTAAAAATATTATAATTATCTAGTCCTATATAAATAAAATTTCTAAAATAAAATATCTAAAAAAATAATAAAATTCCTTTAGTAAAATTTTAAGACCGTAAAGATCATTCGTACGTTTTAAAATAGAATTTGGAAAATGAGGATTTTCAAAACTTGGGGGTTGTTCAACTAAAACTTACTCTATTAAATAACAATTTAGAAATGTAGTTTTCACATCCATATAGTATAGTTTAAAATTAAAATAATATGTATAGGATAAAAGGATCCTATTGAATTCATGTCTTGCAACAGGTGAAAATGTTTCCTCATAATCTATACCTTCCTCCCAAGTATAAAACTTTGCAACCAATCGACCTTTATTTATATTAATTAAACCATGATCATATATATTATTTATGAAAATCCATTTATTTCATATTATAGTATGGTTCATGGTCCTATTAATTAATTCCAAATCATTATTTCTCTTAAACTGATTTAGATCTTATTGCATAAGAAACCCAACTCTCATCATATAAGTCTTCTTCTATTTATTTAGTTTTAAATAGGGATATAAAAGTAGAGAAATTAAATATATTTACAAAATTCCACATAGTAGTAACTCTATCGTCTAGATATCCGATAAGATTCGTCAAATGATGGTTCTTTAATGTCCTAGGTTTCTTAGTTAAGACACTTTTAGGATCCTTGGCTTCATTTTCTTTAGAACTAGATTGATCATGACCATATTATAATCTACTTTAAAACTTAACATTAGAAGAATAAAGTCTCAAGTAATTTAATGAATCATTAGATATATCCATTTTTATTTTATTACAATCAAAGGGATCAATCTCATCAAACTTTAAATGAATTAAATCTTGAACTATCTTAGAATTATTATTAAACATTCAGTAGTATTTGAATGTAGTAGAGAACCTAAATTTTGATTTTCTATTTTTCCACAAATCATAATGTGACTTTTTTAGACGAGTTCTAATTAAGAATTTATTTATAATATACAATAATATATCAAAATATTCTTCAAAAAATAAGTAGATAAACTATAATCGTTTCACATAGTTATTTCCATTTCTTTTATATTTCTATTTTTTTCAAAAATTCCATTTTGTCAAGTTATTCTTAGAGAAGAAAAAAGTATGTTTAATAACTAGATTTTAGAAAAAAGAATTAAATTCTTGATTCTCAAATTATCTTCAACGATATCTTTATAATGGAACTATTTTAAAATATTTTACATTTTGAAACAACTTACAAAAACTCATAAAAACTGAAAATGATTCAATTTTGAATTCAAAAAAGTAAACCTAAGTAAATATGAAAAAATCATAAAAAAATATTCTCTCATCCATGTTTTCACTCTATAAGGTCCAAAAAAATCTATTTAGATATTTTCTAGTTGTTTATATATAGTAACCTTATTGATTAATTTAAAAATGACTTATGCTTCTTTCTAATTTTATATGCATAACAATGTCGTTTTTCATCAAACTTAATATAAGGAAGATCAGAAAATAAATTTTTCTCAGATAATTTAGATAAATAAAATATATTACAATGACCAAGACTTATATAACATATCCAAGATTCACTTAATTCTACATTTAAATAGTTCACATTTTTTTCACATAAAGAACCAAGGTCCAATGTATAAACATTTTCTATTTTAGGTGATATAAACTTAAAAAATTAATTACTAATAATAGAATATGCATCATTAGAAAAATAAATATTAAAACCATCGTCATTATAAATATTACATCTTTTTAGATAAATATTCAATAAAGAACATTATGATCCATGCTGAAACTATAATTTTTTTTATATTTAGAGACTAAATAAATAAAATTATTATTTCATAAAGGATTATAAACATCTCCCATAAATTTATTCTCATATTATTATATTTTTTTAAATAACTTATATAACACATTTCTTCATAACCTAGGGAAATGAATCATAAGAAAGGATGATCTCAGATTCCCATTAATGGTAAATAATAAAGATATCAATCGGTGATTATCTACAAGGATAATGGTTTGAGATCATGATCATAACATACAAATTTCATACCTAATGTTTAAAATATCATAAACATGAGTAGTGGTATATAATTTTTTTTATAAAAAAAGGAAATATTCATGAGAGGGAGGAATCATAAATAATCAGTCATGAGAAATAAGGACATATCATAGACAGAAGAATGTGAAAAATCATAAGCTTGTAACATTGTGAGCATGTATAAATATAAATAAGTTCACTCATTAAGTTAAAGACATGATATATGGTCATTTTATAAACTTTTGAAGATGAAATCAGGTCCACACATAAACTTATGGACATGGAACCAGGTCCATGAATATATATATGGACATAAAATTTGATCCACACATAAACATGTGGACATGAGACTTGGTGGTCCATGCATCATATTGAGAAAATAAAATTAGGTTCACATATATCATAATTATCTCATGAGTTATCCATATTTACCCAATGCATTGAAGTGCTGTCATAGAATCACCCATCACATACTCATAGTACACCACAAGATTATGAAAACATTTAAAATTTCATTATAACTTAACCGATGGAAAATAAAACGGGTTTCATCAATATTTTTTCATCACAACCATAAAACATATAACGAAAGAATAAATACGGAATCATAGAATTGTATCCCTAGTGAAATATATGTAACACCAAAGGATGTCATAATAGATGAAAAATTCCTTTAAAATATCACTTGGAACGTTTATTGAGGAAATAATCCTTTCCATTTTCAAATCACTAATTTAAAATCCTAATATTTCCAAAAGATTTAAGAAAAAATATCATTCAAATGAACCATGGAAACTTGTAAATTAATATTCAATGAATTGATTGTCTCTGATGGGGATAAATTCTATTCATTCCATAAATGTTAAAAACAAATATTTGATTCACACCTTCAATGAAAGCTACCTCGTTCCAAAAAATGACATTAATATTTCTTTAAAATTTTTTATAGAATGTTAAACATGGGTAAACATGAATTTAAAAAATAATTTTATAATAATAAAAAACATTCTTTAAAACATTTTAGAAAATATGGATGTTGAAGAAAAGAGTTTTTCAACTGAAAGAGGGGAAATAAGGTCAAAGTTTCTTAAAAATAATTTTTAGAACCATTTTGAGTACCGTAGAGAAGAGAATGGTACTAAAAAATAAAAAAACTATAAATAACCAAAATATGAGAAATATTAAAGTGGTTTATTATATAATTATCATACAAGGAACTCAATGGATATTTAAGTTTAATCAATCTAAAAAATAAATGGGATTGAAAGATAAAACCCTTACCACTTTGGTAACCTTCAAATCAATACTTTGTTAAAGAGAGAACCTTATATAAATTTTCAAGTAAAATTAATTTTCATGATATTAACCATAAAATAAATTATTTGTGAGTATATACACTACAAATAATAAATAAGTGGTGAATATGACATATGTATCAAAAAAATAAAAGTCATACGAGAAAACCCCTTACCTCAAGTCTCATCTTATTGCATACATATTCAAAAAATAATGTACAATAAATATGTATTTACTATAAATAAATTATATAACTATACTCATATATATAACATCATATATTATTTACTTATAACATATTGGCTACCTCTTTATTAACAATTCCTTATTAAAATCACTATTTTGGATGATAACTGCTCTGTTTTTCATGCATATTTCCATTTGGAAGTCTCAATCCTTGTACTTTGAGATTAGTTACATAATATGAAGAATTTTAATTATGTAATTAGTATAATATTAAATAATTATATACACTTTTATAACTATTAATATAATGTGGTGATGAAATATGAATTAAATTAATTTGTGGAGACAGTTATATGTATATATGTACATGTGATGGTGTAAAGAATCAGAATTTTCCATGTATTTTTTAATTATATGGGAGTATTAAGAGTCTGCGAAAATTGACAGCGCATGATTATTAGGACCCGTGTTCCTGGAATGAATTTCTGAACTTTTTTTTAGGTACGTTCAGTAAATGTGAAAATGAGTTTTTGTAACTTTTGAACTGGTGCTCGAAATTGAAATCTGAGTACACTGTTGAACTCGTGGTGCTGATATTCGCTTAGGGAGACCTTTACCTCGAAGTAGTAGGTCGAGGGGGAAAGATAGTTTTTTGTAATTTCATAGGAGAGTTAAAAAAAATAAAAAAAATAAACAACTTTTATTTTATTTTAATGAAACCCCCCATTTGAATTTTGGTAGTGGGGACCACTCGACTTGATATCCCCCTTTAATGTGTGGAAACTCTTGGTTTTCCCCCAATTAAATGTTCCAAAAGTTAATTGTTTTAATTTAATTTATTTAATAACTTTGGATCCTCATCTCCTGGGGGGAGGATTTGTGTTGGCAAAGGGGAGGTTTTGGGAGAGCCTTGGTGGAGAACTCTCGTAGGAAGAACATCCTCCAATGAAGAACGTCTTCCAGATCAAGAATGAGGAACCAACTTTGAAGCATGTTGCGGTAGCAACAGACATCGGCATCTTCAACGTCTTCAACTCCTTCCTCACAAAATCTCCAAAAAACGTCAAGGTAGGGATTTTTTTATATTTCTTCATGGTTTTTTTGTTGAATTAAATCCCTCGAACCACCTTCGAACAGTCTAACACGAAGGGTGCGATACAAACCAACATGGAATGATCCCACTACAATCCTCCGTATTTTACGTGTTCTTTGCGGGCCATGATGACAGCGGCGACACAATCGTGCCACCGATGGAGTCCACGGTCCATTGACCACGGCGGAGGAAGGTGGCATTCAGCTGACTGTGTGGAACCGGGGCGGTTCACATCCGAGCTGCTGGTAGCGAAGGAGGCTACTACCCGTCGGCCGTGGTGGTGGGAGGACGACGACCGGCACACCGGCCAACCGTGTGAAGGTGGGGCGGCGCACGTCTGTGCCGCTGGTGGAGGAGAAGGCCGTGACGGTGCACCAAAGTGGCCGACAAATGGCCGGCCGTGGGAGGAGCGCTGTACGTCTGCGCCACTGGAAGGATGGCAGACCGTTCCAGCTGGCCATGACGCGCCAAGTGGGACCGCTCCGATGGGTCCTGTGCACCATCCAAAAGGTTCATTGGACCGTTCAAGTAAACTAGGGGAACCTTCCCCCTGGGTGTCAGTTAGGGCGGACCCTACCAGGGCAGGCCACCCGACCGCGGGCCGCACCACATCGGGCCGTGCCACAGCAGGCCACACCCATCGGGCCACATGCAGCATGGCCCGAGTCATGGCTAGCGGGTCGGGCCTCCCACTTCGCGGGCCGGACCACGACCCAGTGGGCCGGGTCGGTCCGACTCGGCTGGACCGGACCTGGGCCCATCTAGACCCAGATACGCTTTCATAGCCATATCTTAAGAATCGGGCATCCTTTTGACGAACTATATATGGCACCGAGATCCTTGGATCGATATAGTTGTTTTGGTATACTCTTATAAAGTTTTGGATAAAGTTGGAGTATGGCTGGGTTGGATCGAACCCGAATCTAACCGGGCCCTCCGAATGAAAACACTAATAACTTACCGAACGAGCATCTGATTGATGCGCCGTCTATCACGTTGGGTCCCTTATGACCTGGAAGACCTTTGAAATACTTCTTCATTGGACTTCATGGCAGTTGAAGTATAGACAAAGGTCTTGATGAGTGGAACCTCCCAGAATCAAGCATGCTTAGTGCGGGAACCCTATAGCTGGTTGTAGTTGAAGAATTTTCAGATCCTATGTGGGTCATCTTCAGATCCTGTGTGGGTCATCTTTAGCGCTTAACGATCCTATGTGGGTCAATGCATACCAATATTTTGTGGATTAACACTCAACGATCCTATGTGGGTCAGCGCATATCAATCCCGTGTCGGTTAGATCCTGTGTGGGTCAGTGGGAGTTAGTTACCTATCGATCCAGTGTGGGTCATATCCTGTCTGGGTCAACAACAATGCTTTTTAACCAAATAATATGATCTTGTTTATGACTATTTATATTTACTTCTATACTTAAGTTATACCTGGTGTGAGGTGAGTCGTTTCCTTCATGGTGATACCTCTGTGGTATTCTTCTATGTGGCATTACCTTTATGGTAATCATTCCTTCGTGGAACAGTTGTGCATTGGCTAAATAGTTGGGACTTGTATTCCTCATGAATGTGATGGGTATACTTGATAACTTAGGTATATGTATGGAAATATACCTAAGTAGGGTTGACTATTGTTTCCATGCTTTTTGGTTTATCCTTTGTGGATTTGAGAGACCTTCAGGGGTCTCGGGGTCCCTATTGAGTATTGTTATACTCACCCCTACATGGGATATGCTCACACCTTGTTGTGTCTTTTGTAGACGACAGACAATGCTGATTGAGGATGAGGGTACTAGGACTGGATACTCCTCATAGGTGGAACTTAGATGAGGCATACCACAAAGACGGTCGTTTGAGAGATGTACCTACCCTTCCGGTAGGATCCTTGGTGGGTGTTCACAGGAGCTGTTTTCAGTTTTACTTGTACTTTCTAGTTGGGATTATATTCTGGCCCCTTTACTTACTGTACTCATTATGTTTACTATTTAGATTACTTTGTGCTTGTATTCTGTTGTGTGCTCAGATTGTGTGAGTTCGCAGGTTTAAAGAAAATTACTTCCCAGATTTAGGGATATGCCTCTCTGGTGCTAGTCACCAGCCCCTGAACTAAGGATGGCGGGCTTGGGGTAGTCATGAAATAGCCCCCGAGGGATGGGTCATGAAAAATTGGTATCAAAGGATTCGGTTCTAATGAATAACTTGGACTCATATTTTTTTGAATCAAAAATAGTTTTATGTGTTATGAGTGTGGTTATCAGTTTGGGGTATCTAGTGTTGGTGCAGTAGCCGACGTATCCATACACCAGGATCCTAACTTCTGATTTCTGACTCAGTACACAAAAACACTGATTGCACGTGTGTTTTTGAAAAGTTTTCTTTTTGATCACTTTGAGTCAGATCGATAGGTATAACTTAATGACTACGGAACACCTGTTTATTTTTAGGATGTCTCTACATAGAGAGCCAGCCGGGGTTCTAGGTAGAGTATGTGATGACAACCCACTAAGCGACGAGGATTTGGTGTCGGGCCCCCTTTCGGCATTTGTACCATCGGGTGGTGTACTAGAAGCACCACTACCTGTTGGGAATCCAATGACACTATCCCCAGTAGTAGAGGGTGTATGCCACTTGATTTCATTTCACAAGTTCCAGCGCTAGAGTCCACTAAGGTTCTGGGTCGAGACGGATCCACAAGCGGCTGAGGATTGGCTAGAGGTCGTGGTTAGAGTTTTTCGACTGGTAGGGACACCACCTGATCTCATAGTGATCCTTGCCTCCAGTATTCTTCAAGAAGCAAGAGGAAGATGGTGGAGCTTGATGCTCCAGGTTCACGATGAGGTGACTCTCGTCTCGATGGACTTAGAGAGCCTTTTTAGTCCAGGGTTTGTCCCAGCGACCCTACACTCAGTGCGTATACATGAGATTCTCCACTTGCAGCAGGGTAGCATGACCGTGTCTCGGTATTCAGCGAGCTTCACCGACCTATCACACTACTACATTGACATGGTGCGGAACCCCTTTCTTCAGGGCCTAGACCTTCGAGTAGGGGCTCAGATGGGATATTAGAGCTTCGATGATTTCTCTCAGCATTCCGATGCAGGCAGGGGTGTTAGAGTGAGCACCCTTAGTGGAGAGATTCCTTACTGAATAGACACCAGCAGTGAGACCCACCACCAGGAGCTATGTAGCAGAGACATCTACAGTTGGTAGAAAACAAATGATGTAGAGGTCCAAGAGGACCAGACCTACAGGTGGACGACCGCTGGATATAGGGTTGGTTGTGCAGGGCTCTCAAGACAGAGTTGGACCGGTGAGGAACATGAAGTATTATTTGTGTGGTGGGAAGGGTCACATGTCTCATGACTACCCGTCCTGATGTATGGATGACCAACAGACGGTCGAAGGACCTCCTGGGCAGAGGTTAAGATTCGATCGAGGAGGTCTGCAGGCAGCAGGCAGACGTGGAAGAAAAGTTGGCCGTGCAGTAGGCAGTGGGCGGTGATTTAAGGTTCTACCACCACCACCTCCAGGTGTTCCACCCTAACCACAAATAGCAGGTGGACAGGGACGATCTCAACTATAGGCAACTGGGGCCTATGACCACAGATATCTAGAGATGATACGAGGTACGATCTATGTCTACTCCACCCAAGATGCAGCACTAATAGACACAAGTGTGAGTCACTCTTTTATTGCCACAACTTTCGTTCGGAGATCAGAGATTCTATTGGATCCGTTGGCTCGATACTTATGACTAGAGACTCCTACAGGAGAGGATTCGATGATTACACACCAATGATGGAAGTGTGATCTTACTCTAGGAGGCAAGAGCTTTGGCTGAGATCTTCTAGTAGTGGCGTTAAGTCCATACTATTTCATATTTGGTAGGGAATAGTTATCTACAACCCATGATCAGATCCACTGTATTAGGATCAAAGTGTGGTGTTTCATCATGGATGGGACTAGGTTTTTCTTCACTGGTGAGAAGAAAACCTTTGCAGCACATGATTGAATTACCCAGAGGAGGGTGCGGCCGATCACACATCAGTTGGCTAGCCTTACCCTCAGAGCGGTTGACATTGAGAGTCTGAGATTTCCTATAGTGGTGGATCTGTACGCTGATGTTTTCCCTGATGATGTTCCGGGTATACCTCCTCATAGAAATGTGGACTTTTATATTGACTTATACCCTAGTATGACACTAATATCTACACCCGCATATCATATGGCTACCACAGAGCTTCGAGAGCTGCGAGTATAGCTGGTGGACTTACAGAGCTAGGGTTTCATTAGGCCGAGTGTTTCTCCTTATGCAACCATAATTTTGTTGGCCAAGAAGGCGAATGGGAATTTGAGACTATTTTTGGACTATCGATGCCTAAACCAGGTGACCATGGAGAACAAGTACCTACTCCTGAGGATTGATGATCTCTTTGATCAGCTGAAGGGAGCATAGTGGTTTTCGAAGATAGACCTCATATCAGGATATCACCAACTCAGGGTACGAGATGAGGATGTGGAGAAGGCGGCCTTCAGATGTCGATATGGCCATTATGAGTTCTTGGTTAGGCCATTCGGCGTAACCAATGCCCCAACAGTGTTCATGGGACTCATGAACAGGATCTTCCAACCATACCACGATCGTTTTGTAGTAGTCTTCATCGACAACATCCTGATATACTCAGGATGGAAGAGGAGCATGCCTGCCATTTTCAGGTAGTTCTAGACACACTCATAGAGAACCAGCTTTATTATAATCTCTCGAAGTGTCAGTTATAGATCTTAAAGTCCACTTTCTGGGACACATCATCTCGGAGGTTGGAGTTTTGGTAGATCCATCTAAGGTTGAGGTTGTTCTTGCTTGGGAGCCACCCAGGAGTGTGACGTAGGTGCAAAGTTTCCTGGGTTTATCCAGTTACTACTCAAGGTTTGTTCCTGACTTTTCCAGAGTTGCGACACCCTTATCAGCATTGACAAAGAAGGGGATACCCTTCACGTGGTCAGAGAGATGCCAATGGAGTTTCCAAGATCTGAGGCAGAGAATGATGAGTGCCCCCATCTTTAGGCTACTAGAGGAGGGTGTTGGGTATGTAGCTTACTATGATGCATCAGGGATCGGGCTTGGATGTGTCCTGATGCAAGAGCGAGTAGTGATCACATATTGTTCTTGAAATCTGAGACAACATGAGAAAAACTACACTACCCATGACCTGGAGTTAACAGCAGTGGTCTTCACCTTGAAGATGCGGTGACATTACTTGATGGGAAAACATTTTATAGTCTACTCTAATCACAAGAGTATCAGATATATATTCTCTCATAAGGACCTAAACCTGAGACATCGACGTTGGCTTGTGTTCCTCCAAGACTATGACTTCAAGATAGTCTATACTCCTGGGAAGGGGAACATAGTAGAAGATGTACCTAGTAGGATATATGGTATACAGTTGCTTAGTGAGGAAATGAAGCAGCTATCCACTTTGCAAATATCCTATGTGGATCGAGATGGAGCAGCTTATCATCAGTCTCTAATAGTCACTCCCCCACTCCTTTAGTGAGTCAGGGAGGCACAGCTTGGGGACACCGACTACGAGGCTCGACGTGCTCATATATCCACATGATAGGCACCTGATGGATTTTTTGAAGGCGGGGAGCACGTCATCCTCTTCAGAGGACATACTATGGTACCGGTGGAACTACGCACTAGTAGAAAAATGATTTTTAACGTCGCCAGTTTGACGTCGGTTTCTTATAAACCGACGTAAATAATTTTTACGGCGATTTTTTGGCGTCGGTTTTTAAAAAAACCGACGCCAAAAAGGGAAAAAAATTGTTTTGGCATCGGTTCCTAAAACAACCGATGCAAAAAACTAAAAAATATAAATTTTGGCGTCGGTTTTTATGAAAACCGACGCCATAAATGTTTTAAAGAAAATTTTTTGGCGTCGGTTTTTTAACAAACCGACGCTAAAAATTAAAAAAAAACTACTTTTCGCGTCGGTTTTTTTAAAAACCGACGCGAAAAGTTAAAATATATTTTTGGCGTCGGTTTTTATGAAAACCAACGCCAAAAAATTTAAAAAAAAAATTATATTGTTTTAGATAATTCTCTAATCTTTGATTTGACTGGTCGTGGAGCAAAAACGGAGTTACGGATTAAAAGTTATGGCCTTTGAAAGTTGAACTTCTTTAAGACTTCTTTTAGAGAAGGTCAACTTCCGACATCCATAACTTTTAATCCGTAACTCCGTTTTTGCTTCACGACCAGTAAAATCAAAGATTAGAGAATTATCTAAAACACTGTAATTTTTGTTTTTAATTTTTGGCGTCAGTTTTCATAAAAACCGACGCGAAATGTAGTTTTTTTTAAATTTTTAGCATTGGTTTGTTAAAAAACTGACGCCAAAGATTTTTTTTAAAACTTTTATGGTGTCGTTTTTCATAAAAAGTGACGCCAATTTTTTTTTTCATTTTTTGCGTCGGTTTTTTTATGAACCGACACCAAAAAGGATATTGATTGACATTTTTTGCATCAGTTTTCTAAAAAACCGACGCCAAAAGACCAATGTAAATACTATTTTGCGTCGGTTTCAAAAAAAAACCGACGCCAAAGAGTAACGTGGGATCAGAATTTCAATTTTTTCACAACGCGTGTTTAACTTTTTAAAATCCCGCCTACATTTTCATACAACGCAATTGAAAATATTTTCGTTTACTATATATATATCCAGTTTCTCCTTCTTTCATCATTTTCAACATCTTCGATTCAATCACGATTTCAATGCGAATTCAATCATTAATTTGAACATGGTACATATTCTATTCATTTGTTTTCTTTATTATTATTATCCTTCATTTCTAAACAACTCGATTGGCTTTCTTATAATGATGATTCATTCTCATTTCTAAATACAAGTTATATGATAATAAAAAACATATCATTTCGATGGAAGCCCCTAAAACCATTGAAATATGTTTGATGTATTATGATTATTTTATTACATTTGGTGTATATGATTTTAATTTATGTTTATCATGTTTTCTTTGAAACGAGTTGTATCAATCAAAACTTTGATAGGTTCAACTTCTAACGGCGATAACTTTTGAACCGTAACTCCGTTTTAGGTCCACAGCCTGTCAAATCGAAGCTTAGGAAATGATCTAAAACCTAGAAAAAAAAATTTGATTTTTGGCGTCGGTTTTTATAAAAACCGACGCGAAAAATATTTTTTTCATTTATGGCGTCGGTTTTTTTAAATAACCGACGCCAAAACTACTTTTTTTAAATTTTTTGCGTCGGTTTTTATGAAAACCGACGTGAAAAATTATATGAATTATTTTTTTTGGCATCGTGTTTTTACAAAACCGACGCCAAAAAACGAATGTTATTCATTTTTCGCGTCGGTTTACAAAAACCGACATAAAAATTCATATTTTTTACGTCGGTGACTTCGACGTCGGTTAAAAACCGACCTCCAAAATAAAAAAAAACCGACGTTAAAAACCGTTTTTCTACTAGTGACCAGAGGATGTGTTGAGGGAGTTCCATACATCCCCTCTAACGGTACATCTAGGAGTGGTGAAGATGTACCAAGACCTCTGGAATCAGCACCAGTGGTCAAGAATGAAGAAATATGTAGCAGAGTTCGTCTCACGGTGCCTCACTTGTCAGCAAGTGAAGGAAGAGAATTAGGTTCCAATGTGCTTAGTTCAACCACTAGAGGTTCCAGAGTGAAAGTGGGATGGAATCTCCATGGGCTTTGTGATAGGGCTTCTACGCACATCCAATGGTCATGATTCCATCTAGGTTATCATTGACCGACTCACTAAGTCTCCCCACTTCCTACATATCAGAGAGCAAGGAATAGTAGAGGGCTTGGGGTGCCTCTATGTGTAGGAGATTGTGTGGCTTCATGGTGTGCCATATATGATTGTCTCCGACCATGATATACATTTTACTTCTCGGATATGGAAGGGGTTGTAGGAAACGTTTGGGAATCATCTTTGATTGAGAAACGCCTTCCATCCTTAGATGAATGGTCAGACAGAGCATACCATTCAGACCCTCAAGAACATGCTACATGCTTATGTCCTTGATTTTGGCCACAGCTGGGAGGATCACTTGCCCATGGTGGAGTTTGCGTACAACAATAGGTACCACTCCCCCATTGGTATGGTAGTATTTGAGGCATTATATGGTCGACCTTGCAGATCACCTCTGTGTAGGACTAACCCAGGGGATTCAGTACTCATGGGACCAGAGATGGTACGAGCTACCATAGAGAAGGTGTAGATCATCCAAAAGTAGATGAATACTGCAAAGAGTAGGCAGAAGTCCTATACTGACTGGATATAGAAACCACTTGAGTGTGGGGATGGTGACCATGTCTTTCTACGGGTATCACCTTGACGAGGTTTGCAGAGATTTGGCTGGGGCAACAAGTTATATTCGAGGTTCATCAGACCCTTTTAGGTCCTCAACGGAGTTGGAGAGGTGGTGTACTGCCTAGCTCTTCCCCCACAGTTGCATCAGGTGCATGATGTTTTCCACGTATCCCATATGAGGAGATACGTTCATGATCGATCTCACGTCATCGACCATGGTGAGCTTGACTTAGATGATGGGGAGATGTTTTTGGAGGTTCTAGTATAGATTGAGGATCGAAAGGAGAGAGTTCTATGTGAGTGATCGATACCTCTGGTGCATGTTCGTTGGCATCAAGGGAACCTCCAGGATAGCACTTGGGAGCGGGAGGCTCATATTCGTGCTCAGTACCCCCACTTGTTTCCCTAGTTTGTGTTGGGGCTTGTAGGGATGCAAATCCCTGAGATGGGGAGAATGTTAAGACTTGAAATTTTCCATGTAATTTTTTTTAAAATTATATGGGAATACTACGAGTCTACAAAAATTGACGGTGCATGATTATGAGTCCCGGTGTGTCTGTAATGAATTTATGAACTTTTTTAGGTACATTCAGTAAACATGTGAGTGGGTTTTTGTTACTTTTGAACCGGTGCTCAAAATTGAAATCTGAGGACACTGTTGAACGAGCAGCACCGATATTCACTTAGGAAGACTTTCACCTCGACCACAGTAGGTTGAGGGTGGAAGATAGTTTTCTTAAATTTCATGGGAGAGTTAAAAAAATAATTAAATAAAACAAAGAATATTTTTTTATTTTAATGAAACCCCCCATTTGAATTTTGGTGGTGGGGACCACCCGACTTGAACTCCCCCTTTAATATTTGGAAACTCTTGGTTTTCCCCCAATTAAATGTGCTAATAATTAATTATTTTGATTTACTTAATTTAAAAATTTTGGATCCTCATATCCTTGGGGAAGATTTATGTTGGAAAAGGGGAGATTTTGGGAGATCTTTGGTGGAGAAATATTGAAAGAAGAACGTCCTCCAACAAATAACGTCCTCCGAATCAAGAATGAGGAACCAACTTTAAAGTGTGTTGCGGGAGAAACAGACGTCGGTGTCTTCAACATCTTCATCTCCTTCCTCCCGAAATCTCTATCAAACATCAAGGTAGGGATTTGTTTATATTTATTCATGGTTTTTATGTCTAATTAAATCACTTGAAACACCTTCTATTAGTCTAACACGGAGGGTGTGGGACAAACAAACATGGCCCGATCCCTCTTCAATCCTCCCTATTTGACGCATTCTTTGCATTCCACAATGACGGCAACGACACAAACGCGCCGCCGAAGGAGTCCACGGTCTGTCAACCACGATAGAAGAAGGGGTGGCCAACACCTATGCCGACCATGTGGAACCGAGGCAGCGTGTGTCTGCATCACCGGTAGTGAAAGATGTCATGACCCGTTGGCCACAGCTGTGGGAGGACGGCAACTGGCACACCGACCGGCCGCGTGAAGGTGGGGTGGCGCGCGTTTGCGCCACCGGTAGAGGAGAAGGCCGCGGTTCATCGTTCTTGGCATCACACCAAAGATACCGACAAATGGGAGGCTTCAGGAGGAGCGGAGCACGTCTGCACATCTAGAAGGAGGGCCGACTGTTCCGGCTGGCCACGTCGCGCTGAGCGGGACCACTCCGGCAGGTCTTACGCACCAGCCGAATGGTTCGTTGGACCATTTGGTTAAACTAGAGGGCATCTTCCCCCTGGGTGTCGGTTCGGGCGGACCCAGCCATGGTGTGCCACCTGACCATGGGCCACACCTAGAAGGCCACTCTGAGCGGGCCGCACCACATCGGGCCACTCCGAGCGGGCCGCATCGGAGCATGTCATTCTGAACGGGCCGCATTGCAGCGGGGTGTGCCTAGTGGGCCGCGCCGCAGTGGGCTGCACCGAGTGAGCCGCACCCAGTGTGGGCTAGGTCATGCCTAGTGGGTGGGCCTACCACTTCGCAGGCCAGACCTGGACCGGGTCGAGCCGGACCCAAGCCAATCTGGACCCAAATGCGCTTTCATAGCCATATCTTGAGAACTGGACGTCGGTTTGACGAAACTTCTACGGTACTAGGATCCTTGGATCGGGTCAGTAATTTTGGTATAATCCTATAACGTTTTGGATAAATTTGGAGTACGTTCAGGTTGGATCGAACCCAAATCCAATTGGGCCCTTGGAACGGAAACACAAATAACTTACAGACTGGGCATCCGATTGATGCACTATCTGTTGTGTTGGGCCTCTTATGATGTGGCGGACCTTTGGAATACTTTTTCATGGGACTTCATGACAGTTGAAGTATTGAATGATGTATTGAGGAGAAGAAACTCCCAGAATCAAGAATGCTTAGTGCGGGAACCCTGCGGCTGGCTGTACATAAAGAATCTTCAGATCCTATGTGGTTCATCTTCAGATCACGTGTGGGTCATCTTCAGATCCTATGTGGGTCAGCTCATAATAATCCTGTCTGGGTCAGCGCTCAGCAATCTTGTGTGGGTCAGCACATACCGATCCTATCTGGGACAGATCCTGTGTGGCTCAGCGGGGGTTAGTTACCTATTGATCCCGTGTGGGTCAGTGGGGGTTAGTTACCTATTGATCCAGTGTGGGTCAGATCCTATGTGGGTCAGAGGAGGTTTGTTACCTATCGATCTTATGTGGGTTAGTGGGGGTTATTTACCTTTCGATCATGTGTGGGTCAGCAATAGTGCTTCTTAACTGAATAAGATGATTTAGTTTATGACGAATCATCTGTACTTCTATACTTAATTTATACCTGGTGTGAGGTGAGTCTTTACCTTTGTGGTGGTACCTGTGTGGTATTATTTTGTGTGGAATTACATTTTTGGTACTTACATTTGTGGTGTTACCTTCTTGGTAATCATTCCTTTTTGGAATAGTTGTGCATTGGCTAGGGATTTGAGCCTTGTATTCCTCATGAATGTGATGGGTATATTTGATAACTTAGATATATGTATGAGAATATACCTAAGTTGGGTTGACTATTGTTTCCATGCTTTGTGGATTATCCTTTATGGATTTGAGAGACATTTGGGGGTCTTAGGGTCCCTACTGAGTATTGTTATACTCACCCCTGCACGGGCTACTCCCACACCTTATTGTGTCTTTTGTAGATGACGAACAATTCTGACTGAGGACGAGGGTACCAGGACTGGAGACTGCTCAGAGGTGTACCTTAGATGAGGCATACCGTATATACAACCATTTGAGAGTTGTACCTACCCTTTAGGTAGGATCCTTGGCAGGTTTTCACATGATATGTTTTTAGTTTTACTTGTACTTTCCAGTTGGGCTTGTATTCCATCCCCTTTACTTACTGTACTCACTATGTTTACTTTTTAGTTTACTTTGTGCTTGTATCCTGCTGTGTGCTTGGATTGTGTGAGTTCATCGGTTTAATGGAAATGCCTTCCCAGATTTAGGGATATGCCTTTCCGGTGCTAGTCATCTTCCCCTGGCCTAAGGATGGAGGGATTGGGGTAGTCACAGCATGGGCCTCAAGGGATGGGTCGTGACAGATGGTTTCACTTTTTGATAGATGGAATAAAAGAAAGGTAAATTATAATAAATGTTTTCAGAAATATAATAATATCATAAATTTTATATATAATAATAAAACATATCTTTATTACCATTAAATTAAAGAGAAAATAAAAAATGAATCATATCGCTTCATGGAGGTGGTGGTCCACACGTACAGACGAGCAACATTATTATTTTTCAAATTAGGAAAATGTAAGAAGGTAGATAAGATATTATAATTATATAGATATAATTATGTAATAAATATCACATATAAACATTAAATCCATCATAATAACCAATCGAGAATTATGGTGATGAAGAAAGAATCATATCGCTATTTGGAGGTGATAGTGCACACATATCCATGAATGATACTATTCATTTCCCATTTGATGGAAAGGAGGTGGAAAATTGTTGTACCATAATTATAATACCATATTATCATATTTATTATATTGGATTCATCATTTTATGATAGATACAATAAATTTAGAGGAGGTAGAGGAAGAAATAAAATTGAAAGTACCCAGTTAAGAGTTATACTGCTTTCTGAGAGACCTATTTTGGATTACACCTTAAGACATGTAAGGATGGCATTTTAGAAATAAAATAATATTTTGGAAATTTTTAAGGAATCTAAGAAGGAATTATGTGTATTATTTTTTAAAATAGAAGGATCCTGATGTATAGATAATAGAGGAGAGGCAGTATCCTTTTATAAGGGAGGGAAAATACTCACTTGGAATTACATAAAATATTAAATTATATATATATATCATAATAATGTAAATTTGAACCAAGGAACCCCAAATTATAATAAAATATGTTATAATGTATAAATAGACTCAACTAATAATATTTATAAATGTCTTGGATGCATTATAAGCCTTATATCCTAGTTAAACTACTTTAAACCCATTTTATCCTTTATCGTGATGACATGACTTTTTACCATGATAACATAATTATTTTACCAAAAATAAAAAGATCCTTTTAAAAAATTTATAAATTATGATTAAAAATTTGGAATCCATTTTTTCATATTAAATTTCTATAGGTGGTAGAAATTAATTTTATTATAGAACACAAAATTCATGAAAAATAGTTTTTAGGAAAATACCTGAATTAATAATAAATATTATTTCACCTTGAAATAAATTAATAAATTGGTTTATATAATTTTTTTGGTTAAATAATAAAAAATTAAGGATTTTATACATTTAGAAAATTCCAAAACTGAATTACATCTTCCAACCATGTCATTAATTGCAAAGACTCAAAAATAGTTTTTAATTTGAATTAAATATAACTAATATTTTACAAAAGTCAATATTGGGATCACAAATTAAAAAAACATTTTTTAATATATTATTTAACTCTATAAAAATATCTTTTTTCTAAAACCACTCATATAATATGATAATGTCATGTTTTAAATAAGTTTTAATCTTTGACACATAGGTTTAACCTAGTTTCATCTCATTTACGAAGGTGACAAATCTTTACCATGGTCACTATTAATAATGAATAGAAATTAATTTGACTCTATTATATTATATTATATTAATTGTGAAAATTAAAAATATGGAATCCATTTTATCAAATTTAACTAACAAAAGTGGAATAATACCTTTTAAATTAAATGTGTAAAATGAGATGAAAAGAGATTTTCCAGAAAAAATGTTTTCTACGGAAATAAAGCAAAAAATTGATTCTAATGAGATTAATTGAATTACTAAAAAAATAAATTAAATAATATTAATTTTAAATCATTTTAAAATAAAATGAAAATTTATAAATTCTTGGAATGAAAATAATGTTTTTAATAAAAAATAATATTTCTTCTATTCACTGAAGAATATGTCTTTTTAAAAAAATTCAAAAAATTCATCCTAAGTTAATTTTGATATGTTGATTTTAAAAATTATTTAATTTTTTAAAAATAAAATTTTCCAAAGTTGTATAAATTAATTATATTTTGTATAAACAAAATGTAATAAAAATTATTTTTGAAGAGAAGCCAGTTTGTACCCATCATTTAAAAGGGTCGTCCTGGACATGGACCAGGAAGAGACTCTCAAACTCATTGATATCAATGATGAACATGAAAAATTTGTTTTAAGGCTTCAATATTAGGCTAATTTCTTATGTGGTACTTCTAAAGGGAGGCGATTTCTCGGGATCATTTTGACAGGTGGAGTGAGATGCTTTGTGTAACACCCCGAAATTTTATGAAAAATATTCTTTTTAATTTCACTAATGTCTTGTGTTGTACGCTACACCAAAAGGAGCTTTCACAACACACATCCTTGACTTGCCTTGTATTACACGCATTCGCGACCTTCCTCGATAGCGTGTGTAGTACGCAATGCCGAGTTTCACTAAACAACGATATGCTATTAAAATATTATTAAAACTAGCCGTTATGAATAGTAATAACCACATTTTAAAATTTTAGAAATTTTATCTCTCAAAATGGACTTCATTTTTGGATTCGGAGTATCGAATTTAGCCTAAGGTGAAATTTTGGTACTTTTTGGATAACTTTCATATTCCGATGAATAGTGAAAATTACTAAATTTTAATTAAAAACAACTTTTTTAATCGAAATAATTAATAGTGATAAATTATTAATTTGAGTGGTTTTAAAGTATATTTAGAATATATTTTTACAATTTAATACAATTTTGGTCATTGGATGTAATTTCACATTTAAACCAGTTATAAACTAGTGTCAATCTTTTGATAGTTATTATCTCTTAAAAACACGCTATTTGTTTTGACGACCAGAATTAATTTTTAAATTAGTTAATGAAACTGATATGTTTTGAATTTTGTAAAATAGACATCATTTTTGAGTTCATAATATCAAATATAGCTTAGGCTTAATTTTTGGTATTTTTCTGAAAACTTTCAATTTTCGATGAATAGTGAAACCACAAAGTGGTAGTTAAAAAAACTGAATTGTTCATAAAACTTAATTTTACCACTTCTGTGAGTGGAATTTCGAAAATCCGAGAGACACGGTGAATATCAAGGACTAAAATGTGGTTCAATGAGATGAAAATAATTTTTGGTGAATAGTAACTTTTTAGTTTTATTTACCACGGTTAAAAGTAAATAGGGTAATTAAGGGTAGAAATGATATTATTATTACCCTAACACATGTCCTAATTCTATTGGACAAGTGTAATTCGACCAAAAACAAACTTAGGAATAAAATATGACCATTTAGGCCCACTTGGATTAGATTAAGACATTTATTATTAAGTTATTTAAAGAAGGGTTAAAAGAGTTAAAATCAAAGTTTATTTACTAATACATTTTTAATATGAGGATATACATAAGATAAATTCGACTATAAATATTCATTAGAAAGAAAAAAAATATTTCCTACATAATGGTATTTTATTTGTAATTTTTAGACATTAAATAATTTAATTTATTTATGACACAATGATGATGCAATAATTATCTTATTAATGAAATATTGACATAATTGATGTTATAAACACCAAAATAAATGTAATTTGAGACTTTTTATGAATTCCACTAATTTTCTAGGTTACTATGATATATTAGTGTTGATTTAATTAACTTTGTTAGAACATATAATTCTGTTATGACTTTCACAAAAATCATATATCAAATAGTGTCAAAATTGACACAAAATAGTTTTTAAATAAAATATTATATTATTAATTGTTATTTTATTCCTAAAAATCTAAGGTTCGGCCAAATGACTTAGATAAGGATATATATATTAATAATAAACAATTTGGGGTTCGTTTGGCATGTTATAGTAAGTGTATTAACCATATAGTGTAAGAAAACAAAAAGACACGGTAAAAGTAAAATTATTTAACTTAGAGTTAAATCTAATTGATAAGGTTAAAATAATAACCTAAACTTGTCTAAATCCTATTGTTTGATAGGATTTCGACCCATACCCACTTTAGCTTAGAAATAAGACCCTTTGGAACCATTATAAACCGATTTTGACTTTAATATAAAATAATATTTTGAGATATTCCTAAGGTGCCCCTCTCCTCCCTTATAAAAGGACACCTCCTCCCCCTCCTCCTCACACCAATTTGAGCACTCAATCTCAGCCAAACCCTGCCGAAATCCCTTATCAACTCCCCTAGAATAATCCTAGAGGTCCTGGTATTCTTCAAAGACCAATCTTAGTTCCCTAAGTGGAGGATTCAAAGAGGCGTTCCAAAGAAGAGGTAATATCCATTACTGATCTTTTCAATTTCTTTCTTCTTCAACTTCATCTTCTTTAGTTGTTTCATGATAAAGTAATAACATCAGTATTACTTACATAATGATATATTATTATAAATATGAAACAACCCTAATTCACCTTATATCCATCCTACGGAAAAATGAAATCCTTGCGCGTGCGTACGTACGGAATACCGTCTCCACGTCGTGGTGTAATCTATTTTCCACCACCACCTTAATAGGATGGGTATAATGGTGTAAAGAGTAACTATATATGATTATTATAAAGTGATATTGATACTGAAATAGTCTACATACACTTCAACACAATTCCACGACCATGAGAACGATATCATCGCTCGTGCGTACGTACGGACTACCGTCTCCACGACGGGATGAGATTCATTCTCAATGATTAACCATTCATGAATGATTATAAAGTATATATAATAAGTACTAATGAAATATATGACATAATAATGATACTGTATTTATGTAAATTTATATGTATGTCATCTACTTAATTCCATTCACTTCAATAAGGAAACGAAAACAGCGTTCATGCGTACGTACGGACTACCGTCTCCATGAACGGTGTATTTCATTACATTTATCGATATATTATATATATATATATATTCTGAATATATATTATATATAAATCATGTTTTACATTCTGGATATAAGTAATCATGATCCAAGTAATCATATTAATAATTACAAGTTAAAAACACGAACGACAAATGAGACGATTTTACCCAAAACGCTACTTTAACATGAATTTACAAAAGAACGGGTAATATAAAGTCATAAGTGGACCATATATGATATAATAAAAATTAATATGATTCTGGAATAAGTCAATAACATGATTTAAATCATTATACAGGAGGTTCGGACACTTACAAAGCAAGTCAGACCTAAGGTAAGGGAAATATCACAATCTCATTTTTATCCGAGATTGTTTATACTTTGGTATTTACTGGGGTGTATTTTATCATCCACATCCATGTTTCCTCAATATGTAATATTATTTCCATTCACCTACAAATGTTTAAATCCTATTTTACCCTTAGGTGAGTTTTTAGTAAAATATATGAAAGGAATCTTTTGTCGTTTTTCGTACGAGGTATTTTTTTGACTTTTCCGACAAAAGTACGCGAAGAATGTTTTTTTAACTTATACGGCAAGAATGGATTTTTAAAACATTATTTCCAAGAATCTTCCTTTATAAGTTTTCAATTTTATTTTTAATCAACTTCTTTTAATTTATAATTGTATGACATGTTAAGAAAAGAAAAGTGTTTTTGAAGTAGAAAGGATATTTTCCTCAAGAATTCATTTCAAGTGTTTTTTTTTCAAAATTATTTTCCATCTAAGATAATATAGGGTTCTGTTTTTATCCCTATTATTACATTGATTTGATTATGTTTTGATGGAATTATTTTTATGAAGTCATTTACCTTATATGATTTGTTTTATGATGTCATGATGTTTCAAGAATCCCATTTTTGTTACATGTGTTATGCGATGATGTATGATTTATGATTATGTGGCACACATAAGAAAGGATTCATTATGAGATGGGTGGGACCTATATCTCCCTCCAATGCATTGGGTAAATATTTTATATCTCATGAGATAGAAATGGCTGGAATGGTAGGTTATACCGGTTCAGTGAAACAGGACTGAAACGAGGGTTACTCGATTCAGAAAGGGACTTTGTCCACTAAGATAGTCTTGGCAATGAGTCTTGACTAACAAGAAATGATTCTCTATTATTATGTGTGAATGCCAAAAAGTTTCATGTTTTAAGTTATGATTATTTTGATTAAATTTCTCTGCCATGATTTATCCCATGTTATGAAATTATGCTCTCTTTTGTAGGTTATGATTTCCAAAATGTTATGTTCTTATGAATATGATGTGATTGATATTTCTTTTTTTTACCCTTACTGAGCATTTGAGCTCACCCTTTTATGTTTTCTTTTCCCCAGGATATAAAGAAAGGTTTTAGGTATAAAAAAATTAAGATCTTTATGGTAGATATTGGAGATCTTTCACCACGATTAGAAGATTACGTTCCGAGTTTCCAAAGACACTAAACTGTTACGATCCTTGTGTGTGTATTTTTTGTTATGTACTAAGTATTCCGCAAATGTAATGTAATGTCTATGTACGTCAGGCTTCGGGTCTCTACACTTTGATGTACCATAATTCCCAAAAAGTATAACTTTTTAACATGGTGGATAAGAAAACATGATGTCATGACTGAAGAAAACATTAAAAAATGGGAATATCCTTAGTCTCTAAGTGCTTGTTATGCATGAAAAATTAGGAATAAATCTTGAACCATATTTTTTTTATGGGGATTGGGCGCACACAATATGGAGCTATTTTCGGGATTTATGACCTTCTCTTCCCAGTTGTTCCTTGGTGCAATCTTCCAAGATTGGTGGTTCCATGGTGTAGGTGACACATGACATAAAAGGGTGTTTAGTTCTATTGTACTAAACAAAGGATGCAGGTGCATCTGGAAGGAAATAAACAAGGTCCGACACGAGGAGGTTTCTGCTATGGGGAGGTCACTTATCATTATAACTAGGAGTCTAATAATTGAAATGGTTATTCTATTCAAGATATGGCACAACTATCCCAATATAATACCACTACAAGTAATAAATCCTCCTATTGAAGTAGTGTGCACCAGTTCTGAGGGACACTAGGTTCACTGTCATCCATCCCCATGGATCTCAAACTAAACATAGAAAGATATTTCATCCTTGGTGACATGAATGGGGGGTGTGCATGACCATAGGGGTTTTTTTATGCTAGCTTTAACTGATCACTTTGGATATAATCACTCTCTTTATGAGGAGGATAAGGCTATGCTCACATGATTAATTCTTTGCAGACAAGGGAATATTGACCTATCAAAAGTGAAAACAGACTCTATTATTCCACACAATTCTTTGAAAAATTCCGATACTATCCCATGGAAAATTTTATATATTATAATAATGTGTAAAAATATTCTCATCAATAATATCTGTTTTCTCCACACCTAGACAGAGGGCATCAAGGTTAAGGACCATGTTGCATCCATGACAGTTCAAGGCCATTGTGTCCTTTACTTCACAAACATGAACCTTTTGAGACCTGGGGGCGAGAACCTTGTAAGAGGGGATACCCTCGAGATTCACTTCTTCAAGAATACTTAATCATGTTTTCTAAGTTGTCGTTCTTGTTTTTTAATCTTTTTTATTTAATCAATAAATAAATATTGAGTGAGTGAAGAGAATGAATTTTTAAAACATAAAATATATTTTCAAATTATAAAAATGAGTGATTATTTATTTTTAATTAATAAATACATTCCATAAAGTAAAATATTTATATATATATTTTATAACATGGTTAATCTTATTCATACCTATAAATTTAATATATAGGTTATAATATGTAGCAGTTTGTTTTAAGCTCAGTGTTGTATGCCAAGAAAGTTATCAAATACTTACAATTTATTTAAAGATAAATAAATTTTAAAATATTGTGTTGTTACTATAGAGACCATATCATTTTACACATATCATTACATGATTTTAAGCATAATTAAACATAAAATTACAATCCAAGTATTATAAAGTGTAGTGTCTTGGAGATTAGGTATATAATTAAACATCATGATCCTATAATAAGGATATATATTTTTTAATCTTCATAATGATATCCTAACTTCTATTGAGCTTGTATAACTAAATTGGATAACTTAGTGAATACATGAATGAAAGATATAAGCTAAAAATACCAGTAAGGAAATAAAAATTAGAATAAATCATAGAATATGGGTTAGAAAACATAACATGATGACATAAAAAGAATGGAACACAAAAAAAAGGGAAGAATAACATGTATAAAATGGGAATATATAATTATGGCATCATAGGAATGTGGATGCAATATAAAACATGAATTTAACATGAGTTGTAATACACCAAGATTTTATGAGAAGTATTATTTTTATTTTATTTGATGTATTGTGTTGTATTCTACACCAAGATTATCTTGCGCTATACACAACACCGTATTAGCTTGTAGTATATGCAACACTATTCATGGATCGTGTTTCACAAAATTTCAAGTTCGTTTGATAAAAGTTATTCTATGCAACATTGAGTGTATATATATATATATTCAATGTATAAATAAAATATGGTTGGATTATATTATACAAAACAACAAAAGAATATTTCACTATACGCAAACCTGACTTGGTTTGCTTTACACGCAATCACGACCTTCCACGATAGCGTGTGTTGTACGCAATACCGAGTTTTACTAAAAAACGATATGTTATTAAAATATTATATAAACTAGTCGTTATGAATAGTAATACACACTTTTTTAAATTTTATAAATTTTATCTTTCAAAATGGACTTCATTTTCGGATTCAGAATATCGAAATTAGCCTAGGGTGAATTTTTGGTATTTTTCTGAAAACTTTCAATTTTTGATGAATAGTGAAAAACACTGAGTTATAGTTTAAAATCGAATTTTTATTTAAATAATTATTTATTTTACTTAAATTTATTTTAGTTAAAAATTGATACATAATACCTATATAAGTTCAATGTAATTCATTAGAGTCATTGTATAGTAATTTTAGATGTATAAAAATTTTATTGAACTTTTCACCGTCTTTTACCCACATCCTAGAAGAATTTACAAATTTACATAAAACTTAATTTTACCACTTCAGTGAGGGGAATTTCGAAAATCATAGAGACACGATTAATATCAATAATTAAAATATGGTTCAATAAGATAAAAATAATTTTTGGTGAATAGTATCTTTTTTCTTTTATTTACCACGGTTAAAAGTAAATAGGGTAATTAAGCATAAAAATGATATTATTATTACCATAAAACATGTCCTAATTCTATTGGATAAGTTTAATTAGACCAAAAAAAACCTTAGGAATAGAATATTACCCTTTAGGTCCACTTGGATTAGATTAGGACACTTATTATTATTTTATTTAAAGAAGAGTTAAAAGAGTTAAAATCAAAGTTTAATAACTAAAACATCTTTAATATAGGGTTATACATAAGATAAATTATACTATAAATATTCATTAGAAATATAAAAATATTTCCTAAATAATTTTATTTTATTTATAATTTTTAGACATTAAATAATTTAATTTATTTATGACACAATGATGATGCAGTAATTACCTTATTAATGAAATATTAACATAATTGATGTTATAAATACCCAAATGAATGTAATTTTAGACTTTTTATGATTTAAAATAATTTTATAGGTTAATATTACATGTTAGTATTTATTTAATTAACTGTTTTAGAACTAATAATGCTGTTACTATTTTCAGAAAAATCAATTACCAAATAGTGTAAAAATTGATATAAAATAGTTTTTAAAACAAATATTATATTATTAATTTTTATTCTATTCCTAAAAATCTATGGTTCATCAAAATGACTTAAATTAGGTTATATATATTAATAATTAACCACTTTGGGTTCATTTGTCTTGTTATAGTAAGTTTATTAACCATATAGTGTAAGAAAATAAGAAGACACAGTAAAAGTTAAATTATTTAACTTAGAGTTAAATCTAAATGATAAGATTAAAATAGTAACCTAAACTTGTCTAAAACTATTGGTTGAGATGATTTTGACCCATCCACACTTTATATTTTCAATAAATCAATTTGGAGATATTATAAACCGAATATGACTTTATTATAAAATAATATTTTATGTTTTTCCTAAGGTGCCCCTCTCCTCCCTTATAAAAGGGAACCTCCTCCCTCTTCTCTTTACACATTTTTTAGCTTTCAAGATCAGAAAAACCATGAAAGGTTACCTTATCAACTTCTCTAGAAACATTAGAGAGGTTCTTGTCTCCTCAAAAGACCAACTCTGGTGCCTTAAGAGGAAGCTTAAAAGAGGTGTGTCGAAGAAAAGGTAATCTCTTCTACCGATTCTTTCAAGTTTTCTTTCTTCTTAAACTTATTCTTATTTAGTTGGTTAATTATAAATTAATTACATAAGTATGAATAATATACTTATATGTTATTATAAATATGAAACAACCACATTTCACCTTCTATCCATCCTACAGAAAATGAAATCACCGCGCATGCGTACGTACGGAATACCGTCTCAACGCCGTGGTGTAATCTGTTTTTCCACCACCACCTTACTTGGATGAGTATAATGGTGTAAATAATAACTATATATAGTTATTATAATATCATAATGATTCTTAGATATTATATCATCCACTCAAATTCAATTTAATAATTATGGGAACGATATCATCGCTCGTGCGTACGTACGGATTACCATCTCCACGATGCGATGAGATTCATTCTCCATGTTAACCATTCAAGAATGATTATAAAGTATATATAATGAATAATAACGAAATATATGACATGATAAAGCTACTGGACTTATGTATATATATATTTCATCTACTTACTTCCATTCAAGTCAATAAGGAAAGGAAAACAGTGTTTATGCGTACGTACGACCTACCATCTCCATGAACAGTGTATTTCATTTCATTTATCTATATATTATATATATATACTGAATATATATGATATATAAATCATGATTTACATTCTTTAAGTAATAAAATCATTATATAAGTAATAATAATATCAATAACAACAAGTCTAAACACGTAGGATGAATAAAACGATTTTACCCAAAACGCTACTTTAACATGGAATTTACAAAAGAACGGGTAATATAAAGTCATAAGTGAACCATTTATGATATAATAACAATGAATATGATTCTGTAATAATTCAATGACATTATTTAAATCATTATACATGAGGTTCAGATACATACGAAGCATATCGGACCTAAGGTAAGGGATAACTTTTCCAATCTCATTTTTATCCAAGATTGTTTATTCGTAAGTATTTACAGTGGTTATATTTTTCATCCATGTACAAAAAAATGTTTTTCACAAAGTGTTTAATATTATTCCATTTATGTTTAAATTCATGTTTACCCCTATTTGACTTTTACATTGTGTTATGGAAATATTCTTTCTTTTGTTTACCATACGAGGAACTTTTTTACTTTTTTGGAAAAAGTATGAGGAGAATGTTTTTTTAACTTATAGGCATGAGTGGATTTTTACGGTTTCATTACACCTTATTTTAATGAATTTTACTCTACAATATTTCATTTTTAATTTCAATAAAATCCTTTTTCTTTTAAAATTTCAAGGCATTTTGTGAAAAGAAAAATGATTTTTAAGAAGAAAGGATATTTTCCTCAAGAATTATTCTCAAGTGTTTTATCAAAACCATTTTCCATCCAAGATGACATAATTTCATATGTGTATGTTTCAAGTATAATATCTCTATGATTTAAATGGTTTCACTTTTATTATGATGAAATGATATCCATTTGTTTTATACGGATTATGTTATGATGAGATGATGTTTATGAAACCCATTTTTATTCTTTGGGTTATAATGAATGATTTATGTTTATGTTGTGACACAAGTAAGAATGGTTTCATTATGAGATGGGTGGGACCTATATATACCTCCAATGCATTGGATAAATATTTATATCTCATGAGATAGACATGGCTGGAATAGTAAGTTAATTTGGTTCAGTGATACAGGACTAGAACGAGGAGTGAACTCGATTCAGAAAGGAACTTTGTCCACTAAGATGGTCTTGGAAGCAATGCCTTGGATACTATGGAAATCATATAATGTGATTAATGGTTTGACACAATTAAATATTTTATTACCATGCTATTTTATCATGATTGATGTTCCTTTATGACCTATGCCTTACGTACTGCCAAGATTTATTTCACAACTCAAGATTTTAATGTGTAAACTTTATGTTCATTTTTTGAAGTTCAAATGTATATGGTTTGTTTTATTTTCTCCATGCTTACCCTTACTGAGAATTTGAGATCACTATTTATATGTTTTATTTTCCCCAGGGTATAAAGAAAGTTTTTAGGTAAGAAAAAAGGGAAGATCTTTATGGGAGATGTTGAAGATCTTTCACCAAGATTATAAGATTATATTCCAAGTTTCCAAAGACACTAAACTATTACGGTCCTTGTGTGTTTTTTGTTATGTATTAATTATTCCGAAACAGTAATTTAATGTCCATGTACATAAATATTGGGTCTCTATATGAGTCAAGGCTAATTTCATATGGAAGATCACAAGTGAAGGATAACCACCAAGACCATTGCACCTGGAGCACACGTTACGACTAACCACCAAGACCGTTGTACATGAAATCTCATGAGACTAAACATTACTCAATAAATTGGATCACTATATAAGTTCATACATAAAAAATTTTCATGAATATGTTTTCCACATAAATAATCATACATAAGAAATCACACATAAGAGTTACCCATATAAAGAATTGGGTATCATAATCATGTCAAAAGGCATATCATAAAGGAATATTATGATCGTGTCCATGAATGTAAAGATTTAAATAATAAGTAGGAATTAATAAGAAAAATTATTCATATATCATTATAAGTGATGTAAAACCTAAGTGAATACATGTAAAAGTTGTGTTTAAGAAATGCTAGAAATAAAACTTTTTAGTACAGTTTAGGGAAAATATTAAATATTCTTTAAAATAGAAAATACATAACTATTTTTATAAAACCTGAAATTAAAAAGGATATATATTCATAATAAAATTAATTATTTTATAAAAATTATGGTGTATTAAAACTGATTATGGAGTGCACTTGAAAACGGGTAGGAAATCGGGAAGTTCCCATAAACCGGATTTGTTTTTCTCAAATATTTGAGAAGAGAGCCTTATTAAAACATGTATTACCACATAAAATAAGGATTATATGATTTGGATATATGATTTTGGAACATATAAATAGATTTTATAATAATTAAATAAAAATAAAGAAAAGTTACATTGGGAAAATAGAGAGAAAACATAACTCGAAGGAAATATTGAGGTTCAGAAAGGATCCCTTACATTATGTTTGAAACAGTTCTGCACTTAATTTTAATGTGCAGAATAATAAAATTAAACTAATTAATTTACTAATACATAACCTTTTATATATGAATTTGATTCATTATATTTTTATTAAAATCATTTATGGGATTTTCAATGAGTTATAAAGTTTAATTTCATCGTTCGAGAGCATTCGTTTTCTTGGTTTTCATGATCAGTTCACTTGTATATGAGAATGGAAGTTCATGTAGAATGGGTATAATGATCCAAAATTGAAATTATATGATAATTATGAAAAAACATAAGTTTAATTGTTATTATATATATATATATTTTTCTATATATGAGGATGTATCATTATATAACATGTTAATGATAATCGTTTGGAGTATTTTTAGTAGTTTTTCGATTATAAGAAACTTGTTTTGTACTATTATTTAATATCATGTAAATATAATGGTTACAAAAAATTATATAAGATATATTATATTTATTATAATTTGTTTCGACAATAAAAATTGTTTCAGGACCAGCCATGAGGACGATAATATAAATTGAAAACCCATCTTCCTTGAATGGGATAAATTAACACATCATGGATGATGTTTTCATTTTTTAAAACAATAGAAGATGGGAAATAATTGATGATGGATTATTCTATAAAAATAGTAAAAAATTATAGTATATATAAGGTATTGGAGTTATCATTCCATTTTAATGAGGGGAGATGACTATATAATAATAAAATAAAGTTCTTGAAAATAAAATAAAGGAAAATAAAAGAAAAGAAAAGAAAAGAGGAATTTACCTCTTGAATTTCTCATCTTTGAGAGCCTCCTTAGGGTAAGGGTTTTGGTGTTTTGATGAGGAAAAGAGATCTTGGATGTGGGGGATAGGTTTAGGAAGATATTGTATTAGAATTTGGATAAGGATTGAAGATTGAGAGGTGTGAGGAGAATAGGTGGTTAGGGGTGGAATTTATAGTAGATAAGAGGGGTGTTTTCTCATTATTTTATTCATTAGGTTATTATTTTTCTCAATGAAAGAAATATTGAGGGTTATTATGAGAAAATATAGTAATTAGTGCATGATATTTATAATTAATGTTCACTAACATCATTTGTGACTCAATAATGGATTAGAAATTTATTTATTTACTTATACTGTAAATTACCATAGTTTACAATTCAAAAATATCAAGTATTTTAGAAAAATACCAAAAATTCACCATAACCGTTTTTTGACATGTAAAATTCAAAATTGAACCCAAATTTATGAGAACATGTTCATGAGAATGGTATTGATCAGAAAACCATAAGCGAATAAGAAGTTAAAAGACCATCAATTCATCAGAAATGATAGTAAAATAATAATATTTTTATTCCAAGTCCCGTTTCCTAGAGTAGAGGGATTATTTTACAATAAAGATAGATTACACAAAGAATTATAATACTCTATTTAGTTCCATTTCATAATCATAATTTCACAATTTGGTTGTGCTTAGATAAATTTCCACTTCATCTCTTACTCAAATAAATGAATATTGAATATGATTTTTTATGACTAAAGCACTAAAATTAACTTTTAATGGATCATAACATCTATAAAAGAATGACATGTCATTTATTCTATCTCTAAATATTTTCCAAAACCAAAATGGTTAGCACAAGTTATCTGATATGGAGAAATATAATACATTAATGTATAAAACCTCAACAATCACTCCCAAACATGAACTTAATCTATTCCATAAATAGTTAACCTTAAAACTCCTCCAAATTATGTATAACCAAATTCAAAACCCAAAAATCCAAAATATTTGACCACATTTGTTTTCATGATCAACTTTAACATTTACCCATAGAAAAAATAAATTATCTTACAATGTCACATACCAAATATGTGAATAACTTGATCATATATTGTTCTAAAAAATTCAAATAACATGAATATCCATTAAGCCTCAATGAAATCATATATTCTTCTAAAATAACTTTATCCTCATTTCTCAAATAAAATAATAGACTATTGGATATATTCCATAAATCTTAAAAATAAAGTAAGTTGATTGTAAATAACTTTTTCATAAAATCACTAATCAATTACATGGTTATCAATACTATCCAATTTACTTTATCATCAGGAATCAACTATTTGTCACAACTAAAAATTGTTATCTCAATATCTAGAACATTTTAAGGGTTATCTACCTCTCAATCATTAGATTTACAGAAAACATCACCTTACCATAGAATAACTTCTTAGATTATCAGTACCATTCATTATATACTTTAAAATCTTTAAAGAAAAACTATTATAGGTCAAACATTAGAAGTTTTATGATTCTTTTAACAAGAATATCATTGATAAAAAATTTAAAAAATATTATTCTTGAATCCAAATATATAAACACTTAAATACCTCCACTTAAACAATTGGTACAACATAGGATCTTCCTTGGTCTTGGAGTTAACCCTTAGATTAGGGAATTTACTCAGATAATTCCCATGTCCCCCACATATAATACATTGAAATATAAATGGTAATTTAAGATGTAATTTATTTACCTCCATCAAAACCTTAATTTTTACTCAATAATTACATGATATATTCCATTATTTTCTACACATAAAATATTTTCCCATTCCTTTGAGACATCCCCTTTAGTGATTCTTCCCACATTCTTGGAATATAGGATGTTTAATATTCATTCTTCTATTATCTTACTCAAACTCCATTTTTCACTTATTTGGTTCATCTAAAAACTCACATGTGTTTAAGTTGTTTAATGATATTAAAATATATCATGTTTGGTATAGTCACAATATTTCTTATTCCATCCTCTATCCCATTACTTTTTCTCTGGAGGGAAATCAATGAATTTTCCATAACATTGAACATTAAAATAATTTCTTCTAGTTTCAACTATTAACTAACAACAAATAAAAACCATAGTATGAGGAATAATTATTATAAAGTATAATCATGAAAAATAACTATAAATCATGGAATATTGTTTTAAATATATGACACCTTAGGGTTAAACTAGGACATACATATATTCAAATCCATCACAGTGGTTTATAATGAAAATGTGAATTAACCCATGAATATCCCCTAGGAGTGTCAAACTAGGTGTTAATTAAGGGAAAATTTACTATACACTAGAATTGTGATCAATATATACTTGATCAAATCATTTTAGGGTTATTACTATTAGATTCATATATTCCAAAACCATATCCAATTTTATTATCAACAAAAGGGATTTATTTCTAGGAAAAACACAAAATCTCTATCATACTAAAATAGTAAGATATTATCATATAATTATTCTCATAACTTAGGTTATAGAAAAAATTTTCTAATCCAAATCTCTAAATATTAAATAAACATTACTATGATACCAATTTTTGTGACTTATAATTTTTACACATAAATATTACATCATTTTAGAAGAATATTAAATACATAAAATCACGATCCATGCCAAAACTATAAAGGTTTAATTTCTTTGAAGACTATATACATACACATATTATTCCATGAAGGATACCCAACATCTACCATAAATTTCTTCTCACATTATAAACTTCTTTGACTTACCCTATATAAGACCTTTCTTCATAACCTAGGGGAGAAAGCATAAGAAATGGTGATCTTAGTTTCTCATCAAGGGTAAATATGGGAGATATCAGTTAATGGTCATATGCTAGAATAAGATAAGAGTATGGGTATGATATCATGATCATAAATTACAAAGTTCATAACTAATATTACATAGATCATAAACCTGTTTCATGGCATAAAACTTTTTCATAAAAAATAAATATTCATAAGAGTAAGGATTTATCAATAATTAGTTATGAAGTAAGATGTAATAGCATAAACATAGGAACATTTCAAAAACACAAGCTTCTAACATTGTAAACATTTAAAAATAGAAAAATGTTCCCTCATTAAGTTAAGGATATGAAAAATGGTCCTTGAATAGACCTTCAGACATGAAATAAAGTTTACTAGTAAACTTATGTTCATGAATTCAGGTCTATGAATTTATATATTGACAAGAAACCATGTACATATATAAACATGTAGACATGAAACCAGGTCCATGAATCATAATTTTAACATGAAATTAGGTTCACACATAATGTAATTATCTAATTAATTATCCATATTTACCCAAGTTTTTTTCGATAAATAATGGAACCACCTATAAAATTATCATAATCCATTCATATGAATACTACAAGATAATTTAAAAAATATAACATTTCATCACAACATAACCAGTGGAAAAGAAAATGGGTTTCTATAATATTTATTCATAATAACCATAAACCATATAGATAAATAATAAGTATGGACTCATAGAATCATATCCCTAGTGAAACATATATAACATCAGTGGATGTTATCGAAGATGAAAAATTCCTTTAAAATATCACTTGGAACAATTCTAGATGAAAATACCTATTTAATTTTGAAATCACATATTTAAAATCCAATTATTTACAAAATATTAAGGAAAAATATTATTTTTAATAAACCATAGAAACATGTAAAGGAAGCTTCAAGGAATTGACCGATAATGATGGTGGTAAATTCCATTCATGCTATAAATGTTAAAAACATAGATATTTCTCATACCTTTGGTAAAAAGTATATCATTTAAAAAATGACAAGAATTTTCCTTTTAAACCATTATATAAAAATTCAAACATGGGTAAAAATTAATTTTGAAAATAATTTAATAATAGTAATATTTTTTAAAAACATTATATAAAACATTAATATGGAAGAATAAGTTTTTATAACTGAAATAGGATAAATAAGGCTATATTTTCTTAAATCATTTTATTAACCATTTTGAGTACCAATGAGAGGAAAATGATACTATAGCTTAAAAATAACATAAATAAATATCATAGAAGAATAATTAAAGGGTTTTATCAAAAAATTATTATATCATTTCCTCAATATAAATTTAAGCATAAACAATCCTCATAAAAATAGTATTGAAACATAAATCCCTTACTACTTTTAAAATATTGAAATAAAAACTTCATGAAAGTGAGATCCTTATATGGGATTGTAAATCCAAATAATTTTCATTATAAGAATAATAAAATTCATTCATGGTTATAATATACACATCATAAAATAAAAAAGTGGTGAATATGTAATATGTCTCATTGAAATAAAAGTAAGATGAGAAATCACCTTTCCTCAAGTCTCATCTTTCTTCATACATGTTCAAACAACATTTATAATAAATATATATTTATTATACATATATTTTATAACCACACTCATATATATCATCACATATATGATTTAACACCCATTTATTAACAATTATTTATTAGAATCCCCATTTTGGGTGCTAGCTTCTATGATTTTCAGGCATGATTTGGCTCAGCAGTCCCAGTCCTTGTACTTTGATAATGGTTACATAATAACTAAATTTTTTATCATATAATTAATATCTTATGTAATCATTATATATAATTTATAAATATTAATATAAATTGGTTATGAAAAATAAATTACATAACTTCATTAAGATGATAATACATATGTACGCATAGGTGATATTTTCACTTTTTGATAGATGGAATGAAAGAAAGGAAAATTATAATTCACCTTTACAAAACAATAATAATATCATAAATACCATATATGTGAAAAAACTATATTTTAAAAGAGTAAAATCATATTAGATATAATATTTGACACACAAAATGAAGCTTAAAATACAATGAAACAACTTGAATATTTATGATATATTTCTTCTTAAATAAATTTAATCTCTTCAATATCTTGTGATTCACACAACACCGAGTTTAAATGAAATGAAACACTCTATTAAAATATTCTTATTTAAACATTACCATTATAACATAGTCATTAAGTTAGCAGGTATGAATAAGACTAACTAAAATTTGAAAATTATATCGTTTACACATTTATAAAATAAATTCAACAGTCATATATTGATTATAAATAAAATAAGAACCATTTTAAAGAAAAATGAATATTTTCTAAAATTTTTCTTCTTCTAAAAGGTGGTATAGTCGCGAGTTTCTAACATGTTTTGAAATTAATTTTTAATAATATTATAAAATTTATTTATCAAAAAAAAAATTTATTTTTGAAATCATCATATCAAAATTATCTTAGGGTGAATTCTTGGTATTTTTTTTAAACAGATCATTTTTTGATTAATAGTAAAAATACTGATTTTTATTGAAAACTGCATTTTCATTTAAAAAATTCACAAAGTTAAATTATATTTTAAATTAGTTTTAAATTAAAATTAGTTTAACTATATTAAAATTTAACAAATTTAGTTCATCTAAACCAATTTAATATTGAATTATGAAATTAAAATCATCCATACTTATGAGAATATTATTCTTGAAAACACTCTTATTCATCGCTTCTGTTAGTATACATTTACATTTTATTTTAAAAATTATTTGAATTGACTTTGGAAAAATGGATTCATTTTTTTTATTAGAATAAATTTTTATTAGAATAATTTATAATGTTCTTAAACCCTTAAACATAGATAAATTTATGGACCTGGATATAAAATGGATCTCTAACTGACCCAACTCTTATGATCTTCCCTTTAGAATTATTACTAAAGGTATCCAAACCTCTGTAAAATTTGGATAGTGCATGAAAGATGTAAATGAATCCACATATATATTTTCAACATTAATTTTCCATATACCATATATCATTTCTTCCCCTGTGGATTTTTACCTAAAAAATATCAAACGATAATTTATTTTGGTATTGATTTTTTTTGATCATGTAGTGTCAACAAGAAAGGATCTTGGAAATGATATCTATTTAATTTTACCATAAGTTCTAGAATTAAATTTATAAAAGACCATAGAAATATAAACCTTATTAAAATTAAGAATTTTAGGATTCCTTAATAAAAGATAATTTACAGAATTACCTTTAATACCATAATAAATGAATGTCACTTTAGATATTCTATGATTCTTTGAGCTTGGAACAAAATAATTGAAGTGAAGTTTAGTTTTTTTCACCATTACTTCTAATTATATATATTTATTTCTTATGAACATTCTATACAAGAATATTATTCAAATACTATTCACTCTTATTGAACACACCATCAATACTTTTTAGTTGTTCTACTTTAGTTAATCTTTATTTAATTTTATTTTCATGATCAATACAACTTAAATAAGATTTATTAAATTTATCGTTTAATTATATAAGTTGTTTTAGCATAGTATCTTTATCACTTAAGGTAAAATTATGACTATTCTTGAGAGATTTATACCTTTTCTTTAGTTTTTCATATTTATCTTCCATCATAGAATAATATTCAACTAATTTATCATTTGAGTAGTTTTCTAAATCAAAATTATAAATAATCAATTTTAAGATTGTACCTCATCTTCCTGATATAAAATGAACATATTTTATTTTTTATTTGATTACACTTATTCAAATTATTAATTTAAATAACTTATTGAATCTTCTAATACACTCAAGGTAGAGTTCATGTATTTCTTTCATTTTTGTTCATAATTAGCTCTCATTTGATGTTTATTCTCATTATTTTTCATTTCTATTCTTTCCTTAATTTTTATTAAAATAAAATTTGATATGTCCTAGTAGATTTCATTCATAACATCTAATTTCCTTTAGATTGTGACTAATTTTTATATAATCATTTAATATTTTATTAAAACCTTTTTTTCATTTTATATAAATTGTTGATCCTCTTATAAAAATAATAAAATTTCTCTCCAACAATTGAATAACCTAAATCATTATAGAATATAGGATCTTAATTTAACTTATTTTCACTTTTAGGGATGGAAAAATTGAAACATCTATTTTTTTCTTGATCATTTTATGATCCTTATCCTTTTATTTCAAATAATTCTTATACATAATTAGAATTATAATAAATTACTTAATTTTTTAATCTTTAAAACTAAAGAAATATCTAATTGTAGCTGAAAAACCATTCCATCAAGAAAATAAAATTTTTACAACTTTCAAACCATGATTGGGTTTTGGAATCAGTGTTCCAAGAGTAGTAATACTATTTACTATTTTAGTCAATATTCCATTAATTTGAGTAATAATTTATCACTCATACATTAAAAAGTCATAAGTATTTAATTTATTAGTATTATATCTCTTTTTCCTAACATTATCAGTTACTTTATAGGAAAAAATTATTATTTTTTAGATTTCATAAATTGTAACACATTGAGAAACATGATTGAATTCATCTAGTCCAATTACAAAAATAATTTCATTCATGTCTTTTGAATATTGATTATATTCAATTGATTTTGTAACATTTCATTTTTCTAGTTCATCCTTAGGGGTTTCATATGGCTTGACAACCTTTGATTAAACATTCAATATAACCTTTTTCAAACGTATAACCATGGGATCTTTCTAGAATCCATATTTTTCACCATTAAAATATTGATACTTGATCATAGGCATACCTTTCTTAAGATCCTCCATTGAAAATTTTCTTTATTTGGATCTTTCAATCAAGATTGTTTGAGATAAAATAATTGTTCAATTGAGTACTCGTTTGATACCAATTATTGTTCTGGAATGATGATGAAGACATAATAGGGGGGCTAAATTGTGTCCTTTTAAAAAAATTGAAAATTTTAAAACTAAACCCTCTTATACTTGGTAAGCTAGATGGTTCCCCATTCCTGAAACAAAGTATGCAGTTGAAAACAAACGAAGAGGACGAGAAAAAATTATTATTATTCAGGACAAAAAGTTCCCCTAGTCTACTCCACTAATATTCTTTACATGAGTTTGGTTATTTTCACTAGCTAATTCTTTTTGAATTAAACTTTACAGTTAAGTGTAAGGAACTATTACTTGTTGTAGAATATTTTACAAGTACTTTAAGTAATTATAATAATTGTCCTCAAAACACTCCACACCCAATTGTTTAGAGGCAAAAGATATTGTATTTTATGGATAAATTATCAATGAAAGTATTCTTATAAAGGTATTATAGATGATAGATGGAGATATCTTCATATAAATATTTGAATAACTTCAAAGAACAGTCTTTATGAAGAATATCCAAACTTACTAGAGAGAATATTAAAATAAACCAATAGTGGAAAAAATCATCTTTTATAATAGTAGGAGAATAAAATAGTAGAATCATAATATAACATGTTTCTCTCCAAAAGTGTATTCTTGAAATTATTTAATGAACTGAAGAAGTTGTTTCACATGAAAATATTATGTTATACAGAATTATATCATCTGTAATCAGAAAATTCTGATGTATTTTTTTACTAATAGATTCTGATCATAGAACTTCAAAGAGTTATGTTGTTAGAAAAAAAGCTCAATAAACCATCTAGATATATACAATTATAATAATAATCCTAATAAAATTCATGTCAAACAAATCTGAGAATGTTTCCAAAATATTTTTTATTTAAAAATGAAAAGCATATTCAAAATTTAAATTTAATCAGCCATGAAATTACATAACTACCCTGAGAAATATAAATATATTAATAATTTGTTATAGATATTATAAAATAGTATTTGAATTGTTTTCAAATATATTTACTCTAGTAAAATCATAGTATAAATTTCATAGTAATTTAAAATTTAAATCCTACAGATGAATGAATCAAAATTAGTATTAATATGTATGAGGATAATTCCAAAAGTACAATTTTTAATAGAAGGTTCATTATAAAAGTATAGTTCTATAATATGGAGTATAATACCAATGTTTTTTTATCAACATGAGTTAAATTACCAATGTGAGGTTAATTACATTAGGAATATATCAAAAATTTGATATTTAAACATGAGATTCCTTAACACAAGTTAGGTTACCAAACAGAATGTTTTTCTCAAATGTGGGGTTATAAACATGAGTTTGTATACCAATTTTAGATTTTAAATTCACTTTTAGAATTTTGATCTTATACCCCTATTATACATCGAAAATAATTTTCATAAAAAATTATTACTTTCAAAATAGAAATATAATTACTAAAAGAAAAGTATTCTTGAATTCCAAGAAAATGAAGTAATTATTCAAATATATATAAACCCAAAATCCACTTACAGTGACTTTATTAAAAAAATAAATGATATTTTTTTTGAGAATAAAAATAAATAAAAAAACTTGTTAGATAGATAATCATATATTGAAAATCTACTATATTCATAATATGTTATTATTATTAAACATTCTCATAGCCATTAAATCGATTATAAAAATCCCTATGTATGCCTTACATGTGTGGTATTATGGATTTATTATTTCTAATTGGTAAGATTTTCTTAATGAATGATAATGATGATGTATCTATATGATCCTTTATTAGTTCCTAATAGGATTAAAATCTATTTTTAAATAAGTTCACCTTTTTCATCATTGCATACTAATCTCTAATTCATTCCATAAGAAATTTTATATCCCTAATGTGAATAAAATATCTCTGAAACATGTTACAAATTTTTAGAGGAGACCTTTATAATATTTTTTAGTTCTTTTACCATCAAAAATAGTTGAAGTCAATGACTATTTACTATTGATAACCTTATACATTGAAATTTCACTATACTATTACTTTATTATCATTTCCTTGATAAGGGTACTTTATATTAAATTATGAATATCTTTTAGTTTCTATTTTTATTATTGTACATTCACAAATATTTCCATACTGTTTTATTATATGTGAAAATATTGATATTACATTTGTCCATAAATTTATATTGATAGTTAATTGATTATATAGAAATGATAATTTATTATGTTCCTTAGGGAACATTATGATATATATTTTTTGTCCATTCTATTACTTTGTTAGTTGTAGAAGGACTATTATGTGATGGGTGGGACCAAGAATTATATACCTTCTTAATGCATCAGTAGGTCTCATGAGGAATAATATCTTTTGTATTTTGTGTATTTCTACTGATTTATGTATAATTTCTTGGTTGAGAAAATGATAATATGGTTTTGATGTCCGATATTATGAATTCCATCACCGGGACTCAATTATTATTATACATGTGATTATTTATTTCTTTATTAATGTTATCCACGAATGTATTGTGATAAAGTTACCTTTTTTTATAATATCATTTGATTATTTATTACTTCCAAGTTATGTTTTTCATATAAATTTCATGTTATCTATTATTTTATGTTATCCCTTATTGAGAATATTAGGTCACCCCTTTATATTGTTTCTTACTTACCCAAGAATTCTTAATGCATATCCAACTTTAGAAATTCACACCATGTATTGTAATAAAATAGGTCCAGTGGGTGCTTCACATTCTTTATAGAGAGGGATGAGTCTTGACCTACTTGGGAGACTTGGTTTGTGTTGTTTATTTCCATATAATCTAACATAACTTAAATAATTATGTATTCATACGGTGTGTTTTAATTTTCCTATTTAATGTAATTTTAATTTATGCATCTAGTCTTCTGATACTGCTAAACTATTGAATTCTATATATTATGATCTATGTATTTTGTACCATTATAATAAAATAACCTTCCACTATAGGTTACTAATTTAGAGGTTTTTATTGTTGGAATTATATAAAGTTATGTACAAAACCATATGAATTAGATTTATAATAATATAGTTAGAGAATATAACCCTATGATAAACACTTACAAAATTCTAGAATTATTTTAGAATAAATAGAACTATAATAATGTTTTTTAATAATTTAATTATAATTATATATTATTATTTTTAATTAATAGTGTTTTTAATTATATAATTATATATATGTAATTGTTTATAAATAAAACCCAATGGAAGGAGCACAAACTCTGCCAAAACTCACAATCAATGTGGAGATTTCCCTCTTAAAGAAAGTCAGTGAGGCTTTGTGTTGGAGTTGAAAATATTATCATAAATTTAGGGAATTTGGTTTAAGTTATGAAGAATAGAGTTACCTATATATAAAAACCTACTACCCCTCTAAAAATTGTGAAAACATTAGATCCTTCCATGAGGTGACAACTCATTGATTTCAATGGAACCACTAATATGTTAGTTACAAAGCAGTGAATCAAATCTTTATAAAAGATATTCCTTACATTAAGATATAGGGAAATTGAATTTTTTTTATCATGGATATATATCATCTGAGGTGATATGAAGATCAATGGGGGAATTTGATTCAAAACATTAAGAAGAAATAGGAGATACAAAGCATGGAGTGGAATTATTTTAAAGTTATAATCCTGGAGAAATGTTTTCCTTAGGAGTAATGTCTCAAAATGGAATAAAAATTAAAAACAATAAATACATAACGACGAGGAAGATATTTTTTATTATTAATATAGAATTATAATCTTATATAGATATTATTTACATTATGTATGTAACCATGATATCAATATTGATCTCTTCTTTGATTGATTAAATCCATTTCGTAGAAGGGCATTGGTATCTAAAACATTTTACGCATATGAAAAGATAGTTACATGTTCTAAAAAGACAGTGAATGTTTTCTCCAAATATAATATTTTTAAGGTAAATAAAGAGAATAAGAGGAAACATTAGTTCTATTTACATAGGAATTTGATAAAGGATAATAAGGTAAAGATATAATTTCCAACATATAAAAATTATGTAATGAAACACCCTAGGGAATGCCTAAAAGGATTTTGAGTTTTCTTCAAGTGTGTATATAAATTTTAGCATGATCATGAGTGAAAGGGAAAGAAGAATATAATAATATAAAATGTATCAATTGATAGAATATGGGACACTACTGAAATAAATACCCCAATCATCTAGTGTATCTACCCCTAAAGAGGGTAATGGAGGAAGGTTGTGATTATACAATCCAAATGGTGGAAGTTGACATCCCAAATGATTTCATATAAGGTACTTTTATCATATAATCAAAGGTATAAAATACATTATATGATTTAGGATCTATTCCATTTTTAATATATTTCATGTTTCTTTATTAAATTTAATCATTTCCAAATGCATTAACAAAAGAGATTTCAATTAAACCACTAATGGATATCTTATAGAAATGAAATTATATTTGGTTAAATCTATTAAAAATTAATGGTGGTTTTTTTAGTTTCATTCCTAGTTTTTATAGGAATGGTTGAATTTGAAATAATTCTTTTGATGGATTGGTTGTCCAAGCATAATGCAATAATTTAATACCAAGAGAAGGATTCTATAATTTTTTAGGCTAGAATAGAAACCCTAAATTTTAGGGAAGATACTTCATTACCCGAGACATTTCTAGATCCACGAACAACAACTCATCCCTATGAAATTATTAAAGAAGATGATTCATATGATGATATGTATATCTTAGAAATATTGGATATATCTATTATGTAAGATTTTATTGATATATTTCTTAAGGAATTAACTAGATATCCACCTGAACATGAAGTTGAATTCTCTATTAACACTATCCAAGATGAAAAAAAGAAATATTTAATACAAAATATAAAATTTATTTGGTATAAATTTTTTAATTAAATAATCATTTACAGGAGATGTGAGATTAGGGATTTATATAGCCTAGTGTTTTATGTTGGGGATAACAGGTGATTTTGTTAAGAAGAAGGATATGTCTATGAGTTTCTGTATTGACTATAGGGAAATAAATTCTACAACTATTATGAACAAGTACCCTTTACCATACATTGATTATATTTTTGATAAAATTCAAGGGGCTCAATATTTCTCAATTATTGATCTTCAATCCACTTTTAGTTAATTAAATGTTAATATGGATAATATAACAAAGACAATATTTCATACATTGTATAAGAATTATGAGTTCACAATTACAACACCATATAATTTTAGTATGTATTTACATGTAAATAAATTGCATATATTTGATGAATTATGATATATAAAACCTTGAAAAATAAAAAAATGATTTATTTTAATATGGTAAAATGTTATAATACAAAATGAAACATATTATTAGATAACTAAATAAAATATAATTAGTAAAATCACTAAAGGAATAAAACCTAGAGTAAATAAAAATAATAAATCATTGAAATTATCATCATTATGATATTACAAGAATATCACACCACCGATGATAACTATATAAAGAGTAAAACATGTTATAATTGTGACAAAAATATTTACAAAAAATTATGGAAAATTATGGATTATTTTAAATAAATTTGTATGATTACATAAAAGGATGTAATATAATAATTATATATATATATATGGATATTAGATATATGAACATTTTATATATGTTATTTGGATATAATTATGGGCACATTAAAGTTTTTTGATTGTTACTAACTAATTAAAAATGATATTCACATTTAAAAAATAATTCTAGATGGTACTTTATTAAAAAAGTATGTATTTTTTAATTATAATATTTAGTATTATTTTCTATAAAGGATGGTTTAATGTGATTATAAAATTTAAATAAATATTCTAATACATATTTATTTATATAATTTATTTTTTGGGAGACAAATAATTAAAACAATGTGACTAAAATAACATAATGTTAAAAGTTATATTTTTCAAATAATTGTTTTTTAAATGTGTTTGGTATTTTTTTAAAGAATTAAATTGATCACTTTTAAATAATTATTCTAATAAAATTTAAATTTTCAATGTATTAATAAGTGAACTACCACTCATTTAATTATTAATTAACTTGAATTAAGATTAAGAACAGTTGGGGTGGGAGGGGAGCTATTCAAAGTTGAATTATGGGCGATGACCATTGTCACATGCGCTCTAAAAAATAATTGTGATTTTTTACCAAGTGAAAAATAGTGGAAGAACTAGGGTATCTGTATTATAGAGGAAGTTAATTAAACATCCCCTAAAAGTTAAAAATAAACAAATAAAAGTGATGAAAATTAGTATAAAAGAGGGGGTTTTGGTTAAGTAACTTCTAAACAAAATTAAACAAAAGAGAAAACCCTCACTTTGAAAATAACAATAAGAATGACTATAGTTGATATAAACTACCCTTAATTAATCATTACTAATTATCTATTATGATGAAATTAATTTACCCTATAGAAGAAAGAATCAGCATAAACCCTCTAACATCAAGACTTTCAATCGAGGGACCCTACTTTTATTGTGGTCCAAATGATAACTTATTATCAGTGTACAATTATAAAAAAAAAACTTGATAATATAAATGAGAATTTATTTATTTTTTGTATTATATTTAAACCCAAAAAATTGATTCTAAGTTGATTATATTTAGAGATTAAAGTACTGCTCTCACTATTCACAAAAGATCGAGCTTTTTGTAATTGTGTCAATCATTTAAGTATTATTAAATTTAAAAAACTATTTATTTGACCAAATTTTTCTGAATTATAGTGACTAAATTGATTCAAAATATACAATAAAATAGTTAATAATAAGATTAACCCGAAAAATATCTACACTCCTAGGGGCATAATTGTTACTTTTGAAATGATTTACATAAAAAACAATTGAAAATGGTATAACCCAATATCAACCCCAATCATAAATTATATCACCAAGAGCCAATATAAAAATATTAAAAAGAATAACATAGAAGTTTTATTGAAGAAAAAGTGAAGTTACAACCATAAAATACAAGAAACACAAAATAGAAGCTTGAGAGGAGCACCCTCTTAGAAGAGATATTTTCACAAAGCCTTACTCCTTCCAAGTGATTAGAGATGTTTCCTAGAATAAAAATATTAAAAAAACTTTTGAAAGATTATACTAACCCTCTAAAATAGTGAAAATATCATTTATATGGAGTGTGGGAGGGTAAGGGTTTGAAATTTCAAAAAGGATTCATGTATCATTCTGCGTCCCTAAGTTACTCCATATTGAGACAAATTTTCAAAAAAACCCCTATGTGAACTATGTGTCACTATAGTTGAATAAAATGATCAAAATATATTCCTTTAACACATATTAAATTACATATAAGGTGAATCAATAATGACTAATTTATGGCCTAATTAGTGATGTGGTGTCCATTTTGTTGAATCTATTACATACCTGCATCAATTTACATTTTTTCCCTCAAAATATACAATAAAATATCCATTATCTAAATTTAAAATATAGAAACTTTAGTTAAGAATAAAATAATAAAAATTTCAAAATTTGGTAAATAGAAAATGTTATGATAAAATTATTAAGGTCATGTTTAAAAAAATCAAAACAAAAACTTAATCCAATTTCCAAATTCAAACTCAAAACACATATTTGCATTAAATATTAAAATACGGCCTAATTTTGGGAAAATTATATTAATTATTATCAATGATATATAAATAAAAAATATGTATTACCAAATCCCCCACACTTAACCTTTTTCACTCCCATGTAAACCCCATGTCATGTAATCCAAAAAATAATTCATGTAGAAATTTCTCAATCCATGATTGAAATATGAGAATATAAAGAATAAAAAAAAGTCAATCTCAAAAAATAAGGACCTCAATGTATAATAAATTATATTAAAATAAAATATATTGAGATAAATGGCACTAATAATGAGGAAACATGTTATGAGTAAGCTATGCCACAAATTCCACTTATGTGTGTGTGCCAATCATTTCAAGCTTATCACTCCACCATTTATCCAATATATTGAGATCATGTATGATTTTCTTCTTTCTTTATTCCCTTCCACTAAACCTATTCAACATCCTTTTTAATATAATTCAAAGATCCACTCTTTAAGAATTCCTAGATGTCAAACTTTAACCTCCTGAACTATACATCCCCACATGTTGTACATTTTATCACTCATCTATTTATTGATTTTTTTATTTTTAATTATTTGTTTTTGTTTTTTTAGATCCTACACTAATCAGATATCTGGTACACATACATAGTTCAATCTAGTACAATAGTTTAATTGATTGAAAAAGAAATGAATGTATGGAAATACCATTTTATAAGCTTAAAAATATTACTTAATATGGTTATAACTTCAATTGTGTCATAGAAACTCACAAGTCATTATTTTGTGCAAAGTGTATTGAGAGATTAATTGAAACAATTTCCCCAAAAAATCCAACAATGAATGATGTCAAAATATAAAAGGCTACCTAAAGAAACAATCAAACATATCATTGAAAAACATACATTTTCCCAAAAATCAACCACCAATGATAAAAATATTCCCAATATTAACATGTATTCCATGAGGATGGAAAAATAAAACATACATTCTCAATTAGTTCCATTAATGTAATGAGAATGTGACATGAATTTTTTTCCTTTATTATTATTATTTTTTGAAAATAAAAAAAATTAAATAAGAAAAAGAGAAAAATAAAAATCCTAAAGAAGCTACCCAAACTGTCATCCCCCACTCTTAAATGAAACTGACTATATGGATTAACTCATAAGATGTAGGTGTAGGGTATGAATCAAATAATATGGAGAGAGGCAACATAACCTATTTTCTTTTTCATTTGGTATATTTGAGTTAAGATTCAAATTACCACCATCGACAACATAAAAAAAATTGAATCATGAAAAATAAATAAATAGTTAAGTGTGGAAAAGTAAAGATAAACTTGGGTTATCAACTAAGAGGTGTTGTTTTTAAACTATTTATAGCTAAGCCGTTACAGTTGGTCATACATGATCCAATGGTTGATTACATTTTTGTGATAGGAATCACAAAATTTTATTTATCCTCATATCTTTAAGTGGATACCAAGAGTGGAGACCCCTAATAAAATGAAAAAATGATCCCAACCCTAGAATAAGAAAATAAAATAAGTAATAATTGGGGAGAGGGGAAAAAATAAGGGGTAATTCCTATAAAATTTTGTGTCTTCCTCCTCTAATAGTTTTTTTTGTAAAGGAGGAAATTTCATTTCCACAATATCCTTGATCTCTTATTTTTTTACCACCACTTCTTCAGTGGTTTCTTTGGTAGCATGTAATGCTAGTTTAAAAATTACCTGATATTATTAAAATAATTTGGGAAATCATCAAACAATTATATCAGATAAAGATTGAAATATAAATAATTTAAATCTTCATGATCCTCTTGGTTATAATTGTATTTCTGTTAATTTTTTTCTTTCACAACTCCTATAACTTATTTATCATTGAATTCCAAAAACATCTTCAACTAGATGGTGGTCACTTTAATATTATCATCATCACTCACTAGGGAATTTGTAGGATCTAATTTTGAAAAAAATGGGTAGTAAATTGGATTTGATAAAAATGTACAATAAACAAAAGTGATTAAAAAGTTAAGTTATAGTGAACCAAAATTTTTATACATAAATAGAACATCTTATTATATAAATATTAAATACATAACATTATGATTTATAAAAAAATTATATTGTTCTAGTATAATTTGAAACTTGGATGCATAAATAACTAGTTCATAAGTGAACTACATCATCTCCCACTAAGTTCTTCATAAAGATAACCATTATTCGAAATATTATATATAATATCTTTATTCATAACCCCAGTAAATGAAACATAATAAAGGGTGAGCTTTGATTCTTAGTAAGGGTAAATAAGGGAATATAAACCTAACATGATCATAAGGGTACAATAACGTGAGAATAACATTTAAAAAAAATACACTACATATAATTGATCATTATCTTGATTCCTTGCATAAATTTTGGTAGTTGATAAGACATTAATCATAAATAAATTTTAGAACCTTAGCCATGAGAACATAACATTGTCATATGACTTTCGTTTGTGTCATACACATGAGCATAGGAAATAATTTCCTTTGTAGTCAAGGACTGCTACCAATAATATTAAAGTGGATTCTGTTCCCTCATCAAACCATAATAATAATCAAGGTTCACTCCTGAGACTATCATAGTGGATAGTTTCCCTTACTTAACCGGGTTCACTACCAATTCCAATCATTATTATCTCCTGATATGTCCATCTTTACCCAATGTGGTAGAGGGCTCCATAATTCTAGGCCTACCCATCACATAATGAAAATGATTTATATATGTTCCAAAATATCATAAATCATTCATAATATCATAACCCATGAAAAATAAAATGGATCTCATAAGCATTTCATCACTATATCATATTATAAATAGTGGATAAGAAATAGGTTTCATAATACAATTAACCCATGGAAAAGAAACGAGTTTCATAGAGTCATCCTCAAATAAACATCATTATAATCCATAAAAGGAATTAAATAATATGGTATCATTGGATCATATATCCATTAAAGTATAATCAACATTAAAGGATTCCATATTAGATGAAAATACTTTTAAAATATATCTACAATATTCCTTGAAGAAAATAACCTTTTCATTTTAAAATCACATAAAATATAAAAAATTTCTCAAATATTAATGAAAACATGTTGTTTTAAAAGAACTTTGTAAAGTTTTAAAGGATTTTGTAAATCAATGATCATTCGTGATGGTGGGAAATTTTGTTTGTTCCATGTTTTTTAAATCAAATATTCCTTTCACATTTTCAGTAAAAATTAAAAATTATCTCATTCATAAAATGATAAGAAGAATACTTTTTTTAAAAAGAATTAAAACATGGATAAAAATGAATTTAAAAAATCATAAAATAATATTCAAACATTCTTTAAATCATTTTAGTGAAAACATGGACATAAAAGATAAATGATTTTCAATTAAAGAGATAAATAATGTCGATTTTTCTTAAAACCATTATTTCGGTATCTTGAGTTATTAAAGAGAATAAAATGAAAAGAAAATATATTTTCTCATAAAATAAAAATATTAGAGTAAATTTTATGAGATTATTGTGTGGTATATGATGAAGTTTCATCATTGGAGACTTAATCATAAACAATCCTGACAAACAGTGAGATTGTAACATAAAACCCTTATCTTATGCACCACTTGATTTGAAAGTGAAATAAACTAAAATATAATAAATTAAAATTTATTAGTATTCTATAATAGAATCAATTACATACTTATAATTTCATATATGATCCACTTATAACATTTAATCACCTATTTATTAATAATTCTTTATTATAATCATCGTTTTCAGGTGTTAACTATTTTATTCTTCTTGGGAATTTAAATTATATACTTTCGATGCTTTTAATTTAATCATAGTCCCATAATATACTGAATTTTAATCATGATATAAATATAATATATATTCATTATATACATATTTAAATTCATCCATAAAAGTTAGAGTTATAAAAATGAATTCAAAGTTCATAGAGACAGTAAGCTGTATGTATGCATAAACATTATTTTCACGTTTTGATTTATTAAAATAAAGAAAGTTAAATATTAATTAATATATCTAGAACCAATATTTTTTCATATATATCATATAAGTTAATTAATTTTATCCTTATTACCATCCATTTAAATTGGAATAAAAAGTAATACACATTGTTTCATAGAGGTGGTAGTCCAAATGTACATACATACGACATTATCATCTTCCAAAGTATTGGAAGATAAGAATTTAAATATGATATTATAATTTCAAAATCATAATAATATAATATATATCATATATAAACATTACAATAATCATACTAACCATCCATTAAATATGGTTATGGAAAATGAATTATATCGCTATGTGGAGGTGATAGTCCACACATACGCACAAGTGATATTTTCACTTCTAATTTGATATAATATAGGTGAATATTTGTGGTTACATAATCATAATAAAATTTAAATATATTTTTGATACTTAATTTATTATTTTATTATGAAATAAATGGATTTAGAGGTGGTATACAAAGAAAGAAATTGAAAAATGTCAAGTAAGATGATTACCCATCCTTCGGTGGGCCTCCCTTAGATTCTTTCATAAGGACCACTATAATGGTCTTTTAAGAAGAAAAAAACATTAAATTAATATTTATATATAAGTATATAAAGATGGGTTGTACTTTTATAAGCAGGGGGAGATGATGCACTTGGAATTTCTTAAAAGAATAAAATATAATGAAGTAATTATCAAGAAACATGTTTCCAAGTGGACATATATGAAAAGTTAAGAAAGTATTAGGTTTAAATATTTCTATTAAATAGGATTTATAAAATATTAATCAGAAAAAAATACCTTTATATTTTGGTTTAACCCCCTGATAAACCTATATTAAATGTAATGGCGGTGCCACACTTTTACTATTTTTATTATTCGTTATGAAAAAATGAAATTGGACTCAATAAAAAATTAAAAAAACAACGATTTAAAATATGGAATCTATTTTATTAAATTAAATCTCTAAAATTTTTAGAAATTACTTTTAAAATAAACTCATAAAATGCAATGAAAAGTGGGTTTTGAGAAATAAAATGTTTTCCTAAGTATACAATAGTTTTATTGAATAAGTCAAATAATATTAATTCTAATGGCCATAATTGAATTATTTATATTTTAAATGATCTAATTTTACTTTTAAAACCATTTTTCAAAAATGTAATTTTGTATATGCTTAAAAATAAAAGTTCACTTTCAATAAAAATAAGTTTTTTCACTATTTTCTGAAAAATTAATATTTTCAGAAAATTTTAAAAAATTCACTATAAGATAATTTTAAATTTTTATATTCATGAATTAAGTCCATTTTTTACAAATAAATTTTAAAAAACTATGGAAAAATAATATTTCCTCACCAAAACCATTTTTACAGAAAAATGAATTTTTAAAACATATACCGACTTTAATAAAAATTGAGTACTTATTTATTTTCATTGTCTAAAACATTATAAATATTTTAAAAAAATTATTACTATTCATAACAAAAATATAATTAATATATTATAATAACATATTATATTATGGTTCATTTTGAATTTGGGTTGCGTATATCACAAGCTATTAAGAAAATTAATTTATTTAAAGAGAGAACTATCATAAAATCTTAGGGTGTTACATTACACCCCCATTAAAATAAATTTATGACCCAAAATTACATAAATATTATATAAAAAATGAGTATATATCTTTTTCATTACATCAATATGTTCCCAAGTAGCTTTTGTGGATTTCTAATTCCCCTAGATAACTTTTACCAGGTGAGTAGTCATATTCCATAACACTTTATCTCTACATCTAAGATTTATACTGGTTGTTATTCATAGGAAATATCATGATCCAATGGTATGAAATCTAAGTTTAGTACATGTGAAGGATAAACTATTCACTTTCTCAAGAGTGATATATGAAACACATTGCGAACTTGGGATAGGTTCAGTGGAAGAAACATGTGATGAACTACCATCCCTACTTGATTAGGAATCTCGAATTGGAAAAAATAAATCGGGCTCATATTTACCTAAATTATGAATCTAATAATATTATTCTATATATAATTTCATAGTAATACCTTCTCACAATCTTTAGATTATATATTTCATCGGCGATTATCAGCATAACTTTTCTATTGACTTTGGGATTCCTTGATTTGTTTCTAAATTGATCTGACATTATTTTCCATTTCCTTAGCTAGATCAGGTCCCAATATATTTAATTGTCCAACTATATAAAAAATTTATTTATAAACTTATTTAAAAATGGTGATTAATAAGGATCCATTTGAATGTTTTATTGAAATCTATTATTGCAAAAAAACTTGACGAGAGGAAGGTGTTAATCCCAAACACATTTGAAATCCATATAAAAATATCTCATCATATATTATAGGGTTGGAATGGATCTATTAGGTTTAAAATCCACCTTTGTATGATAATAAGTATTGAATCATAACTTTGTATCTATATCTTACTGAAGACTTAACCAGAACTTCTAGGTAAACCTCAAATCCTAATCAGATATAATAGAATGTGGTACTCCATGTAAGATTACCACTTCGTTAACGTATATCCAAAAATATAACCAGTAGGGAAATATTTTTTGATCATAATGAAGTGTAATAACTTCTTAAGAAGATAAAATAAAACCCATATAACATTATTCCGGTTAGATGTTTTGGGGTTTTTTATGACAAAATTAATGGTTATGCATTTCTATTTCCACTCTGGTATGGGTAATGGTTGTATTATACACTTAGAATTTTGTCTCTCAGCAATAACCTACTGAAATATGAAGCACTAAGATATATACTCTAAAATATATCTCTTTATGTTTTCCCACTAGAAATACTCTTTCATATCCTATATTCCATTATACTTATAGGATGAATAAAGAGTTATGAACTATGAGGTTCATCCAATAGTTCCTTCTTAAAATCTAGTAAGGATGATAGACATATATAGTTCCTAAACCATATTATTCCATCACAATAAAGGTTGAACTTAGGATCATTTCTAACCTTATTTTATAATTTTACATCTTCATTTTTTTCCTATTTATTATTACCTGGATTGATAGTTGAACACTCATTTGAGAAATTTTAGATACCCCCTTCCTTTAAGTTTTCCATATCCATCCTTTTCAAATAAATAATTATTGGATCTTTTGTGATCCGCATCATAGATAATATATCATGATAATTTCAACTTGAAGCACCAAGAACCTTTTTTTCTTTCCCAAGGTGGAAATTTATTTAGAAGTATTAATCATCAATCAACCACAACCATATTATCAAGTGCATGTTCAACTCTATTTGAGTAAATATATACATTAATATATTATGATAAATATATATACCACCATATTATCAATAAATATAATTCCTCTATATAATTAATGAAAAAAAATTCACAGTCAAATCTAAATCATGAGTTAGGTATTTATTCTCAGGAACGTTCAATCATCATGAGGCATAAGCTAAACATATCATTCTTCATGATGTTGAATCCTAGTTCCTTCTTTAACACGTCACTATAGATAAAAAACCCTTCTCTAATGTAGGTTAATGTAAGAACATGTGTGCTAACTAAACTTCTCTTCATTTCTTTTAAATTTTCATCACATTAATCCATCCAAATAAATTATATTCCTTCCGAGTTATCTTTGTCAGTGGATCAAAAAACCTTGATCAATTTTACATAAAGTGTTGATAATATCTAGATAAACCATTAAAACTATAGATCTTAGTAAATATGGTGTGGCTGGGATAATTTTTATTAACTTTTATCTTTTATAGATACACTGATATACCCTCTATTGAGATTATATCATCAAAAAATGAAACTTTTGTAGCCAAAATTAACAATTTTTAAATTTTTCATACAACCAATTTCTCCTTTGGGTCTTCAGTAACATCCTCAAGTGACCTTAATTCTCTTAATTTATCTTTGAATATATCAGGATATCATATATAAAAACTGTCACAAGATGATCAAGGTATTCTCTAAAGATTCTATTAAATAAATCCATAGATATAATGGGAGAATTAGTACGACCAAATAGAATCACTATAAATTCATTGTGTTTTTACCTTGTATGAAATGTGGCCTTTGGTATATCCTCATTATTTAGCCTCAATTGATGATATCCAAAATTAAGGTCAATCTTGGAAAAGTATTGATCACCATAAATTTGATCAAAAAATCCATCGATATGGGGTATACGATACTTGTTCTTGATTTTGATCTTGTTGAGTTCTTGATAGTTATTTCAGAGTCACTTTGATGGATATTTCTTCTAAAAAAATAATATGTGAACCACATGGTGATGAACTTGGATGAATTAATCCATTATTAATATTCTCCTGGAGTTACTTCTTAAATTCTTAAAACTAATTTGGGGATATTATTTATAGAGTCCTTCAATTAGGTGTAACACCAGGTATGAGTTCTATTGAAAACTCATCTTCACGATTCAGTGGAAGACTAGGAAAGTATTCAAAAAAAGAAATTAAAAACTCCCAAAAAATAGGTCTATCTTCGATGTTTAGTTTTTCCACAACCATCTAGGATAAAAACCCATTTTTAATAAAAATCAAGACTCATATAATGTATTTTATTTCCATTGTAAGTTAATATTTATCATCACAGAGATAAAATATCATAGGATGGTTTGGAATAACAAAAATAAATTCCCTTCTATGTATGTTGACATGGGATTTATGTATATAAAGACAATTCAAGCTTGTGATAACATCAAATATAAAAATGTTTTTAGGAAGAACATTCCCATGAACTTATTTTGGAATATAATTATTGATATTAGATGGGATCATCAAACCATTATAGGTTTTCACTACTAATTGAAAATATAATCATTGAGATGGTATTTTTATACCCTTAGAAAATTAATAGATATAAAATAGTGGGTATATAAAAAAACAAATATCACATCAATAGTTCTAAAATGAATGGTAAGTGTACCTTTAGAGAACTATTTATGTGCTATTTTTTTTGATATACCCACTATTTTATATCTGGGAATTTTCTAAGGGCATCAAAATACCATCTCAATGATTATATTTTGAATTAGTAGTGAAAACCTGTAATGGTATGATGATCCCATCTAATATCAATAATTATATTCCAAAATAAGTTCATGTGAATGTTCTTCTTAAAGATATTTTTATATTTGATGTTATAATTGAAATGAATTTTCTTTATATACATAAATCCCATTTCAATTTCCATAGAAGGGAATTTATTTTTGTTATTCCAAACCAACCTATTATGTGCTATTTGGATTCCCAAACCAAACTATCAATAGAACTTTGTTACCTACTTTAATCATTTGGAATCCCATCATGATCCATATCCTATGAAATTCACATAAACATAAAAACTAAATTTTTATTCCTATATCCCATAAAATTTGGTTTCTCAGGTGGATAATCATTCTGTTGTATTTCACATTTATAATTAACATGATTCCTTCTATTTTCATCCATTAAATAATAATAAAAATCATAGTGTGAGTAATAATAATCATTGTGTGAAATCACAAAAACATGAAAAATATTTTATAAGATGTATAAATAATGACACCTTATTTTCAATCTATTATACATTATGTTTAATATAGTTCATTAATGATAATAATCTATTCAAATCCTTTATCATGGTTTATAAAAAAAACATGAATTAACCCAGGCATATCCCCCAATAGTGTCAAACTAGGTTTATGGTATTGGCACACTCACCATGCACCAGAATGATGGTCAAGATACTCTCGACCGACTCGTTTCTAGGTTATTAACCATTAATGCATCTATTAAAAGACCACATACAATTATTGTATCTGAACATTAATTTTTTTCTTAGAAAACCAAACTCCTTTCTTTAAAATTACATAGGATGTTATCAAATATATAGAAAAATACCAGGGGTTCTCAATAATGTTTTCTCATCCTAGGTTCAAAAATTATCTAAACCTTTCTCTGATACAAACTATAAAACCCATACTTTTCATACATAAATATCACATATTACTAGATGAATATTCAATACATAACATTATGATTCATGCCAAAATCATATAGGTCTAGTATCTTTGGAAACTTTGATACAAAAAAATAGGTTCATAAGTGAACTATATAATCTCTCACTAAGTTCCTCATAACTAGAACCATTATTAAAAATATCATACATAATAACTTTATTCCTTACTTAAAGAAATTAAACATAAAAAAGAGTGAGCTATGACTCCCAATAATGGTAAAAAAGAGAGATATCAATGATTACATAAACATAACATAATCATCATAAGGGTTTGAGAACATGAGAAAAACATTTTAAAACTATACACTACAAATCATATATCATAATATTGATTCATGACATAAATTTTGGTTGTTCATAATACATTAATCTTAAAAAAACAACATGAGTTGTGAGATTATAACATTGGTATACGACATAATTTTGTTGTATACACCTGATAATTAAAAATAATTTACTTTGTATTCAAGGATCACTACCAAGACTATCATAGTGTATTGGTTTCACTCCTCAAACCATCATATTAGCTAAGGTTCACTCCAAATACTGTCATAGTGTATAGATTCACAACCTAAACCTAGTTTATTACCAATTATGGTCCTTATTTTCTCATGAGATATCCATCTTTATCGAATGTATTGGATGAATATTTAATTTCGATCCCACCCGTCACATAATGAAAATCATATATATGTGTGTGCGTGTGTGCGTGTGTGTTTCATGAGATCATAAATCATTCACCATATCATAAAACATGAAAAGGAAATTAGTTTTCTAAATATTTCATTATTTCATCATAACATAACCCATGAAAAACAAATGGGTTTCCAAACTTAATTAACCTACAGAAAAGAAATGGGTTTCATATAATCATCCTTAAATAAAAATTATCATCATAATAAATCAAAAGAATGAAATTAGATGTAATAATTGAATCATATCCCTAATTAATACTAAGTATCATTAAAGGATGTTATCTTAGATAGAAATAACTCTAAAATATATTTAGAATATTTCTTGAGAAAAACAACCTTTTAATTTTGAAATCTCCTAAAATCTAAAATTTTTACCAAATAGTAAGAAAAAAATTTAATTTTTAAAAAACCTTGTAAAATTGTAAATTAGTATTCAAATCATTGATCAATTATAAAGGCGGTGAATTATATTTAATCCATTTTTGGTAAATAAAATATTCCTTCTTCATTTTCAGTAAAAAGTCAAAAATACCTCATTCAGAAAACAAAAATAATATTTCTTTTAAATTATTTTTAAAAAATTAAAAAAAGGTTAAAAATTAATTTAAAAATAATAATTTGATAATAATAAAAAATTCTATAAAACAATTTAATGGAAACATGAACCGGGATGGAAAAATATTTTCTACAGAAGAGAGAAATAATGTCAATTTTCATTAAAAACATATTTTAGTATCTTAAGTTATTAAAGAGATGAAAATGAAAGGAAAACATGTATTATCTATAAATAACTAAAAGATAATAAATTTAATGATATTATTTAGAGTTATATCATGAAATTCCATCTTTGGAAACTTAATCATAGACAATCTCGTTAAACAATGAGATTATAACATAAAACCCTTACCTGAAGTTTCAATTGCTTTGAAATTTATATACTCTCTAGAATAATAAATTAAAATTTATTATTATTATATAATATAATCATTTAAATACTTATAACATCATATCTTATCCACATTTAACATTTTAACAACCATTTATTAATATTTCCTTATTAAAATCATCGTTTTCAAGTGTTTAAAATTCCATTTTTCATGAAAATATCAGTTTTCTAGTTCAAGTCATTGTACTTTGATCATTTTTAAATAATATCTAGAATATTAATAATGATATAAATATAATATATATTCATTATATATATATATTTATATTCATCCATAAAATGTATAGTTAGGAAAATGAATTATATTGTTCATCGTGACGGTAAATCAAACGTACGCATAAACATTGTTTTCACTTTTCGATGGATGGAATGAAAGAAAGATAAATAATAAATAATTTTTTAAAATTATTACTATATCATATATATACCATATATTCATTAAATATTTCCTTATTACCATAAATATTAAGTGGAATATAAAAATGAATGACATCCCTTCATAGAGGTGGTAGTCCACACGTACACACGAGAAACGTTATGATTTTCCAATGTTTTAGAAGATAATAATTTAGATATGATATTATAAAAATATCAGTATAATAATATCATAAATATCATATATAAAAATTAAAATAATCATAATTACCAACCATGAAATATGGTTATGGAAAATGAATTGTATTGCTACGTGGATACGGTAGTCTACACATACACACGAGAGACACTTTCACTTTACATTTGATGGAATAGAGGTGTATATTGTTTGTTATATAATAATAATAAAATTTAAGTATATTTATAAAAAATAAGTTATTATTTAATTATAAATACCATATATTTATCAGAGTTATAAGAAGAAAGAAATTGAAAGGGGCTCGGTAAGATGATTACATCTCCTTAGATTGTCCCCCCTTAGATCATTTCTTAAGGACCCTTTGAATGAAATTTTAAGAATAAAAGAACATAAATTAATGTATAGGTAATTTTAGAATATATTTTGGTAGGGTTTTTCAATATATGTGGCTTAAAGTGGTGAAAAAAATATAAAGGAGGGGTTCTCTTTTATAAGTGGGGGAGAGGACACAAATGGAATTTCTTACAAGAATGAAATATAATACTCAAGAAAAATGCTTCCAAATAGATATATATATCAAGTTGGGATATTTTTAAGTTTAAATATTTCTATAAAATAATATTTTTACAATTTTAAGTGGAAACATTACCCTTGTATTTTAGTTTAACCCCCCGAAAACCCATTTTGACCTTAACCGCGGTGACAAATTTTTACTATTTTTACAATTAATTATGACCAAAAATGAAAGCGGACTCATTAAAAATTTTAAAAATTTTATTCTAAATATATAATGAATTTTTTCAAATTCAATCCCTTTAAGTTTTTTAAATTACTTTTAAAAAAACTCATAAAATGTGAAAAAATGATTTTTGAGAAAAAATGTTTTCTCAAGTATACAATGTTTTTATACCAAAATTCCCATAAATTAACTCTAGTTACAATAATTGGATTATTAATAACATAAAATACCTAATTTTACTTTTAAAACCAATAAAAAAATTAGATTATTTAAACAAAAATGCATCTTTCTATAAAAACTAGTATTTCACTATTCATCAAAAAATTATTCTTTTTAGAAAATTCTCAAAATTCTACTCCAAGATAATTTTGACATGTTAATTTTATAAATGGAGTTCATTTTTTCAAATAAATTTCTTAAATTGAAAAAAAAATTATATTATTTTCTCATAAAAACCATTTTGGTGGGAAAATATATTTTTAAAACATATACTAGATTTATTAAAAATTGAGTACTTATATGTTTGAATTATATAAAAACCTTTATATTATTCTTAAAATTTTCTTCATTAGTATTTATATGGAAACTTTAAAAAATAGGTTATAATAGTAAACTATATTACTGTTTAATTTTACTCAGGGTTGTGTGTATCACAAACTATCAATTTTTTAAAAAAAAATTAAAGAGAGAAATATCATAAAATCTCCTGGTGTTAAAAAAGTAAAATCCCTTTAGTGGATCAAAATAATGATCATTGTATTCTTGGAGGGTTATTGGGAGGACTTCTGAGAGTTTAAGGAGAGAATGATTTTTCAATGTAGTCCCCACCTCCATATTGTCTTCATGAAAGATAAGAACCTCTTTTAGACCCTAGTCCTCATGTTGATGGAATTTAGGAAAATGTTGTGAAAAAACAGTGATTTCGGTGGATTAGGATCCAAGATATTAGTACTTAAGATATTAGTTGAGGTCTCTAACTAAATCCTCAAACACATCACTCTTAATAATAGACATTTAAAAAACTCATAATTGTTTTTCTAAAATTAAAAAATTTTCACTCAAGGAAGTTTAATCAATAATGAATTCCATTTTTAATATATTTTCAATGATAATAATTTTTAATCCCATCCTAAAAGGGTTGGAAGAAAACATTTTCCTCCATGATAATGGTTCCAATTTGATGAGCATTGTCACACACACTATAAAAATATTTATGATTGTTTTAATATGTGAATCATAGTGGTTGACCTAGGTCATCTATCTTGATGAGGAGGTTAATTGACCATCCCATAAATGGTAAAAATAGACAAAGAAAAGTGATGAAAATTTTGTGCAAAAGAGGGATTTTTATGTGATTCCAAAATAAAATAAAACATATGGGAAAAAACGCACTTTGAAAAAACCAATAAGAATGATTATGGTAGATATAAATAATCCATTAATTAATCATTAATCATTATCCCTTAATATGACATTAATTCAATGATGTTTCCCTAATTTTTTAACCCTGAAACTTACAAAATAAAACATGACCACAAACCCTGAGAAAACATTAAGGCTTTTAATCAAAACACCCTACTTTGAATAAGGTCCACCAGCTTAATTATGATCAGGGGAAAATTAGGAAAGAACCTCTACTCAATAAATAATATTGTCTTGATTTTTTGGATTATATCTAAATCCTAAAAATCAATACCAAGTTGATTATATTTTAAAATTGAAGTGATATTTTCAAGATTCACAAAATCCCAACCTCACAGTCAATATATCAATAATTTGAGTGATATTAACTTTAAAAAAAATTATTAACTATAATTTTATGAATTATAGTGGTAAATTTTATTTAAAATAACTCATTAATTGGGTAAAAATAAGACCAAGCACCAAAATAACTAATCTTCCTTGGGTGTAATTGTCATCTTGGAGATGATTTGTATATGAAATAGTTAAAAAGGTTATAATCTAGTAACATCCCCATAAATATATTAATTCCCTATAAACCAATATAAAAAGATTAAAATATAATTACAAATATGTTTTATTGATGAAAAATAGAAGTTACAACTATAAAATGAAATAAATAGAAAATTAATGTGGGATAGGAGCACCTTCTTGGAAGAGATATTTGTATAAAGACTTACTTCTTCCAAGTAGATAAAAATATTTAATAGATACTAATTTTTTTTCACACTTTCCCAATGATTTTAAAAACCCTCCAAAAGTGTTTAAATATCATTTAAATGGAGTGTGTTAGGGTAAGGATTTCAAATGTCAAAAAGTTCATATATATCATTATGTATCCAAACATTACACCATATTGAGACACATTTTTTTACCACACTCCCAATTGAAAAATGTGTCACTCTAGTTTAATATAATTTTAAATATATAATTCTTTATCATATATCAAGAGCTCAAACAAATCAATGAATTAATGAATAATTTATTGGTAAATTAGTGAGGAGGGGACCATTCTTCCAAAATTTTCCAAAACATGAATTAATTTCAATTTTATACCATCAAAATGTTCAATATATATTTTATGACCTCAATTATATATATATATATATATATTAGTGAATAATACAAGAAAAAAATTTTAAATCCAAATTTTGTACTCATAAGATATTATGATACAATTAATATTATAATGTTAAAATAGTAAAAATAAAAATTTCATATAATTTAAAAATTCAACCTCAAAATATATATTTTCATTAAATCTTAAAATAAATATCATTGTGGGGAAATTATATCAATTATTACCAATAAAATAATCATAGAAAACATGGCTTATCAAAGGGATCCAATGAAGTTGGATTTGTGAAGAAACATAACCAAATGAGTGACATATAGGGTTATGATTCAATTGGTAAGAAAATATGGTCAAAGAAGTGGTCTTCTTTGAGAGTCAGACTTCATGAAAAAATATATTTTTGATTTCTAATATCAACTAATAACAATTTATATGGGATTTAAAAATCTATTTGGATCTAATCAACATTTATTATCGAGAAACTTTTAATATTAGTATCAAGAAAAAAGTAATTAATTAATTAATTTCACATGTTACTCTTATTTCTCATGTGTAGTATAGCTTATGTGTTCTTAGAGAATATGTTGAGTAAATATTTGGTCCATATCTGGAGTTGTAGGATGAAAATGGTGGTTCAAGATGAAGCAATGTAATGTTTTTGGTAATATGAATTTTTTAATGGATTTAAAGTATTTTAAAAAAAAGGGGATATTGTTTTCCAAAAATAACTCATGGTAATGTTTTAGTTTTTTCACTTTGTTTTTTACTTATAATTATGTTTGAAAAAGGAAAAGTAAGTTTTGGAAAAAATAAGTGTTTATAAGGAAGTGATGTTTTCCAATGTTTTTCAAATGTATGAGGTTCAATCATTGGGGTTATTTAAAATTGATGGTATCCATAAAAAACTTAAAAGGATGGTATTTCACATGGTAACCAGGTGGAATTAATGGTAAATACATAAGGTCACAAATGAAGAGGGGAAGAGTTTGTAAGACTACATAATGGGTGCATGATCACAAAGGGGCTAGATAGTGGGTGACACCATGAATGGATGTCATGAAAGGAAATGCGTGGTAAGGGTTTATAAAAATTTTAATTTGTGGATATACATACGTGAAGGGGGTTTATGAAAATTTATGGGAAGTATTATGTCATATTGGTTTTGTAGGAGTACTGAGAACATAAGATTATGAAAAAGGCATTGAGAATAAATTAAAAATAATTTCAGGTTAGTGGGTATTCTAGGTTTTCATTGAAAATTTAAGTTCCCTGTAAGCAATTTATATGTAAGAGTGGAAATTATCTCATAGGATCATTAATGGATAATTATATAATGTTATAATTATGTTAACATGGTCAGTGAGAAGCAAAGGAAGACAAATAAGGGAGTATATAGTAAAGTTAGTTTGCATAACAATTCATTAGAAAAGGATGAAATATACATATATAATACTCATAGTTAGAAGTTTGTGTGGAAAATTAGTGGTGGAATCTTGTGAAGTTTTGTTATTAAGGGGGTTAAAAAAGTAATATATCTCATATGAGATTCCACTCTAGTGGTGTGTGAAAATTGTGTGCCTCCCATGAGGTGGGTATTTTCCTTATAGTTATCACATGGTAGAGTAGTTCAAAAATAAAACTAGATCACTAATGGATTTATTATGTAGTTGAATATGGTAAATTTGATTTCATATATTAGGAGATAAAGGATCATTATGATATACTCACATATGTGTGAACTAAATATGAGATTATTAATAATAATAGAAGAATCTTCTAAAAGATTAGTTCATTCAATTTAATTTAGATACTAGTGTGTTATCAAAGCATGGTTGGTTATAATCCATTTGGTAAAATAAGTCTTCTTCGAACATTGTAACAATAGTGCAATTTAGTGGATTCTAGTAAATTTTCACATCACCTTTGTATAATCATTGGAATATCTAGGTTAGGGTGAACTAAGCCAGATTTATATATCTCCTGTATGATTTTATTTCCTCATATATATTTGTTTTTGTGAGAAGAATATCGAATATAGTTTTGTTTAACGATTAATCATGATTAAAGGGTCTATTTATTTATTCCATCACACCCTAATTCATCGTCCTATCAGGGTATTAAACAAAGTGGGGAAAAAAAATAAGAAATGATAAGATATTGTTTAATTGATTTGAAAGTATGTTAGGATAAATACCACCCCATGGTAGAGTTCTCATATAATAATAGTTTCCATTATTGAATTCAAATAGAGCCATATAAGGCTCTATATGGGAAGATGTGAAAAAATAAACATGCTGAGATGAAGTTGTAGAGAATAATCTAATGGGATCAGATATTGATAAATAAATTCTAGACAAGATTCAATCCATTTAATGACACATTAAAACTATAAAAAGTTGAAAAGAGATACGATGCTAATAATTTGAGAGTTTTAGAGTTTGATGTATAAGACAAGTTATCCCTTATAATATCACTATGGAAGAGGGTTATGAGAAACATGATGAAGGGAGAGTTGATCCCCAAATATACTTTTCACTTTGAAATCCTTTATTATGTGGGGATTGTAGCTTATCAGTTTTCACATCCACAAAAAATCTCCCAAGTACATGATGTATTCCTTATATCAAATTTGATGAAGTGCATACCTAATCTATCACATATACTAAACTTAGAGGTTTATATTTGAAACATGATCTCTTTTACATGTAAAATTGATAGAAATATTGGATCATAGAGATAAAATAATATGAAACAATTCATATAACCTGATTAATGTTCTCATGATGATTCATAGATTGAGGAAGCAACATTGGAACCTGAAGATGTAATAAGGAAAAGAATCCTCATTTGGTATCATTAGAGTAATGAGATTAAGATGAAAAAAATCCTTTAAGGGGGTTGAATTTTATACCCCATAATTATAGTATTTATTTATATTTAAATAAATCTTATGTGTTCAAGATCATGTAACACAAAAATATTAAACTAAAATGATCAATGTCTTATTTCATTATGGTAGAATATTACAATAGAAATTAAATACATTATGAGATAAATATTTTAGTGATAAATAGTAAAGTTACTAAAGTAATGAAACATTAAGTAAATAAATACTAAAAGTTTGTAATTACCATCATTAGGATCTTCTATGAAGATCATACCACAAATGATAACTATAGAGAGAATGTAATATGTTTGAAAAAAAAAATTAACAATAAAATTTGAGAATAGTAACAATGGTAATATATATGCATCTAAGGCTATATATAAGAATGTAATGTGCCATTGTATATTTGTTCATTGTATATATGGTAACTGGATATATTGTATCTAGATATACTTTTAGGTACATTTATTTTGAGTGACTGTAAGTAAAAAATTTAAAATGATATTCACATATAATATATAATTCGTAGTGACACTTTATTATAAAAATATGAAATTTTTTATTATTATAATTAATATTATTAAAGGATGGTTTAATGTGTTTATAAAATGTAATGGAATATTCTGATATCAATTATAAAATTCAGAGATTATAAAAAAGAAAACTTTTTTAGATAATGTATATGAAATGCAACATAGAGCCTAAATAAAACATGAAAAATTATTATTTAAATATAACCATTATAACCTTGTTGTTAAATTAATGAGTATGAATATGATTAAATAATTTATAGAATACATATAAATTTCCTACTCAATATATATTTATCGATAAATTCTATATAAATAATCAATTATTTTTAGTAAAGTAATTTTATTCTTCAAAAATATGCTTTCTTCAAAATTGGATTTTATTACTTTGCACAAGAAAAAATTATAATTAATTTCAATAAATTTTAGAAATATTATTTGATAAATAGGATATCATTTTTAAATAATCATATCAAAATAATATTATGATAAAATAATAATATTTTTCTGAAAAGTTTTATTTTTCAATGAATTGTGAAAAATACTAATTTTTTTTAAATATATTTTATTTTCAAGTATTTACAAAGTAAAATTATATTTATGGATTATTATTAAAATTTAAATAGTTAATTTTTAATAAAAATAATATAATCATGGTCTTTATAATGAATTTATACTTGATTTAGTATAAAAAACTTTTATACTTAAAATTGCATTTTTTTCTAAAAACACTCTTTTTTATCACAATCACTTGTCTAATTTTAAATTAAATTATGCCACATTTTTGAATTTAATATTGAAAAATGTATTCCATATTTGGAATCTTGTGGTAAAAAATTTGTATATAGGGTTTTATAATTTTTAGTCACTATAATTAGTAATTGTACCAAATAATTATCACCATAGTAAGGATAAATCATGTAATTATGGTTAAAAATAATATGATAAGGAAAATAAATTGAACATAACACTTGAATATATCTTTTTTTATGAGTATAGTTCTTCTATTTCCATACAAGTATCAAATATATGACCACTTGGTCTTATATTTCATTGTTTTTTACCTTTATTATATTTAACTAAAAGATAAATACAAAAATGTCAGTTTTTTACTTTTAATGACTGTAATATTTTATGAAAGTGATAAAGAAAAATTATGTTTGTTTATAAATATTAATATTAAATATAAATTATTTTTTATCTTGGAAATTTATTTACAATTTTTTTAATGAAATAATTACCTTAAATCCTAATGTGATAATGACATAGTATTTATTCAATTAATAGAAAAATAAAATAAATGATTTTGATAATTTTTTAAGAGTAATAGAAATTGAATGAATTATTATGTTCCATGATTTTTTAGATTAATATAATATTTTAGTGTTGTTTTGAAGTATTATATTCTAATTAATTTAAAATCATGTTGTTTTTGAAGTCAAATTAAATAAGTAGTCCCCAAAAGGACATTAATGATATTTTATAATAAATAATATTTTATTAAATGATATAAGATTCCTAAAAATCCAATATTTTTTCAACTTATTTATATATGGTTTAAAATTTAAATCATGGTTAATTTATTTATAATTTTTATTTTATAGTAACTATCGTTATTGCTAAAGAGTAAAAACTTTATTATCACAGTAATTATCAAAAGGTTAACACTGGTCAAAACCAAAAGATAAGGGTAAAAACAACACCTAAAAAAGTAAATTTTTTATAATATAATAGTATTTAGACAAATCATCATCCTATATTCAAATTATATCAGTTTTGAACCTTTTTTATAAGAAAATTAATTTATATATATTTAATATTTTATAAAATTCCAAAAGTTCCCCTCCATCACTTATAAAAGGTCACCTACTCTACTCTTTTCATCACACTTAAAAATAATTTTGGTTTAGATAATACCTAAAAAATAACCTCCTTTATTTACCTCCACATGTCATATAGGCCTTGTTTTAATTATAATATCCTTTAAGGAAGGATTTTGGTTCAAACCAAAAGAGGTAGTTCGAAGAAGATGTATCATTCTAAATCAAGTGTTTTTATTTTCTATGTTATTTCAAATCCTTAAAATATTATTAAAAAATACTAATATAAAAAAACACATTTCTTCCCATACACTTATATGTTATTATTCAATTATAATAGCCTGCATCTATATCCTCTTCCATTAAATGGGAATAAAAACCATCATTCATGTGTACGACGGACTACCACCTTACGAACCAATGTATTTCACTTTCCATCATCACCTATGATGATTGTTTATGATAATGGATATAATATGTATATAATATGTATATATGATATATATAAAAATATTTATAATACTTTGAAATTAATATACCCTATATTTTCTTACTGTTCCATTTTTTGAAAGATGATAACATCGTTCATGTGTACGTGTGGATTACAACCTCTACGAAGTGATGCGATTCATTTTTTATTACCGCATCAGATGGATGGTATATATAAGTGAATTTAAAGAAATAATATTACACTTATGAATTAATTTTTATTATATAATGTTTAAATAACACCTACCTTATTTCCATCAAGATTTTTGAAAAATAGAAACGTTACTCATGCGTACGTATGACCGAACGTCTCTATGATTGCATCGTAGTTCATTTTTCATAACCATATTTCATGGTTGATTTTTAAAGTATAAATTATGTCAAAAAATTATCATTATTTTTATTTTGTATACGATTAAATAATGAACTCCTTGACTACAATTAACTTGTAGAATTCATTTCGGACTTATGAGCTGAATATCATCAAAACGTCCGTTGTGAAATTAATTGATTAAGTAATGGAATATAACCTAATAGTAAATAAAATAAAAGGTATACTAAAATTTAAAAAAATTCTCATGAAAGTAAATAAGTAACATAATTTTATTATTCCGGATAGTAAGGAACATATGTGACAATTTTGACACAAGTTAATATAATTTCTTTTTAAAAAATACTATTTTAAAACTTATCTTCCAACCCATTCTTCCATTTCCATGTTCTTATAAATGTTTCAAGAAAAATATTATTTATTATTAAATGGATGATAAAGGTGATTTTTGACTATATTTTTCATTATTTCCAATGTTTTTATAAGTAATATATTTAGTATTTTATGTAAGGGACACTTTAATTTAAAAAATAGGTTTTAAATGTTTTAAAGATTTATTTTTAACTATTTCTCTTTCTTGTACATGTTATTAAAATTATACTATTAATTTATTTATCTAGATATAAATTAATTTTAAAGGAAATTTTTTTCCCTTATTATTTTATTAAATGTTTTCAAATACCAATCTTATTACTTATTTTATACAGAACGTTTTTAATTTCTTTAAAAAATACAAAAGGAATGTTTTATTTTATCATATAAGGTGTTAATGAAATTTACAAATTCTTCACCCATTATTTTTTATTTGGATTGATATATAATATTCCTTATCTTATTCAAATAAAAACCCACTTTCCCTTTATTATTTGTATATTCAAAAAGGGTTTTAAATGTATTGGACATTTTGATATCTGGAAATGTTTTTCTAATGGGTGGTGATATCTCAGAAAGAACCTTTTACCTTAGGTTATGAAATTTATCACACAACATAACTTTTTATCTCTCTTTAAAGTTATGGAATTATTCTAAATTCTATATATATATGTCTTTAAAATATATACCTAGCTTATTTAACCTTCCATTTATGGGGTAATTCATGCCTTATTTTTTTTTCTCAAATGCCTTAATTGTGAAATTATATTTGGCTATGATATGAGGAAAGATTATAAAACCCATATATTTACATGGCTAATTATTATTTTTATAAATTATTATTTAATTCCTTTTTTGGTACACATAACGATGGAAATATTTTGATGGGTTCACCTAAATAGAACTCTAATTCATTGGGTAAATTTGTTGTCTCATGAAATGTTATGTATGGGATTTAAGAGTAAACCTAATCCACTATGGGACTCTATCCACCATGATATGTTATCTTGGAATTTAACATTGACTTATGTTTATGTAATGTTTTTTTTATTCTGTAACATCCAAAATTTTAAATGAGGCACATTTTCTTTTAGTTTCTATTAAACCTTTGTTGATTTTTCTATTTTGGATTAAGACCAGGTAACCATGGTTTGGGCTAGTCTGTTTCCTTTTTTGGTAGGAAATATTACAGGTGGGGTGGAGGTTGGTTATAGGCCAAATTCATGGCATGTAGTAAATACATGGTGTGTATTAGATGTATGATGTGTAATGGGCTGTCAAGACCCCTTACATGTTTTGAATTGAGTTTTCCTATAGGGGAAAAACCTAATATTTACATGATGTTTAAAGCTCACACACTATGTAAATGACCATGGTTTTTTAAATAAGGAGGGGGATCTTATTTTGATAGAATCCCTCATTTCCTCTAGCATGAGCCACATGATATATCCCCTATGATGCATTAATGTACGAGCCTATTATTATCCCATGTTCGATCTATGTTTTCTTTCATCGTCAACTGTGTTGGGTCCATAAATGTAAGATATCAATTCCACTTCTTTCTTTTCTTTGTTTATCTTCCCATATTTTTTTTTATATTTTGGTTCAAGATGATATTATATATTTTTAGGGTTTTTGTTCATTCATATGATTCCTTCCTTTCTAGACTAATTCAAGGGTCGATACTAGATGAGGAGAATACTATGGTCTTACGGTAGGAGATATAGTTCTTTCCCCTAAAAGTATCGTTGTATTTTATCAAGCACTATTGTTCCATGCATCAGCCCTCTCTTCGTACCTCCATATTGTTTAATTAAATAAATTTATGGTTATTCTTATTTCAAACATGACCCTAGCTACCCAAGAATCAACTCCATGAGGAATTTACCTCAACATGAGCCATACCTATGGATGTGTAACTTTTTAACGGAATAAGATCCTTATTTTTGGGAAATTAGAATTGTTAAATATTAATTGATGTGTGTGAATTACCATGTAATAAATGAAATGGGAAGAGAATTTCATAAGATAAATATCTAGCCATGAGTTTGACCCCTATTCTTTGTTCCATAGTTAGAATTTTGTGAATTAAATTAATTGTACAACTTGTTTTCAATGGTTTTGGGGGTATGGTATGAGTTATTACTAACCATAACATTCCCGTTACTTTTATATGATAACGATAAAAGGGTCCTGAATTAAGGATACGTTGGACAGGCTCATCGTACTTCATAATTAGAAATGGGAATGATTACTTATACATTGGGAGTGGTAATTGGATCCTTTTTTATGGTTTTACTTAGACATCCCCACCAGGTGGATTTTTTACTTACCCATATGCGATACCCATTCCCTAGGAAATATACCTTGAATGGTATCAGAAAGATATATTCTTACACCATCCATAAGAAATACTTGGTCCCCTATGTGGCACACCTTTAATGAGATCAGATGGATATGATTTAACCCACATCGAGAGTAAAACTTGGGAAGCCTTATGGATCACCTGTAAACCCCAAACTTCCACGGTACATTTCCCTTTGAATAATGCAGTAGCTTGCGTTGTACACAACTAAGAGTTTTTACACACCATGACCAATCAGACTACCCATTATGAATAGTAATACCCACTTTTTAAAATATTATAAATTTTATTTTTCAAAATGGACTTAATTTTTGGATTCGGAATATCAAAATTATCTTAGGTTAAATTTTTGGTTTTTTTCTGAAAACATTCAATATTTGATGAATAGTGAAAAACACTCCGTTATTGTTTAAAACCAAATTTTTATTTAAAAAATTAGTTATTTTATTTTAATTTAATTTTTTTGAAAATAGATACATAATACATCTATATGTTCAATGTAATTCATTGGAGTCATTTTATAATAAGTTTAGATATATAAAATTTTATTGAACTTTTTACAGTCTTTTACCCAACTTCTAGGAGCATTTGAAAAATTGCATAAAACATAATTTTACCGCTTCTGTGTGTTGAATTTTAAAAATCTGAAAGAAAAGGTTAATATCATTAAGTAAAATATGGTTCAATAAGATTAAAATATTTTTTTTGTGAATAGTAACTTTTGACTTTTATTTACCACGGTTAAAAGTAAATAGGTTAATTAAGGGTAATATTGATATTATAATTACACTAACACATGTCCTAATTCTATTGAATAAGTGTAATTAGACCCAAAAAATCTCTATTAATAAAATATGATCCTTTTGGTCCACTTTTATTAGATTTTGGACATTTATTATTATTTTATTTAAAGAAGAGTTAAAAGTTTTAAATTCAATGTTTAATAACTAAAATATTTTTAATATAGGGTTAAAAACTATATGAATTCGACTATAAATATTCATTATAAATATAAAAATATTTCCTACATACAAAAATTTTATTTTTAATTTGTAGACATTAAATAATTTAATTTATTTATGACACAATGATGATGCAGTAATTACCTAATTAATAAAATATTAAAATAATTGCTATTATAAATATACAAATAAATGAAAATTGATACTTCTGATGAACTCCACTAATTTTATAGGTTAATATGACATGTTAGAGTTTATTAAATAATTTTTTTTCTAAGTAATCATGTTGTTGTGATTTTCACAAAAACCAAATACTAAATAGTGTCAAAATTGACATAATTGAGTTTTTAAAACAAATACTATATTATTAATTGATTTAATATTTTTACAAATATAAGGTTCAGCCAAATAACTTATATAAGGTTATATATATTAATAATGAACCACTTGGGGTTCTCTTGGCTTGTTAAATTATGTTTATTAACCATATAATATAAAAATATAAAGAGACATGGTAAATGTCAAACTATTTAACTAAGAGTTAAATCTAAAAGATAATGTTAATATGAGGACCTAAAACTCTCTAAAATCTGTTGGTTGAGATGTTTTCGACCCATCCCCATCTTAGGCTCTAAATAAATCATTTTGGGGCTATTAGAAACCGAAAATGATTTTATTATAAAATAATATTTCAAGATTTTCCTAAAGTGACCCTCACCTCTCTTATAAAAGGGTACTTCCCTTTATCTTAAATTCACACCTCCAAAGCCATTTGGATTGGCCAAACCCTGCTTAAATATCCTCTCAACTCTCTTACCTTCTACCTATAGGCCTTACTTTGATCATAAAGTCAACCTATATATCCCTTTTGATCAACTCAAAAGGAAACACCCGAAGAAGAGGTAATAATTTCACCACCCTCTTTCAAGTTCTTATCTTCTTCTTCTTCTTCCACTTCCTCTTTCTTTGTTTTTTCCATACCAAAAGAACAAATCCAGTACCTTCTACATACTGTGATTTTATTATAAATATGGTAAAATCATATTCATTATTCTATTCATCCTATAAATGACAAAGTCACCATACGTGCGTATGTACGGCTTACCGTCTCCACATCGTGGTGTAGTTTTTTATTCAAATACTTCATTATTTTTATGGGTATAATAATGAGTATAACTGATGTAAATAATAAATATAACATTATAATGATTCTGTATATATGATATACCATCCAATTACATATTATTTAACCATCAATATAATTATATTGTCACTCGTGCATACGTACGGATTACCGTCTCCACGAATGCGATGAGATTCATTCCCCATCGTAATCATTCAAGAATAATTTTTATGATTAAAAATAATGTTTATGAACATAATATCATTCTATATATGAATTAAATAAATTCTATCTATAGAAAACATGGCTTACATAACCAACCATATAAAGGAAATTGAATCAGTTAACACCCAAAACGATGATACTACTAAAATATTATTAACAAAGAAATATTATAAGATCATATATGATATCATATTTATGTATATGATTAATGTGTAATTTAATAATAATGTTTTAACTATTATACAGGTGGTTAACATAACATCACTAATGAAAATTACAAGGTAAGTTTTAACTCTAGAATCTCTTTACTTATCTGAGGTAGTTAATACGTACACTACTGGAAAAATGTCCTATACCCACGGTTCAAAACCGTGGGTATATCCCTTAAAAACTTGGGTATAGGCTATACCTACAGTTTTGGGAACTGTGGGCTAGAACGACGTCGGTATAGGTCCCCAGCCTATACCCACAATTTTCCAAAACCGTGGGTATAGGTGTTCTTCCACCGTGTCAACGAAACATAGCCAATTGCCACGGTGTCAACGGCTTTCACCCATAGTTTCAAAACCATGGGTATAGATCCTAAAATAATGCTGGTGGCGAGTTTCGATCCCATGACCTCTTCGCTGCAAACACTGCGTCTTACCACTACCCTAAAATCACCTATGTATATATATATATATAGTAAAATATAGTTATAAAAACCATGGGTATAGAGGGAAGAACCGTGGGTATAGGATTCCCGCCAAAAAAATTTCATTTCCGCGAAAAACAAATTTTCCCACACACACATGGGTAACCTATACCCACGGTTTTTCATAACCATGGGTATAAGTATTTTATCCCAGACCTATCCCCACAGTTTTCCCCAAAACCATGGGGATAGGTACCCCTATACCCACGGTTTTGGAAAACTATGGGCATACGTGACTTTTCAGGACCTATCCCACGGTTTTGAAAAACCCTGGGGATAGACCCCCCTATACCCACGATTTTTGGAAAACCATGGGTATAGGTCTTGAAAAGTTACCTATACCCACGGTTTTCCAAAACCGTGGGTATAGGGGGGTCTATCCCCACGGTTTTGGGAAAAACTGTGGGGATAGGTCCATTTTCCAGTAGTGGTAAGTATCTACTAGGACCTCTTTATTTTACTATATATGTTTTGAAAGTAATCTTTTCATCATTTTCCAAATAAGGTTCTTTATGACCTTTTCGACAAAATTAAGGTAAGAATGTCTTTTTCTAACTTATACGGCGGGTGAGGCTATTTTACACCATTATAACAACGTCGAAGATTCCCATACAATCTTATTAGAATATTTTCAAAATAAAGGTTTTCTTTTATAATTATATAACTTTTAAATTATTTCAAAATAGAAATATATATTTCTCTAAAAAAATATTAATTTCATATATGTCAACATCCTTTGATGGATTTTAATCTTGATTGTAGTTGATTTATTATGATACAAAACTTCCATATTGTATTGAAGGATATGTGATATGTTTGACATGGGATGTGTTATTTTTACAGCATTTATGGTTTATGGATAAAGTATTAACATTTCATATGCTCGTTTTAATATGATTGTTTATTTTATGTTTCAACCTTTTCATATGAGGAATGCATTGGACTTAGTAGGTGACGGGTGGAGCCCACTATACCTGCTCGATGCATCGGTAGGTCTCATGAGACAAACTAGTGTCTTGGCACAAGGCCTTGACACAATTTTATTTTTAGTCTTGGCATTAGTACTTGACTATGTGGTTATGAAGTCTGGAATTATGCGTTGCATCATTATGAAATTAGTTATTGATATTTCATGTGATTATTAGACTAGAAGAATATACATGTGAATAATTAAATGGAATTATTTGATTTATATTGGCCATATTATGCAGAAGTTTATGTTTAAAAGGATTATGTTTTAGTCTTATACATTGCCTTAATTGTTTAAGCTTATTTATGAAAGTTTCTGCTATATTGTTATCTTTACTGAGCATATGAGCTCACCCCTTTCTATGTTTTATTTTTCATAAGATGTAAAGAGATTTCTTGTGGTTGACCTGCAGGGATAGGATAAGGATATAAGTGTGGTAAATGGGGACAAAATGTTGTTGATGTTTTTATTTCATAATGTGATTTAAAACTTGTGAATGTATCTAGTACTTCAAAGGCTACTAAACTGATCAGTATTTCGGGATTTGATCCCTTATGATCATTCCAATGTTATATAATAATGCACTTACTCTGGGTAACTAGGGTTGGGGTGTTACAATTGGTATCATAGGAATTTTAGTACAAACCTTGGAATCTAGATTTAGAAAAACCCTGATTAGAGAACATTACCCTAAGATATACTTTGAGGATTAGTATAGAAGAACTTCCTAGAATTTTGGTAATGTAGAGATTTTGTGAGATTTCCAAGAAATTAATCCCTTTATGGATATGAGTAGGTAGAGGTGGCTCTAGTACAAATGTACCTAGGAGTAAAACACGAAAACACCGCTTTGAGATAGACTATAATGGGAACTGGTGCACGAAAATGGGCCTTGCTGCACTCATGGTTTCAACACTCCCAGGGGATATACTTAGGATAACTCGCATTTTGTTTAAAAATCATTATGAAGGATTTATGAGTATATACCTCCTCAAATAAAACATTTTTATTATTATGAATTATATCCATAAACTGTTCAATTTTTGTTAAGTGTTTTACAAGTTTGGAATTATGTATTGTGATTCATAAACTAATCAACTGTATGCCATTGTTTAGAAATGTCTCATAGTGGAAGGAATGGAAACTGTATCAATACACGTAATCCATGTAGGTATTTTTCTTCTACTCAAAATAATTATAGTAGAGATGGTGATGCAACTAGTGCTGATCATCTTATCACCATAATGAGACAACTCACTCAGGTTATGAACAATTACCTTACCTATATGGAGCACCCTAATACACAATGCGGAGGATCAATGTTTGGCCACTTCATGAGGAAACAACCACCAAAATTCAATGGGAGTAAAAAGACATTAGTAGGTGAGTAATGGATAAATTTCATAGAGAAAATATTTCATGCTTTGGGGAGTAGCGAAAGGGAAAAAGTTGTTATGGCAGTTGATCACCTCACGAGAGATGTAGATCAATAGTGGTTATTAATCCAAAACAAAAAGGAAGATGAAGAAGTATCGAAAATGGAATGGAGTGAGTTTAAAGATATTTTCTTAGAAAAATAATTTTCCCATGACCATCGAGTAGATATAGAAATACAATTTCAGAGTCTAAGGAAAAAGGAGGATGAGAATGTCACAAAGTATGAGGCTAACTTTACAAGGTTAGCAAGGCATCCATTAAATTATATACATAACCCAAGAAGTAAGATTGATTGATTATTTTATGGGTTAAAACCATTTCTCCATCGATCATTAGTCTCACAATCCTCCTTATCGTGCAAAGATATTGTCTCATGCTCTATCAAGATAGAAAATTAATTCTCTAAGTATTACAAATTTAAAGAAAATAAAGAGAAAAAGATATCTGATGAACACTCTAGAAATGGAAATAAGGGGAAGAAGAGTAAATTTGAATATCCATTCTATGATAAATGTGGGAAGAAACACCCCTGTACTTTACTGAAGTGAATGGGAGTCTGTTACAAGTGTGGTAAAAAAGGCCACCAAGCTCGTGATTGTAAGGGGAAGAAAGAGGCTGCCAAACTTGAATGATACAATTGTAGAGAAAAGGGGATTTATGAAAATGAATGTCCAAAGAACCAAGGTAACTTACCTCAGAAATGGCCAAGGGAGCAAGGAAAATCTTATGTGATCACTACTACTGAAGTTGAAGCTCTGAAAGATGTGCTGGCAGACAATTTAATGGTTTCCCCAAGTTTATCCAATGATTTATTTGATTTTGGATCATCGTATTTTTTCAAATCATCCCAGTTTGCTAAGAAAATTAGATATTTTCAATTTGACTTAAAAAGGGAGTTATCAGTCAAAACACCTAAGGAAAGTATCATCACAACAATGTTTTGTGAATTAGTTCCCATTAGGGCATATAAATGTTCTTTATCCACTGATCTCATTGCCATACCCATGATTGAATTATATATAATCCTCAATATGGATTGGATTTCAGACCACGATAAAAAAATTTACTATAAGAAAAAGAAGGTTACAATTTTTGATGATGATAAGGAGTACCTTATTTTTAGAGTAGAAACATCACCATCTGATTCTAATCTAGATCCACCCCCAATAGCTCTACTAAATTCAATTATTGGGGAAGAAGAGAATGAAATAACTTTGGGTGAGGAAAAGAATTTTTGAATAAAGGATGTACCTATTGTGCAATAATATTTTGATGTGTTTTGAGGGGATTTACCTTGACATCCTCCAGAATAAGAAATTGAGTTTTCCATTGATTTAATTCCTGGTTCAAGGCCCATATCAAATACCCCTTATAGAATGGCCACTGTGGAATTAGTGGAACTAAAGAAACAACTAGAGGAGTTGAGTAGCAGGGGATTTATTCACCCAAGTGTTTCTCCATGGGGAGCCCCTGCCCTTTTTGTTAATAAGAAAGATGTATCTATGAGGTTGTGCATTGAATATAGGGAGATCAATGCTATAACAATAAAGAACATGTATCCCCTACCTCGAATTGATTATTTATTTGATCAACTTCATGGATCTCAATATTTTTCAAAGATTGACCTTCGATCTGGATGCCATCAATTGTGCGTAAAGAAATAGGAGATTCTGAAAATATCATTTTTAACCAGGTACGAGAATTATGAGTTTATAGTAATGCCTTTTGGATTGAATAATGCAGCCTCTGTCTTCATGGATCTAATGAATAGAGTTTACAAGGAATATCTTGATGAATTTTTAGTGGTATTTGTTAATTATATCTTGGTATACTCCAAAAGCTATTAAGATCATGAAAATCACATATGTATTATTCTAAAGACTCTTAGAAGAAATTAATTATATGGGAAGTTTAGCAAGTGTGAATTCTGGATTCAGGAGATTTCTTTTCTTGGCCATATTTTCTCTAAGTATGGAATCTCTGCTCATCCTTCAAAGACCAGGGAAATCCAAGAATGGCCAGCACCGATGAGTATAATTGAGGTTCGCAGTTTTATTGGTTTAGAAGGTTATTATTGACGTTTCATCCATAATTTTTCCTGGTTTCCTAACCCATTAACTAATATCACATGTAAGGGGGTTAAATTTTTTTAGACAAAAGAGTGTGAAGAATGTTTTGAGAAACAAAAGAGAAGATTAGTCAATGCTCTTATCTAGACTCTACCATCAGGGAATGATGAATTTTTTATTTATAGTGATGCTTCAAAGAAGGGACTTGGTTGTTTCCTTATGCAGAATGATAGAGTTACTGCCTATGCGTCACGACAGATAAAAATTCATGAGAAAAACTATCCTACTCATGATCTTGAGTTAGAAGCTGTAATATTTTCTTTGAAAATATAGAGACACTATCTCTATGGTGAAAAATGTGAGATTTATACTGATCAAAAGAGTTTGAAGTATATTTTCTCATATAATTAACTCAACATGAGGAAAAGCCGATGGATTAAACTACTCAAGGATTATAATTTCACTATACACTATCACCCGGGGAAGGCAAAAAAGGTGGAAGATGATTTGAGTAGAAAGGATCATGGAGTTTTGAACAAGGTGAGAGTTGAAAGGGATCCTATTTTCATGGATCTAGTAAAGATGGATATGGGAATAACCATAGAAGGTAAAACATCAATACTTTTTTCAAATGGTTGTCAAACCATCTTTACTAGAAAGGATAAAGAGTTCTCAGACTGATGATGAGGAGTTTCAAATGAATATTAAAGCTATAAATGATGAGAGATTGAGTGACTTTATATATGAAGATGGAATTTTGAAATTTGGGAAGAGACTTTGTGTTCCTAACATACCTGATCTAAAAATGGAATTGTTGGATGATGCTCATAGCTTTAATTTCTCTATAAACCTTGGGAGCACTAAGATGTATAGATATTTGAAAGAACATTTTTGGTGGGACAACATGAAGAGAGAGATTTCTGATTTTGTGTCGATATGTATGGTTTTTCAACAAATGAAAGCTATATGACCACGTCCTAGAGGAGTCATGAAACATATTCCTATACCTTAGTGGAAATGGGATAATATTATGATGGACTTTTTCATGGGGCTACCAAAGACTCCTATAAGGAATGATGCAATATGGGTCATTGTTGATCATTTTACCAAGTCAACACATTTTTTTCTATAAGATAAGATTTACCACTTGAACGTGTGGTAATAGTATATATTAATGAAGTTGTAAGACTTAATAGAGTACCCCTATCAATTTTTTCTGATCGTGATCCCCATTTAACATCAAGATTCTGGAAAAGTATTCAGAAGGCCCAAGATAATGAACTTTGTTTGAGCACTACCTACCACCCTCAAACTGATGAACAATCAGAATGGACTATTCAAACCTTAGAAGACATGTTGAGATTATTCTCACTTGACTTTCAGGGTATGTGGGATCAATATTTACCTTTGGTAGAATTTTTCTATAACAATAGCTTCCATTCAAGTATTCATATGGCACCATATGAGGCATTATACAGAATGATATTTCACACACCAACTTATTGGGATGATGTTGGTGAAATAAAACTCATAGGCCCAAAACTTGTTGAGGAAACAATGGAAAAGGGGAAGGTTATCCAAACCCACCTCAAAGCATCCCAAAGTAGGAAAAAGAGCTCTGTCGATAACCGAAGGAAGGATTTGGAATTTCAAGTAGGAGATCATGTTTTCTTGAAGGTATCTCCATGGAAAGGTGTTATACATTTCGATAAGAAGAGTAAATTGAGTCCTAGGTACATCAGACCTTTCAAAATGATAGAACGAATTGGAGTTGTAGCTTATCATTTGGAAATGCCTCCAAGTCTCTCCAAAGTTCATGATGTGTTCCACGTATCACTGTTTAGAAAATACATGCCTGACCCAACGCATGTACTCACCTATGAGGAAATTGAACTGGGACCTGATCTATCTTATTGTGAAGATCCTATCAAAATTCTTGATACAAGAGAACAAGTGCTAAGAAATCAGACGAATCATCTGGTAAATGTTCTATGGCGAAACCATAAGATGGAAGAGGCAATGTGGGAACCTGAGGAACTTATAATGAAGAACCACCTGAATATTTTTATGCATTAATATTCTATAAATTTCAAGGACAAAATTATTTTAAGGAAGGAATAATGTAACACCCCAATATTCCATGGTATGTTTCCCTTTGAATAATGTAGTAGCTTGCGTTGTATGCAAGTTGGAGTTTCAACACACCACGACCAATCAAAATAGCTGTTAATTTTTGAAATTTTATAAATTTTATTTTTCAAAATGGATTTCATTTTTGGATTTGGAATATCCAAATAAGCTTAGGGTGAATTTTTGGTATTTTTCTGAAAACTTTCAATTTTTGATGAATAGTGAAAAACATTGCGTTATTGTTTAAAACCAAATTTTTATTTAAATAATTAGTTAATTTATTTTAATATATTTTAGGTCAAAATATATACATAATACCTATATATGTTCAATATAAATCATTGGAGTCATTTTATAATAAGTTTAGATATATAAAATTTAATTGAACTTTTTACCTTCTTTTACCCACCTTCTAAGAGCATTTGAAAAATTTCATAAAACATAATATTACAACTTATGTGAGTTGAATTTAAAAAATATGAGAGACATGGTTAATATCATTAAGTAAAATGTGGTTCAACAAGATGAAAATAATTTTTGGTGAATAGTAACTTTTGACTTTTATTTGTCACAGTTAAAAGTAAATAGGGTAATTAAGGGTAAAAATGATATAATAATTACCCGAACACATGTCATAATTATATTTTATAAGTTTAATTCGACCAAAAACAACCGTAGGAATAAAATATGATCATTTTGGTCCACTTGGATTAGATTTGGACATTTATTATTATTTTATTTAAAGAAGAGTTAAAAGTGTTAAATTTAAAGTTTAATAACTAAACCATTTTTAATATAGGTTTACACACAATATAAATTAAACTATAAATATAAATTATAAATCTAAAAATATTTCCTACATGATGGTATTTTATTAATAATTTTTATACATTAAATAATTTAATTTATTTATGACACAATGGTGATGCAATAATTACCTTATTAATGAAATACTAAAATAATTGATATTATAAATATCCAAATAAATGAAAATTGAGACTAATGATGAATTCCACTAATTTTATAGTTTAATATGAAAATTTAGGATTTATTAAATAATTTTTTTCGAAGTAATCATGCTGTTATGATTTTCACAAAAACCAATTACTAAATAGTGTCAAAATTGACATAATTGCGTTTTTAAAACAATGAATATATTATTAATTGATATAATATTCATAAAAATATAAGGTTCTGCAATAGGACTTATATAAGGTTATATATATTAATGATTAACCACTTGGGGTTCTCTTGTCTTGTTATAGTATGTTTGTTAACCGTATAATATAAAAATACAAAGAGACATGGTAAATGTAAAACTATTTAACTAAGAGTTAAATATAAAATATAAGGTTAATATGGTGACCTAAACCTATATAAAAACTATTTTTTGAGAGGTTTTATACCCATACCCACTTTATCCTCTAAATAAATCATTTTTGAGCCATTATAAACTGAAAATTATTTTATTATAAAATAATATTTCAAGCTTTTCCTAAAGTGACCATCACCTCTCTTATAAAAGGGTACTTCCCTTTCTCTTAAATTCACACCTCCAAAGCCATTTTTCTCAGACAAACCATGTAAAAATATCCTATAAAATATCCTTCCTTCTACCTAGAGGCCATACTTTGATCATAAATCCAACCTAAGGAGCCCTTTTTATCAACTCAAAAGAAAACACATGAAGAAGAGGTAATAATTTCCCCACCCTCGTTCATGTTCTTTTCTTCTTCCACGTCCTCTTTCTTTGTTGTTTCCATAGAAAAATAATAAATCCAGTACCTTCTATATACTGTGATGTTATTATAAATATGGTACAACCATATTCGTTATTCTATCCATCCGATAAATGACGAAGTCCCCATACATGCGTATGTACGACTTACCGTCTCCACGTCGTGGTGTAGTTTGTTATTCAAACACTTCATTATTTGGATGAGTATAATAATGAGTATAACTGATGTAAATAATAAATATAACATGTTAATGATTATTTATATATGATATACCATCCAATTACATATGATTTCACCATCAATATAATGACATTGTCACTCGTATGTACGTACGGATTACCGTCTCCATGAACGCGATGAGATTCATTCCCCATTGTAATCATTCAAGAATAATTTTTATAATTAAAAATAATGTTTATTAACATAATATCATTCTGTATATGAATCAAATACATCCTATCCATAACAAATATGGCTTACGTAACTAAACATATAAAGGAAAACGAATCAGTTAAAATCTGAAACGATGATACTACTAAAATATTATTAACAAAGAAATATTATAAGAACATATATGATATCATATTTATGTATATTATTCTTGTATAATTTAATAATTTTTTTTAACTATTATATAGTAGGTTAACATACAATCGATTAAGGAATAGTACAAGGTAACGGTTAATTCTACAATCTCTTTACTTATCCGAGGTTGTTAATACGTAAGTATCTACTGAGACCTCTTTATCATCCACATCCGTATTTTCTTAAAAATGTAATTCAAAACATTCTTACTATTTACTAAACTATGGGTCAAAGTTATTTATACCCTTATTTTACCATATATGTTTTTAATGGAATATTTTCATCATTTTCTAAACAATGTACGTTATGACCTTTTCGACAAAATTAAGGTAAGAATGTCTTTTTTTAACTTATACGGCGGGTGCGGCTATTTTCTACCATTATAACATCGTTGAAGCTTCTCATACAATATTATAAGAATAATTTCAAAATAAATATTTTCTTTTATAATTATATAACTTTTAAATGATTTCAAAATAGGAATAGATATTTCTTCAAAAACGTTTTGATTTCATCTATGTCAATATCCTTTGATGGATTTTAAGCTTATTTGAAGTTGATTTATTATGATACAAAACATCCATATTGTATTGAAGGATTTGTGATATGTTTGAATGCGGATGTGTTATTTTTACACCAATCATGGTTTATGGATAAAGTATTAACATTTCGTATGCTAGTTTTAATATGAATATTTATGTTATGTTTCAACCTTTTATGAGGAATGTATTGGAATTAGTAAGTGACAGGTGGAGCCTTCTATAGATCCTTGATGCATCGGTAGGTCTCATGAGATAAACTAGTGTCTTAGAACAAGGCCTTGACAAAATCTTATTAGTATTCTTGGAACAAGGCCTTGACTATGTGGTTATGAAGTCTAGAATTATGCATTCCATCATTATGAAATTAGCTATTGATATTTCATGTGATTATTCGACTAATAGAATATCCATGTTAATAATTAAATGACATTATTTGATTTATATTGGACATATTATGCACAAGTTTATGTTTAAAAGGATTATGTTTTAGTCTTATACATTTCCCAAATTTTTTATGCTTATTTATGAAAGTTTCCGTTATATTGTTATCCTTACTGAGCATCTGAGATCACCCCTTTATATGTTTTATTCTTCCTAGGATGTGAAGAAATATTTTATGGTTGACCTATAGGGATAGGCTAAGTATATAAGTGTTGTCAATGGGGAAAAATTTTTGTTGATGTTTTTATTTCATGATGTAATGTAAAACTTATGAATGTATCTAGTACTTCCAAGGATACTAAACTGATAAGTATTTTGGGATTTGATCCCTTGTGATCATTCCAGCGTTATGTAATAATGCACCAACTCTAGGTAATTGGGGTCAGGCCGTTACATCGCCTTGGAAGGAATATTGCAGTTTTTGGTATTTATAGTGACCCTAGTGCAATACTCAGGCTCCTTTATGTGGTTTCTCCTTGGGTGAGACCAATATACTTCTTATTTAAATTATAGAGATAATTTCTATATAATTACTAGTATTCCAATTTGTTAAATGAAAGGACACATACACCAAGGTAAGTAACATGTTTGGGTTTGGTCTATACTTGATATTCTTCTTGTTGACCGACCCAATTATTCATCCTTTGATGAATTTTATAGAACTATTATTCAACAATATTATATCTATAAAGGTTCCCATTTCTTGAGATATATCAATATTAGGCTGAATAAGGTTGTGTCAGTCAAGAATCCTTGAGTAACCTAGTCTTAAGTGATTTATTTATTTATTTATCACTTTACTTGTGTTATTATTGGAAAACTGATCATTTTATATACATATAAAAGATTATTCTAAACATCATTGGTGGTGACCTAAGGATTATATCTAACAACCTAATCAGTCCAACCTTGGTACCCAAGAAGAATTCATGATTGTAGGTTTAGATAAAGAGAAGAATCAAACTTCTGATGTTTGATTCTGAGTACTAGGATGGAGTACAAGTGTAGCGGGTCGATACTATGCTCATAACTATAGTATAGGTAGCTTTTGGCCTTATTGTATTTTTGTATCACATATATAAAATCCTTGTTATCATTTTTATTTTTATTTATGATTTAGATTCCTCTTATTTATTTATATTGGATTATATATTATTCATATTTTGTTTCTTATTATTTATTACTGTTTATACTTCTTATCTTTATCATTTACTATTGTTCCAAAATATTATTCATGAGGGTATAGTATCTCCACTAACACACCCTAGTCCCCCACTACTAGTTGATAGTCTCTGGCCTATGGGGAGGCATGCTTGTGGTCATGTGGCTAATCATCCCGGGGCATTACTTAGTGGATTCTAGGGAGGGAAGCTAAAAAGTGGTATCATAGGTATTTTTTTCCTTTTGTCTTACTATTTGAGTATTAGAGAGGAGACTAGGATGTATCAGAATTTGGTAATGAATATAACAACCATGTTCCTTATTACACACTTAAACATGATTTATTATATAAAATATTCACTTTATATGAGATAGAAGATCAAGAGGTCTAGTATCTTTGGGGTTAGGAAAATTACATAACAACTTAGAACATAAAACACAAAATCTTTATTGAAAACTTCTTTTACATGACCACAACATTCCTTCTTACTTAGCATTGCATGGGATAACCTAAGAACAAGCATAAGAAAAGGGTGATCTATAAATCCCAGAAAGGGACTAAAAAAGTAATTAAATGAAAAATACATTACATGTTAGGAAATAGGCATATCAATGGTGCATAATATAAACATGATCATAAAGGCATGATATGGCATGATCATCATAACATGGAAATGCGGTAACAACATTTAACATGATATTAGCATGAGCCAAGTCTCATTGCATGTGGAGCATGAGTAAACCCTAATTTCACTTGAATTATCATGATTAGACCCTAATTGAACTTGACTTATCATGATACTAATCTTTACCTAATGCATTTGAGCGCTATCCTGGCACACCCTTCTTAATCATTACATTTCATGCATAAATGTGACACACGGATCATACAACATGGATTCATTAAACATCATAATTTATTCCATGAATAATAGGTGAGTAATACGTACATGAAACTATATAATCAATAATTAAATGGGCATAAAGGTGAATACCCTTTATAGAGAAATGTTAATGGTATTCACTACACAATGACTTTGGCTTGGAAAATCACATTGCAATTTCGACAGCATAACGACATGACATAAGAATTCATAAAAATGGTTTATGAGAGAGAAAGATGTGTCTCATAATATTTTCATGAAATGGAAATTAAGGGGGTAATATAGATAAATTTCCCAACATATTTAATGTAATTTAGATTCATAATACAAAATAATTTCTTGAATGTAAATGAGAAGAGAGAAATTTCTTATGAAATTTCAGCATGGTAACGAGTGTTCATGGGAGGAAATAAGGAGAGAGAAATAGGTCTATCATTAATTAAAATATAATGAGGGAAGTATGGGGAGGTTCTAAATTATACCCTGAAATTTTTAATTGAATGAAAAAGGGTATAATAACTTAAAGAAATTTGGACAAAAATGAGAAAGGAAGAAATCCCTTACTTGGAAGTGTGATCCCAAAGGTTTGGGAGATGCTTGAGAGAGTCTTATTGGGATCTTGGGGTGCCTTAGGAGGATTATAGAGAGAGTAGGGAAGAGTTTTGTCGAGCTCCAAAGGTTTTTAGTGAAGAGTAAGTGAAATCTTGGGTGGGTTTATATAGGAAAATAAGAGGGAATTATTTATTATTTAGGTTTTGGCCACCACTCATTAAACTAATCAAAACCAAAAATTAACCCATGGTTTTCCCATGGTTTTTGAAAATGTGGAGGGTAAAATATTATTTTATAAGGAGAATTTCTGGACTTTTTAAAATATTAGTCTTGCTTATGTGGAGGTGTGTCACACTCTCAAGGAAATCAATTTAAAAAGTTAAAATGTTTTATAAGTCATGGAGGGTCCAATAAAGCTTTGTAAAATATATAAAATAAACCTAAAATCACATTATTTTAATGGTATAATATATATTTACCTAAAATACCATTTATAGTGTTTTATTACATCACTATTGGGTCATTATGTTGTCATAAAACACATTATATAATTAAATGGTGTTTAAGTTTTACCCAAAAAAATCGACTGTCTCAAAATATTATGAAAAATTCACCATTGGATAATTTTTATGTACTGGTTCCAAAAATAACATTAATTTTATCTAAATAATTTTCTAAATATGTGAATTTTTACTTTTAAAATAAAAACTGACATTTATCAAAAATTCAAAGGTTTTGACAAAAACGGCTTTCGAAACTTAATAAAAATTACAATTCTATTCATAAAAAATATAAGATCATTTATATTTAATAAAAATAAATTTATGAATAATATTTTATTAAAATATTATTTAATTCAAAAATCCATTAATTCTTCAAAATATATTTCTTAAATGAATATTAACAAAAAATACTATTTGTGGTTTAAAAATTATTTACAAAGTAACAAAAATAAAATGAATGTATATTCTTTGTTATATACAAAAATAATGCACATAATCATATTTATATGTTCTTGTTACATATCCCCTTATAACACCCACATAAGACCTAAGGGTAATGTGTATTATGGTGACTGACTCTTGGGGTGGCTCATATAACATCACTCGGGTGGTAATCTCTACCAACTTCCACTTCTCACGTAGGTGGTTCCGTTCGAGCTTAACATGTTAAAGCCTAGCTTGGGCTTGGTCAAGAGAGAAGACCAATGAATCCACCTATTTTACAAGCTCTAACAAATGGGATTTTTACGGGGACATTCTACTGAATGTGTCCACTGCTTCCTTTGTCTGAGTAAATTGGAATTTTTAAAGCCCTATATTTATACTAATCATGTGATCACTGTTCAATGACTATATTAGAAACAGTAACAATTATTAATGGTATTTTGAAATATGAAAGAATAAAACCAAATAAGTGCATATGTTATACAACCATTTTACATAATAATACATTTAACTAGATCAAGAGGAAGTTCCACTAATAAAGGTTTGGGTCGTTACAATATTACCCCCTTAAGAAAAGTTTCCCTTGAAATTTCCTTTTCCCACACTAAAATAGACGTTAGGTTTCTACACAACACCTTGACAAGGGTAATTGTCTTATTTCATAGAAAATTTTCCCTACGATCTAAGATCTTTACAAGATTCTCTTCATAAGAGAGGTCATTCTCCAATGGAACCACCTCTGGATTGATTACATGAGATAGGTTAGGTGTGTAATTCCTTCAGAGTGATACATGGGATACACGATGTACTTGAAATAGGTTTGATGGGAGTGCTAGGCAATAGGTCACCGCTCCAATGCGATCAAGTATCTCAAAAGGGACGATGTACCTTGGAATAATCTTTCCCTTCTTCCCAAATCTCATAACTCTCTTCCAAGGTGATATACAGAGGAATACCATGTCTCCGACATCAAACTCTAGGTCTCGTCAATGATTATAAACATAGATATTTTGTTGACTATGAGCAGCTTCAATGTACTGTTGGATGGTCTTAACCTTCTCCACCATTTCTTCAACCATTTCTGGACCTTGGATTTTTCGCTCCCAAAATCATCTCAACATGTCAGTGTCCTGCACCTCTTCCCATAAAGGGATTAATACGAATCCATTTGGATGCTTGTGTGGAAACTAATATTGTAAGAGAACTCAACTAGTGGGATATGTTGATCTCATCCTCCTTTAAATTCCATTGAGCATGCTCTCAACATGTCCTCTAGTGTCTGGATAGTCTTCTCAGATTGACCATCAGTTTGAGGATGCTAAGTCGTAATGAAGTTCAACTCAGTATTCAGAGCATGTTTGAGACTCTTATAGAACTTATAGGTGAATCTTGTATCTTGATTGGATATAATATATAGTGGTACCCCATGCAGCCTATGACATCCCTCTTTTTTATTACATAACTTTTTATTACATTTTACAAAAATAGGATTTTTAAAGTCTAGTGTCTTGGAAATCAGGAACATAATACATGAATAAAACACAAAAAATTCTTATAAACCACTTTTAAGGCTTCATTATAGGTTCATCCTATGTACAATTACTACATATCATATCCTAGAGACATACATCAAAGGAAAGGGTGATCATAAGGCCCAGTAAGGCTAAACAAGGGAATAAGTTTACTTGTGATATCAATAAGAACTTGATGAAAAATATGAATACATGAGCAATGGAAAAATAGAAATATAATAATAACAATAACATGAATCATAACTTGAATATGTGGATAAAAAATTTCATTTAGAAACTCATGAACATATCACAAAGGTATATCCCCAAGGTTTCATAAAAATTACTAAGGTTATTCACCAAGGTATCGTGAAACTTGTCATCTCTAGAGATTTAATATTTACCCAATGCATTGGAGAGATATTAGGGCACAAACTTAATATGTATTTATTTTCATGTGAGCCACATATATAATAATAAAACATTTCATAAATAACCCAAGTAGAATAAAAGAAATGGGTTTCATTTCAAGATTATAATGTTTTAAAATTTCTTAAAAAATAAGATCATTATGTCATTTATAACCCATGGAAAGAGAGTGAGGGTTATATGCATGTCAATTCCAGAATCAAATATATAATATTCATATATTTATGAACACCCAAATAAACTAAATAGGTTTTGGTATTCACATAAATAAAACAAGAGAATTTATGGAGAGAAAGAGATAGAAATTTTGAGGCAAAATTTCTATTGCACAACTGCTATATAACATGGTTTTAGAAAACTTTGAAAATAGAGGGGACAAGGGTAAAAAACTCATAAATAACTTATAATACAGTATAAATACATAATAACATGGAGATAATAACATGGTATGGAAATTTTATTGACATACCACATGAAAAGGAAACATGAAAGAAAAGAGAAGATGTGATTCCTTTTACGAAACATTTGGCAGCCTAACGGCGTCACATAAAAATTCATAAAAAAAAATTGATGAGAGAAGAAAGGGTATCTAAAAAATTATACATTAAATTTAAATTAATTAGAACATATAATAACATACCCTAAACAAAAATATATGTAAACTAGAAGACTCAACATAAAGGAAGTCATGGGTTAAAAGAGGAGGGTGAACGATTCCCTTACCGATTTGGTAACTTTCGAAACGTACACCCCATGAAATAAAGATCATCTAATTAATATGTAAATACTGATAAATTAAATTATATTACACAAATATTACAATCATGGGAAGTACATACACCACACAAAAGGAAATAGTGGCAACTATACCACGAATCTCACAAGAATAAGAAGTGAGATGAAAATCCCTTACCACGTTGTATTCAATCGAATCGTATGACAAAAAATTACTAACCACCAAAATAATTACAAAATAAAATGAACATAAAGATAATACTGATAATATATATCCAATTTCAGTAAACAATACACCACTTGCAATAAATTAGTGGTGAACAATGTAAATCCCACAGAATTAAAAGCGAGATAAGAAACCCCTTACCTCGTTGTCCGACTTGACTCGCACATATGTTCCTTGTTCTTCCTGAATAATAAAACTATGTTACTTTATAAATGATTAAGAATATTTTTCATTTTTATTTTTACTTTTATATTACTAATTACCTTTATATAACAACTAGTTAATTATTTGAGCTCATATCAGACATTTTGTCAATATATGGAACTTAAGTCAAAAATGAACTTGTTATAATTATAAATTGTCCTTGTGGTCAAAATTCCATTATATAAAGAATTATATTCATCATTTAGATGTCATATATATCATATATATCCTGTATATATATGTATTTATAATATTACATTACATTTGGAGATAAGAAATGAAATGCACCGTTCATGGAGACGATAAGCCGTACGTACGCATGAACACTACATTCATTTCTGTTTCTTATTTTAATGAAATGAAAACATAGTGATTCATAGGCATATTATAATTTCATTATAATATTTATTTTGAATATGTTACATAAGTTTATAAATTCTATCCTTTATACGTTCCACGTATGGCATAAACGAGTCATATCACTTTTAGGGGGCGGTAGTATGCACTTCCTCTAATGAAATTATTGCGTTTACCCATTATGGGAACCATAAAGGTATGCAATAAAAATGAAAATACAGAAGCATAAATAAAACAAAAAATATAATATATATAATATATATATATAGTGCCATCATAACGTTCACCATGAGAGGTGGTATGAGAGAATTGAACAATCATCGTTTCGTGAGGCAGTAGTTCGCCGTCCACTGAAACAATATGTTCTTTACCCATTAGATGGAGGTGTATATAAATTTAGCTCGAATAATTATCATAAAAACATCCTTTTATATTTATTATACTGGTTTTTTTTATAAAATAAAGGAATAAAAAGATTTTAGGGGGTTGGAGAAGTAAAATAAAACAAAAGAACTTAAGAGAAGACGTTACCTTTAAATCATGTAACTCCCTTTGGTTTGAACCAAAATGGTTTCTTGAAGTGATTTATGGCTAAGAAAAGGCATCTAGAATGAAGATATGGATATTGGGAGATTATTTGATAAGATTTTGGATAGGAAAAGGTCTTGAGAAGTGTGATAAATGGGTAGGAAGTGAGGTCTTTTTATAAGGTAGAGGAGGGGCTCTTTTGGAAAGTTTGAAAATATTATTTTATTATATAATTATTTTCAGTTTCTAAAGGCAAAAAAATCATTGAAGTAAAAGATAAGGTATCCCATGTTAGAAATAAAATTATCCAATAATAATTGGACAAGTTTTGGATGTTGGTTTAATTTTTATCTTCTTATTTATTTAAATCATCCATTAATGACCTAAACATTGTACCATCATTGTGTCACCAATAATTTAATTTATTTGATGTCTAAAAATTATTAAAAAAATATCATGATGTAGGAAATATTTTTATCCTTCCAATTAAAATTTATAGTAAAAATATAACTTATTTAATTCCATGTAAAAATTGTTTCAGTAAAACAATACATGTTAAGGACATTTTTATTTTTTACTTTAAATAAAAAGTTAATGATGTCATTATCTTACCCAAGTCACTCAATGGGGTCCCAAAATTGACCCATGGATTTTCTTGGTCGTCCATTACTTATCCAATAAGGTTAGGATAAGTTTCAAGGTAATTTTGTATTATTATAACATTATTTTTACCTTTAATTACCCTAATTTCCTTTAATCGTGGTTAATAAGTCAAAAGTTACTATCCACCAAAATTTATTTACATCCTATTGAACCATATTTTACATAATAATTACAACCATGTATGTATAAGTTTTTAAATTCAATTCACAGAAATGGAAAATTTTTGTTTGAACGAAAAAGTCAGTTTTTTAACTACTGCTTAGCGGTTTCACTATTCATAAAAATTGAAGGTTTTCAGAAAAATTCCAAAAATTCACTCTAAGATAAATTTGATATTCCAAATTAAAAAATGATTTCTATTTTACCAAATTTAAAACATATAAGTTTCATTAATTAATTTTATAATTAATTCCCATCGTCAAAACAAAAAACGTGTTTTTAAGAAATAATAACCATCAAAAGATTGATACTTGTTAATGTCCAATTTCAAAGTAAAATTACTTCCAATTGCCAAAATTGGGTTAAATGGTAAAAATATAATAAATTTACACTTTAAAACCAATTATAAAGATAATATAACCATATAAATAAATTATATTAAAAAGTGGTGTTGAATTAAAATACATCATTTTTTCACTATTCATTAAAAATGTACATTATCAGAAAAATATCATTATTTCATCCAAAGTAAATTTTGATGTTCCAATTATAATGATGAAAATTATTTTTTCAAATATAATATGTAAAAGTTACAAAAGCTAGATTTAAAAAATTTTCGCCATAAAAAGGCGGTAAATCGCCCTTTTAAAGTAAATTATGCTTAAAATTAGATTCATTTGCATTTTAAGCCTCTCACTTTTATTGGATGAATGTAAAAACTTTTAAAAAACATATATTATCATATTTAAGTTAGATCTATTAATTTCCTCCAATACAATGGCTAGGTGTTAACTACCATTTAAAATAATAATATTATATTATTAGTGTGCAATATAAGAATTCAAAGAAACTCGTTGTTGCGTGTCAGGTATGCCATTGAATATATAATCCACTTTAAAATAAAATTAATATTTAAATCAAAAATATTAATAAATATGAAAATGTCATATTATTTATTTTCTTGGGATGTTACATTCTTCCCCCCTTTTAAAAATTACGTCCTCACAGTTTTAAAATTGGGCTTGGAAACTTCATTGAAAGTCCCACATCGGAAAAAGAGTCATTAAAACTCTCACTTTAAAATAAAGAAAGAGAAGTACAAAGGTCACCCGAGTTAACCCATACTAGGATTCCATGTAGGAAAACATGGATATGGAAGAGAAAACAAACGGTCATGTTCTGATGGAGAGTGATAGAAAACATTATTAGGAGAAAGTTAACCTCAAGAAAATCACAAGATTATGATGTGTGTAAACGGTATTTGATTACCCAGTAGGAAATGTAAACAAACAAAATTTTTGTTTTATGTTCCTTTTCATAATTTTTGAGGAATTCATTTACTATATAGAATAAAAACATAAGGAAATATACTTACCTTTAATAGAGTTTCATCCTTTAATAAGTTTCTACCAATACTAATATTTTCTCCAAACAATGAGCATTCAAAAAGACTTGGTCACATCAAAATCGCAAGAATCATCTTCTAGAGAATCACATAATCCACAAAAGAAGAACTATATAATTCCCTTATCTTTAGACATCAACTAAAACCAAATTGGTTAGTACGAGATCACATAATCCACAAAAAGGATAACCCTTTATAAAAATAAATACTACTATTAATCTCCAAAATTCAACAAATAGTACCCAATGTTCAAGAAAGACCATTCAATACACAATTGTCCTTAAAATTCTTCAAAATAATTCAAACTAATATTGAAACCCAAAACCCAAAATGATTTAATCACATAGTCTTCCATAATAAATCTTAACATTTATCTCCAAATATCATTTACTACTCTTAAAGTCTCATACTAAAGTGTAATTAACCTAATCACATATTCTCTATACTAGGTTAATAATTTTCAAGAAATAAACCAAATCACCATATATCCGCAATAAATAAATAGATTATTATGAAATAAAAATTTCAACCATTCCTCCACAAATGAAATCCTGTAGTATTTTATTTTCCTTAGGCATATAGTATTCCAAAAGAGAATCCATCTTTCAAAATAACCTTTATCATTTAATCACCAAATCATTTTTCTATACTAAGGATATCCATTTGATAAAGAATAAGTTCCCAAAATAAACTTATTATTGATCCATAAAATCATTTAACTAAAAATAATTCATCATACTAACTGGGGACTTCATGTAGGCCAGTTGTAGGCGATAAAACCCGATCGCACTTTGGTTATGGGTTTGATTCCCATAACTTTGTTCGACGCGACTGGTTGTCACACGGTCTTCTTGTTTTACTTTTTATAAAACTCAAAAATAACCCTAACATTTTTTAACCTTAAATGTTTTTTTATACCTCTCATTTTCATCCCAACACATTAAGATAGTTCTGCTCATATCCAGACAGGGACGTATTTGCTTGATAAACCACTTACTCCATACTCACCAAAATACCCTGTTTTTTTCCTGTATTTAAACTTTTATATAGGGTTATTCCTAAAGTTTTCATATATTAATTTCCATAAATAACTAAACTATACTTTGATACCAACTATGACATCCTGCATTTTTATTACATAACTTTTCAATACATTTTACAAACAGAGGATCTTTAAAGTCTAGTGTCTTGGAAATAAGGAACATAATATATGAATACAACATAAAAAATTCTTCTAAACCAATTTTAAGGCTTCATCATAGTTTCATCATATGTAAAATTACTTCATCTCATATCTTGGAGACATACATCAAAGGAAAAGGTGATCAGAAGGCCTAATAAGGGTAAACAACGGAATAAGTTTACTTGTGATATCAATAAGAACATGATGAAAAATATGAAGACATGATCAATGGAAAAAGAGGAATATAATAATAAAAATAACATGAATCATAACTTGAATATTTGGATACAAAATTTCATTTATACATTCATGAACATATCACCAAGGTATATCCCCGAGGTGTCATAAAAATTACCAAGGTTATTCACCAAGGTATCGTGAAACTTGTCATCTCTAGAGATTTAATCTTTACCCATTTAATTATAGTGATATCAGGGTTCAACCATAATATGTGTTTACTTTCATGTGATCCAAATATATAATAATCAAAAATTTCATAAATAACCCATGGAGAATAAAATAAAAGGGTTTCATTTCAAGATCGTGACTTTTTAAAAAGTTCTTAAAAAATAAGATCATTATGTCATTTATAACCCATGGAAATGGAGTGAGGGTTATATGTATGTCAATTATAGAATAAAATATTTCATATTTATATATTTATGAACTCCCAAATAAAATAAATAGGTCTGGGTATTCACATAAATAAAACAAGAGAAAATCTGGAGAGAAAGAGATAGAAATTTTGAGGCGAAATTTCTGCAGCACAACGACTATATAACATGGTTTTAGAAAACATTGAAAAGAGAGGGGAAAAGTATCATATACTCATAAATAAATTATAATATAGTATAAATACAGAATAACATGTAGATAATAACATGGTATTGAAATTTAAATGACATACCACATGAAAAGGAAACATCAAAGAAAAGAGAAGATGCGATTCCTTTTACGAAAAATTCGACAGCCTAACGGCGTCACATAAAAATTCAGAAAAACAAATTGATGAGAGTGGAAAGGGTATATTAACAATTATACATGAAATTTAAAGTAATTAGAACATATTAGGACATACCCTCAACAAAAATAGATGGAAACTATAAGACTCAACATAAAGTAAGTCATGGCTTAAAAGAGGAGTATGAAATATTCCCTTACCGATTTGGTAACTTTCGAAACGTACACCCCATGAAATAAGTATCATATAATGACTATTTAAATACCCATAAATTAAATTATATTATAAAAATATTACAATCATGTGAAGTACATACACCACACAAAAGGAAATAGTGGAAAATATACCATGAATCTCACAGGAATAAGAAGTGAGATGAAAATCCCTTACCACGTTGTATTCAATCGAATCATATGACCAAAAATTAATAACCACCACAATAATCACAGAATAACATGAATATAAATAGAATCATGATAATATATATTCAATGGAATTACACAATACACCACGTGCAATAAATTAGTGGTGAACAAAGGAAATCCCACATAATTAAAAGTGAGATAAGAAACCCCTTACCTTGTTGTGCGACTTGACTCGCTCATATATTCCTTGTTCTTCCTGAATAATAAACTTGAGTTACATTATACATGTTTAATAATCTTTTTCAAGTTTATTATTCCTTTTATATTACTCATTACCTTGCTATAACAATTATTTAATTATTTGAGCTCATATCGGACATTTTGTCAATGTACGGAACTTGAGTCAAAAATGAACTTTTTATAATTATAAATTGTCCATGTGGTCAGAATCCCATTATATCAAAAATTATATTCATCATTTAGATTTAATATATATAATATATATCCAGTAAATATATGTATTTATAATAGTACATAACATTTTGAGATATGAAATGAAATGCACCGTTCATGGAGACGGTAAGCCGTACGTACGCATGAACGCTACTTTCATTTCTATTTCATATTTTAATGAAATTAAAACATAGTGATTCATAAGTATATTATAATTTCATCATAATATTTATGTCATATATGTTACATAAGTTTATAAATTCTATCCTTTATACGTTTCACGTTTGGCATAAACGAGTCATATCACTTTGAGGGGGCGGTAGTCCTAACTTCCTCTAATGAAATTATCGCGGTATCCATTATGGGAACCATACAGGTATGAAATAAAAAGTAAAAAACAGAATCATAAAGAAAAAAAATAATATATATCATATATAGATACAGTTCCATCATAATGGCCACAATGAGAGGCAGCAGGAGATAACTGAACAATCATTGTTTCATGAGGCAGTAGTTCGCCGTCCTCTGAAACAGTATGTTCTTTACCCATTAGATGAAGGTGTGTGTAAATGTAGCTTGAATACTTCTCATACAAACATCCTTGTATATTTATAATACTATTTTTTTATAAAATAAAGTAATAAAAAGTGTTTAGGGTGTTGGAGAAGTAAAATAAAACAAAACAACTTAAGAGAAGATGTTACCTTTAAATCGTGTAACTCCTTTTGGTTTGAACCAAAAGGGTTTCTTGAAGTGCTTTGTGCCTAAGGTATGGATTCCAGGATGAAGAGAGGGATATTGGGACCTTATTGGATCAGATTTGGGATGATCCAATGGCTTGAGAAATGTGAGAAATGGATAGTAAGTGAGGGTATTTTATAAGGTAGAGGAGGGGCTCTTTTGGAAAGTTTGAAAATATTATTTTATAATATAATGATTTTTGGTTTCTAAATGTACAAAAATAATTAAATTCAAAGAAAAGGTAAACCATGTTTGAAATAAAATTATCAAATAAGAATTGGACAAGTTTTGAATATTGGTTTAATTTTTATCTTCTTATTTATTTAAATCATCCATTAATGACCTAAACATTGTATCATCATTGTGTCATAAATAATTTAAATTATTTGATTTCTAAAAATTATAAAAAAAATACCATGATGTAGGAAATATTTTTATCTTTCCAATTAATATTTATAGTAAAAAATATAACTTATATAACCCCATGTAAAAATTGTTTTATTAAAACAATACATGTTATGAAATTTTAATTTTTACTTTAAATAAAAAGTTATTAATGTCATTATCTTACACAAGTGGCTCCATGGGTTCCCAAAGTTGACCCATGGATTTTGTTGGTCGGCCATTACTCATCCAATAAGGTTAATACAAGTTTCAAGGTAATTTTTTATTATTATAACATTATTTTTACATTAAATTACCTTAATTACCTTTAATCATGGTTAATAAAAGTCAAAAGTTACTATCCACCAAAAATTATTTTCATCCCATTGGACGAAATTTTACTTACTAATGACAACCATATATGTAGAATTTTTGAAATTAAATTCAAAAAAGCGGTAAAATTTCATTTAAATGAAAAATTTAGTTTTTAACTACTACTTAGTGTTTTCACTCTTCATCAAAAATTGAAGGTTTTCAGAAAAATTCCAAAACATCAATCTAAGATAAATTTGATATTCTAAATTAAAAAATGATGTCTGTTTTACCAAATTCAAAAAATATAAGTTTAATTAATTAATTTTATAAATAATTCTCATCGTCAAAATGAAAAGTGTGTTTTTAAGAAATAATAACCATTAAAATATTGATACTTGTTGATGTCCAATTTCAAAGTGAAATTACTTCCAATGGCCAAAATTGGTTTAAATGGTAAAAATATAATCTATTTTCACTTTAAAACCAATTAAAAATATAATCTAACCTTATAAATAAATTATATTAAAAAGCGGTTTTGAATTAAAATACATAATTTTTTCACTATTCATTAAAAATGTACATTATCAGAAAAATATCAAAATTTCATCCAAAGTAAATTTTGATGTCCCGATTCTAATGATGAAAATTATTTTGTCAAATATAATATGTAAAAGTGAAAAAAACTAGATTTAAAAATGGTTCTCCATAAAAGGTGGTAAATAGTCCTTTTAAAGTAAATTATGCTTAAAATTAGATTCATTTAAATTTTAAGACACTGACCTTTGTAGATGATAGACTTCTTTTTGCTCGTGCTACCCTGAAAGAATGCATTTCAGTGTTTCATATCATCAATCTGTACGAAAGGGCTTCTGGGCAACGTCTTAATCCTTCGAAATTAGAGTTATCTTTCAGTAAAGGCGTATCACAAGTAAAGAGAGAGCAGTTGTAGAGAATGTGTTGTTTTCTGCTGGTTGAGAAGCATCCTAAGCACCTTGGACTCCCAACCCTTGTTGGTAGGTCAAAGATTCAAGTGTTCACCTCAGTTATAGACATAGTGGATAATCTGATTTATCTTTGGTCCAGTAAGAAGATTTCCAAGGTGGGAAAGGAATTTCTCGTGAAGTCAGTGGCCCAAGCAATCCATTCTTATGCTATGTTTCTGTTTAAATTCCTAGAAATTCTCATCGATCAGATCCACACCCAGTTGGACAATTTTTTGTGGGGCTCTTTTGAGGGAAAACATAACTCACAGTGGATGTCTTGGGAGAAGCTGTGTGTTTCAAAATTTCATGGGGGACTTGGATTTAGGAACCTAAAATGGTTTAATGAGGCCCTTCTAGCAAAGAAAGGATGGTGCCTCCTCTACCAACTAGATGCCCTGTTCTCAAAAGTTTTTTGAGAAAAATATTTCCCTCATACTGACTTCTTGCATTCCCAGTTAGAGACAAGGCCGAGTTTTTTGTGGAGAATCATCTGGGGTTCCCTCCTTGACATGGGCTATATCTGTAGAATTGTTGATGCTCATAATGTTCATATTTGGAAGGACTCATAGCTGGAAAATGGATTTAACCATAAGGTCTCTTTGACTATTGTTCCTGGTTTTGAAGATGTAAGGGTACGAGAGCTGATCAATGAATTTCTTGAGGACTGGGATCATGGAAGATTTTCAGCTGGTTTAATGAGGTTGATCGTCAGCTTATCCTTAGTATTCCTCTCACACTAGGGATGGGAAGTGACCAGCTTTGTTAGACCGGGGAGTCTGATGGCAGATATTCTGTCCGCTCAGGTTACAAAAATGAGGGTCCAAGGAGTGGTTCATGCCTTTTTTGATAATCAATGGAAGATTATATGCGTGCCTACTCCCCCCCCTACGGTGAATTTTTTTTGGTGGTAGGTCTGCTATGAGGTTCTCCCAACCCGTGACTTTTTGCTGCGTCAACATTTGGCGGAGGATGACACCTGTCCGGTGTGCCTCCAGAAGGTGGAATCCCATTTGCATGCAATACTTTTCTGTCATGGGGTAGAACGGGTATGGAAGGCATGGAAACCGGATTTTTGTTCGTTCATTGATCTTTCAATTGGGATGGTCCAAAATCTAGTTATTTGGGTGGCTTCTCTTGAACCGAGGGTGGTGGGGTTGATTTGCACGATTGCTTGGTTAGTGTGGACTCAAAAAAATGATCGCATTTTCCAAATTAAGGTGACCCAAGACCATATTTGGGTGGATAGGGCTAGGGAATGGATGAATGGTTGGAAGAATAACGATTCAGTGCCTCTTTTGGGCATCACTCGGCAGCCATCTCCTTGTTGGTCCCCCCCTGTGGGTTTCATCAAGATTAATATAGATGCTGCTGTCTTTGCTAATTCCAGGGTCAGTATTAGACTCATTGCTCATAATTTTTTCGGCCAGATTGTGGAAGTTCAGTGTCGATCTGTGCCTTTTTCATGGAGCCCTATGGTGGAGGAGGCCTCTGCCATCCTCCAGGGGATCATTTTTGCCCGTTGAAAAAATTGTCCCAAGGTTTTGGTGGAATCCGACTGCCTCGAAGTGGTGAACGCTCTAACTTAAAAGGACGATGCATCTCAACCGTATGGACTTATCTTGAAGAAGATATGGTCATTAAGAGAAGGTTTTGAGGCATGAAAATTTTCTTTTATCAAGCGAGGAGGTAATATGGAAGCACATTGTTTGGATCGTTTTGGGAAATCTTGGGGATATCATTGTTGGGTGGACTCGTTTCCTGATTGATTTTCTAGTCCTAGTTTGCTTGATCCGTAATATATCTCATCTTTTCTCAAAAAAAATATTTATGTTAGTTCTATAAATTCCCACCAATACAATGGCTAGGTGTTAACTACCATTTAAAATAATAATATTATATTATAAGTTTGCAACGTAAGATTTCAAAGAAACCCGTTGTTGCATGTCAAGTATTCCATTGAATATAGAATCCGCTTTAAAATAAAATTAATATTTAATTCAAAAATATTAATAAATATGAAAATCTCATATTTTTTATTTTCTTGGGATGTTACATTCTTCCCCCTTTTAAAAACCACGTCCTCGCAATTTTAAAATTGGTCTTGGAAACTTCATTGAAAGTCCCACATCGGAAAAAGAGTCATTAAAACTATCACTTTAAAAGAAAGAAAGAGAAATACAAAGGTCACCAGAGTTAACCCATACTAGGATTCCATGTAGGAAAGCATGGATATGGAAGAGAAAATAAACGATCAAGTTCTGATGGATAGTAATAGAAAACATGATTAGGAGAAATTTAACCACAAGAAAATCACAAGCTTATAATGTGAGTAAATGGTCTTTGATTACCCAGTAGGAAACATAAACCAACAACATTTTTGTTTTACGCTCCTTTTCATAATTTTGAGGAATTCATTTACTATATAGAATAAAAATATAAGGAAATTTACTTACCTTTAATAGAGTTTCATCCTTTAATAAGTTTCTACCAAAACTAATATTTTCTACAAACAATGAGCATTCAAAAAGACTTGGTCACATAAAAAGAATAAGAATCATCTTCTAGAGAATCAAATAATCCAAAAAAGAAGAAATATATATTTACCTTGTCTTTATACATAAAATAAAACCAAAATGGTTAGTATGAGATCATATAATCCCCCAAAAGGATAATCCTTTATAAAAAGAAATACTACTATTAATCTCTAAAATTCATCAAATAGAACCCAAAGTTCAAGAAAGACCATTAAATACACAATAGTCCTTAAAATTATTCAAAATAATTCAAAATAAGATTGAAACCCAAAACTCAGAAGTATTTAATAACATAGTCTTCCACAATAAATATTAACATTTATCTCCAAATAACATCGACTGCACTTAAAGTATCATACTAAAGTGTAATTAAACTAATCACATATTCTCTATGATAGGTTAATCATTTTACAGAAATAACCCAAATTACCATATGTCCACAATAAATACATATATTCTTACAAAATAAAATTTTCAACCATTCCTCCATAAATTATATCCTTTAGTATTTTATTTTCCTTAGGCATATAGTATTCCAAAAGAAAAAACATCTTCCAAAATAACCTTTATCATTTAATCACCAAATCATTTTCCTATACTAATTATATCCATTCGATAAATCATTAGTTTACAAAATCAACTTATTCTTGATATATAAAATAATTTAAATAAAAATAATAATTCATAATAACTAGGGACTTCATGTCGGCTAGTGGTAGGCGATAAAACCCAACCACACTTTGGTTGTGGGTTTGATTCCCATAGCTTTGTCCGACGCGACTAGTTGTCACACGGTCTACGGGTTTTCCTTTTTGTAAAAATCAAAAATAACACTAACATGTTTTAACCTTAAAGGGTTTTTTATACCATTCATTTTCATCCCAACACATTAAGATAGTTCTGCTCGTATCCAGACATGGATGTATTTTCTTGATAAACCACTTATTCCATACTCACCAAAATACCAAGATTTTTTCCAATATTTAAACTTTTATATAGGGTTATTCATAAAGATTTCATAGAATAATTTCCATAAATAACTAAACTATCCTTTGATACCAACTATGACATACCACCTTTTTATTACATAACTTTTCATTACGTTTTACAAACAGATGATCTTTAAAGTCTATTTATGACAACCCAGCTTTTTATTACAACTTAAAAATGATTTATTACATAAAACTTCACTTGATACAACAAAGAATATTAAGAGGTTTAGTGTCTTTGGGGCTTAGGATCATTACATTAAAACTTAAAACATGAAATTCAACATCTTTATTGAAAACTTCCTTTACATGACCACTACATTCCCTCGTACTTAACATTGCATGAGATAACCTGAGGACATGCATAAGAAAAGGGTGAGCTATAAAGCCCAGTAAGGGAGTACACATGGAATAACATGAGGAGTACAATATAAGTTATACAATAATCATATAAATAGAGAATAAAAGAAACATGAACATAAAGGCATGATAAAGCATGATAATTATAACATGGAAATGTGGCAACAACACTTAACATGGAATTAGCATGAGCCAAGGCTCATTGCACATGGAGCATGAGTAAACCCTCATTGAACATGAAGCACGAGTAAACCCTCATTTCAATGGAATTAGCATGAGTCAACACTCATTTCACATGACGTATCATGATACTATACTTTACCCAATGCATTGGAGCGCTGTAAGGGCGCACCCTTCTTAAACATTTCATTTCATGCATAAGTGTGCCACATGGATCATAAAACATGGATTCATAAAACATAATAATTTATTCCACAATAAAGGAATGTGGAATTAATACATGAAACTTTAAAATCAATAAGTAAATGTGCATAAAGGTGAATACCCTTGATGGAGAAATGGGCATGGTATTCACTACACAATGACATTGGCTTAGAAAATCGGTGCGATTTCGGCAGCGTAACAGCGTGACATAAGAATTCATAAAAAAGGTTGATGAGAGAGAAAGGGGTTACTCATCATATTTACATGTAATGGAAAGTAAGTAGGTCATATATATACATGTCCCAACAATTTAAATAGAATTTAGATTCATGATACAAAAGTATTTCTTGAATGTAAAAGAAGAGAGAGAAGTTCCTTTCGGAATTTCGGCATAGTAACGGGTGTACATGAGAGGAATTAAATGAGAGAGAAAGGGGTATCCCATCATTTAAACAATAATAGGGAAGTATGGGGGAGGTTTGAAACCATACCCCAACATTTATAATTGAAATTAAAAGGTCAATACAACTTAAAGAAAATTGACAAAAAAAGAGAAAGGAAGAAAAAACCCTTACTTGGAAGTGTGCTTCCAAAGGCTAGAGAGAGGCTTGTGAGAGGCTTCTTGGGAGCTTGGGGCACCTTCGGAGGATTATAGAGAGAGTAGGGAAGAGGTTGGACGAACTACAAAGGATTTTAGTGAGGAGGAAGTGGGAGCTTGGGTGGGTTTATATAGGAAAGGAGAGAGAATACTTTATTATTTAGGTTTGGGACCCCTTATATTAAATTAATCCAAACCACAAACCATTCCATGGTTTTTGCCCACGGTTTCTGGAAAAAGGAAATAGGAAAACAATATTTTACCAGGTCAAGGTCCTAACTTATTAAAATAATAAGGTTTCTTATGTGGAGGTGAGTCACACTCCCATGGAAATTAATTTAAAAAGGCAAAGTGTTGAATAAATCTTGAGAGGTTCATTAATGCTTTGAAAAGTAAGTCAAACAAACCCAAAATCAATTTATTTTAATGGAAAAACATATATTGGCCGAACATAAGGATTATAGTATTTTATTACATCACCATTGAGTCATTATGATGTCTTAAAACACATTATATATTTAAACGGTATTTAATTTTTACCCAAAAATTTGACTGTCTCAGAAAATTATGAAAAATTCACCATTGGATAATTTTGACGTCCTGATTCCAAAAATGAAATTTATTTTATCTAAAAAAATTTCTAAATATGTTAATTTTCACTTTTAAAATAAATACCAACATTTATCGAAAATTCATGGGTTTTGACAGAAATGGCCTTCAAACCTTAACAAAAATTTTAATTGCATTAATAAAATTATAAGATCATTTATATTTAATAAAATTTAATTTAATATTAATAATAATATTTTATTAAAATATTATTTAATTCAAAAATCCCTTAATTTAATAAAATTGAATTCTTAATTAAATAATAACTAAAAACACCATTTTTACTTTAAAAACCATTTACAATGTATCAAAAATGACTAGAAATTATATTCATTATTATATACAAAAAAATAATTTACATGAACATAGTACTACTTATTTGTTACATAACCCCTTAAAATAGCCTCATAAGACCTAAGGGTAAGGTTTGCGATGGTGACAAACTCTTGGGGCGGCTCGGATAACATCGCCCTAGTGGTAATCTCTATCAACTTCCACTTTTCCCGTAGACGGTCACGTTCGAGCTTGAAATAATGAAGCTCAGCTTGGGCTTGGTCAAGGGTGAAGCCCAAGGATTCCACCTCTTTTCTGAGCTCCGACAAATGGGCTTCGTATGGGAAAATTCTACTGGATGAGGCCATCGCTTCCTTTGTCTGAGTAAAATTGGGTTTGTTAAAGCCTTATATTTATACTAATCATGTGATCACTGTTCAACGACTATAAAAGTAATGGTCACAACTCTTATCATAAAATCAAAGAAGTTGACATCTTATAAAAACATTTTTTTTATAAAGAGACAATTAACTAGATCAAGAGAGATTTTCCATTAATGAAACTTTGGGTCGTTACAATATTCCCCCCTTAAGAAATTTCGCCATCGAAATTTTCCTTTTCCCACACTAAAACAAATGTGGGTAACTCAGCTTCATCATATCCTCCGACTCCCAAGTTTCTTCTTCAAACTTGTGGTTTCTCCATAACACCTTGATGAGGGGCATTGTCTTATTTCTTAGAACTTTTTCTCTACATTCTAAGATCTTCACTGGTTGCTCCTCATAAGAAAGATCATCTTCCAATTGTACCACCTCGGAAGAGAGTACATGTGAAGGGTACAATATGTACTTCCTTAAGAGGGATACATGAAAGACATCATGCACCTTGTCCATAGTAGGTGGAAGTGCTAGTCGATAGGACACAACCCCAACACGATCAAGAATCTAAAAGGGGCCTATGTACCTTGGACTTAACTTCCATTTCTTTCCAAACCTCATGAACTTCTTCCACGAAGATATGCGTAAAAACACCATGTCTCCAACTTTAAATTCAAGGTCTCGTCGACGATTATCTGCATAACTCTTCTGTCGACTCTGGGCTGCCTTGATATGCTGCTGAATGGTTTTCACCTTCTCCACCATTTCTTCGACCATTTCTGGTCCAAGCAGCTTACATTCACCGACCTCATCCCAACATGCCGGTGTTCTGCACCTTTTCCCATACAGGGCTTCATATGGTGCCATTTGGATGATCGAGTGCAAACTTTTATTATAAGAGAACTCAACCAGAGGAAGATGTTGATCCCATCCTCCTTTAAAGTCCAATGAGCACGCTCTCAACATATCCTCAAGTGTTTGGATAGTATGATCGGATTGGCCATCAGTTTGAGGATGATATGCCGTACTGAAGTTCAGTTCAGTATTCAGAGCATGTTGAAGACTCTTCCAAAACTTAGAGGTTAATCTTGGATCTCGGTTAGACACAATAGATAGTGGTACTCCATGAAACCTTACCACTTCCCTGATATATATCTGTGCTAGTTGGTCCAAAGAGAAATCCTATTGAATATAAATGAAGTGTGCAGTATTTGTAAGACGATCTACAACAACCCAGATTGCATTGTTGTCTTTGGATGTCCTTGGAAGTCTGGTGACAAAGTCCATGGTGATATTCTCCCATTTCCATTCTGGTATGGGCAATGGTTGCATCATCCCCTTAGACTTCTGCCTCTCTGCATTCACTTGCTGACACACCAGGCACTTTGATGTATATTCAGTGATCTCCTTCTTCATATTATCCCACCAAAAGTTTTCTCGGAGATCTCGATACATCTTTTTTCTCCCTGGGTGAATAGAGAAATTTGAACTATGTGCATCATCCAAAAGTTCCTTCTTCAGCTCCGGACTTGATGGAACACATAGTCTTTTCCCAAACCGCACAATTCCTTCTTCATTAAGATTACACTCAGAGGATTTCCCCTTTTTGATAGCTTCCACTTTTCCTTGAATTCCCACATCATCCTTTTGAGCATCCTTTAACCTTTCCAAAAGATATGGTTGAGCAATCATTTGTGAAAGGATTGATGATGTTCCCTTCTTTATGATTCCCACATCCATCTTCATCAAGTCTAAGAAGATTGGATCCTTCTCAATTCTCGTCATTGATAGAATCACTGGATCCTTTCTACTTAGGGCATCCTCCACCTTGTTCGCTTTTCCAGGGTGGTAATGTATTGAACAGTCATAATCCTTGATGAGCTCTATCCATATTCTCTGGCGCATATTAAGCTCTTTCTATGTGAATATATATTTAAGAATCTTGTGGTCAGTATATATCTCACATTTCTCTCCATAGAGATAATGCCGCCAAATTTTCAAGGAAAAGATCACAGCCGCCAACTCTAGATCATGCGTTGGATATTTTTGCTCATGTATTTTCAACTACCTTGAGGAATAGGATATCACTTTATCATTCTGCATCAACACACAACCTAATCCCTTCTTTGAGGCATCACTGAATACCACAAAAAGTTCCCCACTTGTGGGTAAAGTGAACACGAGCATAGTGATAAGCCTCCTTTTCAACTCCTTGAAGCTTTCTTCGCATTCATCACTCCAAGAAAACTTTACTCCCTTTCGAGTTATCTTTGTAAGAGGGTTGGAAAATCGTGAGAAATTTCTCACAAATTGTCGATAATATCCAGCTAACCCCAAGAAGCTACGGATATCCGTTACCGATGTTGGCCTCGGTCATCCCTCAATTGCATCTGTTTTGGAGGGGTCCACAGATATCCCATTTCTTGTGATGATATGGCCCAAGAATGATACTTCCTTCAACCAGAACTCACACTTGCTGTACTTTTCATAGAGATTCTCCTTGCGCAAAGTCTCTAGTACAGTTCTTAAATTCTCCTCATGATCCTCCTTGGTTTTGGAGTATATAAGAATATCATCTATAAAGACTACCACAAATTTTTTAAGGTAATCTATAAAGACTCTATTCATCAAGTCCATGAATATTTCTAGAGCATTGGTGAGTCCGAAAGGCATTACTATGAATTCATAGTGTCCGTACCTTGTACGAAAAGCAGTGTTGGGGACATCTTCCTTCTTCACCCTTACTTGATAATATCCCGACCACAAGTCCACCTTGGAGAAGTATTGTGCTCCACGCAACTGATCGAACAAGTCATCAATACTTGGGAGAGGATACTTGTTCTTTATCATGATTTTGTTAAGTTCACGATAATCGATACAAATCCGCATTGACCCATCCTTCTTCTTGACGAAGAGGACTGGTGCACCCCATGGTGAAGCACTTGAGCGTATAAACCCTTTATCCAGATTCTCCTGTAGTTGTTTCTTCAGATCTTCAAGCTCAACAACATCCATTCTATATGGAGTCTTGGATATTGGTAACGCCCCAGGTATAAGTTCAATTGAGAACTCAACATCTCTTCTAGGAGGAAGACCAGGCAGTTCCTCGGGAAACACTTCAGCGAATTCCCTCACAATAGGCATTTTTTCAAGGATAGTTTCTTCTTTGGACTCAATCATCTGAGTCAGATACGCGTTCTCATAGGGCAGTAATATCCATGCTTGAGATGATGGAGCTAAAGGAGATTCATCTTCCTCCTGACACTTGTAAAGAATCGGGGGTCGATTCTCTATATGGAGGGTGATTTCCCTCTCCTGACAATTTATGTTGGATCTATATAAGGAAAGCCAATCCATGCCAAGAATTGCATCAAATTCCACCAGAGGGAGTATGACGAGGTTCGCCGAAAAATTTAATCCATAGATTATAATAGGGGAGGACTTATATTCATGGGATGTAATGATTTACCCATTTGCCGTACTCACCGACATCTTTACTTCCATGATTTGTGGTGGTGCTGGGATTGTTCTACTAAACTTTTGAGATATAAAAGAATGTGTAGAACCTGAATCAAAAAGTACATTCACTATTCTTGAATGAATAACTAGCGTACCTGTCACCACTTCGTTGTCGGGGTTAACTTTGGAATAAGTGATGGAAAAAGATCTTCCTTGCTGTCTTGGAGGTTGTTGGTTGTGTAACACCCCAAGCTTCCACGGTATGTTTCACTTCGAATAATGCAATAGCGTGTGTTGTACGCAACCTCGAGCTCTAACACACACCACAACGAATTAAAGTAGCCGTTATGAATAGTAATAACCACTTTTTAAAATTATAGAAATTTTATATTTCAAAATGGACTTCATTTTTGGATTCGGAATATCGAAATTAGCCTATGTTGAATTTTTGGTATTTTTCTGAGAACTTCTAATTTTTTATGAATAGTGAAAAATACTTAAAAACAACTTTTTTGATCAAAATAATTTATAGTGATAAATTATACTATTTAGTGGTTTTAAAGTATAATTAGAATATATTTTTACCATTTTATCCAATGGTGGTCATTAGAATTAATTTAACATTGAAATTGGACATAAACAATTGCCAATCTTTTGATATAAATTGTTTCTTAAAAACACGCTATTTGTTGTGACAGCGGGAATTAATTATAAAATTAATTAATGCAACTTATATGTTTGGAATTTTTTAAAATAGACATCATTTTTGAATTCGGAATATCAATTATATCTTAGGGTGAAATTTTGGCCTTGTTCTGAAAAACTTCAATTTTTGATGAATAGTGAAACCACTAAGTGGTAGTTAAATAACTGATTTTTCGTTTAAATGAAATATTACCACTTCTGTGATTTAATTTTCAAAAATCCGACATACATGGTTGTCATTAAGAAGTAAAATGTGGTTCAATGAGCTTAAAATAATTTTTGGTGAATAGTAACTTTTAAGTTCTTAATCGCGATTAGAGGTAATTAGTGTAGTTTAAGGTAAAAACAATGTTTTAATAATATGATATGAGATTGAAACTTGTCAAAAACCTATTGTATGAGTAGATTTCGAACCCTTATCATCTTATCCTCGAATTATATAAGTGTGGGACCTCTAAAATCCGAAACTCATTTTATAATAAAGTGACTTTTCTTTACTTTCCAAGAGTGCCCCTCCTCTCCACTTATAAAAGGCCCCCACCTCTCCCACCTTATTCACACCTTCAGGCCATTTGGCTCGGCCAACCTCTGCCCAAATACTCTCCCAACTTCCCCCTCTTACTCCTAGAAGCCTCACTTTGGGCAGAACTCTTCTCAAGGAAGCCTTTGGCTCAAATCAAAAAGAGTTACCCGATTTTGAGGTAATGTCTTCTCTAATGTTGTTTTGTTTTATTTTTCTTATTCAACCCCCTAAACTCTTTTTATTAATTTCTTTTGTAACAACACCAGTATCCTCAATATACTAGGATGTTTTTATAAGAAGGATTCGAGCTACACTTACACACACCTACATCTAATGGTTAAAGAACATACGGTTTCTGTGGATGGCGAATTTCTGTCTCACGAAACGATGATTGTTCAACACTCATATAACACCTTCAAAGGTGGCCATTAATATGTCACTATATTTATATATGATATAAAATATTTTTATGTTTTACTTATGCTTCTGTATTTCTCATTTATGGCATACTTTATGATTTCTATTATGGGTAAAATGCGATAATTTCATTTTAGGAAGTGCGGACTACCGCCCCCTCAAAGTGATTTGAATCGTTAATGACATATGTGGGATGTATAAAGGATGGAGTAAATGGTATTATACACTATATTATATTGGAATTATATTATAAATTTATATCATTATGATTTCGTTCCATTAAATATGAAATTGAAATGAAAGTAGCGTTAATGCGTACGTACGGCTTACCGTCTCCATGAACGGTGCATTTCATTTCTTACCTCTAAATGTTACGTAATATTATAAATGAATGTATATAATGGATATATAAGATATATATTACATCTAAATCATGAATATAATTCTAGAGATAATTGATATTCTACCACATAAACAACTTGTAATTATAAGAAGTTTATTGTTGACTCAAGTACCAAAGATCGACAAAACGACCGTTATTAACTTAAATAATTACATAATGTTCATATCATTGTAATAAGTTATATAATAAGGATAATGAAATTGAAAATGGTTCTTAATAAGGTATATATTAACTCTAGTTTATTATTCAGGAGGTTAAAGAACGGTTGAGTCAAGTCAGACACGAGGTAAGGGAACTTCTTAACCCAATTTCCATTCTTTGGGTTAATCTCCTACTTTCAAATTATGTCATGATATAATTATGTCCTATATTGTATTTTTACATTATTTATGTGTACTTATAGTGAATACACAATATAGGTGTACTTTATTTAAAAAAATGATCTTTTTAAGGACTTCGTCTCAATCCCCTTTCATTGAGGCATATTTGGTTTTATACACAACTTTCTTTTATACGGTGTATAAACCCCTTTTACTTTTACGTTTATTCAAAAGGAATCTTTTTTATACGAAGCGTTTTGCTAAATGACAAAAGGGAATGTTTTTCTTTCCGTACTTATGAGGCGACAACGACTTCTCCGCCGCCATGACCATTATTTGAGTTTCGGCTTCCTCTACAAGCCATCATTTTTTAATGATAAATAAATACAAAGTTTTAAATTTCTTTTATTTTGGTATTAAAAATGGTTTTGAAATCGTTTTTATTATATCAATGTGTTGTATTGATATCTTGTGATTGAAATGTGGAAATGTTATGTTTCCTTTATGCATATTTTATGTGATACGATTATGTTATGGTTTATGATATGTTTAAACCTATTCATATGAGGAATGTATTGGACTTAATAAGTGACGGGTGGAGCCCGCTATAGCTTCTCGATGCATCGGTAGGTCTCATGAGACAACTAGACGTGGAATTGGCCGAGGCCCTTTCCCAATTTGATTTATGGTTTTGGCCGAGGCCTTAATCATTTTAGACGTCTTGGACGAGGCCTTGACAAAATGTTTCAGAATGTCCGGCATTATACATTCCCTCATTATGAAAGTGGTTATTGATATTGCATGTGATTATTCGACTAGTAGAATATCCATGTGAGTAAGTAAATGGAATTATCTCATTTTACTTTTGCCATATTATGCTGAAGTTCAAGTATAAAAAGGATTTTGTTTTAGTTATACATTGACTTAAATGTTAATGTTTATTTATGAAAGCTTCCGCAATATTGTTATCCTTACTGAGCATCTGAGCTCACCCCTTTCAATGTTTTAATATTTTCCAGGATGTGAAGAAGTATTTTATGAATGACCTGCAGGGATAGTTAGAAGAGGATATGAGTTTGGACTATGAAGACTTTGTTATTAGTTTTCCACTTTATGATGTAATGTAACGTTTACGAATGTATCTAGTGTTTCCAAGGATACTAAACTAATCGGTCTTTCGAGACTTGATCTTTTGTGATCATACCAATGTTACGAAGTAATGCACCGACTCTGGGTAGCTGGGGTCGGGGCGTTACAGTTGGTATCAGAGGCAGTTTAGTTCTAACCTTGGAAGCTAGATTTAGATAAACTCTGATTAGAGCACATAGCCCAAAGATAGACTTTGAAGATTAGTATAGAAGAACTTCCTAGAATTTTGTTATTATAGAGATTTTGTGAGTTTTCCGAGCAATACATCCCTGTCTGGATACGAGCAGGTAGAGGCGGCTCAGGCACAGATGTACCTAGGGGTAAAACCTGAAAACACCGCTTTGATCTAGACTCGAACGGGAACTGGTGCACGACAACGGACCTTGCTGCACTCTTGGTTACGACACTCCTGGGGGATATGCTTAGGATAATTCTCATTTTCTTTACAAACCACTATGAAGGGTTATGAGTATATACTTTATCAAAGAAAACTTTTCTTTTTATGATTATGGATTATATCCATAAATAGTTCAATTTATGTAAAGTGTTTTACAAATATGGAATTATGTATTTTATTTCATAAACTAATCTAGTTTATGCCATTGTTTAGAAATGGAGCCTAGTGGAAGGAATGGAAACCGTATCAATGCACTCACTCCGTGTAGGGATTTACCTCATGCTCAAGATAATTATTGTGGAGCTGGAGATACAACTGGTGCTGATCAACTTATTACCATACTGGGACAACTCACTCAGGTTATGAATAATAACCTTACTCGTATGGATCACCCTGATCCACAACATGGAGGATCAATGTTAGACCGCTTCATGAGGCAAAAACCACCAACATTTAATGGGGGTACAAATCCTTTAGTAACTGAGCAATGGATAAACTCCTTAGAGAAAATATTCTATGCCTTGGGGAGTAGCGAAAGAGAGAAGGTTGTCATGGCAGTTTACCGCCTCACTGGAGATGCCGATCAATGGTGGTCATTGATTCAAAACACAAAGGAAGATGATGACATATCGAATATGGAATGGAGGGAGTTCAAAGATCTTTTCTTAGAAAAATACTTTCCTCATAACCGTAGAGCAGATATGGAAAGGCAATTTTTGAGTCTGAGACAAAAGGAGGATGATAATGTCGCAAAGTATGAGGACAACTTTACAAGGTTAGCGAGGTATGCTGCAGATTATATATGTAACCGAAGAGGTAAGATTGATCGTTTCTTTGATGGGTTAAAACCATTTCTCCATCGAGCTTTTGTATAACAATCATTCTCAACATACGAAGATATTGTCTCATGTGCTATCAAGACAGAAAAGGAATTCTCTAAGTCTTATGACAACAAAGTAAAGAAAGAGAAGAAGAGAACGGTGGAACAAGAGACAGATAAAGGTAAAAAGGGAAAGAAGGATTTTCCATTATGTGATAATTGTGGGAAGAATCACCCTGGTACTTGCCTAAAAGGAATGAGAGTTTGTTATAAATGTGGGGAAAAAGTTCACCAGGCTCGTGATTGCAAGGGAAAGAAAGAGGCTGTCAAAGTTGAATGCTACAATTGTAGGGAAATTGGGCATTATGCAAATGAATGTCCTAAGCGTCAAGGAAACTTACCTCAGAAAAGGCCAAGGGATCAAGGCCAATCTTATGCTGTGACTACAGTTGAAGCGGAATAATTAATGTATTGGTGCTTTTGGACTCAAGGATTATATTCTGGTTATAAGAATAATGTGATATATATATATGGATTGTACTGCAGTACTTTTTGATTTCAGTAAGGTTTTAATATGATTAAGGTAATCATATTTTTAGTATGTGACAATAAGAGAAACTTTTCTTTGTTTGGGGAATCTGATGTTACAATTGATTTTGGAATTAAGAGACCTTTTAGAGAAAGTATGGACAGAGGTATTTTGGATAACTATAAAGGTTGGAGTGGATTAAGTTGATCTTTGGATAGTATTGTTTAAGGTTAAAGCATTTCTGAAGATTATTTTTTGGAATATTATAATACTATAGTTTTAGGAAAAGGACAACCTGCAGGGTGGGGAATAACCCGTCGCGTCGGACAAAGCTGCAGGAATCGAACCCACAACCATAGTGCGACAAGCCTTTATTTCCTACCACTAGCCTACAGGAAGTCCCTGGTTATTACAAAATAGTTTTACTAATATAAATGGCATGTGTTAATATTTGGAACCTTATACAATTAGGATAAAAAGAATATTTTTGAGTTCCGTTACCATTTGGAGTAAAAGTTGGGTTTGTGGTAAAAATTTATTAACGAATGAAAGTATACATAACAAGTATGTATATTCCCTTACGTTCTTAGTAAATCTCCTAAATAAATTCCTCAACATTATAAAAGTTAACTCAAAACAAAAATGTTGTCGGTTAACTTTTCCTACTGGGGAATCAATGATCGTTTAACCAATCACAAGTTTGTGATTTTCTTGTAGTTAAACTTTCTCCTAATCCTATTTTCTATAACTCTCCATCAGACCTTGATGGTTTGTTTCTCCTCCATATCCATATTTTCATGGAATCCTAGAATGGGCTATCTCGGGTGACCTTTGTACTTATCTTGCTTTCTTTTAATGTTATATATTTATTAACCTTATTTCCGATGTGGGTTTTCCTCAAAGGTATTTTCTCTTTTCAACCTTTTATTTTCAATGAAAATTTTCAAATTTCGAGGACGCAATTTATTGAAGGAGGGGAGAATGTAACACCCCAAGCTTCCACGGTACGTTTCACTTCGAATAATGCAATAGCGTGTGTTGTACGCAACCTCGAGCTCCAACACACACCACAACGAATTAAAGTAGCCGTTATGAATAGTAATAACCACTTTTTAAAATTATAGAAATTTTATATTTCAAAATGGACTTCATTTTTGGATTCGGAATATCGAAATTAGCCTATATTGAATTTTTGGTATTTTTCTGAGAACTTCTAATTTTTTATGAATAGTGAAAAATACTTAAAAACAAATTTTTTGATCAAAATAATTTATAGTGATAAATTATACTATTTAGTGGTTTTAAAGTATAATTAGAATATATTTTTACCATTTTATCCAATGGTGGTCATTAGAATTAATTTAACATTGAAATTGGACATAAACAATTGCCAATCTTTTGATATAAATTGTTTCTTAAAAACACGCTATTTGTTGTGACAGCGGGAATTAATTATAAAATTAATTAATGCAACTTATATGTTTGGAATTTTGTAAAATAGAAATCATTTTTGAATTCGGAATATCAATTATATCTTAGGGTGAAATTTTGGCCTTGTTCTGAAAAACTTCAATTTTTGATGAATAGTGAAACCACTAAGTGGTAGTTAAATAACTGATTTTTCGTTTAAATGAAATATTACCACTTCTGTGATTTTATTTTCAAAAATCCGACATACATGGTTGTCATTAAGAAGTAAAATGTGGTTCAATGAGATTAAAATAATTTTTTGGTGAATAGTAACTTTTAAGTTCTTAATCGCGATTAGAGGTAATTAGTGTAGTTTAAGGTAAAAACAATGTTTTAATAATATGATATGAGCTTGACACTTGTCAAAAACCTATTGGATGAGTAGATTTCGAACCCTTATCATCTTATCCTCGAATTATATAAGTGTGGGACCTCTAAAATTCGAAACTCATTTTATAATAAAGTGACTTTTCTTTACTTTCCAAGATTGCCCCTCCTCTCCACTTATAAAAGGCCCCCACCTCTCCCACCTTATTCACACCTTCATGCCATTTGGCTCGGCCAAACTCTGCCCAAATACTCTCCCAACTTCCCCCTATTACTCCTAGAAGCCTCACTTTGGGCAGAACTCTTCTCAAGGAAGCCTTTGGCTCAAATCAAAAAGAGTTACCCGATTTTGAGGTAATGTCTTCTCTAATGTTGTTTTGTTTTATTTTTCTTCTTCAACCCCCTAAACTCTTTTTATTCATTTCTTTTGTAACAACACCAGTATCCTAAATATACTAGGATGTTTTTATAAGAAGGATTCGAGCTACACTTACACACACCTACATCTAATGGTTAAAGAACATACGGTTTCCGTGGATGGAGAATTTCTGCCTCACGAAACGATGATTGTTCAACACTCATATAACACCTTCAAAGGTGGCCATTAAGATGTCACTATATTTATATATGATATAAAATATGTTTATGTTTTACATATTCTTCTGTATTTCTCATTTATGGCATACTTTATGATTTCCATTATGGGTAAAATGCGATAATTTCATTTTAGGAAGTGCGGACTACCGCCCCCTCAAAGTGATTTGAATCGTTAATGACATATGTGGGATGTATAAAGGATGGAGTAAATGGTATTATACACTATATTATACTGGAATTATATTATACATTTATATCATTATGATTTCGTTCCATTAAATATGAAATTTAAATGAAAGTAGCGTTCATGCGTACGTACAGCTTACCGTCTCCATGAACGGTGCATTTCATTTCTTACCTCTAAATGTTACGTAATATTATAAATGAATGTATATAATGGATATATAAGATATATATTACATCTAAATCATGAATATAATTCTAGAGATAATGGATATTCTACCACATAAACAACTTGTAATTATAAGAAGTTTATTGTTGACTCAAGTACCAAAGATCGACAAAACGACCGTTATTAACTTAAATAATTACATAATGTTCATATCATTGTAATAAGTTATATAATAAGGATAATGAAATTGAAAATGGTTCTTAATAAAGTATATATTAACTCTAGTTTATTATTCAGGAGGTTAAATAACGGTTGAGTCAAGTCAGACACGAGGTAAGGGAACTTCTTAACCCAATTTCCATTCTTTGGGTTAATCTCCTACTTTCAAATTATGTCATGATATAATTATGTCCTATATTATATTTTTACATTATTTATGTGTACTTATAGTGAATACACAATATAGGTGTACTTTATTTAAAAAAATGATCTTTTTAAGGACTTCGTCTCAATCCCCTTTCATTGAGGCATATTTGGTTTTATACACAACTTTCTTTTATACGGTGTATAAACCCCTTTGACTTTTACGTTTATTCAAAAGGAATCTTTTTTATACGAAGCGTTTTGCTAAATGACAAAAGGGAATGTTTTTCTTTCCATACTTATGCGGCGACAACGACTTCTCCGCCGCCATGACCATTATTTGAGTTTCAGCTTCCTCTACAAGCCATCTTTTTTTAATGATAAATAAATACAAAGTTTTAAATTTCTTTTATTTTGGTATTGAAAATGGTTTTGAAAGCGTTTTTATTATATCAATGTGTTGTATTGATATCTTGTGATTGAAATGTGGAAATTTTATGTTTCCTTTATGCATGTTTTATGTGATACGATTATGTTATGGTTTATGATATGTTTAAACCTATTCATATGAGGAATGTATTAGACTTAATAAGTGACGGGTGGAGCCCTCTATAGCTCCTTGATGCATCGGTAGGTCTCATGAGACAATTAGATGTGGAATTGGCCGAGGACCTTTCCCAATTTGATTTATGGTTTTGGCCGAGGCCCTAATCATTTTAGACGTCTTGGCCGAGGCCTTGACAAAATGTTTCAGAATGTCCGGCATTATACATTCCCTCATTATGAAAATGGTTATTGATATTGCATGTGATTATTCGACTAGTAGAATATCCATGTGAGTAAGTAAATGGCATTATCTCATTTTACTTTTGCCATATTATGCTGAAGTTCAAGTTTAAAAAGGATTTTGTTTTAGTTATACATTGCCTTAAATGTTAATGTTTATTTATGAAAGCTTCCGCAATATTGTTATCCTTACTGAGCATCTGAGCTCACCCCTTTCAATGTTTTAATATTTTCCACGATGTGAAGAAATATTTTATGAATGACCTGCAGGGATAGTTAGAAGAGGATATGAGTTTGGACTATGAAGACTTTGTTATTAGTTTTTCACTTTATGATGTAATGTAACGTTTACGAATGTATCTAGTGTTTCTAAGGATACTAAACTAATCGGTCTTTCGAGACTTGATCTTTTGTGATCATGCCAATGTTACGAAGTAATACACCGACTCTGGGTAGCTGGGGTCGGGGCGTTACAGTTGGTATCAGAGGCAGTTTAGTTCTAACCTTGGAAGCTAGATTTAGATAAACTCTGATTAGAGCACATAGCCCAAAGATAGACTTTGAGGATTAGTATAGAAGAACTTCCTAGAATTTTGTTATTATAGAGATTTTGTGAGTTTTCCGAGCAATACATCCCTGTCTGGATACGAGCAGGTAGAGGCGGCTCTGGAACAGATGTACCTAGGGGTAAAACCCGAAAACACCGCTTTGAGCTAGACTCGAACGGGAACTGGTGCACGACAACGGGCCTTGCTGCACTCTTGGTTACGACACTCCCGGGGGATATGCTTAGGATAATTCTCATTTTCTTTACAAACCTCTATGAAGGGTTATGAGTATATACTTTATCAAAGAAAAATTTTCTTTTTATGATTATGGATTATATCCATAAATAGTTCAATTTATGTAAAGTGGTTTACAAATATGGAATTATGTATTTTATTTCATAAACTAATCTAGTTTATGCCATTATTTAGAAATGGCGCCTAGTGGAAGGAATGGAAACCGTATCAATGCACGCACTCCGTGTAGGGATTGCCCTAATGCTCAAGATAATTATTGTGGAGCTGGAGATACAACTGGTGCTGATTAACTTATTACCATACTGGGACAACTCACTCAGGTTATGAATAATAACCTTACTCGTATGGATCACCCTGATCCACAACATGGAGGATCAATGTTAGACCGCTTCATGAGGCAACAACCACCAAAATTTAATGGGGGTACAAATCCGTTAGTAGCTGAGCAATGGATAAACTCCTTAGAGAAAATATTCTATGCCTTGGGAAGTAGTGAAAGGGAGAAGGTTGTCATGGCAGTTTACCGCCTCACTGGAGATGCCGATCAATGGTGGTCATTGATTCAAAACACAAAGGAAGATGATGACATATCGAATATGGAATGGAGGGAGTTCAAAGATCTTTTCTTAGAAAAATACTTTCCTCATAACCATAGAGCAGATATGGAAAGGCAATTTTTGAGTCTGAGACAAAAGGAGGATGAGAATGTCTCAAAGTATGAGGCCAACTTTACAAGGTTAGCGAGGTATTCTACAGATTATATATGTAACCCAAGAGGTAATATTGATCGTTTCTTTGATGGGTTAAAACCATTTCTCCGTCGAGCTTTTGTATCACAATCATTCTCAACATACGAAGATATTGTCTCATGTGGTATCAAGACAGAAAAGTAATTCTCTAAGTCTTATGACAACAAAGTAAAGCAAGAGAAGAAGAGAACGGTGGAACAAGAGACAGATAAATGGAAAAAGTGAAAGAAGGATTTTCCATTATGTGATAATTGTGGGAAGAATCACCCTGGTACTTGCCTAAAAGGAATGAGAGTTTGTTATAAATGTGGGGAAAAAGGTCACCAGGCACGTGATTGCAAGGGAAAGAAAGAGGCTGTCAAAGTTGAATGCTACAATTGTAGGGAAATGGGGCATTATGAAAATGAATGTCCTAAGCGTCAAGGAAACTTACCTCAGAAAAGGCCAAGGGATCAAGGCCAATCTTATGCTGTGACTACAGTTGAAGCGGAATAATTAATGTATTGGTGCTTTTGGACTCAAGGATTATATTCTGGTTATAAGAATAATGTGATATATATATATGGATTGTACTGCAGTACTTTTTGATTTCAGTAAGGTTTTAATATGATTATGGTAATCATATTTTTAGTATGTGACAATAAGAGAAACTTTTCTTTGTTTGGGGAATCTGATGTTACAATTGATTTTGGAATTAAGAGACCTTTTAGAGAAAGTCTGGACAGAGGTATTTTGGATAACAATAAAGGTTGGAGTGGATTAAGTTGATCTTTGAATAGTATTGTTTAAGGTTAAAGCATTTCTGAAGATTATTTTTGGAATATTATAATACTATAGTTTTAGGAAAAGGACAACCTGCAGGGTGGGGAATAACCCGTCGCGTCCGACAAAGCTGCAGGAATCGAACCCACAACCATAGTGCGACAAGCCTTTATTTCCTACCACTAGCCTACAGGAAGTCCCTGGTTATTACAAAATAGTTTTACTAATCTAAATGGCATGTGTTAATATTTGGAACCTTATACAATTAGGATAAAAAGAATATTTTTGAGTTCCGTTACCATTTGGAGTAAAAGTTGGGTTTGTGGTAAATATTTATTAACGAATGAAAGTATACATAACAAGTATGTATATTCCCTTATGTTCTTAGTAAATCTCCTAAATAAATTCCTCAACATTATAAAAGTTAACTCAAAACAAAAATGTTGTCGGTTAACTTTTCCTACTGGGGAATCAATGATCGTTTAACCAATCACAAGTTTGTGATTTTCTTGTAGTTAAACTTTCTCCTAATCCTGTTTTCTATAACTCTCCATCAGACCTTGATGGTTTGTTTCTCCTCCATATCCATATTTTCATGGAATCCTAGAATGGTCTATCTCGGGTGACCTTTGTACTTATCTTGCTTTCCTTTAATGTTATATATTTATTAACCTTATTTCCGATGTGGGTTTTCCTCAAAGGTATTTTCTCTTTTCAACCTTTTATTTTCAATGAAAATTTTAAAATTGCGAGGAAGCAATTTATTGAAGGATGGGAGAATGTAACACCCCAAGCTTCCACGGTACGTTTCACTTCGAATAATGCAATAGCGTGTGTTGTACGCAACCTTGAGCTCTAACACACACCACAACGAATTAAAGTAGCCGTTATGAATAGTAATAACCACTTTTTAAAATTATAGAAATTTTATATTTCAAAATGGACTTCATTTTTGGATTCGGAATATCGAAATTAGCCTATGTTGAATTTTTGGTATTTTTCTGAGAACTTCTAATTTTTTATGAATAGTGAAAAATACTTAAAATTTTTTTTTTGATCAAAATAATTTATAGTGATAAATTATACTATTTAGTGGTTTTAAAGTATAATTAGAATATATTTTTACCATTTTATCCAATGGTGGTCATTAGAATTAATTTAACATTGAAATTGGACATAAACAATTGCCAATCTTTTGATATAAATTGTTTCTTAAAAACACGCTATTTGTTGTGACATCGGGAATTAATTATAAAATTAATTAATGCAACTTATATGTTTAGAATTTTGTAAAATAGACATAATTTTTGAATTCGGAATATCAATTATAGCTTAGGGTGAAATTTTGGCCTTGTTCTGAAAAACTTCAATTTTTGATGAATAGTGAAACCACTAAGTGGTAGTTAAATAACTGATTTTTCGTTTAAATGAAATATTACCACTTCTGTGATTTGATTTTCAAAAATCCAACATACATGGTTGTCATTAAGAAGTAAAATGTGGTTCAATGAGATTAACATAATTTTTTGGTGAATAGTAACTTTTAAGTTCTTAATCGCGATTAGAGGTAATTAGTGTAGTTTAAGGTAAAAACAATGTTTTAATAATATGATATGAGCTTGACACTTGTCAAAAACCTATTGGATGAGTAGATTTCTAACCCTTATCATCTTATCCTCGAATTATATAAGTGTGGGACCTCTAAAATCCGAAACTCATTTTATAATAAAGTGACTTTTCTTTACTTTCCAAGAGTGCCCCTCCTCTCCACTTATAAAAGGCCCCCACCTCTCCCACCTTATTCACACCTTCATGCCATTTGGATCGGCCAAACTCTGCCCAAATACTCTCCCAACTTCCCCCTCTTACTCCTAGAAGCCTCACTTTGGGCAGAACTCTTCTCAAGGAAGCCTTTGGCTCAAATCAAAAAGAGTTACCCGATTTTGAGGTAATGTCTTCTCTAATGTTGTTTTGTTTTATTTTTCTTCTTCAACCCCCTAAACTCTTTTTATTCATTTCTTTTGTAAAAACACCAGTATCCTAAATATACTAGGATGTTGTTATAAGAAGGATTCGAGCTACACTTACACACACCTACATCTAATGGTTAAAGAACATACGGTTTCTGTGGATGGAGAATTTCTGCCTCTCGAAACGATGATTGTTCAACACTCATATAACACCTTCAAAGGTGGCCATTAAGATGTCACTATATTTATATATGATATAAAATATGTTTATGTTTTACTTATGCTTCTGTATTTCTCATTTATGGCATACTTTATGATTTCCATTATGGGTAAAATGCGATAATTTCATTTTAGGAAGTGCGGACTACCGCCCCCTCAAAGTGATTTGAATCGTTAATGCCAGATGTGGGATGTATAAAGGATGGAGTAAATGGTATTATACACTATATTATACTGGAATTATATTATAAATTTATATCATTATGATTTCGTTCCATTAAATATGAAATTTAAATGAAAGTAGCGTTCATGCGTACGTACGGCTTACCGTCTCCATGAACGGTGCATTTCATTTCTTACCTCTAAATGTTACGTAATATTATAAATGAATGTATATAATGGATATATAAGATATATATTACATCTAAATCATGAATATAATTCTAGAGATAATGGATATTCTACCACATAAACAACTTGTAATTATAAGAAGTTTATTGTTGACTCAAGTACCAAAGATCGACAAAACGACCGTTATTAACTTAAATAATTACATAATGTTCATATCATTGTAATAAGTTATATAATAAGGATAATTAAATTTAAAATGGTTCTTAATAAGGTATATATTAACTCTAGTTTATTATTCAGGAGGTTAAAGAACGGTTGAGTCAAGTCAGACACGAGGTAAGGGAACTTCTTAACCCAATTTCCATTCTTTGGGTTAATCTCCTACTTTCAAATTATGTCATGATATAATTATGTCCTATATTGTATTTTTACATTATTTATGTGTACTTATAGTGAATACACAATATAGGTGTACTTTATTTAAAAAAAATTATCTTTTTAAGGACTTCGTCTCAATCCCCTTTCATTGAGGCATATTTGGTTTTATACACAACTTTCTTTTATATGGTGTATAAACCCCTTTGACTTTTACGTTTATTCAAAAGGAATCTTTTTTATACGAAGCGTTTTGCTAAATGACAAAATGGAATGTTTTTCTTTCCGTACTTATGCGGCGACAACAAATTTTCCGCCGCCAAGACCATTATTTGAGTTTCGACTTCCTCTACAAGCCATCTTTTTTTAAATGATAAATAAATACAAAGTTTTAAATTTCTTTTATTTTGGTATTGAAAATGGTTTTGAAAGAGTTTTTATTATATCAATGTGTTGTATTGATATCTTGTGATTGAAATGTGGAAATGTTATGTTTCCTTTATGCATGTTTTATGTGATACGATTATGTTATGGTTTATGATATGTTTAAACCTATTCATATGAGGAATGTATTGGACTTAATAAGTGACGGGTGGAGCCCGCTATAGCTCCTCGATGCATCGGTAGGTCTCATGAGACAACTAGACGTGGAATTGCCCGAGGCCCTTTCCCAATTTGATTTATGGTTTTGGCCGAGGCCTTAATCATTTTAGACGTCTTGGCCGAGGCCTTGACAAAATGTTTCAGAATGTCCGGCATTATACATTCCCTCATTATGAAAGTGGTTATTGATATTGCATGTGATTATTCGACTAGTAGAATATCCATGTGAGTAAGTAAATGGCATTATCTCATTTTACTTTTTCCATATTATGCTGAAGTTCAAGTTTAAAAAGGATTTTGTTTTAGTTATACATTGCCTTAAATGTTAATGTTTATTTATGAAAGCTTCCGCAATATTGTTATCCTTACTGAGCATCTGAGCTCACCCCTTTCAATGTTTTAATATTTTCCAGGATGTGAAGAAGTATTTTATGAATGACCTGTAGGGATAGTTAGAAGAGGATATTAGTTTGGACTATGAATACTTTGTTATTAGTTTTTCACTTTATGATGTAATGTAACGTTTACAAATGTATCTAGTGTTTCCAAGGATACTAAACTAATCGGTCTTTCGAGACTTGATCTTTTGTGATCATGCCAATGTTACGAAGTAATGCACCGACTCTGGGTAGCTGGGGTCGGGGCGTTACAGTTGGTATCAGAGGCAGTTTAGTTATAACCTTGGAAGCTAGATTTAGATAAACTCTGATTAGAGCACATAGCCCAAAGATAGACTTTGAGGATTAGTATAGAAGAACTTCCTAGAATTTTGTTATTATAGAGATTTTGTGAGTTTTCCGAGCAATACATCCCTGTCTGGATACGAGCAGGTAGAGGCGGCTCTGGCACAGATGTACATAGGGGTAAAACCCGAAAACACCGCTTTGAGCTAGACTCGAACGGGAACTGGTGCACGGCAACGGGCCTTACTGCACTCTTGGTTACGACACTCCCGGGGGATATGCTTAGGATAATTCTCATTTTCTTTACAAACCACTATGAAGGGTTATGAGTATATACTTTATCAAAGAAAACTTTCCTTTTTATGATTATGGATTATATCCATAAATAGTTCAATTTATGTAAAGGGTTTTACAAATATGGAATTATGTATTTTATTTCATAAACTAATCTAGTTTATGCCTTTGTTTAGAAATGGAGCCTAGTGGAAGGAATGGAAACCGTATCAATGCACGCACTCCGTGTAGGGATTTACCTCATGCTCAAGATAATTATTGTGGAGCTGGAGATACAACTGGTGCTGATTAACTTATTACCATACTGGGACAACTCACTCAGGTTATGAATAATAACCTTACTCGTATGGATCACCCTGATCCACAACCTGGAGGATCAATGTTAGACCGCTTCATGAGGCAACAACCACCAACATTTAATGGGGGTAAAAATCCGTTAGTAGCTGAGCAATGGATAAACTCCTTAGAGAAAATATTCTATGCCTTGGGGAGTAGCGAAAGGGAGAAGGTTGTCATGGCAATTTACCGCCTCACTGGAGATGCCGATCAATGGTGGTCATTGATTCAAAACACAAAGGAAGATGATGAAATATCGAATATGGAATGGAGGGAGTTCAAAGATCTTTTCTTAGAAAAATACTTTCCTCATAACCATAGAGCAGATATGGAAAGGCAATTTTTGAGTCTGAGACAAAAGGAGGATGAGAATGTCTCAAAGTATGAGGCCAACTTTACAAGGTTAGCGAGGTATGCTACAGATTATATATGTAACCCAAGAGGTAAGATTGATCGTTTCGTTGATGGGTTAAAACCATTTCTCCGTCGAGCTTTTGTATCACAATCATTCTCAACATACGAAGATATTGTCTCATGTGCTATCAAGATAGAAAAGTAATTCTCTAAGTCTTATGACAACAAAGTAAAGCAAGAGAAGAAGAGAACGGTGGAACACGAGATAGATAAAGGGAAAAAGGGAAAGAAGGATTTTCCATTATGTGATAATTGTGGGAAGAATCACCCTGGTACTTTCCTAAAAGGAATGAGAGTTTGTTATAAATGTGGGGAAAAAGGTCACCAGGCTCGTGATTGCAAGGGAAAGAAAGAGGCTGTCAAAGTTGAATGCTACAATTGTAGGGAAATGGGGCATTATGCAAATGAATGTCCTAAGAGTCAAGGAAACTTACCTCAGAAAAGGCCAAGGGATCAAGGCCAATCTTATGCTGTGACTACAGTTGAAACGGAATAATTAACGTATTGGTGCTTTTGGACTCAAGGATTATATTATGGTTATAAGAATAATGTGATATATATATATGGATTGTACTGCAGTACTTTTTGATTTCAGTAAGGTTTTAATATGATTAAGGTAATCATATTTTTAGTATGTGACAATAAGAGAAACTTTTCTTTGTTTGGGGAATCTGATGTTACAATTGATTTTGCAATTAAGAGACCTTTTAGAGAAAGTCTGGACAAAGGTATTTTGGATAACTATAAAGGTTGGAGTGGATTAAGTTGATCTTTGGATAGTATTGTTTAAGGTTAAAGCATTTCTGAAGATTATTTTTGGAATATTATAATACTATAGTTTTAGGAAAAGGACAACCTGCAGGGTGGGGAATAACCCGTCGCGTCGGACAAAGCTGCAGGAATCGAACCCACAACCATAGTGCGACAAACCTTTATTTCCTACCACTAGCCTACAGGAGGTCCCTGGTTATTACAAAATAGTTTTACTAATCTAAATGGCATGTGTTAATATTTGGAACCTTATACAATTAGGATAAAAAGAATATTTTTGAGTTCCGTTACCATTTGGAGTAAAAGTTGGGTTTGTGGTAAATATTTATTAACGAATGAAAGTATACATAACAAGTATGTATATTCCCTTACGTTCTTAGTAAATCTCCTAAATAAATTCCTCAACATTATAAAAGTTAACTCAAAACAAAAATGTTGTCGGTTAACTTTTCCTACTAGGGAATCAATGATCGTTTAACCAATCACAAGTTTGTGATTTTCTTGTAGTTAAACTTTCTCCTAATCCTGTTTTCTATAACTCTCCATCAGACCTTGATGGTTTGTTTCTCCTCCATATCCATATTTTCATGGAATCCTAGAATGGGCTATCTCGGGTGACCTTTGTACTTATCTTGCTTTCTTTTAATGTTATATATTTATTAACCTTATTTCCGATGTGGGTTTTCCTCAAAGGTATTTTCTCTTTTCAACCTTTTATTTTCAATGAAAATTTTCAAATTGCGAGGACGCAATTTATTGAAGGAGGGGATAATGTAACACCCCAAGCTTCCACGGTACGTTTCACTTCGAATAATGCAATAGCGTGTGTTGTACGCAACCTTGAGCTCTAACACACACCACAACGAATTAAAGTAGCCGTTATGAATAGTAATAACCACTTTTTAAAATTATAGAAATTTTATATTTCAAAATGGACTTCATTTTTGGATTCGGAATATCGAAATTAGCCTATGTTGAATTTTTGGTATTTTTCTGAGAACTTCTAATTTTTTATGAATAGTGAAAAATACTTAAAACCAACTTTTTTGATCAAAATAATATATAGTGATAAATTATACTATTTAGTGGTTTTAAAGTATAATTAGAATATATTTTTACCATTTTATCCAATGGTGGTCATTAGAATTAATTTAACATTGAAATTGGACATAAACAATTGCCAATCTTTTGATATAAATTGTTTCTTAAAAACACGCTATTTGTTGTGACAGCGGGAATTAATTATAAAATTAATTAATGCAACTTATATGTTTGGAATTTTTTAAAATAGACATAATTTTTGAATTCGGAATATCAATTATAGCTTAGGGAGAAATTTTGGCCTTGTTCTGAAAAACTTCAATTTTTGATGAATAGTGAAACCACTAAGTGGTAGTTAAATAACTGATTTTTCGTTTAAATGAAATATTACCACGTCTGTGATTTGATTTTCAAAAATCCGACATACATGGTTGTCATTAAGAAGTAAAATGTGGTTCAATGAGATTAACATAATTTTTTGGTGAATAGTAACTTTTAAGTTCTTAATCGCGATTAGAGGTAATTAGTGTAGTTTAAGGTAAAAACAATGTTTTAATAATATGATATGAGCTTGAAAATTGTCAAAAACCTATTGGATGAGTAGATTTAGAACCCTTATCATCTTATCCTCGAATTATATAAGTGTGGGACCTCTAAAATCCGAAACTCATTTTATAATAAAGTGACTTTTCTTTACTTTCCAAGAGTGCCCCTCCTCTCCACTTATAAAAGGCCCCCACCTCTCCCACCTTATTCACACCTTCATGCCATTTGGCTCGGCCAACCTCTGCCCAAATACTCTCCAAACTTCCCTCTCTTACTCCTAGAAGCCTCACTTTGGGCAGAACTCTTCTCAAGGAAGCCTTTGGCTCAAATCAAAAAGAGTTACCCGATTTTGAGGTAATGTCTTCTCTAATGTTGTTTTGTTTTATTTTTCTTCTTCAACCCCCTAAACTCTTTTTATTCATTTCTTTTGTAACAACACCAGTATCCTAAATATACTAGTATGTTGTTATAAGAAGGATTCGAGCTACACTTACACACACCTACATCTAATGGTTAAAGAACATACGGTTTCTGTGGATGGCGAATTTCTGCCTCACGAAACGATGATTGTTCAACACTCATATAACACCTTAAAAGGTGGCCATTAAGATGTCACTATATTTATATATGATATAAAATATGTTTATGTTTTACTTATGCTTCTGTATTTCTCATTTATGGCATACTTTATGATTTCCATTATGGGTAAAATGCGATAATTTCATTTTAGGAAGTGCGGACTACCACCCCCTCAAAGTGATTTGAATCGTTAATGCCATATGTGGGATGTATAAAGGATGTAGTAAATGGTATTATACACTATATTATACTGGAATTATATTATAAATTTATATCATTATGATTTCGTTCCATTAAATATGAAATTGAAATGAAAGTAGCGTTCATGCGTACGTACGGCTTACCGTCTCCATGAACGGTGCATTTCATTTCTTACCTCTAAATGTTACATAATATTATAAATGAATGTATATAATGGATATATAAGATATATATTACATCTAAATCATGAATATAATTCTAGAGATAATGGATATTCTACCACATAAACAACTTGTAATTATAAGAAGTTTATTGTTGACTCAAGTACCAAAGATCAACAAAACGACCGTTATTAACTTAAATAATTACATAATGTTCATATCATTGTAATAAGTTATATAATAAGGATAATTAAATTGAAAATGGTTCTTAATAAGGTATATATTAACTCTAGTTTATTATTCAGGAGGTTAAAGAACGGTTGAGTCAAGTCAGACACGAGGTAAGGGAACTTCTTAACCCAATTTCCATTCTTTGGGTTAATCTCCTACTTTCAAATTATGTCATGATATAATTATGTCCTATATTGTATTTTTACATTATTTATGTGTACTTATAGTGAATACACAATATAGGTGTACTTTATTTAAAAAAAAATTATCTTTTTAAGGACTTCGTCTCAATCCCCTTTCATTGAGGCATATTTGGTTTTATACACAACTTTCTTTTATACGGTGTATAAACCCCTTTGACTTTTACGTTTATTCAAAAGGAATCTTTTTTATACGAAGCGTTTTGCTAAATGACAAAAGGGAATGTTTTTCTTTCCGTACTTATGCGGCGACAACGACTTCTCCGCCGCCATGACCATTATCTGAGTTTCGGCTTCCTCTACAAGCCATCTTTTTTTTAATGATAAATAAATACAAAGTTTTAAATTTCTTTTATTTTGGTATTGAAAATGGTTTTGAAAGCGTTTTTATTATATCAATGTGTTGTATTGATATATTGTGATTGAAATGTGGGAATGTTATGTTTCCTTTATACATGTTTTATGTGATACGATTATGTTATGGTTTATGATATGTTTAAACCTATTCATATGAAAAATGTATTGGACTTAATAAATGACGGGTGGAGCCCGCTATAGCTCCTCGATGAATCGGTAGGTCTCATGAGACAACTAGACGTGGAATTGGCCGAGGCCCTTTCCCAATTTGATTTATGGTTTTGGTCGAGGCCTTAATCATTTTAGACGTCTTGGCCGAGGCCTTGACAAAATGTTTCAGAATGTCCGACATTATACATTCCCTCATTATGAAAGTGGTTATTGATATTGCATGTGATTATTCGACTAGTAGAATATCTATGTGAGTAAGTAAATGGCATTATATCATTTTACTTTTGCCATATTATGCTGAAGTTCAAGTTTAAAAAGGATTTTGTTTTAGTTATACATTGCCTTAAATGTTAATGTTTATTTATGAAAGCTTCCGCAATATTGTTATCCTTACTGAGCATCTGATCTCACCCCTTTCAATGTTTTAATATTTTCCAGGATGTGAAGAAGTATTTTATGAATGACCTGCAGGGATAGTTAGAAGAGGATATGAGTTTGGACTATGAAGACTTTGTTATTAGTTTTTCACTTTATGATGTAATGTAACGTTTACGAATGTATCTAGTGTTTCCAAGGATACTAAACTAATCGGCCTTTCGAGACTTGATCTTTTGTGATCATGCCAATGTTATGAAGTAATGCACCGACTCTGGGTAGTTGGGGTCGGGGCATTACAGTTGGTATCAGAGGCAGTTTAGTTCTAACCTTGGAAGCTAGATTTAGATAAACTCTGATTAGAGCACATAGCCCAAAGATGGACTTTGAGGATTAGTATATAAGAACTTCCTAGAATTTTGTTATTATAGAGATTTTGTGAGTTTTCGGAGCAATACATCCCTGTCTGGATACGAGCAGGTAGAGGCGGCTCTGGCACAGATGTACCTAGGGGTAAAACCCGAAAACACCGCTTTGAGCTAGACTCGAACAGGAACTGGTGAACGACAACGGGCCTTGCTGCACTCATGGTTACGACACTCCTGGGGGATATGCTTAGGATAATTCTCATTTTCTTTACAAACCACTATGAAGGGTTATGAGTATATACTTTATCAAAGAAAACTTTTCTTTTTATGATTATGGATTATATCCATAAATAGTTCAATTTATGTAAAGTGTTTTACAAATATGGAATTATGTATTTTATTTCATAAACTAATCTAGTTTATGCCATTGTTTAGAAATGGCTCCTAGTGGAAGGAATGGAAACCTTATCAATGCACGCACTCCGTGTAGGGATTTCCCTCATGCTCAAGATAATTATTGTGGAGCTGGAGATACAACTGGTGCTGATTAACTTATTACCATACTGGGACAACTCACTCAGGTTATGAATAATAACCTTACTCGTATGGATCACCCTGATCCACAACATCGAGGATCAATGTTAGACCGCTTCATGAGGCAACAACCACCAACATTTAATGGGGGTACAAATCCGTTAGTAGCTGAGCAATGGATAAACTCCTTAGAGAAAATATTATATGCCTTGGGGAGTAGCGAAAGGGAGAAGGTTGTCATGGCAGTTTACCGCCTCACTGGAGATGCCGATCAATCGTGGTCATTGATTCAAAACACAAAGGAAGATGATGACATATCAAATATGGAATAAAGGGAGTTCAAAGATCTTTTCTTAGAAAAATACTTTCCTCATAACCATAGAGCAGATATGGAAAGGAAATTTTTGAGTCTGAGACAAAAGGCGGATGAGAATGTCTCAAAGTATGAGGCCAACTTTACAAGGTTAGCGAGGTATGCTACAGATTATATATGTAACCCAAGAGGTAAGATTGATCGTTTCTTTGATGGGTTAAAACCATTTCTCCGTCGAGCTTTTGTATCACAATCATTCTCAACATACGAAGATATTGTCTCATGTGCTATCAAGACAGAAAAGTAATTCTCTAAGTCTTATGACAACAAAGTAAAGCAAGAGAAGAAGAGAACGGTGGAACAAGAGACAGATAAAGGGAAAAAGGGAAAGAAGGATTTTCCATTATGTGATAATTGTGGGAAGAATCACCCTGGTACTTGCCTAAAAGGAATGAGAGTTTGTTATAAATGTGGGGAAAAAGGTCACCAGGCTCGTGATTGCAAGGGAAAGAAAGAGGCTGTCAAAGTTGAATGCTACAATTATAGGGAAATGGGGCATTATGCAAATGAATGTCCTAAGAGTCAAGGAAACTTACCTCAGAAAAGGCCAAGGGATCAAGGCCAATCTTATGCTGTGACTACAGTTGAAGCGGAATAATTAATGTATTGGTGCTTTTGGACTCAAGGATTATATTCTGGTTATAAGAATAATGTGATATATATATATGGATTGTACTGCAGTACCTTTTGATTTCAGTAAGGTTTTAATATGATTAAGGTAATCATATTTTTAGTATGTGACAATAATAGAAACTTTTCTTTGTTTGGGGAATCTGATGTTACAATTGATTTTGGAATTAAGAGACCTTTTAGAGAAAGTCTGGATTGAGGTATTTTGGATAGCTATAAAGGTTGGAGTGGATTAAGTTGATCTTTGGATAGTATTGTTTAAGGTTAAAGCATTTCTGAAGATTATTTTTGGAATATTATAATACTATAGTTTTAGGAAAAGGACAACCTGCAGGGTGGGGAATAACCCGTCGCGTCGGACAAAGCTGCAGGAATCGAACCCACAACCATAGTGCGACAAGCCTTTATTTCCCACCACTAGCCTACAGGAAGTCCCTGGTTATTACAAAATAGTTTTACTAATCTAAATGACATGTGTTAATATTTGGAACCTTATACAATTAGGATAAAAAGAATATTTTTGAGTTCCGTTACCATTTGGAGTAAAAGTTGGGTTTGTGGTAAAAATTTATTAACGAATGAAAGTATACATAACAAGTATGTATATTCCCTTACGTTCTTAGTAAATCTCCTAAATAAATTCCTCAACATTATAAAAGTTAACTCAAAACAAAAATATTGTCGGTTAACTTTTCCTACTGGGGAATCAATGATCGTTTAACCAATCACAAGTTTGTGATTTTCTTGTAGTTAAACTTTCTTCTAATCCTGTTTTCTATAACTCTCCATCAGACCTTGATGGTTTGTTTCTCCTCCATATCCATATTTTCATGGAATCCTAGAATGGGCTATCTCGGGTGACCTTTGTACTTATCTTGCTTTCTTTTAATGTTATATATTTATTAACCTTATTTCCGATGTGGGTTTTCCTCAAAGGTATTTTCTCTTTTCAACCTTTTATTTTCAATGAAAATTTTCAAATTGCGAGGACGCAATTTATTGAAGGAGGGGAGAATGTAACACCCCAAGCTTCCACGGTACGTTTCACTTCGAATAATGCAATAGCGTGTGTTGTACGCAACCTCGAGCTCTAACACACACCGCAACGAATTAAAGTAGCCGTTATGAATAGTAATAACCACTTTTTAAAATTATAGAAATTTTATATTTCAAAATGGACTTCATTTTTGGATTCGGAATATCGAAATTAGCCTATGTTGAATTTTTGGTATTTTTCAGAGAACTTCTAATTTTTTATGAATAGTGAAAAATACTTAAAAACAACTTTTTTGATCAAAATAATTTATAGTGATAAATTATACTATTTAGTGGTTTTAAAGTATAATTAGAATATATTTTTACCATTTTATCCAATGGTGGTCATTATAATTAATTTAACATTGAAATTGGACATAAACAATTGCCAATCTTTTGATATAAATTGTTTCTTAAAAACACGCTATTTGTTGTGACAGCGGGAATTAATTATAAAATTAATTAATGCAACTTATATGTTTGGAATTTTGTAAAATAGACATAATTTTTGAATTCGGAATATCAATTATAGATTAGGGTGAAATTTTGGCCTTGTTCTGAAAAACATCAATTTTTGATGAATAGTGAAACCACTAAGTGGTAGTTAAATAACTGATTTTTCGTTTAAATGAAATATTACCACTTCTGTGATTTGATTTTCAAAAATCGGACATACATGGTTGTCATTACGAAGTAAAATGTGGTTCAGTGAGATTAACATAATTTTTTGGTGAATAGTAACTTTTAAGTTCTTAATCACGATTAGAGGTAATTAGTGTAGTTTAAGGTAAAAACAATGTTTTAATAATATGATATGAGCTTGACACTTGTCAAAAACCTATTGGATGAGTAGATTTCTAACCCTTATCATCTTATCCTCGAATTATATAAGTGTGGGACCTCTAAAATCCGAAACTCATTTTATAATAAAGTGACTTTTCTTTACTTTCCAAGAGTGCCCCTGCTCTCCACTTATAAAAGGCCCCCACCTCTCCCACCTTATTCACACCTTCATGCCATTTGGCTCGGCCAAACTCTGCCCAAATACTCTCCCAACTTCCCCCTCTTACTCCTAGAAGCCTCACTTTGGGCAGAACTCTTCTCAAGGAAGACTTTGGCTCAAATCAAAAAGAGTTACCCGATTTTGAGGTAATGTCTTCTCTAATGTTGTTTTGTTTTATTTTTCTTCTTCAACCCCCTAAAATCTTTTTATTCATTTCTTTTGTAACAACACCAGTATCCTAAATATACTAGGATGTTGTTATAAGAAGGATTCGAGCTACACTTACACACACCTACATCTAATGGTTAAAGAACATACGGTTTCTGTGGATGGCGAATTTCTGCCTCACGAAACGATGATTGTTCAAAACTCATATAACACCTTCAAAGGTGTCCATTAAGGTGTCACTATATTTATATATGATATAAAATATGTTTATGTTTTACTTATGCTTCTGTATTTCTCATTTATGGCATACTTTATGATTTCCATTATGGGTAAAATGCGATAATTTCATTTTAGGAAGTGCGGACTACCGCCCCCTCAAAGTGATTTGAATCGTTAATGCCATATTTGGGATGTATAAAGGATGGAGTAAATGGTATTATACACTATATTATACTGGAATTATATTATAAATTTATATCATTATGATTTCATTCCATTAAATATGAAATTGAAATGAAAGTAGCGTTCATGCATACGTACGGCTTACCGTCTCCATGAACGGTGCATTTCATTTCTTACCTCTAAATGTTACGTAATATTATAAATGAATGTATATAATGGATATATAAGATATATATTACATCTAAATCATGAATATAATTCTAGAGATAATGTATATTCTACCACATAAACGAATTGTAATTATAAGAAGTTTATTGTTGACGCAAGTACCAAAGATCGACAAAACGACCGTTATTAACTTAAATAATTACATAATGTTCATATCATTGTAATAAGTTATATAATAAGGATAATTAAATTGAAAATGGTTCTTAATAAGGTATATATTAACTCTAGTTTATTATTCAGGAGGTTAAAGAACGGTTGAGTCAAGTCAGACACGAGGTAAGAGAACTTCTTAACCCAATTTCCATTCTTTGGGTTAATCTCCTACTTTCAAATTATGTCATGATATAATTATGTCCTATATTTTATTTTTACATTATTTATGTGTACTTATAGTGAATACACAATATAGGTGTACTTTATTTAAAAAAAATTATCTTTTTAAGGACTTCGTCTCAATCCCCTTTCATTGAGGCATATTTGGTTTTATACACAACTTTCTTTTATACGGTGTATAAACCCCTTTGACTTTTACGTTTATTCAAAAGGAATCTTTTTTATACGAAGCGTTTTGCTAAATGACAAAAGGGAATGTTTTTCTTTCCGTACTTATGCGGCGACAACGACTTCTCCGCCTCCATGACCATTATTTGAGTTTCGGCTTCCTCTACAAGCCATCTTTTTTTTAATGATAAATAAATACAAAGTTTTAAATTTATTTTATTTTGGTATTGAAAATGGTTTTGAAAGCGTTTTTATTATATCAATGTGTTGTATTAATATCTTGTGATTGAAATGTGGGAATGTTATGTTTCCTTTATGCATGTTTTATGTGATACGATTATGTTATGGTTTATGATATGTTTAAACCTATTCATATGAGGAATGTATTGGACTTAATAAGTGACGGGTGGAGCCCGCTATAGCTCCTCGATGCATCGGTAGGTCTCATGAGACAACTAGACGTGGAATTGGCCGAGGCCCTTTCCCAATTTGATTTATGGTTTTCGCCGAGGCCTTAATCATTTTAGATGTCTTGGCCGAGGCCTTGACAAAATGTTTCAGAATGTCCGGCATTATACATTCCCTCATTATGAAAGTGGTTATTGATATTGCATGTGATTATTCGACTAGTAGAATATCCATGTGAGTAAGTAAATGGCATTATCTCATTTTACTTTTGCCATATTATGCTGAAGTTCAAGTTTAAAAAGGATTTTGTTTTAGTTATACATTTCCTTAAATGTTAATGTTTATTTATGAAAGCTTCCGCAATATTGTTATCCTTACTGAGAATCTGAGCTCACCCCTTTCAATGTTTTAATATTTTCCAGGATGTGAAGAAGTATTTTATGAATCACCTGCAGGGATAGTTAGAAGAGGATATGAGTTTGGACTATGAAGACTTTGTTATTAGTTTTTCACTTTATGATGTAATGTAACGTTTACGAATGTATCTAGTGTTTCCAAGGATACTAAACTAATCGGTCTTTCGAGACTTGATCTTTTGTGATCATGCCAATGTTACGAAGTAATGCACCGACTCCGGGTAGCTGGGGTCGGGGCGTTACAGTTGGTATCAGAGGCAGTTTAGTTCTAACCTTGGAAGCTAGATTTAGATAAACTCTGATTAGAGCACATAGCCCAAAGATAGACTTTGAAGATTAGTATAGAAGAACTTCCTAGAATTTTGTTATTATAGAGATTTTGTGAGTTTTCCGAGCAATACATCCCTGTCTGGATACGAGCAAGTAGAGGCGGCTCTGGCACAGATGTACCTAGGGGTAAAACCCGAAAACACCGCTTTGAGCTAGACTCGAACGGGAACTGGTGCACGACAACGGGCCTTGCTGCACTCTTGGTTACGACACTCCCGGGGGATATGCTTAGGATAATTCTCATTTTCTTTACAAACCACTATGAAGGGTTATGAGTATATACTTTATCAAAGAAAACTTTTCTTTTTATGATTATGGATTATATCCATAAATAGTTCAATTTATGTAAAGTGTTTTACAAATATGGAATTATGTATTTTATTTCATAAACTAATCTAGTTTATGCCATTGTTTAGAAATGGCGCCTAGTGGAAGGAATGGAAACCGTATCAATGCACGCACTCCGTGTAGGGATTTCCCTCATGCTCAAGATAATTATTGTGGAGATGGAGATACAACTGGTGCTGATCAACTTATTACCATACTGGGACAACTCACTCAGGTTATGAATAATAACCTTACTCGTATGGATCACCCTGATCCACAACATGGAGGATCAATGTTAGACCGCTTCATGAGGCAACAACCACCAACATTTAATGGGGGTACAAATCCGTTAGTAGCTGAGCAATGGATAAACTCCTTAGAGAAAATATTCTATGCCTTGGGGAGTAGCGAAAGGGAGAAGGTTGTCATGGCAGTTTACCGCCTCACTGGAGATGCCGATCAATGGTGGTCATTGATTCAAAACACAAAGGAAGATGATGACATATCGAATATGGAATGGAGGGAGTTCAAAGATCTTTTATTAGAAAAATACTTTCCTCATAACCATAGATCAGATATGGAAAGGCAATTTTTGAGTCTGAGACAAAAGGAGGATGAGAATGTCGCAAAGTACGAGGCCAACTTTACAAGGTTAGCGAGGTATGCTGCAGATTATATATGTAACCCAAGAGGTAAGATTGATCGTTTCTTTGATGGGTTAAAACCATTTCTCCGTCGAGCTTTTGTATCACAATCATTCTCAACATACGAAGATATTGTCTCATGTGCTATCAAGACAGAAAAGGAATTCTCTAAGTCTTATGACAACAAAGTAAAGCAAGATAAGAAGAGAACGGTGGAACAAGAGACAGATAAAGGGAAAAAGGGAAAGAAGGATTTTCCATTATGTGATAATTTTGGGAAGAATCACCCTGGTACTTGCCTAAAAGGAATGAGAGTTTGTTATAAATGTGGGGAAAAAGGTCACCAGGCTCGTGATTGTAAGGGAAAGAAAGAGGCTGTCAAAGTTGAATGCTACAATTGTAGGGAAATGGGGCATTATGGAAATTAATGTCCTAAGCGTCAAGGAAACTTACCTCAGAAAAGGCCAAGGGATCAAGTCCAATCTTATGCTGTGACTACAGTTGAAGCAGAATAATTAATGTATTGGTGCTTTTGGACTCAAGGATTATATTCTGGTTATAAGAATAATGTGTTATATATATATGGATTGTAATGAAGTACTTTTTGATTTCAGTAAGGTTTTAATATGATAAAGGTAATCATATTTTTAGTATGTGAAAATAAGAGAAACTTTTCTTTGTTTTGGGAATCTGATGTTACAATTGATTTTGGAATTAAGAGACCTTTTAGAGAAAGTCTGGATAGAGGTATTTTGGATAACTATAAAGGTTGGAGTGGATTAAGTTGATCTTTGGATACTATTGTTTAAGGTTAAAGCATTTCTGAAGATTATTTTTGTAATATTATAATACTATAGTTTTAGGAAAAGGACAACCTGCAGGGTGGGGAATAACCCGTCGCGTCGGACAAAGCTGCAGGAATCGAACCCACAACCATAGTGCGACAAGCCTTTATTTCCTACCACTAGCCTACAGGAAGTCCCTGGTTATTACAAAATAGTTTTACTAATCTAAATGGCATGTGTTAATATTTGGAACCTTATACAATTAGGATAAAAAGAATATTTTTGAGTTCCGTTACCATTTGGAGTAAAAGTTGGGTTTGTGGTAAAAATTTATTAACGAATGAAAGTATACATAACAAGTATGTATATTCCCTTACGTTCTTAGTAAATCTCCTAAATAAATTCCTCAACATTATAAAAGTTAACTCAAAACAAAAATGTTGTCGGTTAACTTTTCCTACTGGGGAATCAATGATCGTTTAACCAATCACAAGTTTGTGATTTTCTTGTAGTTAAACTTTCTCCTAATCCTGTTTTCTATAACTCTCCATCAGACCTTGATGGTTTTTTTCTCCTCCATATCCATATTTTCATGGAATCCTAGAATGGGCTATCTCGGGTGACCTTTGTACTTATCTTGCTTTCTTTTAATGTTATATATTTATTAACCTTATTTCCGATGTGGGTTTTCCTCAAAGGTATTTTCTCTTTTCAACCTTTTATTTTCAATGAAAATTTTCAAATTGCGAGGACGCAATTTATTGAAGGAGGGGAGAATGTAAAACCCCATTCTTCCACGGTACGTTTCACTTCGAATAATGCAATAGCGTGTGTTGTACGCAACCTCGAGCTCTAACACACACCACAACGAATTAAAGTAGCCGTTATGAATAGTAATAACCACTTTTTAAAATTATAGAAATTTTATATTTCAAAATGGACTTCATTTTTGGATTTTGAATATCGAAATTATCCTATGTTGAATTTTTGGTATTTTTCTGAGAACTTCTAATTTTTTATGAATAGTGAAAAATACTTAAAAACAACTTTTTTGATCAAAATAATTTATAGTGATAAATTATACTATTTAGTGGTTTTAAAGTATAATTAGAATATATTTTTACCATTTTATCCAATGGTGGTCATTAGAATTAATTTAACATTGAAATTGGACATAAACAATTGCCAATCTTTTGATATAAATTGTTTCTTAAAAACACGCTATTTGTTATGACATCGGGAATTAATTATAAAATTAATTAATGCAACTTATATGTTTGGAATTTTTTAAAATAGAAATAATTTTTGAATTCGGAATATCAATTATATATTAGGGTGAAATTTTGGCCTTGTTCTGAAAAACTTCAATTTTTGATGAATAGTGAAACCACTAAGTGGTAGTTAAATAACTGATTTTTCGTTTAAATGAAATATTACCACTTCTGTGATTTGATTTTCAAAAATCCGACATACATGGTTGTCATTAAGAAGTAAAATGTGGTTCAATGAGATTAAAATAATTTTTTGGTGAATAGTAACTTTTAAGTTCTTAATCGCGATTAGAGGTAATTAGTGTAGTTTAAGGTAAAAACAATGTTTTAATAATATGATATGAGCTTGACAATTGTCAAAAACCTATTGGATGACTATATTTCGAACCCTTATCATCTTATCCTCGAATTATATAAGTGTGGGACCTCTAAAATCCGAAACTCATTTTATAATAAAGTGACTTTTCTTTACTTTCCAAGAGTGCCCCTCCTCTCCACTTATAAAAGGCCCCCACCTCTCCCACCTTATTCACACCTTCATGCCATTTGGCTCGGCCAACCTCTGCCCAAATACTCTCCCAACTTTCCCCTCTTACTCCTAGAAGCCTCAATTTGGACAGAACTCTTTTCAAGGAAGCCTTTGGCTCAAATCAAAAAGAGTTACCCGATTTTGAGGTAATGTCTTCTCTAATGTTGTTTTGTTTTATTTTTCTTCTTCAACCCCATAAACTCTTTTTATTCATTTCTTTTGTAACAAAAAAAGTATCCTCAATATACTAGGATGTTGTTATAAGAAGGATTCGAGCTACACTTACACACACCTACATCTAATGGTTAAAGAACATACGGTTTCTGTGGATGGCGAATTTCTGCCTCACGAAACGATGATTGTTCAACACTCATATAACACCTTCAAAGGTGGCCATTAAGATGTCACTATATTTATATATGATATAAAATATGTTTATGTTTTACTTATGCTTCTGTATTTCTCATTTATGGCATACTTTATGATTTCCATTATGGGTAAAATGCGATAATTTCATTTTAGGAAGTGCGGACTACCGCCCCCTCAAAGTGATTTGAATCGTTAATGACATATGTGGGATGTATAAAGGATGGAGTAAATGGTATTATACACTATATTATACTGGAATTATATTATACATTTATATCATTATGATTTCGTTCCATTAAATATGAAATTGAAATGAAAGTAGCGTTCATGCGTACGTACGGCTTACCGTCTCCATGAACGGTGCATTTCATTTCTTACCTCTAAATGTTACGTAATATTATAAATGAATGTATATAATGGATATATAAGATATATATTACATCTAAATCATGAATATAATTCTATAGATAATGGATATTCTACCACATAAACAACTTGTAATTTTAAGAAGTTTATTGTTGACTCAAGTACCAAAGATCGACAAAACGACTGTTATTAACTTAAATAATTACATAATGTTCATATCATTGTAATAAGTTATATAATAAGGATAATGAAATTGAAAATGGTTCTTAATAAGGTATATATTAACTCTAGTTTATTATTCAGGAGGTTAAAGAACGGTTGAGTCAAGTCAGACACGAGGTAAGGGAACTTCTTAACCCAATTTCCATTCTTTGGGTTAATCTCTTACTTTCAAATTATGTCATGATATAATTATGTCCTATATTGTATTTTTACATTATTTATGTGTACTTATAGTGAATACACAATATAGGTGTACTTTATTTAAAAAAATGATCTTTTTAAGGACTTCGTCTCAATCCCCATTCATTGGGGCATATTTGGTTTTATACACAACTTTCTTTTATACGGTGTATAAACCCCTTCGACTTTTACGTTTATTCAAAATGAATCTTTTTTATACGAAGCGTTTTGCTAAATGACAAAAGGGAATGTTTTTCTTTCTGTACTTATGCGGAGACAACGACTTCTCCACCGCCATGACCATTATTTGAGTTTTGGCTTCCTCTACAAGCCATCTTTTTTTAATGATAAATAAATACAAAGTTTTAAATTTCTTTTATTTTGGTATTGAAAATGGTTTTGAAAGCGTTTTTATTATATCAATGTGTTGTATTGATATCTTGTGATTGAAATGTGGAAATGTTATGTTTCCTTTATGCATGTTTTATGTGATATGATTATGTTATGGTTTATGATATGTTTAAACCTATTCATATGAGGAATGTATTAGACTTAATAAGTGACGGGTGGAGCCCGCTATAGCTCCTTGATGCATCGGTAGGTCTCATGAGATAATTAGACGTGGAATTGGCCGAGGCCCTTTCCCAATTTGATTTATGGTTTTGGCCGAGGCCTTAATCATTTTAGACGTCTTGGCCGAGGCCTTGACAAAATGTTTCAGAATGTCCGGCATTATACATTCCCTCATTATGAAAGTGGTTATTGATATTGCATGTGATTATTAGACTAGTAGAATATCCATGTGAGTAAGTAAATGGCATTATCTCATTTTACTTTTGCCATATTATGCTGAAGTTCAAGTTTAAAAAGGATTTTGTTTTAGTTATACATTGCCTTAAATGTTAATGTTTATTTATGAAAGCTTCCGCAATATTGTTATCCTTATTGAGCATCTGAGCTCACCCCTTTCAATGTTTTAATATTTTCCAGGATGTGAAGAAGTATTTTATGAATGACCTGCAGGGATAGTTAGAAGAGGATATGAGTTTGGACTATGAAGACTTTGTTATTAGTTTTTCACTTTATGATGTAATGTAACGTTTACGAATGTATCTAGTGTTTCCAAGGATACTAAACTAATTGGTCTTTCGAGACTTGATCTTTTGTGATCATGACAATGTTACGAAGTAATGCACCGACTCTGGGTAGCTGGGGTCGGGGCGTTACAGTTGGTATCAGAGGCAGTTTAGTTCTAACCTTGGAAGCTAGATTTAGATAAACTCTGATTAGAGAACATAGCCCAAAGATAGACTTTGAGGATTAGTAAAGAAGAACTTCCTAGAATTTTTTTATTATAGAGATTTTGTGAGTTTTCCGAGCAATACATCCCTGTCTGGATACGAGCAGGTAGAGGCGGCTCTGGGACAGATGTACCTAGGGGTAAAACCCGAAAACACCGCTTTGAGCTAGACTCGAACGAGAACTGGTGCACGACAATGGGCCTTGCTGCACTCTTGGTTACGACACTCCCGGGGGATATGCTTAGGATAATTCTCATTTTCTTTACAAACCACTATGAAGGGTTATGAGTATATACTTTATCAAAGAAAACTTTTCTTTTTATGATTATGGATTATATCCATAAATAGTTCAATTTATGTAAAGTGTTTTACAAATATGGAATTATGTATTTTATTTCATAAGCTAATCTAGTTTATGCCATTGTTTAGAAATGGCGCCTAGTGGAAGGAATGGAAACCGTATCAATGCACGCAATCCGTGTAGGGATTGCCCTCATGCTCAAGATAATTATTGTGGAGCTGGAGATACAACTGGTGCTGATTAACTTATTACCATACTGGGACAACTCACTCAGGTTATGAATAATAACCTTACTCGTATGGATCACCCTGATCCACAACATGGAGGATCAATGTTATACCACTTCATGAGGAAACAACCACCAACATTTAATGGGGGTACAAATCCGTTAGTAGCTGAGCAATGGATAAACTCCTTAGAGAAAATATTCTATGCCTTGGGGAGTAGCGAAAGGGAGAAGGTTGTCATGGCAGTTTACCGCCTCACTGGAGATGTCGATCAATGGTGGTCATTGATTCAAAACACAAAGGAAGATGATGACATATCGAATATGGAATGGAGGGAGTTCAAAGATCTTTTCTTAGAAAAATACTTTCCTCATAACCATAGAGCAGATATGGAAAGGAAATTTTTGAGTTTGAGACAAAAGGAGGATGAGAATGTCTCAAAGTATGAGGCCAACTTTACAAGGTTAGCGAGGTATTCTACAGATTATATATGTAACCCAAGAGGTAAGATTGATCGTTTCTTTGATGGGTTAAAACCATTTCTCCGTCGAGCTTTTGTATCACAATCATTCTCAACATACGAAGATATTGTCTCATGTGCTATCAAGACAGAAAAGTAATTCTCTAAGTCTTATGACAACAATGTAAAGCAAGAGAAGAAGAGAACAGTGGAACAAGAGACAGATAAAGGGAAAAAGGGAAAGAAAGATTTTCCATTATGTGATAATTGTGGGAAGAATCACCCTGGTACTTGCCTAAAAGGAATGAGAGTTTGTTATAAATGTGGGGAAAAAGGTCACCAGGCTCGTGATTGCAAGGGAAAGAAAGAGGCTGTCAAAGTTGAATGCTACAATTGTAGGGAAATGGGGAATTATGCAAATGAATGTCCTAAGCGTCAAGGAAACTTACCTCAGAAAAGGCCAAGGGATCAAGGCCAATCTTATGTTGTGACTACAATTGAAGCGGAATAATTAATGTATTGGTGCTTTTGGACTCAAGGATTATATTCTGGTTATAAGAATAATGTGATATATATATATATATATGGATTGTACTGCAGTACTTTTTGATTTCAGTAAGGTTTTAATATGATTAAGGTAATCATATTTTTAGTATTTGACAATAAGAGAAACTTTTCTTTGTTTGGGTAATCTGATGTTATAATTGATTTTGGAATTAAGAGACCTTTTAGAGAAAGTCTGGACAGAGGTATTTTGGATAACTATAAAGGTTGGAGTGGATTAAGTTGATCTTTGGATAGTATTGTTTAAGGTTAATGCATTTCTGAAGATTATTTTTGGAATATTATAATACTATAGTTTTAGGAAAAGGACAACCTGCAGGGTGGGGAATAACCCGTCGCGTCGGACAAAGCTGCAGGAATCGAACCCACAACCATAGTGCGACAAGCCTTTATTTCCTACCACTAGCCTACAGGAAGTCCCTAGTTATTACAAAATAGTTTTACTAATCTAAATGGCATGTGTTAATATTTGGAACCTTATACAATTAGGATAAAAAGAATATTTTTGAGTTCCGTTACCATTTGGAGTAAAAGTTGGGTTTGTGGTAAAAATTTATTAACGAATGAAAGTATACATAACAAGTATGTATATTCCCTTAAGTTCTTAGTAAATATCCTAAATAAATTCCTCAACATTATAAAAGTTAACTCAAAACAAAAATGTTGTCGGTTAACTTTTCCTACTGGGGAATCAATGATCGTTTAACCAATCACAAGTTTGTGATTTTCTTGTAGTTAAACTTTCTCCTAATCCTGTTTTCTATAACTCTCCATCAGACCTTGATGGTTTGTTTCTCCTCCATATCCATATTTTCATGGAATCCTAGAATGGTCTATCTCGGGTGACCTTTGTACTTATCCTGCTTTCTTTTAATGTTATATATTTATTAACCTTATTTCCGATGTGGGTTTTCCTCAAAGGTATTTTCTCTTTTCAACATTTTATTTTTAATGAAAATTTTCAAATTACGAGGATGAAATTTATTGAAGGAGGGGAGAATGTAACACCCCAAGCTTCCACGATACGTTTCACTTCGAATAATGCAATACCGTGTGTTGTACGCAACCTTGAGCTCTAACACACACCACAACGAATTAAAGTAGCCGTTATGAATAGTAATAACCACTTTTTAAAATTATAGAAATTTTATATTTCAAAATGGACTTCATTTTTGGATTCGGAATATCGAAATTAGCCTATGTTTAATTTTTGGTATTTTTCTGAGAACTTCTAATTTTTTATGAATAGTGAAAAATACTTAAAAACAACTTTTTTGATCAAAATAATTTATAGTGATAAATTATACTATTTAGTGGTTTTAAAGTATAATTAGAATATATTTTTACCATTTTATCCAATGGTGGTCATTAGAATTAATTTAACATTGAAATTGGACATAAACAATTGCCAATCTTTTGATATAAATTGTTTCTTAAAAACACGCTATTTGTTGTGACAGCGGGAATTAATTATAAAATTAATTAATGCAACTTATATGTTTGGAATTTTGTAAAATAGACATCATTTTTGAATTCGGAATATCAATTATAGCTTAGGGTGAAATTTTGGCCTTGTTCTGAAAAACTTCAATTTTTGATGAATAGTGAAACCACTAAGTGGTAGTTAAATAACTGATTTTTCATTTAAATGAAATATTACCACTTCTGTGATTTGATTTTCAAAAATCCTACATACATGGTTGTCATTAAGAAGTAAAATGTGGTTCAATGAGATTAAAATAATGTTTTGGTGAATAGTAACTTTTAAGTTCTTAATCGCGATTAGAGGTAATTAGTGTAGTTTAAGGTAAAAACAATGTTTTAATAATATGATATGAGCTTGAAACTTGTCAAAAACCTATTATATGAGTATATTTCTAACCCTTATCATCTTATACTCGAATTATATAAGTGTGGGACCTCTAAAATCCGAAACTCATTTTATAATAAAGTGACTTTTCTTTACTTTCCAAGAGTGCCCCTCCTCTCCACTTATAAAAGGCCCCCACCTCTCCCACCTTATTCACACCTTCATGCCATTTGGCTCGGCCGACCTCTGCCCAAATACTCTCCTAACTTCCCCCTCTTACTCCTAGAAGCCTCACTTTGGGCAGAACTCTTCTCAAGGAAGCCTTTGGCTCAAATCAAAAGGAGTTACCCGATTTTGAGGTAATGTCTTCTCTAATGTTGTTTTGTTTTATTTTTCTTCTTCAACCCCCTAAAATCTTTTTATTCATTTCTTTTGTAACAACACAAGTATCCTAAATATACTAGGATGTTGTTATAAGAAGGATTCAAGCTACACTTACACACACCTACATCTAATGGTTAAAGAACATACGGTTTCTGTGGATGGCGAATTTCTGCCTCACGAAACGATGATTGTTCAACACTCATATAACACCTTCAAAGGTGGACATTAAGATGTCACTATATTTATATATGATATAAAATATGTTTATGTTTTACTTATGCTTCTGTATTTCTCATTTATGGCATACTTTATGATTTCCATTATGGGTAAAATGCGATAATTTCATTTTAGGAAGTGCGGACTACCGCCCCCTCAAAGTGATTTGAATCGTTAATGCCATATGTGGGATTATAAAGGATGAAGTAAATGGTATTATACACTATATTATACTGGAATTATATTATACATTTATATCATTATGATTTCGTTCCATTAAATATGAAATTGAAATGAAAGTAGCGTTCATGCGTACGTACGGCTTACCGTCTCCATGAACGGTGCATTTCATTTCTTACCTCTAAATGTTACATAATATTATAAATGAATGTATATAATGGATATATAAGATATATATGACATCTAAATCATGAATATAATTCTAGAGATAATGGATATTCTACCACATAAACAACTTGTAATTATAAGAAGTTTATTGTTGACTCAAGTACCAAAGATCGACAAAACGACCGTTATTAACTTAAATAATTACATAATGTTCATATCATTGTAATACGTTATAAAATAAGGATAATGAAATTGAAAATGGTTCTTAATAAGGTATATATTAACTCTAGTTTATTATTCCGGAGGTTAAATAACGGTTGAGTCAAGTCAGACACGAGGTAAGGGAACTTCTTAACCCAATTTCCATTCTTTGGGTTAATCTCCTACTTTCAAATTATGTCATGATATAATTATGTCCTATATTGTATTTTTACATTATTTATGTGTACTTATAGTGAATACACAATATAGGTGTACTTTATTTAAAAAAATGATCTTTTTAAGGACTTCATCTCAATCCCCTTTCATTGAGGCATATTTGGTTTTATACACAACTTTCTTTTATACGGTGTATAAACCCCTTTGACTTTTACGTTTATTCAAAAGGAATCTTTTTTATACGAAGCATTTTTCTAAATGAAAAAAGGGAATGTTTTTATTTCCGTACTTATGCGGCGACAACGACTTCTCCGCCGCCATGACCATTATTTGAGTTTCGGCTTCCTCTACAAGCCATCTTTTTTTTTAATGATAAATAAATACAAAGTTTTAACTTTCTTTTATTTTGGTATTGAAAATGGTTTTGAAAGCATTTTTATTATATCAATGTGTTGTATTGATATCTTGTGATTGAAATGTGGAAATGTTATGTTTCCTTTATGCATGTTTTATGTGATACGATTATGTTATGGTTTATGATATGTTTAAACCTATTCATACGAGGAATGTATTGGACTTAATAAGTGACGGGTGGAGCCCGCTATAGCTCCCCGATGCATCGGTAGGTCTCATGAGACAACTAGACATGGAATTGGCCGAGGCCCTTTCCCAATTTGATTTATGGTTTTGGCCGAGGCCTTAATCATTTTAGACATCTTGGCCGTGGCCTTGAAAAAATGTTTCAGAATGTCCGGCATTATACATTCCCTCATTATGAAAGTGGTTATTGATATTGCATGTGATTATTCGACTAGTAGAATATCCATGTGAGTAAGTAAATGGCATTATCTCATTTTACTTTTTCCATATTATGCTGAAGTTCAAGTTTAAAAAGGATTTTGTTTTAGTTATACATTGCCTTAAATGTTAATGTTTATTTATGAAAGCTTCCGTAATATTGTTATCCTTACTGAGCATCTGAGCTCACCCCTTTCAATGTTTTAATATTTTCCAGGATGTGAAGAAGTATTTTATGAATGACCTGCAGGGATAGTTAGAAGAGGATATGAGTTTGGACTATGAAGACTTTGTTATTAGTTTTTCACTTTATGATGTAATGTAACGTTTACGAATGTATCTAGTGTTTCCAAGGCTACTAAACTAATCGGTCTTTCGAGACTTGATCTTTTGTGATCATTCCAATGTTACAAAGTAATGCACCGACTCTGGGTAGCTGGGGTCGGGGCGTTACAGGTTGCCTCCGATAACCCTTGGATTAGGGCACTGATTTGAAAAATGACCCGGTTCTTTGCATTTGTAGCATTGAACAATGCGTTGAGGTTCGAACGGAGTGTTCCTCTCCTCTGTCATAGTCGCGGGTCCTTCTTACCGACAGTTAATAGCTAGGTTCCCTTCTCTTCCACACCTGAAGCATTTTCTCGTCCCCTTAAGGCAATTTCCATGGTTATTCTTTCCACACTTTTGGAAAGTGGGGTGCTGGAACTTCTTAGCACTGTTGGATTTATCCATAGGACCACCAGCATTGAAGTCCACCTTACGCTTCTTTTCCCCATGATACCCCTGTGATTCTCCGATCTTCATTTCAACCTTGAGGGCACATCGGACAATTTCCTCATAGCTGTCGAAGTCACGAATTGCTAATGATTTCTGCAAGCTAGGCTTCAGCCCCCCAAAGAAGCGGTAAACCTTGCATTCAGGGGTCATGATGAAGCCGGAACCGTATCGTGCAAGCCTTGTGAAGTTTGCCTCGTACACTCCCACAGATTCTTCATCCTTTTGCTTGAGGGAAAGGAAGTCCCTTTCCATCTTAAGATGGAGGGTGCGCGGAAAATATTTATCGAAAAACATATTCCGAAATTCCTTCCATTCCAAAGCCTCGATCTCCTCCTCAGGCTTCATATTTTTGATAAACGTCCACCATTGATCAGCTTCACCCTCCATATGATAAGCAGCTAGGATAACCTTCTCTTGTTCAGAACATTGAGGGATGGAGAAGATCTTTTCAATGGAGTTGATCCATTGTTCAGGGATCGTGGGATCGGATGATCCACTAAAAGTAGGAGGCCTTTGCCTCATGAAGCTCTCGATAGCGACTTGTTCCTTCTTATGGGGGTTTGGACGTTCCTCTTGACCCGTGTTTCTATTAAAAACTTGAGTTAGATGAGAGAGAAGCGTGACAAAGTTCGCGATTCCCGCTCCCATTGGATTGGGCATCTCATTAGTACAGTCATCACTCTGATCTTCACAACAGTTTTTAGCCCGAGTCCTCCTATTACCGTCCATTGGCTGGAATAAAAGGTAAGTTAGGGGTAACACATAAAGGGTAATCCAAAGACAAAATTTGATGACTTATAAATAAACTTTCATTCCTTAACTCTTGAGTCTATAGGCTTCAATCATGGATTTTCATGATCTACTTTCTAACAAATATTCGTAGGGCATTTTTTTTAAACTCCCTTAATAAGGGTTCATACTAAGCTTGTGAATTTATAAAAACATATCCCCCGAGAGTGTCGTAAACAAGAGTGCATCAAGGCCCGTTGTCGTGCACCATTTCCCGTTCGAGTCTAGCTCAAAGCGGTGTTTTCGGGTTTTACCCCTAGGATACATCTGTGCCAGAGCCCCCTCTACCTGCTCTTATCCAGACAGGGATGTATTTGTTTGATAAACCACTTAATTAGTATTTACCAAAACTTAGGGATGTTTTTATTATACTTAGTCTTGTATCTAAGGCTTTACTAGGGTTTCCTAATCCCAAAAATAACTAAACCTATCCTTTGATACCAACTATGACAACTGAGATTTTTATTACAACTTAAACATGATTTATTACATAAAACTTCACTTTATACAACAAAGAAGATCGAGAGGTTTAGTGTCTTTGGGGCTTAGGATCATTAAATAAAAACTTAAAACATTAAATTCAACATCTTTATTGAAAACTTCCTTTACATGACCACTACATTCCCTCGTACTTAGCATTGCATGGGATAACCTGAGGACATGCATAAGAAAAGGGTGAGCTATAAAGCCCAGTAAGGGAGTACACATGGAATAACATGAGGAGTAAAATACATGTTAGAAAATAGGCATATCAATAGAGAATAAAAGAAACATGAACATAAAGGCATGATAAATCATGATAATTATAACATGGAAATGTGGCAACAACACTTAACATGGAATTAGCATGAGCCAAGGCTCATTGCACATGGAGAGTGAGTAAACCCTCATTGCACATGAAGAACGAGTAAACCCTCATTTCACTTGAATTAGAATGAGTAAGCACTCATTGCACATTGCGTATCATGATACTATACTTTACCCAATGCATTGGAGCGCTGTAAGGGCGCACCCTTCTTAAACATTTCATTTCATGCATAAGTGTGCCACATGGATCAAAAAACATGGATTCATAAAACATAATAATTTATTCCACGATAAAGGAATGTGGAATTAATACATGAAACTTTACAATAAATAAGTAAATTTTCATAAAGGTGAATACCCTTGATGGAGAAATGGGCATGGTATTCACTACACAATGACATTGGCTTAGAAAATCGGTGCGATTTCGGCAGCGTAATGGCGTGACATAAGAATTCATAAAAATGGTTGATGAGAGAGAAAGGGGTTCCTCATAATATTTACATGTAATGGACAGTAAAGAGGTCATATAGATACATGTCCCAACAATTTAAATGGAATTTAGATTCATGATACAAAAGTATTGCTTGAATGTAAAAGAAGAGAGAGAAGTTCCTTTCGGAATTTCGGCATAGTAACGGGTGTACATGTGAGGCATTAAATGAGAGAGAAAGGGGTCTCCCATCATTCAAAAAATAAGAGGAAAGTATGAGGGATGTTCTAAACCATACCCCAACATTTATAATTGAAATTAAAAGGGTAATACAACTTAAAAAAAATTGACAAAAAAAGAGAAAGGAAGAAAAAACCCTTACTTGGAAGTGTGCTTCCAAAGGCTAGAGAGAGGCTTGTGAGAGGCTTCTTGGGAGCTTGGGGCACCTTGGGAGGATTCTAGAGAGAGTAGGTAAGAGGTTGGACTAACTCCAAAGGATTTTAGTGAGGAGGAAGTTGGAGCTTGGGTGGGTTTATATAGGAAAGGTGAGAGAATACTTTATTATTTAGGTTTGGGACCCCTTATATTAAATTAATCCAAACCACAAACCATCAAATGGTTTTTCCCATGGTTTCTGGAAAAAGGAAATAGGAAAACAATATTTTACCAGGCCAAGGTCCGAACTTATTAAAATAATAAGGTTGCTTATGTGGAGGTGAGTCACACTCCCATGGAAATTAATTTAAAAAGGTAAAGTGTTGAATAAGTCTCAAGGGGTTCATTAATGCTTTGAAAAGTAAGTCAAACAAACCCAAAATCACTTTATTTTAATGGTAAAACATATATTGGCCGAACATAAGGATTATAGTATTTTATTACATCACCATTGGATCATTATGATGTCTTAAAACACATTATATATTTAAACGGTATTTAATTTTTACCCAAAAATTTGACTGTCTCAGAAAATTGTGAAAAATTACTGTTGGATAATTTCGATGTCCTGATTCCAGAAATGAAATTTATTTTATCTAAAAAAATTTCTAAAATTTTAATTTTCACTTTTAAAATAAAAACCAACCTTTATCTAAAATTCACGGGTTTTGACAGAAATGGCCTTCAAACCTTAACAAAAATTTTAATTGCATTAATAAAATTATAAGATCATTTATATTAAATAAAAATTAATTTAATAATAATAATAATATTTTATTAAAATATTATTTAATTCAAAAATCCCTTAATTTAATATAATTTAATTTTTAATTAAATAATAACTAAAAACACCATTTTTACTTTAAAAACTATTTACAATGTATCAAAAATGACTAGAAATTATATTCATTTTTATATAAAAACAATAATTTACATGAACATAGTACTACTTATTTGTTACATAACCCCTTAAAACAGCCGCATAATACCTAAGGGTAAGGTGTGCGATGGTGACAGACTCTTGGGGCGGCTCAGATAACATCGCCTGAGTGGTAATCTCTATCAACTTCCACTTTGCCTATAGACGGTAACGTTCGAGCTTGAAATAATGAAGCTCAGCTTGGTCTTGGTCAAGGTCGAAGCCCAAGGATGCCACCTCTTTTCCGAGCTCTGACAAATGGGCTTTGTATGGGGCAATTCTACTGGATGAGTCCATCGCTTCCTTTGTCTGAGTAAAATTGGGTTCGTTAAAGCCTTATATTTATACTAATCATGTGATCACTGTTCAACGACTATAAAAGTAACGGTCACAACTCTTATCATAAAACCAAAGAAGTTGACATCTTATAAAAACATTTTTTTTATAAAGAGACAATTAACTGGATCAAGAGGGATTTTCCATTAATGAAACTTTGGGTCGTTACACTATTGTCTTGGAAATCAAGAACATAATACATGAATAAAACATAAAAAATTATTCTAAACCACTTTTAAGGATTAATAATAGGTTTATCCTATATATAATTAATGAATCTCATATCTTGGAGACATACATCAATGGAAAGGGTGAGCATAAGGCCCATTAAGGGTAAACAAGTGAATCAATTTACTTGGGATATCAATAAGAACTTGATGCAAAATATGAAGACATGAGAAATAGAAAATAGGCATATAATAATAACAAGAAAATTGCTCATAACTTTAATATGTGGCTACAAAATTTCATTTAGACATTCATAAACATATGACCAAGGTATATCCCCAAGGTGTCATAAAAATTACCAAGGTTATTCACTAAGGTATCGTGAAACTTGTCATCTATAGAGATTTAATATTTACCCAATGCATTGGAGCGCTATCAGGGATAACCCTTAATATGTATTTAATTTAATATGATCCACATAGCTCATAATCAAACATTTCATAAATAACACATGGAGAATAAAAAAATTGGTTTCATTTCAAGACCGTGATATTTCAAAAGTTCTTAAAAAATAAGATCATTATGTAATTTATAACCCATGGAAAGGGAGTGAGGGTTATATGTATGTCAATTTCAGAATAAAATATATCATATTTATATATTTATTAACACCCAAATAAACTAAATAGGTCTGGGTATTTAAATAAATAAAACAATAGAATTTCTAGAGAGAAAGAGATAGAAATTTTGAGGTGAAATTTCTGCACCATAACGGCTATATAACATGGTTTTAGAAAACATTAAAAAGAGAGGAGACAAGGGTCACAAACTCATAAATAACTTATAATACAGTATAAATACATAATATCATGGAGATAAGAATTTGGTATGGAAATTTTAATGACATACCACATGAAAAGGGAACATGAAAGAAAAGAGAAGATGCGATTCCTTTTACAAAAAACTCAGTAGCCTAACGATGTGACATAAAAATTAAAAAAACATTGATGAGAGTGGAAAGGGTATCTAAATAATTATAAATTAAATGGAAATTAATTACAACATATAAGAACACACCCTCAACAAAAATAGATGGAAACTAGAAGACTCAATATAAAGGAAGTCATGGCTTAAAAGAGGAGGGTGAAAGACTCCCTTACAGATTTGGTAACTTTCGAAACGTACACCCCATGAAAGAAGGATCATATATTGAATATTTAAATATCCATAAATTAAATTATATTACACAAAGATTACAATAATGGGCATTACATACACCACAAAAAAGGAAATAGTGGCAAATATACCATGAATCTCACAGGAATAAGAAGTGAGATGAAAATCCCTTACCACGTTGTATTCAATCGAATTGTATGACCAAAAATTACTAACCACCAATAGAATCATAGAATACCATTAATATAAAGATAATATTGATAATATATGTCCAATTTAAGTACAAAATACACCAAATTCAATAAATTAGTGGTGAACAATGGAAATCCCATTGAATTAAAAGTGAGATAAGAAACCCCTTACCTCGTTGTCCGACTTGACTCACTCATATGTTCCTTGTTCTTCCTAAATAATAAACTGAAGTTACTTTATACATGATTAAGAATATTTTTCAAGTTTATTATTCCTTTAATATTACTTATTACCTTGCTATAACTCTTAGTTAATTATTTTAGCTCATATTGGACATTTTGTCAATGTACAGAACTTGAGTAAAAAATGAACATGTTATAATTATAAATTGTCCATGTGGTCAAAATTCCATTATATACAGAATTATATTCATCATTTAGATGTCATATATATCATATATATCTAGTATATATATGAATTTATAATAGTACATAACATTTGGATATAAGAAATTAAATGCATCGTTCATGGAGACGGTAAGTCGTACGTACACATGAATGCTACTTTCATTTCTATTTCATATTTTAATGAAATGAAAACATAGAAATTCATAGGTATATTATAATTTCAGTATAATATGTATGTCATATATGTTACATAATTTTATTAATTCTATCCTTTATATGTTATGCGTATGGCATGAACGTGTCATATCACTTTGAGGGGGCAATAGTCCGCACTTCCTTTAATGAAATTATCGCATTTACCCATTATGGGAACCATAAAGGTATGCAATAAAAAGGAAAATACAGAAGCATAAAGAAAACAAAAAATATAATATATATCATATATAGATACAATTCCATCATAATGGCCACCATGAGAGGTGGTAGGAGATAATTGAACAATCATCGTTTCGTGGGGCAGTAGTTCACCGTCCACTGAAACAGTATGTTCTTTACCTGTTAGATGGAGGTGTGTGTAAATGTAGCTAGAATAATTCTCATAACAACATCCTTTTATATTTAGGATACTTGTGTTGTTTTAAAATAAAGGAATAAAAAGAGTTTAGGGGGTTGGAGAAGTAAAATAAAACAAAAGAACTTAAGAGAAGACATTACCTTTAAATCGTGTAACTTCCGTTGGTTTAAACAAAAAGGGTTTCTTGAATTTCTTTCTGAATAATTTGATGCTTCTAGGATGAAGAGAGGAATTTGGGAGATTATTGGAGCAGATTTTGGATGAGAAAAGGGCTTGAGAAGTGTGATAAATGGGTAGGAAGTGAGGGATTTTTATAAGGTAGAGGAGGGGCTCTTTTGGAAAGTTTGAAAATATTATTTTATTATATAATTATTTTCAGTTTCTAAAGGTCAAAAAATCATTAAAGTTGAATATAAGGTGTCCCATGTTCTAAATAAAATTATCCAATAATAATTGGACAAGTTTTGGATATTGGTTTAATTTTTATCTTCTTATTTATTTAAATCATCCATTAATGACCTAAACATTGTATCATCATTGTGTCATAAATAATTTAATTTATTTGATGTCAAAAAATTATAAAAAAATACCATGATGTAGGAAATCATTTTATCTTTCCAATTAATATTTATAGTCTAAAATATAAATTATATAACCCTATGTAAAATTTTTTTTAGTAAAATAATACATGTTTATGACATTTTTATTTTTACTTTAAATAAAACGTTATTAATGTCATTATCTTACCCAAGTGGCTCCATGGGGTCCCAAAATTGACCCATGTATTTTCTTGGTCTTCCATTACTTATCCAATAAGGTTAGGAGAAGTGTTAAGGTAATTTTGTATTATTATAACATTATTTTCACCTTAAATTACCCTAATTACCTTTAATCGTGGTTAATAAAAGTCAAAAGTTACTATTCACCAAAAATTATTTTCTTCCCATTGAACCAAATTTTACTTACTAATGACAACCATGTATGTATATTTTTTTAAATTCAATTCATAGAAGTGTTAAAATTTCATTTAAATGAAAATTTTAGTTTTTTAACTACTAATTAGTGGTTTTATTATTCATCAAAAATTAAAGGTTTTCAAAAAAACTCCAAAAATTCTATTTAAGATAAATTTGATATTCTGAATTAAAAAATGATGTATATTTTACCAAATTCAAAACATATAAGTTGCATTTATTAATTTTATAATTAATTCCCATTGTTAAAATAAAAAAGAGTGTTTTTATGAAATAATAAACATCAAAAGATTGATATTTGTTAATGTCCAATTTCAAAGTGAAACTACTTCCAATGGACAAAATTGGGTTAAATGGTAAAAATATAATATATTTAAACTTTAAAACCAATTAAAATATAATCTAACCATATAAATAAATTAGATTAAAAATCGGTTTTGAATTAAAATACAACATTTTTCACTATTCATTAAAAATGTACATTATCAGAAAAATATCAAAATTTCATCCAAAGTAAATTTTGATGTCTCTATTCTAATGATGGAAATTATTTTATCCAATATAATATTTAAAAGTGACAAAAAATAGATTTAAAATGGGTTCTTCATAAAAAGGTGGTAAATCTCCCTTTTAAAGTAAATTATGCTTAAAATTAGATTCCTTTACATTTTAAGCCTCTGACTTTTATTGGATGAATGTAAAAACATTTAGCAAACATATATTATCATATTTAATTTAGTTCTATTAATTCCCTCTAATAAAATGGATAGGTGTTAACTACCATTTAAAATAATAATATTATATTATTAGTGTGCAATGTAAGATTTCAAAGAAACCTGTTGCTGCGTGTCAGGTATGCCATTGAATGTAGAATACACTTTAAAATAAAATTAATATTTAATTAAAAAATATTAATAAATATGAAAATTTCATATTCTTTATTTTCTTGGGATGTTACATAGCCTTACCACATCTCTGATATATATCCATTCTAGTTGATCCAATGATAAATCCTCCTGAATTGCAATGAATTATGCAGTCTTTGTAAGATTATCCACAACAACCCAAATATCATTGTTTCTGTTGGATTTCTTTGGAAGTCCAATGACAGAGTCCATAGTGATGTTCTCCCACTTCCATGTTGGTATGGGTAATGGTTTCATCATCCCCTTAGACTTCTGCCTCTCTGCCTTCACTTGCTGACATACTAGGCACTTTGATGTATACTCAGTGATCTCCTTCTTCATGTTTTCCCACCAGTAATGTTCTCAAAGATCTTGATACATCTTTGTGTTCCCTGGGAGAATGGATAAATTAAAATTATGTGCATCATCCAAAAGTTCTTTCTTCAACTCCAGTTTTTATGGAACACATAGTCTTGACTCAAATGTAACAATTCCTTCTTCATTAACATTGAAATCTGAGGATTTACCTTTTTTGATAGTTTCCACCTTTTCTGAATTTCCATATCATTATTTTGATTATCCTTTAACCTTTCCAAAATATATGGTTGAGAAATAATTTGTAAAATGATTAATTATGTTCCATTCTTTATGATTCCCAAGCCCATCTTCATCAAATCTAAGAAGATTGGATCCTTTTAAATTCACCTCAATGATAAAATTCTTGGGTCCTTTCTACTTAGAGAATCTTCCACCTTGTTTATTTTCCTAGGGTGGGAATGTATTGAGAAGTCATAGTCTTTGATCAGATCTAACCATCTTCATTGGTTCATATTCAACTCTTTCTATGTGAAAATTTACTTGAGGCTTTTGTGGTTCGTATATATTTCACACTTCTCCCCAAAGAGGTAATGTCACCAAATTTTTAAGGCAACGATCAGAGAATCCAACTCTAGATCATGTGTTGGATAGTTCTGCTCATGAACTTTCAATTATCTTGAAGCATATGCAATGACTATGTCATTTTTCATCAACACACGGCCCATGCCCTTCTTTGAAGCATCATTAAATACCACAAAAATTTCTCCACTTGTGAGAAGTGTGATAATTGGCATAATTATTAGCCTCTCTTTCAACTCCTTTTAGATTTCTTTGCATTCATCACTCAAAGAAAACTTGACTTCCTTCTGATTTATCTTGGTAAGAGGGTTTAACAATTGTGATAAATTTCTCAAAAATTGACGATAATATCCATCTAACCCCATAAAGCTACGAATATTCGTTATCAATGTTGGCCTCATCCATCCCTCAATTGCAGATGTCTTGGAGGGATCCAAAAATATCCCATTGCTTGTAATTATATAACCTAAGAATGATACCTCCTTTAAATAGAACTCACACTTGCTATAATTTGTAGAGAGATTATTCTTTTTCAAGGTCTCTAGTACAGTTCTTAGATTCTCCTCATGATCCTCCTTAGTTTTGGAGTATATTAGAATATCATCTATAAAGATTACCAAAAATGTGTCAAGGTAATCTATGAAGACTCTATTCATCAATTCCATCAATATTGTGGGAGCATTAGTGAGTGTGAAAGGCATTACTATGAATTCATAGTGCCCATATCTTGTACGAAAAGTAGTCTTAGGGATATCCTCCTTATTCACCCTTGGTAATATCCTGACCAAAAATCTACCATGGAGAATTATTGTACTCCATGTAGATGATCAAACAGGTCATCAATTCATGGAAGAGGATACTTGTTCTTTATTGTGGTTTTTTTGAGCTCATGATAGTCAATGTAAAGGCGCATTGACCCATCCTTCTTCTTAAAGAGGAGGACTGGTGCACCCCATAGTGAAGCACTTGGGAATATAAATACTTTATCCAGATTCTCTTATAGTTGTTTCTTCAGCTCATCAAGCTCCACAATAGACATTCTATATGGAGTCTTGGATTTTTTCAATGCCCCAGGTATAAGATCAATTGGGAATTCAACATCTCTTCTTGGAGAAAGACCAGGAAATTCCTCGGGAAACACCTCAGTGAATTCCCTCACAATAGGAATGTCTTCAAGGATGGTTGCTTCTTTGTAATCAATCATATGAGCCAGATACGCGTGCTTATAGGGCAGTAATATCCATGCTTGAGATGATGGTGCTAAGGAAGATTAATACTCCTCCATGCACTTGTACAAAATCAGGTGTTGATTCTTCATATAGAGAGTGATTTCCCTCTCATGGAAATTTATGTTGGCTCTATATAAGGAAATCCAATCTAGGATAAGAATTGCATAAAATTATACCAAAGGGATTATGAAGAGGTTCACTGGGAATTTCAATCCACAAATTTTGGTAGGGGATGAGTTATTCTCATAGGTTGTAATGATTTCCCCATTTACCGTACTCACTGACATCTTTACTTCCATGATTTGTGGTGGTGTTGGGATTAATCTGCTAAAATATTGGGATATAAAAGAATATATAGAACTAGAATAAAAAAATTACATTCTCTATTCTTGAATGAATAACTAGCGTGCCTGTAACCACTTTTTTTTGGGGTTCACTTCGGCAGTAGTGATGGAAAAATATCTCCCTTTCTTCCTTGGAGGTTTTTGGTTTCCTCTGAAAACCCTTGGCTTAGGTAACTGGTTTGAAAAGTACCATGGTTCTTTGTAGTTGAAGAAATTAACAATGCATTGAGGGTCGAATAGAGTGTTCCTTTCCTCTCTCGCAGTCGCGGGTTTCTCTTGTCGGCAGTTAATAGCCAGGTGCTCTTCTCTTTCACACCTAAATCATTTCCTCATCCCCTTCAGGAAATTTATTGGGTGCTTATTTCCACACATTTGTCTAGTGGAGTGATGGATTTTCTTAGCACCACTAAATTTATCCATCAGACTACCAGAATTGAATTCAACCTTACACTTAATATCCCTATGATACCCCTAAGATTTTTTGATCACTATTTCAACATTGAGGGAACATCATACAATTTCATCATAGCTCTCGAAGTCACGGATCTCTAGGGCTTTTCATAGGCTAGGTTTTAGCCCACCAAAGAAGTGGTCAACATTGCATTCGAGGGTAATGACAAAGCCAGAGGCATATCATGCATGCCTTGTGAATTTTACCTCTTACATTCCAATGGACTTGTCGTATTGTTTCTTAGTTAAAGAAAGTCCCTTTCCATCTTAAGTCATAGGGTTCATGGAAAATATTTATCAAAAAACATATTCTAGAAATTCTTCCATTCCAATGCCTCGATCTCCTCCTTAGGCTTCATATTTTTTTTATCAATGTCCACCATTGATCATCTTCACCCTCCATACGATAAGAAACTATAAGAACATTCTGTTGTTCATAACATTGAAGGATATATTAGATCTTTTCAATGGAGTTGATCCATTGTTCGACGATTTAGGGATCAAATGATCCATTAATAGTAGGTGGCCTTTTTCTCATGAAGCTCTCGATCGAGAATTTTTATTTCTTGGGGGGGGGGGGGTTGAATGTTCCTATGGACCCATGTTTCTATTCAAAACATGAGTTAACTGAAAGTGTATCTAGACAAAGTTCTCAATTACTACTTCCATCAGATTGGGCATCTCATTAGAATAGTCGTCACACTGATATTCGCATCGATTATTAGCCTCAGTCCTCCTATTACTGGAAAATGGATGGAATAAAAGGAAATTTAGGGGTAACACATAAAAATTAATCCAAAGACAAAAACATATGACTTATAAATTACTTTTATTTCCTTAACTTGTGAACTTATAGGCTTCAATCTATGTTATCCATGATCTACTTCCCAACATATATTCTTAGGGGATTTTTTTATTCCCTTAATAATGGTTCATAATATTATCATGTATTTACCAAAGAATATCCCACAGGAGTTTCATAACTAAGAGTGAAACAAGGCCTGTTTTCATTCACCACTTCCTATTCGAGTCTAGCTCAAAGCGGTGTTTTTGGGTTTTACCTCTAGACACATCTAATCCAGAGTCGCCTCTACCTGCTCGTATCCTGACAGGGATATATTTTCTTGATAAACCACTTACTCAATACTCACCAAAATTTAGGGATGTTTTTATTATTCTTAGTCTTATCCCTAAGGATTTCACTAGGGTTTTTTAATCCTAATACGAAGAATAACTAAACATATCCTCTGATACCAACTATAAAAACCCTGCTCTTTATTACACACTTAAAAATGATTTATTAAATAAAATATTCACTTGATACAAGATAGAATATCGATAGTTCTAGTGTATTTGGGGATTAGAAACATTAAATCACAACTTATAACATAAATCACAACATCTTTATTGAAAACTTATTTTACATGACCACAATATTCCTTCGTACTTAGCATTGCATGGGATAACCTGGGGACATGCATAAGAAAAGGGCGAGCTATAAAGCCCAGTAAGGGAGTAAACAAGGAATAAATGAAGAATAAAGTACATGTTAGGAAATAGTAATATCAATGGAGCATAAGTGAAAAATTATCATAAAGTCAAGATATGGCATGCTCATCATAACATGGAAATGTGGCAACAAAATTTAACATGATATTAGCTTGATCCAAGGATCATTTAACATGGATAATGAGTAAACCCTAATTGAACAAGAATTAGAATGATTAAACCCTCTTTTCACTTGATGTATCATGATACTAATCTTTACCCAATGCATTGGAGCGCTATCAGGATGTACCCTTCTTAATCATTACATTTTATGCATAAATGTGCCACACCGATCATACAACATGGATTCATTAAACATCATAATTTATTACATGAATAATAGATGTGGAATACATACATGAAAATATTTAATCAACAAGTAAATGTTCATAAAGGTGAATACCATTGATAGATAAATGTGCATGGTATTCACTACACAATGACTTTGTCTTGGAAAATCACGGTGCAATTTTGACAGCATAACGACGTGACATAAGAATTCATAAAAACGGTTGATGAGAGAGAAAGGGTTGTCTCATCATATTTACATGAAATGGAAAGTAAGGGGGTAATTTATATACATGTACCAACATATTTAATGAAATTTATATTCACAATACAAAATAATGGTTTGAATGTAAATGAGAAGAGAGAAATTCCCTAAGGAATTTCTGCTTGGTAACAGGTGTGAATGGGAGGAACTAACGAGAGAGAAATGTAACACCCGAGATTTTTATGAGTAATATTTTGTTTTTTATATATCATCAAAGGAATCTTTCACTACATACTAGTTTGGCTTACTTTACACGCAATCGCGACCTTCCTCGATAGCTTGCGTCGTACGCAATACCAAGTTTCACTAAACAACGATATGCTATTAAAATACTATTAAAACTAGCCGTTATGAATAGTAATAACCACTTTTTGAAATTTTATAAATTTTATTCTTCAAAATGGACTTCATTTTTGGACTCAGAATATCGAAATTAGCCTAGGGTGAAATTTTGGTATTTTTCTGAAAACTTTCAATTTTTGATGAATAGTGAAACCACTAAGTGGTAGGTTAAAAACTGAATTTTGCATAAAACTTAATTTTACCGCTTATGTGAATGGAATTTCAAAAATCCGATAAACATGGTTGATATCAGTAAGTAAAATGTGGTTCAATGAGATAAAAATAATTTTTTGGTGAATAGTAACTTTTTACTTTTTTTACTGCGGTTAATAGTAAATAGGGTAACTAAGGGTAAATATGATATTAATATTACCCTAACACATGTCCTAATTCTATTGGACAAGTGTAATTCGACCAAAAACAAACTTAGGAATAAAATATGACCCTTTAGGCCCACTTGGATAAGATTAGGACATTTATTATTAATTTATTTAAAGAAGGGTTAAAATAGTTAAAATCAAAGTTTAATAAGTAAATCATTTTTAATATGAGGTTATACATAAGATAAATTCGACTATAAATATTCATTAGAAAGATAAAAAGATTTCATACATAATGGTATTTTATTTGTAATTTTTAGACATTAAATAATTTAATTTATTTATGACACAATGATGATGCAGTAATTATCTTATTAATGAATTATTGACATAATTGATGTTTTAAACACCAAAATAAATGTAATTTGAGACTTTTTATGAATTACACAAATTTTCTAGGTTACTATGATACATTATTGTTGATTTAATCAACTTGGTTCGAAAATATAATTCTGTTATGACTTTCACAAAAATCATATATCAAATAGTGTCAAAATTGACACAAAATAGTTTTTAAATCAAATATTATATTATTAATTGTTATTTTATTCCTAAAAATCTAAGGTTCGTCCAAATGACTTAGATAAGGATATATATATTAATAATAAACAATTTGGGGTTCTTTTGGTATGTTATAGTAAGTGTATTAACCATATAGTGAAAGAAAACAAAAAGACATGGTAAAAGTTAAATTATTTAACTTAGAGTTAAATCTAATTGATAAGGTTAAAATAATACCCTAAACTTGTCTAAATCCTATTGGTTGATAGGATTTCGACCCATCCCCACTTTATCTTCGAAATAAGACCATTTGGAACCATTATAAACAGATTTTGACTTTAATATAAAATAATATTTTGAGATATTCCTAAGGTGCCCCTCTCCTCCCTTATAAAAGGGCACCTCCTCCCCCTCCTCCTCACACAAATTTGAGCACTCAAGCTCGGCCAACCCCTGACATTTTCTCCTCTCCACTTCCCTATAATAATCATAGAGGTCCTGGTCTTCTTCAAAGACCAATATTAGTTCCCTAAGTGGAGGATTCCAAGAGGCGTTCCAAAGAAGAGGTAATATCCATTACCGATCTTTTCAATTTCTTTCTTCTTCAACATCTTCTTCTTTAGTTGTTTCATGATAAAGTAATAACATCAGTATTACTTACATACTGATATGTTATTATAAATATGAAACAACTCTAATTCACCTTCTATCCATCCTACGGAAAAATGAAATCACCGCGCGTGCGTACATACGGAATACCGTCTCCACGCCGTGGTGTAATCTATTTTCCACCATCACTTTACAAGGATGGGTATAATGGTGTAATGAGTAAATATTTATGATTATTATAAAGTAATATTGATACCGAAATAATATATATATACTCCAATACAGTTCCACGATCATAGGAACGATATCATCACTCGTGCGTACGTACGGAATACCGTCTCCATGATGTGGTGCGACTCGTTCTACATGATCATCATTACATAGTAATTATATAAATTGAATGAATAAATATGATATATGTTAAACTAATACCATTCTGTATATAAGGTATCTATAACCTTAAAAGAAGAATAAGAATGTATTCGGAAAAACACGCATAAGAACAGAAGGCAATAAAGACCCGAGTAACAAGTAACAATGAAATATTACTATCAAGAAGCTAAGAATATGACCATATATGATATCATATAAATATGTATGATTCTAGAATAATTCAATAACATTATTAAAACCATTATACAGGAGCTTCAGACACGTACAAAGCAAATTGGACCTATGGTAAGGGAAATATCACAATCTCATTTTTATCCGAGATTGTTTATTCGTAAGTATTTACTGGGGTGTATTTTATCATCCACATCCATGTTTCATCAGTATGTAATATTATTTCCATCCACCTACAATTGTTTAAATCCATTTTTACCCTTCGGTGAGTTTTTAGTAATATCTATGAAAGGAATCTTTTGTCATACGAGGTACTTTTTGACTTTTCCGACAAAAGTACGAAGAATGTTTTTTTTAACTTATACGGCATGAATGGATTTTTAAAACATTATTTCCAAGAAGCATCCTTTACAAGTTTTCAAGTTTATTTTTAATCAACTTCTTTTATTTTAAAGTTGTATGAAATGTTATGAAAGGAAAAATGTTTTTGAAGAAGAAAGGATATTTTCCTCAAGAATGGAGTTCAAGTGTTTTATCAAAATTATTTTCCATCTAAGATAATAAAGGGTTCTGTTTTTATCCCTATTATTACATTGATTTGATCATGTTGTGATGGAATTATTTTTATGAATTCCTTTATCTTATATGAATTGATTTATGATGTCATGATGTTTCAAGAATCCCATTTTTGTTACATGTGTATGCGATGATGTATGATTATGTGGCACACATAAGAAAGGATTCATTATAAGATGGGTGGGACCTATATCTCCCTCCAATGCATTGGGTAAAGATTTTATATCTCATGAGATAGACATGGCTGGAACGGTAGGTTATACCGGTTCAGTGAAACAGGACTGGAACGAGGGTGACTCGGTTCAGAAAGGGACTTTGTCCACTAAGATAGTCTTGGCAATGAGTCATGACTAACAAGAAGTGATTTTCCATGATTATGTGTGCATGCCACAAAGTTTCACGTTTTATGTTATGATTATGGGGATCTCATTTTCACTTCTATGATTTATTCCATGTTAAGATATTATGATCTCTTTTGCAGGTTTTGATTTTCAAAAAGATATGATATGATTTTTATTTCCTTTATTTTCCCTTGCTGAGTATTTGAGCTCACCCTTTTATGTTTTCTTTTCCCCAGGTCAGGAAGATGGATATTAAGTAGAATATGCTAAAAGGGACCCTAGATATGATGAAATAAATGGGAGACACTGTAGAAGATTTATGAACCAGTTGTTTATGTTTCCCAGTTTCTAAAGACACTATACCTATACAGTCCTTTGTGGTTTTGTCATATGTTGTAATAAGTGTGCTTCAATTTTGAAGTATTAACAATGTATGTAAAGTATGGGTCGTTATAGTTGGTATCAAAGGAAAGGTATAGTCAGCCTTTGGAAACTAGGATGTGAAAGCCTTAGTAAGAATTCTAAGGATAAGTCTAAGAATAGAACACAATCTTAGTGTTTTAGAAATGGCCATGAATAACCTAGGATAAGACCTTAAGCATGAAAATTTTATTCTTGAATTATGTGGTTTTCCTATTATAATTAGTGTTGCTCACACTATTCTTCTTGGTTTTAGTCAATGGCTGGAACCCGAAGGAACCGTGTTAATGAGGAATGCGATGGGCAATGCAATGATTGTCCCCCTGAGCAACCAAACGATATGGGAGCTGGAATGAAAAATCTTGTAGCCATGCTCACACAACTTTCTCAAGCTATGAATCATGTAGGACTTCCAAACGAGCAAAGGAAGGAGCAACATTCTGTTGAATCCTTCGTGAGGCAGCGTCCACCTTCTTTCAGCGGGTCTACTGATCCATTAGTTTCTGAACAATGGATTAGTACTACTGAAAAGATATTTTCAGTTCTTCAATGTTCTGAACATGATAAAGTCATCCTAGCAGTGTATCGTTTGGAAGGAGATGCTGATCAATGGTGGAATCTTATTAAGAATACGAGGCAAAGGGATGAAATTGAGTCTATGGAATGGGACGAGTTCAAGAACTTATTTTTCAATAAGTACTTCCCTCGTATTCTCCGAACAAAGATGGAGAAAGAGTTCCTTGAACTGAAGCAAAGGGATGATGAATCTGTTGGTACCTATGAAGCAAATTTTACAAGACTTGCAAGGTACGCTTCTGGTATTATTATCCAACCTGAGAGTAAGATCGATCGATTATTTAGTGGCTTAAAACCAAGTCTTTGAAGGGCGTTAGCCATAAGGGACTTCAATAGCTACGAGGAAATCGTTCGATGTGCTCTCAAAGTCAAGATGGAGATTGGAGTAACCCATCAGTCACATGGGTTTGATAAGAAGAGGAAGATGGAATTCAAAGAAAAATCTAAAGAGCACACGGAAAAGAAGATGAGATTTTCCTTATGCTCAAAGTGTGGAAAGAAACATGGAGGGAGTTGTCTTAAAGGGACAAGTAAATGTTTTAAATGTGGAAAGGAAGGTCATCGGGCATTTGAATGTCGTGATAATGGGAAGAAGATGTCTAATGACGCAAAGAAAGGAAGGGATACACAGAATGAACCTACTACACTTCAATGTTTCAAGTGCAAGGAGATGGGGCATTATGCCAATCAATGCCCAAATCCAAGGGTTGATGATGATGGTCGACGTCAACAAAATCTTAAGGCTAAAGACAAAGGAAAGTCACATGCAATTTCTATTAGCGATGTGGAGTACGATAACGAAGTGGTGAAAGGTACACTTACCGTCCACTCTAAAGTAGCAAATGTTTTATTTGATTCTGGATCCACCCACTCTTTTATTTCTAAAGAATTTTCTAAGGGTATCACCGTATTACCTCAACAATTAGATGTTGAGTTAGCTGTGACAACACCTAATGGCACAACAGTCGCATCAAAATTTTATAATTCTTCTCCGATCGAAGTTTGTGGGAAAGTGCTTCCTGCAAATCTTGTGATCCTTCCTTTAGTGGAATTTGATGTGATTCTTAGCATGGATTGGATTTCTCTACATGGAGCTCATATCAATTGCCAAAGAAGGGAAGTCACATTTCATATTCCAGATCAATCTACGATCGTATACCAATGCAAGGATGAACATAACCTTCCAGTGGAAATTTATTCCATCTTATGGGTATTGATTCCACTAAATGAAGGTTATTTATCTCAAATGGTTGGTGAGAAAATCACGATTAAGAATATGCCCATTGTACGGGAGTTTGATGATGTATTTCCGGAGGAATTACCGGGTCTTCCACCAAATCGTGAATTTGAGTTTTCAATAGAACTCGTACCGGGTGCTTTGCCTATTTCAAAGACACCTTATAGAATGGCCACAATTGAGTTGCAGGAATTGAAGAAGCAACTCCAAGAGAATCTTGATAAGGGATTCATACGCCCTAGTGCGTCACCTTGGAGAGCACCTGTTCTATTTGTTAAGAAGAAAGATGGATCAATGAGACTCTGCATTGATTATCGAGAACATAACAAGATCACTATCAAGAACAAATATCCTCTCCCACACATTGATGACTTATTTGACCAACTACGCGGAGCTCAATACTTTTCCAAGATTGATCTTCGTTCAGGGTATCATCAATTAAGGGTCAAAAGGGAGGATATACCAAAGACGGCTTTCCGTACAAGGTATGGACACTATGAATTTATAGTGATGCCATTTGGTCTTACTAATGCCCCTGCTATCTTCATGGATCTAATGAATAGAGTCTTTAGAGACTATCTTGATCAATTTGTGGTAGTCTTTATAGATGATATTCTTTTCTATTCAAAGAGCAAGGAAGAGCATGAAGATCACTTGAGAATTTTATTAAAGACCCTGAGAAAGGAGAAGCTTTATGCCAAATTTACCAAGTGTGAATTTTGGCTTCAAAAAGTTGCATTTTTGGGTCACATAATCTCAAAAGAGGGGATATCTGTGGATCCAGCAAAAACAGAGGTTATCGAAAGATGGTCGAGACCAACAACAGTAACTGAGATTCGAAGTTTTCTTGGTTTGGCTGGATATTATCGACGTTTTGTAAAAGATTTTTCACGATTATCTAATCCACTCACCAAGTTGACTCGGAAAGGAGTTAAGTTTGTCTGGACAGAGGAATGTGAATATAATTTCAAGGAGTTGAAAAGAAGGTTATCCAGTGCACCTGTGCTCACACTGCCTTGTAGTGGAGAAAGGTTTTTGATCTACAGTGATGCATCCAAGAAGGGATTGGGGTGTTTTCTTATGCAAAATGATATGGTGATAGCTTATGCCTCACGACAGTTGAAAATCCATGAGCACAATTACCCAACTCATGATTTGGAGTTGGCTGCGATAATCTTTGCATTAATGATTTGGAGGCATTACCTTTATGGTGAAAGGTGTGATATTTATACTTATCATAAAAGTTTAAAGTATATTTTCACAGAAAAGGAGTTGAATATGCGTCAAAGAATATGGTTGGAGCTGATTAAGGATTACGATTGCTCAATCCATTACCACCCTGGGAAAGAAAACAAGGTGGCAGATGCATTAAGTCGACAAGACCATGCTAGTTTGTCCATGATGAGGATCACAAAGGATCCAATATTTATGGATTTACAAAGGATGGATCTTGGAATTATAATGGAAGGGGAAAAATCTTATCTTTCTCAAATGAATGTTCAACCATCTATACATGCGAAGATTAAGGAGGCACAGAAAGAAGATGTCGAGTTACAAAAGATGGTGAGAAATGTTCCTGTATTCAACCTTGATTGTGATGGGATAATAAAGTTCAGGAATCGGGTTTGTGTTCCTCCCATCCCCGAATTAAAGAAGGAGCTGCGGGATGAGGCTCATATTTCTTCATTATCTATTCATCCTGGAAGCACGAAGATGTATAGGGACCTGAAAGAGTACTTCTGGTGGGATGGCATGAAAAGAGATGTTGCTGAATATGTCTCTCGATGCTTGGTTTGTCAACAAGTTAAAGCTGAGAGACAGAAGTCTAAGGGGATGTTACAACCATTACCCATACCCGAATGGAAATGGGAAAACATCACTATGGACTTTGTCACAGGACTTCCTGAAACATCCAAAGGCAATAATGCTATCTGGGTCATAGTTGATCGTCTTACAAAGTCTGCACACTTCATTCCTATTAGAGAGGATTTCTCTCTAGATCATCTTGCCAGGATATATGTAAAGGAAGTGGTAAGATTTCCTGAAGTACCACTTTCTATTATATCTGATCGGGATCCGAGATTTACCTCGAAGTTCTGGCGAAGTCTTCAGCATACTCTGGATACAGAGTTGAGTTTCAGTACTGCTTATCATCCCCAGACAGATGGTCAGTCTGAGAGAACAATTCAAACCCTAGAAGATATGTTGAGAGATTGCTCTATGGATTTCAAAGGAGGTTGGGATCAACACCTACCTTTGGTCGAATTTTCTTATAATAATAGCTTTCACTCCAGTATTCAGATGTCTCCTTATGAAGCTCTCTATGGAAAGAAATGCAGGACTCCAACTTGCTGGGATGAAGTTGGGGAAAGAAAGCTGTTAGGACCTGATCTCGTTGATGAAATGGCAGAAAAGGTTAGATCTATTCAACAACACATAAGAGCAGCTCAGAGTCGACAGAAAAGTTATGCCGACAACCGAAGAAAAGACCTAGAGTTTGAAGTGGGTGATAAAGTGTTCTTACGAATATCTCCCTGGAAGAGGGTTATGAGATTTGGAAAGAAGGGGAAGTTGAGCCCTAGATATATCGGTCCTTTCGAAATACTGGATCGTGTTGGGAAGGTAGCTTACCGATTGGCGCTTCCACCGAATCTCTCTCAAGTTCACGATGTGTTCCATGTATCTCTCCTGAGAAAGTACATACCAGATCCTTCACATGTACTCAGCTCAGAAGTTGTACCGCTGGAGCAAGATCTTTCTTATGAAGAACAGCCGATAGAGATTCTGGATCGTAGCGAAAAAGTCCTACGAAATAAGACCACTCGATTGGTGAAAGTTTTATGGAGGAACCACCAACTTGAAGAAGCTACATAGGAGCTTGAGGATATGATGAGGGAGAAGTATCCTCATCTGTTTGTTACAAAGTGACGAATTTCGAGGGCGAAATTCTTTTTAAGGGGGGTAGAATGTAACACCCGAGATTTTTATGAGTAATATTTTGTTTTTTATATATCATCAAAGGAATATTTCACTACATACTAGCTTGGATTACTTTACACGCAATCGCGACCTTCCTCGATAGCTTGCGTCGTACGCAATACCAAGTTTCACTAAACAACGATATGCTATTAAAATACTATTAAAACTAGCCGTTATGAATAGTAATAACCACTTTTTGAAATTTTATAAATTTTATTTTTCAAAATGGACTTCATTTTTGGACTTAGAATATCGAAATTTGCATAGGGTGAAATTTTGGTATTTTTCTGAAAACTTTCAATTTTTGATGAATAGTGAAACCACTAAGTGGTAGGTTAAAAACTGAATTTTGCATAAAACTTAATTTTACCGCTTCTGTGAATGTAATTTCAAAAATCCGACAGACACGGTTGATATCAGTAAGTAAAATGTGGTTCAATGAGATAAAAATAATTTTTTGGTGAATAGTAACTTTTTACTTTTTTTACCGCGGTTAATAGTAAATAGGGTAACTAAGGGTAAATATGATATTAATATTACCCTAACACATGCCCTAATTCTATTGGACAAGTTTAATTCGACCAAAAACAAACTTAGGAATAAAATATGACCATTTAGGCCCACTTGGATTAGATTAGGACATTTATTATTAATTTATTTAAAGAAGGGTTAAAATAGTTAAAATCAATGTTTAATAAGTAAATCATTTTTAATATGGTGTTATACATAAGATAAATTCTACTATAAATATTAATTAGAAAGATAAAAAGATTTCCTACATAATGGTATTTTATTTGTAATTTTTAGACATTAAATAATTTAATTTATTTATGACACAATGATGATGCAGTAATTATCTCATTAATGAAATATTGACATAATTGATGTTATAAACACCAAAATAAATGTAATTTGAGACTTTTTATGAATTACACAAATTTTCTAGGTTACTATGATATATTAGTGTTGATTTAATCAACTTGGTTCGAACATATAATTCTGTTATGACTTTCAAAAAAATCATATATCAAATAGTGTCAAAATTGACACAAAATAGTTTTTAAATCAAATATTATATTATTAATTGTTATTTTATTCATAAAAATATAAGGTTCGTCCAAATGACTTAGATAAGGATATATATATTAATAATAAACAATTCGGGGTTCGTTTGGCATGTTATAGTAAGTTTATTAACCATATAGTGAAAGAAAACAAAAAGACATGGTAAAAGTTAAATTATTTAACTTAGAGTTAAATCTAATTGATAAGGTTAAAATAATACCCTAAACTTGTCTAAATCATATTGGTTGATAGGATTTCGACCCATCCCCACTTTATCTTCGAAATAAGACCCTTTGGAACCATTATAAAGCGATTTTGACTTTAATATAAAATAATATTTTGAGATATTCCTAAGGCGCCCCTCTCCTCCCTTATAAAAGGGCACCTCCTCCCCCTCCTCCTCACACCAATTTGAGCACTCAAGCTCGGCCAAACCCTGCCATTTTCTCCTCTCCACTTCCCTAGAATAATCCTAGAGGTCTTGGTCTTCTTCAAAGACCAATATTAGTTCCCTAAGTGGAGGATTCAAAGAGGCTTTCCAAAGAAGAGGTAATATCCATTACCGATCTTTTCAATTTCTTTCTTCTTGAACATCTTCTTATTTATTTGTTTCATGATAAAGTAATAACATCAGTATTACTTACATACTGATATGTTATTATAAATATGAAACAACCCTAATTAACCTTCTATCCATCCTACGGAAAAATGAAATCACCGCGCGTGCGTACGTATGGAATACCGTCTCCACGCCGTGGTGTAATCTATTTTCCACCATCACTTTACAAGGATGGGTATAATGGTGTAATGAGTAACTATTTATGATTATTATAAAGTAATATTGATACTGAAATAATATATATATACTCCAATACAGTTCCACGATCATAGGAACGATATCATCACTCGTGCGTACTTACGGAATACCGTCTCCACAATGTGATGCGACTCGTTCTACATGATCATCATTACATAGTAATTATATAAATTGAATGAATAAATATGATATATGTTACACTAATACCATTCTGGATATAATTTATCTATAACCTTAAAAGAAGAATAAGAATGTATTCGGCAAAACACGCATAAGAACAAAAGGAAATAAAGACCCGAGTAACAAGTAACAATGAAATATTACTATCAAGAAGCTAAGAATATGACCATATATGATATCATATCAATATGTATGATTCTGGAATAATTCAATAACATTATTTAAACCATTATACAGGAGCTTCGGACACGTACAAAGCAAATTGGACCTAAGGTAAGGGAAATATCACAATCTCATTTTTATCCGAGATTGTTTATTCGTAAGTATTTACTGGGGTGTATTTTATCATCCACATCCATGTTTCATTAATATGTAATATTATTTCCATCCACCTACAATTTTTTAAATCCATTTTTACCCTTCGGTGAGTTTTTAGTAATATCTATGAAAGGAATCTTTTGTCATACGAGGTACTTTTTGACTTTTCCGACAAAAGTACGAAGAATGTTTTTTTTAACTTATACGGCATGAATGGATTTTTAAAAAATTATTTCCAAGAAGCTTCCTTTACAAGTTTTCAAGTTTATTTTTAATCAAATTCTTTTATTTTAAATTTTTATGACATGTTATGAAAGGAAAAATGTTTTTGAAGAAGAAAGGATATTTTCCTCAAGAATGGAGTTCAAGTGTTTTATCAAAATTATTTTCCATCTAAGATAATAAAGGGTTCTGTTTTTATCCCTATTATTACATTGATTTGATCATGTTGTGATGGAATTATTTTTATGAATTCCTTTATCTTATATGAATTGATTTATGATGTCATGATGTTTCAAGAATCCCATTTTTGTTACATGTGTTATGCGATGATGTATGATTATGTGGCACACATAAGAAAGGATTCATTATAAGATGGGTGGGACCTATATCTCCCTCCAATGCATTGGGTAAAGATTTTATATCTCATGAGATAGACATGGCTGGAACGGTAGGTTATACCGGTTCAGTGAAACAGGACTGGAACGAGGGTGACTCGGTTCAGAAAGGGACTTTGTCCACTAAGATAGTCTTGGAAATGAGTCATGACTAACAAGAAATGATTTTCCATGATTATGTGTGCATGCCACAAAGTTTCAAGTTTTATGTTATGATTATGGGGATCTCATTTTCACTTCTATGATTTATTCCATGTTAAGATATTATGATCTCTTTTGCAGGTTTTGATTTTCAAAAATATATGATATGATTTTTATTTCCTTTATTTGCCCTTGCTGAGCATTTGAGCTCACCCTTTTATGTTTTCTTTTCCCCAGGTCAGGAATATGGATATTAAGTAGAATATGCTAAAAGGGACCCTAGATATGATGAAATAAATGGGAGACACTGTAGAAGATTTATGAACCAGTTGTTTATGCTTCCCAGTTTCTAAAGACACTATACCTATACGGTCCTTTGTGGTTTTGTCATATGTTGTAATAAGTGTGCTTCAATTTTGAAGTATTAACAATGTATGTAAAGTATGGGTCGTTATAAGAAAGGGGTCTATAATCAAATAAAACATAATGAGGGAATTATTGGAGAGGTGAAAAATCATACCCCAACATTTTTAATTGAAATAAAAAGGGTATAACAACTTGAATAAATTTGGACAAAAATGAGAAAGGAAGAAATCACTTACTTGGAAGTGTGATCCCAAAGGCTTGGGAGAGGCTTGATAGAAGCTTATTGGGAGCTTGGGGTGCCTTAAGAGGATTCTAGAGAAAGGAGGTCATTGGTTGGTCAATCTCCAAAGGTTTTGAGTGAATATTAAGTGGGATATTGGGTGGGATAATATAGGAAAAGAGAGGGAATTCTTTATTATTTAGGTTTTTCCCACCACACATTAAACAAATCAAACCCACAAACCAAACCATGGTTTTTCCCATGGTTTTTTCCAAATGGGAGTAGAAAAAATTATTTTATAAGGCTAATGGCTGAACTTATTAAAATATTTGGCTTTCTTTTTCGGAGGTGAGTCACACTCTCAAGGAAATCAATTTAAAATGTCAAAATATTTTATAATTCTTGGAGGGTCCACTAAAACTTTGTAAAACAAATAAAATAAACCTAAAATCACATTATTTTAATATGAAATCTTATATTTTCCTAAAATACCATTTATTTTATTTCATTACATCACTATTTTTCATTATGATGTCATAAAACACATTATATAATTAAATGGTATTTAATTTTTACCCAAAAATTCGACTATCTCAGAAAATTATGAAAAGTTCACCGTTGAATAATTTTGACATCCTAATTCTAAAAATAACATTCATTTTATCTAAATAATTTTATAAATATGTGAATTTTTACTAATAAAATAAAAACCTATATTTATCGAAAATTCATGAATTTTGGAAAAAATGGCTTTCAAACATTAATAAAAATTGCAATTGTATTCATAAAAATTATACGATCATTTATATTAAATAAGACAAAATATATTAATAATATTTTTTTAAAATATTATTGATTTCAAAAATCCATTAATTCATCAAAATAGATTTCTTAATTAAATATTAACTAAAAATACTATTTGTGCTTTAAAAATTATTTACAAAGTAACAATAATAAAATGAATGTATATTCTTTATTATATACAAAAATATTGCACATAATCAATGTGATAAGGTCTCATTACATAACACCTTATAACACTTTCATAAGACCTAAGGGTAAGGTGTGAGATGGTAAAAGACTATTGGCATACCAATTGCAATTTATAGAGTGTGGGCCTTTATAAATTTTTAATGGTCATGAATATAACTGGAATGAAACATCTATGTACTTATAAATATATATCAACTTAAACGGATTTAAAATTTAAATGAAATGGTTACTGAAAAAAGGGATTAGACATTCATATTAAAGGGTGTTTTCCTCTATAACTTGCAATTGAAACTCAATATATCAGAACATATGCTTTGTATGAGACCTTGATTTTGACCCAAACTTAGTGGTGGGTAGTAGGAAGCGTCTCCTATGGTCCTTTGTGAAATTTCTTATCACTTAATCCTAGATTTAGAAGAAGGATTAGAGGTGTGACTCATTATAGAAAAGATTTGTACCTATCCTTTCCTTATTTTATTGATTCCTATCAGATGTTAAATCTTATCTTAGGTATGATATTTAAAATAATAAATTTAATCCTCCATTAAAGCCTTGAGTCATGATACTGGATGGTGATAACTACCATGATTCGATGGTGGAGGTCCTTAATCCACCATTATTACATATTATAGTGTGACTTGAGGCACCTCCTATTGATCTTCAAATGGGCACTGATGCTTAGTTACAAGATAGATTCCTTTAATTTATGAAGTTTGTATAGGGAGCTCCATGACCTACCCCTACTATGGAAGAGTTGACATCAAAATTTCAGCAGCAGCATCCTCCCACCTTCCTAGGGGATAGTGGTCTTGAGGCCACATAATCTTATCTAGAGGCCATGTTATCAATATTTGAGAATATAGATATTCCTATACAGAGGAGGGTTAATCTTTACGCCTATATGCTTCGAGATTATTCTAAGAGTGTGTGGGATATCATCTATCAGGATAACCCTTATTAGGCTTTGATTTGGAAATACTTCTAGACAAAATTCCATGAATACATCTTTCCATATACCTTGAGAGTGAACTACGCTAGATAGTTCATTCACCTACAATATGGTGTAATTTCAGTGATGAATTATTCAAATCATTTCACTGAACTATAGTGTTTCACAATGACACTAGATGATGACGAGTTGATGACTACAAGACAATTTGAGGATGGGATTACATACACCATCTGATCACAGGTAAATGTTTTTTGGTTGACCACCATTTCATAGATAGTTAACCATTCATTTATAACTGATTAGAACATGAGGGAATATGGTTGTGTGAGTCAGGTTAGTTCAGTATCCAAGCAGGGAGGTGGTTTTTCCAGTGGAAGGAAACGTCACTTTGAGTCTACCCATGATGGAAACACATGTTAGATGACTATAACTAACAACTATTTGATGTTAAACTAATGTAACAGGACTATCTATAATATGTCTTAGTGTACGAGGGACCCAATTGAGTGGTGAGATTCTGGTAGATGGGACACCTTTAGTATTTAGGTTGGAAGTTTTATCTAGTGCCTAGTGAGAAGGTATATTTACCAACACCTCATTCGAGTAAAGGATATATAACACCACTTTAGGCTTGGATCTAGTCTACTAATGGATGATCAGGTCAAGGAGGTTTTTGTAGATGAGGTATTCAGACTTAAAAAGATCAACTCTAGAAGAGCGGACCTATCCAAGTTGTTCTATTTGCATCCCAGGGCCACGAATCGGGCTATATCTATACAATGAAACTTACACCTATTGAGAAGATTCTAAGGCCTTCTACAGTACGAGGTACTATTCTTGTATACTCTAATATAGTTCTTAATTTATTTTACACAGGTTCATTACACTCTTTTATATCTGTGAAAATTATGGAGAGTCTGTTCCTTGAGATAGAGTACTTCTATGGCATTATGACTCTCGACACATCGTTGATGGATTGATCTGAGAGTATATGTCAGTGAAGAGACCTCCTTCAAAAAGAACTCACACTTTTTGTAATTCGCATAGATCTTCTCCTTTCATAAGGTCTCTAGTACACTTCTTAGATGCTCCTCATGATCCTCCTTGGTTTTGGAGTATATTAGAATATCATCTATAAAGACTACCACAAATTTGTCGAGGTAATCTCTAAAGACTCTATTCATCAATTCTATGAATATATTTAGAGAATTAGTGAGTCTGAAAGGCATTAATATGAATTCATAGTTCCCATATCTTGTATGAAAAGTAGTCTTGGGGATATCTTCCTTCTTCACCCTTACTTGGTTATATCTCGACCACAAATCCACAATGGAGAAGTATTGTGCTCCATGTAGCTAATCTAACAAGTCATCAATTCATGGAAGATGATACTTGTTCTTTATCATGGTTTTTTTATCTCACGATAATTAATGAAAAGGCTCATAGACCCATACTTCTTCTTGACAGAGAGGACTGGTTCACCCCATGGTGAAACACTTGGGTGTATAAATCCTTTATCCAGATTCTCATGTATTTGTTTCATAATCTTCTCAAGCTCCAAAATATCTATTCTATATGGAGTGTTTGATATTGGAAACTCCCCAGGTATAAGATCAATTGAGAATTCTACATCTCTTCTAGGAGGAAGACCAGACAATTCATTGGGAAACACTTCAGCGAATTCCCTCACAATAGGCATGTCTTCAAGGATGGTTTCTTCCTTGGACTCAATCATCTGAGCTTGATACACATGCTCATAGGGTAGTAATATCCATTCTTCAGATTATGGTGCTAAGGAATATTAATCCTCCTCCTTTAACTTTTATATAATTGGGTGTTGATTATCCATTTAGAGAGTGATTTCCCTCTCATGGAAATTCATGTTGGATCTATATAAGGAAATATAATCCATGAAAATAATTGCATAAAATTCCACTAGAGGTATTATGATGAGGTTAGCTAGGAAGTTAAATCCACAAATTGTGATAGTTGAGGAGTTATACTCATGGGTTTCAATGATTTCCCCATTTTCTGTACTCACTGACATATTTACTTCCATGATTCGTGGTGGTTTTGTGATTGTTCTACTAAACTTTTTGGATAAAAAAGAATGTGTGGAAATAGAATAAAAAAGTAAATTCACTATTATTGAATAAATAACTATCGTACCTATAAACAATTCTTTTTCAGGGTTCACTTTAGTCATAGTGATTGAAAAAGCTATCCCTTGCTTCCTTGGAGGTTGTTGGTTGCCTCTGAAAACCCTTATCTTAGGGAACTAATTTGAAAAGTGCCCTATTTCTTTGTAGTTGAAGAAATCAACAACACATTATGGTTAGAATATAGTGTTCCTTTTCTCTATCATAGCTGCGGGTTTCTCTTGTTGGTAGTTAATAGTCTGATGCCCTTATCTTCCACACCTAAAGCATTTCCTCGTCCCCTTCAGGCAATTTCTGGGGTGTTTTTTTCTGCACCTTTGGCAAGTGGGGTGCTAGATTTTCTTATCACCATTATATTTATCAATAGAACCACAATAATTGAAGTCTACCTTACACTTATTATCCCCATGATACCCCTGAGTTTTTTTGATCTCCATTTCGACTTTGAGGGAACATCAGACAATTTCATCATAGCTCTTGAAGTCACAGATCTCCAGGGCTTTTCATAGGCTGGGTTTTAGCCAACCAAAGAAGCGGTAAAAATTGCATTCAGGGGTAATGAAAAAGCCGGAGGAATATCGTGAAATCCTTGTGAAGTTTACCTCTTATGCTCCGTTGGATTTTTCATATTTTTTCTTGAGGTCAAGGAAGTCCCATTCCATATTAAGTCGGAGGGTGCATGGAAAATATTTATTGAAAAACATCTTCTAGAAATCATTCCATTACAATGCCTCGATCTCCTACATAGGCTTCATATTTTTTATCAATGCCCACCATTGATCAACTTCTCCCTCCATATGATAAGCAACCAGAATAACCTTCTCTTGTTCAGAACAATGATGGATATAATAGATCTTTTCAATGGAGTTGATCCATTGTTTGGCTATTGAGGGATCAGATGATCCATTAAATTTTTTTGGCCTTTGTCTCATGAATCTCTCGATTCTGACTTGTTATTTCTTATGGGTAAGGGGGGGTTAATGTTCCTCTGGACCCATGTTTCTATTAAAAATGTGAGTTAACTAAGATTGTATCTAGACAAAGTTCATGATTCCTGCTTCCATCGGATTGGGCATCTCATTAGAACAATCGTCACATTGATCTTCGCATCGATTGTTATATTTAGTCCTCCTATTACTGGCCAATGGATGGAATAAAAGGAATGTTAGGGGTAACAGATAAAAATTAATCCAAAGACAAAAATGGATAACTTATAAATTACTTTTACTTCCTTAACATATGAACTTAGGATTCAATCTATGTTATCCATGATCTACTTCCCAACATATATTCTTAGGGGAATTTTTTTATTCCCTTAATAATGGTTCATACTAAGATCATGAATTTACCAAATAATATCCCCCGAGAGTGTCTTAACCAAGAGTGCAACAAGGCACGTTTTTGTGCACCAGTTCCCATTCGAGACTAGCTCAAAGCGGAGTTTTTGGGTTTTACCCCTTGATACATTTGTGCCAGAGTCACCTCTACCTTCTTGTATCTAGATAGGAATTTATTTTCTTGATAAAACAATTACTCAATAATCACCAAAATTTAGGGATGTTTTTATTATACTTATTCTTATCTCTAAGTCTTTCATTAGGGTTTTCTAATCCTAATACCAAGAATAACTAATCCTATCATCTGATACCAACTATAACAACCCGACTCTTTATTAAACACTTAAAAATGATTTATTACATATAATATTCACTTGATACAAGATATAAGATCAATAGGTCTAGTGTCTTTGGGGCTTATGAACATTACATAATAACTTAGAACATAAATCACAACATCTTTATTGAAAACTTCTTTTACATGACCACAATATTCCTTCGTACTTAGCATTACATGGGATAACTTGAGGACATGCATAAGAAAAGGGTAAACTATAAAGCCCAGAAAGGGATAAAACAAGTAATAACATGAAGAATAAATTACATGTTAGAAAATATGAATATCAATGGATCATAATAGAAAAATTATCATAAAGGCAAGATATGGCATGATCATCATAACATGGAAATGTGAAAAAAAAACATTTAACATGATACTAGCACGATCCAAGGATTATTGAACATGGAGAATGATTAAACCATCATTGAACTTGAATTATCATGAGTAAAATCTCATTTCACTTGACGTATCATGATACTAATCTTTACCCAATGCATTGGAGTGCTATCAGAGTGCACCCTTCTTAATCATTACATTTCATGCATAAATATGCCACATGGATCATAACACATGGATTCATTAAACATCATAATTTATTCCAGTAATAATAGGTGTGGAATATATACATGAAACTATTTAATCAATAAGTAAAAGTTCATAAAGGTGAATACCTTTGATAGAGAAATTTTCATGGTATTCACTACACAATGACTTTGGCTTGGAAAATCGCAGTGCAATTTCTGTAGCATAACGACGTGACATGTGAATTCATAAAAATGGTTGATGAGAGACAAAGGGGTGTCTTATCCTATTTACATGAAATGGAAAGTAAGTAGGTAATATAGATACATTTCCCAACATATTTAATGTAATTTAGATTCATAATACAAAATAATTTCTTGAATGTAAATGACAAGAGAAAAATTCCATACGAAATTTCGTCATGGTAACAGGTGTGCATGGGAGGAACTAATAAGGGATAAATAGGTCTCTAATAAACTCAAAAATAAGGATAGAATTATGGTGGAGGTGATAAATCATACCCTAAAATTTTTAATTTAAAGGAAAATGGTATAACAAATTAAATAAATTTGGACAAAAATGAGAAATGAAGAAATCACATACTTGGAAGTGTGGTCCGAAAGGCTTGTGAGAGGATTGATAGAGGCTTAATGGGAAATTGTGGTGACTTGGAAGGATTATAGAGAGAGTATGGAATAGGTTTGTTGATATCCAAAGGTTTTAATTGAAGATTAAGTGGGCTCTTGGGTAATTTTATATAGGAAAAGAGAGGGAATTCTTTATTATTTAGGTTTTGGCCACCACACATTAAACTAATATAAAACACAAACCAACCCATGGGTTTTTCCCATGGTTTTTACCAAAGGGGAGTAAAAAAATTATTTTATAAGGCAAATGGATGAACTACATAAAATATTATGCTTTATTATGTGGAGTTGAGTCACACTCTTAAGGAAATCTATTTAAAAAGTTAAAATGTTTTAGAAGTCTTGGAGGGTCCACAAAATCTTTGTAAAAAAATAAAATAAACCTAAAATCACATTATTTTAATGGAAAAATTATATTTTCTGAACATTCCATTTATAGTATTTTATTACATCACTATCGGGTCATTATGATGTCATAAAACACATTATATAATTAAATGATATTTAATTTTTACCCAAAAATCGATTGTCTCAGAAAATTATGGAAAATTAACCATTGGATAATTTAGATATCCTGATTCTAAAAATAAAATTCATTTTATCCAAATAATTTTCTATATTTGTGAATTTTTACTTGTAAAATAAAAACTGGTATTTATCGAAAATTCATGGGTTTTGACAAAAATGGCTTTCAAACCATAATAAAAATTTCAATTTTATTCATAAAAATTATATGATCATTTATATAAAATAAAAAGAAATTTATTAATAATATTTTATTAAAATATTATTTTTAGGTCCACTGGGCTGAATACCCTGAGAGGGGGGGTGAATCAGGGTATGACTAATTAAAAATTAAAGCCCGTTCTGATCTTGTTTAACTGTTAAGAAAAACACTCTTCTCTCTCTTTCCTTCTGCACAATATAAATAGAAAGTAAAGCAAGCACATGACACAATAATTTTACTTGGTTCACCGCTAAGGGCTACGTCCAAGGAGCATACGCTGACAGGTTGCCGGTCGTACCAAGTCCACTAAACTTCACTAGCTGTGGATTACAATGTTCGGGCTAGATCACTTCTATGCCCAAGCTCACTACCTATACAATGTTTAGAGTCAGCTCACTGCTTTCCCAAGGGTCACTCCCTGTTTCTCTCTCTCTGCCTCACTACCGGTGGAGAGGATCACCTTGTTCCTCTTCCTAAGCTCACTACTCTTGGAAGGGATTCACTCACAGTTTATAGACCTGCAGGTCTCTTCATTTCCATTAAGGAATGCATCTTTCTCTGTATTTAGATGCTCTGTTGAAGTTCAACTTTCATCCACTGATGAATAGAACTTTGCCTCTAACCACTGGGAAATAACCTTTGGAAACACCTTCGCAAAGCACCCTACTTCGCGAAGCTCCCAATTTCGCGAAGCTCAACAAGCCTTCGCGAAGCTCCTACCTTTTCGCGAATCTCACTCACAAATCACCCTCGCGAAGCACTCTCGTGATGCTCAAGCCATCGCAAAGCAACGACCCTCGCGAAGCTAAGTAATCCAACGTGGAGATCACAGGTTTCACGGAGCTACAACAGCCGCCGCGAAGCACCTCTTTTGCGAAGCACACTGGCTCCGCGAACCACCTTCGCAAATCGAGAGCGAATGATCTTCTATGAAAATTCTCTCTACTTCGCTCGAAGGGGTCGGCCTCTATTTATAGGCGATTCCACCAAACCTCATCCCTTCCGCACGAAGTCAATTCCACGCCATCTCAAATCGGGAAGCTCCAAAGTTTCCTCCGGAATTCTTTCCAAATCGCGAAGCACCATGGTACTTTGTCGTTCGCGAAGCTTGACGTAGTCGCGAAGAATCACCGTCAACATACCTTCACGACTTCTCCACGAAGCTCCCTCGCGAAGCCCTTCACCGCCGCGATGCGCTTCAGCCTCTGCCATTCGCGAAGCTTGATGTAATCGCGAAGACTCACCGCCTCCATTCTTCTGGTCTTCCTGAAATCCAATCCATACATCCTATCTTCACGAAATTCATGCCTTTTCCATATTAAATTATGCTCTTCATGGAAATCCACTTTTCGCGATGCTCACCAAATTCCAAATTTTGGACCCCAAAAATTTGGCAAACACTGGGAAATGGCGCCACCTTGTACTTCTCTTTTGTACCGCCTCCAGATCGTCCTTTCCTTTGTCATCGTTCTTTGTCAACAAGGATTGTCAACAAATTCTCAGGAACTCGACAATTCTCCATGGAAACCTGCTTTGTCAACAAACACAATCAACCCAAAAATACTGCAATGTTACCTTGAGGGATTTTTTCCCAACAATTATTTATTTGAAAAATCCATTAATTAATCAAAAATATATTTCTTAATTGAATATTAATTTAATATACTATTTTTTCTTTAAAAATTATTTAAAAAGTAATAATAAAAAAATGAATGTATATTCTTTATTATATACAAAAATATTGCACATAATCAAAGTGATAAGGTCTTGTTACATAACACCTTATAACACCTGCATAAGACCTAAGGGTAAGGTGTGAGATGATGAAAGACTCCTTAGGTGGCTCAGATAACATCACTTTGGTGGTAATCCCTATCAACTTTCACTTCTCACGTAGGAGATTCCATTCAAGTTTAATGTGTTGAAGTTTGGATTGGGCTTGGTCAAGAGCGAAGCCCAATGATGCCACATTCTTTCCAAGATCTGAAAAATGGGTTTCATATAGAGAACTTTTACTAGATGAGGCCATCTCTTCCTTTTTCTGAGTAAATTGGATTTGTTAAAGCCCTATATTTATACTAATCATGTGATCACTGTTCAACGACTATATTAGAAATGGTAACAATTCTTAATAGTATTTTGAAATCCAAGAACATAAAACTAAATAAGTGAATATGTTATATAACCATTTTACATTATAAGACATTTAATTAGATCAAGAGGAATTTCTATTAATAAAGGGTTGGGTCGTTACAATGAACCTATGCCTAGGAGTATCTAACCCACATACATGGGAAATCCAAATTACCTGAGATGAGATATTAATGTTTTGGTTTGTGCCTATTACATTTGTACTAATTTCACTATTGGGTGGCACACATGTTTTATAAAGTTATTATTGCTGGTCTTATTATTATGTATTTTTCATTTTTTATTGTCCTGGTATGATAATGAAGTATCATCTCATTTATTATTATAAGCACTTTAGGTATTATATGCCATGCAAATTTTCTATGCCATGTTTACTTCCTAGGTACATTGCCTTCTACAAGTAGTCAGTTAGTTTTTTATTATATATGGAAATGTGATAAAATTTCCTGTAAGGATAAAATTATCTTATTAATTAAAGTGTTTTCATTAATATAAATGAAATTTTCCTATATAGATTGGTGGAGACACCTTAATTAACCAATTATGTCATGTTTGAGTTATGCACCATTGGTTCTATGAGATCAAGTATTATTTGATTTGATTACATGAATGATAATTATTATTTATGAATAATTTACTTCTATAAATTTGGAATGATGATTAATCTAATAAATAATTTTAGATTAACTATTATATCCTAATACCCGATGTAAAGGTTAGGTCGCAGTTACTTGGCATACCAATTGAAATTTATAGAGTATGTGCCTTTATAAAGTTTTAATGGTATTTAATATTACTGGAATGAAACATATATGTAATTATAAATAAATATTAACTTAAATGGATTTAAAATTTAAATTAAATGGTTACCGTTAAAAAGGGATGAAAATTTCATATTAAAGGGTGTTTTCCTCTATACCTTGCAATTGAAACAACATATATCAGAACATGTTCTTTGTATGAGACCTTGATGCTGACCCAAACATAGTGGTGGGTAGTAGGAAGTGTATCAAATGGTCCTTTGTGAAATTTTATATCACCAAAACCTTGATTTAGAAGAAGTATTAGAAGTGTGACTCATTATTGGAAAGATTTGTACCTATCCTTTCCTACTTTTATTGATTCCTATCAACAGTTAAATATTATCTAAGGCATGAGATTTAAAATAATCAATATAATACTCCATGAAAGCCTTGATTCATGATCCTGGAGGGTGATAACTACCATGCTCTGATGGCAGTGGGCCTTGAGACACCATTATTACATATTGTAGTGTGACTTGAGGAACCTACTATTGATCTTCCAATGGGAAATGGTGCTTAGTTACAAGATAGGTTCATTCAATTTATGAGGTATGTATAGGGATCTCCATGAACTACCCCTACTATGGAAGAGTTGACATCAGAATTTCAGCAGCAACATCATCCCACCTTCCAGGGGGATAGTGGTCCTCAAGCCACATAATCTTGTCTGGAGGCCATGTTATCAATATTTGAGAATATAGAGATTCCTATATAGTTGAGGGTTAATATTTACACCTATACACTTCGATATTCTTCCAAAAGTGTGTGGGATATCATCTATCAGGCTAACCCTTATCAGGTTATGATTTTTGAAGACTTCTAACCAATATTCCATGAATAAATATTTCCCTAGACCTTGAGAGTGGACTATGATAGATAGTTCATTCACCTACAATATGGTCCCATGTTAGTGATGGATTATTCAACTCATTTTACTGAGATATAGTGTTTCACAATGACATTGGACGATGACAAGTTGATGACTACAAGACAGTTTGAGGACGAGATTACATACACCTTCTGATCACAGGTGAATGTTTTTCAGTTGACCACCATTTCAGAGATTGTGAACCATTATTTTATAACTGAGTAGAACATGAGGGAATATTGAAGTGTGAGTCAGGGTAATTCAGTATCCAAGCATGGAGGTGGTTTTTTTAGTGGAATGAAATGTCGCTTCGAGTCTACCCGTGATGGAAAAACATGTTAGATGAATGGAACTAACAACTATTTGATGTTTTACTAGTGTTTTAGAACTAGATATAATATGTCCTAGTGTATGAGGGACCCAATTTAGTGGTGAGATTCTGGTAAATGGGTCACCTTCAGCGTTTCGGTTGAACATTTCCTCTAGTGCCTAGTGAGAAGGGATATTTACCAACACATCATTCGAGTAAAGGATATAAAGCACCACTTCAGGCTTGGAGATGGTCTACTAATGGATGATCAGGTTTAGGAGGTTGTTGCAGTCGAGTTAGTCAGACTTAAAAAGATCAACTTTACCAAAGCGGACCTATCTAAGTTGTTCTGTTTGCATCCCAGGGCCATGAATCGAGCTATATCTATACAATGCAACCTACACCTATTGAGAAGAGTCCAAGGCCTTCTACAGTATGAGGTACTATTCTTTTATACTCTAATATAGTTCCTAATTTATTTTACATTGGTTCATTACACTCTTTTATATATGTGGAAATTATAGAGATTCTGTTACTTGAGATAGGGTACTTCTATGGCATTATGAATCTTGACACATCATTAATAGATTGATCCATCAGTATATACCAGTGTAGGGATCACCGTATTCAGGTTGAAAGATATCTTTTCCTATAAAATATATTTTTCATAGAGATGATAGGATTCGATGTAATTATTGTGATGGATTGGTTGGTTCCATACCACACCCATGTTAATTGTTATTTCCAAAGGGTGTCCTTTCCATCACCCGAGGGAAGTTCTTATATTCCTAATGTAGAATGGGATGTTTTGGTATGTTGATCTGGACCTATGCATCATGGGATAGGAAGAGTGATAACCTAGATGACTAGTCTTTTTATAAGTGATCAGGTAACACATGTTAGGGTTGGTGTCCTGAGAACCAACTGTTTTGTACTTTGACTACATGAATGTTCACTTATTATATGTTGTTCATTGTTCTGCATGACTATAATATAATAATTTCCTGGAATATTTATTGCATTGATAAGGCCATGGAAGATCCCAGCTATGATGAGAACCTTTAAATGCTATAAAAATATTCTTAAATAAAGTTTTGCGGTTGGATGACGTACTATGATAGGACACATAGTATAAAGATTGTCATGTGTGAGTACTCGTAAGAAGATGAGACTCTCTCTCATAGAGTTCTCACTTGGTAATCTCCAAGATGGGAGATTATGAGAATAGACCTGCCAGTAGTAATTCTGCATGTTTCGGTGTCATCAGACATTGCTATCTGTGAGCATGTGTAATGGTCCTTAGACTAGAAGATTATCATTAACTCATGTCATGAATCATGCACTTAGATTTGCTGATGAAAACTGTCATGACGATAGTTGGAGGGAAGTAGGGTACGTTGGGTGCATCGCGAATGACATGTTGTTAATGGATAAGTCAAGTAAGTATTTGTCCCTTCCATATTTATGGAAGTAGACATCTCGGGCCCTTTGATTGAAGTATAACTGTCGAACAAATTCCATGGCCATGGTGACATAATGATTTTATTTCTGGAAGTCAAAGAATGACAGATCAAGCATATAGGTTTATGACACTGCCATGAAACCTGCTTGATGAGATATTGAAACAAAGGGATTAAATTATACAATAATCATTCATATGAGGTGGCACATCAATACAGTGTCAACTTATTTCTCTTGGGTGCCTTGAACCATTGCTAGAAAGTAATCTTGGACTTTAGACAATCTCGCCTAATGCCAATGAGAAAAAGGCCTAGAGGGTCACACACTAAGTGTATCCAAGTATCTCAAGTAGAATAAAGATTATTCTCATACGTGGTTTAAAAATTATTCAATTAAGCCTAAATAGTTTTAATGATGGAGGAAGAAGGAAATGAAAAACAAGATATACACATTGTGTATTAAGGATTACAATATTGTGTAGTTTTTCATGGAAAACAAGTACACACCGTGTATTAATGATTACATGCTGTGTAGTTTTCATTTTGGAACGGAAATGGAAAAAAAAGTACACACCATTTATTAATGATTAAACTCCATGTAGTTTTATGGAAAACAAGTACACACCGTGTATTAATGATTACACGCCGTGTAGTTTTCCAGCCGGAATTTTGAGGATATAATATTGTTTTATTAAATGATATTTATTATAATTAGTGTGGGCGCATGTCAAGGAATTAATTATTCGACATGGTGGTTTTTAATAAGAGTCAATGAAATAAATAAAACACGTAACACATTTATTTATTGTCATAACTCTACAACCTCAAACTCGATTATAAATATCCTCACAACCCCAACTCTTTTTCTACACAAGATAATCATTGTGCACAACTATTCTAGAGAATTATTTCAAGGCCGAAAGAACCTCTTCCTCCAAGAATTCTCTCAAGACTAAGAGAGATCCTCTTACATTAGATCAAGATTATCTAAGGCGTACAATGCAAGAAAAGGTTTCTCCATGCTAGCACCCGGAGACTCCTTTGTCGACGTCCAGAGATACGAGGTGCACGTGTAGATCACCGCTAGAGGAAGTCTACACTTGGCTTCTACGATGCAGCGACGAATCACATCAGAACATGATCAAGAACATCATTTATGAAAGAAAACCCAAAAGATACTTCTTGTCAATTAATTAATTAACTATAATTAACCTGTGACGATCCACTTTTGTGGTTCTGGGAACTTTCTTCTTCTTTGTCTATTTCTATGAATTGATCTATGGAGACTGGCATTTATCATCGTATTGATCACAGATTGATCATTTCTAATGACAAAAATCCAAGTGGGCACATCATCCCACATGCTTCCACTGCCCCCAGAACCTTCAATTAGTATCAAAGGGAGGTTACAATTTTGATTATAGTTATTTAATTTTCGTTGATAATTTACGCATTTATATTTGATTCAATTCAAGATAAATCGTTCTATAAAACTGAATGAATGAGATCTGTTCTTCCTCATTCATTTCTCAATTCACATCACAGAAACGAACTTTTAATTTTAATCTTGATTAAATTAAAAACGAGGAACTCATCCAGAGGAGCTGCTCTTTCTGTCTGTACAGCACAAGAATACACAATATGTAGTGAAAACTACACGCCGTGTACTTAGGTTCAATGAACTGGTACTAGTCCGCCAAACCACGTCGTGTGAATTGAGTATGCCTAAGTATTTATTACCCTGTGTTGACCAGAAATGAATGGAACATGGAACCGGAATACATGGCATGTATGTTAAATCAACACGCCGTGTAGTCCGATCTGGCCCAGGTAAAACCGTGAACAAGGAGAAGCCGTGTTCCGCGTTGTTTCCCTCAGAATTTGGGGATGACCTCCTTGATTGAAGGTTCAAACATTCCAATCGGTTTCTAACAGATTTGTTCGTAGAACTGGAAACATCCAATGATTCCACATCCATTTGGACCTACTTTCCAAAGTTAGGAGCTCATTAGTTTGTGGACTAATGAGGCTTAGGAATTTACATTGGTCGAGAGGATGGGAGGTCGGACTCATCACACCTTTTTGAGGGGAATTATTGTCCACTCTGGGACTCTCTTTATAGATTTAATTTATGTTCGTGAATCCTTATTACATTACCAAGTATAAAATGAGCTTTCCTTCAGATCTGACAATCAATGATTAAATATGTAAGAAATTTAGAGAATCTTTTATATGTATTCAAGTTTTTTCATCGATAGATAATCATCTGTATTTTTTAGAGATTCTTGGTTAATGGTATCCTTTGACACATTTATATAGAAGTTTCTCAGTCATTATGATGACCATGCTGGTTTTAAAGCCACTCAGTGGGGCACTTTAAGTTTATTGTCATTCAGAGGGACATTGATTATTTCAGAGTTGGGATCGAACCCGCAGATGGGCTACATACGTATCCTTTGTTTAGAAAAGTAATCATAACCCACATAGTTCGAGTAAGGGAGTATGGTGTTTATGATTGATGGCTCAAAGAAGGATGTCATAATTACTTTTACACTCTAAGCTTAAGTGAGTCATGCTCGGTGTAAGAAACAAGAGGTATTGGTAAAAACCAGACAGTTGTGCCCTGAAAGATGCAATCATAAGAAATAATGTGGGGCTTATGTATGTATGACTGCCCAGATAAATGAAGATTAGGATTTACTTCAGGGAACAAATCTAGGAATAGGGTCTATAAAGGTATATGCGCTTCATAGAGATTTGAATATTCTAACTTGGGGCTTACTCCTGAAAAGGAGGCCCAAATTAGGAGAGGACTTATGATTGGGTTTTACTCCTGAGAAGGAATCCCAGATCAAAGGTAAATTAGGACTTGTTAAGAGAAATTAAGACCGGGGCTTAGACCTGACAATGAGGCCCAGGTTAAGGGACTTGAAAAAATAAGGGACTTGGGACTTACTCTTAAGGAGGATGCCCATATTTGAGAATTTATGACTGGGGCTTATTCCTGAAAAGGAGGCCCAGGTTAATGGACTTGAAAAATTAAGGGACTTGGGGCTTACTCCTAAGAAGGATGCCCATATTTGAAAATTATGACTGGGGCTTATTCCTGAAAAGGAGGCCCAGGTTAATGAATTCTCTCATCTTAAAGGATGAGGTTGAATAAATGAAATCTCAATATTTAGTGACATAAAGATGTGTAAATCACTAGGTTTTGAGAGATATTCCACAGAATTACTTTCAGATAAGGAAGTCAAATCAAGAAATCATTCCATAAATTGATTTGAAGAGTGTCTTGAAGACTGAATCTTGAATAGGAGAGGTGGAATGGAATAAGAGGGGTGAAATGGGTAAGAAGGGAACCCAAAAAGGCAGGGGCGCACAAGTCCTGGCAGGTGCGCAGGTACTGCATGGGTGCGCAAGTCTTGGTCGCGCAGGTATACCTGCGCGACACATGGGTACTTGCGCGTTTGTAAACCAGTATGGTAGTACTTGGGCGATCCTTGACCAATGCCTTTAGAATTATCCTAAGGTACTTCTAGAAGAGAGGCGCGCAAGTTTTGGTGAGGAAGTATGGTGGCGGGCAAGTATGTTCATTTCCCTTAAGAGTAAAACACCTTAGGCGCGCAAGTGTTAATGAATTATAACACTTAGACCTTACTCCTCTTGTTTAGACCTTCCATTCTAGGTAAAGAATTACCTTAGAAGTGTTCAGAAGACCTGAAGAGGAGACTTGGGCGTTCAGAGCTCTAAATCTGAATTCTGGAAAAAATCCCCCCTTGAATGGGGGGCCCACAGGGTCTATTTATAGGCTGAAGAAGACCCCAGGAGATTATCCTTTAGGGTGCGCAAGTCACTTGTGCGACCATTAGGCGTCGCGCAAGTGGACTTGCACGACAGTGATGGAACTTGCGCGAAACATGTGCTTTTGAAGCCTTGTTCATGCCTTTGTCAATTTTTGATGTTTTCTTCAAAGGATGAATCAATTTGTGCTAAGTAATTTCCCTTTACATTCTTTTTAGAAAATGTGATGAAAAAAGAGTGTCAAAAAAAATCCCCCCTCAGAGTTGGATCCGAAAGAAATGAGGATGTGACTCTGAGGAAAAGAAGAAAACCAAAGGAAAGGCAGCACACAATTCTTTCAGTGCACAACACTTGGCGCACAGGTTCGAGTCGCGTAGGGATAGAGCACACTGGATGGAGCGCGCTGGGTGTAGGCGCACAGGTGGGCCGCCTGTCCTATAAATACGCTGTCATTTTCCGCGCATAGAATCTGATTTCGGATTCTTGAGCTCTTGTCGCGCAGGTCCCCTTCACCGCGCAAGTTGCTCATTTTCTGTTGTTTCTTCGTTTTCGCGCTGCTGTTAAGGTAATAGGTCTTGCGCGGTGATACTTGCGTGCCAAAAACTTTCACGACATATTAACACTTGCATGACACATCCATAATTGTGTTCCATGTTTAGACTTTCACACCTTAATGCCTTATCCGTTTTTCTGAAATTCCTTCAAAAGTTTTATGAAAAATCAACTTACTTAAAAGTTAATTTATTCAACTTTCGTGCAGAATCAATGGCTCTTAGAACCGGAATAGTTGATGAACTGGATAGCAAGATAATTGATGATATGATGAACATCATTGGCCACGATTATTATACCGTCAAATATAGCACTCTTACGGATTTGGATAAGTATCTGAAGAAATATACTCGCGACTTCCCCCAAAGCACTTATCTGCCTTTGTATGGCTATGGTCATCTGCGAGAGGTCACTATTCCAGAAGCAAAGAACTATCTTCCATTTTCATGGTTTCAAAATTATACCAACTTTGCTTCAGCAAATATCTCATGTGGAGGAGGATTTATAAATTATGGAACAGGGGAGAAGGCCCACATGATGCATCATAGCCCTTGTATGCTAGATTTAAAACCTCATACGCCTGAGCTGCGACCACATTGTTATCCTTCAATATTCCGAAATGCTCAGATGGATCAATCCAAAGGCTGGAAGAAAAGTTGGGACTTCCATCCTGGGGGAGGTGTGGAGCCAACTTGGATGTGGGCATACTGGGTGCGACAAACCTGTTCAGAGTTTGTCGAGGATCTGAAAGGAGTGGCGATATATGAAGCTGTTTGGGTTGGGAAAACATATGTTTACAGACATGATAACTTCGTGCTGGAGATACTCAGACACTAGAGCCTAGAAACTAATTCTTTCTATATGACTCATGGAGAAGTAGGTATCAGTCTGTGGGATGTCCACAAGATCTTAGGGGCTCCAATTTTGGGCAATATGTATGATGAATTCATTCCTCCCAAGGTGAATTGGAATGATTCAGAGAAGACTCCTGCTTTAGCTCAGGAATTATTTAAGATCTTCCACGGGCTCAAGAGTTCAGAGACCTCGTTAACTCATTATAGAAAGGATATTCATTTGGATGAGTGGATGAATATATTTCTTATTTAAAGAAAGAGAAGGATCCAAAGGAGAAGGAGCCTAAGGATAAAGGATCCAAGAAAAAGAAATCCAAGGATAAGAGGTCCAAACGTCCTACCACCTGCCCAAAACCTGAGAAGAGGGGTGCTCCTGGAACATTCTGGCCAACTCTAGAAGCAGGGGAGTTTGAGAAATGGGGATATGAGGTGAATCAAAAGATTCCAAAGAAGACTCATCTGGCAGGATTCTTGGCTTTATGGCTCAGCGTTTATCTTCTTCCAGTCAGGGATTCGAAGGGAGGCGTCAATCCAGGGACCTTCATCATTGCGGAAAAATTGGATGAGGAAAAAATGGTTGGGTTGGCTACCCCAATTTTAGCAAAGATTCACAGTAGTTTACTTCTTGTATTCATGGGTAAATATCCTTTAAGAATAGTGGGACCATTCCAAGTTTTATGGGGATGGATTACCACTCACTTCAAGACTTAAAATGTACAGAATGGATTACAAATTCCTGGAAGTTATTTCAGGCCGTCAGTGCAAGCATTCTCTGGAGTTGCTCCATTAGATGTTAATTCCTATGACATGAAAGTGAGGCTGAGCATGTTTAAGGAATTAAAATTCTTTACCAATGGAAATCCTCCAAACGGGCGGTTTTTTGATGATGGAACAACCCATTAGGATCTGAGGGAATACATGCTAGCTTGTAGAGATGGTGTGTTAGTTTCCAGGATTGACGGAGAAATTATATGCAAGTCCTATGATCCATATAGATTTGCACGTCAGTTCAAGTGTCTGCAACAAATTGTTGTATCTCCCCTAGTACATGTCAGGTTAGAGCAACATCCGATGGTTGCTCAGCAACTATGGCTACTAACGTCAATGGAGAAGACTGGGGCGGTATTTGATCTACCAGTTGAAAAATCGGCACATAACTTGACTACATATTATGCCGAGCACTGGATAGCATCATACCCAAAAGAGGTATTGAATCACCCAGTTTATCAGGTGGGAAAAAGGAAGAGGACTGTAGAGAAAGAAACCCTTCCTCATAAAGGTGATGATTCCCCACCTGAAGCTGATTCGCCAGACTCCTCCTCTAGGACTGATTCACCATATTCCCATGATGGAGATGATGAGGCACACCAAGTGGAAAAGCGGCCTCATGCCCGATATAATCCTCCAGTCAGAATCAAGAGACCTACTCCATCAACTCTTGGTGAGTTACTTCATTGTGGTAATTTAATCACTACTAATTTATAAATAAATAAGTCTTATTATCTTATTCTCTATCTACAGTTGCAGGAGCTGGGAAGAAATTGAAGTCAAAGATTGTAGGACCTTCCTCGCAGCCTTCATATCTAAGACCAGAGGCTGTCCAGTTATGGCAGAGTTTGTACTGTGGTACTGAGACCACCTGGATGGATTTGTGTGAGGGCCTAGAACTTCCTGGAATAGGGAATCTTCTGAATTCTACAGATATCCAATACGATGATAACCCCAATGAATTGTGGGCTTAAATCAGAGATCTGGAAATGCTCATATATGCCACTGATGAGTCTCTGTCACCAGGTGGGTGAAGGAAATTATTGATCATGGCACCACTGAGGGGGCTGGTGGTTCTGGAGATGAGGAGTGGCATGATTATGTGGCTCCTGAAGATGTAAGTTTTCTTTCCTTATTTTCTTTTCAACTTGATTCCAGTAAAAGCTTTGTTACTTAAGGAAGTTATTTTCTTCATCTCGCAGCTTGCAAAGAAAGGAACTGAGGTTCCTTTTCCACAGTATAGTCCTTGTGGTACTGCCATCGGGACTGCTACTAATTATCCTCAAGAACCGGGCGAGATATCTCCAGGACATCAGGCCATGAATGAGGCGTTGGACATAGCTTTTCATTCTCCAATCTAGTTGCCAATAAGGGAGACTTTCAATACTCCCAAAAAACCAAAGAAGCAAAGGAAACGAAGAAGGAAGTCCACAACTAAACTCTTCATTAGAAGTGGTAAGTCCTTTAGGTAATCATGAGTCTATACCCATGAAAAGGTTGCTCATATCTGGGGATTTCAGGGGCTTCTTCAATTTCCCCCCTGAGGGAAAGGAATGATCCTCCCGTAAGGACCATGAAGGGTACTGTGGAACAAATGCAAATTCAGGATGACTTGGATGCTTCTAAAAAAGATCCAACATCTATTCCTAGTCTCCCTCCTGCTGTTGTTGCAAGAAGAGAAGAACCTGTTTCTGGTAAGTCAACAATGCTTCATAAAAATGTTGAATGAAACGCCGACTGACTTCCATTCTGTGATACTTCAGGTTTAACTCCTGCATTAGAGCTTTTGGAGGCTGTTGCAACTGATGCCGTGATTTTATCCGAAGATGATGTCCAGGGTCAGGGGCTGCAGGACGTAAGTTGTCAAGAAGACACATCAAACGCTCCCACTTGTGAGACTAACCAGGATTATGAAATATCATTGGATGAAATTATGAATCATGTCATGTATTTCGAAGAATTTTATGATCATGCTAAGTTGTCATGTGATTTAGAAGACCTTGTGCGTGAGTGTTATCCTTTGCCCAATAAATTTTCTTATAATTTACACTTCTAATCATGACTGAAAATAATATGTAGTTTCATCCACAGAAGCTGCTGAACTGCCAATGCCTGAAGAGGGTGTGGACATTGATGTCAACCCTACCATTGCAGAAACATTATCTCAAGTGGAGATAAACCCAGTAAACCCTCATGAGACCCATCTTGAAGATCCTATTGAAACTGGGAAAGATGGGGCGGAGTCTTCTTAGGTTGCTGATCCACCGTTGGGTAAGGAATAACAATATTTGTGATTGTACTTAATTTGCAAGACAATCGATTCTTTTGTTATCTTTTGAAGCTAACCAAAGCTTTCAATTAATCATGCAGGTCCATCAACTGCAGTGGCTAGATCTCGAGGTGAGGCATCAGCCTCTGCCCCAATGGGAATTGAAAGCGAAGAAGAACAGGTCAGGGGGGAAAGAGCAGAACAGGGCACTCTCTTAAGTGCATTAATCCCAGATTACATGCCCCCCTGTGATGATGATGTTGAATTAGACCCAGAGGTACTTCAAGCGTTCATCTTTTCACGACGCAAGGCATGGAACAACATATGGAAAATCAAATATGAGGTTCCTTTAGAAGAGATATTATCGAAGATCCCTCGATTGTCATCCCAATTTGTCATTCTAGGACTTGGCAGTTTTGGATATGAAAAGATCCATGCCGCGGTGAAACAGGTCAACTTCAGGAGGGAGTAGGAGAAAAAGTGTCGCGAAGATCTGACCAGGGTGAAACTGTCAGTTAACATCAGAGAATTTGCTGCAGTGGTATCCCGAGCTGAGGCTGATTATACTGCCAAGATGAAGGAGCCGAAGCATAAAATCAAAGAAAAAGTCGTCCAGCAGGTGCAGCTCCAGCAACAGTTAGATTCTGTTACCGGGGAACTTGATCAGCTCAATAATCCATTGGAGGGATCTCAAACGAATGGTATGAAATCCATTGCCGATGCTAAGAAGGCACTTCATCAAGCTGGGAAGAGTGAAGCTGGTCGAGTGCATGAGCTTCAAGTAGCTTTTGATGAAGCTCGGGAAGTTTTACATCAAGTGAAGACTTATGTTGACAGTCTTTTGTAATCTCCTGAAAAAGAGAAGAGGATCCAATCTGTGGATGTCCCTCTAATTCTTGTTCATCAATGAAGAGTAATTTTATCTTCATTCATTTATGCTTGTATTATTTCTCTACCTGCTTTAAATTTTACCTAATCCAATGGGCCTAGTAAGCATAGTTTGATTTTCACTAGGATTAATATAAATAACCCTACAAACTTTGAAACTCATAATTGCTCAATATTACCCAAATCATACAAAATGTATGTTTAGTGAGCTAGAACTTGACTTTTATTCAGAGTTCCCTTGTCTTTTGTGGGCAGTTTAAAGTCATGCACATCGTACATAAAGAGGCTAATGTTTAAGGTTGAAATAACATTGACCAAAATGGATTAAAATTGACTCAATTTCTTGAAAATTTATCTGAAAAAATATTACCATACTCAAGTATGAGGGGGGAAAAATGTAAACTATGACTTAAGAATATTTAAATCTGAGGAATGATATAAAAAAGATCTAAAAGGCATTAGAATAAGTAGTTTCCAAGAATTAAGTTACTATTATTTAACAAACCCGTTAGGGGGTTGAATTATGCAGGGCCACCTAAGGGCATTGGCTGCATAGTCAAATAATAGTATCTTTTGGCTGACAAGTCTATTATGTGGACTATTTATGCAAGGCCGCCTAAGGGCATGTGCTGCATAGTCAGGAAAAAGAACTCTCAGAAATTTACCTTTCTACTGCTAAAATCCAGTGAAATTTTATGGAGATTCAAATTTTCCAAAGTATAGAGTTTTCTGTATGGAAAGAGGTACTTGAATAGGGAGAAGATATTTCCGAACAAGATTATCAAATAACTGGATGGATATCACTTCTACGAAGGTCTAAACCAAACGTAGGGAAGAAGAATATAAACCATAGACTTGAATACTTTCAGATCATGAAAAAGGATATGAGACAAATATGTTAAGGATGGCTATTTTTGTGGATCCCTACATACTGTCATTTAAGACCAATAAGGACAAAAGAGGATTTCTTCCCAAGAATGAAGTTACCAGTATCCGAAAAACCTGTTAGGGGGTTGAATTATGCAGGGCCACCTAAGTGAATTGGCTGTATAGTCAGATAATAGTATCTTTTGGCTGATAAATCTTTTATGGAGACTGTTTATGCAAGGCCGCCTAAGGCCACGTACTGTATAGTCAGGTAAAAGAAATCTCAGAAATTTGACATTTTTGTGACTAAAAGTCAATAAAAGGGTTATGAAGATCTGAAAATATTTAAGGTTAGGATTATGACACATAAATATGGGTATTGTCCAATGTATACTGAGATACACAGATCAATGCTAACCATAATCAGGTTGTGGCTGGGTCCTGACTGGAAATGTTGCACTTCACTACGTATCCCATAAGAATGGGAATCAAGCCATACGTAGTTATTAAACTATAGTTTAACGTCATGTGGGAAAAAAGGATTAGAGATCTTAGTTTAGGGTCATAGAGCTTGGACCATTATAAGAAATACACAGTGTGTGTTTTCATGGGGACTTTTCAGCCAAGGGACTGAAAGTGGAATTTGGGGTTAGGCCCAAAGACTTAGGGCTAGATTCGAGGGACACTCGAATGTTCCTACGTATCCAATAAGGATGGGAATCAAGCCCATGTAGTTCTAGAAATACCCTCTGTACAAATTTGGTTCATACATTTGAAGGGTGAAAGGGGACTTTAGTACAATGATGGTTTAACCCAAGATAAAAGGTTTTGGCATTGCCATGTATGCACGTAGTCTTTGAAATGAAACATGATTGAGAAATCAATGTAAATAATAGTTCCCTATCAGGTGAGGGTATCAAAGAATATTGTAGTTTATTGTCATACTGGACAAAAGTGTTGTATAGTTTAACATCGTATAACAAGGACGAAAGTGAACCAATGTAAAGATATTGATTCTAGGGGTGGTTTCACGAATCAACATCGTATGAGATGGAGGTGAACCGATGTGAAGAGATTGGTTTTGGGCTTGAACCTTGGGAGGTTTCCTATGTACCTAGCCTAAAAGGCAAGGATCAATGTCTGCATAGTTAAATTAAATAATGAATTAATGATCAATTTGTTCTTGGGGACAATGACCTAAAAAAATGATGTTGGGACTTAGGCATGGTTAGCGGCCCAGAGAGGGTGTTATGGTTGAAGTTTTCTCTAAGATCACGTGAGTCATACTCAGTGTGAGAAACAAGAGGTAGCAAAAACCCTAATGATGCACAGTTTAATGTCATGTAGGACATATGAAGGGACTATGCAGTTTTAAGGTCTTGCAGTTAGGACTATTGGTGATGCACATTTTAATGTCATGTAGCAGAGACAAAGTACAGTTTAATGTCATGTAGGAAGTATTAAAGTATTTTCTGTATAGTTTAGTGTCATGTAGTTAGGACGATGGGGACAATACAGTTTAACATCATGTTGGACAAAAGGGACTTCTATATAGTTTAACATCATATAGCAAGGACGATGAAGGGGGACACAACTTAACGTCATGTTGGATGTATTAGGGACTTTTTTCATAGTTTAACGTCATTTTGGATGAAAGTAACACAAATAGTTTAAGGTTTTATGTATGAACCGTGGATGGTGTGGTTTAACGTCATGCTGGATGGAAGGGGGACTATGCAGTTTAATGTCATGCAGTGAGGACAAATTAGGGAATATTTTTTCCCACAGTTTAACGTCGTGTGGGACGAAATTAATACAAATAGTTTAAGGTCATATGCATGGACCGTTGATGGTGCAGTTTAATGTCTTGATGGACAGTGGTGCATTTTAAGGTCATACCAGACCATGGATGATATATTTTGTGTTTATACAAAATACTTCTTCAAAAATCTGGCATTTGTTGGAGTAGTGATGAGTTCTCCATCCATTGATATTAATGAATAATCTCCACTAGAGTAGACCCTATGTATTGAGTAAGGTCCTTCCCATTTTGGCTCAATCTTGGGAGGTTTCTTTCCTGGTATCATTGGAGTTATGAGAACTAATACCAATTCTTCCTATGTGAATGAACGAAGATGAACTTTTTTGTTAAAATCTCATGCTATTCGATTCTGATAGACTTCCAAGTGGTGCAAAGTGCACAATCTTATCTCATCTAACCGTTCCAATTCATTCAATTTATTTTGAGATTGTTCATCTGTAGATGATTGATCACAAATGGAAACTCTGAGCGAGGGTAGTTGAACTTCAATTGGCAAGACTACTTTCGTTCCATATATCAATGAATATGGAGTTGACCGCGTTGTAGTGCGGGTGGTAGTCCGATAAGCCCATAAAGCATGAAAGAGTTTATCAGGACATGACTTCTTATCTTTATCCACCATCTTTTGTAGTATATTTGAAAGAGTCTTGTTGAAGGCTTATATCTGGCCATTGGCCGCTGCATGATACCGAGATGAATGGTTGGATTTGATGTTGTATTCTTGATACAACTTCTTCACCTCGGATGAACAGAAGTTGGTGCCATTGTCTATCAATATGGTATGAGGGACACCAAATCTGGTAATGATGTTAGACTTGATGAAGCTAACAACGTATTTAGAACTTAATTCCTTGAGAGGTATTTCCTCTTCCCATTTGGAAAAGAAGTCAGTAGCAGTAAGAATGTACTTAATCTGCTTGGTCGTAGCCGAAGGGTAAGGTCCCACCACATCCATTTCCCATGTGGCAAATGGCCATGAGTATTTAGCTGTATGAAGCAAATCTGGAGGTTGATGAATGAAGTTGGCATGTACTTGGCATGAATGACACTTCTTTGTGAAATCAACACAATCTTGTATCATTGAAGGCCAAAAGTATCCAACCCTTCGAATCTGATCAGACAGTCTAGGTCCAGACTGGTGGGCACCACAGACTCCTGCATGCACTTCTTTTATGACAGCCATTGTCTCTTCACCATCAATGCATCTGAAGAGAACTCCATCAAAACCACGTTTGTAGAGAATTTTCTCTAGGTGATCTGGGCTATCATAAAGAGTAAAATTGACCACACGTTTCCAGATTTGTTCTTTCTCGGCTCTATCAGGTGGAACTGTTCCATTTTGAAAGTATTCCCTGATAGGTGACATCCGTCCTATAGTATGACCATACGGTTCAGTACTGGGACTAATTTCATTAATTTCCTCTATTTTGATTCGAACATAAGGTGAAATTGCACGATGGTGGGCAATACTAATGGTTGTCTCGTCCCAATTTGGATTTTCCAGAGCTGTGTCTATATTAGCCAGTGCATCAGCTTGAGCATTTTGTGATCTTGGGACATAAGAAAATGTCGGTTCTGAAGGGGATTCCACCATTAACTCTCTGACGTAATCATACAAAGGGATTAGTTCTTCTTTTTTGATGGAATAATCCCCATTGACTTGTTTGATTACTAGTTCTGAATCACCTTTCACCTTCAAGTGATTCACTTGTTCTTGAAGCACTAATTCCAAGACTACGATGAGAGCTTGGTATTCTACTTCATTATTGGTACCAACTTCCCACAATAAGAAGGAATAAGGTAACACTACCTTTTCTGTAGAAATGAGCACAATTCCTAAGCCAAATTTGTTGAATTTAAGATTTTCCATTTTCCTCCCTGTTGGACTTCTGGAAGCACCATCAAAATACATTTCCCATGCCTGAGGACTTTCTTGAATAGAGAAGACTTCCTCATCAGGGAGTTCAATATCTGAAGATGTGTCTTCCACTGAAAGGTGTTCAGCGAGGAAATCAACCAGAGCTTGGCCCTTTATCGCCTTTTGAGACACATACTGAATGTCGAATTACTGAAAAATAACTGCCCACCTTGCCAGACGTCCTGTAAGTATTGGATGACTATGGATAAATTTGAGCGGGTTATTGCGAGATACCAATTGGACCTCGTGATGTTGCAGGTAGTGTCTCAACTTCTGAACTACAAATATTAATGCCAGACAGCACTTCTCAATACTTGAATACCGGGTTTCGGCTTCAAGCATAGTTTGACTGAGATAGTAGAGGCTGTTTTCATTCCCAGTATCATTATTTTGAGCAATAAAGGCACCCAATGATCACTCTAGAGTTGTCACGTATAGGATAAGTGGTCTTCCATCAATAGGTGGCATGAGTACCGGTGGACTCAAGAGGTATTTCATGAGAATATCGAATGAATCTTGACATTCTTCAGTCCACTGGTAAGTGACTCCCTTCATCATCAATTTGGTGAAGGGTAAACTTTTGCCTGCCAAATTGGCGATGAAATGTCGAATATAGGCTAAGTGTCCTTGAAGTACTCCTAATTCTTTCAAATTTTGAGGAGGTGACATACCAAGGATTGACTTGGTCTTCTCAGGATCGACTTCAATACCACGATGGTGTACAACAAAGCTGAGAAATTTTCCTAAGGTTACCCCAAAAGCACATTTTAAGCGGTTCATCTTCAAATTATGTTGTCGAAGCTTGCGTAATATGACTTCCAAATCAGCCAAGTGATTAGAATGTTGTCTTGATTTAACCACCAAATCACCTAAATAGCATTCAAAAAACTTCCCTAAGAAGGTTTTGAAGATACGATGCATGGCACGCTGATATGTTGCACCTGTATTCTTTAAGCCTAAGGGCATTACCTGGTAGAAAAACACACCCTGAGGGTCTCTGAAGGCCGTGTATTCCTCATCTTCTGGGGCCATTTGGATTTGATTATATCCAGAATATCCATACATGAAGGAAAGTGCTTCATAGCCATCTGTTGCATCAATTAAAAGTTCTATAATCGGAACTGGGAAATCATCCTTAGGACAATGCTGATTAAGATCTCTGAAATCGATGCAAACTATAATTTGTCTGTTCTTTTTCATTATAGGGACAATATTAGCCAACCACTTGGGTTATTGAACTTCTCTGATGAAGTTAGCTTTGATAAGCTTATCCACTTCAGCTTCAATTTTGGAAGCATAAGTTGGGTGTGTTCTTCTCACAACTTGCTTAAATCCTCGATGTTCTTCTGGTAAACCCAAATGATGAGTAGCAACATCAGGATCAAGCCCGAGAATTTCTGTATAGTTACAATAAAATATTTCTCTATTTCTCTTTAGAAAGGAAATATACATTTCTTTCTCTTCAAGAGTCATGGCCGCACTGATTAAAGTGGGGCGTGGATCTTCTTTTGTACCCAAATTTATTTCTCTGAGTTCATCCACAGTGGTAGAGATACCCTCTTCAAATGCTGGAGGAGAATCTCTGAGATCTTCCTCTTCTTCTTCACCATGTATTATTTCTTCCATTTCTACTTGCATAGTAGATGATAAAGAATAATTTTCATGATCAGAAGAGATGTCAAAATTTGAACATCTTGAAGAAGAAGCTTCCATTTCCGACCCGATTGATGATGAAGGGTCTTCTTTGGGTAATAAAGAGGAGATGATGGATTGAGAATTGATATCATTTTTCACCTCCGATGTTTCTATAACTTCTTCTGGCCTAATTGAAGAAGTATAGAATTGTTGGATTTTAGAAGATGAAATGAAGACGTCACCATTTGTGCTTTCATCATTGCTTGGTGGGTTACCAATTTCTCCCATGTTGTCTGGCTTGATTTCCATAATTAACATTATGGATCTTTCCATAAGAGTATTTTGATTTGGGTCTATCTTGTCAATTTGACTAATAGACAACACATAATCTGTACTCACATGTGTAAATGGATTTACTAGAATCTTCTCCAAACCATATGCAGCATTAACTTTGGTAATCTCCTTTGTTGTGGATTTCTCCATTCCCTTCATGTGATAGAATTCCGCCTCAATGTATTGAGACTCACATGTCTTGAATGGGGCCTTATCACCATACAATGTCTCAACTTGACCATCGAAACATTATTTGAGACATTGATGGTATGATGAAGGGATAGCTGCATGTTGATGTAGCCAGGGTCTTCCAAGCAATATGTTGAAAGCTGAGTCTTGATCAACAACCATGAAATCCGAATTGGATACAAGATCTCCAAACTGAGTTTTGAGTGTAACTTCGTCCAGTGGTTCTTGTTCATTTTTATCATATCCTTGTAACATCATGTTAGAAGGAGATAAATCAGATTCCGTGAGGCCCAATCGACGAAGTGTACGAATGGGAATGAGGTTGACTCCAGAACCATTGTCAATGAAAGCCCTTCGGACGTCTACCCATTGACCTTTACAGATAAGGTCAAAGGTCTAATATGACCATGCACAACATCATCTTCATCTTCATAAATAAAAGATATTATTTCATGGCATTCTACAAGATTATTCTCTATGTGATAGACTTCAGCTGCAGCAATTTCAGTTTCAAACTTCCGAGGACTTGACAAAGCCTCAATGAGTGCTTCACAAAGATATTTTGACAGATTCAAAGCATCCAGAATTGATAACTTGGATGGTACTTGGGCCAAGTGTTTCAATACATCATACTTTTGATCCGGAGGTCTGCATTTCCCAACAGGAATATGTGGTTTAGCAGGTACCTTGGAAGCATATGCTTTGGAAGTTGATGCATCTTGTATTGGGATAGGAGTTGGCAATATTCCTGGTTTTGGAAGATTAGACCGATTAGATCCATTTAATTTCTGAGAGGAAGAAGATGGAACCTTCAACAGGTCTTCTAAAATAACTGCGCCAGGACTGAATTTTCTATTGGTAGAAGAACTTGCTTGTTCTTGATGAGCTCACTGAAGGGCTCTACCATGAGTTTCTCCTGCGTACATAGTTCTAGAAGGGGTAGAATTGGAATAGTGGCTTCTGAAAGATCAATGTCTTCTCCTGTATCTTGAACCTCTGGAACTTCCTCTGATTCCCCTGTTTGATACAGGAAATTCAGGCTCATTGAAATCAAAACTGCGACTGGCATATGGATCTATTAATTGAATCATATTAACAGAACCGAAGATTAAGTCTTCGTCTGATGAAGAATCTACCTGATTAGCCTATTTAGGCTGTGCTGTTTGGTGGGGCGGTGCCCGTGGCTTTGAAGTAGATGACATGAAGTCTGTCAGAGTCAAAGACAACTTAGGCTTTGACACATACTCATCCTCTTTTGATTGTTTTTCTTTCTTAGAATCATTCCGTTTCTTTGAGGACTTTCCCTCTGATGAAGAGGGTTTTGCCACTACATTCATGTCAGAAGACACAATCGGTTTCTTTAATTATGTTCACAAAATAGCATGAGTTCAGTTGATTGTCTTTTTTACCATCTAATCATCATACTTTTGTGCATTTTTGATTTTAACTTCTTTCCATTCACCTTCCTCCTATGGAACTGTAGAAGTAACACATGCTACCTGAGCTGAAGAACCTTTCAGTTTGACTAGTCCCGAGTCGACCATCTTTTGCAAGAGGTCTTTGAAGACAAAACACTCCTGGATGGGATGCCCCAACATTTGATGAAAAGGGAAATAATTGGGACGGTCTTCATCTCCTTCCTTATTTGACCTCCTAGGCCTTGGAAACTAAACCAGATTATTTTCTAAAGCCGAAATGAAGTAACCAGGAACTTGTTCATTTTGGAAAGAGTATGTTTTGATCTTCAGATCCTCAAATTGTTTTCGTCTTTGATCTATTTGATCATCTGGACGAAACATCCTTTGTTGTTGGCACTCAGGAGGTGGAGCCCTTCAAGAAGATAAAGGTTTTGAAGTAGAAACAGGTACAGGTGCTTGTTTAAGAATAACTGTAGAAGTTTCTTCTTTACCCATTCTCCTTCCTGGAGTTGATGTAATTACACGAGATTTATCCTTAGCCTGTATAAGGGAATCTTCAATTTGTTGAGCAATTGAAGTAAGGTCTCGAAACCCTCCTGTGTATTTCACAGGGATCAACGTCGTGTGTAATTCATCACACAGATTTGCCACACAGATTGGTAACAATTTCTCTTGAGGGAGTGCTAAGATTAGGTAATATGTTAATCCCTTATAGCGATCAATGAAATCTGAGACCCTTTCATTCTGTCTTTGCTTACAGTTTCTAAGATCAAAAACTGTTGTCTTTGGAAAAGTTGAGCTGAACTGAAGAAGGAATTTTTGGAGAAGATCCTCCCATCCAGTAATTGACCGGGATTGCAAGATTGTATACCAGACAAAGGGTTGTCCTTGAAAGGTCCATACAAAGAATCTGAGTTTTACTACTTCTTGATGCTCCGGAGTTCCCATCATAGGATCAAAACAAGACAAGCAATGCATCAAATGCTGTTCAGGGTCACCTGATCCATTGAAAATAGGGAATACAGGGTTTCCAAAACTGGATGGAGGATAGATTGAATCTACCCATTCAGGTTAAACTTTTTTTTCTGGTTGAACCTACGCATGTTTTCCTTCCATAGTCTCTAACTGAGCTGTTAATGACTAAATGGTAGTTATTAACTTTTGAGAAACATCCGGTTGAACTTGGACTTGGGCAGGTGAAATGACTGGAGCTTGGACAGATGTGGTGGTTGGTGCTGCAACTGATGGTAGCACTACCAACTGTTGTTGCACTTGACCCATAGGATTAGACCTATGAGGGTGTACTGATAGAGGAGGATATTCTTGATCCATCTCATTAGCTGCAACAAATTCCCTTGGCTGACTGACTCCAGCACGCTTAAGAAGAAGACTACCCTGAAGTAGTTCTGCATTCAACCTCCTTAATTCCTTCATTTCTTCCTCCTGTTGTGAAAAACTTTTCTCTAGTGAGAGCGATTGGCCTTCTCCAGGGGAAGGATATGTAACTTGATTCTTTCCCCTCCCTTTGTTGGATCCTTTTCGGAGAGGGGGAAGTGGGTTACGTGAAGGATTACCTAGGTTTTGATTATTCCTTTGATTTCGTGTACGCACACCTTCTTCATTTGTGTCGGTGCGTACATCTTCTTGAGAAGGAACCTCTTCATCTGAGTCCCCCGAGTGAGCCTCATCTGGTGGATCAAAAACAACGACATTGATGAAATTGATTGATGCATAACGCATCGCATCCCTTCTATCAACATTTCTGTGATATTTTCTTCTTCAATGTCTTTGATGAGACATTGCCTTTTGTTGATTTGATCCCTCAAGAACTTCTCGACGAACCGTAATTTTGAGGGAATCTCCTGATAATTTGTCTCTTTGTTCCTCTTGAGGCTTCTTCCCTAATCGAGAAAAGACTGACTTTCTCTGAGGAGGGGATTGATGATTTGAAAAAGTCCCCAGTCCGGTGGACTGGGGCTGTTCCTGCTGTTCCTGCTGTTCCCTCTCAACTCCTCGAATCCTATTTGTTGATTCCAAGGGTTGGTTTGAAAGAGTCCCCAGTCTGGCAAGCTGGGGTGGCTGTTGACATGATATGTTTGAGACTTTCTTAAAATCTCTCCTGATCTTGTGAACCTTAGTCTAGAAATTAGCTGGATGCATTAAACTGTATCCACTTTTATCACCTGGTTCAAAAGACCATTGGATGATTTCTGACACTTCTGTCACTTGATGATGTGCTTGCTCCATACGAGAGGCCTGTTCAATATTCTCATTTTCTTGATGTAGGAGTAACTCAACAACTTTTTCTCTGTATTCTTGATTTTGAGAGGAACTAGTTGAAGCCTGTTCTTGGGAAAGCTTTTGATTACAAACAAATCCCATTGACTTTGGCTGGCCATGGGAAATAACATTTCATGAGACCATTTTCGGCGGGCCTTTCTAACTGGAGAGCACAATGAAATGTAGTGCTCCATGAACACCCCATCCTCTGACATGAATACCAGATGGGGCATTGGAAATTAACTGATGCAATCTTCTTAGTGCGCCAAGGAATGAACATTGAAGGGCTCTCTGCTACTTTTCATCATTCGGATATCGAGAGACTGATAGATATGCCAAATCAATCTGATGTTGTAACCCTTCTATTATCTTAAGATGATTTTCATATTCATCATAAGATAATACTTTATTCTTCAACTAAAAAATAGTTTTCCATATGTTGAGACGAATATCATGAATTGCATATTCCATCAAAATCTTTGGAATGTCATACTGAGAGTCAGCCAGATGCCAAAACATGACTGGTACTTCACCTTTTTCCAGTTGTTTTCTCATGTTCAACATTTCCTCTTTATCATTAAATGAAGATTCTTCTACCTTATTTGACCAGAGTTGGTGCTTCCTTGTTACTTCATCGGATTCAACAAGATTGGTAGAGAGATCACTGATTAAAATAGAAGATTCATAACTTAGGGGTGGTTCGCAGAATGACCTATACCCTAGGATATCTTCTGATTGAGAAATTATTTCACCTACTAGCGATGAAGCATCAGACATGACTGGTTTCGCATTTGCAAGTTCCTCGAGATAAGAGGGATTTCTCGGCACTACATTGTCCACTGAATCATTTTCAGGGCAATGTGGATCACTACTACGGAGAAGAATTTCATAGTGAAATTCATCATCATGGGGAGGACCACCATGGTGGGTTACAGTAAAAGATGAGATCTCTTTCTCCTTGGTCTTCTGGCCATACAGAGGGTTATTGTAGCTCTCATCTGAAGATGAAACTTCGAGATCGAACAAATTTTCCTGAAGCAAGCCTTCATGAGGAAGTTTTTGTTGAAGACCTTCAGAATTAATGTTCCCACTATTGGGAAATGAGGGAGTAGAATCTTGGATTCCAACTGGTAATTGTCTGAGGGCTTCAAGAACTCCAAAATTGAGTAAGGCCTTGTTACATATTGGATCTTGATCTTTTGACTGTGTTGGGCAGGTCTTCTTCTTAGACGCCTTCTTACTCGCCTTGGAAATCACTTGTTGACGAAAGTGGCTGCTCTGAGCAGGTGTATGTGCCTGATCAGGAAAGATGGCCAGGTTATGCTGAAGATATCCACTCAAATTAGGTGTATATGCTTGACTTAGTTGTCCGTATGATATGGGGGAGTATGCCCCAAAACCCTCTTGGACTAGAACATATGTGTGTGTCTATTCTGAAGTAAATTGTTGATGTGTTACTCCATTGGTAGGGATAGATGTATGTGTCTTTCCCTGAGATGCCGCTGAAGTTGTTATAATATCCTGGCAGGCATCCAAAATATGAGCAGGGATTTGCTTCTGCTTTTTCACCATTGGTAGAATATGCTTGGTGACTTCAGTTTCCAGAACGGGGATATATGTCCATTCCATGATTGGAGTAGGTGTATGTGCCTGCTCCTTTCCTCCTTTTCCTGTCAGTGAATCCTGACAGTACTCAAGTGTGGGGGAAGAAAGTTAAGTCTGCCTCCTTTTTGTTGCCGGGGCTTTCCGACTAACTTCTCTGAATGCTACCAAGTGAGACTGTTGGTAGGCTTGATTAATACTAGCAGGTGTATGTGCCTGTTGATTGCACTTCGCCAAAAGTATTTGACGAGCTCCATCATATGTAGTTAGACGAGCCTGCTGACTAGCTAATGATGTATAAATAGGTGTATGTTCCTGCCTATAGTACTCTGCTGGAATTGCCTGGCGGGATTGATGTAATGCTGCCAGATGAGTCTGCTGGACAGTGGAATTAAAACGGGCAGGTGTATGTGCCCGCTCATTTCTTTCCACCATGTTAGGTTGGTGGACTTCTCCAGAGATGGCAGAGATGAGAACCTGCTCACTGTTGACCGGATTCCACCTCTGGTGATTCATCTTGCTTGCTCGGGTTTGAGGAACCTGAGCCGAACGCCTGGAGTCCGTACCCTCATCATGTTGAGGGCGTACATCCGCACGAGTCTGGAGGCAATTGTTGATAGGATCCCTCAGGAAGCACTCCTGCTTCTTTGAATTAAGGCCCTGAGGTACCTTCTCATTCACCTCCCCAGAATATGGGAGTGAATCGTGATTGCGTTCTGGGGATAACAACCTGAAACGGTTGGAGATGGTGGTTAGCACCGCCTGCTTCTTGATCACTGGTTATCGTTGTTCGGACGACTGGTGTGAGTTGTTCACTTGGAGGGCTTGTCGGGAAGCCTCCAAAGTTGGGATGGTACCATGTTGATGGTACTACTTAACCAGTGCATTTGATACCCAACGTTGAAGATGCTGAGTAGGTGATGTCATCCTTAGAGCGGATGATGATCTAACAGGAGTAGCAGCAGTGGCATTTGCAGCAGCAGTATTCACAGGTGTGAACTTGAGAGCAGTCATTCTGGAAATGCAGAAGATCTTGGAAAAGAGTGTCTGTTTGATATAACAGACATAATGAAGATAAATTCAGCCACTATATCTTTTGGTTGAGAAGATATGTCAATGATTGTTTTTGTTGGCCCTCTCATTGAGTTTTAAATAGGGGCCTATCAAATAGGTAAAACATCATTTTAACTTGGTTAAGGATTCACGTCTGGTTCACCATTTTTTGTTTCCCTCAGAATTTGGGGATGACCTCCTTGATTGAAGGTTCAAACATTCCAATCGGTTTCTAACGGGTTTGTTCATAGAACCGGAAACATCCAATGATTCTGCATCCATTTGGACCTACTTTCCAAAGGTAGGTGCTCATTAGTTTGTGGATTGATTAGGCTTAGGAATTTCCATTGGTCGAGAGGATGGGAGGTCAGATTCATCACACCTTTTTGAGGGGAATTATTGTCTACTCTGGGACTCTCTTTATATATTTAAGTTATGTTCATGAATCCTTATTACATTACCAAGTATTAAATGAGCTTTCCTTCATATCTTACAATCAATGATTAAATATGTAGGAAATTTAGAGAATCTTTTATATGTATTCGAGGTTCTTCATCGATAGAGAATAATCTGTATTTATTAGAGATTCTTGGTCAATGGTATCCTTCGACACATTTATATAGACGTTTCTCAGTCATTATGATGACCATGCTGGTTTTAAATCCACTCAGTGGGGCACTTGAAGTTTATTGTCATTCAGAGGGACATGGATTATTTCATAGTTGGGATCGAACTCGCAGATGGGCTACCTACGTATCCTTTGTTTAGAAAAGGAATCAGAACTTACGTAGTTCGAGTAAGGGAGTATGATGTTTATGATTGATGGCTCAAAGAAGGATGTCATAATTACTTTTACACTCTAATCATACATAATTCATGCTCGGTGTAAGAAACAAGAGGTATTGGTAAAAACCAGAAAATTGTGCCATGAAAGATGAAATCATAAGAAATAATGTGGGGCTTATGTATGTATGACTACCCAGATAAATGAAGATTAGGATTTACTTCAGGGAAGAAATCCAGGAATAGGGTCTATAAAGGTATATGTGATTCATGGAGATTTGAATACTCTAACTTGGGGCTTACTCTGGAAAAGGAGTCCCAAATTAGGAGAGAACTTATGATTGGGTTTTACTCCTGATAAGGAATCCCAGATCAAAGGTAAATTAGGACTTGTTAAGAGAAATTAGGACTGGGGATTACTCCTGAAAAAGATGCCCAGGTTAAGGGACTTGAAAAAATAAGGTACTTGGGGATTACTCCTAAGGAGGATGCCCATATTTGAGAATTTATGACTGGGGATTATTCCTGAAAAGGAGGCCCAGGTTAAGGGACTTGAAAAATTAAGGGACATGGGGCTTACTTTTAAGGAGGATGCTGAAACTCATGACCAATTGTCTCCTATCGATCGGTCAAAGTTCCGGTGCTCTGCTAATGTGTATAGCAGCACTCGGGTCAAATCCTCAGCGATGATACTTTGAAATAGTCGTTTGTTTTTAGTTGATTGTATTTTGATTAAGGGGGTTTATTTGAAGAGCTTAATTGAAATGATTGATTAACTATAATTTATTTAACAAATTTATAAAGATTGGGGTGAGTTCATCATTAGGTAGTTAAGCTTGTGAAATCCTTGAGCTTTGCTTTATATTGCATTAAATTAACACCCATGTCACAAGATGATTTTGATCGGAATTCCCAAGTGTTAAAGCTTTAATCCAAGCCGTAACTTAACTTAGGTTTCTAATAATTACCATTACTTGTTTATGGTAGTGTATTTGTGGTTCCAATAATCCATGGAATTCGCATATTAAACAAAACATGTCATTAATCCATGACATATAAAGTTCAACATACATAATATTAATTTAAAGAACACTCGTCGAGAAAAAGCTCTCAATCACTTAACATACCTAAATTATAACTCACACCAATTAAATATTTACCCAGACATTAAAATTATTACTAATATTGTTATAATGATTATGGTGATGAATTATAAAGATAAGAAAAAGAAAGGGACAAGATAAGAGTAGTGCGCCGAACACACACACAAACGATAAAGAAAATTAAAAATGGATTTTCGATTGAATGAGGAAGCAGAAGAATGGAAGGGGATTCAACTGAATTTAAACTATTTTAAGAACATAAATATTAAACTACAGATTGTGTATGAGAATAAGAGATATTGAACAAGTAACATTCATTAAAATAGAATTACAAAGAAAGAGACTTACAAAATTACAAAAATGAAGAACATGAAATTAAGTTAAAACAAAGAGAGGATGAAAGGTCTCTCAAGTGAAAAATTGAGTATGGAAGATCCTCCCAAGCCTTTGGTAAGGCTTTGGTCGTGCCAATATGTTCTCCTCTCTTCTGAAATGCCAACCCCTCTCAAGGAGAGAAGGGGAGAGTATTTATATCCCAAGGAGTGGACTGTTTGCATTCCCAATCTGTCCCTCCACTTGCATCACCAATTTGGCTATTCAAATAGCCGAATCTCTAAATAAATCCTTGTTAAAAGTTGTAGATAATAACGTTTTCAGACTACTTTCAAAATTTGGAGGCATTTGGACAAGTGGATCCAGCATTATGGCGGTTTTATTAAACAAAGGTAAACTGTCCATTTCTATCCATGCTTTTTAGATGGCCACAATGTGAATGGATTTTGGAACTGGAAGACGCCTTCAAATCCGAATGGTTTCTACAACAAAGTCTGCCACCTATATCTCCTATTTCACACTGAACAATCTCAAATCGCTTTAATTCTTACATCATGAGCTATGTCATGAATACTATACTGATTGTAATTCTCTTCCAGAATGGTGGGCTGGACTTCAATGCTTCATTTGGGCCCCTTGTACTTAGATTTGGGCCATGAAATATTTATCCAAGATGACATGTAGTGTCCCCCAAATTATTGTGGAGAGTTAATGTTTTTGGACTTCTATATTGAGCCCAATAAATCAATATTCAAGGCTGGTCCAGTTTGTTCACAGATTCTTTGGTCTTGTTTGTGAGGACCATATGGCCCTTCAAATGGCAGAATTGTCTCATGGTACCTTATAATGTAATGTTGTATATTAAAAGGAGAATCCTAAAAAACAATAACCACACAATGTGGATCAGTATAGTGATAGTTATTATTAAAACATTAAACTGACTCAATTGGACTACTTCTAAAAATGCTCAAAAATTACACTTAATATTAAAACATTAATATTTCACACAAATTATGCACATTTAATATAAAATCAGTAAATAGGGAATATAATAAGTCATGAAAATATTAATAACATCAAATCCCCCACACTTATTTTTGTGCATGTCCTCATGTGCAACAAATATAAAAACATGACAAAATCATTTTTACTCACCAACAGATTTTAAAATTTTGTTTTCTCTAATCAGGGGAGGTTTAGACTATTTCACTCATCCATTTTGAATTCCATCACAAGTTGTTACAGAAACAATGTTCCAAAACTAATTCATTTTTTCATGCTCAAATTTAGAAATGGAAAATGTGGACACTCAAAACTCACACCTCTCAAGATGATAAAATTTATTTGTGGAGGTTCACTCTTTCACCAACCAAAAGTGAAAATCTTAGAGTTTGAAAAGAGCTCTCAGCTTAAAATCCATATCCAAAGTGCAAAATAATCAAGAGGTCTTTTTAAGGGGGTTTTCTGTGGCTATGGGATGGTAGGAATATAATGTCCAAGAGAGAGAAGAAGAGGGTTAAAATACCAACATAGAAAGAGCAATGCACATTTTTTTGAAATAAAACATGGAAGGAAATGAAAACACATATTTACAAGGGAATGATTATGTGAATAAAGACACAATAGAGGAAGAAAATATAAAGGTAATGAGAAGATGAAATATTTACAAAACACAAAACTTCTCCCAAAAAGAATACAATGCAAGTGTTCTTTTTTTTCTTTTTTTTCGAAAGTTTAACTTGGAAAAGATCTCACACTCATAACCCATCCCATGATGTATCTCCTCCCGACACTAATTGTAATAGTTATAACAAGATAAAAGGTTGATGAAGAGTGATTTTTGACCTACCCAAGACACAACCCATTTTTTTCATCATTTTTTTTTATTTTTTTATTGATTTTTTTCGAATTTTTTTGAACACTTTTCAATATCATTTGTACAATACATTCCCAAATCCCAATGAATGACAAACTCCCCCCCACACTAAAATAGATGATTTCCCTCAAGCATATGATAACACACCGGAATTTAAGGAAATGATACCCAAAAATGAAATCCATTCCCCCCCACACTTAAATTTCAAAAACTTATGCAATGAAAATTCATGTTGATATTGGGTGGGATAAGGTATTGGGCTTGTAATGTGGATATCAAAGAAAACGTTTTCATAGGCTCGAAGGGGATTTCAAAAGGAGGATTAATGTAAGGGAAATGGGGGGCTATTTGGCTATTGTGATTCTCATGTGTTTTAGAAAATTCCTCTATCATATTAATGCACACTAAGGTAGAAAATTCAGCTCGAAGGTGCACAAACTCAAGACTCACAAATGGGGGTGAAAACACACATTTTGAAAAGATGGCCATAGGTGGCCTTGGCATGAAAGCAAATGTTGTTCCTCACAGTTTGGGAAAAGCATTTTCCAAATCAAAAATTGAGCATTCAAAATTTGTTAATTTTGACACAAAATTCTTTATCCAAAGTCATAATGAAAATACAAAATTTTTGAGATGAAAACATGTTTGTTAACTACCCAAAATGGTTGTACAAAATTTCAAAACTCGATGGTGAGTAAGCATGACTCTTTAATTTTTTTGTATTTTTTTAAGTGATTGTTTTCTTGGTTTTTTTAGTTTTTTAGGTTTTTATATTTTTTTGTTTTTTTATAAAGATACAGCCACAAAAAAAAGAGAAAGTGAAAAAGAAAGGTTTTGAAAAAGAAAGTGGTAAAAAAAATTAAAGAGAGAGGAAAAAGAAGAAAGAGGTAGAGAGAGGAAGAGATAGAGAGAGTTTAAGGGAAAGAGGTTCCCCCTGGTTTGGATTTGGCGGGTCGCCTTCTCCATCTAGTGGTAGGTCGGCTAGAGAAGTTGGGGAGCCAGTGGAAGTCGAGGTTGATCCAAGATTGTGGGATGTTACCTGAAAAAGAAAAATCATTATTCATATAATGAAAAACTAAAAAGAAATTAAAATTTCATAAAATTAAAAAGAAAACATGGGTTTCCTCCCAAGAAGCGCTGCATTTATTTGTCTACAGCTAGACAGTTGCAGTGGACTACCCATAGTCTGACGATGGCCATCGTATTTTCTCAACTCCAGTGTGCTTCCAGAAAAACTTTTTCTTTGGGAGGCATGATGATTCATTGGATAATTTCTTCCCATCCTTGTTGGTGTTCTTGAAATTCAATGGGGTTGGAAAGAGAATATTTCTATCCTCACTTTTCTTTTCAACCTAAGGAATGATGTTATCCACAATGTGCTGGTTTTCTATGCTTGGAAATTCAGGAAGATGGCTCAATTCTGATGGTTCATTTTTGTAAGGATCAGATAACACAGAACCACAGTATGAGATCCCAATTGTTTTTAACTCGTTTATTTAATCACTTACCGATGTAGAGTAATGAGGATCAGTGGAGTCATAATACTTAATAAAATTTTCAATTTCCTTTATGTCATTGTTGTTCGCCAAAGAATTGACAATTTCAACCTCACCAGTGATCACTTTATTAATTAGGGAACAAATGTCACAACCTTCTCTCCCATCAACACAATGTAAAAAAATTGTTTTGGGGTTCACCTCACATGTAACTGAATTTTCAGAATCCTAGATAGGAAATGATGAATGTGGGATAATCATATTTGAATCAATAAATGAGCATTCTAGTTCATTTTCTTTATTACTATCCATGTTGGAGCATTGAAGCTCAGAGGTGAGATGAGATTACAAAGAGTATTCAAGATCCTTTAGATCAATGTAGTTTTCATTTGTAATGTCAACATCAACTTCTCCATCAATCACTTGGTTAATGAGGATGAAATATTCACAAACTCCTATATTAGTAGAACAAGAATAAAATGATGGATTAGGATTCAACACACACTTAGAGGGAGTTTCAGAAGCATAGATAGTGAATACAAAGTGATCCTCAGATGGGTATCGCATGGCTTGGAAAATGTTGAACTTGACCAGTTGGTCACCGAATTCCATGGATAGGATTCCAGTATGGACATCAATTTTGGTTTCAGATTTCATAAGGAATGGTCTTCCTAGAATCAGAGGATATTTGCAAGAATTTGTCTCACCTTCCATGTCAAGGACATAGAAGTCAGCTGGGAAGATAAGATCATTTACTCGAACAAGGACATCCTCAATTATTCCCTCGGGACTGGCTGTGCTTCGATTGACTAATTGAATGAGTGCAAGGGACCTAGACCAAGGTTAGAGAATATGGATTTGGTCATGACATTAATTGAGGCTCCTAGGTCTATGAGTGCATCATCAAAGTTCGAACATCCAATTTGGCATGGAACTGTAAAGTTCCCTAGATCTTTTCACTTTATGGGAATAGACTACTGGGTGGAAACATTTTCAAAGGTCCTAAGTTACCTCTTGTGGGTGCACAATTCCTTAAGAAACTTGGCATACTTAGGAATTTGTTTTATGGCATCTAAGAGGGGAATGTTGACTTTAACACATCTAAACATGTCAAGAATTTCAGGATCAGGTTCAAAGGACTTCCTTGTTTTAGAAACAGCTTGAGGAAAAGGAATTGGATTCCTAAGTGGAATGGAAGGAGGTGAGGGAATAGTTTCAGGTTCCTTTTCAGGTTTCTTTTTTTTTTCATTTTCTAGGTCAACATTCAAAGGAGGGCTAGAGGACTTATCTTGAGGCATAGAAAGTTGCTTTCCTGATCTAAGTGAAATTGCACTTACATTACCCTTAGGGTTGGGTAATGGTTGAGCTGGGAGTTGGGAAGAATTTGATTGTTGTTGCTGGCTCAGGTGGGATGCAAGTTGACCTATTTGAGTTTCAATGTTTTTAAGGATAGAACGGGTGAAGGAGGCAAGATCTTCCACTACACTTTCCCATGGTTTCTTGGAAGAAGAGGCTTGTCTCGGATTTGGATTGCCTTGATTTTGGTTCTTGGGAAATCGATTGTATTGGTTTTGGAATTGGGAAGGCTCACTAGGATAATGGAATCCAGGAGGAGGATTGTTCCTTTGAGGTTGAGGAACAAAAGGATAAGGTTGATGGAAGTTACCACCACCTTGACAATATTGGAATTGGTTTGGGTTTTGAGGAGGGAATTGAGGGGGGTGAGACATTGGGTTACCATACCTAAGGCCTTGGTTATAGGAAGAGGAGAAGGGCTCAGAGTGAGGTTGGTTGAAGTTTCTAACAAACTGACCTGATAGTTGAGGATTGGTGTTCCGCTGAGAATATGCTACATTGAGCTCCATTGGTACAGATAAATCAGATTGATCCTCTTGAAGTTGTGGACATGTGTCAGTTGGATGAGATGGAGAGTTGAAGATTCCACAGTTTTTGACAGGTCCAGGAAACATTGATTACAGAGAAGACGAGGTTGGGGATTTGGTAGCCACAACTAGTTGTCGCACAAGACCTGTAAGTTCACTCATCCACTCGATCATTTTGTTCGGTTGAATTGATTGATTATCTTGGGCTTGTTTGACTTGAGAATGTGCTCGAGTATGGAATTGTTGTGTGTTTGCAGCCATGTTACTTATGAGATCTCTTGCAGCTGCAGGAGTTTTATCAACAAGAGCACCGCCACTTGCGGCATCTATGAGAGTTCTCTCCATAGACAATAACCCCTCATAGAATTATTAGATCAAGAGTTGGTCAGGGATTTGATGGTGTGGGAAGGTTGCAAAAAGATTTTTTAACCTCTCCCAATACTCATGGAGTGGTTCACTTGGTAACTGACGGATACCACTTATTTCCTTTCAGATAGAAGCAGTACGAGAAGCAGGAAATAATTTCTCTAAGAAGAGTCGATTCATGTCATTCCATGTGGTTATGGAACCAGGAGGAAGGTAATAGAGCCATGACTTAGAAGTGTCATTTAGGGAGAAATTTAATGCTTGAAGTTTGATTTTTTCTTCTTAAACCCCTTGAGGCTTCATGGTAGAGCACACCACTTGGAACTCTTTAAGGTGGAGATGTGGATCCTCACCGGCTAGCCCGTGAAAATGAGGAAGAAGATGAATCAAACCCGAATTGAGTTCAAAGTCAGCCTCTATGTTTGGATATTTAATACCAAGAGGTTGATAATTCATATCAGGGGTAGCAAGTTCTTTTAGGGTTTGTTCTCTAGGATTGTCCATTTCAATTTCAACTGGTTGGATGAGGACTGATTCTTGAATTATTTGAGTATCTCTTATGTTCCTCCTAAGTTGGCGAAGTGTTCGATCAATTTCAGGGTCAAACAAATCTGAGGGATTGTTTGGAAGGATACGGGGAATTCATATAGATTTTGGAATAAATAGGAAGACGGGTTTTTCTTTTTATTTTTTTCCATTTATGATTTTTAAGAGGAAGACGGGTTTTTCTTTGTGTTTTTTTTTCAATTTTTTTTAAAAATTTTGTTTTTTTTGGTTTTTTTTACAATAACTAGAAAATAATGACTACTTAAAGCACCATCCCCGGCAACAAATCCATTTTAAATGCACGGCTGATTGCCGCCTATCGACCAGTCAAAGTTCCGGTGCTCTGCTAATGTCTATAGCAGCACTCGGGTCGAATCCTCGGTGATGATACTTTTAAATAGTCGTTTGTTTTTAGTTGACTGTATTTTGATTAGGGGGGTTTGTTTGCAGAGTTTAATTGAAATGATTGATTTACTATAATTGATTTAACAAATTGATAAATATTGGGGTGAGTTCATCATTAGGTAGTTAAGCTTGTGAAATCCTTGAGCTTTGCTTTATATTGCATTAAATTAACACCCATGTCACAAGATGATTTTGATCGGAATTCCCAAGTGTTAAATCTTTAATCCAAGCCGTAACTTAACTTAGGTTTCTAATCATTACCATTACTTGTTTATGGTAGTGTATTTTTGGTTCCAATAATCCATGGAATCCACATATTAAACAAAACATGTCATTAATCCATGACATATAAAGTTCAACATACACAATATTAATTTAAAGAACATTTGTCGAGCAAAATCTCTCAATCACTTAACATACCTAAATTATAACTCACACAAATTAAAGATTTACCCAGACATTAAAATTATTACTAATCTGGTTATAGTTATTATGGTGATGAATTATAAAGAGAAGAAAAAGAAAGGGACAAGATAAGAGTAGTGCGCCGAACACACACACAAATGATGAAGAAAATTAAAAATGGATTTTTGATTGAACGAGGAAGAATAATAAGGGAAGAGGATTCAACTGAATTTAAACTATTTTAAGAACATAAATATTAAACTACATATGGTGGACGAGAATAAGAGATATTTCATACGTAACTTTCATTAAAACAGAATTACAAATAAAGAGACTTACAAAATTACAAAAACGAAGAACATGAAATTAAGTGAAAACAAAGAGAGGATGAAAGGTCTCTCAAGTGAAAACTTGTGTATGGAAGATCCTCCCAAGCCTTTGGCAAGACTTTGGTCATGCCAATATGTTCTCCACTCTTCTGAAATGTCAACCCCTCTCAAGGAGAGAAGGGGAGAGTATTTATAGCCCAAGGAGTGGACTGTTTGCATTCCCAATATGTCCCTCCCCTTGTATCGCCAATTCAAACAGCCTAATATCCAAATATATCCTTCTTAAAAGTTGTATATAATAAAGTTTTCTGACTACTTGCAAAATTTGGAGGCATTTGGACAAGTGGATCAAACGTTATGGCGGTTTTATTAAACAAAGGTAAACTGTCCATTTCTATCCATTCTTTTTCGATGGACACAATGTGAATGGATTTTGGAACCAGAAGATGCCTTCAAATCCGAATTGTTTCTTCAACAAAGTCTTCCAACTATATCTCCTCTTTCACACTGAAAACTATCAGCTCTCTTTTATGCTTACATCATGAGCTATGTCATGAATACTATACTGATTTTAATTCTCGGCCAGAATGGTGGTCTAGACTTCAATGCTTCCTTTGGGCCCCTTGTACTTAGATTTGGGCCTTGAAATTTTTATCAAAGATGAAATGTAGTGTCCCCCGAATTATTGTATAGATTTAATGTTTTTGGACTTCTGGATTGATCCCAGTAAATAAATGTTCATGGCTGGTCCAGTTTGTTCACAGATTCTTTGATCTTGTTTGTGATGACCATATGACCCTTCAAATGGCAGAATTGGCTCATGGTACCTTCTAATGTAATGTTTTATATTGAAAATAGAATACTAAAAAACAAGAACAAAAAAATTTGTATTATTATAGTGATAGTTATTATTAAAACATTAAACTGACTCAATTGGACTACTTCTAAAAATGCTCAAAAATTATACTTAATATTAAAACATTAATATTTCACACAAATTATGCACATTTCATATAAAATCAGTAAAGAGGGAATATAATAAGTCATGAAAATATTAATAACATCATATGCCCATATTTGAGAATTATGACCAGGGATTATTCCTGAAAAGGAGGCCTAGGTTAATGAATTCTCTCATCTTAAAGGATGAAGTTGAATGAATGAAATCTCAATCTTTAGTGACATAATGATTTGTAAATCACTAGGTTTTGAGAGATATTCCACCAAATTCCTTTCATATAAGGAAGTAAAATAAAAAAATCATGCCATAAATGTCTTTAAAGAGTGTATTGAAGATCGAATCTTTAATAGGAGAGGTGGAATGGCATAAGAGGGGTGAAATGGGCAAGAAGGACACCCAAAAAGGCAGGGGCGCGCAAGTCCTGGTAGGCGCGCAGGTACTGCGTGGGTGCGCAAGTATGGGTCACGCAGGTATACCTGCGCGACACATGTGTACTTGCGCGTTTGTAAACCATCATGGTAATACTTGGGCGATCCTTGACCAATGCCTTTAGAATTATCCTGAGGTTCTTCTAAAAGAGAGGCGCGTAAGTTTTGGTGAGGAAGTAGGGCGGCGCGCAAGTATGTTCATTTCCCTTAAGGGTAAAACACCTTAGGCACGCAAGTGTTAGTGAATTATAACACTTAGACCATACTCCTCTTGTTTAGACCTTCCATTATAGGTAAAGAATTACCTTAAAAGTGTTCGGAAGACCTAAATAAGAGACTTGGGCGTTCATAGATCTAAATCTGAATTCTGGAAAAAATCCCCCCCTTGAATGGGGGCCCACAGGGTATATTTATAGGCTGAAGAAGGCCCCGGGTGGTTATCCTTTAGGGCGCACAAGTCACATGTGCGACCATTAGGCGTCACGCAAGTGGACTTGCGCGACAGTGATGGAACTTGCGCGGCACATGTGATTTTGAAACTTTGTTCATGCCTTTGTCGATTTTTGATGTTTTCTTCAAAGGATGAATCAATTTGTGCTAAGTCATTACCATTTACATTCTTTTTAGACAATGTGATGAAAAAAGAGCGTCAACACGCATACATGGGATTTCCAGACCGGTAACCACGTAACAAGGAAGTACATGCCGTGTTAGATTAATCTACACGTCGTGTACTCCAAAATTTCCAAAGTAGAGAAAACACGCCAAATCCCCCGATGTGAACTTTGGATAAAGGGTGAAAATAAATACACAACGTGTAAATATAAACTACACATTGTGTACTTTCCAGAAATGTAATTTCACCAGGTTTCCTCCAAAAGGACAAAGACCTGTACAAGGGGCATGGATGAGAAGAATCTCAAGGAAATTTAGAAAGGAATTTATGATAAAAATTTATTAATTATAAGATCATAATTAATTAATTTCAAGCGCGACTTATCTTAAATAATAGAACGATTAATAGAATTTGAATTCTAAATATGGTTAAATGTCATTGAATGCTATGGATGATCATGAGATAGACCAAATGCCCTTTCTATGTGTGTTTGGTTTCATTTAAATTTGTTTAATTTAAATTCATTGTCCTGTGAGCCTTCTTCCAATAAAATGTAGGTCCTGCGAGCTCATGGTTTCTTTAATGTAAACCCCATGTAATGAAGGATCTCCCAAGCCAAAGGATATGGTTCGAAACCCAAATCTTAGGCGAAACCAACCCAAGAAGATACAAAGGTGGATAGGTGGGACCTGTAAAACATGAACCATCGGTTCAAGGTGTTTTTTCCCTAGGTCGGGGTTAGCTTATCAAAACTGCTAGATAATCTAACCAATAAAAGCTCATGATCATGCCATCTTATTTTATTTCTGTCTGATTTCATGGTTTATTTATTATATATGTGTTTTCACGATAACATAATTAATAAAATGAAAAAGCATGAAAATATAGAATTATATAAAAACCAGACTATGCGTAAACATTATCAGAACATGGTTAATCACTTAAGTAAGAATCACTTAATATTAACAAGCATTTGATAATGAAAAACTACACATAAAGGATTAAAATCCCTCAATACCATATTAAGTCAGACCAAACCTTCCATTACATGATTAAGGGACAGACTCAATAAAACTATGTGTTTGACCAACCCTTGTTGGGACACTTACTTTTATAAAGGAATCCCTTATGAAAGGTTTCAGGTGGACTTAACCATATTACATCAAGAGGAGTATCCATTGCTATACTTGATGTAATATTGAAGGTAAGAGTTGAGGAAATCCAAGTCAGGATTTCAGGATTGGGAAGTCCACTCAACAGATCAAGGAACTGTAGGCTCATTGTTTTCATAGACCTGCCTACCTAAATACCTTCAAATAGCTTGACCAACCCTTGTTCGGGTTATGAGAAGGGGAGTATGGATCCTTTCCACTATAATGTCAAAGAAACTGGACATTCCTAGTTCAATGGTAAGGGCCATTGGGACTTGATAAAATAGTGGGAGACTTAATAAAATTTATTATTTCTCATAAAATGTAATCAAGAAAGTGATGATAAATCTACTCTTTTTAATTTGTAGAATCAATATGACAAACTCATATACCACATTTTATCTGTGATCAATTCTGGATAAAGACAACATCCTCACTGGCAGTAACTTTTAGGAATGGTTTAGGTGCCTTCGGGTTATCTTACACCATGAACAAAAGTTTTACGTGATAGAGTCCTCACTTCCTAATTCTCTTTCCCTAAGGGAGAGTGATGAAGATTTCGTTCTCTATGATCAACATTTGAGCGATTAACTCGATGTTCAATGATTGATGATGTCATCAATGTCTAGTGAGCTCATGAAGTCTCATGAAGACATGGATGCCTACAACATGCTCGAGCACCTCCGTGGTCTATACCAGGAGAGAGCAAGACAGAAAAGGTTTGAGATCTCCAAGGCTCTATTTAAGAGAAATCTTGGAGAAGGTGCCCCATCTGGGCCTCATGTTGTCAAGCTCATTGTCTACATTGAGCGCTTGTAGTTTCTAGGGTTTAAACTCCCTGAAGAACTGGGTACCGATATCATTCATGAATCACTACCCCAGATCTTCTCAAACTTTGTTGTGAACTTCAACATAAACAACATTGAGAAGTCTCTGTCTGATCTTTTTATCCTCATTCTCCAAGTGGACAATGACATGAAGCATGAAAATCCTTCTGTACTTATGGTGAATAAAAGGAAAGGGAAGGCGAAGAACTTTAAGCCCAAAGCTTCTTCAATTCCTTCAAAGAAAAGGAAGATCAAAGGGGAGTCAAGAGAATAAGATGTTGCTTGTTTCCCATGTGGAAAGAAGGGACACTGGAAGAAAAACTGCACCCATCCAAGGAAGCAAGGGGAAGCTTCAAGTGCGTTTGTCATTGAATGCAATCTATATGTTTGTACAAATTGGGTATTAGATACAGCTTGTAGTGCTCACATATGTATCTAAATGCAGGAAGCAGGTAGATTCAGGAAGATTGATCGAGGGGAGGTAGATCTACGAGCATCCAATGGAGCCAGACTTACTGCTGTAGCTATTGGGGACTACCACCTCACATTGCCAACTGGAATGATCTTGGTGTTAAAGGGTTGTTATTATGTGCCTTATGTTACTAAAAATATTATTTCAGTATCCAGATTATATATTGATGGATTCATCTTCAAGTTTGGAAATGAATGTTTCTACTTTTATAAACATAGAATTTGTTTTGGTAGATCACATTTATATAAAGACCTTTATGTGTAAGACTACACAAACCAAGTAATGGAAATCAATGAAAAAGTTAATTCACATGAATCGTACCATACCCAAATTTGGAATCACCGGCTAGGTCATGTAAATGAGAAACGTTTGAAAAAATTACATCAAGATGGGTATTTAGATTCTTTCAAACTAAAACCACTTGGTGTATGTCATGCGTGTCTACAAGGAAAAATGACCAAATCCCCATTTAGTGGGAAATGTGAAATGGCTAAAGATCTTCTATAATTAGTTCACACAAATGTGTGTGGACTATTTCTAGTTGAAGCAAGGGGTGGGTTCTCGTACTTCATAACTTTTACTGATTATTTTAGTAGATATGGATATATTTACCTAATAAGGTATAATTCAGATTCTTTTGATTGGTTCAAAGAATAAAAGAATAAAGTTGAGAACCATCTTGGTAAGAATATTAAGAAACTCCACTCATAAAGAGGAGTATAATATCTTAATCAGGACTTCATTGATTTCTTACGGGATTTTGGGATTCTATCTCAACTCACTCCCCCTTACACACCTCAGTGGAATGGTGTAAGTGAAAGGAGGTACCGCACCCCGTTGGACATAGTGAGATCAATGATGAGTCATGCGATTCTTCCATTATCCTTTTGGGGATATTTATTACAAACAGAAGCACACATACTAAACCATGTACCAACTAAATCGATAAATGGTATTCCATATGAGTTATGGAGTGGACGCAAAGCCATGTTTTCAAATTTACATGTGTGGGGTAGAGAAGCATTTTTAAGGTCTCTTTAGGTAACAAACTTGCACCTCGAGGCACAAAGTGTATCTTTATAGGATATCCCAAGGAAACAAGGGGATATTACCTATAAAACCCCTCTAATAAAAAGGTAACAGTGTCAAGACACACCATATTCCTTAAGAGGGATCACATCTCCAAAAGAGATAGTGGGAGAAAGATATACATCAATGAAGTCGAGGCTCAAGATACACAATATTTGGTACAAGAACAAATTCCACAAATCCCCGTGAAAAAGAAATATGTTCCAGAGACACAAGAACTGCATAGGAGCACAAGAGAGGTGAGAGAACCAGAACGATATGGTTTTATTGTCACTGAGGATGGTGACTCATTATTGGTTGAAAATGATGATCCTCTTACCTATTAGGAAGCAGTTGAAGGCACAGACTCTACCAAGTGGCAAGAATCCATGAATTCTGAAATAGATTCGATGTGCCAAAACCATGTCTGGATTTTGGTAGATCCTCTAGTTGATGTAAATTCTATTGGTAATAAATGGGTATTCAAGAAGAAACTGTACATGGAGGTTCAATTCATCACCTATAATGCATGACTGGTTGCTAAAGGTTTTAGACAGCATTAAGTAATTGACAATGATGAAACCTTTTCACTGGTTGTGATGCTGAAATATATCAGAATCCTATTGTTCATTGCTGCTTACCATGACTATGAAATTTGGAAAATGGATGTCAAAACAACATTACTTAATGGTAACCTCCAAGAAGATGTCTACATGACACAACCTAAAGGTTTTGTGACTCCAAAGGATGCCAAAAAGGTATGAAAGTTGCAGAAATCCATTTATGGATTAAAGCAAGCATCATGGTCATGGAACATTCGTTTTGATGAAGCTGTAACAGAATTTGGCATTGTTAAGAATGAATGTGAGCCTTGTGTCTACAAGAGGTTTAGTGGATGTGAAGTTGTTTTCATAATAGTATATGTTGATGAAATATTACTAATTGGAAACGAAGTACCCATCTTACAGTCAGTTAAGGAATGGTTAGATAAATGATTCTCCATGAAAGACTTGGGAAAGGTAGCATATATTCTTGGGATCAAGATCCATCGTGATAGATCCAATAGAATGCTGGGCCTGAGTCAAAGCACATACATTGACAAGATATTGAAGAGATTTATTATGGAATAGTCCAAGAGGGGATTGTTTCCAGTGTCACATGGAATTCATCTTTCCAAGAAAATGTGTCCTCAGACACATGAGGAAAGAAAGAAAATGGGAAGGATCCCTTACGCATCCATGATTGGGTCAGTCATTTATGCTATTCTATTTACAATGCTAGATGTTTCTTATGCATTAAGTATGGTAGAAAGATATCAAGTCGATCCAGGAGACCGCCATTGGATGGCAGTCAAGACTATCCTTAAGTATCTAAGGCGTACTAAGGATATGTTCCTAGTTTATGGAGGAGATGAGGAACTAGTCATCAGTAGACATGTAGATTCTAGTTTCTAGACTGATCAAGATGACATGAAGTCACAGACTGGATACATCTTTAGTTTTAATGGAGGTGTAGTGAGCTGGAAGAGCTCAAAGAAAAGTGTGGTGGAAGATTCTACAGCAGAGTCTGAGTATATCGCAGCTTCTGAGGCAGCTAAAGAAGCAGTATGGATGCGAAGATTCGTCCAAGAATTGGATTTTGTACCTAGAATTAAAGATCATATCACACTCTATTGTGATAATACTGCAGTGGTGGCACTTGAAAAAGATCCAAGGTCACATCAGTGGACAAAGAACATACTTCAGAAGTATCATCTCTTGAGGGATTTTTCTCAGAGAGGTGAAGTTGTAGTGAGCAGTATTTCCACGGAAGAAAACTTGGCGGTCCCCTTGAATAAAGCCTTGACTCAACAGAAACATGATCATCATGTGAGGTCTATCGGACTAAAAGTCGTAGGCAGTTGGCTCTAGTCCAAGTGGGATTTTTTAGGGTTGGTGTCCTAATAACCAACTGTTTTGTACTTTGATTACGTGAAAGTTCACTTATTATATATTTTTCATTGTTCTGCATGACTATTATATAATAATGTCTTGGAATATTTGTTTCATTGATAAGGTCATGTAAGATCGCCACTATGATGAGAACCTTGAAAAGATATAACAATATTCATAAATAAAGTTATCTAGTTGGATGACATACTATGATTGGAAACATAGTATACAGACCATCATGTGTGAGTACTCGTAAGAAGATGAGACACTCACTCATGGAGTTTACACTTGGTAATCTCCAAGATGGGAGATTATGAGAACATACCCACTAGTAGTAATTCTTCATGTTTTGGTTTCATCGAACATTTCTATCTACGAGCGTGTATAATGGTCCTTAGACTGGAAGATTATCATTAACTCATGTCATGACTCGCACACTTAGATTTTCTGATGAAAACCGTCATGAAGACAGTTGGTGGGAAGTATGGTATGTTGGGTGTGTCACGAATGTCATGTTGTTAATGGATAAGTCGAGGAAGGATTTTTCCCTTCCATATTTATGGAAGTAGACATCTCGGGCCCTTTTATTGAAATAGAACTTTTGAACAAATGCCATGGACATGGTGACATGACGAGTTTATTTCTGGAAGTCAAAGAATGAAAGATCAAGCATATATGTTTATGACACTGCCATGAAACCTGCTTGATGAGATATTGAGACAAAGGGATTAAATTTCACAGTAAGCGTTCATATGAGGTGACACGTCAATGCAGAGTCAACTTCTTTCTCTTGGGTGCCTTGACCCGTTTCCAGACAATAATCTTGGACTTTAGGCAAGCTCGCTTAATGCCAACAAGAAAGAGGCCTAGAGGGTCACACACTAAGTGTATCCAAGTATATCCAGTAGAATATAGAATATTCCCATACGTGGTTTCATAATTATTCAAGGAATCTTAAATCATTTTAATGATGGAGGAATATGGAAATGAAAAACAAGATATACACATCGTGTATTAATGATTACACGTCATATAGTTTTTCATGGAAAACAAGTACACACCATGTATTAATGATTACATGCCGTGTAATTTTCATTTTAGAAAGGAAATGGAAAAACAAGTACACGCCATTTATTAATGATTACACGTCATGTAGTTTTATGGAAAACAAGTACAAGCCGTGTATTAATGATTACACGCTGTGTAGTTTTCCAGTCGGGATTTTGAGGATAAAATATTGTTTTATTGAATGATGTTTATTATAATCAAAGTGGGCTCATATAAAGGAATTAATTATTCGACATGGGGGTTTTCAATAAGAGTCAATGAAATAAATAAAAGGTGTAACATGTTTATTTATTGTCATAACTCTACAACCTCAAACCCGATTATAAATATCCTCACAACCCAAACTCTTTTTCTACACAAGAGAATCGTTGTGCACAACAATTATGAAGAATTATTTCAAGGCTGAAAGAACCTATTTCTCCAAGAATGCTCTCAAGACCGAGAGAGATCCTCTTCCATCAGATCAAGACGATCTAAGGCAGACAACGCAAGCAAAGGTTTCTCCACGCTAGCACCCGGAGACTACTTTGGTGACGTCCATAGATACGAGGTGCATGTGTGGATCACTGCTAGAGGAAGTCTACACTTGGATTCTATGATTCAATAACGAATCATATCGGAACATGATCAAGAACATCAACTAAGAAATAACACCCAAAAGTTACTTATTTTCAATTAATTAAATTAAATATAATCAACTTGTGGTGATCCTCTTTTGTGGTTTCAGGAACTTTCTTCTTCTTTGTCTATTTCTATGAATCTATCCATGGAGACTAGCATTTATCATCGTATTAATCCCAGATTGATCATTTCTAATGACAAAAATCCAAGTGGGCACATCCACCCACATGCTTCTGCTGCACCCAGAACCTTCAATGCATTCTAAGTAATTCCATCATGTTGTGGATCACTTCATGGAAATTTTACCTAATGAATTATTTGGTTCATCTCCTGTGGGTGAGGTAGATTTCACCATTGATCTAGTGCTTGGAGTAGAACCAGTATCCATTCCTCCTTATAGAATGAAACCTACTGAGCTCCAAGAACCCAAGAAGTTGTTGGAAGTCTTAGAAGAAAAGTGTTTTATAAGACCCGGTACTTCCCTATGGGGTTCACCTATCCTTTTCTCTAAGAAGTTGGATGGTACCCTTAGTGTGTGCATGGATTTCCATGAGTTTAACTAGCTAGTAGTTAAGAACTGTTATACAATACCTCATATAAGTTACCTCTTTGACTAGTTTTGAGGAGAAATAGTTTTCTATAAGATCAATTTGAGGTTAATCTATCATTAGGTGTGTGTTGGACCATCTGACATACCAAGTACCATGTTCTATATTAGATATCTATTGTATGAGTATCTGGTTATGCCGTTTGGCCATAAAAGCACACCAATTATTTTCATGGATCTGATGAATCAGGTTTCCCACTCAAATTTGGTTTCTTTTGTGGTAGACTTTGTGGATGATATCTTGGTGTATTTTTATACTCAACAAAACCATGAAAGAAATCCTGAGATCATGTTGAATACATTGATAGAGCATCAATTGTATTCTAAGCTCACCAAATTACACTTTTGGATCGATAATGTTCACTTACTAGGTCATACCATTTCATATGATGGAGTATATGTTGAACCAGAGAAGGTGAGAATCATGGTTCCATGGTAGAAGATTAAGAACATCATCAATGTATGTATTTTTTTGGGGCCAGATAATTATTACAAGAATTTCATCACTTACCATGCGTCGACTCACCTCTCATGGGATTGAATAAAATGGGTGTGAAGTTCTTTTGGCATGAAGCTTTTGAGAAAACCTTTTAGGGGTTGAAAGGGAGGATGACTTCAATGAAGATCCTGATTCTTCTAAATATGGGTAGGAGCTATATAGTTTATTATATGGATAGAATTGTTTGTTAAAGACATCATTGGTGGTGGATTACTGAGTATATCTAACACCCTACATGGGTCTCCTTTGGTACTCAAGACGAATTCCTGATTTTAGGTGTAGATAAAGGGTAGTGCCCATATTATAATGTTTGATCCTAAGTACTAGAATGGAGTATGGGATAAGAGGACCAATCATATGCTTATGATGCTAGTATAAGAAGATTTTGGTATTTTTTTATTTTCAAATAGCATATGGTATATTCCTATTCCCATGTATCCCATGTACCACATTTTTTATATCTATATAACAACATCAATATCAATTTTTTTAAACTATTTATGATTTATATTTCATTAATTTATTTATATTGGATAATATATTATTCATATTCTATTGATTCTTATTTACTACCATTTCCATTGATTATATTTATCATTTACTTGTATGAAAAAATCTGATTCAAAAGGGAATAGTCTCCCCATATACACACCCTAGGACCTAATAGCTAGTTGGAAACCTTTGGCTTGCAGAAAGGCATGCTTGATGTCATATGGCCTACCATCTATGGGCACCTCTTTGTGGAATACAGGGTGGGATGCTATATATTTCCACATTTCCTATGTTTCACTAATCACATGATACCATGTTATTTATGTTATTATCCCATGTGATTACTCATGATCTTATGTTTAAAGGAAAGTATATGCTACTTCATAAGAGTGAAATGTATATTTTTTTTTGAAAAAGGTTTCATAAGTTTTTCATGATAGAAAATGAACCTTTATGACTTTTATTTTTTCCTTTATGTTTCTTATTAAATATTTTATAAAAATATTTTGGAAGAAAAATTTATTTCTTGGATAATAAAATGTTTATTTTGTGCCCAAATTTTAATTTATAAATAGTAAAATCATGTATAATTATTCATGAACTTACAAGATTCTTTCTTTTTTTATATACCCTTTACCAAGTTTTTGTGCTCATTCTAGATTTAAAAAAAAATTACATGGTTTTATGGATGACCAGGGACAAATATGAGGAAAAAATTAAAATTTTAAAGATATTTCATTAAAATAAAACTTTTTTATATCATAAAAGTTTTTTGTGTAAGAAAAATAGATACCAAGTTGAAGTGTATGTGATATTTATTTATGTAATTTTGATGACCTAATTCTCTAAAATTATAAACTATAAAAATCCTTAAATGTAAGAAAATGAATTCTTGGCTTAAAACTCAAGATTATGTAATGTTTAAGGATGGGTCCTTACTATTGGTATAATTGTAATGTTTTGTATAACATTAGAGATTAAGATGTTTTCATGTGAGGTTAAATTAAATGTTATGGATACCATCATGGGATTATGTGTTTAAGGGTGGTCATAAGTCAAAAGGACACCCCTTTTAAGGTTTTAAGTGATGATATATTCATGTGATTAATTACATTTTGGGAGATGTTTTATTGTGTTGAGGAATATGTCACCCTTTGGTTCAACATGAAATATTATTTGGGGAAGAATTATATTTTCATATATTTAAAGGTATTGATAACCTTCAGATTTTATATGAACTTTGATGATTAAGGTTATTTTTAAGGGTATTTATCATATTTATAGGGAAATTATAAGAATTATATTAGTATAATTTTAGTAAAATGTACAACATGTCACATCCAAAAAGGCTTAAAGGATCAAACCCACAGCCGAAGGGCAACAATGTTGCAATTCCTAGCATTATCATACATGATGTCTTGGTCAGTATGATTTTTTAAAAAAATTACATGACTGATAAATCCAAATATTATCTTGGGAATATATGTTTTATCATAGAGATAACCATGGGATTGAAAATTTATTTGGTGATTAATTTTATTTCAGAAGTACACTTTTTTGGAACCTTATATGATTAAGGTAAATAGAACATTATGTGATTTTATTTTAGGAATGAAGGTTTAATTATCTATTGGAACCATATTTTATTTATTAAATTTTATAATGATTTAGATTATTTATGGAAATGATTATCATTAGTGACTCTATTATTAGGGAATATACATTTTTTATGAGATATTAAGAGTGATTAATGTTAATTAGAGATAAATATTACATTTATCTTGGAATAATATGTGATCAAATTATTCTAATATTTAGATTTCAATATTGTTCTATAATATTTTGAGTAATTATTTATTAGGTATTTATAAAATGATCTATGTTGAATTTTAGGAATTATTAATGATTCTTTGGTTATTAATGTTGTATTTATTCATATAATGGTTTATTCATTTTAATAATTATATTATACCAAAAAAATTTCTTTTTAGTTAATGTATAAATATATAAGGAATATATATTTATCCTTTTTTGTATTATGTGATCCATTAGAATTTTTTTTTCTTAACATATGAAAAACTGATCCTGAATACTCATAATTTGGAGAAAAAATTGAGATTGTGGTGGATATTTTTTAATGGGTGAAAGTATACTTATCAAGTAGTTTTATTTCCTTATATTCTTCTTCTAGATTTTAAATTAATTATTAAAATATAGGAAAAGGATCTTTAAACTAAAATTTTATCATATTACCTTCATTTTAGATGAATTGATGGTCTTTTCACACCTCATCAGTTTATGGTTATTTGGTCATTAACTTTATCTTGACTGTTCAATTTATTATGATAAATGATCTCTATCACTCTATATAATTATTTAGATATTATTTTTTCACCTTGTCTATATTTTCACTTCACACTAATTTTATTCTATTTGGAAGCCTATTTACATGATTACTTGGTTATTTCATTTTCCCTCTTTTCCTGAGATATTTTTATTAACCATTTTTAACAATGTGGGATTTCAATAAAGGAATTTTTAGATGTAAAATCATTATTTTCTGAGCCCAAGCTCGAATTTTGAGGACATAATTTATTAAATGGGGTAAGAATGTAACACCCCAATATTGTAAAAAGAACTATGTTTTATAGCATATACGACATAAAACTTCAATCCTAAATAAACCATGAAATATTATTAATTAAACATGGCCATTAAAACATAGACATTAAATTTTTGGGTATGAATAAGATTAAATAATTTTTCAAATATATACAATAGTCCCACTTGATGTAAATTTACTAGTAAATTATTAGTAAATAATCACTCAATTTTTATTAATGTCTTTTATTCTTCAAAAATATATTTTCTTTAAAAATGAATTTTTCTCTTTTCATGAGAATGTATTTTAATTCATTTTTGGAAATTTTATAAATTTTATTTGAGAAATATTTTATCATTTTTAAAATAATTATATCAAATTTATCCTTTTATTAACTTTTGGGTTTTTTCTGAAAAGTTTGATTTTTCAATGCATACTGAAAAATACTAATTTTTATTAATTACTAAATTTTATTTTCAATTATTTACAAATTAAAATTATATTTTTTATTATTTATAAAATTTAATTAGTTCCTTTTTATCAAAAATAATCTAATTATTTTCTTTGTATTGAAATTTATATTTGATTTAGTATAAAACCATTTTATACTTTAAAAGGTATTTTCTGAAAAATCATTTATCATCACGTCTCACATGTCTAATTTTAAATTAAATTCTGAAAGTTATTTGAATTTAATCTTTAAAAATGTATTACATATTTGTAATAATTCATTCTAAATGTTGTAAATATTTCCTTTTTATTTTTAGTTCTTATGAATAATAAATGTAGTTAATAATTATCACCTGATAAGGGTAAATCCAGTAATTAATGTTAAAAATAATATGATAAGGATTAAATATTGATCCTAAAACATTCCCTTGTCATATTGGATAAGTGTATTTCATCCATTTTAATCCAATACTTGAATATATTTCCATTTTTTTATATATTGGTTTGATGATTACTTTTATAATAATTATATAAAATATAAAGGCAAAAATGCCACTTTTTTCTTTTAATAACTATAATATTTTATGAAAATGATACAAATAAATTATATTTGGTTCTAAATAATCATTTTAAATATTCAAGATTTTTTTATCACGGTATTTAATATTTAATTTTTAGCAATGAAATAATTACCTTAAATGCTTATGTAACACTAACACAATATTTATTCAATTGATAGAAAAATAAAATAAATGATTTTAAAAAATATTAAATGTAATATAAATTGAATTGATTATTATGTTCCATTAATTTTTTAGTTAAATGTAACATTTTATTTATATTTTAAATTATTATAATCAATTTTTTTTTATTTTCATGATGTTTTCAAAGTCAAATAAAATGAACAGTTCAAAAACTGATATTAATGATACTTTATAATAAATTTTATTTTATTAAATGATATAAAATTAATAAAAATCATATATTCATCCAAGATGTTTCTATATGGTTGAAAATATCAACCATGATCCATTTATTTTCCAATTTCCATTTTATAGTCACTATCTTGACACCTAAGAGTAAAATCTTTGTTATCAAGGTAATTATCAAAAAGGGTTAACACAGGTTAAAACGAAAGGTGAAGGAAAAAAAATAAGATAAACTTGCCCAAATTTTATTTTATGATTTAATTTAGACCCATAATCATATTATATTTTAATTATATCAATTTAGATTCTTTTTTTTATAAAAATTAATTTATATTAATTTAATATTTTAAGAACTTCTAAAAGTTCCCCTCACCTCACATATAAAAGGGAACCTCCTATCCCATTTTATTCACACATAAAAAGTCATTTAGTTCAGAGAATCCAAAAAAATACATTCCATAATTATATTACCATGTACTATATTCCTTGGTTTTATTATAAAACTTTCTTAGGAAGTATTTTGGTGTAAACCAAAAGAGGTTGTCCAAAAAACAAGTGTCATTTTTAACCGAGCAATTTTGTTTTTATTATTCTTCCACCTCCTTCAAAAATTATTAAAATATAATGATATAATAACATAATTATCCCACATATAACAATATTTTATTATGTTAATTTCATATCCTACATTTATATCATCTTCTATCAAATGGTAAACAAAACCATGTTTTGTGTGTGGCGGACTACCGCCTCGCAAACCGATGTAATTAATTTTCCATCATCTTATCTCATGAATATTTATGATGATTTATTTAATGTATATTTATAATATTCATGATATATTTATAATTTTTTAAAATTAATATTTCATATATATCCTTACCTTTACTTTCATTGAATGATGATAATGTCGTTCGTGCGTACATGTCGATTACCACCTACATAAAGCAATGAGATTCATTTTTCATTACCATGTCATATGGAAGGTATATATAAGTGTATTTAAAAAATAATTTTATATTTATGATATAAATATTTTTTTAAACATAAAATAATACTCACCTACTATCCATCATGACTGTTTAAAAATGGAAACGTTGCTCATGCATACGTACAAACTATTGTCTCCATGATTGTAGCATAGTTAATTTTTCATAACCATATATCAAAATTTGTTTTATAATTATTAATGATGTATAAAGATTATATTTATATGATGATTATTTTTTTTAATATGATTAAATAATTACCTAATTTACAGTATTCAAACTACCGAATTAATTGTTGACTTACGATCTGAATATCATTAAAACTCTTGACATGAACTTAAATTATTAAGTAATTAAATATAACAAGATAATAAATAAAATAAAAGTGATAATAAAATTGAAAAATGTTTTAATGAAATTAATTAATTAACAATAGTAAATTATTTAGAAATATAAATAACATATGTGATAAATCAGACTCAAGTTAAGGAAATTTCTTTTAAAAAATCATCTTTTAAAGTTTCCTTTCCAAATATTTTTATGTTATGTCTACATTATTATAAATATTTAAAGAAAAGTTTTATTTATGATTCAATACATTCATAAGGTGATTTTTGAAAATATTTCTTTACATTTTTTTAAAAGGAATTTTTTAATGTTTTACGCAAGGGACACGTTACTTTAAAAACATCATTTTAAATGTTTTATAGATTTATTTTTTACATCATTTGATTATGCGTAAATATTATTATAATTATTTAATTAATGTATTTATATAGACATGAAGGAATTATAAATGAAATTTTATGTCTATTTTAACTTTATTTTAAAGTATTTAAAAATAAAATATTTCTTTACACATTTTATACGGAACTTTTTGATTTTTTTACAAAATACAAAAGAAATATTTTATTTTAATGTATAAATCATCAACAAATTTTACTACCACTAAAAACAATATTTTATATTTTTATTTATTTAAATAATTACCTATTTTCTTCAAAGGAAGTCCTTATTTCCCTTTATTTCAAGTATTTTAATAAAGGGTTTTAAATGGAATCGATATTTTGATATCTCGAAATATTTTTCTTATGTGTGTAAGGAATCTCTCCAAATATACCTTTTTATTTAGTTTATAACCTTTATATCTATAGATCACTTTTTCTCTCTCTTTAAAGTTATGGAATGCTTATATATTTTTTTCTATATTTCTCTCACATATATACCAATATTATTCTCCCTTTCCTTTGATAGGGTAATACACGCCTTATGTTTATTTCTCAAATACCTTAATGTGAAATTTAATTTGATATTGATATGAGGAATGATTATGAAACCCATTTATTTCCATGGGTAATTATTATGTTTATTCCTTAAGATTTATTACTTTTGTGGTGCAAATAATTAAGAACATGTTTTGATGGGTGCACCAAGATAACACATAAATGTATTAGGTAAAGTATTTGTCTTATAAGATGTTATGTATGAGATTATAGAGTAAACCTAATTCACTATGGGTCTATGTCCATCATGTGATGTTTTCCTGGAACTTATCCTTGACATATTCTTATTTAATGTGTTGTGTTGCTGTTATATTTACTATGTTTCCATGATATTATGATACCATGTTATTTATGTTATTCAACTATTTGATTTATCATGAGTTTATTTTTAAAAGGAAAGTATATGTTATTTTGTAAGGGTGAAATTTATTGCTTTTTTTGAAAAAAAAGCATAAGTTTTTCATGATTTAAAAGGAACCATTATTAGTTTTATTTTTTCCTTTATTATTTCTAATGATTTTTTTATAATATTTGATCATAAAATTTGATTTCATTTATAATAAAATGGTTATTTTGAGAACAAAGTTTAATTTAGAAAAAGACAAATCATTTATAATTATTCATGAAATAATTAGTTTCTTTATTTTTTTTATATGCCACTTAATGAGATTTTTATGCTTATCCTTTGTTTTAAAATGTTCTTCACAGGGTTTTAAGGATGAGTAGGGATAAGGATTAGGTCAATATTAAATTTGTGAATATATTTAAGGAATATAAAACTTTTTTATATCATAAAATATTTGTTTTTTGGGAAAAATGGATACTATTTTTTTTGTCAACTTTGTGATGTAAAATTTATTTATATATGGGTGATGACCTAGTTCTCTAAAACTCTAAACTGTAAATATCATAAAATGTAGGAAAATGAACTTTTGACATAAAAATTTGTAATTTTTATTGATGGGTCCTTACACAAATGTACTGACATAGTTAAATCTTTAGGTTATAAATAATTATTAGGATGTGATTAAAATAATTTAATATAAAAGTTATATTTTCAAACATTTGGTTTTTTCAAGTTTTGTGTATTTCTAATTCAATGAAAAAAATGATAAATTTTAAATAATGATTATTATAAAATTTATTTTCCCATTATATACACTAATTGATTTAAACTCATTTACATAGTAATTTATTGGGTTTAATATTATGACCACTTATTTTATAAAAAGTCATTTTTAAAAAAAAATATTTATATTATTTATATTTTCATTTAAAATACAAATTATTTATGTTTAGAACATTATATGGATTCAAAATTTATATTCAAAATTTCAGAATTAGGTATAGGTGTTAATTTTATTTTTAGTCTTAAAATTATTTTCTCAGGGTAAATCTTATTCACCATGGTAAAGGGAAAAAATGAGGTAAAGTATTAAATTAATGGTTTAAATAAAAAAATATCCTGAATAATTGTCTCTAAATAAGTGGAAGAGGAAATTTTTGACCTACCCTTATCCTATCTCTATTTTATATCCACTTTATATCTATATTCTAGGTATAAAATAAATTCATTAAACAATAATAAATGAGAATATGTGAAAATTCCACTCAAACTCACCTATATAAGGAACCTTAATATTATAAAATAAAACCACAAAATTACTTATATTTTCACTTGAATCCATTCCCAAATGACCAAATCAATATGATTCTACCATGTTTGGGAACCTCTATTCACAAGAAGAAATGAAAAATTCATCATTTCCAATAGGCTCTCTAAGAGTATATTCATGTATCATACATAGGGTTCATCCTATCCCTAATAATAATTATTCCACCACTTATCGAATATAATTTAATAATTAAATAAATTTTTTAAGTTATCAATCTTTAGTACATGTTATATTATTAATATAAAATAACATGTTCTTACCCAGTCAATTGTTATAACATGTTCTTGTTTTGATAAGTTAAACTAACTACATAAATGATTATATAATGTTGACATAATGAGTGAATAATAAAACCTTAATAATCATAATAAGTTATAATAATGATTAATTATTTTTTTTATTATTATGTAATTGTAATATTTTAATGTATATTCACTAATAAATTAAATTCTTATATTAAATAAATTAAAATCAAAAAAAGATATTTTTAAGAGTTTTATGAAATTCATCACTCTAAGATCCCTGAAATAACCATAGAATTCTAGAAATATATAAAAAAACATGTACTAAATTTTTATGAACATTCTAAAGATGATTATTCTATGATCATGGTCCAAGGACTAGGATTTCCAAACCAACGAATACATGGAAAATCAAACAACCAACACCCAAATATTAAATTTAAAAATAGATAATTAATATGTCGATAATGGAGAATTATAAAGGAATAGTATAAAGTGACAAATATATGAGTATGATTTATATACAAGTGGATAATAAAACTAAATATATTATATAGGGAGTTAGTGCATGTTTGAAAAAGAATAAATCTAATATAGAGGTTTTTTATGCTCAATATATATAAAAAAATATATTTTATTCTATTATAATTATTTATAGGTTTTATAGGCCTTATTAAAATTTCACCTCCCTTATGTTAACAACTTAACAGAAAGTATGCCTGTAATTTGAGATGCCCTTATCTCATTTTTTTATGATTAGGAATCTTTTCCTCCATGTCTTGGTTCTTCATATTGTTTTATGGATCCTATTATCTATTATTATATGATTTATTAATTCAATTTTCAATTTACTCTAATATTATTTTCAAATGTGTGAAAGGAATATCATTTCAACTTTTTTTTTCATGGGTCATTTTATATTTATTTATACATTCTTTGAAAATGTGTGGCTAATATCTATTTTTTAATATTTTCAGCATAATTAATTTCTTTAATATTTTTTTATTCTTTAATAGGGATAGGGTTTAATGATATCATACATACTCTATCCCTAGATGTGTTTTTATCTTTTAATGTGAAATTTTTCATGAAACATATTTCTTACACATTAGTTAATTAAAATTGATATAATAATTAATGTTTTAATTTTTATTTGGAACACATATGTATGATTTTCATTATTTTATGGGTTTTATTGTAATTATATATCCATTTGATGCATTTTTAAAATCTTTATAGCTAATTAGATAACCTTTAATGGATTGATTTTTTAACCAAATAAACTACAAGAATTTTTACTCTGTTTATGGGAAGGTGGAGTGAATCGAATCCAATATAAGAATTTATTGATTATGATGATTTCCTTGTCTTGTATTCTTGACATAAACAATGATTTTATATGCTTTTGTATATGGAACATTCTCATGACACATATCTATTTTATGAAACATCTAAACATTGTGTTTTTATGTCTCTTGATTATTCAATCATGCTTCCACACTCCTATGATTCATGTCTTCTGTTATTCCCAAATACATATGTCACGATTCATGATTTATGGTCTATGTTTTATTGGGTATGATTTTATTATGTTATGTTTAATCACCTTGATTATGTTCTCAAATCCACATGTTCATATTATGATTACTTATGATCTTTAATATTTAGTTGTTATGTTTACACTTTATTCATATAATCTCACCCTTAATTATGTTTCATTTCTCTGGGATATGAAGAAGAGTTATATGTATTAAATGTATTGATGAGTATATTATTTAAAGTTTGTTTTTCAGAGATGTTAAAGAATGTTTGTAAAATAATTTAGTTATGTATATAGTTTCCAAATACACTAAACATATAGGTTCCTTAGTGTTATTTATTATGAAGTGTAATGATTATTCATGTAATTTTTTTATTATGTATATATGTTATGATTGGTTCATTTCAACATTAATTGATTTCATGTTTAAAAATTCACCCTATATGTTGATGGATATAATGAATATAGTATTAAAGAATTATATTGATTAGTTTTTTATAGTATTATGAACAATTTTTTGTAGTATTTATTAATGATATCATGATATATGTTAGGATCTATAAATATCATCAGAAAATTTTATAGATTTAACTTGAAACAATATAAGAGAATAAGATATATTGAATATTACATAAGTGTGAATTTTATCCTCAAAAAATTTGTTTTCATGGTCATAACTTCTCCAAGGAAGTAATATCAATTAACTATTCAATGATGGTGGTGATTAAATAATCTCCAATATGAATGGATATAACTAAGAAACATAGTTTTCTTGGATTTGATTATTATCATCCAAGATTTTTTGAAAAAACTAATTGATTATATAATGAATTAACCAATTTTGAACCTAAATGGGTTTAATTGATATTAGATATGGAATGTAAAAAGGTCTTTCAAGATCTGAGTAAGTGATTTATTAATTCACCTATATTAAATTTACCATCATGGAAGGAAGGGTTTGTGATATATAACGATGCATCAATGAATGGACTAGGCTGTATCCTTATGAAAAATTATTGTCAAAACTTATGAATCAAGTTAATTAAAGTCCATTTAAAAAATACTACCCAACTCATTATATTTATCTAGAAACTATAATATTTGATGATATAGAGAAACAATCTTTTTGGTAAAAGATATCACAAATTTCGAGATTAAAAAAGTGTTTTTCAAAAACCTAAAAAAACTTTTAGACCATATCCATTTTGAGTTGAAATATACCTACTTTACAAAGGAAGGTGGTCAATAAGACTTTATCAGTAATTCCATAGAATGTGTATTGGTCTATATAATGGGATTTCAAGTTCATATCACCCTTTAGGGGATGAATTTTTTCCTATTATGAGAATCTATTATAGATTTAAGATATGTTTGTGAAATTTTCCAAATTATAGTGTGGGATTGGTTACCACCTTAATAATGATCTGATAAAAGTCATATATAGATGAAAACACTTGTATATACCAGTGGTTCCATTAATAGAAAATGAGTTTATACCCACAATTTTTGAAACAACTATGGGTATAGGTGTTGACGCTCCTTTTCGTCACATTGTCTAAAAGAATGGAAAGGAAAATGAATTAGCACAAATTGATTCATCCTTTGAAGAAAATATCAAAAATCGAAAAAGGGATGAACAAGGAGAACATTGCCCATATGTCGTGCAAGTTCCCTCATAGTCACACAAGTCCACTTGCGCGACGCATGATGATCGCGCAAGTGACTTGCGCGACGCATGATGATCGCGCAAGTGACTTGCGCGACCTAAGTGATAACCACCCGGGGTCTTCTCCTGCCTATAAATAGACTATGTGGGCCCCCCATAGGAGAGGATTTTTTTTCAGAAACTAAGATTTGAGCTCCCAGGGCCCTAGTCTCTTCTCAAAGCTTCCGAAACACTTCTAAGGTAATTTCTTACCTAGAACATAATATCTAAAGAGGGGGAGGAAGGCCTAAGTGTTGAAACTCATCAATACTTGCGCGCCTGAGTGGCCAGCCAGTAAGGTAAAAGGCCGCACTTGTGCACCGCCTTACTCCTTCAATAGAACTTGTGTGCCCCTCTTTTGGAAGATCCTCAAGAGGATTCTAAAGGCTTTAATCAAGGATCTCTCAAGTATTACCCTGATGGTTAACCGTCGCGCAAGTACCCATGTGTCGCGCAGGTATACCTGTGCGACCAGGACTTGCGCGCCCACGCAGTACCAGCGCACCTGCCAGGACTTACGCTCCCTTACCTTTTTGGGTGCCCTTCTTGCCCATTTCACCCCTCTTAAGCCATTCCACCTCTCCTATTCAAGATTCAGTCTTCAAGACACTCTTCAAAGCCATTTATGGAATGATTTCTTGATTTGGCTTCCTTATCTGAAAGGAATTCTGTGAAATATCTCTCAAAACCTAGTGATTTACACATCTTTATGTCACTAAATATTGAGATTTCATTCATTCAACCTCATACTTTAAGATGAGAGAATCCTTAACCTGGGCCTCCTTTTCAGTACACCCTAGTCCAAGTCCTCTAATCTGGGCATCCTCCTTAGGAGTAAGCCCCAGATCCCCTAACCTGGGCCTCCTCTTTATGAGTAAGCCCCAGTAATAAATCCCCAAATTATGGGCATCCTTCTCAGGAGTAAGCCCCAAACCTTAATTCCTTTAACCTAGGCCTCCTTTTCAGGAGTAAGCCCCAGTCCAAATCCTCTAATCTGGGTATCCTCCTTAGGAGTAAGCCCCAGTCACAAATATGGGAATCCTCTTCAGGAGTAAGCCCCAATCACAAATATGGGCATCCTATTCAGGAGTAAGCCCCAGTCTTAATTATTCTTAACCAGTCCTAATTTACCTTTGATCTTGGATTCCTTCTCAGAAGTAAAACCCAATCACAAGTCCTATCCTAATTTGGGCCTCCTTTTCAGGAGTAATACCCAAGATTAGAGTATTCAAATCTCCATGAAGCACATATACCTTTATAGACCCTGTTCCTGGATTTCTTCCCAGAAGTAAATCCTAATATTCATTTATCTGGGCAGTCATACATACATAAGTCCCACATTATTTCTTATGATTGCATCTTTTATGGCACAATTGTCTAATTTTTACCAATACCTCTTGTTTCTCACACCAATCATGACTCACGTGAGCTTAGAGTGTAAAAGTGATTATGACATTCTTCTTTAAGCCATCAATAATAAACATCATACTCCCTTACTCGAACTACATGGGTTATGATTCCTTTTCTAAACAAAGGATACGTAGGTAGCCAATCTGTGGGTTCGATCCCAACTCTGAAATAATCCATGTCCTCCTGAATGACAATAAACTTCAAGTGCCCCACTGAGTGGCTTTAAAACCAGCATGGTCATCATAATGACCAAGAGACTTCTATATAAATGTGTCGAAGGGTACCATTGAACAAGAATCTCTAATAAATACAGATGATTCTCTATCGATGAAGAACCTCGAATACATGTAAAAGATTCTCTAAATTTCCTACATATTTAATCATTGATTTTCAGATCTGAAGGAAAGCTCATTTTATACTTGGTAATGTAATAAGGATTCGTGAACATAACTTAAATCTATAAAGAGAGTCCCAGAGTAGACAATAATTCCCCTAAAAAGGTGTGATGAGTCCGACCTCCCATCCTCTTGACCAATGAAAATTCCTAAGCCTCATCATTCCACAAAATAATGAGCATCTACCTTTGGAAAGTAGGTATAAATGGATGTGGAATCATTGGATGTTTCCGGTTCTACAAACAAACCTGTTAGAAAATGATCGGAATGTTTGAACCTCCCATCAAGGCGGTCAATCTCCGGATTCCGAGGGAAATAAAAAATGGTGAACCCGACGTGAATCCTTAACCAAGTTAAAATAATATTTTACCTATTTGTTAGGCCCCTATTTAAAACTCAATGAGAGGGCCAATAAAAAAAATAATTGACATATGTACTCTTCCAAAAGATGTAGTGGCTGAATTTATCTTGATTACGTCTGTTATATCAAACATACACTCTTTTCCAAGATCTTCTGCATTTCTAGAATGGCTGCTCTCAAATTCACACCTATGAATGCTGCTGCTGCAAACGTCATTGCTGCTACTCTTGCTGGATCGTCATCCGTTCTGAGGATGACATCACCTACTCAGCGTCTTCAATGCTGGGTATCAAATGCGCTGGTTAAGGAGTACCGTCAACACAGTACCATCCCAACTCTGGAGGCTGCCCAACAAGCCCTCCAAGTTAACAACTCACACCAGTCGTCCAAACAATTACGACCGGTGATCAAGAAGCAGGCGGTGCTGACTACCATCTCCAACCGTTTCGGGTCATTATCCCCGGAACGCAATCACCATTCACTCCCTTATTCTGAGGAGGTGAATGAGAAGGTCCCTCAGGGACTTAATTCAAGTAGACATGAGTCCTTCCCGAGGGTTCCCACCAGCAATCACCGCCAGACTCGTGCGGCAGTGCACCCTCAACATGATGAGGGTACCGACTCCAAGCGTTCGGCTTAGGTTCCTCGAACCCGAGCAGGCAAGACGAACCACCAGAGGCAGAATCCGGTCAACAGTGAGCAGGTTCTCATCTCTGCCATCTCCAGAGAAGTCCACCAACCTAACTTGGTGGAAAGCAACGAGCGGGCACATACACCTCCCTGTTTTAATTCTGCTGTTCAGCAGACTCGTCTAGCAGCATCACGCCGATCTAGCCAGGCAATTTCGGTGGAGTACTATAGGCAGGAACATACACCTGTTTATACATCATCAGTTAGTCATCTGTCTCGTCTGAATACATATGATGAATCTCATCAACCACATTTGGCGATGTGCAATCATCAGGCACATAAACCTGCTAGTATTAATCAATCCTACCAACAGTCTCGCTTGGTAGCATTCAGAGAAGTCAGTCGGAAAGCCCCGCGACAAATAGGAGGCATAATCAACTCTCTGCCCCCATACTTGAGTAATATCAGGATTCACTGACAGGAAAAGGAGGACAGGAGCAGGCACATACACCTACTCCAAGCACGGAATGGACGTATATCCTCGTTTCGGCAGCTGAAGTTACCAAGAATATTCTATCAATGGTGAAAGAACATAAGAAAATCTATTCTCATATTTTGGATGCCTGCCAGGATGTTATAACAACTTCAGTGGAATCTCAGTGAAAGACACATAAATCTATCCCTACCAGTGGAGTGACACATCAACAGTTCACTCCGGAATAGACACACACATCTGTTCCAGTACAAGAGGGTTGTGGGGCATAATCCCCCATATCATACGGACAACCAAGTCAGGCACATACACCTGATTTGACCAGAGAACGTCAGCCTAACCTGGCCATCTTTCCTGATCAGGCACATACACCTTCTCAGAGCAGCCACTTTCGTCAACAAGTAGTTTCCAAGGCGAGTAAGAAGGCGTCTAAGAAAAAGGCCCACCCAGAATAATCAAGAGATCAAGAGACAATATATAACAAGGCCTTGCTCGATGCTTGAGTTCTTGAAGCCCTCAGATAGTTATCTGTTGGAATTCAAGATTCTACTCCCTCTGTTCCCAATAATGGGAACATTAATTCTGAAGTTCTTCAACAGACACTTCCTCATGAAGGATTTCTTCATGACAATTTGGTCGATCTCGAAGTTTCATCTTCAGATGAGAGCCACAGGAACCCTCTGTGTGGTCAGAAGACCAAGGATCAAGAGATCTCATCTTTTGTTGTAACCCATTATGGTGGTCCTCCCCATGATGATGAATTTCGCTGCAAAAGTCCTCTCCGCAGTAGTGATGCACATTTCCCAGAAAATGATCCAGTGGACAATGTAGTGCCGAGAAAGACCTCTTATCTTGAAGCACTTGAAAATGTGAAACCAGTCATGTCTGAAGCTTCATCGCTAGAAGATGAAATAATTTCTCAATCAGAAGATAGCCCAGGGTGTAGGTCATTATCTGAACCACCCCTAAGTCATGCATCTTCGAGTTTGATCAATGATTTCTTTACCAATCTTGTTGAATCCTATGAAGAAACAAGGAAACACCAACTCTGGTCAAATCAGGTATAAGAATCTTCATTGAATGATAAAGAGGAAATGCTGAATATGAGAAAAAAACTGGCAAAAGGTAAAGTACCAGTTATGTTTTGGCCTCTGGCTCACTCTCAGTATGACATTCCAGAAATGTTGATAGAAGATGAAATTCATGATATTCGTTTCAACATATGGAAAACTCTTTGTCAGTTGAAAAAAATTATTATCTTATGATGAATATGAAAACCATTTTAAGATAATAGAAGGGTTACAACGTCATATTGATTTGGCGTCTCTATCAGTCTCTCGATATCGGAAGGCTGAAAATCAGCAGAGATCCTTTCAACGTTCATGCTTTGGAGCATTAAGAAGATTGTGTCAGTTAATTGCCAATGACCCATCTGGTATTCATGTCAAAGGATGGGGTGTTCATGGAGCACTGCATTTCACGGTTCTCTCTAGTCAGCAAAGCCCGCCAAAAATGGTCTCATGCAATGTTATTACCCATGGCCGACCACAGTCAATGGGATTTGTTTGTAATCAAAATCTTTCCCAAGAATAGGCTTCAACTAGTTCCTCTCAAAATCAAGCATACAGAGAACAAGTTGTTGAATTACTCTTGCATCAAGAAAAATAGAATATTGAACAAGCATCTCATTTGGAGCAAGCATGTCACCAAGTGAAAAAAGTGTCAGAAATCATCCAACGGTATTTTGAACCGGGTGATAAAAGTGGATACAGGTTAATGCATCCAGCTAATTTCCGGACTAAGGTTTGCAAGATCAGGAGAGATTTTAAGAAAGTCTCATACATTGCATGTCAAGATCCACCCCAGCTCGCCAGACTGGGGACTCTTTTAAACCAACCCTCGGAATCAACAAATAAGATTCGAGGAGTTGAGAAGGAACAGCCCCAGTCCACTGGACTAGGGACTTTTTCAAATCATCAATCCCCTCCTCAGAGAAATTCGGTATTTTCTCGATTGGGGAAGAAACCTCAAGAGGAATGAAGAGCCAAATTATCAGGATATTCCTTCCAAATTACGGTTCGTCAAGAAGTTCCTGAGGGATCGAATCAACAAAAGGAAATGTCTCATCAAATACATGGAAGAAGAAAATATCACAGAAATGCTAATAGAAGGGATGCGATGATTTATGCATCAATCAATGTCATCAATGTCTTAGTTGCTGATCCACCAAATGAGGTTCACTCAGGGGACTCAGATGAAGAGGTTCCTGCTCAAGAAGATATACGCACCGACACAAATGAAGAAGGTGTGCGTACACGAAGTCAAAGGATTACTAAGAACCTAGGTAATCTTTCAAGTAACCCACTTCCCCCTCTCTGAAAAGGTTCCAACAAAGGGAGGGGAAAGAATCAGGTTACATATCCTTCCTCTGGAGAAGGCCAATCACTCTCACTAGAGCAAATGTTTTCACAATAGGAGGAAGAAATGAAGGAATTAATGAGGTTAAATGCAGAACTACTTCAGGGTATTCCTCTTCGTGAGCATGCTGGAGTCAGTCAGCCAAGGGAATTTGTTGCATCTACTGAGAAGGATCAGGAATATCCTCCTCTATCAGTACACCCTCACAGGCCTAATCCTACGGGTCAAGTGCAACAACAGTTGGCAGTGCTACCATTAGTTGTAGCACTAGCCACCGTATCTGTCCAAGCTCCAGTCATTCCAGCTACCCAAGTCTAAGTTAAACCAGATGTTTCTCAAAAGATAATAACTACCATTGAGTCATTAGAAGCTCAGTTAGAAACTATGGAAGGGAAACGTGTGCAGGTTCAACCAGAAAAGAAAGTTTACCCTGAATGGGTAGATTCAATCTCTCCTCCATCCAGTTTTGGGAACCCTGTATTCCCTATTTTCAATGGATCAGGCGACCCTGAACAGAATTTGACACATTATGTATCTTGTTGTGATCCTATGATGGGAACTCCCGAGCAGCAAGAAGCAGTGAAACTCAGATGCTTTATGTGAACCTTGCAAGGACCAGCTTTTGTCTGGTATACAAGCATGCAATCCTGGTCAATTACCGGATGGGAGGATATTCGCCAAAAATTCCTTCTTTAGTTCAGCTCAACTTTTCCAAAGACAACAGTTTTCGATCTTATAAACTGTAAGAAAAGAGAGAATGAAAGGGTCTCATATTTCATTGCTCGTTGGAAGGGACTAACATATTCCCTAATCTTAGTACTTCCTCAAGAAGAATTGTTACCAATCTATATGGAAAATATGCGTGACGAATTACACACGCCGTTGATCCCTGTGAAATAGACAGGAGGGTTTCGAGACCTTACTTCAATCGCTCAGCAGATTTAATATTCCCTTATATAGGCTAAGGCTAAATCTCATGAAATTCCATCAGCTCCAGGAAGGAGAATGAGTAAAGCAGAAACTACTACAATTATGCTTAAACAAGCACCTGTACCTGTTTTTACTTCAAAACCTTCATCATCTCGAAAGGCTCCACCTTCTGAGCGCCAACAACAAAGACGGTTTCATCCAGATGATCAAAGAGATCAAAGACGAAAACAATTTGAGGATTTGAAGAGAAAAACATACTCTTTCCGAAATGAACAAGTTCCTGGTTACTTCATTTCGGCTCTGGAAAATAATCTGGTTCAACTTCCAAATCCCAAGAGGCTAAATAAGTAAGGAGTTGAAGACCGTCCCAATTATTGCCCCTTTCATAAAATGTTGGGGAATCCCATCCAGGAGTGTGCTGTCTTCAAAGACCTCCTGAAAAAGATGGTCGACTCGGGACAAGTCACATTGAAAGGCTCCTCATACCAGGTAGCATGTGTCACTGCTACAGTTCTAGAGGAGGAAGGTGAATGGAAAGAAGTCAAAAGAAAAAATGCACATAAGTATGATGATTGGATGGTCAGAAAGACAATCAACCGAACTCATTCTATTTTGCGAACACAATTAATAAAACCGATTGTGTCTTCTGCCATGAATGTTGCGGCAAAACCCTCTTTATCAGAGGGAAAGTCCTCAAAGAAACGCCATGATTCAAAGAAAGAAAAAGAATAAAAAAAGATGAGTATGTGTCAAATCTTAACTTGTATTTGACTCTGGAAGACTTCATGCCATCTACTTCAAATCCACGGGCACCGCCCCACCAAACGGCACAGCCTAAACATGCTAATCAGGCAGAGTCTTCATCAGATGAAGAGTTAATCTTCGGTTCTGTTAATATGATTCAATTAATAGATCCATATGCCAGTCGTAGTTTCAATTTCAATGGGCCTGAATTCCCTGTATTTAAAAAAGGAATCAGAGGATGTTCTAGAGGCTCAGGATACAGGAGAAGACGTGGATCTTTCAGAAGCCACTACTCCAATTCTACCCCTACTAGAACTGTGTACGCAGCAGAAACTCGTGGTAGAGCCCTTCAGCGAGCTCAGCAAGAACAAGAAAGTTATTCTACCAATAGAAAATTCAGTCCTGGCACAGTTATTTTGGAAGACTGGTTGAAGGTCCATCCTCTTCCTCTCAACAAGTAAATGGATCTAATCGGTCTAATCTTCCAAAATCAGGGATATTGTCAACTCCTATTCCGATACAAGATGCATCAACTTCCAAAGCATCTACTTCCAAGGTACCTGCTAAACCACATATTCTTGTTGGGAAATGCAGACCTCTGGATCAAAATTATGATATATTGAAACACTTGGCCCAAGTACCGGCCAAGTTATCCATTCTGGATGCTCTGAATCTGTCAAAAGATCTTCGGGAAGCACTCATTGAGGCTTTGTCAAGTCCTTAGAAGTTTGAAACTGAAATTGTTACAGCTGAATTTTATCACATAGAGAATAATCATGCAGAATGCCATGCAATAATATCTTTTACTGATGAATATGAAGATGATGTTGTGCATGGACATATTAGACCATTGTACTTGTCTGGCAAGGTCAATGGCGTAGATGTTCGAAGAGCTTTCATTGACAATGGTTCAGGAGTCAACATCATGCCCATTCGTACACTTCGTCGATTGGGCCTCACAGAATCTGATTTATCTCCTTCTACCATGATGTTACAAGGATATGATAAAAATGAACAAGAACCACTGGGCGAAGTTACACTCAGAACTCAGTTTGGAGATCTTGTGTCCAATTCAGATTTCATGGTTGTTGATCAAGACTCAGCCTTCAACATCTTACTTGGAAGACCCTGGCTACATCAGCATGCGGCTATCCCTTCATCATACCATCAATGTCTCAAATATTGTTTTGATGGTTAAGTTGGGACATTATATGGTGATAAGGTCCCATTCAAGACATGTGAGTCTCAATACATTGAGGCGGAATTCTATCACATGAAGGGAAGGGAGAAATCCATAACCAAGGATATTACCAAAGTTAATGCTCCATATGGTTTGGAGAAGATTCCAGTAAATCCATTTACACATGTGAGTATAGATTATGTGTTTCCTATCAGTTAAATTGACAAGATAGATCCAAATAAAAATACTCTTATGGAAAGATCCATAATGTCAATTACGGCAATCGAGCCAGACAACATGGAAGAAATTGGTAACCCACCAAGCAGTGATGAAAGCACAAATGGTGACATCTTCATTTCATCTTCTGAAATCCAACAAGTCTATACTTCGCCAATTAGGATAGAAGAAGTTATAGTAACATCAGAGGTGAACAATGATGTCGATTTTCAATCCATCATCTCCTCTTTAATTCCCAAAGAAGACCCTTCATCATCAATCGGGTCGGAAATGGAAGCTTTTTCTTCAAGATGTGCAAATTGTGACATCTCTTCTAATAATGAAATTTTTGCTTTATCATCTACTATGCAAGTAGAAACGAAAGAAATAACACATGATGAAGAAGAAGAGGAAGATCTCAGAGATGTTCCTCCAGCATTTGAAGAGGGTATCTCTACCATTGTGGATGAACTTAGAGAAATAAATCTGGGTACAAAAGAAGATCCACGCCCCACTTTAATCAGTGTGGCCATGACTCTTGAAGAGAAAGAGATATATATTTCTTTTCTAAAGAAAATTAGAGATATATTTTCTTGGAACTATACAGAAATGCCTGGGCTTGATCCTGATGTTGCTACTGATCATTTGGGTTTACCAGAAGAACATCGAGGATTTAAGCAAGCCGCGAGAAGAACACACCCAACTTATGGTTCCAAAATTGAGGCTGAATTGGATAATCTTATCAAAGCTAACTTCATCCGATAAGTTCAATATCCCAAGTGGTTGGATAATATTTTCCCTATAAAGAAGAAGAACTGACAAATTAGAGTTTGCATCGATTTCAGAGATCTTAATCGGCATTTTCCTAAGGATGATTTCCCAGTTCCGATTACAGAACTTTTAATTGATGCAACAACTGGCTATGAAGCACTTTCCTTCATGGATGGATATTCTGGATATAATCAGATCTGAATGGCCCCAGAAGACGATGAATCCATAGCTTTTAGAGCCCCTCAGGGTGTGTTTTTCTATCGGGTAATTCCCTTTGGCTTAAAGAATGCAGGTGCAACGTATCAACGTGCCATGCATCGTATCTTCAAACCCTTCTTAGGGAAGTTTGTTGAATTCTATGTAGAAGATTCGGTGGTTAAATCCAAGAAATGTTATAATCACTTGGCTGATTTGGAAGTCATATTCCGCAAGCTTCGATAACATAATTTGAAGATGAACCCCTTAAAATGTGCTTTTGGGGTAACCTCAGGAAAATTCATCGTCTTTGTTGTACACCATCGTGGTATTGAAGTCGATCCTGAGAAGACCAAGTCAATCCTTGGTATGTCACCTCCTCGAAATTTGAAATAATTAAGAGGACTTCAAGGACACTTATCCTATATTCGGCGTTTCATCGCCAATTTGGAAGGCAAAATTTTACCCTTAACCAAATTGATGATGAAGGGAGTCACTTACCAATGGACTGAAGAATGTCAAGAAGCATTCGATATTATCAAGAAATACCTCTTGAGTCCACCGGTACTTATGCCACTTGTTGAAGGAAGACCACTTATCCTCTATGTGACAGCCTTAGAGCGATCATTGGATGCCTTTATTGCTCAGAAGAATGATGCTGGGAATGAAAACAGCCTTTACTATCTTAGTAGAACTATGCTTGAAGTAGAAACCTGGTATTCAAGTATTTAGAAGTGCTGCCTAGCGTTAATCTTTACAGTTCAGAAGTTGAGACACTATCTGAAACATCACGAGGTCCAATTGGTATCTCGCAATAACCCACTCAAATTTATCCTTAGTCGTCTAATGCTTACAGTACATCTGGAAAGGTGGGAAGTTATTTTGCAGCAATTCAATATTCAGTATGTGTCTCAAAAGGCGATAAAGGGCCAAGCTCTGGCTGATTTCCTGGAAGAACACCCTTCAGTCAGAGACACATCTTCAGATATTGAACTCCCTGATGAGGAAGTCTTCTCTGTTCAAAAAATTCCTCAATCATGGGAAATGTATTTTGATGGTGCTTCCAGAAGTCCAACAGGGAGGAAAATGGAAAATCCTAAATTCAACAAAGTTGGCTTAGTAATTGTGCTCATTTCTCGAGAAAATTTAGTGTTACCTTATTCCTTCTTATTGTGGGAAGGTGGTACCAATAATGAAGACGAATACCAAGCTCTCGTCGCAGGCTTGGAATTAGTGCTTCAAGCACAAGTGAATCACTTAAAAGTGAAAGGTGATTCAGACCTGGTAATCAAACAAGTCAATGGGGATTATTCCATCAGAAAAGGAGAACTAATCCCTTTGTATGATTATGTCAGAGAGTTAATGGTAGAATTACCTTTGGAACCGACATTTTCTTATGTCCCAAGATCACAAAATTCTCAAGCTGATGCACTGGCTAATATAGCTACAGCTCTGGAAGATCCAAATTGGTACGAGACAACCATCAGTATTACCCACTGTCATGCAATTTCACCTTATGTTCGAATCAGAACAGAGGAAATTAATGAAATTAGTCCCATTCATGAACCGTATGGTCATACTACAGGATGGATGTCACCTATCAGGTAATACCTTCAAAATGGAACACTTCCACCTGATAGAGCCGAGAAAGAACAAATATGGTGACGTGTGGTCAATTTTACTCTTTATGATAGCCTAGATCACTTAGAGAAAATTCTCTACAAATGTGGTTTTTATGGAGTTCTCTTCAGATGCATTGATGGTGAAGAGACAATGGTTGTCATAAAAGAAGTGCATGCAGGATTCTGTGGTGTCCACCAATATGGACATAGACTGTCTGATCAGATTCGAAGGCTTGGATACTTTTGGCCTTCAATGATACAAGATTATGTCGATTTCACAAAGAAGTGTCATTCATGCCAAGTACATGCCAATTTCATTCATCAACCTCCAGAGTTGCTTCATACAGCTAAATACTCATGGTCATTTGCGACATGGGGAATGGATGTGGTGGGACCTTATCCTTCGGCTACGACCAAGCAGTTTAAGTACATTCTTACTGCTACTGACTTATTTTCCAAAAGGGCAGAGGCAATACCTCTCAAGGAAGTCAGTTTTAAATGCGTTGTTAGCTTCATCAAGTCTAACATCATTACCATATTTGGTGTCCCTCATACCATATTAACGGACAATGGCACCAATTTCTGTTCATCTGAGGTGGAGAAGTTGTATCAAGAATACAACATCAAATCCAACCATTCATCTCGGTATCATGTAGAGGCCAACGGCCAGATAGAAGCCTTTAACAAGACTCTTTCAAATATACTGCAAAAGATGGTGGATAAAGATAAGAGGTCATGGCCTGATAAACTCTTTCATGCTTTATGGGCTTATCGGACTACCACTCGCACTGCAACTCAGTCTACTCCATATTCACTGGTATATGGAACAGAAGTCATCTTTCCCATTGAAGTTCAATTTCCTTCGCTCAGAGTAGCCATTTGTGATCAGTCATCTACAGATGAACGATCTCAAAATCGATTGAATGAATTGGAACGGTTAGATGAAAAAATATTGTGCACTTTTCACCACTTGGAAGTCTATCAGAATCGAATAACATGAGCTTTTAACAAAAAACTTTGTCTTCATTCATTCACTCAGGGAGAATTGGTATTAGTTCTCAGAACTCCAATGATACTAGGAAAGAAACCTCCCAAGCTTGATCCAAAATGGGAAGGACCTTACTCAATACATAGGGTCTACTCCAATGGAGCTTATTAATTAATCTCGATGGATGGAGAACTCATCACTACTCCAAAAAATGCCAGATTTTTGAAGAAGTATTTTGTATAAACACAAAATACATCACAACTTGGTCCAACATGATGTTAAACTGTGTCCTCAACATGGTCCAGTATGACCTTAAACTGCAACTTGGTCTAGCAAGACGTTAAACTGCATCATCCACAGTCCATGCATATGACCTTAAACTATTCGCACTTTGGTCCAAAATGACGTTAAACTGTGTCCCCAACATGGTCTGGTATGAACTTAAAATGCAACTTGGTCCAGCAAGACGTTAAACTGCATCATCCACGGTCCATGCATATGACCTTAAACTATTCCCACTTTGGTCCAACATGACGTTAAACTGTGTCCCCAACATGGTCTGGTATGACCTTAAACTGCAACTTGGTCCAACAAGATGTTAAACTGCATCATCCACGGTCCATGCATATGACCTTAAACTATTCGCACTTTGGTCCAACATGACGTTAAATTGTGTCCCCAACATGGTCTGGTATGACCTTAAACTGAAACTTTGTCCAGCAAGACGTTAAACTGCATCATCCACGGTCCATGCATATGACCTTAAACTATTCGCACTTTGGTCCAACATGACATTAAACTGTGTCCCCAAAATGGTCCGATATGACCTTAAACTACAAATTGGTCCAACAAGATGTTAAACTGCATCATCCACATTCCTCGCATATGACCTTAAACTATTCACACTTTGGTCCAACATGACGATAAACTGTGTCCCCAACATGGTCCGGTATGACCTTAAACTGCAACTTGGTCCAGAAAGACGTTAAACTGCATCATCCACGGTCCATGCATATGACCTTAAACTATTTTCACTTTGGTCCAACATGACGTTAAACTGTGTCCCCAACATGGTCCGGTATGACCTTAAACTGCAACTTGGTCCAACAAGATGTTAAACTGCATCATCCACGGTCCATGCATATGACCTTAAACTATTCGCACTTTGGTCCAACATGACATTAAACTGTATCCCCAACATGGTTCGGTATGACCTTAAACTGCAACTTGGTCCAGCAAGATGTTAAACTGCATCATCAACGGTCCATGCATATGACATTAAATTATTTTCCAGCCCCGACGTCCTAACTACATGACGCTAAACTGTATAAAAGTCCCTTACGTCTGAAAAGACGTTAAACTATATAACCATCCATGGTCCATGCATATGACCTTAAACTATTCGCACTTTCGTCCAACATGATGCTAAACTGTGGGAAGAAAAAAAATCCCCAATGCGTCCAACATAAAGTTAAATGGTGTACACTTTTGTCCTCACTGCATGACATTAAACTGCACAGTCCCCCTTTCGTCCAACATGACGTTAAACTATATTGTCCCCATCATCCTAACTACATGATGCTAAACTGTACAGAAAGTCCTTGATACGTCTTACATGACATTAAACTGTATTTTTTCCCTACTATATGACATTAAACTGTGCAGTGCTGATAGTCCTAACTACAAGACTTTAAACTGCACAGTCCCTTCATACATCCTACATGACGTCAAACTGTGTATCGTTAAGGTTGTTGCTACCTCTTGTTTCTCACACCGAGTATGACTCACATGAGCTTAGAGAAAAACTCAACCATAACACTCTCTCTGGGCCTCTAACCATGTGTAAGTCCCAAAATCATTTTTTAGGTCGTTGTCCCCAAGAACAACTTGATCATTAATTCATTCTTTAATTGAACTACGCGGACTTTGATCCTTGCCTTCCAGGCTAGGTACGTAGGAAACCTCCCAAGGTTCAAGACCAAAACCAATCTCCTCACATCGGTTCACCTCCATCTCATGCGATGTTGATTCGTGAAACCGCCCCTAGAATCAATATCTTTACATTGGTTCACTTTCATCCTTGTTATACGACGTTAAAATATACAAAACTTTTTCCCAGTATGACAATAAACCACAATATTCTTTGATACCCTCACTTGAGAAGGAATCATTATTTACATTTATTTTCAATCATGTTTCATTTCAAAGACTACGTGCGTACATGGAAATGCCCAAACCTTTTATCTTGGGTTAAACCATAACAGTACTAAAGTCTCCTTTCACCCTTCACATGTATGAACCAAATTTGTACAGAGGGTATTTCTAGAACTACGTGGTATTGATTCCCATCCTTATGGGATACGTATGAATGTTCGGGTGTCCCTCAAATCCAGCCCCAAGTCTTTGGGCCCAACCCCAAATTCCACTTTCAGTCCCATGGCTGAAAAGTCCCCATGAAAACAGACATTGTGTATTTCTTACAATGGTCTAATCTCTATGACCCTAAACTAAGATCTCTAATACTTTTGTCCCACACGACGTTAAACTGTAATTTAAGAACTATGTATGGCTTGATTCTCATCCTTATGGGATACGTAGTGAAGTCCAACATTTCAATTCAGGACCTAGCCACAACATGATTATGGTTAGCATTGATCTGTATATCTCTGTATGCATTGGAAAATACCCATTTTTTATGTCTCATAATCCTAACCTTAAATATTTTTAGATCTTCATTACCCCTTTCATGACTTCTAGTCACAAAAATGTCAAACTTTTGAGAAGTTCTTTTTCCTGACTATGCAACACGTGGCCATAGGCGGCCTTGCATAAACAGTCTACATAACAGACATGTTATCCAAAAGATACTATTATTTGACTATTCATCCAATGCCCTTAGGTGGCCCTATATAATTCAACCCCCTAACGGGTTTTTCGGATAGTGGTAACTTCATTCTTGGGAAGAATGCCTCTTTTGTCCTTATTTTTCATAAATTAAAGTATGTAAGGATCCGAAAAAACAGCCATCCTTAACATATTTGTCCCATATCCTTTTTCATGATATGAAAGTATTCAAGTCTATGGTTTATATTCTCCTTCCCTACGTTTGGGTAAGACCTTCGTAGGAGTGATATTCATCCAGTTCTTCGATAATCTTGTTTGGAAGTATCTTCTCCATATTAAAGTACCTCTTTCCATACAGCAAAATCTATACTTTGGAAGATTTGAATCTCCATATACTTTCACTTGCTTTTAGCACTAGGAAAGTAAATTTATGAGAGTTCTTTTTCCTGACTATGCAGCACATGCCCATAGGCGGCCTTGTATAAACAGTCTACATAATAGACTTGTTAGCCAAAAGATACCATTTATTTGACTATGCAGCCAATGCCCTTAGGTGGCCGTGCATAATTCAACCCCCTAACGGGTTTGTTAAATAATGGTAACTTCATTCTTGGGAACTAATTCTTCTAATTAATTTTAGCCCTTTTTCATATCATTCCTCAAATTCAAATATTCTTAAGTCATAGTTTACATATTTTTCCCTCATACTTGAGTATGGTACTATGTTTTCAGATGAATTATCAAGGAATTGAGTCAATTCTAATTCATTTGGTCAAAGTTATTTCGACCTTAAACATTAGACTTTTTATGTCTGACATGCATGACTTTAAACTGCCCACAAAATACAAAGGAACTATGAATAAAAGTCAAGTTCCAAGCTCACTAAACATAGGTTTTGTATGATTTAGGTAATATTGAGCAATTAAAAGGTTCGAAGTTTGTAGGGTTATTTACATTAATCCTAGTAAAAATAAAACTATGCTTACTAGGCCCATTGGCTTAGGTAAAATCTAAAGCATGTAGCAAAAGAGAATAAAGGTACAAATGAGTGAAGGTGAAAGTGTTTTTCATTGACACATAGGAGATAGAAGGACATCCATAGACTGGAGTCTCTTCTCTTTTTCAAGAATTACAAGAGGCTTTCAACATAACTCTTCATTTGATTTAAGGAATCCCGAGATTCATCAGCAACCACCTGGAATTCATTCATTCAACTGGATACAATAAGAGATGCAGCGATACCATCTCTTCTTGGAACAGTTGTAAAAGGATTTTCTTGAGTGCGGTTTGAGGAAAATTTTCTGCTGATCAAACAGTGAATCTGTTTCTGTCCAAGAGACTTGGAAGATGGATACATGGATTTGAGAATGGAGCATTGAAAGTAAAGATCCATTTGGAGAGAGTACTCTTTTCAGATATTTCTCTAATTCCATGTTTTTCTTCTCTCCACCAACCGACAGCGGAAAACATTTCAGCCCATGGGTTTTCCATTTTCATATCTGCAAGGAAATGGCATGGAAGGAGAATTTGAAAGTTCACACCATTGTTGTTGCTCTTAATGCACAACATAACCGAAATAGAGGAGTAGCAGTGCAGTTTCATTTCAGGTGTATAGTTCTTTGCATTTGGAACATTGACTCCTTGCAATTGACCATGACCATACAAGGACATGTATATTCTCTGCGGGAAATTAAGATGATATTTCTTCAAGTACTTAGCCAAATATGGGAAAGTGTTGTCGTAGATATCATAGTAATCATGGCCAACAATGTTCATCATGTCATCAATCCGCTAGTTAGCCAGTTCATCAGCCATTCCGATTCTCCTGGGAGCCATTGAATCTGAACAAAAGTTGAATAAAATAACTCTTAAATGGGTTTATTTTTCATAAAATTTGTGAAAGAATTCAGAAAAATGGAAAAGGCATTAAGGCGCGCAAGTCTAAAACTTGGCGCACAAGTATGGATGTGCCGTGCAAGTATTTGACGCGCAACTATCACCACGCAGGCCCAGATACCTTGACAGCAGCGCGACATCAAGGAAACAGCGGGAAATAGAGCAACTTGTGCGGCAAATGAAACTTGCACGGTGAGATCTCGAGAGTTTCAAAATCCATGTGCTTGTACGGAAGTGAGGCCCTCTATTTATAGACAAAGCCGTAACCCTGCGCGACCAAAGGCCCTACCCTGCGCGCCAAATCTTGCGTTCCCGAAGCTCATTTACGCGCCTTAACTTGCGCGTCGCCTTTCCATTGGTTTTATTCTTTTCCTCAAAGTCAAATCCTTTTTTCTCTCTGGATCCATCTCCGAGGGGGGACTTCTGTTGACGCTCCTTTTCGTCATATTGTCTAAAAGAATGGAAAGGGAAATGGATTAGCACAAATTGATTCATCCTTTGAAGAAAATATCAAAAATCGACAAAGGGATGAACAAGGAGAACATTGCCCATAGGTCGCGCAAGTTCCCTCATAGTCACGCAAGTCCACTTGTGTGACGCATGATGGTCACGCAAGTGACTTGTGCGACCTAAGTGATAACCACCCGGGGTCTTCTCCTACCTATAAATAGACCCTGTGGGCCCCCCATAGGAGAGGTTTTTTTTTCCAGAAACTCAGATTTGTGCTCCTGGCGCCCTAGTCTCTTCTCAAACCTTCCGAAACACTTCTAAGGTAATTTCTTACCTAGAACGGAAGATATAAATAGGGGGAGGAAGGCCTAAGTGTTGAAACTCATCAATACTTGCATGCCTGAGTGGCCAGCCCTTAAGGGAAAAGGCCACACTTGCGCGCCGCCTTACTCCTTCAATAGAACTTGCGCGCCCCTCTTCTGGAAGATCCTCAAGAGTATTCTAATGGCTTTAATCAAGGATCTCTCAAGTATTACCCTGCTGGTTAACCGTCGCGCAAGTACCCATGTGTCGCACAGGTATACCTGCGCGACCAGGACTTGCACGCCCACACAGTACCTGCGTGCCTGCCAGGACTTGCACGCCCCTGCCTTTTTGGGTGCCCTTCTTTCCCATTTCACCCCTCTTAAGCCATTCCATCTCTCCTATTCAAGATTCAGTCTTCAATACACTCTTCAAAGCCTTTTATGGCATGATTTCTTTATTTGACTTCCTTATCTGAAAGGAATTATGTGAAATATCTCTCAAAACCTAGTGATTTACACATCTTTATGTAACTAAAGATTGATATTTCATTCATTCAACCTCATCCTTTAAGATGAGAGAATACTTAACCTGGGCCTCCTTTTATGGAGTACGCCCCAGACCAAGTCCTCTAATCTGGGCATCCTTCTTAGGAGTAAGCCCCAGATCCCCTAACCTTGGCCTCCTCTTCAGGAGTAATCCCCAGTCATAATTCCCCAAATTATGGGAATCCTCCTCAGGAGTAAGCCCCAAACCTTAATTCCTTTAACCTGGGCCTCCTTTTCAGGAGTAAGCCCCATTCCAAATCCTCTAATCTGGGCATCCTCCTTAGGAGTAAGCCCCAGTCACAAATATGGGAATCCTCTTCAGGAGTAATCCCCAGTCACAAATATGGGCATCCTCTTCAGGAGTAAGCCCCTGTCTTAATTCTTCTTAACCAGTCCTAATTTACCTTTGATCTAGGATTCCTTCTCAGGAGTAAAACCCAATCACAAGTCCTATCCTAATTTGGGCCTCCTTTTCAGGAGTAAGCCCCAAGATTAGAGTATTCAAATCTCCATGAAGCACATATACCTTTATGGACCCTATTCCTAGATTTCTTCCCTGATGTAAATGCTAATCTTCATTTATCTGGGCAGTCATACATACATAAGTCCCACATTATTTCTTATGATTGCATATTTTATGGAACAATTGTCTAGTTTTTACCAATACCTCTTGTTTCTCACACTAAGCATGACTCACTTGATCTTAGAGTGTAAAAGTGATTATGACATTCTTCTTTGATCCATCAATTATAAACATCATACTCCCTTACTTGAACTACGTGGGTTCTGATTCCTTTTCTAAACAAAGGATACGTAGGTAGCCCATCTACGAGTTTTATCCCAACTCTAAAATAATCCATGTCCTCCTGAATGAAAATAAACTTCAAGTGCCCCACTGAGTGGATTTAAAACCAGCATGGTCATCATAATGACCAAGAGACTTCTATATAAATGTGTCGAAGGGTACTATTGACCAAGAATCTCTAATAAATACAGACGATTCTCTATCGATGAAGAACCTCGAATACATATAAAATATTCTCTAAATTTCCTACATATTTAATCATTGATTGTCAGATCTGAAGGAAAGATCATTTTATACTTGGTAATGTAATAAGGATTCGCGAACATAACTTAAATCTATAAAGAGAGTCCCATAGTAGACAATAATTCCCCTCAAAAAGGTGTGATGAGTCCGACCTCCCATCCTCTCGACCAATGCAAATTCCTAAGCCTCATTAGTCCACAAACTAATGAGCACCTACCTTTGGAAAGTAGGTCTAAATGTATGTGGAATCATTGGATGTTTTCGGTTCTACAAACAAATCTGTTAGAAAGCGATCAGAATGTTTGAACCTTCCATCAAGGTGGTCAATCCCCAGATTCTGAGGGAAACAATAGGTCACCCCTATAATCACGATTTTCCAAAAACCATGGTTATAGGGTTTAATTCAGACCTACACCCATGGTTTTTATAATACCATGGGTATAGGGTTTGGTTCAAGACCTATACCACCGATTCTCCAAAAATATATGGGTATAGTTAAAAACAATACCCACGGTTTTCCCAAAATCGAGGGTATAGGGTTTATTTCAAAATCTATACCCATAGTTCTCAAAAACATGTTGGTATAGGGATGACTTATACCCATGGTTTTAGTAAACCGTGAGTATAGATTTTGTGCACAAGTGTGGGAAAATAAATTCCACAGGGAATGAGAAATTTTCCATGGGAAAACCCATTGCCATAGTTTTCCTTCTATAGCCATGGTTTAATATATATATGTATATATAAGTAAATATATATATTTATATACCTATAAATATGAGTGGTAAAGTGTTTAGCCATGTTGATTGTATTGAGGTGGTCCAGGGTTCAAATTTGGTGGTAGAAATTCTTTTACATCCTATATCTACAATTTCAGAACCATGGTTATAGGGTTAAATACATGGTAGACTATTTCCCAAACACCTATTCCAACGATTCACAACCATGGGTATGACACTTTAATACTATGGCTATAGCTCCGAGCTACGCCAATGGATTAATCTCCCCCAGTTATCTTGTAACACCCTAATATTTCATAGTATTTTATCTCTTTAACATAATTTAATAGCTTATATTTCACGCACCACTGACTTGGCTTGTGTTATACGCATGATTGAGTTTCTGCCAAACAACACTTTAATATTATAATTATTATAATTATATATTTATTTATCAATCAAATATTATAATATGAATAGAAAAAAATAAATTTTAAATGTTATTTATACTTTTTTCACATAAATAAAACATATTTATAATGAAATGTATAGGTTTTGTTAAAATAGTTATATCATTAGAAAAATTATTTTCTCAAAAGAACTACTTTTTATGTCCTTTTATGAACAATAATGAAATTAATTTTAGACACTCTTGAAAATTGAATTTGGTAAAATAGACATCATTTTTGAATTCAGAATATAAAATTATCTTAGGGTGAATTTTTGGTTTTTTTTGAAAACATTCAATTTTTTTTTGAATAGTGAAAAATACTGTATAGTACATAAAAACAGAATTTTTCATTTAAAAAACTTATTTTTAATTAAAAATTTATCTTAAAGTAAAAATATATACATAATACATATATTAGTACAATGTAATTCGTTGGTGTCATTTTATAATAAGATTAAATATATAAAATTTTATTGAATTGTTTTAACATCTTTTACCCAGTTTGTAGGCACCTTTGAAAATTTGCATAAAATGTACTTTTAGGACTTCTGTGAATTAAATTTCAAAAATCTGAGAGACACAGTTGATATCAGTAAGTAAAATGTGGTTCAATAAGATGAAAATATTTTTTGGTGAATAGTAACTTTTAATTTTATTTACCACGGTAAAAAGTAAATAAGGCAATTAAAGATAAAAATAATATTAAAATTACCCCAACACATGTCCTAATTCTTTTGGATAAGTTTATTTCGACCAAAATAAATATTAGGAAAATAATAAGATCCTTTTGATCCATTTTAGTTAGATTATGACATTTATTATATTTTATTTAAAGAAGAGTTAAAAGTGTTAAATTCAAAATTTAATAACTATACCATTTTTAATATAGGGTTATACATAAGATAAATTCGACTATAAATATTCAATAAAGATTAAAAAATATTTCCTACATCATGGTATTTTATTTATAATTTTTACACATGAAATAATTAAATTTATTTATGACACAATGATGAGGAAATAATTACCTTGTTAATGAAATATTAAAATAATTGATATTATAATTATTAAAGTAAATGTAAATTGAAAATTTTTATGCCATAGATGAATTTCCTATTAGGTTGGTATGGAGTATGATATTCTCCTATGATACCAAGTGTAGGATCGAAATGATACTTTAGATGCTCAATATACAAGAGGTGGGGTGAATTTTATACTTTAAAAATTCTTTGGGAACTTTTAAAGTTGGTTAGAAACCTTTATATTGTTTAACAAGGTTAAACAAGGTAAATTCAAAAAACCTCTAAGTTTTACTAACTTTCTTGATTTCGAAAATATGATTTTGAGAATGTAATTCCAGAAAAGTGGTTCTGAAAATGAAACTTAACAAAAATTTACAGAGATAAATATTATACCTTAAAGCGTATATAATATAACAAAATCAGAGTACAAGTATAAGGAATTATAATATAGTTATACTTTACTCAACAAACAAATTGCAGTGGAAAACTTGAAACAATACAGGTAACAAGTAGTAAATATTTTAACCCAAAGAGAAGGGTATCCAACAACATTAGATAAAAGTCCCTTGATTTATACTTTCAAGAAAGTCTATCTTATCCACACTAGGGTAATCCATCGATACGAAGATCAGAGTCTGTCTTGATATCCCCCACAAGCCCTCAAATTCAAGGTAGTCGACACCTTTATCTTCTTATCCCCGAAAGCCCTCGAATGTACTTAGAAACATTCGGAGCCGCACAAAGCAATTCTAAACAAGATGTTCAGTACACACTAAGAATGAGAGTCTCTCTCTAGAATTCACTTCAGCAGCATGTAATATCTAGAGTCATAGAATTGTTCATCAAAGTTATGAGCTCTTTAAATTGAGAACCTATTTATTGGAACATCTTCAATGGTTTACTCCCTCCTCCAATGGTCATATTTTCCTTGAATTTCGGAGGGACTTTTACATGTGTCACTCAAACAAAGGTTGGTTAGTAACTGAATGCATGACATCATTTTATAACCATAACAAGAGTAAGAAAAAAAATGGTTTCTTAACCAAATTCATTTTTTAAAGGATAAGGAAAAATTAAAGTTCAGAGTCTAACCAAAACCCATTTGGTTTTTATAATATATGAATATTCAGATTCTGACTACAAAAGAATTTGGAACCTGAATTCTATAGAATTCCAGAGTCTAAAATTCAATGAAATTTGGAGTCTGGATTCATAATAATTTAGAGTCTAAACTTAGAAATTTTGGAGTCTGAATTCATAAGAATTTGGAGTCTGAACCTAGAAAGTTCGGAGTATGAATTCATAAGAATTTGAAGTCTGAACTCATAAGAGTTCTAAGTCCGAATTCATAAGAATTTGAAGTCTGAACTCATAAGAGTTCAGAGTCTGAATTCAGGGAACTCCGAGCCAAAACTCATAAGAGTTCAAAGTCTGAATTCAGAGAACTCGGAGTCAGAACTCATAAGATTTCAGAGTCTAAATTCAGAGAACTCGGAGTCAGAACTCATAAGAGTTTGGAGTCTAAATTCAGGGAACTCGGAACCTGAATTTGGATCTTGAAAATAGAATGCACTATATCTATGTATATTAGATTCCAAGGTTTTGGATATGAAACTGAATTTTTATACTTAGATAAAATACGAACAATGAAAAAAATGGTAAGGAAAAATTTCCTTATGGAAAAAAAATTTCCTTATGAGAGTAAAGCATAAGGTAAAATAGATTTTCCTTAAGATAAAGTGTTTGTTATTTTCAAAACAAGAAAGAATGGAAAATTCATAAGGAAACATTATTGACTCAAAACTATCCCCCAAACATAAAGGAATAGAAAAGTCAGAAGGAAACCTTATTGACTCAACAATCTCCCCCTTTTTGGAAAGCACAAACATCCTTACGAAAATTAATTAAAGGACTTAAAAATTATTTTTCTAGACTTTGAAAATAAAACTTATCTCACTTAACACATGGGAATAGATGAATATGACTAACTCCCCCTTAATATTTGGACACACTATGGATCATATTCTAGATTTCCAAAATGAGACTTAGTCATTTTATTTCTTACAGAAATATTCTTGGATAAGAACTCCGAAATTTCTTCTTTTCTTAGTATTATTTTTCCTTTCTCCACCATTTTTATTTTCAAAAAGAAATAAAGGGAATGGAAAAGTAAATATGGTACCTGAAATATTAGTACATACAACAAAATATATGAAGAGAAACCAAAAATTTCATTACGATTAGAAAAATTTATTCAAGGAAGGAATACAACAAAAGATTGGAATTGAAAAATTTTATCCTTCCTTTTCCTTAGGCATCAACTTCTTCACAATAGTTTTGAGATTCTTGAGCTTCTTGTGATCGTCCTTTGCTTGCTTGAGAATCTGATCCTGATCTTTGGTTTTCTTTTCTAAGGCTTTTATTCTTTATTCCCAAGTATTAAGAACCTCTTCTTAAGCCTTCAAGGCTTCATCCTACTTGGAAATATTTTCTTCTATCTCATTCCGGAGATCCCTTTCTCTCTTCCAACTCTGAGCAACTGAATACAACTTCCCATTCATATTTTTCACTTCTTGAATCCAGGAATTCTGCTCCAGAGTAATCTTATCCTCAAAGTTATCTGTGAGATCCTTGATCTTCACATCTTCTCTGTCAAATGCATCCTTGAAACTATCTTGGAACTCATCAAGATTTATCATGTCTTTTATAGTTTTTCTTGACCAACTAGTCATCTTCTTGCAGAATCTATTGTGGGATTTGTAGTTAATGAAAAAAGATTTTAAATCAACTTCAAGATTGACACACTTATCCATCACCATAGATACTGAATCTGATTTTTGATTTAGAGTGTGTTGAATCATCTATCTTTGAGATTCAAGGCTATGAAATATTGGGATAGTCCCAACAAGATTCTTCAAAGATTGGACTACAAAATCATGTCCTAAAGAAGATGATTCTGAATCTGAGACTTTACTTACTGAGGTCTCTTTATCTATTTCAACTGATTTTATCTTTGATGAAGAACCCACTTATTTCTTCTTCACTACTACTCTTCTTGGAGTATCAACAATGACTTGTTTTCCATTATTAGGTTTCGGAATAGCTTACTCTTGGTTAGAAGATTCATGCTCACTATCAGACAACTGAACAATTTTGTCTTCATCTACCTCTTCTTTCTCTGCTCCTACCTCAGCATCTTCTGGATTAATGAAATATTTATCGATGCTTTCTTCTTCAAATGAATTATTTACTTCATCTTCATCCTTCTCTTTATCCTTTCCCGGAGTAGCAAGATTTGATGATTCAGCTTGAGAATTTCGGATTGATAATTTTTCTGAAGGGATTTCCTTATCATGAAAATCCTCAACTTGCTCAATCAGATCTTCAGTATCATCACTGGATTCTTCTTCCTCTTCTTCTTCCTCCACTAATTTTTCTTAGACTATTTACGAAGTCACAAATTTCTTTCCCGATGTCTCTTTTAAATCTTCTACCAAGAAAGATTTTGGTACCGGAAAATTTTCATATGCTTTCTCTGTGGCCTTCAGGAATTATTTCACTACGTCTGATTCAGTAATATTCTTCTTTTTTTTCTTTTCTTTTTCTTTCTTTTCAAGCTCATCAGCAGTCTTATCTTTTAAAGATTTTGCTTTAGCAGGACCCAAACCAAAACTGGGCTCCCCTGCTTTCTTATTCTTCTTTTCTTCCCTCCACTTAGCTACTACCTCATCCAGATAAGCTTTTTTCTTGTTGGGTTTTGGAGGTGTGGATTGGATTTGTTTAGGCTCTGGGGTTTTTCCTTCCTCTTCTACTTCTTTCAAATTCCTCTTCCTTCCATCCTTTTTAGATGGTTCAGCCACCTCCTATTTCTTCAGTATGGATTAATCTTATTCTTCTGTAAAGTCATAAAATTCTCTAGATTCCTTAGAAAATACAACATTCATCCTTTTCAGAGTGTCGTCACTTACCAGTATGACTTTCCAATTTCTTGGCTTAGAAATACAAAGTATTTTGAATGAATCTAAACAGAGAAAAATCATCTTTTAGAGAATGGATGGATACATAATAATCTGAACCTTTATATTTCCATTCTTTATATTCTCAATTGTAATCAGAATATACTGGACCAGGTTAATCTTTCTTAGATTCACCAAGAAATCCAAAATATACATGTCACTCTTCTTCAAAGTATCCTTGTTCCCTTTTCTCGGAATGATGAATCCTTGAACTCACAATTCAAGAATCCAGAGATTTGAAGATAAGTGAACAATTTTTAGAGTCTTAACATCTAAAAGACCGAGGAAATCCATAGCCTTTTCCTTGAAATAGATTCCTTGGACATCATGCAGCTTATGGGAACAAAACATTTCCTCACCCTCATAGGGAACTCCAATCAAACTAATAACCTTGATATAAGATAAACAATATGTCTTCCCATAGCACTTAAAAGGAAAATTTATCCCTACCCTCTTCCTTGAAAAAACTCGTTGACTCATAGAATTCAACTAAAATGTCCGGATATACCAGATCTTGAGCTCCTGGTTTTGATACGCAAACACTCTCCCATCCATTCATCTTGATATTATTTGAGATGATATAATTATAATTGGCAAAGAAATTTGGATGAACCAAACTTTATCTATAAACCTTCCACTCTGAGGTTGGATTGACATTTGACATGTGTTTCTGAGAAGATTCTTCTACATACATTCGGATTTGAGTAAGATTTATGAAGTTCAGAATGGGCTTAAGTAGAACGACATAGCTTCAGCACATGAAGGATTGCGTTTCTATGTGGTAAAACCATCGAGGGGTCCTTTATATAGGAATTTGAGGTGACGGTTCATCTTCCAAACTCAATCCAATGGTTAAAAAACCTTCTTATCAAATCTGATGGTTGAACTGATAGTTGGAAGGAAATTCTGATAGAATTCGATCTTTTGAGGTTTTTTAAGAAAAACATTCGGATTTAAAAAAAAGTGAATAAGAAAATTTTAAAAATAGATGAAAATACCAACAAGTAGAAGATGATTATGAAAATTTAAGAAAGGAAACAGACCTTTTGGATTTCTAGGAAGATTATTCATTGTGAGGAAAAATTCTTCTTAAATAACATTAGATTCTGAAAATTCGATTATGAAATTTTTTGAAAAACTAACTACGAAAATTTTAGAAAATATTCATTATGAAAAAATTAGTAAATTTTCATTACGAAAATTTAGAAAATCTTCATTACAAAAATTTAATAAGGGAAACAAATTGAAATATTTCTAGACTACAAAAAAATTTAGACACCTAACAAACGAATGTACTCCCCCTATGAAAAGGAGTTTATTACTGTAAGGAGATGGGTTTCAACAAGAAGTAAATCAGGAAATATTAACTTATAGTTATCATTCCTAACTTTTGTTTAATGTATTCAAATCTATCAGATGGTAAATATTTTGTGAAAATATCATCAAGTTGGTCTTGAGTTCCAATAAATTAAAAAATGATATCTCTTTTTTGTGTGTGATCCCTAAGAAAATCATGCCTAATATCTACGTGTTTTGCATGAGAGTGGTGTGTAGGGTTTTTACTTAAGTCAATAGCACTGATATTATCACACAAAATTTTTGTTTTGGTAAAACTCATACCATAGTCTATGAGTGTGTGTTGCATCCACAACACTTGATCACAACAACTTCCAGCTACTACATATTCAGCTTCAGCATTATAAAGTGCTATAGAGTGTTGTTTTTTCATGACCAAGAAAATAATGATTCTCCTAAGAAATGAAAATTTCCGGATGTAATTTTCCTATCCATTCTACATCCACAAAAGTCAGCATCCGAAAAATTTTCCAAAACAAAATCATTTCCAGAAGTATAAAAGAGTCCAGGATCCATGGTTCCCTTTAAGTAGTGAAAAATTCTTTTCACTGCCTTTAAATGAGATTCCTTAAGATTAGATTTATATCTTGAACATAATAATACCGAAAAAATTAAGTTCGGATGACTAGATGTCAAGTAAAATAGACTTCCTATCATACCTCTAAAAAATGTTTGATCTACTGGTTTCCTAGTTTCATCTAGATCAAGTGAATTTGAGGTACCAATGGGAGTACTTATACTCTTAGTTTTTTCATATCCATACTTTTTAAGAATATCATTAATATACTTATGTTGGGATATATATATTCCTTCTGTTTTTTGAGAAATTTGAAAACTAAGGAAAAATGTTAACTCACCCATCATACTCATTTCAAACTCATATTTCATTAGATCCGCAAAGGAATAAGTTAAGGATCTCTAAGTTGAACTAAATATAATGTCATCAACATAAATTTGAACAATAAAAAAAAGTTCTTATATTTCTTTATAAAAAGTGTTGGATCATCATATCCCATAACATAGTTATTTTGAAGAAAAAATCCTATAAATTTATCATACTAGGCTCGAGGGGCTTTCTTAAGTCTATAAAAAGTTTTGGAAAGATTGGAAATATGTTTAGGATGTTTTGTATCCTCAAAACCAGGAGGTTGTTCAAAAAAGAACATCCTCTTGTACAAAACCATTAAGGAAAGCACATTTAACATCCATTTGAAAAAGTTTAAAATTAAAGAATGCTGAAAAGGCAAGTAGAATACGAATAGATTCAAGTCTAGTTACTAGATCATAGGTTTTTTATAGTCTATTCCTTCTTGTATATTATAGCCTTTAGAAACCAATCAAGCTTTATTTCTTACTATGATTTCATTTTCATCACACTTATTTATGAAGACCCATTTGACTATAATAATAGAAGTTTCCTTAGGTCTTTCAACCAAGGTTTAGACTTTATTCCTTTCAAATTCATTTAGCTCATCTTGCATAGATTTTATCAAATCATCATCACCTAAAGCTTCATCAATGATTTTTTGTTCTAATTGGGAATGAAATGCTAGATTTTCTAATTCATTTCTTAAGGAACTTCTTGTCCTTACAGGTTGATTTACATCACCAATGATACTATCATTGGGATGATTCTTTAGAAACAACTGATTTAGGTTTTTGAAAAACTTGTTCATCAACATTCGGTAGAAATTCTTCTAGGGTAAATGTTTCAGAATTATCTTCTTGGACATTTTCCTTATCAGAAGGATCTTCTATCAAGGGTTGATAATCAATTTTTAAAACACATCCAAATATGTGGGTTGATGTTGTTTAAAAACAAAAGGATCAGTTTCATCAAATTTGACATCTTCTATTTTTTCAACAGTACAAGTATTTTTATTGAAAAATATATAAGCCTTAGAAGTTGTGGAGTAACCTAAGAAAATTCCTTCATCAGATTTTGGTACGAATTTGTGTAGATTATCTTTAGTATTCAGATTGAATACCATGCAACTAAAAACATTGAATTAAGAACTTCTAGGTTTTCTACCATTCCATAGCTCATAGGGGGTTTTATTTAGAAATTGTCTAATCAAAACTAAATTTATAGTATAAAAAGTAGTACTTATAGCTTCATCCCAAAACTGTTTGGCTATATAATACTCACTCAACATGGTTCTTGTTATCTCTTGAAGAATTCTATTTATTCTTTCAGCAACACCATTTTTTTGAGGTGTTCTGGGTGCTGAGAAGTTATGAGTAATTATTTTTCTACTACGAAAAGTTTCAAAATCTGAATTTTGAAATTCTCCTTTATGATCACTATGGATAGTTATCAAAGGAAGGTTTTTCTAATTTTTAACTTGGCCTCTAAAACTTTTGAAATAAGAAAAAGATTTAGATTCCTTTTCTAGAAAATAGACCCACATAAATCTAGTGTAATCATCAACTAAGACAAATACATAATATTTGAATCTAATGCTTCCAGTTTGTGTTGAACCAAAAAGATCCATATGCATTAAATGTAATGCATTAGTGGTTGATACTTCAATGACTAATTTAAAACTTGATTTATGTTGCTTTCCATATTCACAAGGATCGCAAACTTTTGAAGAATCAAATCTAAGCTCCGGTAGATCCTTAACTAGTCTTTTCTTAGAGAGTTTTCATAGGTTCCTAAGGTTACAATGTCCTATCCTTTTATTCCATAACCAAGAATGATCTTCCATTCCACTAAGTCAATGTAATTCTTGGATCCTAAGGTCTTCTAAGTTTAGTGTGTAAACATTCTCTTTCCTATTGGAATAAAGAATAAATTCTTCCTTGGAATTGTGTACTAAGCATTTGTCATTCTTAAAGTTCACAAGTTAACCTTCATCACATAATTGAATTATTCTAATGAGGTTTTTATTAAGACCCTTAACAAATAAAACATTTGAAATCAATGTTTTTTCAAGAAGAACAATGTTAAATATTACAATAATTTCTCCCTTAGAATTATCTCTGAAAGTTACTTTTCCTCCTTTTGTCTTGATAATCTTTTCAAAGAAGTTTTTGTTACCAGTAATATTTCGGGAACATCCACTATCCATGTACCATGTGTTGATGTTGGTACTATCTTTACTTTCCTGAAAATAAGAGTGTTAGACTTTCAGAACCCAAACTTTCTTTAATCCAGAAATTTTAGAAAGAAAAATTTTAGGCACCCATATTTTCTTTGAATTTTTTTTATGAAATCCTAAAGACTGGGTTTTGTTTAAGGAACAAATTTTTTCCCATTGTCCACCACACTGAAAATTAGTATAGAATGGATCACTTTGAGGAACAAAATAATTGTTACTAAAAATCGGTTTTGAAATTGTATAACCAAAACCGGAATTATTCCTAAGAGGTCAGATTTGAGAATACATTTTATAAAAATTTTCCTTACCTAAGGTAAAGTTTTAAAAAATCTTCCTCAAGGAAAATATTTATGAATTTAGTCTAATAAATAAGTTCTTTTCTTCCAAAAAATTAGTTTTAAAACTAGAGTTAAGCTCGAAAACATTTTTCTTAGAAATTACATTTTTTAGATCCTTAGAAAGTTTATCCTTCTTAGAATTTATTTCCTCAAGAAATTTTGAAATACTTTCAAAACAAAGGTTTTTCTTATCAATATATTTATAAAGATATGATATTTACTTAGTAAGAATAGTATTCCTAGAATTTTCCTTATCAAGATTTTTCTTGAGTTTTGAATTCTCAATCTCAAGAAGCTTAGAAAACCTAAAAACTTCTTAATAGGCTGGTAAAGTATTATCTTCATCAGAAGAAGATTCTTCATAAAAATAGTTATAATATTTTTCATTAATATAATTATAATTTAAAGATACATTGGTCATGGATTCCTCATTGTGTACCTTATTCATTAGATAATGATTTTTAATAGGTAGTCTGGCTATTAAACCAAGATTCTTCTATCCATAAGATTCGTAATTTGATGATTCATCTGAAGAGTCTCCACCACTGGTACTCCAGTTGTCATTAGCTTTCAAGACTTCTCTTATCTTTAGATTTTTAGTGCTTATTTATGTTTCTCTTAGAATGCTTTTCCTTTCTTTCCTTTCTCTTAATCATAGGACAATCTGGTCTTATATGTCCAGCTCTTTTGCATTCATAACATGTGACTTCTGAATCTTTCTTATTTTTCCTTTCTTTCTTCTTGTATATAGACTGAAAGTTTTTTTGTCCAACAATCTTGTTCATCCTTCAAGAAAGATTGGATAACTCATTTTCTGAAGATTAAATTTCACTGGATTCAGATTGAATAATAATCTTCTTAGATTTAGATCTAGTAAATCTCTCAGGAGACTTGGATTTCATATGATTTGAATTTTTTGTAAAATAAACACTTTCATTACCATTATTTTTCTTAATATTATCAGCACCTCTCTTCATTATAGTCTCATGTTGAAGAAGAGTTCCAAAAAATTCATCAAGAGAAATCTGAGTAACCCTTCTATTCTCATCAATAACAGTTTTCTTGGATTCCCACTCATTGGGAATGATGTCTATGATTTTTACCACAAGAGCTTAATCATTTAATCCTTTCTCACCCATAGATTTTAAAATATTAAAAATATTCATGAATCTCTGTTGTACCTTAAATATGGGTTCTCCCTAAGGAAAGAAAAAACCATGATATTCAGCTCTGAGCACGACTCTTCTAGTTTCAATAACTTTAGAATTACCAAAATGTGTAACTTCAAGCTTCTTCCAAATACAATTCGCTGCTTCACAAGATGAGATTTGGCTATATATATTTCTGGTCATAGAACAAAGAAATGTATTGCGTACCTTATAATTCAGTTGATATTCATGCTTTTCTTTGTTGGTGAAAGTACTAACTTCCTTGTCAGAGATCTTATATCCTCCAGTAAGCATAACAAAATTATCTACTCTAGTATTGATAATGAATGTCTTCATACGATCTATCCAATATTCGTAATCATTACTATAAAAAATAGGTAGTCTAGTAGGATTTAGGTTGTCTATGGAACCAACATTCATTTCTGTCATCATAAGAGAATAACTCTCCACCACAAACTTGTTAGTAATAAAAGTTTGTAAAAAAGGGTAAGAATATTCCAATCAAGAAACATATAGAACAATGAAAACTTGAGCAAGAAAACTTATATATGAATATAAATATTTTAGAGACCAACCTCTGATACCAATTGTTAGATTGGTTCAGAGTGTGTGGTAGCCAACCTCTGATACCAATTGTTAGGTTGGTATGAAGTATGATATTCTCCTATGATACCAACTATAGGATCGAAATGATACTGTAGATTCTCAATATACAATAGGGGTGAAACGTATACTTTAATAATTCTTTGGGAACTTTTAAAGTTGGTTAGAAACCTTTCTATAGTTTAACAAGGTTAAACAAGGTAAATTCACAAAACCTCTAAGTTCTACTAACCTGGTTGATTCCAGAAATATGATTCTGAGAATGTAATTCCTGAAAAGTTGTTCTGGAAATGAAACTTAACAAAAGTTTACAAAGATAAAGATTCTACCTTAAAGTGTATAGAATCATAAAAAATCAGAGTACAAGTATAAAGAAGTATAATATAGTTATACTTTCCCCAAAAAACAAAATGCAGCGGAAAACATGAAATTATACAAGTAACAGGTAGTAAATATTTTAACCCAAAGAGAAGGGTATACAACAACCTTGGATAAAGGTCCCTTGATTTATACTTTCAAGAAATTTTCTCTTACCCACACCAGGTTAAGCCCTCGATACGAAGATCGGAGTCTGTCTTTCCATCCTCACAAGCCCTCAACTTCAAGGTAGTCGCAACCTATGTCTTATTATCCCCAGAAGCCCTTGAATGTACTCAGCAACATTCGGAGTCGCGTGAAGAAATTCTGAACAAGATGTTCAGTATGCACTAAGCATGAGAGTCTCTCTCTAGAAATCACTTCTGCATCATGTAATCTCTAGATTCATAGAACTGTTCATCAAATTTTTGATCTCTTTCAAGTGAGCTCTTATTTATAGGCACATATTCAACGGTCACCTCCCTCCTCCAATGAGCATATTTTTCCTTGAATTTCAGAGGGACCTGTACACATGTCACTCAAACAAATGTTTGTTAGTAACTGAATACACGACATTTTTTTATAACCATAACAAGAGTAAAAAAAAATACGGTTACTTAACCAAATTAATTTTTCAAATTCTAAGGAAAAATGAATGTTCGGAGTCTAACCAAAAACCATTCGGTGTTTATAATATATGAATATTCATATTCTGTCTTCAAAAGAATTTGGAACCTGAATTCTATAGAATTCCAGAGTCTAAATTTCAAGGAAATTCGTAGTCTAGATTCCTAAGAATTCGGAGTCTGAACTTAGAAAGTTCGGAGTCTGAATTCCTGAGAATTCAAAGTATGAACCTAGAAATTTCAGAGTCTGAATTCATAAGAATTCAAAGTCTAAACTCATAAGAGTTTGAAGTTTTAATTCATAAGAATTCGAAGTCTGAACTCATAAGAGTTAAGAGTCTGAATTCAAGGAACTCGGAGTCAGAACTCATAAGAGTTCAGAATATAAATTCAGAGAACTTGGATTCAGAACTCATAATAGTTCGGAGATTTAATTCAGAGAACTCAGAGTCAGATCTCCTAAGAGTTCGGAGTCTGAATTCAGGGAACTCAGAACTTGAATTCATATCCTGAAAAATAGAATGCACTATATCTAAGTATATTAGATTCTGAGGTTTTGGATACGAAACTGAATTTTAATACTTAGATAAAATATGAAAAATGAAAAACATGGTAAGAAAAAATTTGCTTGGGGAAATAAAAATTCTTTATGAGAGTAAAACATAGGGTAAAAGATATTTTCCTTAAGATAAGGTGTTTGTGATTTTCAAAACAATAAATAATGGAAAAATCATAAAGAACCCTTATTGACTCAAAAATCTCATCCAAACATGAAGGAATGGAAAAGTCATAAGTAAAACTTATTGAATCAACATTTTCTAGGTGAATATGATCTATTAGGGAAGATTAAATATTTTTTTTTGAAGTCATCATGTTTTTATGACTTTCACAAAAACCAAATACTAAATAGTGTCAAAATTGACATAAATGAGTTTTTAAAAAAAATACTATTTTATTAAATGATATAATATTCCTAAAAATAAAATATTCATCCAAAGGAATTATATAATGTTATATAAGTCATTAATGAACCACTTGATGTTATCATGTAGTTTATAGTAACTATATTAACCATGTAATATAAAAATACAAGAAGACATGGTAAAAGTTAAACTATTTAACTAAGAGTTAAATCTAAAAGATAAGGTTGATATGGTGATCTAAACTTGTCTAAAACCTATTGGATGAGATGATTTATACCCATACCCACCTTATCCTATAAATAATTATATTTTGAGGTATAAAAAATCAAAAATGATTTTATAATAAATGTATATTTCAAGGTTTTCTTAAAGTGTCCCTCACCTCTCTTATAAAAGGGTATTTCCCCTTATCTTAAATTCACACCTTCAAGGCCATTTGTCTCGGCCAAAACTTGCTAAAATATTCTCCCAAATACCCTCACTTCAATCTAGAGGCATTACTTTGATCAGAAATCCAACCTCATGAGATCTTTTGTTCAAATCAAAAGGAAGAACCCAGAGAAGAGGTAATTATTTCATCACCTCATTCAAAGTTCTTTTCTTCTTCCACTTCCCCTTTCTTTATTGTTTCCATACAAAAATAATAAATCTAGTACCATATACATAATGAGATATTATTATTAATATGGTAAAACCATATTTATTATTCTATCCATCCTATGAATGACAAAGTCACCATACATGTGTACGTACGGCTTACCGTATCCATGTTGTGGTGTAGTTTGGTATTCAACACTTCATTATTTGGATGGGTATAATAATAAGTATAATTGATGTAAATAATAAATATAAAATTTTAATGATTAATAATATATAATATACCATCCAACTACATATTATTTCATCATCAATATAATGATATCGTCACTCGTGCGTATGTACGGCTTACCATCTCCACGACCCGATGAGATTCATTTCTACGTTCACCATTCAATGATGATTAAAAAAACATATATTATTAATAAGTATTTAATATATGACATAATAATGATAATTTAAATATATATATATACATATATCTCATTCACTTACTTCCATTCAATAATATATAAAAACGGAAACAACGTTTATGCGTATGTATGGTCTACCATCTCCATAAACGGTGTTTTCCATTTCATATATATATCTGTTATACATATTTATATTCTGAATATATATTATACATAAATAATTTTTTATATTCAGGAAGCAATTAAATCCTTATATAAGTGATAAAATCAAGAATAACAAGTTAAAATACGTACGATAAAGAAAGCAATAATTACCCGAAATGTTATTTTAACAAGAAAATTATTATTATATGGGTATTATAAATCCATAAATGAATCTAGTATAATATCATAAATATGAATATGGTTCTGGTATAATTTAATAACATACTATGGTCATTATAAATGATGTTAAATATACCATTGACAAAAGGAAAGTACATGGTAAGGGTTAATTATTCAATCTCATTATTATTTGAGATTGTTTATGTATAAGTTTTTACTGGGAAATATTTATTATCCATGTGCATGTTTCATAAAATAGTTTTCAAAAGGATTCATTTTAAGGGACTCTTTTACGAAAAAAGTCATTTTAAATGGTATAAATATTAATTCCTCTAAATTATTCTCATTAATTTCCATTTTTTCAAAATGGGTTTAAGGATTTATTTATATGGACATGAATGTTTTAAAATGTTAATTCCTTTCAAAAGTTTCAAAGTTATATGGAACACTTTTATTCAAAAATTTATTTTAAAATTATTCCTTTCTAAATTGTGTGACTTTTAAATGATTTCATGAAAAAAGGATATTTCTCTAAAAGAGTTTTACTGATCATTTTCAACTATGTCAACATCCTATACTGGATATTATTCATGATTGAGGTTTATTTATTATAATAAAATGTTCTATGTTTTATTGAATGAGTTATGATATGTTTTAATATGGATGTGTTGTTTTTATACCATTCATGGTTTATGGTTAAAGTATTGACATTTTGTATGCTAGTTTTAATACGAATCTTTATGTTATGTTTCACCATTTTCATATGAGGAATGCATTGGACTTAGTAAGTGACTGGTGGGGTTTTCTATAGCCACTTGATGCATTGGTAGGTCTCATGATACAAACTAGTGTCTTGGAACAAGGACTTGGAAAACAATTATTTGAAGACTTGGCATGAGGCCTTGACTATGTGGTTATGATGTCCAGCAATATTCATTCCTTCGTTATGAAATTAGTTATTACATGTGGTTATTATACTAGTAGAATATTAATGTGTATGTTTATATGGTAATTTTATATTTATTTTTTCCATATTATGTTTAGTGTTATGTTTAAAAGGCTATTGTTTTTATTACACATTTTTCCTTAAAATTTTATAACTTCTGCTAAATTATTTACCCTTACCGAGCATCTAAGCTCACCCATTTATTATGTTTTGTTTTCCCAAGATTCCAAGAAGTGTATTATGATTGATATGTAGGTTTAAGATTGGAAAATAATGGAGTTATCAAAGGATTATTTATGTTGTGTTTTATGTTTGAATGTGTAATGTAATGTTCATGTATGTAATCTATTTTCCAATAGTGATAAAGTGATCAGTCCTTCGGGACTTGATTCCTTATAATCATGCCAATTTATTAAAATAATGCACCGGCTCTAGGATTCTATGGTCGGGGTGCTATAGTTGGTATCAAAGGAAATTTAGAAATAACCTTGGAAATAGATTTAGATAATCTTTGATTAGGAAACATTAACCTAATATAGGATTTGAGGATTAGTATTTATGAACATCCAATTTTTTTAGTAATGTAGATATTATGTGGGTTTTCCAAGAAATACATCCATGTTTGGATACTACAAGTGTATGTGGTTCTCTAAAAGGTGTACCTAGGAGTGAAAAATCCGACAAGGAATTTCAGACTTGACCTAAGGTATCCTGGTATACGACAATGGGCCTTACTGCGCACCTGTTTTGACACTCCCAGGGGATATGTTTAGGATAATTCACATTTTCTTTACAAACCATTATGAAGGATTTGTGAGTAAATATGTCGACAAAGAAACCAATGTTATGATTATAATACTAGATGTGTTTAAATCTTCAATTAATGTTTATAATTTTTCTAGTTTTTGGATTATACATTATGATATTATCTAACCTAGTGTATATTATCATTTAGAAATGGCGCCCCGTAGAAGGAATGAGAACTACAACAATACAAATGATCCAAAAAGTAATAATGATCATATATTTCATGGTCTTGAGACAACGTTTAGAATGGAAATAGTCTTCTATGTATCTGCATCATATGAATAAATAGTATCATGTGTTAATAAGATAATTAATGATTTCGATTAGCCCTATGGATTTGAAGGGAAGCAAGAGAAGAAGAGGGTGGCAGTGAAAAAGATAAATAAAGAGAATAAGGGAAAGAAAGTTTTTCCCACATGTAATAACTATGGAAAGAATCACCTTGGTAAATTCTTAAAGAGAATGAGAGTTTTTTATAAGTGTGGACAAAAGGGTCATCAAGAAAAATAATGCAATAGGAAGAAATAAATGAGTAATATCCAGTGTTTTAACTATAGTAAAATGGGGCATTATGAAAATAAATTTCCTAAGTGTCAAGGAAATATAGCTTAGAAGAATCAAAGGGATCAAGGTCAAGCATAATTTATTACTACAGTGTAAATGGGATAATTAATGTATTTGTGCTTCTGGATTGAAGAATTATGTCATTTGAGTGTTGTATCAATTATGTACTGATTATATGAATTATGGAAATAAATAAGGATTGTACTGTAACACTATTTCAATGAGGATTTGAGATTGTATGGTACTAAGAAAAGTAACTCAATTGTAAGTTAAATTTTTTGAAAAATACATGGTTGAAGGAAAGATAAACCTTAATATAGTCCTAATACCTAGTTAATTGATTTGGATAAAGTAAATTGGGTATTATTGTCATCCTTGGAACTAATTAATGGTTTGTTTAAAAAGTGCTTTATACCATCATTATTGGGAGTTTTCAACTTTTTCAAATTTAAGGTGCATATCCAGTATTCTATGTTTTATATAAGGAATAAGGAAGAATGGACCTATTAAATATGGTTTTCTAGTAATTCAATTTACTACCATATTTTGAGAGAATGCACAATGAGGGTATTCAAATCTATGTTATGTGACATTCCTTATAAATTTTGGACTATGTGTTTGGACAGATGTATTTTGGATAAGATTAAAGGATAGAATGGATTAAGTTGGACATTGGATACTATTGTTTAAGGTTAAAAAAATTATCAAGATTATTTATGGATTGTTATAAAAAGGAAACCCCAGAGGTCGGGGGACAACCCGTCACGTCCGGCAAGGCCGCAAGACTTGAACCTGTAACCGAAGGGTGACAAGGGTGCATCACCTACCACTATCCTATGTGATGTACATGTTTGTATAATGTAGTTTTTTTAAGTGGTTTGATAGATGAATTAAAAATTCATTTTTTTGGAACACTATATGATTAGTTTAGATAGAATATTTTTTAGTTCTATTATCTTTTGAATTTAAAGATTAATTTTTTGTAGAAATTAGTTAAAGTATGGAACTCTTCTATTTAAGTATTCTCTTTTTTCTTATTCTATGAATAAATTAATTCTTAAACTTTAGGGATATGATCTTAAACCAAAAATATGTTATCCTAATACCTTTTGTTTTTTCTAAAAAATTATATTTTAAATCATTATAGATTTATGGCTTTGAGGCCCTCAATTTTACATTTATTGTTTATTTGTTTATGATTGATGACCTCAATCACTCCCTATAAAAATTTACTTTTTTCCTATAATTATGTGTCTCTAATTGTCACCAATTTTCTCCTATTCAAAATACTAATTTAGTGGTGAATTTTTCATTTCCCTTTCTCTCTTATTAAGGCTAAATTTTATTAACCCTATTTCTGATGTGAGTTTTCCATAGAGTTATTTTCTATTTTCAACCTATTATTTTTAAAAAACAATTTCAAATTGTGAGGACACAATTTATTGAAGGAGGAGATAAAATAACACCCAAATATTTCATAGTACATTATCTCTTTAAATAAATTTAATAGGTCATATTTCACACAACACCAACTTGTCTTGCGTTATACGCATGATTGAGTTTCTGCAAAATAACACATTAGTATTATAATTATTTAAATGATATATTTATTTATCAATAAAATATTGTAATATTAATAGTAAAAAATAAATTTTAAATGTTATTTATACTTTTTCACATAAATAAAAAATATTTATAATGAAATGTATAACTTTTGATAAAATAGTTATATATTTAGAAAAACTATTTTCTAAAAAGAACTAATTTTTATGTCCTTTTGTGAACAATAATAGAATTCATAAAAAATTAACTTCGTAAAATAGACATCAATTTTGAATTCAGAATATCATAATTATCTTGGGGTAAATTTTTGGTATTTTTCTAAAAACATTCAATTTTTATGAATAGTGAAAAAGACTATAGAGTACAAAAAAACCGACCTTTTCATTAAAATAATTATTTTTAATTAAAAATTTATCTTAAAGTAAAAAATAGATACATAATACATATATTAGTACAATTTAATTAATTTGTGTCATTTTATAATAATATTATATATATAAAATTTTATTGAACATTTTTAACATCTTTTACCCACATTCTAGGCACATTTACCAACCTTCTAGGCACATTTAGAAATTTTCCTAAAATGTAATTTTACCGCTTCTATGAATAGAATTTTAAAATTTTGAGAGAAATAGTTGGCATAAGTAAGTAACTTGTGGTTTGATATAATGAAAATAATTTTTGGTGAATAGTAACTTTTGAATTTTATTTACCACGATAAAATGTAAATAAGGTAATTAAAGGTAAAAATAATACTAACATTACCCACTAAACATGTCCTAATTCTATTGGATAAGTTTATTTCGACCAAAATCAACCTTAGGACAAAACTAAGATCCTTTGGATCCATTTTTGTTAGATTATGACATTTATTAAATTTTATTTAAAGAGGAGTTAAAAGTGTTAAATTCAAATTTTAATAAATAAAGAATTTTTAATATAGGGTTATACATGAGATAAATTTGACTATAAATATTCATTAGAAATATAAAAAACCATACTATATTATGTTATTTTATTTATAATTTTTATACAACAAATAATTAAATTTATTTATGAAACATTGATGATGTATTAATTACCTTCTTAATGAAATATTAAAGTAATTTATATTATAAATATTAATGTGAGTGTAAATTGAAACTTTTGATAAAATCCCCGAATTTTATAGGGGAATATGAAATATTAGGGATGATTCAATGTATTATTTTCAAAGTCATCAAGTTTTTATGACTATAAAAAAAAAATACTAAATAGTGTCAAAATTGACAAAAATGAGTTTAAAAAAATACTATTTTATTAAATGATATAATATTCCTAAAAAACTAATATTTGGAAAAAGGAATTATATAATGTTATATATGTCATTAATGAACCAATTTTGGTTATCTTTGTAGTTTATAGTAACTATATTAACCATGTAATATAAAAATACAAGAATACATGGTAAAAGTTAAACTATTTAACTAAGAGTTAAATATAAAGGATAAGGTTAATATGGTGACATAAACTTGTCTAAAACCTATTGGTTGGGACTATTTATACCCATAAAAACCTTATCTTAGAAATAAATCCATTTTTAGGTGTTATAAATTGAAAATTATTTTATAATAAATTAATATTTCAAGTTTTTTCTAAAGTGCCCCACAACTCTCTTATAAAAGGGTACTTCCCCTTATCTTAAATTCACACCGAAAAATCCATTTGGATCAGACAAACCCTGATAAAATCTCCTCCCAAATACCATCAATTCAACATAGAGGCATTAATTTGATCATAAATCCAACCTAAGGAGGCCTTTTGGTCAAATGAAAATGAATAACCCGAAGAAGAGGTAATTATTTCATCACCTCATTCAATGTTTTTTTCTTCTTCCACTTCCTATTTCATTATTGTTTCCTTACAAGAATAATAAATCTAGTAACTTATAAATACTGAGATGTTATTATAAATATGGTACAACCTTATTCATTATTCTATCCATCCTATGAATTACAATGTCACCATATGTGCGTACGTACGGCTTACCGTCTCCACGTCGTGGTGTAGTTTGTTATTCAACACTTCATTATTTGGATGGGTATAAAAATGAGTGTAATTGATATAAATAATAAATAAAACATGTTAATGATTATTTATATATAATATAACATAAAATTACATATGATATCTCCATCAATAGAATGATATCGTCTCTCGCGCGTACGTACGGCTTACCGTCTCCACAACGTGATGAGATTTATTTCCACATTCACCATTCAATGATGATTAAAAAAACATATATTATTAATAAGTATGTAATATATGACATAATAATTATACTTGATATATATATATGTGTGTGTGTGTGTGTGTGTATTTACATATATCTCATTCACTTACTTCCATTCAATACGATATGAAAGCGGAAACGACGTTTATGCATACGTACAACCTACCATCTCTATAAACGACATTTTCCATTTCATATATCTATCTATTATACATATTTATATCCTGAATATATATTATAAATAAATAATGGTTTATATTTAGGAAGAAATGAAATCATGATCTAAGTGATACAATCAAGAATAACAAGTTAAAACACGTACGATAAAGAAAGCGATTATTACCCGAAATGTTATTTTAACATGGAAATTATTATTAAATGGGTAATATAAAGACATAAATTAATCATGTATAATATCATAAATATGAATATGGTTCTGGTATAATTTAATAACATACTATGGTAATTATACAGAAGGATAAATGTACCATCGACCAAAGTAAAGTACAAGGTAAGGGTTAATTCCTCAATCTCATTTTTATCCGAGATTGTTTATGTGTAAGTTTTTATTAGGAAATATTTATTATCCATATACATGTTTCATAAAATATTTTTCAAAAGGATTATTTTTAAGGTATTATTTAACTAAAAAATAATTTTAAATGGTTTAAATATTTATTCTTCTAAATCATTATCATTAATTTCCATGTTTTCAAAATGGTTTTAAGGATTTATTTATATGATCATGAATGTTTAAAAATATTAATTCCTTAAAAAAGTTTCAAAGTGGTATATGACACTTTGATTTGAAAATGTCTTTTAAAAGTATTCCTTTCTAAATTGTGTGACTTTTAAATTATTTCATGAAAAAATGATATTTCCCTCAAAGAGTTTTACTGATCATTTTCAACTATTTAAACATCCTTTACTGGATATTATTAATGATTGAGGTTTATTTATTATAGTAAAATGTTCTATATTGTATTTAATGAGTTATTATATGTTTGAATATGTATGTTTTGTTCTTATACCATTCATGGTTTTGGGTTAAAGTATTGACATTTCATATGCTAGTTTCAATATGAATGTTTATGTTATGTTTTACCCTTTTCATATGAGGAATGCATTGGACTTACTAAGTGATAGGCGGGGATCACTATATCCCCTCGATGCATCGGTAGGTCTCATGAGACAAACTAGTGTCTTGGCATATGGCCTTGAAATTTTTTTGCAGTCTTGGCATGAGGCCTTGACTATGTGGTTATGATGTCCAGCATTATGCATTCCCTCATTATGAAATTAGTTATTACATGTGATTATTCGACTAGTAGAATATCTATGTGCATGTTTATATGGTAATGTTTTATTTATTTTTTCCATATTATGTTCAATTTTATGTTTAAAAGGATGTTTTTTTATTACACATTTTTCCTTAAAAGTTTATAGCTCTGGCTAAATTATTTACCCTTACCGAGCATCTGATCTTACCCCTTTTTTATGTTTTGTTTTCCCAGGATTCCAAGAAGTGTATTATGATTGATATGTAGGTTTAATCTAGGGAAATAATGGAATTCTCAAAGAATTATTTATTTTATGTTTTATACTTGAATTTGTAATGTAACGTTCATGTATGTAATCTATTTTCCAAGATAGTTAAACTGATTGGTCCTTTGGGACTTGATTCCTTGTAATTATTCCAATGTATTAAAATAATGCACCGGATCTAGGCTTCTAGGGTTAGGGTGTTACATCTCTGAACCATGGGTATAGCCTATACCTACAGTTTTATAGGTTGTACCCATGGTTCCAAACCATGGGTATATGGTAATTTTCCAGTAGTGTTCTAGATATATATGACCATATATATTTATCAAAGGTTCTGAATTGATGGTTTCATTAGTATATAATATAGGATCTTTATCTTTCACTTGTTAATTAGTGGTATAATGGTTTAAATACACATGGTTGGGAACTCGGTACAATATCACCATTCCAAGAGGTGGTAGGTGTTTTGGAGTTAGGATCAAACCTGTGATAGGGGATTCCTAAATATCTAAATGAAGTGAATTAGAACCCATACAGTTTTGTTCCACATAATGAGAAACATCTTACCATTTAAGGTCATGTGATAAGGAATATTTTTGTGTATTCTAAGGTCTTTAATCCATGAACAAGTGAAGTGAATTTTAATATTGTCCATCCATCACTAATAAAACACTTTGTGAAATGTGTCTAGAAATATTTGTTATGGTAATTACCTAAGAGAATTCCTTTTGGGTTAATATCTAATGGGGGTGTGGACTATGGAGTAAGGGAATTGTTCTTGATAGGAGTATAGATTTATTAGAGGTAAGGATCTCACGAGTGATATAGTCTCATGAGGGAATGTATCATTACTTTAGTAATATATCCCAATCAAATGGGTATTAAAATCACATAGAATATGGTCTAATGTAGAGGATTTCGACTCAAAGGAGTCTGACCTAGTGAGAAGGGATTATCGGGAATATAGTCGCCAAGAAAGGGTTTGTATTTTTTATATTAGGTTTTAATGTTAGAGTTATGTCCAATGAATCCTAATGAATACAAATAAAATCTTTGGTAGTTTAATATAAAAATCCTAGGGTCATCTCAGAAGACCATACCCTTGAATTTAACATCATGTTGTAAGGAAATTATCATTAAGTTTCACATAATGTGACTTGGATGTTGTCTGGTAATTTTTTATCATGTGACAATAATTTTTTTGTATAGATTTACATTATGAAACTTGAAAATACATTTAATGGAATTGGTAATAATAGAGGATTGAGTGGGGAATTAAAAAGGGTGGCCAAGATTTATTTTGTTAACACCTATATATTTTAAAATAACACTATTCTCATTAGCCTATTCAACATGAAACAATGAGTTTAAACGAACCATGATATAATATTAAAATATTATTATTTAAACATGATTGAAATAATCTAGCTATTAAATTAGTTGGTATGAATAGTATTAAATAATTTATTAAATGTAAATAAAGTTCCTACTCAATATAAATTTATTTAAAAATTCCTAATATATAACCACACAACATTAATAAAGTTATTTTATTCTATAAAAAATAGGTTTCCTTCCAGAATGTTTTTTATTTCTGTTGTGAGAAAATATTATAAGTTTTTTTTTAATTTTTAAAAAAATTATTTCATAAAATTAACATAAATTTTAAAATCACCATATCTAAATCAAATGAGGGTAAAATTTGTGGATTTTTCATAAAATATTGGTTTATCAAGGAATAGTGGAAAATACTAATTTTTGTAAAATTATAATTTATTTTTAATAAATTAGGTAATTTAAAAGTCATAGTATTATTTTTATTTGATTTAAAATCAAAATAAGTACTATAAATTTTTATTTAATCAAATTAATTACATTTAAATCATATTTATACTATATTTTTGTATAAGTTCATTCTTAGCCTTAAAAACACATTTTTAGAAAATGGTTTTAAAGTGAATAATGTTTATGCATTTTAACTAATTAAAATAATCCCTAAAGAGGAATGATTTAAATTAACTTTGTATACTATAAATATATAAATATTACTTTAAATTAATTTAATAATTATTAATGTTTATATAGTTATTATAAAACTATATGATGCTTGAAAAAAACATTTATGGAAAAACTGTTTTTCTAGCACGCTTGTAGGTAAAATTTTAAACTAAATTACACTACTTAAGTGAATTGAATTTTTAAAAATTTATTAAATATTTGGAGTCAGAATAATTAATATTATATAATATGTTGAACTTAATTTTTTGTCATAATGAATAGTAAAAACCGTAAAAATATGTTACCATGATTAATGCCAAAACCTTTTTACCGAGGGGGATTAAATTAAAGAGGTAAATGGAATAAAATGTTTAAAAAATATTTATCTTAAATTGTAGCGGTTTTCATAAGAAATATCACTCCTAAAATCCTTTATTTCTTAATTTTTAGGAAATTGTATTGAGAGTGACTTTCCATTATTGAATAGTTTTTTAGCATTGACAAGAATGCCACTCCTCCACCTTTATAAAAAGGGAACCCATTACCCTCCCCTTCACACACATTAAAAACCAATTGGTCTCAATAATAACTAACTCAATATATTCCTTAATTATATATCCACATCCAAGAGTCTATTTTTTTTATCAGAAATCCAATCTAGGATGGATTTAGTTATATTTCTAATGAGGTGGTTTGAATAAGAGTTAATAGTCTTAACTAGTCATCTTTTTTTTATTCTTACACTTACTTAAAATATTATTAAATCATTATGATATAATAGAATTAGTATATCCCATGTACTATGAAATTATTATTTTAGTTTCATAACCTTAATCCATCTCCACTTCCATCAAATGGGAAATAAAACCATCATTCATGTGTACGAAGGACTACCGCCTCATGAACCGATGTAGTTCATTTTCCATCATCACATCACACATTTGTTGATGATGATGGATTTAATTTTTATATATTATATTAATACCATATTAATCATTATAAAAATTTAATATATCATATAATTCATGACCTTACTATCCATGGACAAATGATAATGTTGTTCGTGTGTATGACATACTACCGCCTCGTGAAATGATGTGATTCATTTTTATTGAAGCATCACATGTATGGTATATGTAATAATATTTAAGGAACTAATATTATGTTTATGATTTTATTATTATTATGGAATGATAAAATAACACTTACCATCTTTCCATAATGATCATTGAAAAATAGAAACGTTATACATGGATATGTATGACGTACCGGTTCCATGATTATAACATAGTTCATTTTTGAAAACCACAATTCAAGGGTATTTTTAAAAGTAAAAATTATTTAAAAAATTATAATTATTTCATGATTATTATTCTATAGATGATGGGATAATTAACCCTTTTACCACAATCAACACACCGATGCCATTTTGAAATTATGAACCGAGCCTCCTCAAAAATCCCTATTGGATATAACTGATTATGTAATTTGATATGTCATTAAAAAAATGAAGTAAATGGTTTAAATATAAGCTATTAAACCTGGAAAAAATTATTAAGAAAACAAATAATTGATAAAATTTTATTATATATGAGATAAAATACATACATGATGAATCTTGTACTTGAGGTAAGGGTTTCATCTCAAAACATTATTCTTTGAGAAACATGTTCATTCACACACCTAATTTATTTTAAATGTCTTATATACTTCCTATTAAAATATTATATATTAAATCCATCATACTTCATAATATTTTAAGTTATAATTATTCTACTTCATTCATATGAGTTAGGATTCAAAAGTTATCAAAGAGGTAAGAGTTTATGTTTGAATCCCATTTTAATCAGGATTATTAATGCTTGAATTTCCATTATAGTAAATTATTTGATCATTGTATAATAAATATCTTTCAATTTATTCTCCTATTTTTATTGATGAAAATTTGATGTTTTAATACTAATGTACTCAATTTTCAGGCATAATTTTAAAAAAAAAATTAAAGGATGTTGATGGATTTCAATGAAGAATGGCCATGAATTTCAATATTTTATTAAAATATAAGAAATTTAAAATGTGGAGTTGAAATGAATTATTTTTTTTATGAAATTTAAGTTTTGTATTTATTTTATTAAGTATTTTTTTTTCATTTCAATGATTTACATGTGTTAATAAAAAAATCGATAAGTCTCAAGTTATCCCTTCAATCAGTGGAAGCCCAACACTTAGCCATCCCACAAGGATCTAGCTATCTAGGACACCACTAGGAGGGTCTTCTCAGGTTGATAGGGTTGAATGGGGGATTTGGATTGTGAAAGGCCAATAGGGATGAATCCATGGGCATATATGGCTGGGACAAAGCCTAGATGCACTGATCCATGGTGGTGAAACCCATGAGGCGACCAGAGGAGGGTCTCACTAGGATGAGGCGATTTTTGATGGTGAGTGGGTTTCATCTAACCCCCATCCAACTTCATTGTGGATGGGGACACATAATTTTATATAAAAAAAATATCTTTCATGGTTCTCCATTCCAATGTGGGATTCCATTTCATATAGGTACTGTTCATCATTTAGCGAAGTGACACCATCCAGCCCTTTTCTTTGTGAACCCAAATTAGACACCCCACACCACCAAGATCTACTGCCTGCTGCACCCACTTGATGACACTACCATCTGCAACCATCAGAGAAACTCCATGTTATCTACTTCTAAAGATCAATCTTGAGAAAAAAATCCCCACAAAAGCCTAAGACTACCAAGGAACACTCATAAACCATCATATGACCACCATGAAGGTTTTATCCAGCCACTTAGAAGGCCTTATGAAAGAGGTATGAATGAAGAATTCCACTACCTCCATTTCCATGCTACCACCATTCATGACCAATACACCTCCATTCACCACTACTACTCGACCCAAACACTGTTGAGAATAACATTATATTTTTTATACAATTGTGTCACATGCCACCATCAGGCCAATGGTAGCACATGCCACTATCAATTGAACAATAGCACATGCTACCTTTGAGAAAATGGTGGCATCTGGAGAAATATTCCACGGTCACTACTACCACCAGGAAACACGTGATGTGCCACTTCCCATGGTTGCTACTATCATGCTCAATCCTGCACTTGAGAATTTGAGAGCTTCCATTGATTACCTTGCCACTATCAAGAACCACCTATGCATTCCATGCATAAATAAGAATCTCATTGTCCTCTATTACCACTTCTTCTCTTTCCAATGAGTCACTATTGGGGAGGCCACATTTCCATAATACCATGCATGACCCATGAACAGTAAAGTAAACCATAAGAAAAAGGTTCATATACTACCATGCATTGAGGAAGCACCTGTTGAACATTAAATATTCCAAGTAGGAGTTCTAGGCTATGGATAAAACCACTGATCCAGAACAATTAAGTATAAAGGAAAACAAATCTAGAAAGAATGAATAAATTTTTAATTTTGGTTGCTTCCAATGTTGGATGTGACCCAACATTGTTCCAATGGTAGATGTTGCTACTGCCACTATGAAATTACAGCTCAACATTAAAATTTAGGAACCCCCAATAATTTTGTAGATTCAATGTAGAATATATTTGAAAAGATATATTCAACCTCTTCAAATATTTAAAAATATTAAAATGAGAGATATTAAGAGGTTACCTCACTCCATAAATACAGGGATACTGTGCTTGAGAAAATTATGAGAGAATTAGAAGAGAACACCCATTGTTGCTACAGGATACACTATTTTTACTTATTTTTTTTATTGTATCACGAATTTTAACCCATATAACCCTATTGTTTCCATTTTAATTTAGGGAAAAACCCTTTTTTTGGTTGGGTGAAGTTGAGGTGACCTTATGTAATGCTAGATCCCAAGTTTCTAAAACATTATTATATATATATATTTCTTGTTAAAGGTTTTTTTATTCATTATTTCTTAATTTTAATGGGATAAAAATGTATTTTTATTTCAATATTTGAAATTTCCTTGATTATGAAAAACTTTCTCCCACTTCTTGGTTTTGGATTACATCAATTAGGTGATCTAGGGTAGTGTGGAGAAGTGTTTGGTTATTACTAAGCACACGAAGAATAAATAGTGAACTAATTTGGACACTTGGAAACCTCAATGTCCAATTTGGTATTTCTTAGGTGATCTAAAGGAGGCCCATTGTGACTTCCACACATTGCAAGGAAAATATTCCCACCAAGGAAAGTATGTAGACTGTTTTCATTTTCAATCATCTTTAATAAAGTGTGTAAGAGGATAAATGACTATTAATCCATTCATTAAAGAAATTAATTAATAAAAAATATTCAATTACAAAAAGGACCATGATATCATTATAGGAGGGAAGCCAAGACTAAATATAATCAATTTTCTCTAGTATAATATTTGAAAAAAAGTTCATTGATTCATAGTCATTTAATTCATGTTATTTAATTTACCTTTTCACTCCGGACATCTTGATTCAAAAAAATACTATCTAGAGATGAATTTAGTCACTACTAATACCACTACATGCTTAGGGGGAAGATAATTAGCTCTTTCCACACCCCACAATTGGTGTGTTTCAAAACTTGTCACTATTGCTAGGAAGGAAGTTTTAAATCAAACCCTGAACTTGCATGAGTAGGACCTCGAATGATGAACTATTTGATCCTAACCTTGAGATACATATAACATTTATAACTAGGATTAGGACTCTTAATATTTAAAATTACATTGAATAAATCAAATTATAGGACTCAATTGAAACATCCAATGTTAACTTAGTGCTTGAAAACATGGACCTTAACCCACAACAAACCTTTTAGGACCTTTTTGACACACAATTTACTAACCAAAATAATCAATTAACTATGCATGTTCACCAAAATGATTTTAAACTATGAGTTAATAGGATTCCTATATTACCCAAGTTTCATTGACTTGTTGTAGAAGACATGAACCAACAAATCTTGAAGTTCAACAATGAATGTTTGAGTTTCAAGATAAAAAGAGTGTATGAGGAACAAGTCTAGTGGGGGAATTACCCTATTCCCTTGAGGGAGCTGGCAAAGAGTGGTTGTATAACTTACAATCTATAGATATCCATCACGGGGATTATATCCAAATTAGTTTCATTCAAAAATTCTTCCCAGTCTCCAAGATCACTACAATAAGAAAGTATATCTATGCTATCAGACTATAAATTTGAGAAACCCTCTATAAATATTAGTAATGGTTCAAGAAGTTGTGTACAAGATATACTCACCAAGCTATAGAAAGTCACCACCTACTAGTCATATTCTTCCAAAGGATAATATAAAAGGATAAAATCCTCTTGGATTCATTATTTAATGGATTTTTGATCAATAAGTAACCCATGGAAGCTATGAGCCTAATTTAGAAGATTTCTCAGAATTCACAATAGTTTGGGACAATATGTATAATCACTAGAGGAATATTTGATTTAAAAGCTTTTGAAACATCACCATTAATTGAAATAAAATTAGAAATATTTATAATCCTAGTAAGATATATGGTATTAAAATAGGTAAATGAAAAAAATTCCCCCACCTTAGGTATGTGGTTTATGTTCATCATCCCATCACTTCTCTGATCAGTATGTTGAGGTACATGGTATAGAGAGTTGTGTAGTTTCCTTCCAACAAAGAATTTTTTTTTAAAAACCAACCATGAAGAGATGGTAAATCCCATCATGGATGTGGAGGTCAATAAAGTCATACTATTCCCCCTTTCCAACAACAATTTTAAAATCCACCGCAATTATAATACACATACAAGAAACAATACCAACAAAAAACCTATTAACCACCTCATTTTAAATAAAAAATGTTACAAAACACCCCCATATATTGTACCCCATGTAAAATAAATTCAATTAATAGAGATGGAAGATCTAAAAACTACAATGAATGATCTATTAAATAAATTTTATAATCTCATGGGCATGCTTTCCTAAAACCAAGGAAAACACTCCATTTAGACAATCCCAAGCCCAAAGTGATGTGTGAGAATAATCATAACAAGGAGTAGAAAGTATATCTAGATATCATAACCAAATTAATCTCAATATAAGCCATAATAATGAGATTCTATAAATTCTAGAAATTCTAGAATGATTCTAGAAGAAAAAACCACCCCACTTGGAAAATACCACAAGAATATTGAGAAAGAACAAAGACATTATTTAGAAAGGAAATACTACAAAATTCATTGAAAAGACAAAAAAATGTAGAAGAAATACATTCCCCTTCCATTCCTTTCTAGTTTTACAGAATCTAAGAAAATTTTGTAAGATAAACTTCAAAGAGAGATCCAAGAGACATTTCAAAAGGTTAAAATTAACATACCCCTCTTAGAATCCCTTAGGAAAAGTAAAAAAATACACAAAATTACTCAAAGATATTTGAACCAAGATAAATAGGATTGATGGGAATGAAAGAATCAACCCATGGAGAAGTGTTTTATCCATGATCACACCACCATTACCAAAAAAATGTCAAGATCTTGGGAGATTCTCTTTTCCCTTCACTATTGGTTCTTTATTTATTTTTTGATTCCTTGTGTGATATTGATGCGTCCATTAATGTAATGTATAAGTATATCTATTAAAATTTTAAAATAGATAATCTGAATCCCACAAGAGTGGTAGTACAAATGTAAAATAGAACAACTATCTTTCCAGTTGTAGTTTTGAAGAATGTGCCAGTAGGAGTTGAAGGAGTAGTTTTGTTAGTAGACTTTTATGTTATCTCCAAGGTGAAATATAGATCAACTGGGAATTCACCCATTATTTTTGGAAGACCATTATTTAATAGGGAAAATATTTTCATTAATGTACATAATGTAACCCTCACCATGGATCTTGGAGATAGTAAGGTGTACTTAAATATTATTGAATCCAATATGAATCCTTAAAACAACCATTCAATCTTTCCAATTATCCATTAAGAAGTTATTTAAGACATTAAATAATTAGTTTTTCTTATATAATTTTTAGCCTTAGTGGATAACCATTATATCAAAAACACCAAGGAAAAAGTGAGAACTCAAAAATTTGTAAATTTTATTTTTAATGAACAAGAATAAATAACATATAAATTATTTTATAAATTGTTAAAATAAACAGATATGATACTCTTTTATAAGGATATTCAATATTTATAAGTAGGAAATTTGAATTCAATCTCATCTCTTGAACAACAATCAATTTTATAACTAAAATATCTCCCATGTGACTTAAGGAATGTGTATATTATGGAAGGAAAAAAATTGAAAGTGATCATATCTAACCACCTATCCCAAGACCAAGATAAAATTTTAATTGACCTTTTTAAAAGAAACATTCAAGACATAGGGTGGATCCTTGGAGATAACCCTAGAATAATCCTCAAGGTATGTTCCCATAGAATTATTATATAGGGGGACTCATGACCTTTTAGAAAACCCTAAATAAGACTTAACCCCACCATTATGGAAGTTGTTAAAAAATAAATTGAAAATAAATTTTTTTTTTGACATAATACACCAAATTTTTTACTCGCAATGGGTCATCCTCATCCATGTGGTTCATAAGAAAACTGGGTTGACAACAGTGAGAAATGAGAAAAATGAATGAATTCCAATGAGATTCCAAAATAGTTGGAGGTTATGAATTTACTAAAAAAATATGAACCAAGAAACATAAACATACTATTTACCCATCCCATTAATTGATCAAATGATAGATAGGTTAGTAGGTTAGACGCATTACTTCTTTTTGGATGATTTTTTCAGATATTTTCAGGTAATAATTGACTTAGAAGACCAATAGAAGATAAAATTGAACTGTCCTTTTGGAAACTTCTACTATAAAAGAATTCCATTTGGATTATGCAATTCCCTAGGTAAATCTTGATGGTGTATGGTAAGTATTTCCTCAGATCACATAGAGGAATTTATGGTGGTATTTATTGATGACTTTGTTGTTTTTTCCAACTCTTTTTAGGGAACCTAGATTTTTTTATGAAAATCATTATAGAGAAAAATATGTATTTAAACTTTGAAAATTATGAAATTATGGTTGAAAAGGGATAGTTATAGGTCATGTTATTTTACAAAATGGAATTCAGGTGGATTATTATGATTTCAAGGTAATCAGTTCTTTACAATATCCTACTTGTGTGATACATATTAGGTTATTTTTTGGTTATGTGGGATTTTATAGAAGATTAATCAAGTAATATAATAATATTTCCCTTCACCTTTCAATATTTCTTTTAAAATAGGATGGATTTGTGCTTAATAATAATTATAGGATATCATTTGATGATCTGAAGGAAAATGTGATTATCATGCCAATTACACAATACCAAGATTTGGAGGACCCATTTTAGTTGATTTGTGATGCATCAAACCCAACTGTTGGAGCATTCCTTTCCCTATGTATTGAAGGAAGACCACAAGTCATAACATATTCCTCAATAAATTTGGATGAAACTTATCCCAATTAAAAAACTACTAAAAATAATTCATTACTATTGTATTTTTATTGGATAAAAATAGATATTATTTTCTAGGAATTAAGTGGTTGTATTTTGTAATCATGTAGCACTTAAGTACTTGTTGAATAAGTATAATGACAAACCAAGGCTAATGAGATGGATACTACTCTTTTAAGTGTTCAAACTAGAGATCAAGGAAAATAAGGGAGCTGAAAACTAGGTGGAAGATCACCTTTCTAGACTCCACCAACACTACTGAAATAGATATTCCATAACTAAGCTCACTCAATGATCACATACCTGGTGAGAAACTATAAACTGTATATGGTGATGTACCATGGTATACCAATTTAATGAAATATTTTGCCACATCTCAGGTACCTTCTAACATTAAATATCATCAAAAGAACAAAATTAAGGCTGGATCTAGATTCTATATTTATGAAGATCCATTTATATGGAAAATATGTAATGATCAAGTCATAAGTAGGTGTTTAATAAAAATTGAAATAGAATATGTATTTTAATTTCTTCATACATTTTCTTGTAGAGGAAACTTATAACCTCAATGAATAGAAATTTTTTTTGGAATATATAAATTATTGGACGAACTTATTTAATGATTCCCATGAATATTGTAAATTTTTTAAAAAGTGTCAATATTCTGAAAATATTTTAAAAAGATAGTCGATTCCTAACAAACCCATCATTTTTTATGAAATATTTTATGTATGGGGCATCAATTTTATAAGACCTTTTACTTTTTACTTTTTTGTATATTATGTCTCTAAATGGGTGTAAGCTTAGGCCACCAAAACTGATGATTCCAATGCTGTATGTGTTTTTTCAGGACTAAAATGTTTTTTAGGTTTGGAGTGTGAAGGGTAACATCATTGTCCAAGTGACTCATTTTTGTAATAAAAACTTAAACGATATGGATAAAAAATATGGGGTGCACCACAAGACATCTACACCTTACCATCCCCATTAAAATGGCCAAACTAAAGTGTCTAACCGAGAGATTAAATTTATTGTTGAAAAAAAATTAAACTAATTGATTGGAGAAAAAGTCTTGAATACACCTTATAGGAATACTATATAGCAGAGAAAATACCTATAGGTATGATCCCTTACCAGATTATTTATGAAAATATTTTCCATATGATTGTGGAATTGGAGAACCAAGAATATTGGGCTATAAAACAAATGAATTTGGATTTGGCGACTGATGAGAAAGAGATAAAACTCTACTTATAAGAACTGGAGGAAATCAGAATAGAGTATTTTGAAAGCACAAGTACTTAAAAAGAGAGAACCTGAGTGGATCATGATAGGTTGATCCAAAAAAGGTCATTTCAACCAAGACACCAAGACCGACTCTATAATTCAAGAATAAATTTAATACTAGGTAATAATTGTTCTAGGTGGGAAGTAAATTTTATAGTTACTAATGTTTATCTCTTTGGTTCCACTCATATTAACACATAAGAGGAATTAAACCCATTCACTGTCAATAGATTGTGGCTAAAAAAGTTCCATGGGAATATACCATAAGAACTGGTGAAGGATCTCTAACCTCTATAACCTATCTACAAATTTCTGTTGGGCGGAGAAGAAAGGAAGTGATGGCAAGAGGGGGGGTGAATTGCCTTTTAAAAAATGATTAACAAATTAAAAATCAAAGTGAAAGTGCAGCGGAAATAAAAGAGGCAAGACACAAAATTGATAACGGAGTTCGGCCTAAAACCCGGCCTACGTCTCTGCTCCCAACTCAACCGTTGAGAGATTCTACTGCTTGCTTTTCAATGGTTTTAGCAAGAAACCCACTAGACTTTACAGGTAGTCTAGAACCTATTATAGCTTGCTTTTAAATGGTTATGCAAGAACCCACTTGCTTTTAATTGGTTGAGCAAGAACCCACTAGCCTTCTTACAGGTGAAGGCTAGCTCACCTATGTCTCAAGCCTTTTAAAAGGTAAGGCTTGACCAACCTCTTCACACCTTGAAGGTGGTGTGATAACCCAAAAGAATGGAGGAGAGAAAGAGTTGGGGGTTTGTAGGCACAAACCCAAAATGATGCTCAAAATAAATAAAACAATAAAAAATGTATTGGGGAAGTCTTGGGCGCCAATGGATTGATGGAGCTGATGAAGGGAGCTCCCAAGCTTCTTTGGAGGTGCTCCTTGGATATGGAAGTTGGTTGGAGCAAGTGGGGTTCCCTTGGAAGAATCCGCCGGAGGTTCGCCAAATGATGGAAAATGTTCCCGTGGGCTTCCGTATAGTTCCGACTATATTCCTTTGGCTTCCGGGGGTTCCTAGTCCTTTATTTATAGAGGGGGAACCCTCATATGGCCTTTGGAGGTCTTCAGAGCCATTGGAAAGGGCTTCGGAGCCGTTGGGAGGAAAGTGGACAGGATGGTCAAAAGCCCAACGGCTAGTTTGACTGGTTCCACCGGCTGACCGGTACAGGGCCACCGGTTGGCCGGTGTGTGCAAAATGGGAGAGGGATCGGGCTCAGGCTCCACCGGCTGGCCGGTAAGGTGGCCACCGGTTGGCCGGTGCTGAGGCAGTAGCAAACACTGTTTGTTCTGGGTGCCACCGGCTGGCCGGTGCTGAGGCCACCGGTTGGCCGGTGCTCTGGATAGTGGAGAGACTTTCTGTCAATGGTCCATCGGCTGGCCGGTGTCATGCCACCGGTTGGCCGGTGCACATGAAAACAGTTCACTTTGCTCCTTTCTTGGCTTCAGCTTGCTTGGCCCAATTCCTTGGTAACCTGAAATGATTCCTATCATCCAAAAACACTTGAAAGAGGATTAGATAAAAAGAAAAGTGATTGTGATCATGAAAATTAAACCACGAGGGGTACGAGAGGTACAACAATCTCCCCCTATTTTGATGATCACAATCACCAAAACAAACAATGTAAAATACTGAAATGAAAAGTATGCTTAAAAAGATTTCTCCCCCAATCAACCAAGAATTTCTCCCCCTTTGTGATTATCAAAATAGCACGGGGCATAAAACTTTATTTAGGGATACGTTGAAAAATAAGATGGATATTTTAAACCAATTGAAATTTTTGAAAATTGAATTGAAAGTTTTGAATCAAAAATTTGAAATGAAAATTTTGAAATGAAAAATTGAATAACAGTTTGAATTGAAAGTTTTTGAATGAAAAATTGAATAACCATTTGAAATTAAAAAAATTGATACCAAGTGTTAGGCAGAGAAAGAAAGGAAGTGATGGAAAGAGGGGGGGTGAATTGCCTTTTAAAAAAAGATTAACAAATTAAAATCAAAGTTGAAAGTGCAGCGGAAATAAAATAAGCAAGACACAAAATTGATAACGGAGTTCGGCCAAAAACCTGGCCTACGTCTCCGCTCCCAACTCAACCGTTGAGAGATTCACTACCGCTTGCTTTTCAATGGTTGTAGCAAGAAACCCACTAGCTTTTTTACAGGTGAAGTCTAGCTCACCTATTACAGCTTGTTTTTTAATGGTTTGAGCAAGAAACCCACTAGCCTTTTTACGGGTGAAGGCTAGCTCACCTATGTCTCAAGCCTTTTACAAGGTAAGGCTTGACCAACCTCTTCACACCTTGAAGGTGGTGTGAGAACCCAAAGAAGAGAGGATGAGATAAATGGGGGTTTGTAGACACAAACCCAAAATGAAGATCAAAAATGATAAACAAGAAAAACCGTAATGGGAGAAGCCTTGGGCGCCAAATGATTTGATGAAGTTGATGAAGTGCTCTCCCAAGCTTCTATGGTGGTGCTCCTTGGATGTGGAAGTTGGTTGGAGCAATTGGGGTTCCCTTGGAACAATCCGCCGGAGGTTCGCCAAATGATGGAAAATGTTCCCGTGGGCTTCCGTATAGTTCCGACGTTATTCCTTAGGATTCCGGGGGTTCCTAGTCCTTTATTTATAGAGGGGGAACCCTCATATGGCCGTTGGAGGCCTTTGGAGCCGTTGGAGAGGCTTTCGGAGCCATTGGAGGCCAAGTGGACAGGCTGGTCAAAAGCCCAATGGCTAGTTTGACTGCCTCCACCGGCTGACCGGTACAGAGCCACCGGTTGGCCGGTTCTTACAAAATGGAATAGGGCTCGGGCTCAGGCTCCACCGGCTGGCCGATGCTGAGGCCACCGGTTGGCCGGTGCTGAGGCAGTAGCAAACACTGTTTGGTCTGGGTGCCACCGGCTGGCCGGTGCTGAGGCCACCGGTTGGCCGGTGCTCTGGACAGTGGAGAGCCTTTCTGTCAATGGTCCATCGGCTGGCCGGTGTCATGCCACCGGTTGGCCGGTGCACATGAAAACAGTGCACTTTGCTCCTTTCTTGGCTTCAGCTTGCTTGGCCCAATTCCTTGGTAACCTGAAATGATTCCTATCATCCAAAAACACTTGAAAGAGGATTAGATAAAAAGAAAAGTGATTGTGATCATGAAAATTAAACCACGAGGGGTACGAGAGGTACAACAATCTCCCCCCTATTTTGATGATCACAATCACAAAAAAAAAACAATGTAAAATACTGAAATGAAAAGTATGCTTAAAAAGATTTCTCCCCCAATCAACCAAGAATTTCTCCCCCTTTGTGATTATCAAAATAGCACGGGGCATAAAACTTGATTGAGGGATACGTTGAAAAACAAGATGGAGATTTTAAACCAATTGAAATTTTTGAAAATTGAATTGAAAGTTTTGAATCAAAAATTTGAAATGAAAGTTTTGAAATGAAAAATTGAATAACAGTTTGAATTGAAAGTTTTTGAATGAAAAATTGAATAACCATTTGAAATTAAAAAATTTGATACCAAGTGTTGAAATTGAAAGTTTGAATCGAAAATTTTGAATAAAACAAAAATTCTTAAACAAACCTAACACCCCCTAAATAAAAACAACAAATCACCGGGGAGAGGTTTTTGAAACCGAAACAAATTTTGGCCCGGAGAGACTCGCTAGAAAGGATTTTTCAATCCACACTTGTCTAGTGGCGGCTCTTCTCCTATAAAATTCATCGTTAAGGAAAATGGTTTTGGGCCTACCATACCGGGCATTTTTTCAATTGCACTCATAAATTAAGTGCCCGGGTTTTTTACAATAATTGTAAAATTTAAATTGGGAGCTCCCCCTATTTTGATGATCACAATCACCAAAACAAACAATGTAAAATACTGAAATGAAAAGTATGCTTAAAAAGATTTCTCCCCCAATCAACCAAGAATTTCTCCCCCTTTGTGATTATCAAAATAGCACGGGGCATAAAACTTGATTGAGGGATACGTTGAAAAACAAGATGGAGATTTTAAACCAATTGAAATTTTTGAAAATTGAATTGAAAGTTTTGAATCAAAAATTTGAAATGAAAGTTTTGAAATGAAATATTGAATAACAGTTTGAATTGAAAGTTTTTGAATGAAAAATTGAATAACCATTTGAAATTAAAAAATTTGATACCAAGTGTTGAAATTGAAAGTTTGAATCGAAAATTTTGAATAAAACAAAAATTCTTAAACAAACCTAACTCCCCCTAAATAAAAACAACAAATCACCGGGGAGAGGTTTTTGAAACCGAAACAAATTTTGGCCCGGAGAGACTCGCTAGAAGGGATTTTTCAATCCACACTTGTCTAGTGGCGGGTCTTCTCCTATAAAATTCATCGTTAAGGAAAATGGTTTTGGGCCTACCATACCGGGAATTTTTGCAATTTCACTCATAAATTAAGTGCCCGGGTTTTTTACAATAATTGCAAAATTTAAATTGGGAGCTCCCCCTTACAAAAATAGTTGGAGCATGGGAAGAGGAAGCTTGCTTGGAATATCCAAGCCCTTGGGTGGTCCTAGATAAACGTTGGGAACCAAGTAATTTGGTTAAATTTTGTTCCCCCTGGGTGAACTTGGCTAGAGTCTCCCTTAGATCTTTGATGGTTGATTCCATGGAATCAACATCGGGAAGGTTTTGGATTTTGAGGGTCAACTCTTCCTTCTCTTTGAGAAGTTGTTCTTTTTCGGAAGAGAGTTTTTTGAAATTCTTTTTTAAAGAAAAAAAATTTGGAAGAAAGTTCGTCAAAACCTTCCTCCAATTGATCTCTAGCATGTTGGCGATCCTCATAAGAAAGATGATTGAAAGAATTTGTAGAACAAGAGGATGAGGAGTCGGAAGAAGTTACCTCATGGAATGCCATTAGGCATTTGTTACCTTTGTCACTTGAGGAGGAGGAGGAGGATGTGGAGCTATCACTCCATGTGTCCTTGAATGCCTTCTTCTTCTCCTTTTGCTTTGCCTTTTTCTTGTTGAGTGGACAATCGGGCTTGTAATGGCCTTTCTCGCCACACCCATAGCATGTTACCTTGGGCTCGGATTTTTCTTTGGATTGAGCCTTGCGGGATTTCTTCTTCTTGTGCTTCTTCATGAATTTGTGCATCTTGCGGGCAAGATTCTCCATTTCGGAATCGCCGCTTGAAGAGGAAGAAGATGAGGAGGAGGATCTTTCTTCTTGTTGAACTTTGAAGGCGATGTTCTTTGGAACTTTGATCGGTTTGCCTTCTTTTTCAGCTTGCCTCCTCATGGTAATCTCATAAGTCATGAGGGATCCGATGAGCTCTTCGACCGGCATTTCCTTTAAATTTTTCGCTTCTTGAATTGCTGTCACCTTCGGTGCCCATGAGCTTGGTAAGATCCAAAGGATCTTCTTGACCATCGTTTCTGCAGAAATATTATCTCCAAGAGATTTTCTACCATTGCAAACGTCAGTAAAAAGTGTTAACATTTCAGAAATAGATTCGGATGGATGCATGGAAAATGACTCAAAATCTTGACGATACATGTCCAATCGAGTATCCTTGACTTTGTTGGTCCCCTCATGGGTAACCTCCAAAAGTTTCCAGATTTCATGTGAGGAGGTGCATGTGGAAACTCGATTGAACTCATTACGATCAAGGCCACAATGAAGAGCGTTCATGGCTTTGCCATCAAGCTCGAAATTTTTAATATCGGCTTGGGTCCATTTGGATTCATCGGGAGAGGAAAGAGTGTAACCATGCATGACAATTTTATAAATGGGATATCCAATGCTTCTAAGAAAATTGGTCATGCGGGTTTTCCAATAAGTGTAGTCGGTTCCATCAAAAAATGGAGCACGACCCAAAGAAAAGCCTTCGGGGGCGAAAGAGGTTGATGCCATCACAATGGATCTTGAATTTGAAACCGGTTAAGGTATTACTCAAATTTTCCTTTGATACCAATTGTTGGGCGGAGAAGAAAGGAAGTGATGGCAAGAGGGGGGGGGGGTGAATTGCCTTTTAAAAAATGATTAACAAATTAAAAATCAAAGTGAAAGTGCAGCGGAAATAAAAGAGGCAAGACACAAAATTGATAACGGAGTTCGGCCTAAAACTCGGCCTACGTCTCCGCTCCCAACTCAACCGTTGATAGATTCTACCGCTTTCTTTTCAATGGTTTTAGCAAGAAACCCACTAGACTTTACAGGTAGTCTAGAACCTATTACAGCTTGCTTTTAAATGGTTATGCAAGAACCCACTTGCTTTTAATTGGTTGAGCAAGAACCCACTAGCCTTCTTACAGGTGAAGGCTAGCTCACCTATGTCTCAAGCCTTTTAAAAGGTAAGGCTTGACCAACCTCTTCACACCTTGAAGGTGGTGTGAGAACCCAAAAGAATGGAGGAGAGAAAGAGTTGGGGGTTTGTAGGCACAAACCCAAAATGATGCTCAAAATAAATAAAAAAATAAAAACCGTATTGGGGAAGTCTTGGGCACCAATGGATTGATGGAGCTGATGAAGGGCGCTCCCAAGATTCTTTGGAGGTGCTCCTTGGATATGGAAGTTGGTTGGAGCAAGTGGGGTTCCCTTGGAAGAATCCGCCGGAGGTTCGCCAAATGATGGAAAATGTTCCCGTGGGCTTCCGTATAGTTCCGACTATATTCCTTTGGCTTCCGGGGGTTCCTAGTCCTTTATTTATAGAGGGAGAACCCTCATATGGCCTTTGGAGGTCTTCGGAGCCGTTGGAAAGGGCTTCGGAGCCGTTGGGAGGCAAGTGGACAGGCTGGTCAAAAGCCCAACGGCTAGTTTGACTGGTTCCACCGGCTGACCGGTACAGGGCCACCGGTTGGCCGGTGTGTGAAAAATGGGAGAGGGCTCGGGCTCAGGCTCCACCGGCTGGCCGGTGAGGTGGCCACCGGTTGGCCAGTGCTGAGGCAGTAGCAAACACTGTTTGGTCTGGGTGCCACCGGCTGGCCGGTGCTGAGGCCACCGGTTGGCCGGTGCTCTGGAAAGTGGAGATCCTTTCTGTCAATGGTCCATCGGCTGGCCGGTGTCATGCCACCGGTTGACCGGTGCACATGAAAACAGTGCACTTTTCTCCTTTCTTGGCTTCAGCTTGCTTGGCCCAATTCCTTGGTAACCTGAAATGATTCCTATCATCCAAAAACACTTGAAAGAGGATTAGATAAAAAGAAAAGTGATTGTGATCATGAAAATTAAACCACGAGGGGTACGAGAGGTACAAAAATTTCATCCCATGATGTTATGTTGATTCATGAACATTGAAAAAAGGTAATTCTTGGTGAAAAACCTATTTTTACTATTTTCCTAGTATTTAGGATTTAGTTACCTCTCACTTCACCCCCTTTTCACTTTCATAGGATGGTTCTTATACTGGTACGAGTTATTTTATAGGACCACTATGAATAAAGTCAGCAGAAAACTCTAAAAATTGAGAATAAATTATAGAAAAATATACATGAGAACATAGAGATCATTATTTCATTACTTATGTTTACAAATTCTCACATGTTACTGAAAATATGTTTGAAATTTGAAATTCTAGAAGCTATGCTAACTAGAAAATTGTATTCCCATACTTGAATCCTTTCTTTACTTGACTTATCTTGGAGACATGAGTATTTATAAATCCTGTGATTCCATGTTTAATATTTCAATGATAATTATATTGAATGAGTAAAATCTTAAATTGAATAATTACAGTGAATAAAGGATATTAAAATATGGACTCATGATTTGAGGTAATTAGTTGATTCATGTAAATGAAATTTCCCTATAATTTTTCATGCTTTTAATTTATGAGATTCATGTTAATTGTTTTATTATTATTATTCAATCCATGATTGATTTTTTCAAATCAAATATCCCATTCTTGAGAGGTTTTCTAGACCAGTACTTCCTATTTATTCCTAAGCATATTTGTTGAGTGATCTTGGTAAATGTCACCATCTTGAACTTTCATTTGAAATTTACAGATCCATGAATGTGCAATACCACATTTAAAATGATTAAGGAATATTTTAAAAATCTATTATCCATGATACCACCTTTACATCAATACTTGTTTATCCCATAGAGACCATGAATAAACTTGTTAGGAACAATCTATATTTCAATCCATTTTTATCCATTCCTATCATCCTATTAGTATTCTTTGTGATATTTTAAAATTGAAGTGTAGGGTCCAAGAGATTCATGGTGAAAGGTATGAAATACATTATTAAAAAAGTGTGGGCTATTTGTGGTCATTTAGATAGGTCTTCAAATAATTCGTTATAATTTATATTTTTTACTTCTTAAAAAATGAATAAAAACTTAGGAATGAGTTGTGACTTGGAAGAATCAAAAATCACCATTACTAGACCAATGATTTTTATCATATGTTTTTAGGTGGTGGATGTGAAATTTTAATAATAACTCTCAAAAAATAGGAAATAATGAAAGAGTACTTTGAAAAAAAGTATAAAAGTAGAAAAAAAATTAAATAAGGTTCACATCATTCATTATTCTTTCATTATTTATGAATTCACTTTGAGTTTTGGGAAAGTGGTAGTCATCATTGTAAAGGTAATAATATCATTACAATTTTAATTTGTATATCATTCAATGTACTTTAGAGAGAAACCTTCTATTTTTACCTTAATTTTTAAAAATCAAGTCCTACTAACCTTAATACTTAGAGTCATTAGAACTTTGATTGAAAATCCCTCATGATTTTATATTCTTTTTTCCTTTACAATGTGTAGAAATTAGTTCCTTCACTATAATTTGGATACGGATAATGTTCTCATGATATGAGTATAACTTCACTTGTATTTGTATCATGAGTGATGAGAGAAAAGATTCAAAGGATAGTTAGATCATAATTTGGATTGTTTAATAATAATTAATTAAGGATATTGAATGATTTAGTGGAGAAGTGCCATCATTTTTAGATAGGAAAAAGTAAATTACTAGAATTTATTATTCCATTGAATTGATAAATTGGCATTAAATTTTTTTGGATTCTTAAAAGTTTTATTTAACAATGATAATAATTTTATTTTATTATTTCTAGATTTTAATAATGGTTGCATTGGTGCCCTCTAATTATCATTATTTATATTCTATGCTTAAGGAAAATCATGGTACATGTTTGAGGGTATTTTACACACTTAATTTTCATGTATAATCTCTGACATTTTAAAGGATTTTGAAGGAGTTCAATGAAGAATGTCCATGAGTTTAAATGTTTTACTAAAATATAAAAAATTTCAAATGTGAAAATCAAATTAACAATTTTGATATGAAATTGAAGTTTTTTTTATTTTATTAAGTATAAATTTTTTTTTTGAATGATTTACAAGTGTTAATAAAAAATGGGCAAGGCTCAAGAAAGCCCATCAACCAGTGGCAACTTGCCACTTAGCTAGCCCACAAGGGGTCGACCGACCAGGCCACCCCCAGGAGGGCTTGCTTAGCCCGAGAGGGTTGCATGAGGGATTAGGCCCTTGAAGGTTATATAGGGGATGGATCCATGGGAATATATGGCTAGGATGATGCCCGATTGTGCCATCCCATGGCGGTAAAATGAATGAGGTGATGAGAGGAGGGTCTCTCCAGGATGGGGTGGTTTGTGGTGGGTATGGTTCCTACAACCCCCATCTAATATTATTTCGATGAGGGAGCCTCACTTTAATATTAATTAAAGTGCTCCCCTATGTTATTGTTCTGATGTGGGATGATATTTCATACATAAAATATTCATCATTTAGAATAGTGATATCTTCCTGCCCTTTTCTTCACGTGCCCCGCTCAGACACCCCGAACCACCGAGCTCCACCGCCCACTGCACCCATTCAACGCCACCATTATATTCAAACTTCAAAGATATTCTATGAAACCCACTAATTGTGATTAATCTTGAGAAAAATATCACCACAATAACCTAATACCACCTTGGATCAATCTTGGATCATCATATGACCACCATGATGGTTTCATCCGGTAACTTCAATGTCTGGAGGACTCAAGAGATTGATGAAGAACACTACTGCCTCAATGGCCACACTTCCACCATACATGAACACTGCACTACCATTTACCACTACCATGCTGGCCAAGAACCACTAAGAAGCACATACTACCATTGATCCAATGGTGGCACATGCCACTGTCAGACCAACAGTAGCTCCTACAACCATTGAGTAAATAGTAGCATCTAGATAAATTATGCATTTCCATTACTGCCACAAGGAAACACCTAATTCACCACTTCCCATGAATGTCGCTACCATTCTCAAGCATGTATGTATGAAGCCAAGAGATTCCACTGCTCAACTCACCAGTGCTGAGCCCCACCCATGCATTCCACGAATGAAGAAGAAGCCCATTTTCCTCAATTTCCACAAATTATTTTTCCAAGGAGTCCCCAAAGAGGAGGCCGCATGTCCATAAACTATAAAATACCCATGAAAAATAAAATAACCCACATGAAAAAGATTACCATGCTTCCTTGCATGAAGGAAGAACCTACAGAATGTTATATTTACCAATGAGAATGTATAGGCTATAGATAAAACCATTGATGAAGACAAATAAAGGAGAAAGAAACAAAGATGGGAATAATGAAGACATGGTTAATGATGGTTGCTTCCAATGGTGGATGTGATCCACCATTGATCCAATAGTATATGTGATCCACTGTTGAACCAATGGTAGATGTGAACCACCATTGTTCTAATAGTAGACGTTTCTACCACCACTTTCAAATTAAAGATCAACACTAAAATTTGGGAACATAAGTAAATTTTGAAGATTCAACATCTAATATCTTTGAAAATAATAATAAAATTATATTAATATTTGGAAATATTTAAAAGAGATATATTATGAGGTTACCTCCATCTATAAATAAAATGATTTTGTGCCACATAAAAGTATAATAGGATCAGAAAATAACACTCGTTACTATTGTTGGACACTCTATTTTTACTACTTTTATTTTATTTTGCCTTTATCATGAATTCTTCCTCATCAACCCCCATTGTTTTCTTTTTAATTAAGCGGTATACCCTTTTGTGTTTGGATAAATGGGAAGTTACCTTATGTAATGATTTATTCCTAGTTTTTTCCAAATTATTCTATCTGTTTTTATTTTTGAAAATGTATTTAATTAATTATTTTATAACATTAATGGTATATTATTGTATTTTTATTTAAAATCTAAATATTCTAAATTTATTTGATTAATAAAAATTTTCTCCCTCTTATTTGTTTTAGATCACATCAATTAGGTTATCGAGGGTCAAGTGGAGAAGTGTGTGGTGATTACTAAGCATGTATAAAATAAATATTAGACTAATTTGGACACCTAGGAACCTCAATAACTAATTTTTTATTATTTATGTGATCTAGAGGAGACCCACTATGACTTTCATACATTGTAAAGAAAATAGTTCAACTAAGTAAATTTTGTGGAATATTTTTATTTTCTATTTACCTTAATCAAATTTGGAATAAGATAAATGATTTTTAATCCATTAATTAAACCAATTAATAAGGAAAAAAGATTCAATTTCAAAAAGGACCATGATAACATTACAGGAAGGGATGAAAGCCTAAACCCAATCATTTTTCTATAATCTGATCTTCACAAACCATGTTCATTGACACCTAGTCATTTAATTCTTATAATTTTATTCCACTTATGACATCTTTCTTTAAATCACTACTCCCTTGAGATAAAATTGGTCACTACTACTACTACACCCTTAGGGGGGAAATAATTAGTTTTTTTCCTCACCCCGACAGGTGTGTATCAAATACCATTTTTCCTTTTTTACTTAAATGGTTAGGGAAAATGTTTTTATGGAAATATCACTTTGTGTCTCTCTTCAGTTAGAAATAATTTTTCCTCAAAATTTTTTCATTATAAATATGTTTTTAATATTCTTCGATGATTATTTAAAGTCATTTTTACCCATTATTATATTTTTACAAAATATTTCAAAAGGGATCTTACTATCATTTTTTAAATATGTTATTTTTTTATTTTTCTTACAAAAAATGTTAAAGGAATATTTAATTTAACATGCTTGGCATAAATAGAATTTCCCACCATCATGACCACTATAATATTTAATTTTTTATTTATAAAATTATATTTTTATGTTTAAAAAAATGTTTCTTATAATTTTTTTGGAATTTTTTAGATTTTTAAGAAGTGATTTCAAAGTGAAAATGGTATTTTTCTCAATAAATATTCTATGTAATATCTTAAATACATTTTTATGAATAAAGAAAACATTTAATGTTATGGATTACTTCTAAATTATAATTTATATATGCCTCTTAAATATATACCTAGATTATTATAACTTACTTTTATGGGGTAATACTTGCCTTATGTTCATATCTCAAATGACTTCATTATAAAATTTCCATTGATTATGATATAAAATAAGATTATGCAACCCATTTCTTTCCATGGGTAATTCTTATGTTTATTCCTTAGGATTTATTTCCTTTTTTAGCACACATAATCATGAAATTTTTATTATGGGTGCACCCAAATATCACTCCAATACATTGGGTAATCGTTTTAGCCTCATGAGGCATCATGTATGGTATTAGGGAGTAAACCTAATCCATTATAGAAATTTTCCACTATGATATTTTCAATGGAGTTAGCCTTGAATCATGTCTATGTCATGTTATATATTACTACCACATATCCTATGATACCATGATCTCAGGATACCATATTATTTATATTATTCGCCCATATAATTACCCTTGTTCCTTCTTTTTTATGATATCATATTATACCTTTGACTTATACATTATATTTCCTTATCATGTTTATTCTATTACTAATATTTTTAGCTCACCCCATTTATCAATTTATTCCTTAGGTTTTCCCATACATCTTTAGACACTAGAAATTATTTAGGATCTCTCTATGAAGAATAAAATAAGAAGTTTTATTTTATCCTCACTTAGATGTACTATGAACCTAGTATTCCAAATTCACTTGGAATAATGAATATTTGGTTGTAATTAATATATGTTTATGTTAAAAATCATGTAATAATATGTGTAAAAGGATTATATATCTATAGTTCCTATTAGATAAAAGGTTTAGTTATCCTTTGGATACTAATATGAGAACAATTTAGTAATAACCAATTGGATAAGTCATAGGATAATTATAATTATTTTAAAAAATCATAACATATTGGTAAAGTATAGTGTGAGTGGTTTTCAAAAAATCACCTCCCTGTTATGATAATAAAAATGGTTGTAGCCCTGGAATAGTAGTACATAAAATTAATAACTTTGAAAAGTGTGTACTGAGTTGTACTCAATAGTCACCTAGTGGATGGAAATGGTCCTTGCTACACAATTGGTTTGAAACTCCTGGGGGATATGATTTTTAAATTAACAAAACTCTTCATGGAACATTATGAAGGGATTGAACACATTTTTATTTTAGAAAACATAATATAAAATATTACCATGTATAACATAGATTTAAACCTATATAATAATAAGTTAGGACACACTTATCATTTATAAGTTATTCCTTATAGGTTTATAAGTTTTTCTTTTAGTATGTTAATGTACTCTCATCATGTTTCTTTTATTACTTTCAATTAATGAAGGTAAGTAGGAGAAAGGATGCCAAAAAAATGTGATTGGAAATGTAATGATTTCTCAAATGGGATTCTTAAACTAATATGAATAGAAGTTAGAAATATTTTGATCATTACAAATAAGATAACTTGAATTAAGATTTAAAAATGGAATATATTTGAATATATAAGCACATCAAAGAATAAAATGATGAAATTTCATGGAAGTTTAAGTGTTAAAAGTGATAAGGAAATAAAGATTCAATTTCCAACATGTCAAAAATGTGGGAAGAGACACCATGGAAATTTACTTAAATAAATTGGAAGATGATTTATGTGCAGGAATTGAGGCCACAAAAAAGCCAATTACTGAAGAAAAATAAAGAGTATAGTTAACAATATATAGGGAAATAAATTTCAACCTAAGGAATCACTAATAGTTTAGTATTGTGGATGTGGGGAACTTGGTCATTATCAAAGTCAATACCCAAATACAAGGATTAGTTCCTAGTATAATATGTTATCACAATCATTAAAGTGGAATGATTTAAGTGTTTAGGTTGTGAAACTCTAGAATCATGTTGTTGAAGTATTTTTATCAATGGTATGATGGTTATAAGAATCATGGAACATCTAAGGATTATTCTGTAATAGTTTTTCTATAAGGATTTTCAAGAATATGTTGAATAGAACAAATGAACTAGAAAGTATACTGATTGGTAAGGTGAAATTTTATGGAAAAATACATTTTTGAGGAAAGGATAATATTTTATATGTTATTTCTATTGAGGTGATTATAATCAATTAATATTATTTAATTTTTTCTAAAAAATAAGCTGTGTTGAAGAATTTTGTGGTTAAAATTGACGATCAATGATATTTTGAGGATATTTATTATATTTTTGGACACTCTATAGGAATTATATTAATATTTTTTAATAAAAATTACAACCTATATGTCGGGCGACAATCATTGTATCTGACAAGGTTTTAGGGCATAAACTGACAGTCGAAGAGAGATATGGGTTCAATACCTACCGCTGGCCTATATAATGAGTAGGTAATTATTCCATTTTTTCCTAAATAATTTGATGACTAAATATTTTTTTAATTTTTAGAAACATATTTTTAGGATCAAATCTTTTTAATTTTTTGGATTTAGTGTTTATTAATGATTTTTTTGAAAAAAAATCATTGTATTAATATATATATATATATATAACATTTAGGTTTAACATAAAGGATTATTTTGGAAGAATGATATTATGTTTTTGGAGATGTATGTTGAAGGGTATGAGATAAAATTTTAGGTTAAAACCTTCCTTCATGTTGTGGTTATTGAGGTTATTTGGGATATAATGTTCTTTATTTAAGGAATGATCTATGTTAAACCCCTCTTTTTATTGTTGAATTTTGGAGATTAATATATTCTTATTCATTTTGGGTATTATACTACACTGTGAAAACCACTTTGGTTTTAATAAATATAGGAGGAATAAATGTTACCATTCTATCATGGGATTCATTAATATTAAAATTTAGTTCTTATGGAATAAATAAATATTATATTGGATATTAATTTCTAAAGAGTAATAGGTGAAGTGTAAATTGATCAAAGAAAAATGAATGGATGAAATTGTGTTTATGAAATAAAAATATATCAAGTAATTATATTTCCTATTGTGCTCTATCTTGATAGTAAAAGAATCCATCAACTATAGGAAAAGAATCTTGAAACAAAATTTTTATCCTATTACCTTTGTATCTAATGAATTGATGGACTTTTAATTCATCGCAAATTTATGTTTGTGTTGTTGTTAAATTTCTATTGATCATTCAATTTCTTATGATCAACAATCTCTATCCCTATCCATTATTATTTATGATTTTTTATATGTCCATATATTCACTTCCATCTAATGTTATCCTACTTAGAAACATAGTCATGTGTAATTAAATGAATCACAATGTAATATTAAAATATTATTATTCAAACATGTTGGATATAACCTAGCCATTAAATTTGAAGGTATGAATATTATTAAATTATTTATGAAATATTTATAAATTTCCTAATCAATAAAAATTTATTTATAAATTCTTAATAAATAAGTACTCAACTTTAATAAATATATTTTATTCTAAAAAAATATGTTTCCTTTAAAAATTATTTTTATTGTTTTTTCAAGAAAATATTATAATTAATTTTATAATGTTTTGAAATTTTATTTTACGAAATTATTTTTTTAATATAATCATATTGATATTAAAATAGGGTGTAATTTTTGGATTTTTTGAAAAATATTGATTTTTTAGTGAATAATGGAAAATATTGATTTTCATAAAACTATCATTTCATTTTAATAAATTAAGTAATTTATAAGTGCCATTATTACTTTAATTTTATTTCAAATTAGAATAATTATTTTTTAATTATATTTAATCCAATTAATTACATTCAAATTATATTAATATTGGATTTTAGTATAAGTTTATTCTTAGGCCTAAAAACATTTTTTTCTGAAAAATGTTTTAAATTGAATAATGTTTCTCCATTTTAACTAATTAAAACTATTGGGACCAAGTTGGAAAGAATTTTTTTCATAATTTAAAAGATTTTTTTGTTTTATTTTATTGGCAAGAAAATGTAAAAGAAGAATAACCTTAATTTTAATTTTTTGGGTATTTGTCTCATAATTGTTTTCATATAGTCTGAATCAACCTACGTGAGAAATTCCTTTATATTGAGATGTATTTTTCTATAAGAAATGATTAATTAGTCTCACGTAGGGTCTATAATCAAAGGAAGATTGTACTAAGAAGCTATATTGGATTTTTCATGGATCCTATGTAAATATGACTATGATTTGTTGATCTTGGAGTTCTCATAAATCATAAGTTTTTTGGGAAACTTGTGAGGAAATAGTTATGAACAAAAGGGGGAGAAAAAGTGCTACTAATCGTATTGAGAATTAGATTGGAAAGAAATAAGTTTCTAAGAAGTAACAACACTTCCCAATGTAATTCAGAATATATTATTTTGATCTTAAAAGTTTTTAAATTCATGAATAATTCATGATTACAAGTTGAAGTTTGTAGTAGAATAATGGTTATTAAGATGAAGCTTTCTAATCTTAGTTCATTTTTTGAGAATACCATATAAAGATTTTTTTATGGAAATGTTGATAGGAACATGAGAATATGAAGATATTGGATTTCATTTAGTCTAATAAGCCACAAGATACAAATCCTCAATTAAATAAGTTTTATTAATTCTAATCAAAAAAAGAAAGAAGTTACTAAAGTCAAATCTGTTGATACTGGTCCATCGAACATGGTGTGACACTTTTCATCATAGTGACTATGGAACCGATCATTGGATGTAGTGATAGTTGTTGAATTATATCATAGGAATAATTTTTTTCATTAGGGAAAGTTGGGACTAGTGTATGTATTTAAGAAGTTGGAGTAGTTGAGACCGATAAAAAATCATATCAGAGATCAATCAACAATATAGTCAACCATTTTTAGAAGGTTAAATTTTTTTTATATCAGTTGGGTCAAGAAGAAAATAAGTCATTTCTCTTTAACAAGTTGGTTAAGATAAAATAAAACTCTATTTTTTCAATTAGTTAAAGTGTCTTCAAACTATTATAACACTAATTTTCATAGTGAAGTGAAGACCGATCCATCATAACTAGGCTAACATAATAACTTCATTGGATATAGGATCTTCAGTTTGAAGAAAATAAGAAAAGTAGATTTTTTTCAAGAACCTATGGAAGTGTTGTCAGCTGGAAATTGTTTTAAGAGGTTGAAATTGACGTTGAATAGTTTTTTAGAAGTGAAAATATAATTATAACTTGCAACTATGATTATAGAAGAATAAAATGTGACTTAATTCTAACAAATTAACAACAATGTTAATAGAAGAATGTTTTCAAAGATTTTTATTTTATTAGTTGGTATAGAAGATCGGTATGAGTAAATTATGTTATATGTTTTTGTTGGTAAGGATTATCAGAATGGGAAGTTTGTTGATTCTGAGAATTTTAATGGGAATATTTATAGTTTTCATATGTTTTTCAAATGTTGTATAGAATCATAATGAAGAATATGTTGTCTTCACTATAATGGAGAGATCTGAATGGGAAATTGGAATTAGATTGACATTTGTGAAGAAAGACTGAAGGAATTTGAAATTTTTAGAAGATTCAAGAAGTCTTGAGAAGAAACGATAAGAGTTGAGAAGCACAAAAGAAGTCAAAGATAAATATGAAATTTAAGGTAAATTGGAGTTTTGAGAAACTTTGTTATGTGGAAAAAGTTTTTATAATCCTGCACAAAACATATTTGGTGAACCTATAAAAGGAGGAAGTACTTTGTACTTTACTAACACTTAAAATCCTCATGGGTGAAGAGATAAGGTAGATAACTGAAGAATTTTTAGAGGTAAGGAGTTCCTAGATTGGGATTTTCTATGTAAGTTTGCTGCATAGAAGAAGAAGAAGGAAGATTTTATTCTAGTGGTTTTAGAATCAGACCGAGCAATCAGACTAGGACTTATGGACTGAAGCAAAACCTGTTCAGAATTGTTTTAGTGGTATTTTAACTGAGTTATTTCTATACTAAGAACTTGGACTGATTATATTGGACTTGTTGAATCAGATTACACATCATTAAAAATTCCAGTAAGTTCTTACCTGTTACTGGGTAAGAATTTGAATAATTATTTTGAAGATTAAATTTTTGAAAGTTAACACAGTAGCGTAGTAACTTATTTTGAAGAAACTAGTAAAATTTTATTTACTTGTTTCAAAAATTGTATTACATCATTTAATTATAATTTAATCACATGAACTATTTTATTGAACATATTTCTACATGAGTGTAATCATATATCCTATTCTTTTTATCTATACAAAAATATTATTTTCTAGTGGATTGTGTGGTATTGGATTGTTTCCAAATCATACTAAGGACGTAGATACTCTTGTTGAGTAGTGAGCCTTATAAAGTTTTGTGCTCCTATGTATGTGTGATTAGTTTTGTTTTCAATAAGGTAACAACTCTTTAACAAGAGGTGAATTTAGTTTCAAAATAAAGATAATTTAAAATAAAAATTTATCACTAATTCACCCTCCCCCTCTCAGTGATACATTGATCATGATGGTATTTCTAAAAATAAACCCTAAGGAGGAATGATTTAAATGAAATTTATAGATAATATATATATGAATATTAATTCAAATTCATTTAGTAATGATTAATTTTCATATAGTTATTATAAGATCATCTTATTCTTAAAAAATGCATTTCTTGAAAAACTATTTTTTCAACACATATGCGGGTTTAATTTTAAACTAATTTTTATTAATTATATGAATTTAATTTGATAAAATAGATTAAATATTTTCAATATTAATAATTAACATTATATAATATTTTTAACTTACTTTTTTTCATAATGAATAGTAAAAATAGTAAAAAAAATTAACATAGATAATGTTAAAACCGGTTTACCGAGGGGTTAAACTATAAGGTAAAAGGAATAAATTTTTTAAATAATATTTATTTTGAATTTTAGAGGTTTTTTCCCCTTATATCTCTTATAATTTTTTATTTTTAAATTTTTGAGTCACTTGGATTGAGAGTGACTTCCCATTGTTGAATTGTTTTGAGTATTTAAAAGAATGAAAATACTCCCCCTTTTAAAAGGGTACCCCAATAATATTCTTTCCACACTTCTAAAACCCATTGGTTCAACCAATCCCAACCCAAATAAATTCCTTACTTCCAACCCCATTTTCTATTGGCCATGGTTTATCAAAATCCAATATTGGAAGGCTTTAGCTATAATCCTAAATAGGTGGTCCGAAGAAGGGGTGATATTCTTAACCATGAATATTTGTTTGATTTATTCTTCTACATAATTAAAGATAAATAATTCATGATAATATAATGAAATTAATATATATAAAATATTAATATGTTGATATGTTAATTTTATAACCTTAATCCATCTCCATCCATAAAATGGGAAACAAAATATTATTCTTTGAGATACATGTTCTATTATGAACTTAATTTCTTTTAAATAGTGTATATAATACCCTATTTACATATTATATAATGAATCCTTCATAATTAATGATATATTATGTTATTATTTATCTACTTCATTCATGGGTTTTATGATTCAATTTTTTCTAAAGTGGTAAGGGTTTATGTTTCTATCTCATTTTAATCGGTATTTTTTATAGTTGAATTTACATTATAGTAAATTATTTAATAATTGTATATTAAAACCCATTTATTTTATTATCCTATAGTTACTCCTCTTTTTTTATTAAAATTATTTTTAAAATTTTTTCATGAAAGATAACTTCATTTATCTCTTAGGTTGAAAATACTTTTTCCTCAAAATCCATGTATTCTAAAATTATTTTCAAGAATGTTTTCAATATTCTCCTATGATTTTTTAAATTAATTTTTCCCATGATTATATTGGAAAATAAATATTTATAAGGAATATTCTTATTTTTTTCCAAATATGTTAGTTTTTCACTTTTATTTCAAAAAAGTTAATGAAATATTTACTTTAACATACTCGGATTGAACAAAATTTCAGACCATTGTGACCACTCACCTCATTGAAGATTACATTATTGGTTTCCATGTTTATTTTTAAAGAAAATTTTTTCTATAACATTTTATAAATTTTTATATTTTTAAGAAGTAATTTCAAAGTTAAAGAGTATTTTTATATATAAATATTCCACGTAATCATTTGAAGACATTTTCATCAATGACGAAAACCATTGATGTTATGGATTTATTAAAAGATAAGTATATATTTCTCTCATATATATACCTAGGTTATTATACCTTAATTTGATGGGTTAATACATACCTTATGTTCATATATCAAAATTATTCATTTTGAAATCCCCTTTTATTATGATAAGAGATAATGGTATTAAATTTATTTGTTTCAATGGGTAATTCTTATGTTTATTCCTTATGATTTATGTCCTTATGTAGCACAAATAATCATGAACATGTTATGATGGTTGAACCTATATATCACTCCAATTCATTGGGTAAAATTTTTATTCTCATGATACATAATGTATGGGATTAGGGAGTACACATAATCCATTATGTGACTTTGTACACCATGTGATATTTTTTAGGTATTTAGTCTTGACTCATATTTATGTCATGTTATATGTTTCTACCACATATCCTATAATTCCATGATCATATGATACCATGATCATTATTATTTTCTCTCATGTGATTACTCTTGAGCCTTCTCTTGTATGGTATCGTGATATGCCTTTGAATCACATGTTATATTTCCTTGTAATGTTTATTTCCTTACTGGGATTTGTTAAATTAAACCTTTTGTCTGTGTATTTAATAGGTTATCCAGTGTAGTTTCAGGATCGTGAAAGTATTTAAGAGCTCGTTATGGAGAATAAAATAAAGAAGTATTATTTTAGTCACACTTTTATGTATTGTGAACCTCTTCTTCCAAATACACTAGGCCTCAAAATTTTTGGGTTGTAATTAATATATGTTTATGTTAAAAATAATATAATAATATGCATAAAAGGATTGGGTCATTATATTTTTATAGAGGATATAACCCTATGAATGAGTGACTCATGGGGTAAAATATCCATTTTAGGAATGATTTGAGGATTACACAGATTTGGTTGATGCACCTGTTTTTTAAATTCCATCTCCTATATGTTATCAATTGGAGTAACATAGATGATTATACTACTTTGGAACATAAATTAATGAGAATTATATTGGGGCTTATTCACTTTTCACTCACCTAATGCTCAATTTCAATGGGAATAGATGTTTCTAAGAGGTACCTCACCTGGTAGATGGGCCAGATGAAGGCATGCTTTTGGGACATAATGAGGGGAAAATTTTAGGAAGTATTGAACACAAATGATGGAAGTGTATTAGAGTTAGGGTATTTTGAAAACAATTTTTAATTTTTATCCCATTCCTTTTTCACCTATGTCACTAATTAAAGTGAATGATTCTATTGATCTTTCTTCTCAACTTTGATCTTCATGAAATACTTATGAACACAATCATATAATAGGCACAATAGATTTTTATAAATTGTACCTTTAAATATGAGAATTATAATACTTGGTGTGTTTTAGAAATCAGTAATAACACACTACCCACTAGAATTTACTTGTGAGTACAATGATAAGGTCTTATTCATGAACTCATGTTGCACTATAGCCTCTTACCAGTGTTTGGTGTATCCCACACAATTTCAAAATCCCATTACTTATTTATAATACCATCAACATATTTTAAAATATACTTTTATAAAATCAAGATAGTATTCACCAATTGAGAACTCTAGATATGTTGTTTGTGTTTTGTTTGGTATTCTTATTATTATTTTCTTACTCAACCAATAATGTGAAAGTACTTCATATTTTTTTGTACACAAACACTGATTCTCCCCAACTATTTCTTCGTCACTTCACTTTATAAGTTTTGAGTGATACCATTATTTCAAAATAGGAACACATCATCTATCTATTATAATATAAAAATTCAATGTCTTTAACTTTCATTTCTTATCTTTCATTGGTTACAATATTTTTCTTCAATTCATGAAAACTTAGAATGGAAAAAAATTATACATCATATTTCATATTTTTATCTTCTTATACTTATTCATTACACATAAATACCACATATCTTATATTTCTATTCTTGTATTCATGTTAAATTATACCACACTTCCAACACATTATGCCTCTTTAAGAATTTGTTTCTCTAAAATTGTAGTAGATGTGACCACATTTATTCTTCAAACATCAGATCACTTGAAATAATTTAATCCTTTTAAAAAATGTATCATATAAATATGTATTCATTTAATACACAAATTTTTTCATTTAGATTACACTCTTAAATAATCATTGTACTTCTATTTTCATGGATGATTTTCTCTTATTGTCGCACAACATCATCTTATAATTATAAATTTAACTTAGAATATAATTTAAAAAAACAAATTTCATTCATCCATTTTTAAAATTATCTTTCTTATTTTCAAATAATATGTCAATAATGACCTATTAGATACCATTTTTTAGTATTAATTGTATTTTAGATCGATAAAGATAAGTTCATGAGACAAAAATTGAGGCACATCACTACATCCACACAAAATAAGTGAATGTATTTAGAAAAAAAACTTTTTGTCTCATCACCATGTTATTTTTATTTCATTTAAATAATTTTACACTGACCATGTCATGAAAAATGGTGTGTCAGACCCCGTTTTTTCTTTCTATTCTAAACTGCTTGGAAATCATTGTCAAAAATTATAACACTTTGGATTATACTTATCAATATATTTAAAACATGCACTTTTTCTTCGCACCAAGTGTTATTTTAAAAATTTTAGATCTATATTTATGAAATATATTAGTTTCCTCCTTTAATCAATCCATTCTTATAATTTTTTACTTTATTTAAAATTAGAACAAAAAATTAACCATGATATGGTCCATGCTGTTTTGGATTCTTATATAGTCACCATGATCAACTCCACGATATAAACAATATACATATTTTACATAGGTATTTTCTTTAGTTTGAACTCTAAATAAACTTGTTAAGACCAAATCTTGATATTAAATAAGTGTTCCTAGGTTGTGATATTAATTTAAATTTTAAGGATTAAATAAAGATGAAGTGGATATAATGATTTATTTTCTTTTTTTATCCTGGAATAAATCATGATTAAGAATAAGTGATGTTTCATGATTCATTTGAGTGAAGTTAAATACAAAAATTAAGACTATTTGATGTTGTTTGTAATTTTTTTGAGGAAATTTGTAATAATTTTGAAATATTCTGGTGTGAATCAATATTTTTGGAGTTTGAAGCATGATTTTTATTTTTGTAAAAGTTATTGATTGTATAACTTTATAGATATTTTTTGTTTGACATTTATCATTTCATATGACCTTTAAAGGGATTTCATTTGAAATTGATATTTTCTTATGACTTCCAAAAATATTTCTTATGAATTCAGATTTTGTATGACTTTAGATGTGTTCTTGTATGAGTTTGGATGAAATCATATAACTTCAATCATTTTATATGACTTTCAATTTTTTTATGAATTCATACAATTTCATATGAATTTATATATTTTTGTATGACTTCAAAATTTATATGAATTTATTATTTTCTAAATTTTTTAAAAGGTAGGAATATTTAAAATGACTTCCACATTCTATGTGACTTCAAGACTTATTGTAATTTCAATAATTATGATGAATAAAAATACAAGTTTTCTTGATTTAATATTCTGATAAATATAAATCAGATGATTCTATGAGTGAAAATATTCAATGAGTAAATAAATAACTATTTAGAATAATTTCAATTTAAGGTTTTGAGTTGGGAAATATAGTTATTTGAGTATCTAGAGTTAAATATTATCCACAATAAATACATATAGAATATGCTTCAAGAAGATATGAAATGAAGACTACATCAAGTGGTGGTGTATAATTAGTGTAATTTTGTCTCCCTAATGTGTATTTCTATTCCACCCATGAGAAATGGGAATCCAAAAATTGGTGTTTTAGTGTTTATAGTGGACTTATGAATGTTGAACATTGATGTTTTTAGAAGGAAGATAAAACTGTGAAGTTGTTACAGTGATGGGAATTTCAAAGTGTGTTTTTTAGGAGATTCACTCTACCATACCTTTTATATAAGGATAAGGGTGTTTCACCTAGTGTTTTCTTGGAGAATCAAATGAAGTTATCACATAATTTTTGTGTCATGAATGGTGTTTCCTTGACTACAATTATTTCATTCATGTGTTTTAATGTATATGGATATCATGGAAAAAAAGTGTAAAAAAGTAAATATTAAAGAAAATTTCAAAAGATAATGATACAAAATAGTTGTTACATATATATATATGTAGTTACATATATTTTTGAAGATTAGAATGGTAGTCTTAAAGATATATATTTGATTCTTTAATAGAATTCAAATTTCAAAATATGTAACTATATTATTATAGGCTGGAGAGTAAAAAATAAAGAGTTTTTGCATGATTTTTTTGTTAAAATATTGGGTTTAAGCCCTTTTTCTATTTAGAAAAAGAAACACATATGTCTTTCTAGATATAGGGGAACCCATTACATAAATCATAGGAATTGGGGCACAAAGAGATAAGAAAAATAAACTAAAGTCCCAATAACTTGACCTATGTCCCTTGAAGAAATACTTGAAGGCCCATGCACTGAATCCCCAGAAAACTGGACTAAAGGACCCTTTCCCATGGGACCATATCTATCCTAAATGACCAAGATCTTAAAAAAATATTTTCTCCACCACTGCTACCTAACCCCTACTAGTACTCTCCCTTTCCCACCAGCCCAACCCATCCCTCTCCAACACCTACTCCCACCACTAGAGGTCACCAACCATCCAATATGCATATTCCCCTTAGACATCCAACCCCTCCTATTTTTATCCCTCGGTCGCATCCATGGAACTTCATCACCTCCCTACAGAATTGTGTATGGTTCCTCCTACATGAATCTACTAGATTCGAATTAATTAGGCTAGTAATCACTATTACCATGTGCATGTAGGAAGAGATAACTATTTCCCCTAGAATGGTGGGCCAAATGACCAAAAATGGATTAGATCCTCGTATCCACTGGTACGGTATCATACATGAGTACCACTCATTTGTGGTTCTATCCACTACTTGAGAAGGAATTTTACTTTGAATTATATTTCCTAAAAAAATAATCATCAAGGAATATGAAAGTGGATGATGAGAAAACTATGAAAAATATATAAGGTTAGTTGGATGTGAAGTTAAAAGTAGTAGATAGATTATGAAGAAGTTGATATTTAAATTTATGTATACATATTCTAAATAAATTTTTCCATTATGGAGATATAGTCAATTGGTGAATTTTTTTTTAATAATACTATGTATACATATTAAATAAAATTCTTTTCATTGATTAATAATTGAAGAAGACAAACTCAATAAAGCTGATAGCTTGAAATCAATCTATAGGGGGAAAATTTTTAGTCATTAAAAAACTATTTATCATTGTAAAAGTGAGGGATGAACCAGAGAATGGTTGAGAGACATAAAAATACATGTTTCATGGTCATACATTATTTTTTGGTACTCAAATGTGAATTATAGTTGTGTTTATGATATAAAATACAATGGAAATTGCATTCAAGATGGTTCATTATGAACATTTATAATGACCTATACTCTAATTGAAGGCTATCATTGAGGCAGTTTTATTAGTGACACTTCAAAATGTACATTAGTGGAGAGTGTGGTAGGTAAAGATCATCCCTACTTTTTGAGGAGATTCTTTCATACTCTTTAACTCTCTTATAGATTTAAGATATTTCTATAAATCCTTCTTAGATCCTAGTGTAAGACCAGTTACCACTATACCAATTATATGATTAAAACATTGTGGATATATAAATAATTATCTATATTAGGTTATTTCTATATTTCTATTATTATTACATGATTATTTGGTAAAACATTTATTAGATTGGATCTCTGAAGTTTATCTCCATTTAGAAAAGTGGTAGGTGTTTTGGAGTTAGGATCTGGCCTTTGAGAGGGAATCCTAGGGGAACATAATGGGGTTCACCATTCCTTTTGTGGTTTTGTGACAAGGACACATTCTTGTAGTTTAATGTCATGAGATAAGGACTACTAGGTGAACAGTTCTTAGAAATGGTTGGTGTGGGACTTACACATGAGCAACCCATTTTTGTTTGTCCTGTCTATTTGTAACTAAATAAGAGAAGGTATGGATCATCTCTTACTCACCACTATAAGAATACATGGATCATCACTATAGAATGATGATTATAATAACACACTACAAAATGTGGAGGTCCTATGCTCATCACATATAATTTATCAAATTTAGGTTGGGACTTACACTAAATAAGAGGATTGTATGTGGTATACAAGAGGAGTATATAGACTCAAGGTGTATTATGGAACGAATAGGAGAATCTAGACATAATTTTTATTATGAAACCAAGATAATTATATCAAATAAAGGTGCTTCTAGAAAAAAAATAGCAGTATATTAATTTAAGGTATATGAGGAAACCAATGGGAGATTATTTATTTTAAGTATAATTTGTAATATAATTATCATTATATAAGAGAAGAGGTATATTTGAGGGTGGTAGGATAGAACCTCATATATTTGTTCTACATATCATATGAAAACATAAATCATATCCTATGTAATTCTAGTGACATTTTTTAAGTAGATATGTTAGGTTCGGTCTATGAAGTTTTACATCATGTGGTAAGGATACACACTATGCAGTTTAAAGTCATGCAGTATAGAATCGATGGTGATTCCTATGATATATCTCAATTATGATAATGAATTAATCAACTAAACTTATTATCCCACATGATTCATAATTGGACAAGAAACAAGAGATATAATAATATTCATATTTCATTGGAGCATAAAATAGGGGATTTAATGTGGTTTACACATGAGATGACCTTTGATGTGCCTAAATTGATAAGTGAATTAAGTGAAGCTATAAAGGATTGGGGCTGACACCTAGTAGGAGGAATAGAAAAGTACACCTATTCCCTAAATTAGATAACTACATCAATTTGGGTGGGGGGTATATTCATGAGATTACCAACAAGGTATGGTTGGTGTTTATACCTATGTGAAGGTCCATATATGATAACTAGGAGGAGTATATCAACTCAAGGTGATTGTGTGGGGATTATTCATGTATTCTACCCTATGATACCTGACCTGGTAGATGATCTAGGTGAAGGTATGTTTTAGGTATTTCACTTAGGAGGAGGTCCATACAGGTTAACATGGAGGAACATAATGAATCGTGGTGAATAAAGAAACAAGGAGAATAATATCAACTCATAGTTAATAATGATAACCATGAGGATTATATCTAGTTGAGGTAATTATGACAGAAATATGAGTATATCGTCTTTAGTTGAATGCGTTGCAATAGTGGGTTTACTATAACCAATATAATCTTTAATTTTAATTACCAGGCCCTGTATACAGTGAGTTATGTATGATGTATACTTACCATAATAGTATTGATATTTTTTCTCTACTATTTTCATGGTAATTTCAATATCAAAAGGTTATATTAGTTCCTAGACTATAATTAGAAACTAGAGATACTTTGGAAATGATCTTAAACACATGTTCTACATTCCATAAACATCATGTTGAAGGGACATAGATGATGTGTGACTATCTGGTGATGTGGTATCACAAGCATTAAGACTTTTTCTCATAAATTTTTCACTTGGTGATCGTGAGTAGATGAGATAATGGGGGATGAACCACTATTAGGAACACCGGATGTTTCAAGTTTCAATGGTTTTTCCTATATGTAATGAAGTGTAATGGTCTCTTGACTTGAGGATATTATCAGTGTATACTATTTGATCACATATATTTATGATAGAAGAAAACTAAGGAATTAATTTTATAAAAAAGGTATCTTGTGTTGGGCGAATCATTTTTAGTATAAAATTTATTGAACAATCAACAAAGAAATTGTCACTTCTGAAATGAAGTGATATCTTGGGCTTAGTTGATTAGGTTGATAGTACCATCCGTAAATCAATGGCCATGGTAGAAGATGTTATGTCCATAAAATTAGGTCAATGAATAATAAAATAAGAAAGGATTATGAAACTAATTGTGAATCATGATTTATTAGATATCATGATACGAAGAGATTATATTACATGATGTGTGTTTGTAGGAACGATTTTAGTTACTGTGAATTTTCCTTATCTCCTTAGGGTCCATTATGGGTTGCTAGAATCTGCTCCTAGACTATGAATAATATTCACTCCTATCAAGATAAGGTTTTAGAGGGTCAAATAATAAGTGTATTTAGAATTACAACTTATTCTAATGAAGAGGAGAATATTATAACACCCCAAACATTTTATGGTATGTTTCTCTTAAATACATTCTATTAATTAGATATATTATATTTCATAAAGCAGTGAGTCTATGTGAAAAAAAACTTGGTTATTGATAGGAGAAAGTCATAACCTGTCCATTAAACTTAAATTTTCCACATATGTGTTTTGAATTTCAAATAACGGTCATCTACAGTTGTGATCAGTAAGGTATTTGGAGTCTGATAGAACCAACTTGTTTTTTTGATAAATAGTAACATACCCTTATGAATAGTGATATGAAAAGTATTATGACCCTTATTAATAGTAAACCATATTATTATTTTATCTTCCTACGATTATAAGGTAATGAGATGTTGATTAATTTTTTAAGGTGTTAAAAAATGAGCTATAGTTTTAAAAAAAATTAATAAATTTTTATTTTATTTAAAAACTAACTTAAAAATATTTAGAAAATTATTTTCCAAAATGGAGTTTAATTTTTAATTCTACACGTCGAAAAATGGTTAGGGATAATTTTTGAGATTTTTATGAAATTTGTGAATTTTTTATGAATAATAAAATATGAAAAATGCTAAATATTTGTTTTACTGCATCATAGGTGATGAAAGGATGATGTAATCCCACTTGGTTCAAAATGACATGGAATTATTACTATTTTGGATTACATGATTCAATACTATTCATATTCTTGAGCAAAAATATTAAAATAATGTAAAATCCCTCCTCCCCTCCACTATATAAAACACCTCTCGCCCCCTCTTCCTCCCACGCCAATCAAGCTTCAATACTTGCCTAAATTATACTCAAATATCCCCATAAGCTCATCCCTAACATACAAGACCAGATGATCTCATCAAAATTCCCAAAATAAAGGCCTTAAAAATATTCTCAAGGAGGAGTACTCAAGAGGTGAACCTCTCTTCCCTTTTCTTTCAAATTCTTTTACAAGTTCCATTATTTTGTTTCTCTATCCTCACCTCCCCACATAAAAAAGATATGATAATTCTAGTACCTTACATGGAATGGAGTTTTATTATTATAATGGAATATTTCATCATCATCTCTCGTTTCCCCCACCTCTTACACTAAAAATGAAAATATCATCTGAGATGTGTTAATTTATCACATTCAAGGATGACGAGTTTTCAATTTCTATTACTATCTTAAAGACTAGTCATGAAAACCTTTTAATGGTTGCACCAGATCATAATATATGTATTTTAACTTATTCAATGTTCTGGAATCCTTACACACTAATAATATAAAATAATAATACAAAACAAGTTCATTATGCACAAAACCGCCAAGTTAATCAATGTGTTTATAAATAACTTTTATCTAATGATTCATCTTCAAAGTATATAACCCAAAATCATTTTAAGATCATTTATAATGTCACTAATAATATATATTAACAATTATGGATATTTAACTATATTTAAAGTGAACTCCCATTCATGAATACAATTAAACCGATCTTGAAAACCAAGGAAGAAAATGCTTCCAAAACAATAAAATTCAACCTCTTAAACCCATTAAAAAGGACATGAATGAACATAATATGGTTATAATAAATAAATTAAATTTTTATGAGGTTCTTGAATTATTAATTAATGAAGTAAAATTTTATTATTCAGGTCATTAAGATCAATCAAGAACACCTTCACGCATAAGGTAAGGGATTCTCACTCTCACTTTTGCTCAAGAATTCCCCATATGTTGTGTCATTTTGTTTTTTAATTCCTAATGATGTGGTATGTTTTATCACATCCCCCATACCACCATTATGATATATAAATTATGGGATAATACTTTACCTCTCATTAATCCCTCACAAGAACACTTTTTACCATGCTGAAATGTTTGTAAGGGGTTTCTTATCTCACTTTTAATTATGTGAGATTTCTATTGTTCACCACTTATTTATTTCATGTGGTTTATTATGTACTGTCATTATATATATATATGTGTGTGTGTGTGTTTGTATATATATATATATATTACCATGATTCTATTTATATTCATGGTATTCTATGGTTCGTTTGGTGGTTATGAATTTTTTGTCATAAGACTCAATTGATTAAAAACTTGGTAAGGGACTTTGTCTCAATTTCCATTTCATTGTCATTTACTTGGTATTGTGCACCTAATATTTACTTATGTGGTGTGTCCACTTCCCATTGGAGATCATTTTTCATTTGAAATTTTAAATATATTATATATACATATTATGGTTTCATGGACATGAGTATTTTCTTAAGTTGTATACCCTTTTACATATAGTGTTTATTTGGAATGTTGTTTTAACCATAGAAATTTTGATGAATCTGTATCCTATACTCTATACAAATATTGAGAAGTCAGACTGTACTTGAATGAAATATATGTATAAATTATTCTTTGGACTTTCAGCGATGGGCAGGGGCTGCTATAGCCCCTCAATGCATCGACAGGTCTCATGAGACAAATCAGTTGGTGACAAACCCTTCAAGTTTGTTTCCAAAAATCAGACGGGTTTCTACCCACAGACATAAACAGTTTCGATGGGATAGTGGTATCATGTTCCAGATACATGATGTACAATTAATAAGCATTCTCTTTATTCATTTTTAGTTATTACTATCCAAGAGGTTTTCAGTATGATAAAATATATGGATGCAGTTTCATTCTCAATTGATTAATGAAATGCGTTTTTCATTTATTCACCATGCCATATTTGTTTATAATTCAGTTATTTTTTATTCGGGCTTCTTCTATTTGTAACACTTACTATTCATTTGATCTCACCCCTCTAATTTTTTTACCATAAACAGGTTATGAAGATGAGACCATTTATTGAGTTCTTGTGGATGCAATTTATTAGTTGTTTTGTTACATATTGTATTTTGTTACCTTCCCGATGTAATTTCAGTTTCATGTATGTATTTAGTTTCTTAAAGACTACTAAACTGAACATTATTTTGAGATTTCATTCCTTTTAATCATTCCAATGTAATAAGTAATTCACTGACTCTTGTCTTCTAGGGTCAAGGTGTTAAAGTTTGTATCAGAGGAAGTTTAGTAGAAAACATAGAAACTATATTATAAAATGTAGATTAGAGAACAAATCCCTAAGGTAGTATTTGAGTATAAACATACAAGAACGTCCTAGAATTTTGGTGAGGAATATATTATGTGGATCTTTATATAAAATATATCCCTTTATAGATACAAACAAGTAGAGGTGGCTCTGAAACAGATGTATGTAGGAGTAAAAACTCAGACAAGAAGTTTCGAGCTTGACCCAGGGTATACTAGTACACAACAATGGGCCTTGATTCATTCTTGGTTTGAAACTCCTAAGAGATATGCTTAGGATAATTCACATTTTCTTTAAAATCAATTATGAAGGATTTGAATGTAAATTTTTTTCCTTAGAGAAACCATGTTTATAAGATTAGCTATGCATAGAATTTCAATTTATGCTAAGTACTTTTCTAGTTGAGATTATAAATTATGATTCATAACCTAATTGAGTGTATGCCACTATTTAGAAATGGAGAATAATGTAAGAAGGGTAATGAATACTTGTAGACAATGTAGGGATTTCCACACTAAGAAAGTCAACACAGTCAATGTTGGAACGGATCGTATCATGACCATATTGGGACAACTTACTCAGTTTGTGATTAATAACCATACTACAACTGTGTTGGATTGTTTCATTTGGAAGAAGCCCCCATATTTTATTGGGACTACTAATCTATTGGTAGATGATAAGTGGATCAAGTCCCTTGAAAAGATATTCATGGCATTAAGAAGCAATAATATCGAAAAGGTAATGATGGTATTATATTGTCTCAATGGTGATGTTGATTAATAGTGGTCCTTGATCCAAAATACCACTAAGTAAGAAGAAATAGAAGATATAGAATGGAGTAATTTTAATAAAATTTTTGTCAACGAATATTTCCCTCATGATCAAAGAACCAAAATAAAGAGTAAATTCCTTGGCGTAAAGAAAATAGAAGAAGACAGTGTCATATAGTATGAGGAAACCTTCACAAGACTATCGAGGTATTCCATAGATTAGGTACATGACTCAGAAGACAAGATTGATTATTTCTTCGAAGGTATTAAGCCAATTCTTCAATTGGAACTGGCTTCTCAAACATATTCATCATATGATGAAATTGTATTAAGTGCCATCAAAACAGATAAGGAATTTTCTAGATCAAATTTTTTCAAAGGAAACCAAGATATGAAGCGGTACTCTGATAACCATGGAAAAGGTGAAGCACCAATGAAGAACTAGGGAATGAATTAATTCCCATTATGTGATAAATGTGGAAAGAATCGTCCTAGGAAATTTTTGAAATCCATGGGAGTCTGCTATTGTTGGATCGAATATGTATATATGTATGTCTATTAGATGGAACAATACAAGAGGGGGTGAATTGTAGGTTTAAAAACCTTTGAGTTTTAGAAACTAAGAGATTAGTTTAAATGATCTTAAACTAATACAAATACAAACACCCACAATTGTATTGAATATAAAAAGGTATGATATATTGTAATACTAATGTAATGTAAAACAATTGTATTCAAGATGAACACAATAATCAGAGTAATACAAAGATGAATGATTCTATCTTAAAGAATATAGAATCAATCAATACAATATGTAATTGAATGATTGTAATTGAAACAATTACAATTGAAAATGTAAAGAAGAAAAGAAACAATACAAATTCCTTTCTAATACAAGTAACAGCAGAAATGTAAAAGAATTACAATTATTTTAACCCAAAGAGAAGGGTTATCCTTTCACCTAGGATAAAATGTCTGTCTCACCAACACCTTGATGAGCCCTCGATACGATGATCGGACTGTCTGTCTGCCTATCCCTGGAAGACCTTGATACGATGATCAGCGCGTATGTCTGCCTATCCCCGACAACCCTCGATACGATGATCGGCACGTCTGTCTTCCTATCCCCGGAAGCCCTCGATTTTGTAGGTAATCGGAACCTCTGTCTTTCAATTTCTTGAAAGTCCTCGATACGATGATCGGGCACACAAAGCAGATGAGAGAAGTCACAACATCTCTCTCTAGAATCTTGATTGAAGAAAAGTATCACAGTTGTTCCACATGGCCTCATTCGTTCTCTTTCTTAGCTTCAAATGACCTCCTATTTATAGGCCTCAGGTTCAAACGGTCATATTGCCTCCAACGGTCATATTTCTCCGAAAAACTCGGAGGGACTTGGACACCTGGCATCATAACTGTCATATTGAAACAGAAAGAACGAAATCATTTTGATTAGTTTGTAACTAACTCAATGACATCGTATTGGTTAACACAAGATATATATCGATGATAAACAATTATACGATTCATCTCTGAGTTGTTTGTTTGTCAGTTTTGTTTTATGGTCTTCAAATCCCTGCTGGTGTAAGTGTTTTACACCTCGAGCTTGTACTGTTACTCTTTATTTTTTAATAAATTCCATCGGTGACATGGAGTGGGAAACCAATCCATGTCATCAATCTTCTTTAAAAAAAATTATACGATTCATATGAAACAAGTGTTTTTGTCTAAGTACCAAAACAAGTAATGAACATATGAATAGCAGAGTCAGTGCAATACATTTGATAGAGTCAGTACGATACGATTGACATAGTCAGTACGGTATGATTTACAGAGTCAGTATGGTATGATTGACAGAGTCAGTACGGTACGATTGACAGAGTCAGTACGATATGATTGACAGAGTCAGTACGGTACGATTAACATAGTCAGTATGATACGATTAATAAGACATTTGTGATTTCCAAAACAAAAATATAGAAGTCAAAAGATAACATTTGACTCAACAATCTCCCCCTTTTTGGAAAGCACAACACATAAAGAAAATATAACAAGAAAAACTTATCTCCCCCTGAGTTTTTGGAAACTCTTCTGAATATGAATTTGAATACAACTAACTCCCCCTTAGGTATGGACTTTCCTAAGGATTGTATTCGTAGATTTTCCTTAAGAGTGTTATAAAGCATTCTCCCCCTTTATAAAACATTCTCCCCTTTGTAAACATTCTCCCCCTTTGTGATTTACAAAAAGAAAGGGGTAATCTTGAATTGTCTAAAGGAGTTAGAAAATAAACACAAGACAATGGATAAAAGAAAAGGATCATAAAAGTTATTACAAAACAAAGATAGCTTTTAAAGGAAAATGAATACAAGTCATTTGTTTTCCCTTTCCTTCTCCTTCTTTATGAGCTCATGAAGAACAGCTTTCATATTTTTGATTTCTTTCTTGTCTTCAGAAATAGATTCACCCTAAGTTCTGAGAATCTCTTGTTGATCCGCAAAAATCTGATCTTGATTCTTGATAGTCTCCTCCTGGACTCTGATTACTCCTTCAAGGGTGTCAATTCTGTTTTTCAAATTCTTATTATCTTTGGATAACACAGAATTTTTATTCTTCAAAAAACCATTTCATCTTTGAAAGATGAAACCTTCAAGAATTCAGATTGAAAAACATTCATTCTCTCTTGAAAATCTTTCACTGAAGGAACATTGGCTCTTTGAGAAGACAAAAGATTCAACCTTTCAACTGTTTCTCTATCAAGCTTATTGAAAGCAACTGCAAGATCATTTGACAACCTTCTTATATCTTCAATAGCTATTTCATGATCATTGATTGAGCTCTCTGTTTTGTATGACCACTTGGTCATCTTATTACAGGCCTACTTATGAGCAACCGAACTTTCTGAAAGAACTTTCAAATCGACTTCAACTGACAAAACTTTCTTCCTCAACTCTTTTACAGAGATAAACTTCTTCTTTTGATTGTCAGTAATAAAATCAATCTTCCCTTCCATCCTCGAAAAATATGGAATGGTCTTCTCAACCCTTCTCAAAACATGAACAATGTAATCACTCTTCTTGAGAGAGATTGTATGTTCTGAATCAGTATCTTCATCGTACAATGCTAGTTCATACGATCTTCTTGAGTCAACAACTGGCTGTTTTCCTTTTGATTTTTCTTTTTGCTTTCTTTCTTCTTCCACTCTGTCACTAATGACAACAACTTTATCAGTGTGAGAGGATTGAGCACCTTTCTTTTCTTGAGATGACATTATGTCCGGAGATCATGCTTGATCGGTATGAGAAGTTTGTTGAACACCTTCACTCAGCTTTTGAACCGATTCCTCTCTACTCTTCTTTGAACTTTGAAGAAATTCTAAAAGAAAGTATCCTTCTTCTTCTTCCACTTCTTCTATATCTTCCATCACTTGTTTTTGTTTTCCTTTCTCAGGGAGACTCTATATGATGGGATCTTGGTGCACTTCTTCCGTCAGTTGGGCACTAGCATCCTCAACCATTTTCAAAACTTTAGAGATATCAAAGTCTTGAGCCTTTCTTTTTAAAACAGTTTTCTTTTTCTTTTCAGCCTTAAGGTTTTCTTCTACCCTTATTCTTTCTGCAAAAACCTCAGCTGGGTCAAGTCCGAACTTTGGATCACCTTCCTTTCTCTGTTCCTTATGCTTTCTACTTTTGCTACAACCTATTTACTGTACCATGGCTTCTTCTTAGTCTTTGAACTGGTTTGCGGATCAGACTTTTGAGTAACACCAGTAGATTGAATGTCTTTGGCTGGCATAGGTGCTGATTGATTCTGAGCCAATTCAGCTTCTACATATCTGACAAAAAGTTTTGAATTATGATCAAAACAAACATTCAACTTCTTCATAGTACTTTTGCTAATCCAAGAGGGCTTCAAATCTATGGGGTTTCCTTTCAAAGGAATGTTACAAAACTTCATACTTTCGAGAATGAACTTCGTAAGGATGGCTGGATACATAATCATTTGGGACTTAATCCCTCCTATCTTGACATTCTTAATGGTTTCAAAAACATACCCCATGATATTTACTTTTCTCATATTTACAAGATAGTCAAGCATAAAAATATCAGAAACTTTCAGAGTTTCTCTATCCCCTTTCCTTGGGATAAGAAAACCTTGCATCCATAAAGTCACAAAACGATTGTCCGGTGAAAGATGAGACACTTTTCTCTTTTCTTCATTAATAACAAACAAAGTCTTTTCAACACTTTCTCTATTAAATGTACCAACTTCCTCTGGTAGTTTGTGAGATGGACAGAAATAATCCCCTTCTACAGAAACATTCAGAAAATGTGCCGCTTGTTTCACAGACATAGACAATTTTCTATCGTACATAGCAAAATTGATAGTCATATCTTTGTCGAACGATACGGTTTTATAAAACTGAAAAAATTCATCAAAGAGAACCAGATCTTGAGAAACAGGTCTTTCAACACACAAATGTTCCCATCCTTGAAAGAGAATGATTCTTCTGATTGTGGAATCATACGAATCAAAAAATTACCGAGAAACTAACCTTTCTCTGTTAAAGTATTTCTCTGTAAAAGTCTTTGAAGACATTTCGGCGGGAGTGTTAGCAGAGGATTGAGACATAAAGGTGATGCTGATGAAAGATCGTACCATGATTTAAAACCGGTGGAGCAGAGCTTCGCCTCAAAACCTGAAAACCCAATGTGGGTTTGGGGAGGGGGGGCTATTTATAGGCGAAAAAGGAGTGATCGTTGATCTTCTACGGTCAGGATTAGAGAAAAACAGATCAATGGTTAGGATTAAAAACGAAAAAGAAGGAAAAAAATAAAAAAAAGGAAAATACCTGCCGGAGAATGTAAGGTAGTTGTTGGTTTTAGGATTAAATAATACACAACCGTACGAAATAAAATAAAATATAAGTATCAAACGACATGCCGATGGAAACAAATCTCGTTACCATGAACTGACAAGCCGATGGAAAACAATCTGGTTACCATGAACTGGAAATACGATGGAAAACAATCTTGTTACCATGAACTGACAGTAGGATGGAAAACAATCTTGTTACATGAACTGACAATACGATGGAAAACAATCTCATTACCATGAACTGACAATATGATGGAAAACAATCTTGTTATCATGAACTGACAATACGATGGAAAACAATCTTGTTACCATGAACTGATAATACGATGGAAAACAATCTCATTACCATGAACTGACAATACGATGGAAAACAATTTCATTACCATGAACTGACAATACGATGGAAAACAATCTCATTACCATGAACTGACAATACGATGGAAAACAATCTTGTTATCATGAACTGACAATACAATGGAAAACAATCTTGTTACCATCATCAGACAGTATGATGGAAAACAAATTGATTACCATCATCGGTCGATATGATGGAAAAGAAATTCATTACCATCATAAGTTGATACGATGGAAAAGAAATTCATTACCATCATCAGTCGATACGATGGAAAAGAAATTCATTACCATCATCGGTCGATACGATGGAAAAGAAATTCATTACCATCATCGGTCGATACGATGGAAAAGAAATTGATTACCATCATCGGTCGATACTATGGAAAAGAAATTCATTACCATCATAGGTCGATACGATGGAAAAGAAATTCATTACCATCATCGGTCGATACAATGAAGTAAATAATAAGATTGTCAAGATGATAAACAGAAAAAAAAACGAATGATACGATAAAACTGTCAATACGATAAACAGAAAAATGAATACACACATTCAGAGAGTAAATAGTTAAAGAACATAAGATAAAAAGAAACATAAAAACATAGAAAGAAATGTCCTCCCCCTTTCAAAGGGAGTTTTTTAATGTTAGGAGAATTTTAAAACATGAAGTAGATATGAATGATTATTTTAATGTAATCATTCCTAGCTTCTGTTTTATAAACTCAAATCTATCGGAAGGTAATGGTTTTGTAAAAATATCAGCAAGTTGTTCTTGCATTCCGATAAATTGTAAAATAATATCTCCTTTTAGTGTGTGATCTCTAAGAAAGTGATTCCTAACATCTATGTGTTTTGCACGAGAGTGATGTGCTGAGTTCTTACTAAGAGCTATGGCACTTGTATTATCACAAAGAATTTGAGTTTTGGAGAAACTAAATCCATAGTTAGTGAGTGTGTGCTGCATCCACAATACTTGAGCACAACAACTTCCAGCTGCTACATATTCATCTTCAGCAGTGGATAGTGCTACTGAGTGTTGTTTCTTGCAGGACCAAGAAACCAAGGAATCTCTTAAGAAGTGACATGTTCCAGATGTACTTTTTCTATCCATTCTACAACCACCAAAGTCAGCATCTGAAAAAAAAATTAAAACAAAATCATTCCCAGAAGAGTAAAAAAGACCTAAATCCATAGTGTCTTTTAAATACCGAAAGATTCTCTTTACGGATTTTAAATGAGACTCTTTTGGATTAGATTGGTATCTTGCACATAAGCATACAGAAAACATCAAGTCTGATCGACTAGCTGTCAAGTATAGAAAACTTCCTATCATACCTCTAAAGATTGTTTGATCTACTAGTTTCCCAGTTTCATCAAGATCAAGAGTATTTGAGGTACCAATTGGAGTACTAATACTTTTAGTTTTGTCAAATCCATACTTTTTGAGTAAATATTTTATATACTTATGTTGAGATATATAAGTTCCTTCTGGTTTTTGAGAAATTTGAAAACCTAGAAAGAATGTTAACTCACCCATCATACTCATTTCAAACTCAGATTTCATTAAGTTTGCAAAAGAATCAGTTAAAGATTTCTAAGTTGATCCAAATATGATGTCATCAACATAGATTTGGACAATCAAAACATTTTTATTTTCCATTTTGATAAAAAGGGTTGGATCTGCTGTACCTTTTGTATAATTGTTTTGTAAAAGAAATCTTGTAAGTCTATCATACCATGCTCTAGGGGCTTGTTTAAGACCGTATAGAGCCTTGGTAAGTTTAAAAACATGATCAGGATGTTTTGGGTCTTGAAAGCCAAGAGGTTGTTCGAGAAAAACTTCTTCTTGAAAAAAACCATTTAGAAAAGCACATTTGACATTCATTTGAAATAGTTTGAAATTGAAAAATGCTGCAAAGGCTAATAGAATACGAATAGATTCAAGTCTAGATACAAGAGCATATGTTTCTTCATAGTCTATTCCCTCTTGTTGATTATAGCCTTTAGCAACAAGTCTTGCTTTATTTCTTACAATGATTCCATTTTCATCACACTTGTTTCTGAAAACCCATTTTACACCAATCACAGTTGTTTCTTTAGGTCTATCATCTAAAGTCCAGACTTGATTCCTTTCAAATTCATTTAGTTCATCTTGCATTACTTTGATCCAATCATCATCACCTAAAGCCTCACTCGGACTTTTAGGTTCAAATTGGGAAAGAAAAGCAAGATGTTCTATTTCATTTCTTAAGGAATTTTTGGTTCTTACGGGTTGATTTACATCACCAATGATGTTATCACTGGGATGATTCCTAAGAAACAATTGATTTGGATTTTGTAAAACCTGTTCATCAACATATGGTAGAAAATCTTCTGTGGTAAATTTTTCAGGAATAATTTCTTGAACATTTTCCTTATCAGAATGATTTTCTAATAATGGTTGATAAACATTTTTAGAAAACACATCCGAGGATGTAGGATTGGGTTGGTTAAAAACAAAAGGATCAGTTTCATCGAATTTTACATGTACTGTTTCCTCAACAGTACAAGTGTTTTTATTGAAAACTCTATAAGCCTTAGAGGTTGTAGAATAGCCTAGAAAGATTCCTTCATCGAATTTTGGTGCAAATTTATGTAGATTATCTTTTGTATTCAAAATGAATACTTTGCATCCAAAAACATTGAAGTATGAAACTTTAGGTTTTCGACCAGTCCATAACTCATAAGGGGTTTTATTAAGAAATGGTCTAGTTAAAACACGATTTATAGTATAACAGGTAGTACTAATAGCTTCAGCCCAAAATTGCTTAGCAATTGAGTATTCACTCAACTTGGTTCGAGTCATCTCCTGAAGAATACGATTTCTTCTTTAAACAACACCATTTTGCTGAGGAGTTCTTGGAGCTGAGAAATTGTGAGTAATACCTTTCTTACTACAAAACGTTTCAAAATCCGAATTTTCAAATTCACCACCATGATCACTATGAATAGTTATCAATGGTAGGTTTTTCTCATTTTTAACTTGGGATCTAAAAGTTTTGAAATAGGAAAAGGCTTCAGATTTCTTTGTGAGAAAGTAAACCCATGTAAATCTAGTAAAGTCATCAACTAAAATAAATACATAGTATTTTCCTCCAATGCTTCTAGTTTGTGAAGGACCAAAAAGATCCATATGCACTAGCTGTAATTCATTAGAAGTTGAAACTTCATTAATTGATTTAAAGCTAGTTTTATGTTGCTTTCCAAATTGACAAGGATCACAGACTTTTGAAGAATCATATCTAAGATCCGGTAGCCCCTTTACAAGTCTTTTCTTTGAGAGTTTACTAAGGTTTCTCAGATTACAGTTTCCTAGTCTTCTATGCCATAGCCACGATTGGTCTTCTATTACACTTAAGCAAGGTAAGTTTTGGTTCCTAAGGTCTTCTAAGTTAATAGTGTAAACATTCTCTTGCCTATGGGAAGATAGAATGAACTCATCCTTGGAATTGTGAACAAGACACTTATCATTTCTAAAATTCACAAGGTAACCTTCATCACATAATTGACTTATGCTGATGAGATTATGCCTAAGACCTTTAACAAACAAAACATTTGAGATAAGAACTTTTCCAAGAAAAACAATATTACCTATACCAACAATCTTTCCTTGAGCATTATCTCCGAAGGTAACTTTTCCACCTTTTGTTTTGATAATCTTTTCAAAGAGATCTTTGTTTCCAGTCATGTGTCAAGAACAACCACTATCCATATACCAAATATTCTTATTGGTACACTTCTCATTTTCCTGAAAAAGAAACAATTAGTTTTTCGGAATCCAAAATTGTTTGGATCCCGAAAGGTTAGATAAAAGAATTTTAGGAACCCACATTTGTTTTGAAAAATAAGCTTTATGAAATCCTAAAGATTGAGTTTTGTTAAGAGAACAATCTCTTCTCCAGTGTCCTCCACATTGACACTTGGAACAAAAAGATGTTTTTTGAGGAACAAAATAGTTGTTACTAAAAACCGGTTTGGAATAAGTATAACCAAGACCAGAATAATTTCTCAAAGGTCTAATTTGAGAATACATCCTGTCAAAGTTTTCTTTTCCATGAGTAAAGTTTGACAAACATTTTTTCGAGGAAGAAATCTCTGACTTTAGTTTTAAAACCAAATTCTTATTTTCCAAAACATTTGAATTTGAACTAGAGTTAGGCTCTAAAATATTTTTCTTTGAAATTACAGTTTCAAGATCCTTAGAAAGTTTATCCTTATCAGATTTAACTTTCTCAAGGGTTTTTAAAAAACTTTCAAAATCAGAAGTTTTCACATCAAGATCTTTAGAAAGATCTGATACTTCTTTAGCCAAGATTGAAATTCTAGAATTTGCTTTCTCAAGCCTCTTCTTGAGTTTAGAATTTTCGTTTTCAAGTAATTTAGAAAATCTAGAGACCTCTTCAAAAGAAGGTAACGTATCATCCTCTGATGATGAAGATTCATCATTTGAAGATTCATAATAAATATTATCAGTAAAATTTGTATTCAAATAGACATTCGTAATAGATTCAGCATTGTGTACCTTAGCCATGAGACAATGATCTTTAATTGGTAGTCTGGCTAGAAGTCCAATATTCCTTTGTCCTGATGTCTCGTATTCTGAAGAATCATCTGAGGAATCACTACCACTTGCACTCCACGTATCATTTGCTTTCAAGACTTTCTTTGTCTTATAAAACCTTTTCTTGTTTCTTTCAGAGTGTTTCTCCTTTCTATATTTCATTTTTAGTAAAGGAAAATCAGGCCTTATATGTCCTGCTTTCTTGCATTCATAACATGTTACCTCTGAATCTTTCCTATCCTTCCTATCTTTCTTTTTGAATCTATATTGAAAGTATTTCTTTCCCACGATCTTGTTCATCCTTCGAGCAAGATTGGCTAACTCATTATCCGAAAGATTACAATCACTTGAATCAGATATAACAACTTTCTTGGATTTCGACCTTGTAAGACTTTCAGGCATTTTAGCTTTAGATGCAAAGGCTACACTTCCATTCCCATTCTTCTTCTTGTTGAAATCAGCATCTCTCTTCATTCTTGTCTCGTGTTGTAGAAGAGTTACAAAGATTTCATCAAGAGTAATCTGGGAAACTTTTCTATTTTCATCAATAGCTGTTCTTTTTGACTCCCATTCATTTGGCATTATATCTATAATCTTATCAACAAGAGCTTCATCATCAAGAACTTTTTCACCCATAGATTTTAAGCTGTTGACAATTGTCATAAACCTTTGTTTCACTTTACATACTGGCTTTCCATAAGGAAAAACAAATTCATGATACTCTGCTCGAAGCATTGCTCTCCTTGTTTATGTAACCTTGGATGTACCAAAATGAGTGACTTATAATTTCTTCCAAATACAGTTGGCTGCTTCACATGAAGATATCTGACTGTATATATTCCTGGTCATAGAGCATAATAAAGTATTGTGTACCTTGTAATTCAGCTGATATTCTTGCTTCTCTTGGTTGGTGAAAGTACTAACTTCTTTGTCAGGAATTTTGTAACCTCCAGTAAGCATAATAAAATTGTCTACACCAGTATTGATAACTAAAGTCTTCATACGATCTCTCCAATACTCATAATCATTCCCATCAAAGATAGGTGGTCTAGAAGGATTCAGATTGTCTATTGACCCAATATTCATTCATGTCATCTAATACAACAAAAACTTTTCCACTCCACACGTTAGTGTAGTAAGTAGTTAAAAACAATACGAAAGAAACAAAACAAGTAATACAAATTAGTGGAAAACCTCCTTTGATACCAACTGTTGGATCGAATATGTATATATGTATGTCTATTAGATGGAACAATACAAGAGGGGGGTGAATTTTCGGTTTAAAAACCTTTGAGTTTTAGCAACTAAGAGATTAGTTTAAATGACCTTAAACTAATACAAATACAAACACCCACAATTGTATTGAATATAAAAAGGTATTATGTATTGTAATACTAATGTAATGTAAAACAATTGTATTCAAGATGAACACAATAATCAGAGTAATACAAAGATGAATGATTCTATCTTAAAGCGTATAGAATCAATCAATACAATATGTAATAGAATGATTGTAATTGAAACAATTACAATTGAAAATGTAAAGAAGAAAGGAAAAAATACAAATTCCTTTCTAATACAAGTAACAGCGGAAATGTAAAAGAATTAAAATTCTTTTAACCCAAAGAGAAGGGTTATCCTTTCACCTAGGATAAAAGGTCTGTCTCACCAACACCTTGGTGAGACCTCGATACGATGATCGGACCGACTGTCTGTCTATCCCTGGCAGCCCTCGATACGATGATCGGCACGTCTGTCTGCCTATCCCCGGAATCCCTCGATACGATGATCGGCACGTCTGTCTGCCTATCCCCGGCAGCCCTTGATTTTGTAGGTAATCGGCACCTCTGTCTTTCAATTGCTTGAAAGTCCTCGATATGATGATCGGACGCACAAAGCAGATGAGAGAAGTCACAACATCTCTCTCTAGAATCTTTATTGAAGCAAAGTATCACAGTTGTTCCACACGGTCTCATTCGTTCTCTTTCTTAGCTTCAAATGAACTCCTATTTATAGGCCTCAGGTTCCAACGGTCATATTGCCTCCAACGGTTATATTTCTCCGAAAAACTCGGAGGGACTTGGACACCTGGCATCATAACGGTCATATTGAAACAGAAAGCACGACATCGTTTTGATTAGTTTGTAACTAACTCAACAACATCGTATTGGTTAACACAAGATATATATCGATGATAAACAATGATATGATTCATATGAAACAAGTGTTTTTTTCTAAGTACCAAAACAAGTAATGAACATATGAATAGAAGAGTAAGTTCAATACATTTGATAGAGTCAGTACGATACGATTGACATAGTCAGTACGGTACGATTGACAGAGTCAGTATGGTACGATTGACAGAGTCAGTACGGTACGATTGACAGAGTCAGTACGGTACGATTGACAGAGTCGGTACGGTACGATTGACAGAGTCAGTACGATACGATTAATAAGACATTTATGATTTCCAAAACAAAAATATAGAAGTCAAAAGATAACATTTGACTCAACAGCTATAAGTGTAGAGAAAAGGGGTCATCAATCTAAAGGATGCAAGGGGAAGAAACAATTCAATGATGTACAATGCTAAAATTGTAGAGACATAGGACACTATGAAAATGAGTATACTAAGTACCAAGGAAACATACCTTATAAAAGTTCATGAGAGCAATGGAAATCTTATGTGATTAAAACTATGGAGGTTGAAGTTCTTAATGATGTGGTGGAAGGTACTTTAATTGTTTCCTCAAACTTAGCCAATGAATTATTTGATTATGGATCTTCGCATTCATTTATATCTTCCCAGTTTTCCAAGAAAATTAGACATGTCCAATTTAATTTAATAAGATAGTTGTCAGTCAAAACTCCTAGGAGATATATCCTTACAATAAGTGCGTGTCGATCAGTCCCCCTCATGAAACATAAACGTACTTTAGTTTATAACCTTACCATCATACCAATTATTGACTTTGATATAATTCTCAGCATGAATTGGATGTCAAAATATGATGCAAATATCTATTGCAAGAAGATGAAAGTTACAATTTTTGAGAATGGTGTAGAATCCCTTATCTTTAGAGAAGAAACCTCACCATCTGATTCTTATCTAGATACAACCCCAGTATATCTACTGAATTAAATTCTTAGAGAGGAAGAGAACAAGATATCTATGGGTGAGGAAATAAATATTCAAATTGAACATGTACCTATTATGCAAGAATATATTGATGTATTTCTGTAGGATTTATACAGACATCCTCCAGAGTGGGAAGTTGAGTTATATATTGATTTAATTCATGGTGAAATACCTATATCAAATAATCCCTATAGAATGGACATTGTGGAATTAGTGGATCTAAAGAAACAACTAGAGGAATTGAGTGACAAATGATTTATTCGACCTAGTGTTTCTCCATGGGGAGCCCCTTTTCTCTTTGTCAAGAAGAAAGATATATCCATGAGTCTATGCATTGATTACAGGTAAATCAATGTTATTACAATAAATAACAAGTATCCTATACCACAGATTGATGATTTGTTTGATCAACTTCATGGATCCCAATATTTTTCAAAGATTGACCTTGGATATGGATATCATTAGCTGTGTGTGAATAATGAAGATATTACTAATACAACATTTTGAACCAGGTATGGGAATTATGATTTTACAGTGATTACTTTTGGATTGACTAATGAAACATCTATTTTAATGGATCTAATGAATAGATTTTTCATGGAATACGTTGATGAATTTTTTGTGGTATTTATCAATGATATTCGGGTATACTTCAAAAGCTATGAAGACCATGAGAATCACATGCGTATTATTCTAAAAACTCATGGAAGAAACGAATTATATACAAATTTTAGAAAGTGTGAATTTTGGATTCAATCCGTTTCTTTTCTTGGCCATATTGTGTCTAAGGATGAAATCATAGTTTATCCTATGAAGAATAAGGAAATCCAAAAATGGCCTACGCCAATGAACATAACTGAGGTACGTAGTTTTATTGGCTTAGTAGGTTACTATCGGCATTTTGTTCAAAATGTCATCTAACTGGCGAACTCACTAACCAGGATCACATTTAAAGGGGTTAAATTTATATGGTCGAAATAATGTATATAATACTCTGAAGAATTGAAAAGAAGATTGGTCAATGCTCCAATTTTGACTCTTTCATCTGGAAATGATGGATTTGTGATATACATTGATGAATCAAATAATGGACGGGGTTGCGTCCTTATGAAAAATGATAAAGTTGTTGATTATAAATCAAGTCAATTGAAGATTCATGCGCAAAATTACCCTACTCGTGATCTTGAGTTAGAATCCATAATCTTTACTGTGAAAATATGGAGACATTATCTCTACAGTGAAAGATGTGAGATATATATGGAACACAAGACTTTGAAATACATTTTTACACATAAATAACTCAACATTAGGCAAAAAAGAGAGCTCGAGTTTCTCAAAGATTATGATTGTTTAATACACTACCAACCAAGAAAGGAAAATAAAGTGGCATATGCATTAAGCAGAAATGATCATGGACTTTTGACCCAAATGAAGATTAAGAGAGAACCTATATTCATGGATCTCCTAAAGATGGATGTGGGAATTGTTAAAGAAGGGGAAACATCTGTCCTCTTTCAAATGATTGTTAAACCATATTTAATAGAGAATATAAAAAGCTCTCAATCTGATGATGAGAATATTCACAAGAAAATTAATGTCGTTAAGGATGAGAGATTGGCAGACTTCGTGTATTAGGGAGGAGTTCTGAAACTTATGAAGAGGTTATGTGTTCTATCAGTACCTAAGCTAAAAAGGTAACTATTATACAATTCTCATAGTTAAAACTTTTCTATACACCCGGGTAGCACAAAGATGTATAGAGATCTGAAGGAACTTTTTTGGTGGGATAATATGAAGTGAGAAATTTCAAACTACGTGTCAATGTGTCTTGTTTTTCAACAAGTGAAGGAAAAAAGACAACATCCTAGAGGGGTGATAAAACCTCAACCTATTCCTATGTGGAAGTGGGATGAAATTATGATGGATTTTGTCATAGGACTACCAAGGAAAACTGGAAGGAATGATGTAATATAGGTAATTGTTGATAGTCTCACAAAATCAGTACATTTCCTTGATATAAGAGAGAATTTACCACTTGAGCACCTGGAAAGATTTTATGTTAATGAATGTGTAAGACTTCATGGTGCACCTCTATCGATTGTGTCTGATGACCCCGGTTTACATCAAAATTCTGGAAAAGTATCCAAAAGTATTTGGATACTGAGCTTCATATGAGTATTGCTTATCACCCCCACCAAAGGACAATCTGAAAGGACTATTCAAATGTTTCCCTACAAATCATTATATGTTAAGAGGTATCAAACTCCAACTTATTGGTATGAAGTTAGTGAGAGGAAACTTTTAGGCTCAGAACTTATCGAAGAGACAACAGTAAAGGTAAAGAAAATTCAGGCCCATATTAAAGCATCCCAATGTAGAAAAAAGAGTTATGCTAATAACTGGAGAAAGGATTTGGAATTTCAATTAGGAGATCATGTATTTATAAAAGTATCTTTGTGGAAGGGTGTCTTAAGGTTAGTTAAGAAAGGGAAACTGATCCCTAGGTACATCGGACCGTTTGAAATTCTGGAAAGGATTAAACTTGTAGCTTACCATTTAGCAATCCCACCAAGTCTCCCTAAAGTTTATAATGTATTCCATGTTTTATTTTTATAAAAATACATGTTAGACCCAACGCATGTACTCACTCATGAGGAAATATAACTAGAACCTAATTTGTCATGCTATGAAGAGCCTATCAGGATTCTTAACACAAAGGAGCTGGTATTGAGAAGTCAAACAACTCACCTAGTCAAGATTCTTTGGAGAAACCATAAAATGGAGGAAGCAATGTGGGAACATGAGGATGTTATGAAGAAGAACCACCCACATATTTTTAAGGTATTTATACATGAAAAAAATTTAGGATGAAATTTCCAAAGGTGGGAATAATATAACACCCCAAACATTTTATGGTATGTTTCTCTTAAATATATTATATTCATTAGGTAGCCAATATTTCATAAAGCATTGAGTCTTTGTGAAACAACACTTGGTTATTTATAGTAGAAAGTCATAACCTATCCATTAAACTTAAATTTTCCACATCTCTATTTCGAATTTCAAAAAACGGTCATCTACAGTTGTGATCAATAAGGTATTTGGAGTCTGATAGAACTAACTTGTTTTTTATGAATAGTAACATTCCCTTATAGAGGTGATTTGAATAGTAATATGAATCTTATGAATAGTAAACCGTGTTATTATTTTATTTTCTTATGGTTATAAGGTAATGATATGTTGATTAATTTTTCAAGGTGTCAAAAAATGAGTTATAGATTTAAAATTGTTATTTTTGAGTAAATTATGATTTTATTTAAAAATTAAATTAAAACTATTTATAAAATAATTTTCAAAAAATTGATTTCAATTTTGAATTATACATATCGAAAAATTTCTAGGTTTAATTTTTTGTATTTTTCTAAAATTCTTGAATTTTTTATGAATAATAAAATACGATAAATTACGATAAATGCTAAATACTTGTTTTACTACATCATAGGTGATGAAAGACTGATGTAATTCCACTTAGTTAGAACTCACATGAAATTATTACTATTTGGGATCACATTATTCTAGACTATTCATAGTCTGGATCAAAATATTTAAAATAATGATTAAAATAATGTAAAATTCTTCCTCCCCTCTACTATATAAACCACCCCTCACCCCTATTTCTCCCACAACACTCAAGCTTCAATACTTGCCTAAATTCTACTCAAATATCTCTCTAATATCCTAACCCACGTCCAATACCTAATGGTCTCACTAAAAGTCCAAAAACAAAGGCCTTAAAAAGATTCTCAAGGAGGAGTACTAAAGAGGTGAACCTCTCCCCTTTTCTTTCAAATTCTTTTACAAGTTCCATTCTTTTGTTGCTCTCTCCTTGACTCACCACATCCAAATGATATGATAATTATAGTAACTTACATGGAATGTAATTTTATTATGATATTATAATATTTCATCATCATCTCTCTTTTCCCCCACCTCTTACACTAAAAATGAAAATACTGTCTGAGATGTGTTAATTTATCACATTCAAGGACAATGTGTTTTCAATTTCTATTATTATCTTCAAGACTAGTTATGAAAAAAATTTAATGGTTGAACCAGATAATTATATATATTTTACCTTATTCAATGTTCTGTAATCCTTACACAGTCATAATATAAAATAATAATACAAAACAAGTTCATTATGCACAAAACCGCCAAGTAAATCCAAGCGTTTATCAATAACTTTTATCTAATGAGTCATCCTAAATGTATGTAACACAAAATCATTATAAGATCATTTACAATGTCACTAATAATATATATTAACAATTATGGATGTTTAACCACATTTTAAATGAACTCCCATTCATGAATATAAGTAAACGAATCATGAAAACCAAGGAAGAAAATGCTTCCAAAACAATAAAATTGAACCTATTAAACCCATCAAAAAGGGAATGAATGAACCTAATACGGTTATAATAAATAAATTAAATATTTATGAGGATATATAATTATTAATTAATTAAGATAAATTTGATTATTCAGGTCATTAAGATCAATTGAGAACACCTTTGGGCATAATGGAAGGGATCCTCTCTCTCACTTCTGTTCAATAATTCCCCCTATGTTATGTCTTTTTTTTATTCCTAATGATGGGGTATGTTTTCTCACCTCCCCCATTCTTAAATTATGATATATAAATGATGGGATACCCCTTTACCTCTCATTAATCCCTCACAAGAACACCTGTTACCATGCCAAAAGTTTTGTAAGGGGTTTTTTATTCAACTTTTAATTCTATGAGATCCCCTTGATCTCCACTTATTTATCGCATGTAGTGTATTGTGTACTTCCATTATATATATATATATATATATATATATCCATTATTATCTTTATATTCATGGTATTATGTTGTTCATTTGGTGGTTATCAATTTTTGGTCATAAGACTCGATTGATTACAACATGGTAAGAGACTTTGCCTCAATTTCCATTTCATTGTCATTTACTTGGTATTGTGCACCTAATCTTTATTATGTGGTGTGTCCAATGCCCATTTGAGATCATTTTTCATTTGAAATTTTAAATCTATTATATATCCATAGTCTAGTTTCTTGGGAATGAATATTGTCTTAAGTCATATACCCTTTTACATATGGTGTTTATTTAGAATGTTGTTTTAACAATGGAAATTTTGAAAAATCTATATCCTCTACTCTATACAGATATTGAGAAGGAATATTGTAATTGAATTAATTCTATTTATAAATAATTATTTGGAATTTCAGCGATGGATGAGGCTCGCTATAGCCCCTCAATGCATCGACGGGTCTCATGAGACAAATCAGTTGGCGACAAACCCTTCAAGTTTGTTTCCAAAAATCAGACAGGTTTCTACCCACAGACATAAACCATTTCAACGGTTTAGTGGTATCATGTTCCAGATACATGACATCTAATTGATAATAATTCTCTTTATTCATTTCTAGTTATTACTATCCATGAGTTTTTCACTATGAAAAAATCTATGGATGAAGTTTTATTCTCAGTTGATTAATGACATGTGATTTTCATTTATTCATCATGGCATATTTGTTTATAATTCAGTTATTGGTGATTCATCCTTCCGCTATTTGTAACCCTTAATGAGCATTTGATCTCACCCCTTTCACTTGTTTACCTTCAACAGGTTATGAAGATGAGACCATTTATTGAGTTCTCGAGGATGCAGTTTATTAGTTTTTTGTTATGTAGTGTATTTTGTTACCGTCCCAATGTAATATGAGTTTCATGTATGTATCTAGTTTCTTCAAGACTACTAAACTGAATGTTCCTTTGGGATTTAATTCATTTTAATCATGCCAATATAATAAGTAATGCACTGGATCTGGGCTTCAGGGGTCTGGATGTTACAAATATGACTTGGTGGGCCCCACCATAGGGTCCTAGAGATGTCCAAGTATAAACAGTCTCCAAGTAATAAATAAATTCATTATTATTAGAGTATAGAATAATTGTAGATGAATTTGTTTATTTAATGTATTTACAAATATCAAAGTAAATAAATAGAAAAATATTATACAAATGAATATTATTTTAATATTCAAGGTTAGTTTCCTGCTTGCAGGAACAATGAGTAAAGTTAATGGGTCTCTTTTATCACATAATATATTTATTATATTATAGTTGATACAAATATAAATGATATTTATGACTTGGTAAATCAGTCATACAAAGTTTTTATATCTTTTTTAGTGGGAAATAAATATCCGAGGGTCGTAGAGCCATTTATGGGTATTTGGATCCTTTTTATATATGGATAAGGAGGCTCTCATGTGAGGCAATATTCACTGAATGATTTTAAGAGTTCCTCTATCCACTCTCCCACATCCTAGAGAGATGAGTTTCTGTTATAAGCAATTAGTTGATGATATCCTTTATGGATCGATGTAACAATGTAGCGATGATTGTTGGGACATCAAAAGCATTGATAGATCTCGGGCTAGCACATGGATTTTGATGATCTACCCTCCCCCTGACTTTCAAAGCATGTGTGGATGATCTAAAGGGATACAACATCAGTTCTTTCAGGAAATTTTTTCTATTTATGAATAGTGGGTGAATACGTTTTCAAATAGAACATGGTAATAACTGATTTATTTTTCTTGATAAAATTATTCTCATGTGATCCTTCGACCTTCATATTGGGCTATGTATCACTAGTGAAAATGTAGTCTCGTTTATTAGGCGATGAATTTTTTTGAATCCTCGACCCGTCTGGTTCCATTGTGTGACATGATACCTTCAATTGGTATTAGATGGATCGTGTGATGCTTTAAGTCAAAGAAAAATTAAATTTGTAAAAATTTATGAAAAAGGAATCATCACAGTCCCATCATCACAAACAATAATCCAATTCGATATCGAATGGATAGGAATGTATTCAGAACCAAACTAATTGTCTCATCACCATGTTATTTTCTCTATGTCTAATATTTATCTGATGGTAGTCAAAAGTGGTGATATTTGACAACCCCAATCATGGGTCATAATTCCAATGGCTGAAACAATGATTTTTGTCTTGGTAAAATATTCCACACAATTGTGGAATTTGTTTCATAAAAGATAAAAAAATCAATCATATTAGAAAGGCTACTAAAAATTTTCATGATAAAAATTGTGGGGGCCACTCCCTAATTTGGAAGTCTCCTTTGTCGGCAACCACTGCAGCGGGTCTTTGATGGTGAGCAGCAGTGCGGTGGATGGTAGCCAACTTTGTGTACATGCAGCAAGTGATTGTGGAAGAGATCAAGGGTTGTTGAACCAACCCTTGGACAACCCTGTATTTGATTCCTCTATTTAAACGGGATGAAAATCCCAAGATGAGAGTGTGTAGTCCATCTGTGATCCTCCGAGTCTTATCCGGGGAGAAGAGAATAGAGAAAATTGTTTCTCTCGTGGATGTAGGCTTCAAATACGAACCAAGCTTAAAATTTTGTTGCTCCATTTGATTCTCATTTTTGTGTGTTTCTGTTTCCACACACCTCCACTACGACCCAACAAGTGGTATCAAAGGCAAGTCGGAGCGAGCGGAGTCGAGATGGAAAGGTGGTAGCGAATTTTCCGGTGATCGGAAAATTGAAAGTGGTCTGAAAATTTTTCCGAGGCCAGATCCATGAAGAGGACAACGATACGATTCCAACGGTGCAAGCGTCGATGAAAACAAAGTTGAAACGAGCCTGGTAAGCTTAGTCAAACTTTGGTCAAAATTACGGGTGAGCAGTACCCCGTGCCGGAAAAGATGGCACTGTTCATGCCGTCGATAACAAATTCCAGTGAGATTCCAGCAGGAACTCTGGCATGCCATGTCAGCACCACGTCAGCGCCACATCAGCGGGCGATCTGGACCATTGAACATGTTTTGACCATATCTCCATCAATTGGTGTCCGATTTCAGCGATCTAGGAGTTGATTCCGACTATTTCAACCGTTTTGGACGCATCCATACAATTAGTTTTTCAAAATTTGCACTCCATCAATTGGTTTTAGAATGGTGTGACATCGACGGTGGTGATCGCGTTTTGTGACAACGACGATGGCTGGTGGTGGACCACTACCAAGATTTGAGATCGAGAAGTTCGATGGTCGAAACAATTTCGTTTTTTGGTAATGCACGGTGAAATATCCTTTGGTGCAGTAGGGAATGATCAGACCATTGATCAGAGAAAAGCCCGAAGCAATCAGTAAAGATGATTAGGAAGAGCTCGAGATGCGGGTCGTCAGCACAATTTGACTCTGTCTGGCGAATGAGGTAAAGTACTTGGTGTTGGACGAGACATCACCAAAGGAGAACTGGAAGAAGTTGAAGCAGTTATATATGGCGAAGTTGCTCACCAACAAATTTTTTTTAAAGAAGAAATTGTACTAGTTGCGAATGAACGAGGGGGAAAATTGTTGGATCATACCAATGAATTCAACAAGATCCTGACGCAGTTATTGGGGCTCGGTGTAAATATTGGAGAGGAAGACAAAGCACTTTTGCTTTTGTCATCACTACTAATCTCATTTGATGGGCTTGTGACTGCATTGCTCGTGGGGAAGGAAACATTGAAACTGGACGAGGTGATGACATTGCTACAAGATTCGAAGGCATTCCGAAGGCCCATGACGCATTCAAGAGTGCAAATCATGGTGATACGAAATGATCAACGTGGAAGGAGCCGACATCTGTAGTCATGAGGTAAAGAATGGTGACCAAAATCAAGAGGACGTGATCCGACTGAAATCGCGTGTTTCTGGTGCGAGAAGAAGGGTCACTATAAAAGTGATTGTGGAGAGCACAAACGGTACGTTGCTAAGAATAAGAAATTTGAAGAGGGGGATGCAAACATCACAGAATTATCGACAGATGATGAAGTCTACGTGACAACGGGAAGCTTGCACTCAGATGGGAGAGTTGAACGAGGGGAAGTGCAGCGTCATTACTGCAAAAGATACGGGCACATGAAGTGGGAATTTCATTTTCTAAGAAGGAAGAACGAGCGGACTCAAAATCCAAAAGAAGACGGATGAGTTTTAGATTTAGGGAGCTCGACACACATATGTACAACCAAAGTTACATTTCATAACTTTCAACAGGTGCGAGATTCGGTGCGACTTGGTGATGGGTCAACATGCGAGGTTCAAGGAGTCGGGATGGTAAAATTGAAGACACCCGATGGAGGAGTTCGAAAATTGGCTGACGTGAAATTCGTTCCGAGGATAAGACGGAACCTGGTATTATTAAGTAAGCTCGATGTGAAAGGGTACAAGATTTTCATAGTAGGTGGAGTGTTAGAAGTCTCACGCGGGGATGCAGCGAGACTTACTGGGAAGGAGTCCCGATGGTTGTATCATTTGATGGGGACCGCAGTCACCCCGAGATCGAGTAAAGAAAGTGGAAGTGCCACATCATCTGGCGTGAAGAAGCCTGTTCGATTTGGTGATGAAGTTTTCAACACCTGCAAGGAGACTGTAGGTCAAGCTTCTACCCCAAATTGGTCGTGAGAGGGAGATTTGTGGGGGTCACTCCCTAATTTGGGAGTCTCCTTTGTTGGCAACCAATGCAGCGGGTCTTTGGTGGTGAGCAGCAGTGCGGTGGATGGCAGCAGACTCTGTGGACATGCAGCAAGTGGTTGTGGAAGAGTTCAAGGGTTGTTGAACCAACCCTTGGACAACCTTGTATTTGATTCATCTAATTAAACGAGATGAAAATCCCAAGATGAGAGTGTGTAATCCTTGTGTGATCCTCCGAGTTTTATCTGGAGAGAAGAGAATAGAGAAACCTAGACCTGTTTCTCATGTGGACGTAGACTTCAAAGCCAAACCACGTTAAAAATTGTATTGCTCCATTTGATTCTCGTTTTTGTGTGTTTCTGTTGCCACACACCTCCGCTGCTACCCCAAAAAAAATAAATAATTAAAGGGGGTGTAGACTTATGTCTCACAATAGCTAAGAAGCAAAAAAAAAATGGTAGTGGAAGGTCTGTGTGAAAAAAAAACCAGAGAAAATAAAAATAAATTTCTTTAAAGGGGTTAGGGCATCGCTACCTGGGGATAGAATAGAAAAAGTATTAAAAAAACATTTTTGACATGGGGCGGAAGATCCTCCACTCACCGCTGCTCCGCCATGCTGAGCTCGGCCCGCTGCCATGGCCTCCCATCGGACAGATGCACCACCCCTCCTTGTCCCACTTGACTCCCACCGGCCCACCATGTACCCCGCTGCACACATCTCTCGAGGCCAGCACCGCTCAGCCGCGGGGTTCCTAGCCTCATGATGACCAGCTCGGTTTCGGATAATTTTTTTATCTGGGTTTTTAAAAAATTAAAATTTGCTAACAGGGTATAGGGTTCGCATATTTTTAAAACTGGGTCCAAGATGCGTGAACCCCGTTCACGCATCACCGACCTCGGGAAGATGCGTGAACGGGGTTCACGCATCTTAACCGCGCTGAAGGATGCGTGAACCGCGTTCACGCATCCTTCACGAAGTTGATGAAGGATGCGTGAACGGGGTTCACGCATCCTACAGTAACTTTTTTTTAAAAATTTTTATTTTTAGTTTTATTTTTTGTTTTGTTTTGTTTTATATATATATATATATATATATATATATATATATATATATATATATATACAAACAAAACATAAAATTCAGCAGAATTTATCTGCTATTTAATATCCAGCAGAACTGCCATTACAGCAGTCTGGATTCTGACAGAAACCATCACCCAGGGCTCTCTTTTATAAGAGGGCTTGCCCAGGAAATCATACTGCATTTCCGATGTGGGATTCAGGTTCTCTTTTCCTGCACAGAACATTCTGCATTTCCGATGCGGGATTCTGTTTCAAGTACGTGACTTTGAAAGACTATAAAATACAAACTATACGACCAATATAAATAAAACTTAAAACATGGATTAAACATATAATAAATAGTTGAAAATGAAAAGAATTTCGTAAAAAGGGTTGATGAATAATAATTTATAAGCTTTCAAAACCACCAACTTGAAACTTAAAAAAGTTTCAAGTACGTGACTTTGAAAGACCATAAAATAAAAACTATAAGACCAATATGAATGAAACTTAAAACATGGATTAAACATACAAGAAATAGTTGAAAATAAAAACAATTTCATAAAAAGTGTTGATGAATAATAATTTATAAGCTTTCAAAACCACCAACTTGAAACTTAAAAATGTTTCAAGTACGTGTCTTTGAAAGATTATAAAATACAAACTATATAACCAATATGAATGAAACTTAATATACGGATTAAACATATAAGAAATAGTTGAAAATAAAAAGAATTTCATAAAAAAAAATTAATGAAAAATAATTTATAAGCTTTCAAAACACCAACTTGAAACTTAAATACGTTTACGTGCCTTTGAAAGCCTATGAAATACAAACTATAAAGCCAATATAAATGAAAATTAAAACATGGATTAAACATATAACAAATAGTTAATAATTAATTAGTTAATTAGTAATATAATTATTAATTAGTTAATAATTAATATAATTATTAATTATTAATTACTAATACACAATAATTAATTAGTTAATTAGTAATATAATTATATAATAGTTAATTAGTTAATTAGTAGTATAATTATTAATTGATAATTACTTAGTTAATTAGTAATATAAATCTTAATAATAATTATTAATTATAATTATAATTATAATTATTAATTATTAATTATATAATAATTAATTAGTTAATTAATAATATAATTATTAAATATAATTATTTATTATTTATTATATAATAATTAATTAGCTAATTAGTAATCTATTTATTAATTATAATTATTTTTTATTTATCTATAATTATTAATTAGTTAATTTGTAATATAATTATTAATTATAAAATAAGTAATTGATTAATTAGTAATATAATTAGTGATTATAATTATTTATTATAATTATTAATTATTAATTATTAATTATTAATTATTAATTATATAATAATTAAGTAGCTAATTACCAATATAATGATTAACTATTAAAAATTAATTGGTTATTTAGTACTATAATTATTAACTATAATTATTATATATTAATTAGTAATATAATTATTTATTATAATTAGTAATATAATTAGTAATTATAATTAGTAATTATTAATTATATAATAATTAATTAGTTAATTACCAATATAATTATTAATTATTAAAAATTAATTATATATTAATTAATTAGTTAATTAGTAATATAATTATTAATTATTAATTACATAACAATTAATTAGTTAATTAGTAATATAATCATTAATTATATAATTAATACTTATAATAATAATTAAAAATAATATTACTAATTAACTAATTAATTAATATATAATTAATTTTTAATAATTAATAACTAATAATTGTAATGAATATTTATAATTATTTATTATATTACTAATTTACTAATTAACTAATTAATTATTATGTAATTAATAATTATATGTTTAATCCGTATATTAAGTTTCATTCATATTGGTTATATAGTTTGTATTTTATAATCTTTCAAAGACACGTACTTGAAACATTTTTAAGTTTCAAGTTGGTGGTTTTGAAAGCTTATAAATTATTATTCATCAACACTTTTTATGAAATTGTTTTTATTTTCAACTATTTCTTGTATGTTTAATCCATGTTTTAAGTTTCATTCATATTGGTCTTATAGTTTTTATTTTATGGTCTTTCAAAGTCACGTACTTGAAACTTTTTTAAGTTTCAAGTTGGTGGTTTTGAAAGCTTATAAATTATTATTCATCAACCCTTTTTACGAAATTCTTTTCATTTTCAACTATTTATTATATGTTTAATCCATGTTTTAAGTTTTATTTATATTGGTCGTATAGTTTGTATTTTATAGTCTTTCAAAGTCACGTACTTGAAACAGAATCCTGCATCGGAAATGAAGAATGTTCTGTGCAGGAAAAGAGAACCTGAATCCCACATCGGAAATGCAGTATGATTTCCTGGGCAAGCCCTCTTATAAAAGAGAGCCCTGGGTGATGGTTTCTGTCAGAATCCAGACTGCTGTAATGGCAGTTCTGCTGGATATTAAATAGCAGATAAATTCTGCTGAATTTTATGTTTTGTTTGTATATATATATATATATATATATATATATATATATATATATATATAACAAAACAAAACAAAAAATAAAAATAAAAATAAAAATTTTAAAAAAAAAAGTTACTGTAGGATGCGTGAACGCGGTTCACGCATCCTTCAGCGCGGTTAAGATGCGTGAACCACGTTCACGCATCTTCCCGGGGTCGGTGATGCGTGAACGGGGTTCACGCATCTCGGACCCAGTTTTAAAAATATGCGAACCCTAACCCCTTTTACCTATTTTTTGTTTTTTTAAAACCCATATAAAAAAATTACCCCCGTCCCACTCATCGCAGCGCCAACCATCATAGCTCAGCTTCGGCCCCCCTCCAACGCACCGCTTGGCCACCTACTAGACCTGAGCTGTCGTGACCTTCTGATCCAGCTAGTCACCCACTGTGTCGGCCTTCCATCTCCCTCTTGTACTACAGCCCCGCCAAATTTCTACCGGTCGTGTCTCCCGCTCTATCTACCACTTGACCAACCCGATATGTGATGGGGCAGGTCCTGCCTAATTTGGGATGGGCTTTAGCGTGTTCTTCCAACCCGCCTGGCTGCAACCAGGCTTGGAAAATCCTAAAAACTCTTTAGGGTTTTCCAAGCCAGTAGGGGCCCAAAAAAATTGGAAATATTTCAAAAATTATTTTAAATTTTTTGGTACAAAAAAATTTAATAATAAATTTAATTAGTACAAAAAAATTACATGTATTAAAATAATTCATTTAATTTCCCTTGACATGAATTTATCACATTTTTTATTTTATAATTCGTTTAATTTACCTACCGATTGATCTTGAGCATTGATTGATCATTGTTTCATCTGAGATTTTATTTACTTAATTAATTACAATAATTGTGTGTGATGAATGTAATAGTTAATTTATTTTTGGAACTCTTCACATAGTCTTTCTTCTCTTAATATGTATAAGGGAATGAACACCCATCAATATAACTCTGCATGTAATTTTCCCTTCCCGAGACCCCATCACCCACGTGTGAGTATTTATGTATTATGATGATGATATTATATGACGTGGACCACACTATGAATATATATTATTCTACATGAGATGTGTAAACTTTATAATGGGGTGCAAACTATGATATATGTTAGACATGACTTTGGTATCATACCCCTAGGGTCATGGTTGATCCATTGAGCATAAGTAGATCAACCAATACAAATTGCTCAAGATCAGTCACACTTTTATTTAATTTATGCATTGTTTTTTTGTGAATATGCAAGTGAGAGCGATCACATAAAATAATAAACATAAATTCATAGATTAAAACAAATTAAAACACGATGAATGTTTTCTCTATTTACCACGTAGTCATTTTTGGGTGAGATCACATAGTATGTGCATATTAGATAGAAAAGGAATTCATTCATCAAGAAATAATAAAATCTATCAAAGTAATGTTAAGTCATAAATCCTTAAATCATTTGAATTTGAAGAAAACTTGTTCTATGGGGTTCTCGTCAGCAATAATTGAGGGTTCCTCCTCCTACTGTGGTGTTCTTATGAAAGTGGTGGGTGGAATTAACTAAAGTTGATAAACAAGAATTAGTGATGACTAGATTGTTGAATCTTTAGAGGAAAAGTGCTGAGTAAATCATGTTTAAATTCTCTAGAAGCATGGGCTTCACTAAAAAGTTCACAGAGCTAGAAGTTAATGAAGTTAGCCAGTAAAATTCCTACCTTGAAACTCTCTAAGTAGCGGTGTATCCATATCATAGATTATGAGGTGAGACATTAGGGATACGTTCCTCTAGAATACTGTAGGTATTAAATATTATGAATTTAGTAGTGAGCAATACTGGGGATTTATAAACATAGTGGGATGTATTTAATGATTTAATTAATCTATAATATCTAATCAATAATTAGGATAAAGTACAAATCTACTAATAATTTATTCGATAGAAGAATAGAAAGAATACAAAAATACACTACGATTTATTATGGAAAAGAACATGTCGTAATCAACATGAATCTCCAAGAGCAATATAGGCAGCTGTGCAATGCACTATGATATTGTAAATTTTATGTTCTAGAGTCCCTACTATTCGTTGAGCCAACTTGGGAAGTGAGGGTGTGAAAAATACTTACATGAGACTCATGTATGATGAATTTGATGTTTAAATCATAATCAAATCATCAATGCCCAATGAGTTGTGGAAAAAAATCAGGTTATGTAGGGTTATATCATGTTGTCTCATCTCGAAATAGTCTTTGACAAGAAAGTGAATTAAGATATGAATGAAGTGCTGATTACAATGAATACATGTATCTTAAAATATGGATCATGATTTCCAATACATACCTTTCTTATATCATTTTCACCTAATTACTCCAATTTCATTGATGATTAAAAAAATGAATAGTATGTAGAAAACACTTAATTACCTTTTATGTAAGGTTCACTAAGAAGAAAAGAACTCAAAGAAAGATTAATCTTTAGTTCTTATGAAAAAAACATGAAAATACCAGTCAAAAAGTCCAATGGAAAGTGTGACACCAAAGGAATCTTCACAACGTCATTCAAAGAAAAGTAGTTGATCATTATGAATGAGGTTATTTAATTTGAATGTAATGAGATAATTACATGGAAGATAAAATGAAATAAATTGATATAGAAGCAAGAGAGGCTTCCAAATGGTGTATATTCATCATTGTATGTGAATTTTCTATCATACTTATTGGGTATTAAATACAATATTCCTATCACATATGTGTATTTGAATATAGTAACCATGTAAGTAATGAAATGTGATTAGAAGTAAAGTTAATTCTCCAAGTAGTTGAGAAAGGGTGACTTCTATGTTAGCGATGCGAAGTACACAAATTTAAATTTCCAATATTAATGATTCTAGTTGAAATTTTGATATGCATTACCAAATTTTTTTATCACATGTCCATTGGAAGAAGTGATACATTATTTCATGTAGTAATGAATGTCTTTCTGATGTCCAATACTCAACTAAAGGTTCAGTAATCTTTGAATCATTGGAAATAATTGATGAATATAAAATGTAAGACTTAGTTATACCCAGTTGTGGAAAGATAATTCTTTGTTTGGTAAAACTAGGTAGTTTTCAATAATATACTTAGTACGTTTTCCGACTCTTTGGAGTTAATGACCTTAGGTATTATCAATATATTTACTTATTAGTTTGTAAAAGGAAACATTTATAAATAACGGTAAGCTGGAAAGCTTTTGGAATTTGTTCTCCTAAAGAGTGTGAACTATTCCAAGGTTATGCTAGTGGTAAATATAATTAATAATATTCCTTTAAAGGTTTTAAGGAATATAAAAGTGAAGTAAGAAGTATGCATGGTTAGAATATACGAGTTCCTTCGAGCCCATGTGCTGAAGAATATATTGACCAAGAATTCATCATTCATAAAATGCAGTGTGGATTTACTCTTAAACTCACATTTCCTTATACACATTAAAATTATGCTGTAAGTAAAGAAGATATATGATGAGTATAACAAGAAACCATCAATCATTAAAATGTAGCATGGAGTAATTGATAAATACACATTTACTTATACACATAAAAGTCATGATATAAGTAAAAGGATAATTAATATTAAGATTCATATGAATTTCATAAACATCCATTAATTTTCGAGACATGTTTCTCAAAGAGAAACATAATACCATAAACATATTCCAACTATAATGAAAAATATACATCATACAAGTTATTTCATGATATAGTTCCATTATGTCATAATAACATGTATTTATATGAAAAGTTCTTTTCAAGGATACAAATAATCGTACATCCAGAAAAACACAAAGTGTATCAAAAGTAATTATCCTAAAGTTTATATAGGATATAATATAAATACCTATGATAAAAAAATTATAGTCATGTTGTAGACTATATTTCTATAAAAGGGTGAACATCTCTATTTTAGATAGTGTGAGAAAAAATAACTTGGATTTAGTCAATGATAGAGATGCAAATGTGGTTTACATTGGAATATGTTCTCAATTTTTTTTGGAAAAGTATCTAGAGGTACATAATATGTAGGAAGGGTAAAAACATGGTTATGGTTTTACATTCACCACGGCTAAAGATACATTACTCATTGAGAATAATGAATCCTACAAGTAAGTAGTATATGTAAATTATCTATGATTGAAAAGAATAATTAAAATTTAGTAGTGGATTCCACGTATCAAAGTAAATGGGATTAGTATTTTGTATGTTTTATATTCTCATACTTTGGTGGTATTCTAGAGAAACATTACATGGGTGGTATAAATAAATCTTTATTGGTAATAAAAAGTTTTAATTCTTAAATCGATTAGAATTATAATTGTCATAGATACTTTTTATGATCATTTTATATTGGGAATTAGATGTTAAGACCACCTTTTCTTGGAAAGATTCTATACAATACAAAAAGAATGATTTGGAAATACCATAGAATGCCATTGAGGGTTGAAAGTTACTAAAATGTAGTTTTAGATCAAAGTGAGAAACAAGATCATGGAATATAAATTTAGAATGAATTATCACCATGTGTCTACAATGGGTTAGTGGGAGCACCGATGTTTTACACGTAAAATATATTGATAACATATGGATAAAAACTATTCCTCTTATCGTTAGTTAAGACCAGAATGAAAGTTTCTCTCTAGAGATTGAATTAAATTAGAAACCTAGGTTTTAGAGAAAAATATATACTGAGGTTGTTCTAATGGTTTTTGTATACCATGTAAAAGTATTTATACTGAAAACGTATTGATAAAATAAAAATTGGAATAATTCAATAGTGATCATTTCCAATTTCGCATAGAATAATTCTCTCTAAGAAGACATGTATGAGACATAGTAGGAGATTAATGTGGTATGCTTAATTCCATAAGCTTATGAAATGGATCAATAAAATATTCCACTTTATTTAAAATATGTGATATTTCCAACATAAACCTTATGGTCGGAAAATATCAGATATATTCAGGAGAATTTAATGGAAAGCATTCAGAACTATCCAATTGTATTAGGAAGAGTACCTGAGATATGTTCCTGATACTTAAAGAGGAATATAAAATAGTTTAAAGGGAAATAAACTAGTATTAATTTAAATAAATATGATCTAATATCACATTCAGTCTAAGGTAATGAGCAAGAGAATCTCATTCAATCTAGTGGTAATGAAATCTATAAATACTGAGTGCATTACCACAAATATTGTAGGTAAAGAAGTAGTGTAAAATATGTAATGATTTGTTTGAGTACTTGGAATCACACCTAGTAAGTATAGTTTTATCATAATATACATTATGATAATCTAATTACTGGTACTAGACAAGATGTTAGGATTTGACAGTGTACAAAAGGAATATACTCAAGGATATTGTCTCTTTGGATCTCTTACTCAAGGAGGTGATGACACATATAGAATATTATCCATGAAATAGAGACAAGGAATGCCTAATGAATAAATCCATAACTCAATATAGATATGATATTTTCATGTGAGTGATAACAAGGATAGTTAGAAAATTGGTTCTAGTTCAAGTGGGAGTGTTGTAATAGTGGGTTCCCTAGACCCAACTTAAACAATAGTATTTGATTACCAATGTATACAGTGAGTTATGCATGATGTAATTTTACTAAAATAGTGTTTATATTGATATTCCTACTATTTATATGGTAATTTACAAAGGTTATTTTTAAAATCAAAAGGTTATAGTAATTCCCTAGCCAATGATCATAAGCATATATCCTATGGACCAGAAACATATTATTGATAGGACACAGATGATGTGTGACTATCTGATGCTGGGAGATCATAAGAATTGTGACTTCTTCTCATGAAGTTCACACTTGCTGATCTTAAGTAAGTGTGATCGATCATGAGGACTGACCCACCAATAGAAACACCACATATGTCAAGTGTTATTTGTTGTTCTTATACGTGAACACGTATAACGGTCTCCTGAATTGAGATTATTATCCGTGTATACTAATTGATCAAATAATTTGGCACAAGATGACAACTGTAGAAATAATTCCACAACGAGGTAGCTTGAATTGGGTACATCATTGGTGGAATGACATTATTTGAATAATCAAGATAGAATGTGTCGCTACTAAATGGAAGTGACATCTTAGGCCCTGTTAATCAGTATGGTAGTAATTTCACTAAATCCATGACCATGATAAAAGAAGGTAAGTCTGTACAGTTAGGTTAATGAATAATAAAGCAAGAAAAGATTATGATTCAAAGTGTGCATCCCACTTTATGAGATATCACATGACAAGTAGATTATATTACATGATGTGTGTTCATAGGAGTGGTTGTTGTTTCTATGACTTTTCCTTATCTCTTTAAGGGAATTGTTGGGTTGCTAGACTGTGCTCCTGGTCTATGAATAATATTTATTTCTATCAATATAAGGTCTTATAGGGTCACACACTAAGAGTATTCAAAAGTCTATCATATTCTAATGAATAGGATAATAGGACATGGTCGGCCCCACCTATGGTTTGAGAGGTGTCCAAGTATAAATGATCAATAAGTAATAAACAAATTATTTATTATTTGAGTATGTAATAATTATAGTTGAATATATTTTTTTAATTTATTTTCATGTATTAAAGTGAATACAAGGAAGAATATTATAAGAAAGAATATTGTTTTAATATTCAAGGTTCATTTAATATTCGTGGGAATGATTAGTTGAGTTAATTGATCACTTTTATCACATAATATATTTATTATATTAATAGTAAGAGATAGAAATAGAAATTATATTTATTATGGAGACCCGCATTTTTTTGATAAAAATTTCATGACACGATATAATATTTTACAATATAGCGGATCTTTTCAGGTTTAGTCTCTTGTAAATTATGAATATAATACATGAAGCAAATGAATATTGAATATTTATTAGAATCAAAGTGAATGATGAGGAGAATAATGATGGTGTATTTATATGTAATTATGATCTTCTACATTTATGTTTTTAGCTAATATGGTTGACCAATATTACAACCATTATTCAATAAAACAATTGATCATTATTATTTTTGTTTATATAGATGCATTTAAATGATCATCGGGATAATTTAATGATATAATGAAAATTGTATTATTTTCAGAGATTATAAACATATTATATTAAAAATATGTTTTATGTGTATGTTTTAAATAAAAATTTATTTTATCTTATCAAATTAATTTTAAATGACAATATGTTTTAATAGATCCCTAAGTAATTTTTATAATGGTTAGAATGTTTATTTTTCTATTAAATTGTTAATTTTCATCAAAATAATGATTTATCTAAAGTTTAAAATTTTAAAACATATAAAATTATTTGGGTTAAATAAATTTTATTTTTGGATTTGTCACATCAAAATTATCTTAGGGTGATATTTGGGAATTTTTTTACAAAGTTGTATTTTTGTTGAAAGAGTGAAAATTTCAGCTTCACGTGCATTGCATTTTTATGACATCATTATCATGTCAGCATGATTAAAAAATTTACAAAATTATTATATCAATAAAAATTTCATTTAATATGTATAAAAATTATTTTATAAATATAATTTTAATTAATAAATTTATAATTATTTTTAAAACCAAAAAATGGATTTTTGAAGTAAATTTCATTTTTTTGGATTATGTGCCTTAATTGGGTTGGTTGGAAGGTATGGTTCAATTTTTAAAGGAATTGAACCCCCAACCATAATCTCCCACTCATTAATTATCTAGATAATTGGTTAGAATTCACTTTACCCACAATTGGTTAGCTTATATGATAAAAATACCAAATATTTAATCCTTTAAAACTCACCCATCCTCAAGTATAAATACCACCCATTAGCCACAACCTTGCGACTAAAAATTAATAATACATGGTGTTCTACTTATTTTCACTACCAAAGAGTCCAAACAAGTTTCCCTTAAGGAGTCTAGGTTCCAACCTCAAATTTTAGATAGAAAATTTTAATGGTAAAGGAATTCTACCATTCTCTCTTTTTCATTCAAGTACTCCTCTTTTGAGAGTATTTTAAATGTAAATTCTTCATCCATTTAATGAATTTTTTGTCTTACCTATACTTCCAAAAATATTTTTTACAAATGGAAGACCTATGTTCCCTCTCATTATTCCCTCCCTTTAATCAGTTTTGTATACCGTTATGCTACCAAAATCATTTCATAAAATTTTCTATTCTTCATGATATATTCATATTTTTTGAATAACAAAAAATATTCCTTACCCATATAAATTCACCTAGATGTACGAATAATATATTGGATTGGGTATTTACATGTATAAAACTCAGATTCACCTTTTCTAGGTAAAAAATGATGAAAATTTGAAGTCTTTAAACACTTATGTACTTGATTTTTGTCATATGAAACTCATTCTTTATTCTCCTCATGTTATTGATGAAAAGAATTATTATGATCACTCTTTCTCACTTGAATTAAGAGATATAAATGGTGAGAACAGATAGATCTCTAATAAATTGGGTAAATAATTAATCTCTTGATATGACAAGTTTTACAATACCATAGTGAACAACCTTGGTAATTATGATTTATGACACCCAGGTGTTAAACCTTGGTGACATGCTTATGACTTTATCTTTTTTATGTTGTAGCCACATTTCCATGTTATGATTCATGTTCTTTCTATTATGTTATTCCTCATGTTTAAACGATCATTCATTATTAATATGCCTCCTTTTCACATGCTAACTATCGCCTTTGTTCATTCCACAACTAGGATTTATGATCGCCCCTTTCATTGATGCATGTACCCATGATTTGGGATGCAGTAAAAGTAACTTGGGATGAGCCCAGGAAGAAGCATTTCAAGTGGATTAAAATATTGAGGTTTAGTTACTTGGAAATTAGTAACATAATACATTAAAAAAATAAAACATTCTTGTAATTCAATTGAAATACTTATTAATAGGTTTATACTAAATTATTTTTACTGCATCTAATATCCTGGGGACAAACATCCAAGAAAGGGGTGAGTATAAATTACAAAAATAAAATAAAAAAAAGAGATACTTAGAATGTGGAAATGAGGTATATCAATAAGTAATGATCATATAAATATTAGTCATATCATAGGAGAAAGAACATGAATCATAACATGGAAATATGGCTACAACATAAAAAATAATCATTCATTAGCATATCACCAGGGTTTATCATCAGGGTGTCATAAATAATAATTATCAAGGTTGTTCACCAAGGCATCATAAAACTTTTCATCTCTAGAGATTATTTATTTACCCATTTAATTAGGGTGAACCATTCATATGTATTAATTCATAAAATCCACATTGATCATAATAAATCATTTTATCAATAACCCAGGGAGAATAAAGAACAATGTTTATGTGAAAACATTGAGTATATATGGGCATGAAGAAATAAAAATGGAATCATTTTGGCCCATGGAAAGGGAATGTGAGTTTCAGACATGTAAATCCACAAATAATATTATTATATTTATATATATTTGAATTCCAATGGGTATTTAATAGGTTTTTATATTCACAATATAATCATATTTCATGAAAAAGAGAAAAATTCATGAAATAATTTCAACAACATAACGATATACAACATATATTAAAGGGTAGGAATAATGAGAGGGAACTTAGGTATCCCATTGGTAATTTTTTTTTCAATAGAGGTAAGATCAAAAGTGCATGAAATGAAATAATATTTGGAATTTAGAAGACTCACACTATAGGAGTACTTGAATAAAGATGGGAGAAGAGGATAATTACCTTACCTTGAAGATTTGATTCCTAAAAATCGATGGTGGCACCTTAACACCTTGAGGGAAACTTAAAGGGAATATTTGTGAAGTAAATTGACCAGAAATTCATGGATTATGAATTTGTAGTTGAGAGGAATGTCTAATGGGTGGTATTTATACTTGAGAATGGGTGGGTTTTAAAATATTAAATATTTGTTATTTTGTCATATAATCCAACCACTTGTGGGTAAATTTAATTAAAAAACATTTATGGATAGTTAATGAGTGGTATAGTGTGTTCAGAATTTAAAGGCCTTAAAAAACCGAACCATACCTTCCAATCAACCCAATTAGTGCATAAAATTTAAAATATGAATCTTATTTCAAAAATCCATTTTTTGGTTTAAAAAAAGTATAAATTTATAAATTTAAATTGATATTAATAAGTTATTTTTTATAATTATTAAATGGAAATTTTATTGATAAAAAGTTTCATAACAATTTTAATCATGCTAAGATAATAATGATGTTATAAAATCATAGTGCTCATAAAGGGGAATTTTTCACTTTCTTGCCAAAAATTTAACCTTTTCAGAAAATTCCAAAAAAAATCTCCCAAATATGATTCTAACACGATGAGTTAAAAAATGAAATTTATTTCATAAAAAAAATTATATAATCCTTAGAATTTTATCTTTTAAATAAGTTTTTATTTTAATTAAATTAATAATTTGATAGAAAAATAAACATCATGTCCATTATAAAACATACATAGGGCTCTATGAAAATATATTATCATTTTAAAAAAATTTTATAATATGAAATTAATTTTTATTTAAAAATTCCACATAGAACATATTTTTATTATAATATGTTTATATTATCTAAAAAAATAAAATTTTGATTATATAATTAAATTATCCTAATGATCATTTAAATACATCTATATAACCAACAATAATAATTCCAAACTCTTTTATTGAAAAATGATCATGATATTGATCAACCGTATTAGCTGACAAACATGATGGTAAATGATCATATTTACCTATAAATACACCATCATTCATTCTCTTCATCATTGACTTAAATTTTAATCAAGGTTCAATATCATTTCCAAAATGAATATTGTATTACGAATTCATTGTTCCTCTATTATAGTGATGTTTGTGGGTGTAATAATTCTAGGGAATCAAAACAACCCAGAATTTTATATTTCAATTTATTTATCCTCCATTTTCCATCCCATTTTAATACTTGGTATGATATTGGACGTTTTTTAGATTGAATATAACATTATTACATAATAAAATAATGTGTTTCTGGTTTCTAGTATGTGTTTTCTTGCATTTACTATTCCTAGTTGTACTAATTCATAACAATAATGATTCTCAATGAAATTTTAAATTCATTCAATGTTATTCTATTATAAAACATAAAAAAGTTATTTCTAGGAAATATAACCATTAATAAATGAATAATTTTTTTAGTACATTACATTCTTCCCCCCTTAATGAAATTTCATCCTCCAAATTTCATTTTATATAGTAATGTGAAAATCGGTGAGGGTTATGTTTCTTCTTGGATTCATAAGATTCCCTAGTGGCCTCTCCAGACTTGTGATTTATCCATACAAACTTCACAAGCCATGTTTTCTTATTCTCTAACACTTGTTCCCTTTTGTTAAGGATCTAGATCTGTTCTCCTTCATATGGTAAGTCAGATTCCAAATATACACCATTAGTATCAAGTATATTTGATGTGTCAAATATATAATTTCTCAATAGGGACATGTGGAAGACATCATAGAAATAAAAAATATTTTATGGTAGTGTTAATAGATAAGAAACCACTACAACATTCTCCAAAATCATAAACGGTCCATTGTACATTGGAATTAGTTTCCCTTATTTCCAAATATCAATAATCATTTCCACTGTGATATCTTGAGAAAAACATGATCCAAAACCAGAAAATCTAAGTCACTCCTTCATTTCTAAGCAGAAATTTGTGTTGAATTTTAGTAGCGTTGATGAGTTTCTAAATCACTCGAATTTTTATATAGTTTCCATCATAATTCTTGGTACCAATAGTTTCCATTATCTAGCTTAATATAAACTTGTAGGTGTTCTATACCTTTTTATGTAGGGAGATTCGAAATGTTCCATTTGAATTCTCAAGTGGAAATTAATATTATAGGATAATTCAATAAGTGGAAGATTTTGATTCCAAATCCCTTTAAAATAAAGTGATCTAGATTTTAAAAAATATTCTAATGTTTGAATAGTTATCTTAGACTTTCCATCAGTCCAAGGATTTTTTTCTATTCTCCAATTTACTTATGTATTCATATCCATTTGAAGACTCCACCAAACTTTAGAATTAAATCTTGGATATTTATCTGAATCAATTGAAAATGGTACTCCGTGGAGTCTCACTACTTCTTGAATAAATATTTGATCTAACTACTATAGATAGAGATCTTATCTTATGGAAATTAAATGTGGTGAATTTTTCAATCTATATATGAATATCAATATATAATTTCTACCCTTGGGTGTCTCTAGAAGTCTAGTGAAAAATTGTGTAGTGATGTTATCCAACTCCCATATAGGCATGGGTTTGGTTATAATACCCCATTAAAAAGTTTTCAATCACCATTTAATTATTGAAACACTAATTACCTTGTAGTGTAATAAGCTATCTCCCTTTCATATTACCCCAATAATAATGATCATGAAGTTCCCAATACATTTTAGTTTTTTTAGGTGTATAAAGAATGTATATCTATGAGCTTCATTGTAAAACCACGAGATGTTATGATATAGATTCTTTTTAATTTCATTAATATCTTGTGTTGTACGCTTCACCAAGATTACCATGCACTATATGCACTACCATATTAGCTTTCAGTGTATACAACAATATACTTGTCTTGTGTTGAACATAATTTCAAGTTATTTTGATTGAATTGATTTCACGCAACACTGAGTATAGATTTTATTCAATGTATAAATGAAATAATTTTTGATTATTTTATACAAAACACTAAAGGAATATTTCACTACACGCAAAACTAACTTTTCTTGTATTACACGTAAGAGCGACCTTCCTCGATAGCTTGCATTGTAAGTGGTAATGAGTTTCACTAAACAACAATATATTATTAAAATATTACTATTTAATGGGATATAAACTAGCAGTTATGAATAATATTAACTACATTTTAAATTTTATATAACACGAGAATTCATCTTACATATTTTATAGAACATTGTATTAGAACAAAAATCAATTTTTCAGATAAAAGAAGTATTTTTCCAAATATACAGTTTTACCACCTTTTAATGGCGCACCCATTTCAAATATAGTTTTAGACACTTTTATAAATTAAATTTAACAAAATAAACTTTTTATTTGGAATAGGGACACAAAAATTTACTTTTTTTTTAATTTTTGGTATTTTTTTGATCAAATACAAATTTTAATGAATAATAAAAAATACCGCATTTTAATTCAAAACTGCATTTTCACCAAATTTATTTTTATAGTTAGATTTTATTTTTAATTGGTTTAAAAGTGTAATTGGATTATATTTTTAACATTTAATACAATTATGGTCATTGGAAGTAATTTCACTCTTAAATTGGACATAAACACATGTCAATCTTTTGGTAGTTTTTATTTCCTAAAAACACGCCTTTTGGTTTTGACAATGGAAATTAATTTAAATTAATTTCTTCCAATTATGTGTTTTGAATTTGGAAAAATGTATTCCATATTTAGAATCATGATGCCCAAATTTTTTAAAGAGGTAACTTTTATTTTTAGACATTATGAATAGTAACTTCATTAAATATTTTATTTACCATGGTTAAAGGGTAAATATGGTAAATAAAGATAAAAAATAATGTAATAATAATATTCAATTACCATAACATGTTTCCTAACCCTATTGGATGATATAGTTACGACCATGGTCATCCTTGGGTCGATTTTGGGACCCCATGGAGCCACTTGTAAGTGAAAATGACATTTAATTACTTTTAATTTAATGTTAAGGAAAATATAACCTAAACATATATTTTTTAATATTTTTTTATATGGGTTTATATAAGTGATATATTTGATTATAAATAGTCATTATAAAGATAAAAATATTTTATACATCATTATATTTTATTTGTAATTTTTAGACTTTAAATAAATATATTTATTTATAACACAATTATAATGTAGTGATTGCATCATTAATGAAAGATTCAAATAAATGAGTTTATAAATATTAAAATAAATTTAATTTAACATTTTGATGTCATCCAAGAATTTTTTGGATTAAATTTAAATATTAGGGATGAGTTAATGACATTGGTTTCAAGTAATAAGGTTGTGATGAATTTTTAAAAAAGTAAAGTATGAATAGTATCCAAAATTGACATAATTCATAACTTAAACCATAAAGTAGTTTAATAAATAATATTAAATTACTAAAAATATAATATTAGTAAAAATGGTTAATATAAGTCCAAATATTTCTTAAATAACCTTTTTAGGTCTTTTGATATGATATGGTAATTACATTAACCCACAATGTGTAAATAACTTGATATCACGGTAAGATTAAAAAGGGTAAAATAAGGGTAAAAACAAAACGATAAGGATAAAAAATATATCAAAACATGTAAAAAATTATTGTATTATGGGTATTAGAAGAAAAATAATCTTATATTATAATTAAATAAGTTTTTGACCATTTTAAATCGAAATTAAATTTATAATAAATTAATATTTTGGAACATTCCTAAAGTGCCCCTCTCATATCTTATAAAATAGAACATCCTCCCTCTCCTCTCCACTCCATTTTGAGATTTAAAGCTCAACCAAAACCTAAAAATTTCTCTTATCAACTTCCATAGTCACATTATAGAGGTTCCGATATTCTCAAAAGACCAACTCTAGTGCCCTAAGAGGAAATTTAAAGGAGGCACGTTGAGGAAGAGGTAATCTCTTCTACTAATCCTTTAAAATTTATTTCTTCCTCTACTTCATCTTATTTAGTGGTTTTATTATAAATTAACAACATCAGTATCACTAATATACTTATATTTTATTATAAATATGAAACAATCCTATTTTACCTTCTATCCATCCAATGAAAAACTAAGTCACCGCACGTGCGTACGTACAACTTACCATCTCCACGCCGTGGTGTAGTCTGTTTTTCACCACCACCTTACCTGGATGTGTATAAGGATTGAAATAATAACTATATATGATTATTATAAAATGATAATAATTCTGATATATTATACAACATCCACTCCAATACCATTCAACAATTATGGGAATGATATCATCACTCGTGCATACGTACGACTTACCGTCTCCATGATGCGATGAGATTCATTTTCCATGTTAAACATTAAAGAATGATTATAAAGTATATATAATAAATAATCATGAAATATATGACATAATAATTCTACTGGATTTATGTATATATATATATATATATGTCATTTACTTACTTCCATTCAATTAAATAAGGAAACGAAAACCTTGTTAATGCGTACATACGACCTATCGTCTCCATGAACGATGTATTATATTACATTTAATGATCTATTATATATATTTATATACTGAATATATATGATATCATAAATATTATTATGTTTCTCTTACAAGTTAATAATATGTTTAAACCCATTATATAGGAGTTTTGGACACATACAGATGAAATCAGATCTAAGGTAAGGGATAATTTTTCAATATCATTTTTATCTGAGATTGTTTATACATAAGTATTTAATGGGGGTATATTTATCATCCATGTTCATTTTTTCTAAAAATATTTTCATAATTTTTTTATTAATATATGTATGATTAGAGTCAATTTTTACCATTTTTTCTTTTACTACATGGTATGGAAGGAATCTTTCTTTTGTTTACCATACGAGGTACTTTTTAACTTTTCCGAAAAAAGTACGTGGAGAATTTTTTTTAACTTACATGGCATGAATGGATTTTTAAGGTTTCATGAAACTTTATTTCCATGAATCTTAATATACACTATTTAAAGTTTATTTCCAACTAAATTCTTTTCTGTTATATTTGAGCGGCATTTTGAGAAAATAAAACATTTTTGTAGAAGAAAGGATATTTTCCTCAAGATCTGAGTTCAAGTGGTTTATCAAAATTATTTTTCATCTAATATTACATAGGGTTATGTTTAAAACCCTATTATTAATTTTATTTTATTGTGTTTATGATGTAATTATTGTTATGAAGTTCATTTATCTTATATGGATTATGTTATGATAAAATTATGTTTAAGAATCCCATTTTATTTCATGGGTTATGCTATGATGAATGATTTATGTTTTTATGGCACATGTAATAGTTATTTCATTATGAGATGGGTGGGACCTATATCTCCCTCCAATTCATTGGGTAAAGATTTATATCTTATGATATAGACATGGATAGAATGACAAGTAAATCCGGTTTAGTAATAGAGGGATGGAATGACAAGTAAACCTAGTTCAGTAATAGACTTCGTCCACTATGATAGTCTTGGAAACAATGCCTTGGATACTATGGAAATCACATTATGTGATGATTAGTTTTACACAATTACATGTTTTATTCCAATGCGATTCTATCATGGTTAATGTTCCTTTATGATCTATGCCTTATATACTGTCGGGATTTATTTCATGACTCAATATTTTGATGCTTAGACTTTATGTTCATGTTTTTACATTCAATTGTATATGGTTTAATTTATTTTCCCCATTTTTACCCTTACTGATCATTATAGCTCACCCTTTTTGTGTTTTGTTTTCCCCAAGATATAAATAAAGGTTATAGGTAGTAAAACAAAAGGGAAAGATCTTTATGGTAGATTTTAAAGATATTTAACCATGATTAGAAGATTATATTATGAGTTTCTGAATACACTAAACTAATACGGACTTTGGGAATTTATTTGTGTCATGTATTAGTTATTATGAAAAAGAAATTTAATTTTCATGTACATCAAGCTTGGGTCTCTAAAGTTTGTATCAGAGAGAAGTTTTAGTTAACCTTTGTAAACAAGGATGCACAAACTTTAGTGAGATCCCAAGAGATATTTCTAAGGTATATCTAGGGATGTCCCTAAGGTTAAGTATAATTATAGGCTAAAATACTAAAATTATGTTTACAATAATGAATAACCTAGAATTAAACATAATATGTTAGAGATTAAAGGTACTTCCCCTTGACTATGTTATTTTCCTAGTATGATTTTTGCCTCTAACACTATTATTTTTGGGTTTTAGATGATGACTGGAACTGAAAGGAACCGTGTTAATGATCAATACACTGGGAAATGCATTTATTGTCCTCTTGAAAAACCACATTTTATGGGAAATGGAATGAAAAATATTATTTATATACTTACACAAGCTATGAATCATTCTGGAATCCCAAATGAGCAGAGAAGGGAGCAACATTCTATTGAGTTCTTTATGAGGAAACGTCCACCTTCTTTAAATGGGTCTTCTGATCCACTTGTTGTTGAAAAATGGAACAGTAGCATTGAAAATATATTTTCCATACTTCTCTATTTGGAACTTGAAAATGTCATTTTGGCTGTCTATAATTTATAAGGTGAAGCAGACTAGTGGTGGACTCTAATTAAGAATACATGACAGAACGATGAAATTGAATCCATGGAATGTGATGAGTTCAAGAAAATATTTCTCAATAAGTACATACCTCGTATTATTTAAAAAAATATGGAAAATTAGTTCCTTAAGCTTAAGAAAAATGATGATGAATCTGTTGGTACATACGAGGTGAATTTTAAAAGACTTGCAAGGTATGATTCTGGCTTTATCATCCAACCTGAAAGTAAAGTTGATCGATTCTTCATTGGATTAAAACCAAGTCTTTGAAGGGAATTATCTATAAGAGAATTAAGTAGCTATGAAGAGATTTTGCATTGCACTATCATGGTATAACTATAAATTGGTGTTACATATCCATCTCATGGTTTTGACAAGAAATTAAAGATGGTCTTCAAGGGAAAATCTCAAAATAATGGTGAAAAGAAGATAAATATTTCCTTATGCTCAAAGTGTGGAAACAAGAATGGTGGAGATTGTATTAAAGGGACTATAAGATGTTTCAAGTGTGTAAAATAAAGTTATCTATCATTTTAGTGCCAATTTAATGAGAAGAATGTTGCTAATGATGTGAATGGAGAAAAGACTACAGAGAATACACCACCAACACTTCAATGCTATAAGTGCAAGGAAATGGGGAATTATGATAACCAATGCCCCAATCCAAAGGTTAATGATGATCGACATAAAAAACCCCTTAAGGAAAAAGACAAAGGGAAGTCACATGAGATCACTATTGGGGATGTTGAGTATGACAATGAAGTAGTGGAATGATTAAGTGTTTATGTAATGGGATTCCAAAATAGTGTTATGGAATCTCATTTATAGTATTATGGAATATTGGAATATCTATGTATTGGTCTATTATGGTTTTTCATAATTATATGGTATCGGTAACCCTGAAAAGTGATTTAAATATTTTTAGAAATAAAATGATATGCGCATAATGAAGGGATAAAAAGAAAATAATATGTTTGGTAATATTAATGATCTCATGACTAATAAAAGGACAAAGTGATATCACAGTTTGAGTATATATAATTTTTGGTATGTTTGGTGTATGGAAAGAGTTAATTTTGATAGAATTCATGTCATCGCCATGGTTTTGGAAGGATTTTAATGTTATCCATTTATGGATAGTATAATTTATATTCTGGTTGAAGTTTGTTAGATTAATGTATTATCTCACTATATGTATACTTATGACTTTTTCATAATCTGTTATAACCTTTTTATTGAGACAGATGGAATGACTAATCATTATATTATATGATCTCCTAACACTTCAAGAATGAAAATTCAACTTAATTTCTTTAAATAATAGATGAAGTGGAAATTTTTCAAGGAATGACCAATGGTGATATTTCAATGAAATCAAGTATGTATTTCTCCTTATGAAAAATATTCTTAAACTTTAGGGAAATGATCTTAAAAACCAAAAATGTTATCCTAGTACCCTCTTATCTCATGAATCATATGGTCCCTTAAATCATCGTAGATTTATGTCCTTATGGTAGTTAAGTTTATCCAAAACCGATTCTCTATCACTATCCATCATGACTTGATAGTTAGATTTATCTTCCATATAAATGTTTTCACTTCCCACCTATGTTATCCTATACAGAAACCTCGTGATGAGTTAATTTGGGTAACTATTACATTTATAACTTTCCATTTTAAAATGATTTCTTTGTGTCCCTTTTTATGATGTGGGTTTCCATGAAAGAAACTTTTAAAAAGAAAACTATTTATAACCCCAATGAATTTCGAGGGCGAAATTCATTTTAAGGGGCGTAGAATGTAACACCCCAAGATTTTATGAGATAGATTCTTTTTAATTTAATTTATGTGTTTTTTATGCTACACTAAGATTATCTTGCGCTATATGCAATGCCGTATTATCTTGCAGTATAAGCAACAATATACTTGGCTTGTGTTGCACACAATTTCAAGTTCTTTTGATTGACTTGATTTCATGGAACACACTACTAAAAAAATGATCTATAGCCACAGATCTATAGCCAAACTTTAAATTATCTGTGGCTATAAATAAGATATATCCACACCCAAATAGCTGGGCATGGCAATACCTTATGTGAAAATTAATTTGATCGGGCCACATCACGAATCTCCTCCCTCGCCATCCTCACCCTTCCTCTCCTGCATCGCGATTACTCCTCCCTCACCGTCCTAGCTTTCCCTCTTCCCCTCCTCCCCTCGGGATTCCTCCTTCCTCTCCATTTCTCCTCCCCTCTTCCCCTCATTATTCCTCCTCCTCTTGTGATTCCTCCTCCCCCTTCAGCTCCGATGCAGCCATCAAACCTCCCCGCCAGCTCCGACGCCTCCTTACAGATGCCGCTCCAGCACTACCAGCCCACCTCCCTGCTGACACAAGCTACCCACCTCTCTGTGGTCACCTCACATCCCTGAAAATGCTGATCTGAGGCTTCCTTCCCATCTCCTCCTCCGAAGAACCTCATATGCGGCGATTTGAGGTAGGAATCTTCATCTATTACCTTCGTTATTGGTTGAGTAGTTCATTATTATTGATGTAGATTCATTGGAGGAGATAAATTATCCTGTTACTAGGAGTTAAACTCTGTTGGTATATTAACTCTGATTAATTTTGAATTGAGTAACCTTAGCTTCTACAACTCTTCTTCACACTGGGTAATCATAAACTTACTAGAAAGAGGCTCAATTTTTTCAGGTAACAAGTAGGATATGGATGATGCTACACATTCCCCATTATACCAAGTTGAATTTTATTGGGTTTGATACAATGGGGTTAAATTTTTGTTTCTCATTTTAATTCTTATGTTTCAATCATTTTCTTCCAATACTATTGTATGTGTTCATTTGTAGTGGTTTCTACATTGCAGTGTGGTGATATAGGTGCATAGTTTTTTATGTTATAGACTCCAAAGCATGAGCTCAAATATCTGTACTTTTATTCCTCATAATTTAGTTTTGGAGTATATATTTAAGGGGTATTCTGAAAGATATCCATGAACCCAAAAAACCCTCTCACAAATAGTCATTCCTTGTAACTCTATCTATCATCCGCTACCTACTCTAGCTGATACATCCATTTATTCTAAATAAATTTATTTCTATCAGGCCTCTCCATTTTCTCCCATGTCTCATACACATGGATGAAATCATTATCATCCCTCATGTATAACTCCCACTAATTAAAATATTTCAAATATCTTTCCTCTTTTAAGCTATTGGGTTCTCCATCGTCCATTAGATACAAGTAACACAAGTTAATTTCATACCTTTGTACTTGGAACCAAGGAAATATAATTGGAAGTTTAATAAATTAATGGTGAATTTGAAGTTTATCTAGATAAATAACAATATTTTTTGTTATTGCTGGGTGTTTGATGATAGGAGATACATCATCCCACTTAACTATGCTCATAATATTCTTATTTCCAATCCAGTAAAGGAAAGGGTCAATGTGATGAAGATTGAATTGTCCATAAGTTTTGAGATGATAAACACTAGTTTGAATAAATGGATCTTTAGGATGAGGATTTTGAGGGACTTATGTTTCAGTACTTTGTACCTAAATTATATGGATTTCATATAGAAATTGGTGGATCACTTCATCACGGGCGAGGTGAAACCAATGACCACACCCCTAGTTGAACATTTCAAATTGAGAAAGGATAATGAACACATAGAATCCTATAAGATAATATTGGGTTGATGTGGAGTGGATTTTATAGAAATTAAAGGGTTCTAGAAGCTTGGAAATTTCCTTCAAAACAGATGAGTCATTTCCTGGTTTTTCTATGTCATACTTTGAGAGAGATTCTTACACTTCAAAGAGAACCACTATATATGTGTTCAATTTCAGAGGAAAGGATTAGTGTCAAATGTCAAAGATTTAATTGATATTTCCACTCTTAATAATAAATGTATATTATATTTCTTTAATAGAAATTAGAAAGGATTTTTTTGGGTTTAAGGGGACATTGAAAGATCTCATAAGGAGGCAATATGATGAGATGTTGTTTTTTGAAACACAAATTTTGATTCAATTAGTAAAAAATATGATGTTTTAATCTAGTATGAAGAATATTTTGAGGAATTATCACTTTATACATAAGTTTTTTGGGGATAGAGTACTGGATATATGGAAAGATAGAAGGGGCTCAAAATATGGTAGATATACTAAACAAGGTCATTGTCAAGAATGTTTTGAGGGGATATTCACCTCAGTTGATCTAGGATAAATAAAATAATCATGGGGGAACCATACATCTTTTAAGGAAGTTTGAGGAATAGAAATAAGTTTATAGAAGTTAATGGGGGACTCAATAGTGAATCCCAAAAAAAGATTCCAAATTTTGAAGATTGTTAGGTTCCATCTATGTGTGTGAAAACCATTTTTAGGTTCCAAAACATAGTCAAATAGAAGGATAAATTCCAGAAGAGTAATTTATGGAACATTGATTGTAATAATGGAGTAGTAGCTAAAAATTATAGAAGAATAAAAGTTACTTTAACTGGATGGTGTAGTCAGAAAATGAAAATAAAATATTACCCAACAACTTATTATAATGGAAGTATTGTGGGAAATGAAAAGGAATTTCATATATTTTCCCTGATTGAAGAGTATGTAAGTTTTTACTCGTGGAATATTTTAGAAAAGATAATATACTAGTTTATTAATGAATCAAACTTAATGTTTTTCTCATGATATTTTTATAATGTGCACAATGTACTAGGTGAATGATTTTAGGTGGTGGGATCCTTTGATGGAATAGAGAGATTGTTGTGAAGCTATGAGATATATAGAATCACTCCTCGTAGAGATTAAAAGACATGGAATCTAGTTTCACTAGATGGATTATACTATATTTATTAACATGGATTATTTAATCAGTATTAGTAAATTGTAATAATTTTTGATTCCTTGAATAAAAATATAATAGTATTCTCCTTGTGGAGTAGGAATCATATATTGACAATGTAAATATAATTTTTTTCTTTTTCTTTCTTTATTTCATTTTGATAATTATATTTTGATACTCTTGTATGTGTCCCTTTGAAGTGGTTTGTTCATTATAGTGTTATGATTTATGTCCACATCCTTCTAAGTCTTTGAAACCATAGTGTGGGATTGAATATTGATACATTGTTTCTACCTAAGTAATTTCTAGAAGTTATATTCTAGTGTTCTTTCAAAATGTAGCCATGATCCCAAAAAAAACCCTTTCACAACTAGCTACATCTTATACCTCAATATACCATCCCCTTCCTCCTTCAGCTTCTATATATATATATATATTTAGCAATATTCTTCTCAAAAGTCCACTCTATTATCACTTATGCTCTAAACACATGGAGGGAATCAATATCAACCCTTGTTTCCAACTCCCATTAATTTGAGTCTTTCAGATTTATAGACTTCTTCGGCCACTCAGGTTGTCTATCATTCAAGAGAAGCACATAGTGAAAGCTACTTTTTTACTATTTCTCTCAAAAATAAGGAAGCAGGATTAGAAGATTAATTACTTCGCGATGAAACAAAATTTCATCTGAAACAATACAAATCATTACTATTGCATGATTTTTTTCTAAGATTGGATCTTCATCATTCTATATATCCATGTTGATGATATTATTATTTACAGTCCAATAAAAGATATAGTTGATGAGATAAAGATAAAATTTTCTGGAAGTTTCAAGATGAAGAATCAAGTTCCAACAAAATAGATCCTAGGGATGAGGATTTTGAGGGACTTAAGTTATGATAATTATACCCGACTTAACCTGATTACATCTGGAAGGTGGTGAAGTTATTCAGAATAAGTGAGGAAAAACTTATGACATTGGTTACCTTTCCCATTTTTTATTTTTGTTTCCTTCCTACTAATTTCACTCATCCAGGAAGTTGTAATGATGAAACCTACATTTCCTAATGCCTACCTAAACCTTATAAATGTCTATAAGGTATGTTGTGGTTACGTTGTGTTGTTGAAAGTGCCTGATATTTTACTTGACTGAGGCAATTTTTTAACCTTTTACAGGCTCTAGAAATGCCAAATGAGGCTATTTTGTGCTTCATGTGTGCTATTCAAACACAACCAAAACATGACCTGAACTGTGTATGATATTCTACTGATAAAAGGTGCGTGTATTGTATTGTATCTTTATATTCTTTATATTCTTCCATATTTATTAATGTTTTATGTTTGTTTGTTTCCATTACACAAGGATATAATAGTAGAACACAACACAGACAAATAACCTCTCCAAGGAGATGAGTTAGGAAGCCCCAATTAGTGCCATCTTTTCAAACAGGTTCATCTTTTATTCCAGAATTTAACAGGTTCATATTTTGGTTCTAATTTGTTCATATATTTTTTCAAACAGGTCCATCTTTTATTCCATACAGGTATGCAGATTCTTCCTTTACCAAGGTTTTCTCACGTGGAATGGATTCCCCATGCCTTTGTATCATCAAACTGCTTTGCTGGATACTTCCTCTAGGTGTTTGGCCAACTTGGAGCTATAGTTGTGCTGAGTGAAAGGGTTTTTATTCTAGGTGATAGAATTATGAAAGGTATTATTCTTGAGGAATTATCATATGTATAGGTATCTATATGAGTTTCCAATAAAGAATATATATATTTCAATGTATTAATTTACAAGATGACCATTTCTTCCTTTCCTATATTTTTCTCAGGTGGAAGGGATTCCCCAAGCCTTTGTGTCATCAAACTACTTTGATGGATACTTCATCTTGGTGTCAGGCCATCTTGAAGATATTATTGCACTATGGGAAAGGGTTTTTATTCCAGGCGATGGAAACATGAAAGGTATTATTCTTGATGAATTAGCATATTCTTATATTTGTTAACAATTTCTTTGTTTATATCTACACAACAAGATATGGTTTCCTGAAATTCAACTCTTTCTACTACTCCTCCCTGGGATTTCAGAAAGGGCCTATTTTTAGGACTACTATATTCTCTACGATTTATCTTAATTTCAAGATAGGTACGTCTCTACACATATATATAACTTATTTCCCTTTTCTATCTCTTTTTTCAGTTTGTGACTTGTTGAATGTTGGTGCAAACTAACTATATTAAAAACATTATTACTATTCCAATATTGTATCTTCCCATAGGTTGTTCCAAATTGATTGATCATAGAGAATTTTTTCCTATAATAGAGGATTGAGTTTACATCACAATACAATAATAATGGTGGATTGGGTTTACTACTTAGTACTAAAACGCAGTGTATTGTTTTTACTCCCATGCCCTATGTGAAAAGTATATTGGGTTTTAACACCAGTACCATAAACATAGTGATATAATTAGATGTAAAAATCATTACCTAATGTAAGGGGTGAAATTAGCCAAGTGGTAGGGATGGTGGGATTCGGGTTAGGTCTAATCTCATGTTAACAAAGAAAAAAAGAAACACATGATGATGACAACTACCTTAATCTATCCTTTCTATGAACATACATGTGACCAATAAAAACTTTAGCACACATTAAAGTTTTCTTTTAGAACACACATGAGTATTACCTATAGGACATGAAACAAGATTGGATACCTTTTTATTTTTCCCTTAGCCATGTCCATGTTGCTGGTGCTCAAGATCCACTGTCTTCATCTAGCCAAGCGGTAAGGTTTCCATTATCAAAACAACACACTAATTATGTATCATAAGTGTTACTTTTTAATACTTTATTATACCTTTCAGTAAAAGTTAGTTTACAAGCCTACTAGTGTAATTTGAACTCACAATTATCATTCATGGTGATTTACAGTCACCCTCCTACTCCTTTCCTTCAAAAGAACAAGGAAAAATTAATAATTTGACTACTGATATTTTCCATCAGACTTGTACATAGTACAAATCTATCTTCTGCTAGCCTTATCCACATGGAAAGAGGGTAATGTTAAATATATTAACACATTTAATCAGTAGGGAAATAAACACTACTACATACTTTATAGGAATAGCAATTCATCTGAAGAAGTCATCAAATCCACCCTCTGTGATACTTGCACAATTTTCAGAACCTAAAATTTCAGTCACTGACATGTCCTGAACTAGAATCTGTAGATCATTAGGATTGAAGGGCGATCCATTCCCAGTTTCTAAAGATAGGGTTGGAAAAGTGAACATAGATTTGGTTGATGAGTTGTCAGAGATAGCATAACTGACATCAAATTAAATATAGGGTTGGAAAAGAGAACTCAGAGTTGGTTGATGAGTTGTCAGATGCTATGAACGCATTGATGCATATGTATAAAAACATTATGGCCCTAAAAAATGTTTTCATGTTCCGATGGTTGTTAGAATTATTGTTTTCATAAGTAACACCAGTGATAGATCATGTTAATGAATTTAATATGTTATGTGGGTAGATTTAATCAGCGAAGGTTACTTTTTTTTTGATGATGTATATGTGTTTTTTATATCTTCACTTCCAGAGAGCTTGGATTCTATACTTATGACTATCAGTAATTCTTGTGGAAAAATATATTTTTTGTTCAATGATATTATGAATTTGATACTCATTGAATAAATTAAGAAAAGGGAAGTTCAATATCCAATTGATAGTTCCCTTAATAATAATGGAAGGGGAAGGTAGCCCCATCAGAAGAAAATCTATCAGAAGAAACCAATGAAATAAAAACATCATGTGTGTAGTCAAATTATGTTAGCTGTTCACTATACCATATTTTTTAAATATGGAAGGAATAGAAATATCAAGATGTAATGCCAGAATCATAAGGATAACACCACGAATGAGTCAATGTCAAATAGTTTAGATTCTATTTAAATAACAGAAGTTACCAAGTTCTATTTACTGAGTGTGAATAATCTAATATAATCTTGGGTGACTGATTCCATATATTCTTATTAATCCATTTATGATCAAATATACATAGTTAATTATGTATCAAGGATGTTTTGAAGAGCCCATTTGGTGAATGGTGAATCCCTAGAAGTTATTGGAAAAGGATAATTGAGCATATAAATAAATAATGGATGATTATTAAATTTAATGGAAGTTTCAAACATCCATGATTTGTGAATAAATATAATTTTAATTTTGAAACATAATTATGTAGCCATTAGGACTAGTTTTGAAAATAGGGTAATGAAATTTACCGATGGATCAATGATAGTTGCACAAGGAGTAAATGATGGAAATCTCTACATCACTAGAAATTTAACTAGAGGGGAAATTTTTATAAGTATTACTTTGATGATCTAATTTTTTTACTATTAGTTTAATCACCTTAGTGAAAAGAATTTAAAGGTTCTATAGGATAACATAATAACAAATCTTGATCATAAATAAATTGTAAAGTGTGAATGTTCTGTGTTAGGAAAGAAGAGAATTTTTTTTTTCAACTTAGATTTTCAGAATCATAGAAACCAAAAGTTGAAGTTTGTCTATGAATATGTTTGGGGACTTACCCCTATAAAATACTATGGTGTTTGAATTTAATTAATTAATTTCATTAATGATGCTACTATAAAGGTAAGGATTTTTTTAGAATAAAAAATTTGATGTATTTCTATTTACTTCATGGAATGCTTTTCCATAATGGGAGTAAAATCAAAAGCTAAATTGTTTCCTAATAGACAATGGAGGTTGGTATAGTGGAATCAATTTCTATAAAATCTATCAAAATAATAGAATAAGACATGATATGATGGTGATAAAAACATTATAATAGGATGAATTTTCAGGAAGAATCAATAGTTCTCAGATAGAGAAAGTTTTGAGTATGAGGTTTCACTTAGTAATGCCTAAGGTGATTTTGGAAGAGGATCTCAACACAATGGTATATCTCACCAATAAAACTCTACCATTGGAAAAAGGGAAATAAAATCCGAAGGATCCATGGTCTGTAAAGATACCTGAAGTTATATATATAAAATTTAAATGTAGTTTACCATATATACGTGTAAATTCTCATGAATGAGACAAACTTGAATCAAAATATAAAATTTGTTTCTTCCTTGGATATGATTATAATGATTTTGGATATAATTTGTGGGATGATGAATAAAAAAATCCTCAAAAGGAGAGATATTTTATTAAATTAAATAGTTTGGTTGAATGATTAGAACTTTATTGGGAACGATATTAATGAAGAAACTATAGTTAAATCCCATGTTGATCAAAGTAAGGTTACTAGAAGTTAATAAATTACAAATAACTCAAATTCTAGTGGTGAAGGAACTTGAATTATAAATATTAAAACCATCATTTGTTCATCAAAAGAGTTTATGTAAAGCTAAATCATGGATGGGAGCAGTAAAAGTACATGTTCAACATTAAAATAATAGAAATTTATGTACATGTATGAAGAACTAAGTTGAGTAGTTTAGAAAATATGATTCAGTTGATGAGATCAACCAAAATTAGGAGACCGGTTCAAAGGTATGGGGTTTAAATAAATTTTATACTTCTATTGAATGAATAGAAACATGAAAATCCAAATTAAACTATGATTTTTTTATTCAAATTAGTGGAATATTACATAAATAAAGAGATGGCTTCTTTGAAGTTAAAAAATCAGATATGGTTGAACATTAAGTGGGTAAAAAGGAACTTGAAAATAAGTGGGTTTACAAAATTAATTAATAGAATGATGTTTATAAATGATAAAAATTATGGATGGTAATAATGTGTTATTAGTAGAATGAAAAAGTTTATTTTTTGGAAATATTCTCACTAAATATAAGCATTACATCATCTAAACAATTATAAGTACGGTATAATTGGAAAATATGCTTCTAGATTTGGTGGACATCAAGACTACTTTTCTTCATGGTGAGTTAAAGGAATAAATCCACATGAAACAACCAATATGAGTACTTTCAATTGGGATCCATGACTTGGTTTGTATAATGTATAAAATATTGTATAGAATAAAGCAAGTACTGTGATAGTGGAATTAGAAATTTGAATCATTTATCACTGATGAAGGATTTGATAGTTGCAACAGAGATAATTACTTCTACTGAAAAAATTGGGATAATGGTACCTTAATAAATTTAATATTGTATTTAAATTACATGTTTATACTTGGACTAGATGATTGAATGATTTATAAATCTATGGATAATTTTTTGGAGGTTTTGAGATGAAAAATCCCAAGAAATTAGAGAAGATATTGTGGATAAGAATAGAAATAGATAATAAGAATGTAGATTTAGTAATAACCTAGAAGGATAATATCAATAGGATCATCAAAAGTTTGGGCATGAATTGTTGAGAAACAGTGACTACCCATCTTACATGCCACTTCAACTTGACCAAGGCATAAGAACTCACAATGGAAGAAGAGTGCCAATACATCGATAAAGTTCCATATTCCTCAATTGTTGGAATTTTAATGTATACAATGATATGTACTCAATAATATTTTGTGCTTATAGTGGTATTTGTTATCATATTCATGTAAAACCATGTAAAGGGACATTGGGATGTAATTATATAGAAAGCCAACTTATTTGTACATGTATATTATAGAAATTTTAAGATAAATAACATAATAATACATTTAAGGATATAAATGTTTAGTATCATAGGAAAATTAGGTTCATAAAACACTTGTACATAATAAAAAAAACTTTATTTAGCAACTGGGAATGGATTGAGGGGGGAGGGGGTGTAGGGGGGGCTGTGCAGGCTAGGGGGTTAGGTGGAGGGGGGCAGGGGGCAGGGGGCAGGGGGTAGGGTGGAGGGGGGCAGGGGGTAGGGGGTTGCAGGGGGGTTGTGCAGGCTAGGGGGCTAGGTGGTGGGGGGCAAGGGGCAGGGGGCAGGGGCAGGGTGCAGGGTGGAGTGGTGCAGGGGGCAGGTGGGGCAAGGTGGAGGGGGGTAGGGGGAGGGGGCAGGGGGTAGGGGCAGGGGCAGGGGGGTGCAGGGAGGCAGGGAGGCAGGGTGGAGGGGGTCAGGGGGCAGGGGGCAGGGGAAGGGGGTAGGGTGCAGGGGTGCAGGGGGCAGGGGGGAAGGGGTCAGGGGGCAGGGGCAGGGGGAGGGTGGAGGGGTGCAAAGGGGCAGGGTGGAGGGGGGCAGGGTGGAGGGGGGCAGGGGGTAGGGGAGCAGGGGGAGGTCTGTAGAGCAGGTGATAGGTCAACGACGTCAATTTTACGATCCATAAGACTAATCTATTCGACAATGTACTCTTAATGCACCCTACTGCTCGAAGGTAACATTTTGTCATGTTCATTTATTTCTTATTACCATACTACAACCGTAATGTTGAGAGGTGTATTTTCTCATTATTCATTCCTGTGGCTGTCCATATTGAAATCCCTGATAAATATGTAAATGCCATTATCTGGATTAAAAACTTTGATATGCCATATTTCATTTTTACTATTTGTTTGTGGTTCATGATTAAATATTTCATTCATTATGATTATTTGGATGGTATTAGACCAATAATTCATGGCTTTAACATTTGTTCTTTATTAACTCTTATCTACATGACTTTGCTTCTGTGATATATCTCATTAAAAATTTGGGTTCAGGTTGATTATTGTATAAGAACTATCACTTAAGTAGTCCAGTTGATGCTAAGGGGGTGCATACATGGAAGAGCTACTGATAGGTCTTAATGGACATCGTACTGAATTCACTCAAGTTGAAGTTCAAGGGGAACTATAATCAACACTCAATAGAAATAATATTAGGTGGTTCCTACTCTAATGACCAAACCCATAAATGGACTGGGGTTGACCTGTTGGAACTGTCCAGCTGTGGATAGGTTAACAACTGCCCCTATTCGGGGTTTGAAACCTAAAAATTCTTTTCCATTTTCTTTTCATTTATTTCCTTAAGTTATTTTACTATTTAATAACATTTTCTTGTGTTTTCTGGGCACGAAAAAAGCTGGGCAACACCTCATGTAACTGTTGAAGATCGAATCATACTGTTGTTGGAAGCATAAACGAATATCCAGGTTTGTGTTTCTACTTTGTTTTCAATGTTTTTTATGTTTTCCACCTTCCTCTTTAAATTGTATGTGAGACATTTCCCATTTAATTTTAAGGTTTCTGTAAAATACATTTAATATGTGAAGGTGCGTATACCTAGTGGGGGAGCAAAAAATTTTAGTTAGAAAGCTCCAAAAGATGAAGTGGACTGTTTGGTTCCACCTTGAGGTAGGATCCCTCTTCTTGCCTCTTTAATTCAAGAATGATTTAAATTTAATTTAGATTCTTTCTTAATTGTTATTAATTATATTGAATTTTATATCTTGGTTAAGTGTTCTTTAATATAATTGTTTCATTTGATAAATTCATGTTTTTATAATAAAACTCCTCCAATGGAGGAGCGCTGTCTACAAAAACTCACAGTGATAGTTATGTTGATCTAGTTGCTTAAATTATTGCATTTGATTTGTGCTGAATGAGTTTTAGAATAAACGTTAAATTTAATTAAATAAATTGTGTGATAAATCAATGCCATGATTTTATAATAAAACCCCTCCAATGGAGGTGCACTGTCTTCTAAACCAAAGAGTAGTGATAGTTATTTGTATCATGTTTAGATTTGGTTTGAGTCTTTGTTAGGTCCACTAGGTTAGATACCCTGATAGTGGGTGAATCAGGGTATGACAGATTAAAACAACTGCCCCTATTGATCTTGACTCACTGTTAAGAAAGACACTCTTCTCTCTCTTTTCCTGCAGAAAAGTATAAACAAGAACTAAAGCATGCACAAGACACATCTATTTTTACTTGGTTCACCCTCACTGGGCTACATCCAAGGAGCATACACTGAAGATGTGCCAATGTACCAAATCCACTAAAAGCGTACTGCTGTTTACAAAGTTCTGGATATATCACTTCTATTCCCAAGATCAGTACCTTTACAATGTTTAGGGTCAGCTCACTACTTTCCCAAGGGTCACTCCCTGTTTCTATTTCCCTGGCTCACTGCCGGTAGAAAGGATTACCTTCTTCCTCTTCCTTTTCTCACTGCAATTGGAAGGGATCCCCTCATAGTTTATAGACCTGTAGGTCTCTTCATTTTCATGAATACATTCATCCTCAACTGTTGATAGATGCTCTATTAAAGTTCAAAGTTCATCCACTGATGAATACCCCTTTTCCCCTGAACACTGAGCAATTCCTTTGGAAAATACCTTCGTAAAGCACCCTACATCGCGAGTCTCCTAATTTCTCAAAGCTAAAACAAGCCTTCGTGAAGCTCCTGCCTTTTCACGAAGTAATCTCGTGAAGCAATCTTGTGAAGCTCAAGTCTTCACAATTATTAGGCCGTCGCAGAGCTCCTGCCTCTTCGTGAATCAAACTCCTTAGAGCACGCAACCTCGTGATGTGCACTTCCTTTTGCGGAGCTAGATTAGCCGCTGCGAAGCACCTCTCTTTTGTGAAGAACACTACCTTCGCGAACTACCTTCGCGAACTGAGAGCAAAAATATTTTCTTTTAAAACTCTCTACTTCTCTCGAGGGGGTTGACCTCCATTTATAGGAAATTCCACCGACCCTTGAACCTTCCGTATGAAGTCAGCGCCATATCATCGCCAATCTTGAAGCTCCAAAATTTCCGTCAGAATTCTCTCAAAAATGCGAAGCACCTCGGAAATTCTCAGATCGTAGAGCTCTTTAAAATCATGGAGTGTTTCGTCAATTACCTCGCACCGCCGCCGCGAAGCTCCATCGTGTTTCCTTTCAACACATCCGTTTGCGAAGCTCGTCGTAAATGCGAAGCATCACCGTCAACATTTTTCTTGTCTTTGAAAAATCCAATCCATGAAGCCTATCTTCGCTAAATTCATGCCTTTTACATATTTAGATTAAATCTCCAAGGAAATCCAATTTTCACGATGCTTACCAAACTCCAAATTTTGGACCCCAAAAATTTGGAAAACACTGGGAAATGACGCCACCTTGTACTGCTCTTTTGTACCGCATCCAGATCATCCATTCCTTTTTCATGGTTCTTTGTCAACATTTATTGTCAAAAATATCTCTGGAACTTGTCAATTCACCATGGAAGCCTTATTTGTCAACAAACATAATCAACCCAAAAATAGTGCAATGTTACCTTGAGGGATTTTTTCCCAACAATCTCCCCCTTTAGGTTTGTTGACAACTCTTCTTAGTGTTGGGGAGGAGAGTGATGGCAAGAGGGGGGGGGGGGTGAATTGCCTTTGTAAAAAAGTTTAACAATTTAAAACAAAGTTAAAGCGTAGCGGAAATAAAAGAGGCAAGACACAAAACTTGATAACGGAGTTCGTCTTAAACCAAAGCCTACGTCTCCGCTCCCAACTCAACCGTTGAGAGATTTACTACCGCTTGCTTTTTAATGGTTTTAGCAAGAACCCCACAAGACTTTAAGGTAGTCTAGAACCTATTACAGCTTGCTTTTAATGGTTGAGCAAGAACCCACTAGCCTTCTTACAGGTGAAGGCTAGCTCACCTATGACTCAAGCCTTTTAAAGGGAAGGCTTGACTAACCTCTTCACACCTTGAAGGTGGTGTGAAAACCCAAACAAAGAGAGGATGAGAGAAAGAGGGGTTTGTAGGCACAAACCCAAATTGATGCTCAAAATAATAAAACAAGAAAAACCGTAATGTAGAGAAGTCTTGGGCGCCAATGGATTGATTGGAGTTGATGAAGAGCGCTCCCAAGCTTCTATGGTGATGCTACTTGGATGTGGAAATGGGTTGGAGCAATTGAGGTTCCTTGGAGGAATGCGCCGGTGGTTCGCCAAGTGATCGGAAAATGTTCCCGTGGGCTACCATATGTTTCCGAGGCTTCCTAGTCCTTTATTTATAGAGGGGGAACCCTCAAATGGCCTTTGGGGGTCTTCGGAGCCGTTAGAGAGGCCTTCGGAGTCGTTGGGAGTCAAGTGGACAAGTCTGGTCAAAGCCCAACGACTAGTTTGACTGGCTCCACCGGCTGACCGGTACAGTGCCACCGGTTGGCCGGTGGTTGGAAAAAGGAGAGGCCTTCTGCCCAGGCACCACCGGCTGACCGGTGAGGAGGCCACCGGTTGGCCGGTGGGGAGACAGTAGGTGTCCCTTCTGTCTGGGTTCCACCGGCTGGCTGGTGATGGGACACCGGTTGGCCGGTGGTCTGGACAGAGGGGATGTCTTCTGTCAAGATTCCACCGGCTGGCCGGTGGTCATCCACCGGTTGGCCGGTGGACTGAAATCAGTCCACTTTTGCCTTCTGGATTTCTTGGCCCAATTCCTTGGCAACCTGAAATCATGCCTATCATCTAAAAACACTTAAAACAAGATTAGAGAAATAAGAGAGTGATTGTGATCATGAAAATTAAACCACGAGGGGTACGAGAGGTACAACAATCTCCCCCTATTTTGATGATCACAATCACCAAAACAAGCAATGTAAAAGACTGAAATTAAAGGCATGCTTTAAAGGATTGAGCAAAGCATGAGAGAAAGATTTTTCCCCCAATCAACCAAGAATTTCTCCCCCCTTTGTGATTATCAAAATAGCACGGGGCATAAAACTTGATTGAGGTAAAGGTTGAAAAACAAGATAGAGTTTTTAAACCAATTGAAATTTTTGAGATTTGAATTGAAAGTTTTGAATTGAAGGTTTTGAATTGAAAGTTTTGAATATAAGGCAAAAAGTCTTAAATGATCCTAACTCCCCCTAAATAAAAACAAAAAATCACCGGGGAGAGGATTTTAGAACCGAGACAAATTTTGGTCCGGTGAGACTCGCTAAAAGGGATTTTTCAATCCAAACTTGTCTAGTGGCGGGTATTCTCCTATGAAATTCATCATTAAAGGAAATAGTTTTGGGCCTTCCATACCAGGCATTTTTGCAATCGCACTCATAAATTAAGTGCCCGGGTTTTTTACAATAGTTGCAAAATTTATATTGGGAGCTCCCCCTTACAAAAATAGTAGGAGCATGGGAAGAGGAAGCTTGATTGGAATAGCCAAGCCCTTGTGTGGTTCTAGATACGCATTGGGAACCAAGGAGCTTCGAACGGTTATGTTCACCTTCGGTGAACTTAGCTAGGGATTTCCTTAAATCCTTGATTGTTAATTCCATAGAATCAACATCGGGAAGGTTTTGGATCTTGAGGGACAACTCCTCCTTTTCTTTGAGAAGTTGTTCCTTTTCGGAAGAAAGTTTTTTGAAATTCTTTTTTAAAGCAATAAATTTGGAAGAATGTTCGTGAAAGACTTCCTCCAATTGATCTCTAGCATGTTGGAGATCCTCATAAGATAAATGATTGAAGGAATTTGAAGAACTAGAGGATGAGGAGTCGGAAGAGGATACCTCATGAAATTCCATTAGGCATTTTTTACCATTGTCACTTGAGGAGGAGGAGGAGGAGGATGTGGAGCTATCACTCCATGTGGCCTTGAATGCATTCTTCTTTTCCTTTTGCTTGGCCTTTTTCTTGTTGAGTGGACAATCGGGCTTGTAATGGCCTTTCTTGCCACACCCGTAACAGGTTACCTCGGGCTCGGATTTTTCGTTGGGTTGAGCCTTGCGGGATTTCTTCTTCTTGTGCTTCTTCATGAATTTGTGCATTTTGCGGGCAAGATTCTCCATTTCTGAATCGCCGCTTGAAGAGGAAGACGATGAGGAGGAGGAGCTTTCTTCTTTTTGAACTTTGAAGGCGATGTTCTTTGGAACTTTGATCGGTTTGCCTTCCTTTTCATCTTGCCTCCTCATGGTGATCTCGTAGGTCATGAGGGATCCAATGAGCTCTTCGACCGGCATGTTCTTGATGTCTTTTGCTTCTTGGATTGCCGTGACTTTCGGTGCCCATGTGCTTGGTAAGATCCAAAGGATCTTCTTGACCATCGTTTCTGCAGACACATCATCACCAAGGGACTTTCTCCCATTGCAAACATTAGTAAAACGTGTAAAAATTTCAGTTATATTTTCAGATGGATGCATGGTAAAAGACTCAAAATCTTGACGGTACATATACAATCGAGTATCCTTAACTTTGTTGGTCCCCTCATGGGTAACCTCCAAAAGTTTCCAGATTTCATGAGAAGAAGTGCATGTGTAAACTCGATTGAATTCATTACGATCAAGGCCGCAATGAAGAGCGTTCATGGCTTTGCCATCAAGCTCGAAATTTTTAATATCGGCTTGAGTCCATTTGGATTCATCGGGAGAAGAGAGAGAGTAACCATGCATGACAATTCTATAAATAGGATAACCAATACTTCTAAGAAAAGTAGTCATGCGGGTTTTCCAATAAGTGTAGTCGGTTCCATCAAAAAAAGGAGCACGACCCAATGAATAGCCTTCGGGGGAGAAAGAAGATGAATCCATCACAATGGATCTTTAATTTGAAACCGGTGAAGGTATTATACAAAAACTACCTTTGATACCAATTGTTGGGGAGGAGAGTGATGGAAAGAGGGAGGGTGAATTGCCTTTGTAAAAAAGTTTAACAATTTAAAACAAAGTTAAAGCACAGCGGAAATAAAAGAGGCAAGACACCAAACTTGATAATGGAGTTCGGCTTAAACCAAAGCCTACGTCTCCGCTCCCAAATCAACCATTGAGAGATTTACTACCGCTTGCTTTTTAATGGTTTTAGCAAGAAACCCACTAGACTTTAAGGTAGTCTAGAACCTATTACAGCTTGCTTTTAATGGTTGAGCAAGAACCCACTAGCCTTCTTAAAGGTGAAGACTAGCTCACCTATGACTCAAGCCTTTTAAAGGGAAGTCTTGACTAACCTCTTCACACATTGAAGGTGGTGTGAAAACCCAAACAAAGAGAGGATGAGAGAAATAGGGGTTTGTAGGCACAAACCCAAATTGATGCTCAAAATAATAAAACAAGAAAAACCGTAATGTAGAGAAGTCTTGGGCGCCAATGGATTGATTGGAGATGATGAAGAGCGCTCCCAAGCTTCTATGGTGATGCTCCTTGGATGTGGAAATGGGTTGGAGCAATTGAGGTTCCTTGTAGGAATGCGCCGGTGGTTCGCCAAGTGATCGAAAAATGTTCCCGTGGGCTACCATATGTTTCTGAGGCTTCCTAGTCCTTTATTTATAGAGGGGGAACCCTCAAATGGCCTTTGGGGGTCTTCGGAGCTGTTGGAGAGGCCTTCGGAGCCGTTGGGAGTCAAGTGGACAAGTCTGGTCAAAGCCCAACGAATAGTTTGACTGGCTCCACCGGCTGACCGGTACAGTGCCACCGGTTGGCTGGTGCTTGAAAAAAGGAGAGGCCTTCTGCCCAGGCACCACCGGCTGGCCGGTGAGGAGGCCACCGGTTGGCTGGTGGGGAGACAGTAGGTGTCCCTTCTGTCTGGGTTCCACCGGCTGGCCGGTGATGGGACACCGGTTGGCCGGTGGTCTGGACAGAGGGGATGTCTTCTGTCAAGATTCCACCGGCTGGCCGGTGGTCATCCACCGGTTGGCCGGTGGACTGAAATCAGTCCACTTTTTCCTTCTGGCTTTCTTGGCCCAATTCTTTGGCAACCTTAAATCATGCCTATCATCCAAAAACACTTAAAACAATATTAGAGAAATAAGAGAGTGATTGTGATCATGAAAATTAAACCACGAGGGGTACGAGAGGTACAACACTTAGAATGATTTTATGCACTTTGATACCTCTCTGAAGCTCCATCCAGCTGCTACCACCATTTTCCTCTTGCGATTCTGATAGTGTTCAAGGAATCACTTGACATGTACTCTAAGCCCACATGAGCAATGCTCAGCGTGAGAAACAAGAGTAGTATGAAAAGTTCATCAATGAATCACTTCATGTCAGACACCAATTGTCGATTCCAAACTGATACCAATTGTGAAATTGATACCAATTGTTGAACTATACTGATAGCAATTGGTGATAGATGGAAACCTTCTCTCACCATTCCAACATAATTGTTATGCTTTTATCATGATCCTCAACTGTCATGATATCTATGCTTTGATCGATCACATCTAGCATCGTCAGATTTGATACTCTCCCCCTATCTCATTGCTTTCCCCCTATCTCCCTGCTCCACCTTTCAGCTTCTCCCTGTGTCTTTTACTAAGACATTTTCTCCCTTCCTTAGCCACAGTTTCTCCCCCTTGAGGAGTCACCATTTCTCCCCATTTTTCAACAAACCAAAAGGTCACCCATTTACAGTTGAAACATTGGAAAGAACACAGATTAACACATTAGAGAAAAAAACGCAACATCTTGGGGAGAGGGGGGGGGGGGGTCCCACATCCACACTTTTTTAGGTGCGAGAAGTCGACTGGACTCCTAGAGCCAGTTGATGCCTCTCAAAAACTTCCTTGGGTAAGGCCTTTGTCAGAATGTCCGCAACCTGTAGCTCTGTAGGCACATAATCCAACTTTACAATTTCCTGCCCAACTTTCTCCTTGATAAAATATTACTTTATCTCAATGTTCTTTGTCCATGAATTATGGGTAGGATTTTTTCTAAGATTTATAGCACTTGAGTTATCGCACTAGATTCCAATCGGAGACTTCACTTCAACTCCCATATCTTCAAGCTGCTGCTTCATCCACAATAACTATGTGCATGCTTGAGTGGCCGTAATATACTCAGCTTTCGTGAGGCTCAATGAAATGAAATCTTGCTTCTTTATTATCCAAGAAATACACAATCCACCAAGATAGAATGCACCACCTTACGTTGATTTTCTATCATCTACTGAACCGGCCCAATATGTATCAGTATATCCCAATAACTCTGTCTAAGATTTTCTATTATACATCAAGTCGAAATCCACTATGCCCTTCATATTAAAAAGTATTATTTTCACTGCAAGCATGTGGATTTCCTTGGGATTACTTTGATATCTCGCTGCTTGGCATGTGGATAATACAATGTCAGGCCTTGTTGTAGTCAAGTATAGAAAACTTCCAATGATTTTCCTATATTCTTTGATATTAACTACCTTGTCATCTTCATCTTTGGAAAATTTCATCAGGTACCTACCATAATTTTCATCTCCTTGGAATTTTCCATTCCAAATATTCTCATAACCTCCTTGAAATATTTGGATTGAGAAATGAATGTTCCATTCCTTCCTTGTATCACCCATAGACCATGGAAAAATGTTAGCTCTCCAATCAATGACATTTCAAACTCAGTTTTCATGAAATTGGAAAACTGTTTGCACTAAGCTTCATCTAATCCACAAAATATTATGTCATCGACATAAACTAACAATTTCATCCTTTAATTACTGTCGTTGCTGAAATAAAGATTGTAATCAACTCCCCCACGCTAGAAACCAAGCTTCTTCAAGTATTGATCAAGCCTTGAGTACAGTGCTCTTGGTGCTTGTTTTAGTCCATACAATACCTTATTCAGTTTGAAAACCTTGTTCTCATCCCCATGAATGAGAAAACCATATGGATACTCAATATATACTTCCTCCTCTATAATCCCATTCAAGAATGCATATTTGACATCCATCTAGAACACTTTGAACATTCGTTGCACTGCAATGGCTAGGAATAATCTGATTGTCTCCAGCCTTGCCATCGGTGCAAATGTCTCATCAACATCTATTCCCTCTATTTGGGAGTATCCTTTTCACACTAGTCGTTCTTTTTTTCGAACCACTGTTCCATCTTCATAAATCTTGTTGCAAAAGACCCATTTAGTCCCGATGACATTCTTATCTACTGGTCACGAAACAAGCTCCCATGTCTGGTTCTTCTCATTCTGATCAAGCTCTTCATTCATAGCCTAAACCCAGTTTTCATCTTCAGTTGATTCAATAAAGAATTTTTGATCTAACTAAGATATGAAAGATGTCTGCTGTAGTGACTTCATTCTTCTTGTCTGAACTGGAGCTGTCTGATCACCAATGATATTCTACCTATCAATTTCAGCTCGACTCTTTGGCTTCCTTTCAGACACAGACTTGAAAATTTCTTGTTCATCATCAGATACTTCTTCTGAGTCATCATCTGCCACTTATTCTCCTCCAATGTTACTATCCTCTTTATCACTTTCATCAAGAAACTGTTCACTGTGCTGTTTAATATTCTCTTAATTTTCCACAATAGAGACGTCATTGCTCTCAACTACTTTTCCCAACCTCTTGTTAAAGAATTCGTATGATTTGATTTTTCCTGAGTAGCCCAGGAATATTCCCACATCTCCACGTGATTCAAACTTCCTATGCTTTTCTTTGTTGAGAATTAAGCACTTACTTCCAAATATTCGAAAGTATTTCACTGTTGTCTTCTTTTCGTACCACATTTCATACGAAGTCTTTCCTTCCTTCTGACACAACAGATCCCTATTAGAAATGTAGACTGATGTCAATACTGTTTCCTTCCAAAAATTCTCTGGTAGGTCTTTTCCTATAAGCATTGTTCTGTCCATGTTGTTGATGATCCGATTTCTCCTTTCAACCACTCCATTCTGTTAGGGATTTCTTACTAAAGAAACTTGATTTCTTATCCCATGTTTCTCGAGATAGTCTTCCACCTAACTGTTTGTGAATTTCGTACCGTTATCAGTACAAAACTTCATAATTTTCGGTCCAAGAATTCTTTCACACTCCCTCCTGTACTGTTTTAAGCAACTGAACACATCTGACTTATGGGTAATAAAAAATACCCATGCCATTCTGCTATAGTCATCAATAAAAAGAATGTATTACCTCTTTTTCTCAATTTCTCTTGGTGTGATATGACCACAAACATCAACATACACCAATTTTAGGACTCATGTTGACTTCTTTTCCTTTGATTTATATGTCTTTCTGATGAGATTCCATTGTTGGTATGCATCACACTTGTGAGTACGATCACATGAAAGCTTAGGGAGGTCTCTTTCTGCATCACACTTCACCGGATCTTCTAGGGATGGTTGGAAAAGATAACCAAGTCATTTATGCCACAACTTGTTTTCTTCCTCTCTAGACAGAAAACACATATCTTCTTCTCCACTTACCAGGTAGAGATTTCCCTTTGTTCTTTTTCCTTGTAGGACTATTTCCCCATCTCTTCCTTTGATGACACACATCTTCTTAGTAAACCTTATAGAATGTCCTAAGTCACATAGTTGACTGATGCTGAGCAGATTGTGACTGAGGCCTTATACTAGTAAGGCATCAACACGTCTTATCTCTTTGCCCCCAAACTTGGACTTTCCTGAGCCAATAATCTTCAGGCCTTTATCATTTCCAAACTTGAGAACTCCTTCTTTGTCACATTTTATGCCTATAACAAGATCCTTATTACCTTTCATGTGAGATGTGCAACCACTATCAAGGACCCACACACTAGAGTGATATAATGCTTTAAGGGCAATTTCTGCCAACACAACCTTCTCATCCTTCTTCTTTTTGGTCCATATTTTTTTCCTTCACACTCGGCATGGATTGAGACTTTTGTTCTTTCTCAGAGTATGATGGACCGGCTTCATCCTGCAAAGGTACAAATCTATTTTTCATTTTCAACTCACATGTTGGTTCATTGAACTACTATTTGTCAACATTTTGGTTCTTCTTTGGAACATTCCTTTGTATGGTCGAAGTGCAGTACCTAGACATGTGCCCGAATGATCCACACCAAAAACAGTGTCCTTCGAAATATGTTCTGGAGAACCGTTCTCTGTTTGGATTCCACCTTTGTTCTTGTGCCCTTCAATATCTATTGTCTATGGAACACATATATTGTGAATGTCCCATATTTCCATAGCAATAACACCTGATATGTGGTTCATTCCTTTACCTGAATTTTTCACTACGAGTTTCCCCTTGGGATCTCTGAATGTTCTGATTCTACCTTGTGCCCAAATCAATCTTCAATATCGGAGTGGGTTCTTGCGTTCTGACCTCAATTTTCACTTCTTTTTGTTTTCGGTCTAGCCCCCCATCAGTCTTAGCATCTGAAGAAAGTTGATAATTCTTTTCTACTGAAATACTATTCTCCATTTTCATCTTCTCGGTTGTCTGAGTGATCTGATTTCCTGATGATCCAGGAGGAGTCAAGAGTTTTTCTTGATCTTTGAACTTTTCCTGCAAACTGACAACTTCTCCTTCAAGTTATTCAATACACTTGATTTGATCTTTTCTTGTGTTTTTCAAGATATCGATCTCCCTTTTATGTTCTTAAATTTTTATTTTATACTCACTAACTGATTTTGAGTCCTCTGGTGTTGATGACTTGAGTTTCTCAATTTCTTCCATCAACTCAGACTTCTATTCTTCCTACTGCTGCATATAGAGTTTGGGGTCATGAAAAAATTTGTTGTGTTTCTTTGTTTTGGCTCTCCAAACATATATCTCCTCAAGATAAGCCTCTAACTCATCTTTCATATCAACTCTTCCCTCAACTTCTTCTTCTTCTTCATTAGCTTCGATTTCATTCTTATTCTGAGAACTACTGACAACTACCACCATAGCATTTTCTCCACGATCTCTGTAGTTTTCTATCTCTTCAACCTCCTCAAACTCAGACTCATCTGAACTATCATATTCTTTTGAAAGAAGGTTCTTCTTCTTAAGGAAATTTCTCTTGAACTGTTTCTTGCCTTTCCCATAGGCTGGAGACTTCTTCTTGGTAATTTCGATTTCATCGACATCATCATCCTCTTGGAACTTTTTAGGGAACCTTGCCGCAAGATGTCCAACCTTTCCACATCAAAAACAAGAAAGTGGATGCTTCCCTTTAAACTTTACCTTACCTCTTTGAAGGTTTGAGGAGAGGAATGACATCACCTCATCTACCTCTTCTTCTTCTTGAGAGTATTCAATAGTGAGCTTCTTCATGGCCTTGAATGCCACCTCTTTGGATTTCCCCTTTTCCACAACATCGTTATCATCATTTCTCATTTCATATGCAACAAGGGTGATGTGCAGGTTATCCAATGTCAACTATTTCAAGTCTTTATCATCCAAAACTGAAACTTTCGGATTAAACCGAGGTGGAAGTTTCCTCAAGATGCGCTTCACAATTTATGTCTTCAATAACTTCTCCAAGACCTCACATGTCCTCCAATACAACATTTACCCTGTAAAAGAATGTATCAACAGACTCATTCGAGTTCATTCTCAGATCTTCATACTTGTTCCACAACAATTGCAGATTTGCTTCTATGACCTTTGTATCTCCTTCATATATATTTATCATCTTTTCCCACATAGCATGTGATGTTTTACAAGAAATCACCTTTGTATAGATAGGATTGGATAGGGCTCCCCCTAAAGAATTTATTCCCTTGGCGTTATAATCCATTTCTCTTCGCTCGACTTCTGATAATTCCCCATTTTTGATTTCAGCTATTATACCATTCAGTATTTCTGTGAATACATCCATTCCCAAAGATCAGAAGTAGTGTTGCATCCGATTCTTTCATCGCTGAAAATTGTTCCTATTGAAGATCAAAATCCCTTAATGATTGGTGACCTCCATTTGAGAGAGAAACACTGATAGAAACCTTTCTCTCATACCAATTGTTAGGTCCACTAAGTTAGATACCCTGAAAGGGGGTGTGAATCAGGGTATGAAAGATTAAAACAACTTCCCCTATTGATCTTGTCTCGCTGTTAAGAAAGACACTCTTCTCTCTCTTTTCCTGTGGAAAAGTATAAACAAGAACTAAAGCATGCACAAGACACAATGATTTTTACTTGGTTAACCCTCACTGGGATATATCTAAGGAGCATACACCGACGATGTGCCGATGTACCAAATCCACTAAAAGCACACTGCTATTTACAAAGTTCGGGATATATCACTTATATTTTTAGGATCACTACCTTTACAATGTTTAGGGTCAGCTCACTGCTTTCCCAAGGATAAATCCCTATTTCTCTTTCACTTTCTCACTGCCGATAGAAAGGATTACCTTCTTCCTATTCCATTTCTCACTTCACTTGGAAGGGATCCACTGACATTTTATAGACCTGTAGGTCTCTTCATTGTTATGAATACATGCATCCTCAACTGTTGATAGATGCTCTATTAAAATTAAAAGTTCATCCACTAATGAATACCCCTTCTCCCCTGAACACTGAGCAATTCCATTGGAAAATACCTTCACAAAGCACCCTACTTTGTGAGGCTCCCAATTTCATAAAGCTAAAAAAAGCCTTCGCAAAGCTCTTGCCTTTTCGTGAAGCACTCTCATGAAGCACTCTTGTGAAGCTCATGCCTTCACAATGCTTAGGCCATCACAGATCTCCTTCCTCTTCGCAAAGAACACTCCTTAGAGCATGTGGCCTCGTGAAGCGCACTTCCTTTTGTGGAGCTAGATTAGACGCCGTGAAGCACCTCTCTTTCGTGAAGAACACTACCTTCACAAACTACCTTCGCAAACCGAGAGAAAAAATATTTTCTTCAAAAACTCTCTACTTCTCTCGAGGGGGTCGACCTCTATTTTTAGGCAATTCCACTGATCCTCGACCCTTTCGCGTGAAGTCAGCACCACGTCATCTCCAATCGAGAAGCTCTGAAATTTCCTCCAAAATTGTCTAAAAAACACGAAGCACCTTGGAAATTATCGAATCACGGAGCTCGTTGTAATCACAGAGCATTCCGTTAATTACCTCACGCCGCTGCTGCGAAGCTCCCTCACGTTTCCTTTCGACACTACCATTCATGAAGCTCGTCATAAATGAGAAGCATCCCCATCAACATTTTTATTGTCTTCGCGAAATCCAATCCATGAAGCCCATCTTCACGAAATTCAATACTTTTTCATATTTAAATTAGATCTCCAAGTAAATCCAATTTTAACGATGCTTACCAAACTCCAAATTTTGGACCCCAAAAATTTGGCAAACACTGGGAAACGACGCCACCTTGCACTTCTCTTTTGTACCACCTACAGATCGTGCATTCCTTTGTCATGGTTTCTTGTCAACATTTATTGTCGACAATATCTCTGGAACTTGTCAATTCACCATGGAAGCCTGCTTTGTCAACAAACACAATCAACCCAAAAATACTGCAATGTTACCTTGAGGGATTTTTCCCAACAATCTTTCATATGCCTCTTGTTGGTGTTTGTTTTATGGCTAGTTAGTTTTTGTTTTCTGTGAATAATATAAATTGTCTGATCATACTCATTTAACTCAAATGACATTTCTCAAGTAGGCATATGCCTTGACTATGACACTTTCCTTTTCACGCTTTGAATATTATAAATAAAATTTCCATGTTTAGGCAAAGTGAATGAATTTGTAAATGGTTTGTGTAGGGTGTATGATTATTTTCCATTGTTTAGTTTCCCTTTAGATGTTGCATCATTGTTCCGCTCACAACAACCTTCTTTTGTGATCCCTTGTTAGAGAATATTAAATAGTCGATCTGTTCTATCATCTATCGGTGGGGCGATGGTCAGAATGTTTCCCCGCATCCTCCCGCTCCCTTTGCTCCTGGACGGAATATGCTTCCCCGTGGATGTCGCTGGACCGGACCAACATGCCGCATTCATGCTGTGATTTGACCCTGCTCCAGGGTGACACCCCACGACGGTTCACAGTGATAGTATTCCATGAGTCTTGTGATCAATGTTGAGACTAACTAATCACAATTTCTATCGGCGGGGCGACGACCGGAATATTGCCCCGCCTCCTCCTGCTCCCTTAGCTCATGGCCGGAAGATACTGCCCCAAGGATGTCACTGGACTGGGCCAACACATCGCGGTTACGCCGCGGTCACACCGTGGTCATGCCGTGATTTGGACCTACTCTAGGACGACACCCCATGGCAGTTCATAGTGATAGTATTCCATAAGTCTTCTGATCAATGTTGAGACTAACTAATCACAATTTCTTCCAGTGGGGCGACGACCAGAATGTTGCCTTGCCTCCACCTCCTCCCTTTGCTATTGGCCGGAAGTTACTACCCCACAGATGTTGATGGACCGGGCCAACATGCTGCGGTCATGCCGCAGTCACGCTGCGGTCATGCCACAGTCACGCCGTGGTCACACTGCGGTAATGCCGTGATTTGGCCCTACACCTGGACGACACCCCGTGGTGGTTCACAGTGATAGTATTCCATGAGTCTTGTGATCAATGTTGAGAATGACTAATCACAATTTCTGTGGGCGGGGTGACGATCGAAATGCTTCCCTGCCTCCTCCTACTCCCTTTGCTCCTGGCCGGAAGATGCTTCCCCATGGATGTCGCTGGACCGGGCCAACACGCCGCGGTCATGCCACGATCACACTGTGATCACACCGTGGTAATGCCGTGATTTAACCCTGCTCCAGGACAAAACCTCGCGGCGGGGTGATGACCGTAATGTTTCCCCGCCTCCTCCTACTCCCTTCGCTCTTAGTCGGAAGATGCTGCCCCACGGATATCGCTGGACCGGGCCAACACGTCGCGGTCATGCCGCGGTAATGCCGTTATTTGGCTCTGCTCTAGGATGACACCTTGCAGCAGTTCGTAGTGATAGTATTCCATGAGTCTTGTGATCAATGTTGAGACTGAATAATCATAATTTATGCTGGAGGGGTGACGACATAAATGTTTCCCCACCTCCTCCTACTCCCTTCACTCCTGGCCGGAAGATGCTACCCCGCAGATGTCACTGGTCCGTGCCAACACACCGCGGTCACACCGCGGTCATGCCACGATAATGCCGGGATTTGGCCTTACTCCAGGACAACACCCTGTGGCAGTTCGCAGTGATAGTATTCTATGAGTCTTGTGATCAATGTAGAGACTGACTAATCACAATTTATACCAGCGGGGCGATGACTGGAATGTTTCCCCACCTCCTCCCGCTCCCTTTTCTCCTGGCCAGAAGATGTTGCCCCACAAATATCACTGGAACGGGCCAAAAAGCCGTGGTCACGACGAGGTCACGCTGCGGTTAGGCCACGGTCAGGCTGCGGTCACGCCGCGGTCACATCGCACTCACGCCGTGGTCACGCCGCGGTCATGCCGTGGTAATGTCGTGATTTGGCCCTGCTCTAGGAAGACACCCCACAGCGGTTCGAAGTGATAGTATTCCATGAGTCTTGTGATCAATGTTGAGACTGACTAATCACAATTTCTGTCGGCGGGGCGATGGCCAGAATGTTTCCCCACCACCTCCTGCTCCCTTCGCTCCTGGATGGAAGATGTTGTCCTGTGGATGTTGTTAGACTGGGCCAACACGTCGCGATCACGCCGTGGTCATGCTACGGTCACGCCGCGGTAATGCCATGATTTGGCCCTACTCCAGCCACATCCAGCCCACACCATCCCCTTTCCACCTTCATTTCAGCTCGCTGCCACCTGCATTCTAGCCCGCAACAGCCCCCCCCCCCACATTCCCCTTTTATTTCCTTTTCACTTCTTTTAATTTCCATTTTTACAACTTCCATCACCTGTGTTTCCACATTTCATCTAATGAATACCCCACATATATATATTGTATCATATCAATAGCACACTAGAAACCCACCAAATAGCATAAGATCCCAGCATATGCACCACTTACAAACCAGCATAAGGAATCGCAGAAGCTCCCAAGCACAAAACCAACAAGCACTCCTAGGGGAGGTGTAACCAAGGAAACAAGGAGGCTACCAGAGAAGTTTAAAAACCCAAAAAAAAAGTAGTCACAAATGATAGAAACCAACAACACACACATTCATGAAATCACTCACAACCACCCACATAGACACACACACCCACCCACCCATACACAAGTTTCCAAAATCCATCACCCATCCAAAAGTCTAGCTTTATCCAAAGAAATAGAACCACTGATCCCACAGCCCCGCAGCCAACATCAATAAACCAGACCAAAATCTCTATCCAAACAATGCCGAGAGTGAAAGACCTCTAGACAACCATGACAACTAATGACCACTACACCAACACCTACTTGCACAAGAACCCTAAACCACACCAGATCCAACCATTATAATCACCTATAGTAGGCACAACACCCAAAATATTAGCTAGAAAACAAATCATCCCCAGAACACCGTCTGGCCCCATCCATCATCATCTGAACACATTGAATCAAATGGACCACCCCACCATAAGAAAGTCTAAAAAACCAACATTCAACTAGTACCATCCATTTGAAGTTCCCCGCATCACCCACGCCTAACCCATCAAACAACCTAAAGAATCCCCAAGCAGTCTCTGATCCAAATGTGAGCTAATACCTACCCTGAATCCAACACCTCTAGACTGACCAAGTAGTCAACATGCATCCACCCTAGAAAGAGAACTACCCATCTACCAGAAACATGACTCCAAACCTCTAGCATCCAGTATCTCAAAGTAATTTTAGAACATCCACCATCGAAATCCCTACACCATCAACAACCAGAATACACAAGATGGGGAAACCGAGCACAATCCAAATGAACTTACTCCAAACCACCACCTGAAGACCCACCCCAAACTATATCCACCACACTAGACAATTGAGAGAAGCAGAAGCCTACAATAGTAATCCAAAACAAAGAAGAAACACCAGAAATCCAACCCCTATGCACCCAAAACATGTTACCAAACATAGTAGAAATCAAAAACCAACCAGCACCATGCACCATGTAAGTGTATCCTATACCACACCATGTAAAAACATGCCTCCCAAACTGCAGCATCCAGCATCTCAAAGGAATTTTAGAACATCCACTATAGAAATACCTACACCATCGACAACCAGAATACACAAGATGGGGAAACCGAGCACAATCCAACTGAACTTACTCCAAACCACCACCTCAAGACCCACCCCAAACTATATCCACCACACCAGACAAATCGAGAGAAACAGAATCCTACAATAGTAATCCAAAACAAAGAAGAAACACCAGAAAGCCAACCCCTATACACCAAAAACATGTTACCAACCATAGTAGAAATCCCAAACCAATCATCACCATGCACCATCTAAGTGTATCTTGTACTATACCATATAGAAAAATCCAAATAGAAACACCCCCAGCTGAAACCCATCTTCAAAGGTCCTATAATTCAAAAAAGCAACACGAAACTCACAACCTCACCTCCTAAATCCTCCCCAAGAAACCTATAAATCCACTATGAGAATCTCTGTACGTCTATATTGGATAAACCCAACATCTCCCGGCCTCAACCTTAAGAATCATCCAAAGTAAGGGGGGGGGTGTCCAGGGGGGTCCAGCAGGGGGGTAGCTGTTCAGGGGGGTCCAGAAGGGGAGAGCTATTCAGGGGGGTTTCTATCCAGGAGGCTATTGTCCAGGGGGGTCCAGGGGGGATGCTGTCCAGGGGGGTCTAGAAGGTGGGGGGGCTGCTGTCCAGGTGGGTCTAGCAGGGGGTTCCCTATCCAGGGGGGCTGCTGTCCAGGGGGATCTAGAGGGGAGGGCTGCTGTCCAGGGGGTCCAGCATGGGGGTCGGGGGGCTGCTGTCTAGGGGGTCCAGCAGTGGGGGGGGGGACTGTCCAGGGGGGATGCTGTCCATGGGGGTCCAGTAGGGGGGGGGGGTCTGTCCGGGGTGGGGGGCTACTGTCCAGGGGGTCATGAGGGGAGGGCTGCTGTCCAGGGGGGTCCAGCAGGGGGGGATACTGTCCAGGGGGGTCCAGTAGGGGGGGGGGGGCTGCTGTCTAGGGGGTCCGAAGGGGAGGGCTGCTGTCCAGGGGGGTCCAGCAGGGGGGGATACTGTCCAGGGGGGTCCATTAGGGGGCGGGGGGCTGCTGTCTAGGGGGTCCGAAGGGGAGGGCTGCTGTCCAGGGGGCCTTCTATCCAGGGGGGTCCAGCATGGGGGGGGGGGTACTGTCTAGGGGGTCCAGCAGGGGGGATACACTATTCTTGTTTATTAAGTTATATTCTTTGGGAATATTCTATGATTTTGTTTGGTTTACCATAATTTTAGGGGATGAACACTACTATGTTCTAACTTGGGTTGTAGGTACTTTTGAGCAGGTTCTAGACTTCTTTGATAGTTTTTCTTATAGGGAGACTCATATAAGTGCAGTTATGTGTTTTTTTTATATTTGGATTTGTTTAATTCTTATTATGTAACTACCTTTCGTGTATAATTTAATTTGGAGGGGACTAGTAGGGGGCAGGGGGAAACTGGCAGGGGGTGCAAGTGGGGGCTGGTAGGGGGTGCAAGTGGGGGATAGTAGGGGAAGGGGGAGGGAAAACATGCGGGGGGGGGGACTGGGGGGTCTGGGATGGTGTCCAGGTTCTGGGGGGGGGGTTCTAGGGTTTGTCCAGGAGGGTGGGGGGGATGTTCAGGGGAGTGGAGGTCTGGTCTATCCAAGGAGATATGCCAAGGGTCTGGGGGGTGCTAGGGTATTGGGGGGGGGATGTATGGGGGGTGTCTAGGTTCTGATGGTGGGGGGTGGTTCCAGGTTTTATCTAGGAGGGTGGGGGGTGGATGTCCAGGGGAGTGGAGGTCTGGGCTGTCCAGGGGGATCTGTCTAGGGTCTGGGGGTGTCTAGGGTCTGGGGGGGTGTCTAGGGTCTGGGGGGTGTCTAGGGTCTGTCCGGGGGGTGTCTAGGTTTTGTCCGGGGGGTGTCTAGGGTCTGTCTGGGTGGGGGGGGGTGTCCGGGGGGTGTCTAGGGTCTGTCTGGAGGGTGTCCAGGGTCTGTGGGGGTGTCCAGGGTCTGTCTGGGGGGTGTCCAGGGTCTGGGGGTCTAGGGTCTGTCTGGGGGGTGTCCAGGGTCTGTCTAGGAGGGGGGCTTTGCAGGGGGGCTGTCCAGGGGGGAGGGGGCTGTCCAGGGGGGCTGCTGCTGGGGGGGATGCTATCCGGGTGGGGTTGTCCTGGGGGGGTCTGTCCAGGGGGGTGTGTGGGGTCTGTCCAGGGTGGGAAGGGGGGATATAGAAGGAGGAGTGCATGGGGGGGATTTAATGTGTAGGTGGGGTGCAAGGGGGAGAGTGGGGGGGGGGGATTGCATGGGGTGGTGGGGATGATGCAAGGGGATAACACCGGCTGAATGGTGCTGTTTTTTTACGAAATGTGTAGGCCTATAACCACGATTTTAAACCATAGCTATAGGTCTACAGCCACGGTTCCTAACCATGGATATATGTATATAGCCATGGTTGCAACCATGGATATAGGAGATAATTGATTTTAGCCTATGCCATGGGTTGAAAATCATGTCTTTAGGGTTGTTTCCACGGTTGGAAGCGTGGCTATAAGTCTATAGCCACGGTTCCTAACCATGGATAAAGGGCTATAGCCACGGTTCCCAACCGTGAATATAGGTTTTACCCTATAGACATTCCAATACAATCCACGGTTGTGGGAACCGTGGTTATAACCTATATCCACAGTTTTTGGGCCTATATCCACGGTTTAAAACTGTGGCTATAGCCTGATTTTGTAGTAGTGACACTGAGTATAGATTTTGTTTAATGTATAAATAAACTATGTTTTGATTATGTTATACAAAACACCAAAGGAATATTGTACTACACGCAACACTGTCTTGTCATGCATTACACGAAAGAGTGACCTTCCTTGATAGCTTGCGTTGTATGTGATACCGATTTTCACTAAACAACGATATATTATTAAAATATTATTATTTAGCAGGAACTAAACTAGATTTTATGAATAGTATTAACCACATTTTGAATTTTATATAACATTATAATTCATCTTACATATTTTCTAGAACTTGTTATGAAAACAAAAATCAATTTTTTGGATAAAAGAAGTATTTTTAAAAAAATGCAGTTTTACTGCCTTTTAATGGCGCACCCATTTTGAATCTAGTTTTTGACACTTGTATAAGTTAAATTTAACAAAATAAACTTATTATTTGGAATAGGGACATAAAAATTTACTTTTTGTTTCGAAGTTTTGGTATTTTTTTGATAAAATTCAAATTTTAATGAATAGTGAAAAATAATACATTTTAATTCAAAACTACCTTTTCTTATAAATTATTTATATAGTTAGATTATCTTTTTAATTTTTTTTAAAGTGTAATTAGATTATATTTTTACCATTTAGTCCAATTTTGGTCATTTTAAGTAATTTAACTCTTAAATTGGACATAAACACATGTCAATATTTTGGTAGTTTTTACTTCTTAGAAACACGTTTTCTGGTTTTAACAACGAGAATTAATTTTAAATTAATTTATACAAATTTTGTGTTTTGAATTTGGAAAAATAGATTCCATATTTGGAATCAGGAGGTACAAATTGTGTAAATAGATAACTTTTATTTTTAGACATTATGAATAGTAACTTCCATAAATATTTTATTTACCATGGTTAAAGGGCAAATCTGGTAAATAAGGGTAAAAAATAACATTATAATAATATTAAATTATCCTAACACACGTAACAACCATATTGTATGATACATGTACAACCATGGGCATCCATATGTCGATTTTGGGACCCCATGGGGCCACTTGTAAGTGAAAATGGAATTTAATTACTTTTAATTTAATGTTAAGGAAAATATAACCTAAACATATATCTTTTACTCAAACAAATTTTACATAGGGTGATATATGTTATATCTTAGAGAATAAATATTAATTAGAAATATAAAAATATTCTATATGCCATTATATTTTATTTTTAATTTTTAGAAATTAAATATATATATTTATTTATGACACAATTATGATGCAGTGATTACCTCATTAATGAAAGATTCAAATAAATGTGTTTTTAAATATTAAAATAAGTTTAATCTGAATATTTTGATGTCGTCTAATTTTTTTTGGATTCCATTAAAATATTAGAGATGATGAAATTCCTTTGGTTTGATGTAATAAGGTTGTTATGAGTTTTTAAAAAATTCAAGTATGAATAGTATCCAAAATTGAAATAATTCATAACTTAAAAAATAAAATAGTTTATTAAATGATATTAAATTACTAAAAATATAAGATTCGAAAAAATTGTTAATATAAGTCCAAATATTTAATAAATAGTTTTTTTGGTCTTTTAACATGATATGGTAATTACATTAACCCATAATGTGTAAATAACATGATATCACGGTAAGATTAAAAAGGGTAAAATAAGGGTAAAACCAAAAAGATAAAGATACAAATATATTCCTAAAATGAAAAAATTATTGGATGATGGGTATTTGAACCAAAATCATCTTATATTAAAATTAAATAAGTTTTGGACTATTCTAAATCGAAATTGAATTTATAATGAATTAATATTTTGGAACTTTCCTAAAGTGCCCCTCTCCTCTCTTATAAAAGGTCACTCATCCCTCTCCTCTTCACTCCATTTTGAGCCTTAATGATCGACCAAACCATACCCATTTATCTTCTCAACTTTACTAGTTTAATTCTAGAGGTTCTCTTCATCTCAGAAGACCAAATCTAGTTCCCTAAGAAGAACTTCAAAGGAGGCACATCGAGGAAGATGTAATATCTTCTATCGATTCTTTCAAATTTATTTATTATTATACATACTCTTATTTAGTTTTTTCATTATAAAGTAATAAAATCAGTATCACTCATATAATTATATGTTATTATAAATATTTAACAACCCTATTTAACCTTTTATCCATCCTATGAAAAATGAAATCACCGCACGTGCGTACGTAAGACTTACAGTCTCCATGTCGTGGTGTAGTCTATTTTTCACCACAACCTTACTTGGATGGGTATAATGGTAGAAATAATGACTATATATGATTATTATAATATGATACTAATTATGATGTATTATACAGTATCCACTTCATACCATTCAACAATTATGAGAACAATATCGTCGCTCGTGCGCATGTACGACTTATCGTCTCCACGACGCGATGAGATTCATTCCCCCATGTTAACCATTAAAGAATGATTATAAAGTATATATAATAAATAATAATGAAATATATGACATAATAATTATATTGGATTTATTTATATATATATATGTCATTTACTTACTTCTATTCAATTTAATAAGTAAATGAAAACATCGTTCATGCGTACGCACGACCTATCGTCTCCATTTATTCCATTTATGGATATATTATATATTTATTTATATAATGAATATATATTATATATAAATAATGTTTTAGATTCTGGAAGTATGTAAATCATGATCCATGCAATCATATGAAGAATAACAAGTCCATACACGTATGATAAATGAAACGATTATTACCCAAAACGTTTCTTTAACAAGGAATTGACAAATGAACAGGTAATATAAAGTCATAAGTGAATCATATATGATATAATAAATATTATTATGGTTATTTTAAATTTTAATAATATGTTTAAACCCACTATATAGGAGTTTCAGACACATACCGACGAAATCGGACCTAAGGTAAGGGATAATTTTGTAGTCTCATTTTTATTCGAGATTCATTATATGTAAGTATTTAATGGGGTTATATTTATCATCCATGTTCATGTTTTCTAAAAATGTTTTTATAAAATTTTTACTATTCATCTATGTATGTTTAGGGTCATTTTTACCCATTTTTCTCTTTTAATACATGGTATGGAAGGAATCTTTCTTTTGTTAACCATACGAGGTAATTTTTGACTTTTCTGACTAAAGTACAAGGATAATGTTTTTTAACTTATATGACATGAATGTATTTTTACAGTTTCATGACGTGTTATTTCCATGAAGCTTTCTCTACACTATGTCAAGTTTATTTTCAACTAAATTATTTTCTTTTAAATTTTCACATCATTTTGAGAAAAGAACACATTTTTGAAGAAGAAAGGATATTTTTTCTCAAGAACTGAGTTCAAGTGGTTTATCAAAATTTTTTTCCATCTAAGATTATATAGTGTTATGTTTCTAATACTATTATTAATTTTATTTGATTGTGTTTATTATGTAAGTATTTTTATGAATTCCATTTATCTTATATGGATTATATTATGATGAAATGATGTTTAAGAATCCCATTTTATTTCATGGGTTATTCTATGATGAATGATTTATGTTTTTGTGGAACATGTAAGAATGATTTCATTATGATATGGGTGGGAAATATATCTCCCTCCAATGCATTGGGTAAAGATTTATATCTAATGAGATAGAAATGGCTGGAACAACAAGTAAATCTGGTTCAGCAATATAGGGCTAGAAAAACAAGTAAACCTGGTTTAGTAATGGACTTAGTCCACTATGATGGTCTTGGAAACAATGCCTTGGATACTATAAAAATAATATTATGTGATTATTACTTTTCCACCATTAAATGTTTTATGCCAATGATATTATTTAATGGTTAATGTTCCTTTATTATTTAGGCTTTACGTACTACCAATATTTATTCCATGACTCAAGAATTTTATGTTTAAACTTTATGTTTATGTTTTTAAGTTCAAATTTATATGGTTGGTTTTTGTTTCTCCATGTTTACCATCACTAAGAATTTGAGATCACCCTTTTTTTGTTTTATTTTTCCCAAGATATAAAGAAAGGATTTAGGTAGGAAAACAAAAGGGGAATATCATTATGGGAGATGTTGAAGATGTTTCACCATGATTAGAAGATTAAATTCCATGTTTTAAAAGACGCTAAAATAATACAGTCTTTGGGAATTTGTTTGTGTCATGTATTAAGTATTCTGAAAAATAAATGTAATGTCCATGTACACCAATATTTGGTCTCTAAATTCATCTATAAGCTCCTTATTTATATCTAGAATATATGGGATACATATACTTGTAACAAATTTCAATACACCTTCTTGGTCAATATTGAATTCAGGAAACTTCCCTTTTTTCATAGTATCTATCTTATTTTTCATAAAAGGATTATCTCCTTGAAATTTATTGATCTTATATAGTAATATCGATTGATTAATCATTTGAGATAGGATTAATGGTTTCCCTTACCTTAGAAATATCATGTCCAAGGTTACTAGGTCCTTGATCAATGGATCTCATTCAATCATCATCATTGTAAGAACTCCAAGATCTTTCCAACTTAGTGCATATGTGACTTTGTTCTATATTTAGTGGTAATAAATAATTAAACATTTATAGTATTTAAGAAGATCTAACCGTCACCTTTTTCTTATGATCAACTCCTTCTGTGTTAATATATACTTCAAACTTTTGTGGTCTCTACAAATATCACACTTTTCACCATTAAGATAGTGTCTCTATATATTTATAGAAAAACTGATTATAGCTAACTATAGATCATGGGTAGGATAATTATGTTTATGAGTCTTTAACTATCATAATATATATGCAATAAATTTTTAATTTTTCATGAGTACACATCCAATCCCATTTAAGGACACATAACTAAAAATGAAAAATCCTTCCTCATTATAGGGTAAAGTTTTTATATGTGCACTGGAAAACCCCTCTTCAGTTCTGGGAAAAATTCTTCATAGTACTTTTTTTGAGATAAACACAACCCCCTTTAGAGTTAACTTAGTGTATTAAAAATCTATAAAATTTCTTTCACAAACTTTCTATAGTATCCGGCTAAACCAAGAAAACTACGAATAACCGTTATAATTGTAGGACATGGAAAATCATCTACAGACTTTGTATTTTCTTGATCTAATGAGATTAACTCATTGGTTATGAAGTTACCCAAGAATGAAAATTATTGTAACTAAAAATCACATTTTCTAAATTTTCCAAAAAAAAATATCTTTAGAGTTTTTAATATGACTCTTAGATGATCTTCATGCTCCTTGAAGATTTTTGAATATATCAAAATATCACCAATAAAAAACACCAAGAAATTATCAAGGTAGTCCATAAAGACTCTATTAATCAAATCCATCAATATGATAGGATAATTAGTCAATAGTATGGTCATAACAACAAACTCCTAATTCCAATATATTCTTTAGAAGGAAGTATTTTGGATATCTTCTTTATTCACCTTCAATTGATGATACCCATAGAAAATATGGATCTTGAAAAAAAGTTAATCTCCATGAAGCTAATCAAAAAAATTATCAATTCTTGGAAGTGTATATTTTTTATTAAATATTATGCCATTAATTTCTCTATTATAGATGCATATACAAATTGATCTATCATTTTTATTTAAAAATTGAATAGGTTCTCCCTAAATATACACGATTGGATGAACAAAACCCTTCTATAAAAGATCTCCAAGTTTCTTATTTAATTTATCTTACTCCATGTATACTATTCTATTTTGGTTCTTTCTTATTTTCATGGATCTAGGTATGAGTAAAACTGAGAACTCTACCTCCCATTCACGGGGATATCCCAACAAATCTTTGGGAAATGCATCAATATATTATTCAAGAACTGATAGACCTTGCATCCTTAGGATTCCTATTTCTTCTTCTTCCCCACCAATAATTTTCTTAAAAAGGAAATAGTAGGTAGTTCTTGGAAAGACTTGGGCTTGGAAATCTCTCCTTTAAAGATGATCGGAGGTTTTCCTTTTAATACTACTAAAATATCATCACTTATAATGTTGATCATGATATTATTCTTTGAAAACCAATCTATCCCAAGTATTATTTAAAACTCCTCAATCATAATGATCATTAATTTTATAGATATATCGTACTCACCAATGTTAATAGGGTAGTCCCTGTATAACTTTAATGAATGAATAGTTCTTCTATAATTTTTAATAAAAAATATACCATTATAAGTTCAGGTATTAACTTTATGTTCTTAGAAAACTTTAAATAAATAAAATAATTCATATAATTAGAAAAAAATGTACTTTATTCATTTGAGTGTTCGATGAGTGTACCTTCCACAAAATAATTTAGAGACTCAACCTCAGAAATCATAATTTAAAAATCATGAACTTTATCCCATGTAATTTTTTGGGTTTTATGTTGGTTTCCCACTATAATATTTTTTTTGGACATTGGTTAGAAAAATTCCCAAGTTCCCTGCACTTGAAGCATTGTATAACAGGCTATGATTTCACCATATTCTATTTATCATTAGCATTTAAATACTGAGTGTTTATATATCTATAATATTTTTGAGGTATATCTAAATCTCTTCCCCACTTATATCACATTATACTTCCTTTAAAACAATTCCACAAATGCATATTCCCACACTTGTTGCACATGGGATGTTGTACTTTCTTCTCATTCAGATTCTTCCCAAATTATTTTCCCATATTTCGATTATTTTCATTCTATTGATGAGTCATTGGGAAACTTTTAACACCCATTCAACTTTGTGATCACACCAAAATATATATTAATAACTCCTAGAGTCTTAGATTTCCAAATCCTTGAGTATATAGGGTATTGGTCTTTTAAATAATTGACCGGTATTCTCGTTAGAATTGATGAAAAATCTAGAAGTGCAACATGCATACCTTGTAAAGAATATCCCATAATTCCCAACCAACTAATTTTATATTTATTTAAACTCGATAAATTCCCTCTATATTTTGGGTTTGAGGGTGTAAGGAAAATTCATTATGAGAAAGGCCTTTATGAAGTCCTCCCATCCCACAGAGACTGCCTCATCCCTTGGATTTTTGTTCATGATCTGTTTCCACAACTGATTAGCTTCTCCCTCTAGGTGATACAATGGAAATTGGAACTTCTATTTCTTAGAAAAATGGTGTTAAAAAATATTTATTCTATAGTATTGATCAATTCTTCTTGATTAGTGGATCGTATGTTACACTAAAAAAAGGTAGTCATTGACGTATAAAGGATTCATCTACCATTTGTTACTTCATATTGTAGAAGGATGCTCCCCAAGGTTTCGTTTATTTCATGATTTGAGTTAAATTATTTAACATTGTTGTGAAGTTTTCAAATCCATATCCCCCCATATTTTTAAGGCCTTTATCACATTATTTGTTTCATCTGTTGTTTTCAAGCATCCTTCTATTTCCTGCCATTTTTTTCAAGAAGGAGAAAACCTAAGTGAGAAATTGGTCAATATTGGGAATATTATAATAAAAATTATAAGGGAAATATTAATCTTAAAATTCTTATGTATCATTATTTAGGATTATTTACTTCAATATTAATAAAAGTTTTAAATTATATTTATACCTTTCTTAATGATTTATACAAGCATGTGACTCACTACACAATATCCCCTATAAGTTTCATTCTAGTAGTGCAGCACTGCCCATTGTCATGCACTATTTCCCAATTAAGTACACCTAAATATGGTGTTTTTAGGGTTTTTTACACTTGGTATATATATGCCAGATCCACATCCACTTTTATTATATAGAGAGATTTATTTTATTAGAAACCACTTATTCCATACATCCACAAAGTACCAGGAAGTTTTCAAATATTTAGGATAATACCTAGGGATTTTAACAATGTCTTATAATCTTAACTTATACAAATAACTAAACCATACTTTTATACTAACTATGGAAACCCACCATTTTATTTCACAAAATTTTCACCATATGGTATAACATTTAACAATACAGATGATCTTATGAGGTTTAGTGTCTTGGAAACTTAGAAGACAATATATCGAAAACATAAATAATTCTTATAATACACTTTAAATACTTCTTCATAGGATTATACTAAGTTAATTTTATTGTATATCATATCTTGGGGACATACATCAAAGAAAGTGGTGAATATAAATCCCAATAAGGGAATAAACAATGAAGATACTTAGCATGTGAAAAAAGATGAATATTAATAATGCATGATCATATGAACATGGGGAATATCATAACAAAGAGACCATGAATCATAACATGTAAATTTGACTACAATATAAAAAATATACATTCATAAGTATATCACCATGGTTTATCACTCGAGTGTCATAACTCACAATTATCAAGGTTGTTTTCCAAGGTATCATAAAACATTTTATCTTTAGAGATTAATTCTTTACCCTATGAATTAGAGTGAAATAATGGAATAACCTTTATATATATATATATTAATTTATGTGATCCAAATTTATCATAATAAATCATTTCATCAATACCCTATGGAGAATAAAGAATGGGTTTAATATAAAAACATTAAGTACATAAGTTCTAAAAGACTTGAAAATTACATCATTTTAACCCATGAAAAGGTAATGTGAGTTACGTAAATGTAAATCCTAGAATAAATATATTATATTTACATATATTTGAATTCCCATAGTTAAAAATAGGTTTTTTTATTCACAATATTATTTCGTGAAAAAGAGAAAAATTAATGAAATGATTTCAATAATATAATAATATGCAACATAAATTAAAGGGAGGGAATAATGAGAGAGAAAGTAGGTATACTATTGAAATTTTTTTGGGGAATTATATGTAATATAAAATATTCATAAAATTAAACATGCCTTGAAATTTTTAATACTCATGAAAAGCAGTACTTGAATGAAAAAGGGATAAGAGGAGAATTCCCTTACACTGAATATTTGTTTCCAAAAAATTGAGTCCAGAACCTTGACAGATTTAGGGAACATTATAGGGACTATTTGGGAGGGGAAATGACCATAAAATTGTGGATTGAAAATTTGGAGTGGAGAGGAATGGCTAATGGGTTGTATTTATACTTAAGGAGGGGAGAGTTTTAAAGGATTAAATATTGGTTATTTTATCATATAAGTGAACAAATTTTGTGTAAATTGAATTAAAAAACAATTTATGGATAATTAATGTGTGGGATACTATTTTTGGACATTAATTTCCTTATAAAGTTGAACCATACCTTCCTTTAAACCCAATCAATGTGTAAGTTCTAAAAAATAAATTTTATTTAAAAATTAAATTTTTGATTTTAAAAAGTACAAATTTATAAAATTAAATTGTAATTTATAAATTAACTTTTATAGTTATTAAATGAAATTTTAAATAATAAAAATGTTTCACAAAATATTTTTTCATGCTGGAAAAATAATTATGTAATAAAACTTGTAGTGCTCTTAAAGCAACAATTTTAACATTTTTCCAAAAATTCAACTTTGTCATAAAATTAAAAAAACAACCCTAAGATAATTTTGATGTTATGAGTCAAAAAATGATATTTATTTCATCAAAATAATTTTCTGAGGATAAGAATTTTAACTTTTAAATAAATCATTATTTTAATAAAAATTGACAATTTAGTTGAAAAATAAATTTTCTAAAGATTATAAAAATTACTTAAGGACATATTAAAATATATTATAATTTGAAAATAATTTTATAAGATGAAATAAATCTTTATTTACAACATCAAAATAAATTTTTTAAATATAATTTGTTTATATTCTCTAAAAATATTTTTTTTGATTATATCATTAAATAATCTCGAGGATCATTTAAATGTGTTTTTGTAACCATCAATAATAATGGAATTTTTTTTTATTAAATTATAGTCATAATATTAATCAACCATATTAGCTAGAGAACATAAATATAGATGATCATATTTCCCTATAAATACACCATCATTCTTACAATCCATCATTCACTTCTATTCGAATCAAGCTTCAATATCATCTCCAAAATGAATATTGTATTAATAACTATTTTTCCTATGTTAAATTGATGTTTGTGGGTGCAATGATTCTAGGGGATCAAATTGGATCAGATTTTTATATTTCACTGTATTTATCCACCATTTTTTATGATATTGGGTGTATTTTTAGACTAAATATAATATTCTTAAATAAATAAGTACTGTGTTATTGGTTTCATGTATGTGTTTTCTTCCCATTACTACTCCTAGTTGTGCTAATTAATGAAAAAAATGATGTTAATTGAAATTTTAAAGTCTTTTAATGTGATTATATTTTAAAATAGAAAAAAAAATTATTGAGAGGTAAGAGATCCATTAATAAAAGAAAAACATTTTTCGGTTTGTTATATTTATGACTCAGTAAATCTGTCATACTATGTTGTTTATATATTATTTAGTGGGAAATAAATATTTGGAGTTTGGGGAGCCATTTTTGATTATTTTGATCCTTTATATATAAGGATTAGGAGGCTACTATGGGATAAATTATTCAATACACAATTTTGAGATCTCCTCTCTCCTCTACACGACATTATATTGAGATAATTCCTTGTTGTAAGAAATCAATCAAAGACCTACATCATGGATCAATGGAATGGTGTAATGGTGATCATAATGACATATAAGACATCATTAAATCTACAAACTAGTTTCTATATTTCTATGATTGATGATCCTATAGAATTTCAAATCATGTTTGGATAATTTATAGGGACCTAGATTTGGTTGCTTTAAGAAACAATCATCGATGATGAATAGTTTATTAAAATATCATTAAATAGAATGAGGTAATATTTGAACTATTTTTTTATACTTAAAATTCATATTGTGGGTTCCTCGGGCCTTCTTACTGAGCTTCGTATCATCGGTGGTGATGTAGTCAAAATTTATCAGGTGATGAGCAATTTTAAATCCCTAACCCAACTTCTTCCATTTTGTGACCCGATACATTTAGAATGCTTGGGGAATATGAATAGTTTACACACTAAAGTTCCCAAATAGGTTAATGAATTCAGTGATGTTATGATTGGGGCTTACACTAGATATAAGGGCCATATAAGGAGTATTCCGAATTCATAAAAATGGTTACAATAGGAGAGATACCGAGTCATATTCTTCTGCTATCCTAGGATACATGATCTAATATATGTCTCAATAGAAGGTGTATTTTGTGGCTTACACCTAGGTAGAGGTCATGATACATATTAATGTTCCATAAAAGGGGTAGAAAGAGAGGATTGAGTGCGGATTATACATGTTTTACCCTAAAATACATTTTTTTAAAAGGGGTGAAAATAGGAGATAAAGTGGGGCTTACACATGAGATTTCCAAGATACCTTACCTAGTAGATGAGTCTGGTGAGGATATGTTTCCTAGATTACTACTAGGAGGAGGAATATACATAATAATCAAGATAAATGTATCAAATAAAGGTCTATTAAGAAACCAAGATTAATATATCAAATTAAGATGAACATGGAAACTAGGAGGAATATATCCATGCAAGGTGTATATTGATAACATGGATGGGTATATCGACTCAAGCATAATAGTGATAACCCAGAGGGTTATATCGATATGATATAATGATAGAACCAATAAGAGTATATAAATTTAAGGTAAATGTGTGGGCCTTATAAATAGGTTCCATCCAGATGCACCTAACCTGGTCAGTGACTCAGGTGAAGATAGGGAGAACTAGGGGATTAAAAAAAGAAGGATTCCCTTATATAAGGAAAACAAGATGAATATATCAACTAAATGTGTTTTATGAAAATAAGAAAAATATATTAAATCAAATTTTTATAAGAATCCATAATAAGTATATCGATTAAATTAATTATATAATATTAAGGATAGGGTGTCATAAAAAATATATCTGACCTAGCTAGAAAAATTCAGAGTGAAACTATAAATTTCTCATAGGGGCCAGTGTCAAATGTGAAGGGGTCAGGCTAAAGTCTTGGTGGCACATACCATTAATGATCATGACTAGGGATGTTTGGGAATATTCCCCTCAATTTGGAATTATAAGATATGGGTGAAAATATATTTTTGATTCATGTTATATAGAATTAAAGTGCTTTGTAAGGGAGTACATGGTTCACATATGAGATTTCTCAAAGGAATGGACGTATATAAATGGAAACATAACACTTAACAGAGGTCAGTGAATATAGTGTATCCACATAAGGATGTCTACAAATAACATTCTCATGGAGATGGAAACATAGCTTGGCCTACATATGGTTGTTCGCACAAGTATTGATGTATAGAATTGGACACAAATGATTGTTTCATTGTGAATGGATGCCACATAGTATACTTCAAAAAAGACCTTTATGAATGTGGTTAATGAAGTCTCTCAACTATACATGATTTTATCTCAATAATTTACTTGATTTGGTTTTATGGGAGGGTGAGTCCTGTTTAAGAGTTGTTATTTTTTTTAATTTGTTGGTATTTATAAGTAGAAATATATAACTGCTTTAAAAAAATGATGTCTATATAGTGATTTGTGAATGGATTATTCACGTAACAATTTCCATATAGTGCTATTTAGATAGAACTTTGTGAATGTATTTCTTTATGCTTGGGAGTCCATAAAATGAAACCTGATACTACAAATTACTTTGTTTCATGGAATGAAGGTTGTTTCAAAAAGAAGTAGATTTTATTCACAAAGAAAATAACATTCTTTGTGAAATTCAATTTTTACCATGATTGGTAAATAAAAATTCATTATGGGAGGGTTCAAATGGAAACCACATGAAAAAAATAAATGGTTCTTTGTGAGAGGAAATTTGATTCATGAATCATTTGAGTTTCTTCACAAAGGAAAAAAATTTCTTCATAAATGAAAAATATTTCTTCATAAATGAAGAAAATTTCTTCATGCATGGAAGAAAATGGTTTGTGGGTGAACTAAAATGTTTCATGGTAATTTAACATTTATCAATTTTCCTCCATTATAAAATGATTTCCAAATTATATTGACCATAAATGTTGGATTCTTAAGTCTTTTTGGGCTCATGGACAATAAAATATAAGATCGCAAAGTGAACTATGCCCATGAGAATGGGGTATAACCCCTATAGACTTTTGTAGTCCAAAATACCCCTAGAATACATCCAAAAGGGGGTTTTAAGAATTATAAACTCTTTTACATTAGTGATGAGTGAATTGTAATACCTACTCCTACATAGAGTTTCTCAACATCATTCCACTAGATTGGGTAATGATTTTAAAGGATCTCCATCCATTATTCTGTGAGTATTCATTCAGCATATGGAAATCGCATTCAACTATTCTCTTTCTATGTAGAAAATTTTCTATCAAACTCAAATTATAATTTCTATATAAGGATCATATCATGCAATATATGGAAATGTTCATTGAACATGGTTTTTGATGCTAAAAAATGGGTTGTGTGAATTCAGTGAGTTTTTAATCAAAATAAGGGTTAAATTTCTCACATTTAGAGGTGAACTATGTAAATTATTGTTCTCTTTGTCTTATAATGTGTTTAAATTTTCATGGAAACAAAAAATAACCCATCCTAACCGGTGGTGATGGATATTTTTAAAGAAACATAAAAATAAATAATTTCAATGAGTCACTGCCATTGTTATTGATCAATTAGATCCTATAGGTGGTAAAAAAGTTATATCAAACAAGGTTTCCTTTATTTTTTTTGGATATTTAAATATTTAATTTTTAACTCTCTATCAAGTAGATAAATTAGTTACTAATTGATCTTATGTAATATGAATGATTTTAATTCACTGAACAACATTGGGATTCCTAAATTTATGGGAATTTTTTTCATGTATGGAATGATTTTATGTTTTGATAAATTAATTTTATCTATTATAATATTTTTGGAGGTAAAAATGAAGGATTTATTACATGTGTGGTTGGAAATTACATAATATCTATATAAAAAAGGATAATGGAGAATGATGGTTGAACACAAAATGTTTTTCTCCTCTCATTCAGAAATATAATTTTTGAAGGTCAAAATAGTCAAAACATAAAAAAATATTTAGGTCAAACTAGAGAATATATATAAAGTAAAAAATTCAACGTGCTTTAGAAAATGTTGTAGGTTTGGTGAAATAAATATAAAGATATCCAGATTCATGATTATGTAATTATATGTAGCTTATTTCCCAACATTAATGAATTTTTGAGCACAATCAGAGGCTATAATAAGAAGTTGAGAGACTAAATAAAGAAGATCCTGGGAAAATTACCTTTCATATTTTTTGTGAAAGTATCCACTCTATATGGAAGATATATAGATTATATAACTCTTTATGGAATGCAAAGTATTATTATATCTTATTAAATGTGGAAAGATAATGTTGTTTATAAAAATTAAATGAGTGTAAAAGTGATTTCATTAAAAGATTCAAAACCTATGAAGTTGAGAAAGATTTCTGTTGTTAAAGAAAAATCATCTTTTTTAGATAATCATAAATATATATAGGTTATATTTGATAAATTAATGTTAGTTATCTATAGAAAAAATAATAAGATGTAAAATAAATACAAGTGAAATATTCATTGTTTTAGGAGTGGTGTTATTGGTAACTTTCTTCAAATAGACCAAAATAGAAAAATATGAAGATAGTGATGAGGAAGAGGTTAATCCTAGAAGTTTATATAAGAATATGTCTAATAAGACAATTTTTTGTTCCAAATATATGTTTAATAAGTTTTATAAATTTAAAAGGAGAATCATTCTATCAAAAAAGGTGAAGGTAGTGAAGATGAATAAGAAGTTGAGACTTCTTGAGATGGAGATGGTGAAAACTTACCATTGAAAAAGTAAATGGTGAAATTGATTCCCATGAATAAAGAAGCTTTAAAAATAAACAATAATATACTATTATGGGATTTATTTTGAAGAATTAATTTAAATAGTTTATCTAAAAAATCTATAAATTGAAAAAAGAAATTAGAACTTTGAAGAAGGATAATTAGTTATCCAATAGCAAGGAATATATTTTTACTGAAGAAACATATAAATTCATAAAGAAGATTGATGAAATAAAGTGTTTTCATGAGACAAGTAAGAATCTTAACATCATGAGAGAATAAATTGTAATTAAAGAATAAAATGAGTCTAAATATATTAAATAGATATTTATCAAAACAAAATAAGAATAAAAGAAATTCTGATCTATATTTCATATATTTTTTTTTCATAATCTACAAAATTATTTAATAAGAATGATTTTTTTAAAGTTAAAAAAAATCATCTAATAAGTGTTAAAATATTTTTGAAAATGTTTATGAATAATTAAGGAAAATTATGAAATTCATGAAAACTATGTTTATGTCTAAATCAGGTGACACTCATAAATCTAGAAATTATTGGAAACTCAATTCACTTATAAAACTATTACAAATTCCAACTCTATAATTTTTGGGAAGAATTATAATGTGAATAATAATATTTCATGAGTTTTGAATAATTTTGGTTCATATAAGGGATCCATGACTGGTGACTCAAAGAAGGAAGGGAGAAAACTCAAAAATTCTAGACAGTATGCTGCTTATAATGGTAAGTATGATTTATATGGATTTTTATGGAATTATATGGTATTTAGGAATATGGAAATGTTGTTATGGTTTAGCTAAAATCTTCATTTTATGATTTTTAGGATTGGGAATCAAGGATTTAGGGGTATTCATGCCCTTCGATAGATGAATATCTAAAAACTGATTAAAAATTTTGATGTGAAATATTCTAACATGTTTGATATTATTAATGAATCCCATGGAAGGTGTGACCCACTTGGTAACCATGAAAATTAATTCCTCAATCTTTGACCAGCCTAGAAAAATTGATTTTCTATACTCCAAATCTTCAAGGTAAGAAGGGAAAATGAATGGATAATAATTTTCATTTTTAAGACTAACTCAATGCATTGAAATGTTATTGTTTATGGATCATGGAAAATGGGCGATCAACACATATAAAAGAAGAATTTATACTCCTAAAAGAAGTTTAAAAGTTAAATGATGGCTTAGTGGCCCTTGTATATGATGGGTCACTAAAATTTAATATAGTAGGAACAACTGTTATTGAAAAAGAAATTTTAAAAATACTATTTAAAGTTGATGGATGTAAAAAAACATGTTAAGTGTTTCTCATATTTATAATTAAGGAAATAAAGTAAATTTTAATAATGATGTATTATTTTTCAATAACATTATATATTTAATATTTATCACAAGAGGAAATCAAACTATATGTAATTTATTTCAATTTATCATACTGAAAATTCATTTTATTCCTATCATGAAAGAAGAAAATTGGTTCTATAACTAAAATCTTGGTTATCATGGAAAAAGAAATATGATTAAGTTAAATCCTATAAAATTGGTTTAGGAAGTTACCAGGTTGAATAGAGAGAGAGATTGGATGTTCTCATCATGTCAAATAAGAAATATTTCAAATTCAAAACCCAAGATAGGGTAAATTAAATCAACCCATCCATTGGAAGTAATCTATTCAGAATTATGTGGAACCATTATAAAAAAAATAAAAAAATGGGGACATGTAATTTATTTATTTTATTGATGATTTTTCTCACATTACATGAATTAATGTTTTGAAACATAAATCAAAGGATCTAATATACTTTAATATTTTTAAAACATGTTTATAGCTAGGGTGTGGTTACTCTGTAAAGAAAATCCGAACCGATAATGGTCATGGGTATACTAAGCATAGATGTGCAGATTTTATTGAGAAACATGGTATTCATCATAAACACAGTGCACCATATAAAACATATAAAAATGGTTTCTTATAAATAAATAATAGTTTTTCTTGTGGAGAAATATAAAATATTTTTATTGAGCATGATACCTCTCAACATTTTTGGAGATGAGTAGGAGGAGTAGAAATTTATATACAAAATCATTGTTTTTATTAACCATGTTCTAATTTCACTCAATATAAGACATAATAAAAGGTGAAAATAAAAGTAAAAGGTGAAAATATGGGAAATTTTAAGCCATGATTTGTAGTTTGAATCATTCTTGGATGTTAACCTTATAGGATTAGATACCATTTATACATCAAAGGGACTATAAATATTTTTGATAAACATTATGTAATAATTTTGGAACATTAAAATACTGATTTTATACATGAAAATGAATGTCCTTAATTGATGAAGATATTGTTTTTACTAAACAGCCTAAATAAATTTCAAACAGAATTGAAAGTGTTGAAAATGTATTGGATATACAAGAAGATTCATCAATTTCATGTGATGAGTAACAATCCAATTCATCTCATCCAGTCAACTATCTTATCATGATGTTGGATATTATTTTAAAAGGGAGATAAAGGAAAAGGAAACATAAATATATTTTTATATTCTTATGTTTTGATTGAGACAATGTGTATTTTCATTGGGGGAGTATCCATTTTTATATGGTTCTCCTTAGGGGGAGTATATATTTAGAGAGATTTATTAAAAGTGGTATGTAATGATCTCAACATTATTTGTGTGTTAACTAATTTAGTTGTTTTTTGAAATTTTATATATGATTTTTTTCTTTAACAAGTTCAATAAAAATTTTGATTATAATGAGGGTGGTGATGAAGTTGTTCTTTAAAAAAGCATTGATTCTTATATGTGATGATGAAGTACTGAATAAATAAATTCTACATCTATAAATTATTATCAAGCGACATCATTTAAAAAATGGGAATCATGAAAATAATGTTTCAATTAATTTAAACATTTATCATTTTTTTGAAGTCATGAAATTTTTATTCAATATTGTTTTTTCATACACCATTTTTAATAAATTAGTATTAAAAATATTTAGCGATGATACATTTTTATGAATTTAGTTCCCAAGAGTGATTTATGTTCCATGGTTGGAAACAAAATCCAACATTGTGGGGAGGGGGGGGGGGGGATTTTTGAGACTAAGTCTTGAAATTGAAGAGCTTCCTCAAGGTTTCTGTATTAATCTAGATATGATACATTTGAGAATGATGAAGTAGATATGATTATTGCGTTATTTGTTTTCATCAAATAAATCATGTTCAAACTCAATAGATGATTAATGATTCATTTGAGGTGAATTTCATTCTAATATTTGATATTATCAATGGTTGTTTGGAATCACTTTGAGGAGATTTGGAATAAGCTTGAAATCATTTAGAGTTAGAATTAATTTCTATATTTAAATGATGGTTTTTTTATAAAGTTTATGACCTTATGAATTTTTAGTGGTTTTCATATTACATAAATTGGTTTATATAACTTCCAAAGGGATTTAATATTACTTTTATAATTTTATTTTACTTTTAAATTGATTTTTTTTGAATTTAGGTTTCACCTGAGTTATGATGTTTTTTCCTTTGACTTGGGATAAAATCGTATGACCTTATCCATTTTTAATGAATATAGAATATTTTTTATAAATTCATTCTATTTTTTATGACATTAAATATTTTCTTAAAACTTCGCAATTCATATAAAATTATAGTTTTCCAATATTTTTCAAAGGTTATGATATTTTTTTAAGATTTCCACATTCTATTTGAATTACAGATCTATTTAAATTTCAGGAAGTAAACTTCATAAAAATTTAATTTTTTAACATTTAATATATTATGAAATATGAATTAGATCATTATTTAAGAGCTAATATTCATGAAGTAAATGTCAAAAATTAATGAGAATTATTGTGAATAATGATATTGAGTTTGTTTTTCTAGTTCAGTAAGTATTTGATGTATGGTATTCTCTACATATAAAAATGGATTCCATACTTATTGGAGTTATCGAATGAAGAATTAATTATTCCATAAAAATTATCAGTCAGAATTTGGGCCCCCATAGTGGATTTCTATTCCACCAATGAGAAATGGAAACCCCCATGTGGGAATTTTGGTGGATGTAGTGGATTTCTTCAAGGTGAGAATTGATGTTTTATAGGTGTAAGAGAAAATAGAAAAGTATCATTGGTGATATGAATTTGAAAGGATGTTTATCCTAGAGATTCTATGTACCACATTACAGAGTAAAAAAGATGGATGTTTTACTTGTTTTTTTCTCTAGAGGAGTGGAGGAATAACTCACATCATTTTTATCTCATGAATATTATTTCCACAAGAAAAATTATTTTATAAATCCATTTTATTGAATAAAATTTATGCAGACAAAAATAGGAAGAATTCCACTATTATAATCAGTTTCAAAGGAAAAATATCTAATACAATTAATATATATCATATTGTAGTTACATGAAGTTATAAAGATGAAAAACTAAAAATTTAAATAAAGAGATATGATTATTCATGAGAATTAAAATTTGAATATCTATAACTGTATTATTTTAGTTGGGAGGATAACAAAGAATGTGGTTCTTCTGGAATATTACTTCTAGGCTTATTTTATGAAAAAAATACTTATCAAGAAAAAATAGGTTGATAAGAAAACAATAAAAAATATATCAAGTGAGTAGGACATTAAATTAAAAGTAGAAAGAGTAATTAGAGGTATAAAAAACAATATACATATTCTAAATAATTATTTTCTTAATATAGAAATAGCCATCTAGTGTAGTTACTTCTTACAGTGTTATGTATGAATGATGAAGAGGAAACTTTTTGTTGGGTAAGAAAAAATGAAGAAAATGAACAATGAACACCTGATATTTTTATATAAGTATATATGAAGAATAAATATGAGGTTTTAGAAATATATTTGATCATTATAAAGTTAGGGATACAATGAATCATAGTTAAGAGACATGAAAACATGATTTTCATGGTTAAACCCTACAAATTTTTACTCATAGGTGAATTCTAGTGGGTAGTGTGGTTTTACTATGTTATGAATCATACCAATTATCAACCTTACCATATTGATAAGTGAACCTTACAAATTTTTTTGAACATTGTATTGGTGTGTGTATGAACATGTGTGGAACGAGGACACCACTCATCTTAATTTTTGTTGAAGGTTTCATTAAAATAAACATAAAATGAATTAAGATCATTGATTCATCTCCATCCTTATAAGTGATCAATCAGATATTATAGTTGAAATAATATAAATCTCACTATGGTATGGTACACCTAGTGTTCCCTTCCTAGATGTATCTTCTTAAATAGATCACTAAAACATCTCTCTATAACATGTTCATGCTATCAGTTTCCAACAATTGAAACTCTTTGTAAATAACGCCTTTCAAAATGATTATTTTGATGATGATCCCTAGTTTCAATACACATTAGGAATCTCAAATAAGAGTATTTCTAGGATGAAGTGCTAGTTAATAATAAAATATAACTATTTATCTCATCATTGAATTCTGTTCGATTTGGTACACTCTAGTGGCCCATCATGCTAACTCGCATGGGGACCATGCACTAATCTACACCCCACACAGTAGTTCCAACTAACACAGGGTATCTACCAAAATTATGTTGACTATGTAATCCATAATTGAGATTTCTCCCAGTAGTATTCATGGAAATGGATGATCTGGTTAATGTGTCTTGTATAGGCTATCCAATATTTCTCACACTCCTTAGAAATTTTCCATTTCTAAATCCCTTTGAAAACTCAATACCCATGTCCAGTGATTCTTTCTCTTCTTATTCAGATCTTAAAAGAATCATCTATATTTTTTAATTATTATCATAAATATAATGGATAAATATTATCAAATTACTTTATCATAGATGTATAGAAAATATATTATAAATTCTTTATGGGACTTATATAATTTAAATATCATTTTCCTTTAATATAAAGAAATATTATAAAACTTACAAATTAAAAAACACAATTTTTCAATTAAATTATGACAATAAATTTCACAAAACTTTATAAGAAAAGTCTTCCAATGTTTTCACACATAATATATATTTCCTTATTATTGGGATATTCTTAAAAAAAATATTGTTCAAAAACCATTTTCCATGTTATTCTTCTTCACTGCAATTATCCTTTAAAATATTGATATAGAACTACATTGATACCTCAATCCCATTTAAAATCCTCAAAAAAAATATAACACACACAATGTGTGATCGATAGTTTCCCCCTTTTTATTTTATTTTAAATAATTTTAAATGATATACCAATATATATTCTTAATTTATCATTAAATCTTTTATTTCATTATCTCCCACTTTCTCATCAAAAATTTCATTTTTCATTCTCTATTGATTTTTCAAAATAAATAAAAATTACTTGAAAGAGAGCATGGTATCACATCATATGTCAGTAATGTGTCATCAACCATTCCAATCTAAGTCTACATGATCCATGCTTAGTGTATAATATTTTTTTTAATTAGATAACAATGTTATCCATTATGAACTGAATTTTTATACTAACTAAAATGAGATACTCATTAATATTATTTGAAATTATAAAATTGATTTTAGGATAATATAAATAATTAATACCAATTTAAATACAGATTCTTTGAAAATTTAATCCTAAATATTCTATACTCAGTTCAACACTCTGGTCAAAACATTCATGTACAAAAGTGACCATATTTCTCTCATATGAAAGACCTGTATCATTTTTGAATCATTTAATTTTATGCCACTGAATAAATAAAATTCACCCCCAATGTTAGGATATTATTATAATTACATATTATGTGAGGCTAATAAATCATGCAATGTTAATGAGATTTGATCAATCACTTCCTCGAATACTTAGATTTTTTTTTTAAATTATAATTCTGGTAGTTTTTTGTTCATTCTGAACATGTATCCTTTTCAAATAGGCACTAAAAGTAGTCTTTATTATTGTGGAACTCTTCCATAGAAATATTTCAAGATATTCCTAGTAGATAGTTCACCAAAATTAATATATTAATTTGGATTTATATATTTAAAAACCTTCAAATATTAACCATAGATGATATTTTTCAATATATATTCCTAATAATAATAGATGGATCATTATAGGATTGGATTATCATTTTCTTGTTTTCCAATGTGGATATAAATTTCTTTAACATTATCAAAGTTGAATATTTTCATCAGGTTTTCTTTAGAATAATAATTGATATATTAAACTATTATAGTTTCTTGTTTACTTAGAAATCATTTTTTTGGCAATATACAATTTTTACGAAGTTCTCCCCCCAAGAATATGATTCACCTTTAATTCCCTACATGTAAGCACAAATTACACACAAAATGGTTAAGGGAAGAAGGTGAAACTCTATGCTTCTCCCCATGAATATAAAGTTTAGAGGATTTTATCAACCAAGACTCTCCATTATTAATGTCTCAACTTATATTTTTCAAAAATAAAATTGTTTTGGATAACATGGATCTATTATCAACTTCATATTTTTTTGTGTAGAATTAATATTTTCAATTACCTTTAGGCCTAATGATGTTTTCTTCTTTTTTTAATGATTAATCTTGTTCTAGTGTAATTTTTAATCCTATTTTAGTAATGTGTCCACCTTTATTAAATATCCAATGCAACTCTTCTTTTAAATCCAGTTCTATCATTTATTGAAAACCTCTCTTGAAATTTTGGTTCTTCATATGGAAGCTTTTATATTCCTTCATCACTAGATCTTTATTGTGATTGTTCATTTTTTCTTTTCTTTATCTAAATATATTTTCCAAATAATAAAAAATTATTTAGATAAATTAACATATTTTCTAAATACTAAACATTGATTATTCTTGAGAATTTGTTTATTAACATCACCCTTTTTAGATGCAATACCTGTTTGGATCATTTTGGACCATTTTGGACCAAATTATCTTTTTTATTGGAGAAGGATGAATAATAAATATTTTATAACAACTTTGGAGTTTTATAATTTGAAATATTATTTTTTTTCATCACAAAGATATCTATACTTCCTTTTTCATCTTTTGGAATATTCATTATTCTTTATTCCTTAACACATACTCAGATGAACATTAATCACTTATATAAACACTTCCATTAAAAAAATCAAACATATTTTTAAGAACTTTAAATTTTTATGATATACGTAGATTTATCCATTTAATATATAGTTGTTATAGTACTTTAATTTTTATTCCCCTTGAAATATAATTTTCCTATGCTTTTAATATTTGTGGTTTTTAAAAAAAATACAATGAATTGTTCCTAAACATGTTACAATACCAGTATTTTCCAAAAAATATTGATCTTGTTTTCTAGATAGCATACTATTTTGAATTTCTAGATTTTATGGAAGGATGATTTTGGGGATTATATAGTACTAATAGGGCTTGTATTGGGAATAAATAACTCATACTACTTCTTATATCCACTATAGACATGGTGGTAGGATTATCTTCACTTTTATTTATACATATTTATATATATACTTAATATTTAATATTATATAATTTATGAAAAAACATTAATTTAAAAAATTACATTTAGGTATGGATGGAAAATTATTATTAGACTCTTCATAATTATGATCAAAATATTATGTAATGAAATTATTTACATAGAACATAGTTCTTTTAACATCAAAATCTTACATATTATAGTTTTTGTCAATATCCCTTTTGAAATTAATTGTGAAGATACAAAATGTGTCTTTGCGAGGTTGGCCACATTAAATTCCATTACTAGGAACTTCATATTGAGATAATTACTCTAATATTAAATGAATGAAACTATTTATTCATAGTTTTTCCTTTTTTATCACAACTTCTTTATCAATAATTTTGACCTTCTAATATAAGATAATGTCATTCTCCTTGATTTTAATGGATTTAATATCTAGTTAAAAATTCACTACATCAATGATGCTTTTATAATAAATTTCCAATACATGGATCATCTCCTTTAGAGAGCTCATTATCTCATTAGATTCTTGAAATTCATTAATCAATTTAATTTCATGCTTAGATAATTTCAGTTTTTTATATAGTGTTATTATTTTAATGACTCCATCCTGTTTGGTGAGATTTTTACAAGTAAAAAACCTTTTATTATAAATAATTTTCCATTTCACCATACACATCCTCAAGCTTAGTGATTTCATATTTATTGATTTAAAAAATTCTATAAATCAAATATAAAAATTTATATAGAAAAAAATGCATTATATCCTTTAATGAATGAATACAAATGTCTATCGACAAATGATCACTCCCACTATTTCTTAGATATTATTTTGGATATTTTGAGATTGAATTTCCACCAACATATAGCACATTATTATTCCTTTATCCAATTTAGGTTTAAGGGTTGTTTAAAATCATGGCTATTGACTAAACCACCTATTCTTCTATACTTATGCAATATATATCTTCATTTTCTACATAACATGAGAAAAATTATTCTTCTTTGGGAATTAAGGTTTTATTATTAAATATATTATTTTATTTGTTTTTTCCATTCATTATGGACTTGGTATAAACTAAATTATTATAAAAAATATATAATACATATCCAAAACACTGCTACATACTTAATTTTTAAAAGTTAAATCTTCAAAGAGAACAAGATCTCAAATAACGACTCCAATTAGAGGTGAATCATGCTACGATTCTATTTGTGGGGAATAATTTAGGATGTGTTAAACACTTATATGGGGTTATGAGTTAGTTTTAGGAACTTCTAAATTTATTTTAATTTTAATCATTTTTTCTTCTTTTACCTATATAACTTGTAAGGGTGAATGGTTCCCTTGGTTATATATTAAACAGATCAAAATAAACCCACACAAGAATTATAATTTTTTTTTCTATTTTTCACCTATTAATATGATAAGGCTAATAGTTTATGTGATTCAGTGATCATAAGGACAACACTACCAAATATAATTTACTTTCTAGTACACCGAGTAGGGTTTATCCTAAAACTTGTGTTACACTATAGTCTCCTGGAAGTGTATGGCGCATAAAAAATCTTTTAAGATCCAATATGTACTTTATATGAACATATTATTAGTTAAAATATATTTTGGTAAAAATAATAGATACTTAACCAATTTATAACCCTTGATAAGTTATTTATGTGATACTTGGTCTTTTCGGCCATTTTTCTTAATCTCAATGCAGCACACAAGTACTTCCTCCTCTTTTATATATAAACCACGATGAAAAAAATATTTCCTCTTATATTAAAAGTTATAATATTTAGTGACACCTATTTTTAATAAGACAAAACTTCTTCTGTCTATGAAAATATGAAAATTAAATTTCTTGTACTTCTTCATCATCTCTTACACTGGTAGAAATATTATCCTTCTATCTATGTATCTATGGATTGAAAACAACTTCTTTTTCTTTATCTCTACTTATCTATTATTCTTAATGAGTTCACCTCAAAACCACATTGTTTATATTCCCATGATTGTATGAAAACAAAATAATAAAACATTCCACACACATTCTTCCTCATTAAGAATGTTGTTCTTCAAAACTATAGTAGAAGTGACCCCTTATATTCTCCAAAATTTAGTGAACCTAAAATGATATATGTATTTTCATAAATATATTTCCTCTATATATATTCCTTTAATACAGAAATTTTATTCAATCTGTTTATATAATTATATCTCCACACCACTTATGTTTTGATGCATGATTTTCTCTTATAATCACATAACATTATCCTCTTCCTATTCAAATTTTAATTTCAAATTAAAAGTCAAACAACCGAATTACTTCAATGGATATTCAAATTATCCTAATTTTTTTTCAAACCAATGGAATTATCAAGACCTATAAGTTACCATTTTATTATGATTAATGCCATTATATATTGATTATTATTGGATTTTTATTCAATAATCAACATAAAAACTCCACTTAAAATAGGAGCACTTCATTAGACCATGCTATCTTCTCTCACCACTATAGCATGTATTTTTCCATTTACACAATATTTTATTAATTATTCCACACTCTATAAGATTTTTTAATCCATTTATTCCTTAAAGGTTTCATATAAATCTCAAGAAATTTCAGACATGTACTTTTTTTTCAGAACACATGTTATTCCACAACATGTTGCTCCATGTTAAGGACTTATTTCCATTTATTACTTAAATCAATCAATTCCTTTAATTTTAAAACATATTAAAAATGATCACAAAATGTAAAACATGATGTGATCCTTGTGGTTTTGGATTTAAATGAATTCACATGATTTTCTCCATGAAATTGACAAAATAATAGTTTTATACAAGTTAACATTTCAGTGGTAAAACCCATTGAACATTAACAATGGGAAGGTACTCCTTATGTTCTTGTCTAAGTAATATCTTGTTATAAAGAACACCATGAATTCTCCCTATTAGTTGTTTACACTCACTATTTACAATATATGAAACTCCTATCCAATTATTCCTTGAAAAATTCTTATTTTATTTATGATCTCCCTATTTTATTGTATGGTAAAAATCCTACATCAGATTCTTTATGGGATGAAGTTCTATTTAGTAATAGATTTTTTTTATTCACATAATTATTGATTTCCATTATATTTTTCTCTATCTAATGACCCATTATATCAACATACAAGGTGGCTCAAGAACTAACTCACACCCCACAAACCTATGTTAAACAACACATAGTCTCTTACTCAACTATAAATAATGTAAAATCTGTAATTGAGATTTCTATTATGATAATTCAAGTTTGTAGTTGCGTTATTTCCTATGTATTGTATTGTTTGTAAATTATTTTTTTATACTCCTTAGAAAAATTCATTTTCTAAATTCTATTTCAAATTCAAGAACCACTCTCCACCTTCATTCCTTTTCTTATTTAAACTTCAAAAGCCTTATCCATATTTTCTCGTAAATAACATGTATGGATTTTATCATTCCTTAATCATAGGGGTATAATATATATATTATAACCTCTTAATGTGTATTCAAATATTTAACCATATATTGAATATATAAAAAAGCATCCACATTTTCTAAAGGAAAGATCCACATTTTATATATAAAATATTATAGAAAACTTCACAAAAAATTCCATGATATGAATTTTAGTATTTTCAAAACTAATATATATGACCTAATTCTGGGGATTTTCTTCACCATCAATCTTAGGATGAACAACTAATATTCCAAGCTATTCATCTTCTATATAATTTTCTGTTGATATATTGACATAAAAATCCATTGATGCATCAATCTCAATGACATTCCATTATAATAAATATAATAAAAAAAGTGTGATAAATATAAACACCATGTTTGAGTCCCTTTGAATTTGGGTTATGTCTAACACCTTGATATTAGGCCCATGAAATCTTCCTCCTCTAACACATTAATTGTTGGATAGAATTATGTATGGAATAATGGGGAATATAACCCCATGGAAAAGAGGTTGTATCTAATTCATGAGATACCATTTATGTTTTTGCCATCATAAATAATGTATCATGGTGGTAAAATCATCAATGTGAACATGGATGTGTCTTACAACTATAATAGAGTCCCATGTTTAGGAAAATCCTTGAGTGGAAAAGATTGGGAAACATGAAAGATTGTTATCCAAGATATAAAACATGAGGAAAATAAATCATCACTAGAGTCACATGGTGGACACCCTCATTATCAATGGATTATATAATTGTGAACCCCCTAAGGGACCTATCTGTTAAAAAGGATAATCAAGATGTTCCTTTTACTAATGGAATATATGATCAAAGGATGGAACTCCATAGTGCCTGAGGGATTGATCATATATGTCTGATGGTTTTTGGTGAATCCTTAATAGATGAGTGTCAGGTAAGGGACATGAGAAAATATATACTCCACCATTGAGCTTAGGGTAATCACGATACCCTATTATTGGAGTAGAATAATAGTGTTCATCCATGTAGACATGGGTGAATAGGTTCTACCAAGTGGACTTGGGTAAAGATATTAAACTAGGTGTAAGGACTGGATGAGAATTAACCGTAATAGGGAGCAGAGAAAATGAAATATCCTTAGTAAGGGGTATGAATAGGGTATCTCCCAAGTTATGCTTAAGTGAAAATTTTAACCATAGTAATGGTTAGTCAAAGGGTTTCACCATAGAAGATGTAGGGAAAAGTGGATGCCTAGGTTTAAAGGTATGGAGATTGGGTTTTACCTACTTTGAGGCTATCTTAATTTATATTAGTGTGAATATTTTTGTTTTGGGGCCTCCTAAGTGATCTAGGTGAAATATTCCCTGGTCGGTTAATTTTGGGGTCCTTAACCCATGTCATGGAGAACTTGGGGAAAAGTGATTTTTCAAAAAGGTTTTCTTACTCATGTATGACTTAATTACCCCTTCCATTACTTAATTCCCTTTGGGTTTTTACTACATAAGACACCTAAAAGGGGTTCTGGGGACCTATGTGTGATTTTTTTTGTATCAATCCATCTTCCATGAATTTAAAACAGGTCCCCTTTTATAAGAATATGTGGGGACCTAGGAGCACGAATCATGCATGGGTATATGGGAACATTACCAGTCTGATGACATGGATGCGAAACAGGGGTGTAGGATCCCTGGAACAAATACCTAGGTGTGAGTACTAGGGATCAAGGATATTTGGGTGGAGATATTATCCTAAGGACCAAGGTGCACATATTTGGGTGAGGTACTTTGGTGACTTTGTGGGAAACCATGATAAAATGGTCTTGAAAAAGAGTAGACATTAGAACTATTTGATAATTCTCTCATAAATATTTTATATACATGGTCAAAGTAACCATTCTTCAATAAAGGGAGTACCAAAAAAATTCCTCCCTCATAATTGGCTTTCATGAGAATTAAGTAGATCGAATTCTATGGTAAAGTTGATTCTTGCGTGGACATTACACCCAAGGGGAATTTATTCACTTAGTCTTGGAGAGGGATTAATATGTTAAATGTTGGTGTATTGGTAAAGTATTTGTTAACAACTAGGGAATTTTTTTGAGGCCTTGGTAGACCACATTATTAGACCTATATTAAGGATACAAATTATATATAAATAGTGGAGAAACACCCCCATTGTTCTGCATCTTCTCCTACATGATTGAATTTTAAAGCTATATGATCTCCCTTTGCTTAAGTCATTCACCCAAGTAAGATAATAATGATAAATACCCTTCATTATATAATTTTTATGTTGATATAGGTGAATTATCATAGGTTTATTTAGAATAATACAATGTTTTAACTTTGGTGGTATGAAATGGGAATTGGTATTGGGAAAGTCACCTGGGAAATTGATTTTTGTAAAAAAATAGGAAAAAAACAATTCTATGTTAATTTTCTTTCACAAGGTTTTTCTTGTACCTCCCATATCTACATCATTAGGAATTTTATATTTTTTTATCCTTTTAATTTTACCAACTCTATTAGATTTATATTTGTATGAAGAAATTTCTTGTTCTTTGAATCCATTCACAAGATCCAAAGGCTCTACTGGAATAAAAGAAACCATTTATGATGTTAGATATTATTATCATTAGTAGTGAGTGTATTAATTCTTATCTCATTCAAAAATTATACAAATTAATTACCAATAATATCCAAAATATTAATTACTTCTATTCTATAAAAATGATCCCTTAGTAGAAATGGAAAACTTGGTGCTTGAGAACAATATTTATCACTCATGGTTTTTAGAGTACCACTATCTAGGGAGTTACAATATTTCATCTATGGGTGTGAATATCAATTAGTTGGATGTAAACCCTTCTTATATAATGCATTATTCCTAATATCTAATAGATGTTTGTTCCTATATATTAGATCCCAAGAAAAACCTTTACTCCTAAATCCTCCATCGATCATCTATGATCCAACTCAAAGGTTGGGTAAAAGATTAGAACCTATGTCTAGGGGGTGGTGTAAAGCCCAAATAGACGTGTATATGATGGGTATCAATGACATGAATTAAATTCAAGGATGTGTTTAAGGTTGTATAAATCTATGAGTCCATAAAGATTTCATGGATTTATGTTTATAATAATATTTTTCTCTTTCTCAAGATTCTTGGGCATTGGATCACTCAGACGAATACACTATGCTTAGTTTATGGAGAGGTTGGAATCAACTTATAGTATGTACACAAGATCTGTAAGTAACCAATCCTTGGATTAATATATGAAGAATTTATTTCCAAAAAATTTATCATGGTGTACCTCCCAAGAAAGTCTCCACTATCTCAATAGTTTCTGAAGGATCCACCAACATCACAAGGAAAGGTTCCCTTCCAATAAACAGACATTATATTTGTAGTTTGGATGAAGCATTCCTATTTTCTAATAGGAGTGGAAATATATGAAAATGCACCAAGTGGATCCCCTAAGTATATAAAAATATATCCCTATACATATACCGATTATATTTTTAAAGGGACTAATATGGGAAATAAGGATACAATGTCAACCTCGATATCCATCACTGGACCCTACTATGAGTAATTATGTCTAGTGGTTATGTAGATACATGATTTTGATTCATTATTATTACAATGGTGTCAGACCAATAATGTTTTTTATAGAATATAGCAATGCTTAAGGGGAACTTATGGGTTTTGTGATGCCCATACTAGGGAGAATTGATCAGTTTTTTTGGAAATTAATAAATAGAAGGCACCATTTTGATTTTCAGGGTCATTTTAGGTATTTTTGGGATATATAGTGATGAATTTAAATGCATAAAAGATGATTAGTAAGATATGAATTTATTATTTCAGATTTAGACTAATAATTAAATCCATATCTAGTATCAAATTACTATCTCTAAGGGGTGATAAGTCTTTGATTCTCCTATTCTTATATTCGAAGTTAAAATTTATTTTCTATGTAAAAACTCCCACTTGTATAATAATAAATGATAATAGTAGTGAGTATGGATCATGTTAATACATGATGGATGTGAATGATTTTATTTTAACAACCCAAATTGACCATGATAACATTTTCAAGACCTGTGAATAATATACGTTTTGGTGAAAATTCAAATATATCAAAAAATGAGTAGTAACACCATTGAGGGATGTCAAAATAGGGAAGCTTTCCATGGAATCAAGGTAGTTATGGATAATTATTTCCTATGAAAATAACTAGGTCCAAATAAGGATACCTTCATTAGATATAGTTATTGGGTAGGTGCCCAGATATGTTCATTTTTGGATGTCATCCTATCCCAATGGGATCATGATAACTAAAGTTAAACAGGTTATGTCATCCAAGGACCCTAATAGTTAGATAAAGTCATCTAGAATGTATCATAAAAGTGGGGTAATATATAAATGTCTACCCTAATTTATCTATATTTACTAAAGTATTTTACATGACTCCACATCATAAAGTTATCATGTGGAGGTCTAGAATCAAGGTAGTTAAGCCAGATGCAATGGAGAAGTGTCCTAGATGGGAATGTGAGACCTAAAAAGTAAGAAAATTCAATAGATCATTAGTCTTCACAAAGAACCTTTAATGTTACAAATAACACTTCCACTGACTCCATATACCTAGAATTTATTCATTTTCTATCATTATCCCATTATTTCCTACGGTTTTGGCCTCTCCTCCAAAGCAACATCTACATTTCGTATATGGGAAAGTTCATGGTACCTTAAAATTTCAATATTTACATCACTCTTCATGAGTACACAAACTAACAAATAGAATTATAAATTATGGTTTATGTCATAAGCTATAGGTTTCCAAATATAAGGTTGGTATAAAAAATATCTTATGGGTGTTACATGGAAGTTGGGACCAACCAATCTCTAGATGATGAATGGGGAAAATTTTTTAACCTCAAAAATGAAACAAAGTTTATCCTATATTGGTACAACATTCCAATTCTAATTTATTTTATGATATTTCACACTTATTGTTTTATAGAGAATATAGTTATTAGTAGTTCAATTAAAGTCTCTTGTGTATATAGTAGGGGGTATCCAAAAGGCAGTGTTTTAGAAGGATTTACACCAGAGTAGTAGGGATAAACATCTTAAGATAAATGGATAATGTTAGTAATTAAACGAGGAGAGTTGATCTATTCCTTTATTTTACTCATTTTAACAGATTAAGAGATACATATTTTCCCTTCAAAATTCAAAATTAGGTATTGATAAAGGGAAAAAACATTGTCCAAATGTATTTTTATTTACAATAGGGGTTATTTTTCAAATATATTTCTAATTTTGTTTTTAATATACATTAAAATGTTTATTTTTGAGACATTTTCATTAATAAAATATGTTCTAATGAATGGGAATCAACTGAGGTGGGCCCTAAGAGTGTTGAAAGAGAGGTCATGGTGGAATTCCCCCTCCTAAGTTCAAAAAATATTCCTTTTATATGGTAAATTTTAATGATGAGAATCCTCACGTAATTTACTATTAAAGGAATGAATGAATCAGGTATAATGAATTATTGAAAATATTATCTTCATGTTTCTCTTACCATATTGATCCCACATGATAGGTGTCATTATATTAGCATAATCTACAACTATGATATAGAGTAATGTATAATTTTACGTAATGAAAAAACCATGGTAGGAGATGGTGATTTATATATAACACCACAAGATGAGAAAATATTAATTAATGATGTTCCTAACATTATAAATGATAGAATTCATTTTGATAGAAGAACCTAGAAAATACTCTTACGAGAGGTATCTTCTATGAAAGAAACCAAATCTCCAGGAGTTAAAGAGTGCCTATGTCATCCCTAATATTCTATTTAACATTTAAGTAGTGAAATATATTGTCTAAATCATCATCTATAATATCAATGGACAAATATTTGAATATTATAAAAAATAATCCTCCCCTACAAATCAAATGATGTGATACAATGATTTTGATTACCACACGATCCTTTATACTATGAAGGATATCATTTATAGATGGGAACCAAAGGAGGCCTTGCCAAAAATCGCATTCAAAGAGAAATTAGTATAATAATCTATTGATTTTTGAGATGTATCATTCTGAGAATAATCTAATTATATGGGGGGAAGTAGTAGAAAAAAATAATATTTCCAATGAATAATCTATTATGGTGAACCGCCTTTAGTGATTTGTAGATAACACTAAAGAGAGGCTAGTGGAGAAATAAAACTTAATTGAAGATGACACAAGTAGAGATATGCACACTGGTACTAAGGTAGTGAATAAATATCTTAATATGGAGGAAAATGAATTATAGTTGGATAAAAATTAACATTATGTATACAAAACCTAGAAATCAATCGACGATCTCCATGTTTTTATATAGTACATCTTATATTTTCCACTATTATGAGAGACTCCAACATATGTATGTTTCTCTTTTATTTTTATCAATGAATAAAAATAATTAATTCCCATTATTTTTTATTTTATTATTTATTTTAGGCCTTAATCATTAATTCATGATAATATTTTAAACACTTATCATGTAATAAAAAGATAATTTAATCCATATGAACATTGAATGGGAATGAAACAATTTTAATCATGGTATCTAATTTATTGAGGAAAAGGGAGTTTCATATTAATCATGTTCTTACTAAAGAGTATAGGCATATGTACCATCACAACACACTATATGTTTTCCATTTTAATATAAAAAATGTTTCCTATCATACATGTCCTCTCAAATGGGTGTAGGTATATGTACCATCACTATATACTACAGTTGGTCTATTCAGATATACAAAATGGATTTCTTCTAGAAGTGCACTCATAGATAGGTATAAACATATGTACCATCACATACACTAAATTTAATCTATTTTAATATGAGATATGGGTGAATCTGTAATATTTAAATAAAAAATTGTAGTTTTTTAAATGGAGATTCCAATGATCAGAGTACCTTTAGTACCCTCAAAAGAATATTTTATAAGAATTTCATGAATATGTGAACCTATTTTTATAGATCATAGGTGTGAATTTTTTTTCCTAGGATATTGAAACTAGAAAGAAATTATTTATAATTTATTGGTCATATGGTAAACCTAATAAGGCATGTATATTTTTCATTTCTATTATATTTTTTATTTATGTCCCTAAATTTTTCTTAATTATCATATGTTGGAGAATTAGTGGAAATAAACATAATTTCTTATCAGGATTCTATTCATGGTTATTCAACTAGATAAGTTTTATTATTTTTAATTTTTAAGCGATAAATTATTCCTATATTACATAAGGGTCATATCCAGCAAGTGGAGACTAAATATTTTCCCAGGACACAATTTTTGGGGTTTCAACCTGGAAAGTTCTATATTTCTACCTATTCAGTTTAAGTCCATAAAAGTCAAATAATTGGGGGATGATGTTTAAAGGTTGAAAATATATAATCATAAGGTGATAAAATCATCATAGTAACATAGACTAATAAAACCTAATTTAAATGAGGGTTCCTATGTCATGAATCTTGACAACATCAAGGAATGGTACATGCAGTTTATCATCATTAAATTTCCCCTTAAGTGGTTGAACATTTTCACTATTTTTAATCATGGTAAAAAATCATTAGAGGTTGTTTATATATATTTCTTTATGTTTTTAGTGCCTTGGAGATGGATGGAGGTGGATTAAAATTATTTGAGAATCTTGTCTGGGGCTTTGTAATGTTTTGGATTTCCAAGGATGGATATTGGAAATTTGGATAATAAAATTGACTAATGGGACTTATGTAAGATATTTAGATCAACACAAATGAATATTTATCTACAAAAATAAAATTTTAGACCTATATTAGGAAATTGATATACATGTAGAATATTTTGTGAACTATTAGTAAATTATGAAACTCATATGAAGATTAATCTATTCATAGTGCATTTTGAATCCATGTTGGTGAATTGATCTACATATAGGATATTTGATCTCTACATAATATATTTTATGCCGTTTATATGATGTTTTCACATATGATATTTTCCATTATAAAAAACAATGATTATATAATTATGATATTATAAAGAATGAAATCCTGATGAGGCCTAATATTGTTTCTATTGTTATAAATATTATATTTTGGATATGATTCATACTGAATCTTGTGGATTCTCAAAAATGATCACCATGGTTCTTATCTACTTGTAGTTTTAACTAATATTTAACTGAAAAAGTGTGAACTGTATCGAAGATGATTTTCTCCTTGAATAATCTCAAGATATTATTTCTAAAATGTTAATGTAATGATACTATGGATTTTTTCATTTCAAAAAATAATAACAAAGTAATTTTTTAGTAATTCATATTAATGTTTTTGGGTGTGCATGTTCAAAATATTAAGTAATTTAGTTTTTCTCCAGCAAGTAGTTATTAATGATGTAAACTATAAGGATATGAATTTGATCTATGATATTGAGAATATGTAGATTTTTATTCTAGAGTATACATAAATTAACATATTGATGAATCTTTCTACAACTATGATCAAAAGCTAATGAATGTTCCAAAATGAGTTTTTATTGAGTAACCAAATATGAAGAATGGTATGAGTGGTATTTATGATTAGAGACATTATTTTAATGAAATAATAAATATTATGAGTTTAAGGGACATTAAATCAGTCCTAGAAAAATTAGGAAATAATATAGGATGATATTGTAAGATTACATAGACTGAAATTTTGGAAATACTGAGAGAGTAAATGAATTTATAGAATTAAATTAAATATAGGTTTTGGAGGCTCTATATAATATAAAATTTAATGAAAAAAGATAAATTATAGTGAAATATATTTTTTTGAGTGTCAAAAGAGAACAAAAAAAGGTGAACCCGAACTCAAAACTTATTTATTTTGAGAGAAATAGCTAGGATCTAAGTGTTCAGAGTATTATGATTGAAATGATGTTTAAAAAAAATCAATATCTAGATCTGTGTATTCTGAGTATTTTGAATTTCCTAATCTATTATCAAGAATTTTTAGAGTTAGACTATTTTAAAATTTGAGCATATTATTCTCTAAATACTGATTTTTCAAGGGGAATGTTATCAATATTTATTGAAGCAACCATTTTCTCAAGAGGTATTTCTCACTTTTTTATATCATAGTTAAAAAGTGGGATTTATGTAAATTCCATAAGAATGATGATGGTAAAGGATATAGGATAATACCAAGAATATCCACTTGATTTTTATCATAATTGTTTTTATACAATTCTAATAGGGAATCAAGCATGGAAATGAGAAGGAACCCATATTGGGTCCAAACCTTATAAAAACTACACAAAACATATATTGTTTAATATTTAATTTCATACAGTTAGTGATGAGTGATTTATACGAGTGGATCATTTTGTAACAAAAAATAGTGGTTTATTTATAATTTTAAAAAATAAAATATAACTAGCACAGATTTATCCCCCACTTAGTGGAGAATAAATTCTTAGGACATTTCAAGTGGTGGTAGAGAACCCAAGTCCCCTATGTTATATGTTTTAGTAGCATGTGATGAAGAAAATTAATTCTATAAATAAAATCGGTGTTCCATACTCCAAAATAATAACTAAAACTACTGGAATAAAATGATTTTTTTCTTCTATCACTTAACTAGGAAGTTGCTGATTTAGTTTCAATGGGTTTTTAATCGATTGACAAAAGTTCTCAAATATCATTTATTAATAAAATATACTTTTAGATTTCTGGGAAGGTAAAAAATCCATTCTAATGTCTTCATCTGGAAATGTTTACACTAAGGTATATCACTATAATATGAAAAAGAAAATATGGTATATGTTTTACTGTATCATTTTAGGAAATGTTAATGTCAAAGAACCTATGTTATAAATTTGGAGATGAGAATCTTAAGAAATCAAGATGGTTTAAGATTAAAAATTTTATTGTTTTATCATAAGTATGGATAATATTTTTATTAACATTAGAGGATATGGTGATAATATATAGGACTCTACTATTATAGGAAGTTGATAATAAACATTCTAGATAGGTTGGTTCTGTGATTTTAACTCTAGATAATTGATATTATCTTATGTTTGATGTGATTCACAAAATTATCAATGCATATTAAAACGAATTAACTCTATATTTAAAAATGAATGAAAAAGAATAAATTGAATTTGAATCCATGAGTAATCTAAAAATCAAAGATGATGAAAATGAAGAAATAAGTGACTCTAATAATGATGATGTGGAAGATTATGACCATAATATAATAAATTCACTTATTAAAAGAAAATTTAGGAATGTAAAAGGGATATAAAAAGGTATAGTTTGATTTAATTACTTAAAATGTGTTGAACTTTTAATCTTTTCAATCAATTTATAAAAGGGGAAAAGTAGAGAGTATGATGAAAATGAGAAAGATGATAATCCAGAAAAAAAGACACAGGGAAGTAGCACAAAATAATCCTCAAAAATCATTTGTGAGTAAGAATAGGTTCACTAGAATTGAAAGGAATAAATATATTAATTAAGAAGGAAAAGGAATAATACATTTATATCACCCAATAAGATAAAAATATAATAATAAATTCACAAATTCTATAGATAATCTATTGATACATGAGGAATATTCTAATAGTTAAGGTGAAGAAATTGAAATATAATACATGGAATATATTCTAAAATCTAAACTAGAAGCATGACTAGAGTAAAATATAATACCAAAGAAAAAAAATAACCTATTAAATAAGTAGTATGGAATTATAGTTGAAGTATATGATGTATTTTCCATAAGGGAAGCTTCATATATTAATAGTATTAAAAATTTCTTAATGAATTTTGAAAAAAAGGACAATATTGTGAATGATATTAAGGAGAAAATCAAGTTGAATCAAGATGATATTTGAAAGACTCAATATAAATTTTAGAATAAGAAAGGGATCTTAATAATATGAGAGATAATTATAAAAATTCTATATAGAAATAGGCTAAGTCAAACATGTTTGTTGAAGATGAGATCACATAGTAGTAGGTCAAATATCTATATGTTATGTATAATTATAAATCTCTAATTCCTAACATTTTAGGTTCAAATTCAAAATATATTCATCTATATCCCATTAAAGAAGTTGATAAAATCTATCCCACACCTAAGAAAGATAAAAAAAATCTATATGTAACTAATTACTGCAAGTAAAAATAAAGAATCATTAGTGTGAATCCCACACATAAAAAATCTGGACATACATTTATTATTATAAAATACCCAGATTTAGTTGGCACTACTGGTGTTGTGGTGTTTTTTTCAAAATTAATATACATACTTGAAAAATATACCACCACCAAGTATAAGGTATAAATAAAATGGTATCAACTATGATAATATGAGGAGAAATTAACATAAGAGGCCAAATGATTATCGAAAAACCTTTAATTTTCCCACAACAAATATCATTGAATAATTAAATTTAATATGTGGGAGATTTAATGGGTAGGGTCATAAAGTTGATTATTTCATTCCTGTTTTTATGATTAAAATTCACTATAAATAAAATATTAATGGAAAATATAAGTCATATCAAGGGAAAAAGATACTTTATTGTTGATGTCACTTTGAAGGTAATAATTAGAGGACATCCATAGATTTTAGAAAGTGGTTGTTCTTGACACATGTTATGTGACGATAAAATTTAGAAAAATTTTATTGAACATGATGTAGAACCTATGAATTTGAAAAATGACACTTCTCTAGGATTTAATAGCATTGGTTTAGATGAAGTTGAATAAAATAAACTCAGTTTCAAGGATGTTCTTTATATGAATGTTCATAAGAAAAATAACTTGAGTGTAATCCAACCATGTGATGAAGAAAATGGTGTAATATTAAAAAAATTGATGTTTCATAATTAATTATAAACATGGAAGTATTATCCCAAGAGGAGTAATAAAAAGTGAAAACATGTTCTAAAGTTTAAATCCAACTAACTCATGCTACTTGAGTGCCAATGGAGAAAGAAAATTTTCTCACATGAGACTTAGACACCTTAGAACAAGGTATTTGATTAAAATATCTTAACATTATGTGGTAGGATACCTTCCCCAACATAAAATGTAAAGATATAATTTTTTTGAAACATGATAAAAAGGGATCATATTCAATGTTACTCAGAAGAGTTTAGATTCCGTCATCAAGACAACACACACCCATTCTTTCATATCTTTGTTTTCCTATAAGGAAGTATTCAAATGGAGTTGTTTTTTATTTCATTACATTTATTTATTAATTAAATTATATGGATTTAGTTTTTTAATGATATACAAGTATAATCTAGTTCATTTGTTCAAAATCTATAAAAAACAAGTTGAGATTAATCTCAGAGTGTATATTTTTATGTTGAGAATAGATAATAACAAATAATTTACATGTAATGCATTTGAAAATTATATTGAAAATCATAAAATTAAACATCAATTAAGTATAAACTATACTATATATTAGAATATAATTATTGATAATAACAATAAAATCATTGTTAAAACCAGAAGGACAATTTTTTCAAAGAAAAAAATTTTAAATTATTATTGAGAAAACATTTATACACTGATATTAATATTCAAAATAATTTCATGGTGAGTCTTGATAAAAAAAGACACCACATGAGATGATGTTCTAAATAAATCCTAAATTGAAATATTTCAATGTGTTTGTATGACCATGTTTCATAATTATAAAAGATAGTAATCTAAAAAATATAAAGATTGATCTGATAAAGGCACTTTCATGGGATACCATTTTAATTTAATTGGTCAGATATTCATGAAAAAATAGATATTTTTTATTATTGTAATGTTATAATCATAAAAAACCATTTCAAGTTAAGAGGTTTAATTGGTGAAGAAAATTGTTTTCTATATGATAACAATGACTAGAATTTAAAAAATAGATAGTAGAATAAACATAGAATGTTAAAAACTTTGTATTTATTGATTCGTATTAGGAATATGATGATGGCGAGGATTATAAATTACGATAATAAGGAATCAAGGGATGAAGAAACATGTTTATAATGAAAATATAATTAAAAATGATTAGAAATTAGACAAAAAAATATGAAATATGATAGTTGATAATCAAACTACTCTCATTTCAGAAATTGAATAAAAATTCATTTCAAAGACTGTTGAAAAAGAACAATGGATTAGTGAAATGTATGAAACACTTTATTTAATAAATGAGAAATACACTTGGTAACTTGTTCTAAGGAATAAAAATAATAATATTATTGTAACAATGTTGGGTTTAGATAACAAATAAAATGTTAAAGGGGAAACATGGAGGAACAAATCATGACTAGTTTATAAAGGCTACTCTCAAATGGAAGGAATATATTTTGAATAAATATTTTCACTAGTTTCAAGGTTAGAACCCATCAATATATTTTTGTAGTGGAAACTGAAAAAATATATCGAGATTTAAAATTTATGTGAAGTATGTTTTCAATAATGTATATATTTTAAAGCAGATGTTTATTGAGTAGTTTAGGGGTTAATTATTCATAAATATGAAAACATTGATTTAAAGTTTAATAATGAATTATATGTAATGAAATAGGAACTAAGGTACTATTTCTACAAGAAGGATGGATTATTGAAGAATCTAATATTTTCAAAAGGAAAAGCTAATATCAACTTGCATGTGAAATAAGTCATCACAGGTACTCTCATTATTATGATTTATATTGAAAATATAATGTTTTCAAGTGATCAATGGTATCATTATAAAGAATTTTCATGGAAAATTAAGTAGCATTTTCATATATATTTTTTAGAGAGATGTTTTATTTCATAGCATTACAAATTTTACAATGAGCTCATTACATTTTTCAATATTAATAAAAACATATAGAATAATTATTGAAAAAAAATTCAATGAAGGATTCATATGTGTTTTAAGATCCAATTGACGTTATAACTAAAGAAACCAATTATAAGGATGGAAAAATGTCAATCAAAATGAAATTTTGAGAATTATAGGCCCCCTATTATTCCGAACAACATCAATTCTAGATATTATATTTTTAGCAATTCTTTGTACTATATTTTTTAGTGATTTAAGAGAATCTCATATGCTAGTATTTAAGAGGATTTTGAGATATGTATAGGGAAATATTAATTTCATCCTATTGTATTTAATAGAATCTTGTTTACCATTGGAAGGGTATACATATACTGATTAGTCATGAGATTATAATGATTGGAATCCCACATATGGTGGAGAATTATTCCTTGATGAAAACTGTATGAGTTGGAACAACAAGATGAAACATTTAATAGATCTGAGTATGAATAAGGTTGAGTATATTGCATCTACACATGATAGTATAATAATGAAACTGATGTATGATTATATAGAATATTTGAAATATTCTTTTAAGAAATAGTTATATATTTATGGTGATGATTTGGGTGCCATAAATATCACAATGAACATTGTTCAACACTCAAGATCCTAACATATTGATATAAGAATTTTTTTTATCAAAGAGATAGTGGCATGGGAAGATATAATGCTTCACTAAATCTCCACCAATGATCATATTATAGAAAATTTACCAAAGTAATTCCAAGATTGAGGTTTGAATATCTTAGTTTGATCCATCATGTTTATCATTTCCCTCTTAATTGAAGTTGAGTGAAACATACCCCCACAAGTATTTGGATTGTGTTGAAAAAGGGGGAGAAATGGTGAAACAACTCTTTGATAAAGGGGTAGATAATTATTGATAAAAGTGAAGTCTTTTATTCTATTTAATTTGAATATTTTGATAATGCTTAATGGGGGAGATAATGTAATGTGAGATTTGGTTGTAATGATTGAGGGACAATTCAATTATTTCACTCAACCACAATTTGTTGATAATCAGAAATGTAAATTTCTAAAAAAATAACCTTATCTTATTATATGATGAAAAACAATTCATTTTTAATAGGTTATTCTCTTAATATTCTCATGATATTTGATATGTTTTGAATATTTTTTAGAAAATTTGAAAGAGTTTAATGAAGTTTTCAAAATATCCAAAAGGAGGATATTGAAGTTCCCTTAGCGTTTTTGAACTTTTATATTAATAATGTTTGAGAATCATTCGAGGTTATTAAGTTTTGTTTGGTGATGTTTTTAGTGTCTTTGAGATGGTGTATGGTGACTGAAAAAGGAATTAAGGAACATCAATTAGTGTTTGTGATGTTATATATTTTGTGTGATGGATATTGATTTTTTTTGTAAATTATATTATAGGACACATGTAATATATATTCTAGTCATCACGTACAAATACTGTTATACATATAGAAAATTTTAAAACTGTGTTAGTGAATTGATCAATGGATTGGATAATTTGTGATGTTTAAGTGAATTGATCTATGAATAAGTGAATCATGACCTATGTATGATGAATGATCTATGCACATGACATTTCAAAGTCACACGAGTTAATTTATTTATGAAAATGATATTTGAGATCCATATATAATATTTTTTTTATACATAGAAAAAGTTATCTTTTATGATATTTTTTGCTGTGAGAGGTCATGTTTTCGAAATTATATTATTCTAATGATTTTATATATAATTATTTATAAACCAATTTTTATTTTTATAAACACAAAATATAATATATAATTCAAGATGTTTTTTTTGGATACCCAAAATTGATGATCATGGTACTTATCTACAAGATTTTTTGAGTGTTTATTACTAAAAATGTGTGGAGTGAATTAATTTTGAGTATTTTCAGGAATCATATCCTAATATTATTGATGTAATGTTAATGAGATGATGTCATGATATTCTTAATTTTAAAAAATCTAGTTTTTGAGTGTTGAAGTTCAAGTTTTTGGGTATTTATATTTTTCATCATGAGGTGGTTTTTTATGTCAAAAAATAGATGAATGTTAATTCCAATTGAAATAGTGTGATGATGAAGATGGGTTTTATAGTAAATTACCAAATTTATTTATTGGTAAATTTTTCTTCAATTGTGATCAAATGTTGATGAATGTTTTGAATAAGTTTTTATTGAGTAACTAAATAATAATAATGGTTGAAGTCATATTTTTTTGTTGGATACACATAGTTTATTAAATAAAGAATACTATGAGACTAATGTATAAGAAATCTAGCCTAAAAAAATGTAGAAGTAATGAAGGATGGTGTTATATGATTTTATTGAGATACATATTGGGTATACTGAGCTGTTAAATGAATTTTTAGAATTAATTTACTTCTATATTATATATGTTATTGAGAATATAAATGTTAATAAATAATGAGAAACATGGGGGAAAATATATAATTATGAGTATTCCTTGAGAACCAAAAAGGGTTATCTGAAGAAATAACATGTAGAAGAAAGGAAAGAACCACTTCAATCAGAGTGTTCATGATACTGAGATTGAAAATATATGTAAAAAGAATATCAACATTATCATCTAACTATTATAAGAATTTTTATTTTATTATTCAATTATTATACATTTTACAGTAGTCAAATGAATAAATATTGTGAAAATAGTATTCTTTATATATTTATAGATCATATTGAAGATAAATATTTTTTTTTGAAGTAGGCGAATTCTCAAGAGATCATTCTCACTTTATAAATATCATTTTATGAATAGTATTATATTGTATAAATTCTAGTGAGATACTGATATAAAAAGTTATTAGATGATTCCTCACCTATAAACTTGTATTTGATCATAAATATTAATAGGATAATTTATTTCTTAGACATATTCAAACACCACAAGGAGTAAGAACCCACACTAGTTCGAAACATTTTACAAAATTCTCATGCCTTCTCTTGTTTACCATTTCAGTTAATATGAGAAAGGTTGAGTGGTTTAATTGAGTTAATCATGTCTTAATCGGTAGTAGAAGTTTATTTCTTATTAAAATAAATTACAAAATATTACCACTACCAATTCATCCCCACCTTCTTAGTGGTGAACCAATTCTTGATGAATTTCATTCATGATGCTTTTACCAAAGAATGATAATGGTTAATGTTGGACATAATTGACTAAACAGATGGAAAAACTTTTATATCTTGAGAAATATGGAATCTTTAAATGGATTAAGGACTAATAATAGTAAGAACTATTCATGAAATAATGGAACATGGTTTAAGTTCATGTTTATGGAACAAATTAGAGGCATTCCTCATAATATCATGTGTAAGGAAACTCTAATGTGATCTAGAGCCTAATTCCACTAGTTTAGAAAGGCTCACAAACAGGTGCACACACTTTATGGTAAAAAATATCATACTAAAGGGTGATATAATTTATCTTGAAAGAGTGATGAAAATCCCAATGTTAATTGATAGAACTAATTCTGGGGGAACACTATTTAAGCTCATGGTGGTTAGACTATAATTTCATGCATTTTATGGCCACTTATTAAGTACAAAAAATAGTAAAAATACTGAACATCATATTATCACCTAGTGAATTAATACAATGCATGAGTATGTAATATTCAAGGTATCAAATCCATTTGAATAATTAGATTATATACACTGTAAATCATTATTGAAGACATTATAATTTTTTAATGATGATATGGGATATGTACACAACGTATGGTCACTAACTATATTTGAATGGAGTATATCATTGTGATGTTTTTGGTGTCTACATAGACAATAAAACCTCCTCTTATGGATGAATATGGATATGGTTGGATATGAAGAATATGAAAACACCAATGATCATTAATAAATTTAAGTTTCCCTTGGAGAAGATTTTACGATTTCTGATATCCATGAAAAGTTTATGAAGATTCAAACAGTTAAGCAATGAAGTAGGATTATAAAATTAAGGGTATTTAAGAAGGGTTTAAAAACCATAAAATTTATATAACCATGTTTTGAATAAACATTCAAGTGAATAAATATGGCTTGAAATTTCTCTTACGTTTTCTTGATCTAGTGAGTCAAGTGATCATAGCTTTAATTTTTTATAGGCTATATAGATGGCCCTATAAGTTTTATGAATTATTATTTTTACATTATAAAATATTCCTAGAGGATAAATTAATGACCCTGTTAGAGTAGTATTTAATTCTAATCAGGACCCAATTTTTTTAATTTTTACTAGATTAGTATTATGTCTACCTTTTTTATCTACTTTTTAAGGGTCATGAAATTTGGACCATTAGAGGATAGAGTTAAGGATTCAAAAAATTTAGTTGATGTTTCTATAGTTATAAAACTTTCACTAAATGTTTTTAGGGTTTATTTTTATATCATTTGAAATAAATATTTTTCAGGTTTATGTTAATAAAAGTTTGAAAAAATATTCTTAAGGTTTGAGGTTGTGTATCTTTTGTCAAATTTTAACAGTTTTTAAGGTCAAACATATTTGATCAAATTAAATTAAGACAAATTATGTAGTCATGAAAAAGGAAAAACCAAAATGAATTATATTTTCAAGGCTACTTTAAACTTTCTTAGGAAGGTGTGTAGCAGATTTAAAGTTTTTTTACTCAGACTGATCAAAAAAGGGGTGTAGTATGAAAACCCACATGGGATAAAACTATAAGAGTGACCCAAAACCATTGAATCTAAAAGATAATATTTTTAAATCATAAGTTAAGGTATTTGAATTAGAATGTGAAGAAATGTGACATGTATATTGTGAATGACCACCAACCATATTCAAATTACACATTTCACTATAATATTTCTAGTGGCATATAAGGATTACTGGATGTTATCCTCTATATGTAAGTGAATCTATTTGGTAAGGCTGAATATGGAAGTTATATTTAACGTTAATAAATTATGTTTTCATTTATAATTTGATGTGATCATTACCAATATCCATAATTTTTTATATAAATTCAAATACCAATGGAATAAATTATGTTGGTTTAAAGGATATATTTAAAAAAGTTGGAGAGACTTTTAATACGAAATCATGTTGATCATTGGTGACTGTAAGAACTTGGGTTTTCAGAAACGGGTCAAATTCCGACCCTGTTTAAACTTTTTCACTGGTTTTTGAGAAGTCTGGAAAATCTGGGCAGTTTCTAGAAATTTCCAGACTACACGCTGTGTACTTTAAGTACACGCCGTGTATGAGTTACCTGAGTGACCGACCATGTGCTCTCCGAGTACATGTCGTGTGAAGACCATGTAGAAGTTTATTACTACACGACGTGTATTTATAGACATTCCATGTATCCCTTACCCGTGCGAGGCCAAGTACATGTCGTGTGGTGCCCATGTGTGAATTTCAATCTACACGGTGTGTAGCCTTCCTTGACACGCCTTGTACCTTTGTCCCATGTAGCGGCCGAGACCCTAGCCGTGTGTTGACTGTGTGCACGGTCCAGGCCATGTGCTGGACTCCACTTAAGTCAGAGTACGGAAACACATCTACACAGCGTGTACTTTGGAAATACACGCCATGTAATTTTATTTTTATTTGAGTGATCGAGGCGCTGTCGCGTCTCATTATGAGAAATCCCATCTTCTTCCCCATTGAATGGATGGTTCGTACAAGAACCTCCGAAAAACACAAACCCTTCCAGAATCATCATAAGACCTCTGTTCTTCGATCCGTCGGTGGCAGCAGGACCGCATCGGAAAGGATAACCCCACACACCCTTCTTCGTCTTTGATCCCTCACTTGTTCCTCTGCAGATTCCTTCCGAATGGAATTTCCGTATTTGACGGAAACACAGATCTACCATCATTCAGTCTGATTCAGAGGCTGAAATCAAAGGAGTTTCATTGTACGAGTACGAGGTGGGTGGTGCATACCTTCTTTCGTGTCTTCATAGAAAAATTGGGGTTGCGACCTCTGGGCACGACATCGGGTGTTGAGCGAAAACCTGTTTATTTGTTGTTAATTAATTATCTACATTGTGGGATGCCTCTAGGTATTCCCTGACCCTTGTTGTGCTAGAGCAAGTGCGGGTGAGAGGTCATGGCTTGTTTGGGGCAATTCAGCCAGGGGTGCCGAAATGCGTATGATTTGGAAAAAATGTTAAACTACTGATTTTAGACTTCTTTTTTTGCTGTTGGATTAATCTTGAGTTTGATTTGCTAGAGAATTCTAGTAATTGTTTAAGGCATTTAAGACCTTAGGTATTGGTATGGATTGGCGTAAGTTAGTGCAATTAGATGTTTAGTAATTGCCTTTTTCAAGTAATGCTTGAGTATAGTTATGCAATGTGTGATATTATCTATGGTGAACTGCTCATTGTGTTGGGCATGACTTGGATATTTGTTTAGTGATGAGGATCATCAGGGTGGGGATTTGGCTCGGGTTGCATTGGGTGGTTGCTACCACGGGTTTGGGCGTCATGGGCGTCAGTTGAGGCAGTTGGACTGTCAGGTTGGGTTTGGCCCGTGTTACTTAGATGGAGAGGCCATCCGACTTGAGCGATAGGTTTTCAGGGACACGAGGTGTCAGAGGTGTTGTGTCTTGGGACATGATGAGGTGATTACCACTCACCGGGTACTTTTGAGTAGCGTGCACACAGATAGACTCTGAGATGAGGTAATACGACCACTCGCTGGGTAGAGGCCCTCGATAGTTTCAGTTAGGTACTTTTGGTTTGGGGGTGATTGCCATAGGAAGCCGCGTGGAAGGAAAGGAGAATTCGGAATATAGCTTTGGGGTGGTCGGGTTGGGGGCAGAGGCTCGCCGTGATTTGAGGGTAGACATCGCTGTCTCTCCTGTTATTATATGAGGACAGATATCATTGTTCCTCCAGATGTTGTGCCATGGTCAGGTTGAACTTTCGAGCTGAGTTACGACGGTTGGTAGTGCCTTCGGAACGTCGATACTTGAGACACATGGTGTTAGGTGGAACAAGGTGTCGGGCTACAGACCAGAAATTCCGGTGCAAGCCGAAGCAGGTGACACTTCCTGGTGGCTGCTGAGCACCAGTGGAGTTTGTGTTTACTTTTGGGGATTTTACTGTTTACTATTTTTCTTATATAATCATGTCTTCCTAAACACTAATATTAGGTATGCACCCTTGGGTGGTATCCTACCGAGACTTGTCTCACACCCTACACGGGCCCTTCGGGACACGTGAAGACTTTATGAAATTGCGTACAGGTAAAGGGTCAGCCTCAGGAGCTGGACTTTAGTACTGTTGGCATGGAGACTGGCATGGACTTTGAGGTCGTGCCTTGTTGGAGTTACTCTGTTTAGTTTTTCTTTTGTATCATCATGCTTACCTTATTATGTAACAATTTTTGGTTAGCCATTGGCGCCGTTATATTTTGATCTGTATTCCTTGTTTGGTTATAGTAGCAGTTTCTTGTATTCTTAGCATGTTTTTTTGTTTACTTTCCACTGATGTTGTTTCTATATTGCTTCCACTATTTCTTGATATTGGATATGATTCCGCTATGTGGGTCTGGTTCGATTCTGCCGAGTTATTTATTTCTGCTTCATATTTTAGTATTATACTCGGACCAGTACTATTTTATTCCTCCGAGAGGGTATAGACTCACCACTATACCTATTAAGACCCTCGCTGCTAGTCGAGAGCCTTTGAAATTCAGGGGAGGTGTGCCTAAGTTAGTGACACATGACCCGTTTGGCACTGTTCGGGTGGCTGGCTGGGTCCGGGTCGTTACAAGTGGTCTTAGAGGAGTTCTTGACAGGGATTTAGTAGCAGTGTTTTTCTGGCTACTAATGAGTTAGAGACTTCTCTTTTTATTTCTGCTGGTTTTACTATTTGGGATATGGAAGAATGAAGATATGTGGTTGTTGGAATTGAATTTTGAACTCGTGCTTGGGTTCCTGCAGCCCCATGTATGAGAGATGGATTGAGTTTCCTTGGGTGGGAATTGCTAATTGTTTTTTCTCAGATTATGGTTTATATGATTCACACCTCGGTGGATCACTTGTTGTGTGATGTTATTGATTATGATATTTAAACCTTGTCCGGTATGGAAAGGGTTGCTTGTTTGGATTTTGATAGGAATATTTTAGGGTATTTCAATTTCCTAACTGCATGTATGCTTTGTGAAGTGATAATACCATGTGAATAAAAAAAAATTCCATGCTATGTATGCTCTGAAATGTGAATAGGTGAAACTCCTGATAGGATTTCTTGTTTATTGCAATGTGTATGCCATGCTTTGTATTTGGTAGAATTTCAGATGCAGGATATTTGGGTCTGGATCTTATGAGATCAGACAGGTACTATGGGAGGTAGTGTAACTATCAGGATTGGGCGACTCGGTCATCGGGTATGAGGCAATGTTGGTTGTCAGGACGGGCATAGCCCGAGGTACTATTGATACATGGCTCTGTTGAGGGTGGGTAAGGAGGCCGTGAGGTCGGGATGCCAAGGGTATGGGTTGCGATAGGGGAGAGTAAGGGTAGTTGTTACACACTGCCTCTTTACTGCTTTCCTTATCTGCGTAGAATTTATTTTAATATATATATATATGTGTTGTCTAACAATTTATGGTATTCAGCAGGTTACTCCTTCATGACATGATGGAGCATCAGGCAGGAGAGGATACAGTACTGTAGGATCAGGTTCAGAATCCAGTGCAGGTAGAGCATGAGTCGCAGGTACAGGCTCAGGGACAGGATCAGGTTCAGGATCTAGTGCAGGCAGGACCACAACCGGGTTTGGCATCGTTCGGGCCGTGGCTCGACGAGAAGCTCCAAGCGAGCCTGGTACGCATATTATAGGGAATTAACAGAGGCACGCAGGGTACAAAGCCTTCTATGGCGTATCTGACGCGGGAGTTCCAGTCACAGCACCCGCTACTTTTTCGGGGTGAGGGTGGTCAACAGGAGGCAGAGAACTGGATAGAGAGTATGCAGATGATCTTAGAGCAGCTCGAGATGCCTCCAGGGTGGAGGGTCAAGTTTGTGACGTACATGCTGAGAGGACCGGCGAAGCGTTGGTGGGATGTACAGGTAGAGGATCGTAGGCACGAGGGACTGGCATGGAAGGACATCGAGGAAAAGTTCTTCGAGCACTTCTATCCAGAGACACTGAGGGTAGATGGAGCTTGGGAGTTATTGAGTCTTCAGCAGGGAGATATGTCCGTCATGGACTACGCAGCTACCTTCATAGAGTTATCTCATTTTGCACCTGGTATGGTGAGCGATGCTGCAGTTAGGGTGAGGCGCTTCTAGGACGCCTTACGACACGCCTTTCAGGTTCAGGTAAACATCTTCAGGATGGGTTCTTTCACTGAGGCGGTGAACCAGGCACTTATAGCAGAGGGAAACCAGAGGGATATGCACCATTTTGGCAGGGCAGCAGCTGTAGGTGATGGTTCAGACATCAGAAAGAGAGGTAGGTATGCGTTCCAGTAGGGCGGACAAGACAAGGACTCAGCTAGACCACCTCGTGGTAGTTCAATGGTGGTTTGCTTTCAGTGCGGACAATCGGGACTTGTTTGGGATCAGTGTGATAGGCCCCCAAAGGAGTGTCGGGCGTGTGGGCAGGTCGGGCATCTGGAGAGGTTTTGCAGGCAGCCTTCTCAGACAACCGGCAGGCAGGGACCAGGACAGACTGTGGTGTCAAGAGCTAGTTCAGGTTTGGTACCAGGAGAGGGTAGTCGAGGTTCAGCTGCACACGGAGGATGTGTCAGGGATAGCGGGACCCAGCTGATGGGTCAGTGGCCGGTGACTAGAGCATCATCACAGGGAGGTCAGGCATCGGGCAGCCATGCTTCAGGCCTGGTGCACGCTGTGGAGCTGCCAGGGATTGAGCAGGCTAGAGAGCATACGACGGTGGAAGGTACACCGCGGGTGTGGCCTTGAGTTTCTTTTCTTTCTTTTGGAATGGCCTCTTGAGGCGTGTCTGGTTTAGTGCACGAGTTTCACATGTTACTTGTGGACTGACTAGAAACTAGTTAGTGGGTTTGGAATCATATCAGATGCGTTATATATTTTATCATATATTTGAGATGTGTGGCATCGGGAGCATCAAGGATTCAAGTTACTTGTGGTGTCGTGGGCATCGGGGTATCATGGATGTGGGTTACTTGAGGTGCATGGAACTAGGTTTGATTTGAGCATCTACTAGATACAGGACCTCAGAGAGGTGGACACCGATACGGTGAGGGTTACGTTGGGTGTCGAAAGCGACATGTGAGCACCAAGGAGTTGCAGGGGTGATGATGCGTCACGGGAGGACCATGGATCCGGTAAATAGGTTGTTGGGCCTTGCTTGTTTATTCTATTTTCTTTGAGCTTTGTTCGGGTTGAGACCGAGTAGGAAATTCCAAAGGTGGGGAGCCCCTTTAGGATTTTAGCCAGAACCTTAGTACCGGGGTAGTCCAGGTTGTTTAACCAGGATGGGCGTGTTCGGTTCCATCTCCTGGTTTTGGTTGGTAGCTTGGGGATGAGCTACGTTAAGGTGGGGAGTTTGTAAGAACCTCGGTTTTTAGAAACGGGTCAAATTCCAACCCTGTTTAAACTTTTTGACTGGTTTTTGAGAAGTCTGGAAAATCTGAGCAGTTTCTGGAAATTTCCAGACTACACACCAGGTACTTTAAGTACACACCGTTTATGAGTTACCCGAGTGACCGAACGTGTGATCTCTGAGTACATGCCGTGTGAAGACTGTGTAAAAGTTTCTTACTACACGACGTGTTTTTATAGACACGCCGTGTATACCTTACCCGTGCGAGGCCAAGTACATGTCATTTGGTGCCTAGGTGTGAATTTCAATCTACACGGATTGTTTCCTTCCTTGACATGCCGTGTACCTTTGTCCCGTGTATCGCCTAAGACCCTAGTCGTGTGTTGACCGTGTGTATGGTCCAGGCTATGTACTAGACTCATCTTAAGTCAGAGTACGAAAACACATCTACACGACATGTACTTTGGAAATACACGCCGCGTACTTTTATTTTTATTTGAGCGATCGAGGCGTTGTCGTGTCTCATTCTGAGAAATCCCTTCTACTTCTCCGTTGGATGGATGGTTCATCCGAGAACCTCCAAAAAACACAAACCCTTCCAGAATCATCATACGACCACCATTCTTCGATCCGTAGGTGGTAGCAGGAACACATCAGAAAGGCTAACCCCGCGCACCCTTCTTCATCTTTGATCCCTCACCTATTCCTCCGCAGATTCCATTCGAACGGAATTGCTGGATTTGATGGAAACATAGATCTACCGTGATTCAGTCCGATTCAGAGGCTGAAATAAAAGGAGTGTCATCATACGAGTATGAGGTGGGTGGTACATATGTTCTTTCGTGTTTTTGTAGACAAATTGGGGCTGCGACCTCCGAGCACGACGTCGGGTGTTGAGAGAAACCCTATTTATTTTTTGTTAATTAATTATCAGCATTTTGGGATGGCTCTGGGTATTCCCTGACCCTTGTTGTGCTAGAGAAAGTTCGGGTGAGAGGTCATGGCTCGTTTGGGGAAATTCGGCCGGGGGTGCTGAAATGCGTATTATTTGGTCCAATTTTTAAACTGCTGATTTTAGACTGCTTTTTTTTGATGTTTGATTAAACTGATGAGTTTGATTTTATATAGTATTCTAGTAATTTTTTAAGGCATTTAAGACCTTAGGTACTGGTATGTATTGGCGTAAGTTAGTGCAATTAGTTGTTTAGTAATTGCTTGTTTTAAGAAATGCTTGAGTATAGTTATGCAATGTGTGATATTGTCTATGTTGAACTGCTCGTTGTGTTGGGAGTGGCTCAGATATTTGTTGATTTATGAGGATAATTAGTTTGGGGCTTTGGATTGTGTTGCGTTGGGTGGTTGCTACCACGGGTTTGGGCATCATGGATGTCGGTTGAGGTAGTTGGACTGTCAGGTTGGGTTTGTCCCAGGTTACTTGGATGGTGAGGCCATCAAACTTGAGAGACAGGTTCGTAGGGACATGAGGTGATAAAAGTGTTGTGTCTTGGGACATAATGAGGTGATTACCGCTCATCAGTTACTTTTGAGTAATGTGCACACAGATAGACTCTGAGATGAGGTGGTATGGCCACTCGCTGGGTAGAGGCCCCCGATAGTTGTGGTTAGGTAATTTTGGTTTGGGGGTTCTTGCCATAGGATTCCATGTGGAAGGTGAGGAGCCTTCGGGAGACATCTTTGGGGAAGTCGGGTTGGGGGTAGAGGCACGCCATGATTTGAGGGCAGACATCGCTGTCCCTCCGGTTATTATACGAGGACAGATATCACTGTTCGTCCGGATGTTGTGCCATGGGAAGGTTGAGCTTTCGAGCTGGGTTACGACGGTTGGGTGTGCCTTCAGCATGTCGATACTTGAGACACATGGTGTTAGGTGGAATTAGGTGCTGGGCTACAGACCATAAATTCCGGCGCTGGCCGAAGCAGGTGACACTTCCTGGTGGCTGTTGAGCACCAGTGGAGTTTGTGTTTACTTTTGGGCATTGTATTGTTTACTGTTTTTATTATATAAGCTTGTCTGCCTAAGCACTTATATTAGGTACGCACCCTTGGGTGGTATCCTACTGAGACTTTTCTCACACCCTACATGGGACCTTTGGGATGCATGTAGACTTTATGAAATTGCGTGCAGGTAAAGGGTCAGCCTCAGGAGCTGTACTTTAGTGCTGTTGGCATAGAGACTGGCATGGACCTTGAGGTCGTGCCTTGCTGGAATTACTCTGTTTAGTTTTCCTTTTGTATCAACATGATTACCTTATTATGTAGCAACTGTTGGTTATCCATTGGCACTGTTATATTTTGATATGTATTCCTTTTTTGGTTATAGCAGTAGATGCTTGAATTCTCAGCATGTTGTTATGTTTACTTTCCACTGCTGTTGTTTCTATATTTCTTCCGCTGTTTCTTGATATTGGATATGCTTCCGCTCTGCGGGTCTGGTTCCATTCTACTGAGTTATTTATTTCCGCTGTATATTTTAGTATTATACTCAGACCAATACCATTTTATTCCTCCAAGAGGGTATAGCCTCCCCACTATACCTATTCAGACCCTCGCTGCTAGTTGGCAGCCTTTGGAATTCATGGAAGGTGCGCCTAAGGTAGTGACACCCGACCTGTTTGGCACTGTTCGGGTGGCTGGCCGGGTCCAGGTTGTTAGAGTGACCTTCTGAAAATGAGTGGAAATGGATGGGGAGTTGTTACTTAAATTGAAATATATGGTTTGGTTATCACCATTAATCATAAAATTATAGGAATCATGGTAAGTATAACTCTGGGAAACTCCTATGAAGATCAATCTCTCATATAGGGGGTATTTGTTTTCTCAGTGTATGTTCATAGATAGAGAAACCTAAATTGAATAGATCCTATTTTTATTTGGGTCATACCTAAGAGGGAATGGAGTAATTGTTTCCAAATACTAATTCATAATGAGATGAATCTATGAAAAAATAGGAAGTATTTTTGCATTAATTATATATAATACCTTGTTATGGGATTTATAGTAGGAATCCACTTGTTAATGGGGCCTTTAGAAAGATTTATCACTCATTCAAAAAGATTAGGACAAGAAAATTAGATCTCTCTATATATTATAAGGTCTTTCCACATGGACCATATTTTGTGTAATTTAAATTCTTGCTATAAGGTTACATATGGGGAATAGTTTATGGCCTCCCAACATGAACATTTATATTTTCTCTACAAATTTTAGGTCTACTAGGAAATTTGATGCACATGATAAAACCAAAACACCATGACAGAATTGGGGGACATTTTAATTTTTAAATAGTTCATGGATAGATAACTTTTTACTGAAGTGGGACTCTTTTATATATATATCTCATTTATAAGAGATAGAGGTTTTAAAAATTACCACTCTGAGTAGTTTATGTTCATAATATATGGACTAATGTAATGAATTGTATGTTTAAATGGATTGTGTGAAAAAATGGTATAGCTCCACCCAGGTGTTTGATCTATGGAGGAAAATATGATGTGAGTGTAGAGGTCAAATATCTATAACTAAATTAGGGTTTGGTTAAAATATGTGGTTAGGAATGAGATAAGATATCTTGGTATCACTACAAATATTTTATGAACAATAATCAGTCCATACAATGTTTTTATAAAACCGAATATTCTATCTTAGTATAGTGTGTAGGATGAACCAACATGAATGAGAAGATCATACTCAGACTAGTTATCAAGTAGTGGGGAATTTTTATTTGATGCTAAGATAAGAGTTATAAGAATTTCTATGTATCCCAATTCACCTAGAATGAAACCTTCTGACATATGTGGGGGAATATTATTTTATCAAAATTCACTATGAATTATTACATGGATATAGCTATCAAATAAGGAGAATGGGCCACAGAAGTAGACCAAACAAAATAGATTGAGAGGAAAAACATAGTGGATCCTCATCTATTTCAATTTAACATCATGTGATATGGAAATTTTTTATATGGTTACTAAGATGAGAATATTATCTTTGAATTTAATTATATTACAATGATGATAATTATGATACAAGGAATTCTATTATATTTTCAAAATAAAGGATGTATAAAACACATACACCAGGGAGAAATGGGGTCACATTTTCTTACTGCTAAGTAAGGATATAGAACACAACATGAATAACATAAGGGTTATGGCACCAAGGTATAGTAGAATATTTTATTTGGGTTTAAACCTATGTCTAGATCCTATAGTTCATACTTTTATTAGTATCCTACAACCGTAGGAATGAAGAAACATGTAGTTCTTGAAATAAAGGATATTTCATCAAAGTGTTGTCAAACAGATAGAGTAAGGGAATCTGTAATGAGAACTATTACATTGATATATCTCTCATGTAATGAGTAGTAAGACTAACATAAACTCCTAATCATTCTGAGATATTATGTTTATAGGAAATTACATCATGCATTTTTGCATCATGTGACTATGGTAGGAATCCCTAACTTTAAACATAATTTATACAAATACTACTAAATAGGGAAATTAAATAGAATCACTAAGTCCATGTGAGTCCTAATTGGTGTCAGAAATAAGAGGTAGATGAAATATTACTCGTATAACATGAGTTCCCATGTTAGGGGATAATTTCAAACAAATATCATGTCGTTTTAAATTTTGATAAAAATTAATTACATACTTGTTAATATCCTATGATAAGGATATAATTATGTACAATTTAATTTCATGTAACCAAGATGAAATTCCAAAAAATTTATAGTTACATAGCTCAGATTTGGACCATTTTTTTAACATGTTACCATGAGGATGAAGTTTTTTAGAATTTGTATTATAAAACGTACTTCTTGAGAAACCTCTTGTTGTTTTCTAGTGTTATATTCACCCCCAAATTTGAAATTAGGTAGTAGGATCCATTAGAGTAGATATTATGTATGTTATAAGGTCATTCCAATTTCAACTATAGATTCAGAGGTTTCACTCCTAGTATCATTGAAGTTTTGATAATTAGAACCAATTATCCTTATAACAAAGGATAGAGGAAAACCTTCTTATTGAATTCTCATGAAATATAATTCTGATGATTTTCTAGGGAGTTAAATGTGTGAAAACTATTATCATCATTTTTTTCTAATTAATTCATTAATTTATGGGGATGTCCTTCCATAGATAGATGAGTTCAAATAGAAAAAACTTTTTAATATAGATAATTCCTGATGGTAAGGTCTACCTCTATTCCATATACAAGAAAACATGGGTTTGTTTGTATATTACTATTGGTCATGGTGAGGTATAATAACAAATCAATAAAATTTTATCAAGAAAAAACCTCTTTTCTTAGTCTACCATCATTTGAAGGAAATTAGATAAGGTCTTGTTAAAATACTCCATTTATCCATTTTCTACTACATGATAGTGGGATGAGTGGTTTTACTAGATATGATAATCCCAATACAAACTTTTCAACTAAAAAGATAAGAATTTGGTTTCATTGTATATCAATATTGTGTGAGAGATACTAAACATGGTAATAATATTTGAATTCATCAAATTGATGATATAATTTGTGGTGAATTCAATAGGGGATATAGAATCAACCCATTTGGATAAGTGTCTAGTGGTAGTATGGATATAACTGAACTACCAAGTTATAGTAGGGTGATATATCCCCATGAAATCTATTCTGAAGATGGAATATAACTGAGAGTATATTATAGTAAGAAATAGATCTAGGGGTTTAAGGATTATATTTACATGTATATGGAAATAATGGAATTTCTTAGTGAACACCTTGTAGTCTTTTGTCATTGATGGACTATAGTATACAAGACTTTTGTTTTTATGTGATGTATTATATCCAAACTAAAGAGTATCATAGGTGCCTAAATGAACTTCATATATAATGTAAAAAATGTTTACTCATTTTATACATATGAGTATGACTTTATCAAATCCTCATTTATAGAGTACATTCAAAATATTCAAGTTATCATAGAGGAAAAAGTTCCCTACCCATCATTAGACATATTTATTCTAGTAAAAATATGATAGAATAATTCCTATTTTGATATATTATATTATAGGGACTCCCATCCAATGGGGTTATTAGTTTTCTAGGATATTTTTCTCCTTGACTAGGGGTGGTGTTGATCTTATTTATTTCTCATATTTCATTATTGATGAATTCAAAGACCACCTTGCAGTGAAAGATGTGAATGACTCTCTCATCCTAGTTAGGACCAAATAGAGTTGTGGATGAAATAACTAATGTTTTGTCATGGGAATTCTGTGAATTCATAACATAATAGATTATTTTTTGGATGGGAATTCCATAATCTAACCTAGAATTGAATCATGTATAATGATCAATTCAACATTATTAATGGAATATTCATGATTAATATTCATAATAAACCAATCAAAATAGTATTTTATGCTCAATAAGGCCATTGATATATGTATATATATCCATTACCCTATAATAAAATCAGTTTATTCTACCTTTTTATTTGTGAAAACTTTTTAAAACATGATTGAATAAGGGAAAACATTCTTTTTTGGAGAGAGGAGTACAATTTCCAATCAAACTATATTGAGTGTTATATTTTCCATTCTTATTCCTTGAGGTCTCATGGAATAACCTTAGAAAATAAATCTCCCTATCATGGGAGTTTCATGGATGGAGAAAACCTATTTTTATGAGTGTTCTATGTTTATCCATGATTTATCTAGGACAATGTGTATTGTGAGGGCATTGGGAAATTCCTGCCATTTGGTCACCATTTGAGATATGAACTAGATTTAATACTATTATAGGATGACTTCCCGCAAAACTAGATACCCAATTATCATAGGATAATTGAGGGTTTTTTTGAGTGGATAAGTATAATAGTTCTTTTGGATCTTCCCCTGTACCCAAATTCACTTTTTTGAGCTCATTAATTATGGTAGAGACACCTTCCTAAAATGTTAGAGGGGTATCTCAGGTATCTTCTCACTCTTCTTTATCTAGATTAATATCAACCAAATTTGTAGATATAAAAAATGGAATAATTTAAAATATTTGGTGACTTTCCAGTTTTTTGTGTGAATGAGATGAATTTGTTTTATTCAAAGGGGTCACTCTCTGCATGATAAAACTTAGCAACTACAACCTTAACCTCAAAATCCCAAGGTCATAAAAGGGAATCGATGAACACTTCTCATAGCTCCTTTGAATGGTGAAAGTAATCTAAGAATGATATAATGTATTTAAGGACAACATATTATTTCCAAATATCATACTTTAAAACTAGGTGTCCATGTTTACCATCAATTGGTTATTACCTAAAATAAGTATTAGAAAATGAGGTTACTTATGATGGTGGTTTGTTTCACTGACCAAAATTTGAGGGATTTTTTAATTTATATGAGATAATATAAGATGACCCTACAATATTTTTGAGGTGTTTAAGAAATGTAAACATTTTCTCCCTACTATTCAAATATATTTGTATCTAATCAAGAAATAGATGATCTAAGGGTAAATTGTTTCTCCTATGGAACCTATTGATGTGCCTATCTCTAGGTTTCTGCAGAATAAATGGAAATAGTGGCCACAATACTAGAATATTAGGATCTATATCAACATATTATTCCTACATCTATTTATCCAATATGATCTATTCACCTTCATACCTAATTATATGTGGGTAATTTTGGTTTACAAAATTATTCTTCACTAGAGAAGGGATTTTTCAAGTGGATATTATTAATAGAATCATATTATAATATTCATATGATGAGTATCCCATTGGGTGAGGAGGTTCCCATCCAATGAGTGATTGTTGAAGTATGTTTGACTTGGTTTATACTAGCTGATATATAAATAATTACTCATATTACGAATTTTTTTTACCATATGTGGTTAGGACGAATATTAGAGAACTATGAAAATTAAGATATCACCTTTGGTATTATAGGGGGAGTTATGGGCTCCAATGAAAGATTTAGTTAAGAATTGAGTATAGTGTGTCTTCAAAGAATTTATTTCACAACTATCCATTTAGAAAATTTAGGTGCACATATATAAATACTTTCTTATCATTCTCTTTATCATTCTCCAAAAATGATAGAAATATGCATAACTTGATCTAAAGGTTTGGCTAACATGGATTTCCTAGAGTCTTTTAACTTATGTTGTATATACATAATGATAAAGCAGTATCAAATATTATATGTAAATATCTAATGGAAGGGGTGATAATATTGGAAGTCATATTGACCAACATAATTTGTATTCTTAACCTTCGGTAGTTTGAATAGGTTATTCTCCCTAGCCATAATGATATACATTGAAATATGATCCATCCAGAAGTAATAAAATTTATTCTTATGATCATTGAATGGAAGGTTAATTTTCTCTATATTCACCTTATATTGATCACATGGTTGCTACAAAATTCAATAGGGGGAGTTCCCGCATGATATTATTTGGTATTATTCACTTTATTTGGTATTGGTGGTGATTTGATAATGATAGTTTCTGTCAATATTCTACTTGGATTTTTTTATTATTTTGAAAGAATTAGTTGAGACATAAACTATTGTATATAATAATCTAATTATTTTTAATTTATCAAAAACTCTTAAAATCCATAAGTATTTTTTAAAAAAATTAATGATTTTTATAGATGATAATGGATTTTTCTATACATAACTTTAAAATATAAACTTGATGGAGCTATATTTTTACTGAACTGATAAATAACTTGCACCTAGTGATGATTTCTAAAACCCAATAATTCTGGAATTATTTTTAGTTTGAGAGGTCAAGGATGGTTTCCTTCTTTAATTTCAAGATGAAATTCCAAACTAACTATCAATGTATATCCTTATAGTTGGTAATGGAACCCACTAGAAGATTGATATAATAGAAATATATCGGTCCTTCCTAGATATGAACAAATAACCTATGTTTTTATGTATCTTTTTATTCAAACATTACCATCATTGGACTACATTAATAAATTATATGTGTTATGCGTTTATCTAAATAACCCATGACATTGAAAATGGGGAAGATGGAATTTCTGAAATTAAGCGGAGTAGGATAAGAATCCATCCAATCAGGGTATGGATTTTGAGGAAATCTGAGTATAACATACATAAATATTACATTGTTTCAGATGAATATTCATTAAAAATAATAATAATTCATAACCTAAATATGTAATGTTTTTTTATTTAATGACTATATAAAGAATGAATTTATTTCACAAATTATCTTCAATACCATCAATGTGATCTTCCCTCTTAGTACCCTTCTTGTCATTTACAACTTAAAACAATTCTTTATAACTTGGGGAAAATGGAAACAGAATAAAGGGTGATCTCATATGTTTAGTAAAGGTAAAAAACGAGATATCAATCGACAATCCTAAGTGATTATATGATAAGAATAAGGTTATGATAACATGATTGTAACTTATGATTTTCATACTAATTCATTCAATGATATTTACTCATGAATCATATAATATGGAATTTTCATAAAAAATACCTAATTAATAAGAGTTTAAATCATTAATAATCAATCATTACCCATGAAAACATATCATAAGTATTACAAATAGGTTTTTATCTTACAAATATTCATATAAAATTATTTACATAGTTATAGATAACTTATAAGACTATCATAGTAAATTAAGTTCACTCTCACTTCCATAATTTCCTTAGTCAATGGTTTTCCCATGACTATCATATTTTTAAGAGTACCTTAATAAAATGTGTTAAATTATCATTACAATCCGTATTATCTCATGAGATATCAATTTTTACCCACATAATTAGAGGTATTTATAATTCTAGTCCCAACCTTCAAATAATAAAAACCATATATATGTGTAACATAAGGTCATAAAAAATTCTTCAATTCATTATATCATAACATGTATAATGTAAACCAGTTTTATAAACTTTCTAACATTTCATCATAGAATAACCTATGGAAAAGAAATGGGTTTCATAGATTATTCCTTAAATAATTATAATCCTTCTAGTGAATTAATTTTCATGGTATCTTAATGAAATATAGTGAAACATTAAAATCTATAAAATATGATGAAATAGATGAAAAATAATTTTGGAAGACCATTTGTGATTTTCTTTTAGAAAAGGTAAAATACCCTTTTCTTTTAGTATACTAAAAAACTAAAAATTCTGAAAATATTGTAGAGAATATTTATTTTAAAATAACCCTGGAATCCTGTAAACTATTCCTCAAATTAATGAATATTCATGATAGTGGAAAAATCTGTTCATGTGGTAGACACTAAAATATTTATTCCTTTAACACGTTTTCTAATTAGATATAAATAACCAGTTTGGAATTCATTGTAAAAATTAATTTTTATACGTTTTAAAATAATTTCCTATATGGTTGAAAATTGATTTAAACAATCATTGGATCATGGAAAATTACATTCATCGAATAATTTTGAAGAACATGAATAAGGAATAAAATGATCTTTGACCAAAGAGGAAATAAGGTCAGTTCTTCTTAGAAATAGTTTTTCGATCATTTTATGTATCCAAGAGAAGATAATGGTACTATTACATGAAAAATTCATGAATATACAAAGTAGAATAAAATAAATTATGTTTATATTATATTATCCACAAATTTTTTCTCAACAAAATTTTAGCATAGGAAATCCTGAAAAGAAATGAGATCGTAACCTAAACCCTTACCTCAAGTTTGACTTTCTTTGTAAGAACACTATCATCTAGTATACTAAAGTTAAAATTATTATAATTATATAATAAAACAATATTAATACTTATAATACCATTTATAGTTTAATTATAATTTCTTATCACCCATTTATTAATATTTATTTATTAAAATCCCTATTATGAGTGATAATTGTATTGTTTTCATGTATATTTCAGTTTGAAAGTTCAAGTACTTGTATATTGATCATGGTTACATAATATCTAGAATTTTATTATCGTAATGTATATCATATTGTCAAATAATATAACCAGTTCTTAACATTACTTAATCATTCATATCATAAAATTTATGGCATCACTCACATTGGTAGTAAATATGACCAAATCAAGGGATAATGATAAAGGCCAAATGAGTAAGAACATGTTAAGGTATAGTAATAATTATTTTACAATAGTTTAATTGGGGTTCAAATGGATTTTATTTTTACTTTCCTAAGTGGCCAACATCCTTGGACTGTTCAGGGCCCCTCCAGTGTGGTTAGCCCACATTCCACCTTTCCAAAGGCAGACAACCACTACTACTATGGTTGATGATGTCAAATCCTTGATCAAAGTAGGATGATAGGATGTCGAGTCCTCCTTAAATGTATTACTCCTTGGAATTCTTCAAATAGTTTAAGTATCACTCATAAATTTGAGACATTTCATTGAATCACATTCCTGGATCCACATTGAAGTGGACACTGGTTTGTTATGATGCCTTTTATCATGATATAGAAACAACCTAAGGTTGGGTGTATTGATGATGTTGGACATGTATAATCATACATGGAAATTGGGTTTTTTGGGAATCTATAAAATTATTTCACATTCAATGTTAAGGGAATATCACGTATGAGGTGTATTGGATATATAACAGATGTTTTACCATATTATCCATGAGGAAACACACACGATGAGTGTAAGTCATCCACAAATCATTTCCACAAGAATCCTACACAGTTTAGACAATTTGACACACATATTTTATATATTATGAGAGGAATATGGAACTAATAATGTCCAAAAACTTATTCTCATCAAATAAGGGTTTTCAGGATCATCAAATAGGAAAATTCATGCTCATCACATGAAGTAGAGGTTCTGATGCACTAGGATATGTCACCTGTTTGTTGTCTTCCAGAGACATGATCACATGTTTAATGTATTGTAGGGTCTTCATAATAGGTTTAAAGTATTTTGGGGATGTAATCATAGGTTTAATGTCTTGTGGTGATATAATCACAAGTTTCAATTTTTGTGGGGATGTTTCCCATATATTCTTATCATGTATTGCGCCAAATATTTGTTACCATCACACGAAGATGCAAAGGTCTTGTGGGGGAATCGATTTTGTTTTCAAAGGGAGTAAGTATGTTCCTAGGGGGAATGATCACACTTTGAGGATGACTCCTCCCATGGGGAATATATACAGATTTTTTCTGATTTTTGGATTGCACCTCAGTGAGGTGTCCTACATACCCTGTTAGAAGATAGAGATAAAAATCTATATAGTTTGACATTACTATTTGAGGATGCATGAAAGGACAGGTATATACAGTTTAACATCATTTGGTTAGGATGTTTTTACCATGAAATAAAAAACAAAAAGGGATGGTGTGGGGAATTTCCATATAATTTCCTAAAATATGGTGGACTATATTATTCTTTTCACACGATGTATCATATTTATATCAAATAGGGTAATTTTATAGTTTAACATCATGTTTTGAGGGAATTTTTATGTAGTTTAACATCATGGGAGTAAGACCACATATGTTGTTAAGAATTATGCATGGACCATCACATTACCAGTGAGGGTAAGAGGAGATAAAGATACTTGTATCCTACATAACCTCATTAAAAGGGATATGAAACCTGTTTCCCTTGGGGATACCACCATTGGGGCATATGTGTCACCTTTTTAGATTCTTTTGGAAAGAAAAATGTATGGAAACTCAAGAAGGGGTATTAGGGTTTGGGTTCTAATGTATAGAATTTTAAGTCAACAAGTATACCCAACCCATGCTCAGGGTGCAGGGTTAGGATATGAGGGTTTATAATACTAATTATGAGGGTAATGTTCTCAAAAATAGTCTTCATTTTAATGGTTTTGGACACCTAAGCACTATACTTACACACATATATGTTTAGAAGAATGTGGCATTGGGTCAGGGACCAAAAGTTTATATTGAAAAATTTTGTAGTTGTGTGAACCTTGGGTTCTATAAGATCCATGAGATCTATCCCAAGAATGGGGAAGGTGATTTATGGGGAAAATTTGTGTGCAACTTTGGGGGTTATGTGATGCTTGAGGTTACATAAAGGAAACTCACCTTGCACAAACTCAACTAACCATCAAGGGAAGTTTTTTAATGAATATTATAACCCAAATTGAAGTGAATTCAGAAAAATGAGAGATAAGAAGTAAAATTTATCTACTTTTATGAATCCATAGTTATTTAGAGTTGTGTGAGTTCATAAAAATAATGGTTTCATGAATGAGATCTCGATGCTTTAACTTATAGAGGACCATATGAATAATTGTGGCATTGTAATTTTTATAAGAATATTGGTTTCCATCAATTTTATAACATGAATTAGATCTTATCGCACAAATAGAGGCTAGATTGTGAAGCTATGGGTTGTGAGACACTCATGGATATATCATTGGAGGACGATTATGTAAGGCAGTGATTTGACATCATTTTTATCTTACAAGTGACTTGTAGTTGATAATTGGTTTTGTGGGAAAGCGAAAAAAGTTACACATGACCATGTACTTACATTTTTGATGGATTTTCATACATCCATGAAACTTGATGATTTTTATAAAACCTTTCTCATGCAAGTGATTTGAAAACCAAAATTGGGAGTTGTGTGCAAACATTAAAGTTGCGCGTAATCATCCTTTTTTATTTGGAATGGTATTTTGGGATGAGTTATTTATTTTATTTGAAAAAATGTGCATTAAAAAGGTTTATATTCCTTTTATACACCAAAAAATGGCCCCTTATAATTGGATATGAAAAGGAAGGAGAGGGTTAAATTATGAGGAAAACACTAAACTTTGGATAGTTTTCTGCATTATCACACAACTTTGGGATGAGGTTGTTCAACTTTGTTGCATGTGGGAAAAACCTAGGGGAAACTATGAAAATAAATAGAGTGATGAGGGACCATGTATTTTCCCTTAATTTTTTTAGTCAATACTCATTTTCTAGTGCACAAAACACAAAATATATTTGTGCACTCCTAAACCTGTCGCCATGATGTCCGTAAAACCACTTCTTACATGAAACGGTTTGTTCAAACCACAGTTTTTTTTTACTTTGAGAAAACCAGGAACCAGTATTATGAAATATAGAAGCCTTTTCAAGTAAACCTTTAGCTTCACTATCCATACCCTCAAAACACCTGAAACCGCTCAGAAATTTATAATCAATTTACCATGATTGCATCATATTCTATAATGAGGGAGATAATGGTTGGAAACCCTAAAATAAATCATGATAGGAGGGTTGTATCATAGAATTAGGCACTAATAAACTTAATGAAATAGACATATAAACAATTTAATCTCAGAAACATGGTACCTCTTTATAATTCTGGACTATATGAAAATGTGGCCTTCTAGCTATGAAACTCAACACGTTGAGGTTTTTTTCTTCTGATATGAAAAAATTCAGCATTGGAAAAACATAGATCTTGGTCAATAACTCCATGAGAATGTGTTGGTTCCATATATAAACTTAATATTAGGACGAGGTTAGTCATTGAGAATCATCCAATAGATGAAGAGTTTCCCTCCCACTATGCAAGAATAGTCCAAGACAATATTTTGAACAACTGTATGGGGTGGTATGAAGTATAGTATTTTTAGTCTGGGGGAACTTCATAGATGAATGAGAGTGGGAGTACTAGGTACACTATATTTTTGGGTAGTATGAGACCTATACGAACCATAATATACTATACAAGGAACTTTGGATGTCCTAATTCCATGTCTACATCCAACTACAACTGCTGCCATAGATCCTCAAACGATGTTGCCCAAACATCGAAACTTTCCACTGTCACCATGTTGAGGAGTAGATCAGTTTATTTGAATTAAAAACATCGATGGGATCCCTATGATTGGATTTTTTTTATGATGAATTTATCCACGTAATAACCAATTGGGTGGATGTGGACTAAACACCATTAGTGTCGAAGCTGTTTTTTGATTAGTAGAAATTGGTTATGAAGAACTACCCATACTTCCACAGAGACATCCCATTCATGATGTGTCTAGTAGTATTACTAAATATACTAATATATAACATATTAGAGAGGATAAAAAAATTTCCCAAATTGAGGCTCTGGAGGGGCCTGAAATTGTGTTAGTTGATAATGGAGGAAGGTTGATACTAGGAGTGGGGAAAAAAATTGTGTAGTAGAACCCAAAAGTATAGTATGTTGCATTCATGACCACTATTCTTATATGATTATTATTTTCATATATGGATTCATGCATGGTCTAAGAGTTTGGGACCATAGTAATGGTGGAGATCATGGATTTTTGGAACCAGGTCAATCTAGGAATCCTAGTCCTAGCTTAGTTGTACAGCCACCAGGGATATGTAATGAAGGGGGGCATGATTAGAAAAAATTTAAATCTATTACAATTTCTATATGGAAGGATCAGGGATCAATTCGTGTGGTATTAATTTCAAATAACTATTAACTCTATAATTCTAGTTTAAGGCCATATTATTGAACATTCTTGAGGTACAACAGGTGACCCTCAATGAAGCTGGTGTGACGGCTATCATCATCAACATTGGAAATTTTAGCACTCTCTCCTTCTCGGTTCTGTATAGAGCGATGGTTGAAAATATACAAGTTATGATAAAGAAGATGGGGGTGGGGGTAAATGTTGGATTTTTTAGGTGGGGTGTTGGTTTCACAGATTGTTGGAAACACCTATTGTGTGTTATACACCCCTTCTCAATTTTCTTGGAAGTTTTGGTGCATCTAGTAGCCAGTAAATAGGTGTATACATGGGTATTGTAAAAACTAAACCCATTTAAAATTCACTAAATGTGGTGTATGCTCTTCAGTAAGGGATTTGGGGAGGTTTTCATAATTCCACTCGCTAACCCAAATGCCAATGTCAAAAAGCAATGCACTAAAAACTAGAAAGAGGCATACCCAAGTACAATTTTTTTTGGAAATAACTAAGGAAGGTGGGTCCTTGAGATTATCCATAATTTAAATAGGGCATAAGGTGGGATTCCATCTAGTTTTTGAATTAAGTTTCAAGGAGAAACTGAGCTAGTTCAGTGGTGGAATAAGATGTTTATGGGCCTCCCATACCTCTATCTTTGGAAGGGTCCCCTAGAGTGAGAACATCTAGAAGTCCAGGGCTCCATTTTAAGTAGACCCAAGAGTAGGATGAAACCTCATAGGTTAGATAAATTATGTCATAGGATGAGTCTAGGAAGAAGCTACACCACTTGGTGTAGGTGGGTGATGAATCCATCCATCCTGATCTTTGGGATGCTTGAGTTATTTTTGGACTATCCCAAACATTGTAATAGTTATAGTGGAGGCTCTAATGGGATGTGATAGAGCTAATAGAGAGTGGGATTTCATGGATATCCATATGAGTACACATTTACGATAGGTTTTATTACTTTGTTGGCATAAATTTTTTAACATAGTGGTGTGGGGAGGGTGATACAGCCACCACCCCATTACGGGATATGCTTAATGGGGAGCCTGATGATCCAACTACCATTGAAGTGTATACCTAGTAGGTATTAGATGATGAAGTAATCTCTCATGAATCTGGTGGAGAGTATTCCTAGGGATCTATTTCCAATAAAGTGTGTCCAAAATAGAGTGTTGAAGTCACCCCCGAGGGTGAATATTTGACTTATATCCTCTTTGGCATGGTATGATTTCAACTCACTAGTCTGATATCACAAATAAATTTATTTTCCATTCATCATTTATAACCTATGATTTCAATCCATATAGGGATCATCAGAATAGAGATAGTAGGACTTCATTTAAGGTGAGGAAAATGCATCCATGTGTATTGGGGTTCCCACCTTCGATTATACTCTTGAAGATTTAGTGGAAGAGGTTCTGATGGAAGAGATTGGAGAAGAGGCTCTATTTTATACCTCCATCCTAGTCATCTACAAGGGGGACTCATCCAGGTGTTCCAATAACCACTCCCTCTAATAGTAGGATTTACACATAGGAAGCCTAATGATTAATGTCCCTATGAATCCCCAAGGCAAGCTTCATATTTTTTCTACCTTAGTGTCCTTTATTCATTTGATTATTGCCTAAAATTTCTATAAGAACACAAGCATTTATCTTTTATAGATCATAAACATACGATAACGATGGAATTCATGAAATTTAGGGAGGTTCATATGATCATAGAGGGTTATCTAGTTTTTTACCTCCCTACAAAGACCCCGAGAATAGAAATGTTGGTCAGGGTGGTAGGCACCCAGGACATGGTTTACAAATGGGTGAAAAAATAGAAGTTATGAAATACCTCGCATCATGAAAGTTTCCTATTGTATGGGTCATGTTTATCCTACATGTTTTTATAGATCAATATGACCAATATTTTTTTCCTATAATAAGTTTTGAGGATGTTTCCCAGTATTCATGAATACCTGAGTGGATCAAAGCTGTGATGCTCATTCGAGTGGTCAGTCCATGCTTGGAGGGCTCATCTATTCATGGATAACCATCCCAAATTCAATAAGAGAAACCCATTAAGTGGATATATATTACTGGGAATACAATTGGAACTGAGGTCAGCGGGGGTTTCAACATTGATAAATGTTCAAGTGAATATACTATCCCTATTGAAATGAATCCCATCCTATCCTAAGGGTTCCAGAGTGGGATCCTATCGCTTATGTGCTTGTGGTATTGATGGAGTACTAGCCCATGGAACTCAAAGATCTTGAAGATTCTGCATCTAAAGTCACATTAGATATTTAGGTGGTCTGATATAAGGTATGGAGGAGCATCCAGAGTTTTGTCACCCTCAACTAATGGGATTACTTTATTGATCATATGAGTTCTATCCACCATTGGTTGGTGAATTTTGGTACTAGTGGTGTGGACTACCATGTATTACACGTGTTGCCCTAGGAATTCTTGGTCAGGAAATGGCATGAATAATGGTAAGAATTCTATGTTTAATGGTTTGATAAATCCTTGAAAATAAAGATCTGTAGATGGTAGAATAAGAGATCCATCACCTATAAGGATAGACAAAAAAACATGATGCCGCTGAAGATTCCAAGGAAGAGATCATTAGGTAGCTAACTGCACAATTTGTTATAGTTGAGGATGATGAAGTTCAAGAAGCATCCTTTTAATTTGAGTGTAGGGACAAACACGTTCAGGTGAAAATCGATGCCCAATAGATTCACCCTATCGATGATGATGATATGGAGGAGCTGGCTAAGTGGAAATAGGCTCTTGAGATAAATAGGAAAAGGATGGCCAAGCTAGAGCGTTATCACACCCTGTTAAAGCCACAAGAGGCATGTTTTTATTTATTGTTTATAGTAATAATGGAGATTCTCCATTCTATGTATGTTCCTACTCATCTTCATTTGTATTAAGGTAATAAAATCATTATTTTTACTTACATTCCTATGTTACTATTTTTTCACATCACCATCAAACTAACAAGGAAACCAACCATATATATCTACTCCCACATTGTTCATGATTGGTATGAGAAACAAGATATGAATAGAAGTTCCCTTATTTACATGTGTGTTCCAAATGAGTGATGAAGGTCTAGGGTCATAAGGGTTTATTAACTATTGGGATTGTCCTGGATAAAGATCCATTGGTTGGTGAGAAGGAATCTTCATTAATAACTTTCTTTCCAAATATGTCAAAGTTCACATGTGGGGAAAATTTGAGGGAATTGGATCATAATTGAAAAAATGGGATATGGAGGATGTGGATCGAGACATCCCTGATTTAGAACATAAAGATATATGGAAGGCAGGTAGATGACGACTAATGATCACATTCAAAACACATCTTCCACTATCATATATTATAGAGTGGGGTCATATAAATTAGGTTATTCTATTGAGAATGTTTGAAACATGGGACCAATCAAACTATTGATGAATATTCTTCATGGAATGTTCCCAGGATGGGAGGTGAGCCAGTTTTTTAGAAACTATTACTATTAGGGGATTCTATTCAGTCATGTAATATGGTGGGGATCCAAATCGAGGAAGGAAAAAATAATGAGAAGAAGTAAGGAAATGATCATGTGGAGTTCAATGCTCGATTAATTAATACACCATGGATTTTATAACATTAAATGGGTGTATCATCCTAAATAAGTTCCAACCTTCCTCCTGAGGGGAGTGTTGTCTTGGGTGTGGAGTGACGATCAAGAAAATTAAGTAGAATGGTAGGTGACCAGAACCAAATGGGGAAAAAGGTCCTCTCAATATATGGACAAAACATTTCAGATATTTTAATCATGAAATGAGGATGAGAAGAATATAGTTTAATGTCTCGTGTCAAGTACATTGAATGTGTAGTTTATTATCGTATGGTGGGGAGGCTGCATCATATATTTTAATGTTGTGTGACCAGGATGTGTGAACCGATGTGAATAATCCCAACATGTTGATGTACTAGGGTTAATGATAATGGATCATAGAAGGTGGTGCCTCATGGAATACCTTATAAAAGGGATAAAATGGAAGGATGAAGGATTTTCCAACACTAATTCTCGAACTAGTGTGTTTGGAATGAACAAACAAGTTTTTTATGAGGCCTAGGGGCGAGACACATGTGTTTTTACCCTTTTCATTCATGATATTACTTTTTACCAGGTCTTAGGGGGGAATTGGCTGGTGAAATACTGAAATTTTCTCTGGTTTTTCCTTTATGGTTTTCAACATGACATGAATTTATGCCTTTTATTTATAATGTTTAGGGTCATTCTAGTTTAATGAAAATTTTCATGGGGAAGACTATGTGGTATGGAAGGTATTATGAATGTGTTAAAATACCAATACCACGTATGTTTTCAATTATTTTAAGGTTTTAGTTCTTAGAAAATTTCCATATTAGAGTCACTCCATCTTGGTAATCAAAGAAGCACCTAGATTCAAAGTTGATTGAGGAGTGAAGAAAACATGGCATAAAAAATGGGGAAGTTAATTGTTGGGGATGAGATAGGATATCCAGGCATCTCTATGTATCATGTGAAATGGAGAATCAAGAAATAAAATGTTATGGTAGGTGGTGTGATAGGTGAAAAAAACCAAATGGGGAAATCCTCTCAAGTGAGGATGTGATAAAGGGCGAAATTAGTTTGTGCGATAATAAAGAAACCCAAAACAAAATGTGGATTAACAACCACAAGGGGTTAGATGCAAAAAATTTATGGTCATGGTATTTGGACTATAATGTTGTGAGTTTATGGTTGTAGAGATGGGGATGAATTTGTGTGTGTTAGGGGGGGGGCTATCTTGGATAGGTTTACATGGAATGGGATATGTAACCAAAACTAAATTAAAGGAGGGATGAAGATGCCTCAAAATAAAAAAATATATCTCCAAGATGAATTTGACACAGTTTAAGTTCATGATTCCTAGGCTAGGAAGACACTTCTAGTTTATGGTTATGGAGTTTAGTTTGAAAAGCGGGTTGTTCTATAAGTACTTGGTGGCAATAGAGAGTTCAAAAATCAATGTGAATGGAGTTACAAAGAAGCCTTGTGCAATGAAAATGTCAACAGAGTGACATGTTCACAATTTAAGGTAATTATTATTGGAATTAGAAGCTTGGTGTGTCTCAACCATGTATGTGTAGGCCCTAACACAACTCCTAATCCCACATGATCCATGCTCAATGTGAAAGAAAAGTAGTGGAGAGTAGACATTCCAATCACTTGGGAGTGAGAAATAAAGGGTAAGAGAATATATATTTAGAGATCCCCTATGACACCAAATTTCTTAATCAATGTGTGTGAATGAATTAATGGGTAACACCAAGGGTGTTAATATTCCACCAGAACAAAGGTGGGTGGAAGGGATGTAAATTGGGAATTAAAATATTTGAACCATAAATGGTGATGAAAAATGTGTGAGAAATGACTATAGAAAATGTTCAAAACATAGGTTCCACAACCACAGTAGTCAAGGATGGATTGATGAAGTTAAGGATCAACAGTTGACCATGTTCAAAACATAGGATATGTCATTTGTCACAAGAGATCCTCCAAGATGTTCACTCAGGATGGTAGGTGATCTAGAATGGTTAGGAACCCATGATGTTAGGGGATTCCATTTTAATTTTGATTATAGCGAGGATACAAATCTTGGGAGAGTCAAAGTGTGGGAGATGAGTTGTGGAAAATATTTAGTAGAATTAAATACTCTTGGTTCTAAGCCAATGTGCATTTGAGCACACCAAATAAGCATATTGGTGAGTGAGGGTAGAATCCATTCTCAAGGTTGGAGGCCCTAAAATAGTTCAATGATCATTCTGGACCCAGGATATAGGATCTGGATGTCTCTACATATCCAATGGGACTAGGAATCAAACCTCATGTAGTTTTGAAATGTGGTGTAGTAGATGACCGACACCGACATAGATGGCCCTCCCAAGTGAGGGACAAAGTATCAGGAAATTTTTCTGCATGTGATTGGGATGTGGATTGTTCAATTTAACATATTTTGACATGGATGTGGGATACTCAATTTAATTTGATATGGTAAGGATGAGGATTTATATAGTTTAACATATCGTGATAAGGTTGTTTTCCTTTCTCTTTACATCGTTCGACTAGGATTTTGTCATGCAGTTTTACATCATGTAACTAGGTCGTTGTCATGTAGTATTATTTCCTATGACAAGGAAGAGTTGTGTTGTTCCCTTTAATTTCATGCAACTAGGACTGACAGCGAGGGTTAGATGGATTCTTTAACTAGAAATAATGAACGCAATGTAAATAAAATCCTCATGGGATGAATTTAGAAAATACGACCTCACATGAAGGAGAAGGAATTGCACATGGGGCTAGGAAAGGGTGTCTATGAATTACTACGTATCCCATGAAATTGAAATCAAGAATTTTTTTTAAGGAGATATTGTAGAATAACATCAAATGTGGAAGGATATCCTCTCTGTAGAGGGTGATGAGATGATTCCATAATTTAAAACATTATATAAGAGGATACCAACTACATAGTTTAAGCTCATACAACTAAGAATAGGAGTCATATAGCTTATCATCTTTTCATAATGATATTATTATGTAGTTTAATGTTGTGTTCCTAGGATGTTAATTGCTATAGTTTATGTTCACATATATTTTACAAATGTTTTGGATAAAATTAATGGTCACAATGGTTTTACCATGGGGGAGTGTCCTATGGATGTTTGTGTAAAAGAAGAGTATATAAATCCAAGGTTAAATAGTTCCTTGGAGGGATTTCACCACATGAACAATATCTAAGAAAATTATTACACCTTTTAAGGTCATGGTGCTTGGACCAAAAGGTGATGTTCTACTTTGGAAAATCTATTTTCTTTAATCATGCTGAGGAAAGCCCTACCATAAATCCTAATCCCATGTGATCAATTCTCGATGTAAGAAAAATGAGTGGTGAGGGGTTCCTCTTACCATGGGGGAGTGAAAGATAAGGTAAAAATAAGTAGGCTTGGTAAGGTTCCAATGACATGGATTTTCTTGATCAATGTTTATGAACACATAAGGGAATACACTGTGGGTATTAAGACTCCACCGAAATAGTGGGAGGAGGAAAGGAAGTATATTGTGACTTTCAATATTTGGACAATAAATCGAGGGTGATCAATTGGTAGGGAATTAATACACACCATATTATGTAGACATATTTTTTAACCATACCAGTCAATTATGGGGAGATAAAATGATTTATTGACCATTTTACATGTTCAAAAATAAGAATTTTCACTTGTCACTAGAATTCCATTGAGGTGTGTAACTAGGATGGGAGGTGAGATAATTTTTCTAGAAACAAGGGGGGTCATTCATACCAAGAGGATAATGATGATCCAAACCAAGGACGCCATGAGGTGTAAGAGTGAATATGGTTGGATGTTTGAGGGAGAGTTAAAACCCTATGGTAGTTATCCTACTATTTTCTTGAATGCACCGAGTGGGTGTGTCAGGGGGTGAGAACAGAACATTATCCTAAGGGGAAGAGACCTGAAATAATTCAATGGTTAGACTGAGCCTGGGTTATGAGATCCAAACATACCTATGAATCCCATTAAAAATGGGAATCAATCCATAAACAGTTATAGAACATGGTGCAATAGGAGTCCATCAATGGATGGGGAACCCTCTCGAGAGAGGGTTTAAGGGATCATATGGATTTATGTCATGTGATAGGGATTTAAAACATGTAGTTTAATGTATTATGTAAAGGATCTTGGATACATAATTTAATTTCATATGGTAAAGACAAGGTATCATATTGTTTAACATCTAATGAGAATTATGTTTTCATGAAAATTTACATCATGTGACTTGGATTTTATTGTGAAGTTTTACATATTATGACCAGGAAAAAAGTTTTATTGTCACAAAAATTACCAATTGAGGAACCTTGAATTGGTTGTATCTCTGTTGAACTCCCAATCCATGGTGATTAATGAGTATGCACCATAGGAGTAGACCTTATGAATGATGTAAGGTCCTTCCTAATTTGATTAAACATTTGGAAACTTGTACATAGAAATAATCAACATCCTTATATCCAATAATATATCTCACTAAAGAAAGTAGTGAAGGTGGACTTTTTTTTGAATTTTCATGCCACTAAATTTTAATGCCATTCCATGTTATGTAGTGTTTGAAGCCTGTTTTATTCACGGGATTCAACTCAAAAAGACAGAGTTCAAATCTCTTTTCTTGTGTATATTGATCATAAATGGATTATTGGAGTGATGGTAATAGAAAATCTCTATGTATAACTTCTTATTTCCTAAACACAAGGGAGTATGCAGTTTTCTGGGTGGAATTCATAGTCATCATCATAGAGGTCTGAAGGGAATTGAAGATAATATCTGTCCAAATATTATATTTTTGACCCAACATATTCTTTGAGATATTAGATAGGGTTTTTGAACACCTAAATCTACCCATTCACTTGAACATTATAGTGAGAGGTTTGGTTAATCCAGATTTCATACTTCGTATAAAACTTCATCAGCTAGGTAGATTGATTTTTTTTTTCATTATCTATTATAATGGTGTAAGGATTCTAGGATCTGTGGTTGGCATGGGATTTCATGAACATGATAACAAATTGGGTCTTGATTATCTTAATGGGGGTGAATAATTCCCAATTTGAGAAGAACTTTTTGGTAGTAAAAATGAACATATACTCTCAAGTTTCTATTGGTGGGTAAACTCCTACAATGTAAAGTCCCAATACAGTAAAGTTCTAAGTATTCTTGGTGGAATGGGGAAGCTCAAGCAGTTGATGTATGACGTTGGGATGGATCAGAATGCATGGAACATATTGGTGAAATCAATGTAGTCATGAACCATGGTGGGTGATAAGTACCCCAATCTATGGATCGAGTGGGAGAGCTTTAATCATTCTTTATAAGCCTCACATATATTGTCATAAACCTATTACATGAACTAAGTAACTTCTTTACCTAGAATGCATCATAGAATAATTCCATCAAAACTGCATTTGTAGAGTGTTTTTTCTAGTTTGGGGCTATCCTGGAGGGTAAATTGAATGGTATGCTGATAGAACCACTTAAGCTCAGATCAATATAGCTGGAGGTTCCCATGTTAGAGATAATCAGAAAATGGAGTCATCCAATTAGTTGATTCTTCTAATATCGAGGCATTTGAGGTCCCTACTATAGTGGTTCTAGAAGCTATCTAGTTCACCTATCATTCCCCATCAATAGAAGTTATGGGGGGTAATGACCGTCTGATGCGACTCATAAATGACCAGATAATCTTTGTCAGGCTCTATAAGGGATGCATCTTGGCCTACCAATGCAATGGATTGGTCATTCTGTGATCAGGGAACCTGATTCACCTTAGGATGGGAAGGGAACTGGGCTATCATCTCATGAGTCTACTCTATAAAGGGGATATATTATTTTTTCTAGATGACTTAATCACCATTTATCTACTTGATGACTAGTTTTGAGTCTTTCTTTACTTATGGTTAGGGGACTTCAACCTCATGGGGAAACTCAAGGCCTATGATAAGAGCTTGACACTAAGACTCTTTATTGGTATTACATTCCAAAAAAGGAATGAGTATAACAAAGTGGAATTTTTGGGAGTGATGAAGACAATATCATGGCCCAGCCTGTTTTTTTTGGGTATGTTTAGCATTATCTTGGTTAGGATCCAAGAGGCATCATCAAAGTACATATTCTAATGTGGTGATGTTTAATCAATAGAGAGGGTGACCTCATCTGGGTGGTCAAAATCTAGGGGCAGTTTTTCAGGGGTTAGATGTGTTTCCATGAAATATTTAGTGCTTGTCCCTTTGCAACATTAAAAGAAAAAAACCTGATGTTGAACTACAAAAACTTATTGGCCATTATTCTAATCAACCAGTTAGTAGAGGGTGGTTGTGAAAAAAAAATTATCAGATCCACATTAGACACCCACTATATATTTTGGAGATGTAGGTAATAATGTAATTTTCAAACCCTGAAGGCAAGGGTGATAAAACTCTTCATAATTGTATAAGATATGGTATCCATATTGAGAAACATCTGAAAGAGGTAATACATGATATTATAGCTACCCTCATAGATCTTTTGAGATAATAGGTAACCAATGGATTATTCTAAGGATCTCACATAAAGGACCGAAGGATTTCTTGAGACTGGAAACATGATAACCAGATGATATATCCAATACTACTTGTTTTCCTCAAAGGAAACATGAAATTTCTTCATCCCAATGATAAGTAGTTCCTTTATTCATGTACCTCAAAAGGGTTTACACTATCCAATCATATTCATGATGAATAATCATATGTAAACCAAGGGAACCTAGAGGCCTCATAATTACCAAATGTTACACTAAGGAGAAATTTAGATGATAAGCTTAATCTTTAATTGATCAATTTCAACGAATCTATACCTGAAAATGAAGCCAATGAACTTTCCATAGGTGATCCTGTATGAACACATTAGGGGATTCATCTTTAGGTGGTAGATACCAATGAAGTAAAATACTTTCTTAAGATCTCTGATATGGTTCGGGGATTAGTGGGCATTTACCACCAAATTATCTGCATATAATTACACCAATATACCAAGGAGTGAATTGAATATACAGTGCATGAAACATGGTTTGGTTGCCCCATTATTTTCAAAATGAATGAAATAGATCTATAACAAAATGTTCTTTCATGTTCTCTAAAATCTGTGAATTATTCTTTTTCTGGGGGAATCTAGATTTGATTATACCTTGATTACCCATCCATGAAGGGAATAGGCTATAAACTAGTTGTTTCATTGATTATAAATTGAATCAAAAAGTGGGGAAAATAATTCTTTGTGTAGTGGAAGTTTAATCCTTAGAAGTTGATGCATACTCTGATTTGAATATTCTTCTTCCTTATTGAAACAATGTTGTCTAACCAATTAGGGTACTAAACTTCCTTGATGAATATTTCCTATATGAGTTTTTAAAATTTAGTCTAACCATGGATCCATGAGAAGGGTTCATCTTTCTAGTATTTTTCTTGAAAATATGGTGGACCATTGGAAGTCCATGTTGATGAACATCAATATGGTTTTGAGTCGCAACATTTCCTTGTATCTCTAGGTGAACATGCCATGGTGATTCTTAAGAAATACACATATTGTTGTTGCTCCTCTAGAGGCATGACTATTTTAATAAGTGTTATCCCTAAATCACCCTCAATTTCAAGATTCACCTTAGTAATCTCATCAATAGTGGTGGATCCATCCTATTAAATGGTAGGAGGGGTTTCAATAAAATCCTATTCATCATTAGAACTGCGAGGATCATATGAAGGAGATGATTCCCATGGAGTTAGAGATGATAGATTGGTACTATAATCTTCTTTGATAGGGGTGGTTTCCTCCATGAGGGATTCATACTCTGTGGAGACCACGGTGACAAAAGATGGTGAGACAACCCCATGTGGTTTTTTTGACAATAAGATTCACCTTTGATGTTGAAATACTGGTGATTTGTTGACCTACATCGAGTCATCCTTGCTCAATTGAAGGTATGATGCTGTCATAAACCAACAAAAAAGGGATAGATCTCTCAGTACTAAATAGGAGTAGGGATTTTTAGATTCAATTGTGCCTATTATATTAAAGTATATGAGGTAATCTATGAGAATTCTTTTTTTGAGGACTATGAAATGGCTCCCATAATCTGAGGTCTTTGGATCAAACCAGTGAATCGATAGGATAATGATACCTCTGAATTTTCTCCATGGATCTATTAGGGTGACTATAAAGTCATTTTAGGCATTGATATTTAGAAACCCTTTGGTATAGATATGATTCCCCTCCCTTTTTTCATACCAAACATCTAGATAGTAGTCTTTACAGGAGTTAAAGGGAGAATCATCATGAGGGATTAACCCTAATCAAACATTGAGGAATTATATGAGGTATTAGTGGTATGAATAGTAATAAACTACAAGATAATGGATTAAAAGCCTCCAAAAAAAGAATTAGAAAATGTACTATCATACAACCATTCACTCAATGTTTTTACAAAGTCACAAAACTAGGTCTCTAGAAGAATATTGTCTCATGGATTCTACTCACTATTATCACATACATGAATTTTTAGGTTTGAGGGGGTCAGTTCCACTTCTATAAGATCAAGATTTTGGAGCATTTACATTGGGATAATATTGTTCCCATAGTTAGTTTCCTCTAAAAAATGATGGATTTCCATAACACTGAACTGTCCTCTAACATACATTGGGAATTTGTGCCCCTAAATAGTTCACCATCATATTATTCAGAGAATGAAATGATGATTTTAAATTATTTATATTCATATTACTATAAACAATATACCTTAGGGATATCTAATTAGGTCTCAAACTATAGAGGGTTATTCAGTTCCACATTGAGAGCCTCATAAAACTCCTTTGATAGGCGGAGTGCGTCACTGTTCAAGAGCCTCACTGGAAAACTGGAGAGGAACTTCAGTACATATTACTTCTAGGAAATGGGAATATTTATTCTCTCTAAATTTAATAAATTAATATGAATCATGGTGTGAATGGTTATTTGAAGCACTAGGGCCTATCTGGTTCTTTCCATGTTGCACTGTTGATTATACAATTTTGTATGAGCACCAGATAACGGTGATTGAGTCTTGGATGACTTTAGATTAGTATTGGGATACTATGGATGAGCAACATGATTAACCAATATTGTCAGTTTCGGAGGTGTACCCAATTATATGACCTATGAGGGATATTGCTATTCATCCCTAATAAAGGATTACTTCTTGGTTTTAGTGCCATGAGTAGTCCTTCTCGAAGTACGAGGTTAAATATCATGCATGCCAGCATAGAACCTAACCTTCCTTTGAGGGTGTCACCTAGAGATTACGAAAGGTGTTCAATGGTGTTCTTCATCCCTAGTAACTTTAAAATGATCCACTATTAATAAAGTGTTTATGGAAAAATAATATTAATCTTCATCAGTGGAATATTCTAGAACGTGAAAAATTCTATGGGCTTATCCCAATTTGGGGAGCATAAAGTCCATAAGAGTGCAAGTTAGTTTTGGAATTTTTTGGGGGATCTGATTTCCATGGCACCATCCAGGAATTTTTTTAGACTTTTAAGGTAGTAATTGCAATTGGGTGGATGGAGAGGATGTAGATATCTTATAAGAATCTGGTATGCACAACCATTCACAGATAATTCCATGATAGTGAGAAATAATATTAAGGGAGATCCATTCAATATACTTCTATTTATATTATCCTAGGACCTGCTTCCATTGAAAAAATTATTTATTTTCACTATTAGTGGTGATATATACATCATCCACCTATGATGGGATATCTACCAACTCAACCAAGCTGTGGTATACCTTGTTCTGAAGCCAATATTTTAAGACAAAACACTCTTTGTTGTTGTTTCCATAGAACCTATGGTAATATTAGGTGTTAGAATAGTTTTTCAACCTGTCCTCTTGGGGCGTCCAAGATTAGAATAACTTTAGGATGTTAATTTCCATGACACCAATGAATTACCTTGGTACCTACACATCTTTGAATGTTTAGTACATTTTGTTCTATTATTTAAATAGAATATCGGGTTCTTGGACTTGACGAGGGTCTTGGGAAGAATTATCACTATGAGGCTACAATTGTGGAGGTTTGTCCTGTAGAGGTTCCCAAAGGATAACTAGATATATGGACTAAGTTTTTATAACAGTGTGCATTTGATACTTTATAAGCTTCTATATGGGAGCTGGAGGAGGTAATAGGATTGATCACTGCCTTGTCTGCTTTAAGGTCTCATCCAAACACTGAACTCTTTTAGTGAATTCCCAAAATTCTTCTAAACACCTTAGGGAGATAAGGGGTGGGTATTTCTCCTCTCAGAAATTCTTCATGCACATCCCCAACAAAAGTTTAGGGGAAATATATAAATTGATGGAGCATGTGATCCCCTTCCATTAGGAAATGAATTCAACAACTTTATAATCATATATATTCTTTCTATTAGATTGGATATCAATGATATTATTGTGTAAGGTAGAGGTAAATTGGTAGAAAACTACATAAATAGATCTTACCAGCTAAGAGTAGATCCCAAGCCCAATTTACTTTACCAAAAAAGGTATATCTATCTAGATTTTGTAAAAAAAAATCAAATATTAAAAGATTCATGATGTTATGGGGTTCCCAGCATCGGGATACATCTTGAGGTGATGTGGGATAGATGCTATACTATATTGACTATCCCATTAAAAAGGGTGGAACTCAGATTTTTGAACTTTGGGGGTGGATGAACATGATCCAACCATTGTAGATACTGATTCCCTTCAGGTATGATTGAATCTTTTTTTCTTCTCTTAAGTTTAAAGAAGTGTAATGAGGGTAACTATCACAATGTTAGGGTGAGGGTTGGTAGAAACTAGTGCATTGAATGACTTACTAGTTCGATAGGTTATGTAATCAGGGTTCTATTGTGAGAAGTCACTCTACTCAGGTAGGGTAGGTTAGTAATATATCAACCATTTACCAGAGACACCACTTATATCTTGATTGGGTGAGTGGGATATTTCACCTCAAACCTTTTCATCTGGAAAAAATAATTGCATGTTCAGCCTAAGTAGGAACAATGTATTCTTAGACACTATCTCACTCTAGGATATAATATGGAAGGATTTTGGTGGTGAGACTGTTATGGACCAAAAATTACTGGAGAAAAGTATCTAATTTAGAATTTGTTTTGGTTTCTGGTGCATACTTCAATGGTTCTATGGGCCCAGCTACTTCATTTTCATTATTAAGGTGCCAATGAGTTGGAAGTATCACCCAAGTGAGAGGTCTTCTAAGGCCCAAATTCTATTATTGTAGATGAGTTCATGAACTTATTAGAGGATATAACAGATGTTTCACCTCTACTCATGGTAGGTTCTCCCTATCATGCCCTATGTCATTGTCTAAATTACTATTACCATATAGATGATTGAATGTGAAAAAATTTCTGATGACAATGGTTGGAGGGGAGTTTTCACTATCAACCACTGGGCTAGTCTGATGGTATAATTATCACTATGAAAGGGGTATGAATTAAAGGGAAACATACTACCCCACAACACTAATCTAAAAATGGGATAGATTCTTTCAGCATGACTTGTTGAAGCTTGGTGCTGATCCTTATATTGGTATACTGAAAACTCTTACAATACTCATATGTGTTGAGGTGAAAATCCATTATAAGTGTTTCAATATTTGAATTTTGAAACTACTGGTCAATGACATTGAGATATTTAGGGCTTATTGGATATGTTAGTTGGCGATATTAGATATGGTTGAATATCAAACAAATATTTTGACAAAGGAATGCTATCTGGTCCTAAGGAACTCTAATATAGAAAAGTATATAGTGTAAAGAGTCCAAAACATAGACTGTATATGGTCAGTGGATAGGATATTGCATAATATTTCTTCCTGATATTTATCCATAAGTTATTCATACTCTTCATCACTCCAAGATCTAATTGGAGATGGCTGGGAAACTAGGGGTATAAGTGATGTAGAAAAAATATTCTATTGATTTTACAGTAGAGGGGTCATCATATGGGCTAATCACCCTTGAAAAAATGGAGTGTCTTTCTGAGTTGGGGACATCTCTATAACCATGTCCATATTGGACTAGGTATATGTGAAATCCTATTGTTTGGGAAGGTCTTTAAACCCCTATATCATGGTAGGGTGATCACATTCATCTAAGGGAACTAATCTAGACTCTGAAATATATTTAAAATTAAAGGTGGGTGTAGAGAGGAGGGAATCTAACAAAGGCAGGGAGATTTTCATAGAGATTCCCTACAAGGAATCCAAGATATACTCCACCTGCAAGTATTTTAAGAGGGATTTGAGAACCTTATGTGTAATTACCTGACCCAAAAAATGTGGAACCCGTGCATAGTTTTAATAAATTGGCAGGATTATAAGGAATTAAATCCCAAAGGATAGATCAATTTAGAAGTATTTAAAAATAGATTACATAAATGAACCTTACATTTTATATTAATACATAATTTATAACATAGAAAATATTTTTAGAACACTATAATTCTCCAAGATTAACCCTGAATATCAGTCATAATACTCATCTTGGCATCTCGGAAAAAATAAAACATAATAAAGGGGAGAGAACAGATGCCCATTAAGCCTAAAAATACAACAACTGTCATAAATAAGCATAAACATTATAGAAAGGTGAATAATTGAAACACAGTCCATTTAAACATAGTCTTTAAAAAAAATATGGCAAGAATAAATAATACCATACAAAATAATCACATGATCAAGAAAACATGACCATGGATACTATTCTAGTTGTATATTCACATGGAATGCCAATAACTAATCTGATAATGAGGGAATGTATAATTTGGTACATCTGAAACATAACATCAAGGTTTCAGCTAAGACACCATACAATAATGGATAAAAACTCACTCTATTTTGTCTCATGAGACCTATTGATGCATTGAGGGGATTTAGTCGCCCCCTCCCAACACTGAATACATCTAATACATTCCTCATAATAAAATGGTGATACATAACCAACATAAACATTAATATTAAAACTATAATATAAAATTTTAATACATTAACCATAAACTATGAATGGTATAAAAATAGAACATCCATAGTCAAACATATCATAAACCCTTCAATGAAATAATGTAAATGGTACCATAAAAGATAAAAATCTATCAAACATAAGATTCACAAGAGGATGTTTACTTAGTTGAAAACAATCTAATAAAATCAATAAAAATTTATTGATAAAAATACAATTTTTTACTTTGAAATAATTTATTTAAAATCCGCTCCTTTATAAAAGATGACATTTTAAGAAATAAATATTTGAATCAAAGTGTCCCATACAACTATAAAAAATTTTAGAAAAATTCTAAAATTAACATTTTAAAATATTCATATCCTTATAAATAAATATATAAAACCTATTTTTGAAATATGGAAATAAATGAGATATATTTATAATAATAAATCTAAGAAAAATTTAAAATGATGTTTTAGTTAAGGAGTACTTTACACAATACCTTAAAAAGATTCATTTTGAAAACATTTTTAGGAAACATGGAAATTGATGATAATTATGTCCCTATAAATACTTATATATAAAAAATATAAAATAATAATGAGATTGAAATATTAACACATACCTTAGGTACGGTTCCCTCTGTATGTGAATGTAAATCCTCTTATTCGATGGACTTCCTTTGGACTCCTGTTAGGGACACTAGGGTTGGCCATTTTTGGAAAACTATGACCTCAATAAAATAACTAAGAATGTTGGGAGGATAACTGGGCAGGGTTTGGTCAAGTTATAAGGCTCAAAGTGGTATGAGGATGTGAGGGAGGAGGTTCCCTTTTATAAAAATGACCCATAAATGAAAATTACAAGAAATGTTCGACCATATCTTCTTATTTATCATTTTTTTATTTTAAAAATTTATGAATAAATTAATTCAATAAGATATAATTATTTTCTAATTTGATACTATTCTATTAATTTTAGTTTAAATACCTCAAGAAAAATGGGAATTCGAATATAATGCTTTAAAACATATGTAATATATCTTATAGGTGTATAAAATTAACTATACACACTAACTAATCCAAATATATCAAAATTATTATTATTAAATCATTTTTTTCTATTTTTATATTTATTAAATAAATATAATTTTAGTATTTATGAAGCTTTTAAGGTAATTATATAATTTCTAAAAAATCAAAATAAATTTCTATAATGAAATTAAATTCCTTAGTATCAAAATATATATCTTGTTTTGTTCATATCTTGGTTTTCCCCTATGTGGACACATAAAAGATATTAAAAACAAAGAGAGTGATATTTTGAAACTATCATTGATTTAAATAATATATAATTTATCTTCATCTGGAAGTGTCTATTAAACAACTCAATATAGATCATAATTTTATAAGAGTTGAATCTTCTTGATACAATAATTTTTTTAGAAGTTTTTATTATGTTTTTAGTCCTTAACATTTTGTTTTAACTCTAATTTAACCCCTTTAACTCTTACTTTGATATCATGTAATTTATATATTAGGGGTTAATATTATTAATATAAAATGTCGAAATTATCCGAAATATATCATTTATGACCTGTTTAACATTATTCTAGTTTTTTTTCCAAATTTTATATTTTTATTAATTTTAAATCATTTAATAAAATTTATTTATTTTAAAATATCTTAAATGTAAATTTTGACACTATTCATTATTTTGCCTTATGAAAAAGTCAAACCAACAAGATAAATTCGAACCAATACTTATAAAACATTAATAATATGTTTAATTCATCAATGAAAATTATGGATGTCATTAACTTACTTCAATTATTTTTATATTAATATTGTTAATATCATTTATTGGATTCTTCCATTATTTAAACAATTACCACATCATCATTATGTCATCATTTAAGTTAATTGTTTTGTTATTAAAATTTATAAATAATTTATGATGATGTACATAAAAATTTTATCTTTCAAATTACTATTTATAGTCTAATTTATATTTTTTATAGCCTTCTAATAAAAATGGTATAGTTCATAAAAATGTGATCAAAACATTTTTAACTTATCATTAAATAAAATTTCATAAATGTCAAATTCTTACCCAGGTGGATTAAAATTATTATAATATAAGAATAAGGAATATTTTGGTTTAAACCCACTCATAAAATAAAATTTAGACAAGTTTTAGGGTAAATTTATAATGCTTATAATAATTTTTTTACCTTTAATTATCTTATTACCCTTAACAGCGGTAAATAAAAATACTAACATTATAATTCACAAAAAATAAGTTGATCCTATCAGACCGAAAAATTTATACTGATTACAACCATGAATTTTTATTTTAAAAAATTCAATTCAATGAAGTGGATAAATTAATTTTAATACTAATACCATAGATGTGGAAAAAAGGCGGGTAAACGAGACTTTCAAAAGTACATTAAGTTTTCATATCTAATTTCAATATAAAAATGATTCCAATAAACTAAATTGGATTTATATATGTTTTATTGATCTATTGGACATTTAAAAATAAATTTAAATTATTATAATTATTTAAACTAAAAACATAGTTTTTAACTACAATACAATATTTTTCTCTATTCATCTAAAAAATGAAACTTGTTCGAAAAATATTAAAAATTAACTCTATGATAATTTTGAAATTTTGAATTCAAGAAATTAAGATTATTTTAATAAATAAAATTTATAAAATTTTCAAGATTTAGTTTTAAAATAGGTGCGTCATTAAAAGGTGATAAAACTAGATCTTATGTACAATGCAAGCTATTGAAGAGGTGAAATTTAAAAAGATACATACTATAAAATATTTACGTGATAAATTCCTTCCTCCTTCAATAAACTGTATCCTCAAAATTTTCAATTTTAGGTTTGGTAACTAAGATTTGACTATTTAAAATTCCTTTATTGAAATATCAAATCCGAACAAGGGTCGATAAAACTTCCACTTTAAAATAAAGAAAGTGAAGTACGAAGGTCATTAGAGATAACACATACTAGGATTAGTTATTGGAAAACCTGGAAATAGAAGATAAATCTATCCATGATGTTCTTATGGAGAGTGATAAAGAAAATGATTAAGAGAAAGTTAACAATCACAGAGTAATAAATCTGCGATGATCTAAGGGACCATTTGATTCATTGTAAAAGAAGTTATTGGGTAACATTTTCAGTTTTAAGATCCTTTACCTAGTTTTGAATAATTATTTTACTATTTAGATAATCACTTTCTTTATTTATTTCAATTTTTTAAGTATAATATAATCCTTCGGGTGTGATTTGATCTATTTTTAGTTTATCACTTACACCTAGAAAGAAGTGTTTCAAAATGAATTTTTCATGTCTGAGCACTTATATGAATCGTAAAATCCATGAGTTATTCATTTGGCCTTTAAATATTTACTGAAACCAAAAAGGTTAACAAAAAATATATAATAAATCAAACTTTAACCTCAAAAAACAATATACAATGTTCAACTTAATCCATTCCAACCTTAATACTCATCTAGAATACTTCTATCCAAATTCATAGTCCAAAATTTTATAAGGAATCTCACTAAATTTCCAAAACAAAATTAACATCATATTTTCCCCAATCAATGTAATGTATCTCTTATTGTCACATACCAAATATTTTATCACCTTAAAAACCCTAATGAAATCATTCATGATTCCAAATCATTCATGGAGATGTACTGTAGTAAAATCCTTATATATCTCATGATTATAACCAGAGCACCATTGATGAAATAATTCTTGAATCCACATACACATGAACATTAATCAGTCTACTTAATTATTAAACCATTAACTATGCTTCATCCTCTTATTCCACAATACCTCCTTAATTTTTTTCCTTTTGTAGTCTCTTCATCATCAACTATATAACATTTCTTATATAACCTTATGATTCTAACCATCGACCAAACCTCAAAGAACAAATTGTGAAACACTAATCACATTGATATAGTCATGAAGAATCATTTATAGTATTTATAAATGATGACATATTATTCTCAATTCATAAGTTCATAGGATTAACCTAAGTTATCCACTACCAAATCTAAAAGATGATATCCCATGCATAGAATTATCCTCAAAGTAATTAATCAGGTTACATTTTCTAATATTTTATTTCTAAATCTAGTTTCCAAGGGTTCTACTAAACATCCTTTGATACCAACTATAATGCCCCGAACCCATATGTCGGGAGTTAGTGCATTATTTTAATACATTGGAATGATTATAAGGAATCAAATCCCGAATAACTGATTAGTTTAGAAGTCTTGGAAAATAAATTACATTAATTAACATAACATTAAATTTTAAAATATTAAGTAAAACAAAAAAATATTTTAATAAATACATAATTCTCCAAGATTAACCCGGTATATTAGTCATATTAATCATCTTGGAATGCTGGGAAAAATAAAACAGAAGAAAGGGGTGAGATTAGATGCTCTGTAAGGGTAAACTTACAACAAAAGCTATCATAAAGAAGCATAAATATTATGGAAATATGAATAATTGAAACAAAATACATTGAAACATATTCTTGATCATAATATAGAAAGAATGATTAATACCATACCAAATAATCACATGAGCTATAAAAAATAACCATGGATATTATACTAATCGAATAGTCATATGGAATATCAATAACTAATCTCATAATGAGGTAATACATAATGTGTGACATCTAAAACAAACCATCAAGGCTTCGTCCAAGACACCATAAAATAATGGGTAAAAACGCACACTAGTTTGTCTCATGAGACCTACCAATGAGTCGAGGGGCTATAGCAGGCCCCGAATGATACTTACCACATCCACTGCATTCCTCATAAGAAAAGGGTGAAACATAACCAATATAAACATTCATATTAAAACTAGCATATGAAATGTTAATACATTAACCATAATCCATGAATAGTATGAAAATAACACATCTACAATAAAACATATCATAAAACCTTAAATGAAATATAGTAAATGGTATCATAAGAGATTAACCTCAATAAAACATAATATCCATCAGAGGATGTTGAAATTGATTAAAATACTCTAATAAATTCATTAAAAATTTCTAGGCAAAAATACCTTTTTTACATTGAAATAATTTATTCAAAATCTACTCATTTATAAAAGAATACATTTAAAAAAATATTTTTTGAATCAAAGTGTCCCATACCACATTGAAACATTCGAGAGAAATTTTAAAATTAACATTTTAAAATATTCATGGCCTTATAAATAAATCCATAAAAACCAATTTGAAAACATGAACATTAATGATAAAGATTTAGAAGAATAAATATTAGAAACATTTAAAACGATATTTTAGTAAAAAGTCCCCTACATAAAACTTTAAAAAGATTCATTTTGAAACATTTTTAAGAAACATGAACATAAATGATAAATACGTCCCAATAATTAATTTTTTATAAATAATATTGGATAATAATGAGATTGTGAAATCACCCCTTACCTTAGGCCTGATTCCTTCTGTATGTGAATGAAAATCCTCTTCTTCGGTGGACTTCATTTGGATCTCCTCTTAGGGACACCGAGGATAGTCTTTTGAGAAAACGAGACCTCCAAAAAATAACTAACAAAGTTTGTATGAGAAATGGGAAGGTCTTAGTTGAGCTAGAAGGCTCAATGTGTTGTGAGGAAGTGAGGGATGAGGTGTCCTTTTATAATTGAGGTGGGGGCACTTTTGGAAATCCTCAAAATATTAAAATATAATAAGATTGTTCAAGATCAAAATACTTAAACATGAAACATAAATAAATAGTATAAGATATTTTCAACTATATACTATTCCCTTATGAATATTTATCATTTTTGTGATTTTAAATAATTTAATAATAAATTAATTCAATAAGATATCATTATTCTCAAATTTGTTGCTATTATTTTAATTTGATTTTAAAACCACATGACAAGTGGTAATTAGAATATAATTCTATCAAACATCTCTATTATATCTTATAGGTATATAAAATTAACTATATAGATTAAATCATACCAAATATATAAAAATTAATATTATTGAAATCAATTTATTTGTTTTTCTATTGATAAAATAAATACTATATTAGTATTGAAGAAGATTTTAAGGTAATTATAAATTTTATAAAAATTAAAAATAAATATCTATAATGAAACTAACTTCCTTAAGATCAAAATAGACATTTATTTTTGTTCATATATTGTTTCTGTCCCTCTGTGGACACATAAAGGATATTAAAAACAAAGACAATGATATTTTGTAACTATCATTGATTTGAATAATATATAATTTATTTTCATAGAGAAGTGTCCCTTAAACAAATAAAAATATATAATAATATGATAAGGGTTGAATCTCCTTGATCCCATTATGTTTTGATAAGTTTTTATTGTGTTTTTAATCCTTAATATTTTTTAACTCTTATTTAACCCCTTTAACTCTTACCATGATATCATATAATTTATACATTAAGGGTCAATATATTACTATAAAATTACAAAATTACCCAAAATAGATCATTGATGACCTCATTAACCTTATTATAGTTAGTTTTTTGAAATCAAGATTTAATTAAATTTTATATCATTTAATAAAATTTCATTTATTTTTTAATTTCTTAAATTTCAATTTTAACACTATTCATTATTTTGTCTTAAAAAAAATAAAAAAAAGATAAATTTAAAAAAAGACTTATGAAACATTAATAACATGTCCAATTAATCAATAAAAATTATGGATGATATTAACTTACTGAAATTATTTTTATTTTAATATTTTTAATATCATTTATTTGATTCTTCCATTATTTAAACACTTAGTGCATTATAATTTAGTCACCATTTAAGTTAATTATTTTATCATTAAAAATTATAAATAACTTATCATGATGTATATAAGAATTTTATCTTTAATATGAGTATTTATAGACGAATTTATATTTTTTTAAAACCCTATAATAAAAATGGTATATTTATTAAAAATGTGAGTATGAAATTTTTAACTTATCTTTAAATAAAAAATTATAAATATCATATTCTTACCCAAGTGGCATAAAATGTTTATAATCTTGGACTAATGTTGATTTTTGTCGAAACCCACTCATCCAATTAAATTAAGACAAGTTTTTGGGGAACTTTATAATTGTTCTGCCTATGAGGTGGTGCGTTTCTAGGTGATGAGGAAATGGTACGATGAGAATCATCACTCGTCTTTTTTTTTCAGAGACTATTTCTTTTCAAATTCACCATTTCATTTTTTTGACCCATTCTGCATCATTATACTTTAAAATAAGGTTGTATTAACCCCATGGTGATTGGGTAATTCTCCCCTTTCATATTGCGAAAGAGATGCCACAATCAGATGGTCCCAATGGGCGATTTCATGGGGTTATGTAATTATTCAATTGCTTCTCTTAGGATATAACTTACTTGGATGGTCTCCAACAGGTTTATTAATGTAGCCAGAAACACCCAATGTCCCTGGTATCTATGATTCTTGGACCTTCTTTCCAAAGGCAGGCATTCATCACATGATGATTTGGCCAAAAAACACACAAGGAATCCATTGGTCAAGGGGATGGGATTTTAGGCTCACTCCACCCTTTTTTTGGAGGACTATTGCTTGTTCTGGGACTCTCTTATATATTTAAGTCATGTTCATTTGTCCATGAATCCTTTTTTCATTCCCGAGGAGTGTGTCCATGGGATACCCATGGTTTGGAGGATCGTCATAGGCATACATGGATTTGATGCTATAAAGGCAATGCTGACTTAATCCATGCAACAAGGAGCTCTGGAGTTTATCGTCATCCAGGGGGGAAAAGGTGACTTGATATTGGGATCAGACCCATAATAGGGATTTACTATGTATCCTTAGGAGAGGAATCAGAACACATATAGTTCAAGATTGGTTGGGGATTATGTATAAAAGTTTCCCATTTGAGGGGACATGATTAGGTAAACCCTTTTTGGAGGGAACCCTTTTGAGTTTGGGCCTTCGTGTAGGCGTCCTACGTATCCTGGTTTGATTAGAAATCAGAATTTTTTTAGTTCAGAATTGTGTAGATGTTGTAATATTCACAAACCTCTAAGCCCGTGTGATTTATGCTCAGTGTGAGAAACAAAATGATGTGAGAGATCCAACCAACCACATGCATCCTCTCCTTCTAGTGGGAAGGGGCGAGCCTATGGAAGAAGAGGATGGGGCGACCATGGCGAGGGTGCAGAGAAATAAACCCTTTAATGTGAGATGAAATTAAAGGTCATGCAACTCGAACATTAGAATATTGGCGACTTACCTCAGTGGGAGTTCCCCAAAATGCATTCTGGGAAGGGGAGGAGTTTCCTCCTCATCAAAAGGGGAAGTGAACATAGCCCATTTGACTGATCACCAATTATATTTGAATGGAAAAGAAGGTGATAAACCTTAATCCCTAGAATGGGGAGGTTCAAATTGGTGTCCCAAGGTTGGACTCTGGGTTACCATGGAATTGTAGACCCACAAACATCCTCGAAGCCCAAACTGTTGTTGGGAGAGCCTTTGTGACTCTGCTTACCATGGGTACATAGACTCAAAGGGGCATGTTGATGAACCCAATTGTCTGATCATATGGGTCCGGTGGCTTTGGAGGAGGCTTTGTCTTGATGCAAGGGGAATGGTTCATAGAGGGACAATGGAGGACTGTACGATAATGAAGGGGGGAGGTTGGAACTAGAGGAAAGATTACCCGAGAACACCCCATTCCGCGTATTGTTTTCTTATGAGGGATGGGGGAATCTCCACATACCATAGTGGTATGTGGATATAGGGGTCTTCTGTGGAACGATGCGGTATGAAGACATGGGTATAGACCCCTGCGCACCATAGTGGTACATGGTCCTTCATGCTGCTTTGTGTTCCATCCGCATACTGATGCAGTACGTGGTACCGGGTTAAACCTACATAGTGATATACTAAGCAGAACACCATACTATAGGAGGGTATGAGGGGCTTTCATTCTCAAGGAGTTCGTATGAGAGAAATATATGATTTGTGGTCTCACCATTTTGGTTCATGGTTCTGTTATTATTTGTATGTTTACCCATTTCGTGGTTCACAGTTGGTTGTACCTGCAGAGAGTGTGGCTTGAGATTCATGCTCCTCCAATGATTCAGGGCTAAATCTGTAATATTCCCTAAGTTTTTTCTTCCAAACTCTAGGTTCCCTTCAAGATTTTGTCATCCTACCTTTATCAATTCCTTCTCTGCTCTTTTTTTAGAGCATTGGAGAAATCATATCTATGGACATGTGGAACTATTTGCAGAGGCCAATGAAGAGTTATCCTGACTCACAGAAGACTCGGTCAACTAGGTTTTACAGTGGCTATGGTTTGCGATCGTGGTTTTTGGAACCTAATTGGTTGGATTCATTCGTGAATTGTTGAGTTTGCGAGATGGTACACATATAGATTTCACACACATGAGTATTTTAGTGATGCAGTTCATGGTCCACTATGTTCTCTAGCCATCGCTCTGTGGTCTAGCACCTCGTGGATCATTTTTCGTACCGATGGTTCATGATTCAGGTGGTCCGTGAACCCTTCTTGGTGATGGTATGCAAACCACTTAAAATCCTTTTATAACTTGAATTCCTTCAAGTTACTTCTAAAATTTGTAAACCCATTTGAGTCCATTCACATTGTTAGACTTATAGGACTACTTTCCTCATTCTGTAAAGTGTTTTTGGCTTAATTTCTTTCCCTTGTTGAAATTTTCAGGACCCTACAAATGCCCCCCATCGGAATGGGGTCCGTTCAGAATGAAAAGGGAACTATTCTGATGTAAAAGCAGTCTTGAACTAAAATGGTTCGCGATAGAATAGATAAGCCTAGTAAGAGGGGACCACACCTATATATAGGGGGCCATTTCATTTGTCTTTCACTATTTATCATGGCGAAAAGTGCCCTCGACTCCCTCGGCTTCCTCTGCATTTTCGTATTGTGCCTCTTGCAAAAATTCATTTTGCAAACCGCTTCGTACGTGCTGCGAACCGAACTTTTCGCCATTTCTATGTCTTCAAACCAATTTTTGGATATTTTGAATGGTATTGTGGAATATAAAAATAAAAATCTATATATCATGTAGTAAAACTCTACGCCGCTTGAGTGTCCACATACCGAGCTTGAAATGGAAAACTGAACTATATGAATTAATAATCCAAACATAAAATTTTAATAATTAATCTTTGAAAATGAACTTAATGATGCCTAGGTTTTCAGTATCAACCTTCCTTGAACCCTTCTATTCACAGTCCAAGGATCTGTGGGCTAGAGTCTCATGGATACTTCGTTTACCATGGATGTACGCGGTCAAAGTTTTTCATGTACCTTAGTTGTATGCGGCGACTCCTTCAACACATCATGAAGTACATGGGATATGGCTACCATGTAAAATTTCTTGGATTAGTATGTTGAGACTTATGTAGACTTTTTTTTGTCCTTTATCCATTCCTTTTGTAGCCTTTATCCAACAAATTTTTATTTGACTAAATTTTATCGGATTTTGGATCCTCCCATACAGGTTGAAATGGATACTTCACAGACAACTGCTAATGTCTCTATTATTCTGAGGCTACTAATACTTCCCCTCTTTTTGCTGCTGATGAAAAATTGAATAACATGGTAGATTTGGTTGATGACAAAATTCTGGTCATTCCATTACACCAATCTTTGGCAAATCTGCTTACGGAGAGTCAACGAGAGTACCTGGATTCAGACATGATTCCTTCTTACGTGATTGGCCTATTTTCTAATACAACAATCCCAGTGCCAAATCCAACTGATCATCCTACTACCTGGATAATTAATACCTCTATTTCGAAGGAATTGTTTTCTTCCAAGGGGAGTTACCTTTAGAGAGATACTAAATCTAGGTCCTTCTTGAACTACATACCACAAAATTTAGAGGGAGTGTAGTGGAAGCCTGTCCAAACAGCCCACTGTTACAAGATCATTGTGAGGAAAGCTATAGAGAATGAGTAGCATGGTTGGTCATCCCAGTGGGATCTTCACTCTGGAGGCTTTTTTGGCTTGGATTGTGGGTGGAATTTTTTGGGTTCCCCAGAGTTACAAAGAATTCTGAACCGAGTTGCAGACTGTGGGACTATATGAGGCTGGTTGGGTTTTTCAGACATACACCCACCACCCTACTAACCTTATTTCATAGCTCCTGAGCAGGTGGATTCCAGACACCAATACCTTCCATTTGACCCACGGGGAGTTCTACACCTGTCATTGGGACATTCAGCTAATCTCGGTAGTCCCTATTATCAGGGACATGTATGATTAATTCCTACCTCCCTCCTCTATTTGTGATGATGAGGAAAGAAACCCTCATTTTTTCTGGAAACACATCATTCAAGCGAAGATACTCTTAAAGGATATCGATCTTTTTCCGAAGTAGGATATTCTTTTTGATGATTGGTTTGGAAATTTTGTTAAGCATTCTGGTCTAGAGACTGATTTGTAGAGACCTAGGGATTATCTTATCAAAATCACCCGGAGGCAAGTGGGTACTTACAGGCCCACCCTGGAAGAGGGGAATTTTCAAAAATGGGGATGGGGGATCATCCCCGATGTCGATCTATTACATCAACTAGTGGCTTTATTTTCCATTTTTCTGATTGGGTGGCTCCTTCTAATGTGGAAATCTTGTGGTATAAGATCCTCAACTTTTATCATGGCTGCTTAGTTAGCCACTGAAAGATGTATCAATTTATCTATCCCAATGTTGGCCAAGATTTACCATATATTAGGTCGAATTAGCAAGGGGGGGGGTTACCTTATCAGATGATTGGGCCCTTAAAAATTATTTGGGGATGGATGGGATCCCACAGAGGATGTTATTTCTTCAAAAAGTCCTTACCAATTCCACATTCCACCATCTAACCATACCTTTAGAGCACTGACGGGGTCATGCCAGCAACTTGGGCTTCACATGATAAGCAAGAAGAGGAAACCAAAAAGAATGAGAAAAAATTAATTGCATATCTCAACATTTACGAACATTTATCTTATCACCCTTATGATTCCCCTATTGGTACTATTATAAATAATGCATATGCAGACTTTTTCAATCAAGGTTACCTTTTTTATTTGAGAGAAAAAGTCATATTTTCTCGTGTTGGAGGGAAGTTTATTTATGAGGGATATACACCCTGTAGGTTTAGTCATCAATTTAATTGTGTTTATATGTTTTTCCTCCTACTCTCAACAGTGCTCATCAGGAGAAGCATCTGATGATAGCTCATTAAATATGGCTAATGTTCACCGGAGAGGATACCCAATGCCAGGCTAGAATTATGGATCATGGGGATTCTGTACCCTTCCTTACCAAAAAATATGCTGACACCTGGGTTAAATCATATCCCGATGGACAATTAGCCGACCTGGTTGCTATCACGACAACTTCCAAGGCATCCAAGGTGAAGGGAAAGGAGAATAAAAAGGGATTTTCTGAACACTCTCGATCAGGAAAATTCTTTTAAATACCTCTTGGGTCCCCCCAATGAAAGTTTTGAAAGATGGGGTTGTGACCTCAAGGGTGACCGAACAAGCCACTGAAGCTGCTACTGGAAGTTCACCATCCATTCCCCCCGAGGATGATTTTTCAATGGCCTGGAAGAAATGGGACTTTCTAAAAGGCCATACATCTACTCACGACCGGTCCCCTCATAATTTATGGTAGCTACTCTGAACTAGGGAAGTTTCTCTTACTATCATTGGTTATGTTTCCGCACCTGCTGACATTTATTTTCATGAGGATCCAGATAGAGTGAGTTTCTACCTAAAGGACCTCAAGAACCTCATCCAATCCCGATGTGTTTTCCGCAAGTACTCGCATCGGGTACTTGCCATGATGTGACCAGAAACCATTGATGAGTATGACGACATTATTGGATCACCTATTGTAGATTCCTTAGAAAATTGTTTTTTCATTTTCCCTTAGTCTCATAAATGTTCCTCTTTTCGAGGACCCGAGTTTGCAGGGGCACCTGGGAAACATTTTCGGTTGTCGAAACCCACTCCACTCCCCTGTACCATCTCTCCAATGCCATCCATCTCAATTAATACTACTTTTACAAACGTCTGGAGAGCATGGGATGAATTGAGGGTGAGCGCCTCAAATGAAGATATATAGAGGCTTCTTCAAGAGGGACGTTTTGACCTTCCAGGTTTTGGGGGAACCATTTCTCATAATGGTATTTCAACTGATGAAGAGACTGAGGAAGTGGATACCTACTTGAATGAAATAGAAAAGTGTCTCCATGATCATATAGATAGGCATTATTGGTCAGACTGTTTAGTGTTGATGGAAGTACTCCCACGGATGACTGGAGAGGTTTTATCTACAACCTTTAACCTTATCTTATTTTAATATGGAGATTCTAAAAATCCCCCTCCCCTTTTTATTTTGCAGGGGTCCGTAGGATCTTGGGAAAAGGATTTTCCCTGATTTATTTTTCGGGAGGTACTGTGGCTGGTTAGTGTTCCCTATCAATGGTATGGGGTACGATGAAAGGATCCCATAGAGCCCAATAACACAAGGAAGAGTTCATTGGAGACCCTTCTAGGGCATTTCCTCCTCCATCTCCTCTTAGTGGTATTATTCAGAAGCCATCCCCCCGACAATCAATGAAGCACATGAAAGCTTCCTAGCTTTCAAAGCGTATTCATAGGGGGATAACAAGTAATAGTCTGTTAACCTGGTGATTAAACCAAGTAACCTTATCACGTTGAATCATTGGTACAAATATGTACTTTGACGCAGGGCCTATCAGTGACCAGACGATGACCACTTAAGCATTTACAGCTCCTGTCCCCTTTAGGGAAGAGGAAGTGTTGCCATATTTTGCGACTGACTAAAATAGGGAAATAGGGGAATCTAAAGAGTCTCGGGGTACTGTTGAACTTTCATGTGTTCCTTATCCCACTCAAAAAATATCTATCCCAATAATAGAAGGACATCAAGAATTTGAGGGCTCACTTGACCATGCTGAGTCGACTCTCATGGAGTGAGACATGGTGGTTTTTATAGTAGGGGCCAACTCTAGTGGTGATCCCAAATCCTTGATAGATCATGGAGGGGATTAAAATATCTAGGAGCTAATTAATCTTGATGGAATAACCTTTTCCCCTATAGAGGGATTCACTCCAGAGATTGATATTTTTCCATCTCATAGTGGCTCTAGGGAAGTTAAAATCAGGGAGGCTAATGTTCTAACCCCTAAAAATTTGGAGCGTGCTATCGTTCCCTTTTCACCAGTTCTAAGAGTATTTATGTTTTCTTCTTAAGGATCTCATGACCAATTCCTTAATTTGGACTGTCTATCCCTACATGCCTTATATTAATCAGCAACATTTTGATGGACGCCTTGAGGGATACTATTTTGGCCGATCATAGACTCGGGTCTTCAGTATTCCTAGGTAACCACAGAGAACGACTGATGATTGAAGATGTATCAGCACTTGATTTAGATAGAAGTACTACTATGGGTGTGGAAGGCACTAAATCCTTCTCCTCCCTACCCTCAGAATCACAACCACAAGCCTTAGTATGAGCGGCGGATGTCCCTTCTCTATCCTCCATTGTAATTACAAAAGATGAGGCTCTTGTAAGGATGAGTTGTGATGTATCTACTGAATGAAGTACCTCACTTTTAAATCTCATTCCTGACTGCATTTCATCATCAAGGAATGAATTTTAGACTGATCAAGAAATCCTGGTCAATATTTGTCCCATTCAGAAAAAGGCATGGAGGAACATTTAGAGATTAATTTCTCAGACTCCATTGGCTGAGATTCCAGTGCAATTTCCAAAGTCAAACTTCTATTTTGTGGTCCTGGGTTTCGGTGGATTTGACTATCATTTTATTTATGATAATTTAAGGTTGGTGGTCGCTGTTTAGGAAGCAACTTGTATGCTTGAATCTCAACATTCGGTGGCAGGGTCGACTACTTATCGTTTTTCTACACAGAAAATTCTCATTGACAAAGCTGTCACTCATCCTGAAATGGTTCCATGGTTTCAAAACAAAATCATGAAGAAATTGTATTTTATAGAAAAACTCAATTATGAATTGGAGTGACAAAGCCAGAAACTGGAGCGACTTAAACAAGAGTAGACCCGAGCTGCAATCACCATCAAAGAGGGGCAATGGAAGATTCAAGATGGAGAGAGGGTTGTCCTTCAATCCATGAGGGACACACTATAGGTGAGTGAAGAGGCTAAGATAATGAATTTATTGATGCTTCTACAAGCCTTTGATTAGTTTCATCAATCGTTGATGAAACTCTATGACTCTTTTGAACATATCTTGTAAATATATGGTCTTACTTACAAGGAGAGTATCTAGGCTGTGGATGCCCACCATATATTTTTATGAAATATCATGCAACAAATTTGTCGTCGAATGCTTCTTATTTTCCTTTTACTGTCATTTCAATTGATCACGATTAATAATATCCATCCGAAATTAATTTTAGACCATGACCAATAAGATTAAATAATCTACATGGGATCTAATTTTTTTCCTGATCTGTGGGACATAGAGAGAATAGTTCGACTATTTCTAAGGTTTTATGGAATAACCTCATGAAATTTCATGTCTTTTTTTTCAGTATTACCCTAATTTTTCCCTAATCCTTCTTGATACAAGCTTAGTGGGAATAACTTGACTTTTTGTTAGACCATCCTTTGTCGGTTTTCGACCTAACAAGCTTTATGTCTATTTTTATGGATCAAAAAATATTTCTTTTACTAAAACATAAATGGAGTAGGTTTAATGAGCTGATACTTGAGTTTTATACAGAGGCTCCCTTTGCGGACTTTCACTATGGCATGTATAGCGTCCTCTTTTTTGTGGGTAGTTTATAGTCCTGCTAATAAAAATTATTACTGATGTTTTAGGTCAAACAATTTTGTCCAAACTTAATGGGGTAGGGGCCCCAATTTGGGATTCCATTGCTGATAATGTCCTAATATCCTTCATACATGGATTAGGGATTTTCTTTGACCCTAATATTTTTAATTCTGGACATGAATGAGGCTCAGAATCCATTTTAGGCATACGAAGGTAGGAAAGGGATCTCCTAGGGATCAATTTGCCTTCTATTGATAGTAGTTTTGTAGGTTCAATATGCATATCCACTAGGGCATGATGTGCATCATCAAAAAAAGGTTTCTAAAAGACACTGGCCTTCCATCTCTGATGGCCTGGTAGAGTTTACATCACTTAGAATTTATTTTGATGTTGGGATCCACGGTGGGTGGATAGTCTGGGTAATGGTGTTTGAAAATATCAGGGACACTCATATCGGCTTTGAGTGGGAAACTGTTCCTGCACGGTTCTTACTTGCGTAAGAGAGAGCTCGTGGATGGTCTATTCAGTTAGAAATATTTTTTATGTCAAGGGAATTTGGAAAGAGGAAGGTATGTAAGTCGTTATCCAGAATTTTTCCAAATCCAGAGGTGTGAAAAGACATGAATATCATCCAAGCATACGAAAACTGGAAATGACTCTCTTGAGAATAAATTTTCCTTTGATTGACTACTTTATTGTATGCAGTATATGCAGAACCTCCGGGGCATGTTGTGCATATTTAAACAAAGGTGTTCACAGGACACTGGCCGTCCATCTTCTATGGATATGAAGGAATGTGGAGATTGGGAACTTTCTAAATACGGTAGGTGACCTTTGACAAGGGGTGAACCTGAACACCAGGGGGGAGAATTTTAACTGAACTTCTTCAGGGAAACCCGTAAATGAGTGGGGGGTATTATTCTTTTGTATGTGGGTCAACATCATTCATATAGAAGGCGTATCTTTAGAAACCTCAAAAGAGACGAGAGATGAATTAGGCCCGTATGTTTTGACATATCCAGGACGTGAGTAGGGAGTAAATTGTAAACCATGACTTTTAGGGCCCTTGAATTAGGAGGTATGTTATGAGGCTTGAAAGCCATTAGGAATACTGAGATATGATATGAATCTCTTGGGGAAAATTTTCCTTTCATTGACGACCGTTTTTGTGGGAAACATATGCAGAGCCCCTGGGGAATGATGTGCATAGCCAAACAAAGGTGTACACAGGACACTGGCCTTCCATATCAGATGTCAATGAATGATTATGGGGATTCAAGATCGCTCAGAGCATGTAGTTTGAGGTATGGAAGGAGTGAATCTAGACATATTAGAAACATTTAGGCTATGATTTACTCATGGAATTAGGTATCCCTTAAGAAGATCTAGATCACATGTAGGGTGAGTCTTTCATCCCATATTTGGGGTACCTAATCATTTAATGTTGTATATCCAGGACATAAGGTTCGTTATAGGGAAGGGAACCATGACATTCCTTTCAGGCTCGTACAACTAGGAAAAAATTCCTGGACTGTTTTTCCATAATTTCATGGTGGATCTCTGGATAAGATCTCTAATCTCACATGATCTATGCTCAGTGTGAAAGACAAGGGATTATGAGGATTCATAGTCATCACCTAAGAATAGAAAAATCAACATCAGAGGTAACTTTAGGCTTAAACCATTGATATGTAGTTTAACATTGTACATTAATGATGATTTTGGCATTGATGTTTAACATTGTGCGGTGAGGACATGATGCTATACTGTTTAGGTTCATGCAGTGAGGATGATTTTGGCTTTGTAGTTTAACTTCGTGTGGTTAGGACATGATGCTATGTAGTTTAGGGTCATAGAGTGAGGACGATTTTGGCCTTACAGTTTAACGTCATGCAGTGAGGACATGATTCTATATAGTTTAAGGTCATACAGTGAGGATGATTTTGGCCTTGAATTTTAATGTTCTATGGTGATGACATGATGCTCTGTAGTATAGGTTCATGTAGGGAGGATGGTTTTGTCCTTTCAATTTAACTTTGTGCGGTGAGGACATGATGCAGTGCAGTTTAGGGTCATGTAGCGAGGACGATTTTCGCTTTCCAGTTTAACGTCGTGCGGTGAGGACATGATTCTATGTAGTTTAGGGTCATGCAGCGAGGAAGATTACGCTATCATAAATATCACTAATATCTTTGAGTTAATCATGATTAGTATGTTCTAGCATTCCTTAGATGTGAGTGATGATAGAATTTGTAAACCGTAGTCCTAGGGGAAACTTGAATCAAAAGGGATGACTTGGGTCTTGAAAGCCATTGGGTGTAATGGGATGGGAGAGGACTCTCCTAGGGACGAATTTACCTTTCATTGATAGCCGTTTTTGTGGGAAACATATGCAGAGCCACCGGGGCATGATGTTCATTCCCAAACAAAGGTGTCTATAGGACACTATCCTTCCATCTTATATAGCCATGGATGATTATGGGGATCCAAGTTTTCTTGGAATATGGAGTTTGAAAAATGAGAAACATGTTCCTGGGAATAAAAATAATACTGATACCATGATTAACTATGAACAAATGGAGCTTCCACATAGGTTTGACTCATATTCATAGGGGAAAGATGGATATTTTGACTTCTTATGAGTGGGAGCCATGTGTGGGATATAGTAAAACTGAGAATTGGGATATAAAAAATTCTTGAAGAATTTCACAGTTTATTATCATGCGGTTAGGACCTCCCATGGACTCCCTGTACAGGTCTGACCCACTCATGGGGAAGGGGGATTTTATTTTTTTGATGGTGGATGGTAAAGGATTCTAAATATGGGCATTACTACATATCCTCCAAGAGAAGGAATCAAGCCACACATAGTTCTTAACGTCTCATGTACCGATCTGGATCAGTCTATGTGTAGGGAAATTTGAGGGAATTTTTTTTATGATGGATGGGATAGGATACAAAACTCAGGCATCACTACGTATCCTTCAAGTGTAGGAATCGAGCCATATGTTGCTTTGAGCATTCCTTGTATTGATCTAGCTCGGACCATGTGTAGGGAAATTTTCGTTTCATTCGCTACAGGTGCTAGATCTTCAATATCTCCCTATAATTTTTTTGTATAAAGGATTCCTTACCACTGATTCTAAGATCACATGAGTTATACTCAATGTAAGAAACAAGGAGTGACAAGGGTTTCCCTCACCAGTGTGGGGAAATAGAGGATATGGTAGAGGAAATTTTTTGTGGGTGTTGGGCCAGGATCGAGGATCGAGGCGTCGCTACATATCCTGCGAGGGAAGGAATCAATCCGTTTATAGTTCTATGAGAGATCATGATGATTATCACCATGTGGTTAGGATGGTTTGTACCATGCATTTTAACATCTTGCAGTGAGGACATGAGTCACAATTTAATTTCATGTTTCAAGGATGAGTTCCTTATAGTTTAACATAATGTGGAAAGGACTACGACTCATAGTTTAAGGTCTTAGACTTTGGATCACGACTTAATAGTATTACAACTCATAGTTTAAGGTATTAGAGTTTGGACCATGGTTTCAATTCCATACATTTTAATATCATGTTGGTCAGTACAAAAAATCATATTTTCGGTTCATAGAGTTTGGACCATGACTTCTCGTTATTACTATGCGAAATACTTCTTCAGAAACATTGCATTTGTGGGATCCATGATGAGCTGTTCGTCCATCAATATTAGAGAGTATTCTCCATTGGAATAGACCCTATGTATGACATATGATCCTTCCCACATTTATTTAATATTTGGGGGATTCATCTCGAGAATCATTGGGGTTCTAAATAATAAAACCATTTATCATTCAAGGAAAGATCAAAGGGGAACCTTTTTGTTGAAGGCTCATACAATCAGATTTTGGAATATTTCCAAATGGTGTAAAGTGTGCAACCATTTTTCATATATCTTATCTAATTCATACAAATATATGTGGGATTGATCTTCCATAGAAAGTTGATCGAAAATGGACACACACAGTGATGACACTTGGATTTTGATAGGAAAAAACATTTATGCTTCGTATACTAGTGAGTACGGGGTTCCCTGGGTGGCAGTGTGGGACGTGGTCCGATAAGGACATAATGCATGAAGTAGCTTGTATGGCCATGACTTCTTATACTTATCTACCTTCTTCAAGAGTATGTTGGAAAAAGTCTTATTGAAAGCCTATATCTTCCCATTGGCAGCTGCATGGTACTGGGACATACAGTTGGCTTTGATTTCGTACTCCTGGTATAACTTATCTAGCTCAGCAGAGTAGAATTTGGTTCCATTTTACATCAGTATTGTATGAGGGACACCAAATATTTTAATGATGTTGGCCTTCACAAAGTTAATGATGTTTTTTACCCTGAATTCTTTAAGGGTTATGGCTTCAGCCCATTTGGATAAGAATTCAGTCGCTGTGAGTATGAACTTGAATTGTATGGCTATGGTGGGAGGATATGGTCCCAAAACATCCATCCCCCATGTAGAGAATGTCCTAGAGTACTTAGCTGCATCAAGTAACTTTGGGGTTTGTTCTATAAAATTGGCATTAACTTGGCATGAATGGAACTTCTTGGAAAATATGGTACAATATAGTATAATAGTGGGACAGTAATACCTAAGCCTTATGATTTGGTGGGAGAGCTTGGTTGCTGATCAGTGCACTCCACAATCTCTGGCATGCACTTATTTCATGATGGAAGCAGTCTCTTCTCCATCAATGCACTTGAGAAGGACTCTATCTAGGCCTTGTTTATCGAGAACCTTTTCCTGGTTTACCTCATTGTACAAGACAAAGTTGACTATCCGTCTTCAGACTCATTCCCTTCCAGCCCTATCTTGTGTGTGTTTCTACTTCTGAAGGAAATTTTCAATGAGAATCATCCAGCAGATGGTGTGACCATAAGGCTTAGAAATGGGGCTCATTTTTTCAATTTCCTCTATTCTGCTCTGGATAAATGGAAAGACCATTAGGCAGTGGGCAATGCTAAAGACCATTTCTTCTTATTCTAGATAAACCAAGAGTGTGGATTCATTTTCCAAAGCATCGACTTGATCATTTTGTGACCGGGGGACATAGGTCAATGTTGGTTCTGATGGGAATTCTTCCATCAGTTCTCAAATGTGGTTCATCAAAGTGGACAATACTTCTTTTTTAATGGAATAGTCACCATTAGCCTATTTTATGACTAGATTTGAATCACCCTTTATCTCTAGATATTTGGCTTGTATATGAAGTGTCAGTTCCATTCCCACAATGAGGGCCTAATATTCTACATCATTATTTGTACACCCTTCCAAAAATGGAAAAGAATAAGGCAAGATGACCTTTTTGGGGGATACAAGTATAATTTCCAGCCCCACTATGTTTATATTGGGATCCTCCATCTTTTTCCATGTTGGGATTCTGAAAGCACCATCTAAGTAAATTTCCCATGTTTGGGGGTCCTCTTGGACGGAGAACACTTCTTTATCAAGGAGTTTAGAATCCAATGGTGTTTTTTCTTCCGAGGGGTGCTCTGCCAGGAATTATGCTAATGCCTGGCTTTTGGTGGCCTTCTGGAGCAAGTACCATATGTCAAACTATTGTAGGATGACCACCCATCATGATATGAATCAAATTAACATAGGAAATTTTAGGATATATTTGAGTGGTTTTTAGCTAGAGAAAATGTGGAATTCATAGTGCTATAGGTAATGCCTGAGTTTCTGAACCACAAATATTAGTGCTAGGAAGTTCTTTTCAATTTTTGAATACCGAGTTTCAACATCAATCATTTTTCGGCTGAGGTAATAGAGGTTGTTCTCACTGCCGACATCATTGTTCTACGTGAAGAAGGTTCCTAGTGACCATTCCAGTGTGGTTACATACAAAATGAGTGGTCTTCCCTCAATTGGAGGCATCAACATTGGTGGTATTTGTAGATATCATTTGAGATTTTCGAATTCTTCTTAGAAATCATTATCCCACTCATATTTAACTCTTTTCTTCATAATCCTAGTGAAGGGGAAACATTTACCCGCTAGGTTGGATATGAAGCATCGAATGTAGGCCATGTTCCCCTAGAGACCCCTCAACTTACGGAGGTTTCGAGGTGGGGGCATGCCAAGGATGAATTTTGTCTTCTAAGGGTCCAATTCGATGTCACGATGACATACGACGAAGCTGAGAAATTTCCTAGAGGTGACTTCAAAGGTGCACTTTAGAGGATTAATCATTAAATTGTGCTATCACGGTTTGTTGAAGACATTTTCAATATTTTCCATGTAGTTTGAGCACTTTCATGATTTAACCACCAGATCGTCGATATAACACTCGACAAATTTTCAAAAGTAGGGCTTGATGATGCGGTGCATGGTGCACTCATATGTGGCTCTGACATTTTTTAGACCAAAGGGAGTCAACTTATAATAGAAAACTACATGAGTGGCCCTAAAAGAGGTATCTTATTCATCTCCTCAGGCCATAAAGACCTGATTGTATCCAGAATAGCCATCCATGAAGGAGAGGGCCTCATATCCAGCAGTTGCATCGATAAAAAATTATGTGACCGGGATTGGGAAATCATCTTTAGGGAAATTTTGATTAAGGTATCTAGAGTAAATCTAGATTCTAATCTTTCTATTATTTTGATAGGGAATATGTTTTCTAGCTAGATCAGATACTGGGCCTCCTGTATGAAGTCTGGTTTCATTATATTTTCAACTTCAGCCTCTATTTTGGAATCATGAGTTAGGTGAGTCCTTCTGGCTACCTTCTTATTACCCCAGTGGTATTCTACTAATCCTAAATGTTGAGTGGATACCTTAGGGTCAAGGCCTAGAATTTCCATGTAATTATAGGTAAAAAAATATTGATTTTTCTTTATAAAGGAGGTATATGATTCCCTCTCCTCGATAGGTATAACCACACTGATCAGAGTGGACCACATGTCATTTTCGGTACCTAGGTTTATCTACCTATGTTCATCGACTATGGTGGAGACACCTTATTCAAATGTAGGAGGGTCATCTTTGGGGTCTTCTTCTTCTTCCTCCTCTTCATCATCATCATATTCTTCATCTGATGGAGAGATAATTCTTGAGAAAAACTCTTCAATGTTGGGAGAGAGATCATATTTTTCCTTAGTGAATAAGTCAAGGGTAATTTGGGGTCCTGAGGATGTGTCAGGAGAATCTTTGGTTGGAATTCTCCTAACATCATGGGAGTCAACCCACTCTTCTATGTCTTTGGACTTGGATACCATAATAGAGATCATGCAGATAGTTGAGTCTGCATACAGACATTCACTAATGCATCCAACTTGGTTGATGGGTAATATATACTCTTCCCCAAGCTACTCGATGGGGTATGCGGGGGCTGTTTCCAATCCATTCGGGGCAGTAACCCAATCAATGTCATTTTCCAAAGGATGTTTTTCATTTGATTCATAAAATCATGTGTCGATATAATGTGACTCAGAGGACTTAAATAGAGATTTATCAATGTGCAATGTCTTATTTCTTCCCATTACTGCAATATTTGATGAACTAATGGAATGATGAAAGAATTATAGCATGATGATGCAGCCAAGGCCTCCCTAAAAAGACAGTGAAGGCCATATTTTGTTGCACTAACATAAACTCAGAATCTGAAATGAGGTCTCCAAGACAAGTTGTAAGATTGATTTATACCAATAGAATCTACTCACTTTTGTCATATACCAGAAGATTTGTAGTGTAGGGTGTTAAGCTATCTTCATCATAGATTTGCCGATGAAGCATTCGTAGCAGGAGGAGATTGAATCCAAAGCTGTTGTCGATGAAGATCCTCCGAACATCAATCCCCGTTTATCTTTCCAGACACATATAAGGGTTTTATGTTCCCTTTCATGATGGAATCTTTATCCCAGTCTATGAAGGAGATTACAAAATGACATTATTTTGGTTTTATCACTATTAAATAGACTTCAGATGCTACTACTTAATCCTCAAACTCCTAAGGAATTTGTAATGCTTCGATGAGTTCCTCCCTTAGATATGTGGATTAGATTAACACATCCAATATTGATAGATTTGATTGTACTCAAGATAAATACATTATAATTTCATATATATTTTCTAAAGGTTGTAACTTCTCTGCTTGGGGTTTCTCTTTCATAGTCCCTTTAGGTTCTTGGGCTATGGATGTAGGTGGTCCGGCCCATGTGATAGGAGCTAATGGTGATGCAGTCTTTTAAAAGTTTGACCGAACTGGTCTTCCCATATACCTTGGGTGATTTGATATTTTTTCTTCCCCTGATAGATATTACATGATGATTGGGCTTGGTTTTTTTCCGACTGGGGCAGAGGAGCATTCTGGTTCTAGTTTTGTCTGTAGGAGGGTCCTTCCACAAGTTTTTGCGATGTTAAGTGTCTGACTTAGAGTGTGGCTGAGAATTTGACTCCTTCCATTATAATTCCTTCCAGGAAACCTTTGGCCTCTGTGGCCTCTTCCTCTAGCTCTCCGGTTGGGCATGAGGAATTCAGGTTCGTGGCCATAGTCTCCATCCGAGTAGGGGTCCCTCAAGTGAATGAAATTAATGGAATCAAAGATCATTTCTTGATCTGACAATGTTTTTTCTTGACTTTATCCTTCTAATGGAATCGTGTGGTGGGGAGGTGCCTATTGTACCATTTGTTATGGCGGTTTTTGTGGCATCGTTTGGAGGGGCGGTGCCTGTTGTACCAAGTCTGTTGGTATGAAGTCCGAAAGTGTCAATACTGACTTCAGCTTTGGTTTCAACCCATCTTCTTGCTCATGATTTCTACTCTTTTGGACTCTAGAGGGCTGCATGTCCAAGGAGGATGACTATGTTGTATTAGAAACTTTTGGGGGGTGTGGTTGGTTGTTTCAACTGTTCCTAGAAGATTCCATAAACTCGGTTGGATTTTTTACAGGTCATCTAATTATCAAAAAATTCCCCTTATTACTGGTGACTGTTTTTCATTCCTCTTCTTCTCTTGAGTCTGAGGTGGAATCATACGCCACCTGTTCCAATGGTGGGACCAAATTGATTTTCTCAGAATCCACCATATTTTGTAGAATATCCTTGAAAATGAATCATTTCTAGATTGTGTGTCCCAATATCTGATGATAGGTACAATAATTTGGATGGTCATCGAGACCTACTTCATCGGCTTTCTTTGGCTCTGGTAGCCATAGCAAGTTCCAATTCATAGCGGGTATGAAATATCCGCAGACTTGGTCATCTTGGAATGAGTAAACATTATTTCTCAAGTTTTGAAGTGATTTATTTTTGCACCCCGTTGCTCATATTTCCATGGCAAGGGTGTCTGTTGGCATCCAAGGGGTCCTACAAGGTTTGGTGGGGGCCTCGTAACTAGAGCTGGTACCTAGGGTGGATTAAGCATGAATGAAGCCGCTTCATATTTTTATATTCTTCTCGGGGGATAATAGAGCCACTCAGGATTTGAGGTTGGTCTATTGAAAAGAGTCTTCTATCCTCAGGTAATAGAAGAGAACTATCTAAACCCACTTGCGTACTTAACCAGGATAAGAAATGTTCGCAATTCATCTCGAAGGTTGTGGATGCACATGGTGAGCATCTCATCTTGGGGGAGCGGTCGATTCAGAGAATAAGTTCGGCCTTTCCATCTGCAAATGAAGTCTGAGACTCTTTCATTATTTCACTTCTTACAGTTCATGAGGTTACTGACCTTCGTCTTAGGTTTCATTGAACTGAAATAGAATATAAACTGTCATCGGAGGTTCTCCTAGCCTATGATTGAATTGGACGACAAGCTAGTATACCATACAAAAGTAGACCCTTACAGGGTTCGTATAAAGGACCTAACTTTTACTGCTTCTTGATACTCTAGATTTCCCATCACGGGGTCACAATAAGAGGCATAACGCATTAGATATTGTTCCAGGTCCACCGAGCCATTGAATACTGGGAATATGTGGTTTCCAAAGTTTGGCGGTGGCAGAACAGTACTTACCCAATTAAGGTAGGGTTTTTTCTCTAGTTTTATTAGAGCGCACTACCCCTATGTGGATTCTAGTAGTGTTGTTAGTGGCTTGATGGTGTTCAAGAGCTATTGATTCATATCCTATTGGGCGTGAGATTGGGCTGGGGCAGTAGTGGCCAAAACTAGGTGTGTCAGTGCTGCTGAAATTTGAGGTAGATACCCCGCTGAGGATATTATTTTTGGGTTTACCTGAATATATTTGAGCTGCCTTATCAGTGGGGGAAAGTTTGGATGTCCTCCCAGGGAAAGGTTTATGTAGGTCTCCTATCCTTATTCCAAATTGGATGGGCCTCTGATCTTGGATTCATTCACCTGGATGAGTTCCTTTGGCAAGGGAACCTCTTATGGGAGAACCTTCTAATGTTCTGTAGGGGAAACACATCCAGAGAGGTAGCTTCCCCAAGGAAGCTCTACATTAATTCACCTGAGCTCTTTAATTACTTCCTCCTTCTTGGTAAACATTTCCTCAAGAGTGAGGGGCACATTCTCAATGGGAGGAGGAGGTGAGTCATAGATGAAGAAGATACGGCCCAAATGGTGAAGTAATGTCCAATCTGGATAGTTCAGTCCAACTTTGTCTTCATGGACCATTTAGTCCACACAAATATAGGATCTAACTTCTATGTCCTCAATATAATTTGTATCCCATTAAGTCATAAACACAGTTAAAAAATTTTAGGTCAAAATATTTTACATAACAATATTTATGCCCAAAATACTATAGTTAATTTTAAAAGGGTAAACCTGGAATTTCAATAGAATTTTCAAGTGAATGATCTAATCCCAAAAATTCTATAAATTAACATATTTTTCACAATTTGAGGAAATTATTTCATTTATTATCTATAAAATATTCATAAAAATAGTGTTTTATCAACTCCCCCACACTTACCCTTTTTCACTCCTGGGGAAAACCACATATCAAATAAACATCAATATCAAATCAAAACAAATTTTAAAACACATATCCTTGAGATCCAACAATTCAACACCAAGAAACAAAAGATATCATTCCTCATAAAAAAAATTATTTCAAGTTCTTCATTTACATCAATCAATATATTTCCACTTCATTTATCCTCCCATGTACAAGCCACTTACCTCACTTGAATTTTCTCTCATCACACAATTATCATTTTTTCACCAATGTATTTCTCATCCAAACTCATACAAGGGTCACCATAGGCCTGATAAATTCCTACATCTCCACAAAATGCGATTCAAGGACATATTTTTATTATTAGGACTTTTCAGGGTTGTTCTGTGGCTTTCAGTTGGTAGGATTTAGATGTGAAAAAAATTCTCACACTGAATGAGGAGGGCTTGACTCTTTTTGAAGAAAAATTTCATTATTCTAATTGTCACTCAAGTATGATCTTATCCTCAATACTCTTAGTATAAATTTAGATCCATCATCATGAAAACTCATGGAAAGTTTACACCATTCATCATTTTATCAACAAAAATGTCAATCCTCTCAAACATTGTTTTTCATGAAAGCTTCAAAGAGGCACAAATTTTTTTATTCATCAGAAGCTCTAGAAAGGCATAAATTCTTTTATCATGAAAGCTCCATAAAGGCACAACTATAAACATATTGGTTTTTAGTAGAAAACACATCTCTTAAGAATTTAATTTTCCATCTGAAGTATCACATAATGTGGTATCACAAAACAAGACAGCTCCCCCCCCCCCACACTTAAGTTCAACTAGATTTTTCAATTTCACTTCAAGAGTTGGTTGGATATGGAAAATTGGCTTGTAATGTGGCTAACCTAACATTATATTCATGTATTATAAGGGCTATAAGGATTAAATTTTCAAGTTAGGACATTATAAAAAGGATTCTTTGAAATAGGGGCTTTAATAACAAAAACATTCCTTAATCATTTAAACATAAGTACCTCAAAACCTCATGTTTTGATAGGAATAAATCATATTTTGGTTAAATAAAGAATGGTTTGGTTCTCTCAAGAAGTGAGGTGAATGTAAAGAATATGAAAATAATGGTTACAAAGCCTCAAAAGAATGTGATTTTAAATATAAAGACAGTGAGATATGGCATGGGATTCAAAATTCATAGTAATTTTCATGAAATTACTAATGATTTAAACGTGAAACAAAGTCATTTTCAGCATTCATTTAAGCTTAGTTTCATGGGATAAATTGTTTCACTTATAGATATGGTTTTAAAAATTATTATGAGAATCATTTCATCTCAAAAGTTTCAAAAACATGCAAAAAAAAGAAAAAAATTGAAAAATAAACACACAAATTTTAAAAAACACACAATTTTTTTTTTTGAAAAACAGGAAAACAATTGAAATTACTAAACTAAAAGGTTCCCTCCCCCACACATAAAATATTGAATTTTCCTCAATGTGAACCCATGATATGATATGTGCACATGAAATTAATAATTTTAAAAAGGAAAAAGAATATAAAAGTGAAAGGGTTAGGAACAACCTGATATGCTCAAGTGATGATGGGGTCATGTAGTGTGATGAAATCCACTACGTCAGTAGGAAGTTTCTCAATGTATTTCGTTAAAAATTTCCCATTTATTGTAAAGATCCTTTCTATGTCCTCTTGTGTGATCTACACTTCACCATAAGAAAAAACATTAGTCACAACATAAGGACCTAACCACCTAGAAAGCAACTTACCAGGAATCAGATTTAGTCATGAACTATAGAGAAATACCTTCTTTCTAACTAGAAACTATATTTTCTAGATCATTTTTTCATGATATTCTTCTGATCATTCCTTGTAGAGACTTGAGTTCTCATATGAAGACAATCGAATCTCCTCAAGCTCTTGAATTTGCAGCTTCCTTTGAATTACATCTTGGGCTAATTCCATGTTGCATTTCTTTATAGCCCAATAAGCCCGATGCACAACTTTAACAGGGATATGAAAGGCCTTCCCAATGACAATACAAAATGGGGGAATACCAATGGGAGTCTTTTATTTTGTCCTATAAGACCACAATTCATAATCCAAGCGCTTGATCCAATCCTTCCTATTTGGCTGCATAGTTTTCTCCAAAATTTGTTTCAACTGACAATTTGAAACCTCAGCTCGGCCATTTGTTTGGGGGTTGTATGATGTTAATGTTTTGTGTGTTATCCCATAATTTTGAAGGAGGGAAGCGAAATTATGATTGCAGAAGTGTGTCTCCTGGTTCCTGATAATAGCCTTTGGTACTCCAAACCTACAAATAATTTGTTTCAAGACAAAGTCCACTACAACATAAGAATCATCAGTCCTGGTGGCCTTATCATCCACCCATTTTCTCACATAATCAACGACAACCAAAATGTACAAGAAACCAAAATAACTTAGAAAAGGACCCATAAAATCAGTGCTCCATATATCAAATATCTCACAGAATAGTATGGGTTGTTAGGGCATCTCGTGTCTCCTAGAAATATTACCAGTGTCTTGGAAACGTGAGAAGGACTTACAAAACACATGAGCATAATGGAATAAAATAGGACAATACAAACCAGAGTATATAAATTTCCTAGATGTTCATTGGGGTCCAAAGTGTCCACCACAAAAAAGTGTATGATATAATTGCAAAACAGACTCAAATTCATGATCAGAAATAGACCTCCTAATAACTTGATCACTTCACATGCGCCAAAGATATGGATCAACCCACACATAATACCAAGACTCACTTTTTAATTTTTAGACTTGATGTTTATTTAAATCTGTAGGGATTTTAGAGGAAACAAGGTAGTTCACTAAATCAGCATACCAAGGATGCATACCTGAGATGGAATAAAGATGCTCATCGGGGACAGTGTACCGAAGTGGTAATTAGTCCAAGGTGTTATACTCTAGTGTGTGAGTAATCCTACTCACATGGTCCACCACCAAGTTCTATGACCCCTTATTGTACTTTATCTCAATATAAAATTACTAAAGAAGAAGCATCCAATGGATTAGCCTGGGCTTTGCATCTGCCTTCTTCAAGAGGTACCTCAGAGCTGCATGGTTAGCAAAAACAACTAATTTAGAGCCCAATAAATATGAACAGAATTTATCGAAAGCGAATATGACAACAAGAAACTCTTTTTCTATGGTTGTGTAGTATGATTTGGTTTAATCTATTGTCCTCAATTCATAGGAAATCACATGTGAATGTCCATCCACCATCTGAGATAAGATAGCTCCAACTGCAAAGTTGGAGGCATCACACATAAGCTCAGAATGAATCTCCCACCGTGGGGGATATATGATCAGTGGAGTGGTCAGAAACTTCTTTATCTCATCAAAGTAAGTACTTAAAGAATCATCAAACACAAAATCAGAATCCTTTTTAAGTAATCATGACATAGGAAGAGCAATCTTACTAAAATCATTGATGAAGCTCTGATAAAATCCTGCATGCCCTAGGAAAGATCTAATAGCACGCACACATTAAGGATATGGTAAGGATGAAATAATATCTACCTTAGATCTATCAACCTCTTTACCATGTTTTGAAAATACATGCCCTAAGACAATCCCATGCTCTAGCATGAAATGACACTTTTCAAAGTTCAAGACCAGATTATTCTCAATACAACGATTCAACACCTTTCCCAAACTACTTAGACATTCATCAAATGAGGATCCATACACTATAAAATCATCCCTAAATACATCCATGTAGGTCTCAATAAAATTAGAAAAAATACTCACCATGCATCTCTAGAAGGTACCTGGGGCATTTCAAAGTTCAAATGGCATCCTCTGGTAGGAAAATGTGCCGAAGGGACAGGTGAATATAGTCTTCTTTTGATCCTCCAGAGCTATAGGAACCCGAAAATATCCAGAAATTCCAACCAAGAAACAATAATGTGTCTTCCCAGATAGTCTCTCGAGCATTTGATCAATAAATGGGAGGGGAAATGGTCCTTGCAAGTGGATTTATTTAGTTTCCTATAATCAATACAGACACACCAAATTTTTTGCACCCTCATTGGAACTAACTCCTCTTTATCATTTTTAACAACCTTAAAACTACTTTTCTTATGTATAACCTAAATTGGGATCACCCACTGTGAATCTGAAATGGGATAGATTATACCTGCCTTGAGAAAATTTTCAACCTCTTTTTTAAAAACCTCCAAAAGTGTTGGATTTATTCTCCTTTGTGGATTCCTAACCGGTTTAGTCCTATCCTTCAAAAGACTATCATGTATGAAAATAGAGGGGATAATACCTGATATTTCATCCAAGGTCCACCCAATTTACCTGATGTTCTCCCTCAAAATATTCAAAAGTTTTTTTCATGTTCAAAAGGGAGATTGTTATAAATTATAACAGGTAATTTATCACCTCTTAACAGGTATGCATATTTAATATTTGGTGGAAATGGACTGAGTTCCATTGTAGGGGGGTGATGAATGGATGGAGAAATTGAAGGAACTGAAATATGTACACAATAAATATTAGTATCATAATATACATCATCAAAATCATAGAATAAAGCATCAAATCCATCAACATACTCAACAAACATGTCATAATCAGAGTTCACATGATTAAAATCATAATATGATTCTATTTAAAAATCAAATATAAGAGAGTCTTGTGAATTATAAATAGGTGTGTAAGTACTCTTAGACATCAAACTATAACCAATACTCATAATATCTCTAGAAATAGGACAATAAAAATCCATGGGGTTTTTATTTGGTGGTTCAAAATGGGAGATAACAAAAGCAGAATGGTTCTGTGAGGGGTACTTTATGGAATCCATAATATTAAATATCACAACTTCATCTCCAAACTCCATGGAAAGTGTACCCTCATTGACATTTATTATAGTTTTTGTATTTTTGAGGAAGGTCCTACCTAAGATAATGGGATCACATGAACTTACCTAATCGTCCTCCATTTTAAGAATGTAGAAATATGTTGGAAGGATCATGTATCTTACCTAGACAAGTACATCCTCAAGGACTCCCGATGAATATTCCATAGCTCTATTTTCCAACTTCACCACTACTCTCGTTAGTTTCAAGTCCCCAACCAACAAAGAATAGAATATATAGTGAGGCATTACATTTATGGAATCTTCTAAATCGCATAAAGAATTAGAAAATTGTAACTCCCCTATGGTGCATGGGATGGTGAATGTCTCTGGATCCTTGCACTTTGTTGGCATTACTTGAGTTTGTGTAATGAGTGTTGAAAAATTCCTTACAAGGTCAATCCTCTCCTTTTTCAAGAGACCTCTACAATTGGTGCAATGTTCTTTTAAGAATTTCACATACCTTTGTATTTTCTTGATGGATTCAAGTAGAGGAATGTTGATTTCCGCACGCTTGAATGTATCCAAAACTTCTTTCTGCATCGCCTCTTTATCCATCTTCTGGGTTTGAAAAACCCAGTTTGGAAAAGGAAGAGATTTAGGAGGAACATCATTAATCTTTTTCTTACCTTTATATTTCTCCTTGGGTTTCTCATCATCCGGTTATGAATGTGGCTTCTTTGGAGTTTAGGTGAATCCCATTGGAATGATAAGTGCATATATATCAGTTGTTTACTTCCCACTTCTCAATGTGATGGCACTTAAATTCCCCTTTGGATTTGGAGTAGGTTGGTAAGGAAGATTTCCAGAGTTCTTGCTTACCAGTTCACGGAGGGAAGCATAAATCTAGCTCATTTGTGTCTTCAACTCCCTTAGCTCCAATCCTTGAATCTTCAACTCATTCTGTTGAATAAGAACAGTTTACTTCAAAAGGTCATAAATTTTAGAATCTACCTTTGGTTAAGAGTTCCCTTGTTGTTTAATTGTTGATAATTGAGCTTTAAATTGCCTTTGGGGCTGTTGGAATCCCTGTTGTTAAGGTGGAGGTTGTTGAAAGTTTTGTTGAAAAGGGTGCCTTTGTTGTTGTCCAGAGTCGTACCTCATATCTAATTGATCCTTCCACCCTTAGTTGTATACTAGTTCAAAGGAATAAAACTTATTTTTAGGATGTGGCTGTTTTTGTTTCTGATATGATCTCCCAGGGAATACCGCTACACAATCCTATGACTCTTATAGTTGGGGGAAACTGTCAGTTGGGTGGCTTGTCTCAATGAAAATGCCACAAGGTCTCACTGGAGTGGGTTGGGATGTATTTTGAGCCAAAGAGATTTGCCTCACCATAATGGTCAATTATTATAACTTGGTATCAATTAAATGACTCTCAAGAGAATAAGGACTTACCTGATGTACTCCCCAGACATGCGGTGTACCTCTATTGCCAAATTGTTGGGAGTTTTGGTCCATCATGTCAATCAATGCACGTGCAGCTATTGGTATCTTGTCGACCAAGGCTCCTGCAGCTGCGACATCCACCATGCTCCTCTCCATAAGTGTGAGTCTTTTATATAAGTAATGCATGAAAAATTTCTCACTGATTTGGTGATGGGGGAAGTTTGCACACAACTTCTTTAATCACTCCTAGTACTCATACATTGACTCCCCTTGTGCTTGCTTGATCCCTAAGATCTCCTTTCAGATGGATGTGGTCCTTGATGCTGGAAAAAATCTCTACAATAAAAGATGTTTCAAATTGTTCCAACATGTTACATATTCAGGTTTTAAATAATACATCTAATACTTATCAGTCCCATCAAGTGATAATGGGAATGCTCTAAATTTTATTTTTTCTTAAGAGACTTTTCTTGGTTTCATTGTTGATCATACTACATTAAATTGTTATAATTTTTTGTTTAGATCCTCACCTGATAAGCCATGAAATTTTAGAGGAAGGTGAATTAACCCAGATTTTAGTTCAAAGTCTGATTCAAGAGTTGGATATGAAATGCATGTAGGTTGATAATTAATATAAGGTGCATCCAACTCTCGAATAGTCCTATTGAGTTAATTTTTATCATTTTCAGCCATTTTATCTTATTTTATATTTATTTTAGAAGAGTTTACAATTTCAAAATTCCTGGAGTAGAGGAATTCCCCAATTGGGTAAATGTAGAAACTTCTCGTAGACTGAGATTGTCTGATTCGAGCCCTAAGGTTGTGCTAAATCTTTGGGGTCTAGATCAAGGAGATCGTTAGAATGGGATCGTGTCATAAATCATAGAAAATAGAGAAATGAAAAAAAGTGGACACCAATATAATTAAATGAGGTTTCAATTGATGGTCTGAAAAAGAAGAGGAGGGGAAGAAAGAATGGACAAGAAATGGGAGGAGAATAAGAGGAACAAAATAATAAATAATAATAAATAACTTGCCTAAAATTGGTTAAATAAAACACTTTCTCCCCTGAAAATGATGCCAATTTGATGAGCGTTGTCATACACGCTCCCAAAATAATTATTTGTGATTTTACTAAGTGCAACATAGTGGCTGACCTAGGTCATTTTCTAAAGGAGGAAGTGAATTAAAAAACTATTAATAGGCTTGATGTGATTATTTAAATAGTTCAAAACAAATGAAAAGAAAGATGGGGGGTTTGTTTTGTGACTTTTCAAATAGTAAATTAAACAAGAAAATGAGAAGCAACAATCAAGAGAAAATTTCTTTATAAACACTTATATGAGAAGACGTAGTTGATCTAATAAAACCCATTCACCATTCATTTATCATTATCCCATATAATTATAATTTATTTAATTATGATCCCCTAACCTTGTTAGCCTCCAAACCCTATGGAAATTTACACCACCACATATATTTGTGAAATTGAGCACTATGTTAACTTCGGGACCTTTAATCGCAACACCCTTCTTTGATTGTGATACAAAAGCCAACTTGTGGTCAGTATTCAATTATTTCAGAATATCTTCCATGTATTTAAGAAATAATTGTGTTTAGGGATGATACTTGAACCCAACAATTCTATCCCAAGGTGATTAGATTTTGCGATTGAGGTTTCACTCACACAGTTTACACAAGCCCGACCACACGGTCAAGTGCAAGTCGATTGAGTAACTTAGAAATTAAAACTCAATTAATTGATCACAATTTATGAATTATAGTATGTTTATGTATTCCAAATAAATTAATGAATTTAATAGGGATTAGATCAACTACAAAATAAATTACTATTCCATGGGTGGAGTTGTCATCGTGGAGATGTTTTTCATAAGCAATGGATTGAAAGGGGAACACCCAATCACATCTCCACTCTTATATTACAACCCAATAAAAAAATGATAAGATGAAAAGAGAAAAACAAAGATGATTTATTGAGTAAAATTCATGTTACAAGCATAATAACAAAGAAAAACAAAGTAAGGTGGGAGAGGAGGGCCTTTTTTGGAAAAGATGTTTTCTCAAGGCATTACTTATTCCAAGAGTTTTGAGGGGTTCCCAAGAGCCACCCTTTTGGACACACCTTCTTGAAGCCTTGAACATCCCTCCCAAAGAGTTAAAACATTATTTAAATAGATTTGGGGAGGGATAGGGTTACAAAACATTTTTATTTATTAAAGGGAAATTCAGACAAATTGTTTAATCCCACTTGCACCACATAGTTGACCTCCAAAACGCATGAATTTGCTAGCCTTCTAGAAGGATTGTTTATTATTAAACATGTCCCGAGCTTATCTCAAAATTTGGGCTCAATCCATGTCCATATGAAGATGATATGACCCAAATGGTGAAGTGATGTCCAATCTAGATAGTTCAGTCCAAATTTTTCTTCATGGCCCATTTACTCCACACAAATTCATGATCCAACTCCCATGTCCTCAATAGAATTTGTATCCCATTACGTTAGGAACATAATTACAAAATTTTAGGTCACAATATTTTACATAACAATATTTATTCCCAAAATACTACAATGAATTTTAATAGGGTAAAACTGGAATTTCAATCAAATTTTAAAATTAATGATCTAATCCCAAATATTCTATAAATTAACATATTTAGAACAATGTGAGGAAATTATTTCATTTTTTATCAATAAAATATTCAACAAAATAGTGTTTTATCAATTTTTTCTTTCCATTTTGTAGTATTCTTTGGGATTCTTGGTGAAGATTGACCTGATGGGAGCCCTGATCCGACCTCATAATGAGCCCTTGTCTCGGAGGGTGCAAACCACAAGAAGGGGTGGAACAAGTGACTCCTATGTCTGTCGTTCTTCTTATATGGGAGAAGATAGATGTACACTGTGTAGGGACATGAGGTAAAAATTCCACCCAGCCCTACGGGCTGAGGTTTTTCCCGTTCTTCTATTGATGTGACACGACCTAGATTTGTCAGTCTTATGGGGGAAATTTTATTTAATAATGCCCACAGACCTATGGTCTGGGGTTATTCCTGCATTGAAACTATAACTGTCACTATTTCCACCCTTTTAATATCACGTACTACCGTGCGGGTGTGAACCAAGTATGGAATTTGTCCTACACCATGTCTATGGTCTTTTGAAGACATGAGCACTATTTTCTGGTTGGCTTCCCTTAGACCAGAAGCCTACTGGTTGTTCTTGGTTTCTTGTCTCAGAAGATTTTAGATGGATTGATCTTTTCATCCCTAATGATTTTGATATTTACTCCTAGAAATGTTTTGGTGAGTATCCCATATTTCCTGAGTAGGAGTTTCATTTGATTTCTACCTCTGGGTAATGATGTTGCACGATGTCATTTACAATGGGGTTTGCTAGATGAGACACATGGTGATGTATAGAGATCAATGTTCTCCCCATCCTAGATTGTAAAATCTAGTTAGGGAATTGACAATGAGGCGACACAACTTGTGCTGTTCATGGAGTCAATCTAGTTCATGGTTTTTCTTTCACCTTTCTGATTGTTGCTGCTGTGCAGATGGGAGGGATTCCAAGTCGATTAGACGAAGAAGCTCCCCTAACGTGTTGACATGGTCTGTATACCCTTCATAGGGTAAAATATTTTATTTCAAATGATGAAGAGTTGTCCATATATTTAGCCGAATGTCATGTATACATTCCCCAACAAACTCTCATGGTATTTCTAAGTGAGATGTGGCCATAGGCTAATACATCACTGGTATATTATCCTTTTCCATTTTTCTTCTCAAAAGCAACATATCCTGCTGTGATTCTTATGGGGGATCCACTACTTGTTATTCCCAGATTGAATTCTTCTTAATTATTTCATTCCAAGTAGTTGGGATGGTGGGAGCCTCATTGATATGCAGACGGAGCGGGGGTGGCTCAAAAGATGAGCATGGCCCTAGGAAATCCTCTGGTTGAGAAAGAATATCACCCGTTATAGACAGCGTTCCCAATGAGTCTGTCTCCATCTTTCCAAGAACCTCGGCATAAGAGGTATTTCTAATATTTGTTCCAGAAAGGTGGGGGGGGGGCTTCTTACTGGTATGAATTTTGGTTGTGGGTAGGACCTTTGAAATTAGTGCTGTAATAGTGAGGGATACTATTGCAACTCAATTCCCAACTGTGGGAAATGTCTTTACGGAATATACCCTAGGGAGTACCTTCAAAGTGGGCTACAACGAGGGGAGGAACTTATTGTTGTTTGATGTCACTATGTGGAGGACCTTCTCAATGACCTCTGTGATGGCAAGGACCACTATCAGGACTTGATACCTGACTGCAGGGAGAATTTATATAGTTCACGTCTTGGGGAGGGCATTTAAGATATAATACAATGAGGGGAGGGACTTCTCATTTATTAATGTTACTATGGGGATGACCTTCACATCAAATACCATCATAGGGAGGGATTTTCAATGGCTGTCATCATGGAAAGTACTACCATCATGACATGATGTTAGAATGTAGGGAGAAGCATATCTGCAGTGCATACCCTAGGGAGGACTATCAAGACAGATGAAAACAAGGGTAGGACCTTCTTACTATCTGATCTTTAGGTTGAAGGGAGGGATACCCTAAAACGCATCAGGAGATAGGCCCTTATGATCGATCATTCCTGGCCCATGGAGTGAGCCCCCACGGGTGCTCTAGGGAGGACCTTCAGATCTTCTTGTAGAGACCTTGTGGGGAGGACCTTCACGAATTCTACTACCACTTCCATAATTTGGTAATTGACTAAAATGATCTTGAGCCTTTTTTAATATATGTTTGAGGGCGTAAATAACCCCAAACATCCAGCAGAACATGATCATGTTTGTGCTCTTCATTTTCAAGTTGCCTTTGGCAAAATTCATTTTTGATCGCTCTCTTACAGGTAATCAGGGCCATCTATTTTTGTAACGACCATCATATATGGGTCCCTATCTTTTTGGGTCCCATGATGTCATCAGGATATGCCAATGGACATATTGTCTTTTGTCAGGGATATATTCCTGCCCAGGGGAGACCACCACGTTGGACCAGAATCCCCTAGTTGGAATGAATATTTGTTCCTGATTCGATTGTCTATGTATAGAGGGATATTTTCGGTGACCCTCTTGGAATGGATTAATGATTCATAACTTCTCCCAAGTGACTAACTCATTTTGCGAGTGAGTCATTCCTTTTGAGAAAACCGGGTTGTGGGCCCAGTTGCTCACCTTTTCTGTCGATGCAATAATGTCTCGGCATGTTTGGATGATATGGTTTGGGATTGACGTCTGATCTTCCATAATTTCTAGGGTGTGATGAGATACATCTTTGGCTAAAATGGGTATGAAGGACCATTCCAATATCAGAGCAGGAGTTTGTACCTTATCCGGTCCTCCATGAGTTTCCAGTAGATACATGCAGTTCTTCTGTGATGGGATAGAGGAACGAGTCTAGCACCAGTTGTCTTCTTCGATTGCCACCGTATTTTGATGATGTTCTTCATTTCACGAGAGGGGATTTTCATCGTCTCTCTTGCCGCTGTATTTGTCTCGTGATATTTGTATGAATTTGTAGGAATTTGAATCTCCTCATATTTTCTTTTTGCCTACCTATTTGATGAATGATTGATGCGCATCAGTAGGTATTTGTGTCTACGTGTAGCCAGTTGCTGCCCTATCTAGATGGAAGGCTTGAAATGCGTCAGTAGGTATTTGTGCCTATGTGTAGCTGGTTGCGGCCCTATCTAGATGGATGGCTTGAAATGCATCAGCAGGTATTTGTGCCTGTGTGTTGTTGTTTTCCTCCCTAATTGGTTGATGGGCTTGTTGTGCACCGTTAGATATCTATATCTGCATGTATTTTTCCACTCTATCTGCATGGCGAGACCGGTGAACACTAGAAGGAATGTAAATGTTCTCATATTATGCCACCCTATTTCTGTGGTGGGCTTGAGTACAGGGGGCAGATTCGTATATCTTCCCATTGAATGTCATCGTGTTAGTATATTGGAGTTTCTCCTCAGGAACCAGGGTGATAGCATGTTCCTCATTATATATTCACTACCCTTAGAGGTCAGCCTGTGGGCCCCAAGTCTCTTGGTCTTTTGCAGGTGCCCTCGACATAAGGTCCTCTTCGGCGGGAGGAGGTTTGGTCGTCCAATGTCGGTGGCGATGCCCTCTGGTGGGGGCCCATGAGTAGGACCCCTATTCTATTGAGATGATGTTGTCAACATAGACTTAATTTTCCTCCCTAAGATAAGTGAGGTACTCATTGTCACATTCCGAGGACAGGCTCCTGAAATGATTTGATACGACCATCAGGGTCACCTTATTATGGGGTTCCAGCTGTAGCGAAGAGGCGGCTGACGAGTCGTCATAGACTGGAGGGCCTGTCTCGCAGCCTCCACTATGGGGAGAGTATCATTTTGGTGGTTCTCTTTGATCAGTGTGTTGGATACCTAGCATTGACGATGATGTGTAGGTGAGGGGGTCCTACTCTTGTGGGGGCCCCAGTCGCCTGCGGAATCGCTGATGCACATCTCTTCATTGGTTTTTGGGATGTCATTTGGATCAAATGTTGCTCTGTGGGAACCTAAAATATACATATATGACATACATACCACAAAACATAGTCAAAGTAGTATTCTTTTAAACATATCAACATATGATGTGCCATCTTGGCCCCGTTCCCCTCTGTTTTTTATTGTGGGGTGAAGGGGCTTGAGTGGGGTAAGACTGCCACATCGGTTAAGGGTTCACATTGGTTTCACCATTTTTATTCATCCTCTAAGGTGGTGCGTTTTGTGAATATAGGGGTGAAAAAAATGGTTTGACGTGCAACATCCTTTTGTGTCTATTATCATTGGGGTAGTTACGCTACATTGGTTAAAAATTCAGGTCGGGTTCACCATTTTAGTTCCGCCTCTGATGTGGTGTGTTTCGCACGTAAAGGGAGCACAAATTTGTCCTAAGTGGAACATCCTTTTGTGTTTGTTATCATTGGGGTAGAACTACCACCTTGGTTAAGGATTCACGTTATCTTTACCATTTTTGTTCCGCCTCTGAGGTGGTGTGTTTCTAGGTGATGATTAAATGGTCCGACGAGAGGCATCACCCGTATCCTTTTCCAGAGATGGTTTCATGTCAAATTCACCATTTCTTTTGTTTTAACCCATTCTGCATAATTATCTTTTAAGGGATGGTTGGATTAACCCCAAGGGGACTGGGTAGTTCACCCCTTTTGTATGGTGTAGGATATGTCATAATCATATGGTCTTAATGGGCAATTGCATGGGGAAAAGTACTTGTGCAATAGGTCCTCTTAGGATATAACTTCCTCAGATGGTCTCCAACGGGTTTATTCATGGATCCAGAAACACCCAATGGCTCTGGTATCCATTATTAATGGACCTGCTTTCGAATGGAAGGTGCTATTTGGATGATGATTCATCTAATGACACTTAAGGACTCCATTGACCGAGAGGATGGGAATTTGGGCTCACCACACCATTTTTGGGGAGGACTATTTCCTTTTCTATGAATCTATTATATATTTATGTCATGTTCATATGTTCATGAATCCTTGGTTCATTACCAAAGTGTGTGTCCATGGGATACCCCTGATTTTCAGTAATTTCATAGGCATACATGGATTTGATGCTACAAAGGCAATGCCGACTCATGCCATGCAACAAGGCGCTCTAGAGTTTATCATCATCTAGGGGGGATGGAAGGTGAATTGATGTTGGTATAAGAACCATAATATGGGTTTTCTACATATCCTCAAGGGAGTAATCAGAACCCATGTAGTTCAGAATTGGTTGGGGATTATGAATAAAATCTGCCCATTGAGGGGACATGATTGGGTAAAACCTTTTGGGAGGGAACCCTTTTGAGCTCAGGCCTTCAAGTAGGCATCCTACATATCATGGTTTGATAATAAATAAGAGTTCTCATACTTCAGAAATGTGTGGATGTTGTAATCATCACAAATCTCTAATCCCACGTGAGTCATGCTTGGTGTGTAAAATAAGAGGATGTGAGAGATCCAACAAACCACATGATTCCTCTCCCACTAGTGGGAGAGGGAGAGCCTATGGATGAAGAGGCCAGGGTGACTGTGGGGGAGGGCACAGAGCAACTAACCCTTTAATGTGAGATGACATTAAATGGTGTACAGACTGGACTTAAAAATATTGGGGACTTACCTCAGTGGGAGTGCCCTAGAATGTGTTCTAAGAAGGGGAGGAGTTTCGTCCTCGTCAAAAGGGGAATAGAACCTAGACCCTTTGACTGATCACCATTTCTCATTGAATGGAAAAGAAGGGGATCAACTTTAATCCATAGAATGGGAACATTCACACTGGCATCCCAAGGTTGGACTCTGGGTTATCATTGGAATATAGACCCACAGACATCCTTGAAGCCTGAACCGTTGTGGGGAGAGCCTTTGTGACTCCACTTACCAAGGGTATGTAGACTCAAAGGGGCATGATGATGCACACAATGGTATGATCATATGGGTCTGGTGGCTTCGGAGGAGGATTTGGCCTGATTCCAGGGGACTAGTTCATAGAGGGACTCTGGGGGACTGGACTGTAATAAAGGGGGGAGGTTGGAACTGGAGGAAACAATACTAAAAAACACCCCATTCCATATACTATTTTCTTATGCAGGATGGGGGATGATCCGCATAACTTAGTGGTATATAGATAGAGGGTTTGTCCGCATACCGATGTGGTACGTGGGAATGAGTATAGACCACCACACACCACAGTGGTATGTGGTCTATCATGCTACTTTGAGTTCCATCTATGTACTGATGTAGTATGTGGCTTCAGGTTAAATCTGCATAGTGATATACTATGCAGAACAACATATTGTAGGAGGGTCTGGGGGAATATCATTCATGGGTAGTTCATCCGAGAGAAATATATGGTTTGTGGTTTCACCATTTAGGTTCATAGTTATGTTATTATCGTTAAGTTACCATGTTTTACAATTCACAACTTGCTATACCTGCAGAGAGTGTGGTTCATGATTCGAGCTTCACTGATGATTTAGGACTAAAGAAGGAATCTTCCCCGAGTTCTTTCTTCCAACCTTTGGGTTCCCTTCATTCCTTATTCATCCGTCCTTTCTCAATTTCTTATGTACTATTTTTATAGAGCATCAGGGAAATCATATATATGAGAACGCAACACCATTTGCAGAGGCACATGAAGAGATATCCTGACCAAAAAAAGACTCAGTCAACCAGGGTTTGTGGAGGCTGTAGTTTGCAATCATGGTTCGCAGAACCATACTGGTTGGATTCGTTCCTGAACCTTTGAGTTTGCGAGACGGTACGTGGATTGCTTTCACATGCATGTGTTTTTAAACGATGTGGTTCGTGGTCCACCATGTTCGTTGGTCATCGCTTTGCGGGCCAGTGCCTCATGGATCGTCCTTCGTACGGATAGTTCATGATCCAGGTAGTCCACAAACCCTTCCTAGTGATGGTACACTGACCACTTAAAATCCTTTAGAAACTTGAATTCCTTCAAGTTACTTCTGAAATTTGTATCACCATTTGAGTTTATTCACCTTGTTATACTTATAAGAGTACTTTCCTCCTTCAAAAAAGTGATTGTGTGAGAATTTCATTCCCTTAGAGAAAATTTTAGGACCCTACAATAATTCTTATAATATTATTTTTACCTTTAATTACCTGATTACCCATAATCACGGTAAATAAAAATATTAAAGTTACTATTCACCAAAAATTAAGTTGATCCAGTTATACCAAAAAGTTCATACTAATTACAACCATGTATGTCTAGTTTTCCAAATTTAATTCACAAAACCATCTAAATTAAGTTTAATACTAATCTCGTTGATGTGGTGATAAGGCCAGTAAAAGAGAATTTCAAAAGTTCAAAAAAAAATATATTGAATTTCAATATAACAATGATTCCAATGGCCTACATTGGATTAATATATATATTATTGTTCTTTTGGATCTTTCAAAATAAAATTTATGTATATTAATTATTTAAATGAAAAATGCATTTTTTAACAACAATGTATAATTTTTCACTATTCAGTTAGAAAAAATGAAAATTTTCAAAAAAATATTAAAAATTCTTCCTAAGATAATATTTACATTTAGAATTAAAAAATAAAGTTTATTTTGAAAAGTAAAATTCTAAAAATTTCCAAAATTTAGTTTTAAAATTATTTCTCTATTAAAAGGTGATAAAACACGATTTCGCGTATAACATAAGCTATTGAAGAGGTTAATTTTAAAAAGAGACATACTGTAAAATCTTGGGGTGGTATATTATAAATATTTTATCTAGAATGGTAATTCTTAACTAATATGTTCCTATCAATAACTTTTGTGGAGGAGGAAGATGCATCTCCACTAATTTCTCCATCACCTTATACTCTATGATGGTAATGGTGATGCAACATTTTCTCTGGTCCTGTATTTTATAGTGCAAGGATTCCCCAAGTGAAAGCCTATATGGGACAATAGGATTTCTTCCACAAGCACTATGGATAATTCCACATGAAATATCACCACAATGGTTATCTTTTCCTCATGTTTAGGATATATCATTAGGTAAAGGGAAGTATTTTTCAAAGGGAAGATCTTTGTGTTAGACGAGGACATTGTGTGGAGGGTCCTCACAGTGGAATATTTTATAATGGATTGGCCGATGATATTTTCCTATGGTTTCCATGGATGATATAGTTAAACTGACCTTACTAGTAGTATTTTTGTAACAGCCCAAGATTTTATAAAAAAAATATATATTCTTTTTAATTTTATTAATGTCTTGTGTTGTACGCTACACCAAAGGAGCTTGCACAACACGCATCCTTGACTTGCCTTGCATTACACGCAATCGCGACCTTCCTCGATAGCGTGTGTAGTACGCAATACCGAGTTTCACTAAACAACGATATGCTATAAAAATATTATTAAAACTAGCCGTTATGAATAGTAATAACCACTTTTTGAAATCCAGTAAATTTTATTTTTCAAAATGAACTTTATTTTTTGATTCGGAGTATCGAATTTAGCCTAAGGTGAAATTTTGGTACTTTTCGGATAACTTTCATATTCTGATGAATAGTGAAAATTACTAAATTATAATTAAAAACAACTTTTTTAATCGAAATAATTAATAGTGATAAATCATTAATTTGAGTGGTTTTAAAGTATATTTAGAATATATTTTTACAATTTAATACAATGTTGGTCATTGGATGTAGTTTCACATTTAAACTAGACATAAACAAGTGTCAATCTTTTGATAGATATTGTTTTTTAAAAACACGCTATTTGTTTTAACAGCGGGATTTAATTATAAAATTAATTAATGCAACTTTTATGTTATGAATTTGGTAAAATAGACTTCATTTTTGAATTCGGAATATGAAATATAGCTTGGGATGAAATTTTGGCATTGTTCTGAAAAACATCAATTTTTGATGAATAGTGAAACTACTAAGTGGTAGGTTAAAAACTGAATTTTGCATAAAACTTAATTTTACCGCTTCTGTGAATGGAATTTCGAAAATCCGAGAGACACGGTTAATATCAAGGACTAAAATGTGGTTCAATGAGATGAAAATAATTTTTTGGTGAATAGTAACTTTTTACTTTTTTTACCACGGTTAATAGTAAATAGGGTAACTAAGGGTAAATATGATATTAATATTTCCCTAACACATGTCCTAATTCTATTGGAAAAGTGTAATTCGACCAAAAACAAACTTAGGAATAAAATATGACCATTTAGGCCCACTTGGATTAGATTAGGACATTTATTATTAATTTATTTAAAGAAGGGTTAAAATAGTTAAAATCAAAGTTTAATAAGTAAATCATTTTTAATATGGGGTTATACATAAGATAAATTCGACTATAAATATTCATTAGAAAGATAAATAGATTTCCTACATGATGGTATTTTATTTGTAATTTTTAGACATCAAATAATATAATTTATTTATGACACAAAAATGATGCAGTAATTATCTTATTAATGAAATATTGACATAATTGATAATATAAATACCAAACTAAATGTAATTTAAGACTTTTTATGAATTCCACTAATTTTATAGGTTACTATGATATATTAGTGTTGATTTAATCAACTTGGTTCGAACATATAATTCTGTTATGACTTTCACAAAAATCATATATCAAATAGTGTCAAAATTGACACAAAATAGTTTTTAAATCAAATATTATATTATTAATTGTTATTTTATTCCTAAAAATCTAAGGTTCGGCCAAAGGACTTACATAAGGATATATGTATTAATAATATACAATTTGGGGTTCGTTTGGCATGTTATAGTAAGTGTATTTACCATATAGTGAAAGAAAACAAAAAGACGCGGTAAAAGTTAAATTATTTAACTTAGAGTTAAATCTAATTGATAAGGTTAAAATAATACCCTAAACTTGTCTAAATCTTATTGGTTGATAGGCTTTCGACCCACCCCCACTTTAGCTTCGAAATAAGACCCTTTGGAACCATTATAAACCGATTTTGACTTTAATATAAAATAATATTTTGAGATATTCCTAAGGTGCCCCTCTCCTCCCCTATAAAAGGACACCTCCTCCCCCTCCTCCTCACACCAATTTGAGCACTCAAGCTCGGCCAAACCCTGCCAATTTATCCTCTCCACTTCCCTAGAAACATCCTAGAGGTTCTGGTCTTCCTCAAAGACCAATTTTAGTGCCCTAAGAGGAGGTCTCAAAGAGGCACTTCAAAGAAGAGGTAATTACCGTTACCAATTCTTTCATCTTTATTTCTTCTTCCACTTGTTCTTCTTAGGTTGTTTCATTATGAAGTAATAACATCAGTATCACTCATATACTGATATGTTATTATAAGTATGAAACAACCCTATTTCACCATCTATCCATCCTACGGAAAAAGAAATCACCGCGCGTGCGTACGTACGGAATACCGTCTCCACGCCGTGGTGTAATCTATTTTCCACCACCACCTTACATGGATGGGTATAATGGTGTAAAGAATAACTATACATAGTTATTACAACATCATATTGATTATTATATATTGTATAATACACTCCAATTCAATTCAATATTTATAGAAATGATATCATCGCTCGTGCGTACGTACGGAATACCGTCTCCACGACGCGATGAGATTCATTCTCCATGTTAACCATTTAAGAATGATTATAATGTATATATAAGAAATAATAATGAAATATATGAAATTATAAAGCTACTGGATTTATGTATATATATACATATGTATGTCATCTACTTACTTCCATTTCAAGACAATAAGGAAAGGAAAACAGCGTTCATGCGTACGTACGGACTACCGTCTCCATGAACGGTGTTTTTCATTTTATTTATCTACCTATTATATATATATATATATACTGAATATATATGATATATAAATCATATTTTATATTCTGGAAGTAAGTAAATCATGATATAAGTAATAATGATGTCAAGAACAACAAGTCAAAACACCTACGATAAATGAAACGATTTTACCCAAAACGCTTCTTTAACATGGAATTTACAAAAGAACGGGTAATATAATGTCATAAGTGAACCATATATGATATCATAACAATTAATATGATTCTGTAATAAGTCAATAACATGATTTAAATCATTATACAGGAGGTTCGGACACTTACAAAGCAAGTCGGACCTAAGGTAAGGGAAATATCACAATCTCATTTTTATCCGAGATTGTTTGTACTTTGAAATTTACTGGGGTATATTTTATCATCCACATCCATGTTTCCTCAATATGTAATGTTATTTACAACAACCTACAATTGTTTAAATCCAATTTTACCCTTCGGTGAGATTTTAGTAAAAGATATGAAAGGAATCTTTTGTCGTTTTTCGTACGAGGTACTTTTTGACTTTTCCGACAAAAGTACGAAGAATGTTTTTTAAACTTAAACGGCACGAATGGATTTTTACGGTTTTATAAAGCCTTATTTTCATGAAGCTTCCTACAAAATATTTCATGACTATTTTTAATAAAATCTCTTTCTTTTAAAGTTTCATGATGTTTTGTGAAAAGAAATTGATTTTGAAGAAGAAAGGATATTTTCCTCAAGAATTCATTTCAAGTGTTTTATCAAAATTATTTTCCATCTAAGTTAATAAAGGGTTCTGTTTCTATCCATATTTTTACATTGATTTGACCATGTTGTGATGGAACTATGTTTATGAATTCCTTTGTCTTATATGAATGGTTTTATGATGTCATGTTGTTTAAGAATCCCATTTTTATTACATGGGTTACGCTATGATGTATGGTTTATGATTATGTGGCACACATAAGAAAGGATTCATTATAAGAATGGTGGGACCTATATCTCCCTCCAATGCATTGGGTAAAGATTTTATATCTCATGAGATAGACATGGCTGGAATGGTAGGTTATACCGGTTCAGTGAAACAGGACTGAAACGAGGATTACTCGATTCAGAAAGGGACTTTGTCCACTAAGATAGTCTTGGCAATGAGTCTTGACTAACAAGAAATGATTCTCTATGATTATGTGTGTATGCCACAATGAGTAATGTTTTAAGTAAGGGTTTCATTTTCACTACTATGATTTATCCCATGTTATGAAATTATGCTCTCTTTTGCAGGTTAAGATTTCCAAAAATGTTATGTTCTTATGAAAATTATGTGATTGATATTTCTTTTGTTTACCCTTACTGAGCATTTGAGCTCACCCTTTTATGTTTTCTTTTCCCCAGGATATAAAGAAAGGTTTTAGGTAAAAAAAAAGGAAGATCTTTGTGGGAGATTTTGAAGATCTTTCACCAGGATTAGAAGATTACGTTCCGAGTTTCCAAAGAAACTAAACTATTACGATCCTTGTGTGTATATTTTTGTTATGTATTAAGTATTCCGCAAAAGTAATGTAATGTTCATGTACGTTAGGCTTCGGGTCTCTACAGTTGGTATCAGAGGAAAGGTTTAGTCAACCTTTGGAAACTAGGATGCGAAAACGTTAGTGAGATCCCTAGAGATATTTCTAAGGTATGTCTAGGGATGCCCCTAAGGATAAGTATACGTATAGGATATAGTTCTAGAACTATGGTAACGATATTAGATTAAACCAAAGATGATAGATATTTAAGTTACTCCCCCTTTATTACGATTTTTGCATCTAACACTATTCTGTTTGGGTTTTAGAAAATGGCTGGAAACAAGATGATTCACAATAATGGAGGATATGATGGACAATGGAATGATATTCTTCATGATCAACCAAATGAAATGGGATTTGGATGTCCAAACATCATTATTATGCCGAATCAGCAATCTCACAACATGATCAATAAAGTAAAATTTGGTAAGTTTCCTGACTCGACTAATAAGAGAAAGATGGAGTTCCATGATGATCATAGAGGAAAGAAAGTTCAATTTCCCCCATGTAAATCATGTGGGAAGAGGCATCAAGGAGAATGTTTCAAGGGAACTGGAAGATGATTTGGGTGTGGAAAAGAAGGACACAAAGCAAGTAAGTGCAAAGGAAAAGGGTCGGTTAACACCATGGATGAGGATAATGGTATTGCTAAGACATCAAAAATGGTTAAGTGTTTTAAATGTGGAATGTATGGGCATTATGCAAACAAATTCTCTAAGGGAAAGACTCATGAAGAGAATCAGTATGGTCATATGGGTAGTATTTATGTGGATGATGATGAAGAGACTACAAATGATATATGAAAGAATTTTTGAAGCTCGGTCAATGGTTTGAGAATGTAGTGGCATGATTACATGTTTATCATGTGTAATTTTGGAATAAAGAGACATCTATGGATTGTTACACTGTTGTCTTTCCTTGTGTTTTGAAAGTATATGATTAATGTTACCAGTATCCATGAAAGGTTATTCAGATATTTTTGGAATGTAGATGATATGCGCATAATGAAGGGATAAGGAGAAAATTAAATGTTTGATAGTATTCATGAGCTCATGATTGATATAAGGACTAAGTGATATCATGGTTTGAGTATATAGAATTTTGAGGATTTTGGTATGTGGAAAGTGTTAACTTTTAACTGCACTCATGTTTTCACTAAGGTATTCAAGAGAATACACGATTAAGGACTTTTAATGTTTGTAATGTGACCAACAAGACATATCTTATGATATGTGGGGATCAACGACAGTATTAAATCTCTGGTAATCGATGTCACTATATTATGAGAGTGGACTGCAGTATTATGTATAAGCCTAATGATTAGACTGGATTATGTTGGACATAAGTTAGTATTGTTTAAGGATAGAAGATTTTCGATATTATTGATGGGATGTTATAGTAACGTAGTTTTAGAAAAAGGACAACCTGCAGGACGGGAGACAGCCCATCGCTTCGGACAAGGCTGTAGGAATCGAACCCACAACCGAAGTGCGACTGGCCTTTATCGCCTACCACTGACCTACAGGAAGTCCCTGTTTAGTAGAAACTAGTTTTATTATATTAAGCAGTATGATATATGAAGTATAAGTCCATTTTAGAAACCATATGTGATTAATCTCACTATAGATCGACTTATGTATATAATTTTGCTAACCTTTTGTTTGAAACAGATGGAATGACCCGTCATTCTATCACATGATCTGCTAACACTTCACGAATAACAAATTCAACTTCATTTATTTAAGAGATGAAATGGAAATTGTTCAAGGCACGAACAACAGTGATATTGTATCAAAATAAAGTAAGTATTTATTCTAATTCAAATTTTCAACTTTAGGGAAATGATCTTGAAAACCAAAAATGTTGTCCTAGTTCTCTTATACCTGATGAATCAGATGGTACCTTAGATCGTCACAAATTTATGGATTTGTGATTACTGGCTTTTCCATAGCCATGTTCTCTACCACTCTCCATCAGAACATGATGGTTAGATTTCTCTTCCATATCAATATTTTCACCTATGTGGAAACCCAGTGATTAGTTTATTTGGGTAATCGTTACATTTCATACTTTAGTTTTTAAAGCCAAGTTTTGGTATTCCTTTTTACGATGTGGGTTTCTATTAAAGAAACTTTTGAATAGTAAACCATTTATAACCCCGACGAATTTCGAGGGCGAAATTCATTTTAAGGGGGTAGAATGTAACAGCCCAAGATTTTATAAAAAAAATATATATTCTTTTTAATTTTATTAATGTCTTGTGTTGTACGCTACACCAAAGGAGCTTGCACAACACGCATCCTTGACTTGCCTTGCATTACACGCAATAGCGACCTTCCTCGATAGCGTGTGTAGTACGCAATACCGAGTTTCACTAAACAACAATATGCTATAAAAATATTATTAAAACTAGCCGTTATGAATAGTAATAACCACTTTTTGAAATCCAGTAAATTTTATTTTTCAAAATGAACTTTATTTTTGGATTCGGAGTATCGAATTTAGCCTAAGGTGAAATTTTGGTACTTTTCGGATAACTTTCATATTCTGATGAATAGTGAAAATTACTAAATTATAATTAAAAAAAACTTTTTTAATCGAAATAATTAATAGTGATAAATCATTAATTTGAGTGGTTTTAAAGTATATTTAGAATATATTTTTACAATTTAATACAATGTTGGTCATTGGATGTAGTTTCACATTTAAACTAGACATAAACAAGTGTCAATCTTTTGATAGATATTGTTTCTTAAAAACACGCTATTTGTTTTAACAGCGGGATTTAATTATAAAATTAATTAATGCAACTTTTATGTTATGAATTTGGTAAAATAGACTTCATTTTTGAATTCGGAATATGAAATATAGCTTGGGATGAAATTTTGGCATTGTTCTGAAAAACATCAATTTTTGATGAATAGTGAAACTACTAAGTGGTAGGTTAAAAACTGAATTTTGCATAAAACTTAATTTTACCGCTTCTGTGAATGGAATTTCGAAAATCCGAGAGACACGGTTAATATCAAGGACTAAAATGTGGTTCAATGAGATGAAAATAATTTTTTGGTGAATAGTAACTTTTTACTTTTTTTACCACGGTTAATAGTAAATAGGGTATCTAAGGGTAAATATGATATTAATATTTCCCTAACACATGTCCTAATTCTATTGGACAAGTGTAATTCGACCAAAAACAAACTTAGGAATAAAATATGACCATTTAGGCCCACTTGGATTAGATTAGGACATTTATTATTAATTTATTTAAAGAAGGGTTAAAATAGTTAAAATCAAAGTTTAATAAGTAAATCATTTTTAATATGGGGTTATACATAAGATAAATTCGACTATAAATATTCATTAGAAAGCTAAAAGGATTTCCTACATGATGGTAGTTTATTTGTAATTTTTAGACATCAAATAATATAATTTATTTATGACACAAAAATGATGCAGTAATTATCTTATTAATGAAATATTGACATAATTGATAATATAAATACCAAAATAAATGTAATTTAAGACTTTTTATGAATTCCACTAATTTTCTAGGTTACTATGATATATTAGTGTTGATTTAATCAACTTGGTTCGAACATATAATTCTGTTATGACTTTCACAAAAATCATATATCAAATAGTGTCAAAATTGACACAAAATAGTTTTTAAATCAAATATTATATTATTAATTGTTATTTTATTCCTAAAAATCTAAGGTTCGGCCAAATGACTTAAATAAGGATATATGTATTAATAATATACAATTTGGGGTTCTTTTGGCATGTTATAGTAAGTGTATTTACCATATAGTGAAAGAAAACAAAAAGACACGGTAAAAGTTAAATTATTTAACTTAGAGTTAAATCTAATTGATAAGGTTAAAATAATACCCTAAACTTGTCTAAATCTTATTGGTTGATAGGATTTCTACCCATCCCCACTTTAGCTTCGAAATAAGACCCTTTGGAACCATTATAAACCGATTTTGACTTTAATATAAAATAATATTTTGAGATATTCCTAAGGTGCCCCTCTCCTCCCCTATAAAAGGACACCTCCTCCCCCTCCTCCTCACACCAATTTGAGCACTCAAGCTCGGCCAACCCCTGCCAATTTATCCTCTCCACTTCCCTAGCAACATCCTAGAGGTTCTGGTCTTCCTCAAAGACCAATTTTAGTGCCCTAAGAGGAGGTCTCAAAGAGGCACTTCAAAGAAGAGGTAATTACCGTTACCAATTCTTTCATCTTTATTTCTTCTTCCACTTCTTCTTCTTAGGTTGTTTCATTATGAAGTAATAACATCAGTATCACTCATATACTGATATGTTATTATAAGTATGAAAAAACCCTATTTCACCATCTATCCATCCTACGGAAAAAGAAATCACCGCGCGTGCGTACGTACGGAATACCGTCTCCACGCCGTGGTGTAATCTATTTTCCACCACCACCTTACATGGATGGGTATAATGGTGTAAAGAATAACTATACATAGTTATTACAACATCATATTGATTCTTATATATTGTATAATACACTCCAATTCAATTCAATATTTATAGAAATGATATCATCGCTCGTGCGTACGTACGGAATACCGTCTCCACGACGCGATGAGATTCATTCTCCATGTTAACCATTTAAGAATGATTATAATGTATATATAAGAAATAATAATGAAATATATGAAATTATAAAGCTACTGGATTTATGTATATATATACATATGTATGTCATCTACTTACTTCCATTTCAAGACAATAAGGAAAGGAAAACAGCGTTCATGCGTACGTACGGACTACCGTCTCCATGAACGGTGTTTTTCATTTTATTTATCTACCTATTATATATATATATATATACTGAATATATATGATATATAAATCATATTTTATATTCTGGAAGTAAGTAAATCATGATATAAGTAATAATGATGTCAAGAACAACAAGTCAAAACACCTACGATAAATGAAACGATTTTACCCAAAACGCTTCTTTAACATGGAATTTACAAAAGAACAGGTAATATAATGTCATAAGTGAACCATATATGATATCATAACAATTAATATGATTCTGTAATAAGTCAATAACATGATTTAAATCATTATACAGGAGGTTCGGACACTTACAAAGCAAGTCGGACCTAAGGTAAGGGAAATATCACAATCTCATTTTTATCCGAGATTGTTTGTACTTTGAAATTTACTGGGGTATATTGTATCATCCACATCCATGTTTCCTCAATATGTAATGTTATTTACAACAACCTAAAATTGTTTAAATCCAATTTTACCCTTCGGTGAGTTTTTAGTAAAAGATATGAAAGGAATCTTTTGTCGTTTTTCGTACGAGGTACTTTTTGACTTTTCCGACAAAAGTACGAAGAATGTTTTTTAAACTTAAACGGCACGAACAGATTTTTACGGTTTTATAAATCCTTATTTTAATGAAGCTTCCTACAAAATATTTCATGACTATTTTTAATAAAATCTCTTTCTTTTAAAGTTTCATGATGTTTTGTGAAAAGTAATTGATTTTGAAGAAGAAAGGATATTTTCCTCAAGAATTCATTTCAAGTGTTTTATCAAAATTATTTTCCATCTAAGTTAATAAAGGGTTCTGTTTCTATCCATATTTTTACATTGATTTGACTATGTTGTGATGGAATTATGTTTATGAATTCCTTTATCTTATATGAATGGTTTTATGATGTCATGTTGTTTAAGAATCCCATTTTTATTACATGGGTTACGCTATGATGTATGGTTTATGATTATGTGGCACACATAAGAAAGGATTCATTATAAGATGGGTGGGACCTATATCTCCCTACAATGCATTGGGTAAAGATTTTATATCTCATGAGATAGACATGGCTGGAATGGTAGGTTATACCGGTTCAGTGAAACAGGACTGAAACGAGGATTACTCGATTCAGAAAGGGACTTTGTCCACTAAGATAGTCTTGGCAATGAGTCTTGACTAACAAGAAATGATTCTCTATGATTATGTGTGTATGCCACAATGAGTAATGTTTTAAGTAAGGTTTTCATTTTCACTACTATGATTTATCCCATGTTATGAAATTATGCTCTCTTTTGCAGGTTAAGATTTCCAAAAATGTTATGTTCTTATGAAAATTATGTGATTGATATTTCTTTTGTTTACCCTTACTGAGCATTTGAGCTCACCCTTTTATGTTTTCTTTTCCCCAGGATATAAAGAAAGGTTTTAGGTAAAAAAAAAGGAAGATCTTTGTGGGAGATTTTGAAGATCTTTCACCAGGATTAGAAGATTACGTTCCGAGTTTCCAAAGACACTAAACTATTACGATCCTTGTGTGTATATTTTTGTTATGTATTAAGTATTCCGCAAAAGTAATGTAATGTTCATGTACGTTAGGCTTCGGGTCTCTACAATTTTAGTGTCTTGATCCTAGTCAAATGAAGATATACCTTAGTGTCATGGTTCTGAGTGAAGGTGTGGTAAGTTGATGGAGGCATGGTCCACTTTAGTAGTTTGAGAGGCCTACTTTCAGGAAGCATTGGTGGCCTACACCCGACATCTTTCCTGTGTAGTCTGGATCAGGTGTTAGTGGAGTAGGTGAAAGATCATCCTGCTCATTGGACTACATGAGCGTTCAATATTATTGGCATGTTTGATTGGGAGCCCTCCGGTCGACACCTAGATAGTAGTCACGGTAGGAATGACCCGGGAGTCACATACCTCCTTGGAATATGTGAGTGAAATTTTAGAGATTTGTTGAGAGAGACTCCCAAAATGGATTACTGTTATGATAGGGGGTATTTTCCCCTATGCGGAACCTATGGGAAATAACATTGGAGTGGTGTCATGACATCGGGGTTTTGACAGGACATATCCCTGGTTATAATGAGTCCTTCTTATTCATATTAGTAAATAATGGAACTTATCTCCCTCAATAGGACGAGCTCATATAGGAATTTAGGGTGAGGTCTCCTAGTAGAAATTGGAGTGGTATCCATTTTGGTAGGAGTCTGGTTGTGAGGGATTTCACCCCCATCGATCCCCATTCTATCATGCCAATCAGTGGTGGGTTTTCAAGCATTTACCATATCTTGTGACTTATATGTCACGTAGAGTCAAACTTTAATACATTTTTATTACGGAAATACCCAACACCACTTATCCTCACTAGGATAGAGAATATTTTCACACCGATAATGCTCATGACTAGAAATGACCAATATTCATCTTCTTCCCCCATTTATAGGAGAATAGATTCATGTCAGGTTCATAATTTTTTTTTTCATATGATTCCCCTGGGAAACACATCATGTTTTCTTTTTTATTTCCTAGAGAGAACCACATCCTTGTACTGGTTATGACCCCTTCAGTGTGGTTTCACTATATTAACACTTTTCAAATGTAGAGACCTGAAGCCTGACATACATTGACATTACATTACATTTGCGGAATACTTAGTACATAACAAAAACACACACACAAGGATCGTAATAGTTTAGTGTCTTTGGAAACTCGGAATATAATCTTCTAATCGTGGTGAAAGATCTTCAACATCTCCCATAAAGATATTCATTTTTTTACCTAAAACCTTTCTTTATATCCTGTGGAAAAGAAAACATAAAAGGGTGAGCTCAAATGCTCAGTAAGGGTAAACAAAAGAAATATCAATCACATCATATTCATAAGAACATAACATTTTAGAAATCTTAACCTGCAAAAGAGAGCATAATTTCATAACATGGGATAAATCATAGTAGTGAAATGAAATTCCAATAATCATAACTTAAAACATGTAACTTTGTGGAAGACACACATAATCATAGATAATAATATCTTATTAGTCAAGACTTATTGCCAAGACTATCTTAGTGGACAAAGTCCCTTTCTGAACCGAGTCACCCTCGTTTCAGTCCTGTTTCACTGAACCGGTATAACCTACCATTCCAGCCATGTCTATCTCATGAGATATAAAATCTTTACCCAATGCATTGGAGGGAGATATAGGTCCCACCCATCTCTTAATTAAACCATTCTTATGTGTGCCACAAAAATCATAAATCATACATCACTGCATAACCCATGTAATAAAAATGGGAATCTTAAACATCGTGACATCATAAAACAATTCATATAAGATAAAATAATTCATAAAAATATTTCCATCACAACATAATCAAATCAATGTAATAATAGGGATAGAAACAGAACCCTATTTTATCTTAGATGGAAAATAATTTTGATAAAACACTTGAACTCCATTCTTGAGGAAAATATCCTTTCTGCTTCAAAAACACTTTTCCTCTCTTAACATGTTGTAAAATTATAAAATAAAAGAAGTTGATTAAAAATAAAGTTGAAAACTTGTAAAGGAATATTCTTGGAAATATTGTTTTAAAAATCCATTCATGTCGTATAAGTTAAAAGAAAACATTCTTCTCGTACTTTTGTCGGAAAAGTCAAAAAGTACCTCGTACAAAAAACGACAAAAGATTCCTTTCATATCTTTTACTAAAAACTCACCGAAGGGTAAAATTGGATATAAACTATTGTAGAAGGATATAAATATTACATTTTGGGGAAACATGGATGTGGATGATAAAATACACCCCAGTAAATACTAAAGTATAAACAATATCGGATAAAAATGAGATTGTGATATTTCCCTTACCTTAGGTCTGATTTGCTTCGTAAGTGTCCGAACCTCCTGTATAATGATTTAAATAATGTCATTTACTTATTACAGAATCATATTCATTGTTATTATATCATATATGGTTCACTTATGACTTTATATTACCCGTTCTTTTGTAAATTAATGTTAAAGTAGCGTTTTGGGTAAAATCGTCTCATTTGTCGTTCGTGTTTTAACTTGTAATTATTCATATGATTACTTAGATCATTATTACTTAATTATAGAATATAAAACATGATTTATATATAATATATATTCAGAATATACATATATATAATGGATCGATAAATGGAAAGAAATACACCGTTCATGGAGACGGTAGGCCGTACGTACGCATGAACGTTGTTTTCTTTTCGTTATTGAATTGAGTGGAATTAAGTAGATGACATACATATATATACACATAAATCCAGTAGCTTTATAATTTCATATATTTCATTATTATTGCTTATATATACTTTATAATCATTCTTAAATGGTTAACATGGAGAATGAATCTCATCGCATCGTGGAGACGGTAGTCTGTACGTACGCACGAGCGATGATATCATTTCCATAATTATTGAATTGAATTGGAGTGGATGATAAAATATATTAGAATCAATATGATGTTCTAATAACTATGTATAGTTATTCTTTAAACCATTATACCCATCCATGTAAGGTGGTGGTGGAAAATAGATTACACCACGACGTGGAGACGGTATTCCGTACGTACGCACGCACGGTGATTTCTTTTTCCGTAGGATGGATAGATGGTGAAATAGAGTTTTTTCATACTTATAATAACATATCAGTATATGAGTGATACTGATGTTATTACTTCATAATGAAACAACCTAATAAGAAGAAGTTGAAGAAGAAATAAAGATGAAAGAATCAGTAACGGACATTACCTCTTCTTTGAAGTGCTTCTTTGAGACCTCCTTTTAGGGCACTAAAATGGGTCTTTGAAGATAACCAGAACCTCTAGGATTTTTCTAGGGAAGTGGAGAAGAGAATTTGGTAGGGTTTGGCCGAGCTTGAAGGCTCAAAGTTGTGTGAGGAAGAGAGGGAGGAGGTTCCCTTTTATAAGGGAGGAGAGGGGTACCTTTGGAATAACAAAATATATTATTTTATTATAAAGTCAAGTTCGGTTTTAAATAGCTCCAAATTGATATATTTCTAAGCTAAGGCGGGGATGGGTCGAAATCCTCTCATCAAATAGAATTTATACAAGTTTAGGTTCCTATTTTAACCTTATCATTTAGATTTAACATTAAGTTAAATAATTTTACTTTTACCGTGTCTTCTTGTGTTCTTACACTATAAGGTTAATAAACTTACTATAAGAAACCAAAAGAACCCCAAGCTGTTTATTATTAATATATATAGACTTATATAAGTCATTTGGCCTAACATTAGATTTTTAGGAATAAAATAACAATTAATAATATAATATTTGTTTTAAAAACTATTTTATGTCAATTTTGACACTATTTAGTAATTGATTTTTGTGAAAATTATAACAGAATGATAAGTTCGAAAAAAGTTAATTAAATCAATACTAACATGTCATATTAACCTAGAAAATTAGTTTAATTCATAAAAAGTCTCAAATTATATTTATTTGGGTATTTATAACATCAATTATGTCAATATTTCATTAATAAGATAATTACTGCATCATCGTTGTGTCATAAATACATTAAATTATTTAATGTCTAAAAATTAAAAATGAAATACCATTATGTAGGAAATCGTTTTATATTTCTAATGTATATTTATAGTCGAATTTATCTTATTTATAACCCCATATTAAAAATGTTTTAGTAAATAAACTTTGATTTTAACTCTTTTAACCCTTCTTTAAATAAATTAATAATAAATGTCCTAATCTAATCCAAGTGGGCCTAAATGGTCATATGTTTTTCCTAAGTTTGTTTTTGGTCTAATTACACTTGTCCAATAGAATTAGGACATGTGTTAGGGTAATAATAATATCATTTCTACCATTAATTACCCTATTTACTTTTAACCGTGGTAAAAAAAAGTAAAAAGTTACTATTCACCAAAAAATTATTTTCATCTCATTGAACCACATTTTACTTACTGACATCAATCGTGTCTCTCGGATTTTTGAAATTCCACTCACAGAAGCGGTAAAATTAAGTTTTATGAACAATTCAGTTTTTTTAACTATCACTTAGTGGTTTCACTATTCATCAAAAATTGAAAGTTTTCAGAAAAATACCAAAAATTAGGCCTAATCTATATTTGATATTATGAACTCAAAAATGATGTCTATTTTACCAAATTCAAAACATATCAGTTGCATTAACTAATTTAAAAATTAATTCTCGTCGTCAAAACAAATAGCGTGTTTTTAAGTGATAATAACTATCAAAAGATTGAAACTTGTTTATAACTGGTTTAAATGTGAAATTACATCCAATGACCATCATTGTATTAAATTGTAAAAATATATTCTCAATATACTTTAAAACCACTAAAATTAATAATTTATCACTATTAATTATTTCGATTGAAAAAGTTGTTTTTAATTAAAATTTAGTAATTTCCACTATTCATCAAAATATGAAAGTTATCCGAAAATTACCAAAATTTCACCCTAAGCTAATTTCGATATTCCAAATCCAAAAATGAAGTCCATTTTGAAAAATAAAATTTACAAAATTTCAAAAAGTGGTTATTACTATTCATAACGGCTAGTTTTAATAATATTTTAATAGCATATCGTTGTTTAGTGAAACTCGGTATTGCGTACTACACATGTTTCAAGGAAGGTCGCGATTGCGTGTAATGAAAGGCAAGTCAAGGATGCGTGTTGTGAAAGCTCCTTTTGGTGTAGCGTACAACACAAGACATTAATGAAATTAAAAACAATATTTTTCATAAAATCTCGGGGTGTTACATTCTACCCCCCTTAAAATGAATTTCGCCCTAGAAATCCGTCGGGGTTATAAATGGTTTACTATTCGAAAGTTTCTTTAATCAAAACCCACTTCGTAAAAAGGAATACCAAAACTGAACTTTAAAAACTAAAGTATGAAATATAACGGTTACCCAAATGAACTCATAACTGGGTTTCCATATAGGAGAAAATATGGACATGGAAGAGAAATCGAACCATCATGTTCTGATGGAGAGTGGTAGAGAACATGGCTATGAAAAAGCTAAAAATCACAAAGCTATTGATTTTTGATGATCTAAGGTACCATCTGATTCATCAGATATAAGAGAACTAGGACAACATTTTTGGTTTTCAAGATCATTTCCCTAAAGTTAATGAATTAAAAGAAATAATTGCATGATTTTGGTAAAATCTCACTGTTGTTCGTGAATTGAACAATTTCCACTTCATCCCTTAAATAAATGAAGTTGAATTTGTTATTCGTGATGTGCTAGAAGATCATGTGATAGAACGATGGGTCATTCCATCTCTTTCAAACAAAAGGTTAACAAAAGTTATAAGTCTATCTTATGGTTAGATTAATCGTATATGGTTCCAAAAATGAACTTATAATTCATATATCATACCGCTTAATAAAATAAAACTAGTTTCTACTAACTAGGGACTTCCTGTAGGCCAGTGGTAGGCGATAAAGGCCAGTCGTACTTCGGTTGTGGGTTCGATTCCCACAGCCTTGTCCGACGCGATGGGCTGTCGCCCGTCCTGCAGGTTGTCCTTTTTCTAAAACTACATTACTATAACATCCCATCAATAATATCAAAAAAAAGTTCTATCCTTAGACAATACTAACTTATGTCCAACATAATCCATTCCAATCTTTAGGCTTATCTAAAATACTTCGGTCCACTCTCATAACATAGTGAAAACGATTACCAGAGATTTAATACCATCGTTGATCCACATATATCATAAGATATGTTTTGTTGGTCACATTACAAACATTCAAAGTCCTTAATCATGTGTTCTCTTGAATACCCATTGAACCTTAGTGAAAACATGAATGTAGTTAAAAGTTAACACCTTCCACATACCAAAATCCTCAAAATTCTATATACTCAAACCATGATATCACATAGTCCTTATATCAATCATGAGCTCATGAATACTGTCAAATATTTCATTTTCTCGTTTTCCCTTCATTATGCGCATATCATTATTTTTCCAAAAATATCTCAATCACTTTCCAGGGTTACTGGTACCATAAAATTATTGAAAACCACAATAGACCAATACATAAATATTCCAATATTCCACGATACTATATACAACACTATTTTGGAATCCCATTACATAAACACTTAATCATTCCACCACATCGTTGTCATATTCAACATCGCCAATAGTGATCGCATGTGACTTCCCTTTGTCCTTTTCCTTAAGCGGTTGCTCATGTAGATCATCACTAACCCTTGGATTAGGGCATTTATTGGCATAATGTCCCATCTCCTTGCACTTGAAACATTGAAGTGTTGGTGGTGCTTTCTCTGCAGTATTTTCTTTATTCGCATCATTAGAAACCCTTTTTTCCATTACTTCGACACTCAGCTTCTCGATGACCTTCTTTTCTACACATAAAAAATTTTCTAGTCCCTTTAATACAATCTCCACCATGCTTCTTTCCACACTTTGTGCATAAGGAAACATTCATCTTCTTTTCACCATTATTTTGAGATTTCTCCTTGAACTCCATATTTCGTTTCTTGTCAAAACCATGAGATGGATATGTAACACCAACTTCCATTTCTACCTTGATAGCACAACGCACAATTTCTTCATAGCTACTGAAGTCTCTTATAGCTAATGCCCTTCAAAGACTTGGTTTTAAGCCACTGAAAAATCGATCAACTTTACTTTCAGTTTGGATGATAAATCCAGATGCATACCTTGCAAGTCTTGTAAAATTCGCTTCGTATATACCAACAGATTCATCATCCTTCTGCTTCAGCTCAAGAAACTCCTTTTCCATCTTTGTTCGAATAATACGAGGGAAGTACTTACTGAAAAAAAAGTTCTTGAACTCGTCCCATTCTATGAAATCAATTTCATCTCTTTTCCTCGTATTCTTGATAAGATTCCACCATTGATCAGCTTCACCTTCCAAACGATATACTGATAAGATGACTTTATCATGTTCAGAACATTGAATAACTGAAAATATCTTTTCAGTAGTACTGATCCATTGTTCAGCAACAAGAGGATCAGAAGACCCACTGAAAGAAGGTGGATGATGCCTCATGAAAGACTCAATAGAATATTGTTCCCTTCTCTGCTCATTTGGAAGCCCAGAATGATTCATAGCTTGTGTAAGTATAGCAATAAGATTTTGCACTCCATCTCCCATAACATTTGTTTGTTCAGGAGGGCAATCATTGCATTGTCCATTGCATTGATCAACACGGTTCCTTCGGGTTCCATCCATCGTCTAAAACCCAAAAAGAATAGTGTGAGAGGCAAAAATCATGCTAGGGAAAACAACATAATAAAGGGGGAGTACCTTCAATGTCTAACATCTTAGGTTAAATTCTATGATCATTACCGTAGTTCTAGGACTGTATCCTATACGTATATTTATCCTTAGGGACATCCCTAGACATACCTTAGAAATATCTCTAGGGATCTCACTAACGTTTTCGCATCCTAGTTTCCAAAGGTTGACTAAACTTTTCCTCTGATACCAACTATAGAGACCCAAATCCTGACGTACATTGACATTACATTACATTTGCGGAATACTTAGTACATAACAAAAACACACACACAAGGATCGTAATAGTTTAGTGTCTTTGGAAACTTGGAATATAATCTTCTAATCGTGGTGAATGATCTTCAACATCTCCCATAAAGATCTTCCTTTTTTTACCTAAAACCTTTCTTTATATCCTGAGGAAAAGAAAACATAAAAGGGTGATCTCAAATTCTCAGTAAGGGTAAACAAAAGAAATATCAATCACATCATATTCATAAGAACATAACATTTTGGAAATATTAACCTGCAAAAGAGAGCATAATTTCATAACATGGGATAAATCATAGTAGTGAAATGAAATTCCAATAATCATAACATAAAACATGTAACTTTGTGGAATACACACATAATCATAGAGAATCATATCTTATTAGTCAAGACTTATTTCCAAGACTATCTTAGTGGAAAAAGTCCCTTTCTGAACCGAGTCACCCTTGTTTCAGTCCTGTTTCACTGAACCGGTATAACCTACCAATCCAGCCATGTCTATCTCATGAGATATAAAATCTTTACCCAGTGCATTGGAGGGAGATATAGTTCCCACCCATCTCTTAATGAAACAATTCTTATGTGTGCCACAAAAATCATAAATCATACACCACTGCATAACCCATGTAATAAAAATGGGAATCTTAAACATCGTGACATCATAAAAAAATTCATATAAGATAAAAGAATTCATAAAAATATTTCCATCACAACATAATCAAATCAATGTGATAATAGGGATAGAAACAGAACCCTATTTTATCTTAGATGGAAAATAATTTTGATAAAACACTTGAACTCCATTCTTGAGGAAAATATCTTTTCTACTTCAAAAACACTTTTCCTTTCTTAACATGTTGTAAAATTCTAAACTAAAAGAAGTTGATTAAAAATAAACTTGAAAATTTGTAAAGGAATATTCTTGTAAATATTGTTTTAAAAATCCATTCATGCCGTATAAGTTAAAAGAAAACATTCTTCTCGTACTTTTGTCGGAAAAGTCAAAAAGTACCTCGTACGAAAAACGACAAAAGATTCCTTTCATATCTTTTACTAAAAACTCACCGAAGGGTAAAATTGGATATAAACTATTGTAGAAGGATATAAATATTACATTTTGGGGAAACATGGATGTGGATGATAAAATACACCCCAGTAAATACTAAAGTATAAACAATCTCGGATAAAAATGAGATTGTGATATTTCCCTTACCTTAGGTCTGATTTGCTTCGTAAGTGTCTGAACCACCTGTATAATGATTTAAATAATGTCATTTACTTATTACAGAATCATATTAATTGTTATTATATCATATATGGTTCACTTATGACTTTATATTACCCGTTCTTTTGTAAATTCATGTTAAAGTAGCGTTTTGGGTAAAATCGTCTCATTTGTCATTCGTGTTTTAACTTGTAATTATTCATATGATTACTTAGATCATTATTACTTAATTATAGAATATAAAACATGATTTATATATAATATATATTCAGAATATACATATATATAATGGATTGATAAATGGAAAGAAATACACCTTTCATGGAGATGGTAGGCCGTACGTATGCATGAACACTGTTTTCTTTTCGTTATTGAATTGAGTGGAATTAAGTAGATGACATACATATATATACACATAAATACAGTAGCTTTATAATGTCATATATTTCATTATTATTGCTTATATATAATTTATAATCATTCTTAAATGGTTAACATGGAGAATGAATTTCATCGCGTCGTGGAGACGGTAGTCCGTACGTACGCACGAGCGATGATATCATTTCCATAACTATTGAATTGAATTGGAGTGGATGATAAAATATATCAGAATCAATATGATGTTCTAATAACTATGTATAGTTATTCTTTACACCATTATACCCATCCATGTAAGGTGGTGGTGGAAAATAGATTACACCACGGCGTGGAGACAGTATTCCGTACGTACGCACGCGCGGTGATTTCTTTTTCCGTAGGATGGATAGATGGTGAAATAGGGTTTTTTCATACTTATAATGACATATCAGTATATGAGTGATACTAATGTTATTACTTCATAATGAAACAACCTAATAAGAATAAGTGGAAGAAGAAATAAAGATGAAAGAATCGGTAACGAACATTACCTCTTCTTTGAAGTGCTTCTTTGAGACCTCCTTTTAGGGCACTAAAATGGGTCTTTGAAAAAGACCAGAACCTCTAGGATTTTTCTAGGGAAGTGGAGAAGAGAATTTGGCAGGGTTTGGGCGAGCTTTAAGGCTCAAAGTTGTGTGAGTAAGAGAGGTAGGAGGTGCCCTTTTATAAGGGAGGAGAGGGGTACCTTTGGAATAACTAAAAATATTATTTTATTATAAAGTCAAGTTCGGTTTAAAATAGCTCCAAATTGATATATTTCGAAGCTAATGTGGGGATGGGTCGAAATCCTCTCATCCAATAGAATTTAGACAAGTTTAGGTTCCTATTTTAACCTTATCATTTAGATTTAACATTAAGTTAAATAATTTTACTTTTACCGTGTCTTCATGTGTTCTTACACTATAAGGTTAATAAACTTACTATAAGAAGCCAAACGAACCCCAAGTTGTCTATTATTAATATATATAACATTTGCTAAGTCATTTTTCCGAACCTTAGATTTTTAGGAATAAAATAACAATTAATAATATAATATTTGTTTTAAAAACTATTTTATGTCAATTTTGACACTATTTAGTAATTGATTTTTGTGAAAATTATAAAAGAATGATAAGTTCGAAAAAAGTTAATTAAATCAATACTAACATGTCATATTAAACTATAAAATTATTTGAATTCATAAAAAGTCTAAAATTATATTTATTTGGGTATTTATAACATCAATTATGTCAATATTTCATTAATAAGATAATTATTGCATCATCGTTGTGTCATAAATAAATTAAATTATTTAATGTCTAAAAATTACAAATAAAATACCATTATGTAGGAAATCATTTTAGATTTCTAATTAATATTTTTAGTCGAATTTATCTTATGTATAAACCCATATTAAAAATGTTATAGTAAATAAACTTTGATTTTAACTCTTTTAACCCTTCTTTAAATAAATTAATAATAAATGTCCTAATCTAATCCAAGTGGGCCTAAATGGTCATATTTTATTCCTAAGATTGTTTTTGGTCGAATTACACTTGTCCAATAGAATTAGGACATGTTTTAGGGTAATAATAATATCATTTCTACCCTAAATTACCCTATTTACTTTTAACCGTGGTAAAAAAAAGTAAAAAGTTACTATTCACCAAAAAAATATTTTCATCTCATTGAACCACATTTTACTTACTGACATCAATCGTGTCTCTCGGAGTTTTGAAATTCCACTCACAGAAGAGGTAGAATTAAGTTTTATGAACAATTCAGTTTTTTTTAACTACCACTTAGTGGTTTCACTATTCATCAAAAATTGAAAGTTTTCAGAAAAATACCAAAAATTAGGCCTAAGCTATATTTGATATTAGGAACTCGAAAATGATGTCTATTTTACCAAATTCAAAACATATCAGTTGCATTAAATAATTTAAAAATTAATTCTCGTCGTCAAAACAAATAGCGTGTTTTTAAGAGATAATAACTATCAAAAGATTGAAACTTGTTTATAACTGGTTTAAATGTGAAATTACATCCAATGACCATCATTGTATTAAATTGTAAAAATATATTATAAATATACTTTAAAAACACTAAAATTAATAATTTATCACTATTAATTATTTCGATTGAAAAAGTTATTTTTAATTAAAATTTAGTAATTTCCACTATTCATCAAAATATGAAAGTTATCCGAAAATTACCAAAATTTCACCCTAAGCTAATTTCGATATTCCGAATCCAAAAATGAAGTCCATTTTGAAAAATAAAATTTACAAAATTTCAATAAGTGGTTATTACTATTCATAACGACTAGTTTTAATAATATTTTAATAGCATATCGTTGTTTAGTGAAACTCGGTATTGCGTACTACAAATGCTATCAAGGAAGGTCGTGATTGCGTGTAATGAAAGGCAAGTCAAGGATGCGTGTTGTGCAAGCTCCTTTTGGTGTAGCGTACAACACAAGACATTAATGAAATTAAAAAGAATTTTTTTCATTAAATCTCGGGGTGTTACATCAAAGGTAGGTGGCCACTATGCACATGGTCGAAGATGTCAACTCCTTGATTATAATGGGAAAATGGGATGTCAGATCTTCATTTTATTGATTCCTCATTGGAATTCATATTCTAGTATGGGTTTACCTAATAGATTTGTGATATGTTTAGGAATTGTGTTCTTGGTGACATTCTAAAGTGGACACCCATTCATTATGTTACTTGTTTTCATTATAATGTCACTACATACGGTTGAGTATGATGATGATATTAATCATGTTTAAGAATTTATGTACTTTGGTCATGTTGGGTATCTTTAAATATCTTCCACTTTTATATTTTATGGAAACTCATGTGTGATGAATCTTAGGTGTATATCTCAAGGCATCCCTTTTCTAGAACTAGGAAACTCAGATGAGGGGCATACGAAATAAAATGATCATTAACTTGGTTATCCTATAATTTTCAGAAAATTTGACTCTCGATTGATATGTGTTGTGTGAGGCTTCCAATAGTCATCATGTCAGGAAACCTATTCTCATCACATAAGGATTTATAGGCTCGTCAATATGGGAATCTTATACTCATCACATGAGGTAGAGGTTTTAATGGATCGTGAAGGGTCACAAGTTTAAATTATTATGGGGATGTGATAATAGGATTAGAGTTATATTGGTATTTAATAAAAGGTTCAAAGTATTATAGTGATTTAATAATAGGTTTAATATCTTGTGGGGACATAATCATAGTTTTAATGTCTTGTGGTGATTTAATAACAAATTTAAAGTCTTATAAGGATATTTCTCAAATATTCTCTTCATTTATTGGGATGAATAAAGGTTGGAATAACATGATTATTATATGGAAAAGTGGGGACCTTAGGTATTTTTTGAAAGGGGGTAAGTGTCTTCTCCGGGGGAATGATCACACTTCAAGGATATCACATCGCATGGGGAAGACAGATGGATTTCTGATGATGCTAAGATTGAACCTCAAGGAGGAACCCTATGAACCATGTTAGGATATATGGGTGAAACCCACATAGTTTAACTATATATTTTATGTTCATAGGAAAGGAATAATCTATACATCTTTGCATCATGTGGTAGTGATGTTTGCGATGTTATAGGATTTAAAACAAGGGATGGTAAGGGGATTATGTTTAGATTCTATCAAGAAAATGGAGGATCATCTTAGGCCTATCATATAAGGCATATTATGTTTTTCACACATGGTAAGACAATATTTTAACAAAATTTAATGATTATTCAATCATTCAGTTTAACATTTTGTGACTAGTATATAGGTTTTATGTTGGTCAAAGTCTAAAAGATCAAATGTTTTTGGGACTATGAATGGTGAATCCCATTCCCAATTAGTGTAGGGGTATAGAATGATATACGGATCATAAAAATCCTCATAAAAAGTATAAAGTAGCCTATCTACCTTGATTATGACACTATTGAGTCTTACGTTTCAATTACATGGATGATTTTCGATAGTAAAAGGCATGGACACTTCCCACTTTAAGAATCAGTTAGGGGTCCTCTGGTTATGGTTCCTATACTTAAGAGTATAAGGCAATGAGGATGCAATGCCCATGATCAAGGAAAAGGGTATGGATATTAGATTTCATTATACTAGAAATTTGGGGTACGGTTTGAAAAAATATACCTGGTTTGAATGGGTGTGTGGAACCTCAGTGGTCAACTTTCATGAAACTATATTTGGAGAAATAATGCATTATGTTAGGGACCCGAAGGTTTTGTTAGGATATATTGGATTTTCATGAATATTAGGAGTCACGTGATCCATGGTCCATGGAAAATGGGTTTGGAAGGTTTCATAGGGTATAGTTGTGCACAAATTTTGTGGTTGCCCAATGTTTGGGGTTGTGTGAAGGAAACTCATCCTACGCAGACCCAACTAGCCATGAAGGGAAGTAGTGTGATGACATCTCTGACACATACTGAAATAATTTCTGGCCTATGTGAGAGATGTATAGAAAGTTATCTACCAATGGTAATCCCTGGGTAATTGGATTTTTGTGTTTTCATGAAAAGAAGTTTTGTGTCAATGAGATCTATATTCTTTAACTTCCTATGTTCCATTCGAGAAATGGTGGGGGGCGGAAGTGATGTTCTATTTATAAATTGTTTTTTCCAGGATTCGGTCATGCGACATTGATCATGAAATGAACCTAGAATTTGTATCTCAAAAATATGGGTTTTTTAATCTCATAAATTTTTCATTGGAGGATGATCACGTAAGGATTCTATTTAGCATCACCTTTATTCCTCAAGGAATTTACACTACAAAATTTAGTTTCTACATATGTGCATAAAGTTATGTATGACCATATTATTTCTTAGTGTGTTTTTTATTTATCCATAAAACACGAGGCATTTGAACTCTACTTTCCCATACAAGTGATTTGTGTTCCAAAATTTTGAGTTTCACGAAAATAATCGAAGAATTTCGCACTCACCCCCTTTACTCTAGAATGGTCCTCTAGGATGAGTTTTGTCATCAATTTGAAAAAAAAAACAGGTTCTGAAAGATGAGATGCATTTTTAGTGAAAATAATAATATAAAATTTAAATAATAATATTCATGTAATGTATGTAATTTATATTCATTATATAAAATTTTATAAACATCCATAAAATTCATATATTGAAAATAAAGTATATCACTCATGGAGATGGTAGTCCTTAAATATACATGAAAACTACTTCCATATTCTAACATGAAAAAGAAAGGAAAGTAGATAATAGTGTATTATTATAGAATAACTATTATAAAATATTTTTTATATCATAAATATCATATATATTCTTTAAATCCGTCATTATAAACATTCACGAGAGGTGATAATGACAAATCAATCATATCGCTACATGGAGGTGGTAGTTTGCATGCACGCACATGCGATACTTCTCATTTACCATTTGATGGAAAGGAGGTGGAAAATGATTTTACCATAATAATAATAATATATTAGTATTTTTATCATACTAGAGTCATTATTTTAGGAATAATACCACAAATTTAGAGGAAGTAGGGAATTAATAAACTTTGAAAGATTCAGGCAAGATGATTGTCTCTTCTTTGAGAGGCCTCCTTTAGAGTAAAACTTATGCCTTATTTGGATGATTTTAGGGTAAGAATGGGAGAATAAGAATTAAGTTAAGGAATCATAGAAGGATTTTAGTTATTTCTTGGATGATCTATAAGGATAAATGTTTTTGAACAAGGTTGGTGAAGAGGTTCCCTTTTATAAGTGAGGGTAGGAACACCCATGGAATTACTTAAAATATTTAAATGGTGTAAATTAATTTTCTTATAAAAGTGGAAAAAATGTCATGGAAATTGATGTTAAATAAGATAATGGAAAAAAATATTTAAATAATAATATTTAGACATATTTTTGTTAGAGTTTTACTTTTATGTCTTAGTTTAAACCAGCCTTTGGTAAACCATTTTAACCTTTACTGTGGTAACCAATTTTTAATGTTTTTACTATAATTTATGAAAAAAACAAAGTAGCATCATTAATTTTTTTCACATTCTGATTATAAATATGGAACCCATTTTATTAAATAATTTTTTTAAGTGTTAGAAATTAATTTTAAAATAAACACGCAAAACACAATGATAACATTTTTTTATAGAAATATAGTTCAAGCATAAATACGAGTTTAATTTTATTTATTTAATAGTAAAAAATATTAGATGAATGATAAAATATAATATTTAATATATAATTTAAAAATTCATTGAAATCATTAATTTAAAATTATTTATTTAATTTATTATGTTAAAAAAGTGCATATATAAAAATAGTTTTCTAAAACATAACACTCTTTAGTTTCAAAACATTATATCTTCATTACTAATATTTATAAAACAAATGTATGAATGATTATTCATAAATTCATAATAAATTTTGTTGAAATAAATATTTAATATTTATCAATAAATATTTTTATATAAAATTACATAAAACCTAGAAAAATATATTTCATTAGAAAAATTGGGCTTTTAATGATTATTTCTTAAGAATTAATCCATACATTTCAATTATAGAAAAATGTTATATATTTATTTCATTATTTTCTTAATTCTATTGAAAACTTTCAATCCTATAGGTTTTCAATAATTTTTACATTAATTATTAACATTTCAATAGTATATTGTGTTTCTTTTAAACTCAATATCATGTGTAAAAAAAGATATTAAAGAAATAAAATTTATTTAAAGAGAAATATATCATTAAATATAAACATGTTATAGCTTCCTTTATGATTTACCTAGTTAGTGTCACCTTTCCACGTCCTACTTTCATGTAGTAAGTGACTTGACATAATCAAGTATTTCCAATGGTAATGTTTCAAGGATGGTTCCCTGTTGGAAATAGTTGGAAGAACATAATATGGTCTTCATGCTTGCATCAACTCTTGAGATCTGATATAAACCATCATGGAGTAGCCTTATTTAATGAAATTAGATTCCATTAAGGTGGAAATTCTAGATACACTTTCACCACTCTATTGATATAAACAGGCGTTCTAGACCTAGACCCAGTCGGGTGGTTAGACTCTGGTTATACTAGTTGTATTGTTCCTTAATTTTTAATATGATGTGAGATGTTATTATATTATAAGGAATTATACGTTAGAGGAATATTAAATTTTATTCACTATAGATTAATTTTCTTCAACTCTTTGAACTTAGATTCTTATCATGGAAACCGTTTCTTAGAGGAAACAACACCAACTTACATGAGTAATTGGTAGGAGACAGATGTAGCCACATTATTCCATTTCTAATTCATCGAATCACATTTAGTAGCAGGAAATTGTTCAATTTTTTTTTTCAGATTCTATATTCTAAGACTACCTTTAGTATTGAGTATATACACCTTCTTCATCGGTGTAGACCAATTCTCTTGTGGATGTCTATTCATCACATCATTTTTATCAAGACCATTCTCGAGGTTTTTCATGATACAAACTCCAATGAAATATACTAACATAGATCATGTAGCTAGAATCATTCCCTCATACAACAAGGAGTATAAAGGTGATTATCCCCCCTAAAAATCTCTTCTACACATGGATTTCGATCCCCAATTATTTTTTCTTTATTAGTGGTCCATTTTAGATTTTAAACTATACAAGGATTTACCTATCCACCTTGATGGATGATAACATTGAGAGATTCTATTCTGAATTCCACCAAGAACAACATTGATGAATGATATACATTTTGTAAGGGGATGAACTCTAAAACTATCTTTTATTGTGGGGCTTCCCCCATATTGAGGTATACTTAGTCCCTCCACTAGTAGTTATTGGAGTTGATGTGGCATTGATGACCCCTTAAATGGTGGTGGTGGAAAATATTCCATCATACCTTTGATATTGGTATAGTCTTGTAATGATATAGAGGCAATGTCTATCATCCCCATTTTGAATTTTTTTTAATTTATAAGGGAAAGTTCTAGAATAAGTGCTTGTGCTGAACATGAGTCACTCACATTTAGGGTTTTCTATAGTTTGGGTCATTAATTGACTTACCCTATAATCCCACTTAACTTTCATGGATACTTGATACAAGAGTATTTCAATATCCCACACTCATCGAGTATATTTCTTCAAGGATATAGGGATCACATTATATCACTTGATAGAACAAATAGCATATGCATAAAAGGGGTTCTTGATTTTTCCAAAATAGGACACATTAAATATTATGATCACTAAGTATTTTGATTTTCCAATGAGTGGGATAATGTGTATGGATCTATATTCTCAATATCCATTGATATAAACTTTTGGAAAATAATCCACGATTATCAAATAATGGGCCTTTATGATACTGAGGTAAACCTATTTACGTCATTGCAATTACCTAAAAAATTATATTTCTGATAGATGATATGGAATCTATGTTGATATAGAAGTAGATATCTCTTATTATATTTATGTAGATAGTATTATCCATACATTAAAAGTAAATTATCTTTAAAGAGTGATGATTTTTCCATTGATTTTGGAAAAGATAGTGTATACACTCCACATCTAATGTATTTGAAATGTCATACTAGGAAGTAGATATGGGAAATAACATGACCAATAAATTACCTTAAATTAGTTATTTTGATATAATGATGTTATGCTCATCATCCATAAATTGTGACTCCCCAACCTATTCTGACCACCAGGGTTGTTTCCCCACTACTTTATCAATGAAATTGCGGTCATTTGGAATTTATTCTATTAAATGAACGAAGAAGGGATATGAAGGTGGTGAATATGTTGAATTAATGCTTGGACTATCCCTCAAATAAGATAAAATATCACTACTAGAAGATGAGTTGAATGATGTGGACAACCTTAGACTTTTGAGAACCTCTTTGTATGAAGGTTCTCTTAGGGTTGTTTGATAATGGGAATAAATTATTATCGAGGTAAAGTGTCCTTGAGGGGTGGACCACAATAGTGGATTCCTTAAATAGGACCTCCATGGTCATTCTTAATTTATCTTATTGGTGGGAATTGTCATTCTAGGTAGACTTATGGATTTATAGAGGGCCTCTATAACATATTCATCAAGGAGGATCTCCAAGGATAGTGATTTTATCTTTACATGATATATTATTATGGATTGTACTCTAGGGATCCATTCTAAATATATTGATATTTATACCTCATGTAGAACCTCCACATCCATAGTATATTCCCTCCATTTATGAGAAGTAATTTAATTCATAGGCTAAAACTAAGAGTTGTTTTAGTTCATAAATAATATCATCATTTAACGTTAAAAAAATATGACCCTATACTTAAATGTAAATTGAATATGAAGATACCTTTGGGATCACTATGGTCAGCTGATAGGCAATATAAGCTCTATAATGAGAGTCACATGGTTCTTGATATAACATTCTTTTATAGGAACCCTCCTAAGATGCCTGTTTTATTTCATCAAAATATTCTAAATAATCTCTTGGGTGATTTATTAAATAAGATGGTGTTCCATAGAAGGGTTAAAAAAATGAGAATATGAGCCTTCTTCTCACCATCAACCATTGTAATAATTTTCTAGAATACCTCCTATGTGTGGAAAATATTCAAGTTAAAACCTCAATATGATCCATCAGAATATGCTAGTGACCATCATACTAATGGGAAATAATATGTGGTTGACCCAAAGTCATTTCCAAAAGTCATCACCAATATCCACTAGTAAAATAAAGGAATAAAATCCTTCCCCTAAGATAATTATAGAATTTTAAAATGGTATCTTGAGGTATTGGCATGTATATGATTCTACCATGAAGTGATTGTTAAGTAATGATGGATAATTCCATTTTTAACATGAATATGATCCCTAAAATGTTCTTCAATACTCATTAATATACTCAGATGATCCTACTGAATGGAAGTAGGAATATTTTATTTCCCATAATTAGATAATATTTTTTTTGATGAGATCCTTTTATGGAGATATTAGGATTATTGGAATTTTATTTTCGGACTATTGACATATTATGGTGGTGGTCTTTCTATACTTCTTCTCAGAAGTGGTGAAAACAATTCATGGAATGAGTAGTGATATAATCCAAAAATTCATTTACATGTAAAATATAAAAACTAACTTCTTATAAAGGAATGGGGATGTGATACCACTATTTTATTGGAGAGGGAATATCATCCCACACACATCCTTTGGTTTCCATCATAATATACCGATAGACTTCATCCACTGAGAGTTGTTATAATCTTTATCTCTGAGGGCGGTTAGAAAATATCATTTCACATCCTCTGATTCTAATATAATATGGGTGAATGATTATAGATCACGAGAAAGAATATATACCTACTCTATAGTGGATATCAAATTATATTGACTAGATCCTTTTGTGTGAATGGATCTATGGACTTTCTCCCTATCATTAATGATTGATTACCCCAAACATGACCTCCTCCTAGGTGTCCTTGTCTAAGTGACTAGGTCTAGGATATCCTAGACAACCTCTTTAAAGGATTTATGAGGAATAGAGGGTTCACAACATTAGTGGTAAAAATGGGTAGTATGATCCCATATAGGTGAATCCTAGACTATATGATGTTGAATATAATTCGTAGTTGATAACATCCTTCAATATGATGGGCCATAACCATTGTAACAGTTGATGAATATGTTTGATGCTTTGATAATGCCATTTATTTTGGATCAATTGGATTTCTAGGAAGGGTCTTACATTATTTAAGGTTTAGTAAACAAAAAAAATTATTCAGTGTAATATCACAAGTAAGAGAAATATTTATTTACCAAATTCATGGGTAAAATATTAATGTCGAGTTCATATTTTTTTCAATGTAATTCGTGATGTGCTTTCTATGTGGGACCATTATGATTTGACAATACATATTTTAAAATGGAAGGAAGTCAAAATCAAATTACCTATGATACATTGGAATGCATGTTGGTTGAGAGAATGAGTGGACAAGATCACATCAGTCTTTTTGAAGGAATTACTATCTACTCTAGAACTATCTTATAAAAATAAGATATGTTTCTGTATCTTTCCGAAATACCAGTGTGTGAATGGTTAAACCTATACTAATTAGATGAATGAAGTCATATATTTATGTTAACATCTCTATATATCAACGGTTCTCTATTAATGTGACTATTTTTATATATCATTGGTTCAAGATCAATGATAAAATTTGTATATATTATAGGTTCTCTATATTTCTATTATCAATCTTGTATACTATGGATTAAATCCATATAGTTGAGAAATATGGAGTTTATCTCTTCCTAGGAAGATAATAGATGTTCCAGAGATAAAATCAGTCCCATGATAGGAGTTTCCTATGTATTCCTATGAAGGGAAACCAAACCCATGTAGTTTGATTCCATTTAATGTGACATTCCATACCATTTAAGGTTGTTTGAAAAGGACTATTATGGTAACTTTTATTGTCCTATTGACATGATCAAGGGATTTTTATTTTGATTTTTTTAATCTAGGAACTATAAATCACTAGGTTAAAATTTCCTAGTAATGGTTGGTGTGAGACCTACACATGAGCTTCCTTTTACGGTTTATCTCTAAAAGGGGATGTAGCTCAACAAGTAATGGTATATGTATCATTAAGAATATAGTCTAAATAAATGGTAGGATCTCATAACTGATATATCCCCATTAGATATTGTGTGGATCCTTCAAGAATAAATCATAAGAAAAAGTTTGATGAGATCACATGAAATATGTCCAAATATAGAGGGTGTGGTCTGATAGAGAAAATGGCCCAGTGAGAAGGGTTCATAGGGAATTTGGGACTCATAAAAGGACATGAATTTTTTATATTTTAGTTTTATAATAGATAGGAATATTATGTAAATTTACTAACAAGAATCAATTAAAATATAACTCAATTTATAGAGTTTAAAGTTTTGTTAATCGAGTATACTATGCATTTTAACACCATGTTTTGAGGATCTTGTAATGTAGTTTTACATCATGTGAATAATATGTTCTAGTGAAACTTTACATTGTGTTACTATGATGTTTTAACATAGTTTTATGTGGTATGACATGGAATTTTTTGTCTTGAAAGGGTAGATAACAAAGGATTGAGTGGGGAATATGCATGGGCAACCCAGATCTGTTTCATAAGGAATATTGATCTCTGGTTGAGGGAATCATAATGAATAAAACATTGTAATTAATGAGCTGGGGTTTAAACTTATTGGGATGAGGCCCATACTTGTGAACATATATCTATTATCTATTAGAAATGAGACTAGTAAATAAAAGTGGAATCATGAGGGAAATGTACTTATGAGGATGAGATTGGGGATTACACATTTGTTGCTTAGCCAGTGCTTAAATGAAACAAGAATGGATGCTTCCCAGAGTTACCCAATCTTGTAGTCAAGTTAGGTGAAGTCATGATTTTTTTGGAATACACCTAGTTTGAGTCCTTTTAAATGTGGATTGGGGCTTACACCTTAATATGAATCCTATTAAATAATCCAACTCCTTTCACATGATGGTAGGACATAACATCATGAGAATTATTAGGAAATCTATCCATATAGATAATATGTTAGGAATTATGTGTTTCTCCTCAATGAGTTTCCTTATATTGATGGTGTCTCCTTATGATGAAATCATAAATGGGAAAATGGTTGGGGCTTGAACTTAAAAAGGATCACCATGAATGAATGGATAATTGAGTAAACCAAGATGAAAAAATTGACAATTTCATAGTAAATATGTGGAAAATAAGATAGGGGAAGAATTACTAATGTTTCTATGATATGTACACTCATTATTAAGGGAATAGATGACTATAAACCCCCTAAGGGACCTATCAGTTAGGGAGGAAAAAATTTGAATCATCAGTTAACAAGGAAAAACCTAATCAAAGGAGGAGTTAGTAATATATTTGATGTTATGATCATATATTTTTGGTATATTCAGATGAATACTTGCTATATTTGTTCCTATATAGGGGACCTAGGCAGTGGGATGGTTCAACATTAACACTAGGGTGTTCAGAGTACCCTATTGTGGGACTAGAATAAGGTGGTTTGACTAATAGGACCTAGTAGAAGAGGTTCACCAAGGTATATGGCCTATATAAGGCCTCCCCCTAGTAGGGAGTTAAGAAAATTACTTCACAAAAGAGAGGGGCAATATACTGTATTCTTCTTATCAAGGTATAAGTGAATATTTTCCCCTTATAAAGTAGTGGGAAAAGTGTTTTTCTATAGTGGAGGGAGGGTGACATGATTGTCCAATTTGGAGGTAAGAGAATGGGATCTCCTTAGTTTAAGGCCCCCCTTTGGGATTTTGGTGGGTTTCTACCTAGCGTGGTGCTCTCCAAGGGAATTGGGATTATGGTTCCCTATTTTTGTAAATTTTGGGGTCCTTCGACCTAGGATTAGAGAATTGGTGGTGAAGTATTTTTCATAATGAAATTTTTACCTTTGGATGAATCATTACCCCTTTCTTTGGTTAATTACCTTAGGTTTTAAGCTTTATAAGCTACCTAAATGGGGTTATAGAGACCTAAAAAATGAGATCATTGGGCATATTTTTTATTCTACAAGAGTTTGAAATGATATCCCATTTAGTTCTATTTATAGAATAATTCATTCACATGGGTTCACAGATCGTTCATGGATATCTGGGTCCATAACTTGGCTTCATGATCTGAGAGAGAGGACTAGGGAATAATGAATTGGTAATAAGGAACAGTGTGAAAATATCTAAGTGTAGACACATGGACACAAGGATCTAGGCATACATATCTAGTCAAAGTTCTTAGGTTCATTGGTGGGTGACTAGGGAGAAAAGTTATGGGATAAATAGTGGACCTCGGGTCCATTTGATCCTACTATCATGGGAATTATAATAACATGGTACAACTCACAAATTTTATTAGAAACAAGTGCCATAAAAAGTCATTAAAGTTTATATTTAGATAGAAAGTGCTTAACATGAGGTAGAGGTAATGGATACAACTCCTTAAGAACGATGCTTTTGAAATACAATATCAATATGGGAAGGTAAACATGGTGGAAGATGTATTGGGAAAAATGATCATGGATATCTGACCATGATGGGGATAGAGAAAGTTCCATTGATCTTGTATTTAGTGAATATTAACATAAATATTAGTAGGTAAGTGTAAAAATCATTCTTTTTATAAGTAATTTCCTAATTATAATTACTAAATAAAATAAATAATTCATAATAATAGGAAAGGGATATATAAAATAAGACCAAATAAATAGAATATGGAAAATTTATAGACTTTATAGACACCCAATATTGACGTACATACCTATTAAATAACATTTTCAGAATACTTAAAACATTTAAAAAATAGACACCCAAAGACGGTTGTAGTTTAGTGCCTTTGAAAACATGGAACAAAAACCATCTAACTCAATTAAATATATTCAATGTTTCCTATAAAGATCCCCCCTTAGGAACTATTCTTTAAAACCTTCCTTCATAACCTGGGGAACAAAAATATAAGAAAGAGGTGAGATCAACATATCAGTGAGGGTAAATAAATGAAATTCATAAAAATATCATTAATATAAGGGTGTGATAATGTGATCATGATCATTAAAATATTATACCCTACATATCAAAGATCATAAACACAAATAATGACATATTGATATGCAGTTCATATGACACGAATCATAAGAAAATAAAGAACATAAGCTAAGAAGGGATAACATAGTAATAGGACATGGAATTTTGGAATATAAATAAGAATATAAAAACACTATGTTAAAGATTTTTTCTAATACCTTTGTAAAATTTTAGGCTTGGGCTAACCACCGGTGTACCTACTTCAGTCTTGGGATGCCATCCTATGTACCCTATTGTTTCGGGCTTGGGATTCCATCATGTGTACCCTAAGATCTGATAAAAAAATTATCATTACCCAATTTATTAGAGAGATATGTAAGTCCCACCCATCACATGAAAAAAACATACATTTTGCTTCCATTAGAACATAAATGATTCATCATATCAGAACCCATGAAATGAAATGGGTTTCATAAATAACATTCAATCGTAACATAACCCCTGAAAAAAAAATTAGTTTCATAAATATCATTCCATAAAAAATATAATATAACCATATGAATAATACATATATCATACTTTTAAAATATCCCCTTTATAACATAAGTAACATCAGAGATATGGCTTGTAAATAATTCTTGAGGAAAATATCCTTTCTTTCAAAACATTTGTTTTAAATTCTATGGAATTTTAAAGAAAAAATTTTCTTTGAAAACATATTTATAATATTTTAAGTTAATAATAAATTCATTAATTAGTTATGAAAGTATATAAATAAATTATTTCCATATATTTTAAAAAAAACATTCTTCTCATAATGTTGCTAGAAAAGTAAAAAAAAAGTACCTCGTTTGGAAAATGACAAAAACGATTACTTTTAAAACATTTAGTAAAAGGTAAAAAATGGGTAAGAATAACTTTAAATATTCATAGGTTAATGGTAAAAAAAATTTGAAACACTTTTTAGAAAACATGGATGTGGAATATAAATATTTCCCAATAGATATTTAAAACGAACCAATCCCAAATATTGATGAGACCGTGAAATAAATAATCATCACATTAAAATCAGTAGAATTGTATTCGAAATGAAAGAAAAAAATATATAGATATGAAAATTCTATAAACTTATGGATAAGACTAATAAAAGACATTCATGGGCCGTATATTCAGCACGTAGAAGAAACAAGTAGTGTATAAGTCATGTGTCCCATAGAAATAAAAGTGATACATAAATCCCTTAGTATTTGAGTAACTTTAGAATCAAGAACCCCATTAAGTAATAACATTGATTAATGATTATAATATAATTAAATAAATTAAATTGATGAAATAAAAAGTCATAGGTCAGTATATACCCCACACAAAATAATCTAGTGGTGAATATGGAATGAATCTCATAGAAATAAAAAGTGAGATGAAATTCCCATACCTTAAGTCTTGACTTCAATGAAACCTATTAAAACCTCATGTATAATAAATATAAATTTATTATATGTATACCACATAATCATAGTCATATATATATTCCATATATTATTTTATTATGACCTTATATTACCCGTTTATTAATAATTCCCATGTTAATGTGACATTTTTAGGTAATAACCGCTTTTTTATCTTATGTGTTTTGACTTGTAATTATTGATAACCTTAGTTAAATCATGTTTTAATTATTTAAATAATGATATAAATTACTTATATATTATATATATTCATTATATATACATTTATAATAATATTATAAAAGATAGATATATGAAATGGAATATACCATTCATGGAGACAGTATGCCATATGTATGCATGAATGTTGTTTCCATTTTCTTATCGTGTTAAAATAATTTAATTTATATGATATATTATCATTATAAAATCCTTTTAATATCACATAAAATATATATATTCATAAAAATTCATTCTTATTACCATCCATGAAATATAGGTGAATAACGAATCATATTGCGTCGTGGAGATGGAAGGCCATGCGTACGCACGAGTGACGTTATCATTTACCAAAAATATAATATAGTAAAAAGGTATACATGATATTATAATTAAAAAGTATAATTATATCATAAATATAATATATATCATATAAAAATATATTTTCCATCATAATGACCAACCTTGATAGGTGGTAAAGGAAAAACGAACAACATCATTTTGTGAGGTAGTAGTTCGCTGTACATAAGAATGATAAGTTCGCTACACATTAGTTGGATGTGTGGGTGAGACCAATTCAAACAAGTAATATAAACAAATAATAGTATATTTAATATACTGATGTTATTATATAAACATTAAATAAAAATAAACGAATGAGTTCAAGGAAGAAATAAAATAACAATGTTCACTAATGAATGTTACCTCTTCTTTGGGTATCTCCTTTTGATTTCCAAAAAAGGATTAATTTGGTTGGATTTATGATAAAATTTAGGCTTCTAAGATGAAGGGAAATAATTTTGGGGGAGACTTGGGTAGATTTTTTTTGGATCCAAAGGGATTTAGAGGTGTGAATAAAATATAAGGATAAGTTACCTTTTATAAGATAGTGGAGGGGACATCTTGGAATATCCTAAAATATTAAATCAATGTAAATTAATTTTTAATTTAAAATGGACTCAAAGTGATTTAGTTATAATATAATTTGATTATAGAACTAAATCCTATATACCAATAATTTTTATACATGTTTAGGTCGTATTATTACCCTTATTAATTAAATATAACCCTTAATTAATCTCTATAACTCTTACCATGACAACAAGTGTTTTTACTACTTATGGGTTAATATAGTTACTATAAAATAAAAAATAACCATAAATGACTCATTTATTAAATTTTAGGTCCAATAATAATTAGTTTTTGGAATGTTATATTTTCATAAATTTTATATATTTTACTAAAATATTATTTATTTTAAAATATCAATAATATCAATTTTTACACTATTCATTACTTGACTTTAAAAAAATATCATAACAACATGATATTTTTAAACCAACTCATTTAACATATCACTAAAATGTAAAATGATTCCATAAAATTCTAGTATGACATTAATTATTTCAAAATTATACTTATTTTGATATTTTTAATAGCATTTATTTGATAATCCCATTAATCAAACAATTATGACATCATCACCATGTCACTATTTAATTTACTTATTTATTTCCAAAAAATTATAAATAAATTACCATGATGTATAAGAAAAATTTATCTTTCCAAATACTAAATATATCTGAACATATCCATTTGATAAGACCATATTAAAAATATTTCTCTTTTTAAAAACAAAAGCGTGACAAAATTGTCTTTCCTTTGAATATAATACTATAAAAGTGTTAATTTCCTAAAAGTGGATAAAATTGGACATAAATTCATAACAAGGAAGATTTTTGGTTGAGAAAAATTCATAAAATGAAATTATTAGATGTGTTAGATTAATTTTATATTAGTTATAATACTATTTTTACCTTTAATTATCAGATTTACCCTTACCTTGGTAAAAAAATATTACTAAAGTGACTTCATAATTTCCAAAAATAAAAGGTATACATTTAAATAATTTATACCATATTATTCGAAAAATCACTACTAGAAACTTCATCTTTACTAATGGTTTAAAACTATTGGTAAAGGCTGGACAACTGTTGGTATAAACTATTCCAACGGTTGTCCAAACCGTTGGGTCTTGAGCCATGGGGATAGACATATCCCAACAGTTCTATGAGAACCATTGGGATATGTATGAAAAATTGAGTATATACCAAAGGTTCATTTAAACCTTTGGTATAAATGTTTACCAATGGTTTAAAACCGTTGGTAATATCAAAAATCAACTCTATACCAATGGTTTCCAAACTGTTGGTATAGCCTTTTACCAACGGTTCCCCACAAACCATTGGTAAATATCAAGTAAAAATACCTATACCAATGGTTTGTAAAATGTTGTTATATAATTTTACCAATGGTTTACATAAAATCGTTGGTATAAGTTCTTTTTTTACAGACATGCCAACGGTTCTAAACCGTTGGCATAGACATTATGTACCTACAGCAGCAAGCCGACCCCCCCCCCCCCTATGCAGCTGCAACACTTCCACTAGCTTCCACCAGCAGGCATGCCTCCCCTTGTGCAGAATTCATTTATAATTATCAATACATGAAGAATACATACAAAATTCTGTATGAATTAATACAAAATTCATACAACACATAATTCATATAGATTTCTGAATACCTCCAATTCTGTATTTAATTACCCTCTACACACATACAGAACTAACACATAATTTAAATGGTAATTACATCAAGTATACACATACAACAAGTATAACCATACAAAAAGTATACCCATACACCATCAACACATAATTCATAATTTAATTAAATACATAAAGAATTCAATTCAGAATTTTGGGGTTGGGGGGGGGGGATGTTCAGGGGGTTGGGGTGGTAGTACAAGGGGGTAGGGGGTGTCCAGGGGGTGGGGGTGGGGGGGGGGGTCTGTCCAGGGTGGGGGGGGGGGCTGTCCAGGGGGGGTGGGGTGGTGTCCAGGGTGGGTGGGGGTGGTGTCCAGGGGGTTGGGGGGATTTCCATGTGGGTTGGGGGGGGGGCTTTCTAAGGGGTTGGGGGTGTCTAGGGGGGTGGGTGGGTGGGGGGGGGCTTTCTAAGGGGTTGGGGGTGTCTAGGGGGGTGGGGTGGGGGGGGTCTAGGGGTTGGGGGGGGGGGCTATCCAAGGGGGTGGGTAGTGTCTAGTGGGGTGTGGGGGGGGGGGGGGGGGTGTTGTTCATGGGGGTGGGGGTTTCTAGGGGGCGGGGGGTGTCCAGGTGCTGGGGTAATGTCTAGGAGGGGTGGGGCCATTCAGGGGGTTGGGGGCTGTCTAGGGGGTAAGGGGGGATGTCCATGGGGGTGTGGGTGTCAAGGGGGTGGGGGATGGTTCTAGGTGGTGGGGTGCTGTCCAAGGGGGGGTGGGGGTCCATCCAGGGAGTTGGGGGGTTTGTCCAAGGGGGTAGGGGGTGTTCAGGGGGGTGTCTGGGTGTGTGTGTGGGGGGGGGGCTGTCCATGGGGGTGGGGGTGTCTAGTGGCGGTGGGGGTTTTTCTATGTGGTGGGGTGGTGTATAGGGGGTGGGGGCATCCTATGGGTTGGGGGGATCTCCAGGGGTGGGCGAGCTGTCCACGGGGGTGGGGGTGTCCACAGGGGTGGGGGTGTCCAGGGGGTTGGGGGACTATCTATAGGGGTTAGGGTGTCCGGGGGGGGGGTCCGTGGGGATGGGGGTGTCCAGGGGGTGGGGGTGTCCAGGGGGTGGGCGGGCTGTCCACGAGGGTGGGGGGGGTCAGGGGGTACGAGGTGTCTAGGGGGGTGGGAGGGCTATCCACAAGGGCAGTAGGGTTGTCCAAGGGGTAGGGGTGTCTAGGGGGTGGGTGGGCTGTCCACGAGGGTGGGCGGGCTATCCACAGGGGGGTTGGAGGTGTCCACGTGGGTTGGTGGTGTCCATTAGGTGTTGGGGGTGTCCATGGGGGTTGGGGGTGGTCGGACTGTCCAAGGTAGTGGGGGGCTGTCCAGGGGGTGGGGGGGGTGTCCACAAGGGTGGTAGGGCTTTCCAGGGGGTGGGGGTGTCCATGGGTGGGGGGACTATAATGGTTTTAATGGATTGAATTTCATGGATTTTAAGATCATAAATATTTTTAGAATGGTTTTGGAATAGTGTTTATTTCAATAGTATGTGTTTCTTTAGAAAACAATGAATGTGTAGACACCAAAAACTGATTAAGTGATCGAGAAAGTTTTGAAATGAAAAAGAAAAGTTATATTCGGACCCGAAGACCCGGTCTGGGGGGCCTGGAGGTGTTGTGCACAAAAAATGGTGAAGTTCATGAAAAAATATATCCCGCGCGGAAAGTAACAGAATTCACAAAGAGTCCAGGTGCATGCATGAAATAATTTCACGCCCGCGCCCCACGCGATTGACATTTTGCGTCGCCGCCTCTATTGCGCAATAATTGTGCACCGACATATATTTCACGCCCCCGATAGCCTATAAATAGAATGTGACCCCTTCATTTTCAGGGGTGAAGAAGCTGAACTGTCTCTCGTGTGTGTAATCGGCATTTCGCGCACGCGCCATATGGCCTTCAGGTACGGTTCGTTTCGTGCCCAATCACCCCCGGTCCGCCTTCGTGCGAGATCTCCTTTGGCTTAGACTGAATTACACTCCCTTCATGGTCTCCCCCTTGCACGCAATTCCTTCCATTGTGTGCAGTCTGGCCAATTGCGCACAATTCCTTCTTTTTCGCGCAATCCTACCCTTACGTGCGGCCTTGCCTCTTGCGCGTAATCCATGAACCTTGCGTACAATCCTCCTAGTTGCTTGAAAAACCTCACCCCCAATTTCTTGCAAGCATCAATGATTTCGTTCCAGCTCAGGATTTTCGCACCATGCTCCATTATTTCATGCAAACCTCATGTGTTGCGCGCAATTCCCTAGGGCCCTTCACCTTGGTGCTCCCCGGGCACCCTCTTGCGCGAACGCCCAATGGCCTCCTTCTGGGTGCCATTCGTAGGTGTCTTGTGCACCCCGGGCATCCACATCATACATGGTTTTCCCGTACAACCTTCTAGGCTTGTACAAAGTAACTTCAAATTCCCTTGGACAATCCTTCCTGTTGCGTTGCTTCACCTCATGATTCTTCGCATAGGCATGCTAACGACTATTTCTTCTTCTCATATCCATGCTAACGTGGACCCCTCGATGGTTCGATCCAAGACACCCCTCGCTATGGCCTTGTCGATGCCTTCCCTCCTGAAAGGGGCATGGGGTACCGGTTATGTATGTCCTAGGGGTGTGGAGTGAACCCACCTCTTCCGAGCTGCAGGATGTTAAACTACCAAGCACCATTGTCCTCAGCACATGATGTTAAACTGTGACCCAACCCCATGCCTCGCATGCAGGGTCCACCTGCCATGGACATTCTCCATGCCCACTCGTCTCCACAGGGATGGGATCACTCCTCACAGGGGATGATATCCTCCTTATCAGAGTGGCGTTTGTCTGTGGGGAAGGGAATCCACCTTGGTGTAAGCCCCTAACTTTCCTTGTAGGAGGTAGCACCCTTGCTCCTCTTCACTTCCTCAGTGCCAAGGCTAGAGAAGGTCGTGGTAGGGAAGAATTCTTCTCCTTTCTTCTGTCCCAAATCCCTCTACCGCTGCGCTTTGTCACCCACGTGCCTCCATCATGGAGTAAGTCCCGACACCATGGGCCACTCAACGCATAAGCCCCTTTCCATCGCCCACAAACACACCCTTCACGACGTGATCATCAAGTCTCTACTAGCTCTTATTTCTCACACCGAGCATAAATCCCGTGAGCTTAGAGTAAGCACCGACTATGAAAAACCTTGGGCTTCCTCAGAGTGTAAGCCCCAAACATCCCAAACTACGGGGACTTTGATCTGTGCTAAGGCATGGTACGTAGGAAGCCTCCACGTGGTTCAAGCCCCACCACCTTGGGCCGCCTCAGAGTGTAAGCCCCAACCATCCTGAACTATGGGGACTTTGATCCATGCTAAGGCATGGTACATAGGAAGCCTCCACGAGGTTCAAGCCCCACCACCTTGGGCCTCCTCAGAGTGTAAAACCCAATCTACTACGAGGACTTTGATTCATGCTAAATCATGGTATGTAAGAAGCCTCCACAAGGTTCAAGCCCCACCACCTTGGGTTGCCTCAGAGTGTAATCCCCAACCATCCTGAACTACAGAGACTTTGATCCGTGCTAAGGCATGGTACATAGGAAGCCTCCACGAGGTTCAAGCCCCACCACCTTTGGCTGCCTCAGAGTGTAAGACCCATCCATCCCAAACTATGGGGACTTTGATCTGTGATATGACATGGAATGTAGGAATCCTCCACGAGGTTCAAGCCCCACAACCTTGGGCCACCTCAGAGTGTAATCCCCAACCATCCCAAACTACGGGGACTTTGATCCATGTCAAGGCATGGTATGTAGGAAGCATCCACGAGGTTCAAGCCACACCACCTTGGGCCGCCCCAAAGTGTAAGCCCTAACCATCCCGAACAACAGGGACATTGATCCATGCAAAGGCATGGTATGTTGGAAGCCTCCACAAGGGTCAATCCCACCACCCAATCATTCCTTCAGGTCCGGTTCGCCCCTGTCTCGCATTATGTTCAACTGTATCCACCTTGGGCCGCCTCAGAGTGTAAGCCCCAATCCATCCCAAACTACGGGGACTTTGATCCCTGTCAAGGCATGGTACATAGGAAGCTTCCATGAGGTTAAATCCCACCATCCATCAGGACCCCAGGTCCACCTTCATGTTGGTTTACCGACCCCTTGGTCCACCTCAGAGTGTAAGCCCCAGACACCACTTGAACTACGTGGGCTTTGATTCCCTACCATGGGGATACGTAGGAAGCCTCCATGAGGCTCAAGACCATCACCCATGTCTCATCCTGATCTTTCCCTCAATACCACATGTCTTGGGAAGCTCATTCCCTAACCCAGAGGTTCCACTTCCTCTGGGTCCCATCCATGCGTCCATTCTCGCGGGTCGCCTCCTCAGGTGTCCCATCGTTCCTTCGAACTATGCGGACTTTGATTCCCCACCATAGGGAAACGTAGGAAGTCTCTTCGAGGCTCAAGCCCAAATCCATCGTCCATCCTGATCCTCAATCGGGCCAGCACATCCCAGTGGGGTCATTCCACTTCATTCCCCATTCCCTCCACAATATTCGGGAAGCCTCCCACATGCTGGCCCCAAAATCGGTGTTCCCTCCAGGGGATTCCTCAATCTGATCCACTCTAGCTAGTGTTCCAATCAGTCCAATCCATCTCTGCGGGATGTTCAACTTGAGGCATAGCCTGTGTTAAACATGGGAAGATGAGGAAAATCTCAGATACATTCCAATGTAATACAATTCCCGACGTTCAATGTGGGATTCCTTAGGCTTCCGTGCCCTCGAGAATCCCTATAATAAGGGATAAAATACATACATGCTAATCCCAAGCATCAAGACATGTTAGTGATGCCCAACGTGACTACTCTCTTTACCGAAGGTTGCTGCCCTGACCGGACCCCTTGGAAGGTTTTGACAGAAGCGGCGTAATTAACTGGTGTCCATGATGATATGGAACCAGGAAAAGCTTCAAGAACTACTTTTTAAATCTATGAGGGAGACCCGAACTAGGTGAAAAGCTCCGGGGAGGAATCCACGGAAGGAAGAACCAACATCCCATCATCCCATTTCGATCAAGGAGCAGATGTCACTGAATAAGGATCAGATGCCGCCCGCCTTTGGAAAGTAGGAATGCAGGGTAATAGCAGCGCGTCCTCTGCATGACGGATGCGCGCGCCCTGGCGAAAGCGTCGAAAATAGAAAATGGTGAACCCGACGTGAAGATACTCTCCTCAACATGGAGGCTAGTAGTGTTTGGGCCATTAATAGATAACCATGTCATCTGACCTCATCATCCGGTACCAGGTCCAACTAAGCTGACCTGACGTGAAACTCGCCATAAGTTGGGACAGTCAGGATGTTGAGCATTCCGTTCTGTGACGTTGTCAGTGTGGATCCCTCTTTCCAGCCACGAAATACGGAATGACGGTGGGGCATTGGTTGTTGATTCCTTTTCCTAGTAGTGTTAATGAGTTCATATACCTACTTTTAGGAACCAAGTTGTTGCATCCAGAGCCCAATCACCTACCCACCGGCGCAGGAGCAGGGGCAATATCAATGCAGCTTCCCCGTGTGGTTTTGCCTCTTCCATGACGGCTTCGACTGCCATGACTGATGGGCTCCCACACCCCCTCTCCGCATCAGAAATTATCCATCGAAGGGTAATTAATGACCTTGTACGCAGGTATAAGGAGGAGGGGATCATCCCCACTAGAGATATGGCCCACATGGATCTCGAGTTAGCAGTGCCTCGCCGTCAACGCTGCCCCCGAGGGTCGTGTAGGGAGCTGCTGCTCTCCACCCCAACATTCAATCATTTTGGGAGCCTATCCCTGGAACACCATGACAACTCCTTCCCCAAAACTAATGAGGTAGGGGATTTTCGTGCTGGCCATATCTGAGTCCCTCTTCAAGGGCTCCCAGTGAGGGCCCCCACCAGGCCGCGTCAGCACCGCCACCCGATTCCACAAGCTGCGAAGCAGGTAATCCACATGCCTGCACCACTGGCTCCAATCCATCTGACTCGACTCCAGTGTTGAGCATGAGTTGAAGCAGACGCTCACCACAAGGCATCAGCGTCAGCGATTACTGTGGCCCGAGCCACCACTGACTCATATCCCCAACTCCCAGCATATGTTGAGCAGAGGTAGCTACACGCCCGACCCGGATCGAGGCCCCAACCGCCCCATGGGCAGGTTTGGTCAACTCTCCCAGTTGTCGGCACAGGAAATGGCCGCTGCACACCAATCCGAAGAATTGCCACCCAGTTTGAAGGCCTACTCCATGTCACCGTTACAGAAGGTGTGAGCCCTCCGTACTTCCAACTTCGGCTTGGAGGTTGGCCTAGCGCCACCTTCAGCCCAAGTAAGGGTCTTCCCCGTGACAGCAACACTCTGTGTGGGGGTCTCTCCTATGCTCACTACAATAGGTACAAGGTCACTCCCCCTGCCATGGACCACCAATATGGAGACATTGCGTGTCCGGTAATTTGCCAACATGGATGTCCTCCCCAGTTCCCCGTGCCAATCGGCGAAGGTCCTCCTATCCCCAGCAATCAGAGAGGTGGAGGACAACCCCACTTCACCAATGCCCAACACGGAGGTCCTCCCTGTGTCCCTTTTGACGTTTATCCCGGTGCTCCCCGCACCATGGCTTTGTCGGGTGGAAACCCTCTCCGTCCCAGCACCAGTAAGGCCAGAGGAACCCATGTTGGAAATCAGCCCTATCCTGAGGAGCCACCCAGGGGTAGGAAGGTGGTTCGTCGCTGCCATAAGAGGAATTCTGGGGAAGGCCAGGCGGGAATCAGACCAGTCCGCTTCTCAGACCCCGAAGAGGAGTACGACTCGACACTGGAACCCTATCCTCAGCCCTCAGAGTTAAGGAATGGGGAAAGAACGAGGCGCATCAGCCTCATACTCATGAAATGCGAGGTCCATAGGATCCCTACCTCCCTCCGAAGGTATATCCAGGAGGACGAGACCATGGAATGTTCCTTGGGACTGATCACGTAGTCACCACTAGCATCTCTGGAATCACCCTCTACCTTGGCTATAGGTGACAGAGAGATTTTTTCGGGGTGAATGTTAGGAGAGCCGCAGAATGGAACACCCTTGGAAGACGCTGATGTTGTGTCAGGATCCATGGTCACTGGTTCATCCTATCGTGATATAGTGGCCAGGTCACTGCAACCCTCAGAGGACAACCCAAGATTTGGTGGCCAATCGGCCTACTCGCCGTATTCTCCGTCGGCCAGTCTGTCATCCTAGTGGCTCGCCTCAACGCCATTGCACGTTCCTCATCCAACTTCAGTTGATGATTGGGGAAATCAAGGGCCAAACCCTGATTCTAACCCGAGGAGTTTCTGGACCATCCTCGTAGCGGGCCACTTCCCTGAGAAGTTTTGGCCGGTCGTAGGAACGAATTTTTGTACACCAAAATCGCTCACCCTGGAGGAGTTTGAATGTTTTCACCAGACCCTCTGGGTGACTCACCTCCATCTTCGTCATCGGAAGGTGACTTATCCTGGGAGCCAAATTCACCTTGAAGATATCGGCAAACAATGCCGCCTGGTTGACCTAGCCACGCTCCCAGCGGTCCGGCACCCTGAGTCTCCTGGCCACCACAGGGCCCTCCAACGACAATGTGTTAAGAGTTTCCAAGTACTCCGCAAAGTTATTGAGGAGGCTACCCCCCACATGAAAGTTCGTGGCTGGGGAAAGTACGCTAGCTCCTCTTCTGTGAGATTCGCTGGCATCCCGACTCGCTTGGTGATAGTGAGGACATGCCCTCAAAGAGTGGCGGTCAACATGACTGATCTGATGGGAGGGGAGAATGATATGGGAATTCTTAATGGGGATGACCCCCTTGAGGATGTTCCACCACTGGACCCATCGGGGAGGATTACTCACCAGCAGAGGAACATCCTAGGTCTCCCTCCACCCACTGAGGCATTGGCACTAAGCCGGAATGTCAGTAAAGGAAAAGAGCACGTTGGAGCTGTAATGCTCTCCGACCCATCTGCATCAGTGAATAAGACAGAAGAGGATCCCAAGAAGTCCATGTTGTTCCAACAGCTTGCTGAGTAGAAGAAGTTAGTCGACAAGCTTCTGGCTGAATGCATTGGAGAGCGGTGACCCGACTATGACGATCCTAGGCTGGGGCATCAGGGGAAGGAACAACTACCCCTCAGCGAGATTCTCCTAGGCAACCCTGATCATGCCGTATTCACAGACAGGGCGAAAGCTGAATCTCACAGCAAGAGGGCATGGTATGTCTCGCCAAACCCTCCCGAACAGTGCGAGAATCCAAGGAACCCTGCTTGGGCTCCTCCGGCCGCCCCAGGGGTTGATCCACCAGCCGCTCCATGAGCCACTGATCTTGTCTACCGCATTAAAAATCCCGGAAACGCACTCATGATTAGGGATCCCCGTCAGGATAGGGACCTGCGTCTATATGATCCAATGGCGGCACTCATTGCCCACCTGGAAGCTTTAGAAACGTGAAAGGTGGCTATCCCACCTGATAGAAAGCCATACTCGGCATGGTTGGATGACATGTCGGCACCCCCAGGATTTGGGAATCCCACTTTATTCCCCTATAATGGGACGGGGGACCCGCTGAAGCACCTGAACCACTTCAATTCGAGGTGCGGGCCTATGTTAGGGACCCCAATACAGCAGGAGGCTGCCAAGCTCCACTGTTTTGTTCAGACGTTGGAAGGGATGACATTCGTTTGGTACAACCAGCTCCCTGTTGGATATGTGATAAGTTAGGAGGACCTTCACAGGTAGTTCCTTTACCAGTTCAGCTCTACCACCCAGAAGACGAACATCACAGAACTCTTCAGGTGCAAGCAAAGGCCCGATGAGTGAGTCGTGGTTTTCATCGAATGATAGAAGGGGCTCACATACTCCCTTGACATGCCACTGACTCAGGAGAAATTACTAACGATGTGTGTGGGGAATGTCAATATGGAACTAGTTCCCTCCCTGATCACTCAGAACTATCCCAGAGGGTTCTAAGACTTCTCAGATAAGTCCCAGCTCTTTGAAGAAGCCCTGCAATAGGCTAGCCAAGCACGCCTACTACCTCCTATAATCCTGGCAAGGAGGGATTCCAGAGTTGAGCTCACCGCGGTGGCCCAGGTAGAAGCCCCCATGCAGCTATAATTGCTACCAGTGGAGCCATATCCACATCCCCACAATGGTCCACTACCATGGGCACAACTTCCAGTGCAGTAGCATTTTACAAATCAGCAGGTTCCCCTGTGTAACGTGCCACCACCGCCTAGGTGAGATAATCAAGTTCTGCCTCCTCGGCATGCTCCTCTATCCCCCCTTCACGATCAGGATCCTAGAGCACCCTTTCCAGACCAAAGGAATTAGGCTTACACGTTTGACGAGACTCAGGTCCCTGGTTACTTCCACAACACCTTATAGCATAGAATCATACGAATGCCTGAGTGCCGGAAGCCAGAAGAGGTGCATCTCACTGATCACCCCAACTAATTCCCTTATCACCAGATCCTGGGGTACACCATCAAGAAATGCTATGTGTTCAAGTACTGGCTCCAATACTAGATTAACAACAATATAGTTAGGTTGGACCTAGCCCCATCAGAAGTGGTGGGTGTCTTTGTGGGATCAGATAGCGGTAGCGACAACGAAGGTGAGTGGTAGCAGGTTTCTGACTGCGGGTCCTAGTAGTATAAAGACTGGATGGCTTGCAAGGTAGTCGCTCGTGCCCATGACATTATCCTTTCATGCCTGAATCAACTAGAGCCCTTAGAAGCTGCGACCACAACTCCTGCATCATCACATCAGTTGGCCTCTTCCCAGAAGGGCAGGCATCGACGATGCAAGAAGAAGAAACACGCCTCTCTAATGCCATCGTTGTCTAATAATCTTGGTGGATTTATGCCCCCGGAGATGGGCATTCCCCATAGAATCCTCCCAATGGTGGATGATTGGACAAGTGAAAGCCAAGGGTATTCTTTGGTTAACACCGTCGAGTTGGTAAATCCCTATATGACTCCCGACGAGGGGGAGTACCAGGCGAACCTCCCCAATGTCCCCAGGCGACGCCAACATCGGCAGATACACAACCATATGGGTCGTCGGGGAACATCAATTGGCACCTCCAGCAAGGTCATGCATGATGTTGAGACCATACAGCAGGCCCAGCGCAGAACTCAGCATGCACAGCCTCTTCATCCGGTGTCAATAGGTTACCCTCCACCACTGTTTGTGCTACTAGATTAGGCAGAGCCACTTCGGCCTTATCACAACCAACTTCGCCCTGATACAGGATGATCTCAGTCGCCCGGTCCTCATCTGATAGAGACCCTCCGAGATTCGACCAGTGAGAAGTTGGATGTACCCTGTACCAGTCAGTCGCCAATCAGGTTGGTAGGGCCTGCCATGCCTCTAATCGTAGAGTGACTCCCTGCAAGTAGAAGTTCTCACCTGGTTCAGAATTATGATGTTCTCAATCACCTTTATAGAATCCCAGTGAGGTTTTCCATCCTTGAAGCCCTTCTCCTATTGGCAGATATGCACGAAGCACTCGCCGAGGCTTTAAGGAGCCTCCTCCAGTTTGAGACGGAGATAACAGCTGTAGAGGCCTTCCATGTTGAAACAGTTGAGGATGCTGAATGTCAGGTCGTCATTTTGTTCTCAGGAGAATATGAAGGCTCCCCATATATGGGAACGTACGCCCGTTGTATATCAATGGCCAATTCAATGGTGTAGAGGTTCGTCGCTGTCTCGTTGACACCAGTTCCGGGATCAACCTTATCCTGATGCGGACACTGCGGAAGCTAGGGGTATCTGAAGATGACTTGAATCCCTCCAATTTGAGAATCCAGGGATATGATAGGATAGAGAAGACACCGATCAGAAAGATCCATCTGAAGACCTAGTTTGGTGGCTTAGTTTCCAAACCGAGTTCATGGTTGTATCCCGGGACACCACATACAATGCAATGATGGGAAAACCATGACTCCACCTACATGCGGCGGTCCCCTAATCTTATCACCAATGCCCCAAATACTCCCTTAATGGTAGATTAGGCGTGCTCCAAGGTGATGCATCTCCTTTAGCCTCTTGTGAAGCTCGTTATCTAGACTCTGGCTATTATAAGATCAAGGATAAACAAGTCCAGGTAAGCGAAGTTGATCCCGTCACTGGTACGACTGACCTTTGGGTAGGCCTGAATGATGCCTACGTCTTCCCAATCCATCGGTTGGAGGCCACAACCCCCGATATGGGGAAATGTTTTGTCATTTTTGGGAAAATAGGGAACTGTGCGCCCAAATTGAGGCAGCGTCGGAAGATCACTTCATATTCTTATATGAACTAGGCTTTAGTGATCCCAGAGCCTCCCACTCCCATCAAGTATTAGGACGTCCAGATCATGGGAACGACCGTACGTCACACTTGTCTGTTCTGCTGGGCTGGAATAAGTCGGCTCCAGCCGACATGCCACTATAGGTTTGATATTATCAAGCATGGCCCCTTAGGCCATAGACCAGATGGGATTGGGTCGACAGCCTTCATAGCCATGGTCTCAGCAGTGCCAGAATTCCCTGATGCAATGACCACTATCGAACAAGCTAGTACCAGCCTCCCATTGGGGCCTGGCAGCTCATAAGCAGTTCCCACCATTGAAGATCCCTCCATAAATAGAGAAGAAGTTATAGAGGACATTCCTATGACTTTGAAGAAGGAATCACTACCATGTTCGATGAACTGGTACAGGTGAACCTTGGTAGAGAGATAGATCTAAGAACTATATTGATCAGTGCCGCTATGTCCCTCAAGGAGTAGCAGTGGTACGTAGGCTTCCTCAAACAACACCATGATTTATTCGCCTAAAGTTATGATGAGATGGAAGGACTTGATATTTAGGTATCCATCCACCGCCTCGGTCTTCCAATGAATCATCACGGATTCAAACGACCTCCCAGAAAGATGCATCCGTCTCACGATGCCATGGTTGAGGTCGAAGTTGAAAAGATCATCAAAGAAAAATTCATTAAGGAGGTCCAGTGCCCCAAGTGGTTAGCCAACATCGTGCCAGTCAGGAAGGAGAACATACATATTAGAGTCTTCATCGACTTCCTTGATCTCAACCATCACTATCCAAAGGATTATTTTCTCCTTCCAATGACAGAATTGTTGATCGATGCTATGGCCGGGTTCCAAGGCCTCTCCTTCATGGATGGTTACTCTGGATATAATCAGATCCGGATGGCCCCTGAGGATGAAGAGTCCACAGCTTTCAGGGCACCCCAAGGTACTTTTTGATACCAGGTTATGTCCTTCGGTCTAAAGAATGTGGGTTTCACCTATCAGCAGGCCATGCATCGCATATTCAAGCCAATCCTCGGGACATTGGTGGAATTCTATGTGGATGATCTGGTAGTCAAATCTTGCCAGCACCGGGACCATCTCAAGGACCTTGAGAAAGTGTTCACCTTCCTCCATTCCCTCCATTTGAAGACGAACCCATTGAAGTGTTCCTTTAGGGTCACCTCTGGGAAATTCCTTGGCATCATTTTCAAATACTGGGGCATCGAGATCGACCTGGAGAAGATCAAGGCAATCAACCAGATGCCACCCCCAAGTAATATTCGGGAGCTTCGGGGTCTCCAAGGCCACTTAGACTACATATGCCGATTCACTGCGAATTTGTCCAACAAGTGTAATCCCTTTTATCGACTCATAAAGAAGGGCACCGCTTATGAGTGGGATGAAGATTTCCAGACCACCTTTGAGGAAATCAAGCAATATTTTCTCCATCTTTCAGTCTTGATTCCAACAATTTCTGGGAATCCGATAATTCTCTATGTCACCAACCTGGAACGGTCCCTCAACACCCTTCTCACCCAGAAGAACAATGAGGGGGCAGATAATAGTCTCTACTACCTCAGCCTCATACTCCTTGATACGGAAACCAGATACTTCCCCATTGGGAAGAGTTGGCTTGCGCTTGTGTTTTCTATACAAAAATTGCGACACTACCTGCAGCACCACGAGGTATTGTTAGTGTCTTGAGTGGACCCGCTGATGTATATTCTAAACCACGCCATGTTGACTGGCCAACTAGTGTGGTGGGCGGTGATCCTCTAGCAGTTCGACATCAGCTTCGTCCCCCATAAGGATATTAAGGGACAGGCGTTGGAAAACTTTCTAGCTTCCCATCCAACCTCCGCGGATCAGTTTCCGGACCTGGATTTTTATGATGAGGCAATCCTCTTAGTTAGTCAGGTCATTCCATGTTGGCAGATTGACTTTGATGGTGCCTCTCGGAGCTCCACTGGTAGGAGGCTAAATGATCCTAGGCTCAACAGAGTAGGTCTGGATATCATCTTTATCACCCCGATGCAAGCCGTCCTTCCATACTCATTCTTGTTTTCAGAAGGCTGCACTAACAACGAGGCAGAATATTAGGACCTCATTATGGGTTTCGAGCTGGCCCTTGAGATCGACGTGCCCCATTTGCATGTGAAAAGGGATTCTATGTTAGTCATCAAGCAGGTCAATGGAAACAATGTCATCAGAAAGCCAGAGCTTGTACCGTTTTTAGAACGCACTCTCCAGCTAATGGCACAGTTCCCTTCTCGGCCAGAGGTTATCCATGTCCCTCAGTCACAGAACGGTCGAGTAGATGCTTTGTCCAGCCTGGATGCATCACTTGTAGAGCCTGAGCAGGATGATCTAATTATCCATGTGGCACATTAGAGGGTCATTTCTCCCGTCACCCCATAGGATGACAACGGCCCATGGGTAATCCATATTACTACCAGGGCTTCCACATTGGGAGCCCCAGGTTCTTCAGGAGTAGTGGTTGAAGCAATTCCTGACTAGAGAGTCCCTTTTGTTGATTACCTCTAACACGGTAATCTCTCGTCAGACCGGGCCGAGCGCGAGTGAATTAAATGCTGCACATTGCAGTTTACTCTCCAGAGTGGTACCTGCCTTGAGAAGATCCTCTATAAATGCAAATTTGATGGTGTTCTCCTCTATTGCATCCAAGGGGTTGAGATTCCACATGTCATGCAAGAGGTTCACTCCGGTTCCTGTGGCTCCCATTAGGCTGTGCCAAAACTGTCTCACCAGATTCAAAGATTAGGGTATTTTTGGCCCTCCATGATCCATGACAGCACCGAGTTCACCAAGAGGTGCCATACGTGCCAAGTTCATGCTAACTTTGTGCGTCAGCCACCAGAGCCTCTCCATTCTACCAAGTACTCTTGGACCTTTGAATTCTGGGGGTTAGATGTCGTGGGACTATACCCACCAGCAACGGCTCACTAATACCGATTCATTCTGACTGCTACGGATTTCTTCTCCAAGTGGGCATAGGAAATTTCGCTCAAGGAATTCAAGGCCCATACTATCGTTTACTTCGTGAGTTCCAATATCATCTATCGGTTTGGGTTTCCTCATGCTATCCTCACCGATAACAACACCAACTTTCAAGCAGCTGAGTTAAAGAAATTGTACGCCAAGTACAACATTCGCTCCAACCATACCTCCCTATATCACGCGCAAGAAAATGGATAGATTGAGGCGATCAATAAAACCCTCTCTAACATTCTTTAGAAAATGGTTAGTTAGAACAAGAAGAGTTGGCCGGATAAGCTCTCCAACGCCCTCTAGGCTTATCGAACAATGACCCGTAATTCCACCCAGGTGATCCCATATTCCCTGGTGTACAGAACTGGGGTCTTCTTGCCCATTGAGATTCAATTGACCTCATTTCGCATAGAGGTATATGACCAACAAGAATTGGATAGAGTGACTGATATCTATCTAGATGAATTGGAAGCATTAGATGAGTATAGGATTTGTGTCCTGCACAACTTAGAAAGGCATCAGAGAAGGATGGCTCGAGCTTTCAACAAGAAGGTTTGCCTCTGCTCTTTACTACATGTCGATTTGGTATTAGCTCTTCGGGCACCAATGATCTCCGGTAGGAAACCACCCAAGTTGGATCCCAAATGGGAAGGACCTTTCATTGTTCATAAGGTTTATCCCAATGGTGCATACTCCCTAGTGACCATGGATGGTGAGCGTATAAATCCTCCCACCAATTCCAAGTTCCTCAAGAAATACTTTGCCTGAGCTTTTGGTCCTGAACTACCTTAAACTGCATTTGGTCCTACCTTTGGGCCCTTACGATCCCCCATAACATTAAACTGGACTAGGTTCCTCCATAAACTTAAACTGGATTACGGTCCCTCATGACCTTAAACTGCACGCTCGTCTCGCATGATGTTAAACTATATGTCATCCCGCATGATGTTAAACTATATATTCAAGAAATATGTGTGTCTTGATTCCCATTCTTACGGGATACATATGACCGCCTAAACATTTAGATTTCAGGTCTATCCCCATCTCTTAGAGATCTCCCGATCTCCCAGTTACCTAGGCCCCTTGGCTTGTCCCTCTTCATGAGGGGGATATATAGGTGTGGTACAGGGTTATGCCCTCCTTCGCGTTGGGTTTTTTGCACCATGACCCTTCTTCTGGGAATCTTCCATCTCTTGGCCGCTCTCAAATTGATCCCCTAAACCCTTTGCAGTGGTCCACCAATGTGTTCATAGTACTCTGGTGTAAGAATTGGAGTGTCGGATTCAACTAGGGCAAGCTTCCATCCAATTTTCAAGCTTCATGTTCCCCTTCATTTGGGCCCTCGTTATCTTTCAAACCTGAAGGGACCCCCAAAAGCGGCATGGATACCATGCCTAAGGTCTCCCCTACCGTTACAGGCCAACGCCCCTGTGGGTTTCAGACACAAAATTGATACAAATCCCACGTTGTGAACATGGTCAAAGGTCGATGGTCATTTGTTTGTCCCTATTTCAGGCTAACGCAACAGGATGCTGTGTTGCGAACCTGGTCAACATTAATCCTCCGTCGTCACGTCGACCCCTTCTTTACTTGAATGTTTGTTGCATGATTCACACTATGTTCCAGCCCATCATGTCCAGGTGGAATCTCAACACTTTTGGAACTATCCCTCAGTGCCCCTCCGCACGTCAGTGGGACAAAGCTGCAAAACGACGTCTCTTGGGGCTCCCGCGATCCGAGCGCTAAGACCATAAACTGGGATCTTCTCTAAGAGCTATGTGTAGCTTGATCCACATACCCATGGGATACGTAGGATCACCTGGACATTTTTCTTTCGGGTCCAGCTCAACTGGGATCTAGTTTCTCCTACCCCTTATCCTCTGACCCTCGTTGACCTCTTGGCCCGAGGCTCTTTTCCCAGAGGTGCACACGGTGATGATCTGTACCTTGTCCGCATTCACATCGTGTATGTTTTATCACATCATTTTCATTTCCCCATGTCCAAGCCATATGACTTTAAACTGTGCTGTTTGGTCCTACCACATGACCATAAACTATGATAGTATCATCCCGACTGCACGATGAAAAACGGCACTGCATTGTGATGACCTCATCATAGAGGACATCATGTTGGGTATCAGTCATTTACCATACCATTTGTCAACTCCTTTATTTATATTGATTATTTTGGCGATGCCAGTAGTTTTACCCTAGGCCGGTTTCTCCACAAAAGAAAAACCATTCACCTTAAAGGACAAACAAGATACATCAAATGACGCTTCTTTTGGTGTGAAGGCTAGACCCGCACACCCCTTTCATCCTTTTCACTGGTATCTTACCGTGTTGTTCCCCTTTCCAGAACTACGTATGGATTGATTCCCATCCTTATGGGATAAATAAGAATAGCCAGGCATTCCCCCCATGGGCCCAGCTAACCTTTCGGGTTCGGTCCCTTGACCTGAACACTCCCCCAAGGAACACATGGGGAGTTGGACTTATGTACTCATTCACGCCGGGTTTCATAATCACCTTACCATGCGACTCCCACACATCTTGTAGATCCTTGGTTCGAGTTCCAAGACCTTAAACTAATACCCTTAAAATAACTAAGTGTGTCTTGATTCCCATCCTTATGGGATACGTAGGAACGCCCAGACATTTCATCTCGGGTCCAGCCCTGGGGATCACCAATTCCATCCCCCCTCACAATCATCCCCTTGGCTTGACTTCCCGGGGAGTTGTGTAACTGAAGAATTTACCCTGAACAAGTTCACGATGCCCCATGATGACAATGGGAAGAGACGGTTCCCCCACCAGAGGGGTCCAGTCTAAAAAGTAGGGATGATCCATGATCAAGTTAATGTGTTCACCTAATGTGCCTCCACCACGGTGGAGTAGTATTGGGAGTGTTGGATTCTTCTCAAACAAACCACCACTTCACTTTTCAAGCCTTGTTTTCCCATTTATTCAGATCTTCATCCTCTTTCACGTTTTAATGGACCCCCTAATAGTATGGATGCTCGACCTATGGTCTGCCTGCTGTCCTTGGCCAACGTTCTAGAAGACTGATCACATTTCAAGGGACCCCCTAATAGTATGGATTCTCAAGCTATGGTCCACCTGCTATCCTAGGACAACGTTCCGAAAGACTGGTCATGTTTTAAGGGACCCCTTAACAGTATGGATTCTCGACCTATGGTCCGCCTACTATCCTGGTCCAACGTTCTGGAAGACTGATCGGTGATATTTGAGTTAGGCCCCATGTTGCGAACATGGTTAGTGGTTGGTCCTCATTTGTTGTCCCCATTTCAGGCTAGTGAAATGGGGATGCTGTGTTTTGAAGATAGTCAATAGTCATCCTTTATTACCATGCCCCTCCCATAGTGTTCCGAATTTGGGTAACGTGATTCACATTTTTCATTCCCCTATGTTCGGACTGATTCCAATGCCCCTGTCATTTCCCCCCTCGTGCACTAGAGCACATTGATAAGGTGATACATCTATTGGTCTGAGTAAATCATCCTTTGGATGGACCTCCCTCTCCTCCTTGGAAATTCGGGTTTGAAATTCGAATGTCCGAAGCTTGGTTGACGCTCCCATGATCAAACAAAGTGATAGTACGAGCCTCCTTTACTTCTCACAGCCCACGTGAGCTTAGGGATGGATTTCTTTTTATTTTAGGATTATGGTTGAGCATGTTAAACCAAAGGGACAAGTATGTTAAGCAATGGGGAAATTAAGTAAATTTTTCCATACATATAGTTCAAAATAACAAGAAGTACTAAAGCAGGATATGTTTATGGGTTTTTCCAAAACAGAGCCCCTAAGGGTCGGTTTCTTGGATATATCTCTCCAATGAAACCAACTTTTCACTGGTGGCCTCCAAGACTATCTCATATTCCCTGAGAACCCTTTCTTCCTCGGTGGCCACGGAGCGCAGCTCACTGAACCTGGACCGTGCCCATGCCTGTTCAGTCTAGAGCTCGGTTATCTGGAGACTCTCTTCTACGAGTTGATCTTGAGCATCCTCCAGCTCGACCCTTAACTGCTCTGTGATCTCAGAGCATTTTGTGATGAATATCTCTTGTTCTTTCACCTACTCCTCGAGGCATTGGACCTCCTTCTCTGCCCTCAGAAACACTTGGGTGCTCTCCGACTCCACCTGGCACCGGATGACATTGGCACACCGGATGCTTTCATGCATCTTCTCATCCATGTAATCACGGACTGTCAGGTGAAGGAGTTGAGAATATGCCCCTCCAGCACACAGGAAACATAGCCATGTGTGGAGTGACCCCATCTGCTTCATCTATTCCACCTGGTGCTGATTGAGAAAACACCGGATGCACTTCCATCCTTTGCGTCGTGTCATACGACTCTCCTCGGCCACTTCTGAATCTGAATCGTCAATTTCTTCTTGATAATCAGGACAATAAATAGGGAAGATAGCCAAAAGGGTAGTGGTAAGGTCTTACATAGAGATTCCTCCTAGGGGAATAGGCTCCTCAGCATCTCGGTGACCTTCCTCTCTCCCCTTGATCCTGGTGGAACCGTCGTTCACTTCCAGACCTGCCCCGACAATAGCACCACTGGTTTCCACCACTCCCTACTCACCAATTTCTAGGGACAACTCAATTTGGGAGGCATGCTTTGGATGGGTCGGTATGTTTTCAACCGGCATGCTCGCTGATGGTCTGGGCTCAACAGCCTGACGAGCCTCCAGTGCTGTGATCAATGTACAAACAAGGAGCACCCTGATCAGTTGAGTCCTAAAAATAGTGAGTATCGGTATCGAAGCAAGGGACTTATAGGAACCCAAGGAATCAACCTCTAGTTATCTGGCTTCTACAAGAGATGTCTTGGCGGGGGACCCCTCAGCACTCATCAATTCAATAATGGGCATCGGTACCCTACCTTGCCCCATTAGTGCTTCCTCCCCTCCTTCAACTGGAGACACTTGATCAACGTCGATGTGTTCCTGGGTAAGATAAGGAAGGTGGGTTAAGGATTAAAAATGAAAGATAATATAGGAGAAGATAAGGGTCAAATCATACCTCGAGTATCTCGGTTACATCTATGTTGGAGCCGAAGATCTCACCGATTTCCCAGATACTTTCTTGCTGGGACGCCCCCTGAGACCCTTCACCTTCGGGCTCGTCCTCTCCTTCACCTTTCCCTTCTCCTTCTTCCTCCTCTCCTGCCTCACTTCCCTCGGACTCATCGCTGTCATCTTCCCCCAGTGGCATCCTTTCCGGATTATGCTCCTGGCCGAGTAGCACCTTCACCAAGAGAGGTGTCTCCACACGCCGACCCTGTTGACGTGTGTACATGTCCATAGCTGTCAGATATGCTTGTCGTCGATGGAAGCTCACTCTTTCGGAAACCTGAATGAGCCAGACTTCTGGAAAATAGATCCCGTCTCACACTATCTTCTGCCAGAGGGCTTCGGTACTCGTTGACTACTGTAGGGTTAGCTAGGCTGACCATAGCGCAGGGAAGATCGCGTCGTGGGAAGGTTGAAGCAGGTATCTTATTTTCTTCCCAGGAAGTTATCTGTCCGCTTTTTGGGACCCTCCTCTTCCAAGAGATGAGGGTGTATCCATGCCATATGATGCCCCCAATTCTGAGGTCCCAACCTATGTGGGCCCCTTGCCTGAGGCGCTTCTGGTCCTCCCCCTTTAGCGGCACTCTCCCTGCTCTCTCGTCGTCGAGGTTCCGTATTGGCGACCTTGAGTTGTCGAACTCGCTTCTGCAGAAGCCCCTCAGGGTATGCTATGGTCTAATGTTCAGCATAATCGATTGAGAGGCCAGCGTTGACCCCGGTGGGAGGAAGGGTGATGATGTCACCAGATCCATAAGTCGTGAACATCATCCACAACTGACGAAGGATGCATGGATGCCTCTCCTCCCGAACATTTTTGAATACTCTCTTCAAAATTCACTAGAAGAATATGAAATACATGGTGGACCTAGATGGAACATAAGGCTCAAAGAAGAACTTACCATCGACCCGATACACAAGCACTCCGCCTTTGATGCTCTGGAAGTACTCCTTCTGCTCAAGTGACCCTTTCCCATCATCTATCAGCTGACCAGTTGGGGTGGGAAATGGGATGAAGGACAATTTGGCATGGTTACTGATCCTGATCCATACTCACTCCTAATTGATAATCATCGGCATGACCCTAGAAATATTCAGCAGAGTGGGTCGCTGGCCATTTCTCGGAGGACGGATGGCATTTGGGAATGTTTATCTATCGCAGTGAGATGCAACCCAGCCATGGAAGATCTGGAAGGGGCCACATACTCTCCTAGGTGATCCCCCTCTTGAGATTCATCCCAAGATGGCATACAGCCAAGCCAGCATGGGGACCCCCTTGTTGAACCTCTTATTGGAAGCCATGATGCCAGCCATCACCAGAGTCGCCGGATGGACGCCCATCCTTGCGTCCCACACCGGAAGGAGCCACCCACTCAGGAATGTGGTGAGGAATCTAGTATACCAAACATTTGGGTCCCATGCCTCATTCAGGCTGTAGCCCCATGATTGGTATTGCCCCACCTCTAGGATCCTCCAGTATGATCAGCTCTTGCTCCTCTGATCCGTGGTTGGAAAACATTTTCCCCACCCTGGAATCTTAACTTCTGGATTCTTCTCCAGGAACAGGCTGAACCAGTCCTTGTAGGTGATATCCTTTAGGAAGTCCTTGACCCCCAGATTCTCCTTGGCCAGCTCCAGCGGGTACCACATCAGTATGGGGGTTCGTGATTTGTCACCCCAGATGTTCATTGTCGGGAGGAACTCATCATATTGATGGCCCTCTAACGGGATGCCCCCGATGCAATGGATGTCCCAGAGACTGTTGTCGGCTTCCCCATGGTGAAGATGGAATGTGTTGGTATCAGGGGACCACTGGGTGAACAACTCTTGCCCAAGCTTAGTCTAGGGGTAGAAGTGGAACTGAGAATTCCACACCACCTTGAACTGACCAATGTGCCACAGATCGACACCAAATTGGTTACATGTGTGGTGAACCCAGTACACCCAGGCCCACTCACTGGTGAAGTTTCCTCTGTACCGCAGGTCCCAGTCCTACAACCAACCTTTGGTCTCGTCAGTGATGCTCTGACGGAAAGTTCTCGCGTAGAGGGCAGGTGAGCTCTCTGCAATAGGATCACCCCCAGTAATGGTCCGGGTCCTGGGATTTAGGTCATAGACATCCATATACCTAGATTCTCTGGAAGGATGACCGTTGTTAGTGATTTTGTATCGAGTAAGGTCATCTTCGCGGGTCACCCATGACCGCGGTGTATCAACCTCGAAACTCGGCAGGGGAACCCCCTCTAGAATTCCGAAGTCCCATAGTGGAAGATTGTCAGACAAGGTGTATTCTTTTTGGGCGGGGGTCATCATGTTTAAGAGGGTGTGGTTATTGGAGACAACCATTTTTTCACCATAAACCTCTGGGTTCGCAACCATTTCGGTTCTGCGAGCAGTGGCTTCACCTTCATCAACCCGGTTTGCGTCCATCTTCTTCCTTCCAAATGTTTCAGTCGTTGGCACGAAAATTGGTAGGTTGGTGTGAAATCTGGGAGGATGGCACGAAATATCAGGATGTAGCATGGAAAAAACCGGGTTGGCATCTAAAATGCCGGCAAATCTCGGTGGAATTACATGCTGCTGAGTAGTTTTTCGCACAAGAGTAAAAGAAATTTCACGCATGAGATCTCAAGCTTATCGGATGAGAAAAGTCATATGGATCATGGGACCCAAGGCTGCTTTTATAGGCTAATCTTGGGTTCCACGCCCTCGCATAAAGTGAATTCCGTATTGGGATGAGTTTTGCATGCAACCTCATATTTTTGTGCCCAGGGGACCCACGGAGCCTTGTATTTTGGCATTTCCCTCAGAATCTGATTGTTGTGACCCCTCGCCGATCCAATTCCAAGGGGGGAATTTATAGATGCCAAAAAGTGATTAAGTGATCAAGAAAGTTTCGAAATGACAAAGAAAAGTCATATTCGGACCCGGAGACCCGGTCCAGGGGGGTCGGAGGTGCTGCGCACAAAAAATGGTGAAGTGCGCGAAAAAATATGTCCCATGCAGAAAGTAACGAAATTCGTGAAGAGTCCTGGAACAGACATGAAATAACTTCACGCTTGCACCCCACACGGTTGACATTTTGCGTTGCCGCCTCTGTCCCACAATAATTACACGACGACCTGTATTTCACGCTCGCGATGGCCTATAAATATAAGGTTACCCCCTTCCTTTTCTGGGGTGAAGAAGCTGAACCGGATCTCGAGCGCCTAATCCGCATTTCACGGGCACGCAATATGGCCTTCAGGTATGGTTTGTTTCACACCCAGTCGCCCCGGGTCCTCCTTCACATGAGATCCCCTTTGGCTTAGACTGAATTCCACTGTCTTCAGGGTCTCTCCCTTTCACGCAATTCATTCCATTGCGTTCATTCCAACCAATTTCCCTCAATTCATTCCTTTGCATCCACCCCTGCCCTTACGCGTAGCCTTGACTCCTGCGCGTAATCCATGCACCTTGCGCACAATCCTCCTAGTTGCGCGCAAAACCTAACCCTCTATTTCACACAAGCATCACTGATTTCATGCCAGCCTGGGCTTTTTGTGATGGGCTCCTTTATTTCGCGAAAACCTCAAGTGTTGCGCGCAATTCCCCGAGGCCCTTCACCTCGGTGCTCCCCGGGCACCCTCTTTCACGAACGCTCGATGCCCCCTTTCTTGGTGCCATTTGCAGGTGTCTTGTGAACCTCAAGAATCCGCATCATACATGGTTTTCCCATACAAACTTCTAGGCTTATACAAAGTAACTTCAAAGTCCCTTGGACAATCCTTCCCATTGCGTTGCTTCGCACCATGCTTCTTCGCATAGGCACACTAACAGCTATTGCTTCTTCTCATAGCCATGCTAACGTGGAACCCTCGATGGTTCGCTCCACGACACCACTTCACTATGGCCTTTCCAATGCCTTCCCTCCCGCAAGGGGCATGGGGTAACTATTTTGTAAGTCCTAGGGGTGTGGAGTGAACCCACATCGTCTGAGCTGCAGGACGTTAAACTGCCAAGAACCATTGGCCTCATCACATGTCGTTAAACTGTGACCTGACCCCGTGCCTCGTACGTAGGGTCCCCCCACCTTGAAAATTCTCCACGCCCACTAGTCTCCACGGGGATGGGATCACTCTAAACAGGGGATGATATCCTCCTTATCGGAGTGTCATTTGTCCATGGGTAAGGGTTGCCACCTTGGTGTAAGCCCCTAGCTTTACTTGAAGGAGGCAACACCCCTGCTCCTCCTCAGTTCCTCCGTGCCAAGGCCAGTGAAGGGTGTGGTAGGGAAGAATGATTCTCCTTTCTTCCATCCCAAATCCATCTCCAACTGCGATTTTTCTCCCATGGGCCTCCATCCTGGAGTAGGTCTCGACACCATGGGCTGCTCAATGCGTAAGCCCCTTTCCATCTCCCACGGATGCAACCTTCACGACATGATTGTCAAGTCTATGCTAGCTCTTGTTTCTCACACCGAGAATGACTCATGTGGGCTTAGAGTAAGCACCGACCACGGAAAACCTTGGGCTGCCTCAGAGTGTAAGCCCCAACCATCCCGAACTATGGGGACTTTGATCCGTACTAAGGCATGGTACATAGGAAGCCTCCACGAGGTTCAAGCTCCACCACCTTGGGCCGTCTCAGAGTGTAAGCCCCAACCATCCTGAACTACGGAAACATTGATCCGTGCTAAGGCATGGTACGTAGAAATCATCCACGAGGTTCAAGCCCCACAACCTTGGGCCGCCTCAAAGTGTAATCCACAATCCATATCGAACTATGGGGAATTTGATCCGTGATAAGTCATGGTACGTAGGAAGCCTCCATGAGGTTCAAGCCCCATCAACTTGGGCTGCCTCAGAGTGTAATCCCCAACCATCCTGAACTGCAGGAACTTTGATTCGTTTTAAGGCATGGTATGTAGGAAGCCTCCAAGAGGTTCAAGCCCCACCACGTTGGGCCGCCACAGAGTGTAAGCCCCATCCATCCCAAACTACGGGGAATTTGATCTATGCTAAGGCATGGTACATAGGAAGCCTCCACGAGGTTCAAGCCCCACCACCTTGGGCCACCTCAAAGTGTATGCCCCAACCATCCCGAACTATGGGGAATTTGATCCATGTCAAGGAATGGTACGTAGGAAGCCTCCATGAGGTTCAAGCCCCACCACCTTGGGCACCTCATAGTGTAAGCCGCAACCATCCCGAACTACAGGGACTTTGATCCATGCTAAGTCACGGTACATAGGAAGCCTCCACGAGATTCAATCCCACCACCTGATCGTTCCTTCACGTCAGGTCTACCCCCATCCCGCAAGATGTTAAACTGTATCCACCTTGGGCCACCTTAGAGTGTAAGCCCCAATCTATCCCATACTATGGGGAATTTGATCCATGTCAAGGCATGACACATAGGAAGCCTCCACGAGGTTCAATCCCACCATCCATCAGGACCCCAGGTCCACATTCATGTCGGTTTATTGACCCCTTGGGCCGCCTCAAAGTGTAATCCCCAAGCGCCACTTGAACTATGTAGACTTTGATTCCATACCATGGGGATATGTAGGATGCCTCCATGAGGCTCAATCCCATCACCCATGTCTTATCCTGATCTTTCCCTCGAGCCCATGTGTCTCAGGAAGCTCATGCCCTAACCTAGAGGTTCCACTTCTTCTGGGTCCCATCCAGGTGTCCATTCTCGTGGGTTGCCTCCTCAAGTGTCCCATCATTCCTTCAAACAACACAGACTTTGATTCCCCGCCACATGGAAACGTAGGAAGTCTCTTCAAGGATCAATCCAAAATCAATCATCCATCCTGATACTCACCCGGGCCGCCACATCCCAGTGGGGTCATGCCACTTAATTCCCCATTCCCTCTACATCATTTATAAATCCACCCACGTACTGGCCCTAACATCGGTGTTCCCTCCAAGGGGTTCCTCAATCTGATCCACTCTAGCTAGTGTTCTGATCAGTCTGATCTGTCTCTGCGGGACGTTAAACTTGAGGCATGCCCTGTGTTAGACATGGGAAGCTGAGAAAAACCTCAGATACAAGCTTATGGCATAAAATTCCCCACGTTCGATGTGGGATGCCTTGGTCTTCTGCGCCCTAGATAAGCCCTGTAATAAGGGACATAAGACAGACATGCCAATCCCTAGCATCAAGATATGCCAGTGATGCCCAACGTGACTAATCTCCTAACCGAAGGTTGCTGCCCTAACCAGAACCCTTGGAAGGTCCGGACAGAAGCAGCGTAATTAACTGGTGTCCATGAAGATATGACATCGGGAAGCGCTTCAAGAACTATGTTTTAAATCTATGATGGAGACCCGGACTAGGTTAAGAGCTCCAAGGAGGAATCCACCGAAGGAAGAACTGATATCCCATCATCCCGTTTCAATCAAGGAGCAGACATGCATGAATAAGGAGAAGATTCCACCTGCCTTTGGAAAGAGGGAATGTGGGGTAACAGAAGCACGTCCTCTATGTGACGGATGTGCACGACCCAACGAAAGCATCAGAAATTGAATGATTTTGGTGTGTATGGTAGGAAGGGTGATTTGGTTATTAAGAAATAGATTACCTTTTTATTGTGGGACAAAAATACTATATGATTTTTGAAATATAACCTTAAAAGGTATTTTTATAAACCATTGTGGGGTTTTAAATATAAAGAAGTCTCTATTATGTGATTTTGAAATGGTTTTATGAAGAATTATTTACGATGTATCTTTATGGGATTTTTTATTTTTTGTCCCTTGTTTTAGAATATCAAATTATTTTACTAAAGGATTTTTTTGATAATTATTTATTATGTTACCACTATAAATGAATCAAAAAGTCAATAAGGGGATATCTGAGGTATTCATTCATGTGTTCAAGCTATTGTCTTCCTATTATTGGTCTCTACACAAACTTTTGTGGAAGTGGAATAGACATGTTCTTCTCAGATCATTGATTATGCATGGGAGTTTCTAAAATGACATCGAGTATTTTTTATTGGTGATCAAGGATCCCAGAAGGCAAGGAAGTGGGTATCTATGATTAATGGGATCTTCGAGTTATTAGAAACCCTATAATCCCTAGGGGTGGGGGCTATCTAGGGGGTGGGGGTGTCAAAGGGGGTGACAGGGATATCTTGGGGGGGGGAGTGTACAGGGGGTGGGAGGGCTGTCCACAAGGGTGGGGCTGTCTAGGGGGGTACGGGGTGTCCACGGGGGGTGGCAGGCCTGTCAAGGGGGGTGCAAGGTGTCCAGGGGGTGGGAGGGATGTACATGAGGGTGGGTGGGCTATCCATGGGGGGGGGGGGCTGTCTAGGGGGTGGGCAGGCTATCCAAGTGGGTGGAAGGGCTATCTCGGCGGGTACAGAGTGTCCAGGGGGTGTGTGGGGTGTCCAGTGGGTGGGAAAACTATCTATAGGGGGTGGGGTGGGGTGGGGTGTGTTCAGGGGGTATGGAGTGTGGAGGGGGGTGGGAAGGGCTATCCAGGGTGTGTGTGGTGTCCAGGGGGTGGGCGGGCTATCCACAAGGGTGGTGGGGATATCCAGAGGGTGTATGGTGTGTCCATAGGTGATGGACGAGTTTTCCATGGGGGTGGGTAGGGGGGTGTCCATGGGGGGAGGGTCTATCTTGGTGGTGGGAGGGCTGTACACGGGGGTGGCAGGGCTTTCCAGGGGGTGGGAGGGCTGTCGACCGGGGTGGGGGGGGGGGCTACTATCCAGGGGGTACAGTGTGTCCAGGGGGGTGGGTGGGGCTGCCCTGGGGGGGGGGGGTATGGGGTGTTCAGGTGGTGGGTGGGCTGTCCACAGGGGTGGCATGGCTTTCTAGGGGGTGTCCAGGGTGGTGGGCGGGCTGTCCACAGGGGTGGGTGGGCTGTCGATGGGGGTGGGGGGGGGGGGGGCTGGTCAGGGGGGTACGAGGTTTCCATGGGTGGGCAGGGATGTCTAGGGGGTAAGGGGTGTTCAGGGGGATGGGAGGGCTGTTCATGGGGGGTGGTGGGGCTGTTCAAGAAGGTAGGGGTGTCCAGGGGGTTGACGGGCTGTCCACGAATGGTGGGGGATGTCCATTGGGGGAGGGGATGTCCAGGGGAGGGTGGGCTATCCACATGGGTGGTGGGGCTATCAATGGGGTAAAGAGGTATCTTGGGGGGCAAGAGGGATATCCCTGGAGGTGGGGGGGGGGGCTGCCGAGAGGGTATAGTGTGTCCAGGGGGTGGGAGGGACTATCCCGGGGGTATGTGGCATTCAGGGGGGGTGGGCTATCCACGGGGGGGGGGGGGGGGGGCTGTCTAGGGGGTAAGGGATGTACAGGGTGTGGGAGGGATATCCAGGGGGGTGGGGGCTGTCTACAGGGGAAGGTGCTGTCCAGGGGGTGGGTGGACTATCTACTGGGGGGCTGTCCACGGGGGGAGTGGTTGTCCAAAGGGTGGGCGGTCTATCCATGGGGGTGGTGGGGCTATCCAAGGGTACGAGTTGTCCAGGGGGTGGGCGGGCTATCTATGGGGGTGGGGGGATATCAATGGGGTACCGAGTGTCTAGGGTGGTGGGTGTGGCTGTCAAGGGGGTACAGAGTGTCCAGGAGGGTTGGTGGGCTATCCACGGGGGTGGGCGGGTAGTCCACGGGGGTGGGGGGATGTCCACGAGGGGAAGGGATGTCTAGTGGGTGGGTGGGTAATCCAAGAGGGTGGGAGGGGGGGGGGGTATCCAGGGGGTATGATGTGTATAGGGGGTGGGCAGGCTGTCCATAGGGGTGGGGGGTGTCCAGGGGGTGGATTGGGCTTTCCATGGGGTTCAGGGGGTGTAGGGGGTGGGTGGGCTATCCAAGGGGGTGGTGGGGCTGTCCAGGGGGTAGGGGGTGTACAAGGGGGTGGGCGGGTTGTCCACAGGGGTTGGGGGGGGGCTTCCCATTGGGGGAGGGGATGTAGTGGGGTGGTGGGTGGGTTTTCCACAGGGGTGGCAGGGCTATCCGGGGGGGGGGTACGAGGTGTCCAGGGGGGTGGGTGGGCTATCCACAGGGGTGGGGGGCTGGCCAGAGGGTACAGAGTGTCCAGGGGGTGGGTGGGGCTTTCTTGTGGGTATGGGGTGTCCATGGGGGTGGTCGAGATGTCCACATGGGTGGTGGGGCTGTCCAGCGGGTGGGCGGGCTGCCCACAGGGGGGTGTCCACGGGGGGAGGGGTGTCAAGGTGGGTGGGCGGGCTATCCACAGGGGTGGAGGGATGTCCATGGGGGGGGGGGCAGTCCAAGGGGGTGGGTGGGCTGTCCATGGGGATGGTAGGGCTATGCTGTGGGGTACAAAGTGTCCAAGGGGTGGTGAGCTATCCACGGGGGTGGCAGGGCTGTCCAGGGGGTAGGGGGTTTCTTGGGGGTGGTTGGACTCTCCACAGGGGTGGTAGGGCTGTCCAGGGGAGGGCTGAATCAGTCGCAAAAAATCATCATGTCAAGTTTTATTATTTATAGATAAAAAATAAAGATAATGTGACCTACCTACTTATACATATATTCAGGCACAACTAATCAATAAACACTAAAGGTCAGTAATATCTGTCAAAAATGTAACAGATCAATCTGTCCCTCATCACCATCACTATCATCACTGTCATCATCAGCCTCACCCTCATCCTCATAATCGTCTCCATCATCATCCCCACCCTCCTCAATGATCTCCTCCTAACCCTTGTACTCAGCCTCAACCTCCTCATCGCCCTCCTCCTCCGCCTCATCCTCCTCGCCCTCCTCCTCCGCCTCAACCTCCTGCTCAGCCTCCTCCTCCTCCACCTCGGCCTCCTCCTCGCCGTCATCTCGACCACCACAAGAACTGCCACCTGGTGCAAAATATATGGAAGCCATCAATGACATATATTCATCACAAGCTATGATGGCCTCTGGTGGAAGTTTTGGACGTAAAACCTCCATCAGTTTCATAAATGCAGTGTTTTCCCTAGCAGACTGTTCTTCCATTTCTATAGCCCTTTTTCAGCCTTTTCTACCTATGCCTTAACATTCTATAACTCGATGGCACTACAACTCGAACCCAAGGAAGGAAAATACCTCGTTGGAACTATACTCTTTCCAGGTTGGTAGCATACTCTACCAGGGTGCTCATCTCCCAAAACCAGATGTAAATGATCATTTGGACCACAAATGTCATGTTCCTAGGAATCAAGGGCCTCTAAAGCAGCCTGATACAAATATAAATAGAATATTAACTTACCAAATAGAGATTAAAATTTTAAATCTAAAAATTAAAACCTACAATATGATGCTGAGTCAATTCATTAACCAGACTTTCGTCATTATTCCTACTACTAGAGAAAATTAGTTTTTCTTGAGGCACACGCCCTTCTGTATTCAATTTATGCCTCTACAATGAAATTGAATGTAGAAAAAAATAATTAAAAATAGGATACCAATAATTAATTTCATAAATAAAATTATATAACAACTTTATTAATAAAATAATTTATGGAGGAAGCAATAGAAATTCAAGTCATAAAGAAAAATTATAAACTATTATACCTTCTGCCTCTCATGATCTGGAATCGTAGTATATCCCATGTGTGGATGTATTTTATAACATCAATGTTTTTTTATTTCTTCTAGAGGATTCCTAAATAAAATTCAATATTTATCATTAACAAAAAATATGAAAATTTTCATTTAAATACTTTTAATGTTATTAATACCATAAACTGGATAGTCGTTCAATGAGTAGTCATTTGTTGATACTATTCTAACAGACAATCATCCTCGACAGGGACCACCTCTAACTCTCTAACAAATCTATCAAGCTATCCAATATTCAACTCATGCTTATAAGCTCTCCAAATCTCACCTAAACCCTTTACTAAGTGTCATTAGTCTAATAAAATCATGGAACATTGATTCTACCAGATTCATAAGTGGTAATGCATTTGTTGAAATTAAGGAAAAATTTAATTTCTTTATCCTAGGAAGATTATTTAGGTTTCTATACATGTTTTACTGGAGAATACAAACCATCATGTTCATTACATGGTAAAATGTTAAAGAGAGGTCTTAGAGTTATACTAATTTTATAAAAATCATAGTGGAAGCATTGAAATGTTCACCAAGTTAGAAATGTTGGTTTCATAGGTTTGAATACAGTTCAATTCCAAAATAGAAAATGTAATTCAAATAAAATTAAAACCAATAAAAATTGAAAATTCACATAACCGTTAAATTAGATACAACATTTTTTTAATCAATATTAAATCAATTTGAGTATTACCAACCTTAAAAACCCATGTCGAGGTAAACCAAAATAATTGAGAACATGAATGGATGATTTTATATATTTCCCACCACAAATTTAGGTTCATAGTAAACTCTGGAAATTGATCTATTGGAGTCATCAAAAGTAATAAATGGATCATTTACAATGGAATTAGTGATGGTATCAATTCCATCATCACCACCATCAAAAATATTTCCTGAAATTACTTTAATAATGACACCAAATTCAGGTCGATGATGGTCTTTGACATAAAAAACATGTTTCTCCATTGATGCCAATACATATGGTTCATCAATAGAAAAATTGCGAGTCAAATCAATTACTCGAAATCCATAATCATCAATAAATATTCCCTTCCTTATTATCAAATCAAAACATTTCATTTCATCATCATGAGTGGTCCATGAGAATAATAATCCAATATTATTTTTTTTTCAACAACTCTATAATAACCTACATTTTCAAATTAGAGTCTACTATCTAATTCACTAGAATAATAGTCTGTTGCGGCAGTAACTATAACACTTTCATGTTGTGTTATCATGTTATTTTATGGTTCAGTTATAATAAATCTGTACCTATTTATAATAATTGATTTACAGTCTCGAACCACAATATTAGGACCAAAATCCAAAGCTCTTATTTCCTCAGAGACAGAGTTAGCAGGAAAACTCAATACCTAAAATATAAATAAATATTAAACTTAATTAAATATTGTTTTAATTATTTTTAACAGTACTATTATTACTTTCAATTTTAACCAAGTAGAAAACTCTTTTCTATGCAAAGTCTCCCTCCTTCTCAAAGATAAATAACAATGATTTCTATTTATCATCTCTTTATGTTACTTGTAGGTAAATATAAGAATAGTTTAGTATATATATATAAGATATAAATATTAAATTTAATTACTATATGTTGTCATTGAAAAAATCACAGTTGAACAAAATTGTGTGATGTGACATATCCCACTCTTCAAGGCTTAATGTCATCAATGTATATGAACCAATAATTCCTCCTGTTTGAGGAAGTGATGGAAAACTAGGTTTAATTAGCTCACACTATTCTTCTTCATTTCTCATTGGCATTTTCATTCTTTTAGTAAGATTAGAAAAATACATAGAGGAGAAATCCATACATTCTTGAGCCAAGTAACCCTTCACAATAGAACCTTCAAGATGATTCCTATTACATAAATAAGAATTTAATGTATACATATTTATTTTAGTTGGATACATACAAAAAAAATAGGTCCTCCAAGAAGTATTTCAGTTGGAATATGGATAGTCAGATGCAACATTCATGTGAAAAATGATGGAGGAAATATTTTCTTTAACTCACACAAAATTAATGGGGAATCTGCTAATATTTTTTACAAGAAATACTTGGAAAACATCCTAGCACAAAGTTCTATAAACAAATGAAAAAACCAAATAACATCCACCATTACATTATTTGGACAAAAGAAGATGAATTTCTATTGGAATCAACTCATGCAGAAAGATTTGATAATCATGAGTCTTCAAAGATTTTATCTTAAACTCTCTTCTATTGACCTGTTTAGATATTTTTTTTGAATGGACATAATGAACTTTAATAGTCTCTAGTACTTCTAAAAATTTCTTTTTTTCTTTAGGTGTCATCACATAAGAATCACATGGAACTTTCCATTTATTTTCACTGATACACACAGGATGCAATTCTGGTCTGATGCCCCAATCCACCAAGTCATGCCGAGATTGTAAATAATCTTTTGTCTTTCCCTTAACATTTAGAATAATAGAAAGAAACATTTCACATATATTTATTTCAATGTGAATTATGTCTATTCAATGACATAAAAAATTGGTTAATCAATAAGGAAAATCATAGAAGATACTTCTCTTCTTCCAATTGTAACAAGTTTCAGTGGAAACATTATTTCACTTTCTAGATTTAATTTGAACCTTACCAAATGAAAAAATGAAATCTTTCAATTCATTAAGAAAATCAGTTCCAAAAGTATGTTGAGGTGAATCATCAGTCTCTATGGTATTGTCAAATCTTTGAAGATTATTTCTATATGGATAGTCCACTGGAAAGAATTGTCAATGTACCGTAAAACCAAAACTACAATGACGTTTCAGTCTTCTGAATCATGTATTATTCATACAAATAGGACATGATAGTTTTCCATTTGTGCTCCATCCAGACATCGTTTCATAAGTAGGGAAATAATTGATCGTCCACATAAGCGTAGAACACATCTGAAATATGCCTTTCGAACATGCATCGTATGTGCGCACACCCACATCCCAAAGAAGTTTCAACTCTTTTATTAAAGGTTTCATGTATAAGTCTATATTATTATCCAGATCAAAAGGTCTAGATATAAGTATACTCAGGAAAGTGAAATGTATTTTCATACACAACCATGTGGGAAGATTATAAATGTGTATAAAATCCATCATTGTGTAGTGCGGTGTAAGAATCTGACCAAATGGATTAAAACCATCACATGAAAGACCCAAACTCACATTATGAACGTCAGCTACAAATTCAGGATATTGAGCATCAAATATCTGCCATGAAAATCCATCTACAGGGTGAACCAAATCATCATTATTCTAATTTCTCTCGGTATCATACCATCACATTTTTATTGATATTTCATCAGAAAAAAAATATTATGGACTCTGGGGATCAATGGAAAGTGCCACATTACTTTTTATGGCACACAGGATGGTGTTCCATCAGATTTTGGCTTCCAGAAGGATGTGCCACATTTTATACAATCATTTCATTCAGTAGTTTCCTCCCAGAATAAACTGCAATATTTCGGGCAAGCATGAATTTTGTTTCTTGAAAATCCAAGTTCCTTAACTAACTTCCATGCCATATAGTGGTTTGAGGGAGTATCTTCATCATATGGAAGTAAGTCCTTAATGAAGGTAATAATGTAATCGATGGAAGTATTAGATATCCAATACATAGTTTTCCCATGAAACAATTGGATTAAAAATTCAATCTTTTTCATTTTACTTCATTGTTGATATACTGGAGTCGTGGTAGTATCATTCAATTTTTTCACCCTAACAACATCATAATTTTACTTATACGCATCATGTGTGCACATATCGAAATCTTCTTGGATTGGAATCCTTTCTTTTTCATGATAATGAATAAACGAAAACTGATCATCTAACAAATTCTAAAATCCATCCCTCTCATTTGGATCATTAGCTATTTGAGATTTCATGTTCTCCACATTGTAATACCACATAGATTAGTTTTCTTGAAAACCATATTTGGTTAAGTGGTATCTAACTTCTTCATAGATCAACCAGGGTCTTCCAACATAATTTTAACAGGGGAACTGTATGTGAACACTATCTGAAGCATTGTGAAATACAAAATCTAAAAATCCCTCTAAATTGTTTTGAAAATATCTTGCGATCCGATCAGTTTCATACATCCAACTTCTATCCACTATGTAATTTTTTTATAAGTTATCTCATCAAAATAAATTCAATAAGATTGAAGTTTCATCAAAAATATATTTAAGTAAATGAGAACTGTTCACTTTATATGAAACCATGACTGACACACTACAATATATGAGAATCACAATATAAAATACAAAAAAATACCTTTGAAAAACTATACATGATTATACAAGATCATGTATAATTGTGGGGGAGAATTATTCAGGAGTTGAGTAAATTTTAGATCGATTTTTTTTATATTTTAGTAGATTATTTGAGTGATCACAAACACTACCCAAGGGGGTGGGGGTGTCTAGGTGGTGGGGGTGTCCAGGGGGTGGGGGCTGTCTCAGGGGGTGGGGGGCTGTCCATGGGGGTCAAGAGTGTGAAGGGGGTGGGGGTGTCTGGGGGGATGGGGGGTGTTTAGGGGGTGTTTAGGGGGTGGTGGGAGGGTGTCCAGGGGGTGGTGGGTTTTCCATGGGGGTGGGGTGGGGTGGGGTGGGGGTGCTGTCTAGGGGGTACGAGGTGTCTAGGGGGTGGGCGGGCTTTCCACAGGGGTGGAGGGGATATGCAGGGGGGTCGAGGGTGTCCTGGGGGTGGGGTGAGGGGTGAGGGGGGATTTCTAGGGGGGTGGGGGTGGGGTCTATCCAGGGGGTTCAAGGTGTCTAGAGGGGTGGACGGGCTATACATGGGGGTGGAAGGGCTGTGCAGAGGGTACAAGGTGTCTAGGGGGTGGGTGGGATGTCTACGGGGGTGGTGGGGCTGTCCAGGGGGGTACGAGGTGTCCAAGGGGGTGGGCGGGATATCCATAGGGGTGGCAGGGTAGTCCAGGGGGTAGGGGTGTCCAGTGGGTATGCGGGATATCCACACAAGTGGGGGCTATCTAGGGGGTACAGGGTGTTCAAGAAGGTGGGCGAGCTATCCACGAGGGTGGCAGGGCTATCCACGGGTGTTGGGGGTGTCCACAGGGGTGGCAGGGCTATCCAAGGTGTAGGGGGTATCTAGGGGGTGGGCGGTCTATCCATGGGGGTGGGGGTGTTAAGGGGGTTGGGGGTGTCCAGGGGGTGGGCGGGCTGTCCATAGGGGTGGCGGGGCTTTCCTGGGGGGTTGGGGTTTCTAGGGGGTGGGCGGACTGTCCACGGGGGTGGGGCTGTCCATGGGGGTGGTGGGGCTGTCCACGGGGGTGGATGGGCTTCCCATGGGGGTGGGGGTGTCTAGGGGGTGGGGTGGTTTCCAGGGGGTGGGGGCTATCTAGGGGGTTGGTGGGGGGGGGGGCTGTCCATGAGGGTGGGGTGGTGTCTTGGGGGTGGGGGTGTCCGGAGGCTTGGGGGAGGGGGTCTAGGGAGTTGGGGTGGCTGTCTAAGGGTGTGTCTAGGGGGTGGTGGTTTTATAGGGTGGGGTGGGGGCGTGCAAGGGGTTGGGGTTGTCCAAGGGGTGGGAGGCTGTCCGGGGGGGGGGGGGGTGGGGGTATCTATGGTGGGGGGTCCAGGGGGTTGGGGGGATGCCTATGGGGGGTGGGGGGCTTCCCAGAGGGTTGGGGGTGTTGTCCAAGGGGGTAGGGGTGTCAAGGGGGTGTCCATGTAAAATTGATAATCAAGAAGCACAATTTCATAACACTATTAACCTATAATTACCACTAGAGATGGGTTCATGACTCACTTGTCTGACACAAACCTAACACCATATAATTATCCTAAAATACTAAGAAAAATAAAACACACTAATATTGATTTCTAATGCCCAGAGTAAAATAAAAACAATATAATCCAAGAAACTGAACAACAACACCTCAGGTGAACCTCCAAATACCTCCAATACTATCAACTAGTAGTGGATAATTACATGCACATAACCAGGCTATTTTTTTCATGAGATATAAATAAGAGAGTAAATAATGTGTAGGCATGAAAAATATTGGTGAGTTCTATGATAGTTATACTCCTTTATCATGGGTTCCTTCCTAAGATAGAAAATTATATAAATACCTTAATAATTCTTTATAACTAGATAATCAAATTGTGACATTAATTCCTAACACTCATTTTGAATTTCAAAAAATATTACAAGTGTATGAACAAACCGCTTGATGGTGTAGGGATAAATGATCATGTAATAGAGTTAATTTTGGTTTTATCACCATTCGCGCATGAAAATGACCCCAAACCCACTCTAGTGGTTCAGGTGGAAGTGACACTTCATTGAATGACTTATAGTGTGGGTATCATCATCTTAAAGTTAGAGTGTGATATTTCACAGACAACATTTTGGGGTACATTAATAAGGTATGAGTATCTTATCATTCCTCTTAGGGTAAAAAATTATATAATTGTATTTATGTCTAACCAATGAAATCATGTCAATATACCATAAATTTAAAATAAACCTAGGATAAAATAACTTAGGATCATATTAACTTCTTCAATATCAATCAAAATTATTCTATAAAGATAAATCAAAACAAAACAGCAACCTAAAATTATATATTGCTCGTGTTCATAAGGGGATCATAATACAAATACATTTCAGCAAAATGGAATTAAAAAATCTAAAATAATTGAAGGAACACATACTGATTTAATATGGAAGAACAAAAATTACTTGAATCAAAGATAGATGCCTGGTTGGAAATTAGAGTTAGCACCCTCAAGAGCAGGTTGGGAAGTAGGGTTCAAACCACAACCTAAAATGATATATGCCTTTTGTTCGTAAGGGGATCATAATACACACTACATTTCAGAAAAATGGAATGAAAAAATCTAAAATAAATAAACTCACACATACCAATTTAAAGTGGAAGAACAAATCATTGGGAAACTAGAACTTTTGTGCTAGGAAGTAGGGTTCAAGTTGATATTTAGGGACAAATCTTCGAGTTGTTCAAGGTTTAGGGAAAAATATTCAATATGGTGTGTAGATCTCTAGTTTAGGGAAAATATCGACATCTCTAGAAGCATTGATATTTGGGGATTTTCTTTCCCAATGGTTTTAAAAAACCATCAGGAAAGTAATGTTATCCCAATGGTTTACAACCGTCGGGAAAAAAAACTTCAAAACTATACCAAATAGTTGGTTTATACCATTGGAAAAAACCTCTTAATTTTCACTGTACCCATTGGTTTCCTAAAACTATTGGGAAAACTAAAAAACACTAAGAATATACTAAAGGTTCTACATAATTGTTGGAATAATATCTTTTTCCCAATGGTTTTTTAAACCATCGGGAATATTGTGTTGGTATAGGTGGGATTTCCACCAGTGTATGGAATAAATTTTTCCTTATTCAAAACCCATAATTTTTAGAAATGAATTTATAATTAATCCTATTTATGGGGTGAGAAAACATGTTATTAAATATAAAATATGCAAAATATTAGAATGTTTTTATATCTAAATTAAATTTAAAATTGATTCCATTGACCTGAATTAAGTTAACTATTAATGATTTTATCTATTTATAAATTAAAAAAAACTAAAATACAATTAAATACTATAAATAATTTTGATGAAAATGTTGTTTTCAATTAAAATTCAGTATTTTTCACTATTCATCAAAAATGACTCTTATCAAGAAAAATACCAAAAAATCAACCACAGTAAATTTTGATACTCCTTTTTCAAATAATAAGTTTATTTTCTCATATAAAAATTCTAAAATTTCCAAAAATTAGATTTAAAATGGGTTCTCCATTAAAAGGCAATAAAACCACCCTTTTGAAAAATACACATTTTTATGTATAAGAATGAGTTATATCTTATATTATGCCTATAAAATATATTGTAGGAAAATAACAAATACTTGATTGAAAACATAACATATATATTTCATTAATATATTTCTCTAATTGTAATTAATTTAACTTATTAATACAAAACAACTTTGGGAGTATAAAAATAAAACTATTTTCTTTATAATCAATTGGTATATATTTTCATTTATAATTAATTAGTAACCAATGATTTCTTATTATAAACCTTATATTTTCATTATTTAGTTAATAATTTTCATAACCACTAATTTAACTGCAAGTTTATATTTTACTATATATTAAATAATAATATGTTAACAATATAATATTTTTTTGGTAAAACTCAGTCTTGTGTGTAATAAAAGATTTGACGAAAAATCACCTTTGTGTGTAACAAAATCCATACATGGTTTTATTTTTTCCTAAAGATAATCTACGTGTTTCTTGTAGTGAAATCTCAACTTAGTGTTGCGTATAATTCAAGCCAAACATAGTGTTTTTTCGTATAAAAAATCTATATTTATTACTTTGTGAAATGAAAAATATCAAAAATATTAAATTAATTTGAAAAAAAATATTTCAAAAAATCCTAGGGTGTTACAGACTTCATCTAAGAAGATGGTGTATTTAAGTTTGGAAAGGGAAAATTTGTGTTATTGGTACCTAAATTGAATAAATAAATGCTAAATGAAGCTCATAACTCATATTTATCTATACACCATGGTAAATCAAGGAATTATAAGGATTTAATGGAATTTTACTGGAGGGATAACATGAATCATGAAATCAATAACTATTTATCAAGATATTTGGTATGAAAATAAGTAAAGGGTGTAAGGAATCTTCCAATTCCCATCATGTGACATCTCCTTATACCAATTTGGATGCAGAAAAATATCACAACATACATTGTTATAATATTTCCTAATATATCTATTAGAAGTGATAATATATATTTCTTCATATATTAAATTAAAAAGTCTATACATTTTCAAGTAGTGGGGGAGGATCTACCTCTTTATAATATTTTATATATTTATATAAAAAATGTTTCCTGAAAATATGGTTTACCTTTATCAATTTTTTCTAATCATGAACCAATTTTGGAAACCAAATTTTAAAGGATCCTTATTATGGATATGAATACTGAGACACATTTGATCACTTACTATCATCATTAAACTAATGAGTAGTTTGAAAGGAATATCTTTACATGACATGCCTGTTGCAAGGCGTTGGAAAAGATAAAATTTATTTCCTAGTATAGCATAGTGGAAGACCAGAGTTGTCTAACTTAAGGAGAATTGCTTTCGATCAAATTATATTACTAATTCATTTTTTATATTTTTTTAGTATTTTTTATAGAATGGAAATGAATAAAAATTGAAACAGAGTGTATAAATGAAAGTGTAAAACTAAAATGTATAAGAAATTAAAAATAGAAGGAATACATGTTAAAATTAAAGTTATTGGTCATAAGGTAAGTTACTATGGTTCCTTAATTAATTAATTATTTTTATTTAAATATTGTTTTAAAATTAATCCAATAATACAAGAATTGATATCCAATATATTGAGTGTGAAATTTGTAATTCCAAGAAGATATCTTTAGCACACGAAATCACACATCCTCTAATAGCTGGGTAAGATACAAAGATCAATTGAGACTATAACACCGTCAAAGTCTCAGATCCATCATATTTAATTTTATCCCTTGAGCATACTCAACTACACTATATAAATATTTTACCTAAGATAATGCAGGTAATAATGATTTGGTAGTGAATAGGGTTGATTTTGAAAGTTGTTCCACGGTATAAGATATATATACTCACACATATCCCCATAATTATCAACAAATAGAACTAAAACATTTAAGAATTTAGGTTCAAGAATTTTAGAACATCACCAAACCTCACCAAAGTACAATCCTTAGGTGATTTACTCAGATTTATGAGTGTAAGAGGTAATTATGGAAGGGGTTAGAGAGATAGAGAGAGATACTGGAAGAATAAACCTTTAAAATAAAATTTGAATTTGATCTTACAATGAAAATAAATCTAAAATATAGCTAAAACTTTAAGAGGTATCCTAATATCCCAGTGAAACAACTAATTCCCTACATCCCCTATCTATATAAAATCCCTATTGTCCCTATATTTATAAGGATCAATGATTTTCATGTCATATTTAATAAACCATAAATGTATCCAATTAATTCAATCAAAGTCAACCATAGTCATGTATGGGTGTTTCTAGTAAAAAGGTGCAAGATTTAGTGAATATTCAAATGTTTGATGCAATATATTTTTCCCATCAACATAATTCATGGAATGATACCCAAGATGTGGTTTTCAAGTCATGATTTCACATCATGAGTTTTCATCAACTTTCACATCATTAATATATCATTCAAGATGTTAATAACTATTTTCAATAGATTTCTCTATGTTTCAACCTGATTATTCAAATCCAAGCTTCAGACTTGAATATTCACTTATCATACATCATGGTTCATCATTTGAATCATGAATTCATCTCATTTTTTCTTTTTTTAGTATAACATTGTATCATCCTATAAATAAAAAAACAAGAAAATATCTATAACATTAATCAATTAAATTGATTTATTTATTTATATAAACAAAATCATGCCTAAAATTGTTTTTTCATTGAATTAAAGGAAATATTGAGGTATTTTCACTTGAATTAAAAGGAATATTGGAACAATATCTAACTTTTCTAGAATTATTACACAACATGTATACAAATTAAACTATACAGATAAATATATAGTAAAATATATCATAACACAGTCTAATAATGTGATGTTGTAAAATGGTAGTAATTCCTCTATAACTCACTTAAGAGACAACAAAAAATATGTAGTCATCATGAATCATATCAAGATTAATCAAATTAAATAAAAATTATATGATGATAATCAAAGTAAGTAATTGAAATTTCAATTAGAGGATCAAATATTATTTAAAGTGTCACCAGGAATAGGATTTATATGGTTTGGTTGGAATAGTAAGAAAATAAAAAAAATATTGGTCATTTTGAGATTTTGGAGAGAATTATAACGATGTATTATTGTTTAAATTTTATACTCAACCTATCTAATGTTCATGAAGTCTTCCATGTCTTTTTGTTAACAAATTATATTCCTGAAGCAATGCATGTGCTCATCATTTTAAAAATTGATATATATCTTTAATTATAATATAATGAATATCATATCAAAACTCATGAAACTAGATAGAAATTGTTGTATAATTGAACAAACTGGTTGGTGAAAATAATATAAAATAATCATAAGATTTAAGAAAAAACACAGGATCTAGATGAATAAATTAGGATGAAATACCAGCATTTTTTCATAGATTAATTTACTCAACAAACTTTTAAGATGAAATAATTTAATTTGGGGAGAATTTAATCACATGTAAATGACTATAATAAATAAAAATATTATCTAAATCATAAAAAATTTATTACATCATCATAGTATCAAATATAAAACAAGAAATTTCATTCCCTATAATGGGAAAAACTAGTACTACTTAGCATATAAGAATATAGGAAAGCACTATAATATTGAACTCTATTGGATCAAACACTAAAAACAATAACAAATATAAATATACATAGAGATCATAAAGAAAAAAGAGAAATGGAATATAAATTTTATGATAATTAAGAGAATGATATGATTATTTTTAGATATTATAAATGATCTTGACTAATAGGTAAACGAAACTAGATGGAATGATTTTGGAAATGAAATTAAATTTGTTGATGATATACTTCAAGAGGACAAGGATGAAACTGTAGTTATTACGCTTATAACTAAACATAGTGATCTCTCGTATATTATCCAAAGAGAGGAAGTAAATACATTGAAAACAAAAAGAAAATAGTGGATTATAGATGGATATAGAAGTAGATCCTTTTTCTATGTATTTGTTAAAGAGATAAAATTCAAAGGGTAATTCAACCTTCAATTAAAGGATGGTTATGTAACTAGTGTTATTAATATTATAGGTATCTTTGTGGAATATCAATTCATGAAGTTTCTTATGGGATCATGACACAACACAAGGATGGGAAAGGATATTAAGGATAATAGTGACTGTTTTTACATTTTCCACAACTCCTATAATTAACATACAAATAATAAACTTGAAGTTACTCCTAATGAGAAGGGGATTTATATAGTTGTTATAAACATGAAATCCTACAACACTCTATTTCTATATGTAATTATATGAAGATTACACATATCTATATAGGATATTATTCACAATGAGATCATTGATCCTATTCATAACTCTTTTTAAAGGAGGTTCTATACCCACACAAACATGTGTGAAATCATTTTTCCTAAATATAAACTATAATAATCCCTAATTATTAAATTATATACATACTATAATTATATGAAACATCTCCTATAACTTCAAAGACTAAATTATTAACAATATATTGGAACTATTTTTACCCAACATGGTCATCGACGAGAACCATGGATTTATCAAGAATAAAAGTGTCTTGGGTTCCATTGGATAAGCACAGCAGATGATGCATGATATCAATAGTAAAGTCTTGGGATCCAATATTATACTAAAATATTACATTAAGATTGCCAATAACATATTATAATAGATCTTCACTATCAAGGTGTTGTTCCATTTGGTTTCTCATAATGGTTATGTAACCAGTGTTTTCACTTGTACTCTTCACCATTTTTCTTGGTCACACTAATGGGTTGGAGATTAAATTTCTTCAAATCCACTAAAGGCCTTCATAAAGGTGACATAATTTCTCTTACCTTAATTTTTCTTCCTCTAGACTCCCTTAGTAGAACTTTACAACTTTTAATCTTATCTCTCTTTGTTATAACCTTTAATGAAATATATGGAATGAGATTAATAACATATATTTTTATAGAAAATATTCTTTTTTTACTTAATATATGGTGTAGTTACATCATTGGTTTCAAATAATGTTTTAATAGATTCCATGCATGGAGTTGGCTATCTGTTATCTTGTTTAAAATTGGAATTGAAATTTACAATAGCTTCTTAAAGAAGAAGTATATGGTGATGGGGGGAAGGATAGATTTTCATATTAATAATTTCTACATGGAATATATTGGACCAAAATTATCTAAATTTACAATTAAGATTCACCATTTTTATGTCCTAGATAATAGAATCACTAGTCGTGTTACTTATAAATAAATTCATCTACCCTGTTTTGAGAGTATAATGATACTTATGAATAGTGTATTATATTTGATTCCTATGCATATTTAATTGGTTATTAGAGTTAAAAAAGGTGTAATATTGAGTATAGAAAATAATATTAACTCGTTTATTTTAGATTCCCCCAAAGAAGGAATATATAACATAGGGAGATACCAACCTTTAGTAAAACCTATTGATGGTGGATGGACCAAACTAAGGCACATTTATTATTCCATACAATCCATGAAGTCTAATTTTTATAGGGATACAAAGATTGGGATTCATTATGGGAATAATTCATGAGAAATAGCTATGGTACCATAAAACATTATGCTCAGATTCTTAACTTTGTTGATTCTCTATTATAGAGGAACCTTTATTATCTTTTATGCTCTCTCCTTGAGCAATCACAATGGACTATTGGGAGAGAGGATGTTTTTTTGAATGAAATTTGGATGGGGAAACACCTTTAATTCCCTAGATACTCGAGCATTTATAATACTACCAAGGAGGACATGGGGATTCATAGCTTTGAAAATGTGGTCTTTAACTATGATAATAGGGAGATATTAAATTGCATTAAGCTAAAGGAAGAGTTTTACTATTTATTCTTCACCTTAGACTTTTCAAATAATTTTTAACTTGAAATAATATTACACTTTTATCTATATGAAAAAATAAAAAGAAAAATGGGGTGAGGCATTTTGGAATAATTGTTCCCTAAAAATTTATCTTTATGGTTTGGTATGAACGCAAAAAATCCTTAACCAAGGGAAATTCTATCTGGTGGAGAGTCATTCTATTGGCATATAAATTAATGTGTTGTTTTCATCCTCAATAGGATTCATAGGATACCCTATTTTTTATGGAAGACTCATTGTTGTTTATATATAGTATACAGTGATAGTGTCTAGGAATCTTCCCAAATATTTTAATATTTGATCTGTTTTTATCCACTTAAATCTACCAAATGCGTTCAATTTAATGTTCTAATGACACTCAAATAATTTTATTCATTTTAGAATAATGGTCCATTTAAATTATTTGAAATGTATCCAGACACTATGTTGTAACACACTGATATTTTGTGAATTATTATTTTTTGAATTAATCTATCTTTTTGATATTTTTCATTTCATGTGACATTGGAAATAGTTCTTTATATATATATATATATATATATATATATATATATATATTAAAACACTAAGTCAAAAATTATATTCACATGCAATAACGACTTTGATTTCACTACATGTAATAACTACTTGGATTGCGCTACCCGCACTGACTTAGCATACTTTATATAGAACAGTGATTTGGCATAGGACTTGGCGTACATTATATGGAACACTGACTTGGTGTACGATGCACACAACAATGAGTTTCTATGAAATATATTTTTATATACAATTATTTAAATGAGATAATTATAACCAAGCTTTTAAAATTAGTTATTGGAATAGTAATAAGTATTTTTCAAATATTTTTTTTATATTTTTTATTTAAATAAAACATATTGATAATGAAAGATATGATATTTGGTAAAGACCCTTTATGTTAAAAATACTGTTTTCTTGAATGAACCTATTTTAATTATAAAATTAATTTTAGACACATATAAAAATTTGATTTAACAAAAAAATTCATTTTTTAATTCAAAACTTCAAATTTATCCTTGGGTGAATTTTTGGGATTTTTCTGAGAAACTTCATTTTTAATGAATATTGAAAAATACCGTTTTTAAATAAAACGACCTTTTTTTAATTAATTATTAATGTTAAATGTTATTGTAAATTTATTTTAAGGTAAAATTAGATAAATATGACATCTATTAATATAATGTAATTCATTATAATCAATTTCAATTTGAAATTGAATACAAAATCTTAACAAACTTTTGAACATTTTTCTACTTTAAAAACCTGTTATTTCGTCCGGTATCTGGGATTAACATTAATATTAATCTCATGGATTATATGATTTAAATTTCAAAAAACTGATATAAAAAATATTATTCTGTATAATATTTTGTGTATAATAAGACCAAGTTCATTTTTGACCAAAATGATTAGTTAATGTTATTAAAATTAATAACAACGATTAAGGCCAAATTATGCTTAATTAGGGACCAAACATTAAAATTAAGGGACAAAATGATATTTAAACTTGTCAAAATCCCATTTTATATCCATAGTTCGTCCCTAAACCGTCAATTAATGATTGTTTTGGGGTTTTATGACTTTTTTAGGTAATAAAATGTGTACACCAAACTTGTTTCTAAAAATTCCAAGTTTGTCATTTTCCTTCCCTATAAAAGGCCACCGCCACTCTCACTTCTTCAAAAAATTAAAAACAATTATTTTATTGCAATAAATAACCGATAAACTTACCAAAATGTCTTTATTACTCCTATAATGCTTCCCTTGGGTAGAAATAAATTCAATGAATCCTTTTGGAACAAACTAAAAGGAGTTACCTAATCAAGAGGTAACATATTCTCTAAAGTAATTTCTTTTATTTTCCCTATACACCCCCTTAAACTATATTTATTATATTATTATATAATATAACCAGTATAATCAATATAATATTATGTTTTTATGTAAATGTTTCATTCTAAACTTACACACACCTCCATCTAATGGGTAACGAATATACTGTTTCTGTGTACAGAAAACTACGGCCTCATCAAATGATGATTCTTCATTTTTCCATTACCACCTATCATGGTAGCCATGATGATGCAAAATATGTTTGTATATGATAAATATTATATTTATAATTTCTTTATTCTCATGTAATATTTATTTATAACAAAACTTTATGATTTCCATCTTATGTAAATATGATAATTTTGTTCAAGGAAGTGTGGACTACCACACCCTCAAAGCCATATGATTCATTCACAAACTACATTGATTGTATTAAGGATGATTTTAGTGAATATATATTATATATATGATATAATAAATCTAATTTAATAATGATATATATATACACATATTTTTCCTTTACTTTCTTTCTCTCCACACAACAATTAAACGGAAATAGCGTTCATGCATACGTACGGACTACTGTCTCCATGAATGATGCATTCCATTTAATGATTATATACTCTATAGATTATTATAATTCAAATATTCTGTAAATAAATTATATTTATATAATTTTTTACATTATATAATCATTATATAAGTATAAGTACCAAAAATATGACAAATTAAGACACATACAATGAACAAAGAGAATATTACCCAAAGTGAAACCTTAACATAGGATGGTAAACAAGTGGGTAATATATGGTCATAATTAAGAAATATATGGTATTATATATAATAAATGGTTATGTAAAATATTTATAATGAATTTATATTTATTATACCCGTGGTTTGAACGAGTACGATGAGAGTCAATACACAAGGTAAAGGGATTTCATCTCACTTTTTATTTCCATGAGATTCATGCAATGTTCTCCACTTTTTGCTTTTTTGTGGTGTCAGTAATGCCTATGATTGTATTATATTTATATTATACATAAATTTATGGTTATTAGCATATCATTTTTATTAACTTTCATTCATGGGGTTTATGTTTCAAAAGTTTTCAAATCGGTGAAAATGTTTTGTCTCAATTTGTCTTCTTTGAGGCTAATGTTTTGTTATGAACCTAAAATCATTTTCAAGGTGTATATACTTAAATTTTACATGTTATAACATGAATATAATTATTTTAATGTTACTTTAATATTCATTTAATTTAAGTTTCTTAAAGATAGAGCATGATCCCATGTTACCAAGTTATAAGAGTTTATTGAGACAATCTCATTACTTTTCGAGATTGTTAACGTTTATGATTCCTTTGATGAATTTTTTATGTTACTTCTCTCAAAAAAATTCATGAAGTTTCTTCTCCTTAAATTATTAATTCTATATTCATGCAGTGGTACCATTTTATACTCTTTGGTACATTAGATAGTTAATAATTTTTTTTAAGAAAGCATGATTTTACCCTCTCTTTGATCAGAAACATATGTTCCTTTAAACTATGTTTTATAAAAAGGGTTACCAAGAATATTCTACTAATATTCTATGATCATTAAAAAAATATTTTACCCTTTTTGTCCATTATGAATGTTTTAAAAGGAATCATCTTATCACTTTCTAAATGATGCAGTTTTATATCCTTTTTACTGTGCCAAAGCAATGTTCTTTTTACCTCATACGACATGTATGGATTTATCCATTACGAATTATTTGAAGCATTATTTTCATATTTAAAGTTTATTTTTTTAATGAAATGTTTTTAAAATATATTTTCATGCAAAATGGGTTTCAAAAGGTTTTAAATCTTCTTTTATATCTTTTCAAGGAAAATGTTTTTCAAAATATTATAAAACTTTTTTTATATGTTTTCAAGAAAAATTGTTTCCAAAATGTTTAAAAGATTTATTCATAAGTTTTTCAAATTATTTTCAAGGAAAGTAGTTTTCAAAATGTGTTTAATAACTATTTATAAGATTTAAAAATATTTTTAAATAAATTATTTTTAAAACGTTTCCATACTTTTTTTATAAGTTTTCAAAGTGCTTTTGATGAAAAAGGGTTTTAAAATGTTTTGAATATTATTTTATAAGTTTTTAAGGAAAAAGGTTTTCAAATGATTGAAAGTATTCTTTATAAATTATAAAGTTATTTTATATGAAAATTATTATCAAATGGTTTTATTTATTATAAATATGTTTTCAAAGAAGAAAGTATATTTTCCACACGAAATGTTTTTGAAAGATATTCTAAAATTATTTTCAATATAATATGACATCTGTTGATGTTACTCATTCCCTTAAAGGAAATTATCTAAAGGTTCCATACATATCCTTTATATGAATGGTTTATGCTTAATGTAATGGTATTTATGAAACTTGTTTCCCTTTCATGGGTTTTATGTTTATGAAATCTATTTATATTTCACGTGTTTTATGTTTATGAAATCATTTTATCTTTCTCGGATTTTATGTTTATGAAATCCATTTCTATTTTAAGGGTTTTATTTTTATGATATCCATTTCTCTTTCATTAGTTATATGTTTATGAAATTTATTTCTCTTTTATGAGATATTATTTTGATGAAATGATTATGAAACCAGTATATTTTCCATAGGTTATGATATGTTTACATGTTTATGATACCCATTTAATTTCATGGGTTAAGATATGATTTTTTTTATTTTTTGGAAAATTTATTTATAATTTCACTACGATATGGGTGGAGCCTATATCTCCCACCAATAAATTGGATAAATATTTATATCTAATGATATAGACTAAGATGGTCTTGAGAGTGAACATTGACTTCTAAGATGTACATGGGAGTGAATCGTGACTACCAAGATGGTATGAGGAGTGAAATCATGTTACTAATATGATTTTTGGAGTGAACCATCACTCCCGAGATGGTATAAGGAGTGAAATAATGATGTTAATATTTCCATGGGGGTGAACCATGAATACAGAGATAGTACAAGGAGTGAACTCATGCTTCTAAGATGACCATGGGAGTGAACTGTGACTACCAATATGGTATGAGGAGTGATCTCATGCCACTAATATGGCCATGGGAGTGAACCATAAGTACTAAGATGGTATTGGGAGTGAACCCATACTACCAAGATGGATTTGTAAGTGATGCCTTAATTATTATGCTGGAACATGATTACATGTTCACAATGTTTTGAATGGACCTGATTGCATGTCCACGAGTTTATGTGAGGGCCTGATCTTATGTCCTTAACATAATGAGTGAACATGTTTCTACTTATACATGTTCAAAATATTATATGATTTTGTCTCTACCAAAATTCCATGTTTTATTCATATGTTATGATTTCATGGATTATGTACTTTATTCACTTATGATTCATGTCTTATGAAATTACAATATTTATTATGATCTATGATATGTAGGGTATGATCTTCAAATGTTATGCTCAAGTTCAATTGTAACGACCCGAAATTTTGAATAAATCTTGTTTCCTAATTTTGTGTGTTTTTTTATTTTATTTTTATACTCAACAAAAATGTTTCATTTGATAACACGAGTATAATTAAAATGAGACCGTTGGGTTTTGACTTTTATATGACCATTGGTCAATATGACCACTGTAAACTAAAAGTTTCGATTATTTTCTCTAAATACAAGTAATCTCAGTTAATTAATATAGATATAAGATTTGATGGCCTCACCTAGTAGTCTTGGACCGATTGAAGCCCATCTAAGAGAACTTGGGAAGGAGGTAGCACCACTGGGCTTTGCTCTGGACCAAACCCAAGCTGAACTTCATCGTGTGAAGCTAGAACGGGATCGCCTTTGCGAGAAGTTCAAACTGATAGAAATTAATACTCGTGCGATGTTGGCCGATCCTCCCTTAGATTCTCTCACCTTAGCACACCTTACACTTAGGTCCTATGCTGGTTTGATAAGGGGCTATGTAAGGAGACCGTAACTGCCTTGTGTAATCCTTTGTTTTAAATAAATATTTTGATTTCTTCTTATGATGAAGTTTATAAATTTTCAAATGTCCGTATAAATATAGTATGCATTATTTTGATGAATTTTAGAAAAAGGATATTTTAAAAATGTTTAGGTAAACCTTAAATAATTAAAAATGTGTAATTATTTTCAAAAAATGATCTTCTACAATTATGTTCGGTACAAAATTTTGAGTCTAATAGAATCAACTTAATTTTTGATGAATAGTAAATTATGAATAGTGATTTTATACTTAGGATTAGTAATGTGACCAAATGGATTAGTAATCTCACTTAAAGAAAGTATTAAAATAAGCTAGGCACTTTGATTAAGTAATGCGATTTAATAAAATGGTTAAATAACGGTTTCATAAATTATTATTCAAGTATTAGTTTTTTCGGATGAATAGTGTTTTTTAATTAAAAATTTAATTAAAAATATTTAGAAAATTATTTTTATAAAATGGACTTCGTTTTTGAACTCAGAGCATCGATATTATGTTAAGGTAATTTTTGGGGATTTTTTTGAAAAAAATGAATTTTCGATGAATAGTGTTTTTTAATTAAAAATTTAATTAAAAATATTTAGAAAATTATTTTTATAAAATGGATTTCATTTTTGAAATCAGATCATTGATATTTGGTTAAGGTGAAATTTTGGGATTATTCCGAGAGTTGAATTTTCGATGAATAGTGAAAATACAGTTTTTAAGTTACGGGTGTTTAATGACATCATTAAATGATGTATTAAGTATGTAATCAATATGTTCGACTTATGAATAGTAATATAATGTATGAGGTGTCCCAAGTGGCCAATACCATGGGAAAATACCATGGGCAAGCCCATGGTTTTTCCAAAACCACTAATGAGGTGTCCCTTGGCCATTAATGCCGTGTCCCCTCACTTTCCCTATAAATACCAAGCCATCCTCTCATCCATTAGACTCCCCACTCTCCCCCAACGAAGTTCTGGTCTCATTACCTCCCAAGGAGTCCTCCCAAGGTGCCCAAAAGCCCTCAAGGTCCCAACCTTTGAGTTTTAAGAGTTACGTTTTAAGGTAAGGGATCCGACCTCTCTCTTTCTTTTCAAGAAATCTCTTTTATGCAATTTATTTTATGCTCCATGTTCTTATGTTAAAGGATGTTCTTTTATACTCCTCTTACTTCCATTTTCATGTTCATATAATGAGATATCCCCTATTACTCTCATTATTTAGTTTTATTATGTTTTTAAGTGGCGCCGTTAGGCTGCCGAAATTTTTGTAACAGATTATTTCTCCCTTCTCATTTTTCAAGATCTATTTTCATGTAAAGTATTTAAATTTACTTTTTATTATGTTGGGGTATGATCTCTAAATTTATCATACTGATCTTTTATTATCATATGATTAGAGACCCCATTTTATCTCTTCAATTCCGTATTTTGAAGTTTTAAGTGGTGCCTTTAGGCTGCCGAATTTTTAAGTGGTTCTTTCACCATTCTCCTTTTTCAAAGTTCTAATTCCATGTCAAGTCTTGAAAGTTACTTTTTATTGTGTTGGGGTATGATCTATATATCTATAAAACTTATCATTTATGTTCATATGATGAGAGACCCTATTTGATCTCATTAATTCATTTTTTGTTGAAGTTTAAGTGGCGCTGTTAGGATGCCAAATTTATAAGGGGTTCTTTCACCCTTCTCGTTTTCAAGATCTACCTTCATGTCAAGTCTTCCAAGTTCATTTTTATTATGTTAGAGTATTATCTCTGTAGAGACCCGAAGCTTAACGTACAAGGACATTACATTACTTTTTCGGAATACTTATTACATAACAAAAATACATACACAAGGACCGTAATAGTTTAGTGTCTTTGGAAACTCGGAACGTAATCTTCTAATCATGGTGAAAGATCTTCAACATCTCCCATAAAGATCTTCCTTTTTTTCTTACCTAAAACCTTTCTTTATATCCTGGGGAAAAGAAAACATAAAAGGGTGAGATCAAATGCTCAGTAAGGGTAAACAAAAGAAATATCAATCACATCATATTCATAAGAACATAACATTTTGGAAATCTTAACCTGCAAAAGAGAGCATAATTTCATAACATGGGATAAATCATAGTAGTGAAATGAAATCCCAATAATCCTAAATTAAAACATGAAAACTTTTTGCATACACACATAATCATATAGAATCATAACTTATTAGTCAAGACTCATTGCCAAGACTATCTTAGTGGACAAAGTCCATTTCTGAACCGAGTCACACTCGTTTCAGTCCGGTTTCACTGAACCGGTATAACCTACCATTCCAGCAATGTCTATCTCATGAGATATAAAATCTTTACCCAATGCATTGGAGGGAGATATAGGTCCCACCCATCTCATAATGATACCATTCTTATGTGTGCCACAAAATCATAAACCATACATCATAGTATAACCCATGTAATAAAAATGGGATTCTTAAACAACATGACATCATAAAACAATTCATATAAGATAAATGAATTCATAAAAATATAATTCCATCACACCATAATCAAATTAATGTAATAATAGGGATAAAAACAGAACCCTTTATTGTCTTAGATGGAAAATAATTTTGATAAAACACTTGAACTCCATTCTTGAGGAAAATATATTTTCTTCTTCAAAAAAACATTTTTCCTTTCTTAACATGTCATACAATTTTAAACTAAAATAAGTTGATTAAAAATAAAATTTAAAACTTGTAAAGGATGATTCTTGGAAATAATGTTTTAAAAATCCATTCATGCCGTATAAAAAAACATTCTTCTCATACTTTTGTCGGAAAAGTCAAAAAGTACCTCGTACGAAAAACGACAAAAGATTTCTTTCATATCTTTTACTAAAAACTCACCGAAGGGTAAAATTGGATATAAACTATTTTAGAAGGATATAAATATTACATATTGAGGAAACATGTATGTGGATGATAAAATACACCCCAGTAAATTCCAAAGTATAAACAATCTCGGATAAAAATGAGATTGTGATATTTCCCTTACCTTATGTCCGATATGCTTTGTACGTATGCGAAACTCCTATATAATGATTTAAATAATTTCATTAACTTATTACAGAATCATATTAATTGCTATGATATCATATATGATTCACTTATGACTTTATATTACCCGTTCTTTTGTAAATTCCATGTTAAAGAAGCGTTTTGGGTAAAATCGTTTCATTTATCGTAGGTGTTTGGACTTGTTGTTCTTGACATTATTATTACTTATATCATGATTTACTTACTTCCATAATATAAAACATGATTTATATATCATATATATTCAGTATATATATATATATAATAGATAGATAAATGAAATGAAACACACCGTTCATGGAGACGGTAGTCCGTACGTACGCACGCGCGGTGATTTCCTCTTTCCGTAGGATGGATAGAAGGTTAATTAGAGTTTTTTCATATTTATAATAACATATCAGTATATAAGAAATACTGATGTTATTACTTTATCATGAAACAACTAAATAAGTAGAAGTTGAAGAAGAAAGAAATTGAAAAAGATCGGTAATGGATATTACCTCTTTTTGACGTACCTTTTCTTAACCTCCACTTAAAGAACTAAGGATGGTCTTTGAAGAAGACCAGGACCTCTAGGATGATACTAGGGAAGTGGAAAATAGATTTTGGCAGGGGTGGTCCGAGCTTGAATGCTCAAATTGGTGTGAGGAGGAGAGGGAGGAGGTGCCCTTTTATAAGGGAGGAGAGGGGCACCTTAGGAAAATCTCAAAATATTATTTTATATTAAGGTCAAAGTCAGTTTATAATGGTTACAAAGGGTCTTATTTCGAAGATAAAGTGGGGATGGGTCGAAATCCTCTCATCCAATAGGATTTAGACAAGTTTAGGTTATTATTTTAACCTTATCAATTAGATTTAACTCTAAGTTAAATAATTTATCTTTTACCGTGTCTTTTTGTTTTCTTACACTATATGGTTAATAAACTTACTATATCAAGTCAAAAGAACCCCAAGTTGTTTATTATTAATATATATAATCTTATCTAAGTCATTTTCCCGAACCTTAGATTTTGAGGAATAAAATAACAATTAATAATATAATATTTGTTTTAAAAACTAATTTATGTCAATTTTGACACTATTTGGTACATGATTTTTATGAAATTTATAAAAGAATGATAAGTTAGAACCAAGTTACTTAAATAAAAAATAACATGTCATATTAACCTATAAAATTATTGTAAGTTATAAAAAGTCTCAAATTACATTTATTTGGTCATTTATAACATCAATTATGTCAATATTTCATTAATAAGACAATTACTTCATCATCTTTATGTCATAATAAATGATAATTATTTAATCCCTAAAAATTATAAATAAATTCCTATGATTTAGATAATTGTATTAGATTTCTTGAGACTATTAATATTCTAAGTTTCATGAAGTTTATCACTAGATTAAAATTATTATACTTATAAGATTTAAGAAAGTGACATGTTGTCACATTCTTTGGTTTTAATAATAATTAAATTATTTTCATTGACAAAATTTAATTAAATGAATCTAATCCGACCCTTAGGTGATATGGGTCGACTTTTAGTCATCCAATAGGATTTTGAAATTTGTTATGGTAATTTTAAAATATTATATTTACCCTTAATTACCCGATTTACCTTTAACTATGGTAAATAAAATTTACCGTAGTTACTATTCATAATTCCCAAAAATAAAAAGTAGCTTATTAACATAATTTGGATACACTGATTCCAAATATGGAATCCATTTTTCCAAATTCAATACACAAAAGATGTAGAAATTAAATTAAAATTAATCTCATTGTCGAAAGAAAATGGGGTTTTCTTTAAAACATTGCAAAAGATTGAATTGATTTAACCTAAGAATTCAAGGTAAAATCAATGCTAATGACATACATTATATTAAATGGTAAAAATATATTCTATTTATACTTTAAAACCATTCAATATTATAATTTAACCACATAAGATATTACAATGAAAAAAGTTGTTTTTAATTAAAATATGGCGTGTTTTTACTATTCATTAAAATATGAAAGTTATCGGAAAAATATCAAAATTTTATCTAATGTAAATTTTTATATCCTGATTCAAAAGAAGAATTTTATTTTGTAAAATTGAACTTATAAACATGTCAAAAACTAGATTTAAAGTGGGTGCGCCATCAAAAGGCGGCAAAACTGCATTTTTTAAAAAATACTTATTTTACCCGAAAAATTTATTTTGTTCTTATACCATGTTCTAGAAATGTGTAAGATGAATAATAATGTTATAAAATTAAAAATTTAGTTAACACTATTTATAACGGCTAGTTCATAACAATATTATAATAATATATTGTTTTTTAGTAAAACCCAGTATTGCGTACAACACACACTATCGAGGAAGGTCGCGATTGCGTGTAATTAAAGCCAAATCAGGGTTGCGTGTTGAGCAAGAATCCTTTGTTGTTTCGTATAACAGAATCCAACCATATTTCATTTATACATTGAATATATATATATATATATATACTCAATGTTGTGTCGAATAACTATTATCAAAATTGTGTGTAACACGATCCAAGAATAGTGTTGCGTATACTGAAAGCTAATACGGTGTTGCGTATAGCGCAAGGTAATCTTGGTGTAGCACAAGACATTGATGAAATTAAAAGAATATTTTCATAAAATCTCGGGGTGTTACATTCTACCCCCCTTAAAATGAATTTCGCCCTCAAAATTCATCGGGGTTATAAATGGTTTACTACTCGAAAGTTTGTTTAATAGAAACCCACATCGTAAAAAGGAATACCAAAACATGGCTTTTAAAAACTAAAGTATGAAATTTAACGGTTACCCAAATTAACTCATCACGGGGCTTCCACGTAGGAGAACATAGGTGAAAATATGGATATGGAAGAAAAATCTAACCATCAAGTTCTGATAGAGAGTGGTAGAGAATATGGCTATGAAAAAGCCAACAATCACAAAGCTATTGATTTGTGATGATCTAAGGTACCATCTGATTAATCGGATATAAGGGAACTAGGACAACATTTTTGGTTTTCAATATCATTTCCCTAAATTTGATGAATTAAAAGAAATACTTTCATGATTTTGGTACAATCTCACTGTTGTTCGTGAATTGAACAATTTCCACTTCATCCCTTAAAGAAATGAAGTTGAATTTGTTATTCGTGATTTGTTAGCATATCATGTGATAGAATGATGAGTCATTACATCTCTTTCAAACAAAAGGTTAGAAAAATTTATAAGTCCATCTTATGGTTAGATTAATCGTATATGGTTCCAAAAATGAACTTATACTTCATATATAATACCTCTTAATAAAATAAAACTAGTTTATACTAACCAAGGACTTCCTGTTGGCTAGTGGTAGGTGATAAAGGCCAATCGCACTTCGGTTGTGGGTTTGATTCCCACAACCTTGTCCGACGTGATGGGTTGTCGCCCGTCCTGCAGGATGTCCTTTTTCTAAAACTACATTACTATATCATCCCATCAATAATATCGAAAAAAGGTTATATCCTTAAACAATACTAACTTATGTCCAACATAATCCATTCCAATCTTTAGGCTCATCCAAAATACTTCGGTCCAAGCTCATAGTATAGAGAAAATGATCATGTGAATGCCATCATTTATCCCTCATATATCTTGTTCTTCACATTCCAGTCATGTGAATACCATAATCATGTAATCTCTTCAAAATGAATACCCATTGAATCTTAGTAAAAACATGAGTGATGTAAAAAGTTAACGCATTCCACATACCAAAAACCCAAAATTCTATATACTCAAACCATGATATAACTATTTCCTTATATCAGTCATGAGCTCATGAATACTATCAAACATTTAATTTTCTCCTTATCACTTCATTATGCGCATATCATCTACATTCCAAAAATATCTGAATACTCTTTCATGGATACTGGTACCATTAATCATACACTTTCAAAACTCAAGGAAAGACAACAGTGTAACAATCCTTAGATGTCTCTTTATTCCATAGTACCATGAGATTACTTATACAACATTACATATGATAAACATGTAATCATTCCACTTCATTCTTAAACCATTGACCGAGCTTCACCAATTCTTTCATCTCACATATCATTTGTAGTCTCTTCATCATCATCAACATAAATACTACCCATACGACCATACTGATTCTCTTCATGAGACTTTACCTTAGGGAATTGGTTTGCATAATGCCTGTACATTCCACATTTAAAACATTTAACCATTTTTGATTTCGTAGTAATACCATTATCCTCATCCCTGGTGTTAACTGAACCTTTTCCTTTTCACTTACTGGCTTTGTGTCCTTCTTTTCCACACCCAAAGCATCTTCCAGTTCCTTTGAAACATTCTCCTTGATGCCTCTTCCCACATGATTTACATAGGGGAAATTGAACTTTCTTTCCTCTATGATCATCATGAAACTCTATCTTTCTCTTGTTAGCCGAGTCAGGAAACTTACCAAATTTGAGTTTATTGATCATATCATGAGATTGCTGATTCGACATAATAATGATGGTTGGACTTCTAAATCCCATTTCATTTGGTTTCTCATGAAGAATATCATTCCATTGTCCATAATATCCTCCATTATCGTGAATCATCTTGTTTCCAGCCATTTTCTAAAACCCAAAAAGAATAGTGTTAGAGGCAAAAATCATAATAAAGGGGGAGTAACTTCAATATCTAACATCTTAGGTTAAATAATAAGATTTTTACCATAGTTCTAGGTCTATATCCTATACGTATACTTATGCTTAGGGACATCCCTAGACATACCTTAGAAATATCTCTAGGGATCTCACTAACGTTCTCACATCCTAGTTTCCAAAGGTTGACTAAACCTTTCCTCTGATACCAACTGTAGAGACCCGAAGCTTAAAGTACAAGGACATTACATTACTTTTGGGGAATACTTATTACATAACAAAAACACACACACAAGGACCGTAATAGTTTAGTGTCTTTGGAAACTCGGAATGTAATCTTCTAATCATGGTGAAAGATATTCAACATCTCCCATAAAGATCTTCCTTTTTTTTCTTACCTAAAACCTTTCTTTATATCCCGGGGAAAAGAAAACATAAAAGGGTGAGCTAAAATGCTCAGTAAGGGTAAACAAAAGAAATATTAATCACATCATATTCATAAGAACATAACATTTTGGAAATCTTAACCTGCAAAAGAGAGCATAATTTCATAACAAGGGATAAATCATAGTAGTGAATTGAAATCCCAATAATCATAACATAAAACATGAAACTTTGTGGCATACACACATAATCATAGAGAATCATATTCTATTAGTCAAGACTCATTTCCAAGACTATCTTAGTGGACAAAGTCCATTTATGAACCGAGTCACCCTCGTTTCAGTCCTGTTTCACTGAACCAGTATAACCTACCATTCCAGCCATGTATATCTCATGAGATATAAAATATTTACCCAATACATTGGAGGGAGATATAGTTCCCACCCATCTCATAATGATACCATTCTTATGTGTGCCACAAAAATCATAAACCATACATCATAGCATAACCCATGTAATGAAAATGGGATTCTTAAACAACATGACATCACAAAACAATTCATATAAGATAAAGGAATTCATAAAAATATAATTCCATCACAACATAATCAAATAAATGTAATAATAGGGATAAAAACAGAACCCTTTATTGTCTTAGATGGAAAATAATTTTGATAAAACACTTGAACTCCATTCTTGAGGAAAATATCGTTTCTTCTTCAAAAAAATATTTTTCCTTTATTAACATGTCATACAATTTTAAACTAAAAGAAGTTGATTAAAAATAAAATTTAAAACTTGTAAAGGAGGCTTCTTGGAAATAATATTTTAAAAATCCATTCATGCCGTATAAAAAAACATTCTTCTCGTACTTTTGTCGGAAAAGTCAAAAAGTACCTCGTACGAAAAATGACAAAAGATTCCTTTCATATCTTTTACTAAAAACTCACCGAAGGGTAAAATTGGATATAAACTATTTTAGAAGGATATAAATATTACATATTGAGGAAACATGGATGTGGATGATAAAATAAATCCTAGTAAATTCCAAAGTATAAACAATCTCGGATAAAAATGAGATTGTGATATTTCCATTACCTTATGTCCGATATGCTTTGTACGTATCTGAACCTCCTGTATAATGATTTAAATAATGTCATTAACTTATTACAGAATCATATTCATTGTTATGATATCATATATGGTTCACTTATGACTTTATATTACCCGTTCTTTTGTAAATTCCATGTTAAAGAAGCGTTTTGGGTAAAATCGTTTCATTTATCGTAGGTGTTTGGACTTGTTGTTCTTGACATTATTATTACTTATATCATGATTTACTTACTTCCATAATATAAAACATGATTTACATATCATATAGATTTAGTATATATATATAATATATATATAAATGAAATGAAACACACCGTTCATGGAGACGGTAGTCCGTACGTACGCACGCGCGGTGATTTCCTTTTTTTGTAGGATGGATAGAAGATTAATTAGAGTTGTTTCATATTTATAATAACATATCAGTATATAAGAAATACTGATGTTATTACTTTATCATGAAACAACTAAATATGTAGAAGTTGAAGAAGAAAGAAATTGAAAAAGATCGGTAATGGATATTACCTCTTTTTGACACGCCTTTTCTTAACCTCCACTTAAAGAACTAAGGATGGTCTTTGAAGAAGACCAGGGCCTATAGGATGATACTAGGGAAGTGGAGAATAGATTTTGGCAGGGGTGGTCTGAGCTTGAATGCTCAAATTGGTGTGAGGAGGAGAGGGAGGAGGTGCCCTTTTATAAGGGAGGAGAGGGGCACCTTAGGAAAATCTCAAAATATTATTTTATATTAAGGTCAAAGTCGGTTTATAATGGTTCCAAAGGGTCTTATTTCGAAGATAAAGTGGGGATGGGTCTAAATCCTCTCATCCAATAGGATGTAGACAAGTTTAGGTTATTATTTTAACCTTATCAATTAGATTTAACTCTAAGTTAAATAATTTAACTTTTACCGTGTCTTTTTGTTTTCTTACACTATATGGTTAATAAACTTACTATATCAAACCAAACGAACCCCAAGTTGTTTATTATTAATATATATAATATTATCTAAGTCATTTTCCCGAACCTTAGATTTTTAGGAATAAAATAACAATTAATAATATAATATTTGTTTTAAAAACTAATTTATGTCAATTTTGACACTATTTGGTACATGATTTTTATGAAATTCATAAAAGAATTATAAGTTCGAACCAAGTTACTTAAATCAACAATAACATGTCATATTAACTTAGAAAATTATTTTAAGTTATAAAAAGTCTCAAATTACATTTATTTGGGCATTTATAACATCAATTATGTCAATATTTCATTAATAAGACAATTACTGCATCATCTTTTTGTCATAATAAATGATAATTATTTAATCCCTAAAAATTATAAATAAATTCTTATGATTTATATAATTGTATTATCTTTCTGTAGACTATTCATGTTCTAAGTTTCATGATGTTTATCACTATATTAAAATTATTATACTTATAATATTTAAGAAAGTGACATGTTGTCACATTCTTTGGTTTTAATAATAATTAAATTATTTTCATTGACAAAATTTAATTAAATGAATCTAATCCGACGCTTAGGTGATATGGGTCTACTTTTAGTCATACAATATGATTTTGACATTTGTTAGGGTAATTTTAAAATATTATATTTACCCTTAATTACCTGATTTACCTTTAACTATGGTAAATAAAATTTACTGTAGTTACTATTCATAATTCCCAAAAATAAAAAGTATTTTATTAACATAATTTGGACACACTAATTCCAAATATGGAATCCATTTTTCCAAATTAAATACATAAAATATGCAGAAATTAAATTAAAATTAATCCTGTTGTCGAAAGAAAATGGGTTTTTCTTTAAAACATTGCAAAAGATTGAATTGATTTAACTTACGAATTCAAGGTAAAATCAATGCTAATGACATAAATTATATTAAATGGTAAAAATATATTCTATTTATAATTTAAAACCATTAAATATTATAATTTAACCACATAAGATATTACGATGAAAAAAGTTGTTTTTAATTAAAATATGGCGTGTTTTTACAATTCATTAAAATATGAAAGTTATCGGAAAAATATCAAAATTTTATATAATGTAAATTTTTATATCCTGATTCAAAATAATAATTTTATTTTGTCAAATTGAACTTATAAACATGTCAAAAAATATATTTAAAGTGGGTGCGCCATCAAAAGGCGGCAAAACTGCATTTTTTGAAAAATACTTATTTTACCCGAAAAAATTATTTTGTTCTCATACCATGTTCTAGAAATGTGTAAGATGAATAATAATGTTATAAAATTCAAAATTTAGTTAACACTATTCATAAGGGATAGTTAATAACAATATTATAATAATATATTGTTGTTTAGTAAAACCCAGTATTGAGTACAACACACACTATCGAGGAAGGTCGCGATTGCGTGTAATGAAAGCCAAATCAGGGTTGCGTGTTGCGCAAGAATCCTTTGTTGTTTCGTATAACAGAATCCAACCATATTTCATTTATACATTGAATATATATATATATATATATACTCAATGTTGTGTAGAATAACTATTATAAAAATTGTGTGTAACACGATCCAAGAATAGTGTTGCGTATACTGCAAGCTAATACGGTGTTGCGTATAGCGCAAGGTAATCTTGGTGTAGCACAAGACATTGATGAAATTAAAAGAATATTTTTCATAAAATCTCGTGGTTTTACAATCTCTATATCTATCATACTGATCATTTATTTTAATATGATGAGAGACCCTATTTGATCTCATCAATTCATTTTTTGTTGATGTTTAAGTGGCACCGTTAGGCTGACAAATTTCTAAGGGGTTCTTTCACCCTTCTCGTTTTCAAGATCTACTTTGATGTAAAGTCTTTCAAGTTCCTTTTTATTATGATCTCTATGTCTATCATACTGATAATTTATGTTCATATGATGAGAGACCCTATTTGATCTCATCAATCCATTTTTGGAAGTTTTAAGTGACGTCGTTAGACTGCCGAATTCTCATAAGAGAAATCTTATTTTTGTCTTCTTTTAAAGTTCTTAGTTTCATATGGTATATCATTAAAATTTTATTACCATGTACTCAAATACTATATATTCTGTTCCCCTACTATTTTATGTATCATTTTTGAGTGGGTGACCCATTTCCCCTCTCTTTTCAATGTTTTCTAAAACCATGTATCGTAGACGTTATGCTATATAGTTTTCGTCTCAAAATGCCTCCCTCTTTATCTCAAAATTATTTTATGTTATTAAGTGAGTACTCAAAGATCTTATTTCTACAGGGTTATTCACATATATATCAAAATGTTATATTTTAAATTCTGGTATTTACATACATGAAACCCGCTTTCCCTTTTCCGTGGGTTTAAAGTGACATAAAGATCATGTCTTTAAAGCATTTTTTAAAACGTTATGATTATGAAATGAAACCCATTTCTTTTATGCTATATGGGTTGTTTATGAAATGATTGATGATGATATATGTGGCTCACATGATAATAAAGACATGTCAAGGGTGCGCACATATAGCGCTCCAATGCATTGGGTATGGACATAATCTCTAGAGATGACCTTTTAGACTGATACCTTGGTGAATAACCTTGGTAATTTTTAATGACACCTTGGGGATGGACCTTGGTGAAACGCAATGATTGTCAACATTAAATGTTTTAGCCACATCTTTAAGTTATGAAAAATGTTATTTTTATTATGATATTCCACCTGATTCTTTATCATGCCTTAAAGTTCTTTTTCATGACATAGTTGATGTATCTCAAGTTCACATATTAAATGTTTCTCTTGTTTCCCTTACTAGGCCTTCTGCTCACCCTTTCTTTTGATGTATGTCCCCAAGTTATGAGATGCAGTAATGAACCTAGGATGAACATGAGGAGAAGCCTTTCAACTGTTTAAGAAGAATGTTTTATGTTTTCATGTTTTAAGTTCCTGGTTTCCAAGACACTAAACCTTAAAGATCCTCGGTTTTGTAAAATGTAATGAAAGTTTATGTGATAAAAAGGCGGGATGATATATCAATACCCTTTTGTTCATGTTATGCTTACACATTTTGATTATTTGAACTTTTTGAGCATCTTATATCACCCCTTTCTTATTTTTCCTTTCCCTAGGTTATGAAGAAAGGTCTTAGGAAGAATTACTAAAGGTATGGATATTTATGGGAGATGTTGAAGATCTTCCACTAGGATAGAAGATTATATTTACATGTTTTCGAAGACACTAAAATATTATGGTTCTCAGAAATGTCTTTTGTTAATGTATTGAATATTAATCTAAAATGATGTAATATCCATGTATGTCAAGCCTAGGTCACTGTAGTTGGTATCAAAGGAACATTATAGTTAAACTTTGGAAACTAGGATGGAAACACATTAGTGAGATCCCTAGGTATATTTATAAGGTTATATCATGGGATGTCTCTATAGATAAATATAAGCATGAGTCAATATATTGGAAAATATCCTAGAATTTTGGTAGAAGATATATTGTATGGTTTCCTAGAAATACGTATCTATCTAGATACTATAAGTGGATGTTTCTCTAAACAAAATGTACATAGGAGTAAAAACTCCGACAAGATGTTCCAGGACATACTCGGGGCAATATGGTATACGACAATTGTCCATGGTGTGCACCTGGTTTGGAACTCTCGGGGGATATGCTTTGGGAATTCAAAAAATCTTCACAAATCATCATGAAATATTTAAGTAGAGGATTACTATAAATAACATTAGATAATCCAAAGGTGTCATAGATTAAATAATAAGGAGCCATAATATGGGAATCCTATAAGTACTTTTTTATGATTATATGGTATCCTATTATGATAAATGTTTCTCATACTATGCTTTATTAATTTAGTTAATGGTGAGAATTAGAAGGAATAAGATTAACATTGAAAATTTCAGATGTGGAAATTATGGGTATTATGAGAATTTTTTTACCAAGTGGAAATATTATAAAGAGAATTAGGAAGGTGGTACGAGTAATTGTTATATCTCCGATGATAAAGAGACCACAAATGACATGTGAATGGTATGTGATGCTCTTCTAGTAATATTTACATTAATAATTAGAATCATGAATTTATTGAGTTTTAGGAACCTTAATACATGATTCATAATTTATATTCTTGGAAAAATGTATTAAGGAATAAGTTGATAAACAATAAGTAATGGTTTACGAATAAAGTTGCATGAATACAATATTTACATTTTGGAATTCAATGATTATGTTATATGAATAGTAAATTATATTAGTATTTTTAGTAAACATTTTTATTGAGGATTGAAAAGGACATGTTGAATAGTTATGAAGACATGGAAAAGTGATTTCATGGAAAGGTGATATTTTGATTAAGGAAAGGTAACCCTTAATTAATGACTGACATCAAGATATTGATGTTTTGATAGAGATATAATAGATATGAATAAGTAAATTAGACGGCATGGATTACCCTAGAACTAATTTTTGAAACAGAATTCTATGTCATCAATGATGAAATTTATAACTTCTTGGATTTAAAGAATACATCCAGTAATCATTTTAATAAGGAATCATGCATTTTTTCCAAAAGTATTTATGATAATTATAGTTATTACCATGTTTCAAAAGAAAATTTGATGAGGGTATTCACATGTTTAGAATATGAAAACCAAGAGCCACTTTGTGATATATGGGGGATCAATATTAAGCTGGTTTCATGAATTTCTTTTTAAATATTTATATTTTCATCTTTAGGAAGGGTTATGAGTTTAACAAAATTTGGAACATTTAAGTTAAACTTTAGATGAAGTCAGTAAGATTAAAGTGTTATCTCTTCATATGAGGATTTATTTATTTTGGATACCCTATTTAAAATAATTTGGTTTTATGAAAGCTAATGAAAAATGGGATGACATATTAGGGATTTAATGATCTGTTAATACTTTAGAATTGAAAAAGTAACCTTCCTTTTTAGATAAAGAGGTGAAGTGGATCAAGGAACAAAAAATGGCGGGGTTGTTCTGAAATCATGCAAGTATATCTTTTCACAAAAATTATTCAAACATAAGAAAAAGGATATTAAAACAAAAAATGTTGTCCTAGTACCATCATTTTTTATGAATCATAAGATCCGTAACTTCCTAAAAGATTTATGTTTTTTTTATTGTTAACTTTCTTCTGACCTTGTTCTCTATCACTCTCCATCAGAACGTGATAGTTAGATTTTAATTCCATGTCTAGGTTTTCACTTCCAACCTCTGTTCTCTTATTTGCAAACCTAGTTATATGTTACATTGGGTAACTGTTATGGTCAAAAATTTCCATTTTAAGGGATATTTTAGTTTTCATTTTTATAATGTGGGTTTCTATGAATGAAACTTTCGAGTATTAAACCTTTGATAACCCAAATGAACTTCAAGGGAGAAATTAATTTTAAGGGGGTAGAATGTAACACCATAATATTTTGAGAATTATTTTTTTCGAATTAATTTAAATTTTTGATATTTTTCATTTCACGTGACACTAGAAATAGTTATATATATAATTATATATATTAAAACCCTAAGTTAATCATTACTTTCACAAAAAATAATGACTTGGATTACACTACATTAAATAACCAATTAGCTTGCGCTACCTGCAACACCGACTTGGTGTATGTTACACACAACACTGTCTTGGCATACGACTTGGCATACGTTACCTGTAACAGTGACCCAACATACGATGCACACAACACTGGGTTTCTATGAAACATATTTTTTTATATAAAATTATTTAAATGACATAATTATAAGCTAGGTTTTAAACATAGTTATAGTAATAGTAACAATTAATTTTCAAATATTTTTTTAATTTTTTATATAAATAAAACATATTGACACTGAAGGATATGTTTTTTGATGAAGTCATTTTATGTTAAAAATACCATTTTCTTGAAAGAATCACTTTTAATAATAAAATTAATTTTAGACACATTTAAAAATTTAATTTTAAAAAATAAACTTCATTTTTGAATTCATATCATCTAAATTATCCTAGGTTAAATATTGGTGTTTTTTTGAGAAACTTCATTTTTTGATGAATAGTGAAAATACTGTTTTTTAGTTAAAAACTGCCTTTTTTTTAATTAATTATTACTATTAAATGATATTTAAAATATGTTTTAAGGTCACATTTTATAAATATTACACATATTAATAAAATATAATTCATTATAATATATTTCAATTTGAAATTTAATACAAAATCTTAACAAACTTTTGAACATTTTTCTATTTAAAAAACTCATTATTTCCCCAAACTAAGTTTAATTAGTGACAAAACCATAAAATTAAGAAACAAAATAATCTATACACTAGTCCAAATCAAATTCTTTGTCCATATTTCGCCCATACAACTTATATTCCTTACTATTTCTTTTTGTTATGACTTTATTAGGTAAGAAGATGTGTACACCTAACTTATTTTTAAAAATTCCAAGTGAGTCCTTTTTCCTCCCTATAAAAGGCCACCACCACTTACACTTACTCTCACCTATCAAAACTCTTATGTTAGTCCAAAAAATGTCCATTACACTTCACTAAATCCCTATCTTCCTCCTAGAAGTATTCCCTTCGTCATAAGGAAATCCAAGGAAGCCTTTTGGAACAAACCAAAAGGAGTTACCCAATTAAGAGGGAAAATCTTCTTTTATGTCCTTTATTTTATTTTATTTCTCCACCAACTAAAACTATATTTATTATATTATTATATAACATAATCATTATACAAAATATACTAGTATATTTTAATGTAAATGGTTCAAACTACACTTACACACACCTCCATATAATGGGTAATGAACATATTGTTTCTATGTATGGATGAAATATGGACATAGAATGTATGTTGGAAACTAAAATTAATGATATAATAAATATACTGTAATGATATATATATATATATATATATATTCTTTTACTTTCTTTCCCTCAACATGATAATTAAACGAAAATAACTTCCATGCGTACGTATGGCGTACTGTCTACAAGAACGGTGTATTATATTTGATACTTATATATTATATATATTATTATAATAAAAATATACTATATATAAATTATATTAATATAATGGTTTACATTCTATAATCATGATATAAGTATAAGTACCAACAATATAACAAATTAATACACATACAAAGAATAAATAGAATATTACCTGAAGTGAAACCTTAACATAGGATGGTTAAAACTAGGTAATATAAGGTCATAATCAAATCATATATGGTATTAGATATAATAATATGGTTCTTTAAAATATTTATATTATATTTATATTTATTATATAGGTAGTTTAAATAAGTATGACGAGAGTTAATACGCAATGTAAGGGGATTTCATCTCACTTTTTATTTCCATGAGATACATGCCATGTTCACCACTCATTCCTTTTGTGTGGTTTAATTAATGACTTTGATTGTATTATATGTATAGTATAAATAAAATTATGGGTATTAATATATCCTTTTTAAGAAATTTGATTCATTGGGTTTAAGTTTCAAAAGTTACCAAATAGGTAAAAATGTTTTGTCTCAATGTGCCTTCTCTGAGACTCAGGTTTTATTATACACCTAAACTCTATTTTGAGGTTTATATACTTCTATATTTCATGTTCTATCATTATTATACTTATTTTTAATGATATTTTATGCTTCATGTAATTTTATTTTCTTACATGGAGAGTATGATCCAAAGTTACCAAGTTATGAGTGTTTATTGAGACAATCTCATCACTTTTTGAGATTGTTTACATTTATGATTTATTTGATTAATTATTATGTTTCATATCTAAATAAATTATTGAATTTTATTCTACTATGATTATTAATGATATGTTAATTTATTGTCACCATTTTATAACCTTTGGTACATAATATAGTTAAGAAGGAGTTTTTAAGAAAGCCTGACTTTACCCTCTCTTCACTAAGACATCAATGCTCCTTCAAAACAATGTTTTAATAAAAGGGTTTCCAAGAATATTTTAATAATATCATATGATCATTAAAATAAGTCTTTACCCTTTTTCCTTTTATCAAAATTTTAATGTAATATTCTTTTCTCTTTCTGAACGCGGAAATTTTTTACCATTTTTTCCGTGCAAAAGAAATGTTCTTTTTACCTCCTACGATATATGTGGATTTATCCGTTGTCAATACATGAAATATTTATTTTTATGTTTAAAGTTTATTTTGTAAGAAAATGTTTTCAAAAGATATTTCCAAGTAAAATGGGGTTTAAAACATTTTAAAACATATTTTATATGTTTCACAGAAAAGTTTTGTCAATATGTGAACAAACGTATTTTATAAGATTTCAAGGAAAATTGTTTTAAAAATATTTTCAAGATTTATTTAAAATATTTTCAATGTATTTTCAAGGAAAACAATTATTAAAATTATTTCAAGAACTATTTATAAGTTATAAAAGTATTTTAAAGTAAATTTTTTTCAAAACATTTTCATGATTTATTTATAAGATTTCAATGTTTTTTCAAAGAAAAATTTTATAATTTTTTTGGAATCTTATTGTCTCGCGGCGAAGGGTACATGATCGGTTTTCATTTCTAATTAAAGAGAGTCAGTGTTGTTTAATCATTTCTATCAGGTTCCCTATCTACATGGCTTTTCATGGTCTCCAAAGGATTTATCCACAGAGCTAGAAACACCCAACGGTCCTGGTATCCAATGATCCATGGACCTGCTTTCCAAAGGTAGGCACTTGTTGGGTGATATGACCAACGACCCTTAATAACTCACATTGGTTGAGAGGATGGGAAATTGGGTTCATCTCACCCTTTTGGGGATAATTATTACCTATTCTGGGACTCTTTTATGTATTTAAGACATGTTTATATGTTCGCGAGTCTTTGGTTTATCCCCAAGCATAGTATCCATGGATTACCCTTGGGTTTCAAGTCACAAGTATGTGCAGGGATCCAGTACCATCTACATATGAGGTTTTCCATCCGACATTGGATTAAAAATTCTTGGGATGTTTGAGTTTGTTCAGACAAAACTGGTATCAAGCCTTATAATTGGATGCTCTGGATTTTATCATCATGTAGGGGGGACAAAGAGTGACTCAAGCATCTGGATCGAATCCATAATGCGGGATTCCTATGTATCCTTGTGAAAGGAATCATAATCCACGTAGTTCGGTGCCACTTAATTGGACACATCATACCTTTTAAGTTCATGTGATAAGGACCTAACCATATAGTTTAATGTAATGTGTTAAGGACATATAGGCAACAAGTTACTAGTCAAGGTTGGTGTGGGACTTACGCCAAAGCGGCCCAGAGGACCCAAGGGAAAAATGATTTCTTGGTCCTGGGTATGGTCCTGCTAGGGGCATAAGGACAAAGTATGATAAGGATAGATGGGAATCAGACTCAGATGTTAGGATTATGCCTCATGGAGGTTTCATACATATCCCAGTTGGTTGGGAATAAAAGTGTACATATTTCTGTAAGGTTAGGGATTACGTGTGATAGTTGCTTGTCAAGGGCATGATTGATAGCCCATATTGGGATATGGTTGTGGATTACATGTGGTTATTGGCCCAAGTTGGGATTGAACCTCCTAAAGGTGTCCTACGTACCTTGATAAAGAGAAAGGTATCAAAACCCATGTAGTTCATTCTGCCATTGTCATTGTATGGACGTCATGACCATCACAAATCTCTAAGCCCACGTAAGTTATTCTCGGTGTGAGAAACAAGAGAATGTGAAAGATTCAAAAAACCACACATATTTTCCTTACTAAGGAGAGACGAGGAAGACAAAGACATAGTGGGAGGGCTGAGACTGCAAGACATTCATTCCCCCAGGTGTCCAGGAGGGAACGAAGGTAGGAGTCGCGTCGGCGGAGGACATGGTACGGTGGTAAAGGGCACATAATAATGAACCTTCCCAGATGAAATGGGAAAGGCTATTTTCATCTGGAGATGATGGAGTGGGGATTTATCTAGGAGGGATTCCCTATCACTCTCTTTAGCGAAGGGGAGAAGTGCTCACCACTAGCACTCATTGAATGGAAAATCAAGAAGGATCCCACAATCCTAAAGAGTGGAGAGGCAAAAAGGGGCTCTTGGGCTCGGACTCTGCACTACCGTGGGTATGTGAACCTAGGAATGCTCCAAATGTCCGTTCAAGGGATGGGGTAACCCTTGGTATCCACCTACCTTGGGTATGTGAACTCTGTAGGGTATGATAATGCACCTGAAGCTTTCTGCATGCCGGTCTGGTGGCTTTGGGAGAGGCTGTGGCCTGGTGCTGATGGGTAGTCTACATAAGGGATTCTGGAGGGATGGACTAAATTGGAAGGTCTTTATATAGCTCAGGGGGATGGAAAAACTGAAGGTCTTGGTGGTTCACATGGCTATATTAGGAGTGGTTCCCTTTGCATAGGTAGGTGCTACGAAGATGGAGAGGTCATCTGTGTACCAGTTTGGTACGCGGACTGAGGGGCATCCCTCATATCAGACTGGTACGCGACTTTGGGTTTGGTTTGCGTATGAAAATGGTACACGAAACTGGAGTCCACTCGAGTAGTGATGGCAAGGTGCAGTGTCGGACAGGGCTTTTCCCACGTAGGAGGGTGCTACATGGTGCGTTGGATCGAATGAGGGGAATGGTCTCACTAGTTCGCGGGGAGTGCATTCACATAGGGTCTATGGTTCGTAGTTCACCGATTTTAGGTTTTTAGTTTACCAATTTATTTATGTGATCTTCAATTCTTAACAATTCATCCCCAGTTTATACCTGTTGCTGGTTCGTGAATCGAAACTTCGTGGTACATAAAATCCTAAGCTCCTAAAATCCTCTTTCTTCTTCAAAATTATGATGCCTTCTTTCAAAGAGTTAATCACCAAGAATATGATCCTCAATGAGACGATTCCTTTCTTCTACCCATTGAACTCCTTTTATAGAGGGGGGAAAGGGTTGTATCTATAGTCATGCATCACCTTTTTTGGAGGCCCATGATAGAAAATCTGGCCTATAGATGGCTTAGTCAACCTAAGGTTTGCGAGGTATATTGAATGCACCTCGCCTATGAACCAACTTGGTCATTGGGGTGCTTTGCGGCCGTGCAGGGCTTCACCTCCATTTTTCAAATGATGTGGTGTGTAGAGGGGGGGGGGGGGTGGGGGGGGGGGGGTCCACTTGGTTCGCTGCTGGTGTAGTTCATGACTGCAGACTGGTCTGACCTCACTTCACATGCCATTTGGTTCATGCCCGTGTAGGAGCTCCGCCTCTGTTTTGTAAACGACATCGTCTGTGAGTGCTACGGTTCGCCGAACTGGTCGTGTACCACTGATGATGAACTGGTACGTGGATTGGTTAGTTCCTTTACCATTTCTTATGAACATTTTTCATATTTTTCCGAAATTATTGATGAAGATTGGGTAGATTCTTCCACTGATTTTAAGGGAGTATCTTCCTTCCATTTTGTGGATTTTTTAGGACAATACAAATTCCCCCATTGAAATGGGGTCCAATCGGAATGAACCGGAGGCTATTATGATGTAGAGTGGTCTTGAAACTAGAGCGGTTTGTGGTAGAGAGATGGACCTGGTGGGGGACCATACCCATATAAATGGGTCCACAAAACTTTTCTTTTATCGAGTCCTTCGGCTAATGGTCCCTCATTCCTTACTTCTGTGCACCGCCTCTGCATACGGTTTCTTTCACAAACTACTTCATCTGCGAACCAGCTTCAACTTCTACGAACTGATCCTCATCCGCGCTCACCCTCATCCACAAACTAACTTCCCAGCCATGAACTAAACTCTAACAACTTTAAAAAGTAAGTCACTTGGGGCCGCGTAGGGAAAACTCTACGCAGTTCAGTGGTCCGCAAACTAGAATTATCCTTCAAAATTTAAAAATTTCATTTTGAACTTCACTTAAGTCCCAAATTATGTGAACCCACATAGGAGATTAGTATACAGTCTGTTGGCCATCAATCTATGGGCCAGGATGTTGCGGACCTCTTCTGCGTACTATTGTTTCACAGAATATGGGCATCGTGAACCAACTCTGAGGTCGGTACGCAGGCTATACTATGAATTCCATTTATGGAGATTTTAAAAATATTTAGACTTTTCCTGAATATTATCCCTTAGACTAAACCTTGGTATGGTTTCCCGATGTAGGAAGAAAACATGGTTTCTCTACGAGCTGTTGATGGTCCTGTCGCTACTTCCCTTTTGGATCTTGATCAATGACAGAAAGATATGGCCATCTCTAATGAGGATGAAGTTCACGTCGCCCCCTTGCATCAATCCTTATCCAATATTCTTACTGAGACTCCTCATGAATACCCATTTTCCAATATCCTACCTGCTTATGGGTTCGGACTATTATCTGATACATCAATCCCATCACCATCTTATGACAATCATCCTATGACCTGGATAATATACAGTACCATCCCTAGAGTTGGGATCTCGCATAGGGGACAACTTAAACAGAAACACATGGCTACTCGGTCCATTATGAATCACATTCATGTGTCCCCAATGGGAGAGCAACATCAACAGGATGGAGTAATTCATTGTCATCAGAGCATTGCGTGCAATGCCATGGTCAATGAACAACATGACTTATAACTGTATCGAGATCTTCAAGACGGAGGTGCGTTTAAGTTAGATTGGGGGTGGCCCTTCTGGGTTTTCCAGATCTGTGAGGAGTTCCAAGCTAAACTACGAACCATGGTAATGTATGAAGTTATATGGGTATTCTATACTTACACCCACCAGACTAATTCACTTTTCACATATCTCCTGAGTCGATGGAGCTTGGATACCAACACATTACACTTAGTCCATAGGGAGGTTGGGATTAGCCTTTAGAAAATATCAATGATCTCAGGAGCCCCCATCATCATAGATATGTAAAAATAATTACTACCTCCCCCTTCTACCTGGGATGATGATGAGAGAACTCCTCCTTTTGTGAAGAAAATCATGGATCAAGCTGAGAAGTTCTCCAAAGAGGTTTCTCCAAAACAAATCATCCCCTATCCCAAATGGATTGAAGCCTTTGCTACAGACACAAAATATGTGAACCATCCATGTAGGCCCACATCCTATCCTTCAATGGAAACCCAAAGGCAGGGGATCACCTACAGGTCAATTCTATAAGAGGGTCAATTCAATAGTTGGGGTTGGGATATCGTGTCAAACGTTGATCGACTGCTTCAACTGGAGGCCTTCCTTTCTATGTTTCTGAGTGGATGTTTGTTTCTTTTACAAGAGTTTAGTGGCGTATGGGTTTCCAACTTTGTTATGGAGGCACATCTGGCCATTGGAAAACACATCAACCTGGCCATTCTGGTATTGGTCAGGATTTATCAATCACTCGGCCATATCAATGAAGGAAAGCAGAAAAATCAGGTGGCTGAACCCTTCTAAATCCTCTGGGGTTGGATGGGGTCACACATGAAGAACTGATACACTTTCATTAACCCCTTATAGATTCTTGGTTCCGTACTCCAGCTATACCTACATTTGACTAGTGGGGTTATTCCCAAGGTATAGGATACCAAAGATAAGGTGGAACATCAAACAGTCTAGAATTAGAACCAGGTATCAAGATGAATAACTGGCTATGAAAACATTAATTTTTTCCCTAACCTTCTTCGACTGGTGTGATCATGAATGCTGGATCGGAGGACATTACCAAGCGGGGCTACCTCTTTTCCCAGAGAGAGGGTATCTTAGTGGCTCACATAGGTGGGGAACTTATCTACAAAGGGTATGCGCCCTACATATTCGACCATCAGTTCAGTTGTGTTCAAATGTTATGTCCCCCATCCCTCAACGGTGCTCACGAGAATTGACATCTAATGGTAGCCAGGCAGTTGTGGATAATGTTCACCTAAGAGGACACTGGTTGCGAGGTCAAGAATCCTAAGTTTTAATACCCTATTCTTTTATTTTCCAAAAACTATGCCGACCCCTGGGTGTAGTCGTACCCAGAAATCTAGTTGGGAATACTATTGACCACTATTTAGAGCTCCAAATTGTCAAATGGTAAGGGAAAGTGGAAGGAGGTTGTTGTGCCAACTCCACCAGGAAAGGTTCTATGGAATTCTATAAGACTTGTGCTCCCATGGAAAGTTTTGACACATTGGGGTGTCTCTTCGCATGCTATTGAAGATGCCTCTTGGGGTCAGCTAGCCATACCCATATATCTAGGATTCTCGAGGGCTTGGATCAATCGGATGAGTTCCAAAATTATTCATCATTTCATAGTCAATACCCCCATGCTCTATGGAAATATCTTCAGGGTAGGGAAGTGTTGTTTGGTGAGATGGGCTATATATCTGCACCCACTCATATTTTTTACAACGATGACCCAGAGAGGGTAAATCAGTATCTTCAAGATATTGAGGTTTACATCCATTCTCACAGAGGTTAATCAGTGTCAACCCACTGGGTTCAAGCCATGTTACAGTCGGTGACCAAAGCGTAGGAGGATAAAAGTGATCATTCATCAGGGGGGACGTTCATACTGGTGCTCCTACTGTGACTGAGGTAAGGGAATTCCCCTCCTTGCACTTTGTGTCCAACAAATGGGTGGTTCTTGAGAGTTCCATGTGGCACCTAGGAAGAAACCGCGACTAATGGCACCACACCATCTTCTGTTGCTACTCCACCCCCTCAAGTTGATTCCCCCAGGCTAGTCATTCCTATTACAGCTGCATTCCCATATGCGTGGAGGGTTTGGGATGACCTGAGGGCTAGTGGCTCTGATGAATAAGTCTGGAAGCTGCTTCAAGAGGCAACTTTCATGCTTCCAGGCCTTGGATCTATTTTTTCTCCTTCTTATGTATTAGTTTAAGAAGATCCTAGTGAGGTAGTATCATGCATAAATGACATGGATAAATACTTCCACTCACTCAGGAACTAACATTATGGGTATGACCTAGTGGCTCTAATGATGATACACTCTGAGCTATTTGTTACTGTGGAAGAGGTCATCTTACTTATATATACCCACCTTTTTCCTTCTGTATAGTGAAGATCCAAAAATCTTCTTGCTTTCCTCAGGAGATGAGGTGTCCCGAGAAGCGATACCTTCCCCAGAGTACACCCCCGAGGTACTACAACAGGTAAACATGCACCTTCGGCTATGGGGGTTGTTGGGGAAGGCTCTCCTGGCGTGACCAAGCATATGGAGGCAACCATTGTAGGCCCGACTAGGGTATTACCTCCTCTGTCTCCACCCAGTGTCTCGGGCGGGGAGTCGCTCCTTGGAAAATCAAGAAAGGTAAGAAGACATCCAAACTATTGGAGCATATCAGACAAGGAATCATGGGTAATCATTATTACTGCTTCTTTGTTTATCAAACCAAATTCATTGACGTTGCCCGTTATTGACTGTTTGTGTAATTTGGTGTAGATCCAATTAGTAATCAGGATGCAACTGACCAAGAAACTTTGGATCCTACCACTTCAATAATAGAGGAATTACTTGTGGCCACGTCTGAACATGGTCAGGGGGCATGGATTTCAGAGGAATATGATGATATAGATGTCCCTATTCTAATTTTGACAACTGAGAATTCGATAGAGGAGTGGAAACTGGCGGTTTAAACTTTCACTTTTACATGGTCTCTGTAGCTGCAAGGGAAGATGAGACACCCCTGTTGACAATAACTAAAGTGAGAAAAATATATTCATCACCCTAGGCCACTGAAAAAGATTATGATCTGATGGATTCAGCTACCCCAAACTCTATGGATCATGATCCAGTGGAAGAAGAGCTCACGAGAGAGGCTACTAGCCCAGATCTGAAAATCTTGGAGTGGGATATCATCTTGTTTACCGGGGGAACAATTTACATGAGCTTAATTTCTGTAGGAAATAATTTGGGGGCCGCCTTCGAAGCTGCTGGTCTCGGGCATGGCCTCAGGTCTTGGACACCTCTAGGGGTCCCTATGGCTCATTTATGGGTTGAGGACATAACATCATCTTCCACGGGTGGTAGTGGCGGTGAAGAGCTTGAGGAAACCAACACTTTAAGGATTGGGGGTAATCTTCTCAATCTCGTTACCACTAGCCCCATTTTCTTACCTTATATAGTTGGGGGGTACTTATTTGATTTATTTATTTTACGGTCTCTAGGGCCACAACCTCAAGAATTGGTGGTCAAACCAATATCCCCAATCTTATTCTTGACCACATTTTAGGATGAGGTTATTGAAGCATCTAAATGTACGATCAAAACTGGATCAGGTCCCTCTCTAGTGACATTAATCCATGACTATATTTCATCTTTCAGGAGTGATTCTGAGGATGATCAAGGGGATGTTTACTTCCTTTTACCTACTCGTCAGAGGGCATGGGAAAATATTTGAAGGCTGTTTTCTCAAACACCCCTGGCTGATATGCCATCCAAATTTCAGAGACTGCACAACCAGTTCATAGTGCTGGGATTTGATAGCTTTGACTATCTTGGCATCAATGACATAATTAAATAGGTGGTCGTTGCCCAGGAGAAAGTTGACGGACTCGAGTCTTGCCTTTCTACCATTGAAGCTGAAGCCTATCTCGCAGCGACCCGATAACTTCGTATGATGGAAGATCATGATCATGTCAGGGAAGTATCAAGGCTACAAAGTGAGATCCCAAGGAAAGGATCTGAAGTCAAGATGTTTGATCACAAACTACCATAGGTGGGTCAAAAAATGGAACAAATGACGCGAGAACAAGAGAGGATGAGTCGAGAGCGGGCTTGCGCTGTAGCTTCAATTGCCAAAGGGTAGTGGAAGGTAGAGGAGGAGATGAGGGTGAGCTCCAAGGCAGAATAAGAGGCTAAAGCATTGAGGGCATGTGTAGAGGCTAAGATGGCCACCCCACAGAATCTCCATCAAGCTATCGAGGATTCTCACCGAAGCTCGATACAACTTTTTGAGTCTTCTGAAAGCCTTATGTAGTAATCATTCCCTACCAAAAGAGGCTCCAGGTTATGAAGGCCCTCCATACCATTTTTGTAATAGAACAAAATATTCTTATCCTCAATAATTTTTCATTGTTTTATCCTATGATATTAATTAATTGAAATGGTTGTTGTATGAACAAAAATTCTCTAAACCTTAGTTAACCATAATTCAGGAAAATCAAATTGAAATGAAAATAACCAGTTCTAAATTTTTCATGGATATATGGATCCAACGAGCATAGTTTGACTATTTCTAGGGATTTATAGGAAAATCCTACAAACTGTGTGTCTCTTCTGATGAGACCCTAATTTTTTCCTAGGACCATTTACTGTGGACCTAGCAGGTATAGCTTGGATTTTTCTTAGGCCGCCCTTTGTGGGTTTTTAATCTAACGAGTTTTATGCCTCTTGAGTTTTTATTTCTCAATGCTTTTTTGAGGCCATAAAAGGTGTAGGTCTAGTGAATTAACACTTGGCTTTTTCCAAAGATGCCCTTTGAGGGTTTTCTACTTGATGAGTTTCATACCTGTTTTTGTGAGTGGTTTAAAGTCCCACAAACAAGACTATCATTATTGATATTTTAGGTCGAATAGTCTTGACCAAATTTGGTGGGGCAAGGGCTATGATGGGATTTTTACTGATTTTGGATGCCTTAATACCTTTCAAAAGTATATGTAGGTAATTATTTTACTCAAGTTTGAACAGCATGTATGGAATTCCATGGGTAATAGGATCCATATGAGCGTACAGAGGTAAAAAAAGCATTTCCTAAGGAGGACTTGCCTTTGTTAGATGGGCCATGGGCCTCATTATGCAAAGACGCTAAGGGCATGGTATTCTTGTACATACAAAGGTTCCCTTAAGTCAATGACTGTCCATTTCCAATGGCTGGGTAACTTCTTGGAAGTTGGGATTATGAAGGACACTAGGGGTGGCTCAAAAGGGACATGGTATCTGAAGGTTTTGGAGAAATCCATATCAATAATGGTTATGGATAGGGGACCACTCATACATATACTTGGTTATTATGAAGGAGGGTTGGAGTTTGACATAGTTTAAAGTCATGCACCTGGGACATTCATTCAAAATGGAATGGATTTCCCTACTTCTTGAGAATTCAAACAGAAATGTCCCACCATACTCAGATGTGATTGTTGAAAGGTTTGTAAACTATCGATCAGAGAGTTTTTGAATCATGGGATGGATATGAGGGATCAGAGGCAAGGCGACATTCAGAAATTAGCATTGCTTAAGGAAGACTATCCTTTGGTAGATGGGCCATGGGCTTCATTATGTACAACCACTTGGGGAATGGTATCAATAGTTTCAAAAAGGTTTCAGTAGGTCAATGGTTGTATTCTCCTGATATTCAAGAAACTCTAGGGAAGTTGGGATTAAAGACCACCAGGGGTGGTTTATGGGAGTTCAGTTCTTTCTAGTTATAGAGTCTGATTCATTAGGAGGTGGTGTCTTGACATAGGAGAGGAATTATGGGTTAAGATTTCCCAAGAATGGGTTCAGTCATCCCTCTCACATAGGTGTGAGAAACTGAACCCATGAAGAGTTCTTTCAAGACCATGTAGTTTGACATCATGTGACAAGGATGATCTCCATGGGGTTTAACATCATCCAGTAAAGGAGAGGGGAATTTTTTGTATAAATGTTTGTAAATGGGGATATTTTCGAATGTCTGGGTACTTGGACTTTGTAGTGTATTGTCATGCAGTATGAACGCACTCCGTGCAGTTTATCGTCCTGCTGTAAGGACGCGATCTGTGCAGTTTATTGTCATGCGGTAAGGATGCTGCTGTAAAGGACACTCTTGATTAGAATGTAACCAAGTCTGAATACCCTAACATTTCCATGACATGGGATGGATTCAGATAGTGTAAATTGTGATTTTGAGGCCTTTTAGATCAGGATAAATGATATAGAGGATCTGGGGTCGTTGAGCATATGGGGGTAGGAAGAGTGTCGCCTGAGGAAGACTTGCCTTTGGTAGACGGGCCAGGGGAAATCAATATACAGAGCTGCTGAGGGCATGGTTTTCATAGTAATGCAAAGGTGTCTACAGGTTGATGACCTTCCATGTATGATGGCCTTGGAGGTTTATGAGGATCCATGATTATCCGGGTCACAAAGTCTAATGTACAGAAAGTGTATTTCTAGTTATATTGGAGATATTAGGCCATAATTTTCACTGAATCTTAGGAAGTTCCCTGTACTGATTTACCCTATGTATGGGGTACACTTTTATTCCATGTAGTTTGACATCGTGCAGTAATGATTATCTGATCTTAGTTTAACAGTCTTAGAGTTCGGACCACTGTTGGATAATGCTATGGTTGCCTGCGGGATAATCGAATTAGAATTCTCTAGCATGCTCTGATCAGAAAGGGGGATGAGGGTGTAAACTATTATCCTGGGGTCCCTCGAATCAGGATATGTGGTGTAGGGGCTCTGAGGACGGTAAGCATACAAAGATATGAATAGTGTCGCCTAAGGAAGAGTTTCCTTTGGTAGATGGGTTAGGGGCGATCAATATGTAGAGCCATTGAGGGCATGGTATACATAGTCATACAAAGGGGTCTACAGGTTGATGAACTTCCATGTTTGATGGTCGTGAATGATTATGAAGATCTGAGATCCCTCATGACATGAAGTTTGGAAGATGGGGAGAGATGTGTCCAAGAATATGAGAGAAAACCATATTACAACTATTTATTGGGTTAAAGCAGCACAACTCTGCCGTTATGTTGTGGAAGCAGACTATCATAGTAACCATGGGTGGATGTGTAAAATAACTTGGTAGGGGCACCCAGGAAACATCAGGACATGAAGGGAACAAAAATGTAAACCATTTCTCCAGAAATTTTTGGATTGAAAAATATGATACGGGGGCTCTGAGGCCAGTATGTGTATAGAGATAGAAAGAGTGTCGCCTAAGGAAGACTTGCCTTTGGTAGACGGACCAGGGGTGATCAATATAAAGAGCCGCTGAAGGCATGGTATTCATAGTCAGGAAAAGGTGTCTGCAGGCCGATGCACTTCCACTTCTTATGGCCAGGAATGATTATGAAGATCCCCAATCATCCTAGTCATGGAGTTTGATGCATGGTAGGGATTCATACAAACGTTCAAGGAGTGTTATTTCCATGGTTTACCATGTATCTTGAGTGGATTATGGCTTGTAGCATGCATTTTACTATCGTGCAGTAAGGGAAATTTATGAGCAGTTTATCATCATGAGGTAAGGATGATTGTCGTGCAGTTTATTGTCATGTAGTAAGGATAAGGAGAAATTTTAAATCCGTAAAATTTAATGTCATGTGGTAAGGACAGTGTCAAACCGACTTGAAAATGGATTCCATGCAATTTTAAATCATGCGGTAAAAAGGAAGGTGAATTGACGTGAAAAAAAGGGCGACATGCTGTTTAACATCTTGCGATAAGGACGGGCTCTGTGCAGTTTAGCGTCCTGTGGTAAGGATGATGGTCGTCATTTTTTTCAGGGGTGTCTGGGCCAAGATACAAAAAACCTGGCATCACTACATATCCTGCTAGCGAAATATTCAAGCTAGATGTATTTCTCAAATCCATTGTAATTCAAAGGGGCTTCCTGTGCCAATCTGACTCATATGAAGGAGGGGGGAATTTTTTTCATGGTGGCTGGTCCAGGATACCGAAATCCTATAATCACTACGTATCCTATAAGGGTAGGAATCCATCCATATGTAGTTTATTGAACATGGAACAATAGATGAAGAATACTGAGAGATTAATGTTTTCTCTGGTAAAAACCCTGTCTCGTTATATAGTTTAAAGTCATGTGACTAGGACTAATTTATCTTAGTTTAGGGTCATAGAGTTCGGACCGAAACTAATGTCTTCTAAACAGTGGCACATGCTATGATTATATAGTAGAATCAATGTGAATGAGGCTAGGAGCCTCCGGCATGCACCTCAGGGGGTGATCCTTAATAGTTTGAGGTCATAGTACCAAGATTATTGTCTCTTAGTTTAGGGTCATAGAGTTTGGACTAGTGCGACACAATTTATTGTCATATCACAGGGATGAATTACTGTGCTGTTTAATGTCATGCAGCAAGGATGCTCTTCTATACAGTTTATTGTCATGCAGTAAGGACATTCAGGGCTTGAAATTTTAACATCATGCAGCTCAGATTATTTTTTCTCTTATGGTTACATGAAATATTTCTTCAGAAATCTAGTGTTTGTATGAGAGATGGTGAGCTACCCATCCATTGAGATCAGGTAATATGCTCCATTAGAGTAGACCTTGTGTATGATATATGGTCCCTCCCACTTTGGCTCCATCTTTGGTGGATTCTTTCTAGGTATCATCAGGGTCTGGAGGACCAACACCAATTCTCCTTTGAGGAAAGACCGAAGAAGAATCTTTTTATTGAAGGCTCGTGAAATCTGGTTCTGATATACTTCTAGGTGGTGCAAATTCTTCAACCGCTTCTCTTCCAGTCGCTCCAATTCATCAATTCTCTTTTCTGCTTGCTCATCGTCGGACAATTGATCACAAATGGTAATGTAGACTGACTACAATTGGAGTTTAATGGGAATAACTGCTTCTGTTCCATATACTAATGAGTATGTAGTATCCTATGTAGCGGTGCGAGTCAAGGTTCAATAGGCCCACAAGGCATGGAAGTGTTTTCCAGGCCAAGTATTCTTGTCTTTTTCCACCATTTTCTGGAGTATGTTGTATATGGTCTTTCTGAAGGCCTCTATCTATTAAATGGCCGTTGTGTGGTAGTGGGATGAATGGTTGGTCTTGATACCATATTCCTACTATAGTTTCTCCAATTCGGAAGATAAGAAGTTGGTGTTGCTGTCCGTCAGTATCTTATGATGGATACCAAATCTAGTGATGATATTCTCTTTCATGAAGCTGGCGATGCTTCTTGCCCTGACTTCTTTAAGGGGAATAACTTCTGACCACTTGAAAACTAAGTCGGTCACTGTGAGAGTATATTTGAATTTTTTGAGCATGGTGGGAGGATATGGTCTCATGAAGTCCATTCCCTAGATGGAGAATGACGAGGAGTACTCATCTTGGTGAAGTAGCTCTAGGGGATTATGAATGAAGTTGGCATGAATTTGGTAGGAGTGACACTTTTCGGTAAAGTTGACACAATCCCGTGCCAGGGCAGGCCAATAGTATCCAAGCCTTCAAATATAATGAGAAATATTGGATCCCTATTTATGTGATCCACACACTCTGACGTGTACTTCATTAATGATGGCATCAGTCTCTTCTCCATCAATGCATCTAAGAAGGACTCCATCAAAGACTCATTTGTAGAGGACCTTCTGTTGGTTCGTGTCTCCATGTAGGACAAAATTAACTGCACTTATCCATATTTTATCTCTCTAGCACTATCCAATGTAAGTTCTCCCCTCTGAAGGTCATTCATAATGGTGGTCATCTAGCCAGTAGTAGGATCATATGGACTAGGGATAGGGCTAACTTCATCGATTTCTTTGATGGTGAGAAATGATGATAACTGTTTCATCCCGGTCTGGGTTAGCTAGGGCTATGGACGCATTGGAAGACGCATCGGACTAGGCATTTTTAGAATGGGGAACATTGGTCAATGTTGATTTTATGGAGAACTCTTCCATTAATCCTCATACATGGTCAAACAGGGCGATCAAATCCTCCTTCTTAATAGCATAGTAAACATTAACTTGCTTGATGACTAGTTCTGAGTTTCCTTTTACCTTAAGGTGATGCACTTGCACCTGGAGTGCGATCTCTAGACCTATAATGAGGGCCTGATATTCCACCTCATTGTTTGTACATCCTCTTGATAAGAGGAAGAAATATGGAAAAAATTTCTGCCTATGGATATGGGTATGACTCCAACCCCACTTTGTTAAACTTGGGGTCTTACATTATTTTACCTTTTGGGATTTTGGATACACCATAAAAGTAAATTTCCCACATTCGGGAGACCTTTGGCACAAAGAAGATGTCTTCATCGAGGAGTTTGACATCTGATGAGGCGCTCTCTATTGAGGGATGCTCTACCAGAAAATCTTTCAACGCTTGACCCGTGATTTCTTTCTGAGGCAAAAACCGGATGTCAAACTATTGTAGGATGACTGCCCATCAGGATAGGTTTCCAGTCAGCATTGGATGGATGAGGATGTACTTCAACGGATTACTATGCGAGATCAGATGGACTTCATGATGATATGGATAATGTCACAACTTCTGGACTGCGAAGACTAGAGCCAAACAACTCTTCTCAATATTTGAATACCGGGACTCAACATCAATCATGTTTCAGCTAAGATATTAAAGGCTGTTTTCACTTTCGACATCCTTCTTCTGCATGAGGAAGGCTCCTAGTGACCACTCTAAGGCCATCACATGCTGGATAAGTTCCCTTCCTTCAACCGGCAGCATGAGAACTGGTGGAATCAAGAGGCACTGCTTGAGGCTGTCGAATGCCTCTTGGATGTCTTCTGTCCATTGGTAGGTAACTTCCTTCTTCATCAACCTCGTAAAGGGAAGATATTTGCCTATGAGGTTGGCCATAAAATTCCTAATATAGGACATGTGTCCTTGGAGTCCTCTTATCTCAGTGATTTTTTGTGGAGGTGGAAAACCAAGGGTAGCCTTTGTCTTATCAGGGTTGATTTCGATGCCACAATGGCGTACGATAAAGATATGAAATCTCCCTGAGGTAACCCCAAAGGAGATTTTCAAGGGGTTCATCTTCAGGCTATGTTTCCAAAGTTTGATAAAGATGTTTTCAAGGTCTAATAGGCGATCTGAGTTCCATCATGATTTGACCACCATTTCATCAACATAGCATTCAAAGAACTTCCCTAGGAACATCTTGAAAATGTGAGGCATGGCATTTTGATATGTGGCACTAGTGTTTTTCAGGGCCAAAGGGAATGACCTTGTAATAATATACTCCCTAGGCAGTCCTAAAGGTAGTGGATTCTTTATCATCTCGGGCCATTCTTATTTGATTATATCCAAAATAACCATCCATGAAAAAGAGATCCTCATATCCAGCCATCACATAGATCATTAGTTCGGTTATCAGGACCAAGAAATCATTTTTCAGGCAGTGCCGATTAAGATCTCTAAAATCAATGCGGATGTGGATCTGTCAATTCTTATTTTTTGACGGGGAAAATGTTGGCCAACCATATGGGATATTGTACATCCCTAATGAAGTCTACATTGATGAGATTGCCTACTTTAGCCTCTATCTTGGCCGCATGTGTGGGGTGCGTCATTCTGGAGGCTTTCTTATAACCTCAGTGATCTTCTATCAGGCCTAGGTGGTGTGTCACTACCTCAGGATTGAGTCCTAGAATTTCTATGTAATTCTTGTTGAAAACATCTCGATGCTAGATCAAGAAATAGGTATATAGCTCTTGTTCCTCGGAAGACATGGTTGCACGAATGAGGGTGGGTCTCGAGTATTCTTCGGTACCTAGGTTTGTTTCCTTGAGTTCATCAATAGCGGTAGAGATACACTTTTATAATTGAGGAGGGGAATCTCTAAGGACCTCTCCCTTGTCTTCCCCCAAATCCTCCTCTTCTTATCCTTCTAATGGGGAGAGATCTCATTATGTGGGATCTCCAGAGTTCAGAGGCAAGATGTCCCATGGACACTCTGTGGCGGAAGCAACTTCCTCTAACTCAATTGGTTGTGAGGAAACCTTTGGAGAGGGAGAAGCATGGGGGTGACAAGCATCTTGTCCTTATTTCTCTTCAGAGAGTGCGGTAAGGATATCTTGAGATTCCTTGAATGGGGTATGGGAACCCTTGCTCAAGCATTCCTCCTCAGATTGAGGGTCAACATTTGCTTCTGTGTTGTTAGATTCAGCTGTCATGCCTAAGATCATGAGAACAAATGAATACATGTCCGAACTCAGATTCCTTCTCCCATCATGGTTTATGGGCAACACGTACTCTTCAATGAGCTTCTTGATGGGGTCTTCAGAACCACTTACATACCATTTGGTGTAGGGACCCAATCAATACCATTTATTGAAGATGCCTTCCCCTTTTGCTCGTAAAATCTAGCATCGATTTAATGAGACGTGGAGAGATCTAAAGGGTCCATATCAACGCACAATGTCCCACCTTTTCCATTGACACAATATTTTACACACTGGTGGTAGGAGGAAGGAATAAACATGTGTTGATGCAGCCATGGCCTTCCTAACAGGGCATTGAATGCAGTGTTTTACCGAACCACCAAAAACTCTAAATGGGCCACAAGGTCTCCAAAATGGGTTCTGAGCTTAATTTGTCCCACTAGCTTCTGTTCTCTCTTGTCATAACCCAAGAGAGTTATGGTTGAGGGTGTCTGATTTCCTCATTGTAGCCCAACTTACAAAGTGTTGGCAGTAGGAGAAGGTTGACTCCAGAGCCATTGTTGATGAAGAATTTTCGGACTTCCACATCATTCATCATGCCAAACACATATAGGGGTTTGATGTGTCCATGCATAGTGGAAGATTCGTCCTGATCGGTGAAGTAAATCACTACATTAAATTCATCTAGGATATTCTCTGTTCGATATATCCAGGAGGCAACAACATTGGCTTGAAATTCCTAGGGTCTGAGCAGGGCTTCTATGAGTGCATCCCTGAGGTCTGCTGATAAACTCAGGGCATCCAGGATTGATAGCTTAGCTAGTACTGAGGATATTTGCTTTAAGATATCATACTTTTTCTCCATAGGCTGACATTTCTCCATTTGTGGGAGCTCTTTAATGGGAACATTAGGGGATGGATCATGAGATGAAGAGGGACCAGTTGCAGGGGAAAGAGTTGGTGGTGCTCCTGTGTTTTGGGGACCTGACATATTCGGTTTACTTATGAGAGCAGGGTGGCTAGACACTTGTTCCTACTCTGATGGGTATCACAGAATAATGGGGCCAGAGTGGTTGCTTATGGGGGCATGTTAATATTCTTTCTCTTGGTGGGTCTGTTTAAGGGATCTCTGGTGATTTTCTAAAATATTGATAGTTTTAGATGGGGTATAAACATAGGGTTGGTTCTGTAAATGATTGCATCTGCCTTGATATCCCCTACATCTGTGATTCCTCCTTCTGGTCCATTGATCGGGTGTTGGGGATTCAGGTTCATAACCATACTCTTCTTCATAGAATGGTTCCATTAAATGGAAAATGTTAATGGAACCAAAGATTAATTCCTCGTTTGAAAACAGATTATCCTGGTAGGCTGCCTTCGATGGTACCGTTTGGCGGGTCGGTGTCCGCTGTTTCAAGTATGACGGCATGATACCTGAAAGTTTCAAGGATAGCTTGGGCCCTATCACAGACTTCTCCTCTTGTATAAGTTTCTTCCATCTGTGATTACACATGTATTTCATGATTGTAGAGTGTTGTGGGGCTGAGGACGGTAGCTTTGTTTCATTAAGAACTGTTGGATGCTAAACTGGTTCTTGAAATTGAGCTTGGATTATTCCATGAGCTCTATTTACCATCTTCCGATTCATCCAACCCTCAAATTTATGCTCTCTTTTTCTAACAACTTTATGCCACTACTCCTCCTTATATGGGTTGGTGGGATAAACATATGCTACCTATGTTTGGGGACATCCTAGCTTGACCATACCCAAGTCCACCATCATTTGTAGGAGGTGTTTGAAGGAAAATCATTCCTGAATATTGTGTCCCAACATCTGATTGTAGGGACAATAATATGGTTAGTTGTTGAGGCCAACTTCCTTAGGCTTTCTTGGATCTAGTAAGTGGAGCAAGTTGTAATTAATGGTGGCTATGAAATAGCCGTGGACTTGGTCCTCTTGGAACAAGTAAAACATATATCTTCATTTCTCAAATTGGTTTCTCTGAGGTCCTCTTTGATTATCTCATTGGGTTAGAGGCAGTCGTTGATATGCATGAGGCCTTTGGTGATTTGGCAGAGGACTAGGCAGTGGAGCAGGTGTGGGGGATAGCTTGGGAATGACAGAGGATGCTTTAGCTCTACCTTCTCTCTTTTCCGAAGCCTGTGAGGCTATTTGAGACTTGAGGTTAGTCCAATACAAGGATTCTTTGATTCTCTGGGCAATAACAGAGAAATCCCAGAATTCGGTGGTGTATTTCATTGGTATGAGTGGTGTTCGCAACTCATATCGGATTTTTTCTATGCATATAGAAAGAATCTCATCCCAGGGTAGTGGCATGTTTAGTGTGTAGGTTAGACCCTTCCATATGGAGATTATGTTTGAGACCCTCTCATTCTCCCTCTATTTTCAATTCATGAGGTTGCTAACCATCGTCTTGGGTAACGTTGCGCTGAAGTGGAACAAGAATTGATGCCAAAGATCCTCCCATCCTTTTATTGACTGACCTGGGAAACTTGTATACCAGACTAAGGCTGAACCTTGTAAGGTTCTCACAAATAATCTAAGTTTTACTACTTCTTGTTGTTCTGGAGTTCCCATCATAGGGTCGCAATAAGACATGTAGTGCATAAAATGTTGTTCCATGTCACCTGAGCCATTGAATATAGGGAATACATGGCTCCCAAAATTCAGTAGAGGTGGCTTTTTTCTCACCCATTCTGGGTATGGCTTTCGCTCTGGCTGTATCAGAGCATGCCAGTATTCTATTTCTTCCAATCTAGCTCTCAAGGCTTTGATGGTGTTGGAGAGACCCTAGTTTACATCCTATTGGGCCTGATCTTGAATGGGTATAACCTGGGGTACTACTTGAGGTTTTGGTTCAGCTGGTACCTGAGGCGCATATGCCATATGGGGTACCTTCAGAGGATTTGTATGTACTTGATCTGGTTGCTTCATGAGTTGAGGGATGTCTTGGCATGCTTTTGAATCCAAATTCAGGTAGTTGGACAGGCCAGGTGCAACCCTGGGTGGGGGGCCATACTTTTTTTTTTGTTTTCCGGGGAAAACCATTGTTGTTGAGGCACACCTACTGGAAGTGCGTACTGTGACTCATCTTGGGGGATGTAATTGGAAGGAAAGTTCCTCCAGAGTTGCGCAACATTAATCTACCTTAATTCCTTCATTTCCTCCTCCAGCCGAGAGAACCTCTCTTTGAGTGTGAGAGGCTCTTCGGTGTTGAGAGGAGGAGGTGAGTTTAGAAAAAACTGGCCTTTTTCCCTATCTCATGTACGCCTACTGGATCATTTTTAATTACAACCTAAACGAAACCATATTATCCCGATCCATATAGATTTACATCACCTTTAGTTTCATCCGTGGGGTTAACATCCATGATGCTGACAGATTCATAATACAGGTGGGATGGGGTGTCATCTTCCAAGTAGGGAGAGGACCTTCTACGCCTTATACTGGTTTCCCCCATTCTATCCTGGGATTGTCTTTAGGTCTCTTGCTAAAGGGTGATGTGAAAGGATCCTTGTTGTGACCTTATGGAATGCCTCCTTCTTGGAGGGCATGATGTTTCAAAGGATGGGACTGGACATGAACCTCCTCTTATGACTATCCTCCCCAGACGAGAGAATATTGATTCTCATGGGGGAGGTTTTTTTTGAGGTAAAAATACCCCCAGCACTAGGGGATGGTGTTGGCTCTATTCCTTGGGTGTTGTACCTATTCCCATTTTTGTTGGTCTTATGAGGGCATTTATTGTTAAAAATTCCCCTAGCCCTACAGGCTAGGGTTGGTCCTGTATTGCGGTAGCTACTGCTACTACCGATTCCTTCCTGATCTCACATGATCCCATTCAACGGTGAGCCAGACCTAGTGTCGAGTTCACCTGTGAATTAATTATCTCTAGGGACGAAAACACTAATCACTGATTGGATTTTCTTAGGTGAGAAGCCTACCAAATTTTCTCGGTAGCTAGATTCAAAAGTCCGTGAATGGATCTCTCTCGTCGGGTCTGACGCTTTTGAGACTTACTCAAGGCATGTTTCTGTCGGATGTTTCGCCTCTCCTGAATAGGGTCTTTTTTTACTACCATCCCGATGTGATGGAATTTCAAGACCTTACACCAAACAGGTTCTGATCGATGACAAGTGGAGTGAAATTCAGAGCCCCATGTTCTCCCCTTGTAGGAATATAAACTCTCGTCGAAGCGTCATCAACAAGATGACACAATTTTTGCAGTGAACAGAGACATGTTGACTCAAGGTCCCTATTGGGCCTCTTTGATTGTGGTCATCGCTCCGATGGAAGGGAATCCATGTAAATGTGATACAGGATCTCTCCTATTGTATTGACATGATCTACATACCCATCATATGGTTGGAAGTTTAATTTAAACCAGAGAAGGGTTGTCCAGATATTGTAGCAGATGTCATGTGCGCTTCATTCTGAAAACTCTCCAGGAATGTTGAATTGAGAGGTGTCTGTGGGATAAAACATTACTGGTATATCATCCCTAGACAACTATTTCCTTAGGTTCAATACATCATCATGTGCCTCTGCCAGCGATTCCTCTACTTGATTAGCCCAATTGAGACGCTGTTTGACAGTATGATCTGAGGTAGCAGGGCTGGTAGGGATCAAATTGTTATGTGGGTGGATCTGGGGTAGCTCAGAGGATGAATGTGGTCCTAGAATATCACCTAATAGAATAAGTATTTCTTTGATATTTTAATGGGAATCTGACATGATCGAATCCATCCTTATGATTTCCTCAGCATATGATGGATTTTCTATACTTGATTCAGTAGGGGGAGGGCCTTCCTGTCAGTATGACATGTCACCACGGGGAGGACCTCTGCAGTTGGTGCTGTAATGGTGAGGAATACCATTGAAGTTTGAAGTCTGACTACTATAAATAATTCTGTAGTGAATACCAGGGGAGGACCTTTAGAGTGGACTGCAACAAGGGGAAGAAATTCTTACTGTTAAAGGCCACTGTAGGAAGGGCCTTCGTAATGGCTATCATGGTGGCGCAGATGACCATCTTGGTTTGATGTTCAGTGTGAATCCTGGAGAGGGATTTCAGGAAACACTGCTACTGGGGGAGGACATTATGGTTACTTAAAGCCATTGTGGGTAGCACCTTTTCAATGGAAGCCATGATGGCGAGGACTACCATCATAGATGTCGTGATATTGAGGACTACCATCATAGCTTATGTAGGGAGAATATCTATGGGGCGCACCCTGGGGAGGGCCTTCTAAATGTACTATAATGAGAGGAGGTCCTTCTCATTGCTTGATGCCTCTGCAGGGAGTACCACTTCAATTACAGTGGCGAGGACTACCACCATAATCTGATGCTTGGCTGCATGAAATATTATTACAATGTAACCACTAGGAAAAACTTCATGGAAGGTCAGAGAAAGGGGAGGAACTTATTTTCGGGATGAGATGTCACTATGGGGAGGACCTCCCCAGTTGTAACAATGATGGAAAGGACTACCATCATAATCTGTGGTCTCACTGCAAGTAGAGTGTTTGGAGTGTATACCTTGGGGAGGACCATCAGGGTAGACCGAAGAAAGTGGAGGAAATTCTTATTTCTTAATCTTCTGGTCAGGAAGAGGGCTTTCATGACTCTCATCAAAAGAGTAACTCTCATTATCGATCGTTATATGGCCATGAGGGAGGCCCTCATGGGTGCTCTGGGGAGGACCTTCAGAGCCGCTGGTAGCATCATTGCGGGGAGGACCTTTTTAATAGCTACTAACAATCCCATAGTATGGTAATGGGTTGGCAGGATTCCAAGATTTTGAGACATGTTTAGTGGCATCGAGATCCCCAGCTTCTAGTAGAGTGGATTCACGAACCCCCTCCTTAGTTTTCAGCTTCCTTCGGCGTGTTCCAGGCGCTCTCTTGTGGGAATTGGAGACTATCTATTGTTGATAATGCCCGTCACCTCTGGGTCCCTATCTAATTGGGTCCTATGATGCTGTCGGGATATGCTGATGGACATATTGAGTTTTGGAAGGGATATATGCCTACCTTGGAGCATCCACCGTGGTGGACGGGTGTTCCCCAGTTTGAATGGGTGAGTATGCTCGATCTGGTTTCCCATGTATCGCGAGATATAACCAACAAAACTCCTGGGAGAAAGCAAGGATGTATATCTACTATGAGGTGGCTCTCTCATCTCTTAGATGAGTCACCTCAATTGGGGAGACGAGCTCATGGGATTGTGTCCTTGATATTTCCGCAGATGCAATTACATTCTGGAAAGTCTGCAAGATATGATCATGGATCGATACCTTCTCTTCCATTATTTTTACGATATGTAGAGAGACATCCTTGGATGGAATGGGTATGATGTACCATTCTATTATTAGAGTAGGAATGTTCTTCTCTAGTCCTCCAGTGGTCAGTGGAGATTGACGATTCTTCTGTGTTGGGGCAGGTGAACGAGTCTGCCCCTGTGCTGGGATATTCCAACTTACATCACCATTTTCCAGCACATCAGTATGATGGACTTTACTTGCATCCATAGGGAGATGGGCCTGCATATGTTGGTGTACCATCATATCGAGTCAGTGGAATCTATTGGCAAAGAGATGTTCCTGCCTGTTTATCGCCACCATATCGGGATGGCGGGAGTCAGGAGCATGTACGAGGAGTTGGTCCTATAGGCACTAGATTTCCACCATGTCTGGTTGGTGGGCTTCATGATCCCGAGAAGGGAGAGGCACCTACCAGGTAGGTTCCATCCTGTATGGGAAACATCCTTGAAGAGGCTCAGTGGGGATGCACACCTTCTCGTGGGAATCCTCCATGTCGAGATGGAGGGATTTAGAAGAGCAGACAGGTGCATGGGCATGCCCGTGATATGTCTCCATGTCTAAGCAGCAGAGTTATTCCTCTAGAACAAGGGTGATGGCCTGTTCCTAGTTGTATGTTCACTGCCCTAGGTAGGTAGTCTAAGGGAACAAAGCTTAGAGAGTGTGGGCCTGGATCCTCGGGGTGGTATCCTCTTCAGGGCCAGGATATGAGGTTACAATGTAGTTGCAACGATGCCTTACAGCGAGGGCCTTGGAGCGGAACCCCATTCCAGTGGGAATGAATTCCTCAGAATCAACCTCATCCTCCTCCCTAATATAAATGAGGTATTCATTTTCTCATTCTAGGTATAGGATCTGGAAACAGTTCGAGATGGACACAGGGTCTGCCTGGATCTTCTCCCTTAGTTGTTGCTGGGCAGGTGGCCGACATGACTTAGCCGACTGGAGGGTGTACATAGCCACCTCCATAGTCGGGAGAGCACCATTCAAGTGGTACTCTCAGATCAGTGCATCTGATACCCAACGTTGAAGAATCTGGGTGGGTGATGGGGTCTTCTACCAACTGAGAGGCTCGGTCTGCGTGTTAATAATCATGCATGTCTATGAATTACTTTACGACGTGATTGGATTGAAGGAAGCTCTTTTGTGTACCTGTAAAAAATTTGGAAAATGAAAATAGAAAAACCCGTCAACTTAGTAGCTCATAATCCCATGTGTAATTAATGACAATTCTTAGCCCTCCTTTTGAGCCTGAAAGGGGGAACATAGTAAGATTATTTCACCACCTCGGTTGAAGGCTCACAGCCGGGTCTATTTTTGTTTTGATTGGAGAACGAACAAGATGGCATGTCAGATATTAATCACCCATTTATTATTTTGGAGAATTTCAGATTAGGGAAATATGTCATACTAGTTAAAGATTCATGTTGTGTTCACCATTAGTGTTTCACGACGAAGGGTACATAACCTGTTCTTGTGTCTCATTAAAGAGAGTCGGTGTTGTTTAATCATTTCTATCAGGTTCCCTATCTCCATGGATTCACATGGTCTCCAAAAGGTTTATTATTAGATCCAGAAATTATTAATGGTCCTTGTATCCAATGATCCATGGACCTACATTCCAAAGGTAGGTGCTTGTTGGTTGATATGGCCAACGACACTTAAGAACTCACATTGGTTGAGAGGATGGGAAATCAGTCTAATCACACCTTTTGGGGGGGAATTATTTCCTATTCTGGGATTCTCTTATAGATTTAAGATGTGTTCATATGTTCGCGACTCTTTGGTTTGTCCCCAAGTATAGTATCCGTGAATTACCCCTAGGTTCTAATTCACAGGTATGCGCAAGGTTCCAGAACCATCTATATCCAAGGTTTATCATCCCTCATTAGATTAAAGATTTTGGGGAAGTTTGAGTTTGTTCAGAAAAAACTTGTCTCAAGACTTATAATTGGATGCTTAGGGGTTATTGTCATCTAGGGGGGATAGAGAGTGACTCGAGCATATGGATCAAACCTATAATGAGGGCTTCCTACCTATCCTTGTGAAAGTAATCAGAATCCATGTAGTTCGGTGCCGCTTAATTGGACACATCATACCTTTTGAGGTCATGTGATAAGGACCTAACCATATAATTTAATGTCATGTGGTAAGGACATATAGGAGACAAGTGCCTAGTAATGGTTGGTGTGGGACTTATGCTAAAGCATCCCAGAGGACCTGAGGGAAAATGATTTCCTGGTCCCGGGTATGGTCCTACTAGGGGAATGAGGACACAATATGATAAGGATAAATGGGAATTAGACTTGGATGTTGGGATTATGCCTTAGGGAGGATTTCTATGTATCCTAGTTGGTTGTGAATAAATGTGTATGTAGTTATGGAAGGTCAGGGATTACATGTGATAGTTTCCCGTCAAGGGAATGATTAGCAGCCCATGTTGGGGTATGGTTGGGGATTATATGTGGTTGGTGGACCGAGTTGGGATTTAACCTCAGGGAGGTTTCCTACGTACCCTGATTAAGAGATAGAGATAAAAAACCACATAGTTCATTCTACCATCATCATTTTACGGATGTCATGACCATCAAAAATCTCTAAGCCCATGTGAGTCATGCTCAGTGTGAGAAACAAGAGAATGTGAAAGATTCGGCAGGCCACATACTTTTTCTTCCTATGGGGATATGAGGAAGAAAAAGATGAAGGGGGAGATCTGAGACCACGAGAATTTCATTCCCCTCGTTTTGAGGAGGGAATGAAGGTAGAAGTTGCATCCACAGAGGCTGTGGTATGGTGGTAAAGGGCACGAAACAATGAACCTTCCCGGATGAAATGGGAAAGTCTATTTTCATCCAGCGAGGATAGTGTGGGGATCACTCCAAGAGGGATTCCCTATCACTATCTTTAGGGGAGGGGAGAAGTGCTCACCGTTGTCACTCATTGTATTTAAAATCAAGCAGGATCACTCAATCTTGAAGAGTGGAGAGGCAGAAAGGGGCTCTCGGGATCGGACTTTGCACTACCGTGGGTATGTGAACCCAGGAATGCTCTGGATTTCCATTCAAGGGATGGGGTAACACATTTTTCCCCTGACTGTGGGTATGTGAACTCAGGAGGGCATGCTAATGCACTTAAAGGTTTCAGCATGCCAAGCCTATAGCTTTGGGAGAGGCCTTGTACTGGTGCTGATGGGTAGGATACTGAAGGGATTCTGGAGGGTGGGACTAAATTATAAGGGACTTATTTGACTTTGGGGATGGAAAAAATGAAGGCCTTGGTGGTCTACATGGACATATGAGGAGTTACGCCCTTCTCGTAGGTAGGTCCTACACGGATGGAGAGGTTGTCCATATACCAGTGTGGTACACAGATTGAGGGGAATCCCACGTACCAGAGTGGTACCTGACTTCAGGTTTGGTCTACGTACCAAATTGGTACGGGTTGCTGGAGTACGCTCGAGAGGAAGCCTCCAAGGGAAGCACCAGACAGTACTTTTCCTGCGTAGGGGGGGTGCTACACGGTGTGTTGGATCGAAGAAGGGGCATGAGCTCCCTATTTCATGGGGAGTGTATCCACGCAGGGGCCATGGTTCACAGTTCTCCAATTTTAGGTTCGCAGTTTACCAATTTATTTATGGATTCTTGTGTTCTTAACAATTCATCCCCAATTTTTACCTGTTGCTGGTTCGTGAATCGGAACATCGCGATACACGAAATCCTAAGCTCTTGAAAGCCTATTCCTTCTTCAAAAGTCTGATGCCTTCTTTCAAACAACCGATCACCAAGAATATGATCCTCAATAAGCTGATCCCTTTCTTCCCTCCTTGACCTCATTTTATAGAAGGGGGAAAGGGTTATATCTATGGTCATGCAATATGTTTTATAGAGTCCAATTATAGAAAACCCAGCCTAAAGATGGGTTAGTTAACCCAAGGTTCGCATAGTATAATGAATGCACCTCGCCCACGAACCAACTTGGTCACGGTGGTGCTTTGCAGCTGCTTAGGGATTCACTTCCATTTCGTGAATGACACACCATGCAGGGGGGGGGGGGGTGTCCCCCTAGTTCATAGCTAGCACGGTTCGCGACTACAGACTGGTCTGGTCTCACTTCGTGGACCGTTTGGTTTGTGCTTTCATAGAATCTCTGCTTCTATTTCACAAACGATAGTGTTCACGGGTGGCGCGGTTCTCCGAACCGACCACATACCATTGATGATGAACCGGTATGCGGAGTGGTTCGGTCCTTTACCATTTCTTCTAAAAATTCTTCATATTTTTCCCTAATTATTGATGAATATTGGGTAGATTATTCCACTGATTTTAAGGGAGTATCTTCCTTCCCTTATGTGTATTTTTCAGTACCCTACACTTATTTAATAAGATTTCAAGGAAAAAGGTTTTTAAATAATTTAAAGTATTATTTAAATGTTATAAAGTTATTTTATATCAAAATTATTATCAAATGGTTTTATTTATTAAAAATAATTTTTCAAATAAGAAAGGATATTTTCCTCAAGAAATGATTTTGAAAGATATTTCAAAATTATTTTCCATTTAACATGACATTAATTGATGTTACTCATTACATTCCAAGAAAATATCTAAAGGTTCCATTCATAAATTTTCTATTATTGGGTAATTCTTAATGTCATGGAATTTATGAAACCTGTTTCTCATTCATGAGTTTTATATTTGTGAAATCAATTTATCTTTCATGGGTTTTATGTTTCTAAAATCCATTTTATTTCATGGGTTTTATGTTTATGAAATATGTTTCTCTTTCATGGGTTTTATGTTTAGGAATTCCATTTCTCTTTCATGGGTTATATGTTTATGAAATTTGTTTCTCTTTTACGAGATATGATTTTGATGAAATGAATATGAAACCTCTATATTTTCCATAGGTTATGATATGTTTACATATTTATGATACCCATTTAATTTCATGGGTTAAGATATGATTATTTATGTTTTTTGTGGAACATGTATGTACGATTTCACTATGAGATGGGTGAGACCTATATCTCCCTCCAATGTAATAGATAAAGATTTCTATCTTTTGAGATAGAATAATATGGCCTTGGGAGTGAACCTTAACTACAAAGACGGCCATGAGAGTGGACCATGACTACCAAGATGGGATGAGGAGTGAACTCATGCTACTAATATAGACATGGGAGTGAACCATGACTACCAAGATGCTATGGGGTGTGAACTCATACTGTTAAGATAGTCATGAGAGTGAACCATGATTTTCAATATTGTATGAGGAGTGAACTCGTACTACTAAGATGGCCATGGGAGTAAAACATGGCAACCTAGATGGTATGAAGAGTGAAATCATGCTACTAAGATGGCCATGGGAGTGAACCCCGACTACCAAGAGGGTATGGGGACTGAAACCAAACTACCAAGATGGCCTTGGTAGTGTTTCCTTAACGACTATGCATGAACCTGATTACATGTTCACAATGTAATGAATGGACCTGGTTTCCTGTCCATAAGATTATGAGAGGGCATGATCTCATGTCCTTAACCTAATGAGTGAACCTGTTTCTTCTTATACATGTTCATAATATTACATGCTTATGGATTTTCCATAATTCCATGTTTTATTTCTATGTTATGCTTTCATGGATTATGTTCTTTATTCGATTAAGATTCATGTCTTATGAAATACCAATATTTATTGTGATCTTTAATATGCATGTTATAATCTTCAAATGTTATCCTCAAGTTTCATACCCTTTTACTTATAAATTTAATTTATTTACCCTTACTGAGCATCTGAGATCACCCCCTTCATATGTTTCCTTTCACAAGGTTAAGAAGAAAGTTTTAAGGTAGAAGTAATAAATGTGGGGATATTTATAAGAGATATGGAATATCTTCCCCTAGGATAGAGTCTTTTTTTTCAGGTTTCCAAAGACACTAAACTATTACTGTCATCGGGCATGTCTTTTTGTAATATACTGAATATTAATATAAAACGAGGTAATATACCTATATGTAAAGCCTGGGTAACTATAAATGTATCATTTTTTTAATATAAAATATCTAAAATTGAAAATAATTTCATTAATTTTTCGTATTGACCGTCTTGATTAGGGATTCCACCTATTGTTCTCCAAAAAGAATCTATATTTTGACTCTCTTCATGATATGACATACATAGTCTATGGGGGGATTGATGTCTGGGTTAAATATCTACCAAAATAGTCTTTTTTAAAATTAAAATAATAAAATTTTATATACTGAATTAATTATATACGGGAATAAATCTAATTCATTATGTATTTTTATTAATTATCCTCACCCATATAAAAATATATAGAGAAGTAATCCCACATATAGTTGAACCAAGGTGCTCAATATCAATATATATATTTTAAAATGTATATCTATCCATATATATGTGGTCACATATGTTTCTTATTTTGTTATTAAGTTATAATAAGGTCTCTTTATTCCTCACTATTTAGGTATATACCTTATTCATGAACCCCAGAAGTTTGATTATTCTAGAGTATATATTCTAGTACACTTGGCATGTGGGTAACACAGTGGTGAACATTTTAATAGTTATAGGTGATTACTATAACCACCTAACCAACCGGGTTCCTCCTAGCCGTCATTTATCCAAGTTAGAAATTCTATGTCCTCCTCTAATAGTATTCGGGATGAGGAAAAACACAAAGTAGATAATTGATACACTAATGTGCATAGGGACTTCCCAATCATTTAAGCATACTAATATTAGTTGTTTGGATAAATAGTTACAATTTTACCGCAAAAATATGTTTTAATTGGTATAATGTAGTTATTATAGGAATGGAGTTAAAGATATAGTATAACCAAGTGATTTAGATGGAATTTAGAGGCATTTGGACCCTATTTCCACAGTGATTGCTACTGATAATTCACCCAAGATGAGAACCCCAACACCAATGGCCATGTAGAGCCTGGAGTACAAATATAAAACTTTATACATAGTCTTTAAATGGTTTGACAAACCGTGTGGACCCTCCAAGAAACTGTACAAGGCGTACAAGTTTGGAGGTAGAGGCTAACTGTACGACCTCCGCCCTGTTTGACAAACCATGCAGACCAACCCATACCCATGCACCACTTCATCAGTGGGTATAACCATAAGGACAGTTGAAACACAACATATCTAACCTTGTGCATTAACCATACATGATTCAATATGAAACCACCTAACTTTTATCTACCCATCTTACCCATCATTTGACCTAGGATTTGGACCCCTAACTACCCTGGGACGTTAGGGGACCACCAATTAATTTTTGGTGGACTCATTTGAAGGGGTATCATTATCCAGAGTAAGGACATCTTTGATAAAGGAGAACATGAAACCCATTCTAGGATTTTTTTGGGGATTTTCTATTTTGACCAGTTTTCATTTTCAGTTTTCATATCAAATGTAATGAACATATCAGGTATTGCCCATTTTTTTATCATTTATTCAATGTGTAGATGATTTCCATAGTCTGTTTGAGTATTTATAATGTAGGTTCATTGTTAATTTTTTTTCATTGTGTTGGTGTTGATTCATCTTCCTCTTATATTTCCCACTAATACCCGCTTCTTAATCCTACTCGAAACTCTATATCAAAATAAGAATAGTGTTTCTAGATAATTCTAGGGAATTTACGATAAGTAGACCCATGATCATTAGGTGCACTCGTCATCTCAGAAGGGACCATCTTTAATGAAGTTAGTTGAAAAAAAAATCCAGACAAAGAAATTGATCTCTACTAATTTAATAAAAACTCACCAGACCAAGTGGGTTCCATTACCTTTGAAACTCAGAGATGTGATTTATTATAAAAAACACAACAAAATAGGAAAATTGAATCTTTATGACCTTAAAAAATACCCACATCCTTGACGCATTTATCCGATTAATCCTTAAAAACCCAGCTTTCATGTTTTCCTATCTTAAAGTAAATCATTAAGGAATTTGAAGAATTCATCATTCTATAATTCAGATCAACACTCACAAATCTTAAGCATATATTATAAGATTCTTAAAATCTTCACTTAATCAAATAAAATTTTAGAAATAGGGCACCACAATTGTCCCTATGGATTGATCCCATAGATACTCTATACTTGTAGTAAGAGTGGGTAATTCAATTTGGGCTAACGAAATTAACAATTTATATGGAACGACACCAATTTATGGCACTGTTTCCAGGGTGATAAGTCAACAGTGTTTTTTAATATGAGTTTTTATTAATTAAGTGAAAATAAAAAATTATAAATTCTGAAAAAAAATTCTCTTCTTGACACCTTTTCTATTTTTGTTTATTTTTGGTTTTTCCTTTTTTATACTTGGTACACTGTTTGGTGTTATGTAGGACCATAGGTGTATTAATAGCTATATTACTCATGTTAAGAGTGTCGAGTCATCAGAAATACTTCCTTTAAACCCTAAAATTGAACACACTTTATCAAGGTGACGTTGAGCACTTATGAGAGAACACAATCACAACGCTCCCATGGAGAATTTCGAAATGAAGAACCATATTCTATATAAGGATTTGGATAGTAGTTTTCACTTGATGACCATTAGAATCAACAGGTCAATGTTGATGGTGAACCAAACCCAAATCAGCTGGCCAACATTATGAACTTTGTTCCATGAAATTAGCAAAAAAAAAACAGCTCAATTTATGATGAGATATGGTCAGCAACAACCCCAACAATATCTTCCACTAGAGTAGATTCCATATATTCCTCCGAATCAAATGGAATAGTTTGTTTCAGAGTAGCAGTTTATGCCCCCACCTCTTCAAAAACAAATGCCTTATCTCTATCCCCTTATGGATTATGGACTTACATCAATTCATGGAGAAGATACATGCATTGTTAGGCCACTAGTGTAGGCCCAAAAATTCAAGATTAAACTAGCCATTATATAGCTTATTTAGAATATATTTCAATTTAGAGGTTTACCAAGTGAAAACCCAAATGTCAATATTTTGAATTTTATGGAGATATATAATACGTTCCATTACCATAGTGTATCAGAAGATGCAATTTGGATCCATATATTTCTCTTATCATTAAGGGACAAAGCCAAATTTTTGATTAAAGGGATGACTCAACATTTTATCCTTACTCGGGAGGAATTGGCCTAATAATTTTTGTCCAAATATTTTCCTCCCTCTAAGATGGTAACATTGTAGAATGAAATTCACAATTTTCAGTAACATGAATCAGAGTCATTGTATGAATCTTGGGAGTAATTCAAGGAGGTTTTGAGGAAATATACTCATCATGGGCTTCCGTTGTGGATGAAAGTCCAAATATTTTATGGGGGTCTCACCATGAACACTAAATCAATGGTGGATGAAGTTGTTGGAGGGATAATTATGAGAAAATACCATAAATATCGTTTTGATCTCCTAGAAGACATGTCAGCCAACAATATTCAATGGAATTACGAGTGGGGAACTCAGTAGAGAGTCATGCACAACATCGATGCCACTATAATTATTTCTTCCAAACTTGATTCCGTGTCAAATAAAATTGATGTGTTGAATCTGAAAACCACATCTCAAGTTCAACTGGTGAGTCATCCAGCATGCAGTGAATGTGGTGACAACCAAATCATGGGTGAATGCCCAGGGTAAAGTGACGATCCTTCAAAAAGTGAAGTGAATTATGTTTCTCAAAACTAAGGGCCAAACATATACCCTCAATACTAGAACATGGACTAACAAGATTATGCCAACATAGGACTGGGGAAGAAACAAAAAAATCCCCAAACATGACCCCAAAGGCCACCCAATTATAGTCAGCCGCAATATAAAAATCCATACCCTCAACAACAACAAGGGAATAAATATCATAAGGGATCCTATCAGTAGTAAGGGTATCAGAACCTCATCCAGCACAACCACCGGGACATCCACAACCTCAGAAATCTATACAAAAACAACCTCAGCAAGAGAAACCATCAAAGCTATAATAGATGGTGACTAAGTTCATTATAATGGATGAGACATGATTTCAGAATGAAGATGCTTCCATTTGAAGCATCGAGAATTAGATTGAACAGATTTCCAATCAACTCTCCTCAAGGCATCACATCACACTACCAGGTAACTCTAAAAAGAACCCATGATAGGTGGACAATGTGGTAACTTTAAGGAGTGGGAAGGATCTTCCTCAGTATGTGACTACAAATCAATGTGAAGTTCAGAATCAATATAAACCCACACCCTCTTTAGATAAATAATCTAAAGTAGTGGAGTCCCCCTAATAAAAGGGATTGTCAAAATAAAAGGATGCTAAATGTGACAAAGGAAAATATGGGGTCATGCCCAATGAACCCACCTTACCATTCCCAGAACTAATGAAGCAGAAGAAATTAGACTATAAATTTGGAAAATTTACAAAGGTATTTTGGAAACTTCATTTTAACATTCCATTCATAGAATAATTGAATAAAATGACAACATATACTAAGTTGATAAAGGAAATAATCTCAAATAAAAGAAAGATGGAGGATTCTAGAACCATTAATCTCAATAAGGAATGATTAGAAATTTTTCAACACACCATTACTCCGAAGCTCCAAGATCTGGGAATTTTTACAGTCTCATACACAATAGGATCTTGTGAGTTTGGAAAATATATTTCTAACTTGGGTGATAGTTTCAATCTAATTCCCTTTGGAGTTTTTAAAAAGCTGGTATTGAACAATTTAAAACTGACTCATGTGGTATTTTAACTAGATGATCAATCTATTATGCATCTAATGGGGGTAATTAAGGATGTTCTAGTCAAAGTGGGAAATTTGATTATTTTGAAAGATTTTATCATACTTGATATAGAAGAATAAAAAGAGGTACCACTGATTTTGGGATGACCCTTTTTGGCCATGGGAAATTTTTCGATATACATCCACCAAGGAGAATTGTTTTTCAGCATAGGAGATAGAAGAACATCTTACAATTCCCTCAGAGCTATCAAAAAAGAATCATTCATGGAAAATGAAGACTTATATTCCTTAACTATAGTTGAATATTATTTTTACTACATAGAGGATGACATGGGATGTTTCTCTAATTATAATGAACTAGCTTTAGCATAGTATGAATATAAACTAGAAGAGCTATAGTTTATTTCATGACAGGACAGTCGTTATTGATAGTGAACAGTGGTTCCAGATATTTTCTAGTGGGAGGAGGCAGAACCAATTATGCCTTAATTTCTTAAATCTCCATATCTTTAATTGAGAACTCTCTCATCCTCTTTAAAATATATGTATTTGGGTGATGAGAACATGCTTCCAGTAATTCTCATTGTATCACTCGTGAAAGATCAAGAGAATTTACTTGTATAGTTTCTAAGAAGAATTAAACATGTTATTTTTTGGATGGATACTGACCTTAAAAGAACCATTGCAACCATTTTCACACATAGGGTGCTACTTGAGGATGGATCCAAGCCCTATCGGCAACTACAATTACAGTTAAATCCTCCAATGAAGGCGGATGTGAAGAAAGTAGTGATCAAGATTTTAGATGTGGGTATTATTTATCCAATTTATGACATCCCATGGGTAATTACCTTGGAATTAGTTCCCAAAATTGGGGATCATCATGGTTTCTAATGAAAAGAATGATCTTTTCCCGACAAGAACAATTATGGTATGAAGGGTTTTTGCGGACTACCAAATGTTCAATGATACTATATTGAAGGATCACTTCAAAATTCCTTTCATGGATCAAATGTTGGAATGATTAGAGGGGAATGTATTCTATTTATTTTTATATTGTTACTAGGTTATACCAATATTCAAATTATCCCTAAAGATTACGATAAAATCACCTTTATGTGCCCTTATGGTACCTTTGCTTATCAGCGTATGTCTTTTGGCATGTGTAATGCTCCAACCACCATCCAACGGTTTATAATGGATAAAATCCATGAAATGGTGGAGTAGATTTTAAAGGTTTTCATGTAAGATTTCTCAGTATATGGAAAATCATTAAATATATGTTTGAAAAACTTGGAATTAGTCCTGGAGCGGTGCGAGCACACAAATATTGTCTTGAATTGGGAGAAATACCACTTTATGGTGAAAAATGGAATCATCTTAGGCCACCAGATCATTGTGAAAGGAATTGAAGTAGATCCTGTAAGTATTGAAGTGATATAAAAACTACATATTCCAACTTATTTTTAGTTAATATGGAGATTCCTTGGACATGGTGGATTTTGTAGATGGGTTTTTTTTCATGATTTCTCAATGATTTCCCAACCAGTTACCAATATCCTTTAAAAGGATGATATTTTTGAATTTTATGAAACATTTACTGTAGGATTTTATCTTTTGAAGAAGAGACTGGTTGAATCTCCATTATTGATAGCTCCAAATAGAGATGAACAACAAGAAATTATGTGTGATGCTAGTGACTATACTATGGGAGCAGTTTCTAGATAGGGAATTGATCACATATACCGGCCTATTTATTATGAAAGATGATCCTTAAACATAGCTCAGATCAACTATACTACCATTGAGAAGTATATGTTGGAGGTAGTTTTAACAATCGACAGACTCTACTCATATCTAGGGCAGTCAAAATTCATTGTTTATACTGACCACACAATTATAAAATACTTGTTGACAAGAAGGATGTAAAGACATGACTCATTTATTTGGTGATTCTCCCCAAAGAGTTTGAATTGAATATTTGAAGCAAGAAAGGGATAGAGATCTTAGTTTCTGATCATTCCCCCTACCTATAATTTCCTCATTTGGAAAAAGAAGGTGACAATTAAATCAGGGAAGACTTTTTGGATGAACACATTTTCTTAGTTGAAGCCACACATCACCCATGGTTTTCCAAGATCACCAATTATTTGGTTACAGGATTACTCTACCTAGATATGACTTTTTTCTAAAATGAATCATTTTTAATTAAAAGTATGGAGGTGTTTTTGGGAAGACCTACTGGTCTTCTACTCATGTGGAGATGGGGTAATTCAGAGCTGCTTCCCTGAGGATCAAGTTAATGGAATTATTGAGTTTTCTTGTAGAGAACCATGCTTGATGTACATGGACATCACATTTATTTTGCAGAATAATTAATACACGACACAAATAAATGCCTAAATACTGTATTAGTTGAGTGTCTTTGGAAACTGGGAACATAATCTTCTAATCATGGTGAACGATCTTCCACATCACCCATAAAGATCTCCCCCTTTGGTTTTCCTACCTAAAACCTCTCTTTATATCCTGGGAAAATGAAAACATAGAAAGGTTGGGATCAAATGATAAGTAAGGGTAAAAATGGAGAACATAAAACAAATCGTAAACATTTGAACGTAAAAACATGAACATAAAGTTTAAACATCAAAATATTGAGCAATTACATAAATCTTTGAAGTACGTAAGGAATGGATCATAAAGGAACATTAACAATGATATAATAGAATTAGAATAAAACATGTAATTTTGGAAAATTAATAAGCATATATTATTATTTCTATAGTATCCAAAGCATTGCTGCCAAGACCATTATTGTAGAAAAAGTCCATTACTAAACTGTGTTAACATGTCATTCCAACCATGTATTACTGAACTAGATCGACCTACCATTCCAGTCATGTCTATCTCATGAGATATAAATATTTAAGTAATGAATTGAAGGGAGATATATATCCCACCAATCTTATAATGAAATAATTCTTACATGTACCACAAAAACATAAACTCCAGCATAACATAACCCATGAAATAAAATGGGATTCTTAAACATCAAGCCATCATAAAATAATCCATATAAGATAAATAGACTTTGTAAAAATAATTACATCCTAAAAATAATCATATCAAAGTAATAATAGGGATAGAAACATAACCCTATGTAATCTTTTATGGAAAATTATTTTGAAAAACCACTTGAACATAGTTCTGGAGGAAAATATCCTCTCTTCTTCAAAAACATTTTCTTTTCTAAAAATGTCGTGTAATTTTAAAAGAAAAGAATTTAGTTGAAAATATAATTGAAACAGTGTAGAGGAATATTCATGGAAATAATGCATTAAGAAGAAATAAAAATCCATTCATTACATATAAGTTAAAAAAACAATCTCCACGTACTTTTACCAGAAAAGTTAAAAAGTACCTCATATGGTAAACAAAAGAAAGCTTCCTTCTATACCATGTAGTAAAAATTAAAAATGGGTAAAAATGGATTTAATCATATATATAATAATAATAAAAATTTTATGAAAACATTTTTATAAAACATGGACATGGATGATGAATATATCCCCCTAAAATACATACGTATAAACAATCTCAGATAAAATTGAGATTGGAAAATTATCCCTTACCTTATATCCAATTTCTTATGTATATGTATAAAACTACTAAAGTGGGTTTAAACAAATTATTAACTTGTAACAGAACCATAATAATATTTAGGATATCATATATGATTCACTTAAGACTTTATATTACCTGTTCATTTTTCAATTCCATGTTAAAGCAACGTTTTGGGTAATAATTGTTTTATTTATCATATATGTTTGGACATGTTATTCTTGATATTATTACACAGATCATGATTTATGTACTTAAAAAATGTAAAACATGATATATATCATATATATTCAGTATATATATATATATACAATAGATTGATAAATGGAATGGAATACACCGTTCCTGGAGAGGGTTGGTCGTACATACACATGAACGTTGTTTTTGTTTTCTAATTAAATTTAATGGAAGTAAGTAAATTAAATATGTATAAAAATAAATCGAGTAGAATTATTATTTTATATATTTAATGATTATTTATTATATATACTTTATATTTATTCTTTAATGGTAAACATGGATAATGAATCTCATCGCGTTGTGGATACAGTAAGTCGTACGTACGCACACATAATGATTTCATTTTTCGTAAGATGAATAGAAGGTGACATAGGTTTGTTTATTATTTATAATAAAATATCAGTATATTATTGATAATTATTTCATTACTTTATAATTAAAAAACTAAATAAGTGGAAGTAGAATAAGAAATAAATTTGAAAGAATCGGTAGAAGAGATTACCTATTCCTCGATATTCCTCCATTAAATTTCCTCTTAGGGCACTGAGTTAGTCATTTGAGAAGACCAAAAACTCTATAATTTAACTAGGGAAGTTGAGAAGAGAAATGGTCAGGGGTTGGCCGAGCACGAAGGCTTAAAATGGAGTGAAAAAATAGGGGGTAGGTGCCCTTTTATAAGAGGGGAGAGAGGCACTTTAGGAAACTCTCAAAAAATATTAATTCATAATAAATTCAAACCCTACCCAAAAACCTACAATGTGTCCCAAATTAAAATATGATATGAGATAGGGTTGTAATCACATCAAAATTTAAATTTTGGACAACTTATTTTTTCAATTTAAACCTTATATTTTTAATTGACACTTAGTTTTTTCTATTAAATTTTAATTTTGGTAATAAAATTCTAAATGTTTAATGGTTATAAATATTTACATATATGGTGTTAATCAACCATAAATAGGTATTTTTTGACATTTTAGATCTTATAATTATCAATTTATAATTTTAAATATTTTTAATGATTTGTACTTTATTTAATAAAATGTTATTTTTATAAAATATCAATAGTGTCAATTTTGACACTATTCGTTTATTTGAATTTAAATAAAATATTCAAAAAAGATAAATTTGAAACAAAATATTTAATATACTACTGACATGTCATATTCACCTAGAAAATTTATGGATATCTTCAATTAGTTCATATGTTATTTCTTTTTATATTTAATATTTCTATTAATAAAATAATTTTTACATCACTATTGTGTCAACATTAATTATAATTAATTGAACTCTAAAAATTATAAATAAATTCACATGATGTAGATAATTTAATTGGATTTATTATGACTATTTAATTTTTAGTTTTTATAATTTTTATCACTAAATTAAAATTTTTACACTTAAAAGATATAAGAGAGTGACATGTTGTCACTTTCTTTGGTTATAATAATAATTACATCATTTTCATGGAAAAAAGTCCATGAAATGAATATATTCTGACCCATAGGTGATATGGGTCGATTTTTATTCATCCAATATAAAATTAAAAGGATTTAGGATAATTTTATAATATTATTTTTTCCCTTAATTACCCAATTTATCTTTAACGATGGTAATAAAAATAATTACCAAGGTTACTATTCATAATGCCCCAAAACTCAAAGAATCCCATTAACATAATTTGGGCCTACTGATTCCAAATATTGAATGAATTTTTCCAAATTCAAAACAATGAAGTTTAAGTAATTAATTTAAAATTAATCCCATTGTAAAAAAATAGGTTTTTGTTTTAAACATTGAGAACGATTGAAATGTTTTTACATATGAATTCAATGTAAAATTAATGAAAATGACTTACATTCTCATAAAATATAAAAATATATTATATTTATAATTTAAAACTATTCAATAATATATTTTAACCATTTAAATTATTTCTATGAAAAAATTTGTTTTTAATTAAAATTCAGCGTATTTTCACTATTCATCAAAATATGAAAGTTAACAGAAAAATATTAAAAATTCATCAAAAGTAAAATTTTATATCCTGCATCCAAATAAAAAGTTTATTTTTTAAAATTTAACTTATAAACATTTCAAAAACTATATTTAAAATGGGTGCGCCATCAAAAGGCGGTAAAACTGCATTTTTTGAAAAAAATACTTCTTTTATCCGAAAAATTGGTTTTTTTCTTTAATTGTGTTCTAGAAATTGTGTAGGATGAATAAAAATGATATAAAATTTATAATGTGGTTAATACTATTTATAATGTCTATTTTATATCCCATTAAATAATATTATTTTAATAATATATTGTTGTTTAGTAAAACTCGATATTGTGTAAAATGAAAGCTATAGAAGAAGGCCCCTCTTGCATCTAATGGAAGACAAGTTAGTGTTGCGTATAGTGTAAGCTTACATTGGCGCTACATATAACATAATACAAACTTAGTTCATTTATACATTGAAAAAAATCTATACTCAGTGTTGCGTGAAATGAATTATATCAAAATAACTTGAAATTGTGCGCAACAGAAGCCAAGAATATTGTTCCATATACTACAATATAATACTGTGTTACGTATAGAGGAAGATAATCTTGGTGTAGCATACAACACAAGTCATCCGAGAAATTAAAAAGAATCTATCTCATAAAATCTCAAGGTGTTAAATTTTTTACTCCTCACTGGCTGGGGAAAATATTGGATCCGACCATATAATAGAATAAATTAGTCATTCTGTATTTTTATAGCACACCATGAATAAGGATTCCTAACACTTTGTGGGAGTCTGTGATAAATTCCAATAGACAGGTAACATTGTGTGTCGATCTGAAATGCCTCAACACCCGATTCTAGAGGTTGAAGTCTTCAACATATGGGTTATTGAATTCATGTGACCATTTCTCCCATAATATAAGAATATATACATTCTAGTATATTTAAATTACATATCTAAATGGGTGGAAGCTACTGTCAAAACAAAAAACATAGCACATGTAGTTTTTGCCTTTTTGAAGAATGGTTTTTGCAGGTTTCATGTTCCTCATGTTCTTATTAGTGATAGGGGAACTCATTTTGATAATAATTTAATGAGGAATGTGCTAATGAAGAACGAAGTGAAGTATAAAATGTGGACACCTTAATATCCTTAATCGAGTGGTCAAGTAGAGGTCTCCAATCATGAACTTAAAAAATACTAGAAATGAATATGGAATCCTCAAGAAAATAATGGTCTAAGAAACTCGATGACGCCTTATGGGAATATAATACCTCTTTGAAGACACCATTGGGAATGTCGTTGTTTCATTTCATCTATAGAAAACCACGTCACATACCTACAGAACCTGATCATAAAGAATACTGGGATTTGAATGCCTTGAATTATGATTTCAAAGCTACATAAGAGAAAGAAAAAATTTAATTTTCTGAGTTTGATGAAATCCTTTGAGAGGCATATGAAAATGCCAAGCCTTACAAAGAAAATTCAAAGGTGGTTAAAGACTGAATGAATTCCCAGAAATCATTCCATATCGGCAATTTGGTATTATTATTTAACTCACTGGTAAGTGTTTTTTAGGAAAGTTGAAGTCCCTATGGTTGGGACCTTTTAAAGTGGTCCAATTCTACCCCATGGTGTGGTGGATGTTGTCAGAGAAGATGGCCATTCATCTAAGGTGAATGGGAAAAATATAAAGCCTTATTTTAAAATGGATAACATGGTAGGAACAGTCTCTATCATGTAATTTAGGTAACAAGAGGCTCAGGTACATCGATCTTAAGACATTAAATGTAGCACATAGGTAACCCGACATTTCTAAATTTTAATCAAAAATATTTGTTTGTTTGTGTGTGATTTGGGGAGAATGTTAGTCTGTTTTTCATTTTTTTTTGTTTCAGTCATATAATAAAGGAAATTTAATAGATATATTATTGAATTTTTATTATTCTTAGCTTAAATATCCTATGGAAATAAAAAATCATCTTTTAAAAATAATAAGGTAACAAGTGTTTTCCTTTTCAAAGGAGTAAATTTCATTCAAATGAGAGGAATTTCCAAAATAATTCTAAACAGAACCATACACATAGTTTGTGCATGGTCAAACAAACTAATTGAGTCAACCGTGCACAATGGGAAACCATTACTGTTCCATTTAGCATGGTCTCCACATGTTTTATTAAGTCGTGTCCTGAAACTATGTGTCGCACTTAAAAAAGCCAAAAAAATTAAAACTTAATTTCCCCCCAATTGAAACCTAATATCATGTATCTCCCCCTACTCTCCATGAAAAATTCCTCCCTCTCCATCCCCTTCAACCTCTAATGTTTTCTCCATCCTCCTTCCACCGAATCATCAGTGAAGTTATGATTTCTTATCTTCTTTCCTCCCTCTTCTCTATTATTATTCTTCTTTTTTATTTCTCCTGTTTCCTCCCCCTAGGGTTCAGATTTCATGATTTTACCACCTTTTCATTTTTCTTTTGCTTCCAATTTTGTCTTTGATTCATCTTTCTTCACTATCTTTTTTCTCAAATCTTCCACCATGCACTTGCACAACATGATTCAAATAAAATACCCAAATTTCATACATTAAATTTTCCAAATTTTTGATTTTCTATAGGGAATTTATGTTTTTCATAATATATATTTAATTTACTTTATATTCTTGTTGAAAAATGTAAAATTTATTTGTCTCTAATCGACTGCCTACATGTTCATCCACCCACACCACCATTTCCTCATCCAAATGATCCCATTCTTCAGGCTCTACCAACCCCCTTGGTCCCCAAATGAAATTTATTAAGAAAGAAGAAAATAAGAGATATTAGGTATTGGAAACTCATGAGGATAATACCCACCATTGTTTCATACCAGCAAACATCGAAGAATTTGGGATTTTTGAGGATCTTAAGCAGCTAATTTCCCAAGGGAACCTCACCCATGCCCTTACATTCCATCAACCTACATTTAAAGGACTTATCTTGGAACATCCTTTAACCTTCTTTTGAAATAACTGATATTCAATGTATGAGTAGGGATACTTGAGAGATGAAAAAGGAAATATCTCATTCCTCCTGATGAACAGTCATTTCCAATTTTATATTAGTGAATATTCTACATTCATTGGGTTTTATGATCGAAGATATGTTAAGACTTTTGTGTACACCAAGCCCCCCTAAAATGGGATCCTTTTTCTGCCAAAGCATTCTCGGCTACTATTTCTCATCCTAGATATCCATATGATCTACAGACCACAAAATCTTCCCAACTTCTAAATCCCATCGATTGGATTTTACACACAGTTATAACTACTTTATTCACTGCCTGAATCAACAGTGAAGGGAATGTTAGTCACCAAAATTTATACCTCCTCAATTCGATGACTACTGGAACAAATATAAACTTACCACACCTATTTACATAGTACCTTCACAATTTGTTCTCCAAATCTAATGGGGATATCTTTGGAAGGTCATTCATTAATCTTCTCATGGAATGTATTGAAATTGAATTTGAGGAGAGTGCTTTCATTAAACTACCATTATTCCTTCCTTACAATCTTAAACTGGTGTTTCACATTCATATGGTTGAGTATGATGGTCATTGTTACCGGTTTTAGAAAAAACATATGGAAGACATTGATAAGGCTTATACACCCCTTCCCACAACCTCCCACTAGTCTTCCCCCCCCCCCAGGTTGAGGAGTACCGACCCCCACTCCTCTCACTTCTATAGAACCACCACCATTTACCACCTTTCTAAAATACCCTCACCTTCATCGAATAAAATATGGAGACCCATACCTTTTCTGGAAGTGGAATCAAGAATCCTATGCTTTGTCTGATTGGCATCTAGTAGCTACTTGATGAGAGGTATCCGACCTCAGCATTGATGATCTCCCTGAGAACACTCTTTACCACCCCATGTCCAATGAACCTCTATACTACTACATGAATGGTGATACTCTATTTCATCCAAATCCAGCCTGGGTTTCTTCTCCGACAGGCATTCCATCAGCATAACCTCCCACCATAGGGATGTCTTCCGATTCGACTCCCCCCGATTCATCAAGGGATGAGGCCGCTTGCACATAGTTCTGTGATCCCTCTGATCCCTCCACAGGGTGGAAATTATTCTCCAATGTTTTCTGCAAATTTCGATGTTCAGTCTTGTGTCTCTATAATTTTGAACATACTATCTTTGTGAACCTTTTTGTTTTACCTTAAATGGTGTGATTGTGTGCTTCCCTTTTAACCCACATACATCTAAATTGGTATTATTGCATCACTCTATCTGGTTTCTTTTCCCAGATAGTAGCTAGATCTATCTTTTTGACAAGAAGAAACTTTTCCACTAGGCAGGGTCTCACACACCAACTGTTGCTTAGATTTTCACCCTTTATTTACGGGAGTTTTTCTATTCTCAATTTTTTCATACTTTCTTTTTTTTCCCTACCACTTTCTAGTATTTTAACTACCAACCCTTATCCACCTTACTACTTTCATGGGGGGATGTTCTATGTTTTAAATGTGGGGAAGGGCACCCACATTTGGAACCTCAATGGTTTATTACCTTATCATTACCTAGGATGACATGTTTTTCTTAGGTGTTTTCCAGAGGACTATTATAGGTGCCACACATTTATATCTACTAGATAAAAATGTATTTTTAAGAAATATTTTTGGAACTCCACATATGTCTGGTTTGATAAACTTATTCTTGATATGAATAAACATTGTAACAGTTGTGGGGAAACCTTTATGTATTCCTTCATAGAACGTTTTTTTTAATAATGAAATTTGTGATTCAGTAGTTTAAATTAAGTAACCCCTTAAAATGGAAATAAATTTATACACAATGGAATGTGATGTATGGAAATTGTTGATGATGCGCTAGTGGTTATTAGGTGGCCTTAATTTCATGAACTCTTGACTTTCTCCAAAAACTCATAATGATTAGACATGAAAAAATTGGGCCCAATTTTTATGCTAGTATCTCATACCAATGAAAGAAATTCAAGATATTCAAATTCATTCCCAAATGTTTTGATAACCTTTCATCATTTTTTATAAAGTTGCAAGTCGATGAGTTTTTGTGACCTATAAAAGTGATAGCCATCCAGTGGGTGATGATAAAATAAATGCTTAACCATGATAAGTGTATGATGAGATGTAAATAAAGGTCAAAACTTTCTTTGAATGAAGAAAGACAAATTCAGTTTTAAACAAAAATTATTTTTGAATGAATACATGTATGTTTTGAATTATGATTTCATTGTCGGATAACTTCAAAGATAAGTGAGCCATGAAGAAAGTATGTAATAGTTTCAATAATAATTCATTCAAAATCCATATTCATTTAGTTTATCTAACCTGTGACATTTCTGCCTATTTCTTTGGAAAATCCTTTGAGAAGATTTTCTAGGCATTTTTTTGAGGACAAACAATTGATCAAGTGGGGGAGAGTTTGATACATTGATGTGCATAAGGAATTTACATTCATTTAATCATACTAAAATTGGTTTTTTGGATAAATAGTTATGATTTTACAACCAAAATATGTTTTGATAGGTATAATGTAGTCACCAAAGGAAGGAAGTTGAAGATATAGCATAACCGGGCGATTCAAATAGAAAACAGAGTCATTTGGAACCTTTTTTTCCTGGTGGTTTCTAATGATAATTCAGATAAGCTGAGCACCCCAACCCTGATGGCCATACAAAGCCTAGAGTACCAAGATTGAACCTCATTCACGGTCTCCACATGGTTTGAAAAAACTGCAAAGAATCTCTAGGAAACCATACAGGGCATGAAATTTTGGAGGCATAGGCTTACCACACAGCCTCCGCACTATTTTACAAACCATGCAGACCATCCCAGGTTCCTATGCACCTCTTCATTAGTGGATATAAATATAGGCATGGTTAGAGCACATATTATCTAAATGTTCTCATTAACCATGTAGGAGTCATCATGACACCATATAACTTCTATATACCACTCCAAACCATCCTTTGACCTAGGATTTAGACCCCTAAATACCCTGTTATAGTGGGGGATGACCAATTAATGCTGGGTGGAATAATTTGAAGGGGGATCATTATCCGAAATTACATCTTGTCTAGAGGAGATCTTGAAACCCATTCCAGACAATTTTTTGGGTATTTTCCCTTGTGATCAGTTGGTGTTTTCCTTTTTTGTAAAAACTGTAATGAACATCCCTGGTATTACACATTTGTTTTCTATTATTTATTTGATGAGTGGATAATTCCGTTAGTGTGTTGGGGATATGGATAATGTAGTTTCATTGTTAATTTATTTTCTTATTATGTTTGTGTTGATTAATCTTCCTCTGACATTTCTCCCTAAAACAACCTTCTTAATACGAATGGAAACTTTGTATCATACTAATAAAATAGTTTTAAGGGAACTCTTATAAATTTATGATAAGTCCACCCATGATCATTGGGAACACTCATCATCTCAGAGGGGACCATCTTTAATGAAGTTAATAGAAATCAATTTCCAAACCAAGAAATCGATCTCTGGTAATTTAATTGAAACTCATCAGACCAAGGGGCGTCTATTACATTTGAAACCCATATATGTGAGTTATTATGAACAACACAACAAAATAGGAAAATTAATTCTTGAAAACCTTCACAAACAGCCACAACCCTAACACATTTATCCCACAAATCATTAATGAAAAACCAGTTTTTGTTTTTTTTTTGTTTTAAAGTAAATCATTATAGAATTTGATGAATTAATCACTCTATCAGTTAGATAAACTCGCAAAAATTTCAAACATTGAATCTAAATTTCATAAAACCTTAATTTAATCCAGTAAAATTCTATAAACTAGGCACCTAAACTGTCCTTATAGATTAATCCAATACTTATTCTATACTAGTAGTAAGAGTGGGTAATTCAGTTGGGGCTGTTGAAATTAACACTATGAAAAAAATGAAACTAGTAATACTTCATATGGGTGGCCTTAATGTAAGTAACTATATAAACACACACAATAATCTCCATGAAATAGATAAGATACATAATTAAAATAATGAACATATAGACTATAAACCATGAATTCAAAAAACTCTTGGAAAGAATCTATGTACCACAATGTAATACAAAATTATAAAGGGTAAAAATACATGACCAAATAGAAATGTTGTCTTCACCTAACAACAACTAGAAAGAGAGAGGATAGAGTTATCCCAAATAAAAATATCTAAGGTGGTCCACCAAATATATTTAGTTCTATGATCTATTATGTTCCTCCAAAACCAGGCCAACCAATATCATAATTGATCTTTATATCATCTTCATAAGATACAACATGAGTGTGAAAATACAAATAGGGGTGAGTGTATACCTACCTAGTAGGTTCCCTAAAAACATAAAATTGATATATAGAAAAAGAAATAGTCAGATAAACCCATAAATAATATGGTTATAGAGAAACCCAAACAATATGTTCAAAATAAATCCAATAAAAGTGAGTAAGGGGATCTCCAGTTTCATAGAAAGCGAAGAATGATGAGTCATCCTGCAGCTACCAAAGGTCCATGTATGAATAAAACCACCATGAAAAGTATCTCTATAATATTTTTTGGAGGTCCCACTCATCCCTACTCTACTTCATATACTAGGGATCACAATTTATTATCCATGTAGCATATTCAACCTCTTAAGGATCAGAGTGAAGGGTCTTGCTCCTCGCTACTACACTCTACAGCCGAGGGAGTACTAAATCCCATTGAGGAACCACTCCCCAGGAGATATAGATGATGGGAGATTATGAATATATATATATTGTGACAAAACACTTTTATGTGTGGAGGAGTATCAATTCTACCTATATAAAGTGAATAGGGGGACCTATGCTATGCTATGATAGGGGGTTCCAACCCTTATAAAACTCTGATGATTGTACCCAATCACTACCATCAACTAAGAATCGTTAAAATAAACACCCTACTATCATTACCATATATCATATCCCTAATACTCAAATGAAGTCCATTATCATGTTCTATGTGGAAAACGATTCCTGATAGACTACTCATGGGCACAAATATGACTCATGAAGAAGGTTATATGTAAGTTGAATGTATTTGGGGGGAGTACATGACATATCCACCAAGGGTACATGACATGTCTCAATATACTAAACCCTAGGGGTGTCTGATCATGGTACTCAACATGTAAAAGTAATGTACTCTACATTTACATATGATCACATGGAAAGTGACCATTCTTGAACAATTGGGAATATCCTCACTGACACACATCTTGGATGGACATGTGAATATACATGGAATGTCTAGGTATCCCGGGGTATTCCTGTGTCTTCTAGCCTATGCCTATGTATATCCATATACACCCATGTACCTATCTGTGTGTGGGTACCTTGTCCATGTTTGTATACATGACCATTCCTATGTACTCATGGGCTTTTTCCATGTACTACTGAATGAACATGTCCCCTTTAGAAGGATTGTCTGACCATGTACTCAGTCGCATGCCCATGTCTATCTACACGGTGTGTACTCTAAGTAGACTAAATATAGTCAATAAAAAATCATTCTCCTCCAATGTGTAGAACACACAATATGTAATCTGAACTATAGGTTGTGTGACTAGGATTCCCAAAGAAAATCCTTTTGAACCTCAAAAAACCATCATTATTCCTTGATTTAGCACTTATCAACCCTTTTTGAGGTCCTTAGTATCCAGAAAGGGATTTAAAACACTTAAAAAAATTTATGAATATCAGGCCATAAAAATAAAAGAACACCTACCTCGTGTTGAAAAAAATGAATCTTTGGGTCTAGAAACATTCTCAAAAGTCACTTCTTCGTGATCCAATCTCAATTATCAACAAGGAAAAAGTATATTGACACATGTTTCCCCCTTCCACTCTATTTGTTCATCATGACAGGGAAAAACCCTCTCACTTATTCCATACATAGGATATAAAATTTCATGGGTGGTGCATATTTAAATCTTTTAATTTAGTTAAATAACCCAAATTATTTACTATTTCCACTAATGGTTGGATTCTATCAAACACCCTATGTTGAACTACTTTATGTTGCACCTTGTGTAAACTCCATGATCAAAAAACAACCATGGTATTTTATTTCTTACATGAGGTCCAAAATTATGGAAAAACCATTTATTCCCAAAATATACGTGTGCGAGTCTCAATATATTAATATTTTTAATCTATAAATTCTGGGGTCCTTGACAGAGTTATATTGTGAATATATCTTTGTATATAAAACATGATGTTATTACACATAAATTTATTATTCCTTCTATTATTTAACAAATTTTTTTATGTTATGGTTGTATACCATAATGTTTTTGAAAATGAAAAAAAATAATTAATTAAGAATGGTTAATACACTTCATGGTGTGACAACCGAATAGTGAATACAGAAGCTAAAAAAGTAATTGATTGAAAAAAATCTCAAAAGTGATGATTCAATGATAATGATGATGTCACATGAAAAAAGTATAAGTTAGGTAATGATCTTGGAGATCAATATAGAAGACCTAGGAAGAAATAGTGTGAAATTATTTGGAAAAACATAATTCACAATATGAATTTAATTCAAAGCATGAAACTTGATGAAGTAAAATGTGAATCCAAGACATGAAACAAGGAGTGAATTGATTCAGCCCAGCAAATTACTCAATGTGAAGAGTATTAATGTCATGAAATCATCAGGAAGACCCTAAATGGTGATTTTTGACATAAATAATGGTGAATGACCCTTTGATGATCCAAGTCCACGAAGACCCATTTATGACATAATTTTGGATATCCCAAGAATACAGATGGCCTATAAAAGGTGGTAAAGGACGAGTCTTGAGGATCATCCACTACCATACACAGTAGGTATATTACTTATTAGGTTTTATTTTCTATTTTTATTTTCAATTTATTTTTCTATACAATTTATTCATATTTTAATTATAGTGTTTAATTTTCTTCCAATCACATTTTTTTTCATTTATATATCTCTCTCTCAATCACACTCTCTTCCATCATTCCACTATGATATTTTTTAACATAGTAATGGTAAGTGGTGACCACAAGTTTTTTATTAGTGTAGTCTTAGAATCATTCTTAATTATCATTCCTTAAATTCGTAATGCTTAAATTCTATTTTTGGTATATATGTGAGAAGTCCATGGGTTTGGTAGTCATCCACAATGACACTAATCTCAAGTCAATTACTTTTAATTGGTCCATAACTTTCCCCCTTCACTCATTTATAAAATTTATATAGCAGTGTTGAGGATACAAAAAGGGAAAAAATTAAATTGTTTGCAGTCGAGAATTTTAAGAATTTAAATCTTGATCAAGGTGTTTTTCCATTTATCAATTAGAGGAGGTGATATTTGGTATGCCAAAGAGGTTCATATGAATGCTAAAAATACTACACTCAATAAATAAAAGTAAATTAATTCATTAATTAGTTTTTTTAAAAATAAATTTTACAATCTAATTTAAAAAATATATAAAAAGGAACATGTGTTTCCAACCCTAGGACTAAACATTTCTTTCTAACCTGTATTCTATCTATATGCTCACCTTGTTTTTAATTATCCATTGGATTATTTTAATTGATTTTTTTACAAAACACTGAATCCACTATAGTTATAAATAATAAAAACAACTAAAAATTAGATTGGGTAAATTAGAAATTATTCATTTATTGATTGTAGAGCTCTTTAAATGAGACAACCCTGGTCAGCCTCTATGCTGCTTTAGGAAAAACAATTATATTTTAACCTCTCTACAACATGTACGTCAAAATTGGAGCCATTTTCAGTAATAGAAGTAATATTTCAATCATTATTTATATTTTTAAATTTTTTAAATAATAATAATATTCTAAAAAAATACTCTAAAACTTATTTTTTTCATTATGTTCCAAAATGACTATTTGTTTGCAAGAACAAATTATCCTTAGGTTTAATAAAAGGTATTGGAAAATTCAGTTAATGAATTTTACATAGAAGGATAAATGAGCTCACTAATCTTTCCAAGAATATTTTGGATGGGAATTATAGTAGTGTGCCACTTCAAGAACTTTTTTTCATTCTAAATCAAGTTAAGGAAGATATTCATAAGCTAAGGGATAAAGAGGAAGCACCACTAGATTTTCTCGATTTTTATAGAGATATCCAAGGGTTTTAGGTCACACTAAAATAATACCCAAAACCAAACCATATGAATATCTAGAATAAAGAATACCATAAAGATGTAGATAGAGAAGATGAAGAATCCCATGATCATAATAATATCAAAAAATATCTAGATCAATTTTGAAGTGAATGATAATAAGATAAAATGAAATGGAATATACCCATATTGAAGGTAAAGGGATCAACACATGAATACCTATTTTTTCCATTGAAAGAAGATAAAAAACCGAAGTGGTGAAATTAAAAGAAATACTTGAGGATCCTGACTACCTGCCTCCACATGCTACCAATCAACTCCAAGAAGCACTTTCAACTAAATAAACGATTGATGTCGAACCAACTCATGGAGTTAGAAACTTCTTGAAATATTTATCTTAAAATTTCATTAAAATCAAATTGAGTACCACCCCTTTCTATTTTAATTTATAAAATTAGGATCACTTATATTTTTCTTAAAGGAATATGAAGAAAAAGAAAATACACATATTGAGGAATACTTAGAGATCCATAAAGACATTGAGAATTAACTATAGGGGGCCTAAGAAGGGATCCCAATGGCTCTGTTATAAGAACCAGATCTAGATGGTACAAAAATTAAAAGAGAAGATTTTAAAATTACTTCTTTAAATTTAAATATTGGTCATATTAAATTAAAATCTAAGTCTCCAATTTTAATACAGTAAATCTGGAGTAGAAATTGGACAAATAAGAACATGTTTCACATGAAGTGATGAAGGATGAGGAACCATGCTTCATATTACCCATTCCATTTAATAAGTACCTAATTGTGAATGGGTTGTATATGGAATAATCTATTCATGGGGTCTTCCATGAAATTAAAGAATAAGTGAAAGTTGTCAAAAAATATAGTGGTTCATGTCTAAGGAATTCTATGCACAAATAAACTTTGGATAATAGCTAGTAATAGCCATTTGGAGGTAGTAAAAATACAATAACCATTTGGGAGATCAAAATAAGATTTATTGCATATAATTTAATTTATTCTTTGGTATTTAAATATCAATTATTAGTTTTAGTAATAAACATGGACTCATCCCTAATCCCTCTATTTTTTTGAACATAAATTCAATGATCATTATAATCATAAGAGTTGTTTTATTTTGTAGGTCCATCATGATGGTACAAATTGGAAGAAAGAGAAATTAAAGATACTAAGCATAATTCATGTTGTGTAAAGATAATTTATGTTTTTAAAAGAACATGTTACATGAAAATTTTGTAGAAAAATGCTATGAAATTAAAATTCACGTCATAAAAAAAGATTTATGGTGTGAACTACTATATTAAAAAATAAAATAGTCTCTGATAACCCAAACTGATGCTCCATTGTGAGGTGAATTTTATTTTTTATTGCTTATTTTATATTACTCAAATAATTTTAAATTTTTATATGATATTTAAAAGAAAAACTATAGGCCTCAATTGAACACTTGTACTATAGTATTGATCTAAGAGATGTAAGTTAATTAGGATAGTTATTATTCATTTTTTTAATTTTCACTGTTAACATGATTAGATTAGTGGAAAGGTAAAATGAGTGTGTAAGGTTAAGCATGAGGGGATGAATTTTAAAAATAATGATTTTTGGGAATGAGTTCATAATTATAGTTGAAATTAATTTGATATTTGGAATGTTTTTCATTTATGAAATTGATGTGGATTAATTTATTATTTTTCTAGAGTTCCATGCATAACTGTTCCCAAATATATATTCTAATCCATGATAAAATTTAAGAACCAACTATTTTCAATTTTATTCTATAGTATATTTATTCAGTTACCTGGGCATGTTCTCTTCTAGAACATTCTTGGAATCTTATCGATGCTATCAATAAATAAAATCTTTTTTAATATGATTGAAGAATTTTAATTTTTTTATCCCTTTATCCTTAGAACCACCTTTACATTAATCTTATTTTTTCCAATAGAATCCACAAATGTCTGTTTCTTGAATGATAAATGTTACAATACTATTATATCTATTCCTACCCCACACACAAAATGTTTCGTGATATTTAAATAACTATGTTTAGGGGATAAGTTGTCCATAATAGAAGATTATGTACTTAATTTTATGGGGGGGGTTTCATGAGATTTTTGAAGAGTCCGTGTTTTCATTATACATTATTTTTTCACCACTTTTTCTAAAAGTGGGAGAATATTTAAAAGTAATAAAAAATAAAAATGGGGTTTTGTTTTAGGAAGATAAAAAAGAACCATTTCTAGATCATGTTTTAGTCATACGAGGTTAGGTGGTGGATATGAGATGGATCTTAAGCACAACTCTGTAAAAATAAAAAATTCAATAATAAAAGAATCCTAAAACAAAGAAAGGGTAATTAATTCATTATTCATACTTGTATCATATTCCCACATTGAGCTTTGAGGGACGAGATATAAAATGTTCAGGATTATTTCATTAGGATTAGGTTTTTATATCATGTAATATGCAAAAGATTCAAACAACCTATTTGATATTATTTTTAATCTTCGATTCCTACCAAACTTAAGCCCTAGAGATATTTGAACAATAATGAAAATACCTCTTGATTAATTTTTAATATTGTATTTACACAGTGGAGATGTTAGATTCCTTGCATGCCTTTGGTAACTGACATGTACATGAGGTATGGGAGAAATTATAATTACACTTATTACCTTGAGAGAGGATTAAAAATAATTTAATGTGTGGTAAATTTCAATTGGAATGCACATTAATAATGAATTGAAAAATAAAATTGGAAGGGAGGAGAGGAATTTTTATTTCAAAAGATAGAATGTAAAATGCATGATTGTATTTGTTTCTTTCAGAATAGGGAGTAAGTGGAATTCTTTTATTTGGAATTTGAAATATTATTTTCCATTATCATTAATTACATTCTATTTCTTTTTAAATTTAAATATTTTTAGAGTGAAATTCATTTTAAATGTTGTTAAGATTACATGAATGAGGAAAACCAAGTTTTATGTGTGGGGTAAATAATAGATTCATATTCTTTAAAAAAATTTGTATATAATTATGATATAATTTATTATCATTGATGGTATTTAATGTTTTTGAGATTTATGGTAGTATACCACATTTTTTTTGGAAAATTAAAATAATAATAATTAATTATGGTTAAGGATCATCAAACTGCCACATAATAATAGTAAATATGGAATCCTGAACCAAGTTTTGGATAAAAATAAGAAAAAGAGTGATGATTCTGTGACAAGGATGATATCCCATAATTAAGGAAAAGTCAAGGCATGAGCCTAGAGCTCAAAATTACATAAAAATGTTGAAACTATGTGAAATATGTTGGAAAAACACAATTAATTTATCTATTGTAATTCAAGATGTGAAACTTAAAGTAATACAAGATATAAATAAAATACATTAATAAAGATGTTAATTGATTAATTCTCTCACATTATATGATGTAAAATGTATTCACATCATAAAAAAATTGGGGAAAACAAAGAAATAGTGATTGTTGACATAAATAATGGTGGAAAACCCTTTGATGATCTAGGTCTAAAAATACCCATTTATGATGTCCAGAGTATCTAGATGGCCTATAAATAAATGGCCAGGGTAGAGGAGAAATAGACCAGTTCCTAAGGATCTTCTCATATGATACACTGTAGGGATATTACCGCTTAGGTTTTCTTTTATGTTTTTATTTTAAAAATTTTCCCCTATAATTCATTAATATTTTAATTTTCACACCTTAAATTCTTAATTTTTAATTCTATTTATAGTGTAAGTGAGATAAGTGCCTTTTTGTGTCCATTTTACACCATGAAAAAGATATCAATTCCATTCCATTTAATTGATTCATTTATTTCCCATCACTTAAATAGATTATAATACTAATATGGTGGAGTTGAGGGTACTCAAAGGGGTGAAACCACATAATATGGATTTAGTTATTTTAGGAATTTCAATTTTGGTCAAGGTATTTTCCTATTTGGCTATTAATGGAGGTGAGATTTAATGTGAAAAAGAGTTTTCTTGACATTCTGAAAATTCCAAAACATGTAAATAAAAGGAAAGTAATTCATTTGTGAGGTTTTATAAATTGAATTATCAAATTTAATTTAAATAAGAAATAAATAATGAAGGAACTCATGTTACCAAACCTAAAGACCATAATTTTATTCCTAATTTTCATTTTTTCTACATCTATGTTCATTTTTTAATTATATATGGGATTGTTTTAAATTCATGTTTTAATAAAACCAAAAACCATTATTTTAATTTATAATAACAACAAAAAATAATTATATTAGGTGAATTAGAAATTAGTGATTGATTGAATATGACGCTCTTCAACTGAGATGTCCCTAGTTAGCCTCTATTTTACATTAGGAAAAAATAAATTAACTTTTATACCACTGTAGAGACCCAAAGCATAACGTAAATGGACATTAAATTACTTTTGCGGAATACCTAGTACATAACAAAAACACACACACAAGGACCGTAATAGTTTAGTGTCTTTGGAAACTCGGAATATAATTTTCTAATCGTGGTGAAAGATCTTCAACATCTCCCATAAAGATCGTCCTTTTTTTTACCTAAAACCTTTCTTTATTTCCTGGGGAAAAGAAAACATAAAAGGGTGATCTCAAATTCTCAGTAATGGTAAACAAAAGAAATATCAATCACATCATATTCATAAGAACATAACATTTTGGAAATCTTAACCTGGAAAAGAGATCATATTAACATGGGATAAATCATAGTAGTGAAATGTAATCCCAATAATCATAACATAAAACATGAAACTTTTTGGCATACACACATAATCATAGAGAATCATTTCTTGTTAGTCAAGACTCATTTCCAAGACTATCTTAGTTGACAAAGTCCATTTCTGAACCGATTTCACTCCTCATTTCAGTCCTATTTCATTGAACCGGTTTAACCTGCCGTTCCAGCCATGTCTATCTCATGAGATATAGAATCTTTACCCAATTCATTGGAGGGAGATATAGGTCCCACCCATCTCATAATGATACCATTCTTATGTGTGCCACAAAATCATAAAACATACATCATAGCATAACCCAGGTAATAAAAATGGGAATCTTAAACATCGTGACATCATAAAACAATTCATATAAGATAAAGGAATACATAAAAATATTTCCATCACAACATAATCAAATACATGTAACAATAGGGATAGAAATATAACCCCATATTATCTTATATGGAAAATAATTTTGATAAAACTCTTGATCTCCATTCTTGAGGAAAATATCCTTTCTACTTCAAAAATATTTTCCTTTCTCAACATGTCATACAATTTTAAACTAAAAGAAGTTGATTAAAAATAAACTTGAAAACTTGTAAAGGAATATTCTTGGAAATAATGTTTTAAAAATCCATTCATTCCGTATAATTTAAAAAAAATTCTTCTCATACTTTTGTCGGAAAAGTCAAAAAGTACCTCGTACGAAAAACGACAAAAGATTCATTTCATATCTTTTACTAAAAACTCACCGAAGGGTAAAATTGGATTTAAAAAATTGTAGGTGGATGAAAATAGTATTCCATATTGAGGAAACATGGATGTGGATGATAAAATACACCCCAGTAAATGCCAAATTATAAACAATCTCGGATAAAAATGAGATTGTGATATTTTCCCTTACCTTAGGTCCGATTTGGTTCGTAAGTGTCCGAACCTCCTGTATAATGATTTAAATAATGTCAATGACTTATTCCATAATCATACTCATTGTTATTATATCATATATGGTTCACTTATGACTTTATATTACCCGTTCTTTTGTAAATTCCATGTTAAAGAGCGTTTTGGGTAAAATTGTTTCATTTGTTGTCCGTGTTTTGACTTGTAATTATTCATATGATTACTTAGATCATGATTACTTAATTCCAGAATATAAAACATGATTTATATATAATATATATTCATAATATACATATATATAATATATCAGTAAATGGAAAGAAATACACCGTTCATGGAGACGGTAGGCCGTACGTATGCATGAATACTGTTTTCGTTTCCTTATTGAGTTTAATGGAATTAAGTAGATGACATAAATATATATACACATAAATCCAGTATCATTATTATGTAATATATTTCATTATTACTTATTATATATACTTTTTAATCGTTCATGAATGGTTAACGTGGATAATGAATCTCATCGCTTCGTGGAGACGGTAGTCCGTACGTACGCACGAGCGATGATATCGTTCTCATGATCGTGGAATTGTATTGGAGTGTATGTATACTATTTCAGAATAAATATAACTTTACAATAATCATATATAGTTATTATTTACACCATTTTACCCATCCAAGTAAGGTGGTGATGGAAAATAAATTACACCACGGCGTGGAGACGGTATTCCGTACGTACGCACGCGCGGTGATTTCGTTTTCCGTAGGATGGATAGATGGTGAAATATTGTTGTTTCATACTTATAATAACATATCAGTGTATTAGTGATACTAATGTTATTAATTCATAATGAAACAACCTAAGAAGAATAAGTGGAAGAAGAAATAAAGTTGAAAGAATCGGTAACGGACATTACCTCTTCTTTGAAGTGCCTCTTTGAGTCCTCCTCGTAGGGAACTAAAATTGGTCTTTGAAGAAGACCAGGACCTCTAGGGTGTTTCTAGGGAAGTGGGGGAGAGAATTTGGCAGGGATTGGCCGAGCTTGAAGGCTCAAATTGGTGTGAGGAGGAGAGGGAGGAGGTGCCCTTTTATAAGGGAGGAGAGGGGCTCTTTTGGAAAAACTAAACATATTATTTTATTATAAATCCAAATTCGGTTTTAAATAGCTTAAAATTGATTTATTTCGAAGATAATATGGGGAGGGGTCTAAATCCTCTCATCCAATATAATTTGGACAAGTTTAGTTTACTATTTTAACCTTATCATTTAGTTTTAACTTTAAGTTAGATAATTTTAATTTTACAGTGTCTTTTTGTGTTCTTACACTATATGGTTAATAAACTTACTATGACAAGCAAAAGTAACCCCAAGTTGTTTATTATTAATATATATAACCTTATCTAAGTCATTTGGCTGAACATTATATTTTTAGGAATAAAATAATAATTAATAATATAATATTTGTTTTAAAAACTATTTTATGTCAATTTTGACACTATTTAGTAATTGATTTTTGTGAAAATCATAACAGAATGATTAATTAGAAAAAGGTTAATTAAATAAATAATAACATGTCATATTAACCTAGAAAATTATTGGAATTCATAAAAAGTCTCAAATTATATTTATTTGGGCATTTATAAAATCAATTATGTCAATATTTTATAAATAAGATAATTACTGCATCATCTTTGTGTCATAAATAAATTAACATATTTAAAGTATAAAAATTAAAAATAAAATATCATTATGTAGGGAATAGTTTTATCTTTCTAATTAATATTTATATTGGAATTTATCTTATGTATAACCCTATATTAAAAATGATTTAGTTATTAAACATTGATTTTAACTATTTTAACCCTTCTTTAAATAAATTAATAATAAATGTCTTAATCTAATCCAAGTGGGCCTAAATGGTAATATTTTATTCCTATGCTTTTTTTGGTCGAATTAAACTTATAAAATAGAATTAGGACATGTGTTAGAGTAATAATAATAACATTTTTACCCTTAATTGCCCTATTTACTTTTAAGCGTGGTAAAAAAAGTAAAAAGATACTATTCACCAAAAATTATTTTCATCTCATTGAACCACATTTTACTGACTAAAATCAACCGTGTGTCTCGGATTTTTGAAATTCCACTTACAGAAGCAGTAAAATTAAGTTTTATGAAAAAATCATTTTTTTAACTACCACTTAGTGGTTTCACTATTCATCAAAAAATGAAAGTTTCCAGAAAAATACCAAAAATTAGGCCTAAGCTATATTTGATATTATGAACTCAAAAATGATGTCTATTTTACCAAATTTAAAACATATCAGTTTCATTAATTAATTTAAAAATTAATTTCCGTCGTCAAAACAAATAGCATGTTCTTAAGAGATAATAACTATCAAAAGATTGCCACTTGTTTATGTCTGGTTTAAATGTGAAATTACATCCAATGACCAACATTGTATTAAATTGTAAAAATATATTCTAAATATAATTTAAAAAAACTCAAATTAATAATTTATCACTACTAATTATTTTGATTAAAAAGGTTGTTTTTAATTAAAATTTAGTAATTTTCACTATTCATCAAAAAATGAAAGTTAGCCGAAAAGTACCAAAATTTCACCCTAAGCTAATTTTGATATTCCGAATCCAAAAATGAAGTCCATTTTAAAAAATAAAATTTACAAAATTTAAAAAATTGGTTATTACTATTCACAATGGCTAGTTTTAATAATATTTTAATAGCATATCGTTGTTTAGTGAAACTCGGTATTGCGTAATACACACGCTATCAAGGAAGGTTGTGATTGCGTGTAATGCAAGGAAAGTCAAGGATGTGTGTTGTGAAAGATCCTTTTGGTGTAGCATACAACACAAGACATTAATGAAATTAAAAAGAATATTTTTCATAAAATCTCGGGGTGTTACATTCTACCCCCCTTAAAATGAATTTTGCCCTCGAAATTCGTCGGGGTTATAAATGGTTTACTACTCGAAAGTTTATTTTAAAGGAATACAAAAACTAATTTTTAAAAACAAAAGTATGAAACGTAACGGTTACCCAAATAAACTAATCACTGGGTTTCCACATAGGTGAAAATATGGATATGGAAGAGAAATCTAACCATCATGTTCTGATGGAGAGTGGTAGAGAACATGGCTATGGAAAAGCCAACAATCACAAAGCCACAAATTTGTGACGAGCTAAGGTACCATCTGATTCATCAGATATAAGAGCACTAGGAAAACATTTTTGGTTTTCAAGATCATTTCCCTAAAGTTGAAGAATTTGAATTAGAATAAATACTTACTTTATTTTGGTACAATCTCACTGTTGTTCGTGCCTTGAACAATTTCCACTTTATCTCTTAAAGAAATGAAGTTGAATTTGTTATTCGTGAAGTGTTAGCAGATCATGTGATATAATGACGGGTCATTCCATCTGTCTCAAACAAAAGGTTAACAAAAGTTATTAAATATACATAGGTCGATCTATAGTTAGATTAATCATATATTGTTCCTAAAATGGACTTATACTTATTATATCATAATAAAACTAGTTTCTACTAAACAGGGACTTCCTGTAGGCCAGTGGTAGGCGATAAAGGCCAGTCGCACTTCGGTTGTGGGTTCGATTCTCATAGCCTTGTTCGACACGATGGGCTGTCGCCCATCCTGTAGGTTGTCCTTTTTCTAAAACTAAATTACTATAACATCCCATAAATAATATCGAAAAAACTTATATCCTTAAACAATACTAACTTATATCCAACATAATCCATCCTAATATTTAGGCTTATCCAAAATACTTCGGTCCAAGCTCATAGTATAAAGAAACTGATCACGTGAATGCCATTATTTATCCCCCATATATCATAAGATATATCTTTTTGGTCAAATTACAAACATGTGAATACCTTAATCATGTATTCTCTTTATGAATGAATACCCATTGAACCTTATTGAAAAACATGAATGCTGTTAAGAGTTAACTCTTTCCACATACCAAAATCCTCAAAATTCTATATACTCAAACCATGATATCACTTATTCCTTATATCAATCATGAGATCATGAATACAATCAAACATATAATTATCTTCTTATCCCTTCATTATGCGCATATCATCTTCTTACCAAAAATATCTCAATCACTCTCTATGGTTACCGGTACCATAAAATTATTGAAAACCACAATAGATCAATACATAAATATTCCAATATTCCACGATACTATATACAACATTATTTTGGAATCCCATTACATAATCATTCCACCACATCGTTGTCATATTCAACATCGCCAATAGTGATCGCATGTGACTTCCCTTTGTCCTTTTCCTTAAGTGGTTTCTCATGCCAATCATCATTAACCCTTGGATTAGGGCATTTAGTAGCATAATGCCCCATTTCATTGCACTTGAAGCATTGAAGTGTTGTTGGGGCGTTCTCTGTAGTATTTTCTTTATTCACATCATTAGAAACCCTTTTTGCATTACTTCGACACTCAGCTGCTCGATGACCTTCTTTTCCACACTTAAAAAATTTTCTAGTCCCTTTTAGACAATCTCCACCATGCTTCTTTCCACACTTTGAGCATAAGGAAACATTCATCTTCTTTTCACCATTATTTCGAGATTTCTCCTTGAACTCCATCTTTCGTTTCTTGCCAAAACTATGAGATGGATAAGTAAAACCAACTCCCATTTCTACCTTGATAGCACAACGCACAATTTCTTCATAGCTAATGAATTCTCTTATATCTAATTCCCTTCGAAGGTTTGGTTTTAAGCCACTGAAGAATCGATCGACTTTACTTTCAGGTTGGATGATAATTCCAGATGCATACCTTGAAAGCCTTGTAAAATTCACTTCGTATATACCAACAGATTCATCATCCTTTTTCTTTATTTCAAGAAACTCCTTCTCCATATTTGTTCGAAGAATACGAGGGAATTACTTATTGAAAAATAAGTTCTTGAACTCATCCCATTCCATGGACTCAATTTCATCTCTTGGCCTAGTATTCTTGATAAGATTCCACCATTGATCAGCTTCACCTTCCAAACGATATACTTCTAATATGACTTTATCCTGTTCAGAACATTGAAGAACTGAAAATATCTTTTCAGTGGTAATGATCCGTTGTTCAGCAACAAATGAATCAGAAGACCCACTGAAAGAAGGTGGACGTTGCCTCATGAAGGACTCAATAGAATATTGTTCCCTTCTCTGCTCATTTGGAAGCCCAGAATGATTCATAGCTTGTGTAAGTATATCAATAATATTTTGCACTCCATCTCCCATAACATTTGTTTGTTCAGGAGGAAAATCATTGCATTGTCCATTACATTGATCAACAGGGTTCCTTCGGGTTCCAGCCATCGTCTAAAACCCAAAAAGAATAGTGTGAGAGGCAAAAATCACCCTAGGGAAAACAACATAATAAAGGGGGAGTACCATCAATATCTAACATCTTGGTTTACCGTAATTATAGTACTATAACCTATACTTAACCTTAGAGACATCCCTAGACATACCATAGAAATATCTCTAGGGATCTCAGTAACGTTTTCACATCATAGTTTCCAAAGGTTGACTAAACCTTTCCTCTGATACCAATTGTAGATAATCAAAGCATAACGTACATGGACATTACATTACTTTTTCGGAATATTTAGTACATAACAAAAACACACACACAAGGACTGTAATAGTTTAGTGTCTTTGGAAACTCGGAATATAATCTTCTAATCATGGTGAAATATCTTCAACATCTCCCATAAAGTTCTTCCTTTTTTTTACCTAAAACCTTTCTTTATTTCCTAGGGAAAAGAAAACATAAAATGGTGAGATCAAATTCTCATTAAGGGTAAACAAAAGAAATATCAATCACATCATATTCATAAGAACATAACATTTTGGAAATCTTAACCTGCAAAAGAGATCATATTAATATGGGATAAATAATAGTAGTGAAATGTAATCCCAATAATCATAACTTAAAACATGAAACTTTGTGGAATACACACATAATCATAGAGAATCATTTCTTGTTAGTCAAGACTCATTTCCAAGACTATCTTAGTGGACAAAGTCCATTTCTGAACTGATTTCACTCCTCGTTTCAGTCCTGTTTCACTGAATCGGTTTAACCTATCCTTCCATCCATGTATATCTCATGAGATATAAAATCTTTAACCAATGCATTGGAGGGAGATATAGGTCCCACCCATCTCATAATGATACCATTCTTATATGTTCCACAAAATCATAAAACATACATCATAGCATAACCCATGTAATAAAAATGGGAATCTTAAACATCGTGACATCATAAAACAATTCATATAAGATAAAGGAATACATAAATATATTTCCATCACAAAATAATCAAATACATGTAATAATAGGGATAGAAATAGAACCCTATATTATCTTAGATGTAGAATAATTTTGATAAAACTCTTGATCTCCATTCTTGAGGAAAATATCCTTTCTACTTCAAAAATATTTTCCTTTCTCAACATGTCATACAATTTTAAACTAAAATAATTTGATTAAAAATAAACTTGAAAAATTTTAAAGTAATCTTCTTGGAAATAATGTTTTAAAAATCCATTCATTCCGTATAAGTTAAAAAACATTCTTCTCGTACTTTTGTCGGAAAAGTCAAAAAGTACCTAGTACGAAAAACGACAAAAGATTCATTTCATATCTTTTACTAAAAACTCACCAAGGGTAAAATTGGATTTAAAAAATTTTATGAGGATGAAAATAATATTACATATTGAGGAAACATGGATGTGGATGATAAAATACACCCCAGTAAATGCCAAAGTATAAACAATCTCGGATAAAAATGAGATTGTGATATTTTCCCTTACCTTAGGTCTGATTTGCTTCGTAAGTGTCTGAACCTCCTGTATAATGATTTAAATAATGTCATTGACTTATTCAAGAATCATACTCATTGTTATGATATCATATATGGTTCACTTTTGACTTTATATTACCTGTTCTTTTGTAAATTCCATGTTAAAGAGCGTTTTGGGTAAAATTGTTTCATTTGTCATCCGTGTTTTGACTTGTAATTATTCATATGATTACTTAGATCATGATTAATTAATTACAGAATATAAAACATGATTTATATATAATATATATTCAGAATATACATATATATAATAGATCAGTAAATGGAGAGAAATACATTGTTCATGGAGACGGTAGGCCGCACGTACGGATGAATGTTGTTTTCGTTTCCTTATTGAGTTGAATGGAATTAAGTAGATGACATAAATATATATACACATAAATCAAGTATCATTATTATGTCATATATTTCATGATTACTTATTATATGTACTTTATAATCATTCATGAATGGTTAACGTGGAGAATGAATCTCATCGCGTCGTGGAGACGGTAGTCCGTACGTACGCACGAGCAATGACATCGTTCTCATGATCGTGGAATTGTATTGGAGTGTATGTATACTATTTCAGAATAAATATCACTTTAAAATAATCATATATAGTTATTATTTACACCATTATACCCATCCAAGTAAGGTGGTGATGGAAAATAGATTACACCACGGCGTGGAGACGGTATTCCGTACGTATGCACGCGCGGTGATTTCATTTTCCGTAGGATGGATAGATGGTGAAATAGGGTTGTTTCATACTTATAATAACATATCAGTATATCAGTGATACTGATGTTATTACTTCATAATGAAACAACCTAATAAGAAGAAGTGGAAGAAGAAATAAAGTTGAAAGAATCAGTAACGGACATTACCTCTTCTTTGAAGTGCCTCTTTGAGTCCTCCTCTTAGGGCACTAAAATTGGTCTTTTAAGAATACCAGGACCTCTAGGGTGTTTCTAGTGAAGTGGAGGAGAGAATTTGTCAGCTATTGGCCGAGCTTGAAGGCTCAAATTGGTCTGAGGAGGAGAGGGAGGAGGTGCCCTTTTATAAGGGAGGAGAGGGGCTCTTTTGGAAAAATCAAAATTATTATTTTATTATAAAGCCAAATGCGGTTTTAAATAGCTCAAAATTGATTTATTTAGAAGCTAAGGTGGGGATGGGTCGAAATCATCCCATACAATAGAATTTTGACAAGTTTAGTGTACTATTTTAACCTTATCATTTAGTTTTAACTTTAAGTTAGATAATTTTACTTTTACCGTGTCTTTTTGTGTTCTTACACTATAAGGTTAATAAACATACTATAAAAAGCCAAATGAAGCCCAAGTTGTTTATTATTAATAAATATGACCTTATCTAAGTCATTTGGCCGAACTTTAGATTTTTAGGATTAAAATAACAATTAATAATATAATATTTGTTTTAAAAACTATTTTATGTCAATTTTGACACTATTTAGTAAATGATTTTTGTGAAAATCATAACAGAATGATTAGTTATAAAAAAGTTAATTAAATCAATACTAACATGTCATATTAACCTATAAAATTAGTTTAATTCATAAAAAGTATCAAATTATATTTATTTGGGTATTTATAACATCAATTATGTCAATATTTTATAAATAAGATAATTACTGCATCATCTTTGTGTCATAAATAAATTAACTTATATAAAGTCTAAAAATTACAAATAAAATATCATTATGTAGGAAATCTTTTTATATTTCTAATGAATATTTATATTTGAATTTATCTTATGTATAAACCTATATTAAAAATGACTTAGTTATTAAACTTTGATTTTAACTATTTTAACCCTTCTTTAAATAAATTAATAATAAATGTTCTAATCTAATCCAAGTGGGCCTAAATTGTCATAGTTTATTCCTAAGGTTGTTTTTGGTCGAATTACACTTATCCAATAGAATTAGGACATGTGTTAGGGTAATAATAATAACATTTTTACCCTTAATTACCCTATTTACTTTTAACCGTGGTAAAAAAAGTAAAAAGTTACTATTCACCAAAAATTATTTTCATCTCATTGAACCAAATTTTACTTAATGACATCAACCGTGTCTCTCGGATTTTTGAAATTCCACTCACAGAAGTGGTAAAATTAAGTTTTATGAAAAATTCATTTTTTTTAACTACCACTTAGTGGTTTCACTATTCATCAAAAAATCAAAGTTTCCAGAAAAATACCAAAAATTAGGCCTAAGCTATATTTGATATTATGAACTCAAAAATGACGTCTATTTTAGAAAATTAAAAACATATCAGTTGCATTAATTAATTTAAAAATTAATTTCCGTCGTCAAAACAAATAGCGTGTTCTTAAGAGATAATAACTATCAAAAGATTGACACTTGTTTATGTCTGGTTTAAATGTGAAATTACATCCAATGACCAACATTGTATTAAATTGTAAAAATATATTCTAAATATACTTTAAAACCACTCAAATTAATAATTTATCACTATTAATTATTTCGATTAAAAAGGTTGTTTTTAATTAAAATTTAGTAATTTTCACTATTCATCAGAAAATGAAAGTTAGCCGAAAAGTACCAAAATTTCACCCTAAGCTAATTTCGATATTCCGAATCCAAAAATGAAGTCCATTTTGAAAAATAAAATTTACAAAATTTCAAAAAGTGGTTATTACTATTCATAATGGCCAGTTTTAATAATATTTTAATAGCATATCGTTGTTTAGTGAAACTCGGTATTGCGTACTACACACGCTATCGAGGAAGGTCGTGATTGCATGTAATGCAAGGCAAGTCAAGGATGCATGTTGTGAAAGCTCCTTTTGGTGTATCATACAACACAAGACATTAATGAACTTAAAAAGAATATTTTTCATAAAATCTCGGGGTGTTACAACCACCCTATGATAGCCATGTGAAAAATGGACCCTTTTCTCATAGAAAATTAGCAACTTGATCATTATATATTTACATTTTCTGTAAATAATTATGTTATTATAAAAAAAATATATACAAAAATATTTTTTCCATGATATAACTAATTGACTCTTTACTTTCATTTAATAATCATCTTCAGGTATAAGAAAATATATTTGAAATTTATGAAAAATCCTCATATCATAGAAGGATAGATGGCCTCACTAATATAGCTATGAATGAAATGAATGGTCATGAAACAAGTGTCTCACAATGAGAACTTGTGGTTATAATAAATCAAATTAAGGTACATATCAAAAGTTTGAAGGTCAAAGGGGAAGCCACACTAGATTTTCCTAATTTTTATAAATATATCAAAGGGGTTAAGGTCATACATGAATAATACACACAACCTAACCATATGAAGATCCATATTAAAGAATAAAATTAAGAGATAAAGAGTGAAGATAAAGACTCACATACTAATTGTAATATGGGAAAATAATCGGATTAATTTTGGAGTAAATGGGAAGAAGATGAAAGTAAATGAGATCTCCCCATCTATGTGGTAGAATAAATATCACCTTAACATATATTCCTCACCGTGGAAGAATAAGAAACAACCCAGGTGGTGGAATATGAATAATTAAGGGAGGAATAAAACTACCAACCTCTACCTACTTCCGATCAAACCCATGAGGGACTTGCGATTGAAGAAATGATTAAATCTAAACAAAATTATGGAGACGACCACTTATTTTACTCTTTCTCTTTAAATTTTATTGAAAATAAATTGAGTATCACCCCCTATAGTATTTATTTTTAAAATTGATCCAACTCATATTTTTCCTTGGTGGAAGCTGATATAAATGAAAATGAACTTATTGTGGAACACCTAGAGCTCCCTAAAGACATTTAAAAATTGCATACCCCACTTGAGTTCTTGTACTATAGTATTAATCTATGAGACAAATATTTCTAATGACAATCGTTATGAAATATTTTAACTTTAACTATTGACATAATTAAATGGTTGAAATGGTACAATGAGTTTGTAAGGTTTATCATAATTGGAAGAATTTAAAAAATCATTAGTTTTGTGAATGAGTTGATAATTATAGATGAAATTACTCTTAGATTTATAATGTTTTGAATTTTTGAAATTGATATGGATTATTTTATTGTTTTTTTATTTTCCTACCTAATTGTCCCAAACTATATATTCTTATCCCTAAGAAAAATTATGGAAAAATATTTACAATTTATCTATATAGTCTATTTCTTAACCTAACAAGAAATGTTCTCTTCTAGAACGTGCTTGGAATATTATCAAAGATAGAAATGAAAAACATCATTTTTAATATGATTGAGACATTTTTAATTTTAATATATCTATCCTTGGACCAACCTTGACATAAAACCTATTTTCTCCCATAAAATCCAATAATGACCTTTTTAGAAAATGATCTATGTTACAAGATGAATATATCCATTCCAATCTGCTAATAGTATCTTTGATGATATTCAATGAAATTATTGTGGGTGTGAGGTTCCATGGTAGAAAAAGATACACATCATTTTATTAGGGGTTTTAATGTGATTTTGGGAGAGGAAATATTTTAATTATACATTATTATTCACCTACCTTGATAAAAAGGAGAAATATATATAAATAAAAAATAGAAAAAATTAAAAAATGGATGTGTTTTTACTGGAACAAAAATCAACATTGCTAGACCAATTTTTCATTGTATGGGGTTAGTTGGTGGATCTGGGGTTGATCATAAGCAAAAATTTTGAAAAAGAAAGTTAAAAAAAAGAGAATCCAAAAAGAAAGCAGGCGATTTATTCATTATTCTTACTTGTAACATTGCATACATGGAGATTTAGGGGATGATAGATGATATTTGAAGTATTATTTAATTAGTCTTGGATTTTAATATCAAGTAATATACTAAAGATTCAAAAATCTGATTTGATCTTGTTTTTATTCATGGATTCCTACCAATCTTAAGTCTTAGAGATACTTGATCCATAATGAAAATCCCCCTTAATTAATTTTTATTTATTCCTTATATGATATATATGTTAGATGCATTGAATGACTATGGTAAGTTACTGGTACTTGAGGTATGTTAAGAATTACATTTATATTAATTACCGTGAAAAATGAGTAAAATTAACTCAATGTGAGGTAAATTGTAATTATCATGCACAATAATAATGAATTGGAAAATAAAAGTGGAAGAAAGGAGTGGAATTGTTATTTCTAAATAAGGAAAGAAAAATTCCTGATTAGCTTTGTTTCTTTTAATAATGAGGAGTTAAAGGATTATTTTTAATTTGAATGGTTATTGTCCATTATCAATTTTTTTTTTATTTTGAAATGTGAATATTGGTAGAGTGAAATTCCTTTGAAATGTTGTTGAGATTACATGATTGAGGAAAACCACGTTCTATGTGTGGGGAAATTATAAGTTTTATATTTTACATATATTTTTGTATATGAAATATGATATTTTTACAATTTAATTTATTTTTCACGATGTTATTTAATTATTTTTGTAATTTATGGCTGGATTACAAAAAATTTCAAAAATGGAAAAAAATAATGAATTAAGAAGGAAAAAAAACTTCTCACCACAAGACTAGAATAATAAATATTGAATCCATAATATATTTTAACTACAAATAGATAAAAATAAAAATTCCATTCTAAGTATAATTTTTCATGAAAAAATAAAAGTGAAGGAGAAATGATGAATCTCAAAACTAAAGAATCTGTCTCGAATTGTGTAAAATATATTAGGAACACACAATTCAAATCATAACTTTAATTAAAGACATAGAACATGCTAGAATAAAAGACCCAAATCCAAGAAACGATTCAATAAATTAGTTGATTCAGCCTAAAACATTAGATGAAAAGAATAATATTCACATTGTGAAACCCTTGGGTTTTCCCAAGAAAAATGTGATTTTTATGTAAACAATGGTTGAATACCCTTTGATGATATAGTCCAGAAAACACCCATTTATGACACCAATTATGATGTCCCGAGCATCTGGGAAGCCTATAAATATATTTTCATGGAAAAGAATAAAGATATCAAATCCCAAGTATCCACCATTGCACTGTGTTGTAGGTATATGACTACATTTTTCTTTTACCATAATTTTTTCATTTTCTTTTCACAAATAACACAATTTATTTTTAATTCATATGTTCCATTTTCTTTCAATATTAATTTCTTTCATCTATCTCTCTTTCTTAATTGATATATATTCCATCTTTCTAGTATGATATCTTTGTTTAGTAATGAAAAGTGACTAACCCAATACTTATCATTAGGGGAGGTTTAATGAGTTTCTTAATTATCATTACATAAATTATTAATTTTTTAATTCTAGTTTTGGTGGATACTATAGAAGTGAATTGATGTGGAAACCATCCCCAAATTTATGAATATCTAGCCCATTAATTTTCTTTAATTTATTCAATTTCCATCCCTTCACTCATGTAGACTATTTATAGAATGTATTTTAGGATACCTAAATAGGAGAAATGATGTGGAGTTGAGTATTTTAGGAATTTCACTCTTATTTGAGGTGTTGTCCAAATTTTCTTTTGGAGGATGTTAGATTTGTTGTGCCAAAGAGGCATCCAAGTTTTTGAAAAATCAAATACTCAATAAATCAAAGGAAACTAATTCATTTATATGGTTTCTTAAATTTAATTTAAACAAAAAATAAATAATTAAGTAACAAACATTAATAAACCCTAGGATAAAAACTTTCTTCATAATCCGCATTCTGTTATCTTTTGAATTGCAGTTGTAATTCGGTATTCAATTATTTTAATTACATGTTTTCCAAAACCCCAAAACCATAATTTTCATAAATAATAAAATAATAAAATGAATTATGTTATTTTAATTAGAAATTAATTATTTACTGACTATGAAACTCTTCATGCGAGACAACCCTAGTCAGCCTTTGTGCTATATTAGGAAAAAATAAGTTAGCTTTTGTTCTGCCTCATGACCCATGTTTGAGTCCTATAACACTCAAACACAATGTTGAGTCCAAGGAAATATCCTAACATATGAAGATTAATTTTTAATGGAGTAATATAAAAAATTGGAGTCCTTATAATAACTCTATCACTCCTAATATTCTCTCTTTACTCAGATCTATCATAAATATTGTAAGTATATCATGATTGGGGATCCTCATAACGTCTACAAATTTAGGATCCCTTGGAAAAATGTTCTGATATAGATTCTATTCAATCTTAATAAAAATTTAATTTTCAGTCAGTATATATATGTGACAATATGACTATTGGAAGGGTAAGATGGTTGTCAGTAATTGATCAATTAGAATCTATCCATTGTAATTGTTATATAACTATTATAAATACAATTGTCTAATAAAATATAAAAAATCACTTGAAAATATAATAAATTAAAATTTTAATAATTTATATTGACTAATTAATTATAATATAATTACACACATATGTTTTATAATAAAAAATAGATTTATTGAAAATGTGTTTTTTTATAAATTAACACATGATTCTGAAATATGAAAATAGATTTATTTTATAAATAAATATATCATATATAGAAATTTTAATTTATAAAAATTAATTCAAATTTTGAATCAAAACATTGAAATTATTCAATGATGTTTTTTATTAATTTTTTAAGATAATAAATATTTCCAAAAAGTTGTAAAATACTGCTTGAATATGTAGTAATAATTATGATTTAATTATTATATAATAATTATAAAAAGTGAATATTTGAATAAAAACATGTTAATTTATTAATATATTGTATTGTAAAGTATTAAAATCGGTGTTCAAACATATAATGTACATTATATTATCTAAAATTCAAAAATAGGATTAAAAAACATATTGAATAAAAAACCTTTCAATGGACAAAGTAAAATTAAAAAGGATTTAATTTATTCAATAGATAAAATTGAAAACCAATGTAATAAATGCAACAAATTAAGGATTAAAACATTGGTTAAGCCAATTTTTGTGAATTTTCCATAAATTAGTTATTAAAATCTGATGTCTAAGAAGTAATAAAATATTCAAACTAATTTTGTATAAATAAGAACCCATCCTCTCATTCCTATTCACTCTAAAAATAGTGTGCATGGTTATCCTCTTATTTTACCACCCATGAGTACCTCCATTGATTTATTAAGGTTCTACGGTGTTGTCTTATAAGATTTATGTAGTGAACTTCCATAGTAGGGGTTCCTAAACACTTATCTTATTTTACCATTTTTAATTATTTTAAGTGATTTTAATTTGGACAACCACTATTGTTATACACATTATTATAAATATAGCATTTTATTTTTAATGGGTGACTTCTCTTCTATATCATTATTCCATATTCAGAAGTTGTTATTATGCTTGAACATCCCCATAATCATAAACTCTATTATCTAAGTACTTATAATTTCCATGTTTTTTTGTTATTATGGATGTATTATTTGAAAGAGGTGGTATTTTATAAGGAATGATGAAGGAGATGTATCTTATGGATCCTATATTGACTCCAAATTTGACTAAAAATTATTTTGGAACATGTTTCCCATTTTCAATAATTCATTTAGAGAATTATGTCTTTCCTTGAGGAAACTTTTTATCCCTAATGCATATCAAATATTTGTGACATAGAATCATGTTTTTAAATGTAAGTCATATATAATTTATTTAGTCTCATATCATAGAAAACTATTTACTTCAACGCAAGTTTATCTTTGATATCCTTATAACATAAAAGCAATATACACTATTACCTCATTAATTTTCTTTTGATAAGGGAAATTTCTATTATATTAAAAATATGATATAGTTTCTAAGTTGATGTTTAGACATTCTACAAGGTGGAAATTCTATCCCATTTATCAAGGAAATATTGATATTCCATTATTTCTATATGGATAGTTAATTTATGACTTATCCTTAATTACATATGAGGTTTCTTAAGGAAGATTATGATATGTATAGTTCATCCCTTCTTTTCATTATAGGGATATGTTATACTTAATATGTGTTAGGTGGGACCTATAATTATATATCTCCTTGATGCATCGATAGGTATAATGAGGCAAAATATCTTTGGTAGCTCATCTATGTCAGCCCATTTATGTGTGATGTCTTTATTGGGGCCTTGAAGGTATGGTTATGATATTTATAAGTATAAATTACATACCTATGGTTCAGTTATTGTTATCCGTATGAATATTTATATCCATTTTTCTATAATCTATGGATGCATTGTACTCATGATACCATTTATTATTTAATCATTAGACTATTTATTAAATCAATATTATGTATATATTATTTATTTAGTGTTATATTTTATTGTATTTTGTCCTTTACTAAATGTCTGAGTTCACCACATTATATTGCTTCCCATTTGTCCTAGAAGCAATGATTATTTTTTCATGCAACCAAAATTTATACAATTAGAGTTGATAAATTTCCTATTTATTTATATGATTTACATTACATTTCTGTTGTAATTTAATGTTTAGTTTTTATATATATTCATTGAATAATACCGAACTAATAAATCCTATGTATAATAATCAATGTATTTTTTACCATTGTAATTAAATAACTACCAACTTTGGGTTACAAGATTATGGGTTATTTCAATTTTATTTAGAGATACTATCTTAAAATATAAATATTTAGGGATAATGGAACACATATTTAATATCTACAATTTTGGTTTGATAGGTATATATTTCTAGAGGTTCTCTAGGATGCGGTGTATTTCTTATCAGGGTATAAGTTGACCTAGAAATCAATTTGAGGGTTGGGAAATTGTGTGTGTGGTTTCACTCATGGATTCCTAGTTGTGAGTGTGGAAAGGACCTCCATGTTAACTTGCATGTCCAGTGGAAACCTTACATGGGATGTTATTTCATCAGGGTGGATGTGTTTTCTACCTCACATGTTCGTAACCTCAATAGTTTGAATACTATACTAACAAGCCTCTATTGATGAGTAGAAGTAAAAAATTCAGGCCACTTAGGTCCCTTTTAATGAAATAATGGATTTCAATCCATTATAAGAGAGGTTATCCTTGAGTCACTAATTTGATTCAGCAGTGTACTTTATGGGTATTATAATATTCTTCAATAAATAAAGTGATCCTTTTGTATACAGGGATGATGTTTCAATAGAAAAACCTTATCTTTGGTTTCCATATATGAACAACTAAGATTGGAATTTCTTTGTCCCCCTGTGGAGAGATTGGGGATGTTCAATAGTGATGTTGAGTGTAATGGATTAGATCCCTTCTTGGTACCACCTGAGTAGTTGTTCGAATTTCATTGAAATATTTTTAGCCTCCTCAAAGTATTAGTGGAAGGTGTTGTATCACTAAGAGGATATGCTCCTAAAGTGGTTTAAAATAGTGAGAGATTCCACCAACCTTCTATTAACACTTTAATATCATACAAGCTTGTATGATCCCATTCCCTAAAAAAATATTGGTATGACGCTTCTGTTTAGATCACACCTTCAATCACATATTTCCAAACTAAATAATTCAATATATAATAATTATGGGGCTGAATAAGAGAGATAAAATAAGGTTTATTTTTATTTTTGTTGAGGAAATAGTGGTAGAAACAATGACATATGTGTGAGTGGATATGGTATGGTGGTCTTGAGTTACAAGAATACCCAAAATCTTTTTGGTACACCTACACATTCTTATGGTCATAAAAAATCAGTTTTCTTTAATTGATATCTTTAGATGGTGAGGTAAAACCCAAGAAAAAGTATATTCCTTTTTTTGGCTCCTGGTTCTCTCAGCTTCAATGCCCTAGCGGCGATATCGGCAGCGCCGGCCCCTCCCTCCCTGGAGGAGGGAAGGGGATCTGATCCTCCTTACCCTTGTGCTCGACCCTTCGTTACCTTCACTAACCCTAACTCCCTTACTCATTTCCTGGAGACTTTCCTCGGTCCTAAGGTTCCCATCCTTCACAATGGATGGCCTCAGCTCTCTCTTTCAATGAAGGAATTAAATGATGCTTCAAACCTTTACAAGGGGACACTGGTGGCTTGATTCTGAGGCCGTAGATCCTCATTTGACTCTTTTGACTGGTTCGTTTACGATTCATGGGGTCTGAATGACCGAGCGGTGGTGGGTCTTCTCGATCGGCACCACATGATGATACGATTCTCCTCAGAGGAATATCTGATCATAGCTTGGTACAACGATCCTTGCTCTTTCAATGGTTGTGGTTTTCATCTTCTTCGCATGGTCCTTCGAGTTCAACCTGAAGCAGGATGTGCCTTCAACAGCAGTTTGGCTGAGCTTTCAATATTTGCCACTTCCTTTCCAGAATCCTTCGATTATTGGTATATTGGGGAACCTAGTAGGCCGGTTCCTGTGTTCTGATAGACGCACTTCTTCATTTTTTCAACCGATTAATCCTCGTGTCTGCATTAAGGTGGATATTTCTAAATCGCCTACAGATTGGATTTGGATTTTGGTGGGAGAGGAGCTGAGATGGAAACAAAGGGTTGTCTTTGAATCTTGGCCAATGTTTTTTTCACACTACCATCAGCTAGTCCACTCCTCTTCTGGATGCCATAGGGCGATCAAACATCACCAAGGTTTGAGGGTTGTTGGGGAGAATGAGCAGATCGATTGCTATGTCCACGATCCAAAGGAGGGATGCGGGGTTGCCTCGGGGAGTTCTTCCTAGTAGCGTCCATAGTTGATTGAGAAATGTTCCAAAATTGTGCACCAAGGTTGTGAGACATTTCCAGTTGAAATAGAAGGGTCCATATCATAGGAGTCAGGGCCACTAGTTTCAGAAGTTTTTACTCGTTTGAAGAAGGACCTGAACTTTTGTTCCTTATAGCAAGGGGACTTCGGGGAGGCTGTACCTGATCCTCCAGTAGGAACTGCAACAGCGGATGTCAACCAGGATAAGCAGGTTCCGGGGGAGACCTTCGGAGCTGGGGGTCTGATGCCCATGGGTACTATTCCAATCTCTGGTACTTATGCCCAGGCGGTGGGTGCCGGTGGTAGTTCTATCACTAGGAGTAGTCAGCCTATGTATAACCAAGCATGGGTGTTGACATTGAATAATGCTGGTAACCATCTCAACTTGAGGGGAACTTTGGATAGCCTCAAATTAAGTAATAGATTTGACTTTTTGAGTAATGAGGGTGGCTCAGACTATAACCAGTTTTGTACCTCTGAGGACTAATCTGATGGAGATGGCCAACCCTCGGATTATGTTGTTACATGAGTGGTTGGAAAGGGCCTACATAGACCAAGGAGAAAGAAGGGGAATAAGGAAAACAGAGACCTATGAAGATGCATTGTGTCCAAGAAGCAGAAGACAAAGGGGTGCAAAGAGTAATCCTACCTCCCTAGGCCAATGGAGACTCGGTTAGAAAAGAAATTCGGAACTCCAAAGGAACACAAGGCCCAAATATTGGAAGGTGAGGAGGTTCTGGAAATCCAGGAGGCTAGTTGCAAGGTTGTTGTCCCTACTAGCCTTGAGGGTGAAAAGGGGCCTCTGAGATCGGTACAACAATGTCAGAATAACTCCAATGATGACTCACAACGACAGATACTTTCGATGATGAATCAAATGGACTTACTTTTGAACTCTGATGAGGAAATGGATGACAACACACTAGATATTCAGAAGTTAAAGAAGATGAGGCTGCTTTAGGTGACCTTTACTAAGGAGCAGGGTAAGTGGATCGACAAGCAGGCTCACATTCTGCTTAGAGGATGCAACATGGGAAAGATCAGCAAGGAGGAACACTTTCAATCTTGGGACATACTAGAAAATCTCTATGAAAGAGTACTAAAGGATGATTCTGACATCCGTATAAAGTCTATTCCCTGGATATTGTCTAGGGAGATTGGCTCGAATCAGCTTGAACTTTTCTTTAACAAATCAGTTGTGACCTTTGGTGTTGAATCAGGCAAGGTGTGAGGGTTTTCAATTTTCCCTTAAAAGTGATTGAGAATAAAAAATTTAATGTTGGATGGATGGAGGGAAAACCCAGAAAAACAAGAAAATACCAATCATTATAACATTATAAGTAATCGAACATGATTGATCAGTCTCTTTTATGGGAGAAGGATATTACATCATGTTCACTATTTTTTAGTTTTTTATTTTTTCATGTATACATTCATTATGGCCCCACTTTATAAAGGTGAGAGGATGTTGAAAATTTGTTATAAATTCTTGGAATATTATCTATCAAAACTGAGAGGATGGAAGGATAACACATCTCATTAGGTAAATAATTTTCAAGTATAAGACACTCCTATAGATTTAAGTTATATTAATGGAATCCTTCCAAAAAAATATAATTTTTTACATCCTCTAACACCTTTTTGGGGGTGATTACCCATTTAGTATTTTTTGATCAATCAACAAATTAAATATTTCTATAATAAAATTATTTTTTATATGATCATGTTTGTGATGAATCTAGAGTTTAAATCTATATGAGTGGATAACTATAGAGTTAAGCCCCTCCCAATGAGGTGATTAATTAGTGTGATCATTATGAACATAGAGATTTAGAGACATCTGAATCATCACATGTATATTTGTCCTTTGTATCCCCAACAATGGTGGTAAAAGGTTAGAAACTAATAAAAAGTTGGTTAATGAATGTATTTAACCTATAACTAGTATATGGATGGAAGATATTGAACTGAAATTAGTGGATCGATGGATGTTATCAACCTATAACCATTTTATGGATAAACATTATTGGATGGTCACCATAAGATGGAGGGATTTTTTCTGTCTATCACTAGTGTATTGATTGACGTCACTGGCCTATCTTTAGTTGATGCAAGGGTGTCACCGACCTATCCTGGGTATATGGATGGACATATCTATCCATACACCCAAGAATATATGGAAATCTCTATATTTTTAGCATAAAATTGATATACATTGATGTACTCTCAATACTAGAGGGACAAATTTCTATGTAATTTCATGAGTGTATTGATAGATCTTACTAGCATATCACTAGTGAATGGATATACAACACTGTCCTTTTATTACTAGATGGGTCCATTGGATCATCAACAATTGGAGGGTGAGGTTTAATTGATATTGTGATTTCTCTTGTGATATTTGATTCATATATATCCCATTTAATTGAATAAAAATACATTTATTTTTATTCTATATAATGATCCACATCATACATTTTTATGTCTTATTACATGGACCATTTTTTCCTTTTAAGGTTGGGAAGCCAAAACTATTTTATTTAATGGTTTAATTTTATATGTCCATGATCATTTACAAGATGTATAATGTCACATGGGATGGACTAATATGTAAGAGGTTCTAATAAATGGTTAGTATAGGACATATGCATCATCATTCCTTTTAGATTAGGACTTATATAAGATCATTGGACCTCACATAGGTTATGTTATACAAATTATTTTGAGAGTTATATTTTGAAATGTCATGTTATTTCCTTGATCCTCAAGTTATATAGAGGTTAATGGCCTACAATGTATATATGGGCCTATATTATTGAGTATTAAACCATTTAGAGGCCTATTAATGTATAGGTATTAGTGACTATATTGAGGATTATCACCGGGTGTTAGATAGGTACAAGGTCTAGATCAGTGTAGAAACTATGAGTGTCTTGGCCTATAAGAAGATCCATATGTTGATTAAGGATATAAATACCCATTATCAAGTGAATAAATAATTACATTTCTTATAAAATTCTAGACACCCATTATTAATAAAATACATCATTAGAAGGGGACACATGATTAAACCATTAATAACTTTCTTATAACTTGAGAGGGCATCAAAGACTATTGGGTGAAATTAGTAATTTTAAATTTTACCTCAGGAGAAAGGATATAAGTGTTGAATTTTATGACACTAGGTAAAAATGGTCAAGATCAACCTAGATATGTGATTTGGGTGAATGAGGTTAATGTAGGGTTCCTGAATTTTGATATTTTTGGGGATTTTCATGAAAGGTTGGTAACCAATTTAGAATTTTCCCATAAGAATAATTAGTCTAAAAATAGTGAATGATGTCACAATTGATAAATACCCTTTTTAAATGAGCTTTTATATGTGTCTATATGTTCCATAACTACATGAAGGAATAAATTCGGTATTATGATTGAAGGTTTTCCTTAATTTTCAATTTAAGAAGACATAGTTCATGGTAATGGTTGAAAATTTATGTATAAATGAGATATTTAAATCTTTATATCCATTTAACAATGATCTATAATCATACTTAAGTATAAAAATTGTTTTTGGGTTCTCAAATTTGTGTATAGGGAGAAGGATATCCTTAAAACCTCAAGTAAAGCTATCTTAATTGGTGTAAAAATAAGACCACTATGCTATGATTAAGATGAGTCTTTATTGAGGAACTTAGAACTATGTGATGGGTTATATATTTTAGGTGTTAGGTGTTAGAAAATCCTTCTTCAATAAACCATATACATAAGAGAGTATTGTGGCTAAGTTATATTAAATCCCCAATGTTACACATTTGTCTATTTGGTGCATTAGAGAGGCTAAAATAGCTTAACGAGAGTACTTAATTCCTTTTAGAATGAATTTTGTGAAATTATGTAATGAGATCATTTTCATTCATTATTCCAAGTATATTTATAAGAAATAGGATTTGACCACATCAAGAAGGTGATACAGGAATACAATTCTCAACATGTGCATGGAATGAGGTTTTGGATTGAAGTACAATGGTGATAAAATAGGTAATAGGAGCCTCATTTTGGAAATATATTCTGATTGATGTGGATTCCCAAACCACTTTTTTACTTTATCATGGACTGGTATTCACAATTCCACATATTTTTATGTTGATTTTGGCATCATGAGTCTAGCGTGATCATATATTAGATCAACTTTTATGAGGAATGATCACTTCGATCCTCAAATCATGGTTTTTTAATGTTTTCAGTTCTTACACATTTGTAAAAAAATTTTAAGAATGGTCCTTGATATATATTGAGATATACCAAATAGTGGGATATGCCATCATGGGTGAAAAAATAATTTCTCTACAGATGTTTTAAGGGTTAAAAACCATCATTTTATTTTTAAAATGATATAATTAAATCCAAAGTGAAATTATAATATCAAATTATCATCTTTAAAGTTCTCATAGTATCAAATAACTCTTAATAAATAAAAAAAGATAAGAAGAAATGAAAAACCTAAGATCCCTATGATATCAAACTGAAACTATTCATGTAATGAAATAAAGGGGATATGTGATTACCTTACATAAAAGTTTAAAGTGGCCTATGTAAACCATATTTTTCCATGTATCCATGGGGTTTCCTGAATCACCCAATGTTTGGGTGGAATTACCCTTGTTTATATGGTATGCTACTACCTCTTTAAGTAAATTAAGAATGATAAGTGATGTTTTAAGGAGGTTGAATTATTTAAGGAGGAACATAATATTGGAAAACCAACTCAATGGCTTTAGCCTATTTATATTTTCCTTTAGGACACTCCATGAGAATTCCTTGCATTTAATCAAATGTTACACACCATTAATGTAATTTATTCTATTACCAAAATTTTTATCCATCAAACATATATTTTAATACATAAACTAATTCTCTACTATACCATAAATTTTATCATATTGAGCATTATAATTTATTATTAATTTATATATAATATTCTCGATCACTATAAATTAATGTTTGATTTAAAAAATAAGACATAAACCATATACATGAACCATATAATATGATTCATCAAATAATAAAACATATATAATGATCTTATGATAAATCCATGTCGAAAATATTGTTGTTCTACTAGGATTTATGTAAATACTATGAGAGAGGCGGTGAATTAGTTTGATTGATTGTTTAAAAATTAAACTCATTTCCCCTATCTTAACTATGCACCTATTAGGTGAATATATCTCACTCCAATTTTCAGTAAACATGTTTTTATGCTTGGATTTATAAGTAGTAAACCAAAAAATATGTCACATAATGATTCTTAGGGAATTTTTACTCCCATATGGATGTGTACATCCATAATCTATTGTGGTTTTAATAGAATATACACTCCAAAATTCTATTTTATAAACCAGTTGAAGCTTAGGTAAGGGTATATTGTAGAGACCCAAAGCTTGACGTACATGGAAATTACATTACTTTTGCGGAATACTTAGTACATAACAAAAACAGACACACAAGGACCGTAATAGTTTAGTGTCTTTGGAAACTCGGAATATAATCTTCTAATCGTGGTGAAAGATCTTCAACATCTCCCATAAAGATCTTCCCCTTTTTTTCTTACCTAAAACCTTTCTTTACATCCTGGGGAAAAGAAAACGTAAAAAGGGTGAGGTCAAATGCTCAGTACGGGTAAGCATGGATAAAAAAAAACATACCATATACATTTGAACTTAAAACATTAACATAATGTTTAAACATAAAAAGCTTGAGCAATGACATAAAACATGGAAGTACGTAAAACATAGATCATAAAGAAACATTAAGAATGATAAAATATCATGGGAATAAAACATGTAATTGTGGCAACCATTAAGCACATGATATGATTTCCATAGTAGCCAAGGCATTGCTGCCAAGACCATCTTAGTGGAAAAAGTCCCTTTCTGAATCGAGTTCACTCCTCGTTCCAGTCCTGTATTACTGAACCGGTTTAACTTGCCGTTCCAGCCATGTCTATCTCATGAGATATAAATCTTTACCCAATGCATTGGAGGGAGATATAGGTCCCACCCATCTCATAATGAAATCATTCTTACTTGTGCCACAAAATAAACATACATCATTCATAAAAACCCAATAAATAAAATGGGTTTCATAAACATCATCCCATCATCACATAATCCATATAAAAGAAATGGATATCATTTCATAATGAGAAAGGTGAAATCATGTAAATCACAGAGACTTTATACTTGAAACATAAACATATGAAATAATGTCATCTTATATGGAAAATGGTTTTGATAAAACACTTGAAATGAATTCTTGAGGAAAATACCCTTTCTTTTTTAAAATCAATTTCTTTTCACAAAACGACATGAAATTTTAAAAGAAAAGGATTTTGTTTAAAATAGTCATGAAATCTTTTGGAGGAAGCTTCATGAAAATATGTCTTTATAAAACCGTAAAAATCCTTTCATGCCGTATACGTTAAAAAACATTCTTCTCATACTTTTGTCGGAAAAGTCAAAAAGTACCGCGTACGAAAAATGACAAAAGATTCCTTTCATATCTTTTACTATAAACTCAAAAAAGGGTAAAAATGGATTTAAACAAATTTAGGTGGATGGAAATAATATTACATATTTAGGAAACATGGAAGTGGATGATAAAATACACCCCAGTAAATACCAAAGTATAAACAATCTCGGATAAAAATGAGATTTGCAAAATTATCCCTTACCTTAGGTCCGATATGCTTCGTACGTATCCGAACCTCCTGTATAATGATTTAAATAATGTCATTTACTTATTACAGAATCATATTCATTGTTATGATATCATATATGTTTCACTTATGACTTTATATTACCCGTTCTTTTGTAAATTCCATGTTAAAGTAGTGTTTTGGGTAAAATCATTTCATTTATCGTATGTGTTTTGACTTTTCATTCTTGATATTATTACTTATATCCTGATTTACATAATTTCAAAATGTAAAACATGATTTACATATATTAATCATATACATATATATATTATAGGCCGATAAAAGGAATGAAATACACCGTTCATGGAGACGGTAGACCGTACGTATGCATGAACGCTGTTTTCGTTTCCTTATTGGATTGAATGGAACTAAATAGACGAAATACATATATATATATACATAAATCTAGTAGCATTATTATTTCTTATATTTCATTATTATTCATTAAATAAACTTTATGATCATTCATGTATGGTTAACATGGAGAATGAATCTCATCGCATCGTGGAGACTGTAGTTCGTACGTACGCACGAGCGATGATATCATTTCCATAATCATTAAATTGAATTGGAGTGGATGATAAAAAATATCAGAATCAGTATGATGTTATAATAACTATGTATAGTTATTATTTACACCATTATACCCATCCAAGTAAGGTGGTGTTGGAAAAACAGATTACACCACGACGTGGAGACGGTATTCCGTACGTACGCACGCGCGGTGATTTCGTTTTCCGTAGGATGGATAGATGATGAAATAGGGTTGTTTCATTCTTATAATAACATATAAGTATATGAGTGATACTAATGTTATTACTTCATAATGAAACAACTAAAGAAGAAGAAGTGGAAGAAGAAATAAAGTTGAAAGAATCGGTAATGGACATTACCTCTTCATTGAAGCGCCTCTTTGAGACCTCCTTTTAGGGCACTGAAATTGGACTTTGAAGAAGACCAGGACCTCTAGGATGTTTCCAAGGAAGTGGAGAAGATAATTTTGTAGGGGTTGGCCGAGCTTGAAGGCTCAAAGTGGTGTGAGGAAGAGAGGGAGGAGGTTCCCTTTTATAAGGGAGGAGAGGGGCACCTTTGGAAAAACTAAAAATATTATTTTATTATAAAGCCATATTCGGTTTTAAATAGCTCCAAATTGATTTATTTAGAAGCTAAGGTGGGGATGGGTCGAAATCCTATCATCCAATAGAATTGGGACAAGTTTAGTTTACTATTTTAACCTTATCATTTAGATTTAACTTTAAGTTAGATAATTTTACTTTTACCGTGTCTTTTTGTGTTCTTACACTATAAGGTTAATAAACTAACAATAACAATCCAAACGAACCCCAAGTTGTTTATTATTAATATAGATAACCTTATCTAAGTAATTTGGCAGAACCTTATATTTTTAGGAATATAATAACAATTAATAATATAATATTTGTTTTAAAAACTATTTTATGTCAATTTTGACACTATTTGGTAATTGATTTTAGTGTAAATCATAACAGAATGATTAGTTCAAACTAAATTAATTAAATCAATACTAACATTTAATATTAACATAGAAAATATTTTAATTCATAAAATGTCTCAAATTACATTTATTTGGGTATTTATAACATCAATTATGTCAATATTTCATTAATAAGATAATTACTGCATCATCTTTGTGTCATAAATAAATTAAATTATTTAATGTCTAAAAATTACAAATAAAATACCATTATGTAGGAAATCTTTTTAGATTTCTAATTAATATTTATAGTCGAATTTATCTTATTTATAACCCTATATTAAAAATTATATACTTATTAATATTTGATTTTAACTATTTTCACCCTTCTTTAAATAAATTAATAATAAATGTCCTAATCTAATCCAAGTGGGCCTAAATGGTCATATTTTATTCCTAAGGTTGTTTTTGGTCGAATTACACTTATCCAATAGAATTAGGACATGTGTTAGGGTAATAATAATATCTTTTTTACCCTTAATTACCCTATTTACTTTTAACCGTGGTAAAAAAAGTAAAAAGTTACTATTCACCAAAAATTATTTTCATCTCATTGAACCACATTTTACTTACTGACATCAACTGTGTCTCTTGGATTTTTGAAATTCCACTCACAGAAGTTGTAAAATTAAGATTTATGAAAAATTCATTTTTTTAACTACCACTTAGTGGTTTAACTATTCATCAAAAAATGAAAGTTTCCCGAAAAATACCAAAAATTAGGCCTAAGATATATTTGATATTATGAACTGAAAAATGATTTCTATTTTACCAAATTCAAAACATATCAATTGCATTACTTAATTTAAAAATTAATTCCCTTCGTCAAAACAAATAGTGTGTTCTTAAGAGATAATAACTATCAAAAGATTGATATTTGTTTATGTCTGGTTTAAATGTGAAATTACATCCAATGACCAACATTGCATTAAATTGTAAAAATATATTCTAAATATACTTTAAAACCACTCAAATTAATAATTTATCACTATTAATTATTTCGATTAAAAAGGTTGTTTTTAATTAAAATTTAGTAATTTTCACTATTCATCAGAAAATGAAAGTTATCCGAAAAGTACCAAAATTTCACCCTAAGATAATTTCGATATTCCGGGACCAAAAATGAAGTCCATTTTGAAAAATAAAATTTAAAAAATTTCAAAAAGTGGTTATTACTATTCATAACGGCTAGTTTTAATAATATTTTAATAGCATATCATTGTTTAGCGAAACTCGGTATTGCGTACAACACACGCTATCGCGGAAGGTCGCGCTTGCATGTAATGCAAGGCAAGTCAAGGATGCGTGTTGTACAAGATCATTTTGGTTTAGCGTACAACAAAAGACATTAATGAAATTAAAAAGAATATTTTTCATAAAATGTCGGGGTGTTACATATATCCTACAAATTTTACTGTTGGAACCAAACAAGTACAATGAAAGAACCAAATTATTATTTCATTATCTAGAACCTTCCAGGTATCCCTCTAAAAATTCAAATTTCAAATAAACCCTCTTGAATAATGATCAATATTAAATAAACCACTTTTGGACTCTAAAATATCTATTCTTCTTCCACAATATGTAGAAATATAATGGTTTACTTTCAATTTTACAACCATATAATATAAGGAAATCATAATATAATATTCTCACTTATATCCTTCTTCTTCAATACACCATATAATTTTGTCAAATCAATATATTTTCCCTATTTCATTCTTCAACCATAACGATATGCAGGATCATCAGAGCTCTATGATATATTTTTTAATTATCAATTATTATCCTTATTTTGTCCTATTATCCTTGGAATTCACTTGTATAATAATATTTATATTTAAAAATATGAAATCCATTCAATTTTAGGACTTAAATCCTTTATAATTCATTGTTTATCTATTTAATAATATTTGACAATATTAAATTCATGAATTACCAACAATGATTTGTCTACAATATATCCTTGTTACCCAAGATTTAAATATTTATAGGTAACTATAATATATTATTAAATTATATTGACATACAATATATTTAAATTCCTATTAATGTTTTCTTATTCCTTAAGACATATCCTTTATCACTTCCTCAAGATCTCCACAATTATCGCAAAAACTCACCCTCTAATTTAAACAAAAATATATAGTATTTATTGCATGAGTGAATTTTTTCATACATTATTTCATAAGGTTTAAATGTTTTAATTAAAACAAGAAAATAAATTTATTTCGTCATAGTTTCATCATGGAATTTTCTATTGTGGCATGTATTATTCAGTCATGTAATTCAAGCGTAGTGCATAATATCATGACATAACAATGCATGGATGATATTCCCTACAAAACTCTATTCATCCTTTACTACTATGTGGATTTAAACTTATGGTATGACTACATATGAATGTATAAATCCATATTTTAGATGTGTTTCAGACACATACTAATTTTTAGCATAATATATTTCTCTTTACAGAAAAATATCCACATTAATCATTCTTTATCATTGAAACTAGTTTCATGAATCCAGATTATAAAATTAACCATTATATTTAAATAATTTATTATTAATAAAACGTCATAAAATTTAAACATTTAGATATATTAAATATTTTTTTTAATTTGAAAAAACATTTATGAGAAATATCCTCTACATCAATGTGGAAACCTCAAAAAGTTGTGAAATTTCACGATGAAACTTTTTATATAGAATCTATAAGATATTACATATGAAAAATATTACATATGATATTAAAGATCTTATGTATCAACAATAATATATTATGTGTCACTTGGTATTTCAAGCACTTTACCAATTTTCTAATTCAGTGGAATATTACATATAATAAAAATGTGTCACTTATCTCTGTTGAAACCTTTCCATTTCCCAATAAAAAGTTCTAGAATAAATTGCATATTAGAGGGTGACCATTTTACTTTTATATTATTTTATAAACTCTATAATATATTTTATGTTTTCTGTGAAGGATATTATGTATCATTGTGTGAACAATGTGAATTATATTTTTTCAAAAATCTATAACATATACAAAATTATATATATTGACCTTTGTGTATTCCATGGACAATCATATGAACCCATATGTATCCCAAGTAATCTCATTACTTTGAAAAGTTTCCAATATGAACTCTGAGTAACATTATGAATCAAAATTTATGAATGCACTATAAAACCCTTAAATATATACTAGGACTTGGTTATGTGTTTATTATACTTTCAATACATTCCCAATTTCAAGAGTGTAGTGTCTTGAAATCATTTTTGTATTTCTAGTACATTGTTAAATTTACTCTTACGTATTTAGTGTATATTCATGGTGGCTCTTATATATGGAGTACTTTGTCAAATTGTTAATAATCTACAACCTAAAATTTCACCATCCTTCTCCAAAAATCATCAAAACTTCTAAAAAATTTAAAATAAATTTTTAATAGATTTAAATCAACCAAAATACATACCAGAATAAGTCAAAATATTGTATATCTTATAAATACGTTTTATATTTATCAACATATTCACCAATATATAATATTTAGTAATCACCAAACTCCATAGAAAAAATTATAAATAACTCAACAAATCATATTTTTCATGTGAATTTAACTCATACTGTATTTATATTGGAAATATCTCACTTAATTTTTCATATTATTAGTAAAATAAACTCAATTGTTTATTCAAAGGTGTTTATTCAATCCCCATATATTACTCAACACATAATGACACCTTTCTTTTTCACATCACTTAATATTACCATCAACATTCTTGGATACATAAAAATAATTATAATCTATTATTCTTTAATATATATTTACATCAAGATTATTGAATTTATTCTTACTAATAACATATAAATCTCAACACCAAGTAGGTTCCAAAATCTTCCCCTTGGGATTTATTATCGACACCAATATAGAGAATGAATCTCAATATATTCTTTTTCTATCTTATTCTCAACCACCTTGATTGAAAAAATAATACTTCTAGGTTAGTTTGGTATAACTTCACATAATGAAATTGTTGATAAACTCTTCTATTACCATTCTAAGTGTTCCATTCTCGATGTAGAAAAAAATAGGGGCTAATTTAGACAGAAACATCTCCATAAAAAAACTAGAATTTGAAACCAACTCATATTATTTTCCCAATATATGTTCAAAAAATTTGTCAGGTTGATCCAATTATTGAATATATTCTCATTATATTTTCAACTGTAATTATTAAAATCATATTAATAATAGATAAAAAATATTTAGAGAAACAAGGATGTTAGTTTCAAAAATCATTCCATGGTTTTCTCAAAGTGTCTTCATATTTTATTTCATTGATCAATAACATTTCACTATTTAAATTTATAATTAATATATTAAAAACCAAGGATTAGGGAATATGTTATAATTTCCTTTTGATGACATATTTCAATAATATTTCCAAATTCAATATTTTTGTGAAACATAAGATTCTGTAACTTCTAAAATATCCCCCCTAGAGGGATGCACTCTAGTTTACTTTATTAGGGGAAATATATTTTTAAAAATAGTATTTAAGCCAATATATTTACATAAATAAAAATATAGAGGCTTCCATCAAGTCATTAATTATTATTTTATCTTTATTATTTTTCCAATTACCCCATTAATCATACAACACCTTCAATTACCTAAGTAGAAATAATAAGCATACAATATGTAAAAATAAAATGGAGTTCCTTTTCTATTTTGGGGGAGGAAAAATGTTGAGAGTCATGAATCAATGTATATAATATTTTCTTAATATAATTATTTTTGGATAACTCTTCATAAATGTTTTTTTGAATTTCTATAATTTATTTCCCTTTTTAAGTATAACCTTCTAGGTTATTTAAATTATCTCATTATGTGGAATTATATATATTACTCAAGAAAATAAGGTATATAGATGTTTAAGTTATAGTGTTATCTTATTCAACATATATTCTTGAGAAATAAATAAGATCAAATATTTTTTGGGATACATTTCCATTATTTTTTCACCTCTCACACATATTCTCAGACAAATTTATATCATCACTGATTTAGAAATATCACATGAAAATTAACTTTATCATATGAAATTTCAATTTTCCCTTCATAACTTTAGTTACAATGAGATTTATCAATATTTCATTACATTTAAAATTGATCCATCAAAATTATCATGCACTCTTTCAGAACATGGTTTGATGGCATGGATCTACCACAAAGTATCTCAAAATTACATTTCACCAATTCAATCCCTTAATTTTTTTACAATAATTTTAACTTTATCTATTTCTTTCCTCCATAGACACTACCAATTCAATTTTTTTAATTGGTAGATGATATTTACTCTTTATTCCATAATAGTATTAACTCCTTATAATTGGTATAACATTTTTCTTAGTCCTCTTAAGTGTACAAGACTAAACTTTTTTATTTTATTTATAGCCCAAGGATAACTTATCTTCAATACTCATTAGTTTCAAATATTACAGTCTTATATTCCTTTTTATTTTTTCAAATAATCATGGTTGATTTAGATAAGAACATTTTATCTAGGGGGACTAGTCTCATGGAAATATCCCAGGAGACTCCCCAATATTTCAAACCAAGTTGAGATAAACTGGGTTTTCCCTTTCTTCTATGGAATTTTATTTAAGTCATTATTTTTATACCTATATTTAGGATTTTTTTTATTTCTTATAGTTATTGACATATATTACACATAGTGCTAAAAATTATACCTTAATCTATTATAGCACCGAGAGTATCAATTTTTTTTTTGATCTTTTGGTCTTAATAGAATTATTTCTAAATTGCTTTCCCTTATATTTTTTTGATATTTTGTATCTAAATTGTCCTTATATTAATGGGAAGTGTATTCTTAAAAATAATAAAAACATAATAGATGTATTTTTGTTTTTATAAATAATTTTTTCATCCACACATTTATTGTTTTTAATTTCAAATATGTATAATTTATAAAATTATATTTAGTAAAAAAATGTTTCTAGAATAGGTGACACCTTTTTATTTGGGATAGAGCATGATTTTTATCAGTTTTACCCAATCTATTAATTCCAAAATTTATATGTATTTATAAATAAACACCCTAATCATAATATTATAAGGTACTGGTACTCTTCAAATCTTGTTATGAAGACTCAACTTGAACCACTTCCATATTTTCTAATTTTACTTAATGTTTAAGGAACTTGAAATTCATGATATTTTTCTTATCCTAAACAGTTCTTATTATATCTTCATAATATATCCGGATCATTTTAACATTATATTCATTCATATAATTTTTTTATGTAAATATCAATAACTTTATTGTTGTTATCTATTTCCGACGCTTTCACCGGGGCACGTGCACGTCCGTCACACAGAGGACGCACTGCTATTACCCCACATTCCCACTTTCCAAAGGCGGGCGACATCTTCTCCTTATTCAAGGACGTCTACTCCTCGATTGAAACAGGATAATGGGATATCAGTTCTTCCACTTGTGGATTACTCCTTAGAGCTCGTCACCTAGTTCGGGTCTCCCTCATAAATTTAAGACGTAGTTCGTGAAACTCTTCCCAACGCCATATCTTCATGGACACCAGTTAATTACACTACTTCTATCAGGATGATCAAAGGGATCCGGTTAGGTCAAAAACCTTTGGTTAGGAGAGTGGTCATGTTGGGTACCACTGCCGTGTCTTGACGCTGAGGGATTGGCATGTATGTCTTCTGTCCCTTATTATAGGGCTTCTCGAGGGCGTGGAAGCCCGAGGAATCCCACATCAGATGTTGGGAATTGTATGCCATGGGCATGTATCTGAGGTTTTCCTTATCTTCCCATGTTTAACATAGGGTATGCCGCAAGTTTAACGTCCAGTGGAAATGAATCAGACTGATCGGAACACTGGTTAGAGTGGATCAAATGGGCGCAACCCCCCAGAGGGGACACCGAGGTTGGGGTCGGCGCATGGGTGGCTTCTATAATGCTATTAAACAGAATGGGGAGTGGGGTGGCATGATATCATAGGGATGTGGCAGACCAAGTAAGAATCAGGATAGACGATGGTTTTGGGCTTGATCCTCGAAGAGACTTCCTACGTATCCCCATGGCGGGGAATCAAAGTACGTGTAGTTCAATGGGACAACGGGACACCTAAGGAGGTAACCCACGAGAATGGACACATGTATGGGACCCAGAGGGAGTGGAACCTACGGGTTAGGGCATGAGCTTCCTGAGACATGTGGGCTCGAGGGAGAGATCCGGATGAGACATGGGTGTTACGATAGAACCTCGTGGAGGCTTCCTATGTTTACCCATGGCAGTGAATCAAAGACCATGTAGTTCAAATGGAGAATACAGTTTAACGTGATGCCGGACGGGGGAGAACCGATGATGGTTGGAACGACTGGGTGTTGGTATTGAACCTCGTGGAAGCTTCCTATGTACCATGCCTTGACATGGATCAAAGTCCCCATAGTTCGGGATGGGTTGGGGCTTACACTTTGAGGCGGCCCAAGGTTGTGGATTGGGTCTTACACTATGAGGCAGCCCAAGGTTGTGGGTTAGGGCCTACACTCTGAGGTAGCCCATGGTGATGGATTGGATTGGGGCTTACACTCTGAGGCGGCCCATGGTGATGGATTGGGGCTTACACTCTGAGGTGGCCCAAGGTGTTTGGTGAACCGATGTGAATGGGGTCGGAATGACCAATGGGTGATGGGCTTGAACCCCAGAGAGGCTTCCTACGTACCATGCCTTAACATGGATGAAAGTCCATGTAGTTCGGGATGGATTGGGGCTTACACTTTGAGGTGGCCCAAGGTGGTGGGGATTGAACCTTGTGGAAGCTTCCTACGTACCATGCCTTGACATGGATCAAAGTCCCCGTAGTTTGGGTATATAGTTTAACATCATGAGGGACGAGGACATTTGGGGCTTACACTCTGAGGTGCCCCAAGGTTGTGGGGCTTGAATTTCATGGAGGATTTCTACGTACCATGCCTTGACATGGATCAAAGTCCCCGTAGTTTGGGTATACAGTTTAACGACATGCGAGAAGAGTGAATTTGGGGATTACGGTCTGTTGTAGCCCATGGTTGTGGGGCTTTAACCTCGTGGAGGCTTCCTACGTACCATGCCTTGAAATGGATCCAAGTCCCCGTAGTTCGGGTATCCAGTTTAGTATCATGCGGGACGAGGGAATTTGGGGCTTACGCTCTGAGGCGGCCCAAGGTTTGTGGATTGGGGCTTACACTCTAAGGTGGCCCAAGGTTTGTCATGATAGGTTCTCAATCTAAGCTCACGGGAGTCATTCTCGGTGTGAAAAACAAGAGACAACAGAGACTTGACGATCACATCGCGAAGGGTGCATCCGTGGGAAATGAAGAGGGGCTTATGCGTTGAGTGGCCCAAGGTGCAGGGACTTACTCCAAGATGGAGGTCTGTGGTGACAAAGCGCAGTAGGAGAGGGATTTTTGGCGGAATAAAGGAGAAGCACTATTCTCCATCACGCCCTTGGTTGGCCTTGGCACCGAGGAAGTGAGGAGGAACAAGGTTGATACCTTCTGCAAGAAAGGTTAGGGGCTTACACTAAGATGGATACCCTTCCCTGCGGAAAAATGCCAATCCAATAAGGAGGATATAATCCCCTATGAGGGGTGATCCCATCCCCATGGAGATGAGTGGGTGTGGTGAATGTCAAAGGCGGGGGGGCCCTGCATGCGTGGCACGGGGCCAGGTCACAGTTTAATGTCATGTGTTGAGGACGATGGTGCTTGGAACTTTAACGTCCTGCAGCTCAGACGAGGTGGGTTTTCTCCACACCCCTAGGACTTACATAACCGGTACCCTCTGCTCCTTGTGAGAGGGAAGGTATCAGCAATGCCGTAGCGAGGGGTTGTCATAGAGAGAACCATCGAGGGGTCCACGTTAATGTGGCTATGCGAAGAAGAAATAGTTGTTGGAGTGCCTATGAAAAGAAGCATGAGGCAAAGAAACACAACGGGTGGTATTATCCAGGGGACTTTGAAGCTATTTCGTACAAGCCTAGTAGGTCACAGGAAAAAACGGTGCATGATGCGGATGCATGGGGCGCGAGAGGCTCCCGCGGATGGAATCAATAAGAGGGGCATCGGGTGCTCGTGCAAGGGGTCTCTCGGGGAACACCGGGGTGGGGGTTCCAGGGGAATAGCGCGCAATGTTTGCGGATTTCACACGAAATAATAGGCCTGTGAGAAAAACATCGGGTTGGCGCGAAATCGGTGATTCTTGCACGTAATTGGGGGTGAGGTTTTGCCCGTGACTAAAATAATTGTGCAAAATAAGTATGAATTGCATGCAATTGGGACGGGCTGCGCGCAAGGACAGGGGTGCGCACAATTTGGAGGGATTGCACGCAATTGGTAGGGTGTGCACACAATTAAAGGAATTGTGTGCAATTGGACGGTCTATGCGCAATTGAAGGGATTGTGCACAAGGGGCAGACCCCGAAGGGATTGGAATTCAGTCTAATCCATGGGGATCTCGCACGAAGGCGGACCCTGGGGAGACTTGGCATGAAAAGAACTATACCTGAAGGACATCTTCACTCGCGTGGAAAGCCAATTTCGCAAACAAGAGCCGGTTCAAAATTTTCTTCCATGAAATGTAAGGGGTCGCCTTCTATTTATAGGCGCTCAGGGGTGCGAAATAGAGGTCAGCGTGAAATAATTGTGCAATAGAGGCGGCGACGTGAAATTTCTACCGCGCAGGGTGCATGCCCGAAATTATTTCGTGCCGGCGTTGAGGACTCTTAAAAAATCCCGGAATTTTCCACGTGGGACACATTTTTTCACGCGCTTCACTATTTTTTTCGCACAACACCTCTGGCCCCCCGGACTGGGTGTTGGGGTCTGAATATGACCTTGCTTTTTTTTCGAAACATTATTCAAAAATTAAGCACTTTTTGGCGTTTACAAATGCTCCCCCTCAGAATTAGATCGACGAGGGGTCGCAATGGTCAGATTCCACAGGAAATGTCGAAATGAAAGGCTTCATGGGTCCCCTATGCGCAAAATATGAAGCGGTGCGCAAAACTCATCCAGGCGTGGAATTTGATTTTCACACGGGCACAAAACCCAAGATTAGTCTATAAAAGTGGCCAAGGGTCCCATGCTCCATACAACTTTTCTCACGCGATAAGCTTTGAGCCCTCATGCACGAAATTCTCTCTTGTCCAACGTGAAAAAACCACTTTGGTTGTGCGTAATTCCATCGAGATTTGGTGGAATGTTACGTGAAAACCTGGGGTTTTTCGAGCCATGGTCAGAAATTTTACAACACCTGTTGATTTTACACGCCAGAAACCTAGATTTCGTGCCATCCTTCCAGATTTCGCACCAGCTACTGAAACACTTGGTCGGAAGAAGATGGCGGAAAACCGGGTTGATGAGGGGGAAGCTGCTACTCGCAGAGCTGAAATGGTTGCGAACCTGGAGTTTTATGGAGAAAAAAGGGTTCTCTCCAATAACCATACCCTCTTCAACTTGATAACACCCACCCAAAAGGAGTATGACCTGTCTGACAATCTGCCACTGTGGGACTTCAGCATTCTGGAGGAGGTTGCTCTTCCGGGTTTCGAGGTTGATACACCGTGGTCATGGGTGACCTGCGATGATGACCTTCCTCGATACAACATCACCAAAAACAGTCACCCTTCTAGAAAAACTAGGCACATTGATGTATATGTCCTGAATCCTAGGACTAGGACCATTACTGGTGGTGACCCTGTTGCAGAGAGATCCCCGACCCTCTACGCGAGCACCTTCCATCAGAGTGTCACTGACGAGGCCAAAGGTTGGCTGCAGGACTAGGACCTGCGTTCTGGAGGCAACTTCACCAGTGAGTGGGCATGAGCGTACTGGGTTTTCCATAAATGCGACCAATTCGCGGCTGAGATGTGGCATATTGGTTTGTTCAAGGCGGTGTGGACATCGCAATTCCACTTCTACCGCTGGCCTGAGCTTGGGATAGATCTATTCACCCGGTGGTCCCCTGATACCAACACATTCCTTATTCACCATGGGGAAGTCAACATCAATCTATATGACATCCACTGTATCAAGGGCATCCCTTTGTAGGGCCATCAATATGATGAATTTCTCCTGCCGATGAACATCTGGGGTGACAGATCTCGAACCCCCATACTGACATGGCACCTGCTGAAGCTGGCCATGGAGAAGATGAGGGTCAAGGACTTCCTGAAGGACATCTCCTACAAGAACTGGTTCAACCTGTTCCTGGAGAGGGATCCGGAAGTCAAGATGGTAGGTCGGGGAAGACGTTGTCCAACCGCGGCTCAAAGGAGCAATAATGGATCATACTGGAGGCTCCTGGAGGCGGGACACTACCAGTCATGAGGATACAACATATATGAGGCCCGGGACCCGAATGTTTGGCACGCCGGATTTCTCACCACATTCCTGAGCAGGTGGCTCTTACCAGTGAGGGATGCAAGGATCAGTGTCCATCCAGAGACCCTGGTGATGGAGGGAATCATGGCTTCCCACAAGAGGTTCAACTTGGGGGACCCCGTGCTGGCTCGGCTGTAGGCCAACTTGGGACACATATTGATAGGGGGATCGCCTAGGAGAGTATGTGCCCCCTTTTAGATTTTCCATGGCTAGGTTGTGGCTCATTGTGGCGGATAAGCTTTCCCAAATTCCAACTGTCCCCTGGGCAATTGCCTGCGACCCTCTATGCTGAATATTGCGGAGTTCATGCCGACGACGCTCAACGAGGAGGGAGTAAAGATCATGATTGGTAACCATGCCAACTTCACCTCCAGCCCATTCCTCACCCCAACTGGTCAGCTGATAGATGATGGGAAAGTCTCACTGGATCCGAAGGAGTAGTTCCAGAGAATTAGAGGCGGGGTGCTTGTGGCCCGGATTGATGGGAAGATCTTCTACGAGCCTTATGTGTCGTCTAGGGTAGCCAGGTAGTTTGGATGCCTCCATCAAATGCCGAAAAAATTATACACAGACATCTGGGAGGAGAGGCATCCATGTGTTCTTCTTCAGCTGTGGCTGATGTTCACGCCCTACGGCTCTGGTGACATCATCACCTTTCCTCCCACAAAAGTCGATGCTGGCCTCTCAACTGAGTATGCCGAACATTGGACCATAACATACCCTGAGGGGCTTTTGTATAAGAGAGTTAAGTAGCTAAAAGTTTCCAGTGCGGAACCTCGACGGCGAGAGAGTAGGCAGGGTGCTGCTAGAGGGGGAGAATCAGAAGCGCCTCAGGAAATGGGGGCCGCACAGGCTGGGAACTTAGCAGCGGCAGAATCACATGGTGTGGCCTTTCCATCATCGCCTAGATGAGGGGGTCCCACGGACCTGCCAGAGAAATTTCTGGGAAGAAAATAAGATACCTGATTTAACCTTACCACGACGTGATCTTCCCTACGATATGGTCGTCCTGGATAACCCTGTGGTAGTCAATGAGTACTGAATCCCTCTGGCAGAAGATAGTGTGAGACGTGATCCAGCTTCCAGAATTCAGGCTTCTTTGGGTCACCGATAGAGTGAACGTCCACTGACGGCATGCATATCTAACAGCCATGTACACGTACAAATGCCAACGAGGTAGGCATGTGGAGCCACCTCTATTTTTGAAGGTGATGCTCGGCTGGGAACATGATCTAGAAACGATGCGACCGGGGGAAGATGACAAAAATGATGAGTCGAAGGGTGGTGAAATAGTAGAGGAGGCAAGAGGGGAAGGGGAAGGTGAAGGTGAAGGATATGAGGAGCCCGAAGGTGAAGGGTCTCAGGGGGTGTCCAACCAAGGGAGTCTTCGGGAGAGCAGTGAGATTTTCGGCTCTGAAATAGATGTAACTGAGATACTCAAGGTATGTTTCAACCCTTATCTATCTTTCTCATTTAATTCTCATTCCTTTTCAATCCTTAATCCGCCCTTCTTTTCCTACTCAGGAGCATATGGGTGCCGATCAAGAGTCCCTAGCCAAAGGAAGGGAGGAAGTTCCAATGGGGCAAGGTGGAGCACCGATGCCCATTATTGAATTGACGAGTGCCGAGGGATCCCTAGACATGACATATCCTATAGTGGCTAGAGCACTAGAGTCTGGTGCCTTGGGGTCCCTGTAAGTTATTTTCTTCGATACTCGCACTCACTGTCGGAGGAAAAAACTGATCAGGGTGCTCCATGTATGTACAGTGATCACGACATTGGAGGCTCGTCGGGCTGCTGAGCCCAGACCATCCACGAGTGTGTTGATGGTAAACATACTACCTCATTCGGAACATGCCTCCCAAACTGAGTTGGCCCCAAGAATTGGTGAGCATGGAGCGGCAGACACCAGTGGCGCTGCTGTCGGGGCAGGGCCGGAAGTCGACGAGGGTGCCACCAGGATCAAGGGGAGAGAGGAAGGTCACCTTGATGCTGAGGAGCCTATTCCCCTAGGAGGAATATCTAAGGAAGACTCTACTATTGGCCTATTGGTTTTCTTCCCTATCTATCAGCCCACTGATCCTGAAGAAATCGATGATTTGGATTCAGAAGCAGCCGAGGAGATCCGAATGATGCGAAACAAGGGATGGAAGTGCATCTGGAATTTTCTTAGTCATCCTCAGGTGGAATGGCTAATGTGGATGGGGTCAATCCACACCTGGCTTCATTTCCTATGTGATGGTGGGGTGGATGCTCAACACCTTCATCTAAGGGTTCGTGATTACATGGCCGAGAAGATGCATTAGAGAAGCCGGAACTCCGATGTTACCCAGTATCGGGAGGAGTTAGGGAATACCTAAGCATTTATGAGGGTGGATCAGGAGGTCCAATGCCTCGAGGAACATGCGAAAGAACTAGAGATATTCATCACAAACTACTCTGAGCTCATGGAGTAGCTGAGGGCCCAGCTGGAAGATGCCCAAGAACAACTCGTGGAAGCAAGTCTCTAGATAACTGAGCTCCAAACTGAACAGGCGCGGGCACGGGCCAGGTTCAGCGAACTGCACTCCACGGCCTCCGATGAAGAATGGTCTTCAGGGGGCAGGAGGCAGTTCTGGAGGCCACCAGCCAAAAGGTGGCGGCATTGGAGAGATCTATCCAAGAAGTAGACCCTTAAGGGCCCTGTTTTGGCCAAACCCATAAATTTATCTCACCTTACTTCTTTCCGTTCTCTGAACTGTATGTATAGAAAAACTTATTTACCAGTCCCTTTGGTTTAACGCGCTTGACCATAATCCCGAAATAAATAACAATCCATTCCTAAGCTCACATGGGCCACACCTGATGTGGCCTTATTTTTACAATGATTTCTTCATCCTTTTTGTTAATTTTTAATGAATTATTTAATTATTTTACACTCTTTATTAAATAAAGTCTCTTTTGTATTTTTATATGTTAATTTTTCAAATATTCATTTTTATAACAATTTATGTAATTATGGACGCTAAAATAATTGATTTATCCTTTCTTTGTTTTTAATATAACTAATTTTAAATTTTTTTACTTAATCTTTATGTGTTTATTTTATTTAAAATTTTCATTATTAATAATTATTGAGTTTTCTAATTAATTTACTTTTAATTCTAAAATTTTACACATTCAGAAACTTAGTTACAGCTTTCCAGGCTACCGGTAGCTATCCTACCGATAACAAGGTTAATTTTTCTCAAACTAGAAGAACCAGGTTACCGTTACTGACTAACAGTGACCTGAATTCCTTTTTTCTCTAGTGGTAACTAGTTCTGAGATGTAACAGTGACCTTGATTTTACAGGTGACCTTTTTCACCATTACCCTTTCCTACCGGTAACTCTAATTTTTAACCCCAATCTCACTGATAAATTTTTCTGGGTCACCGATGCTAATATTTATTTTTCACTGCTAATTTGTAATTAACTTGTTTAGTTATTTTAATTTTAAGTCATTTATTAATTTAGGTTAACAAATATTCTGTTTATAATTTAAGTGTTGTTAGTTAATAATTTTAATGTTTTGAAGGTCAAAAAAAATTCTCTCTTAATTAATGATGTTTAGCATTATTCTAATTAATTATTTTAAGTCTTTTTATTTAGTTTAATTAAGATTTAATTTTATGTTAAATTTATGTGTTTTCATTTTTTAAAAGGTCACTGTTAGTTCTTTATTTTAGTCCTAACGGTAACCCTTTTCTTTTGGAGTAATGGTGAGGTTTCCTTTTTTGTATAGGTAGCCTTAATTCATATTCCTAACAGTGACCCTTTGTCCTAATGGTGACCCCCGAATCTCTCTATTAATATTGTGTACCAGCGACCCTCATGCGCCGGTTCTTTCCTTTCTTCATTTTATGTAACGGTGACCTCATTTTTTATTTCATAATAATGACTCCCTACGCCTGCTATTTTCCTTTTATTTTTTATTAGTGAACCCTTGCTGGTGCTCCTCTTCTTTAATGTTATTCTACCAGTGACTCTGCTTTTGATTTCTAATGGTGAACCTTTTCTATTTCTTCTAATGGTGAGATATTCCTCACTGATACCCCAATACCACGCCGCTTCTCATTTGATTTTTTAGTATTATATCAATTAACCTACGCACACCATTTTTTCACCTCACTATTATCCCTCTCTCCCTTCCAGCCTCACCATTATACTCCCTCTCACCATTCTTCTTCAAACCTCACTGGTTCTCTTCTAATACCCACATCGCACCACCGTTGAAGCTGCGGACTGCTGATCAAGGACAAAGCCGCGGATGTAGCGCCTCTGCTGGATGCCACCGGTGCTGATGGAACCATAACACCACTAAGAAGAACAAGAAACCGATGGGGTCAGGAGGAAGAACTACACACCACCGGTTCTAGAGGGTCGTTGTTGTCCACCACACATGCTGGTAGTGTACCGTTGTTGCTGGAGTGGAGGAGATATGTCGCGCCACACTGTTCCCGAGGGAAGTCGTCACTGCCTGCCGGAGTTGAGCCGAGGAGGAGCGCAGGCCACCATGGGTTCTTACTGCAGTTGCGTTGGTTCACCGTTTCTGAAGGTTGCTACACCACAACCAGTTTGGAGGAGCTGTCGCACCTCATTCCATCATCGCTGGATGCGAGGGAAGCCGGACCACTTGCTGAAGCCACTGTGGAGGAGAAGAGGGAGGCGGACCCGCGGTATTTGGAGAAGAAGACCTCCCCCTGTGTGCCGATAATTGGGGGAGGAAGAAGTTAACAAAATAAAATGATAAAAGTAACATAAAACAAAAAGGAAAAAAATAATAAAGTAAAAGTAAAAGTTAACTTTAATAAATTAAAAGAATAGATTAGAATTTATAAAAGTTATATTTTAAAACAATTATAATAAATTATAAATTAAAATACAAAACTAAATTAGTAATAAGTGATAATAAGAAATTAATATACTATTTATAGTATAGATATATATTTAATAATAATTATAAATAAACTATAAAGCATACTTATTAATTTAAAAATATTTAAAACTTAAGTATTAATTCTAATAACTAAATTAAAATAAACTAATTAATAGATTAATGAAACAATTTAATTTCTTTAAAAGTAATAATAATAATGATAATAAAATTATTATTTAATACTATCTAAATTTTTATTTTAATTGCTTATTTTCTTATGATGTTAAACTTTAAAAACATAGTTAAAAATGATAAAATTAATTACTTAGTAACTATAACTATTAACTTAATTTAATTAATAACATCTTGAAAAATTTATGTATTAACATAGTACTGTTATGTGAATAAATTTTATAAATAATATAAAAGTAAATAATAATTATCAATTATGATATTTATTAATTAACTTTATTTAACTTGTAACGAGTAATATAACACTTAACTTTAAAAAATAACTATTTTTTTTCTTTTCGTTCTCATTTATTTCCTTTTTTATTCTATTTTATATGTGCAGGTTCATACCAAAGTTTAAGACATGTCCCGGTTCATGCAACTAACTCAGCAGAAGTTATTTATGTGAGAAAAACTAGTGTGACGTGCCAGTTGGAAAAAAACGCACGTGTGTGGGACAAATGTGAAGAGACTTTGAAGTCGGTAAAAAATGTTCGGTGAAATGCAGAAGTTGATAGTGATACTTAAAGTAGAGCAAGCAGCAGGCAATTAAAAGAGGGGACAACACTCATTCACTTTGTCGGAGACGATCAGGAGCAGTGGAGAGGATCCTGATCATTGCAGTCCTGGAGTCTAAGGAGTAGAGGAGCAGAGCATCTTCGAGGAGTTCTTTCTCCCTTTTGTTTTAAATGTTATACTATATTTCTTTGAAATTTTTTCCATTAATATAGTGATAATGAAAAATATATTAGTTTTCTAAATTTCTTGTTCGGGGAGAGTTCTTGATCTACTGGTGATCATTTTCATCCCTTTCATTAAACACTTCTTCTGTGATTAGAATTGATCGGCAAGATCGATTCTAATTACACATTTATGCTTCATACCACAAACAATGAATTTTTCAAAACTCTGTAATCATTCAGAAAGTTTGATTATGGATTCATCTTTTAAGCAATCAACTCAAAATGAAAACTTCAGTACTTATGGAGAGTTTGTACTGCTGTCCTTTTAAATCATCTTTCCGAAGTGGTATTTTTTTGGAGTGGGGAACTCTAAGTTGTAGAATTTCCATGACTTAACTCATGGCGGGGGAAGAAATTCACCTATATGTAGTGGTACAATGCAGTACTTTTACATGATCAGGAGAAACAATTTAAACCAGTAGACTCGAGGAATCCCTGAGCATTATTTTCAGTTTGTCCTTTATCAGCATTTTTTTTTCTTTGTTACATCTTATTTTCAGCTTTTCTCCGTTTCAGTATAGATTAGAACAAATTTACAAGATATGTTTGTTTTTACTTATAGTTTATTAAAACATAAAAAAAAATATTAAAATATGAAAAATATTAAGAAAATCTAACTCACTGCTGACAACAATGAGGGTTTTGAAGTAGTTTTAGTAAGGTTGTGGTCAAAATAGCCTTTCATGTGGGTTCGACCTGCTTACCACTTATACTGTAGTTAGTAGGAATATAAAGATTAAAATTTGACCAGCTTCAACAATGGTTGAGGCCAATTTTTCGGTGCCTTTTCCAGGGAAGGCATGAGCCATTACTAAAAAAATTAAAAAAACACACATATAAAAATCTTTTGAAAATAATTGAAAATCTGATTTTTTTTTTCAAAAAATGTGTCACTTCTTGATGAATTGTTACTGTTAAAAAGTGTCTGTTACTATTGTTTGCATTTTCACAAGACAGTCGACTGTTAGATTAGAGACACTGAACATTGAAATAGACAACCATCTCACTGCTCTAATAATGAAGAACAAAATTGAAATGGAAAACATAGATAATAGAATTCCTACACAAAAAAATTATCAAAATCAAATAGAACTTTTAGATGAACATGAAAGGCCTAGGATGAGGGAGTTTCAACTTACTCAAGTTTCAAGAAATCCTTCATCCATCATACTTAGTCCTCGGGCTAGAAACTATGAATTAAAATACTCACATATTTCTCTACTACCTGCATTTAATGTACTCTCTAATGAGGACTCACTTGCCTTCAGTAGAAACTTCTATAACACTGTGCATAAATTAACTCTTCTAGGGCTCACAAAAAATGAACTAATAATGAGAGTCTTTCCCTTCTACCTTAAAGGGAATGCTAGAAATTGTCTTCTATGCCTAGATGAGAACATTTTTGAAAATTGGGATCAAGTTTATAACTCATTTATTATGAAATTTTATCCTCAAAGACTAAAAGGTGAACTTAGAACAAAGATAACTAGTTTTTATCAAGATGATGGGGAAGCTTTTCATGAAGTTTGGGATAGATTCATGGATCTTATTAGGCTTTTTCCCCATCATCAACTCCCATCACACCTTCTTATGGACACTTTCTATGAAGGGTTATCCTCCTCTGGACGGAATCTAGTTGATCAAGCTGCTGGGGATAATTTTAATGATAAAATAGATGAAGAACTTAGGCAGATCTTTAATAATCTTTCACTGAATTCTCAACATAAAAATTCAAGAAGAAAGAGAGTGAATAGGAGTTCTAACATTGGTTCAATGAATGAAACTCAAGATCAACTAGCCGAAATCACCAACCAACTTCAAACTTTAATGAACCAGAATTCAATACAAACTGCAAATGAAATTGAAAATCAAAAATATTACCAGTCACTAAGGAAACAATTCACTCAATGTGTTATGTTTGGGCACTCTGAATTTTTTTCCTAATGTTTATTTAACTACCCAACAACCTGAAACCTTAAACTTTGTTAATTATGGTCCTAGGATGCCTAAAAAAGAAGATACATTCTCAAACAATTACAACCAAGGATATAGGAACCATCCAAATATGTCCTAGAAAGATCAAGACTTAATCAAACAATCTACTGCCCCTAATTACTCTAATCAACCAAGATCAAACTTTCAAAATCAACATAAGGGTGAGTCTTCAAATGAACAAGGAACCAATGATAATCAAATGTCTTCTAAGATTGATCTAATATTTAACAAAATCAACTCTCAATAAGAAAGATAAATGAATCAACTATCCAAACTTCAAAATCAATATGAGTCTGATAAAATTCAAACTGATGTTAGAATGTAAAACATGGAAACAAAACTTGGTCAAATTGCTAGAGATTTTTCATCTAGAAAAAAAGGTAGACTTCCAAGTACCACTGATCTTAATCCTAGGGAGAATTTCATGGATTTTGTCACCAGAATTGGGCTTAATACTCAAACTATTGATGAAAAAGAAACTAAAAATGCCCAAATTGAAAATCTGCTTTATTCTGGAAATAAAACTCTGTTTTGTACACATGCTGGAAATTCCCAGAAAAGTATTGAAAATGATCAAAATCTGAATCTGTTACCTAGAAATCAAGCTGAAACTTCATATAAAATTCAAAAGAATAAAGAAAAAGAAAAATTTGAGGAAGAGGTGAGGGATATACCCACTTTTCTGAAATTTTTTCCCCACCCATCCCTTTCCCTGGGAAGATAAAACCTAAAAGTAACACCAGGGGTGAACTTCTTTAGGTCCTTGGTCTTCTGTCTAAACATCAGGTGAACATCCCATTTATTAAAGCTTTAATTAAAATCACATCTTATCTAAAATATTTAAGAAAATTTTATTCAAATAAAAAAACTCTAGATGAATTTTCTACCTACAGACTCACTGAAGAGTGCAGTGCTGTAATTCAAAAGAAAATCCCTCCTAAACTGAAAGACCCTTGTTGCACATTAGGAAACTCTAATAAACTGAAGTGTTTGTGTGATTTAGGTGCTAGCATTAATTTTCTCCCATACTCACTATTTCAACAGTTGAGTTTGGGTGACCTTCAACCCACCATAGTCATACTATAGTTAGCTGATAGAGATTTCACTAATGCTGTGGGTAGGGTAGATGATTTGTTAGTTGGGGTTGGGAAACTGTTTTTTCCTACTGACTTGCTTGTCTTGGATATGGAATGGGATCAAGAGGTGCTCATCATCCTGGGTAGTCCCTCCTTGTCCACAGGTGGTTCTGTTATTGATATTTCTAAGGGTTAATTAATTTTTAGAATTGGGGAATAACAATAAGAGTTCAATGTGTTTAAAGATATTAAAGGACCAACTTTTTCTGAAAACTGTTCAAAAATTGAGTTCCTTGAAACTAAAAGTTCTTATAAAAATCAAATTGAACACATTTAAGTATCTGAAAATCAATCCTATGCTTAAGAAATTAATTTTGAATTTGAAAATCTTTGTGAATCTGTTTTAGAAGTTGAAAATTCTGTTGTAATCCCAAAACAAGAAAATTTTCAAGAACTAGACAACTGTCCAGTTTCTGCTGTAGAAGGGTCCTCTATTTATGAACTTATGAGCTTTTTGAGTGAATATGAGGGTGTTTCTATTAACACCAACCTTGATGAACACTTTTATGATACTGAGGGAGACCTTTTAAGACAATTAGATTATTCTTCTTTGATAAACCTACTGAAATCTGATCTGGAAAATACGGACAACAAACTACTTATGTTGGACAGTGACACTGTTACTTTTGAATCTGAGCATGAAATTGAAAATCTTCCATCATTTAATACTCTTTACAAGAAATCTGTCGATGATATTAGACCTCCCAGACCTAATATTCTACCGTCTAGTGTAGAACCACTTGATCTTGAATTGAAACCCATCCCTGGTCATCTTAAATATTCATTTTTGGGTGAGAACTCCACTTGGCTTGTAATAATTTCTACTGAACTGAATGAAAACCAATAGTAAAGATTGTTGAACGTTTTGAAGAAATTTAAATCTACCATAGGATAGACAATAACTGATATCAAGGGTATTAGTACCTCATTCTTAATGCACAAGATTCCAATGGATCCTAACCGTAAGCCTAGGGTATAATGTCAAAAAATATTAAATCCAAATATGAAAGAAGTTGTGAGGGAGGAAGTGATAAAATTGCTAGACATTGGAATGATTTATCCCAATTCTGATAGTGATTGGGTCAGCCCTGTCCAGGTTGTCCCTAAGAATAGAGGATTCACTGTAGTTAAAAATGAAAAAAATGAAGAATTCCATATTAGAAAAGCCACCAAATGGAGAGTCTGTATAGATTATAGGAAGCTTAATGAAGCCACTATGAAAGACCATTTTCCAATGCCCTTCTTGGATCAAATTCTAGAGAGGCTTGCTGGAAATGAATTTTTCTATTTTTTGGATGGGTATTCTGGTTACAACCAGATACCTGTTGCTCCAGAGGATCAAGAGAAGACCACATTCACATTCCCCTTTGGAACATTTGCCTACAGATGGATTCCCTTTGGGTTTTGTGGAGCTCCATCCACCTTTCAATGGTGTATGATGGATATATTTTCAGATATGATTGAGAGAATCATTGAGGTTTTCATGGATGACTTTTCCATTGTGGGTAGTACTTTCTATACTTGTATTGAAAATCTTGAGTTAATTTTGGGAAGATGCATTGAAACCAACCTTGTTCTTAATTGGTAGAAATGTCAATTTATGGTTACAGATGGTATTGTTCTTGGTCATAAGGTTTCCAAGAGAGGTCTAGAAGTTGATACTGCTAATATTGATGTTATTCAAAAACTACCACCTACTGTTAATGTCAAAGGTGTTAGAAGTTTTCTAGCGCATGCCTGTTTCTAAAGGAGATTCATAAAAGATTTTATAAAATAACTAAGCCCTTGTGTTCTTTACTGGTCAAGTATGCACCTTTCAATTTTGATGAAATCCGTTTGAAATAATTTAGTTTTCTTAAAGAGAAACTCACTACATCACTTATCATTGATTCACCTGACTAGAAACTTCCTTTTGAGCTTATGTGTGATGCTAGTGACATGGATGTAGGTGTTGTCCTTGGACAAAGGAGAGATAAGAAATTCAATGTGGTGTATTATGCTAGTACACTATTAGATGATGCCCAGAAAAATTATACCACCACTGAGAAAGAGTTGTTAGATGTTGTGTTTTCTCTGTAAAAGTTTAGATAATATTTTTTATGTTCTAAAGTCCTCATTTTTACTGCTCATTCTTCTTTAAAATACTTTCTTTCTAAGAAGGAAACTAATCCCAGGCTGATTAGATGGATTCTATTGTTACAAGATTTTGATTTAGAGATTAGGGATAAATTGGGAGATGAAAATGTAGTTGTTGATCACCTTTCTAGGCTTCCTCTTACCCATTCAGAAAATCCTAGGGAGATAAAATCTTCCTTTCCTGATGAGAAGATACTTACTGTTTGAATCAGGCAATCTTCTTGGTTTGTAGATTTTTCCAACTTCCTTGTAGCTTTTGTATTTCCCAAAAATATGTCCAATAACCATAGAAATAAATTCATTTCTGATCTTATGTACTACCTTTGGGATGATCCCCTGTGGTTTAGGAGGTGTGATGATGGTATCCTTAGGAGGTATGTGGATGAGGAAGAGATGTTTCCTATATTAGAAATTTTTCATTCTTCACCTTGGGGTGGTCACCATGGTGGTGAAAGAACTGTTCAAAAATTCATACAATCTGGTTTTAATTAGCCTACTCTTTTTAAGGATGCTAGGAGTTTTGTGGTTGGCTGTGATAGATATCAGAGGCTGGGTAATGTGGGTAGGAAGCAGGAGTTACCCTAAAAAGGAATTTTTGAAGTTGAAATTTTTTATGTATGGGGTTTAGATTTTATGGTTCCATTTCAATATTCTCATGGGAATGAGTATATTCTTGTTTTTGTAGACTATGTTTCAAAATGGGTTGAGGAAGTGGCACTACCCAACAATCAAGCCAATTCTTTAATAAAATTCATGAAAAAGAACATCTTTATTAGCTTTGGAGTCCCAAGACCTTTTATCACTGATAATGGAAAAAACTTTAAGAACTATGAATTTAATGCTTTGATGGAAAAATATGGTTGTTTTCATAAAATTGGTACTCCTTATCATCCATAGTCTAGTGGATATGCGGAAATTTCAAATAGGGAACTAAAAAAATTCTTGAGAAAACTGTGTCAATCTCTAGGAAAGACTGGTCTCTTAAATTGGATGAAGTTGTATGGGATTATAGAACTGATTTCAAGACCCCAATAGGTATGTCTCCTTACAGGCTACAATTTGGGAAATGTTTTCATTTACTTGTGGAGTTTCAACGTAAGTCATATTGGGCAGTTAAGGCTCTAAAATTTGATTTAAAGAGTGCTGGTGAGAGGAGATTACATGAGCTATGTGAAATTGATGATATTAGGAGAGAGAGTTATGATAATTCAAGGATTTATAAAGAACAGACTAAAATCTCTCAGGATTATATCATTCAAAACAAAAATTTCAACCCTGGACAGAAGGTCCTTATTTTTAATTCTAGAGTTAAACTATTTCTAGGAAAACTTATGTCCAAGTGGTCTGGACCATTTACAATTGTGAGAGTTTTAAAAAATGGAGCTGTTGAAATTGTAGGTGAGGAGAATAAACCTATGTTAGTCAATGGGCAGAGATTGAAACTTTATTTTGAGGGACAACCAAAAGGCTTGGCTACCTTCATTGAGATTAAAAATTGTTCTTGAATAAAGTCTGGTTGGGGACTTTAAATCTAGCGCTACATGGGAGGAAACCCACGGTTCTTTTTGAATTTATGTTTTTTCTTTTTAACCTTGAATAAAATGCTTCTTATGTGCTCTGTTTTTGTGAAATACTTGTTACTGCCTATTCTTTGTTTCCTGGTTCTGTGTTTTTAGGATGCTGCTGCTTGTGTCAATAAAGGAGTGGAATTCCCATGATCATTTTTGGACAAGAACTTATTCAGGGAAGTGCTTCAACTTTCTGTATTTATTTCTACTTCTGTTTTTGTAAATAAATTCTTCTTACTTACAAATTCTACTACATGTGTATTGAAATTCTACTATATATTTTCTGAAAATCTATTGCATATATTGCAATAAAAAACTTTTGTTGCAAGTCAATAAAATGAATTAATAAATCTGCATGTACTTCACTATTGGAAACTGAATTCAATTATTATTAAAATATTTTCATGGAATGAAATTAATTGTGGGGTGGTACATGCTTCTGTTCATTTAGATATGATTAATGTTGTGGTGTTTAGCATGAACATTGTCTGCTTTATTGAATATCTAACTGAATAATTTTTTCTAACGCTTCTTACACCCAATTAATTGTGCAACCACAATTTATATTCCACTAGACTCAATGTTAATGTATATACTTGCTAAAGAACATGCTGATTATTTATTCATTGTGGAAAACAATTTTTGAACTTCATTGAGACCCTTTATACATGTCATCAATCTACTTAATTGAAAATCTGTTTTGAACCTTAATTGATTAATTGTTCTTCTCAACTTTAGAAGTCAACTTTGGGGATATAGTTGGGTTTTTAGTGTGGGAGAGGCGGTCAATTATTGACTTTGCTAAATTATTCTTAATTGAAAGCCCATAAATTCCCACTATAACTTCAAATTTTTTGTAAAAAATGGTTAATTGTTTTTAAAATTCTTACATAATTTTAGGCTTCATACTGTACTCAATTGGGTCTTGGCTTAGGACAAGTTCCTTGCTGGTAGTTAAGAACTGCTTAGAGTCTGAAATTGATGGTAATGGATGATTACTGAGTGATATTACTTAGTGATTTGATGGAAATTTGGTTTAGGAACTTCTTATGAAAGTGATATGGGTTACATGTTTATGGTATTTTGACCAAACCTTTGGAACTGGAATTTGGTTTCTAATTTTAGGGGCCTCATTCATTTTTCTTTTAATTATTAAAAAGTAATTTCTTTAATGAGCCAATGTAAATGATTTATGATATAAATCTTTTGAAACTGGAGTAATTTTGGAATCTGGGATCCCACGGTGAGTCCTTGAGACCCTAGATGCTGGGTGCATTTTTGTTTACTAAAATCCCTCTCTTCACTATGAATAAGTGCTTTTGCACAGTGCTTAGCACAATGATACATGGCTTGGAAAAAATTAATAAAGTGTCTAGGGTCAAAAATGAGCTCATTAAGGTGAGGGGAATGATGAATGCCAATTGATGAAGGCGTCAATTGGTTTTTATTGAAATCATTTAGGTTGAATCAATAAGGTGATTCGAAAAAAAATAATTATTTTTGGAACCTAAGATTCAGTTAAAGTACAAAGTCCCATGGTTAAGGTCTTAGTTCCATTGATATTTTACCTCTAGTCACTCTTGAATTTAGAACTTCGTCCTGGATTGTAATGAGTCATTAAGTAGTATCGAATATGAGGCATGAAATCTTCATTATTTAATGATTCATATCTTTCTTAATTACCCTTTAGTATTTGTTATAACCAATATTCATATGAGTAATTCATTTTCCAAAAGCCTTCGGTCATTTTTTTCCTCAGTTTTTGAGTGATGGACATGTTATAATCTGATCTTAATCATAAAAACTTCAATGCTTTTCAATGAAAATAAAATATGGGATTTTTTGAGGACAAACAATGTTTATGTGTGGGGGAATTTGATATAGCCTTATTTTTACACCTATTTCCACATCCTTTTTATTAATTTTTAATGATTTATTCAATTAGTTTTACACTCTTTATTAAATAAATGCACTTTTTTATTTTTATAAGTTAATTTTTCAAATATTCATTTTTTAAAACAATTTATGTAATTATGGACCTTAAAATAAGTGATTTATTCTTTATTTGTTTTTAATATAACTAATTATCAATTTGTTTACTTAATCTTTATCTGTTTATTTTATTTAAAATTTTCATTATTAATAATTATTGAGTTTTCTGATTAATTTACTTTTAATTTTAAAAGTTTACACATCCAGAGACTTAGTTACCTCTTGCCAGGCTACTGGTAGCCAAGCAATCAATATCAAGGTTAGTTTTTCTCAAACTAGTGGTAACCAGGTTACCGTTACTAACTAACGTCGACCTACATTTTTTTTTGGATCTAGCAGTAACTAGTTTTGAGATGTAACTGTGACCTTGCTTTTATCGGTGACCTTTTTCACCGTTACCCTTTCCTACCGGTAACTCTAATGTTTAACCCCAGTCTCACTGATAAATTTTTCTAGGTCACCAATGCTAATATTTATTATTCGCTGCTACTTTGTAATTAAATTATTTAGTTATTTTAATTTTAAGTCATTTATTAATTTAGGGTAGAAAATATTCAGTTTATAATTTAAGTGTTGTCAGTTAATAATTTTAATTTTTTAACGTTTAATAAACATTCTATCTTAATTAATGGTGTTTAGAATTATTTTAATTAATTATTTTAAGTATTTTTATTTAGGTTACTTAAGTTTTAATTTTATGTTAAATTTATGTGTTTTCAATTTTTAAAAGGTCACCATTAGTTATTTATTTTAGTCCTAATGGTGACCCTTTTCATTTGGAGTAACGGTGAGGTTTCGTTTTGTGTACCGGTAGCCTTAATTTATATCCCTAACAGTGACCCTTTTTCCTAACAATGACCCCCAAATCTTTCTGTTACTACTACGTACCGGTGACCCTCATGCGCTGGTTCTTTCCTTTATTCATTTTATGTAACAGTGACCTTGTTTTTTATTTCGTAACAGTGACTTCCTATGCCTGCTGTTTTCCTTTTATTTTTTATCAGTGACCCCCTTGCAGGTGGTCCTCTTCTTTAATTTTATTCTACAAGCGACTCCTATTTTTATTTCTAACGGTGATCCTTTTCTATTTCTTCTATCGGTGAGCTATTCCTCATTGATACACCAATACCATGTCACTGCTCATTTGTTTTCTTAGTATTCTATCAGTGACCTGCGCGCACCCATTTTTCACCTCACTGTTAGCCCTCTCTCCCTTCGAACCTCATCGTTATACTCCCTTTCACTGTTCTTATTCCGACCTCACCGTTAGTTTATCTCCGCTTAACCACACTGTTTCACCACCTCTGCCTAATTCTCACTGGTTCTCTTCTCATACCCATATCGCACCACCGTTGAAGCCGCAGACCACTGATCAAGGCTGAAGCTGCGGATGTAGTGCCTCTACTGGATGCCACCGGTGCAGATGGAGTTGTAGCACCGCTGAGTAGAACAAGAAACCACCGGGGTCAGGAGGAAGACCTGCACACCACCAGTTCTGGAGGGTCGCTGTTGTCCGCCCCACCTGCTGGTAGTGCACCGCTGTTGCTGGAGTGGAGGAGATTTTCCGCACCGCACTAGACCCGAGTGAAGTCGTCACTGCCCACTGGAGTTGAGCCGAGGAGGAGTGCAGGCTGCCATGGGTTCTTGCTGGAGTTGTGCTGGTTCACCATTACTAACGGTTTCTACACCACAACTAGTTCGGAGAAGCCACCACACCTCATTCCACCGTCGCTGGAGTTAAGGGAAGCCAAACCACTTACTGAAGCCGCTGTGGAGGAGAAGAGGGAGGTGGAACTGCTGGTTTTGGAGAAGAAGACCTCCCCCTATGTGATGATAATTGGGGGAGGAAGATGTTAAAAAACTAAAATGATAAATGTAACAGAAAAAAAAGAAACAAAAAATAAATTTAAAGTAAAAGTTAACTTTAATAAATTAAAAGAATAGAATAGAATTTATAAAAGTTATAGTTTAAAACAATTATAATAAATCATAAATTAAAATAAATAACTAAATTAATAATAAGTGTTAATAAGAAATTAATATACTGTTTATAGTATTGATATATAATTAATAATAATTATAAATAAACTATAAAATATACTTACTAATTTAAAAATATTTAAAACATAAGAATTAATTCTAATTACTAAATTAAAATAAAAAAAATTAATATATTAATCAAAAAAATTAATTTCCTTAAAAGTAATAATAATAATGATAATAAAATTATTAATTAATACTATCTAAATTGTTAATTTAATTACTTATTTTCTTATGATGTTAAACATTAATAACTTAGTTAAAAATGATAAAATTAATAACTTAGTAACTATAACTATTAAATTATTTTATTTAATAACTTCTTAATAAATTTATGTATTACCATAGTACTATTATGTGAATAATTTCTATAAATAATATAAAATTAAATAATAATTATCAATTAAGATATTTATTAATTAACTTTAGTTAACTTGTAACGAGCAATATAACACTTAACTTTAGAAAATAACTTTGTTTCTTTCTTTACTTTCTAATTTATTTAATTTTTTATTCTTTTTTATATGTGCAAGTTTATACCAAAGTCGCAGACATGTCCAGGTTCTTGCAACTAACTCAACCGAAGTTAGTTATGTGAGAAAAACTAGTGCGACATGCCAGTCGGAAAAAAACGCATGTGTGCGGTGCACATGTGAAGAGACTTTGAAGTCGGTGGAAAATGTTCGGTGACATGCAACAGTTGACAGTTGATACTTAAAGCAGAGCAAGCAGTAGAAAACAAGGAGAGGGGACAACAATCATTCACTTTTTCGGAGAGTATTGGGAGTAGTGAAGAGGATACGGAGCATTGCAGTCCTGGTGTCGAAGGAGAAAAGGAGCAGAGCATCTTCATGGAGTTCTTTCTCCCTTTTATTTTAACTATTATACTCTGTTTCTTTGGAATGTTTCCCATTACTATAGTGATAATGAAAAATATATTAGTTAGCTAAATTTCTAGTTCGGGGAGAGTTCTTGATCTACTGGTGATCATTTTCATCCTTTTCATTAAACATTTCTTCTGTGATTAGAATTGATCGGCGAGATCGATTCTAATTACACATTTCTGCTTCGTACGACAAATGCTGAATTTTTCAAAACTCTATAATCATTTAGCGAGTTTGATTATGGATTCATCTTTTAAAAAATCAAATCATAATGAAAACTTCAGTACTTACGGCAAGTTTTTACTGTTTTCCTTTTAAAACATCTTTCTAAAGTTGTATTTTTTTTAGAGTGGCGAACTCTAAGCTGTACAATTTCCACGACTTAACTCCTGGTGAGGGAAAAAAGTCACCTATATGCAGTGGTACAATGAATTACTTTTACATGATTAGGAGAAACAATTTAAACTATTATACTAGAGTAATCCCCAAGCATTCTTTTCTATTTTCCTTTTATTAGCATTTTATTTTCATTGTTACATCTTATTTTGAGCTGTTCTATGTTTGAGTATAGGTTAGAAAAAATTTAAAAGAGATGTGTGGTTTTACTTACAGTTTATTAAAACAAAAAAAAATATTAAAAGATAAAAAATATTAAGAAAATCTAACTCACTGCTGACAACAGTGAGGGTTTTGAAGTAGTTTTAGTAAGGTTGTGGTCAAAATAGCATTCCCTATGGGTTCGACCCTGCTTTCCACTTATACTGTAGTTAGTAGGAATATAAATATTAATCTTTTACTGTCTTCAACAACGGTTTATGTCATCACATGATGTGAGAAACAAGGGATGCCTGTATGATCACTTTGTTTGATCATTGGAGTGTTAACCAAGCTTCGGGCATTCGAAATTCGAACCCGGATTTCTGAGGAGAAGAGGGAGGCCCGATCAAAGGAAGAGGACCTCAGACCAATCGATGTATCGTCTTATCAATGTGCTCTAGTGCACGATCGGTGCAATGCTAGGGGCATTGGAATCAATCCGAACATAGGGAAATGAAAAGTGTGAATCACGTTACCCATATTCGGAACACTATGGGAGGGGCGTGGCAATAAAGGTTGACTGTTGACCATGTTCGAAACATAGTATCCCTATTGCATTATCCTGAAATATGGAAAAAAAATGAACATCGACTGCTGACCATGTTTGCAATGTGGGATTTGTATCAATTTTTCATCCATCAATCTTCCAGAACGTTGGCCCAAGATAGCAGGTGGACCATAGGTCAAGAATCCATACTGTTAGGGGGGCCCTTCAAACATGATCAGTCATCAAGAACATTGGACCAAGACAGTAGACAAACCATAGGTCAAGCATCTGTACTAATAGGGGGTCCCTTCAAATGTGAAAGAGGATAAGGATCTGAATAAAGGGGCACATGAAGCATGGAAGGTGAAGTGGTGGTCTGTTCGCATAGAATCCAACACTCCAAAAATTATGCGACCATGGTGGAAGCACATTAGGAAGGCACATTAATATGATCATGGATCATCCCTACTTTTAGACAGGACCCCTTTGGTGAGGGAACTGTCGCTTCCCAATGTCATTAAGGGGCATCCTGGACTTGTTCAGGGAAAATGTGGAAGTTTACAGAACTTCTTGGGCGGTCAATCCAAGGGGCTGACAGTGGGGAAGGATGGGATTTGTTATCCCCGGGGATGGACCCAAGACAAAATGTTTGGGCATTCCGACCTATCCCATAAGGATGGGAATCAATCCACATGTAGTTCGGGAAAGGGTCTTAGTTTATGGTCTTAGAACTCTAACCAATGATCGGTAAAGAATGCAGGAGGCACATGGTAAGGTGATTATGAAACCCAACGCGAATGAGGACATAAGTCCAGATTTCCATGTGTTCCTTGGGGACATGTTTAGGTCAAGAGACCGAACATGATAGTTAGGTTGGGCTAGTGGGGAAGTGCTCGGGCGTTCCTACATATCTCATGATAATGAGAATCAATCCATACATAGTTATTGGGTGGTTTCATGGTACGGTAAGGTACCCATTCAAAGGATGGAAGGGGCGTGTGGGTCTAGCCCTCGCACCAAAAGAAGCGGCATTTGATGTATCTTGTTTTTCCTTCAGGGTGAATGAGATTTTTTTAGTGAAGCAACCGGACTAGGGTATACATTCCTGGTATCTCCACAATAATCATGTTGTATACAGGCGTGGAAAAATGGTATGGTGGATGAACGATACCCAATGTGACTTCCCCTATGATGAGGTCATCACAATATAGTGTCGTTTTTCATCATGCGGCCAGGATGATATTATCACAGTTTAGGGTCATGTGATTGGACCCACCAGCACAGTTTAAGGTCATATGGCTTGGACCTAAAGGAATGTGCATGATGCGATAAATCATACCCAACATGAATGAGGACAAAGCCCACACCACCACCATCCGCGATTCCGGAAGAGGAGCCTCGGGCCAGGAGGCCAGTGAGGGTCAAAGGCTAAGGGGTAGGAGAAACTCGCTCCTAGATGAGCTGGACCTGGAAGCACGATGTCTGAGTGAGCCCATGTATCCCATGGGGATGAGGATCGAGCCACACATATCCATTAATGAAGAGCTTAGATTATGGTCTTAGAGCTCAGACCATGGGAGCCCCGAAGGATTCCATATTGCAGCTTTGTCTCCCTGACGTGCAGAGGTTCACTGAGGGATAGTTCCAAGAGTGTCGAGATTCCACCTGGACATGATGGGGTGGAACATAAAGGGAATCATGCAACCAACATTCAAGGCCTGAAGGGGATGTCATAACGACGAAGGATTATAACTGACCATGTTCGCAACACAGCATCCTGTCGCGTTAGCCTAAAATGGGGACAAAAAATGAGCATCGACCACTAACCATGTTCCCAACGTCAGGTTTGTATCAATTTTTTGTCTGAAACCCTCAGGGGCATTGTCTCGTAATGGTAGGAGATCCCTTAGGTGTGGTATCCATGACGTTTTTTGGGGGTCCCTTCAGGTGTGAAAGAAAACGTGGGCCCAAATAAAGGGGAACACAAAGCTTGACAAGTGAAAGGAACTTGCCTAAGTTGAATCTAAAACTCCTGGTCCTAGACCAAATTACTCTTGAAACATTAGGAAACCACTGAAAATGGTCGAGGGTTTCAATATGAGAGCGGCAAAGAGATAGAAAAATATCGGGATAAGTTGGGAATAGTTCCAACAACCCAATGCGAAAGAGGGTATAACCCTATACCACACCTATATATCCCCCTCGTGGAGAGGGACATACCAAGGGGCCTAGGAGACTAGGAGATCATGAGATCTTTAAGAGATGGGGATGGACCCGAAATCTCAATGTTCAGGTGGTCCAACATATCCCATAACGATGAGAATCAAGCCACACAAAGTTCTTGAAGATAGAGTTTAACGTCATGTGGGATGAAATACAATTTAACATCATGCGGGACGACATATAGTTTAACGTCATGTTAGATGATATATAATTTAACGTCATGCGAGACGATATACAGTTTAACATCATGCAGGACGATATACAATTTAATGTCATGCAGGAGGAAATACAGTTTAACGTCATGCGGGACGAACATGCAGTTTAACGTCATGCAGGACCGTAATTCAGTTTAAGGTCATGGGGTACCCTAAAAAGTGTAAGGAAAAATATTGTTTGAGGAACATGGCATTCGTGGGAGGATTTATGAACTCACCATCCATAGTTACTCGGGAGTACACACCATTGGGATAAACCTTATGAACAATGAAATGTCATTCCCATTTGGGCTCCAACTTGGGTGGTTTCCTGCTGGGGATCATTGGTGCTCTGAGGACTAGTACCAGGTCAACCTGTAGGAAAGAGCGGAGCCGAACCTTGTTGTTGAAAGATCGAGCCATCCTGCTCTGATGCCTTTCTAGGTTGTACAAGGCATGAAGCATATTCTCATCCAGTGCTTCCAATTCAACTAGATGGATTTCATCCAATCTATTCGGTGCTTTCTAGTCATAGACCAATGTGCGTAATGAGGGAAACTAAATCTTGATGGGCAAGACGACCTCAGTTCCGTACACCAGGGAATATGGAGTCACCTGGGTGGAGTTGCGAGTCCTCATCTGATAGGCCTAGAGGGTGTTAAGGAGCTTATCCAGCCAAATCTTCTTATTCTGACCAACCATTTTCTACAGAATGATAGAGAGGGTATTATTGAACGCCTCAATTTTTTCATTTTCTTGCACGTGATAGCGGGATTTATGGTTAGAGTGAATTTTGTACTTGGCGTACAATTTCTTCAACTCGGCTTCTTGGAAGTTTGTGCCATTATCAGTGAGGATAGCGTGAGGAACCCCAAATCGATGTATGATTTTGGAACTCACGAAGTCAACGATAGAACGAGACTTGACTTCCTTGAGTAGAATTGCCTTCGCCCAATTGGAAAATAAATCTCCAGCGGTCAGAATGAAGCATAATTGGTGAGCCTTTGCTAGTGGGTATGGTCCTACGACATCTAATCCCCATACTGCAAAGGGCCAAGAGTACTTGGTAGTGTGGATAGGCTCTGGTGGCTGATGCACAAAGTTAGCATGAACATGGAATGTGTGGCACTTCTTGGCGAACACGATGCATTCATGGATCATGGAGGGCCAAAAATACCCTAGTCTATGGATCTGGTGAGATAGTTTTGGCCCATCCTGATGGGCACCACAGGAACCGGTGTGAACCTCTTGCATGACCTATGGAATCTCAACCCCTTGAATGCAACGAAGGAGAACACCATCAAATCTGCATTTATAGAGGATCTACTCAAGGATGGGACCATTCTAGAGGGTAAACTGCAGTGCACGATGTCGGATTCACTCGCGCTCAGCTTGGTTTGATGGAAGGTGACCATTTTGGAGATACTCGACAAAAGGATCTCTCCAATCAGGAGTCGCTTCAACCACTGTATCTGAAGAACTTGGGGTTCCTAACGTGGATTCTCCGGAGGTAAGATGTCTTAACTGTGGGATGTCTTCATCCTCTTGGGTGACAGGAGAAATGACTCTCTGATGTGCCACATGTATAATTAAATCATCCTGCTCGGGATCTGCAAGTGATGCAGCGAGGTTGGCCAAAGCATCTACTCGACCGTTATTTGACCGGGGGACATGGGTAACCTCTGGCTGAGACGGGAACTAGGCCGTTAGATTGAGAGTGCGTTCTAACAACAGTAGGAGCTCTGGAATACTAACAACATAGTCTCCATTTACCTACTTAATAACTATCTCAGAGTCCCCTTTCACATGCAAATGGGTCACACCGATCTTAAGGGCTAGCTTGAGACCAGTGGTGAGGGCCTGATAATCTGCCTCATTATTAGTACATCCATCTGACAATAGGAATGAGTATGGCAGGACGGCTTGCACCAAGTTGAAAAAGACCTTACCCATGCCTACTCTGTTGATCCTCCTACCAGTGGGGCTCCAGGAGGCGCCATCAAAATACATTTTCCAACATGGGACGACATGATCAATAGAGAGCATTACATCATCAGGAAAATCCAGGTCCAGGGACTGATCCATAGAGGTTGGATGGGCAGCTAGAATGTCTTCCAACACCTATCACTTGATAGCCTTCTGAGGCACGAACCTGATGTAGAACTGTTGGACGATCATCACCCACCATGCTAGACATCCAGTCAACATGGGGCGATTCATAATATACTTTAGCGGGTCCACTTGAGACAGTAGCTGTACCTCGTGGCACTGCAGGTAATTCCGCAATTTATGCACATAAAATATGAGCGCAAGGTAGATCTTCTCTATGGAGGAGTATATGGTTTCCGTATCAATGATAATGTGGCCGAGATAGTAGAGGTTGTTCTTCGTCCCCTCATTATTCTTATAGGCGAGAAGGGCACTGAGGGACCACTCTAGGATGGTGACATAGAGGACCAGCGGCTTCCCGGAGACGGGTGGCATCAAGACCAGAGGCTGGAGAAAATATTTATTGATTTCATCAAAGGCGTCCTAGCACTCTTCATCCAATTTGTAGGCGAATCCTTTCTTCATGAGTCTAGAAAAAGGATTACACATGCCAGCCAGATTCGTAATGAATAGGCGTATATAGGATAAGTGGCCTTGGAAACCTCGAAGCTCTCAGATATTACTTGGGTGAGGCATCTGGCTGATGGCCTTGATCTTCTTCAGGTTGATATCGATGCCCTAGTACTTGACAACAAAGCAAAGGAACTTGCCAAATGTGACCCCAAAAGCACACTTAAACGGGTTCATCTTCAGGTGACAAGAACAGAGGAAGTTGAAAAATTTCTCAAGATCCTTGAGATGGTCCTGACACTGGTGATATTTGACTACCAGATCATCCACATAGCACTCCACCAATGTCTTGAGGATTGGCTTGAATATGCGGTGAATGGATAGCTGATAGGTGGCACCTGCATTCTTCAGGCCGAAGGGCATTACCTAGTAACAGAAAGTACCTTTGGGTGCCCTGAAAGCGGTGGAATCTTCATCCTCGAGTGCCATACGGATCTAATTACATCCAGAGTAACCATCCATGAAGGAGAGGGCCTGGAACCCCACTGTAGCATCGATCAACAATTCTGTCACTGGAAGGGGAAAATCATCCTTTGGACAATGGCGATTGAGATCTCAGAAGTCAATACAGACTCTAATATATATGTTCTTCTTCCTGACTGGTACAATGTTGGCTAGCCACTTGGGGTACTGGACCTCCTTAATGAATTTGTCCCTAATGATCTTGTTAAATTTGGCCTCGACCATGGAACCATGAGAAGGGTGCATCTTTCTGGGAGACTTCTTGAACCCGTGATGATTTTCTGGAAGACCGAGGTGGTGGATGGCTACCAGAGGATCTAATCCCATCATCTCATTATAACTCTAGGCAAATACATCATAGTGATGCTTAAGAAAGCCTACATATTACTGCTTCTCCTTGGGGGACATAGCAGCACTGATCAGTGTGGGTCTTGGATCTGCCTCGCTGCCAAGGTTCACCTGTACCAACTTGTCGACTGTGGTGGAGACGCCTTCCTCAAAGGAAGGGCGAGCATCCTCTATATCTTCTTCTCCACTTATGGAGGAATACTTCCTAGGGGAAGCTAATTCTGAGTTACCAAACACTAATGGGAGGATGCTACCAGCTTGTGCGGCACTGGTTATTGCATTGGGAAACTCCGACGCTACCGTGACCATGGATATAAAGGCTGTCGACCCAATCCCATATGGTCTCCGGCCCAAGGGGCCATGATTGAAAATATCAAAGAAGTAGTGGTGCGTCAGCCGGAGATGGCTTATTCCAGCGCAACGAAATAGACAAGTATGACGTACCACTATTGTCATGAGCTGGACGTCCCGATACCTGATGGGAGTGAGAGGCTCCAGGATCACTGAAGCTTGATTTGTATAAGAATATGAAGTGATCTTCTGACACCGCCCAGATTTGGGAGAATGGTTCCCTCTCATCCCGGAAATGTCAAAACATTTCCCCATATCGAGGGTTGTGGCCTCCAACCAATGGATCGGGAAGACATAGGCATCATTCAGGCCTGCCCAAGGGTCAGTCGTAGTGGTGACATGATCAAATTCACTTTCCTAGACATGTCTATCATTGATCTTGTAATAGTCAGCATCCAAGTAGTGGGCTTCACAAGAGGTGAAAGTAGATACATCACCTTGGAGTATTCCCACTCAACCATTTAGGGAGTACTTGAGGAACTGGTGATATGATGAGGGGACCGCTGCATGCAGGTGGAGGCAAGGGCTGCCCATGAATGCATTGTACGCGGTGTCCTGGGAGACAACCATGAACTCGGTGTTGGCCGCTAGGCCACCAAATTGGGTCTTCAGACAGATCTTGCCAACCAGGGTCTTCTCTATCCTGTAATTTCCCTGGATTCATAAATAATATGGAGTTAGGTCATCTTTAGATAACCCTAACTTCCGCGGTTTCCTTGTCGGGATAATATTGATCCCAGATCCATTGTCAACAAGATAGTGTTGAACCTCCACGCCATTTAATTGGCCTGTGATATAAAGTAGGGGGATGTGTCCCTATATGGGGGAGCCTTCATCCTCTTTATATAATGAAATGATGGCCTGACATTCGGAATCTTCAACTACTTCAGCATGAAAAGCTTTTGTAGCTGCTATCTCCGTTTCAAACTGGAGGGGGATCATTAAGGCCTCAACGAGTGCTTTGTGCTTATCTGGTGACAAGTGAAGGGCTTGAAGGATGGAAAGCCTCACTGGGAAGTTGACTAGGTGCTTTAGAATGTCTAACTTGCATGCCAGGCTCGAACTTCTGCTTGCAGGGAGTCGCTCTGTGATGGAAGGCATGGTGGCCCCTCCCTATTGGACCGATGACTGACTGGTACTGGAAATATCCCACTGCTCACTAGTCGAAGCCTGGAGAGTAGCTTCCGAATGAGGTTAGTATGACTAATATCGGACCATAGTGGGGCGAGGCTGGTTGCAGTATGGTCGATGTGGTTCTTCCTAATCCAGTTTCACAAAAGATGGTGGAGGTGGACCTGTTGAAAATAGATGGGGAGGCTGTGAGTGATGAGCTCTACGCTGGGCCTTCTTTCTGGTCTTGGCGGCATGCACGGCCGGGCTGGAGGTGCGAACTAACATGCCCTGACAACACATATGGTCGCAGCTCTGCCGACATTGGCATCAGCTGGGGACGTTGGGGAGGTTCTCCTGGAGCTCCCCCTAGTCAGGAGTAATATAGGGATTTACTAACTCGATGGTGTTAACTGAAGCGTACCCTTGACTGTCCCTTGAAAAATAATCTACCACTGGGAGGATTCTGGGGGGAATCCCAATCTATGTGGGGCATAAGGTCACCGAGAGTGTGGGACAATGAAAACATTGGTGGGGCGTGTTTCTTCTTCTTACGCCACCGATGCCTACTCTTCTAGGAAGAGGCTGGCTAAGATGGTGATACAGAATTAGAGGTGGTAGATTTTGTAGTCTCCGTCTGATTCTGGCATGCCTGGATGATTCCATGGGCATGGGTGATCGTCTTATGATTCATCCAGTCATTATAATTCTTGGTCCCATGGTCTGAAACCTGCTACCACTCGCATTCGCCATCACTACTGCTATCTGACCTCACAAAGACACCTTCCACTTGTGTCGAGGCCAGACCCAACCTGACTATGTTGTTGTCAATCTGGTCTTGGATCCAGTCCTTGAACACATAGAACTGCTTGATGGTGTGCCCCCGGACCTGATGATAAGGGAAGTAGTTGGGGTGATCAGTGAGACATGCCTCCTCTGGGTTTCTGCACTCAGGTAGTCGTACAATTCTCTGCACTAAGGCGTTGTGGAAGTAACTGGGGACCTAAGCCTCATCGAACGAGTAGGTCTGATTCCATCTGTCCGGAAAGGGGGCTATGGGAGCCTGACCCTAATGGGGGGGGGGAGGATCCTTCCGAGGAGGCGGAACTTGATTATCTCTCCTAGGCGGTGGCTGCGCATTACGTGGAGGCGCCTGGTGATTCTGAGGCTGTCACTATAGTTATGAAAGCTAAAACTGTAGCGGTGGACCTCTACGGGGTTGTGGAGTTGGCCCCACTGGAAGAAAATATACCTGCATAGGGGCCTCTACCTGTCCCACCATGGTGGGCTCGGCTTTGGCATCCTTCCTTGCTGGGATTATAGGGGGCAGCGAACATGCCTAGCTGGCCTGTTGCAGAGCTTCTTTGAGGAGATGGGCCTTGTTTGAGAAGTCTTGGAACCCTTCAGGATAATTATGAGTGATCAGGGAGGGGACCAGTTCCGTCTTGACATTCCTTATGCACATAGTCAGTAATTTCTCTTGAGTCAGTGGCATATCAAGGGAGTATGTGAGCCCCTTCCACAGGGTGAAAAACTTTGCGACTCACTCATCAGGCCTTTTTTTGCACTTAGAGAGGTCTGTGATGTTTGTTTTTTGGGTGGTACAACTGAACTGGTAAAGGAACTACCTACAAAGGTCCTCCCAGCTTGTCACAGATTCAATGGGGAGCTGGTTGTACTAGAAAAATGTCGGCCCCTCAATTGTATGAACAAAACAGCGGAGATTGGCGGCTTCTTGCTACGCTAGGGTCCCAACCATAGGACCACACCTTGAGTTAAAGTGGTCCAGGTGCTGCGACAGGTCCCCCATCCCATTAAAGGGGGAGAAGGTGGGGTTTCCGAATCTCGGGGGTGCTGGCATGTCATCCACCCATGCCGGATATGGCTTTCCATCAGGTGGGATGGCCACCTGCCAAATTTCCAAAGCCACTAGGCGGGCTATGAGTGCTGCCATTAGATCATCGAGGCATGGGTCCCTGTCCTGACGGGGATCCCTAATGACTAGCGCATTGCCGGGCTCTTCGATGTGGTATCCAAGATTAGTGGCTCATGGAGCAGCTGGTGGAGTGCCCCTTGGGGCTGCTGGAGGAGCCCAAGCGGGGTTCCTTGGATTATAATGCCATTCAGGAGGGTTCAGTGAGACATATTGTGCCCTCTTTCCGTAAGAACCAGCCTCTACCCTTTCTGCATGGATAGGATGTTCAGGGTTACCCCGGGGAAATTTTTCATGGAGGAGCAGCATCTGTCCCTGCTGTACTGGTCGAGGGTCTCCATAATCAATATGTTGTTCCATAGTGCATTAGAAAAGGAGGTCATCAACAAATTTCTTCTGCTCGGCAAGCTGCTGACGCAACACGACCTTCTCAGTATCTTCCTATATCTTCTATACTGAGGCAGACGGGTCAGAGTGATTGGTGACATCAATATTCTCCTTGCCTTTAGCGAGATTCTGACTGAGTACCAATGCCTCTGTGGGCATATTGAGACCCAGGATGTTCCTCTGCTGGCGAGTAACTCTCCCAGATGGGTTCAGTAGTGGGGGAACGTCCTCATGAAGGATATTCCCATCGAGAAGTTCAAGCTCGCTTTCCCCTCCTGATAGATCGGTCATGTTGATCGCGACCCTTCTCGGGGGCATGTGTTCAATGTCACCTAGCGAGTCAGGTTGCTGGAGAATTTCACTGAAGAGGAGGGCAGCGTACTAACCCCATCCACATACTTTCGCTTGGGGAGTAGTCTCCTTAATAACTTTGTGGTGTACTTGGAAAATCTGAATGCATTGTTGTTGGAAGGCCCCGTGGTGACCAGGTGACTTGGGGTGCAGGACCACGGGGATTGTGGCTAGATCAATAAGACGACATTGTTCATTGATGTCCTCCAGGTGCGTTTGGCTCCCGGGATAAGTCACTCACCTGTGGCAAAGACAAAAGTGAGTCGCCAAGAGGGTCTAGCAGAAACATTCAAACTCCTATAGGGTGAACTATTTTGGGGTACCAAAATTTGGTCCTACGATCGACCAAAACTTATCAGGGAAGTGACCCACTATGACGATAGTTCAGAAGCTCCTCGGCTTAGACAAAAATGTTGAGGCAGGCCGCGGGGCTGGTGGGCTGGCCGACGGAGAATACGGCGAGCGGACTGATTGGCCACTGAATCTCGGGCTGTCCTCTGAAGATAGTAGTGTCCTGGCCGATATATCACGATAGGATGCACTGACTGCCAAAGATCCTGACACAACATCAGTGTCTATCGAGGGTGGGTTGTTCTACTTCTCGTACACCATTGACCCCCAAACCAGCTCTCTGTAGTCTCTATCCGAGGTAGAGGGTGCTTCCGGAGATACCGGTGGTGAATTCACGGTCATTCCTTGGGGACATTCCAAGTTCTCGTCCTCCTGGATATACCTTCAGAGGGAAATAGGGATCCTATGGATCTCATATTCTGGGAGTACGAGGCTGATCCGCCTCGTTCCATCCCCATCCCTTGACTCGGAAGACTGAGGAGAGGGTTCCCACGATGATTTGCACTCCACTTCGGAGTCTAATAAGCAGACTGGTCTGATTCCTGACCAGCCTTCCCCAGAATTCCTCTTGCGGTGGTGACGACTCACCTTCCTACCCCTTGGTGGCTCCTTGGGACAGGGCTAATTTCCAACATGGGTTCCTCTGGCCACATTGGTGTTGGGGTGGAGAAGGTTTCCACCCTAGAAATCCAGGGTGCGAGGAGCACCAGGACAAATGTCGAAAGAGACACGGGGAGGACCGCTGTGCAGGGCGTTGGTAAAGTGAAGTTGGCCTCCACCTCTCTGACCGCTGGGGAGAGGAGGACCTTCACCGATTGGAACGGGGAAATGGGGAGGACCTCCATGCTGGCGAGTGACCAGACATGCATTGTCTCCACACCTGTGGTCTATGGCAGGGGGAACGACCCCATACCCAGTGTAGTGAGTGGGGGAGAGACCTCCATACAAAGTGTTGCTGTCATGGGGAAGATCTTCGCTTGGGTTGAAGGTGGTGTGGGGCATACCTCCAAGACAAGGTTTGAAACGGGGAGGGCCCCCACCTTCTGTAGTGGTGGTACGGAGTGGACCTTAGCACTGGGCGGCACTACTGCGGATTGGTCTGCAGCGGCCATCGCCTGTGCCGGTGACCGAGAGAGTCGACCCAGCCTACCCGTGGGGAATATGCGGCCTCGATCCAGGCTGGGTGTATAGATGCCCTTGCTCAACCTATGGAGGAAGTTGGGAATATGAGTCAGCGGTGGCTCGTGCCATAGTAGTCACTGACATTGATTCCCCATGGCAGGCACCCTCTTCCATTTGCATCCGACACTGGCGTCGGGTCAGATGAACTAGATCTGGTGGTGCAGGCGCATGGCTTACCTGTTCCTTGGCTTGGGGAACTGAACAGCGGCGCTGACGTGGCCTGGTGGTAGCCTTCACCAGGACCCCTTGAAACGGGACTCCGATTGGGCCAATCCAGAAACCCCCTACCTCTTCGGCATAGGGGAGGGAGTTTTCAAGGAGTTTTGGGGACATGCTCCTGAAATGATTGAATGTTAGGGTGGGGAGTAGTGGTTCCCTGTGCGGCCCTCTGGGGCGGCGTTGACGGCGAGTTGAAACTTCCTCAAGATCCAAGCGGGCCATCTCCCCGGTAGGGATGATCCCCTCCTCCTCGTACCTGCATACAAGGTCATTAATTACCCTTCACTGTATAATTTATGATTGGGAGAGGGGGCGTGGGCGCCCAGTAGTCATGTCGGTCAAAGATGTCATGGAAGAGGCTGAATCGTGTGGGGTAGCCGCATCGATATTGCCCCTACCCCTACACCAGTGGACAGGCGATCGGGCTCCAGATGAAACAACTTGGTTCCTGAAAGCAGGGAGATGAACTCATTAACACCGCTAGGAAAAGAAATTGACAACCAGTTCCCCAAAATTATTCCACATTTCGTGTCTAGTAAGAGGGATCCATGCTAATAATGTCGCAGAACTGAATTCTCAACGTTCTGACTATCCCAACTTCTGGCGAGTTTCACATCAGGCCTGTTTAGTGAGACCTAGTACCGGATGACGGGGTCAGATGACATGCTGAACCACCGATGCCTCTAACGCTACTAGTCTACATGTTGAGGAGAAGGTATTCACTTCGGGTTCACCATTTCTGTTTCTGACGCTTTCTCCGGGGCGCACGGGCGTCTGTCACACATAAGAAGCGCTACTGTTACCCCGCATTCCTGCTTTCCAAAGGTGGGAGGCATCCGCTCCTTATTCAGGGACATCTACTCCTTGATCAAAATGAGATGATGTGATGTCGGTTCTTCCTTCTGTAGATTCCTCCTCAGAGCTCGTCACCTAGTCTGGGTATACCTCATAGATTTAAGAGGTAGTTCGTGAAACTCATCCCGACGCCATATCTTCATGGACACCAGTTAATTACACTACTTCTGTCAGGACGCTCCAATGGGTTCGGTCAGGGTAGCAACCTTCGATTAGGAGATTGGTCATGTTGGGAACCACTAGCGTGTCTTGACGCTGTGGGATTGGAATGTCTGTCTTCTGTCCCATATTATAGGGATTGTCGAGGGTGCGGAAGCCTAAGGAATCCCACATAGGACGTGGGGAATTATATGCCATGGGAATGTATCTGAGGTTTTCCTCAGCTTCCTATGTTTAACATAGGGTATGCTGCAAGTTTAACATCCAGCGGTGACAGATCAGACTGATCGGAACATTGGTTAGAGTGGATAAGATGGGTGCAACCCCCAGAGGGGACACCGAGGTTGGGGCCGATACATGGGTGGATTCCCGAATTCTATTAAATGGAATGGGGAGTGGGGTGGCATGATCTCATAGGGATGTGGCGACCCGGGTAAGAATCATGATGGATAATAGTTATGGGCTTGAGACTCAAAGAGACTTCCTACGTATCCCCGTGGCGGGGAATCAAAGTTCTCGTAGTTCGATGGGATGACGAGACACATGAGGAGGCAAACCATGAGAATAGACGCATGGATGGGACCTAGAGGGAGTGGAACCTCTGGGTTAGGGCATGAGCTTCCTGAGACATGTGGGCTCGAGGGAGAGATCAGGATGAGACATGGGTGTTGGGATTGAACCTCATGGAGGCTTCCTACGTATCCCCGTGGTGGAGAATCAAAGACCACGTAGTTAAAATGGCGAATATAGTTTAACATCATGCAGGACGGGGGCGAACCGACGATTTTTGGAACAACTGGGTGGTGGGATTGAACCTCATGGAGGCTTCTTATGTACTATGCCTTGACATTGATCAAAGTCCCCATAGTTTGGGATGGGTTGGGGCTTAAACTCTGAGGCATCCCAATATTGTGGATTGGGGCTTACACTCTGAGGCAGCCCAAGGTTGTGGGTTGGGGCTTACACTATGAGGCGGCCCACGGTGATGGATTGGATTGGGGCTTACACTTTGAGGCGGCCCACGGTGATGGATTGGGGCTTAGACTCTGAGGCGGCCCAAGGTGTTTGGTGAACCAATGTGAATGGGGTCAGAACGACCAATGGGTGATGAGATTGAACCTCAGGGAGTCTTCCTACGTACCATGCCTTGACATGGATCAATGTTCATGTAGTTCAGAATGGATTGGTGCTTACACTCTAAGGCGGCCCAAGGTGGTGGGGCTTGAACCTCATGGAGGCTTCCTATATACCATTCCTTGACATGGATCGAAGTCCCCATAGTTCGGGTATACAGTTTAACGTCATGCGGGATGAGGCCATTTGGATCTTATGCTCTGAGGCGGCCCAAGGTTGTGGGGCTTGAACCTAGTGGAGGCTTCTACATACCATGCCTTGACATGGATCAAAGTCCTCGTAGTTTGGGTATACAGTTTAACATCATGGGGGACGAGGGCATTTGGGGATTACGCTCTGAGGCGGCCCAAGGTTGTGGGGTTTGAACCTCATGGAGGATTCCAACGTACCATGCCTTGACATGGATCAAAGTCCCTATATTTTGGGTATAAAGTCTAACATCATGCGGGGCGAGGGAATTTGGGGATTACATTATGAGGCGGCCCAAGGTTTTTGGATTGGGGATTACACTCTGAGGCGGCCCAAGGTTTGTCACGGTCGGTGTTCACTCTAAGCTCATGGGAGTCATGCTTTGTGTGAGAAATAAGAGACAGCAGAGACCTAATGATCACGTCGCGAAGGGTATGTCCGTGGGAAATGAAGAGGGGCTTACACATTGAGCGGCCCAAGGTGCCAGACTTACTCTAGGATAGAGGCCAATGGTGACAAAGTGCAGCAGGAGAGGGATTTGGGATGGAATAAAGGAGAAGCACCGTTCCCCATCATGCCCTTGGCTAGCCTTGGCACAGAGGGAGTGAGGAGGAACATGGGTTCTGCCTCATGAAAGAAAGGTTAGGAGCTTACACCAAGATGGCTGCCCTTCCCTACGGATAAATGCCACTCCAATAGTGAGGATACTATCCCATGTGAGGGGTGATCCCATACCCGTGGAGACAAGTGGGCATGGAGAATGTGCAAGGCGGGGGCACTGCGTGTGTGGCATAGAGCCAGGTCACAGTTTAACGTCATTTGTTGAGGACAGTGTTACTTGGAAGTTTAACATCCTGCAGCTCGGACGAGGTGGGTTCGCTCCGCCCCCTAGGACTTATATAACCGGTACCCTCTGCTCCTTATGGGAGGGAAGGTATCGACAATGTTGTAGCGAGAGGGTGTTGTGGAGCGAACCATGGAGGGGTCCATGTTACTGTGTCTATGCGAAGATGCAATAACCGTTAGTGTGCCTATGCGAAGAAGCATTTGGCAAATCAATGCAATGGGTGGTATTGTCTAGGGGACTTTGAAGTTACTTCATACGATCCTAGAAGGTCACATCGGAAAACGGTGCATGATGCGGATGCAGGGGCAAGAGAGACACCCACGGATGGTATCCATAAGAGGGGAATCAGGCGCACTCATAAGGGGGTGACTGGGGAGCACCGAGGAGGGGGTCCTGGGGAATTGCGCGCAACCTTTGAGGCTTGCATGTGAAATAATAGTCCTGCGTGAAAAACACTGGGCTTGAATGAAATTGGTGATTCTTGTGCATAATTGGGGCCGAGGTTTTGCAAAAGACTAGAATAATTGCATGCAAGAAGTATGAATTGCATGCAAGTGGGATAGGATGCGTGTGATGACAGGGGTGCACTCAATTTGGAAGGATTGCGCGTAATTGGAAGGGTGTGAGTGAAATGAAAGGTATTGTGTGCAATTGGCCGGCCTGCGTGCAATGGAAGGGATTGCGCACAAGGGGTGGACCCCGAAGGGATTGGAATTCAGTCTAATCCATGGGGATCTCGTGAGAAGGTGGACCCCAGGGCGAATTTTTGCGAAAGGAACCGTACCTGAAGTCCATCTTTGTGCGTGTGGAAAGCCGGTTTCACGCTCGAGATCCGGTTCGAATTCCTCAACCCTGAAATGGAAGGGGGTCACCTTATTTTTATAGGCGCACAGGGGTGCACAATAGAGGTCAGTGATAAATAATTGCGCGACAGAGGTGGCGACATGAAATTTCTACCACGCGGGGAGCAGGTGCGAAATTATTTCGCGCCGGCGCCGAGGAATCTTCGTGAATCCTGGAATTTTCCACGCAGGATACATTTTTTCGCCTGCTTCACCATTTTTTTATGCAACGCCTCTGCCCCCCCCCCCCCAGACCGGATCTCTAATCCCAAATATGACCTTTATTTTTCATTTCGAAACATTATTCAACACTTAAGCACTTTTCGTTGTCTACATTATCTTTTATCCCCAGTTAATCACCCTTAACAGAAATAACTTCTTCTAATGCAAGGATATTTTATTAAGACCCTTGATTTTATTATTCCATTTCCTAAATTTTATTAGACCACTAATTATAAAATCTAGATAATATTTATTTATTTTTAAAAAAATTGGATCATTTGGCACCATCGTTTTTGGACTATTTTACAAGCAATAATACAATTTATTACAAATACATCTCTAAACTTTATGATTCATCCTCATGATAAATAATATCTTTATACATGGTTTTAAAAGATCAAATTATAAAAGTGAATATTAATTTTATAGAATTATATAGAAAATACTTTAAATTATAAATTGATCAATATTTTTAATCCTTATATATTTAATTTTTCCCTGTAGTGCATGGTTCTTCTAGAGGATTGTTTTTGCATGAAATATGAGTTACCCCTTATTCATTTAATTTCTATGAAATACATAAGGTAGAAAATCTTTCCATATCCTTAATAGTAAATATAAATTCCAATTATTCTAATTAAATAATATATCTACCCTCAACAAAATTATATCATAGAGAAAGATATTTCTCATATTCATTTCATAAGTGAGATGTATTCTTAAATATCTTCATCTCATTTTTCTTCTTATTTATCAGAGCCTTGTAATATTTGATATTAAAAATAGTATTTGATACTTATTATGAATTTTTCTACATATTGATTAAATTTTAATAGAAAATAAAAAAAATACAATGTATTAATAAATTGAGAATCCAATTAGAGGTGGAACTAAAGCTCTGATACTGTTGTTCCACAAAGATCAGTTCTACCACATTTAGAGGGGTATTAATTATAATAAGTGACTATTTACCAAATAAAAAAATTTATCCACTATCACCTCTATACATAAATAGTTAATTGATATTAGTGAAATTTTCATTCACCCAGTTTACATTCATCTAATGACAAGAATAAAACTAGAAAAAAGAACACATATATTTTTTAATGAGATTCTCCTACAATGCGAATAACTATTTCCTCAGTCTATGGTGATTTATATCCCCCATAAAAAATAGTATCTTTTTCACTATAAATATTAATATTATGAAATGTAATACTATTTATCCTATAATCCTAGAACCAAACAGGTATATTGAAAGCACTAAATTATTATTTTCGAACCTAATACACACTTAATATCCCTTTACAAATACCCATTGCAGTTGGACCCTCTTGAATATTGATTACCAGGAAAACACAACTCACTATTTAACTATGTAAAATTTTATATTTATCTGCAATATTAAATTACCTCAATATTAACTCATAATTCTTCAAACCTTATGAAATAAGAGAATCATAATCTTTCCTTATCACTCTTCTCCATATTTCTCAATTCATAATGTGTTATTTTAAAATAAGTTAACGTTATATATAATTTTATTCAAAAATATTGATATTAAGGGTCATATAAGGGATGTTCTCCCATTTTTTATTTTATATTAATATCATTTATCTATTATTATATAATTAGCATATCACGTGGATAATAATTTTCATATTGGATAATATGAGAGACCCATCAATAATGGAAATTTAATCCCAAAAAATTATCATCCCATCTTGTAAATAATATTATAAAATATTAAATTAATGACTCCCTAACCATTATGTATGCATATAATCTTCTTGTTAGTCAAAACATAAATATAAAGATGTAATTCTAAAAAATTATTCAATAATGTTGATAGTATACTTATTTAACACCCCATAAATCTTGGACTCTTCCTTAATAGTTGGTCCCGATAACTCTTTGAGATATATATAATTAACAAGGAAACTATCTATCAAATTTTTAAATAATTACTTTAAGTTATTCCATGGGTTCATGCTTCAATTCTTGAACAACTATGTTGTGAATATTTTCATCATATCTCAATCATGTTTTTAATTTTTCATGGTCTCATCATGGAATTTAAAATTGCATCCTAAATTATTCTATAATGTTGTTTTGTGAATGGAATAACATTTAGGGAATATATCTACTGTGTAAATATTTCATTTAATACTAACTTCATCAAGAAATATAGTTTTTCTTTCACATTGAGACCTGCCTACATCTTAATTTCCATAAACACCATCAGATTGTTTTTATCCAATGGGATAGTTTGTGGAATGATATTATCCATGGTGTAGCTAATCCATCTTCTAAAATATTCGTCACTAAAAAGGATTTATTGAATAATGATATTTAAATTATTAAATATCAATATTTAATCATCCCATTTAAACCTGAAATGTTATATCATTTCTTCATTAGGAAAAGATTTACATAATAAATATCATATATGTTAGAGTGATGATATCAACACATCCACAAGTTTATCTATGAAACGTCTTATATAAAATATTTATGATATTATGTTATAATTTAAAATTCATACATATTATATAAATGATATTATAAAGAAACAAAGACACTTGATAAGATTCTAGTGAATTTCGGTACATTCATAATGTTTTTACTTCACCAGAATATTTTTTGTCATGAAAATATGTTATAAATCATCGAAATATGTTATCAATATTATTTCAAAATTATATTTTTCCAAATATCCTTGTGCAAATTTTCTCCTTTTTTAATGAACATCATAATATATCTTACGTATTCATTTAATTATATTTTATATCATAGAGTGTATTATAGATTCTTTATTATTTAAGAAATATAATTGTTAGATAAACTATTGCATACCAAAAATTATGTATTACTAGTTGAATTAAGTGAACCCTTACATATCATATGATAGTTGATTAATTTTCAAAAAATTTAATCTTACCTATTAGTTCATCTACACATCATCCTTTACGCATGAACTCGAGAATCCTTACATATGTACAAGGTAAACCTAAAGTATTCAGTGTAATTTTAATAATCTGTTAGTTATATGTGTGTGGGGTTGGGAAAATTATTATGTATCTAATTTAATTTGATATATGTAATCTTACATAGTCAATATTGATTCAAGGGGCATCATACATATTTAGTACTTTTTGAAGTAATCAATAATGCGTAACCCATAATTTCACTTTCCTTCTCTAAACATCATCAAAAATACTATAAGACTTAATATAACATTTTATAAGTTATAATCAATAAATATAATAGAAATAATAATTTTTAAACCTATGTATCATATAATAAAAATTTGTAATTCTCAACTTCTTTATAAAGATACAATTTCTATAAATCTCTATACGCTATTGAACACATTGGTGGATACTCAAACAAACATATTTTCCATGTGAAGGGATCTCTAAGAGTACTTGAAATTTAAACATCTCACTTCCTTTATCATATGAGTAATTAAAAAAATCACTTACAGTCTCAAAGGTGTTTCTTCAATCCTCTATCATTACTCAACACATAATGATACCTTTCTTGGGTACTTAACTAAATATTATAATCAACATTATTAGGTACATCAAACACTAATCAATATTTTCATATTCAAAAAATAATTTTATTATACGTATTAAAAAAAAATAAAACTCAACACCAAGTTGGTTTAATGAATACAATTGGATTAATTAGTGGAATGATACCTCTATATCATGCTTTAAAATATACCCAAACCTATGGTGTATGATATTATGTCTTTTACTCTTTTTTATGTTGTAATATATATATATATACACACACATACACACACACACATATATATATCATACTGGGAAATTATCCAACTCATATTTTTTATAGGATTTAGGAAATATCAATATCAATCTCCCAGATCCACTAAATATTAATATACTTTTTAATTTTTTATGCTTATATAATATCATATACAATAAGTTTTAAAATAATATAAAACCACAATGATACTTATAGTATAATTTGTTAATGATATCATCATTTTCAGCTTGTATCACATCATGTGGAATAACTTGTGAGTATCTATCTAAAACTATTTTTAGATAAACTGTAATTTTTTAGGGATCCTCTCTAAGTTTTCTAAAACTCCATCCCTATTTTTTCAACAAAAATGTGATATCCCAAGTGTTGTTGTAGAATTAGAAAAAATATGGTTTTTTAAATACATATTTGTAAGTAAAGAGTGTCCTATGTCAAATAATTATTGCTACTCAAGATACCAAAGGATCCTTTGTGATCTCTTTGAAGCATACATATCTCTATACCTATCTGTACTACCTTCATCATGTAAAATAATCCACTTTCATATGATACGTGTATGGAGGACATAATGTAACCACACTACATGGTGTATATCAATCCCACATAGCCTCTCATACATTCTCAATTCTTCTAATATTGATTGGCCAAATACGTAAACACATCACCTAGAATTATATTAAAAGGATGGGTATATGACATACCCCTCATATAATAGATAATAATTTAAATTTTTTTATCTATGTATGGTTGAATACACCTTTAATCTATCTCATTTGAGGGCCCTGATTTCATAATCTTCATATGAGAGGAAAAATATAATCTTGACTAATGCCAATACATGATCAGATATATACACAAATACCCACTAATTTTCTCATCCTCAAGTATGGTTTAAGAAATATATCTTTGTGTTAATGGTAAAAATATATTTATATTTTATAACCTCAATTCTTTGGGAAATATAAATATAAAACATGCACCCTAGTGTATAATAGACAAAATGTATGACACTACTTGTGGTATACTTCATAGCACAAAAAACCCATTTTAGGAATTATGAGTATATTATATATCCTAATATTAAATCATACATATATTAACCATTATATAACACTATATTGTATAATAATGCATGATGAATTTTTTTTCCGAGTAACTCAACTTCATGATTTGAGAGGTCAATTATCATTTTACATTATATGTCTATTGTAGACAATTTGAATTAATAATAAAGTGGGGATGTCATTTGTATAACATTATACATTTTATAATAATCTAAATACACTTTTACGAAAATAACTATAAAATCACACACAAGAAATATTATCATATCTCTTATTAAAGACTTCCATAATGTCATAGTATTTCTATATTTTAGATTTTTTATACTCATTATATCTTGATTCTATTCCTACCACATATTAGTGTGACCATTGATTAAAACCCACCCATTAAACTATTTAAAGGTTAAAATATACAAGGAAAAATATATTAAATAATGTGATTTTTTATAAAACATTCAGTCAAATAATGTTTTGGTTGTGTTTCAAGACAATGCTGTTGAATGGACATTCATGGTATCTTATAAAGTCACGATGATGGATAAAGGAGTTTTGGAAGTAGATAAAACAATTTTATCTATATTAAAGAAATAATTTAATGATATACTAGGTCAAAAAATTAGTAGGATGTGTCAAAATAAACTCTTATGAAAATTGGAATATTGGGGAGAGATTAATGTCATTTAGAGGACCCCATTAGAGTTAGGCATGATATTTGTTGTCATGAATTATTTATTCACACCAAAAAAGATACTATCAAGCCACAAATTTATTTTTGCTATAAAATTAAAGGTCATATACACAACAATTTTCATGGGAAATATTTATAGGATTTATCCACATAGAATTTTATATATAATGTTATCTTTATTTTCTTTATACCGCATAATAGAAGTCATTCTAGGGGAAGGATGAATATTCCATGAAATGATTTTAGTGGATTTTAGTGGATATACTATTTTTTTATTTCTGTATTATAGAAGGTGATCACATAATTATGTCTCAGTATACAATATTTAATATTTGGGGAGTCATGGTGACCACAACGTGATGAAGAAAGTCATGCTATAATGTTCTAGTTAAGGGAGAAATATAAGATTATCCCCATGATATGAATTATAAGGTGTGATTTATAAAATTTGGGGGTTTCTAATTAAATATTGTAAAGGTCAATCTCATTTTGTATAGGTTCCTTAAGAAGAACATTTTTTATTTCATAGATTCATAACTATACAAGCATCATTCCATCATGTTACTTCTCATGTCATAAATAAATCGTATCATTAGGGGTCTATATTCAAATATATTATCTTTTGGGAGGAAGGTTCGAGATTAAAACATGTTACCATGGCATTTTTTTTGAGGAATTTATTTCATTGAATTTTCATATCCTAATAAATGAGGTTAAAATTTCAATTAAGATGTTAACATTGAGATTATTTTTAAATAATGATTTATATATTTCTTCTTGAAGAAAAAATAAGAATAATGATCAATAGGGTGGACATATAAATCTCAAAGGAGATAAGTGTAGGAGTTATAGATCTGTTTTAAAAATTCTGAATATAATTAAAATAAATCCAATAGAATGTACCATTGGAGGTTCATAGAGTTTATCAGGTGGATGAATGATGAGATAATGAATACACCATTCTTGTTTTAATATTTTTGTTAGCTCATAAAGATCAATACGGGTTTTCTTGGATGAGAAGTGATCTATCTATTTAACTGTGAGTAGTGAGTTATCTATTTTGTAAGGGTTATAAACATGTATAGTTAGTGTGTCTTATCTAAATTTTAAAAAACAATCTCTATGCTTATTGATTCTAGTAATTTTTCACATCATTATTTTATACACCTTTTATTAGCCCAGTTTGGGTAAAAATGGTAAAAAAAATTATTTCTCTATTTATTTTGTTTATGGATTCATAAATATTATGAATCAGAGAGGTGTTCCTATTAATAGTAGAACAAGATTATTAGTGAGGGATATTTTAAGAAATAAACATACCCTAATTTACCCACCACTTAGGGTATTAACATTTCAAAGGTCTAATAAGTTGCATCTATATTCAAGGTTTATGATAGAGTATTTCTTATTTAAAGAAATGGTAGTATTAATTAACCATAAGGTAATTCCAATATATAAAAACAATAATTTATTTTTATATTAGAATATCATTAAACACTATTTATAATCATTGTTAATATGTTTTTAAATGGATTCCATACATGTGATCTCAGTAAACATGGATATAGAAGCACTATTAGGGAAATACTAAACAGAGCTTGATGTCAATGCTAAAGGATTCAATACGTTATGATAATACTTAACCAATTTAATATACATTAATATGATGACCTATAAATCCTTAAGTACTATAAAATAAAATCATATCAATATATTTAAATGTGATACCATGGTAAAATAATTTAAATTTAAGTTTATACGGAACATGTATAAGGAGTTCAGGATGCAATTGAATGAGATCTTAAATATATATATATATATCCATTTATCAGGTAAAAAACATCGTGGGGGTCACAAATAGACTTGGATAATACATTAATGATATCAAGTCCTCTCTAATCTTGGAAAATGATCCAAATATGGTGACATTATATAGTCTTAACAACACCATCATTGCATATAAGATTTGGAATAGTGATATTGAATTCAATGAATAATAGAATTCATACTAAGTGGCATCAATTTAAATGAGGAAACTTACATTTTAGGTTGATCCCGAAGAAAGTAAATTTGACATGGTGTTGTCTTTACATTCCTTAAATATCAAAATAGTAAATTGAAAATTAAAAGTCAATCTTACACATTATTTCAGTATGGAAAAGTTGGGAATATCATTATAAGGATCCCAAATAAGTTTTGAGATGTTGATGAAGAAAAATAACCCATGAAGAAATCAGTTAAGAGTGTAAAAGGAAAGAAAATTCCATATAAATAATTTTTCAAATGTAAATATTTTTTTACAAGAAGATGTTTGCTTAGAAGAAACTAAAGTATAAGAAATTTAATACAGATCATACCTCAGTAAAGAAGTTCTTATCACAGTCATTGATATATCACATTGAAGGAACAATGATTAATAAATAACTAAAGGTGATGGAATATATTATCTCAATGTTTATCTTGAATTCAAAATTAATGAAACTAATATTTTTGGGGGGTTAATGAATAAATAAAATTGAGTTTTATATAATTATAAACTACATATAAAGCCTTGATAAGAGTAAAAATATGATATTATGGAAGAAATTGAACCTCTAAAATATTTCAATCCTAGAAACATGAAGAATAAAATTGAGTTAAAGCTCATACTGAAAGAGAAGACTTGATTTATTAATGTTTTGATCATTCCCTTGAATGAATGTGTCAAAATGATCAAGGATCTCTAAGAATGAGTTATAAAGATATGAAAAAATCTTGATTATTAAGTAAAACCACATTTACTCAGAACAACCTTTAGAAGTTAGAGTGTATAGGTTTTCAAATGTTATAAGGATAAAAATAGGTAATTAATAGAAAATTTATAATAATTACAACACAACTAGTATTTCAAAATTAAAGGAAAACATAATGAGGGGATTATAGAGAAAAAAAAAGTAAACAAGGTTGTAGAAAGTCCATATGCAATGACATGTTAGAAGAAGATAAACTTAAATAATCCATATAATATCTGAAGTGTTATAGGTGGACAATAAAAGACCCTAAATAAAATATAAACAATATAGTGTTACAATTTTGGAACATGTTTTATAAAAAATAAGTGTGTTCTATAGAAAATGGTTTTTCATAGAATAATAGGAAAAAATAGATGATCAAGTATTTATAAAATCAATATGTTTTTAATAAGTTTTATTTTTAGTGTAAAGGTTATGGGAACGAATCCATGAATTACTCATTAAGCATAAAAACAAATAATTTGAAAGACATTCAAAAAATTATATCTCAGTAGATGTAAGTATCATCACGTGGGAATAAAACTCATAATAAATTTTTATCCTTTTAATATGTAAATGATCGAATAGAGTTGGATGTAGAATAATATCAAGACCCACTAAAGGTAGTGATGTAGTGAACATGGATAAAGAATGAAATTTTTTAAAAATAGAATTTCATAAAAATTACATTGATTTCCATTTATTGGGTTAGAGTTTGTATTCTAGATAACTGATTCTCTTCATAAATTATGATAAATAAACATAATACCATGGGTATTAATGAAACAAATAAGTTCACATTAAAATTGGAAATAATGAAATGTTTACCATAATTATCTATAGAAAAAGAAAAAAAACAAGCAAAATAAATTACTTGTTTCAATATCTTAGTAGTTGAACATATTATACACAACTATTAATTATTATTAAAATTTTTTATTCCGGTAAAATGATGGCTTTTAGAATGAAATATTTTATTATTTTAGGGGGATAAGGTATAATTATGGTACAATAAAAGAATTTGAAGTGTATTCTCTAACTCATTATTGGGAAAGCAGAAATATTCTATATAAACAAGGAAAAATAGAATTTGTTGTGGAACAAAAACCAGGCCACTAGATCAAAAAGTATGTGGGGAAATAATGAAGAAGGAATGATGACTTGATATTTCCAAAATCTTATTTGGTCTCACTCACATATGTGATACATATCAAAAACATAAAATCATTTGTAATACTTACAATTAATAGTATAAGAAGTCAATAATATTTCTTGAATTGGTATATATGGAGGTATATAGAAAAATATCACCCAAATCTGTAGATGAGAATCTGTATTATATTATATTTATCGATTATTACAGTAGGATGACATAGGTAATGGTGATATCTTAAATATGTGAAGTGATAAATTGTATTAAAAGTTATTAGATAATGGAAAAGAAGATGATTGGGTTGAAAATTTCAAATGTTTATATGAATAGTTCCATGGAATTCACAAATAATGAGGTGAAAAAATATCCCAATAGGCATGGATGAGGAACCATATTTAGTAGTGAGGATTCCTCAACAAAATAGTTTTTTTGAAAGGCAGTGTTGAATCATTGACAACATGTCCTAGAAAAATATCACTGATAAAGAAGGCCAGTAAGAGGGATAAAATAAATGAATTTTTTTCATTAGAGATCATATATCTCTAGTCCAAACAATGAAGTTGAATAATACAAAATAAAATTTTATATTTTCTTTGGTAAAAACTATGTCAATTGATGAAACTTTTAGAGATGATATTTTGGAGAAAGATTTTCATGAGGAGAATAAAAAAACTATGAAGAATCAAGCATTTGGAATTTTTCTTAGGACAGATGAAAAAAATATCATCATTACCAAATAAGTATTATATAATATCCAAAGTGAAGGTGAAAAGTTGAATTAGAACAATAAATGGCATATGTTAAAGGGATATTCTAAAATCTAAGGAAAAAACATTGATCAACCATTTAACCTCATTACTTAGCGAGACTATATATGATTACTCCAGGAAATCTAAGAGAAAATAATTTTATGACTGTATAAAATTGATATAAAATTAGTATTAATTAATGGATTAGTAGGAGAGGAAGTGTAAATCCTAAAAAAATATTTTTCCTTGTAAATGTAGTTGAGGATAATGTATAGATGTTAAAAAATAATTATACAGGTTTAAATAATCACCAAGAGAAGGGTATTACATGATATATAAATCCTTGAGAAAGCTTGGATTCTAGTGAGGTTGGGTCGATCCAAATATACACATAAATAAATATGATTATTAAAATATTTCATTTCATATTTATGTGGATTAAATAATTTTTATGGGACCATACAAAGAACAATTGAATATATTTTGAGAATGTATAATATATGAGTCTGACATGTCCATGATTGGATAGTAAATAATTTATTTAGATTAAATGTGAGATAAGAAAGGAATGAAATATCTAATCCTCAAAAAACATATTCAAATGAAATAATTAAGTGATTTTAATAGAGTTTCATAGGAAAATGATAAAATCAATAGCTACAAAAATGAATTTTTAAAGAGACAGTGATAGAAATAAGTTTGATGTAATAGTATATATGTATATCATTAGATGTCTATTATAGTTAACAATTACATGGCCAAAAATTGTGTTTGACACTTGAAAATCCATAGGATACCAAAAATGTCTAGATGAAATCCAATTATTAGTATTAAATATGATTCATTGTTATGTCTATAACATAGTGGATCTTAAAATTATTTATCATCAAACATCACAATATAAGATATAAGGGTACATGGATATGTATTCAGATAATTCTAGGAATTATTACAGGTCAAAATCACATATCGAATTCTATACTTTATGTTTGTGAATTTAATTATTGAAAAATAAGAAATAATTCATTTCACTAAGCACTCAAGAAGATTAATATGTTGAAACGTCTCCTGAAATTACTCATTTTATATAGGTGACACAATAGATTGAGGATATTGGAGTTTATGAGAAATATCCTTGAAGAATCCACAAATTTATGAATTTGTTTTTTTTTCAACATTTTATAGAATTATATTTTATATCCCATTTATAAAATGATTTTTTTCCAGTTTTAGGTGATTATTAAGATACTTGTTCCAAAGGGACAAATCTATCTAATTTTGTATATTTTATGGAATCTATATACTATGTAAATCCCATCATTTGATTAGAATAGTGTCTTATTAAGAATATTTTTATTTTTTAGAAGACAAATTGTAGTGGTAATTAGAAATTAAATTAATCAAGGATTAGAGAATATTGAAGATTATTTGATAAATTAATGAGAAATAGGATATATTCTGGTGGATGTTCTAGTAGTGAAGTCAGATGGTGTTGTATTTTATTTTAGTAGAAAATATTTCATAATTACATTGGAGTGTTATGATTATTAATAAGAAGGTAAAAATCAAATTTAATTGGATATGTGTATTAGTCATATAAAAAAGGATTCCACATCAAAATGATAGAATGCATTTTCTATATCATGAAACTATAATATCACCATATGATGAAGTAATTGAATCCGAGTAATGAAGATTAGTGGAAGTTTAGGTAAAATTGAAAGCATCGAATGCGAAGTGCCTGAGAAGATCATATTTTGGTTGATCAAAAGTGGTATTTGAGATCCTGTATTCAAATAACATGTAAGTGAAATGGAAAAAATGATCATCAAAAGCAAAGGAAGGATTATTGAGTAAATTTGAATAACTGAATGCAGAAGAAGGTTGTGGAATATAGAAGATAAATGCTTATAAAACATTGAAAAGTCAATAATATGGAAGATCTATTACTAGGAGTTTCCATGAAGGGAATTTATATTTTATATAAATTCAAAACCATTACTAATGATTATTAATTTGAAGACCAATAATGCTAAATTCCTGAAGGATGGTTCATTATGGTAGTTATAGTTTATAGGAGTCCTTAAAAATTATTGACTCACAGATTATTTCTAAATTTTAAGGATAATTTTATGAGAGATATCTTTAAAGGTCTTAAAGGAATTCAATAGAGAATTAAAAATAGCATTTGAACAAATTTTTGTGTCTCTTTTTCCCAAACAAATTAAAAATCAAAATTATAAAAATGATGATTTCAATCTTGACTCAATTTATAAAACATTTGAATGATGATACTGGAGAGTTCCTTTCCTGTGAGTTCCTAAGAATCAGCTGAGTCAATGAATAGAGGAACTTTTAGATAAATTAAAGGCTGATGTGTAGGTGAAACAAATTATTGAGGTATATTTTTAGAGAAACAAGGAGTATAAAATCATTTGGTTGGGGAATAAAAAATCAACTTGTAGAGTTTAGCTACGAATTGAAGATGAATTTATGTATTTTTCATTTTTGATAAAGACAAAAATAATTATGATATAAGCATTCATAATGGGGTAATTTGACTAACTCATGGGGAACCGTTCAATAATGAAGACTTCTAGTATAACTCATGACCTCCCTATTGAAATAAATTTTATTATCCAAGGGATGTGAATAATGAACTATCCAAAATATTACTACAAGAGGAAAGTATTAGTGTGGGAATTTTTATAGGATGAACCCTTATCAACCCAATCAATAATAACTCAAATACATTAGTGATAAAATTCGTTCTATGGACTAACCCTATAGAGAATAAATATTAGGTACCCAAATTGATTATATATATATATATTATTGGAGTTCTTTTATATTTATGTTATATATGATAAATATGTATTTTTAAAATGGGGAGAGTTTGGCTTCTATTAAATCATAGTGTTTGACATAATACTCAAAAAAATTATCAAAAACCACCACAGATCCAACCCCAACCCTTATCTACAGTGAATCATTCTTTGTATCTTCAATTGGTTTTAGATAAACCCATGTTCACTCAATAAGATCTTATTTTTTATTATGATTGAATAAAAACACAATAAAAAACATAGAAATTCAATTGCTCGATGATTGTAATTATCATAGATGAATGAATAATATGACACCCTACCATCTATCACTTGGCATAGTGGTGATCAATGTAGCTAATATAGAATTTCCAAATAAGGGAGAAAGATTCTTTGATCTCTTTTTTCGACAAAATTAATCTTATGGTTGATTATAAATCTCATATTTTTATTCATATATCCCTATGAAATAAGTTGTATACAAAAGTAATGCATCCACAAGCTGCCTAAAAAATATTTGATAAATTATATAGTATTTTTAAAGGAAAAATAAAAGTAAATAAAACAATTATATAGATCTAGATATGGGAATTTGAGGATTTTAAGATGGATAATGAAGAATAAATAAATGATTATCGTATGATGGTAAATGTAATTATCATCAACATTATAGGTCTTAGAGATACGTTGTTTGATTTTACCATTATTATAAAACTTAAAAGAAACACTTCAGATAAATTTAACACTACCATTTATATACTAGAATATATATATGTTCTATATTTAAATTAGTTTCAAAATATTATCGTCTCTTATGAAAGGAAAAATGACCTGACACTCAAAAATATAATCAAAGAAGGAATGGAATTTGACGCATTATAGAAGTGAAGAATTTTTAAATGGTAAGTTAAATACTATAGTTAATCTATACAAGAATTATAGAGTGATGAAAAATAAATTGAATGTATGCAATTTATTTCAAAATTAACCTAAAAAGATAAATATAAGTATAAGGAGAATCTTTCATTTAAATGTTTTCTTTATGTAAAAACTGGAAATTTTTCTTATAATTTCATGAGAAATAAATCAATTGAATATAAATATGTTTTAGGAGTAATTCATCCCACACTAAAGAAATAAAAAAAATCTTTAAAATAATTCTATTTAATTACTAAAATCAATATAAAATATTAAAAAGAAACAAGAGAATCATATTTTGAAAAGAGGAGGATGGCTACTATTCAGAGTTACAAAATGATATTCAAAATTAAATTTCCATGTTAAAAAACATGTGTAAACCTCACTATGTGAGGAAGGAGAAGGTAAATATACATATATAGAGTACATTTTGAGATCAAAAATTGAATCCCGTTACAAATAAAAAACTAAAATCAAGTGAGAAGAAATATAATTGAAGAAGGAATGTAACAACCTAATATTTATCTATATATTTTCCTTAAATAAATGTTATGTTAATAGAATGATTCACATGAAACAAAAAACCCTAATAGGCTGAAAATCATTTTATAAAAATAGATATTGACCAATGTATATTTACCATTAAATAAATGGGTACAAACACTTATGAAATAAAGGTATATTTTAATACTCTTTAAAAAACTATGACTAAGTATCTCATATATATATATATATATATAATAAAATTTATTTTTTAATATGTACATTTTCAAAGTTTGATATATTTTGGATTAGTAGTAAATTTATAAGAATAATTAATATATATAAAAAAATGATATCCTACAAAAAATAATTTTTTCACAACATTTTAGGAATTTATTTTAAAGATAAATGTATAAATTTGTGAATGTGAATTTGAAAAAATAAAATAAATTTTTTGAAATTTTTAAGACAATATTATATTAATTTTAATTTTTTATATTTTTATAAAAATATTGATTTTTTGGGGAATACAGTAAAATATCATTATTATAAATGACATTAATTTTATGAAATTATTAGTATATAGGTATGAATTAGAAATTCATGATACCATTGTTCAATATATATATAATTATTTTTAACTGAAATGATAATTTTAAAAATGGGGTTTTAATTTAAAATTCCAAATTTTGTCATTTTAAACTTTCCTTATATTTTTCAGAAAAAAAATTCACTACATTATACTTTTAATATATGAAAATTATTTTTTATCACTTTTATAAATTGATTCAAATAAAATTGATTCCAATTTTTTATTCACTAGGTAAAAATTATGTAATAAGGTCTATTTTTTTCACCATTCATGATATGTTACCTTTGGTAAAAACTAGTTACCATGGTAAAAGCTAAAATGGAAAAAATTAGAATCTAACAGTAATGAGTTGAAAACATGATTAATACATTTTTTGTAATGTATTTTTGAGATCTATATATATTTTAAATATTTACCTATCCATTAAATCTCAATTTTGGATCTCATATCTTTGAGAGTGACTTCCCATTATTAAAACTTTTTAGTTATTTACAAAAACTACCACCCCTTTTTCACTTATAAAAGGGGAACTCCTCTGTTCAACTTATGTCCCATAAAATCACAATTATTTTTACGTAAAATATACCCAAAAATCTCAAAAATATTCCTATATAGATTTAGGAGTTTATTTTATTCTAAAAATTCCTTTCATTAAAGGCTTGACACCTTTGTAAATTAGATAATCCATGAAGTGAGGTATAAATTTCTCAATTCTATTTTCTCATTTTAACTGCATTATGTTCCCTTTTTACCCATAAAATTGTATATAAAATTATTAAAATTATAAAATCAGCATCATTAGTATATAATTATTTTATTTAAATCATGTTACAATCATTATCCACCATTCCCTTTTCATTTAAAAAAAAGAAATAGCCATTCATACATTGTTTGGAATATTGCCTCTACTATGGTACATGTTTAATTTTACTTCACAACAATGCAAGGACATTCATAATAGGTAATTTAATATATAAGTATCACATTTATTAAATATTTTATACTCCAAATTGATAATCAATAATATTCATATACCACATTCTATGGAAAACCATATAATCATCCATACATATATGTAGACTATTGTATTCATGAAACGATCGATTTACATTTTCCTTTTCATTACCGCCATAAATGGAAATAAATAATAAAGTTTTTAAGGTATAAATATTATATTTATTAAATTATTAAGTTTATTGAAATATAAATTTTGTAGCCTAAAAATAATATGATTAAAAAAATATTTTTAAATTCAACTGTCCAAAAGGGAATTCCTAGAGAAAAGATAATTTCCTCATGATATGAAAAAACTTTTTAAATGTTATATTCATTTTATAATTATTTATATTATTAAAAAATAAAAAATAATATCATCATTCTTATGTTATAATGATACAACAAAAAATCACCTTATAATCATCCATAAATTATGGTATGTTCTTATTTGGGTTGGTCACTAACATGAACAATGCTATAAATTTATTTCATTCATAACCTTGGGAATATAATTTCCTTTAATATGTTATTTAAATAAGTAACTAATGAGTTTATTTGGTTCTAAAAGGGTAATTTAAAATTTTAACTCATTATTTAGTAAAACATTCTTTGGTCATTTAGAATCATCGAAACATGCTCAATGCCAAATTCATATTTAAAATCATAATAAAGAATAGCCTGGAATGAAATATTATCAATATAAATAATTATAAAATATCAGTTAAATTACTTTTTTTATCTTGGAATGATGTTTTTTCATCGAAAAATGAAGTGAAACACTGCTACAAAAAACTAGTTTAAAACAATCAAGATTACTCAATCCTGATATGGAAAATACATAGTAACTAACAAATATGTCATAGAGAATAGTTATAAATGAGGTTTATAAAAAGGTTTTTATATTAGAAAAGGTTATAAATGGGTTATTAACATAGATTTTTTTTCATATAGGATGTTAGAGTGCATTTTTTCTAAGAATAAACTTAGGTAAGGGTTTTTTTGTTATAAATTCAATTTTTTTGAAAGGGGTTTCGATAAACAAATGTTAATCTAACCATAAAGGTTTTGATTTCCAATATTGTTTTCAAATCCTGGTTCATTTATAAATATAATCCATAAACATAATTTTTATTACTTCTAAAAATGATAATAATCTGATTTTTATATTAATGAGGTTTTTACATGTCCCCCAAAGTTTGATTTCTCCTTTATATTTAACCCTACGTGTTTCTTGAAAGTGAATCCAATCATGTACCTTATTCCCTATCAACAAATTCCATATTTTATATATCTATAATCATTAGATTCGTTTTAAAGTTTCCTTATATAGGATTCAATAATTAATTTTGTTTATTTTCTATAAATTTTCCTTGTTCTCAGAGTTTGAATGAAATTTTAACATTATACGTATAGTTCGTTTTCATCAAATTATGAAAATATTCTATTTTTAACATTCACATGTGGAAAAAAAATTTAACTAACTTTTTAATTTTATATGAATATTTTAATCCACGATTCTATGGTTTTGTATGAAACTATTTATTTCCTAATTGTATAAAATATTTCATTTAATATTACTTAAAAATAAAGAATATTTCTTATATCTGAAGTGTTTTTTCTAAAAATTCACAAAATAATTTTTAATTTAATTCATTATCCTTTTCTCATGATATTATTGATAAATTATATTTGTTAAATAGTACCATTCACCTGATTTCAAAGGATGTTTTAGAATATTTTCTTTTTTATAGTTGAATTATTCGTCACTTCCTTGGTCTTTTATAGTCATTGATGTTTTAAAAACCTATTTTTTATTCTAATTCATTCACTTTATGAGTACCATAATATTTATTTCATTGATTGAATGGTTTTCTCCTTGTTTCTATAGATCAATTGATAGAGTAAACTATTATCTTAACCATTTACCCATTGTCTATAAAGCATAAATACTATAAGCTTTATTATCTTGATTAAGAGGTATTTACATAGAAAGTGAGATAATTTCATTGTATATCCACTTATATATGACGGTTTTATCATATTAATGTTATTTACAGAATTTTGCATTATTTCCTTATACGAAACCCATTTTTTCCATGGGTTCTTTATGAGGTATTGAATGAAACCCATTTTCTTTGTATGAGTTCTTTGTTATATAAAACAATTATTTCCATCTCAAAGTTTTTGAAACCCAAATTATTGAAATGGGTTATATATTATGTAATAATTGAGTGAAATGGTGTGTATCATAAGATATGATTTTTTGAGAATAACTCCCTTGATTTCAATGGAAGATGTTTCCCATAGGACTATTTTGTGTAGACTTTCATGGTTCTTGTTCTCACATTATGAAAAGTATTCAATGTGGGTCTTCTATCCATAATAGTGGCTCTAGAAAGGTTGATAATAGATGGGGGTAAATATTGTGGGGATATACTTAGAATAAAATGTTTTATCTACTTACCATTGGATGAGAAATTAACATTATGTACAATCTCATGTAGGAGTCCATAAATTACTATCTTTATGAGCATGACTCACATAAAATTTGGATATGGGGAATCCCATTAATGTAATATGATTATATTACTCTAGACTCATGAATAAAGTTATACTAAAGATTAAATTGTTCGATGTTTTCTTAAATGAAACTTCCAAAGAAGGAGCTCTATTTAATCTAGTTTTAATTTTCAATTAAAATGAGGGAAAAAATAATTCAAAAAATATCCCACAACCCCTAATGCACATATACAGGGAGGAACAAAAAAGACATTATCAATGTTTATTTCATACCCATTTTAATTTTTTTTCCTTTCATGGAATATAGGGGATCATTAATATATTGGAATATATATTTTGAAATTTGCAGAATAGTTGATCGATTCATCCTAAAAAGGATAATATTACCTTTTTTTAGAATTTCTTATATATTTAACACATGTTTTATAACAACCCTAATTTTTATCACATACTTAAACATGATTTATTACATAAAACCTTCAATGGATACAACATATTATTTGGGTCTTAGAAACATTACATAACAACTTAAAGCATATAACACAACATCCTACTAAAAACGTTCTTTATATGACCACTACATTCCCTCGTACTTAGCATTGCATAGGATAACCTGTGGACATGCGTAAGAAAAGAGTGAGCTACAATGCCTGGTAAGGGAATAAACATGGAATAACATGAGGAATACAATAAATGTTAGAAAATAGGCATATCAATGGAGCACAATAGAAACATGAACATAATGTCATGATAAAGCATGATAATCATTACATGGAAATGTGGCAACAACACTTAACATGCAATTAGCATGAACCAATGCTTATGGAAAAAAGAGCAAGAGTAAACCCTCATTGCACATGAATCATGAGAAAAACCTCATTTCACTTGAATTATAATGATTCAAAACTCATTTCACATGACATATCATGATACTATACTTTACCCAATGCATTAGAGCACTATCAAGGCACACCCTTTCTTAAACATTTAATTTCATGCATAAGTGTTCAACATGGATCATAAAACATAGATTTATCAAACATAATCATTTATTCAACGATAAAGGAATGTGTAATTCATACATGAAACTATATAATCTATAATAAAATGTGCATAATGTTTAATACCCTTGATAAGGAAATGGGCATGGCATTCACTACACAATGACTTTGTCTTGGAAAACACAGTGCAATTTCGAAAGCATAACTGTGAGACATAAAAATTCATAAAATTGGTTAATGAGGGAGAAAGGGGTGTCTCATAATATTTGCATGAAATGGACAATAATGGGTTCATATATATATATGTACCAAGATAAATAATGGAATTTGGATTCATAATACAAAATAATTTCTTGAATGTAAATGATGAGAGAGAAATTCCTTATAGAATTTTGGAATGGTAACGGGTGTAAATGGGAGGAATTAATGAGAGAGAAAGGGGTATCTCATAATTAAAACATAAATAGGATAGTATGGGGAGGTGAAACATCATACCTGAATATTTATAATTGAAAATAAAATGGCATAAAAATGTTAAGAAACTTGGATAAAAAGAGAAAAGAAGAAATCTCATACTGAGATGTGTGACCCCAAAGGATTGGGAGTATCTTGAGAGAGGATTCTTGAGAGATTGGGGAACCATAGAAGGATTATAGAGATAGGTGGGAATAGTTTGGATGAACTCCAAAGGCTTTGAGTGAAGAGGAAGTGGGAGCTTGGGTGGGTTTATATAGGAAAGGAGAGGGAATTCTTTATTATTTAGGTTTAGGACACCGCATTATAAAATAATCAAAACAAAAAACCAGACCATGGGTTTCCCATGGTTTTTTGCAAAGGAGAGTGTAAATTAATATTTTATAAGGTAAATGACCTAACTTTTTTAAATAATAGGGTTGATTATGTGGAGTTGAGTCACACTCTCAAAGAAAACATTTTGAAAAGGAAAAATGATTTATAATCCTTGAAGGGTCCACTAAAGCTTTGTAAAATTAATCAATAAAACCCAAAATCACATTGTTTTAATGGTAAAACATATATTTCCTGAAAATAATGTTTATAGTTATTTATTAAATTCCTATTGGGTCATTATAATGTCATAAAACACATTATATATTTAAACAATATTTATTTTTTACCCAAAAATTTAACTCTCTCTAAAAATTAGGAAAAATTCAACATTGGATAATTTTGACGTCATGATTCCAAAAATAATATTTATTTTATCTACATAATTTTCTAAATATGTGAATTTTTACTTTTAAAATAAAAACCAATAATTATCGAAAATTCACGTGTTTTGACAAAAACAGCATTCAAACCTTAATAAAAATTACAATTGCATTCATAAAATTATATGATCATTTAATAAAAATTAATTTAATAATAATAATAATATTTTATTAAAATATTATTTAATTCAAAAAATCCATTAATTCATCAAAATATATTTCTAAGTTGAATATTAACTAAAAATACTATTTGTGTTTTCAAAACTATTTAAAAAGTAACAATAATTAAAATAATGTATATTCTCTATACGAGAATAATGTACATAATTTTAGTACTACGTTATTGTTACATAACACCTTAAAACACCCACATAAGACCTTAGGGTAAGGTACGTGATGATGACAGACTCTTGGGGTTACTTGGATAACATTGCTCGAGTGATAATCTCTATCAACTTCCACTTCTCTCATATGCGGTTCCACTCGAGCTTAACGTATTCAAGCTCAGCTTGGGCTTGGTCAAGAGAAAAGCCCAATGACATCTCATCCTTTCTGAGCTCTGAAAAAATGGATTCGTATAGGTCCAATCTACTGGATGAGGCCATTGCTTCCTTTGTCTGAGTAAATTGGATTTGTTAAATCCCTATATTTATACAAATCATCTGACCACTGTTCAAACCCTATATTATAAATAGTCTCAATTATTAATGGTATTTTAAAATCCAAAACATAGAACCAAATAAGTGCATAAGTTTTACATAACCATAAGAAGACATTTATATAGACCAAGAGGAATTTTCATTAATGAATTTTTGGGTCACTACAATCTTCCCCCCTTAAGAAATTTCATCCTCAAAATTTACTTTTCACATACTAAAACAGATTTGGGTAACTTTGATTCATCACTTCCTCCGATTCCCAAATCGCTTTTTCAAATGTGTGGTCTCTCTACAACACCTTGACAAGGGGCATTGTCTTATTTCGTAGAAATGTTTCTCTATGATCTAAGATCTTCACTGATCCTACTCATAAGAAAGATCATCATCTAACTGTACTGCCTACAAAAAGAGTATATGTGAAGGGTATGGTATTTACTTTCTTAAAAGGGATACCTGAAAGGCATCATGTACTTTGGCCATGGTAGGTGGAAGTGCTAGTAGATAGGCCACAACCCTGACACGATCAAGAATCTTGAAGGGGCCGATGTGCCTAAGACTTAAATTACCTTTCTTTACAAACCTCATGACCTTCTTCCATGAAGATATGTATAGAAATACCATGTCTCCAACTTTAAACTCAAGGTCTCGTTGATGATTATCTGTATAACTATTCTGTCAACTTTGGTCTTCCTTGATATAATATTGAATGATTTTCACCTTCTCTAAAATTTCTTTAACCATTTCTAATCCTAGAAGCTTATGATCACAAACTTCATCCCAACATGTCGGTGTTCTGCACCTCTTCCCATACAAGGCATCATTAGGTTCCATTTGGATTCTCGAGTGGAAACTATTATTATAAGAGAAATAAACTATTGGAAGATGTTGATACCATCCTCCTTTAAAGTTCATTAAACATGATCCTAAAATATCTTCTAGTGTTTGAATAGTTTGCTCAGATTGGAAATCCGTTTGAGGATGGTAGGCCATACTGAAGTTTAGCTCAGTGTACAGAGCATTTTGAAGACTCTTCCAGAACATAGAGGTGAATCTTGGATCTCGATCGAATATAATAGATAGTGGTACTCCATGCAGCATTACCACTTCCCTAGTGTATATCCGTGTCAATTTATCCAATGAGAAATCTTCCCAAATTCTAATGAAGTGTGAGCACTTTGTAAGATGATCCACAACAACTCATATTGAATTATTGCCTTTGGATTTCTTCATATATCCCTTGAAAAAGTCCATGGTGATGTTCTCCCATTTCTATGATGGTATGGGAAATGGTTGCATCATCCCCTTAGACTTTTGCCTCTCTACCTTCACTTGACGACACACTAGGCACATTGATGTATACTCAATGATTTCCTTCTTCATATTATCCCACCAATAATGATCTTGTATATCTCAACACATCTTTGTGTTTCCTACGTGAATAGAGAAATTTGAACTATGTGAATCATCAAAAAGTTCCTTCTTCAGATCTGTAAATGATAGAAAATGTAGTATTTTTCCAAATCTCACAATTCCTTCTTTGTTAACATTGAACTCCGATGATTTCCCTTTTTTGATAGCTTCCACTTTCTTCTGAATTCCCACATCATCCTTTAACCATTAAAAAAGATATAGTTGAGCAGTAATTTATGAAAGGATTGATGATGTTCCACTGTTTATGATTCCAATGGACATATTCATCAAATCAAAGAAGATTGGATCCTTCTCAATTATCATCAATGATAGAATCGTTGGGTCCTTTCTACTTAGAGCATATGCCACCTTGTCCGCTTTCCCAGGGTGGTAATGGATTGAGCAGTCATAGTCTTTGATCAGCTCTAACCATATTTGTTGGTGCATGTTCAAATATTTTTGTGTCAATATATACTTTAGGATCTTGTGATCCGTTTATATTTCAATATTCTCCCTGAAGAGGTAATTTCTCCAAAATTTTAAAGTAAAGATCACTTCCGTGAACTCCAGATCATGCGTGGGACTATCTTGAGGCATAGGCAATTACTTTGTCTTTTTTGCCTCAAATTCTATCAAGGGGATACTTATTCAATTTTCAAGAAGAACATTACCACAAACTTCAACATGTGATACAACACTTATTTAATTTTTTATTCTAATGATTTAATATCATTTTTTCTAGGGACTAAATGTTCTTAGAAAAAATAAAAGATATACTAAGAGGACATGAATTGAAATATGTTACGACATACACTACTTTGATGTAGTGGTTACATGTAATTCATTCATAATTATATATATTAGAATAGGACTTCTCGTGCTACATTGATCAAAGATTTTTTTTATGCTCATCATGCTTCTCAACACTTGTAATAGGGAATCATCTTGGATAATGCCCGACTTCTCCAAATTTATGAAACAAAACCATGTAAGATGAATTACATGGATATTTTTTTCCATCCATCCCATTATCCATTTTTTCATGGAAATTGGATACTTTTTTCTCCTCCTTTCCATAATTAAAGAATATCTTAATCCCTTTGTGACATTTCCCTTAGTGCATCTTTCCACATTTTTTGCACGAGGGAAATTGGGTCTTCTTTCCATTATCACTTTTATTAGATAGACTTTTATGAAATGTCATCTTCCTCTTCCTTGATGTCCTGGGGCATTCAAAAAAATTACCAATTGTTAATCATGATTTTTGATAGTAGGTTTTTCATAATCACGATATGTCCCATTTCAGCTCCCATTTGATAGGGAATCTCATTGGGACATTCATCACATTAATCTTCGCATCGGTTGTTATCACAAGTCCTATTATTACCAGAAATTGGCTGGAATAAAAGGAAAGTTAGGTGTAAAGCGTAAAGGATAATCCATGGACAAAAACTAATGACTTATAAATTATAAGGCCCCAGCCTTAAAACTTACTTAATCTTGAGTTATTACAAGATTACACATTGAGGGTCTTTTCGGGTTTAGAGTTTTATAGAATTAGATCATAAAACTTGCATTACATTCCACATATAAACAAAGTGGTTACATAAAGATAGTATTCTTCATTCCCATCAATGGAAACACATTTAAAATAAAACATGGATTATTTCTTGACACTTCCTTGAGACTATCATCATATCATGTACCTTTCCCTTGACCTGTGAAAAACATTTCAAAAAAACTTGGGATGAGCATAAAAAGCTCAGTAAGGGATATAAAAATATGGAAAGGAAACATGGGTACATATATACATAAGAATGAAATCATACTTTACCCAATAAACATATTCACTTTAACATACCTCATCAAATCATGAATAAATCATAGAAATCATAAGACATAAAGGTAACTTGAGGCATTCATAACATCCTGGCGTAGGGAGTAACCCTCTTGGTTATGTTTGGAATACCCATCACAGTATATTCCCTAAATATCTGCGGAGAAACCTTAACATTTCACTCCTTCGTGTTACCCAATGCATTGGAGAGCTATATCGGGCTCACCCACCCTTAGTCTATCACGGAACCACCCATCTTCATAATAATGCCCAAGAACCTCAACATAATCGTATCACATAAAACATTCATAAAGGAAACATAACATTTCCACCTTTCAATCACAAGATATCAATACAACACATTGATATAAAAACATTATGAAAACCATTTTCAATACCAAAATAAAAGAAAATTAAAACATGGTATTTATTTTTCTTTAAAAAAAAGTATGGCTTGTAGAAGAAGCCAGAACTCAAATAATGGTCACGGCGGCGGAGAAGTCGTTGTCGCTGCATACGTACGAAAAAAACATTCCCTTTTTTCATTTAGTAAACACTTAGTATAAAGAAAGATTCCTTTTGAATAAACGTAAAAGTCAAAGGGGTTTATACACCGTATAAAAGAAGGTTGTGTATAAAACAAAATATTCCTTAATGAAAGGAGATTGAGACGAAGTCCCATACCTCGGGCCCGACTTGACTCGATCGTTCTTTAATGTCCTGAATAATAAACTTGAGTTAATTTATACTTGCTTAAGAACCTTTTTCAAGTTCATTATTACTTTTATATCACTTATTACCATGTCATGAACACTATGTAATTATTTAAGTTAATAACGGTCATTTTAATGATCATTGGTACTTGAGTCAAAAATAAACCCTTTATAATTACAAGTTGTTCATGTATCCATTATATCCAGAATGGTATTCATGATATAGATATCATATATGTCATATATATATCCATTACATGCATGCATTTATAATATTACATAATCATTTAGAGGTAAGAAATGAAATGCACCGTTCGTGGAGACGGTAAGCCGTACGTACGCATGAACGCTACTTTCATTTCTATTTCATATTTTATAGAATGGAATCATAATTATATAAAAGTATATTATAATTCCAGTATAATATCATATATAATATCATAGTTCCATCCTTAATACGTCCCACATATGGTATTTCACGAATCAAATCACTTTGAGGGGGTGGTAGTCCGCACTTCCTTAAATGAAGATATCGCCTTTACCCATAATGGAAACCATAAAGGTATAAACAAAAAGGAAAATACTGAAGCTTAAGGAAAACATAAACATATTATAAATCATATATAAATATAGTGACATCTTAATGGCCACTTTTTAAGGTGTTAATAGAATGTTGAACAATCATCGTTTCGGGAGGCATAAATTCGCCATCCACGGAAACAGTATGTTCGTTAACCATTATATGTAGGTGTGTGTAAGTGTAGCTCGAATACTTATTATAACAACATCCTAGAATATTGAGGATACTGGAGTTGTTACAAAAGAAAAGAATAAAAAGAGTTTAGGGGGTTGGAGAAGCAAAATAAAACAAAAGGACTCAAAAAAAGACATTACCTTAAAATCGGGTAACTCCCTTTGGTTTGAGCTCAAAGGCTTCCTTGGGAAGAATTCTGCCCAAAGTGAGGCTTCAAGGAGTAAGAGAGGGAAGTGGAGAGACAAAATGGGAAGGGTTTCGCCGAGCCAAAGGCTTTGGAAGTATGGGTAAGGAGGTAGAGGTGGGGGCCTTTTATAAGTGGAGAGGAGGGGCACTCTTGGAAAGTAAAGATAAGTTACTTTATTTTAAAATAAGTTTCGGATTAAAAAAGTCCCACATTGATATAATTCTAGTATAAGGTGACACGGGCTCGAAATCCACTCATCCAATTGGTTTTTTCCATGTGTAGGTTTTATATTTTACATTATCTTTCCATTTTATTTAAATCGTTAAATAATGAGGTCATCGCTGCATCATCATGATGTCATAAATAATTTAATTTATTTAATGTCTAAAAATTATAAAAAAATACTATGATGTAGGAAATCTTTTTATATTTCCAATGACTATTTATAATCAAAAATCTGACTTGTATAACCCCATATAAAAATTGTTTTAGTAACATAACTCATGTTTGTGTCATTTTTACTTTAACATTAAATAAAAAGTTATTTATGTCATTTCCCAACCAAAGTGGATCCATGGGGTCCCCAATTTGACCCATGGCTTGTCTTGGTCGGCCATGACACAACCAATTAGTATAGGACATGTGTCAAGCTCATCACATTTTATTAAAGCATTATTTTTACCTTAAACTACACTAATTATCTCTAATCGCGATTAAAAACTTAATAAGTTACTATTCACCAAAAAAATTATTATAATCTCATTGAACCACATTTTACTTCTTAATGAAAACCATGTATGTCGGATTTTTTAAATTCAAAACAAAAAGATGGAAAAATTTCATTTAAACGGAAAAATCAGTTTTTATAAGTACCACTTAGTGGTTTCACTATTCATCAAAAATTGATGTTTTTCAGAAAATTACCAAAAATTCACCCTAAGCTATATTTGATATTCCGAATTCAAAAATTACGTCTATTTTAAAAAATTCAAAAAATATAAGTCACATTAATTAATTTAATAATTAATTCCCACTGTCATGACAAATAGCGTGTTTTTATGATACAATAAGTATCAAAAGATTGACACTAGTTTAAGTCCAATTTCAAAGTGAAATTGATTCCAATGACCACCATTGGATAAAATGGTAAAAATATATTCTAATTTCACTTAAAAACCAATTCAAAAGATAATATAATCATATAAATAAATTAGATTAAAAAGAGGTTTTGAATTAAAATACAACATTTTTTACTATTCATTAAAAAATGAACTTTATCGGAAAAATACCGAAAATTCACACAAAGTAAATTTTGATGTCCCAATCATAAATAATAATTTTATTTTGACAAACATAGCTTATAAAATTGTCAAAAGATATATTTAAAAAGGGTTTGCCATCAAAAGGCAGTAAAACAATCTTTTAAGAATATTAGTGTATTCCATGCATAAGATTGTATTTATTTTCATTTTAAGCCTCTAAAACACTATCTTAATCATTAATAGACATAGATAAAAATATCTATTATTCATTACTTACTTGGGATGTTACATCCTTCCCCCCTTTAATAAATTGCATCCCCGCAATTTATTTACTTATCGAATAAATGGGGGTACTTATCCCTCATTGCATTTTCAGATTCTCATGTTGCCTCTTCCATCATGTGGTTTTTTCACAAAACCTTTACCTGATTAATCACCTTATTCCGTAACACTTGCTCCCTGTTGTCAAGAATCTGGACCAGTTGTTCCTTATATGATAGGTTCTCTTCTAGCTGAACTACATCTGGACTCAAAACATGAGATGGATCTGGCATATACTTTCTCAACATCGAAACGTGAAAAAAATTGTGTACCTGAGATAAACTCAGAGGTAAAGCCACCCGGTATACAACTGATCCAACTCTCTCCAGAATTTCATATGGTCCAATAAACCTTGGACTCAGCTTTCCTTTCTTACCAAATCTCATCACACTTTTCCAAGGAGAAACCTTGAGAAAAACATGATAACCTACCTTAAAAGAGATATCCTTCCTCCTGTTGTCCGCATAACTCTTCTGCCTGCTCTGAGCTATTCTCATGTGTTTCTGAATCAGCTGAACTTTTTCTGCCATCTCTTCTACCAATTCTGGTCCCATCAACTTCCTTTCACCCACTTCATCCCAGAAAGCTGGAGTTCGACACCGCTTCCCATATAATGCCTAAAATGGTGTCATCTGTATACTGGAATGAAACTGTTATTATATGAAAATTCAACCAAAGAAAGATGTTGGTCCCAACTTCCCTGATAATCCATAGAACAAGATCGTAGCATATCCTCCAAGGTCTGAATTGTTCGTTCTGACTGCCCATCTGATTGAGGATGAAAAGCTGTACTAAAATTTAATTCAGTACCCAACGACTTCTAAAGGCCTTTCCAAAAGTTAGAAGTGAACCTGGAATCACGATCAGATACAATGGAGAGAGGAACTCCATGTATCCTGACTATCTCTTTAAGATACAAATGGGAAAGTTGATCTAGGGAAAAAGTATCGCGTATAGCAAGGAAATGATCAGATTTAGTCAAGCGATCAACAATAACCCAGATTGCATTATTACCTCGAGATGTCTTCGGTAATCCCACAACAAAGACCGTGCATATATTCTCCCATTTCCACTCTGGAACTGGTAAAGACTGAAGCATCCCTTTCGGTAACTGCTGCTCTGCTTTAACCTATTGACATGTCAAACACTTCATAGTAAAATCAGCAATATCTCTTTTCATTCCATCCCACCAGTAATACTCCCGCAGATCTCTGTACATCTTAGTACTGCCAGGATGAACTGAAAATGGAGAACTATGAGCTTCACATAACAAATCTCTCTTCAACTGTGAATCACAAGGCACACACAATCTTTTCCCAAATCTCAAAACAAAAACACTATCAATGTTGAATTCAGGAAACTTACCTTTCTAAACCAACTCTACCTTTTTCTGCAACTCACTGTCTTGCTTCTGCGCTTGCTTGATTCTATCTGATAGAGATGATCTCACTGATACCTGAAACAAAACAGAATAAATTCCTGCACCAACAACTTCTATGCTGAAGTTCATCAAATCCTTAACCAAAGGATCACGTTCCAAACCCAACATTTCTAATGAAGCATTACTTTTTCGACTCAAAGCATCATCCACTTTATTTGCTTTTCCCAGATGGTAATGAATTGTACAATCATAATCCTTGATTAATTCCAGCCATCTCCTCTGTCTCATGTTTAACTCTTTCTGAGTGAATATATACTTTAAACTTTTGTGATCAGTATATATTTCACACTTTACTCTATACAAATGATGTCTCCAAATTTTTAAAGCGAAAACAACAGCAGCTAATTCCGAATCTTGTGTAGGGTAATTTACCTCATGAGTTTTCAACTATCTTGAAGCATAAGCAATTACCTGATCATTCTGAATTAGGACGTAACCAAGTCCTTTTAATAAAGCATCACTGTAGATAACAAACTCACCATTCCTAGAAGGTAGTGCCAAAACTGGAGCATTCACCAATATTCTTTTCAATTCCTAAAAACAATCATCACATTATTTTGTCCAGATAAACTTAACACCCTTCTGAGTTAGCTTAGTCATTGGACTAGATAACCGTGAACAATTTCTAAAAAACCTTCGATAATAGCCTACCAAACCAAGGAAGCTACGAATCTCAGTTACATTTGTGGGTCCTGGCCATTCTTCAACAACCTTTGTTTTTGCAGGATCAACAGTTATCTCATCTTTAGAAACAATGTGACCAAGGAAAGAAATTTGTTGCAACAAAAACTCACACTTTCTGAATTTCCCATACAATTTCTTTTCTTTTAAGGTTTGCAAGATAACCCTTAAATGTCTTTTATGCTCCTCTTTACTTTTAGAAAACACCAAAATATCATCAATGAAAACCACCACAAACTTATCCAAGAACTCATGGAAAATTCTATTCATTAAGTCCATGAATATAGAAGGTGAATTGGTTAGCCCAAAAGGCATCACTACAAATTCATAATGGCCATATCTTGTACGGAACACAGTCTTCCGAACTTCTGCTTCCTTTACCTTCAGCTGATGGTACCCCGATATCAAGTCAATCTTTGAAAAATACTGAGCTCCCTGGAGCTGATCAAACAAATCATTGATATGAGGAAAAGGATATTTTTTCTTAACAGTGATGTTATTCAAGGCTCTATAATCAATGAAAAGTCTCATAGAACCATCTTTATTTTTAACAAATAAAACAGGAGCACCCCACGGTGATGTGCTAGGTTGAATGAAACCTTTCTCTAATAAATATTGCAATTTCTCCTTCAACTCTAAAAGTTCAATTTGAGCCATTCGATAAGGGGGTTTTGAAATTGGCTTAGCATCAGGAACTAAGTCAACAGTAAATTCAACTTCCCGATCTGGTATTATTCCAGGCAACTCATCAGGAAAAACATCAGGATACTCATTTACCACTAGCACATCATTAATCTGAACAGTTCCTTTATTTTCAACGATGTGTGCAAGGTAACATTCATTTCCATCTTTTACAAGTTTCTCGGCCTCTTGATAAGTTATCAAAAGTAAGGGTTCATTCTTGTACACAAACTGAAATTCTTTCTGAAAAGAAACTTCTTTAGCTCTACAGTCAATCTTAGCATGGTAAATAGAGAGCCAATCCATACCCAGGATAAAATCAAACTCTAATAGAGGTAGAACAATAAGGTTTGCAAGTAGGTTCTTTCCACAGATAAGGATAGGAATATTATTATAAATTCTTTTTGCCTCAACATTTTCCCCTAGGTGATTTTACCAAAAGTTCAGGAGTCATTTCTTGAGATGGTATTCCCATTTTACTAGAAAAGGTTTCAGAGATGAAATAATGTGTAGACCCCGAATCAAACAACACACTGGCATAATCTGAAAAAACAAACAAAGTACCTGATAAAACTTCATTTGATGTCCCGACATCTACTGAAGTAGTTGCAAAGGATTTCACCACCCCTTTCTGCTTGTAGTCTAACTGCTTCCCATCACTCAAGCTCTTTGTCGGACACTCGTTTGCATAGTGACCCATCTCATTGCACTTATAACATTTCACTAACTGTAAATAAAATTTGGTCTTTCCTTCACCTTGATCCTTTTCAGTGCAATCACGAGCCTTATGTCCCATCTTACCACATCGGTAGCACTTTCCAGAATTCAGAAGACATTCCCCAGCATGACTTTTGCCACATTTATCACAAACTGGAAACTTAGTTTTCTTACCATCAGACATTTTTGAAGAATTCTTACCTTTCTCCTGCCACCTCAGTCTCTTCTTCTGTTGGTTGTTATAGAACACTTGATCATCAGCAAACTCCATTTCCACCTTCTCAGCACATCGAACAAGCTTTTAATAACTTTTAAACTCATGAGAAGCTAATTCCCTTCGATATTTTGGCTTTAATACTGAGTAAAAATGATCGATTTTACTATCAAGGTCTCGGATAAAATTTGGAGCATACCTTGCCAATCGAGTGAACCTTTCTTCATTGGTAGCCACTGAGTCTTCCTCTTGCCTCAATTCCAAGAATTTCTTTTTCCATACTAAGTCAAATAGCCTTAGGAAAATAATTCTCAAGAAACATACCTTTGAATTCATCCCATTCAAGAGCATCAATCTCATCGGTGTCCCTGATATTTTTAACCATAGACCACCACTGATCTGCCTCACCCTCCAAACGGTAAATAGAAAGACTAACCTTTTGATTGTCTGAACACCCCATGACATCAAAAATCTTCTCCAGTGCTTTAATCCACCCTTCAGCTAGCACATGGTCAGATGATCCTCTGAATGATGGGGGATGTTGCCTCATGAAATGTTCCACCACTGACATGTTCCTCTGTGGTTGATCTGGCTGATCTCGTGTATGGATACCACCGCCATTTATCGCTTGAGTCAAATACGCCATTACTGCAACAAACTGTTCAGTTCCAATTCCAACCATCTCAGGATGCTGATTCGGAAGGTTATTTCCTTCTGTATTCCTTCCAAGCACTGCTTCCCTATTTCCTCTGCGGAAAACCATTCTTAACAAACATGTCTTAGATGAAGCAACATGGTAATCTTAAAATGCTATATCATATCAAAAATATTTTTGGATAATCATTTAATATAATTCTAACTCCTAACGTTATCTAAACCGACCTCTGATACCAACTATAAGGTGCCAACCTTAAACCTTACTTAATCTTGAGTTATTACAAGATTACACATTGGGGATCTTTTCGAGTTTACAGTTTTAGAGAATTATATCATAAAACTTGCATTACATTCCACATATAAACAAAGTGGTTACATAAAGATAGTATTCTTCATTCCCATCAATGGAAACACATTTAAAATAAAACATGGATTATTTCTTGACACTTCCTTAACACTATCATCATATCATGTACCTTTCCCTTAACCTGTGAAAAACATTTCAAAAAAACTTGGGATTATCATAAAAAGCTCAGTAAGGGATATAAAAATATGGAAAGGAAACATGGGTACATATATACATAAGAATGAAATCATACTATACCCATAAAACATATGAACTTTAACATACCTCATCAAATCATGAATAAATCATAGAAATTATAAGACATAAAGGTAACTTGAGGCATTCATAACATCTTTACGTAGGGAGTAACCCTCTTGGTTACGTTTGGAATACCCATAACAGTATATTCCCTAAATCTCTTCGGAGAAACCTTAACGTTTCACTCCTTTGTGTTACCCAATGCATTGGAGAGCTATATCGGGCTCACCCGCCCTTAGTCTATCACGGAACCACCCTTCTTCATAACAATGCCCAAGAACCTCAACATAATCGTATCACATAAAACATGCATAAAGGAAACATAACATTTCCACCTTTCAATCACAAGATATCAATAAAACACATTGATATAAAAACATTATGAAAACCATTTTCAATACCAAAATAAAAGAAAAGTAAAACATGGTATTTATTTTTCTTTTAAAAAAAAGTATGGCTTGTAGAGGAAGCTGAAACTCAAATAATGGTCACGGCGGCGGAGAAGTCATTGTCGCCGCATACGTACGAAAAAAACATTCCCTTTTGTCGTTTAGTAAACACTTCGTATAAAAAATATTCCTTTTGAATAAACGTAAAAGTCAAAGGGGTTTATACACCGTATAAAAGAAGGTTGTGTATAAAACAAAATATGCCTCAATGAAAGGAGATTGAGACGAAGTCCCATACCTCGGGTCCGACATGACTCGATCGTTCTTTAATGTCCTGAATAATAAACTTGAGTTAATTTATAATTTCTTAAGAACCTTTTTCAAGTTCATTATTCCTTTTATATCACTTATTACCATGTCATGAACACTATGTAATTATTTAAGTTAATAACGGTCATTTTAACGATCATTGGTACTTGAGTAAAAAATAAACCCTTTATAATTACAAGTTGTTCATGTATCCATTATATCCAGAATGGTATTCATGATATAGATATCATATATGTCATATATATCTAGTACATGCATGCATTTATAATATTACATAATCATTTAGAGGTAAGAAATGAAATGCACCGTTCATGGAGACGGTAAGTCGTACGTACGCATGAACGCTACATTCATTTCTATTTCGTATTTTATAGAATGGAATCATAATTATATAAAGGTATATTATAATTCCAGTATAATATCATATATAATATCATAGTTCCATCCTTTATACGTCCCACATATGGTATTTAACGAATCAAATCACTTTGAGGGGGCGGTAGTCCACACTTCCTTAAATGAAGATATCGTGTTTACCTATAATGGAAACCATAAAGGTATGACCAGAAAGGAAAATATAGAAGCTTAAGGAAAACATAAACATATTATATATCATATATAAATATAGTGACATCTTAATGGCCACCTTTTAAGGTGTTAAAAGAATGTTGAACAATCATCGTTTCGGAAGGCATAAATTCGCCATCCACGGAAACAGTATGTTCGTTAACCATTATATGTAGGTGTGTGTAAGTGTAGCTAGAATCCTTATTATAATAACATCCTAGTATATTTATGATACTGGAGTTGTTACAAAAGAAAAGAATAAAAAGAGTTTACGGGGTTGGAGAAGCAAAATAAAACAAAAGGACTCAAAAGAAGACATTACCTTAAAATCGGGTAACTCCCTTTGGTTTGAGCTCAAAGGCTTCCTTGGGAAGACTTATGCCCAAAGTGAGGCTTCAAGGAGTAAGATAGGGAAGTGGAGAGACGAAATGGGTAGGGGTTGGCCGAGCCAAAGGCTTTGGAAGTGTGGGTAAGATGGTAGAGGTAGGATCCTTTTATAAGTGGAGAGGAGGGGCACTCTTGGAAAGTAAAGATAAGTTACTTTATTTTAAAATACGTTTCGGATTCAAAAGGTCCCACATTGATATAATTAGAGGATAAGGTGATAAGGGTTAGAAATCAACTCATCCAATTGGTTTTGTCCATGTGTAGGTTTTATAATTTACATTATCGTTCCATTTTATTTAAATCGTTAAATAATGAGGTTATCGCTGCATCATCATGATGTCATAAATAATTTAATTTATTTAATGTCTAAAAATTATAAAACAAAATACTTTGATTTAGGAAATATTTTTAGCTTTCTAATGACTATTTATAATCAAAAATCTGACTTGTATAACCCCATATAAAAATTTCTTTAGTAACATAACTCATGTTTGTGTCATTTTTACTTTAACATTAAATAAAAAGTTATTTATGTCATTTCCCAACCAAAGTGGATCTATGGGGTCTCCAAGTTGACCCATGACTTTTCTTGGTCGGCCATTACACAACCAATGAGGGTAGTACATGTGTCAAGCTCATCTCATTTTATTAAAGCATTATTTTTACCTTAAACTACACTAATTACCTCTAATCGCGATTAAAAAATTAATAAGTTACTATTCACCAAAAAATTATTATAATCTCATTGAACCACATTTTACTTCTTAATGACAACCATGTATGTCAGATTTTTGAAATTAAAAACACAAAGATGGAAAATTTTCATTTAAACGGAAAATCATTTTTTATAAGTACCACTTAGTGGTTTCACTATTCATCAAAAATTGACGTTTTTCAGAAAATTACCAAAAATTCACCCTAAGCTATATTTGATATTACGAATTCAAAAATGAAGTCTATTTTACAAAATTCAAAACATATAATTCACATTAATTAATTTAATAATTAATTCCCACTGTCATGACAAATAGCGTGTTTTTATGAAACAATAAGTATCAAAAGATTGACACTAGTTTAAGTCCAATTTCAATGTGAAATTGATTCCAATGACCACCATTGGATAAAATGGTAAAAATATATTCTAATTTAACTTAAAAACCAATTCAAAAGATAATATAATCATATAAATAAATTAGATTAAAAAGAGGTTTTGAATTAAAATACAACATTTTCACTATTCATTAAAAATGAACTTTATCGGAAAAAATACCAAAAATTCACACAAAGTAAATTTTGATGTCCCAATCATAAATAATAATTTTATTTTGACAAACATAGCTTATAAAATTGTCAAAATATGGATTTAAAAAGGGTTTGCCATCAAAAGGCAGTAAAACAATCTTTCAAGAATATTAGTGTACTACATGCATAAGATTGTATTTATTTTCATTCTAAGCCTCTAAAACACTATCTTAATCATTAATAGACATAGATAAAAATATCTATTATTCATTACTTACTTGGGATGTTACATAAATAACTTTTATTTATTTAATATATGAATCTATATGCTTCAATATATGTTATCCATGATCTACTTTCTAACATATATTCTTAGGGTAATTTTTTTAATTCCCCTTATAATGGTTCATAAAAAGCTTGTGAATTTACCAAAGCATATCCCCTAAGAGTGTCGTAACCAAGAGTTCAGCAAGGCCCATTTTCATGTACCAGGATACCTCAGTTCAAGCCTGAAACTCCTTGTCGGAATTTTTATTCCTAGGTACATCTATACCAGAGCCGCCTCTACCAGCTCGAATCTGGACATTGATGTATTTTATTGACAAACCACTTACTAAATACTCACCAAAACTTGGGGATGTTTTTTTACTTTGTATATTCTCTAAGGATTCACTAGGGTTTTCTAATCCTAATCCAAAAAATAACTAAACCTATCCTCAGATACCAACTATAACAACCATGTTCTTTATTACAAACATAAGCAAGATTTATTACATAAAACCTTCACTTGATACAATATAGAAGATAGAGAGGTATAATGTCTTTGAGGCTTAGGAACATTACATAACAACTTAAATCATAGAACACAACATCGTATTGAAAACTTAATTTACCTGACCACTACATTCCCTCGTACTTAGCATTGCATAGGATAACCTGAGGACATGCATAAAAAAAGGGTGAGCTAATGCCCAATAAGGTAATAAACATGGAATAACATGAGGAACATAGTACATGTTAGATAATAGGCATTTCAATGGATCACAAGAGAAACAAGAACATAAAGGCATGATAAATCATGATAATCATAACATGGAAATCTTGCAATAACACTTAACAAGGAATTAACATGAGCCAATGCCCATTGTACAAGGAGCATGAGTAAACCCTCATTGCATTAGAAGCACGGTTAAACCCCTATTGAACTTGAATTATAATGATTCAACAATCATTGCACATGATGTATCATGATACTATACTTACCCAATGCATTGGAGCGCTATCAGGGTTTACCCTTTCTTAAACATTTTATTTCATGCATAGGTGTGCCACATAGATCACAAAACATGAATTCATTAAACATCATCATTCAATCCATGATAAAGGAATTTATAATTCATACATGAAACTCTATAATCAATAAGAAAATGTGCATAAAGGTGAATACCCTTGATAGATAAATGGGCATGGTATTCACTACACAATGACTTTAAATTGGAAAACATGGCGCAATTTTGGTAACATAATGGTGTGACATAAGAATTCATAAAAATGGTTGATGAGATATAAAGGGGTGTATCATCAAATTTACATTAAATGGATAGTAGTGGGGTCATATAGATAAATTTACCAAGATAAATAATGGAATTTGAATTCGTAATACAAAATTATTTCATGAATGTAAATGATGAGAGAGAAATTCCTTATGGAATTTCAGCATGGTAACATGTGTAAATGGGAAGAATTAATGATATAGAAAGGGGTTCACCATCATTAAAACATAAATTGGTCTATATGGGGGAGGTTAAAAATCATACCCCAACAATTATAATTGAAAATAATAGGACATAACAATATTAAGAAACATGGATAAAAAGAGAAAGGAAGGAATACCTTACTTGGAAGTATGATCCCAAAGGCTTGGGAGGGGATTGAGAGAGGATTATTGGAAGCTAGGGGTGCCTTGGGATGATTCTACATAGAAGAGGAATGAGGGTGGATGAATTACAATGTCTTTGAGTGAAGATAAAGTGGGAGCTTGGGTGGGTTTATATAGGAAATGAGAGGGAATTCTTTATTATTTTGGTTTGGGACACCACACATTAAACTAATCAAAACCACAAACCCGCCCATGTTTTTTTCCTGTGGTTTTTGAAAAATAGGAGTGTAAAACAATATTTTATAAGTAAAATGGCTGAACATATTAAAATAATAGGGTTTCTTATGTGGAGGTGAGTCACACTCTCAAGGAAAACAATTTAATAAAACCAAATCTTTTAGAAGCCTTGAAGGGTCCACTAAATATTTTTAAAATAAATCAAAAAAACCCAAAATCACATTATTTTAATTTTAAAATATATATTGGCTGATAATTATTTTTTATATTATTTTATTGCATCGCTATTGGGTCATTATTATGTCATAAAACACATTATATATTTAAACGATATTTAATTTTTACCCAAAAATTAGACTATCTCAGAAAATTATGAAAAATTTACCATTGGTTAATTTCGACATCCTGATTCCAAAAATAATATTCATTTTGTTAAAATAATTTTTTAAATATTTGATTTTTTTCATTTAAAATAAAAACTGACCTTTATCGAAAAATCATGGGTTTTGACAAAAACAACTGTCAAACCTTAATAAAAATTACAATGGCATTCATAAAATTATACAATCATTTAATAAAATGTAATTTAATAATAATATATTATTAAAATATTAGTTAATTAAAAAATCCATTAATTAATAAAAATAGATTTCTTAGTTGAATATTAACTAAAAATTCTATTTTCGCGTTAAAAACTATTTACAAAGTAACAATAAAAAAAGAATGTATATTATCTATACAAAAATAATGTATATAGTTGTAGTACTATGGTCTTGTTACATAACCCATTAAAACACCCACATAAGACCTTAGGGTAAGGTGTGCGATGGTGACAGACTCTTGGGGTGGCTCGGATAGCATTGCTCGAGTGGTAATCTCTATCAACTTCCACTTCTCTTGTAGGCGGCTCTGCTCGAGCTTAACGTATTCAAGATCAGCTTGGACTTGCTCAAGAGTGAATCCCAATGACACGACCTCCTTTATGAGCTTCGAAAAATGGGATTTGTATGGGGTGAGTCTATCGGATGATGTCATTGCTTCCTTTGTCTCAGTATATTGGATTTGGTAAAGCCCTATATTTATACAAATCATGTGATCACTGTTCAATGACTATATTAGCAAAGGACACAATTCTTAATGGTATTTGAAAATATAAAACATAAAACCAAATAAGTGCATACGTTTTACATGAAGATAATAAGAAATTTAAATAGACCAAGAAGAATTTTTATTGATGAATTTTTGGGTCGTTACATGTTTGTTAAGTCATTCAAAGAAGAAATACTAATTACCTTGAATGAATAGTGATAACATACACTGATGTGTTTTATCTAAAAAAATATTATATTAAATCATCTCACTCTCAATGAATGGATTATCTTAGTATCTTTACATAAGGAGTATTTAATAGTATATGGTTTATATCTGTATAGGAAGACATGTAGTACTCCAAACACAAACATGGAATTTAGGAAGAGTTACACCATATTCTACTTCCATGTAGGATGGAATAATAGTTTTCAATATATTTTGAGGTTATAACCCAATATTTGAAGCTTATACCTGAGTTATGTTCTATTTAGAATAGTGAATTGTGTTATGCTATAGTTTAATTTTTTATAAACGTTATTGAATGATACATTGGAGTTTTGTGTTATCCCAAATGTAAAATATGGTTTCATTAGTGTTTATATTAATCAAGGAATAAATAAGGGGTCAGCTAATTTTTTGTATTTTCTAGGAAAACTACTCATAAAACAGGCCATGACTAGGGATTTTAGTTATGGGAATAGAAATTGTACTCCTAGGTCATTTTGGGTACTCTATAACCATAGTCTTCTAGTAAAATGGTCATAGTGGTCCTACAACCCTAGTTGGGTGTGATTATGGTTGTGGAAGTAGGGTGGATCTATGACCAAAATCATTACCAATCTTGATTGTATAATTAAATAATTATATTATTTATATATAATAATAATAATAATAAGTATATAAAAAGGGATTATGGTAAAATAAAACATATATACATGTAATTGAATCAAACTAGATTAGATCATATCCTACCTTAAACATTGAACCACACACACACACACTAGATGGACCATTTATTCATCCTTAATGATGGTTCCTTGCCAAGTAGAATTTTTTTAGGCTACAGCCAATTCAATTTTTTGTTATAAAAAATGAATAATACGAGATGTACATGATGGAGATTTTCATGAAAAGAGGAATTAAATAAAATATGAATTTATTATTACATTCTAACCATTAAGATAATATCATCATATATAATTTATAGTTAAATTATTTTGTTAAAAAAATACCACTTTTTAAATTTCGTCTATCATTGATGAATCAATAGACCAATTATTATGGTTTTATCATTACAGTGACAAGATTAAAGTTTATAATCCCTCTAGGGATGATCCACATGTACACAAAAACCCTATGACTATCACCATATAAATCCATAGGTTATAACAAGGAATATTATGAATCATGCATTACTCATTGATGATCGCCACAAAAATAATTTTGTATGGAAGGAGTATTCTTGATCTATCTAGTATGTAGAAGTATCTTAAGGATAATATCTTTATATTCTTGAGAGAAATGTTGGAGAAAATATATTTAGGGATTGAGATAATTATCTCATGACATTTATTATGCACAGTGATGATTGAATTTAGATATGACATAATCATATTTAAATAGATCTAGTATTAGAAAAATAATAATTACATTTTCAACCTTATTATTTATCTTATTCCCTAATAAATCCCATGTATAAATAATAATATTAATATTATTTACATGACATGTGGTAAACATGAAGATAAAATAAATATTTTTTTCATGAATAAATAACCATATATATATTCAAATGTAATTTTATAAGAAAATTCATTCTGGACCATTAAACCTTTTCTGGAATTCCTCATTGTTATTTATTAGTCCGTGAATAATGAATATTTATTTAAAAAATAAATATGACATTATTATTCATTAATAAATAATTAAATATTATACTCTCACAACTAGTGAATAAAAATTTAATTACATGTATAACCAAATAAATAGATATTTTTTGCCTTGTGAATGAACCAAAAAAATATATATATTCTCATAGTTAAAAATTAACCTTCAAAATTAATATATATTTTTATATTAAACACACATAATATTCTACGAAATAACCAGTGATTGAATAAATTAGATCTATTGAACATGAATAATTATAAAATCATGTATGAGAGTAATATTTATTCAACTTGTAAAATTAAATAGAAAACGATGGAGGTTTTTAATACAACTTTTGTGTAACAATTTAGGATTATTCATCGGTGGAATTATGTTGTTACACCTAATTAAACACCCATGGTTTGAGGTACTTTCCCTTTTATATAATTTAATGTCATATAATTCTTGGGTTAAGTTAACAGATTTTATGAATGGTTTTGGAGTGTTTTGAAAGAATTTATTAAGGTTCATGGTTTGATAAATGTTAATAGAAACCACACACTATCTCTAAGAAACTATAGAAGGTGATGTTGGGTGTCACTATGTAGGAACACATTTAATGATTGGTTTATCCTAACTATGTGACTTCCAAGAGAAACTGTGTGATTGGAAAAATATGGAAAATCCATGTGGGATCATAGTTTGTCAAACCATGAGAGCCAAATATGTGATGGGATTACATTGAGAAAGTATCATCACACAATGCATGGTTTTTCAAACTTTGGGGCATAACTGTGTGGATACCAAGATGATGCTTAGTGGAATGTTCATGGTTGACACTATTTTTAACTATCCATGAAACCTAACCATGTGATGGGCTGTTAATGATTTGAAAAATGTGTTTTAATTTTTATTAAGGCCTTATAACCCTCTTCTATATTCTATTCTTGTAGGGTATCAAAATCCTTTCCTCCCCTACGCTCTTAAGAAAATTCCCTTTTATTTAAAAATATCTTTTGGATTAAGCAAAGTGTGTTAGATATCCAGAATCATAAAAAAATACCTTATTCTTACTTTATGATCTTAGACATTATCTTATCCTCTATATAAAAGTAGATCTAGTTTCTAATGGATTAATCATTGTTTATGGATGTGAATCATGATGACATATTATTGAGTCTATTAAAAGAAAAGAGTTGTGAGTTTGGATGTATAAGTTATTAGTGTTGTTCTTCATTTTCATAATCAATTTATATGTAAATGGATTCTCTTTTATACACAAATGTTCTAGAATTTGAGGAATTAGTTTTATAAAAATGTTTTTTATTATATTTTTTAAGGTATCAGTGTGTGATTTATTTAAGTAATCAATTTTGGCTGTATGTTTTTGTTGTTAAAAAATTTGGACATATTTTAGAAAAAACTCTTTTCCCTTAATTTTAAATCAATGATATTAAAATTATACTATGGTTTTTTTATTAAATAAATTTTTTTTATGAAATGTTTTCAATGAAATATTTGTTTTGTGAAAAATGAATTTTTAAAAAGTTAGGAATAATTTGGATGGTGTGTGTTCAAAGTGAATGGAGTGTGGTCAGAAGTGCCACCATTAATGTAGGATGGATTATGATCATGGATTACCTCTTTGAATGGTAATACCAAGATTGAGTGTATGTATGGGAGTGTGCATTTTGAACATGGAAATAACTATGAATAGTTTTAATGAATGGTATTGAACTTGTTTATTTTTTTCTCACATGGATTTTACTTATGGATTAATGTAAAGAGTTTAAATGTCTTCCATATTTTTTATATAAAATGTGTTAACTTGTTATTATACTACTGGTGTGTGTTTGGATGTCTCAAGGATTACTTAATGAGCTTATAATAACCTCTTCTTGGAAACATGGGTGTGTTTGTAGATGTAATCTTCCAAGACATTCGTAAGGGAAAGGTATCTTATTTTTATAGTGATTCTTATTGATTCTTTGGGAAAGATAGGTTGTGTTTGAGATTTGAACTTTTCCGGGTAGCACTCAAGAACATGTCACTTTGAATTCATTCAGTCATGTTGTCCTTTGGTTTTTGAAACTAATATTATTTGTTTCATTGTCACATTAATAGTGTTGTTCTATTGGTTTGATATTTTGGTTGTATTAATTATACTTATGTATCATATATAAGGACTTTATTTTTATATTTTATATTGTAATTTTGTTTTATTTTTTAATATAAAATAATCCCCAATGTTTTTTAACCCGTTGAAATTTATTTCTGTCCATTGGTGTCTTAATATTGTAACCTAAAGATAATTACAGTCCATAATTTCTCTATCCAATGAGTAGGTTTGGGATCTTAAAATAGGTATCTATCTTGGTTGGTCTATTGGTCTCTTGGGATGGAAGAAAAGATATAGGAATGTCAGAACTTGGAATGTATAAATTAAAAATATATAGCTAAATTTCTTATGACAAAATTAAACTTAATAGAATGTATTAGTTCAAAAGTGTTATAAGAAACTTCTCAATGTTTTTTCATCTCATTATAGTGGGTCTAGTCGATGAGTGTTTCATATCATGCATTAATATCCATACATTCCAAAAGGATGACGTGGTTCATTATGTGTTTGATGATTTATAAAAATTATAATAATGGTTGTTTTTTTTTGAGAATAATGATTATTTATTATTGCTTATTGTAATTTGGAACTTTTTAAGGATTTAGTTTCAAGTACGTGATGGCTAAATGAATTTTTTTAGGTAATATAAAATGGGACCAGGTAGATGTCATTAGAATTTGTAAGATAAGGTTGAAAAAATATGTGGTTTCACATGATCCATAGGTGAAAAGAATCCTTCCAAGGAATTGTTTAGGATTTTTAAGCCTTTATATAGGATATCAGAATGATGAACCTCAACAGGTAGACTAATCTCTCTAGTTTCAGAAAAACAATCCACTCATATTTTGAGGGGATTTTGAGAGTAAGAAATTTTTGATGTGGTTGAGTTGAAAGAATCAAATATTTGAATTCCTTGATACACTAGATGAGATAAAAATCATGTTTGGGATGTATATGTTTGAGGATTTAGCATACTAGTGGTGGGAGTTTTCTATCAAGATAATGTTGACCAAGGGATTACGTGGGAGGAATTTGAATAATTGTTCAAAAACATTTCCATCCTCACACATTCAAGATATCAAGAACAACTGATTTAGTTATCTTTAAGAAAGATAATATATCCATCATAGAGTGTGAGACTATATTTATGAATTTATATAACTTTTATCTAAATTTTACTAGTAGTGCATCCTTTAAGTCTTGCATCTTTGAGTCTGGGCCATGACAGGAGATGCACTCTAATATATTTGTTCTTTAAATTAATGATTATACAGATTTTGTAAATTGAGTGATGATGGCCCAATTATATATTTATAGAAATAAATTGTGGGGGATTATGTATATGACCATAAATTAAGGAACTCAAATTCTAGTAATAAGTGGAAGAAGGAAACCTACTTCCATGGTGGTGGAGCATCACAAAATCAGACCACAAGATTAGTTAATTTTTCTATATGATGCAATATAAAGCTAATCTGTTTGTAATTTGGCTCTAATTCCCATATTAAGAAATATTATACAACCCCACCTTGATTTTTTCAAAACTATAATCAGATTTGAAATCTATGGAATTACTGTTATAGAACTGAAAAGTGTGGTCCTAGATATGTAGATCGTGTTTCTCAAACATCATATTCTTCATAGAGGCAATATCATTAGAATAAATTTCACCATAAAAATTGAGTGATCCAAGGTTATTCTAGGATCCTCATGATTATATAGGTTATGAAATATCTTTAAGGAACATATGATGAAGTATGAGATATTAATAAGTTCTATGGTGTGGAACATATGATTATGGATGAACAATATAGACCATAGATGGAGTGGGGCATGATTATTTTGAATTATACTCTTATGGATGCACTCTTTGATACAATATCATCCCACTATTTTATCACTTCTTTAGATATGGGTGATATGGGTTTATATGATGAAATTATGCCTTCAATTTTTAAACTTTAAACACTTTTTGGATAATTGGATTGCTTATCCTTTATGTATGTAGAATATTAAATAACAATTGATGGGTTTGAATTGATTTTGGATTTCTCTATTCTTAAGATAGATATATAAGACCTTATTTTGGGAATGGATTAGTTGGCATCATTCATGGCCCACATCGACTACTATTCATGGTAGGTTAGTTTCACATATCCCAATGGAATTAAGTATCTATTTAAAGGATATTGGAACATGAATTAAAGTAGAAAGGGTAATTTCATACAAGTTGTTGGGAATATCTCTTATCAATTGATAGTAGTCACTTTGGAATCTGCTGATGAAACTAGACATAGATATTTTCCAACTATATTTGAATAATTTCATATTGTATTTACCCTAAATATATCTAAGTTACCACACAATATAGAATCAGAATTTATTTTTATTCTCCCACAAGGGACTTGTCCTATTTCACATATGTCTTATGGGATGGAGCCTACATAATAGGGGGAACTAAAAGTTCAACTGGAAGAGTTTGAACATATTGAGTTCACTCGACAAAGAACATCCCCATGGGAAATAAAATTTATTTTTACAATGAATATAGATAGAAATTTTAGTATTTCTATCTATTATCATAATCTCAATTGGGTTATAATAAAGAATTGGTAACATATACCTTGAATTTTTAGTCTATTTGATAAATTTAGAGGATCACAATGGTTATATAAAATTTAATTATAATCTAGGTATTACCATATTTGAGTTATAAAGGAAGATATCTGTAATACATTAATTAGAAACTATTATCTCCACTATGAATATATGGTTATGTAATTTGGTGTTATGAATATACCATAACTATTTGTGGTTTTCATTCCTTTATAGTTGTTTTTTTATTAGCTTAGATGTTTTTAGAGTTTTTTGATTCCTTCTTAGGGGTTTTCATTGATAATATTCTAGTGTATTCTAGAAATGAGGACTATCATGACCAAAAAATGGCTATACTGTTGGGTATCTTGTTGTAGTATAACCCTTCTGTTAAGATTTCAAATATTGATTTCTAGATATAAGAGGCACATTTCCTCAGAATTTTTTATTCTAAAAAATGTTTTTATACAGATATTGAAAAGGTATAGGTTTTTATCTCTTAGTAACCACTAAATAATGTTTTCAATATATTAATTTTCTTTGGATTAATATGATATTACCGATGCTTTGTTCATAATTTTTAACATAATGACTCATTGATGATAGATTTATTAAGGAAAGGTGTTACTTTTAAATGGATCGATGTGTTCCAAAAATATTTTGAAGATATTATGGTTTAGCATATATCAATTCCTATTCTAATGTTCTTAGAATTGGGACAAGTTTACGTGGTCTACTATGATGCATCTGGATATGGGTTGGGTTTTTTTCTCTTCCTTATAGATCATGTTGTTTCTTATGGGCCTTGATAGTTACAGGTACAACTAAAGAAATACCCAAAACATGACTTGGAATTGGATTATCTAGTTCATGACATAAAGAATTGGGGTTTTTAACTTTTTGGTGATAAATATATAGTGTATATAAATCATAATACCATGAAATACATTTTCTTATAAAGGTATTTGAATCCAAGAAAACATAGATGATGTAATATTTGCAGAATTTTGACTTTGAATTAATGTATATACTTGTAAAAGGATATTCCATAGTTTTCAAATTGATTAGTAAGTCATGTAATTAGTTTTATAAAGATGATTCATATCAATGGAATAAAATTTTAATTATAGATAATATGCATCTAGATTTTACTGAGAAAGGTGATGTTGCAGTTTTTTTCTGGTTTCTCTTATTCTTGATTTATTTGAGTGGGTTAAAATACTTATACATAAAATCCTAAATGATTAAAAATTAATTCAAAACTCTATAGTGGGGTGACTATTGATGGATACAAGTTTTAAGGCAGATACATTCTTAGTTATAGAGATAATATTATGGTCCCTCTAACCTATCAGTAATAGATTCTTTCTTCTAACTTCCATTTGATAAGGATTTTTCATCATAAAATCTAGAAGATGTATAAAATACTTAGAGAATTATTTTTATGGGATGACATATAGATAAATGTTGTAAAGTATTTATTGAGTTGTATCCCCAATTAGTAGGTCAAGGATAAGCACAAAAAATAGCTGATATGTTGCATTCTTTACCAATTCCCATGTGAAAATGTGTTCATGTAGCTATAGATTTTATCTCAAGTATACCAAGAAAAGTTAGGAAACAAGATTCCATTTATATGATTACGGGTCAACTCAAAAATTTGGATCATTAATTCCTATTGAGGAGTCTGATACGGTATAAGAATTGTCCAAAATCTACATTTGGGAAGTTATAGAGATGCACGATATTGAAATTTCAATTGTGTCTGATTAAGACCTCAGATTTATATCTTGGTTTTGGGTGTTCTTATAGAAGGAACTGATAATTAATTTGACCATGATCATGACATATCATTCAAAAATGGATGAAAATATGAATTTTTGATCCAAACATTAGAATACTTTCTTAGAGCCTGTGTGATATATTTTGGAGGCTTGTGGAAGGTGCATATGCCATTAGTGAAGTTATCATAAAATAAGAGTTATTAAGTCTCTATAAATATAGATCCCTTAAAATCATTGTATGACCATCCCTATCACTCTCAACTTTGTTAGGTTGAAATAGGTGAGAGTTCACTTATCAGAACTAACCTCATGCATGATACAATAAAAAAGATTTAAATGATCATAAAGAGGACCATAAAGAATCAAATTATTAGAAATCATATGCGAATCTTCATCGATGAATATTATTGTATGATGTGGATAACCATATTTTCCTGAGAATATATACAATTTTAGGGAATATTAATTTTGGTAATAAAGAAAATTTTCCACCTTGGTACATTTTCCCTTTTAAGAATAATGGAACAACCCAAACTTTTACATATATTGAATTTACATTTCAAAGAAATAATGTTTTTTATAATTATTTTTATAGGTTAATGTAAAAAAATTGAACATAAAATACTATATTTATTTAAATTGGAATCAATAAATTTGTAAAAAATATATAGGCATGAAAATTGAAAATATTACAATTTAAAAATAAAAAAAATTAAGATATTTAATTTTTTTTTAAATATAGATCACGTTGATATCCAATATTTTATTGCAGTTGTGAATAAAACTATAAAAATAGACAAATATTTGTGATCCCATGAATTTTTTTGAAATGAAAATTATATAACATTGAGAGGAACTAATGAAAATGATAACTGAAATAATTATGTGTTATTTATAGGAGGTAATATGATAATTGGAATTTTAATATGACTATTAGGAATAAAAAACTGATCATTAGAATAGTAAATAGACCTCAAAATAGTAAAATTACATATAGATAATATTCAACGTGAACAATGTAAGATAATTTAAATATTTCAATTATATGAAATAAATATCAAGAATAAAAACTCAATTAAGTTATAAGAATATATTTTAATAAACTATATTTTAATTCAAATAAAAAGGCATAAATTATATGTTAATAAATAAAATTTAATATCTTATAAAGTTATTTTAATAAAATTATTTTCATTTTTATAATTATCATGTCAATATTTTATGATGGTGATGTTTTGGAAATTTTCTAAAAAACATCATTTTTAGCTGAATAGTAAAAATACTGTCACATCTGATATGTTTTAAATCACATTATTTATGATTTAATTATGAAATAAAAAATTTTAGAATTTTTTGATTAAAAAAAATAATGTTTTATAAATTAAATAACTAATTAAATATAAATTAAAATCCTAAAAAGTATTTTCCAATGTCTAAAATATAAAGTATTCCTTAAAAATCATTTTTCATTTTCTATTTTAGTTTTTAATAAACTATTTTTTTATACAGGGTTTTAAAATTTAAAAATCTAATATTTTTTATAAATTAGGATTTATGATATCAATAATATCACAAATATAATTTTTACCTTGAAAATGATATTTTATTCCATATTTTATCCTAAAAATACCCCTCTCCTCAAGTATAAATACCTCCTCATCCTCCCCTTATAAATACACGTCCCATACACTCTTAAAAGCCAAAACATATCTCAAATTTACACTATTAAAACACTTAAAATCCTCTAAAACGTTCTGTATTCCTAGAACACCAATATTTCAAGAATCTAAGGGTCATAGAAAAAGGAAAAACTTCTAAAAAGATATACATACCTTTCATTTTTTATTTTCCTCATATTATTCACAATCACAATGTTACTTTATAATAAGATCCTTTATAAATAAAATTAAATATTATTTTTTACATGATCTTAATAAATTTTAACCCATATAAATATATTATTTATTATATAAGCACATATTATATATCTCTAATCTCTTCTTTTAATAATTATCCATTAACGGTCGGTTAACGGCCTATGGGGATGTTTCAAACTATCTACATCTCCCCAAATCTCTATATGGCTATAATAAATAATATATAATATAAAATTATAAAAATATATTTATTTCTTATAATTTAAAACTAATATTGTTATTTTATATATTTAACTACAATAAATTCAAAAAAATAAAAGAAAGGATGGTTATTTTAAAGAAAATAAAATTAAAAAAACACTAACCTTTGACAGTGGGAATTAAGAATTAAAATAAAGTGATTATAATTGATCAATAATGAAAAAATGAACATTAATCACTCATATATTCATGTTTTAATAGATATAATTTCATTATATAGGAGGAAGGAATGTCAAAAAAATAACAAGGGACCTATGGTAGGGGGAATCGTGATCCCCACTATTTCTTTTTTGGTTTATCACTTATTTCTATTTCTTTCCATTATAGAATACCCTATAATTCCTTTAAAGAATAAATTTCACTCTTATTTCAATTTTTCCTACGTATAATATTTATTTAACTATATATATATGATTTCATTTCTACCTATAATTATTTTACTAAATAAATTCTTATCCAAAACATCGCAATAATTCATTTAAAATATTTATTCTTATTAACATAACCTATTAAATTTTATAAATATAGTTTATTCTCAAAACTATTATTTTCCATTATTCTTTTGGGAACTATAAATAAAATTCACTATAATGTGATTCACAAGGAACTTATAAAATCCATTATATTTTCATGGGTTTTTTCATTTCAATCATTGAAATATGTTCACTTTTTATGGGGAATGCATGATTTTGATTAGTTTATGATTTGAATTGTGGTATTTTAATTATATATCCTTCCAATTAATTAGAAAATGTGATATATCACATGATATTTTGTATACTATTTGTTAACATGGTTCTATATTTGTTCATAATTATGATGTTATGAATTGTGAATATATTTTATGCATGTGTATGATGAGATATTTAATAAAAAATAAATTTTTTATTTGACCATTATGTTATGATTCTTGATTATTATACATAAATCGCACCGCATGCATTCTTCCACTAATTTCATCATGCTTATGATGATGATCCCATTCTTATGATATGATTATAATGGTAATGATCACCCATGTACTAATGATTGAATTCTCTTACTCCATTCATGATATTCCTCTCCTTATTGGGATTTTATCCCGCCCTTACTCTTATGTATACCCTTGGGTGGTTATATGTACTAAGCAGAAAATGCGATATTTTAGGGTGAATATGAAGAAGGATTTAACAAATGTTTTTGTATTATTATGTATAAGAGATGTATGAACATTATTCCCCCAAGATATTAATTTAATATACTAGTGTTATGTTATTTATCTTAAAGGTGATCTAATAGCCATGCCTTAAAAAAATTTGGTCTAAAAAGAGTGGGATTTCATGAATATACGTAATAATTTTCACACTAATTATCAATTTAGGTGCCACATTCCTTCCTAATGACATGCCATTTTTTAGTAAAAAATTATATCTATAAAAGTATCACCCCTCTAACCAATAAAATGAGTCACTCACCACCACTCTTATCAACACACCATGGGGATTTGATCTCAACCAAATATTGATCAAATCAATTTCCAACACTATTTCACACATCCTAGATGTTTCAGCTTCCCCAAAATACCAATCCAAGGTTACTTAAGCTACTTTCCAATATACTAAATCCAAAGGAATAGGTAATGTTATTAACCAAGCTATTTAAATATTTTATTCCTTTAAATCCTACAAATATATTCCATAAAATATGAAATATTTTTATAAGTATCATAAATATATTTAAATATTTTTATGTTAATAAAATATCTAGTATAAATCTTCAACCCATTAATTAGAAAATTAAAACATTGCCCGTATTATTTGAACACTACTGCCTCTAAGGACAACGTATCTAATTTTTCATCATCACCTTCATGAGTGGTTATAGAAATTTTTTATGGTTATATGTGATTCTAATAAGATTATTATAACTTATTTCATTTTTTATAAAAAATTAATAATCATTAAACTAAATATAAAAAATATAGTTTGTAATGTTCGGTAAAACTGACTAGATGAACATTCCATTAAGATTTTACATTTATATTAAATAAACCATGATTATGATATAATTCTAAATTCAGGAATGACTAGAAAAAAAATATAATTTTAATTCTAGAGTTGTGGTATTATTTGATAGTAAATTCCATATACATTAAAAAATTGAATTAATAATTTAAAATTTAAAGGAATACATGTATTTAAGTGATTCTATTTTTGGAAAATAATAGTATATAAATTAAAAATATTATAGCAGATCAATAATGAGAAAAATGAATTCAATTCATTTCTAGAATCATGTTTCTATAAAAAAACATTATTATACATTAGTTTTACAAGAAAAAAAATAAAATAAGATCTAATGTATGAGGAATTTGTAATATAACTCTTTCCTTTTAAGATTATTGTCTTTTTTTCTCTATATTTTCAACATGATTATTCAAAATCCATTATATTTTTTTTCAATTATTTTCATTTTTTATTCTTTTGGTATGAAACATTTATATTTATTGGTATGACTCTTATACCACCAATAATTATTTTCAAAGTTATTTATTATTTTAAATATCTCAATGACTCATTTGGAATTGTTTCCTTTTATCACAATGACCCATTATCTATTTATAGAAAGACTAAATGACAGAAATAAAATTTTCATTCTTCATTTGTGTACATAAATGGTTTTGAATTGAAATACTATTTACAAAATCCTTATTAAAACCATTCATTTTCTTGGATTTATTTGATGTGTATGATATTTATGTGTTTACTTTCCATGTCCCAGGCATAATTAAGAGAATATTATGATTTCAAGGGAAGGCCTGGAATTATATATTCATCGAATGATTTTTTTAATTTGATATATCTCATAAGATTATGTGAATTATAAATGAATATAATGATATATTTGTTCACATTTTATGAAATAATTATATGTATAAAAAAAATACGTGTGAATGTAATTCTAGATTTTCTCATAACATATGTGTTGGATTTGGGGAAAATGTAATTATTTATTATTTTTATAAATATTCCATATTATAATCCCTTTTCAAATAATATTTTTTATAATTTTTATGATGGTCCTTTTCTTATTATATGATAATGATGATTATTATGCTCACCCATATACTTTTACATGCCTTTTATTCATTCTCTTTTATTATTCCAAATATGAGATTTTAGATCACCCTTTCTTTGAGGTATATCCTAAGGTGAATATAGAAACTATGGAATAAATTAAATCAAATATGGGGAATTTTTATAAGGAATTAAGTAATTTTTTTTAATTTTTATGTAACTAAGTTTTATGAACCTTATTTTCTATATATAATAATCCATTAAATTATGGAATGAGATTACTATTATGTAATTTATCTAAAAAGTGATGTAATAATCACATATGAATGTGGGGTAAATATAATAGAAAATCCTAAATTTTTTGTTAAGAATGGATGGCATGGTTTCCTTTTGATGAAATCAAAATCAAGATACTAACAAGTGAATGTAGGATCGGTCATAGATTTACCTAGGGGTAGTAACCCTGAAAAATATAGGTTGGGTATTAACTTGATCCTCACCCAAAAAGTGATCCTAAATACACACATATTTAGATACTCCTAATGGATATACTTTGATTAATCTCAAACACTTTATCAATCATTATTATTAATTTTAAAAAAATGTTAATATATGATTAGAGAATATAATAAGAATTATATTGTCTCTAGGTATGATCTCATGAAAATTTCAAGAGGGGTTGAATTTTAGTTTTTAAAACAAACTTATAATTTTTATCCTCCATATGTATTATGTTGATAATTTCTTTATATTAATGATAAAATTAAAGTTAAATATTAAAATAGTTTAAATAGTGGTAATATAAACTGTATAAAATATAGTGGGGACAATAGAAATAAAATGATCAGTATTTTAAAAATTACTAATGAAACTATTTCTATAGCCAATATTTAAACTATATTTACTACATCAAATTATACAAGGATTAAAATAATGGTTATTAAAAACTGAATATGAAAATAATTAAAAAACATTATAGGATAAATTTCAAAAAAAACATGAAGTATTGGTTTGATAACTATATACACATTTAAAAAGAAATTATTGAAACAAAAAATTTAAACCAAACGGAAATTTTATTTTGTAGACCATATCCAAGGTATCCCTGAATTTATAGCTATCATAATTCTATATTTCAATATCAAAAATGTCTCAACTGGACTTATTAATGGAATCTCTCTTCCATACACCAAATATTCTAAATCACTATCTTCATATCAATGAAACTAATTGATCCACATGATTTTTAAAAGAACTATTAAAATGAAAATACAAAGAGATTTATGAAAAACAACAAAATATATAAATCTCAGCATGAAAACACACAAATAGAAAACAATTACAATCATTTTAATCATTCTCAAAAAAATATATTTTAAAATGATTAAAAATGTCCAAAACATTTAGAATGAATTTCTATCCATACTTTTGATGTTTGTAATATGACTCTATTTATAGGTATCATTATAAAAAACTCCAACACTCAACTTTTTTAAATCTCAATGCAATTTCCAAGTATGTCAATAGTGACTTCTCCAAATAATGTAGAATATATGATATTTCTCTAGTAACCAATATGTTTAAATAACAACTTAAAATGTCCAAAAAAATGGATTTTCACCAACCTTATTTTGTCCTCCTGTATTTCAGTTACTAGGAATTCATTCTTCATAGACACAACCAGTTAAAAAACATAATTTAGAATATATTTATTTGAAGTGTATTTAAATTTACAAAATCAAAAAGTGTGTAATTTACTAACAAATATCCCTAAAAATAATCACCATGTTGGTTTGAACAAACTTAATATGGAAATTTAAAGTGTAAATTTAATTTTATATAATGATCCATTTGAAACTTAGTATTTTTAATTACCCTTTATTTTTTTATATCATTTTAGAATAAACTCATCAGTTATAATTTGATTAAAAGTATCCGAGAATTACTACCCCCTCACATGAAATACTCAACATTATGAATTTTAAGAACATATCCTCATATTGACTTAATTTAAAAAATTCTGAAAATAACTTTCACTATTTTCATATATTAATTTTCCTTTATGATTTAAAAAAAATATACATTAATTAAAGGAAGAAAAAAATGAAAAAATAAATATTGAAAATTAAAATCATAATTTTATATAATAAGAATTTATAAAGATGGTTATTTTTGGAATTTTCAGACCATTTATTTTAGTTATTCCTTGTAATTAAATAGATTTTTAGATCTTTTAAAAGTTATTTGACATGGTTTATGTGATAAAATTGTTTAACATCAAGTCTATTTCAAAAATTAATTCTATTTTATTGTATCTTCTAATAATGAGTTCATATATTGAACTTTATCTTCCCCACCAATAATTGGGATCTTATCAAGAGTCTAAAAATAATAGATGAAACATTTGTATATTATTAAAATTTATAATTCACTTCACTCACCATTGTTTCAATAGAGTGATTTAGGTTTATATAATGTTCTTACGATTTTTTAAAATAAAAGATTGAGCTTCAATTATTCCATTTTGATATTATTCTAAAAATATCTTCTTAAGGTACATATATTGAAAACAAAATCATCATAGAATAAGAAAAAATATGAATATTGATTGTGACTAAATATAATAAGATTTTTTATATTGGTTATTTATAAGGAAAAAATGTAAAAATACTTTTCATTTATTTATGAATGGTATAAAAGGTTTACATTAAAAATATGTATCAAAAATTCATTCAAATTAATTTTAATAATTAAATTTATAATTTATACATATGAACAATATATTATTTACAAAAAGTGAAATATCCCTTATAAAAAGTATTTCATGAAATTCAATAAAAATATTTTAACTTACCTAAGTTTAAAATATATACCATTGAAAAAACAATGTCAAAATTAAATCTCTATGAATTTGTCTTCCAATAATAAGGGATGATTTTCCAGTTTTGAGGTGGGGTTATGGAAATGTTTAGCTGAGACAGTATGATGATTCTCAATATTGTCAAATGAAATGACATAGTTATTTTTTTAGAATATATATGAATCAATGATGAAAATAAAGATTGAGTAAAATAAAAAACTAATGAATAGATGAAAAAAAGAAAATTGAGATGAAAAACATTAAAAACCAATAAAAATTTCAAAAATAGATAAAACACAGTATCAATTTTGAAAAGTTTTAATTATTAAAAAGATATATTAAAAAATAAGTTTATTTAATATCACTTTATGTTGATCCTTAAAAATTTATATTGCATGACTTTGAATCCATATGAAGTAAATGGTTTCTTAAAAAATCATAGTAATCATATTTTTTATGATAAGGTCAATAATTATATCTCATTCTTGTGTGTGATCCCTAAGGAAATGGTGTTTTATATATATGTTCTTTGTTGATAATTTTCTGAGGAAATACTTGTCACTATAATTATGATAAGTAATTTATGTTCAATTAAAACTAAAACCAAAATCCGTGAGTTTTATTTCTACCCACAATACTTTAGAATAATAACTTATAGAAGGTACACATTCAATATCATTAGTGGAAAGTAATATATAATACCTATTCTTGACTGAGAAAAACTAAATCCTCTCAAAATAAATTAAATATTTTTTAAGATTAAAATAAACTATGTTCTGAAGTTCATTTAATTCATTATGAATTGAATTTTACTGCTTTTAGGTATGATTCCTTTAGTTTTTCATGAAATCTCACTTATCGACATGCTAGAAACATATGATCTAGTTCAATTTTCAGAATATAAAATAATAATTTAATCATGATTGCATAAATTTTTTGATCTACCAATTTATTGGATTCATCACGATCTAATTTAACGGAAATATATATTGAAGTACGTATAGTTGATGCATTTTCAAATCAAAATAATTTTTTTAGATATTTAATATATTTATGTTGAGTTAAAATATTTCCTTTTGGTATTTGATAAATTTGAAAATAAATATACACATCATGTTCACCCATCATTCTCATTTAAAATTAACTTTTCATAATTTCAGAAAACTATCTAAATGAGTTTTTTTTGAGTTGAACCAAAAATAATTTTATCAAATTATATTTCAAAATGACAGTATCTTACAAATTTTCATTATAAAAATTGTTGAACAATAATATCCTTTAAAAAATATTTTAAACTTAATATTTATTACGTCTATCATACAAAAATATTGGGGTTTGTATAAGTACATATATTCTTTTAGTTTTTTTTTCAGAAATTGAGTATATTAATAACTAGGGTTTTGTTTAATGTAAAGATCCTATAAAACAAGTATATTAATGAAATATATTCTCACATCAATTTTACATAAAGTAAAATTTATATGAACTGAAATGTAATTTAGGATTTTGATAGATTTTATTCAATCTAGTAGTGAAAAATTATCTATATAACCTATCTCATCTTTTTGAAAATAGTTCTTAGCATCATTTCATTCATTATTTCAAATACTAGTTACATTATCATCAGATTTGATTATAAAATCCCATTTTTCTATAATTAATAAATGATCATTAGGATAGCGAACTAAGGTTGAAAAATGATTCCATTTAAATTGATTGAGCTCATATTACATAAACCTTAACCAAAATTAATCACCTAAGGAAACATCTATTATTTTAGGTTAAAATGTTGATAGAAAAAATGATGCCAAAATTTATTACAAAATGATCCTATAGTTTTAAATCGTCTACTTACATCCGCAATAATTTTATTGGTAGGACAATTTATTAAGATCAAATGGTTCTTAAATAAAGTGGAACATTCATCTTAAAATAATTCATGATTGGATTCATTTGAATTAATTTATGAATACAAAATATAGCATAATCTTACTTTATGGGGATTTACAATAGGAAAATTTGAATTAACATGTGGAAATATAATAGAATATTTTTTCAAAACAATATTCAAAAAATGAATTATTAGAGGGTTTATAAAAATAAAACGATACAATTCATCAAAAATTACATGAAACATTTACTTAAATCTTTTTTTCTTTTTTAAAAAACTATATAATCCTTACATGTTGTAAAATAACAAATTAAAATTACTTCATCAATTTTGGGGTAAAATTTATATAATTTTTATTTAGAATTTAGGAATAATACTATACACCAAAAAAAATTTAAGTGAAATTTTTTTTATTTATTTCAGTTTACAAATCATAAGAATTTTTATTAAGAAATGTTCTGAGAAAAACATGATATATAGAATAATAAGAACCACTCAAATATTATTACAAAAAAAATCTTGTAATAGAATATTCACTTAGAAATATTTGAGTAATTTCCCCAGTTATTATATTTCATTTTTGAAGAGTACTATTTTTTTGTGGTGTTATATGTGTAGAAAGATTATGAGTAATACTTTTTTTACTACAAATAGTTTAAAATACAGAGTTCAAAAAGTCACCACTATAATCACTTTGGATAGTTACCAATTTTAGGTTTTTATCATTATTAATATAATCATACTTAAATTTATCAGGATATTTTTATTTTCATATGAGAAAATATACCCATGTAAATATCACACGATCACTAACCAAGACCTAAACATAGTGTCTTCCCCTATTATTTTAGATTTTGTAGAATAAAATAAATCCTTATTTACTAAATGTAATGTTTTTAATTTGAGACTTACCTTTTATATTGAAATATAAAATAATGTTTATTTAAAATTTGAAAAGTATCACAGACTCTGGTTGAGTTAAACATATGTTTTGATAGATCCAATAATTGTTTTTGCACTTAAAAAAGTAAATTTCCATTGATTTATGTCTTATAAGTCATGTTTTTAAAATTTTTAATTCTTATTGACAAATAAAGTGAAATTATTTCATATACATTGAACTGTATACTAATCAGCTTCAAGATCACATGATATCTATCATCACATTATTGGATAATGGTGACAAGGTTATACTTGAGTTCTAAAACATATAAAAAAGATGAAATTATAGTTTTACAAGAAAATAAACATCATCAATTACAATTATTTCACCATGTGCATTATCTAAAAAATTGACTCATCCTCTATTTAAGCTTTTTAATTTCCTGATGTTGGACATGTCTCATGTCAGGTGTCAAGAAAAATCATAGACCACACACAATTTGTTTATGTTATGGGTACTAAACTACTACTTTTGGAATATATAATATATTTTCTTGGTACCAAAACATTATTTTATCCTACTATATTATCAAACAATATTTTAGTAATCCAAATATTCCAAATTATTTTATATTGTATATCTATAAGTTATTTTGAAATGAATTCCTTATAAACAGAAAAGGATTAAATTTTTTTTGAATAATAATGCTTACTCCAACCAGATCCTCTTTGAAATTTAGTAAAAATAGTTAACTCTTAGGTATAAAATAGTTTGAAAGAAAACCATGTTTATTAGATGTATAACCAATTCTTTTAGATGTTTTATAGAGAAAAATATGTCTACAAATTTTATTAAAAGTTTCATTAAAAGATGTAAAATTAGATAAAAATTCATCCAATCTAAAATCTTTATATTTAAGCTAAAGAACCAAATTTTTATTATCAAAATTAAGAAAATTAGATTTCTAATCAATGAAATTTTGGTAAAATAAATTCAGATTAACTATATTAAAAATGAATTATTTTTTGGGTCTAAATAATTTCACTGTTCTTAAATTTATTTAGTTAATTACATAATTCATTTGATACCTTTGATAAATTTTGATTCTAAAAGATTATATGTACACTTCAAATTATTATTTTCATTATTCATTAAAGTAACATATCTTTCCATTTCAGCTATAGTAGGTAAATATTCTTCATATTATGATGAATTGAATTTTTAAACTTATGATGGATTATCTTTTACATATTCTGGTGAATTTGAATAAAGATATTAAGAATTATAAGTGGATTTATAATCTGGAAATAAAATTTTCATGGATTCAGCAGTTACCTATTATTCATATATTTTTTTATATCCTCGCAATATTTTAATAGAATACAATTATCTTATGACAATCATTTCCTCTTCATTTTGATTAAAAATTATCATAGATTTTACTTTCACCAAAATTCCATGTTTTGAAAGATTTTAATATATTCTTTAAATCAAATTTATAATACATTATTGTTTTTCTATATTTCTTATACAATTTATAGAAATCTATAATAATATAAACTACCTTCATATATTCATATAATATCACAAATAGCGATTCCCTCTTATCAATATGTATTTCCTTTCATTCCAAATAGTATTTTAGAAATTTGTATTACTAAAAGTTTTATTCATTTATCTTGAAATTTGTAAAAGTTATTTGCCACTACTATATGAACAAATTTGATCTTAATTCTAACACTTTTTTTAAAACATGAGATTTTTAAACATTATTGCATGTTTAAAAGTGTCATAAGTCGGATTACCTAAAGTAGTATATAATTCTAAAACATTTTTATTATTCTCTTTCTAGAATCTCTCATTAGTATACTCTCATATTACATTATTTTACTGATCAATTCATCTAGAATCAACTTGGTTAAATTTTTAGTTCCATTGATAACATTTCTATTTTAGTCCCATTATTTCAACATTATATCAATAATGTTATCAGCAATTTAATCATAAGATAGCTCTTTCTCACCAAAGGAGTGTAGACTATTTAAAGAGTTCTTGATGAACTGATCCATTTGAGTAACCATTTCTTTAGGAAGAATATCAAATTCAAGATAATTCTCTCTAAACATAGCTTTCTTAGTTTCAAAAACATTGGATGTTCTAAAATGAGTTACTTATAACATCATCTAAATACCATTTATAGTTTCTAAAGATGATATCTAAAATATAGATTTAATTAATCAAGGAACTCAATAATATATTATGAACATTTGTATTTAACTAAAATTACTTATTTTCATCATTAGAAAATTAAATAATCTATTTTTCTATGACATTGTAGTTTTTATTCAAAAAAAACCATGTTTTCAACTCCTTTATTAATAATAAAGGACTTTATACGATCACACCAGTAATCATAATCATCTCTATAAAAACAGGTGGTCTTATCATATTTATGTTTTCCAATGTTCTAACAGGTATACCTTCCATCACAAAATTTATTTCCACTATGAACACATTTAGTATAAAGAAACATATATAAATATTATAAAATTAAAAATTAATTAATGACTAGATAATAGTGAATGTTAATATAAGTGAAAAATAAAATGAATGAGTTAATAGTTCTCATAACCAAGGTAATGATAGGTTCTGATGCTAAATATTCTCCCAAGGTATTATTGAATGGAAATTACAAGAGGGGTGGATTTTAGTTTTTAAAACATAATAATAATTTCCATAATCCACAATTTTCATGTTGATTGTTTATTTTTCATGACAAACCTAATCAGTAATTGGGGTCAAAAAAATTCATGTAGTAAGAAATAAATATATTTTTTAAATTTTCTAAGAATAAAATACATAAAATGATTGGTATTTTATAATTTTAAAATGAAAGTGTTAACATGGTGTAAATTTATACTATTGTAACTACATCAACTGAGACAAGAATTATCACAGATAAAATTATATATTTAATAAAAAAACAAATACAATTGAAGTTGATTAAAACATGGAGTATTAGAAATAAAACTAAATACTCCCATTAAAGGATATTATTAAAACAAAAAATTTAATAAAAAATTAATTTCAGATATAATGGATGGATATAAGGTATCCATGAAATTAAACCTATCACAAGATATCCATATTTTTATACCTATAAAATGGTATATCTTTTTATCCCTTGAAGTTCTTAACTGAACCTTTCAGTAAAAAATCTCTTATTCGCATTATAATTTACTAATTTCTATCTTCTTATCCTCTAAATCCATTCGTCCCAATGATCCATTAAATAACCAATACAATAGTAATACAAAGATCTTTTAAAAAATACCCATAATGAATATCTTTTAGTAATAAAAATTTCATAAATAAAAACAATTTAACCGATCATAGTATCAATAAGAAATAGTAAATTTAAAATATTTAAAATTATATGAAACTTTTAAAATGCTTGATCCTTCATATTTTTGTAAAATTGAAATGAGGCTTTATTTATGTTCATATATATAACAAAATCTAATGGTTTAATTAAAAAATCACGGAATCAGTTGTAACTATATTAAAAGTTAAATTGTATTCTTTCATTGAACATATATAGTTTCTACATCTAATGATGAGTATAATTAGTGCTTATAATGTTCCCATAAATCTAGTGATAGTAATCTATCAAGAACATTAATATTATTAGATTCTCGTTGACCGTATTAAGTCCTCTGATATTTGAGTTACCATAAATTCATTATTCATAGAAACAAAAAAATAGAAAAAAAACATAAGTTGTAACATATTCATTTGAAATGTATTGTGATTTAAAAAATAAATAAACCGATTCATTGACCCAAAAATATCCCCTGATAAAATAGATCAAGAATAATATATATGTAAACTAAAAAATTTATAACTTTGGGTATTCAATTGATTTATGAGTTATTCATTATTTATTCATGGTTTCAATTTTGTATGCCTATTAATTTAATGCTTCTCATCCCCAACTTTCATCTGTTTTATAAAATGGTTGGAACTAAGTGTAACCATTACAACAACCCATGTTATGGACAATGCAATAATTTTTTGAAAGGAATTCCTATTTTAGTGGGATATTGGGTGAAAAACCCCATGAAATTACTTAACCACCTATAAATGTTTATGGACTATAATTAAAACTATGTGGAATTTTCTAATTCACCTAATAAGTAGAAATTATTCATTTAGTCCTTTATATAAATATTACCACTAATATTTAGTGGACCTTATGATCCACATGCTGTAGAATAATGGTTCAACTCCATGGAAAATATATTTTTGATGATTAATTGTACCATTAATGAGAGGGTTACTCTAGAAATATTCTACTTAGAAGGAAAATAAAATTAATTTTGTAAATTGATAAAAATATGCGAGGAAGAAGGATGAAGTGGATGCAAGAAAATGTAAATGTTTTAAGAAGATATTTCCTAACTATTTTTTCCTAGAACTCTTCACTAAATAGAAGAGATAAAATTTATAGAACCTAAGAAAAAGAAGAGTGAATCTATTTTAAATGATGAAGTTAATTTAAAAATTATTTTAATGTATACCTCAGGTTTATTTATGAAAACACTTCTCTGAAAAGATTTATCTGTTCATGAATTTGTGTGTTATAAAGAATTTTAAATTTTTTCCCTCAATGATAAGATGAAATTTGGAGACTATTTCAATTGATATATGATATGAATAAAAGGTTAGAATTTATATTTAATGGATTAAAGGATAAATGTGTAATGTATATCCATCCATACATATATCAAAGATGTGGAAATAAGCACCATTTTAATTGAGACAAATTAATGGGAAACTGTTTCAATTATGGTTAAGAAGAAAATTAAACACTAGATTTTCTATGATGTGTGGAGAAATAGATCTGTATGATACAGTAATGGAATGCACAATCCATTATCCAATTCTTTAACTATACATAATTTGGGAACTTAGAACCCATTGCACTATTCATAGGGAAATTGAAGAAAATCGACATTTGTTACCACATAAAATGGGGGAGAAAGGGAAAATCTATACCATCACCACTAATGATGTGAAATTTGAAAATGAAGTCCTAAAAGTTACACACACTATTCCCTCTTGAATTGAATAACATTTATTTTCTTCCGATTGAACACATTCAATTATATCCCAAAAGACTTCTTGAACTGTTGAATAACTTCTCTGAAACATTGAAGTGGAGATATTAATGAAAGTAATTACTAGCATAATAATTTCAACCCAAGTATTAGAATCTTCTCCACTATTAATTTTTGGGAAGTTGTTTCCATCTAATATAATAATCCTCCCTCTAGTTTAATTTGACTATGTATTGGGAATGGATTATATACCATGATATATAGTTCACATAAACTATCTAGAGAAAGAACTATCATTCCATATTGTGAATCATGATACGATATTATACAAATTTAACAAAGAATATGAATCTCATTTGAAAAAAACCCTTGACAGTATGGGTGATGATACCAAATAGTAAAGAAAATCTCATTTAAATGTTTGAGTATATGTAAAGAATCTTCCCAAAATAAATTCTCGTTATAGGGGGATGCATCAATATATTACCTAAGGATTTTCTTGGACCTCACCCAGATAGATCCTTCTATAGAATTGGAAAAATGGGTTCATAATCACTAGTGCATCACTATGGGTAATAAAAGTGCTCTTTTTTAATAACAATGTTGGATCAATGTTTTGTGAATTGACTACTTCAAGATCAACAATATCACTATGATGAACAAGTATCCCTTACTGTGGATTGATGAATTGTTTGATAAACTTAACGGGGATACTTAATTCTCAATGATAGATATTTATTCATTATATAATCTGAAATTGGTTAGAAGAGAATATATCCAAAGCACAACCTTTTGTACCCAATATGGAAATATGAGTTTATAGTGACACCATTTGGAGTAACAAATTCCCCTGAAATATTTATGGATATGAAGAAAATGTATAATGGGAACCCTAGATAAATTTTTGGTGTTATTTATTAATGATATTATTATTTACCCTTAACGGAAGGCAAAAACTATAGAGTATATATATATTGTGCTGGAAACATTAATAAAGTAGAAATTATATTCAAAATTCAGAAAATGTAAATTTTATTTAAACTGTGTCACTTTAATTGGGAATGTGAACATGAGTGAATGAATTTCTATTAACGAACAAAAAGGGTGATTTTGAATTGCCTAGACCCACCAATGTCATAATGTTCTATAGTTTTATAGTAACTTATCATGATTGTCTATCCCATTAACTAAGATAACATGTAAAGTGATAAAGTGTGTCTAGATTGAATATTGTGAATAAAGCATTAATAAAATCAAGAAATGGATAATAACATCAAACATATTCACACTACCTATAAGTTTAGAATGTTTTTTAATATGTATCTATACTTTAATAAATTTATTAGATTGTATAACCATGAAAAATGATAAATCGATAGCTTAAACCTCAGGAAAATTAACGGTTCATGGAAAAAATATCCAACATATTATATTGGGTTAGTTACAATAATATTTAAATTGAATATTTTGGGGAACTACCATTATAGATAAAAGTGTGACACATTAATAATCAGAAGAGTTTATGATATATATTCACACACAAGGTGATAAACATGATCCAATAAATATGGTTATAATTAATCAAAGGATATGATTGATTTTTTCTGTGTAATATTTAAAAGGATAATAATGTATTTGATTATCTTAGAATAAAATATCCTACTACTCTATCCATGATGAGGATTTAAAATGATCATAACTTCATAGATATAAAAATTATGGATTTGGAAATAATAATGGTAGAGAAGACATTATACCTTTCCCAAATGGTTACCAAGTTTTTTGTCTAAGAAGAGATTTGAGATGCTCAAATGGATTATTTAAATATTTAAAACAATATGATGGAAGTAAAAAAATTGTATATTCACCAATTTGAAAATCAAAAAATATAGATTCATTTGGTTTGGAACTTGACTCTATATGTCATCATTAATAGAGATAAAGAAAGAGAAATTGGATGATGAAAATAGACTATATTTCTCCATTAATCCTATAAGTACTAATATGTACTAGGAAATTCGAGAGAACTTCTGTTTGGATAATATTAAATTGTATATTGGTGTGTACAACTCAATGTTCTTGGTATGCCTTAATGGTAAAATATAGAATTATAAGTCTAAAGGGATGATCCAACAATTACCCACTGTAAACATCTACAGAGACAATGTCACTGGTCTTCCAAATACATCCAAAGGAAACAATCTGATATGGGTGGATTTGGATAAACTAACCCATGTATCCCACTTTATTACTATTAGGAAAAATTTATCTCATAACTTCTAAGATCCCACATTTTTTTGAGTTACAAAATCTTTTACTTACCATAAATTATAATTTTAAAATTTTATTTATGAACTAATTTGAATTCAATTTGAGGTCATGGAGGTAATGGAGTTATTTTAGGATGATTATGAGCCCAGAACATAACTTTTGGTGTGAAACAGTCATGTCACATGGTTAGTAGAAACTTTTTGAGGAATTCCATACAGTTACTTCTAACCATGAAAGGTTAGACAATGAACATAGGCTGTATAGTTAAAAATCCATGTGACTTTATTTGCATGGTTGTGCAGGCATGTCTACAGTTTTGACAGTGGAATCAGACATAGTTATCACATAGTCTGTCAAACCACGTGATTAAACTATATGAAGTTCCATATTCTTACAAAAGGGCAAACATTTGGGGCATGGTTTGGACAACCGTGTGGCCAAACTATGTGTCCCCATATTTTAGGCGAGTTTGTGAAATCTAATTCATTTATTATTTAATTTCATAACCTAATTTCATATTTTTCCAACAGACAACGACCTCGCAATTTGGGAGCTCAACCTTATGATTAAAGTAGTATTTGATGGATTTTATCCCTCTGATATCAAAATTGAGCGTCATCCATCTCATTGGATCCACATTCGTGAGTAATCAATTACTTTGGTGTAATTACTCTTTCTTCTTAGTAAGTTTTGTTATATTTACATGCAATCTAATATGTGCTATTTTAGAATCCTTTTCTGCCTTTTAATTTTCTCCCGATATGAATTGAATCCGGAGATGATACTGGATGAGATACCCACTAAGAAACAATAGTAAGGGGTCACATTCTTTTCCATCAATTTCAAAGTGTTTATATATATATCATTATGCCATGCTACCAATTATTGGACCAACACCCTTCAATGAATTTTAATCCTATCTTAACATGAATAGGTGAGACCTATGAAATTAATGGGATTTTTAACTGTCATTTCAAGGCCATGAACCATTAATTTGAACCACCCCATATATGTGTTGTTTAATTAAATTATATTGAATGAATTTGGATACCTTTTAGGTGTTCCGGTTACCCCTTTCCCTGGGATATTTAATATTGAACTGCCAATTGATATTGATGAATTGAATTGTAATATGAATTTTGATATGAATTTTAAATTGAATTGATAATGAAAAGGTAATGGAATCCTTGTACTTAGACTATCGACTTTTATTGGTTGATTAACCATGAGTTTCCACTTATATCAATATTCCCATGTGAGTTAATTAGATGCTAATACTTAAATTCTTAGCTCCTAACATGACCCACCTTCTAAGGTAATTTTTAAATGAAATTTTCTTGGTGATGACCTTGACATGATTAATTTATTTGATTAAATGATGATGATGATTTTTATCTTCCTTGGGTGAAACATGTGTTTTTATATGAATTCCATTAATGGAATCATTTGGATTCTGACTTGCTTACATTGGACTGACACTTGGACTTCCTAATGGAATGCCAATGATAGAATCATGAGAGGGATTATTCACTATATACCCAAGTGATACTATGGAACCAAATTATTTCCAATGGATGGACTTCAATGGGTAGTTGATCATATATGACATGGGTTACACTTAAGCTCCCTTAAAGGTCCTCCATGGACAATCCTGAATAGATGTGATGTTATACCACACCCTGAGTGATACCAGTATTCCCATAAGGAATGCATAGGATAGTCTTGTAAGTTTTTGGTTTGTGATACACCTAGTGCGATACATGTATTCCAAATTAAGAATTCCAAGGATGATATTAGGTTTCAAAATGAACAATAAATGAAATTATTTATATGACATGTAAGCCAACCCAAAGCACAATATTGGACTCAGTAAGAGACTTATACAATATTGATGGAATAGTTAGGAATCACTATATCAAATACCTATATGTAGGATCTGGGATACATGAAAGTTCAATAGAGTTATTAATTAAATGAACATGATTAAAAAATTAGATAGGACAGACTACAATTTAGATACTTTACCAGCTAGGCCAAAGCATGTAGTAGAGGACGAGTGTCCATCAGAAACGAAACCTTTACCAGCTATTTACATTAAGTATATCCTTTACATATTTAATTAATTATTGCACACTATTATTATTTATTAACTAACTATATGAAACATGGATATAGTGTGGTTTCCTAATGGGATTATATCTCGCACCCTATTTGGTCCATCGATGGGTAGTCAAAAAAACTATATAGATGTAGGTATGGACAAGGTAAATTTCCATGCTATTGGTTCTTGATTGATATAGAGGAGAAGGGGAGATTTAGACTGAGTAGAATATCATGAAACAAGATGGATATTTTTTGGTATTTTTTATACTTTTGTTACATGTATTTTACACCTAGTATTTTCACCTGTTTTGGCTAATTTTTTAACACATGAACTGATCATTATATATATGATATTACTTTTGGAATTTTAATCCATTCTTACACTTTTTCTATTATATGATTGATTTAATGCTTGTTCTAATTATATGATATAGTATTTTCTATGTTATACACCATATTTATGAGGTCACAATCTCCCCACTGACACACCTAGTCCCTCACTGCTAGTCAACAGCCTCTGGCATTTGGGGAGATACGCTTGAGGCCAAGTGGCCAACCAGGCTTGGGGAACCTTTCAATGGAATCTGGGTTAGGGGCATTACAATGATGTATTAGAGAATTCTATTTTGATTTGATTTATTATTTTTTTACAATAGACATGAATAGGTAAGAATATGGATTTGGTAATGATCTGTTCTTGGTTATAGATAACCCACAATCAACAAAAATCCAAATTGCATCAAATAAAATTTTCATTTTTTCAATTTTGATTATTACTATTTATTTGATTCCAAAGTTGGGTGATGCACCTGAATTACGATGTAATTATTAATATTATTGTGGGTTTTATTTTGTTTCACCCCAATGAGATTATGGTATTCCATCTAATGCATTATTTTGGCACCTGTTAGAATTCATGTACCACACATTATGTCATGCCGTATAGGGTGAATTACTAAATTTATTTCTATTGTGATAGGTGTTGTGATTGATATACCTATTGTGTGATACATATTTGTGCATGCAATGATAAAACATGGTTTGTAATTAGAGTGAATGATGTACCTAAGTAGCGTTTTCTTGACTAGGCTACCATAGACAGCCTAACCAACCAATTGTTGCATGATGAGTTGGGTACAATGAGTCTCATGGAATGGAATGTGTTATGGTGTGAATTAGGTGGATGCCATATTTTGGTTCATGAGGTGTATTTGACCTTATGGATCTGAATTTAGAGAACCATTTGGTTCAATAATTTAAAATGAATTGTGATATAATGGGATTGAATATGATAATTAAATAAGAATATAATGAAAATTTAACTTCTTACAGAGGAGAACATGACCCTAACCCAACATTAGTAGTTGGTGGTAGGTAGTATCTCTTTATTTAATTTAATCTTCAAATTTATTAGACATTAATCAAGGATGATGTAGATGGGTGTGTTTATCTAGGGGAGCCCTTATACCTATCCTACTTCGATATCTATTCTTTTACCTGCAATCTTTGATATCATTTTTGATTTGAGGTGTTTTCTGGGAATTTTTTGAGGCATGCCACCACGATGGCCTCCAGTCATATGATAAGATGGTGGAGACAACCACACTCTAGAGGTGGAGGTACATGAGATACTAGTGGATCCTCCTTAAGTTCCAGCTACAACCCCAAGAGTAGTACTAAACAAAAGTGTTGAGGCACAATTCTTTAAAGGCTTTATGTGATTCATGAAGAGCATTTAGGGAGCACCACGACCTACCCTGACTATGGAAGTGTTGACACGTGTGTTCCATCATTAGCATATGGTTAGGTCTTTAGGGGATGGTGAAACATAATTTTCATACTCATGGATAGATTCCATGTTATCTATCTTTAAGAATATTGAAATTCCTATCAATATAAGGGAGAACATCGCTATTTATATGTTGTTTGATTCCGCTAAGAGATGGTGGGATGTCATCACTTAGAAAGATCATAATTAGGAGATGGATTAGATGGATTTTCATATTTCATTTTATTATTATGTCTATCCCGGGATGTTGAGGGCTGATAGATCCCCAGAGTCTATGCACTTGGAGAAAGGTTTGTTATCAGTTATGGATTATTCAGCGCATTTTACAGAGCTCCAGTGCTTTATACCTATTCTAATGGCTGATAAGTTATATAGAGCCTAGTGATTCAAGGATGGTATTAGGTACAACATCCAATCACAAGTAAGTTCCTTTAAGATGACTACCATTTCTACCATAGTGTATCAGGATCTTGTCATAGAGCATAACTGTGAGAGGCTAGGGGTGCGAGTTAGGGTGGTTCGAAATCAAGATATAGTACTGCATCAACCGGTAATAGGATGCATCATCTAGATCTTCCATGTGGTGAAATTAGTATCTACAGAACATACTTAGGTAGCCACGTGAGGTGGAACTAGTGTGGTAGACCATGCCATATGAGACCTCAATGCATGAGAGACCTAATCGAGTGATGATCCTATGACAAGATCGATCATCTACAATGATTTTGTAGAACTATTCCTCTAAAATCCAATGGGATATGGTCTTCACTGAATGCATATTTAGGATTGAGGTCAGTAGATTCTAATCTGGTAGGGAGTTAGAGTATATCCATCCACTCAGGCTGAGGTGGTGGTAATGGTTGTGGGAGTCAGACCCTAAATTTTCCGTGATAATAGAGTGGATCTACCCCGGGTAGCCAGGCTGTATCATAGGGTTGTGGACTAGACTAGATATATGCAGAGCCACCAACCCCTAAGGAGAAGAATACTTTACCATATACTGTGAGAGGTACTATTCTTGTAGCCTCTAATTTAGTATCCTCTATTTTAAATACCAGCAATTATTATAGCATTATATGTATACCCGTTGTGGAGATCCCTGAGCTCAACTTGTAGTGTTCAGATGGATTAATAATGTCTTATAATTCATTTGGGATTAGAACATAGTATATAAATTAGTGTATAAATTTACCCCATGATATTTATGGGTTTCACTTCATATGTTACCTCTTTGCCCTTGTGATGGCATGTTTTGACATCATTCTTGGGATGGACTGATTTGTATCCTTTTATGATATTGTTGATTGTTATTTCTAAAGTGAGACCTTTACATAATAACAAGGATTAGAGTTTATTTAAAGGAGAAAATGGGATGTATAGGCAAGTTGAGCTGCATCCAAGCATCATGGGTAGGGAGCATGAAAACCCATATTGTGAGTTTATTTCTAGATGATTAGGGAACACATCAGTTTTACTTTCCTCTAGTGGTTGAAAATTTAAGGGATGTCCTCTTGAAAGAATTTTTAGGTTTACCAGGAGTGATAGAGGTTGATTTAAATATCTATATAGTGATAGGAGCTTTACTGGTATCCATTCCTCCTTTGAGGATGGATACTATTGAGATATATGAGCTCAAGAGGTAGCTAGAGAACTTAGGGGAAAGGGGGTTTAACTTACACAAAATTTCTCCATGTGTTTTTCCAAAATTTTTTACTAAAAAGGATGATGATACCCTTAGGTTATTCATACATTATCTTAAATTGAACTAACTAATAGTTAATAACTGATATCCTCTACCATGAATAAATGGACTTTTTTATCAGATCTGAGGTGCTCAATTATTCTTGAAAATTGATTTGGGATCTAGTTATCATCGGGTGTGTGTTATACCATAAGGCAAAGATCTCACATTGTTTCATAGAATGTTTTTTCTCTATGAGTATTTGGTTAGGTTGTTGGGTCTCACGAACGTTCTTTCCTTCTTCAAGGTACTGATGAATCGACTCTTCCATCCATATCATGATTCTTTTGTTGTGGTATTCATGGATAATATCATGGTTTATTTTCACAATAAAAACAATAAGGCCAAACATCTTGAGATCATATTTAATACAGTGAGAGGGAACCAATTATATGTTATTCTTACAAAGATCCACTTATGTATCGATTAGATTTAGTTCCTAGGTCACATCATCTCAAAGACAGGAGTATCTGTTGACCAAGATAATTTGAGAACTATATTTTCTATTGAGCGTCCTAGAAGTATCTTTGAGGTTTGGAGTTTGTTATGGATAGAAAGATATTATAGGCATTTCATAAAAGACTTATTGTGATTAGAATTTCAAATTGCGAGGTTGACTATAAAGGGTGTGATGTTTATATGGTTAGATTCATGAGATTAATACTCTTAGGATCTAAAAGTGAGACTAACTCCAACACCGATTTTGAGTTTTACAGATCTACGAAGGTGTTACATTTTTTACTATGATTCATCAGGTATTGACATTGGATAATTCCTTATATAGCGGGATAGAGTCATGTCATATGTGTAATGGGAGTTGAGCCCACACAAGAGGAAATACCAAAAACAAGAACTTAAGTTAAATGAAGTTGTTCGTGAATTAATATGTTAGAGACATTACTTACTTGGAGAGTGAATTTTTCTATCCACCGACAATAACATCATAAAATTTAATATGTACACAGTGTTATATGTATCTAAGGAAATATAGGTGGGTTGAATAGCTATATTTTTTACCTCAAGCTTGCCTATATGCCTGGTAAATGCAATGCATTGGTTGATGAACTCTCTAGAAGGACCCATATATAAGATGTTTAGTTGGATAGTAGTGAGTGTAAGCTCATGGATTTAATCTCTAATATTAACTTGGAGTTGTATGACTATTTGGGAAAGAACTTTCTATAAATTATAGCTTTTACATCAACCCTTATAATAGAGTGAGGATGAGGCATCTATCATATTCTAAGTTTATAGTCCCACATGATAGTGTAAAAGGTGAGGACCCTCCATTTTTTTGGACTGTATGTGCGGATGAGATTTTGTGCGTACATGGTCACGTGTGGGTTTTAGTAAACAAGAACGAGGAGATGATTAGAGACATTCCTACTTTAACATGGACATTGAACCTCGTCATCACTAAAATTTATCGATATTTACATCGCCAATACCGGTGGTCATGTATGAAAAGTGATTTAGATGTTTTTGTCATGAGATGTTCCACCTATTAGTAAGTGAAGGAAAAACACCAATAACCAAATAAGATTTTACACAAATTACTCATTCCTGAGTTTAAGTTTAATTATGTTACAATGGATTTCATGACAGGTTTACTGAGACTTCTAGAAGAAAATGATTTCATATGGGTTGTTATTGACAAGATCAAAATGGTATCTCATTTCTTACCTATAAATAAGAAGTTTTTAGAAGATGATGTTGGAAGGTTTTATATCCATGAGAGAGTATGACTTCAAGAGGCCCCAAATACTATCATTTTAGATAGGGAACCTTTGGTTGTTTCATAGTTTTAAAAATATCAACAGAGGGTTTTAGCCACATAGGAGCTTCGGAGCACAATATACCACCCCCAGACCAATGTCCAGTCAAATCACAATATATAGGTGCTTTAGGACATGTTGCAAGAATGCGTACTAGATTTTAGGGGATCATGGGAGAGGAATATAACCCTAGTTGAATTCAACTATAATAATATCTTTAAAGATACTAATCAAAGAACACATTATTAGTCTTTTTATGGTAGGCCATTCCAATAAAACATGTCTTGGTTATTGGAAGGTGAGGCTTCGATATTTGGACCTTTTCTTATTAAGGATATGATAGAACATATTCAATTGATTTAAAAGTAGATTTCTATTACATAGTATCAACCTAAATCTTACATAGATCACCATTGATGACCTCTAGAGTTTGAGGTTAGGGGTCATGTCTTTTAACATGTTTCACTAAAGCTGGGACTAATTAGATTAGGAGACATGGTAAAATTTTAACCGGATATGTCAAGATATTAAAGATTTAGGAGAGAGTGGGGTCGGTAGACTATCGGTTACAGTTACCTCAGATATACATGGAAATGCATGATATATTCCATGTATCTCAGATACACCACTATCTTTCAAACTCATCTCATGGATTTCATCCTAAGGAGTTTAATTTATATGTTTATTTATCCTTTTTGGACCATCATATTGGTATTTTAGATTATAACAAAAAGGTTCTCTAAGGTCGGTCAGCTCCTCTACTAAAAGTGCTCTAGCAGCCTGAATTAGTAAAACTATATTATAAAATAGTGTAATGTGCCTCTTTTCTATAGTAAAGGGAACACAATTTGGACAACCATATGACCAAACTGTGCGGCCCAATATTTTGGGTGAATTTAAAAAATCTATCTCATTTAATCCTTTATTTAAAACATAATTTCTTATTTATCCTATAAAAAGAAGCCTCACCATCTGGGAGCTCACTGTGATGCCAACAGTAGGATATTTGGGATCTTCTTCATCTGATATCGGAATCGAGTTCTATCAATATCATTGGATCCAAATAGGTGACTAATCAAATCCTTTTGTGTATTTCCTTATTAATTTTGGTATCCAGTACACTATTTAGGTGAAAGATAATATTTCATATTTTTAAGTGTTTATATATATTCCATTGTTCTATTCACTGAATTTTCAGAGTGACACCATTGAATGAATTTTAACCCTTGTTTAAAATGAATTGGTGAGAACTGTGAAATTAATGAGACCGTTGATAATTATTTAAAGGCCATGAAACATGAATTGGAACCACAATATTGGTGTGTCGTTTAATTATATGACATTGAATGAATTTGGATACCTTTGAGTTTTTCTAGTTACCCATTTCAATGGGATGTTTAATATTTAATTTTCTATTGAAATTGACGAATTGAATTATAAGTTGAATTATGATAAGAATTGTAAATTGAATTGATAATGAAACGTGAAGGGAATCCATATCCCTAGAATATTTCCTTGTATTGGTGGATTAAGCATGAAATTCCCCATATATTGATATTCCCATGTGACATAAATAGATGATAAGAATTCTATGATTAGCCCATGACTTGTTTCACCTTATGAGGTGAGTTTTAAATGATATTTTCTTGGTGATGACCTTTCCATGATTTGTTGATTTGATAAAATAATTATGGTAATTGTTATCTTCCTTGGGTGACACATGGGTTCTTATAAAAATTCCATGGATGGACTCATTTGGATTCTACCTTTCTTACTCCTAAGTGAGATTTGGACTCCATAATGGACTACCAATGATGGACTCGTGGGAGGAATGATTCACTATATGCCTGAGTGATACTTAGACTACTTATAGTTTACTAAAGAAAATACCAAAGGGGAAGTTGATCATATATTCCATGATTGACACTTTGACTCCCTTAGTGGACTTTAAAGGATGGGAACGAATGGAAGTGATGTTATAACACACCTAGAGTTACACAAAGATTCTTATGAGGAAATAATAGTATAGGCTAGTAAAGTGTTGGTTCATTATACACCTGGAGTGATACCTAGATTCAAAATTAAGAATTCCAAGGATGGGACCAGGTTCATAAATGAATAATAAATGAAATGAATTATATGAACTATCTTCCAAGACAAAACACGTGCTTGGATTTGTTCGGAGCCTTATACTATATTGATGGTCTGGTTAGGCATCTCTCTATAACATTCCTATTCAGGGGATTCTGAGCTACATGTTAGGTCCCAAGACATAGTAATTAAATGATATTTATTAACTAAATTAACTGGATTAAAAAATGAGATATGAATAACAATAATTCAATGACTTTACCAACTAGGTTGAAGCAGGTTGTAGAGTTTGGGTGTCCACGGGAACTCAAACCCTTACAAGTATTTACTTTTAGTATCTTCATTACATATTCTATTACTGCCTACACACTATTATTAAATATTCACTAACTGGATGGAAAATGAACATTGTGTGGTTTCCTACTAGGATTATATATCACACTCTGTTCATTTAGCTGATAGGTACCCGAACATATTCTATTGATTTAGGTATATAAAAGGTAAAGTACCCTGTTATAAGTTCTTGATTTCTTATTAGGAGTAGAGGATCATAAGACCATGTTGAGGCTTGTGATACTAGATGTATTCTTTTTTGTATTTTTTTACTTTTTATGTCTATTTTACGCCTGATATGTATACTTATTTTGGCTATTTTATAGACACATGACATGATAATTGTATATATGAGATTACTTTTGGAATTTTAATCTATTTTAGAAGGTTGTATATTGTCTGACTGATTTACTACTTCTACTACATAGTTGATATAGTATTTCTATTATTCTACACTCTGGTAATGAGGGAATAGTCTCCCTACCAAAAAACCTAGTCCCTCAATACTATTAGATAGCATATGACATTTTGGGAGATGCACTTAAGGACAGGTTCGCTACCTGGCTTGGGGAACCTTTCAATGGAATCTGGGTCTAGGATGTTACATGACAAATCTTCTATGATATATATAAAGGATTTTTTCAGCAATATATAGAACCCATTTTGATCTCATCTGATCAAGATCTAAATTTTCCTTCATATTCTAGAGGACTCTTCAACATTCCTTAAATAATCATTTAAACATCAGTATGGACCATCACCCCCAAACAGATGGTTTGTCCAAAATATATATTCATACTCTTAATGAAACTATAAGATATTATTTAAAGGAATCGAAAGTCGTATGAAGCTTTATATGGGAAGTGATGTATGACTAATACATGTTGGTATTTGGTTTGTGAATGAAATATGTATAGACTATATATTGTGTAGAAAATTGAAGAGAAGTTCCAAGAAATTCAAAAAACACATGGAATATATTTATTATTGATAAAGGAGTTACAATGTTTATTGATGCGAATCAGAGTTTGAAGTTATAAACAGCATGTTCCTTTGAGTATCACCCATAAATATTTTCTTGAGGTTTATAAAAAATTTAATGTCCATCCCTTGGTATATTAACAACTTTGATATCCTTGATGACATAAGAGTTTTTTCCAATCAACTAACACTTCTAGAAAACCAAGCTCATGAACATGATTTGTTTCATGAATCTTTATTGAGAAAGTAAACACCCAATACCACCCATATAATAAACATAGAAGTGGTATTGTTAGAGCATGATGTATATTTCAAGGATTATTTTGGGATTAACGTGGACTGTAGATACAATGTACTAATCTACAACTAATCCCACCATGTTAATGTAATTTAGTGGAACAATAAGTATAAAGTGGAAAAAATAGAGACATGAGAATATAATGAAACAAAAAAACCCTTATCTATTCCCAAATGAGGATATGATTTGAAATTTTAAGGAAAAATTTTATAATGGGGGAAGAATGTAACGAACTATAATTTTATAAATTGGTTTTTCCTGTCCAAAAATATATGTTCATCATATATATGAATAGAGAAAAATTTACATGTACTTCATTACAAAGCATTATATCAAATGACAATTAAATAATAATGTTATAAATAATAAAACCAATGTTTAAAGAAAAGAAAAGATAATGAAAGTTTTAGAAAACATTTATTTTTATTTTTTAGAAATAAATTTTATGATTAATTTGAAATCATGAAATAGTTGTTTTTTCACAAAATAGTGTTAGATATTTAAAAAAGGATAATATATTTATATGTAATTATATGTAATTTTGAAAGGCATAATAATTTTTTTAAGTCATAAAAATTAGTATCTTCTGATAAATAAGTATTTTTACTTCAAAAAATAATTTATAATATTTATAAAATTATTTTATAAATACAAAAATAATTTTTAGAATCATAACATTTAATTTATCTATAGAGAAATTTTTTTATTTTACATAAAAAGATGATTTTCATTGAATAATAAAAATATTGTTTTGGTTAATTACATTAGTTTTAATTTTTTAATTCCTTTGGAAATTTAATTTAATAAAATAGATCCCATATTTATAATTATCATGTTAAATGTTAGGAAATAAGATTAATTTAATTTTAAAGCATAAAAAAATGTTTCCAAGGTAAAAATCAGTCACCATGGTAAATTTTAAATTGTGGTAAAAATATTTAATCAAGATGTAAGTTAATAAAAATCACAAAAACATAATTAAATGGGTGGGTAAGGTATTTCATGAAATTAAATAATATATTTCAAATTTAAAATAAATTTAGTTATCTCATTCCATGATAATGATATATCTTTTTTATGAAATTACATTTAAAAAATTTTCACTCCATTAACCTATAAAAGGATCCCTTAACCATCACTATTCTCTACACAACATGATCCAGTCATATTAACTATTTTATTTATAAATGTCACCCCAAAACACTTTCCAACATCCCTGTGGTTTTGTAATCACCAAAAGACCAATATAATGTTCATTATGTAGTAGTCTAAAAGAGGACATATAAAGGGAGGGGTAATGTTCTTAACTGAGACCATATAATATTTTATTCATTAACCTACTCTAAATATATTACTTAAAAGATTAAATAGTTACATGAGTATCATAAAAATACAAAATTTTTATTATTTTAATTAAATATACCCTACATAACTTCCTCCCATTCATTAGGAAATGAAAATATCATCTATATTGTATACATATTACCACATCTATGGATGATGTGTTTCCTTTTTCTTAACCACATCTACAGATGGTTACAAAAAAAATTTATTGCTTAATATAATTCTAATGAGAACTTTATTTATTATTTCATTTTTTATAATGTATGAATAATCATTAACATAAATATGACTAGTCTAGTATATTATGGTCGGTAAAACCACCTATATGAACATATCATTAAAAATAACATTTATATTCAGTGAAACATGACTATAAGACAATTTAAACTTTGGTAATGACATAAAAATAATTTAATTATACTTATGTATTTTTGGTTTTACAAGAATAAAACTTTCATAATAATTAAAAAAAGAAACAAAACTAGATAATTTAAAAGTAAACTTGTCCCCAAGCCATTCTATTTTCAGACGAAATAATAGTAAAAAAATTCCCAAGAATATATTTGATGAATAATGAAAAAGGGAAGGTTATTTACCACTAGATACATGTTTTAATAAATATAATATTGATTTATGGGATGTTTAAAGAAAATAAAACAATACATGATCGATGGAAAGGGGATTGTTGAACCCAACTCTTTCCTTTTATTAATTCTTCACTATTTTGGATTTATTTTAAATATAATTATTAAAAATTCATTTTAAATGTATTTAACACTTATATACCTTTGTTATTATTAGTATAGGAATGATTTTAAAACATTGATATGAATCTTATTCCACATATAATGATTTTCCATGGAATTTATTTCTTAAAAGATCCCAATGAATCCTCTCGATCTGCTAGATCCTCTCCTAATGACCCATGATCTATTTAGGCCAATATGTAACATCCAAAAAAACTATTTTTTATTTTTATTTCAGGTGAATCAAAGGTTATTCAATGAAACATTATTTATGAAATGTAAATAAAACACATTCATTTTCATCAGTTTATTTCATATTTATTATTGTTCTTTGTTTTGATACAACATGGCTTCCACAATTATGATAATATATTGATGAAATACGTGGAAATAATACTAAATATCCCAAAAATAAATTTGGTCATGTTATATATCTCATACGATTATGTGAATTATTCATGAACATAATTCTAGCTTTGTTCACATTTTATGAAACAAGTATTGGTATACAAATGACATGTGTGATATTTATATTAACTTTGTTCACAAATTTTTATTGGATTTAAAAAAAAATGTATTGATGTTTCATTATTATGAATAATACACATCCCATAAAATTTCAAATGAGTACCTTATATTTTTTATAATGAGCCTTTTTTTTATAATATGATGATGATCATCATGATAAACCATGTTCCATATCATTCTATGCCACATGTTCCTTTCCTTTTAGTCCTCCCCTCTCTATGATGTTATCTCATCCTCTATTTGTTGTATATCCTCTAGTGGATAAATTAATTGAGAAGTAAATAAAACCAAATAGGAGGAATTATTTTAAGTAAGTAAACAAAGTTTAATATTTGGTCTATAATTGAGTTGAACAAACCTTATCTTTTATAGATAATAAATCTTTTGAATTTTTGAATGAGACAATTATTATGTTTTTTATCTTTAAAATCATTTAATAATCACATATTAAAGAGTCCTGTCATTATTATTATGTTTATAATGAACTAAGTCGTGATAATGGTGTGCATTAATTTTCTATCTATGAATGTGAAAAATAATTACCTTGGTATCTTGTTATCTAAATTAATGGTAATTTTTAACACATTCCACAAGATTTGTGAATATTTTGGTATAATTTGCAACACCTCAATATTCCATCACATAACATTAGATAATTTCATTATGAAAATGAATAAATTTTGATTAAAAATAATGAAATTTTGTATATTTTTTCATCTTTAACCATGTTAATATATCATAGGTAGAATTATACAATAAAAGTAAAGATATCATGATGAAATATTTAATCTATTTACCTTGATTAATCCTATAGATAGAAAATTTTATTTCTACATATGTTTATCCGTCATTCCTTTTAGTAGAAACTAGGAGAATCCTTTCTTAAATGAAGTACTAGGAGATTATCTATTTATTAGAGTCCATAGAAAACATTCACATCATGGAGGTTATTATTAATTTTACTATGTTGATAAAATTTCACATGATTCTTCACTCTTTTTCAATTCTAGAATTTTTTGTATTATTTAATGCACTTTTTTACAGATATCGACTATATACATAGAGTTTGAATATTTTATTATTAGTACTACACAATAAATTTCCTTCACCCAATATATTTAGATCAATTAAGATTTATAATATGATAATGATATTATCTTACAATAGGTGAATTATATCAATAATCCATAATTCACCTTACAGTAATTTTATATAAAATTAAATTATTATATTTCATTCCATAATAACAAGTATAATTTTTTAGTTACATTATTATCCCATCATATATTTTTAAGCTATAGTTATCATGTATTTCTCCTTTTACTGAATTCTATAAGGTGGAAATAACATTGACTAGATTATATATTAGAGAGGAACTGAAGGGAATTACATATCTCATTTGACATATAACTAACACATATGATGATTATACATATACACTAGATAATATTACATGTAGTTACTAATTAAATCATTATTATTTTCTTATTGAAACATTTCCTGGAATAATTTTGAGTTTATATATATGCCAAGGTGGTGGCTTATAGTGAGAAAATATTTGGAAATTCTAGTTTTGGTAGATCTTTGATAAATTTAAGGTGTAGCTCTTTTCTAAATACTTCTATAAGGACTTCTTCATCATACTTCATTTTGTATAGTCATGAAACTATGCATATGTTCCTATTTTCCAAAGATGGGAGGCATGTCACTATTGGGATCATGATGATAAAACCTTGATTTGAATGAGTGCATGAGATTTTAAAACATCCCTATGAGGAGTTATTTTCAATGTTATGGACACACTCATATATTTAATACATTATCTTGAATCTCATTATTGTTTCCATATTCAAGAGGGAATAAATTAATTACATCACTTTCAACCTTTACTAGGTGAACACATTCATTTGAAGATGATGAGTTTATTAATACTATTAGGAATATTTTCATTATTTCTTTTGTCATCCTCTTGGTAGGCCATGGAGTTATCTTTTTATTATCACACAAGAGAAGAATATGAGTCTACATTTTTTATATATGGGGTTGGTTATTTTATATTCCATAATCAATGCTAAGAGGGAATCTTGGGATCTTCATATAAGTAATTCTAGGGTCATTGAATAAGGTATCCCATGCCCTTTTAATATGACATCTTGTGATAATCACACAAGGCATCCTAGGATCACCACTTGAGGCACCTCAGGCTCATAAACAAAGTCTCTATATACTAATCTCATGATGAATCTTATACTTTTCACCCATGTAAACATAGGATCATCTGCTAAGGTTCTCTAGGTTCATCGCCTAAGGCTCACTATTATCATAACATAAGGAAGGATGTGTTTTTGATGCATTAGGTGGGGGGTCGTCATATTCTCATTACAAAGAGAATCTTTCGATTATCATATAAGAAAATGTGGGGTTATAATGTATTGAACATAAACTATTGGTGGATATTTTTATACTCATTTTGTAAGGGAGGCCATAGTTTTGATTCTAATAAGGATGATCATGGTTTGAAGTATAAAGGGGACTGATCCTCACATATTGGCCACATCAGGGGATGTATAGATTAACATGAATTATAGAAGAATATTAATTCACTCATCATTGAAGGGAAGAAATTATTTTACATTCAATAGGTATGTATCCTAAAACACTCAATATTTAAGGTCTTCTATAATTTATATTCCATTGGAGACACTCTTGAAGGATTACTGGTTATCCTAGAAGGTATGGGTTTTGTTATCTCTCGAAGGAAAACATGAGATTCAAATGTTGTTTGGGTATTAGTGTTGAACCAAAAATTGGATCACCACATATCATTATAGTTTAAGAATGAAAACCTATAATAATATAGAAAACATATTATTGGCCGGAGATCGACTACACTAAGACTCAAGAGGGGGTGAATTACTATTTTTGAAATTTTATTCTCTTCAAAAACAACCCCTTTAATGAAAATATTAATATTGATCATTTCTTAATAAAATAATGTGGTGAAAATTAAATCTCAAACAAAAATATATTAGACACAAATATTTATAATGGTTTGGGGAATAGAAATACCCTAGTATATTTCACCAACACTCAACACTAAGAGCATCATGATTTTTAATAGACTCGGCCTTTTGTTTTGAACTTTCAATCCTTTTCTTGGGGACTGAATGACTAAGTCTAAGTAATGAAAACTTGGTACCCCAGTAGTATTATCTTTCAACAACGATCTAATAAGGCTTTACAAACAATAGACATTGAGGTTCTTTTACCAAGAACCATCACAATGAGAAAGAGAATAAACATAGTCTGTATAAATGAGGATCATATAGTAAGATAAAACTAATATTAGAGAAAATATATCTAGGATAGATGATAAGAATAAAACACATATCAAGGATATTATTCTAAAATGAGATTAATGATGATCAAGATATCACTATTATTGATCTTGAAGATTCATCTACTTTTCAAGTAAAACAAAGTAGTTCACAATGAGCTTTGAGTGTGAATTCTTATATGAGAGTGTAAGAGCTTATGTTTTCCTCAATATATATATTTTACACACATATATCACACCATAAAATCATTAAATACTTTTATTTTAAACACACATCCTAAAATCTATAAAATATGGGGTTATAGTTTTAAATCCCATACACACTTTTCAAGGAAATACATTATATATAGTACTGACCATTGAATTATCCTTCTACTTGTTTCTTTAATCAGTACATTCATATAATTATAATATTTTTTCCATAAATAGGTAATCCAAAATTTAATAAATGCATATAAGAATTAATTTTTACTTAATTTAAACCATGGTAATAAATAACAGGTTGCAGAATGATGAATCGAGTTATAGATCACCGCATAGTATATTTCAGTAGACATGAATTCATGTAGCTAAATTTATTTATGTATCCATTCTTCACATAGATGATTTATCCACATATCCTAATTTTTATAGGCCTTTTCCACATAGATTATTTTCTTAACATAGGTTTTTTACTCACATTTAAAAATTTTGATGTAGCTTAATTGAGAAAGGTAGCTATTTGAAGCCACGTAGAATATTACCCCTTGTATACAAACCACATATATAATTACTCTACATAACGGATTCATGTAGTCAATTTATTACATCAGTGATTCATCTATGTAGGTGATTTCCATGCAACAAATTTCTTGATGTATCTATTTCACTTAAAAATTTACTTCATGTATATGATTTCTCACATACCACTTTCTCCATGCAGCTAAATTTATCATGTAGTTGAATATCTATACTTTTGAAATATTCTGAAAATGTCTATAAATTTTCAATTTAAGAGTGAATGACTTTATTAATAATAAAAAATGATGAAAATACTTATTAGATAAAAAATTAGTAACATTTAAAGATTATTTGATTCTATTAAAAAATAATGTACATGGGATATATTGTAACAAAATTAGTAGGAAAAAAATATCCCACTTTTTTATTATTAAAAACCTATAAGATGTTAGACATGAAATGTTTAAAATGTATTTATACAATTTTTAGAGAGATAAATAATGTAGATTTTTTTTAAATGACATGTCTACCCTTATCTTCTCTCCCTTAATTAGACAAATCTACCCATTTTATTACATGAGGAATTATAACCCTTTTTTCATTAAAAATTAAATTAATAGAGAGGAAAATAAAATTTAATTTACCACTTATAGTGTAAAAATAGTTAATTATAGTGATGAGAATAAATTTTAAATTATGAAAAAAATGGAATACATTAATATAAATAATGATATTAAATAATATTAAATGAAAAAAATCACTAAGAAAATAATAATAAATCAATAAGGATAAATTTCATTAATTTTCCATATGTGAAAAAACTAACATGAAATCAATATCCACAAAAGTATTTATAAAAAATGCTAGTTAGAATACCCATGATTATGGATAAGGTAAAACTGACAATGTGGTTTGGGTGTTAGTAACTTGAAAGCATGGGAGGTTCTATAAGAAGTAGAAGACTCCATTGATGGTGGTAACATAGATTTTCTAAGCTCCATAATAGCCAAGACTATAGAAAGAATAGATGACACGTGTCATGGATTCTGAGTAATATATCCAAGTATTCTTTAAATATTTCATTCATAAAAACTAAAATCCTAAGATCCAATAGCTAAAAAGTAAAAATTATTTGGAGGGACTGATGATGAGGCTCATTTCCTAGGTCACTCTACAAATAAGTTAGCATCCACCATAGATAGTTCTTTATTATAGATGTTGGCTAGATCATAGACTATATCAACCATCTTTTTGGTATCTTGAAAGGTATCTATAGTAGTTTCTAATTGATTTCTTCTTCCTCTTAGATAGAACAAATATTCTACATTTATATCTGTCCTACAAATGATATCTGACTTATGGAACACAATAATAATGGTAGCTTCTTGTGTATATATTTGGTTAACTGTGGCTAAGCCATTGTTCAACATTAATTTAAAGGATTGAAGATAGATAAAAGTAAATCTCTAAGGATAAACATACATGAGAGAGGGTTTAGATCTATATAATATAGTTTAAAGATCTAAACGTATCTTCTTTATAATCTGATCCAAAGGTCCTTGCACACTGATCAATATATTATTTATATATTTCAAACTCCTTTCCAGATTGGGTTTATATTCTAATAAATCTTGGGATACCTACTGAGTAGCACTAGATGGGGGTTAGAATACTAGAGTATAAGATGTAGAAACATTGGGTTCAGAAACAACTAGATCAAGTATTGTAGGGATAGTTTGTTACACTTAAGTAATGGCTATGATGACCATATAAAAAATAACCACATTCCATATAACAACTACTAGAACTGACGGAGCCTCCTCCGACTTTAAGGGTCTATAATCATATTCTAAAGAGCATATTCCTTCAACTTTCTCATAGATAATTACCAGAAGGTTTATTATTCTATTAGGATTTATAGTCACCTGACCAATTAACCTAGATATAATCCCTTGAATATTTTTAGGTACATTCAAGATTCCCCTCATCTTAACACCAATAGATTCTATAGTATAGCTCGTTGATTCATTCAAGGATGCATATGTTCCAAGTCCAATATTTCTAATAGATTCTATAGTTTATTGGAACTTACCCAAAATGACTTCCTTGAAATCATGAATTAGGACTAGTTTGAACATATCACGTGGAAGAGACAGAATATGACAAATCACAGAATCCAATTCAGAATTCATCTAATCAAATCCATGTTAAAAATTAAGAAACATAGAATGTACATAGGAATAATATATTCTAGTTAGTTGTAACCTCTCAAGGAATTGAAATTGACTAACCACCACAATCTTTACAGAATACATATTATCCTTATTTTATGACTTAAAACATTGAATTTCATCCATTTCATACTAAGAAATGTCATATTTGACCATATAAATATTTCTTATCATGTCCATTTGAGATGAAACTGACAAAACAAGTTCATTAAACTGTAACTTGATAGCATGGACATTTTTTACTCTACTCACTTGGACTTTAAACTTCTCAATATCTTTGGAACTGTATTTTGAAACAACATATTGTAAATAAACTGATATATAATTATTCTTAATGAGATCATTCTAGGTTTCTTAGATCCCAACTAATTTATTAAAATCATCTTTTAAAACAGAATTCTCATTAAGTATTTTTATCTCATCATTATAACTTCTCAATTATTTCTTAAAATAAATATAACCTCATTTGAGATTATCAACCTCAGTCAATAGAGAATAGGCTAATGATTAAAATTCAGAACTATCAGAGATATTACTTATAGAAGGTGAATCATCAAACACATGAGTAAGAGGTGATGGAAAATGCGGTTTATGATAATTATCATAAGTATTCATAACTATATCTCCATATATATCTCAACCAGTAAATGATCTAGTATTAATTGGATCAATCACCTCATTTTCTACCTCATATTCAGGTTTTCCTTCAACATTTTAAACTATAGTCACAGTCACAATTATCATATAATCTAGAACTAAATTATTTTTCTCATCAAAAGGCTGAATATACTAAACTAATTTAGTTGCTTAAATCCCTTCATCTACATAGATATAAACTATTTATTTAATAACATGACTAACATAAAGAAACTAAGGCATTAATCCTACTAAACCTCCATGGAATCTATTTTCTTAGAAGGTGAGGAATCTCTATATGGTGAGGATTTGGATTTTTCCCCTTGAGGCATAGATTCAGGACCAATAGGTCCTAAATAATTTTAATTTGGGTCCCAGTAGTATCCAAAAGTATTTAAAGTAGTTTCAGAGAGATTATTTCTATTACGAGACATCAATGTCTCTCCATCATTGATATCCACTTCATTCTTCTAAAGTACCAGGTAGAGAATCCTAATTTAAGGGTAATAATTTATCTTACTATTACCTTTACAATAGTGATTCGTAAACCACAACATTTAACTTGGAGGATTCAGCTTTAGATTTTTGACTAGGATGTATAATACATCCATATCCTGAAATAAAACCTTCTAAATATCACCATCTATCTGAGAAATCCATGTATGAATGAATTTTTTGTGAACCATCCTATTTATATCTAAGTTTATTAATAGATTCTTCTCAAAATAATAGGTTTTTAATAATAAATTGAATACTTTAGTATATCACACAAAAAACAAGAGAAACCAGATTCTAGATAAAATGGAACTCCCCCTAATGGGGATAATGAAAGTTTTCAACCAAATCCACTGATTAAAATATCATAGATTTCATATTTACATTTGATTAAATAATTACTCATTTACAACGAACTGGGACATTACATTCATTATAAACTCACTCCCTTTTTTAAAAAATAGGAAATTATATTTAATTTCATAAAAAATAGATTCTAAACATTCAAATTGATGTAACTTCTTTATTATTATCTTTATAAAAAACCAACCCATATCGAGGGTTTTTCAAGAAAGACCACTGTATAGTATACTGTATGGATTTACTTTCTTGGAATAAACAATGATTCCATCATCACCACTTTTAGAAGTTCCCATGATAAAAGATCTATTGAAGGTCTAGAGGGAACTGAGATATATGAGGAGGGAAAATAATGATTTTACAACTTCTAAGAGAAGGAATTTATGTGAATGGTTGAAGGGTCTAGATCCTATTGAAATTTAAGTCATAGACCCCATTATTAAAAGGCTTACCTACCTGATTTGTAATTTGGGTAAATTCTCACTTAAAGTAACTAAATAAAAAAAGAATATCACATGACATAGTTTCTAAAAAATAAATAGTGTAATTTAAAAAATAAAAACTAAATAAATTAATTTAGATTCCATAAAGTATTAAAAAAAATCATTATTAAAATAATGAAAATTGAAATTTGAAGAAATAATAAAAATTAAACTTATTTAAATTCTAATATTACAAATTATATTTTAATAATATAAAAATGACAACATGCAAGGGTCTTAGTAAAATTATCTCATAGCTAGTTTTAGTAGTGATAAACTCAAGATTAGTATCATCGTTTTGAGTCTGATCTCTTGATAAATGATGAATTAAATCTATATACTTCATTCTAAAATGATTTATTAGATTATTTGATATGTTTATTTACCTAGTTATATCACATTTTAATAATATTTGATTATAGTTAAATAAAAAATAAATTAAGGTATGTTTCATCCACAATACTTGTGAAAAAACTAACAATATCTATATATTCAACTTCTGGAGTATAAAACTAAATTGCTTGTTGTTTCTTACTATAGCAGGATACTAGGGATTTACCTATAAAAATAAAAGTTACTGATATACTATTTCTTTCTAGTCCACAAGCAACAAATTAGGCATTCAAATATAAAGACAAGTTATAATCATAAGTATTTTGAAAAAGTAAGGAAAGATAAATTATTCCTTTTAAAAATATTTAAAGCATTTTTGCATATTTTAAATGGTATTCCTGGGTATTTTCTTTTCATATTTCACATAATCATACTGCAACCATTGTGTCTAGTTTATTATAATTTAAATATAATAGAATCCCAATTATTCAACTATATATATTCTTTTCAACTAGTTTCCTAGCTTCATCCAAGTCAATATTTTCATTATAACTCATAAGAGTTGTATGTACATTACCACTTTTAAGTTAAAACATTTTATGTAAGTCAAATGTGTATTTTCCTTGATTTATAACTTTTATAAGGTCTTTTTTGATATACATGAAATCCTATAAAAATATTTAACTCAACCATCATACTAATTTAAAATTATTTTGTCATCAATTTTCAAAATTCATTACATGATATTTTATTTGTAGCACCAAAAATCACATCATAAATATGTATATTTACTAGAAAAATATCTAAAGATTATGTATTATTAAATAGAGTAGGATATCCCTTACCTTCTGAAAAACCATTTGATAATAGAAAATAACATAAATGCTTATACAATGATCGTGGTGCTTTTTAAAGTCTATAATGATCTTTATAATCTTTGAAAATTTTATTTGGGGAATTGTTATTTTCTTTAAAAAGATTTTTTCCAATATTAACTTCTTTCATAAGGAATAAATTTAAGAAAGTATATTTTACAACAATCTAATAACCTTTAAAATTCATATTTGATGTATAGGATAAAAAAATAATAATGGATTGAAATCTTGATATAGGTGAAAATTTATGTTCATAATATATACCTTCGTATTGGTTATATCTTTTAGAAACTACTATAGACTTTATGATAGTTATGACAGAAATATTATCCTATTTATTCCTAGATACCCATGTCTCCATATAACTTGATAGTCAAAGGGTCTATCAAATAATTCTTATACAATTACCATCTTGAACTAGTTTAATCCAATTTTCATTATAAATCCCAAACCTCATCCAATAAAGATTCATCTATAATATTAGTTTATAGTTGAGATATAAATGAGAAAAAACTATGATATTTCATACACTCCTTCTATTCAAAATATAGTCAACTAAACAACCCATTCTATTTTTGAGGGATGATTCTTAATGGTTCTATGATATCTAGGAGGCACACTTTTTAGTTTTTTAGTATCCATCCTTTCAGGATTTAGTTTAGGAAACTCTATATCAGAATCATTATATTTTTTATTTTCAAATAAAGGTCCATGTATCATGTTTTCAAATGAATTACTTACCCTAACAACTTGATTCATTTTTTTGATTGAAATGATAACTTTCCTAAAATTTCATATGAATTGATTCTTCAAAATTCCTCAACCTTTTATTGAAAAATATATATTAATTAAAGTTTTAGAATAACCTAATAAAATTCCTTTATAATGATTTAGATTTAATTTACCAATATTATCCATGGTGTTTAGAATATAAACCATTCAACTAAAAACTTTAAAGTATCCAACCTTTGGATTTATATTATTCTATAGTTCCAAAGGTGTTTTCATCAAAATATGTCTAATTATAACTCTATTTTTGAAAAAAACATGGTTTATTAACAGATTTACCACAAAAATGAGTGGGAAAGTTATATTCACATAAAATTATTCTAGAAATTTCATACAAATTCATATTACTCCTTTCAATAGCACCATTCTGTTGAGGTTCTCTAAGGGAATAAAAAGTATGTTTGATACAATGTTTTGAAAAATATGAATTGAACAAATTTTGGAATGTTTGTCTTTTTAAACAAATTTAAAGGACATTTTAAAAATAGATCAAGATTTACCCCTAGCACTAAAAAATAAAACCCATGTAAATCTTGAAAAATATTTAATAAGAACAAAAAAAATATTTTCCTATTAGGATTGGTTTTCTAGATGGCCCATAAAAATCTATATGAATAAGTTCTAGGGGTATACTTTTAAAACCCTATTTAATTTGTTTGAAAGAATAATTGTATTTCTTTACCATTTTTCATTCATAACATAGTTTCTTTTTATTCAAATTAAGTTGAGGTAAATCTAAAGCTAAATTTGTTTTAGAAAATTTTATCAAAGAATATACATTACAGTTTCCTAGTCTTGTATTCCATATCTATGATTTAATTGTTTTAGAATTTAAAGGGTTCACTTTTTATAATCAAATATTTAAGATCCAAGTTATTGACTTTTTCTATTCTAGGTTCTATAAATTTAATAATTTTATCTTTGAAAACAGAACACTTGTTATAAAAAAATAAAAAAACTATCAAAAAGTTGTGAAAATACTTATAAGATAGTGATTTGATCCTTCCACATAAATAACTTTATTTATAGTGACTAGGTTTTTATTTGGAACTCATCCAACACCCATAATATTTTCTTTTAGCTTTGTTACAAAAAATTTCATGTTCCCCATCAACTTTTGGTAAGGAGTGGAAATTAGAGAAATCTCCACTCATATTCTTTGACCATCCATTTTCCATCTACCATTTTAAATTAATTATCATTGAACTTTTTTCTGATAAATAATAATCAAATAATAAATTATTTTGTTACCCATCACTACCCCAAAATATGTATTTAGTGGCGGTTTAAAGAGCTGATAAATAATTCTACAACGCTTTTGAAAAATCGTTGCTAAATCATGTGTTGGGAAATAATTAGGGGAGGTTTTTTAAAATTGTCGTAGAATGATTTGGTGGAAATTTTTTAGCGGTGGTTTAAACCGTCACTAAATAGTTGTTTTTTTTATTTTTTTATTTTTTTATTTTTATTTAGTTATTTGTTTGTTTGTTTGTTTGTTTGTTTATTGATTTGTTTATTTGTTTATTTGTTTATTAGTTTAATTTTTTTTGTAATTTATTTATTTTTGAAATTTTTTTATTATCGTAATTTATTTATTTGTTCGTTTATTTTCTTCGTTTATTTATTTATTTGTTTTTTTTTGTTTTTTTGTTTATTAGTTTAATTTATTTTGTAATTTATATATTTTTATAATTTATTTATTATCGTAAATTAATTAATTATTTGTCTATTTGTTTATTTTTACCATGCTCATACCTATCTTCATAAACATTTTCATGTCCATGAACATGCCCATGTCATATAAAGAAATTCTGCATTGGCTGATATTTGAACCCCTTAACTCTTGTTTATTATCCAAAGACATTATCACTCTAGGAGGCTCTTCATGTGGTCAATAAATTGAATTTAATATAATTATATATATATATATATATATACTAATTAAAAAACGTAATACATAACAAATAGAGGCACACTAAATAATTATTAATCAATAATGATTAATCAATAATCACTAATTAATAATCACTAATTAAAAATTAAAAATTACTAATTAAAATTTTAAAAATTAATAAATAAAATATAAATGAATAATAAGGAAAGAAATATATAATATTGAAATAAATAGTTAATAAAAAATAGTAAATAAAAAATAAAAAACAGTATATAGTATATAGTAAGTAGTAAATAATAAATAGCAACTTATAAATACTAAATACTAAATACTAAATACTAAATATGTAGTATATATAATATATAATACATAATACATAATACATAATACATAATACATAATACATAATACATAATATATAACATATAATATATAATATGTAATATGTAATATATAATAGATAATAGATAATAGATAATAGATAATATATAATACATAACACATAGTACATAATACATAATATATAATAAATAATAAATAATATATAATATATAATATATAATAAATAATATATAATATATAATATATAATACATATTATTTAATAAATAATAAATAATAAATAATAAATAATATACAATACATAATACATAATACATAAAACATAATACATAATACATAATACATAATACATAATATATAATATATAATATATAACATCTAATATATAATTAATGTATAAATAATAAATTAATTAAAAAATAATCTAATATATGATAAATAAATAACAAATTAATAAATAATAGATAAATAAATAAATAAATAATAAATAGTAAATAATAAATAGTAAATAGTAAATAGTAAACTATAAATAATGAATAATGAATAATGAATAATGAATAATTAATAATTAATAATAACTAATCATTAGTAATTGATCATTAAAAATTAAGAATTAAGAATTAAGAATTTATATTTAAAATTTAAAATTTTATAAATAATTAATAAATTATTAATAAATTATTAATAAATAAATAATAGTTAATTAAAAAATACTGAATATTGAATAAATAAATAATAAATGTATGAATGAATAATAAATGGATAATAAACTAATAATAAATTTATATTTTGTAAATTAAAAATGAAATAATAAATAATAAAGAATAAAGAGTAAAGAATAAAGAATAAAGAATAAAGAATAATGAATAATGAATAAAGAATAAAGAATTAATATATAAATATATAAATATATAAATAAATAATTAAAAATTAATTAGTAATAATTAATAATTAATAGTTAATAATAACTAATAATTGATATTTAATAATTAATATTTAATAATTATTAATTTATAATTAAAATTTAAAATTTAAAATTTAGTATTCAATATTTAATATTTAATAAATATTAAATAATTAATTAATAATTATATAATAAATAATGAGTAAAGAATAAATAACTAATAAATAAGTAACAAATGAATAATAAACTAATAATAAATAAATGATTAATAATTAATTAATAAATTAAAAATAATTTAATAATCAATGTGTACATAATAAAAAAATAATAAATAAATAAATACATATTAAATAATAAATTTATAAATAATTAAATTTATAAATAAGTAAATTTATATATATAAAAATAAATAACTAATAAATAATAGATAAATAATAAATAAATAAATAATATTAAATAAATGAATAAAGAACATATAAATAAATAAATAAATAAATAAATAAATAAATAATTATATAAATCATAAAAATGTTAAGAACCTCTGAAAACCCCCAAAACACTAAAATGACCATATATTCTGATCTGAGACTACTTTTTCTATAGTACAACCAGTCAAATCGAAGATCATGAAATGAGTTTCGATATGATATGTGGTACATGCCGAACAGAAAAATTGATCAATGGTTATAACCATTTGATTTTTTAAGAAATCGAGGTCTATAACTAAAACCTCTATTTTAGAGATCCCCTGGGTCTTTTTGGTTGAAAAAATGGTTAAAATACTCATATAGTTGGTAACAGACCTAAACGACATAGATCTCATCATAGACTTCGATTTTATATGTGGTAGAGCCCAAATGGGCACCCGAATTAAAAGTTATGACTGTTTGATCTCTGAGTTCGATTTTTGACTTTTGAAATTTGAATATATTTTTTCTTTTGATTATCACATGATGAAAATATCACTTGGTTTTAACTCATTTTATATGCTTTGATTATACTGGTTGTAGAGCTGAAATGGACTCTTAGATTAGAAGTTATGATTATTTGATGTCGAAGTTTGTTGTTCAACTTATTGCAGATTTGTTTTCAGTTTAAAAAAATTATTAACTAATAATTATAAAGATTTATTAATTGAAACATTATAAATTATTGAAATTATAAATAATAAAGTATATTTTATATTAAAAAATTAAAAAAAATTATTAATTAATTTTTTTTGAAGTTTTGTGTTCCATTTTGTAGCGATTTTGAAAAAACCGCACCTATTTCATAGTGGTTTTTTTAAAAACCACCACAAAAAAAAATTAAAGTTTTTTTTGAAGAAATTTTAAAACATTTATAAGAAATATTTTAAAAACATTTAGCATCGGTTTCCAAATCCACCACAAAATTTTTGATCAAAAAACTTTTTGTTGTGGTTTTGAAAACCACCTCTAAAACACTGTTATCTTATAGTGCATATTCTCTTGTGTCAATAAATGTTAGTAACTAGAGATCCGAGGGCCCAAATCTATTTGCGATATCTAGAAAATCTAGTACTTAATTTTGAGAAACTTCTTGAGAGAGAAGAATTTATAACTCCAACAAATTTTGTGTTTCTTAAACTAAAATTTTTATGAAATTTCCATAATTATGCACAGTGAAAAAAGTTATTTTGGATTGGTTTTTAATCTTGAAAGTACTCATATAATTGTTTTTATAAAACTTTGGTTTTTCAACTTGACTTGCTATTGAAAATAAATTTTTATGTGATTTATTATATCCATAAATTTTATTCAAGTATTTTTATTCTTTTGGGAAATCATGTGTAACATATTTAATTTCATGGACTTATTTTTTTAAATATTTTAATATAATTACCATATTAAATAAAAGATACAGAAGAATTTTCCCTGTAGATTTTCCAATCCGGGATTTTTTTTATTAAGTCCTCTTTATCAATTACCACGTCATTATTTGATTTTTTTAGAGTTTTATTATTCTTATTCAGGGATTAATATTTTTTTAATCATGGTAAAAATCATAATTAATTACTAATAAGTGCAATTTTAACTTTTGAATATATATTCTTTCTTATAATAATAATAAGATTGTACTTTATATGAATGTGACATAAAATAAATGTTGTCCCTTTTATTAGAATGTGAGTATTCTGATTCTAAAGATATGACATCACTAGAATATTATTAACCACTCCATGTGGATTTCATGATCATATTGTTTCTCATCCTATCGCCATACCTTTTTAAATAATTTCCATCAAACTATTAGTGGTCTTGTAATTATGGAAAATCTAGTTTAACGTGTCCAATATTATTACATTCATAGAATCTTACCTATTTTGAGTTTCCATAATTCTTCTTGAAATTATTTAAGGGTTAATTGAAATATATTCTTTTTATATATAACATTTTTAACTTTATTGAAATGTGAGAAATCACACTATTTAAAGTAGAACTATTTTAGTTGTCTTTATCCGATGACTTAGTCATTTGTATCTCTTTGAATTTCTTATCATCCTTTGAAGTTAAAACTTTTATATTTTCATTATCTTTATTATATAATATATTATCTCCATATTCAGATTCCATATTATCCTCAAACATCATAATAGTTCCATTAATATCTCTTATTTTAATTTTTTGACCTCTCTTGATTATCTAATACTAGTTAAGATTCCACTCTATCTAGGTGGTAGAATTTTGAGGATTTAAAGGGCTTGATCTAGTTTAAGAATGGGGGTTCATGAAATAGAAAAATTATTTAAAATATTATTGAGTCTTCCATTTAGTTTGGTAATGATTTCACCTTCAATCACTCTGAATATATAAAACTTGAGAATTATTTTATTATATCAGAGAGCCTTCAAGCAGTGGATTCCTTCATAAGATAGTGACATAGTATTCTAAATTTCATGAGTTTTTTTGGCATTTTCAATCTTAATTTTACTCTTCTATAACTAGTTCACATATTAACTCATTCATAGATTTATATTTTCGGTCATAGATGGATTCATTGTCAATATCCTGCATTTTAGGTTGTGTCTCCAAAATTTTAAATGGCTCCATGACTATAAGATAAACCTTCATAATAATTCCCTTCAAATAAATTATCACCCATGCCATCCAGAAACTATAATTATCACCATTAAAGGGTGGATCTATCACAATCGAATACCTTCTCTTTTTTCAGTCATAGCTGACATTTGAAGGTATTTTTTAAACTTCAACCTTTGAAAACTATGAACTCAAATGTCACTTCCACTGATACCAATAATTGTTCATAGATCAATTATACTAAGACTCAAGAGTGGATGAATTCAATTTTTTTGAAATTTTATTCTCTTTGAAAACAACCTTCCTTAAATATATAATTTCACATAATATTTTGTTTAAACAAGAATGCAGTTTAAATAAAATATCAAATAAAAATATACTAAAAAATGAATATTTCTTGTGGTTTAGTAAAAACATCCCTTAGTCTACTCCTACAATGCTCTATTCCAAGTGCTTGGTAATTTTCATGAGACTAGTCCTTTTACTAGGAACATCCAGTCCTTTTCACAGGGGTTATGTGATATCGTGAAAGAATTCCACACTTGGTATAATATTAGTTGGAGTTTTCAACTGGGAACCAATGATGCTTTATAAACAACATCCTTCAAGGTTATTTTACCATGAACCATTTCAACGTGGAATAAAATAAACATAGTTTTTATAGTTGAGGTTCAAAGTTGTAATATTCAACTAAAAAATCGAATAAATATAAATGAGAATAAATAAGAATACAATGAATCTCAAGGAGAGTCATCTAAAACTACAACAAAGATGATTGAGATAATACAACTTCAGATATTTAATCTTCTTCTTACTTTTGAGTAGAATAGAGAATCTCACAAGTAGCATCAAGAGTAACTTCTTGGGAGATAGTGTAGGCTCTTATGTTCTTCTTAATATATCGCTTTTTACACCTAGACTACACCATGAAATGACTGAAATACTTATTTTTTAAATACACTACTTCCTATCTAAAAAATGTGGGGTTATAGTTTTAAACACTATATATATTTTTCTTAGAAATACATAAAAAATTACTTACCGTTATATTATCCTTTTACTTGTTGCATTTCTCAGTACTTAGTTATTATTATAATGTTTTCCATAAATTGGTAATAAAATATTTAATGAATGAAAAATTGCATTAATTCTCACAGAAACTACACCATTGGTAATAAAAATAATGATGTGGAATGATGTAATAGATCATATATCATCCCATAGATCAATTATATAGATTTGAATTCATGTAGCTTAATTGAATCACATATTCGTTCTTCACATAGCGGATATATCTATGTAGTTGAATTTTCAAAATCCTTCTTCACATAGCTGATTTTCTTCATGTTGGATTTTTACACATGTAGCTAAAATTTAGATATAGACCAATTGAGTTACAAATCAATTTAGAACTAGGTAGATAATTTCAACATGTATCCAAATCTTGTAGTTGATTACTCAATGTTACCTAATCATGTATCCATTTGAATTATATTTCTAAAGGATCACATAGGTGATTCATTAACATTTGGGATTTCTATATAGTAAATTTCAAGATGTATCATTTTTACATAGGTGTTTCCTTTACATATACAATTCATATAGCTAATTCCACTCATATACATTTTTTCAAGTATCCAAATTCCTCATGTAGAAGATATTATATACTTGGAAATTATCACAAAACATCTAGAAATTATATATTTAAGAGATGAATTACTTTTATAATAATAAAACCTAATGAAAACGATTAAAATAAAAAATAATCAGCCGCATATGAATGGTATTTGAGATCATGAAAACCTAATGTACATGGGATATAGTGAAACAATATTTGTATTCAAACACCCATTAGTCCAGTGAAAAAACGAAAAAACCATAAATGTTTTATCCTTTTTACAATAAAATTTGAGTGTATAAAATTAATCGCATTACATTTGAAAAAAAAACCATTGAAAAAATAATAAATTTAAAACCCCAAACAAGAAATTGAACCCCAGAAATGAGTCTTTAGGAATAATATTCATAACTCATGTTAACAGTTCACAGAACGCTTTTAGTAGGATTAACATAACTAGGTATCTCTAATATTTTTTCTCCAAAGACTAAATCATAACCCAATGCATTAGTGATTTATATACCAGGCTATCCCATCATCATCTATTATTCCAAAGGATAATAAAATTAAAGAATTGTCATATTATTTTAGTTTTTCATCATTAATCCCCTGGAAAACTCATTTTAACCCACAAAGAAAATCACTGCCTATATTTAAATTAAAACAAATAGAAATATCCTTTTAGGTTGACAACCCCTAAAAACAAAAAAACCTGAATAATGGGAATAAGATATTCTTTTTAAAACCAATAGAACTTGTAGTTTATTCTTAATAGCAAATAATTTCTATGATAGTAGAAAAATTCGATCATGTAGTAAATGTTATAAAAATATTCCTTTTCCAATTTTGTCAAAAAATTCATTATTAATTGTATAGAAAAACTTAAAAATATTCCATTTTAAAATATAATAAAGAGAGTCATTTTTTTAAAATTACCTTAATAATTAATTTTGATTGTAAATAAGAACATTTAAAATAAATAATATATGAAAGATAAATATTAGGAAAATATAATTTAAAAAAAATGTGTTAAAGAGAATTATTTTACCACGAGTCTTTTATAGATTGGTACTTTATCAAAATTACTAATAATAAAATTATATTAATTATTTAATTACTTATTTTCTTTAATTACGTTATTATAATTCCTTTTATTTCATTTTTACCTAGTTTTAATTTAGTAAATAAATTATTTATGTTTACCTTAAATATTATGGGGCCATTTAGTCAAGTAACTTTAAAATGGTTTAGGTTGGTTGACTGGATTCAAATGTTTCATGGGACTAAAAATAATATAATGTAGTTACTATAATTTTTTACATTGATTTTTCATTTAAAAAATCCAAATTATTCATTGATGAAAATGATATTTGTTGTTCAAGAATGGGAAAGTCCGCACATATCCACTGGGGATGTTTTCAAAATTATTACTTTAGAAAATTATAATCATATTATAAATATCATATTCATTCATTAAAGGTATCTTTATGACCATTCATGTAAGGTTTTTATGAAAAATTAATCACATATTTTCATAGAGGGGGTTGTATGGATGAATGCAAGAGCAACGTTTCCATTTTACAACATTTGGGAGGCTAAGAAAGTAAATAATATTTTATCTTTATAGATTCATTATTATTTAATAAAAATAATATATTACCATTAAATCAATATTTAAAACCTTCCATGTGAGGTGGTGTTGAAAAGTAAATTATATCACTTCATGGATACCGTAGGATACATGTACTCCTAATAATCATTTTAATTTTTCATCAGATAAGAAGAAGGTATGAAATAGTTTCAAAAAATAATAATTACATTTATGTTTATTAAGAATACTTATTTAATTATATTGGGATCTTTATAATATAATTCAAGGAGGTAGAAAAATAATTAAATTTGAATGAATTCAGTTAATAATTAAACCTCCTCCTTGGATATCCTCCTTTGACTTACACCTTAAGCCTTATATTATTAGTATTTTTGAAATAATATAACCTATAGGATGTTGGTAGTATATTTAAGAAGTTATTTGGGTATATTTTGGTCCATTTAGTGTTCTCTAGGTGTTTGAATAAGTGAGGAGAGGAGAGATCCTTTTATAAGTGAGGGGATTAGAACACACATAATTATTCAAAGTCTTAAAAAATATTAAATTCGTATTTAATGAAACTTTTATAAAAATGGCCAATATTAGAATATAAGATAAGTTTTTAATAAATCCAATCATATAACATGATTTTAGATATGATTTTGTGACCTCATCACAGATTTTCAACCTTTTTAACCCATTTATCCTTAAAAGTGGTGACACCTTTTTTCATAGGAAGTTTATTTATATGAAAAAAACTAAAAGGGGTATTATTGAATAATTTAAAAAATATGATTCAAAATATGAGATAAATTTTACATGATTCAATTTCTAGTAGTGATAAAAATTAATTTTAAATTTAGTACATGTAACGCAATGAAATACAATTTTCAAAAAATAAATTTTAAGCATAAAAATGATTTTATACCGAGACCATGTATAATATTAATTTACATAGACCTAATTTGGATTATTTTTAATAAAAAGGATACTTATTTTACTTTAAAAATAATTCAAACCATAAGATAAATTTAAATAAATTTTTTTATTTGCACAAAAACAATACTTAGATTTCTGAAATGTCAAACATAATTTTTTTAGTTCAATGTTATATTTTAAAATGAATTATATTACTTTATAAATGTATATATGGTCTATAAATTTTATAATTCAAACTTTAATTTCATTCTTATATCATGATAATTTCATAAATTTGATTGTATTTGTTAAATCGATATTTTCATTATTCAAAAAAAATAAACTATTTTAGGAAAATAAAAAAACAACTTTAGCTTATTTAGAAATTTCAATTTAAATATTATTTCTAATTTATCAATTTCAAAATCATAAATTAATAAATATAAAATTTTAAAAACCATGTAATAAATGGTAATAAATTCTAGTAAATAAAACGATTCCTTTTTTATTAAAAATTAAATAAATATATTTTTAAAATTGTGATGAATATTAATCCTTAAAATTAATCATTATAAAACAAAATATTGATTTAATTTTATGATAATGAAAAATTTTACATTAATCACCAAAAAATTCACTATGTGTCTTATACTAACTGAAACCTTTAGCAAAATCTTGTCAACGTTCTATTATATGGTCCTAGTACACCCATGAAAGAAGCCCTATCATATTATCCTATTTCCACCATTCCCTAGTTAAATAATCATAAAACAATATCTCAAAGTTACTAAAATGAGTGGATAATAAAGGGAGATAAATTTTAAAGGGACCTTAGATAAGAACATACCTCAAACCGTCATGAAATAGCCACCAAAGTGCCTATCCCTAGGGGTTAAAGGGAGGAAGGGGGATGGGAATAACCAACTGAATGGCCCTCTCAGGATTCCACCATTTAATAAATCATGTGAGGGGATAACCAATAAAATATGGGTCTATCCCTAATTTAAAAAACAAGAAATTTTCCTTAACACGGTGCGACACATAGGTCTAATGGGGTGATACCTTCCTGAAACACCCCTCATAGGGTAGCCCCTCAAATCATAGCATCGAACACCTCCTTTAAGTATAACAAAAAACCCCATGGCATATCATCATGGTGTGGCCACTTTTATCACATAATTTCATATTTAACTTAAGAAAAATAAATAAATCATGCCCCAGGACTTCACGACATAGCCTCTTCACTTCACTAAAAAGCCTTACCTATGACCCCACTCCCATGGTGATACCCTCACACTCCACACCATGATGAATACGCATAGAGCATCCTTCATTTAATTTCCTATGGGTCATGAAATTACCATCTTTCTTTCATAAAAACCTATAAAGGGAATACATATGGATTATTGACCCCATACATAATGGACATGTCCTTTGATACATTGTAATATGTCGGCCACAACATAACCCTCAAGCCCCATAGAGCTAACTGAAAGGGCCATACTAAAATAAATATTCATTAGTCCCTGGTTTATCCCACTACATCTGGGTTATTTCTATATAAAAATTTAATATTTAAGTTTGATCAATATAGCATGACCCCCTCCACCATAAAATGACCCCCCATATGTAATTAATTTTACTAATGTGAAAAACCCCAATTAAAATTAACCATGTTATGAAACCCACAGGTTATGATGTGACTTAATTCCTTTCAAATTTATTCAATGTTTCCCCTTATAGGATATGTTGTAACCTTGAACAAACCCTTATCATTGTGTCACCCTCACCCATCACAACATTATGATACACATGCTGTAGAAACTAATTGAAATGCCACACTAACCCTACTCTAACTCTCACGCAAGAACTTGAAACACCTCTCAAGAATCTAGTGACATATAAAAACATCTACTTGGTATTTTTAACCAATATAATACTAACTAGAGTCCTAATTCTCAATAATATCCCTCCTCTAGGACCAAAAATTCAAATTTCTTATGAATTTCACAACTCATAATAGTGAAAGTCATTAAAAACTCCCCCATCATAACACTTATAATCCATAATAAAAACCTGATCACATCTATTAACTTCTAATCCATCGACCAAAATCCATTATTTCTCCTACATCCTAATTTTGAACTGAAATGGGAATAATAAAATTACTCTTGCAACAAAATCAGTTATACCAACCTTTACAAAAAAAACACTGGTTTGATCATCAGAACAAAATTTTTTTACCTTAAATGACTCATTTTATGTAGTATTCACCACACCACGTCCAATTAAAAGAATGAAAAAAATTCAATCCTAATCTATCCTACATTCCCCTAAAACATTCTATATAAACCACAAATGTATTATCTCATATATCGATCAAGATTAATTAATTCCTAGAGTCATAATGAGATATTCTAAATTACAACACAAAAATTTAAAAAAAATCAGTGTAATTTGGTGGTTAGATTATCAACCAAAAAATCCATCTTCACACACCACCTATGATCACACCCACCTTTGATTAAACTCAAGCTCATATTGAGGTCCCCTAGACCCACACTCCCAGGTCTAGTGATAAAAATAACTTACCCATTGGATTTTATACCAAGTTATTTAACCCAAGATAAACATATATTTATTTTAAATCATTTTCATAAGTTAAACATTATATCTCACAAATAATCCCAAAATCCCATGAACCTAAGGTTTAGTGTCTTTGAGATATAGCAATATATGAAACTTATTTTCAATAATTATGAAATTTTATCTATAATGAAACCATATTAGACCCCCTTATATACTTTTTGTAGATTATTCTCATCTTCATAGCATAGGGAATAGAAATATAAGATAGTTTTGAGATTAAATGATCAGTACGTGAAAATGTATCACTATTTTACTAGGGATTAGATTGGAATCAAGTCAAAATTCATGATCAAAGTTAAAATTTATAATTAAAAAGAAATTAAACAGTTAGTTTGGTGTATAAAGACTAATAGAAGGAAATTTGATCTCAAATGATCAAATGTATACCATGTAATAAGATTGAAAACCCATGATATAATAAATAAGATCCTTAGATAATAACAAAGGAATTTATCATTAAATATTTTTCACAAATATAATCATAAGAATCATTACATAGTGGATCAAGAATCAAATTCTATTTCCCATAGAAGATCTATAATCACAACCAATTTCTCATAGTGTATTAGGAATCGAAAACTATTTCCCATAGTGAATTTAGCATCATAACCAATCTCCCATAGTGGATTGAGCATCATTACTCATTTCCCATAATTATCTAATGATAAGTAAAGCATTATTGAAGTATCATAAGGTTATATTGGACCGAAATGTCACATAATAACAATCCACACACAAAAGTTCCTCTTTAAATCAATTATTCGTTATATAATAAATAACCCATTGGAAGGAAATGGGTTTCCTAACATTTCTATATGATATCACATTAATTTATTCAAAACAAATATTGATTGATACCAAAAATTAAATCACCCAAAAGGAATATTTCATAAATTATTGATAACGTAATTCATAAAACAAGACTCCATTTGAGTTATATATTTTTATTTAAATAGGAATATAGAAGCGAAAAAAATCAAACATTTTTATAAAATATTTTTTTTATTATTGTCTTAATGTGGAGTGGTTATCATCCACTTGTGAAAATATAATATTTTATATGTTTTAATGAATTATTTTCAAACATTGTTTGTTTATAAATCTCAATAAAATATCCTTGAAAAATACATCAAGGTTTTACAATAATTTTTTTTTGGATTGGAGGATAAATTTTAAGATTACTAATGGAAAAACGATTTCAATCACTTTAAAAAATTACATCATTGAAGCACACATAATAAAAAGAGCAATAAATATGTCATTTTGAAAGAGTAAAATTTAATTTTGAATATAACTAGAAATAATACATATTTTTATTTCAAAATATTAAATTATAACATCGATAGGATGATTAAATATATACATACTAAAATTGAACACATTTAGAGGGGATGAGAATATTTCTTAACATCATTAAATTTATAAAGAATTATATTTTTCAAATAAATTATCCCAAAAAAGAGGATAAATAATATAATATAATCAATGGATATAAAAAAATTATCGTGTGAAACTATAGTATAAAATGAACAATTATGTCTCATAAAAAAGTTAAGTTAAGAAAACCCATTACTATTTTACTCTGACTTTCAAAAAATCTAGTTAAAATAAGATATAACAAAAAATAAAAATATTAATAAACTATTACATTAGATCATTAACATATATTAACATATATAATATTTAATTATAATCATTTATTATACATTCATTAGTTAGTTAGAGTTTATTTTCATCATTGGATGTTAGAGATTTTGGTTGTTTCGTGCAATCGTCAAAATGTCGATGTTTGTTCACATTATTTGATACCAAGTTAAAAAAAATTATATTATTAAATATATTTTAATATATTATTTACAATTATTTATTGGTATCTAACTTCATTACATGATAATTTTAGTCATGATTCATGAATATGGAATCAATTAATAGCTTTTTCTGTATTTTTTTACCAAATGAAGATGGTATATTAATAATGAGTTAAATATTAATATAAAATTTATAGAAAATTAATAATGAAATAAAAATGATTTTAAATAATTAAATTCAATATTAAAATCTCCCATGTATGGTGATTTTGAAAAATAAATACATCATTCCACAGAGGCAGTAGTCCGCACACAGACCTGAGTGATGTTTTCATTTTCTATAGAATGGAAAAAGGTAGAAAATGGATTATATTTTTATAATAATAAACATGTTATAAATAAATTATATATTTATAAAAAAATCTTTTATAACAATAAATTTATGTAGGTTATGAAAAATAGAATATTTATCTTTTTTTAAGTAGTCCACACATATGCACAAATGACATTTTCATTTTTCGAAGGAGTATGGAAGGATAAAAAGAAATGATCCTTCAATAAAATAAAATTCATGTATAATAATGATATTTATGTTATTATTTTATGATTTTAAAATTTAATTTCAAATAGAATAAGAATAAATTAATAAATATAAATGGAAAATATCTATTTGGGAATTTTTACCTTACTCACTAGAATAAATCCATTGAAAAATCTATTAAAGATTTGAGGAGGGGGTCCTTTTAAAATAACAGAACCTTTATTGTGTTTTTAGGAGTCCTATGTGGGATTTATGTATATTTATTTTCTAAACTTAAGATCTTTTTTGTGAGGATAATTTTTGTGGTGAAAATCTCCTTTTATAAGTGGGAGGAGTAGAATTTGTTTTGTAATAAAATAAAAGGACAAGTCAGTATCCATGGTAAGATGCCCAAAAAGTGGAAAATAATGGAGAGGTATAATTTTGGGTTATGAAATCCATAATATAATCATTTTTTGACATTTTTGTTACATAATTTACAAAATTTACCCCTTTTTTAAACATGGTAATAAATTTCAATTGTTATCATGGTAACTAATTTTTACCAAAACAATTTAGTTTTTATTCTTAAAAATAAAATTGAAATTATTAAATAATTTATACCTAATGATTTTAAATATAAAATCCATTTTATTAGATAAACTTTTTAAAGGCGATAAAAATTAATTTTAAAATAATAAATTTATAAAGCATAAAATTATTTTTTAGAAAACATATACTTAAGATCTAAAATGATAAATACAGGTCTGAAAATTAAACAGAATATTTTTAAATTTATTATTTTACTTATAAAAAAAATTTATCAATAAAATTTTTTTCATAGATTTAATATTATTCTTATATCCAAATGTGGACATAAGAGTCTTTATATTTGTAAAAATGGTATTTTTATATATTCAAATAAAAATAAATCTTCTAAAAATACACAAAAAATTATCATAAGATAATATATTAATGCTGAATATAAAAATGAATTTCATTTTGTAAAATATTAATTACAAAATTGAGGAATTTTACTTTTAAATTGAAATATAAAATTTTATTAGAACTTTTTTTGTGTGGAAAAATGTCTTTGAAAATTTTGACTAATTTTGACCCTAATTCTTATCAATTAAAAATTAATTTTTTGTTAATATATTATTTAAAAAACAATAATATTTATAATCATTTAAATATAATAATTATTTTTCTCATATAAAAAATTTTTTTGTGTAAAAAATTGAAAAAAATAAATTTCTAATAATAAAATTATCCTAGTTGTTATTTTGTTACAATTATTCGAGTTCTATCAGTGTATTAGTATTAAAATAATTATCTTTTAATTTTTTTTAATTCGAATTGTAAAATGTATAAAATTAATGTAATATATATAAATAAATAATTTCATTAGTAATTACATTATTATGCCATCATAACTTCTACTTACAGAACCCCTCATGATTTCTGTGTAAGAACAAAGAATGAGATAATATGTGGTGGTAGTCGTGGGTTGTGGTATAGCTAGAATGGATCTATTAAAAAATTCCACAAGATCAAACCACTCTTGAAAAAAAATTCATATGATCTCTAATTTTTGGACTTGGTCTTGGTATCTTTTTAGGGTAAACCCTATGTAATCTACCACCATTCCATACTTGGATAAATAAGCCTTATAAGGAAGAATTCTACTTATTGATTCCATTTATTTTACTTTTTTTCATTGATTTCACAATATGAAAACTTTATATATATATGAAAATTAAATGGATTCATTCTAATGGTCACATTATAATAATTAAAATATTCTATTAATATATATTTTTTGATTCATTTTAGAAGGATGTTTCACGTGAAACAAACTATTCAACATTTTATTTAAATTAATAATAAAATCTTAGGAAGTTATATTATCCCCCAATTAAATAAATTATACCCTCAAAATTTTAATTATCATCTATTAATGAAAATATCTAAGGATGTCTAAAATATAGACATGAACCATGATATAATTTCTTGGGAGATATAAACCTTGTAATATTAGGAATCTTGTTATTTTCCTCAAAATAGGTGTATCCCTAATATTGAGCTTTTCTCCAATCATTTGAAAATTACATCACTAATGAGTTTTTATCATGTATATTTAAATAGAATTAGTTTTCCTAGATAATTTACTGTAATCCATGCATAGATATATGGTTATAGTCATGTTTGAAATAAGAAATATCATTTCTTTGTTTTATAAGTTAATATGAATTTAATGAGAAGATAGAATTTCCATTTAAAAAATTAAATCAAATTAATCTAAATAATATTTTCCTGAAGAATATTTTCACAAACTTAATAATCATACAAATATTGGTTTTATTTGATCGTTAATACATCAAGGTGGTGATATAATGGTCTTATAAAACATCCAATATATACAATGGTTCTTAGAATAAAAATCCAAAAAATATATATACAACTCTAGAGTGTAGGAAATGTGTGTCTTACTTAACAAAATCAACTTCAATGATTACCCTATCATAGGTCCTTCTTTGTTCCCATAGTCTAGAAGTTTTTTGATGTCCATCATCCTAGTAATCCCTTGTATTAGGTTCTTGAGATGGATAATCCATGTGTTCCATACATTTAAGACATTGAACTATTAGTGGTACTACATGATAAAATTTATCTTCCTGCCTCAATGGCCCGAAGGCCTTCATTTTTTATTGATTTTGATAACCCCTCTTTCAAGGGATGATAGGGAACCCTTACAAGGCTCGTAGGCTCAGAGATTACATGTCTCGTAGGCTTTTTAAGAGATTACATGACCCGAAGGTCTTGAGGGTATTCAACCAGACTATCTACAAGGAAATGCCCCTCCCCAGCATCTGCATCTTGATAGTAGCTCTCCACCTTTGCATGACCATCTGGCTAGGCTTCCCGTGCAAGCACAGGCTGGTACCGATGGCATATCCATACCCTCTCATTCTGACAATCCATTTGGCTCTTCTCTAGTGAGTATACCTACTCTGAATCCTCTTCTGGGGCTGCTCCTTTTGTAGTGTGTCTGGGACTACATTCATGTTTCCCGAAGGCCTTGGGGTGGCCCTAAGGCCTTAAGGTGGCCCGAAGGCCTTGAGAATCAACTGGCCCGAAGGCCTTGGGTGGCCCGAAAGCCTTACAGGACCCGAGAACCAAACCAGTGGCCTGAAGGCCCAATTGGATGATAAAATTTATCTAAATCCATTAAATTCTTCATTTTTTCTTTTGAAAAATGGGTTATTAAATGAACTCATTTACCACACAAAACATATTTCAGTTACATTAAGACTTTCCCCTAGATTATTCTTCCTAAATTTTTTTACATGTAATACAATTGGATATTATTTCATCCATATTCCTTATCACCTAAACATTCACGAGACTTCATTTTTCATTTATTTGAAAAATAAATATAGTTCGATTTTTAAAAATAATTTGAGATAGGTGATTAGTAATAAAAAGATATTTATTATTATACCTCTTATCTTTTTTGGTTTCTAAATTGGGAAATCATCACACCTCCCATCACACCCATTGTTATCAAGATTTATCAGTAGTCTATCCATTTCCTAGTTAAGGGAATGAAATATAAAAGAACTATATAATATTTTAAAAATAAAAAATTTAATATAAATGTATTAAACGATAAATTATATATGTAATCTAATGCATAAATTTGTAGATATCACTCTAGGTTATCCATTTTCATTTTTCTATTATGTTTAATTAAAAAACTTTATTAAAATACCTCATAATGGTTTATGAATAGTGAATGAATCACAAAAGAGTATCCCTAATGAATATAAAACCTAGTGTTCAATTAGGAATCTTTGACATGAACCAGTTGAAGATCGATTTAACACCAAACAATAAATTCCAGGGTTATTATACATATGTGCATCTATTCCATAGTGTTCATCTAGTTCTTTGTATCTGGACAAGGATTTCATTTCTAGAAAACCGCAAAATCTTTACTTTATCAAACCCTTTGGAGATTTCTCAAAATTTAGGCTTTTCCATTATAGTAATCATTTTAAAAAATAACTAAACTATTCCCTATAAATAACTAAACCTTTCTTGATGCAAATTGAGTCAACCTACACCCACACTCTTAGGTCTGGTGCTAAAAACATATACATTAAACAAATTATTTAATAATAAATGATATGACCTAATATAAACATATCCTTATGTTATGTAATTTTAATAATTTAAATATTAAATGTCAAAAATAATAACATAATCTCATGAACTGAACATTTAGTGTCTTTTAGAATAAGTTACATAAGTATCAAATGTTACAACACTTGTGAGCATTTCTTCATAATTGAACTACATTACACCCCCTCTTAAACTCATCATAGGTTATACATATCTTAAAAACATAGGAAATGGAAACATATTTAAGGGGTGAGATCATATGATTAGTAAGTCAAAACATATCATCTTGTCATCAAGGGTTTAATCATAATATTTTTGAGAATACATGGGCATGTGAGAAATATCTTATTAAAAGAACATGTTATAGTAATAATTATCCATAAAGAATAATAAAAGAACATGTAATATGAAATGATCACCATATAAAATGGTACAATAGTGTGAAATCATGAGATAATAAAAATGATCCATATAGGATAATATAAGAATATAACATAATAATGTGGAAAAGAAATAATCATATGAATCATAACATAGTGAATCAGGAATCACATGATATTTACCTTAGTGGATCATAAATTAGAACATGTTTCCCATAGTAGATTCATTATAATAACCCATTTACAATTGTTGATCAGGAATGCAAACCCATTTCCCATAGTGAATAGATAATCATTACTTGTTCCTTTTTATTATCTAATCAGATGAATAGATTTACATAATTCATTGGACATAGAGACCCAAAATTTTCATACATAAATAATAAACCTTATTAGATGAATATACAATACATAATATTATGATCCATGATGGAAACATAAAGGTTTAGTATAATTGGAAACCAGATACATTAACAACTTATTTAATAAAGGATCTTCAACACCACCCATAATGTTTAAGTCACATTATACCCTTCTATGAAATACCTGACATAAGACCCTTCTACATAGCATGTGGTAAACATAAGAAATGGTGAGGTCAGATTATCAAAAAGGGTAATAAATGGAGATATAAATCGGTGATCATATGAAAGAATAAGACATGAATAAGGTTATGATATCTTGATCGTAAATTTAAATTTTCAAACACAATATGTCATGGATCATAAAAATGAATAATGGAATAAAACATTTCAATAGTAAATTTCAATATTCATAAGAGAGGAATCATTAATAATCATCCATGAGCCATTATGACATAATATAAAGATATAAATGTTTCAAAAACATAATATTATAACATTTAAAACATGTATAAATAGAAACATGTTCGATCGTAATGTTGAGGACACGAAATACAGTCCTTATATAAACTTATTGACATTGAACTATTTCCTCACATCGTATTGTGGACATGAAATTAGGTTCATTAATGACATAATTATCTCATGAGTTATCCATATTTACCCAAATCAATAGTGGGATATAATGGACCCACACATTACACAATCATAATCCATTTATATATATTTTAAAAGAACATGAAAAAATTTAATATTATATCATAACTTAACTAGTGGAGAATAAAATGTGTCTGTTCAATATTTCTTCATTATAGAAAAACTATCTAGATAACAAATAAGGATCATATTATAAAATCACATCCTTATTAAAACATATGTAACATCAAATGATGTCATCATAGATTAAAATTAATTTAAAAACCACTTGGAACATTTCTTGAGAAAAATACACTTTTCATTTTGAAATCACATAATTAAAATCCAAATATTTATAAAATATTAGGAAAATATTTTATTTCAAAAAAAAATAGAAAATATAATGGAATATTCAATGCAATGATTATTTAGTATATTGTGAAATTTTGTTCATGATATAAATATTAAAAATAAATATAATGTTCACACTTTGGATAAAAATTAACTCATTAAGAAAACCACAAGAAGTATCATTATAAATGTTTTTATAAAAATAAAAACATGGGTATAAATTACATTAAAAAATAATTTATTAATACAGAAAAAATTAAAAACATTTTTGAACAAGTATATTTGGAAGAAAAAGGTTTCTCAACCAAAAGTGGAGAAATAAGGTCATCTTTTCTTAAAATAATTTTCATAATAAATTATAGTAACAAATATAGGTAAATGGTAAAAGAAATAAAAAATAATAGAAATAAATATAGTAGAATAAAAATAAAATGGAATGAACAAATAAGTATAATATAATTCTTTTATTTTAAATTCCTAAATAAAAAATCCTATTAAAAATGGTATTGAAACATAAATCCCTTGCTTCTTTAGTAGTCATCGATTAAATACATAATGATAGAGATACCCTTATATGGTTCTGTAATTCTACATAATTTTCATGAGATGCAACATAAAATAAATTAATGGGAATTATTTACACCACATAAGAGAAAAAAGTAGTGAATATTGAATATGAATCATATAAATAAAAGTGAGATGATAAATCCCCTTACCTTAATCTTGTCTTTCTTCATACGTGTTCGAACCTCCCCTTCATTGAAAAAACCTCTTCCAAATTTCAAAAAAACTCCTTGAAAGGATGGTAATTTTGAAATAAAATAAGCACTAGGATGTGGGAAAAAATCTAAGAAGGTATTATAGAAGGTCTTCACTAAGATATAGGGCTCATTAAGTGTGGATAAGAGTGGATAAGTTGTATCCTTTTGTAATGGAGGGAAGGAAGACACTCTGAATTACATAAAATATTAAAGAATATATATATCGTAATCATGTAAAGTAAAAAAAATAAACCAAAAATTATAATATAATATTTTAAAAGGTAAAAATAAACCCAACCAAACGTATTTAAAAAAAATTGGACACATTTTAAGCATTATCTCTTAGTTAATCCACTTTAAACCCATTTCAAACATAAATTTGGTAACACAAAATTTTCTATTAAAAACATAATTACATTAAAAAAATAAAAAGGGTAATTATAAAAAAATAGAAATTTTTATTAAAAAATATATTCAATTTTATCAAAATCAATTATAATATGTGAAATAAATTATAGAACACAAAACGCATGAAAATTTTTTTTTAGTAAATTGATCAATTTTAGAGTAAAAATCATTTCACATTGAAATAAAGTAATAAATGGTTTACATGAATTTTTTAGTTAAATAATAAGAAAATTAATTTTTTTATATATTTGTAGAAAATTTAATCTTCCAAAAATATCATTAATTGAAAAGACTCACAAATAGTTTTAATTTTGAATAAAAAATAATGTATAACTCAGAAAAGTCAATCTCGGGTTCCCATGATTCAAAATAGTTTTTTAAAATAAAATTTTCTAAGTAATAAAAAATATCATTTGTGAAAAATCACTCATTAAATAGGATAAAGGTAAGTTTTGAATATATTTTATTGTTTTACTATATAGTTTTTAACCTGTTTTACCTCTATTATGGAGGCAACAAATCTTTATCATTGTCACCATTCATAATAAACAAAGAATAAGATAATCCTATTAATTTTTTTCAATTATGATGATTAAAAATATGTAATACATTACATTAAATTAAATTCATAGTATTTTAATAATTTAAATTAATATTAAACCTAAAAATGTGATGAAAATCGATTTTCTAGAAAAAAATGTATTCTTATGTAAAAAAGTTTTTATGCCAAAATAAAAGATAAGTTTTTCTGTAGTTATATTAATTGGAATACTCATAATATAAATTAATGTATGTTAATTGGAAACCATTTTGAAACAAAATGTAACTTTTTAAATTCTTGGAATAAAAATACATTTTTTAATAAAAATCATTATTTTTTATTATTCATTGAAAAAATAATATTTTCAGAAAAAAATATTTAACCTAATTTAATTTTGAAATGTTTATTTAAAATATATAGATATATATATATATATATATTATAAAATAAAATTTCTAAAAGTGATAGAAATTATATATAATTTCTTTTCACATTATTAATCAAAATATTTTTTGATGAAAATAAATTTTTATGCATAAAATGACTTTTTTAAACAAATTCAGTACTTATTTATTATGAATTAATCAAAAAATTTGATTTTAGAAAAATAGTAATATATATTTGATAATGTGGTAAGTATTATCCATACCTTTTAGCTAAATTTCTAGTTTATCATATATTGTGGTTTGTTTTTAGCTCGGTGTTGTGTGTCAAAAAAGCTATCAAAGAGTTATAATTTATTTAAAGATAATATATTCTAAAATTTTCTGGTGTCACATTCTACCCCTTGAATAATTTCACCCTCACAATTTTTATGTTGGTAATAAAATTTTTAATATTGGTATATTCCTTTATCAAAAACACATATTGTATATAGGGATAGAAAAACATCCTTTGAAAAATAAAGTGGGAAACATAAAGGTTACCAGAATTAACACATAATTAGACTCCCAAAAAATGATAATATTGGTAGGAAGTTAAAGTAAATACATACAAGTGAAATTAATTATTAAGAACTAATATATATTTATATTGAACATGCTCAGGAGAATGTTAATGACCACAACACCATAAATTCGTGAGGGGTAAAAGTGCATCCATTCATTATTAATTATAGTAAAAAATAATGTTTTAATTTCAAGATAATTTTCCTAAAGTTGATGGATTACTTTACCATAAAATTTCGATAAATATAATATATTAATCCTTAGAACTCTAATAATAACACACAAATTTTAACTTAATCCATTCCATAAATTGGTAAACTTGAGACTCCTCCAAAATATGTATGTTCAAATTCAAAACCCAAATTTCAAAAGTATTTGATCATTTTTTTTATTGATTAACTTTTACAAGTACATTTACCCCTATACAAAAAGAAGTAGGTCATAATGTCACATACCTAACACATGATTTACTTGATCACATATTATCCAAAAACAAGTTAATGACCAAAATAAACATAAAAATCAATGAAAAAACATATTCTTCAAAAAATTAACACTATCCTTATTACTGAAATAAATTTATGGACTATTGAATATATTTAATAAATCTAGAAATTTAATAAAATTAATCAAAAAATACTTTTTCATAAAATCAATTATCAATTCCAGGTACATCAAAACTATCCAATTTACATTACCAGTATCAATAATATCTTTATCCCCTCTAATTATTATTATCTCAACATTATGAACATATTAAGGGCTATCTACCCCTCTATATATTTCTAAAAAATGTCACCTTGACACTAAATCACCTTTTTAGCTTATCAGTTTTATAAAATATATTCTTTCGAATCCTTAAACCAAAACTACCACAAAACAAATCATATATGTTACATGAATTTTATATAATGAATATCATTGAAAAAAATTATATAATATAATTCTTAAATCCCAATATATAAAAACTTTATACTGACACTAAAAAATTGGAATATCATTGGAAATTCCTTAGTCTACGAGTTAAACCCTGTATTAGGTAATTGAAATGGATAATACCAATGTTCCCCTCACATAAAAAATTGAAATATAAATAGTACTTTAGGATATACTTTATTTCAATCCGTCTAACCCTTCATTGTTCCTCAGTAATTACTTGATCTATTCCATTTTCCCACCCATACATCATATTCTCATTCCTGTGAGACATTCCCCTGAGTTCTTCTTCTCTCATTCTTAATGTGTGGGAAGTTGAATCTTATTTTCTCCATTGTCATTATGACAACCCATATTTAATTACACCATAATTCATGATTTATTACAAAATTATAAACTTAATACAACCCAAAAATATAGTTAGGGCTTCTGTATTTGGAAAATTTGGTACATAAAATATTAAATTGAAACATAGAAAAAACAAAATTATTTAAAAACTTCTGAACAAGAGTTGCATTTCTTGGATATTCAATAATTTCATTGGATAACTCTGGGACATACACAATAAAAGAGTGATAAATAAATTCCATTAAGGGAATAAAAAATAATAATAAGGTAATGTAGTACATGTGAGCTGAGTTTCACATCAATGTATAATAATATGGGTGATAATAATACTCTTGAACAATGATTCATGATATAACCTGATAGCATAAAGGAGAAATAGAAATGTGTATAAAATATAAAATATTACATTATAAACATAATTTAAGGATAACCACAAAGTACAAATAACATAGTGTTCTTAGGATAACTTTCTATGAACCATACAATGAATCTCATGAGTTAAAAAATACCCAATGCATTGGAGGACTTTATAATTATAGTCCCACCCATCACTTTCATATCATGTATATGCATAAATGTTCCACAGAGATCATATAATATAAGGATTATTTTAATATGTTTTAATCCAACGGTTAAAGAGTTTGGGTAATAAACATGTACATCTAAAATAGATTAAGTATAGATACAACGAGTTTAATAATCTTGTGTAGAAATTGGGAAAGGTATTTAATAACAAAAATTTTGGGTACCCATATTTTGGGGAAACGTCTAATCTTGTCATCTTGAATGCATGTGCTCCGACATCAAGAATATGCTTTCTTTATGGGAAGGGAAAGACATATCACAATCTATCCAGGTCTGACTTATCATCTCTATCATCACATATAAATTCATGTATTCCTTCTCTCTATATATATGGAAAAGAGGCCTCCTAAATGAACTTTATCACTTGATAAATAACTTCTTGCGGACAATATCTATAAATTAACTAAATATCATGACATTTTCTTGGTGGTAATGTCTAAAACACCTTGATATGGGTGGGATTGGAGTTAATGACCTTAAGAATTTTAATAATGGCCTCTTTAACAAATTTACATGGACTCTGATAACTTCCAATGATCCATCAATTTTTTTTTTCATGCAGGTTCAAGATGAGACTTATGAATGGATAATCAAGCTACCTTTTTTCATCTATCTAGAACTCCCTTAGGAACTCATATAAAGATATAATGGAACATTTACAATGGTTAATCAGTGGGGACTCTAATCTTCACTATTGGAATGTCCCTTGGTAGAAAAACTACACTAACAACACCAATGTTCTCCCTAATCTTTTCAATATTTTAGTTTGTGATCTTATGTCTCCTGACAACATCTCTTTTGACATTATGTTGGATCTATGAGATTTAGTTACCCACGCAAGATCAATTGAATAATTCTGGTCACTCGACATCCTCACCATGTTTTCACTGCTAGAGAAATGAAGAAATTATGCAGTATATTTTCCTGCACTGCAAGCATGCTCGGGATATGTGGGCTTATATTGGAAATATTGTTGATATTTAATTTTTATTATGTAGGAATATAGAGGACCTATTCACATATTCCTATCGATGGGGATAAAACAAGAAGCTTCACAATCTACTGCTTGTTGTAGTTGCGTTAGTGTTCATTTCCATATGGACAACATGAAATAAGCTACGTTTTGACCACTGAATCCTATAATTTCATGATGGTTTCGTGGATCTGAATATCGACCTCAAAGACATTTTTTCTTTATAAAAAGGATTTATTCACAACTCCTTTGAAGACCTTAACACTCTCAATCATCTAGGGATTGTAGGGAAATCAAAGATACCTCTTACTTGGAAATTTATATGATGGATTCCTCCTATTTTTCCATGCATCAAGCTAATATAAATTTTGTGAATGCTGTATTTCCATGTATTTCAGGCTATGAAGGTGTCTTCAAAACCTATTGGTGTTTTGTAAAGGGATGATTCCACCATTTTATTTGTCAAGGAACTGCATATGGGTTAGAACTATGGGGTTTCATTTATGCAATTAAGTATGTTGACTAGAAAAACTGTAATCTTATTTGGATTGAATCTGACTCCAAACTCATTTTTAATTCTCTTAATGATAGAACAAGGGACGTTCTATGGAGAATCCTATGGCAGTGTATTGCATGTCTCTACCATGCTAGGCATCTTCACTTGATTGTTTCACACTTCTATAGTGAAGTTAATAAAGTTTAAGATGCACTCTCAAAGAATGAATTCATCAATATGAGAATTGTGTGGTCATTCAGGTTACCTGAATATTGTGCTATGTTAGTGAATGATGACACAGGGGGGTGACACACTCTTCCTTTTGTAATAATCCATGTTTTGTCTGACTCTATATTTTCACTTTTCTTTAATTATTATTGGGTCGACCTCCCAGCCCCTGGATAGTCATGTTATATTTAATAAATTTTATATAATAATAATATCTTAATAAAATATTATTTATATCCAAAATTCATAAATTTATCAATATAGTTTATTGATCAAAGTAATATATTTCCCAAAAATACAATTTTTGTTACATCGTATCAAAATGTAATTTTTATTATATTCTTCATTTAATCATTTGAAAAGTAATAATAAAAAGGGACTAGATTTAATAATTTTTATTGAACATAGAATATAAAAAACTATCATTTTAGCTTTAAGATAAATAGACCTTTATTACCCCAACTATTTCCCTAAGGGTATGGTGTGTGGTGGTGATATTTTATTGAGGTGGTTCAGTAAAAATGGTTTGGGTTGTGATCTCAATGAGATTTAACTTCTCCAATAAATGTTTTTTTCTCATGTTCTTATTGTTCAATCTCATATTTGGATTGGTCAATGGAAAATTATAGTGATTCTACTGGTATAGGCCATCACTTATTCTATCTATGTCAGTTGTAATTTATCATAACTCTTAAGATATTAATAATAATTGTAACTATACAATGGATATATTATCAGTGGTTATGATTATTAAAGGTATTTTAAATTAAATAGACCATATAATGATCTAAAATAACCAAATTAGTGCATGAGTTTTCTATAACTACATTATGTAATAATGAATTTATTCATTCATGAAGGGAATTTAATTTATAAAATTTTGGTTTATTAAAGACTTCATGAAACTCATATTATATCTTATATTTTTATCTTTAAACTTAGATATGTTTAGCTTGTTAAATCATATTTTGAGATAGCTAGTTATCTATAATACCAAGATTTCTCATACCATTCCCCCATCTCATTCAGTTTCTCATGAGGATTTTCATTGCATTGTCTATCAAATTCAGTATTAACTCGATTCCTCCTATTTACATCCATTAACTAAAAGAAAATAAAATACATAGTATGATAAATAATGATCAAAATGTATAATCATGAAAAAGCACTCTAAATCATGACTTCTTCCTTTCAATCTATAACGCCTTTTTTATAACCAATTCCATCCATGATCATCATATATTTATATCCTTCATAGTGGGTTACAAAGAAAATGTGTACTAACCCAAGAATATCCCTTGTGAGTGTCAAATTAGGAAATTAGTAAAGAAAAATTCATTTTTCACAAAAATTATGGTAGATATATACTTGATCAACTCTTTTTGGGGCTATTACACCTAAATTTATTTGTCCAAAACCACATCCACTTTAATTATCCAGATATGTTTGTATTTTTAGGAAAACAACATAATCACTATCTTACCATAAACATTAGGATGTAATCCTATAGTTAGGATTATCCCTAGGATTTCAACAAATTTCTCTAATCTTGGTATCCAAATATTGATGAAACCTTGATCAAATTCAAACTATAGAAACCCAAAGTTTTCATATATAAATATTACAACTTATTATATGATTATGCATTAAATAACATTATAATACATTCAATAAAAGTAATGTTTTATTGTATTTAGATACTTGATACCTAAACATATTATTTCATAAATTATCTTCAATGTCTCTTATAATGATTTTCTCACATTATAACCTTCTTTGAAAAACCCAACATAAAACCTTTTTCATAAAATGAGGAAAGTAAACATAAGAAATGGTGATCCCAAATGTTCAATAAGGGTAAAGAAGGGATATATTAATCAGTGACTAGATGCATTCATAATATAAGTGTTTATGACACATTTCGTCAAGGTTGTGTGTTGGGATGATGATGCATTTTTTTCCTTCATTCCTGATTTCAAAAGGTAGGCGGCTTCCATCAGCATAATCGATGATGTTGGATCCTTGATCAAAATGGGTTTATGGGATGTTGGTTTCTACTTCCATGGGTTATTCCTTGATGCTAATTTCCTATTCTAGGTATCCCTAAAATATTTATTTCATTTTCAGGAAAATCTTTCTCATTGCAATCTCTAGTGGGATGATAATTAATAATTCTACTTATTTCATGACAGGAAAAAACCTTCAGTTAGAGTACATAGTAACATTTGGTATGTATGGGCGTATCTAGACATTGGGACTTTTGGGAATCTATAAATTCTTCTTCTTTTTAAATTTAATTCAGCTATAGTTTGGAAAAAATTAGTCATGAAACCCATAGAATATCATGTCAACCATATGGTAAATGATGCCAAGGGGGTAAGGTGACTGAGTCTTTTTACCCTAAGAATTCCATGTTTATGGTATCAGGTCAATATTTTGGGTTAGTTCATAGGTTTAGTGTCTTGTGGAGATAGTTTGGTTATAAAGTATACACCCAATGAAGAATATTTCACACTAGGGTGTTTAGTTGAGTGTGTCCATCAGGGGGGATATTTTACACTATAGGGATCAGTTGAGTTTATTATCTTGTTATGGATAGATTTCACACCTTATAATTGGTGGTATTTATGGAAAGTGTTCTCCCATGAGGGGAGATGATCATGCATAGGGATTTGATTCTGATGTTAGAAAGTTTCCCCTATGGTTGGAGATGATCACATATAGGGATTTGTTGGTGATGCTGGGTGTGTTGGGATTAAACCTCATGGAGGCACTCCATGCATATTTGGATGTCAGGATTTAACCTTATAGAGGATTCTAATATTCCCTATTATTATATAGGGATCAAAACCCATCTGGTTCTATACCATAATTTAAGGTCATGTGATAGGACCTATCCCTATAATTTGACATATTGTGGGAAGGAATCTCTTGTGGGGGAAGGGGAGTCAACGAGTGATGGTATGTGAATAACACATATGGGTTTACTAGTTATTTGGGGGTCTCATCATAGGTGTGTAGTTTCATCCCACAGGAACATGGGGTGGTGTGGGGATTATACATTGAGGCTACCATTGGTAGGTTCTTCATCCCATAGTGGGGAAGGTGGTGGCATCTCTTGATGATCAAAAATGGGAAATATTATGTTCATAACACCGGGTAAGAGGTATGGGGTCATTCCATTCCAATCATACACACAGAATACTAATTTCACCACATAAGGTAAGGATATATATTTGTGTCATGTGATGAGGATGGTTTTATGTAGTTTAACATCATATGACTAGGATACTATGCTATGAAGTATTATTTCATGTAGATCATATATTGGTGGGGCCTACACCAGGGCATTCCATTCCAATGTTGGAAAGGAAGATCTAGAAAAAGGACTCTCTACTAGGAAATGAATATATTTTCCCTTAATAATTTCACACACTACTAGAAAAACAGGTATTTGCGACGGGTCATTTGCGACGGGATCCCGTCGCAAATGGTTTTTTGCGACGGGGGCCCGTCGCAAATGACCCGTTGCTGAAAACGGTGTCGCAATAACAATTTTTTAAGATGGGCCCGTCACTAAATCCTTTTTCCGCGACGGGGAGAATCCCCGTCACAACTAGTACTCTGTATATTTTTAAAAAAACTATTTGCGATGGGGCCCGTCGCAAAAACTCGCAACAGGTATTTGCGACGAGGCCCATCGCAAAAACTCGCAACAGGTATTTGCTACGGGGCCCGTCGCAAAAACTATTTTTTAAAAAATAAAAAAATAATAATACTATTTGCGATGGGAATAGTATCCCGTCGCAAATACTATAAAAAAAATAAAAAAAAAATAAATTGTTAATAAATTATTTTAATTAATATAATAAAAATCCAATTATAATTCAAAAATAAAAAATAATAAAATATTAATAAATGATTTTAATTAATATAATAATAGAATTATAATTCACAAATAAAAATATTAAATTATTTTAATTAATATAATAATAATAAAATTATAATTCAAAAATAAAAAATAATAGAATATTAATAAATATTTTATAATGAGACAGAAACTACGAATAGAAAAAAAAATCATATTTTGATTTCACAAATTTTATAACATAAATAAAAACTCTAATCTGAAGGAGGGGGGAGGGGGGATCTGCAGATGGTGGTGGAGGAAACTTCATCCCTAAAACATGAGTGAGTCGGCGCATGTACTCTATCTGCTCCTGATGCTGCTGCTGCCACCGACTCGTCTGCTCCTCGTACAGCTGCTGCTGGCGTCGACGCTCCTCCTCATGCTGCTGACGCATCTGCTCCTGCTCCTGTCGGAGACTCTCTATCAGTGCAGTCTGAGATCGCAACTGATCCTCATAGTGTGTAGCAGAAGAAGATGCACGAGCTCCTCTCAAGCGGGACGCCGACATCGCAGCACTGCCATAATAATCTCTGGGAGTCAGTCGAGAGCTGATACCAACTACCCGGCCCTTCTCGAAGGCATACTGGGTGGCCTGCATCCATGCTGACTCATCAAACTGACAGCTAGTGGTCTGATCTGATGACTCGGCCTGACTCTCAGGTCGGGCCTGTGACGCTGCGGCCTCATATAACTCCTGTAGTTGCAATTTAAATTTAAAATTGTGAATATATTATATACAGTTAATTTTTAAACTTGAAAACAAATAATACTAACCACGATGTGATGCTGACGATCACCTATGAGCTCTCCAGTAGCAGGATCACTATACATCCTCCGATATACGTCGTACTCTGTAATATCGGGGTGCTCGACAGCCTATAAGAATAAAAAATAAACTGTTAATATTTATAGTTATATAAAATATTTATAAATAATATACGTACCAGATGTTGTCTATGAGTACTGAAAGAACGACTCCCAGCTCGATGAGTCACCTCCTGTCTCCCCCGATTCTGCCTCCCCACCGATGATCTCCTCTGAAAGGCACCACTCAACTAGTGCGCACATAATCCATCCCATACATGCGATGAAATGTACTCTGGTAGGTGTGCTCTACATGACTCGTCAAAATCTGACACTCCTGCTTTCTTCATCGCAGCTTTTCTTAAATTGTGCAAAAACTGACGAAGGCGATCACGCATGGCCACCTCCCATGCCTCGTGGATGGCGTCACGCATGGTATCCTCGATCGGATACCATAAACCCTACAAATAAATCAAAATATCAAGTTAGAAATGAAATAATTTTCAAAATAAAAATTATTTATTTACGTACATACCAACCAATGGCCGAACATGGCCTGCTGCACATCAATGGGAATCTTCTCCCATGTGGTCCATGGGTGAGAGAAATAGTTGTGCAAAATAGCGCTGCCCTGTCCGACCGCTATATGCGGAAAACTATAAAAATAATAAACATTTATTATGTGAATAGATTAATGAAATCTTAGTCAAATCAACAGGTTATCACACAGGTTATCACACCTCCGTGTGTGTGGATCAAACCCAAGACGTGGACGTCGCCCGGGGACGGGTCCAGGAATCATCAATCGTGAAAGATCACGCCCCCTCCGCGTACTCCCTGGAGCACCTGCAGGCTGAGGGTCATCTGGTAGCAACTCATCCGCATCGAAAGTCAGGTCAGCATCCGCCAACTCACGAAATTTTGCATCGTCCATCTGAAACAGAAACTGTTAATGTTGTTAGCAAATAATTGATAATTACTATTATATATACATATATACATATATGATTGTATATAAATACCATGGAATTCTATCAGTGTTCATATTCATCATCATCTTTATATATGTCAATGTCATCTTCATATTCCTCCTCAACATCATCGACATCCATTCGAGTTACAGTTGCTTCATCTCTTACCATTTCAAATTCATATGTGACATCATTAACATCATCGTCATCACCGGCTCTTAAATGTGGGGTGTCGTCATCGATACTCATGTCTCTTTGTAAAAAAGATTGATTTTGAGTACTCTCTTGAAAAACTTCAATTCTTTGCACATCAGTGAAAGCACATTCACTTTGACTAAACTGATTGTCTCGAATTTTGATTTTTATTACACTCCACCAATCAGTCAAGTCTCTTGATGTAGCACAGTACTTTGCGTAATAAACTTGATGTGCCTGTTAAGCCAATAAGAATGGTTCATTTAATGCGAGAACACTTTTACATTTAATATCGATGATTCTATGAGTCGGATGAACACGCACGCCTCTCTCTGTATCCAACCACTGACATTTGAACATGGTTATGTAATGTTGTCCAAGATAACAGAGTTCAATGATTTCATCAAGTATGCCATAAAAGTCAACTTCATTTTCTCGATGATGAGATCCTCTCAAGCTAACTCCACTGTTCATTGTTTTTTTTTGATTCCCCATATGCATGTGTGTGAAATCAAAATCCATTCACCACATATGCATTATAAGTTTTAACAAGTTTGGAAGGTGGGTTACTCAATACACACAGCCGTTTGTCAATTTTATCAGCATGTCGAGACACCTGAAAATTTGTGAAATAATTATCAGTATAGTAAACTATACGTTGAATGAGTTTCTAAAAGATAAAGAATTTATGTTACCAGTTTTTGAAACCACTGAGAGAAATTTTTCAGTCGACGTTCTTCGAGAGAAGCTGCTGTAATTTGTGGAATTTGTTTCTTGATATGATTATCATACAACCTATAAAAACCAAAGTTATTTACTGTAACATAAATGATAGAATAAGTGATATAAACACTTACAGTACAACTGATTTCATCTCTTCACAGTTGAGCAGAACATACGTATGAGCTCTATGATGTTCATCATCTGAAGGCCAGCGTTCATAAACTCCACCAAAACCAAGCTCTGACTGGTTGAAAATAGATAATTGATTGTCGATTTCATCAATATTCCTCTCGTTCCATCCCATTTGGTTGTGTTTTAAAGGATACTCAGATTCAAAATAATGGGAGCAGAAAAAAGATATTTCCTCTTGCAAATAAGCTTCTGAAATAGATCCTTCAACAGATGCTTTGTTACGTACTTTTCTTTTCAATTTTTGAATGCATCTTTCAAATGGGTACATCCATCGAAACTATACTGGACCTCCACATTTGTATTCATATGTAAAATGTAACATCAAATGTTCCATTGAGTCGAAGAAAGACGGTGGAAATATTTTTTCCAGTTTACATATAATTACAACAACATCTTTTTCAAGTTTTCCTAGAGCATCATAATCTGCTGTAGCCGCACAAATTTCCAAAAAAAAATGAGACATATCTGTTATGGAATCCCAAATCACAGAATTCAACAGACCTCTTAATCAAATGGGTAGCAGTCTTTCCATTATAACATGACAATCATGACTTTTTAATCCAGTAATATGACCATTCTTTACACATCTACCCAAATTGGAAGCACATCCATCTGGAAGTCTCAAATCTGCAATATAATGACAAAATAATAAACAGTTTTCTTTAGACAGTGTATAAGCTGCTTTTGGTTTCAGTAACCTTTCTGTTCTGACATTCTCAAACAGTTCCAATTCTGGACGCCTGTAAATTTGGGCAAGATCTAAACGTGCATTTACATTATCTTTTCTCTTTCCTGGCGTATCCAAAACTGTATGAAACAAATTATCAAAACAGTTCTTCTCAATATGCATGACATCTAACATGTGTCGGACCAACAAATCAGACCAATATAGAAAATCCCAAAATATGCTTCGTTTAATCCAATTGTGTTCTTTCCCAAAACCAGAAATTTTCTGTTGGTTTATTGTGGGACCAAAAGTGATGGGAGGTAATGAAAATACAACTGATTTTAACTCCGAACCTGATAGCATTTTTGGAGGTCCTTCCCTTTCAACTGTTCCTTTTCTGAAATGAGATCTGTTTCTACGAAAAAGATGATCAGCTGGAAGAAACCTGTGATGACAGTCAAAATAACAAGGTTTCTTTCCATGAATGAGAATAAATGATTTGTTCTCTCCCATACAGTAAGGACATGATTTCTGACCATTTGTACTCCATCCAGATAACATCCCATAAGCCGGGAAGTCACTTATTGTCCACATCAATGCTGCTCTTAGTATGAAATTCTGTTTCATTGCAACATCATATGTACTGACACCAGTACTCCACAATAAATTTAATTCATCAATCAATGGTTTCAAATAAACATCAATATTTTTCTTCGGATGTCCTGTAATTAGTAAAGTCAAAAAGATATATGGATCCTTCATCAACATCCATGGAGGTAAATTGTACGGAGTTAAACAAACAGTCCAACATGAATATTGACTACCATAAGATCCAAACGGACAGAAACCATCAGTGGAAAGGCTCAGTCGAACATTTCTAGCTTCTAAAGCAAAGGATGGATGCACTCTATCAAAATGTATCCATCAATCACTATCGGATGGATGATTCAAGATTTTATCGGTTGAAATATTCTCTTTATGCCAGGACATCATTGTCGCTGTATTCTTAGACATGAATAAACGCTGGAGTCTGGATGTAAGCGGAAAATATCTCAACTGTTTTACAGGAATCAAACCAGACTTCCCGTGTTGTCCTTCTTTATATCTCAGTTGCCCACATGTGGGACAACTATCCAACGACTCATTTTCCCCAGAATATAAAATACAGTCATTTGAACATGCAAGAATCTTCTGACAAGTAAGTCCCAAATTTCGAACTAGCCTCTTACTCTCAAAGTAATTTGCAGGTAAAATATTTCCTTCGGGTAACAGTGTTTTAAGCAAAGAAAATATCTGGTCAAAACAGGTGTTTGACATTCCGTTATCTGATTTGATAGACATAAATTTTGCAACTGCTTCTAATTTTCTCATCTTGCAGCCAGGATATAATGCATCCCCAGCAGACTTCAACAACTCATAAAATTCAGACGGTGCTAACTCAGGATTTGAAGCTATATCAGCTGGAGTTTCTGTATGTTGAACAGATGAACCTACAACATCATGTACTAAATATTGAAACCGGGATGGATCTGGAATCAAGTTGGTATCACCTTCTCTGGAACTGCGTTCACCGTGTTGATACCAAAAAACATAATCTGGTTGAAAACCAAAACGCAAGAGATATTCTCCCACTTTGTCAAACGTGTCAAACGTTCTCAATGCACATTTTCTGCAAGGGCATTTTATTTTTCCTTTTGAAACAAATTCTGGATTTGATGCCGTAAATGATAAAAAAGTCTCCACACTCTCTACATATACTGGATTTAAACCAGAACCGTTTGGATTTCTACGTTGATTTATCCATATGCGGTCACCTAATAATGATTGTTGACGACCTCGTTCTTCCATATTTCTCTATAAAATATAAAAGCATTACTGGTTTTGAATAATTTGTTCGAAAAAACACTCAAGCTAGGATAATTATAGAGTTTAAATCATACACGACTGATGCAAACTTTTTATTGAGATAGAACTAAAAATTGACCCTTTAAGAATTAAATATGTTGAGAATAAAGAAAAAAATGTTACAAATATTGATAATTTTAATATTATATATATTTTTTATTATTTTCATAGTACTAATATTATTGGTAATTATTACTAATTATTACTAATTATTACTAATTACTGGTAATTATTACTAATTATTACCAATTATTGGTAATTATTACTAATTAATACTAATTATTGGTAATTATTACTAATTATTGGTAATTATTAGTAATTATTGGTAATTATCGGTAATTATTGGTAATTATCAGTAATTATTACTAATTATTGGTAATTATTACTAATTATTGGTAATTATTACTAATTATTGGTAATTATTACTAATTATTGGTAATTATTACTAATTATTGTTAATTATTACTAATTATTGGTAATTATTTCTAATTATTGGTAATTATTAGTAATTATTGTTAATTATTACTAATTATTGGTAATTATTACTAATTATTGTTAATTATTACTAATTATTGGTAATTATTACTAATTATTGGTAATTATTCGTAATTATTGGTAATTATTGGTAATTATTACTAATTATTGGTAATTATTAATAATTATTGGTAATTATTACTAATTATTGGTAATTATTACTAATTATTGGTAATTATTACTAATTATTGGTAATTATTACTAATTATTACTAATTATTACTATTTACCGGTAATTATTACTATTTACCGGTAATTATTACTATTTACCGGTAATTATTACTAATTATTACTAATTATGGGTAATTATTACTAATTATTGGTAATTATTACTAATTAGTACTAATTAGTAATAATTAGAATTATTACTAATTATTGATAATTATTACTAATTATTGGTAATTATTACTAATTATTACTAATTATTACTAATTATTACTAATTATTACTAATTATTGGTAATTATAGGTAATTATTACTAATTATTGGTAATTATTACTAATTATGCGTAATTATTACTAATTATTGGTAATTATTACTAATTATTGGTAATTATTACTAATTATTACTAATTATTACTATTTACCGGTAATTATTACTATTTACCGGTAATTATTTCTATTTACCGGTAATTATTACTAATTATTACTAATTATGGGTAATTATTACTAATTATTGGTAATTATTACTAATTATTACTAATTATTACTAATTATTGATAATTATTACTAATTATTACTAATTATTACTAATTATTACTAATTATTACTAATTATTACTAATTATTACTAATTATTACTAATTATTACTAATTATTGGTAATTATTGGTAATTATTACTAATTATTTGTAATTATTACTAATTATTGGTAATTATTACTAATTATTGGTAATTATTACTAATTATTACTAATTATTACTAGTTATTACTATTTACCGGTAATTATTACTATTTACCGGTAATTATTACTAATTATTACTAATTATTGGTAATTATTACTAATTATTACTAATTATTGGTAATTATTACTAATTATTACTAATTATTGGTAATTATTACTAATTATTACTAATTATTACTAATTATTACTAATTATTACTAATTATTACTAATTATTCCTAATTATTGGTAATTATTGGTAATTATTGGTAATTATTGGTAATTATTGGTAATTATTGGTAATTATTCCTAATTATTACTAATTAGTGGTAATTATTAGTAATTATTACTAATTATTCATAATTATTAATAATTATTACTAATTATCGGTAATTATTACTAATTATTGGTAAGTATTACTAATTATTGGTAAGTATTACTAATTATAGGTAATTATTACTAATTATTGGTAATTATTACTAATTATTGGTAATTATTACTAATTATTGGTAATTATTACTAATTATTGGTAATTATTACTAATTATTAATAATTATTCCTAATTATTGATAATTATTGGTAATTGTTCATAATTATGAGTAATTAAATGAATAATTACCAATAATTAGGAATAATTACCAATAATTAGGAATAATAACATTATTAGTATATTTTATTATTAATATTAAAATAATATAATTTTTTAATTTATATACAATTCTCCTTTCATCTGTGTGTTTTCTATCTCCATATACAAATAATACATGTGAAGACAGCAAACACACGGATGAAAAGAGAATTGTATATATATAAAAAATTATATTATTTTAATATTAATAATAAAATATACTAATAATTAAATAATGTTATTATTTCTGATAATTGGTATTTATTACTAATTATTAAGTAATAAAACAATGTAAACATAATTAAATTACAACTAATTAAGAATAATTGAAACTAATAAAACATTAAAAATAAATATTAAATTAAAATAAATATAAATACCTTGAAAATTGATCTGAGGTTGATCTCTGATCGTTCTTCAAAACTTCAATATCAACTCCGGAGGAAAAAAATAAACTTGAGAAAAACTGAACTTTAGAAATAAAATTTTGAGAGAAGAAGAAGATGGATTTTGAGAATGATTTGAAAAAAACGGATGGGGGTATTTATAGGTTAGATTATTTGCGACGGGCCCATTTGCGACGGGTACCGTCGCAAATACCTTAGCCATCATTTATTACGGTCAACGGTTAAATTGTTATTTGCGACGAGACCCGTCGCAAATAACCGCCTGCCGACATACTATTTGCGACAGGGGAATATTCCCGTCGCAAATACCTTTTACCGCCGCCGGTTATTTGCGACGGGAATATTCCCCCGTCACAAATACCTTTCCCGCGATTTGGCGCACAAAGCACGCCAGTCCTTTTGCGACGGGGAAAGCTATCCCGTCGCAAAAGGCTAATTATTTGCGACGGGCAAATACCCCTGTCGCAAATAAGTTTTTAATAGGGCTATTTGCGACGGGAATAAATCCCGTCGCAAATACCCATTTTTCCCGTAGTGACATTTTTCGATTATGTGTCTTCTGATCATGTGCCTATGGGAAGGGTATTAAATAAACACTTTCATGGATATGTTAAAATCAAGGGTCCTAATGTTAGGGAGCCCATACTGAGGAGAAAGATTTATTTATGTTGAAATATCTAGGAGAAAAATAAAATGTATTCGTCCAAGACATGCTTGAAGAAAAAATAGGTAAAAACAAGGATTTATGGTACTAGTTTCATGGGAATCTGGGGTGTTGATGAATCAATTCTGGATAGGTACAAGGGTCAGGGAACTTAACTTTAATGAAAGGGTATTGGTTGAAAGTATGCGCAATAGAGAGGCATGGTGGCTGGGTTTGATGAATGTTTTTTTTTAATTTGAGTGCTTAACGTGGGAGATGGGTCTCACAAAACATCATGTTTCACAAAACAAGGCAACCTTGATTTAGAGTGAATTCTTGTTATCCATGGGGTAGGTTTCATAAAGGATAGTTATCACATGAAACCCTAATATCAACAAATGGATTTAATCTTATACGAACTCCTTGGACCTTCAAGAATGGAATATCCACCATGGGTTGATATTCTAAGAAACTCTTGGGAGGTGGTTCTATGAAAGATGAATGCCTTAAGAAATCTATCTCTTATTTGGATTACGAAGGTTATGGTTCCTCTAATTCATATCATTTTTTTGAAACTCTAAAGGATGTGTCCTTTGAAGAGTCAGACAAGGGTTGGTATTTATATCCCTAAAAGAGGCAATATGATTTATTTAATGAATGTTTGAGACTTGGATGAATTGTTATAAGTTTCATGACATTTGAGTTTTTCATCGAACCAATATATGTTGTGTGGAGGTTACTGAATGAATGTCTATGTGGTCGAAGACATCCGTGAGTTAGAGTTATGTTGCATGGAGGCTAACTCATGCACCTTTATACATACCGAAGACCTCAAAAAATTGGATTTACATTGCATGGAGGTTTTCACCTCAACCTCTACACAATTGTTCCACCTTCACTATGAGATTCCCACTGACAAAGGTTTCAGCCTTTTTGACACATACCCTTAGGTGGATTTTGGAGCTATTTTAGACCAAATTTTCATTTAACCAGTCATTCCATCTATAAAATATCCTATTAAAAGTCTTTCTTAGTGTAAAAAATCCCCCCATGAGAAGTAGATCTAATTAGGGATATAAGGTGTTTCATTTTAGGGGAAAATCACAGAAAATTGGTGATTATAAAGCTCTTTTCCAAAAAAATCTACCTATACTCAGGCCTATAAATAGGGGTGGGAACCTAAGGGGACCACTAGATTTTATTGAAAGATATGGTAGTGTTTTATTTTTTATGAAACCTAAGAAACTTTTTAGAATTTTATGATCTCAATCTTTACCACTTGTGAAACAATCCCCTTCTGCAAACAACACTTTCACGACCAAACATTAACGAGTTTGTGATCTTTCACAGAACCCATCTTCATGAACTAACCTCTTTGAATTGATCTCCATGAAATATATTCAAAAAACTTTACAATTCTTGATTTATTTACACATAAGGTACATATGATTCTGTAACTCGATGTGGGAAGATGGGTATGAACCTCTTGATTGGAGAGAGTTCTTAGAGATAGTCATTTCAAGATACACTCACAACATGTTTGATTGATTATTAGTAGGAATTACCTATATTAAAAGGCTTCTAATGTATAGTTTCTAGATAAAGGGTTATGTGTTCATCCCTATTTCCTGTTGAGATGGACCTACTTATTATCTTAGGAGCATGTTTGGGCAGTACTAATGGCGTAGGGATATTGTAGGTCACATCATGATGGACCACACATCTATTACTAGATAGAACTTATTGAATCATATGAAAAGTTCATATGAGGAGGTGTTTGAGGAAGATGAGTCCCCCCAATCAATACGAGAGAATTATTAAGGAAGGTTTGATAGACCATCTCTAGGATGGACAAAAGAATGGGATCTATGAAAAGATGGAAATATTATGGATGAGTGGTCCTTGATATACTAGGTATGTCATTTGTATCATGAATTTGAGGATGAGATGGTGTGGGTCAGGTTTTATGTGGTAGAATGGTCCTCATAGTTCCATATTTACCATCACTAATACATCATGTCAAAGATACTAATCAGGTGGCACCAGGGACTAACATGTTTCACCTGCTTCATGGGGTTGTCGTCATTGGTCTGTGGGACCTCTACTACATAAGGATCCTCATCCAAGGGGATATTTATAATGAGTATATCCTAGAAATGGATTTCTGGGATGACCAGGGGAATTTTTCGGTGATGTTAAGGGATCCTCTACTATTAGAACAATGATAGGGTGACCAAAAAGCATGGATAAAGGATATCACTTTTAAATAGTGGTTATATCATTTTCTAAATGAACTAGTGGAAAGGTTATAAGAGAGTCCACACTAGTTTCTTAAGGAATCCTGGTGAGGCAAGGAGAATTCATACTATAGGATCTTGGAGGTGATCGAGTGGAAGCTATGGGGCTACAGTGTGAAGCTTGAGGTTCCCATAGTCAGGATAGGATTATTGATTTCCCAATTGATATATGGGTGGATTATCCCAGTTTGAGATGATCATATTGATTTATGTCCGAAAACCCTTATCATAGTGGAAATGTTAGCGATGGGGTAGCACATAAACTTAACAAGCCTGATATTAGAGATGTTGTACAAGGGTATGTGATTCATTAGCCAGTGTAAGACCCCCTTCCATGTGTGAAGGCCCTTCAATTTCCTATATGTTTGGGGTTTCACACACATTGGTGATATAAATACCCAATCATGATATCCCCTCCCTGTTTGAATTTTCAACCACCAATCCTCAACATCACCAAGAGTCAGCCTCTTTAATAGGGTTCAATTGATGTGATAGTGGAAATCAATCTTGCAGAGCAGTTATTTTTTCCATCTATTTCCCCTTATCAAGGGAATAGTGATTTATGATGGCATGGGGGCCACCGAGTAGGTATCATAACTATTATCCTTCCAAGAAGGGTATTGGTGGCCTAAGTGGGATGTAAGATGATTTAAGATCCATAAACCAAACACTAGTTTGTTCCATATTACTAATGGTCACCCTAAAGGTGTATATGGTGGTACGTAGTGATTTCCTCCCCTCATCTACTCAACGGATTTAGTGCATCTTTGTGCATGAGGATGGGAGAGGGAAATGAGTTGTTGCTTCCAAATAACGCTTAAAGGGATCATCCATGAATACACACTGAGTGAGAATGGTGTGTATACTATGTACTTTCTAAGGAGGCTATTGACTCTATTATATAAGGATAGGGCCACATAACCATGGGGTCAAGGGTGACTAGCGAGTAAGGAAAACCATGGAGGTAGAGAAGGGCCATCAGGTGGGCTAGTGGACACATCACCAGGTGGAGGATTCGAGGATATGAGTTGTAACAAGATCAAATATCCTTGGAAAAAATAATCTGGAGGAATTTGGGCCCTCCAGTGCAGTCCCTATGGTGTAATTCATGTGCTCGGGGAAGGGATTGTGTTTCCCAGATGTCCCTGGTTATATCATTTTCCCTAATTCATGGGAGAGTTGTAAGATATCCATAAAAATATACCCTATTCATGGTATATGGAATCATATCAATTCCGAGGGGATATACTTTAATAGGTTGGGTCATGCGAGGGAATGTTTTTATATCTGTCGATTTGTGGTGATGGCAGAGCTGAAATACTTGGTCCACTCTCACAATACTACACATCCCCTGACCAGCTGAGTGAAGTTGTTGTTGGGAATTACTTGTCCTCTAAACCATATTGTGGAGATATTGGATATTGGTTTGAATGTGAGTGATGGATAGAAGGAGGATTCCAAGGGAAGTGATTCCTATTAAGACTCCCTGGCGGATGGATTCCCTTACACTATTCAATTAAATATTATGATCTTGTATATATTTAAAACTACCAAACCTACATGATTGATAACTAATCCATTTTTTAATTTTTTATGAATTAGATATAACTAAGGAATGGGAGGTTTGTGATGACCCACAATTTCATGAAGATGCATCCCCGACCCTTTAGGTGTTGGGTGAGGTACCCCCCTAATATTATGGTTATAATTGGCCAACTATCGATTAATGTGGCATCTATGACTGGGGTGACGAATCAAAAATCCATAGAGTTTTCCAATAAAACTAATTCCCTGGTATGCATTCGAGGATCTATTCTAGAGATAGTGATATCATTTTTTCTTTATGCCGGATAGAGTCAGTACATATAGGCAAGAGGTTACTTCGAATAGATGGGGTATTGAAAACTAGGGGAATGTGTCACAAGGGGGATTTTTAGTGAACCTTTTTGAGTTTTTAGCCAGACTATACCTGTCTTGGAATCCTTCTCCCCTTTTCAATTTTTTATTTGTTTCCCTCGGATATGTTATGTTTGACTATAACCATTCTTTAAATGGTATTTAAAACCGTGTTTGGAGATCTGGAACCTATGGTGAAACTTCAATCAGCGAAATCTATAGTCGAGGATGAGATGGAAGATGTTTTTGTCCCAATAGATATAGACGATGAGGTTTTTCATTCAATGGAGGTAGTCAATGAATCTATGGTGGTTGGTCCAACCATAGGGGTGCCTCTTTAAGAGGCTTCTGAAGTTGAGGCCTTAGAAAATGTGGTTGAGATCCTTCCATCGATGGAGATGGTCAAGGAGTTCATAGTGGTTGATCATCCCTTGTAAGTGTCACAAGGGGTTGGGGAAGCTCCTTTTGTGGGTGAAGGATCTGGAGAGGATGTGTTCCTCCTAGATTGGGTGTTTATCAATCCATAGCACATTCCTTCATACGATCCCACCATTTATGCTTTGTTGGTCTTCCTATAGTATGATTTTGTACCACCTAAGGAATTATAGGATTCTATCTCGGATGTTGCTGAGTAGAACAGATTTATCCAACATAAAGCCTGGAGTAGTATGAATAATCTCATTAATCACACTCCACTAGATGATTTACCAAACTAGGTGGGATATATCCATCATTGGTTAGTCGGTCTTGGTGGTGGGTGGGGGGGGGGGGTTCGGTGGCTTTAACATGCTAGAATAGGACATTATCTTTAAAAAAGATCATGTTTAGTGAAATGATTACGTTTTTCCATGGAATAAGAATAATTATTAGGGTACCTAGGTAATCCAGGTAGATAATGAGGATATCACTCATCTAGAAGATAATACACGAGAACATATAGTCGTCGTCACTGCTCAAGTAGAGATCATCTACCAATTGAGGGATCAGTTGGCTGAAGTTGAGGTTATGGTAGGATAGGTGGAATATCTAGTGGTTGAGTGCTAAGATGGGAACTATCAGAAATAAAATCATGTGGCTGAGGTCTGATATTTTATTTATGAGGAAGTGGTTGGGATATTCGTGTAATTGGAGAGCCTATAGGATACCTAGAAGATTCCAGTTAAGATAGATCACTCAATTATTTGAGTTTCACATTAAGGAATTTATCATAGTTTAAAACAAAGTAGAGGATATGACATGTGGATGGACCTACCCAAACATTTGGGATGGTTTTTTATATTTCCCATATTCATCAATGTGTTCGTTGTGCTACATATTAATCATATCAAAAAAACAACCAACAATAAATCCCTAGGTCAACATGAGTGATCCTCAGTGTGGAAAAGAAGGTACAATCAGAATGTTTCTCAATTATACCAGAGTTTCATACAACTTTTGAACACTCATGGTATAAACTTTTTTATTAAGAACTAGGTGTTTCATAACCATGGAATTTTTGTTTAAGGAATGTGACTCATTTCCCAGTCAATTTTATTTTTCAATGTGTGTTAGTGCGCAAATGGGGTAATGCCAGGGGTATTAAAATTTTTATAAACAAAAAGGGAGTGATGAAGAATGTGAATCAAGATTACCAGGATTTGAAAAATAAAATGGTAGTATGTCAAGATAGAGGATAAATTTATACCATGTTTGAAACACATAATCCATTATCATTTTTCTGAGTATGGGAAAAACAAATGTTGATCAATTTTTGACCTTTTTTGAAACCCATGACCTAACTAAACGATATTAAAATTAATTTTAGTTTTTTTCCAAGATGTTGGGTGAGACAATGTGGCCATGAACCATTATTATTAAGTGGTCATTCAGAAATGAAAGATAATTGGGATCCAAATCCATAAGGAAACCAAGCATGGTTATGAACTGATGGAGTCTTCAAATGGATATCAACACTCATGGGATTATTCAACTATTTCCAGGAGTACATTTGGTAGGAGAATAGGTCTGAACAAGGGTTAGACTCCTCTTACCAAGGGAGTGTCACCTTGTATGTCAAGTGATAGTTGAGGAACATGATTTGTGTGGTTGGTTAACAACATCTAAAGATAAAGGGATTATTTAGTGAGGGCTTAATATGTTTCATAGCTTCACATCATGCTATGTGGATGAAGGGTGTGTAGTTTTACATACTATAGTAGAGATGTTGAATGCTCAATTTTTTTCATATGATGAGGGAAATTCATCTTATAGTATAACATTATTCATTTAATATGTTACATAGTTTCTCGTCTTGTGATTAGGATGTGTGAACCGACACAAATAAAGCATGTCTGGTCAAGCTAGAGGGATGCATGAGAATGAGAAATAATGATTAGAACCTCATATAGGAGCTTGTAAAGAAAAGGTATATGATATTTTACTTTAAATGCTTCTATATTTTATAGTTTTAGTAATTATATCCATGTTTCAATTAGGTTTCATGGTGGGTCCCACTAGAACGGTACCTTTTTTTATTTTCAATACATATTATTGCCCAAGCAGTGAGGTTGACCTATTAGGTGGGGTCTGAATTTTTATCAAATCCTCATACCTATTTCAACTTTAAAGATGATTGATCCCCTTTCCTCTAGAATTTTATGGTCATACAAGTTGGAAAAATAAGTGGCATATAGTTTTAAGTTCGTAATTCTTGAACCAGGAGTTGTAAATAATTTATGTTCATAATATTTTGACTATGCGGTCTCAAATAGTTTAAGGTCATAATTCATGGACCATGGGAACATCTCAAAGGATTGTGTGTGGCATGTAAGAGAGGTGATATGATGTTTATTAAGGGACAATGTGACTCAACATACCACAAAACATCTCCAATATAACTCATACACAATTTAAGGTCTTGATGTTTGGCCTCTAACATGTATTTTAAGGTTGTAGTGTTTTGAAAAAAGATGTGAAGCTCTTTTTAAATGGTGTATTCATGCCTAAACCCTACATTGGGAAATTCCTCCCAAACTCCTAAGACCTTAATATCCATTATCAATGTGATAAATAATGAGTGGTACTAAGTTCCCATTGTAGGGGATAACATTATAATAGGAAAAAAGGACCCACATTGGGAAGTCCCAAATGTTCATAATTATTTAGTCTCCATGCACGTGTATTGGGATTCCTAGATATATAAAGGGAAGTGGAGTGGAAGTAAAATAATGATCTCTAAGACATGGGCCATGAAAAGGGGTGGTTGATGGGTAGGTAATGACTGTCGACTGTGTTTCAAATATATGTTTGACTGTATCACCTATCATGGATGAGGTGTACCAATGTGGGACCAACTTTTGACCATGTTCAAAAAATGAGAACCATCATTTGTCATTGGGAACCCTTAAGGGAAATTCACAAGATGTTATGTGGGTAAGTGTGTCTAGGAACCATTTTCGTTAAGGATCCTCTTCATAAGGGGAGGATGATGAGGATCCAGACCAAAGGGAACATGAAATGTTGAAGTGGTAGTGGGGAATATCCCCAGGGATAATGCATTAGGGGATCACTTCACTCTGCAATCAAGTACATTGGATGAGCCTAATAGTAGAAAAGTATTTATCTCCTTTCTGAGGAAGAGTAGAGATAAATATTTTAGGGGATGGACCTACGAAATGATATCTAAGAATCATTACATATCCTGTGGGAATGGGAATCAATCCACACATAGTTATAGAACATTGATTAGTAGGTTAAGAATGTTGAAAGTGTGTTTTTATCCCTTGAATGGTTGATGGGTCATCTCATAGTCATTTTATGAGTCATCATATTCTCATTATATAGGGTAAGGCAATAGCTCAATGTTATGTGTTGAGGATGTTTTCTTTGGTTCACATCACATTTTTCTTATAACGCTTTGTGTACTTACCACAAGGGGTAATTATTTATATTAACATCATGTTATAATTATGTTGTTTTTTTTATCTCACATTTATGATATGAGGCATCCTATGTTCATCACATTGGGTATGGCTACAGTTTAACATCATCTGATGAGGAAATTGTTTTTTTAATCTCATATTATTCATATGAGGCATACTATGTCCATCACATAGGGTAATGATATAGTTCAACATATTATGTTGATGATGTTGTTTCTTTATCTCATATTTATCATATGATCCATCTTATGCTCATAGAATAGGTTAAGGCCATATTTTTTCTTCATTGTCTAAGGATGTTGGGCTTTGTAGTTTAGAGTCATAAAGCTCATACTGTGGATGCTGGTTGTTTAAGGTAATGGGGCTTGGACCATAGGGTCATGGGTTTCACAAATAGATTTTTGTGTCACAAAATAATAATAACTAGATGTGAAGAAAAAGGGATAAGGAGTCCATTTTCCACGCAATATTCCAAAAAACTCTTCACACAATATGACGTTATGATGTTAAGGGAGGAAAGTCCCCCCAGTTAGTTGACAATTGGGGATAACCCTAGGATATGAGATTAGGGCATTTTTTCATATCCAATGGGAATGAGAATAAATGCACACATAGTTAGGGAATGTTTCATGGTTTAAGGCCAATACTGGTATTAGGTTTTTCTCCAGATCGAGGATGTGATGAGCCATGGAATTCATTTTATGAAACATGAGAGGTAAAGAAGACTATGTGAATATGGTTCAGAAGGTGTAAAGACTCCCATATTTTAAGGTCACAATTCCGGGAAATTAAGGGTATTTGCTACTTTGAGGATGTTTGGGTGGTGGAAAAGATCTATAATATAACGTTAAGAAGGGTCCTAGGTTTCCCTACACCACAAAAATCTACCCTAAAACTAGTTGCAAATTTTTGGGGTCATGAGGCTTGGACCAGGGGGAGTACCTAAAAAAAGGTTGGTGATGAGGTTTTTATTAGGATGTTGGATCCAATAATATATACATATTCCATCAGGCATGGGAATCAAGATAGGCGTATTTCTATAACATGGCATGGTAGAAGACTCTCGTCAGAATGGTTGGTTCCTCTATAGTGAGGATACTAAATCATCTCATATTAGTCATATTAGGCATTCAATATTCATTGAATAGGGTAAATCTATAGTTTAGCATCATGTGTTTATGATATTTATTTTGTTCATCCTTTCATATGAGGAATCCTCTATTTTTTATACAAGGTAAGGCTATAGTTTAACATCAGGTGTTGGGGATATTTTTTTTCATCTCACATTTTTCATTTGACTAATCCTCTTTTCACCATATAGTTTAAGGCTCTAGTTTAACATCATGTTATGAGGACATTGATTTTATTCATCCCATATTTATCATATGAGAAATCCATGGTTTATATGGGGTAAGTTTACTGTTTAGTGTCGCATGTTGATGATGTTGATTCTTATTCATCGCATACTTATTATATGAGGAATCTTGAATTTTTCATACAGGGTAATGCTAAAATTTAATTTTGTGTGCTGAGTAAGTTGGGATTTGTAGTTTTTAGTTGTATAAATCACACTTTGGATGATTTGAGTTTATGTTAATAGATATCATACTATAGTGGAAGCTATTAGTTGGTGGTTGTAGAGATCATACTATGATTTTCTATAGTATATGGTCATAAATCTTTGACTATGAACATTAACATGAAGTTATATTTGAGAAACTCAGTATTGGTGGGAAGTATAACATGCTCTCCAACCTTAGTGATTAAAGAGTAAGATCCTTTCAAATAGAACTTTTGGATAATGTAAGGTCCTTCCCATTTGGGATCCACCTTTGGCGAATTTTTTTTGGGTATCATCAGGGTTTTGAGAGCCAATACCATGTCACCCTAAAGGAAGTAGAAAATGTGGACACTCTTATTGAACACTTTCACTACCCTATTATAGTTCCACTCTATTATATTCAATACCTGAAGCATATTTTATTAAATATATTCCCACTTAAATATATAATCTTTATCCATTATATCTAGAATCTTCTGATCATAAACATCTATTCAGAGAAATGGAAACTAAACCCAATATCTTAAACTTCATCGATTCCATAAACTATAGAGTATGGGGTTGCATAGGTGAAATTTTGAGTTCTCATCTGATGAGAACAGTGATAAATAAATATTGTATCAAGAAAACACCCCTTGTTATGGTACACCACCTTCTATAGGATTTTAATTAGGGGTTTTTTGAACACCTTGATATATCGATTCACCAATTCATGGTAATGATAAGTGTGGTTGGACTGAATTTATTGCTTAATATACAATTTCTATAGATCAATTTTTAGTAAATTTATTTATTTATCCATGAGAATGGTCAGAGGAACCCCAAATCAATGACTAATGCCTGAGTTTATAAATTTGGTCATAGACTAGGTTTTAACTTCTTTGAGGGGAACTCCTTCAGCCCACTTTGAGAAGAATTCGGTTATGGTCAAAATGAACCTTTACTCTCGATCCATCACTGATGGGTAGGGAAACACAATTATGAGTCCCCAAACTATGAATGGAAAATAATATTTGGTTGTTTAGATAAGCTCTAGTGGTTAATGTAAAAATGTTGTAATGAATCTAACCTGAATGACATGTCTTTGTAAACTCAATGATTTCATGAGATATGGTGGGATATATGTAATCTAACCTCCAAATTTATTGGGAGAGATTCAGTCATTATTTATGGGACCCACAGGATCTGGCATGGACCTCTTTTATAAAATGAGGTATATAATCTCCTTAAATGAAGTGGGGAAGAATAGCATCGAAATCTAACCTATAAATGACTGAATCAACATTAGGGTCACTTTGGAGGATGAACAATATTTCATGATAAATGATCATCTCATGTTTGGTGTGGAATAGTATGAGGATACCATGTTGGAGATACTCAACAAAGTGAATAATTCAATTAGGAATTTTCTTTATCCTTGGGGAATATGGGGGCCATGGAACATAATCCTTGGTATAATATGTGTATACCTTTTGATTGACTTCATCTCTAGAATTGGTAAGGGTGATGAACCTCTGATGGGATACATAAATGACTAGTTCATATTAGACAGGTTCGGTGAGGGATTCATATATGATTTCTATAGTGTCGGATTAGCTATTCTATGACCATGGAACATGTTTCAACTTTTACTGGGAAGGGACCTGAGATATCAGCTAATTATTCTATTGTAATAGGGGCATAATCTCTTACTCTCTAAAGAAGTAGTCACCATTGTTTTGGTTGGTGACCAATGATGAGTCTCTCATTACATATAGATAGGAGACACCAATCTCAAGGGCTAATTCAAGACCAATGATGAGGGAATGGTATTATACCACATGTTTAGTAAAAACTTACAATAATAGGGATGAATATTAAAAAATGGAATGTGAGAAGTTGATGAAAAAAATTCCCAAACCCATCCTTTTGGGCTCATAATTGGTGTATTTCTATTGAATAGACTCTAGAAGGAACCATCAAAATTAATATGACAACATGACACAACTTGGCCCACTGAGAGAATATCTTCATCTAGAAAATCGACATCCCAGTTTAATTCCTCAAGTGTAGGGTGTGTTTTTAATAATTCTTCTAGTGATTGACCCATGATGACTCTTTCTCAGATAAACTTCATATCAAACTATTGGAGTATTTCCACCCAATTTTACAATCATCCTATTAGTATGGGGTGATTCCAGATGCACTTTAGTGAGTTCAATCATAGCACCATTAGTATCTCATGGATTTATAAATAATTTTGAAACTTCTACACTGTAAAGGCTAGCATGAAGAAACTTTTCTCGACAGGGGAGTATTTGGACTCTATGTTTAGGAGAATGCAACTAAGATAATATATGATATTTTCTCTAACCTAATTATTTTTATCCTCTAGAAGGGAACACAATTATCATTCCAATTTGGTCATGTAAATGACCTAAGTCTTTCCTAAGATGGTTTGAATTAGAACGAGATATTATAGATGATATATCATAATATCCTCAATAGACGTTTGGAAATCTTTATCCCTAAGGTAAATGATTACTTTTTTCAAGAGACTCAAAATAGATTTCACCTTTGTCCAAATTTTCAATAAATTTGAGAATATAAGAAAAGTTTCCTTTGAGACCTCATAACTCCTAAAGGTTTCATGGGGAAGGAATTTTTTTATGGATGTTATTTTATCAAGATCTACATTAATTCATCAGTATTTTATAATGAAGTAGAGAAAATTTATGGTGATAACCCTGAATGTACACTTCTAGGGATTCATCATCATGTGGTGGGAATATAGAAACCTGAATATGTTTTCAAAATATATAAGATGGTTATATAACTAGCATGATTTAACAGCCTTTTTATCTACATAACACTCTACAAATTCACAATGTAATTTTTTGATGATATAGTGTAGGGAAGGTTGGTAAGTGCCTCCAGCAATTTTCAAGCCAAAAGGAAACTCCTGGTAGAAAAAATTTCATTAGGGTTCCTTGAAGGCAATAAAATCCACATCCTCAGGGGCCATCTAGATTTTATTTTACCTATAATATACTTCCCTGAAAGATAGGTCCTATAAAATATCCATATAATCAAACAATAGCTGTATCATCAGAATGAGAAATTCATCCTTCAAACAATGGTGGTTGAGGTCCTGAATGTCAAGAAAGAATATAGTCAAACCATTTTTATTCATTAATGGAAAAAAAAATTCCATCCATTTAGGATACTATACCTCTCTAACATATTTTTATTTTATAATATTTTCAACCTCTTCCATGACCATTGAATCACGAGAAAGTTTAATCTTTATGGGAGATTGTTTGAACCTATGGTGACCCACTAGGATGCCAAGGTGATTAATGAAAAAACTGAGGGTCATTCATAGGAATCATTTCATATCTATAGGGAAATATATCATAATGTTGATTTAGGAACTATATATAATATTGTTTCTCCTATAGTGACATGGCTATATTGATCAGTGCTAGACTTGGTTCTTCCTTAGTGCCAAGGTTCACCTGATTCAGCTCAAAAATAGTGGTGAAGATTTCCACTTCAAATTCAGTAGGGTGTCCCAAAAATTGTAAAACCCTAGAACACATTGAGAGGGGAGGGGTAAATTTGGGTGTCAACTTTTTCTTTTAATTTTATGGATCATGTTCCCACATTGGTAGGAATTTTTGAAACCTATTTGATCATAGTTAGAAGAAAAAAACCATTCACATACAAAGATATAACACAACAATTTTACTTGGTTCACCAATAAGGGATAATCCACTGAGCATATACAGAAAGGATTTCAGTTGTACCAAAGTCCAATAATCTTCACTAGTTTTGGAGTAAAAGGGTTCAGACATAGTTACTCTATGACAGGCATAATGCCTTTACAATTATTTTAGGGAAAACACATTGTGCCCCTCTGAACAATTCCATTGACTCCCCCTTCCTCATTATTACCAATGATGTATTACTCAGTTTATCAACATGAATTTATCTTCAATAGATTTTAATTTAAGTATTTCTCTTTCTAGTATGGGACTCTACATACCTCAAATTCATGAATTGATTCACTTGAAATCACTAATCAAACAAGTTGGATTAACAAAACCTGAAACAAGCTAAACACAACACGTGTTCACAACAACTGAAAATGCATGCAAGATTTGGGATTATTGCGTAATATTTTCTCAAAACCATTACTTTCCATGCAACACTTATTTTTCACACCACTACACAAAAAGGTTCACTTGTTCTAATTATACCGAAGGAACACTTTGTGCGTAAGTTTAACTGCATGTGAATATTTCGCACTCCTATATTTCACCCAGTAGAGAAAACAGATCATCCTTGGAAAAAGTTCTTAGTCTATAGTGGGGTTAGGTGCCTATGTATAGTCCTTGATGAACCTACTCATAAGATTCTATCCAAGCATGAAAAATCCATTTTGAAGTCGTATAGGGCAGATATGACTCTTTCGAGCTACCTTGTCTTTCGTGCACATTCAAATCTTTTGCATAATTTTTTCTATTTCCATATATTGGTACAATGGTCCCTAAACATTCCTTACATGCATATTTACACACCACCTTCAATATTGAGTTCAACTCCCATTGCCAAAAACACATTTCTGCATTCTCTAATTTTTTGACCCAAAAGTTTGGAAAACACTGGGAATCGACACAACCTTCAATACTATTGTCAGCTTAAATTGTAAGATACCTTTTCTTAAAAACTCCATAATATTCTATTTGAGGATTTAAAAAAACACAAAACATGCTCTATTTATAGAAAATAACATCCATGGTTCAAACAAAATTCATCGTTGGCATCTGGGATACAAGGATCCAATGGAGGATGTAACTCTATTAAAGTTATAGACATCGAGATAACATCAGAACCTAATATGATGGGAGAGGAGCCTTCAAAATAGACCTCTTAATCCTTGGAGACTTCATCTACAAAGGTTTATGATCCTATCCCATTCATTTTATGGTCAGTAGGTCCACTCTTGATATCAAATAAATGATGATCGATCAACATCTGTCGAGTCATCCATACTTTAAGGAACACGCATGAGTGTTATGAATCAGTGACATTGGGGGGGATCTTCTCAATAATTTACATGGTTAGGTTCTTTCTATATTGGTTAGATTTTTCCTATGTATGAGTATGAGGTAATATGTGATAAATCCTCTTTTTCGGGGACTATAAAATATCCTATGGGTTCTTGTGTTAAGGGTTCCAACCAATGAATTGGGTGAACAAAGCAATCTGTCACATTTTCCCAAGGATCTATTTTTGTGAAATTATATCATTAGAGGCATTTATAGGATCAAACCCATTAGTATGGAAATGTTTTACTTCCCTATTTTAGTACCAACTGGTTAGATAATGATCCTCACCTGAGTCAAAGGGGGGTGTGTCACCCTAGAGTACCCTAACTTGTCTATCAAGGGAGAATTTGAGGCACTTGTATAATGAGGATAACACCACTACATGAAAATATATCCAAGGACTTCATAAAATCTCATTATAGGTAGTGTCTATGAGACTACCATAAATTTATTGCTTTCTATTAGGCCATGAAATTGATTCTATAGTTGAACCTTTATATGTGGATTGTTCTCACTCTTATCATACAACTAATTTTTTTTGGTCAGAGGATTCAAATACTCATTCAAAAGCCTGAGTTTATTTATCATTAGAGTTGGGAAGGGACTATTATTAGAGAAAGTATCCATGAGGTAATAGAGTATTTCTAATCCATTGAACAGGACTATTGTATGTAGTGGGTGTGTGTTCCCATGAATGGTAACACCCTCATCTTCTAAAGAAAATGAGACGATTTCTTGACATTCCTCCCATTCTACCACTTCTATATAATAGTCCTTAGTGGAAGCTACTTCAGTCTCATAATTCAAGGGACTCGTTTAAGATTCAATGGGGGATTCACCCATTTCCATTGAAATATGGAGATCCTATAGTATCATGATCCTTATGAGTATTCAGGTGACATTCTTTAACATATCATACTTATGGGTGAGGGTTATACTTTTTTCAGTAGAAGGATGTTATTTAGCAGGGGAATATGGTGTCATTTCCTGAGGCACTGGGTCCCAAATAGTGATGGTTGTACTATGCTATTCATTAGCTAGCCTTCTATAAACATCTAATGTATGGGCACCAGATGATTGAGTTTGATCCCTAGAGAGGTGTATCTAATCACAACATAGTCATGGATGAGTCACATAGTTGACTAATATAGTGGGCTATGGTGGTTCACCTAATGGATTATATTGGAATGGATATACTTATTGATCCCTACGTGAGGCTTTCTTCATAATCATAGTAGCATGAATAGACTTTTTTAAAGAGATGACATATAAATCTTCTCTACTGGTATTTCCTCTACCTCTCATTGAACAAATCTTTCCACATGTTCCCAAGGGGTTCACATGACATCACTTATTATTTATAATTTTGTATAAATGCACCAACTAAAAAGCATTTATAGAGGAATATTATAGATCATTGTCGGTTGAATATTGTAGGGATGGATGGACTCTAGGTGAATCTCATAGTTTAGGAGGCATGAAGTCTCCAAGGGTGAGGGCTAGTTTATTTACCAATGGGGGACAAAAATTTCTATTACAATTACAACACCTAGTCTTTTGAGACTTGGGAGTCTATGAAAAAAATTTGGAGTTATAAATTAGGTTATATGTGGTTACCAATGTATGGTTGGGACTAATCAAGCAGGCATAGAAGACACCATGTGTGCGAACAATTGTATTTTGAGTCAACCATTCATTGTACTTATGTGTTCCTTGATTGGTAGCCTGCTACTACTCAACATATTCCTCACAATAACTATCGTAGTCAGTGGATATCTGTGATACTTATGTCGAGAGATCACACAATTTAACTAAACCAGAGTCCAATTAGTTCTGGGGCTAATCTTTAAAGACAAATCATTCTTTGATGGTTTTTTAAGGATCCTATAATATGATGAGTGATTACTATGATCATTATATTAGGCCTCCTAGGGTATCTTTCATTCTAGATTCTTTTGAATCCATTTTTCTAGGGAACGGATTAAATATCCTGGGACTTGTGCATATTTGAAGGAGTAATCCATATTATTTATTTCTGAGAAAGGATCCCTAGGTTTCTTTCCATGATAAGGGTTTAGGTAAATGTTCTCCTATTGATATTATTCTTATGACTGACAAGGATTCACTGGGTGAGGTTTCACATGGAAGGGAAACACTTAGTGTATCTCCTCTGGTAAATGGTCTAGTAGTTGAATAAGCTTAGAAGCCTCTGCATGAACATCAAAAATTATCCCTTATTTTACAGGACTTCTCATGGGATTTGGAAGGGATTATGGGAATGAAAATTGCTCGGTCCACTTCAAGGATTCCTCCAAAAACAAATTCTTTTTGGATAACTCTTGAAATATTACAAGATAATTTAGGTAGATAATGGTAGGGAACAAATAATCATCAACATTATCCATACACAACATGAGTACCTATTCCAAATAATGTGATATGTTGAGTGAGTATGGGATTCCCTTCCACCATGTAACAAAGTCAGTGACTAGATCATCGGCCATCAGATTGAATTTGGAGTGGTCAGTGATGATAGTCTTTTGAGAGGTAGAGTTGAAGTGGTGAAGGAACTATCTATGGATATCCTCCCATCTAGTAATGAATCCTAGGGTTAGTTGATTGTAGCACAAAAATACAGGTCCTTACAAGGTTTAGAAAAAACATCAAAGATTAGTAGCTTCTTATTATTAGTAGTCCCCAACATTAAGCTACACCTTAATGCAAAGTGGGAAAAATGTTGAAATGGATCACGTGTACCATTAAACGGGATAATGCTTGAATTTAATAATTCTTGTAATGGGCGCATCAGGTCTACCCAGGTAGTATACGACTTTACCATAGTTCAAATTGAAACCAATATAATTTCTAGGGGATCAATATTGGAAGTAATATAATATATCATTTCATCCTAGTGATTATTATTTGTCAGTATTATTATTACTAGATCATCATCACATGTGGCTTCTATTCCTTGATCATGAGGAAGATAGGCATGATGCTCAGATGGAGTGGTGAAATCATATCTTAGTCATTTTTCATAACCCCCATATTCTGCCCAGATCAGATATGTCGAAAAACCTTGTTCAAATACAAGGGTCTGTATAAGAAGGAATAAGTTCCCATATAGAGGATAGATAGGGTCCCTTTTGACATATTCACATACTAGTAACAACTCAAACACAATCTCTCCAGTTAGCCTCTTATATCCCTCTAGATAATTGAGAAAAAAGGTCATCCTAGCATCCTACATAGTCTCTTTTGTAGTCTTGAATGGACTAGTATCCTCAATGGTTCTCTTTAATTTGTTGAGATATTGATGGGAAGGAGTAATTGTTTTATTAGGGGGACTTATAAGCACCAAATATAATATCTTTTTATGAGTACAAGTACCTATCGAGGGAACTGTTTAATACGGTGTCACCCCTTGGAGAGGTGTTTCCCTATCATTCCATGTGACATCAATCCTATTTCTATGATCCTCACGAGGGTCAAAAGTGATGGCATTCACCTTTAAGGTTGTCAAGTCAGAGCCTTCAATGTCAGTGAGTGGGTCAGATTGTGGATCCTACTATTTCCATTGGATAGGTCTAAAATTGTGGGCATATTATTATCTATATCCTCTAATTTTCATATGTTGTGCTGACTCTACCATGAATCTTTGGGGAATAGTAACTCTTTTGATGCAACTTCACTAGATATTCTGGTAGAAACCATAAGATTCAGGGAACTGAGCTACTGTGATCACTGTGATTTCAATCCTCTAGAACTATTGGTAATTGAAATTGGTGTTTCTAGTTTTTAGGGAAGGTTTGTTGATGATCCAGAATGTGGTTAAACACTGACCAAACATTATAGTAGAAAGAATAAACCTAGTCCTCTGTGAGGGATTCTGAGATGATTATGTTTAGAGATAAAGGTGTGAAAAATGTGATTGGTGGCTGGTCATTGGCGGGGAGTCTCCAAAACTCCTCTTGTTCATTGTTTGGAGGGTGATACTATTACTGGTCGGGCCAGGCCCCAATTTGCATAGTTATATATACTGATAGTGTCACTAAAACAAATCTTCTTTGCTTATAATTTATTTGGAGATGCATTCCACACTAACCAAACATACACTGTATATTGGAATATATATTTTAGGAAAATCAAACTTCAATATCATATCCATATAGGATGATATGTTTTCTACTTTCTCATGTGAGATAGAACAGACATCACTTTGGGAATCTGTGGAGTGTTCAACATCATTTGAGGGAATAAACCCATACCATGAATTCTCTATAAAATCTACTGTGGAAGTTGAGAGGTAAGAAAATGATAGTAATGAAGATGGTTTCACAACGACTCCTTGGAAGGATACCAGATTGTCCTCAACCTATATGTATCTATAGAGAGATTCAGGAATTTTTTGGACCTTTTCTTTATAGATATTAAGCATAAATTGATGGTCTTTATTCCCCAACTCCGATAATGGGGGTAAAGGTTCCATCGTTGGTTCATCTGTCCTCTCAAAGTCTATGGGGTCGATGGTAAACTGAAATTTCCCAGGGACCTTCATCTAAAGATTCATGAATTCTCCTTGAATGTGTTATAGAGGGTCATAGGGGTTCCCTCCATTCATTTTGGGTATGACCCCCAAAATGGGTACTCTACCTCATTCCCTTTTACAGATCTTCAGAGAAATTCCTATATTTGGCATGAGGAGGACCTATGTGATCATTTTTAATGGAATAAGGAGGATCTATGCAATGGAATTTTTCATGATAAGATTGCTTGTAGTGGTTTTTTATGGCACTGATGACAGAAAGATTCAACCTATTATATCTAAGAGGTCGATTGGGTCTCTATTCCAAGAAATTGAAATCAGAACCCCACTGATTATTTATAGGAATATTATTGGATTTTCTGATGGTGCAAGTTTCCACTGGATCCATAAAAGATACCCATTTTTTAAATGTTCCATAACTACACTAAACATCAAAAATTTAGTGTTATAGACTAGGGCCAATAAAGTATGGAAAGGGTCAATCCACTCATTGGCCTATTGGACTGGTCAGTGATTACACTAATATGGTCAAGTGGGAGCCATCCAGGGTGTCTCTTGGGTGGTTTTCACTATAGGTGCGACATGTACATCCCATAATTCATTAGCATAGGGAAGGAAAATGTCATTGTTTTCTATGTAGAGACTCCTAAAATCATCATTATTGGGTGGATTTACCCCAACATATCCCTCAATGGAGGCATCACTATAGTGGTTCCATGGATTCCATGTCTTAGAAGGACAAATATCTAGTCAAGATAACCCCGGATTGCACATATTTATGAATAAGGGAATTGATGAACCTTATATATATAATATCAAAAGGAAATATGGGGTGAGGGTTCCTAGTAGCTAAAGACGTGGTGGCTATCACTACAAATACATAATATTCTTGGACTTCCACACCAACATTCCTCATTCCCCCATGCGAGATGAAATTAGGTCGCTGGTCGTCTATAGATTCTGTCATGTGATACATATGGGGTCATCCATCAGTAAATATCCAATAAAATTGAGACTTAATTCCCCTATGTAATCCAGTCATTCTAAAGAAGATAAAGGATACACATTGGTGATGTTAAGGACCAATAATTCCCAACATTATATGCCCCAATTCATAGGAGAGTTTCATGTGGACACACCACTCATTAAGTTGTACCTAGAACTAGATATCTGGATCTAGTGAAATGAAAATCAGATTGTACTCTAAAAATTATAGTTCTCATAGTTGAAGGAAAAGATATTCACATCAGGTTCTTAATTTTTTTCCAAATCATTCCACTGGATCCACGCGTTGGGATGATGATGCAATTTTCTTTCCTTGAATTCCCACTTTACAAATGGGGGTGGCTTATATCACTGTAATTGTGGATGTTGAATACTTGATAAAAATGGGATGGTGGGATGTAATTTCCTCCAACCATGTATTCCTCCTTGGAGCTCAATTCTTATCTTGGTTCTCTGTCAAAGATTTAAGTCATGTTTATAAACATTTCCCCCAATATAGTGACCCTGGTTTTTCTTACATCAATATAAAATCATTTTAATGATAGACAACATAAAATCATTACATGACTAGGATCCAAAGGTTTAGTGTCTTGGGAAAACTATGACCATACATAACCTTTAAAATATAAAACATAAAAATTTATTTAATTCCTTCTTCTCTAACTTCTTATTCTCCCTTGAATTCTCCTTTGTATAACTAGTCACATGAGGATATACAAAAAATATGGGTGTGTTAAAATACCAATAACATGATAGATAATATCATGAGATAATATCACATGAGGCTATAATAATCATATAATAATAATAATAATCATGAGTGTAATCATTGCATAAAGTCATAGACTGTGGCAATGCATAAAAATAAAACATCATGTCTTAGTGGTCAACTACCGCACATAGTTGTAAAAAACGATAGCATCATGTTCATATATATTTCACTTTAACTCATGAAATTTGTCACATTAACCAATTAATTAGAGAACTATATAATTTTTGGCACACCCATCACATCATAACATCTACATTGCGCTATATAATTATGGGCACACCCGTCACAACCCAACATTTGCATTATCGTGCATACAACATATAACATATATCAATATTGAACATATAATAACCCATGTAATGGAATGGGTTTAATTTAATAATAATAACTATATAAAATTTGGGTTCCCAAATGAAATAGGGAATACTATACTTGATAAAGGAATAATCATCCTAAAGTGAAGGAAACAATCTTGAGAAGTAAAAGGTGTGTTCTTTTGAAAGAAGAGCTCTTTTGGAAAACATTGTGTTTATCATAAACTCAAGTAGAAAACATTTATATCCTAGAAAAGTTAAGATAATATTTAATAAGTGATTTTAAGGGAATATAATTACTGAAAATGGGTTGAAAGAGGTAAAATCCAAAGAATGAGAGTTGGGTTCCAAAATTCCCCTTACCTTATGTCTGAATACTTCCTTCACTTTAAGGTCCAGTATAATCACATTAGATTAATTAAAAATAATAAAAATTGTCCATTAAAAGAACTATAAAATTCCTATATTATTGATAAAAAAATCTCTAACAATCAAAGCATGGTTAAAAGCCCAAATCATTTATCAGCGCTAAAAAAGTGTTGTTAATGGCCTCCTTTGTCAGTGCATTTTTAGCATTGATAAAGGCTCTAATGATAATGGGTATATAATTTTTTTCCCATGCCCCACCCACCCCATTTATTATAACTTCCTACCCACCCACCCCTTTATCAACACATTAGACAATCCTATCCTCCCACGCACGCCCCTTCCTCCAAAGAGTTTCAAACCTAAGACCTCCCACTTATACAACCAGCGCGTTTACCACTATCCTATAATATTTCATTTTAGATTTTATGATATATCTATATATTTATATATATTTCATCACATTTATTATCCATATATTTATATATATGTTTACATATTATAAAATATATTTTATATACAAATATGATTAATTTATTTATTTATAAAATTAAATTCTTATATGCGAATATATAAAAACATGTATATGTAGTTTTATATTTGATTAAAAAAAATTAAGTCTTGAAAAATGATAAAATTGAAAATCCATAATATCAATATGAATGTAATACCTGGGAATAAATTTAGTTCCCACAGAAAAAGGGCAAAAAGCCTCCCATAAACAAGAAATAAAATTCATAGAAAGTTAAGAAATTGGTGTACGCCGACTAAAAACATAGTTTTAGAGGCCTTTTGGGCCTTTTATAGCCTCAAAAAAATTGTGACCAGAGCCCCCTATATCGTGATGGTGTATATATTATTGCAGGATTTGATTTGATATGTGGTAGAGCCCGAATGGATACCCAGATGAAAAGTTATGGTTGTTTGAAGTTTGAGGTATGTTTTCAACTTATTTGATATATTTTATTATTTTTTTGACCTTTTTGTCTTAAAATTGATATAAAATTACTTTTAATTGGTAATAATATGAAAATTATTAATTAAAAATATTTTTTTGGTTATTTTATAAGCCATTTTCACTAAATATCTTATATTTTAAGTGTTGATTCCTATTTACCTTATCTAAAACATATTTCAAAAAATATATATAATATTTATATCAATCTAAATATATTTATATATTTATATCAAGATAAATATATTTATATCAAAATAAATATATTTATATATTTATATATTGTTTTAATGAAATGTATATAATTTTTTAAGTAAACATTTATCAGCGCTTGTAGAAAAGTAAAGATAAAATGGGTCTTTATCAACACTTCTAAAAAAGTGCTGATAAAAATCCCCTTTATCAGCACTTTTTTACAAATTCTGAAAAAATACCCCATTTTTCATCCCATTTAAGAAATCATTGATAAATTTGCCCCTTTAAGAGTGATTTTTTATCCCTGAAAAAGGGGGTCTTTAACAACATTTTTAGCTAGAGGAAGAATATTTTACCTCTTAAATATATCCTCCTTGAGAACCTTCTTAGAAAAAGGTTTTTGGTCTTTTGATGAGACAAAGATATCTTGAACGTGGGGGAGCGGATATGGAAGAGTATTGGGAAGAACATTTTCAATGATCAAGGCTTTAGTGGTGTGACAAGAATAGGGTATGAGGAGTAGTATTTATAGTGGAGGGGAGGGGTGTTTTCTCAATATTTTAATCATTAGTTTACTATTTTGGATCTCTACTATGAATTAGTTTAGGATTATCACCAAAAATATTAAAATAAAGATTTATGGTTCTACATTATGGGAATACATTAGAATTACATCAACTATGACTCCATAAATACAAGTATTTATCATTTATCATAAAATATCATATTTTACTATTTATCAAAAATTCAATTATTTTAGAAAAAACCCAAAATTTCACCCTAATTTTTTTTGACATGTATAATTAAAAAATTAACTCAATTTTATGAAAATAAATTTCAAAATATGATTAATTCAAATTTTAATTAAAATCATAATTTTCATCGAAAATACAGATTTTAAAATTGCAACTGATTTTATAACACTTTGAAAAATTACTTAAGGTATCAGAAAATTATCAAAAAACTATAAGAAATAAAAATATTAATTTATGAATAATTTTTATGAAAATAAATTTTCTTTTAAATTATTAAATTAATTATAAAATTGTTATTTATTATTTATGGCTCATAAAAATACCAACACTTAATTGATAATTTTTCAAATATTTACTTACATATTCTATGATATAATTAAATAATATTACCATTTATAAGATTGATAAATCTTACTTATAATTTCATGGGTGATTTCACTATTCAATTGGCATTTTACTATTCATAGGGATCATAATACTATTCCTAATTTCAAGTTACTATTTCATCAGTATAGGTTCCTCAACTCCTACAAACACTTCAATTTAATTAATTCATCATTTATAATGTTTTTATTATGGTCTATAAGTGATTTAATGTTATTTAAAAAATATGAAATTAATATCAGAAGACAGAAATTCCACTGATAAAAGTTTGGGTCATTACTTTCTTCCCCCTTTTTGAAAATTTTCCTGCGAAATTTTATTTTAAATAAATAGATGAGGGTAATTATATTTCATCTCCTCCTTTGGTTCCAAAGTTTCTTATCCATACTTATGGTTCCTACACAACATGTTGACAAGGTTGGTTTTCTTGTTTCATAGAACCTTGTCTCTCTAACCTAGAATTTTTTCAAGCTGCTCCTTATAAGAGAGATCATCTTCTAGTTGTACCACCTCTATATTCAGTACATGTGAGGGATATGGTATGTACATCCTCAGGAGTGATGTTTGAAACATGTCATGAACTTGATCCATATTCGCTGGAAGTGAAATCTGATGGGACAAGGCCCATATTTGATAAAGGATTTCAAAGGGGGCAATGTTCCATGGTCTTAGCTTCCTTTTCTTTCCAAACTGCATGAATCTCGCCCATGGTGATATTTTAAGGAAGATTTTATCTCCAATGTTGAAGTCCATGTCCCTTAGATGGTTTTCAGTATAACACTTTTTCCAAATCTGGGAATCTTTGATATTATTTTGGACGACTTGAACCTTCTCTATAATTTTTTTATAAGGTCAGGTCCCTGTAGATTTCTTTCTCCAACTTCATCCTAAAAAGTTGGTGTTATACATCACTTTCCATACAGAGCTTCATATAGAGCCATTTGAATAATAAAGTGGAAGTTATTATTGTATGAGAACTCAACCAGTGGGAGATGTTGATCCAATCCACCTTTGAATTATATTGATTTGGATCTTAGAATATCATTGAGTGTCTTAATAGACCTTTCTGACTGGTCATCGGTTTGGGGGTGATAATCCATACTAAAATTTAATTCATTACTCAAAGAATGTTTAAGACTCCCCCAAAATATAGATGTAAACCTAAGATCATGATTAGAGACCATTAAGAGTGGAACTCCATGAAGTCTCATTACTTCCTTCACATGTACCTTATAATGTTGTTCAAGAGATAGATATTCCCAAATAGTGTTAAAGTGGGTAGTCTTGGTGGGTTAGTCCACCACAACACATATCCCATTATTTTCTTTGGATGTATTCAGGAGACCCATGACAATGTCCATGGTAAAATTATCCTATTATCAAATGGTTATAGGTAATGTTTTCATCATTCCTTTATACATCGATCCCTATGATTTAACCTACTAACCTATCAAGCACCTTGAGATATATTTCACAATAACTTTCTTCATGTTTTTCTACTAGAAGTGTTCTTAGGGATCAAGATATATCTTTTTACTCCCAGGATAGATAAAGAAAGTTGAGCTATGTGAATTGTCAAATAACTCCTTCTATATCCTAGTGATGAAGACATATAGAGCCTCATTCCAAACCAAATCACACCATCATCATCAATATGATCCTCTTGCAGCTTCCCTCCTTTTACTACATTCATGCAATTTTGTAAATCCAGTTCTTCCCTTTGTACCTCATTAATCTTATCTTAGATAGATGGTTGAAAAATATTTTTAAAAAGGTAGGATGTATTCCCTACCATTATGATTTCAAAATCCATCCTCTTCATATCCATGAAGATAGGGCCTTTCTCAATCTGCAACATGGATAGAATAGTAGGTTCTTTTCTGCTAAGAGCATTAGATACATTATTTTCCTTTCCGGGATAATAGTGAATATGGAAATTGTAGTCTTAGATTAGATATAGACATCCCCTTTGATGAATGTTTAGATAAATCTATGTGAATATATCCTTTATGCTCTTGTTATTGGTATATATGCCACAGTTCTCACCATAGAGGTAGTGCCACTAAATTTTCAAGGAACAAAACACAGTTTCTAGCTCCAGATCATGAGTTGGGTAGTTCTTCTCATGGATCTTCAAATTATATGAGGTGTATGCTCTCACATTATCAATTTCCATGACTAAAAAACCCATTAATTTCTTTAAAGCATCACTGTATATCACAAAAAATTCTCCACTATTTAGTAATGTGAGTACAGGTGCAATAATCAGCCTTCCCTTTAGGTCCTTTAATCTTTCCTCACATTCCTCCATCCATAAAAACTTCACCTATTTCCTTGTTAAATTAGTTAGTGGGATTGAAAATCATGAGAAATTTCATACAAAACGTTGGTAGTACACAGCTACTCCAAGAAAATTATGAATTTCTGTGAAACTATATGGTCTGGGCCATTCCTCATTTTCATTGGTTTTTTAATGTTCCACATAAATTCCTTCACTTGGGATCACATGTCCCAATAATGTGACTTGATTCATCCAAAAGTCACACTTTCTGAACATGGAATAAGACTTCTCCATCAATATTATTACCAACACAAGCCTTATATATTATTCATGTGCCTCCTTTGTCCTATAGTAGATGATAATATCATTGAAAAACACTACCAAAAATTTTCCTATGTAATTTCTAAAGACTCTATTAATAAAATACATTATGATTTTAGGGTAATTAATAAGTCTGAAGGGAATAACTAGAAAATTATAACACCCATAACTTGTACCGAAGTTAGTCTTCTAAATATCTTTCTCCATCACCTATAACTGATGATATCCACAACAGAGATCCATCTTTGATAACTATTTTTCTCCACATAACTGATCGAACAAGTCATCAATCCTTGGAAGAGGATACTTGTTCTTTATACTGATCTTGTTGAGTCCATGATAATTGATACACAGCTGTATTGACTTATCCTTATTTTTTACAAAGATCATTCATGCACCCCAAGGTGATGCACTAGGGTGTTTGAACCTCTTTTCTAAATTCTCTTTCGAAAGCTTCATTAACTACTTTAGTTCAATAGAAGCCAACATATAGGGATATTTTGAGATAAGAGTATATCTCGATATGAATTTTATTGCAAACTCTACCTCACAATCCACGGTATGTCTGGGTAACTCTTAGGTAAATACATCATTGCATTCTCTATTTATGGGAATTTCCCCTAAGTTGATAACTTCTTTTGACTAAACTATTTGATTGATGTGTGCTTGTTCATAATGATTCATTACCGACACTGTTTAAGGATCTTCCAAAGGGGATTCATGATCTTCCTTGAATTTGTAATGAGCATGGGATGGTTCAGAATATGAAAAGATATTTTATTTTCAAAATCATTTATATATTCTATATATAACAAGATCCAATCCATATCCATTATTTCATGAAATTACACTAAGGGATGTATTATGAGATTCGCTGGAAGAATCTTCCAACATACGCTAATAGAAGAAGAGTCCAACACTTGGGATGCAATTGTTTCACCACTTAGTGATTTTATGGATATTTCTACATCAAGGTTTAAGGGATTTGATTCAATAGTTCTAGAAAAATTGCAAGATATAAAGTAATTTAGATAATGAGAATCAAATAAGAATTTCACCATTCTTGAGTGAATATGAAGTGTAACATGTAAAACTTTTCTTTCTTTATCCACTTCAGTAGTAGTTATAGAATAATTATTTCCTTTCTCCTTAGATTTAGTGTCTACTGATGCTTATTACCCTTGGTTGCTCGAGGTTTAGTGAACTAGCTTGCATATTTCCCTTTCTCTATATAGTTATAGCATTTGACCAGTGGTGTTGTTATCCTTTCCTCTACCACATTATCCTACCTTATCATGTATTTTTGACATTAAAGATCTTGGTGGAATTATCTCCCACAATTGAGTCATTTCTCTATCCCTTTGAATAAATTCCCATGATCCTTCTTCTTGGATTTTTGACATATGGGTGGTTCAGTTTTCATTCCACCATTGTCATTTGGTCATACGGCTTGAAAATACATCTTTTTTTTTCTTATCAACATATCCATGAGACCAATATCCAAACTCTATCTATACTTTGAGAGCATATCAATAAACTTCTTCATAACTCCCAAAGTCTCAAACTGAATGGTACTTTTAAAGGTGTGGTTTTAATCCAGTAAAGAATCTATCAATTTTCTATCATTTTTTATAACAAAACCCGAAGAGTGCCTTGAAAGCCTTGTGAAATTTTCTTCATAGGCTCTAAAAGGTTCTAATTCCTTTTTCTCCATCTCTTTGAATTCTCTCTCCATATTTTTATGAATACTGAGGGGTAAATACTTGTTAGGAAACATTATTTTAAAGTATTCTGACTCCATATCATCAATTTTATCCCTCAGCTTGGTGTTCTTAAAAAAAGACTACCATTGGTTGGCCTCTCCATGTAGATGATAAATAGACATAGTCAAATTCTTCATCTGATAATGGTGAAGCATAGAAATGATATTCTCCATTAATTTGACCCACTATTCCACAACTAGGGTATTAGAAGATCCACTAAATATCAATCGTCATTGCTGCATAAAACACTCAATAGTCAGTTGCTCCCTCTTAGGTGAAGAAGTATGTTTCACATTATTTAGCTTATTGTTCATAACATGAGATAGATGGGTAATAATTTCCATTTATATTTGACCTCCACCCCCCAAAGCATTGGGGAAGTCATTCAGGCAATTGCTATATTGTCCCTCACATGGGTTTTTGGCCTCATTTCTCATAGTTCCGACCTTTTTCTAAAATAGAAAAGGATAGAACAAAACATAAGTCAAAAAGAAATGAAAAATTTATTCCTTTGAGAAATTAAAACCAAAAGAATATATTAAGGGATACCTACGTTTAGCAAAGGTTCTTGTGTTCTTACATATACATAGTCTCATACTAAGGTTTTTTACTAAGGTTCACTAATTCTAATTCCCAAATTAACTCAACCTTGCTCTGATACCGAAAATAATGACCCTGCATTTTCTTATATCACTATTACATAATTTTAATGATAAAGACATAAAATTACCACCTGACTAGGATCCACGGGTTTAGTGTATTGGGAAAACTAGGACCATACATAACCTTTACAACATAAAACTTAAACATTTATTTAATTCCTTCTTATCTAACTTCATATTGTCCCTTGAATTATACTTAGTATAATTATTTGCCTAAGGATATACATAAAAAAGGGGTGAGATAAAATCCCATTAAGAGGATAGATAAGATCATTAAATATTATTACACGGGTTTAGAATACTCACAACATCATAATCATAATCATGAGAGGAATTATTAGATAAAGGCCTGAAATGTGGCCATGCATAAAAATGAAACATTATGTCTTAGTGGTAAAGTACCACATATAATTTTGAACTAAGGTAGAATAATTTGCACACATATTTCGCATTAAATCATTAAATTAATCACATTACACAATTAATTAGAGCATTATATAATTCTAGACGCACCTTTCACATCATAACACTTACATTTCCCCATATAATTCTGGTGCACCCATCACATGACAACATTTAAATTATCATGTATGCCACATATAACATATATAAATATTGAAAATATAATAAAACATGGATAATAATGGGTTAAATTTGATAATAATACCATAATAAACTTTGGTTTCCCAAATTAAATAGGGAATACTATACTTGATATAAGAATAATAAACCCGATTGAAGGAAACAATCTTGGGAAGTAAAAGGTGTGTTCTTTGGAAAGGATAGTTATTTTGGAAAACATTATGTTTTACCTAAACTCAATTAGAAATCATGTATATCTAAAAAAAGGTAATATAATGATGAAAGTAATATTTTTATGGAATATTCATACTGAAAATGGATTGAAAGAGGGGAAACCCAAAGAATGAGAGTTGGGTTCGAGAATTCTCGTTACCTTATGTCTGGATGCTTCATTAACATTAATGTCATGTATAATAACATTATATTAATTAGTACACATTTAAAGAAAGTTTTTTACATGAATTTTATTCATTTTAGTTTAATTATGTTCCTTTATAGGTTATAGAGTTTAAATTCAGTGTTTGGGAGTGTTCGTTTTCTTAGTTTTTCTAATTGGTTCACTTGAATACATGATTGGAAGTTCATTAAAAATGTGGATAAATGTCCATAATTATTATTATATGTTATTAATGATATTATAATTAGTTTTTTATATACCATGTGAATGAATCATTAGAGAAAAGTTAATGATGATGGGTTTTGGCTAATTAGGGTGGTTTTTCGATCACAACGAACTTGTTTTGTCCTATCATTTAGTATTATGTATAGAAGTTACTTCCAAAAAATAAAAGGGGTTAAAAAATAAAAATTAAAATCAATTTTAAACCATATAATTGTATTATTAACATACATTAAGGCATTAAGGGAAAATGAAAATGCATCGACCACAATGTCGGTAAATTGGCACATCACGAGCGGCGATTTCATTAATAAAACAAAAGAGAGCGAGGGAGGATTTTAAAAATAGATCATACATTAACATGATATAATTAAAATATGTGTAAGGTAATGGATTTTATCATTCCATTTTGAATAAGGTAGGTGATGAGAGAATAATTTATGAAATGAAATTGGAAAGGAATTTAAAAGAAAGAGGACAAGTATTTTACCTCTTAAATATCTCCTCCTTAAGAACCTACTTATGGAAAGGGTTTTTGTCTTTTCATAATACCAAGAGCTCATAGAAGTGGGGGAAAGGATGGGGAAGATTATTAGGAAGAACATAATCAAGGATCAAGGATTTAGAGGTGTGTGGAGAAGAGGGGGCGGGGGTGGTATTTATAGTGGAGGAGAGGGGTGTTTTCTCAATATTTTAATCATTGGTTTATTATTTTGGATCTTCACTATGAATTAGTTGATAATTATTCCCAAAAATATTAAATAAATTATTGATTTTTTTAGATTATGGGATTACATCAACATTACATCAACTATCACTCAATAAATACAAGTATTTAGCATTTATCGTAAATTATCGTATTTTACAATTAATAAAAAATTAAAGTATTTTAGAAAAAAACCAAAAATTCACCACAACCATTTTTAGATTTGTAGAATTAAAAAATACATTTTATTAAAATAATTTTCAAAATAATTGTAATTTAAATTTTAATTAAAATAATTATTTACATGGAAAATATAGATTTTAAATTTGTAACTAATTTTATTACACTTTGAAAATTTTCTTTAGGTCTCATAAAATCATAACAAAACTATAAGACATCAAAATATTAATTTATGAATAAATTTTTAAAAAATAAATTTTCTTTTAAACTATTAAATTTTTTAAAAAATTGTAATTAAATATTTATGACTTATAAAAATACCAAAACATAATTAATATTTTTTAAAATATTTTCATACTTATTATTTTATATAATTATATATTATTACTATTTATAAGATGTGTAAATTTTATTTATACTTTCATGTGTGAGATAACTATTCATTAGGCTGGTTACTATTCAAATGAGTCATATTACTATTCCTATGGTCAAGTTACTATATAATTAGTATAGGTTTTTAAACTCCTAGAAAAACTTCTTATTTCATTAATTATTCATTTATAATATTTTTATTATGTTCTATCAGTGATTTTATGTGCTTTAAAGAACATGACATTACTATTAGAAGGTAGAAATTACACTTATAAAAGTTTGGGTTGTTACATTCTTCCCCCCTTTTGAAATTTCTCCATAAAAATTTCATTTTTCAAAAACAGGTGAGGGTAATTATCCTTCATCGCCTCCTCCAGTTCCCAATTTGGTTCTTCATAGTTATGGTTCCACCATAACACTTTTACAAGTGGGTTGTCTTTTTTGCGTAGAACAATATATCTCAGGACAATTTCTTTTACTGGAAACTCTTCACAAGAGAGATAATCTTCCAGCTATACCACCTCTGAGTTTAGTACATGTGAGGGATATAGTATGTAATTACTCAAGAGTGATACAAGAACCATATCATGAACATGATCCATTTTCGATGGAAGTGAAAGCTGACAGGATACAACCCTTATTTGATCACGGATCTAAAATGGGCCAATGAAAATTATACTTTTATTCCCTTTAATACAATACCATATGACTCACTTCCATGGTGATATTCAAAGGAAGACATTATCTAAAATGTCAAACTCAAATTCCATTCGATAGTTGTCAGCATAGTTCTTTTTTCGACTCTAAGAAGCTTTGATATGTTTTTGGATGACTTGATCCTTATCTATCATTTTTTACACAAGATTAGGTCCATGTAACATTCTTTAACATACTTCATCCAAATAAGTGTGAGTTATACATCACATTCCAAAAAATAGCTTCATATGGAGCCATATGAATACTCGAGTAAAAGATATTATCGTATGATAACTCAGCCAATCGGAGATGTTGATCACATCCACCTCTAAATTCTAATGAGCAGGATCTTTTAATATCACTGATCATCCGAATAGACCTTTCATATTGGTCATAATTTTGTGGTTCATAAGCCATGAGAAAATTTAATTCAGTACTCAAATAATGTTGAAGACTCGCTAAAAATTTTTATGTAACCTAGGATCTTGATCAGATACTATAAAGAGTGGAACCCCCTGACGTCTCTCTAATTCCATCACATATACCATATAATTTTTTTCAAGAGACAGATCTTCCCAAATAGCGATAAAGTGGGCAGTTTGGGTTATTCGATCCACCATAACCCATATCAAATTATTTCCTTTGGATGTATTCAGAACACCCATGACCATGTTTATAGTGAAATTCTCCCATTTCCATATGGGTATAGGTAATGGTTACATCGTACCTTTTGACTTATATACCTCTTCTTTAACTTTCTAACATATCAAGCACCTTAATATATATTCTACAATCTCATTCTTCTTGTTATCCCACCAGAAGTGTTCTCAGAGATCACTGTACATCATGCTACTCCCATGATAGATAAATAAAGTTGAGTTCTGATCATTTTACATTAACCCATTATTTATCCCAAGTGATTAAAGAACACAAATCCACGTTCCAAACTGAATCACCCCACCATCATCAATAAGGAACTCTTGCAGATTCCCTTCGTTTACTACAATCACCATATTTTCTAAATCTGGATTATCCATTTGTGCCTCCTTAATCATCTTTTGGATGTATTGTTGAGAAATAATTTGATAAAGGTAGGATGTATTCCATGCCATTATGATTTTAAAATACATCTTTTCATATGCATAAAGATATCATCTTTCTCAATCTGTGACATGGATATAGTAGCAGGTTCTTTTTTTCTGCTAAGAGCATCAACTACCTTGTTTACTTTTCCAAGATGATAGTGAATAGATAAATGGTAGTCTTTTATTATTTATAACCATCTAATTTGACACATTTTGAGATACTTTGGTGTGAATATAAAATTTAGTCTCTTTTGATTAGAATATATGCCACAATTCTCACCATAGAGGTATTGCTGCCTGATTTTCAAGGCAAAAATCAGAGCTGCTAACTCCAGATCATGTGTCGGGTAGTTCTGCTCATAGATCTTCAACTACCATGAGGTTTAGTTTATCACATTATCATTTTTCATGATTATACACCCAATAATTTTTTTAAGAATACTATATATCACAAAAAATTATATACTCTTTGGTACTGTGAGTACTGGTGTAGCGATCAACCTTTCCTTTAGCTCCTTGATGAATTCCTCACATTATTTGGTCCATACATACATTACCCCTTTCCTTGTAAAATTAATTACTGGGATTGATAATCATGATAATTTTTTCACAAAATATTGGTAGTACCCAACAAATCTAATAAAACTATGGATTTCTGTGACAATAGAGGGTCTGGTCCATTCCTCAATTGCCGTTATTTTAGAAGGGTCTAAATAATTTCCCTCACTTGTGATCATGTGTCCCAAGAATGTGACTTTATTTATCCAAAAGTTACACATGATGAACTTTTTTTTACAACTTCTTCTTCCTTAATTTCACTAACACATTCCTTATATATTATTCATGTTCCTATTTTCTCTTAGAGTACATGAGAATATCATCAAAAAACACCACCAACATTTTTTCTAGGTTTTGTATAAAGACTCTATTTATTGAATCCATGAAAATTTTAGGGGAATTAGTAAGTTCGAAGGGAGTCACTAGAAACTCATAGTTCCCATACCTTGTACGGAAAGCATTCTTTTTAATATCTTCATTCTTCACCTTTAGATGATGATATCCACAATAGAGATCCACGTTTGAGAAGTATTGTGCTCCTCATAACTGATTGAACAAGGCTTCAATCCTTGGAAGAGTATACTTGTTCTTTGTGGTGATCTTTTTGAGTTCTTGATAATAAATAAAAAGCTGCATAGACCCATCCTTCTTTTTGACAAAAAGAACTTGCACAACCCAAGTTGATGTACAAGGGTGTATGAACCCTTTTTCCAAATTCTCTTTTAGTTGTTTATTTAACTCCTCCAGTTCAATAGGGGCCATCATATAGGGACATTTTGATATAGAATTAGCTCTAGTTAGGAGTTCTATTGAGAAATCTAACCCCCGATATGAGGGAATTCCGCATAACTCTTTGGGAAATACATCATTGCATTCCCTCATGGTGGTAATTTCCCCTAGTTTGATAACTTCCTTTGAATCAACCATTTGAGCGAGGTATAATTCTTCATAGGGATTTAATACCCACACCGTTGAAGGATTTTCTAATGGAGATTCATGATCTTATTTAAATTTGTAAAGGAGCATGGGATGGTTTGGAATATGAAAAAATAATTTCTGTTTCCAACAGTTTATATGTTCTATATATAATAAGATCCAATTACTTCCCATTATAGCGTCAAATTTCACCAAGGTAGTATTATAAGAATCACAAGAAAAATATTCCAACATACGCCAATAAGAGAAGAATCCAACACTTAGGTTGTAATGATTTCACCACCTAGTGAATTTATAGATATCTCTATATCAAGGTTTCAGGGCTTTGATTCAATTGTTCTAGAAAACATGCAAGATATAATGGAATACATAGATCCAAAATAAAATAAGACTGTAACCATTCGTGATTGAATAGTAAGTGTACCTAGTACAACTTCATTTTCTTACTCCACTTTATCAGTAGTGATGGAATAATTCTTGCCTTGCTCCTTTGGATTTGGTGGACACATATGTTGCTTACCCTTAAGGAATTGAGGTTTATTTCACTATACTTCATAGTTCCCTTTCTTCCTATAGTTATAGAATTGGACCTTGGGTGGTTCTCTCCTTTCCTCCACCACATTCCCCAGCCTTCTCATTTATTTTAGACATTCATTAGTTTGGTGGCTTTCTTTCCCACACTTGATGCATTTCCCCATCCCTTTGATGAAATTACCTTTATGCTTCTTCCGGCATTTTTGATATGTGGTTGGTTAATTTTTCTTTCCACTATTGTCAATAGATCCTATGTATTTAGACTCCATATTTCATTTCTTATCAACATATCCATGATACTAGTCTCTAAACTCCATCTCTACTTTGAGACCACATCAAAAAACTTCTTTATAACTCCCAAAATCTCAAATTTCAAGAGAATTTTTAAGGGATGATTTTAATCCACTAAATAATCTATCAATGTTTCTATCATTTTTATAACAAAACGTGAATCATACCTTGAAATCCTTGTGAAATTTGATTCATAGGCTGTGAAAGATTATAATTCCTTTTTTAAAGCTCTGTTAATTATTTCTCAATATTTTCAAGGAAATGTTGAGGGAAATACTTGTTAAGAGTCATTATATTAAAGTATTCCCACTTTGTATCTTCAATTTCATCCATAGACTTGGTGTTCTCTAATTAAAGCCTACCATTGGTCAGCCTTTTATCTAGATGATAAATGGATCAAGTCACCTTCTCCATCATATAATATCAAAGAACTAAAAATATCTTCTCCATTGAGATGGCCCACTGTTTTGCAACTAGTGGATTGGAAGATCCACTAAATTCTGGTCATAATTGCTACATAAAACACTCGATATCCAGTTTCTCCCTCTTAGGTGAAGGAGGACGTTCCACATTATTTAGGTAATTATTCATAACTTGAGACAGCTAGGTAATAATCACCCTAAATGTTTTAACTCCACCACCCAAAGCATTGGGTATGTCATTCAAGTTATCACTGCCCTGTCCCTTGCACGAGTTATTTCCCTAGTTTATCCTAGTTCCCACATTTTTCTAAAGTAGAAAATTATAGAACAAAAAATAAGTCCAAAAGTCATGAATAATTTATTACTTTCTGAAATTAACACCAAAAAATATATTATGTGATACCTATGTTTAGAAAATATTCTTGTGTGATTACATGTACTTAGTATCATACTAAGGTTTTTTACTAAGATTCTCAAATCCTAATTCCCAAATTGACTAAACTTTGCCCTGATACAAACTATAGCGAACCTATTTTTTCTTACAACACTATTAAATAATTTTAATTATAAAAAAATGTAAAAGTATTACATTACCAGCGTCCAAAGGTTTAGTATATTGGGAAAACTAGGAACAAAAATAACCTTTACAACAAAAAAAACATAAACATTTATTTAATTCCTTCTTCTCTAGCTTCATATTGTCACTTGATTTCTATAGAGACCCAATCTTGACGTACATGGACATTACATTACTTTTTAGTAATACTTAATGCATAACAAAAACAAACACACAAGGACCGTAATAGTTTAGTGTCTTTGAAAACTCGGAATATAATCTTCTAATCTTGGTGAAAGTTCTTCAACATATCCCATAAATATCTTCCCTTTTTTTCTTACCTAAAACATTTCTTTATACCTTGGGGAAAAGAAAACACATAAAGGTTGAGCTCAAATTCTCAGTAAGGGTAATCATGGAGAAAATAAAACAAACCATATGCATTTGAACTTCAAAAAAATGAACATAAAGTTTACACATCAAAATCTTGAGTTCTGAATTAAATCATGGCAGTACGTAAGGCATAGGTCATAAAGGAACATAAATCATGATAAAATAGCATGGGAATAAAAAAATTAATTGTTGAAAACCATTAATCACATGATATGATTTCCATAGTATCCAAGGAATTGCTTCCAAGACCATCTAAGTGGAAAAAGTCCCTTTCTGAATCGAGTTCACTCCTCATTCCAGTCCTGTATCACTGAACCGGATTAACATACAATTCCAACCATGACTATCTAATGAGATATAAATCTTTACCCAATTAATTGTATGGATATAGAGGTCCCTCCCATCTCATAATGAAATCATTCTTACCTGTGCAACAATATAAACATAAATCCTTCATCATAACCCAAAGAATAAAAATGGGTTTCATAAACATCATCCCATCATAACATAATCCATATATAACAAATGGATATCACTTCATCATAAGAAAAGTGAAACCATGTAAATCATAGAGATATTATACTTTAAACATACACATATGAAATAATGTCATCTTAGATGGAAAATGGTTTTGATAAAACACTTGAAAATAATTCTTGAGGAAAATATCCTTTTTTCTTAAAAAACATTTTTCTTTTCACAAAATGACACACAATTTTAAAAGAAAAGGATTTTATTGAAAATAACCCTGAAATATTATAGAGTAAACTTCATGAAAATAAGGCATTATGAAATCATAAAAATCCATTCATGGCGTATAAGTTAAAAAAACATTCTCCTCGTACTTTTGCCAGAAAAGTCAAAAAGTTCCTCATATGGTAAACAATAGAAAGAATCTTTCCATAACACAATGTAAAAGTCAAATATGGGTAAAAATGACTTTAAAAATACATGTAATAATATTTACCACTTTCTGAAAAACATTTTTATGGACATGGATGAAAAATATAACCCCAGTAAATACTTATGAATAAATAATCTCAGATAAAAATGAGATTGGAAAAGTTATCCCTTACCTTACGTCTGATATTATTCGTACATATCTAAACCTCCTGTATAATGATTTAAATAATTTCATTTACTAATTACAGAATAATTTTCATTGTTATGATGTCATATATGGTTCACTTATGACTTTATATTACCTATTCTTTTTTCAATTCTATGTTAAAGCAGCGTTTGGGTAAAATCGTTTCATTTATCGTACGTGTTTGGACTTGTTGTTCTTGATATTATTATTACTTATATACTGAATTACTTACTTCCAAAATGTAAAACATGATTTATATATCGTATATATTGATTATATATATCTATATCTATATATAATAGATAGATAAATGAAATGAAACACACCGTTCATGGAGACGGTAGGTCGTACGTACGCATGAACGCTATTTTCCTTTCCTTATTGACTTGAATAGAAGTAAGTAGATGACACACACATATATATATATACAAAAATAAATCAAGTAGAATTATTAGGTCATATATATCATTATTCTTCATTATATATACTTTATAATCATTCTTGAATGGTTAACAAGGAGAATGAATCTCATCGCGTCATGGAGACGGTAATCCGTACGTACGCACGAGCGATGATATCATTCCCATAATTATTGAATGAATTGGAGTGGATGATATAATATCTCAGAATCAGTATGATGTTATAATAACTATATATAGTTATTATTTACACCATTATACCCATCCAATTAAGGTGGTGGTGGAAAAACAGATTACACCACGGCGTGGAGATGGTATTCTGTACGTACGCATGCGTGGTGATTTCGTTTTTTTAGGATGGATAGATGGTGAAATGGGGTTGTTTCATATTTATAATAACATATAAGTATATTAATTATTCCAATGTTATTAATTTATAATGAAACAACTAATTAATAAGAAGTTGAAGAAGAAAGAATATTTGAAAGAATCGGTAGAAGAGATTACCTCTTCTTCGACGCACCTCATTTAAGCTTCCTCTTAAGGCACTAGAGTTGGTCTTTTGAGGAGACCAGAACCTCTATAATTTTACATGAAAGTTGAGAATGGAAATGGATAGGGTTTATCTTAGATTTAAGGCTCAAAATTGTGTGAAGATAAGAGGGAGGAGGTTCCCTTTTATGAGGGAGGAGAGGGGCACTTTAGAAAAAAATTAAAATATTATTTTATAATAAAGTCATCTTTGGTTAATAATGGCTCAAAAGTGACTTATTTCGAAGATAAAGTGTTTATGGGTCGAAATATTCTCAACCAATACATTTTAGACAAGTTTATGTTACTATTTTAACCTTATCATTTAGAGTTAACTCTAAGTTAAATAATTTAACTTTTACTGTGTCTTTTTGTTTCCTTACATAATATGGTTAATAAAATTACTATAAAAAGCCAAACGAACCCCAAGTGGTTCATTATTAATATATATAACCTTATATAATTCATTTGGATGAACCTTAGATTTTTAGGAATATAATAACAATTAATAATATAATATTTTTTTAAAAAAACTATTTTATGTCAATTTTGACACTATTTGGTAATTGATTTTTTTTGAAACTCATAACAGCATGATTAGTTCGAAAACAATTAATTAAATATATACTAACATGTCATATTATCCTATAAAATTATTTTAATTCATAAAAAGTCTCAAATTACATTTATTTGGGTATTTATAACATCAATTATATTATCATTTCATTTATAAGGTAATTATTACATCATCATTGTGTCATAAATAAATTAAATTATTTAATGTCTAAAAATTATAAATAAATTACCATTATGTCGGAAGTATTTTTATCTTTCTAATGAATATTTATAGTTGAATTTATCTTATGTATAACCCAATATTAAAAATGTTTTAGTTATTAAACATTGATTTTAACTATTTTAACTCTTCTTTAAATAAAATAATTATAAGTGTCCTAATATAATCCATGTGGACCTAAAGGGTAATAGTTTTTTCCTAATGTTGTTTTTTGTCGAATTACACGTATCCAATAGAATTAGTACATGTGTTAGGGTAATAATAATATCATTTTTACCCTTAATTACCCTATTTACTTTTAATCGTGGTAAATAAAAGTAAAATTTACTATTCACTAGAAATTATTTTTATCTTATTGAACCACATTTTACTCCTTGATATTAACCTTGTCTCTCGGATTTTTGAAATTTCACTCAGAGAAGTAGTAAAATTAAGTTTTATATACAATTACAAATTCTCCTATGAGGTGGGTAAAAGACGGTGAAAAGTTCAATAAAATTTATATATATATATAATTATTATAAAATGACTCCAATGAATTAAATTGAACTTATATAAGTATTATTTATCTATTTTTACCTAAAATAAATTTAAATAAAATAAAATAAATTATTATTTAAATAAAAAGTCGTTTTAAACAAATAACTCAGTGTTTTCACTATTCATCAAAAATTGAATGTTTTTAGAAAAATACCAAAATTTCACCCTAGGCTAATTTAGAAATTCAGAATCCAAAAAAGAAGTCCATTTTGAAAGATAAAATTTATAAAAAATGAAAAAGTGGGTATTACTATTCATAACGGCTAGTTTATATAATATTTTAATAACATATCGTTGTTTAGTGAAACTCGGTATTGCATATAACACACGCTATCATGGAAGGTCGTGATTGCGTGTAAAGCAAGCCAAGTCAGGGTTGCATGTAGTGCATGATTCTTTTGTTGTTGTGTATAATATAATCCAACAATATTTCATTTATACATTGAATATATATATACACTCAATGTTGCATAGAATAACTTCTATCAAATGAACTTGAAATTTTGTGTAACATGGTCCAAGAATAATGTTGTGTATACTACAAGATAATACGGCGTTACATGTAGCACAAGATAATCATGGTGTATCATAAAACACAAGACATCAAATAAATTAAAAGGAATACTTCTCATAAAATCTCAGGGTGTTACATTTTACCCCCCTTAAAATGAATTTCTCCCTTGAAATTCATCGTGGTTATAAATCATTTACTACTTGAAAGTTTCATTCCTAAAAACCGACATTGTAAATAGTAATACTAAAACTTCATTTTAAAAAGAAAGTTAGAATCACAATGGTCACCCAAAGTAACTCAGCACTGGGTTTCCACATAGGACAACATAGGTGAAAATATGGATATGGAATAGAAGTCTAACCATCAAGTTCTGATGGAGAGTGGTAGAGAACATGGCTGTGAAATATCCATCAATCACAAAGCCATAAATTTGTGATGATTTAAGGTATCATCTAATTCATCGGGTATGAGGGTATTGGGACAATGTTTTTTTAGTTCTCAAGATCATTTCCCTAATGTTCAAGAATTGTTGAATTAAAAGAAATACTTACTTGATTTTGGTAAAATCTCATGGTTTTTCGTGACTTGAACAATTTCCAATTCATCTTTTATAGAAATAAAGTTTAATTTTTCATTCGTTAAGTGTTAGAAGATCATGTGATATAATGATAGGTCATTCCATCTGTTTCTATAGCAAAAAGTTTAGCAAAATTTATTAAATACACATAAGTCCATCTATGATGAGATTAATCATATATGGTAGCTAAAAAGGTCTTATACTTGATTTATCATAGAACTTAATAAAATAAAACTAGTTTCTACTAAACAGGGACTTGTTTTAAGCCAGAGGTAGGTGATAAAGGCATGTCGCACTTCAGTTTTGGGTTCGATTCCTGCATCCTTTTCCGGCGTGATGGGTTGTCGCCCGTCCTGTAGGTTGTCCCTTTTTCTAAAAATATATTATTATAAAATTCCTGCAATAATATCGAAAAAATTCTAGCCTTAAACAATTATATATTATGTCTAACATAATTCATTCCAATCTTTAGGATTATCCAAAATACTTCGGTCCAAGATCATAGTATAAAGAAAACGATTACTAGAAAGTTCATCAACCAAGCATGTGAATACAATCATTTATCTCCCATATATCATAAGATATATCTTGTTGGTCACATTGTAAATATTTTTATTGGTTAATCATGTATTCTCTTGAAAAATGAATACACATTGAACCTTAGTGAAAACATGAATGCTGTCAAAAGTTAAATCTTTCCACATATCAAAATCCCAAAAATTTCAATATAATCAAACTATGATATCACTTTGTCCTTATATCAGTCATGATCTCATTAATACTATCAAACATCTCATTATCTCCTTATACTTTCATTATGCACATATCATCTACCTTCCAAAAATATCTGAATAACCTTTCATGGTTACCTATACCATTCAACATATACCTTCAAATACATTAGAAAAAACAATAGTGTAACAATCCTTAGATGTGTCTTTATTCCATAGTAACATTACCTATACAACAAAACTCTTGATAAACATAAATCATTCCACTGCCTTCTTAAACCATTGACTGATCTTCAACAATTCTTTCAACTCACATATCATTTGTAGTCTCTTCATCATCATCAATATAAATACCACCCATACGACCATGATGATTCTCTTCATGAGGCTTTCCCTTAGGGAATTGGTTTGCATAATGCCCGTACATTCCACATTTAAAACATTTAACCATTGTTGATGTCTTAGAAATTCCATTATCCTTGTCCATGGTGTTAACTAAACCTTTTCCTTTGCAATTATAGGCAATGTGTCCTTCTTTTCCACACCCAAATAATCATCTAGTTCCTTTGAAACATTATCTCTGATGCCTCTTCCCACATTATTTACATGAGGGGAATTGAACTTTCTTTCCTCTATGATCGTCATGAAACTCTATCTTTCTCTTATTAGTTGAGTCGGGATACATACCAAAGTTGCGATTATTGATCATATTATGAGATTGCTGATTAGGACTAACAACGATATGCGGACTTCCAGATCCAATTTCATTTTGTTTCTCATGAATAATATCATTCCATTGTCCATCATATCCTCCATTATCGTGAATCTTCCTGTTTCTAGCCATTTTCTAAAATCCAAAAAGAATCGAGTGAGAGGAAAAAATCATAATCAAGGGGGAGTACCTTCAATATCTAACATCTTAAGTTAAATTATAAGATCGTTACCATAGTTATTGGACTATAACCTATACGTATACTTAACCTTAGAGACATCCCTAGACATACCTTAGAAATATCTCTCGGGATTTCACTAATGTTTTCGCATCCTAGTTTCCAAAGGTAAACTAAACCTTTCCTCTGATACCAAATATAGAGACCCAATCTTGAAGTACATGGAAATTACATTACTTTTTCAAAATACTTAATATATAACAAAAAAACACACAAGTACCGTAATAGTTTAGTGTCTTTGGAAACTCGGAATATAATCTTCTAATCTTGGTGAAAGATCTTCAACATCTCCCATAAAAATCTTCCCTTTTTTTCTCTTACCTAAAACCTTTATTTATACCCTGGGGAAAAGAAAACATATAAAGGGTGAGATAAAATGCTCAGTAAGTTTAATCATGAAGAAAATAAAACAAACCATATACATTTGAACTTCAAAAAATGAACATATATTTTACACATCAAAATCATGAGTTGTGAAATAAATCATGGAAGTACGTAAGGCATAGGTCATAAAGGAACATCAATCATGATAAAATAGCATGGGAATAAAACATTTAATTGTGGAAAACCATTAAGAATGTGATATTATTTCAATAGTAGCCAAGGAATTGCTTCCAAGACCATCTTAGTGGAAAAAGTCACTTTCTGAATCGAGTTCACTCCTCGTTCCAGTCCTGTATCACTGAACTAGATTAACTTACCGTTCCATCCATGTCTATCTCATGAGATATAAATCTTTACCCAATGCATTGGAGGGAGATATAGGTCCCACCATCTCATAATTAAATCATTATTACTTGTTCCACAACATAAATATAAATCATTCATTATAACCTAAAGAATAAAAATGAGTTTCATAAACCTCATCCCATCATAACATAATCCATATAAAACAAATAGATATCATTTAATCATAAGAAAAGTGAAACCATGTAAATAATAGAGATATTATACTTGAAACATACACATATGAAATAATTTCATCTTAGATGTAAAATGGTTTTGATAAATCACTTGAAAATAATTCTTGAGGGAAATATCCTTTCTTCTTAAAAATCATTTTTCTTTTCACAAAATGCCACAAAATTTTAAAAGAAAAGGATTTTATTGAAATTAACCATGAAATATTTTAGAGTACACTTCATGAAAATAAGTCATTATGAAACCATAAAAATCTGTTCATGCCGTATAAGTTAAAAAAACATTCTCCTCATACTTTTGCCGGTAAAGTCAAAAAGTTCTTCATATGGTAAAAAAAAAAGAAAGAATATTTCCATAACACAATGTAAAAGTAAAAGAGGGGTAAAAATGAATTAAAACATACAAGGAATAATATTAAAAACTTTTTGAAAAACATTTTTATCGACATGGATGAAAAATATAACCCTAGTAAATACTTACGAATAAACCATCTTGGATAAAAATGATATTGGAAAAGTTATCCCTTACCTTATGTCTGATATGCTTCGTACGTATCCGTACCTCCTGTATAATGATTTAAATAATGTCATTGAATTATTACAGAATCATATTCAATTCTATGATATCATATATGGTTCGCTTATGACTTTATATTACCCTTTATTTTGTCAATTCCATGTTAAAGCAGCATTTTGGGTAAAATCGTTTTATTTATCGTACGTGTTTGGGCTTGTTGTTCTTGATATTATTATTACTTATATCCTGATTTAAATACTTAGAGAATGTAAAAGGAAATTTCTATATCATATATATTCAGTATATATATATATATATAATATAGATAAATTAAATGAAACACACACTTCATTAAGACGGTAGGTCGTGTGTATGCATGAATGCTGTTTTCCTTTCCTTATTGACATGAATGGAAGTAAGTACATGACATATATATATATATACATAAATTAATTAGCATTATTAGGTCATATATATCATTATTCTTCATTATATATACTTTATAATCATTCTTGAATGGTTAACATGGAGAATGAATCTCATCGCGTTGTGGAGATGGTAATTCGTACGTACGCACGAGCGATGATATCATTCCCATAATTATTGAATGGAATTGTAGTGGAAGATAAAATATCTCATAATAATTATTATATTATAATAACTATATATAGTTATTCTTTACACCAGTATACCCATCCAAGTAAGGTGGTGGTGGAAAAACAGATTACACCACGACATGGAGACGGTATTTCGTACGTACGCACACGCGGTGATTTCGTTTTCCGTAGGATGGATAGATGGTGAAATGGGGTTTTTTTCATATTTATAATAACATATTAGTATATTACTTATACTAATGTTATTAATTTATAATTAAACCATTAAAGAAGAATAATTTGAATAAGAAAGAATACTTGAAAGATTCAGTAGAAGAGATTACCTCTTCTTCGACGCACCTCATTTAAGCTTCCTCTTAATGCACTAGAGTTGGTATTTTGAGGAGACTTGAACCACTATAATGTTCATAAGAATTTTGAGAAGGTACATTTTCAGGTTTTGGTCGAGAGTGAAGGCTCAAAATTGTGTGAAGAGAAGAGGGAGGAGGTTCCCTTTTATAAGGGAGGAGAGGGGCACTATACGAAAAAATTAAAATATTATTTTATAATAAAGTCATATTCGGTTTATAATGGATCAAAAGTCACTTATTTCGAAGACAAAGTGGGGATTGGTCTAAATGCTTTCAACCAATACATTTTAGACAAGTTTGGTTTACTTTTTTAACCTTATCATTTAGATTTAACTCTAAGTTAAATAATTTAACTTTTACCGTGTCTTCTTGTTTTCTTACACTATATGGTTAATAAACTTACTATAATAGGACAAAAGAACCCCAAGTGGTTAATTATTAATAAATATAACCTTATCTAAGTCATTTTACCTAACCATTGTTTTTTAGGAATAGAATAACAATTAATAATATAATATTTGTTTTAAAAACTATTTTATGTCAATTTTGACACTATTTAGTAATTGATTTTTGTGAAAATCATAACAGCATAATTTTTTTGAGAAAAATTAATTAAATATATACTAACATGGCATATTATCCTAGAAAATTATTTTAATTCATAAAAAGTCTCAAATTACATTTATTTTGGTATTTATAACATTAATTATGTTAATATTTCATTAATAAGGTAATTACTGCATCATCATTGTGTCATAAATAAATTAAATTATTTAATGTATAAAAATTATAAATAAATTATGTGGGAAATATTTTTAGATTTTTAATTAATATTTATAGTCAAAATGTTCTTATGTATAACCCTATATAAAAAATGTTTTAGTTATTAAACTTTGATTTTAAATATTCTAACTCTTCTTTAAATAAAATTATAATAAGTGTCCTAATCTGATCCATGTGGACCTAAAGGGTAATAGTTTATTCCTAAGGTTGTTTTTATTAGAATTAAACTTATAAAATTGAATTAGGACATGTGTTAGGGTAATAAAAATGTCATTTTTACCCTTAATTACCCTATTTACTTTTAACCGTGGTAAATAAATGTAAAAAGTTATTATTCACCAAAAATAATTTTTATCTTATTAAAACACATTTTACTCCTTGAAATTAACTTTGTCTCTCAGATTTTTGAAATTTCACTCACAGAAGCAGTAAAATTAAGTTTTATGTATAGTTGCAAATGCTCCTAAGAGGTGGGTAAAAGACGGTGAAAAGTTCAATAAAATTTTTATATATCCAAAATTATAAAAAAATGACTCCAATGAATTAAAATGAACTTATATAAGTATTATTTATCTATTTTTATATAAAATAAATTTAAATAAGATAAATTATAATTTAAATAAAAAGTTTGTTTTAACCAATAACTCAGTGTTTTCACTATTCATCAAAAATTGAATGTTTTCATAAAAATACAAAAATTTCACCCTAGGATAATTTCGATATTCTGAATCAAAATATGAAGTCCATTTTAAAATATAAAATTTATAAAAAATGAAAAAGTTGGTATTACTATTCATAGCAGCTAGTTTATAAAATATTTTAATAACATATCTTCGTTTAGTGAAACTCGGTATTGCGTACAACACATGCTATTGTGGAAGGTCATGATTACGTGTAATGTAAGACAAGTTAGGGTTGCATGTAGTGCATGATTCCTTTGTTGTTGTGTATAATATAATCCAAAAATATTTCATTTATACATTGAATATATATATATATATATATATATACTCAATGTTGCATAGAATAACTTCTATCAAACGAACTTGAAATTTTGTGTAACATGATCCAAGAATAAAGTTGTGTATACTGAAAGCTAATATGGTGTTACGTATAACGCAAGATAATCTTGGTGTATCATATAATACAAGACATCAAATAAATTAAAAATAATACTTCTCATAAAATCTTGAGGTGTTACAATTTATCCAAAGTATAAGTAGTAACCTCATGATATACATCAAAAAGGGGAGATCTAAAAGCCATGTAAGATGATATATAATATCATTAAATAATATCTAATAGGCTGAAAATAATCATAACATCATCATTATAATCATCATAGGAATCATTCGATAGTGGAAAAAAATGTGTAAATGCATAAAAATAAAACATCATGTCTTTGTGGTCAACTACCACAGATAAATGTGAAAAAATATAGCATAATGTTCACACATATTTCACATTAAATCATGATATTAATCAAATTACCCAATGCATTACAGTTATATATAATTTTAGGTGCACCCATCATATCATAAGATTTACATTTCCCTATATAATTCTAGGGGCAGCCATCACTTCACAACATTTACATTATCATGCATGCCACATATAACATATATCAATATTATACATATAATAAACCATGGAAAGGAATGGTTTAAATTTCATAATATTACCTTCATAAAAATTGGATTCCCAAATTAAATAGGGATAAAATACTTGATATTAGAATCATCAACCTTGAGTGAAGGAAACAGTCTTGAGAAGTAAAAGCTCTCTTCGTTTGAAAGAAGAGTTCTATTGGAAGACATTGTGTTTGTCAAAAACCCTATCAGAAAAACATCTTATCCTAGAAAATGTATTTTAATGATGAATAAATATTTTTAAGTAATTTTCATACTAAAAATGCGTTGAAAGATGGAAAACCCCAAGAATGAGATTTGGGTTCGAAAATTCTCCTTACATTGTGTCTGAATGATTCATGTACTTTAATGCCCTGTATAATCACATTAGATTAATTAATGAATAATTAAAGAAACTTTTATACATGAATTTGATTCATTATGGTTTTATTAAGTTTGTTTCTGGGATTTTTGATGAGTTATAGAGTTTAAATTCATTGTTCTGGAGTGATTGTTTTCTTAGTTTTTATGATCAATTCACTTGTATACACGAATAGAAGTTCGTGTAAAATGTAGATAAATGTAAAAAATTGTTATTAAATGATATTAATGATATTAAAATATTTTAAATGATATTATAATTATTTTGGTTATATACTATGTGAATTAAGCTTTATATAAAAGTTAGGTATTATCAGTTTTGGTTAATTTGGACGGGTTTTCAATCACAACGAAATTGTTTTATTTTATCATTTAGTATTACGTATATAAGTTAGTTCCAGAACCTAAAAGGGGTTACAAATTGACTTAAAAATATATTTTAGACCATTTAATACTTTTATTAATATCCTTTAAGGTGTTAATGGAAAATTAAAGTTCATCTCCCATGATGTCTGTAAATTGGCATATCACAGTTAACAATTTCATTATTAAAACAAAAGAGAGGGAGAGTGGAGTTTAATGATAGATATTACATTAACATTATATAATTATAATATATTTAAGGCAATGGATTTTATTATTCCAATTTTATTAAGGATGTTAGTAGAAAATAATAAATGATATGAAATTGGAATGGAATTTAAAACAAAGAGAAAGAGTATTTTACCTCTTAAATATCTCCTCCTTGAGTGACTCCTTAGGGAAAGAGTTTTTTTCTTTTTATGAGAATAAGATCTCCTGGACTTGGGGGAGGGGATAGGGAATATCATTGAGTATAAATTTGTCACGTCCCAAGGAATTATTGGTATGGAGAGAAGAGGGGATGAGGGGTGGTATTTATAGTGGAGGGGAGGGGTGTTTTCTCAATAGTTTAATAATTGGTTTATTATTTCTGCTCTCCATTATGAATTAGTTTAGAATTATCACCAACTTTTTTAAAATAATGACTAATGGTTATATATTATGGGCTTACATCTACATTACATCAACTATGACTCAATAAATATATGTATTTAGCATTTATCGTAAATTTTCGTATTTTACTATTAATAAAAAATTCAAGTATTTTATAAAAATCCTAAAAATTCACCATAAACAATTTTTTTGTGTATAATTAAAAAATGAACTCCATTTTAATTAAATAATTTTCTAAATATGATTAATTTTAATTAAAATCTTTGTTTACTTTGAAAATACAAATTTTAAAATTGTAACAGATTTTATAACACTTTGAAATTTTAATTAAGGTCGCATAATATTATAATAAAACCATAAGAAATAAAAATATTAATTTATGAATATATTTTAGGAAAATAAATTTTCTTTTAAAGTATTAAATTAATTTTAAAATTATATTTAAATATATATGAGATATAAAAATAACAACACTTAATTAATATTTTTTTAAAATATTTACTTATTATATAATATAATTTCATCATTGTACCATTTATAATATGTATAAATTTTTTTTATACTTTCATGGGTGATGTCACTATTAATTTGTTGGTTTACTATTCATACAGTTCATATTATTATTCCTATGTTCAAGTTACTATTTCATCCGTATAGGTTTTTTAACTCCTAGAAACACTTCTTATTTCATTAATTATTCATTTATAAAGCTTTTATTATAGAATATAAGTGATTTTATGTGCTTTACACTATATGAAATTACTATTAGAAATAAAAAATTCCATTGATAAAATTTTTGTTCATTACACCGGGTACCATATCAAGGTGGATTTAGGTTAATTGTGTTGCTTCTATCTTGATATGGAAGAATCCTTCAGTTAGAGTAGATAGTAATGTTGTCCATTTATAAGAATCTTATGACATTGTGCTTGCTGGGAATCTATATATCCTTCACCTTTTGAAATTAGATTCATCTCATGTGTGAGGTTTCTTAGGCATGGAACCCAAGAAATCGTATGTGGACCATAGGTTAATTGATGAAAGGGTTATAAGGAAATTGAGTATTTATACATCAGGTATCCCATATTTATAGTATGGAGTCATGATTTTGGGTTATGTTTTAGGTTTAGTGTCTTGTAAAGAGAGGTTGGTGGTTAAGTGTTCCCCCAGGGGGGAAGATTTCATACTATAGGGTTTGATTGAGTGTGTCCATAGGGGGGAATATTTCACACTGAAGGATTTGGTTGAATGTGTCCCCATGTGAGAAAATATCACACCTGAGATTTGGTGGATATGAGAGAAATTTCACTCGTATGGGGGATATGATCACACTTAGGTATTTGATGATGATGAGAGATTGTTTTCCCCTATGATAGGAGATTATCAAACTTAGGGATTTGATACTGATTTTGGGGGTGACCAGATTGAATCTCATGGAGGAAGCCCATGTGTATTTGGATGTTGAGAATGAACCTGATGGATTTTTCCTACATAACCAGTTAATATACAGGGATCAAAACCCATGTTTTTTGATATCATAGTTTACAGTTTTTGTAACAGGATTGGTCCTTGATGTTTAATTCATTGAATTATGTATGCTCGTGTTGTAGAAGAGTAATCTATGAGGGAGGTTGTGGGTCTTATGCATAAGAGATATCCAATTTTCTTGTGGATCTCAGAATAGTTTTGGAGTTTTATCCCAAGATTATTGGGTATGGTGTGGGGATTATGCATAGAGGTGGTCCATGGTATGTGTTTCACCCCATTGTGGGTAACGAGGTAGCATCTCATAATGATCATACATGAGGCGTCATGTGTTCTTCACAAAGAGGAAGATGTGTAGGATCATCCTATACCATTCATACATATATAATATGGTGTTCACCACCCAAGGTAAGGCTACAATTTTATGTCACGTGTTTAGGGAATTATTTTGAATTTTAACACCAAATGACCAGGAAATTGTGCTATGCGATTTTATATCATGCATATTGAATGTTTTTGGAGCCTATGCCAAGGGAGAAAATTTCTTTTTAGGATTAGAATATCTCATAAAAGGAATATCTACCAAGAAATTTTAGTAGTTACTCTATAAAATAACATTTTTGGGGATTAAGTGTCTACTTCTCAAGCACCTATGAGAAGGGAATGGTGTAAGAACTCCTATGGAGGAGTGTAAATTTCGGGTCCCGATGTTTGGGTGCCTATTATTATGATAAAGTCGAAATAGGGTGAAAATTATTAGTAGAAAAGGCCAAGGTATTGCTTTAAGATTTTGTTGAAGAAAATATGGTAGACATAAGGATTTATGGGATCAATCACAATAGAATTTTTGAGGGAATTAATTGGTCCTAAATCGGTATATGTTCCCATGGAACTCAACTTTTATGAAATATTGTTTGATGAAATGAGGCACCATAGAGAAACATGGTAGACGAGTTTCCCAAAAGTTGGAGTTTTATGGATATTTAGGAAAAAATGAAGGAAAATGGTCTCATAAAAGTGAATGGTTTTTTGAAACATTATGACTCTACCTTAGAGTGAATTTTTGGTTCCCATGGGGTGGGTTTCACAAAGGATAATTATCTTGAAAACCCGCAAGATCTATAAAGGGATTTCTTATTACATAAAGGCCTTAGATTTTCCAGAAAAGTATCTACACCATGGGTTTTAGTTCCTAAAAAACCTATGGTTTATAGCCTCATGAAATATGGATACCTTGGGAAATTATTATCCAATTTGGCTCATGAAGGTTAGAGTTCCATGAATTCAGAACATTGGCTGGAATTCCAAAGGTTGTGTCCTTTGAAAAGTCAGACGTATGGAGGTATTTATATCCCTTGGGGAGGAAATAACATTGATTTCAAAAAAATATAAGGGTGTTTGTTGACTATTATGACCTTTATGAAATTACAGGTGTTCCGTGAACTAACATATATAGCATAGAGGTTACTGCCTCAGTGTTTGTGTGCTCAATGTCCACCATTAATTAGAGTTATGTTTCACAGAGGCTAATGCCTCCACCCTCACATGGACAAGAGACCTATATGAATCTAAGTTACATATCATAGAGGTTATCACCTATACCTCTATGTGTTTGTTCGACCTTCTCAAGTATATACTCACATGAAAAGGATTCAACCTTCACAAACATGGCCCCTTAGATGAATTTTAGAGCTATTTTGGCCTAGTTTTGATTTGAAACAGTTGTTACTTCCTAAACCTATCTCATAAAACATGTTTTTCGGAATAAAAAATAGGAATAAGTTTATGATATCATTATTATAACATATAAATTTTATACCTAATATATAATTGATTATAAATATGATTCATAGAATAAAATGTGTTATAAATAAATTCAATATTCATAAGAGTGTGAATCCTCATTAATAAATCTAGATCAACGAGTTCCTAAAATAAACATAAAAATGTGGAAAACACATTCTTATAACATTTTTAACATGTATAAATATAAAAACATTCACTCATTTGGGAAAGGTCAAGAAATCAGGTCCTCACATAAACTTATTGGCATGAAACCATGTCCACTCATCATATTGTGAACATGAAATAAGGTTTACACATTATATAATTACCTCATGAGTTATCAATATTTAACCAATGAATTGGATAGATATAATGGACCCACTCATAAAAAAATAATAATAAATTAATATGTATGCCACATGATCATGAAATCATTTAATATTTCACCATAAATTAACTAGTGGAAAAGAAAAATTGAATCATTAATATTTATTCATCATAACCATAAACCATAAAATGAAATAATAGGGATAGTATCACAGAATAATATCCCCAAGGAAACATATGTAACACAAAGGGAAGCCATCATAGATGAAAATTTATTTTAAAATGCCACATGCCATATTTCATGAGCAAAATTACCTCTTCATTTCGAAATAACATATTTAACATAAAAAAAATTTCCCAAATGTTACGGAAAAAAATTTCATTGAAAAAAACCATGGAAACTTGTAAATGAATATTTAAAGATTTGAGTGACAATGACAAAGGTAAATCATATTCATTCCATAAATGTTAAAAATATTTATTTTATTCACACCTATGATATAAATTACCTTTTATATAAAATAACAAGATTTCTCATTTTAAATATATTTTTATAAAGTAGAAAATTGGTAAAAATGACATTAAAAATAATTTAATAAGATTCAAAAAATGCCTCAAAATTATAATAAGAACATGGATATTGAATAATCAGTTGATTTTCCTAAATAGGATAAATAACACTTAATTTTCTTAAAACCATTTTCTAAACCATTTTGAGTTCCAAAGAGAGGAAAATGGTGATAAAACCTAAAGATAAACTAAATATCTACAAGAGAAGAAAATTAATATGGTATTATTTTATAATGATCAAATTATTTCACTAATATAAATTAAATCATAAATAGTCACAGAAAATGGGATTAAAACATAAATCTCTTACTGCTTTGGTAATCTTTGAATCAAAACATCATGGGAGAGAGAACCTTAGATTGATTTGTAAATCGCCATAATTTTATTGAAATTAAAAATAAAATACATTCAAGGGATGTATAGATACTAAAAAAATAAACTAGTTATGAATATGGAATATTTATCCTATAAATAAATATGAGATGAGATATCCCCTTACCTCAAGTCTTTCCTTTCTTCATCTATGTTTGAACATTCTCTTCATTGAGAAAACTATTTCTTCTTACACATTAAGACTTAAAAGTATAGTATTTTTTAAATAAAAGAAAATCCATGACATGGGTAAGGTATACAAGAAGTTAATATATATGTTCTTGTTTGATCTATAAGGCTCATTAAGTGAACATAAGAGAGGGGAGGTGGTATCAATTTATAAGGGAGGGAAACAACAAACTTGAAATTACATAAAAGATTAAATAATATATATATACCATAATCATGTAATGTGGAACCATGAAACATCAAATTCTAATATAATTTTCGATAGGGTATACATAAACTCAATCAATCATATTTAGATTAGTTTTTGACACATTTTAAACCTTATCTTCTAGTTAAACCATTTTAAAACTCTTTTAACCTTAACCGTGATAACTTGAATTTTTACCATTATAGAATAATTATATGAAAAAGAATATAAAGGTCCTTATAAAAAAATTATAAATTGTGATTAAAAATTTTGATCCATTTAATAAAATTCATTTTCTATATGTTGTTGAAATTAGCTTTATTTATAGAATACAAAATGCATGAAAAACGGGTCTTCAAGAAATACTAAATTTAAGAGTAAAAATAATTTCACCTTTAAATAAATTAATAAAATCATTTAAAAGAATATTTTTGGTTAAATAATAAAAAACTAATCTATTTATTCATTTAAATAAACATAAAACCAAAAGTAATATTGTATTATTCCATTAATTTCAATGACTCAAAAATAGTTTTAAATTTTAATAAATTATAACTTATTTGTCAAAAAAAGTAAATATTAGATTCCAAATTCAAGGTAATATTTCCAAATATATTATTCAACTACATAAACATATAATTTTACAAAATCCAATCATCCAATATTATAAAGGAAAGTGTAAAATAGATTTTAATTTTTTCCCCATAGTTTTAACCCACATTTAGCTCTTTTACCGTGGTGAAAAAACGTTACCATTGTGAGTATTAATAATTAAAGAATAAGCTAAACCTATTGAATTTTATTAATTATTATGTTTCAAAATATATAATATAATTTATCAAATTCATTTATCATTAATTAAAAAACATAATTTAAAATTAAATCTACAAAACATGAAAAAAGTAGTTTTCCAAAAAAATTCCTTCTTAAGTATAAAATGTTTTTATATCAAAATCAACCAAAAATTTGGATCAAGTTATATTTTATATATTATTAATAATATAAAATAAATAATTTTATATTGAGAACCTTTAAAAATATTTTTTAAAATACATGAAACAAGTTTTTTAATGAAAATTAGTATTTTCTATTATTCCAGGAAATATTTTTTTTAAAAAGATGATGTCTTGGTCGAAAGACCAAATCAAGAAAATATATAAATATGGAAAACAAGATTTAAAAAGTTTGAAAGATGTATATCTATTACAATATTTGTCATGAAGTGGGATGAGATCTTCTGGAAGGTTATCCATCGACCCAATACCATTACTAATTCCTTTGTTAGCAAGACCACTTGTCACCCTATTCACCTTGCGGTAATCATGGGTGATAATATGATTGAGCTCTGTTACGTTCTGGAGGCACTCCATCCATATTTATATTAAGGGACACAACATCTGAACCACCCCATATTGAAGAGCTTAAATGATGGTAGTTGAGTCACTTTCAATCCATATGTTGTTCCATCCTTTTGTTGGATGAGGATAACGATGATAATGAACAATAATGGAAATAATACTTATACCAACACCCTTTTCCCAGTGGTTTTTTAAAACCATTGGGATATAGAGTGTTAGTGTAGTATTTCCCAATAGTTTGTGAAAGTTGTTAGGGTATATGGACTTTTACCAACAGATTATGTAAACTGTTTGGATATAGTGGGTATAGTGATGTTTCCCAACATTTTTTATAACTGTTGGGGTATAGTGATGTTTTAAAATGGTTTTAATACCTTTGGGATATTTTTCCCCCAAATACGCCTGATCCCCCACTTCCCTTTCCAGATTCAATTGATTTTTTCCCACCATAGTAGTGCTCTCTTCCCAACAGGAAACCCCTCCTCTTCTAGAGATTCTTCCTAGTTGTTTCCCCTTCAAATTGTTGAGTTTGAGTTACATCTTATGGATAAATTTATTTTTTATTTTTATATACCATGTTTAGTTTATTTCGTAATCCGATGTAATCCCTCATCATTTAGGGTTTTTGGTTTTTATAATGTGAAATTGTTAAGTTCCAAATAATCCATCCTACACATAGACAATGATTTTACCTTCTCCAACCACTGCCATCACTAATTTTCTAGTCATGTTGCACAATATTAGTGCTGTAGGGGTCTATATTTTCTCCCATCAGTCATTTTCACATTCATATATTTAGGTATTTTACCTTGGAACCTAATTTCATTCATTGACAAGGGAGTTCCGACAATTACTTTTTAAAATTTTTATGTAATGGTTTGGTGGGATGTGAAGGTGGAGGTTTGTAGGTCGGGGGGAGGGGAAGTATAGGGGGACACTATTTGGGGTGATGTGGGGGTGTATAGGTGGGGTGGGGTGGGCTGTGCAGGTGGGTGTGGGGGGAGGGGGGTGAAGGTAGGGGGTGCAAGTTGGTGGGGGAGGGGAGTGTGTCGGTTGGGGAGTATGTGTAATGTGTAGTTGGGGGGGTAGTCTATTGGGGTGAGGTGGGGGTTTTATAGGTTGGGGTGGGGTGGGTTTTGCAGGTGGGGTGGGGGTGGGCTTTACAGGTGGGGGTGTGCAGGTTGGGGGTGCTGTGCAGGGGGAGTCAGCTGGGGGTGAGGTGGGGGTGGGATGTGCAGGTGGGGGTGAGGTGGGGGGGTTTGCACGTGGGGGTGGGGAAGGAGGGTCTATGCAAGTCGGGGGGGGCACTGGGTGGGGGGGTGTGCAGGTGGGGGTGTGTAGGTGGGGGGATGTGTAGTAGGTGGGGGTGTACAGGCGGGGGGATGTGAAGTGTGTAGGTGGGGAGGGGGTGTGTAGTGGGGGGTGGGGTGTATAGGTGTGGGATTTTAGGTTGGGGGGAGGGGGGTTGTGCAGGGGGAGTCTACTGGGGGTGATGTGGGGGTGTATAGGTTGGAGTGTGTGGGGGGGGGGTGTGCAGGTGTGGGTGAGGGGAGGGGGTTGTGTAATTGGGGGAGGGGTATGGGTGGGGGGTTTGAAAGTGGGGGGGGATGTGCAGTGTGTAGGTGGGGAGGGGTGAGGGTGCATAAGGGGGTGGGGTGTATAGGTGGGGGTGTGTAGGTCTAGGGGAGGGGGGATGTGTAGTGTGCAGGTGGGGAGGGGTGAGGGTGCAGTGGGGGGTGGGCTGTACAGGTGGGGTGTGTAGGTCTGGGGGAGGGGCTGTGTAGGGGGGTCTGTTGGGGGTGAGGTGGGGGTGGGATGTACAAGTGGGGTTGGGGTGGAGTGGGGGGATGGGTTGTGCAGGTCATGGTACGTGAGGGGGGTTGTGCAAGTGGGGGTGAAGGTGGGGGGGGATGTATAGTGTGTAGGTGGGGAGGGGTGTATGGGGGGAGGGGGGCTGTGCATGGAGAGTCTTCTAGGGGTAAGGTGGGGAGGTGGGATATGCAGGTGGGGAGTGGATCTAAATTAAATCATTGTGGAAGATAGAACCTCTGTATCAGTAAATACATTCTTAAATAATAACTCAATAATTGGCCCCCTCACTACTATCACTGGTTTACAGTTAAAACTGGTACCACGCGAAAAAATTTCTTTGCATTTCCATATTATCTTATGTATTAGGTCTAAGATCCTATTCCAACCTACATATCATCCAACTCATTCCCTCAAAGTCATACCTCACTAAATTAAAGTGACTGTTCTCTATGACATGCCATCCTGACATCCAAGATAATCCTTGGAGCTCCTCTAAAATATCACACACGTTACATATTCCCTGATATATCTCATGATCACCCACTGCATAGTGTCATTTCTAAATTTTATGAATTTATCTATGCACTAAGTTATTCCAAAATCATCCACATTCTTATCCATAAACTAACAGCACCAAAAAAAAGAACATATTCCCACACTCCCACTATGTCCTTATAGCTTTATATATAAGGGAACACTTACCTCATCATAGACTTAAAAGGATAATGGTTAATCCACTCTATTAAGGTTTAATGTCAATATACATTACATGTTTCCTCAGTAGCTAGCATGAAAATCCCCCTAAAAATGACCTTCTTCATAGGCATTTATACCTGTTTTGTTTACTAGGAAATCCTTTTCCTAGGATTTTCTTCTTTTAATTTTTTATATGGATCTTCATCACTTTTATCCATAGATGGGTTATTAAACCTATATACTAATATTCCAAATTTACCATCAGGATGATCAGATCAAGGTATTGGTATAGTCTATTATGTCCCCAATGGTGACCAAAATTGAGGGAAGCATCACTTGTGTACCCATTTCAACCCACAAAACCATGAACTAATTTTTTTCACTAAAATTGAATATTTTTTAGATCGAACACTGGAGGGAGTAGTGTGGAACATATTTTTTAAAAAACTAAATTTTCCCCTAAACCATCAAGGAATATACCTATCCTACGTAACTTCTTCATCTACTTAGGCTAAAAGTAATCTCCCTATTTGGATATAAAATAATCATTACCTTTGAGAATATCATTCACATTATTAGTATAATGTTATTTGGGGTTTTTTATGGTCCATATACAGAGATGTTTTATTTTTATATCTTTCTCTTGACCCCTTAATAATTTAGAGAAATTTACCTAACCCCACTAATATTCTGAACATATAGTTTGAACAAGGAACTAAGAATCACAAGGGATTTCATAAATTCATACCCATCCACACGAGCCACCATCTAGCCTTATTCTAATAATAATATTATAATGATTCATAATAAATATTTCCATATATAAAATTTCATTATTATCGATATAATTCACCAACACTGCCACTACTAAACTAATTCATTTCCAACTTACTGGATAAACATCCATCATAAAGGCCTTTACCCAATTTCTGAGACATGGGACCCTCATAGGTTAGATATATCTATTTTAAGTACATATATTATAAGGATACCAAATTAGTAGACCTTTCTATATTAAGGATGACCACCCAACCCCAGTCATCAAATTTTCCATTTTCATAGTTCACCCATAAGAACTGGGAAGTCATCACTTCTAGAGATTTGGGTAGGTCTGAGGCCTCTTTGGTTTTGGTTCTTATCTGGTCATCTTAATGAGTAAGGCATCACATGATCTAAAAGTGAAATCACCCATAGGATGAATTCCTTCTCCCACAACACATCTTTCTAGAAAGAATAGATCCTTGTAAGGTGGTGGGAGCCTTTTAGAATCCTTTCATATAGAGACCAGGGGAGGAAAATCCCCATATATATCCCCATAGACCTAGGACCTACTAACATATGCACGTACCATATTCATAAGCCTACCTATCCATGTATTAAATGAATAGTGATTCTATTTAGACTTCACCATCTAATGACATCCTTAATTTAATTCATGTTATGATGAAAAAATATCCAGGAATCTATACAACTTCATATAGGAAAACACCCTTAATCCTCATTCCATGATATTGTAAATCCTCACTAACTCATTAACATACATCATATCATTCCTAATAACTACCTATAGATATTCACTAACCTGTATTCCTTCCACCAAAATTCAATGCCCCAATATTATCCCAGTTCCAAAATTGATACCATCATGTTATCAAGTAACCAATCCTACCAAATTGGATTTTCACTAAAAAATACGGCTCTAATCCTTAACAACCATAATTTTTTTTTAATAAAATGAATGACCACCCAATTAAATCTCACAGCTCTCAGTCCAACATGAAATGTGTTAGTCAAACCTTTATCGAATCCTAGAAAACTTGCATGGCCTTCTCACTATAGTGCTAGGTTAATTATCCCAATCATGATGTCTCAATATTAATGACACATCTAGGTTATTCAACCACATAAACTAGAGTGACGCATAATCTCCATAACCATGATACATTATCTTTGATGACATTGCATAAAGAACCAGTTAACTACACCATATTTTAACATCCTATCCTTTTTAAATTCGCTAAAACTCTACTAATTTATGTAAAAAAAAGTATATACCCCCACCCCCTGGACACCCCCACCCCCTGGACACCCCCTGGACACCTCCACACCCTTAGACCACCCCCACCCCCTAGAGACCCACACCACCTTGGACACCCCCCACCCCTAGACACCCCACCCCCCTAAACAACACCCATGAGTGTTTTTTTATTTCTACACATTGTATCATGGGCATGTGGGTTTTTAATAATTCTGTATTTTCAGGGGTTATATATTTATTATATATCATCTTTGTTTTATCTTCAGGTGTTGAATTCTATATATTTCAGAGGGGAGGCAAGAGGGGATGTAGGTTTCTGTATAATTCGGTAGAGGTTATGCATGGTAGGCAAGAAGGAAGGCTTCTATACAGGAAAGAGGAAAGGATTCTAGGCTACTACTGTAATCCTAGAGTGTTGTATACCAACGGTTTATAAACCATTGGTACAAAGATGAATAAACCTTCTATACCAATGGTTCACATAAAACCTTTGGTAAAACACTACCAATGGTTCTTGAACCATTAGTATATAGTTTCTACATATAATATATACCAACGGTTGAAATAAAAAAGTTTGTAAACCAATATAAAAATGGTTTTTAAACTGTTGGTATAGGTTATAGATTAACATTTACAAATAGTTTGTAACCGTTGGTACTTCTGTATTGCAACGGTTGCCCAAAACCGTAGGGAAACTGAATTTTTTACAGTTCTAAGCCAATGGTTTCAAGGAAACCGTTCGTATAAGGCTATATACACACCTTATCACCCAAAGGTAATCCAGAATGTTGGTATAACATATACCAATGGTTTGGTAGCCTTTCCCAATAGTTTTAAACCATTGGGAAAATCATGGTTTCCAGTAGTGGACGTTGTAAATTTCTTCTTCTAAGGAGGAGGAAAAACCACTCGTTTCGTATTAGCATCCCAAAATATGCCCATTGTGATTCATGAATTCTACTCCATATCCCACGGGACTTGGGTTTCCTTTTGAGGCACCATCAACATTAATTTTGATCCTTCTAGGGTGAGGGGGTTACCAAGAGACTCCCAATATACCTTTCATCTTGATTAATCTTCCCACGATTCCAATCTGATGAAGAACAATATGATCCTTAACGGGGTTGTGGAAGGTACCTATTTTCATAAAATACTATATTATTTTTATCAATTTTTTTAATAATTTCATTAATTCATTATAAGTTTCAATCACACAATGCAATAAAAATCATTTTTGAATAAAATCATTTTTTGAAGCATAGAATGACATTTCTAAACAAATTTAGATATTACCTATTAAAAATTAATTAAGAAATTTTATCCAAGTAAAATATTTATATATATATTTAAAAAAAATTAAATCCTATTCATACCTATAAATTTAATTTCTAGTTTATAATATATTGTGGTTAGTCTTAAGCTCAGTGTTGCATGTCAAGAAAGCTATTAAACACATACAATTTATTTAGAGATAAAAATATTCTAATATATCATGGTGTTGAATTTGAGGGTTATATAGGACCCACCCATTACATAATAATTATCCATACATATTTTTTCCAACTTAAATCAATCATTTATCATTAAATAAACAACCCCATAATAAAAAATTGGATTTTAAACATTTCCAAAGAGTGTCACCTAAAAATACATCCAGAAATAGATCAGTTGATACCGAAAAATAAATATACCAAAATGAGTATTTCATAAAGACTCCATAAGATGATACTTAAAACATAAATCCATAGTATTCATATTTTTTGGAGTTAAATATTAAAATTTCAGTGAAATGTAAAATTATTTTGAGATAATTTCTTAATATTTTATTAAAGATGAGAGGCTATGTGAAAATTTCAAAAATATAAATTATTGATAATATTTCAGGAAGAAATTTCATAATTATTTTAGAATAAATCACAATAAAAATCATTGAAAAGTACTTAAAGGTTTTCTAAAAAAATGTGGATTGGAAGATAAAATTTATGGTTGGGAAAGAAGAAAACCTTTTAGTTATTTTAAAAAAACCATTTTTGAAACTCACTTCAAAAAAATTGTGATAAGTCAATAATTTGAAATCATGTAAATATAAATTTAAATATAAATAATACATATTTTTATTTCAAAATAATAAAGTATAACATTTATTGAAATAAAGAATATATAAACATGGAAGAAAAAGAGCTTATTTGGAGAGGATGGGAATTATTCTTAATATCATTAAAAATTATGAAGAAATAAATCCATAAAAAGTAATTCTATATTAAATATGAAGTAAAGTATATATAATACCATCATATTATAGAAGAAAACAATCTTTTAAAACCATATTCAAAGATGAATTATTATGACTCAATAAAATAATTTTACTCAAGAAAACCCGTTATATTTTTACTCTGACTTTAACGAAAATATGTATCCTCCTATATAATAAAAATAACCATAATATTAAAAAAAATTAAAATTTAATTTATATCTATTGACATATATAATTTTTAATTATAATCATTCATTATACATATACTAGTTAGATATAGTCTATTTTCATCATTGAATGTTAGCTATTTTGATTTTTTCATGCATTCATTAAAATGTAAATGTAAATTCCTATTAATTAATTTCAAGTTTTTCATTAATATATTATCCAAGGTAATGTAATAAATTAATTATAATGATTTAAAATATTACAATTTCATTCAATTCGAGTTTTAGTCATGATCCCTGAAGATGGAATCATTGATGATCTTGTTTCAGTAATTTTTGACAAATGAAAGTTAGTATATAAATAATTAGTTAAATATAAATATAACATTTACATAACCTCAATTATTAAATAAATATTATTTTAATTTAAAAAATAAATTCTTATAGTCATCCAAGTAGGGTTATGATGAAAAATAAATATGATGTTCCATGGAGGCGGTAGTCCACACATACATGCAGACTACATTTTAATTTTACATTGAATGGAAGAAAGGTATAAAATGGTTTTTGCATTCATAATATTAAATAATTTGTACCTTTTTAGAACCATCAATGTAAGGTAGTTATCTAAAACAAAAAATTTCACTTAATATAGGCGATAGTCTACACGTAATCATGAATAATGGGTATCCTTATTTAACATGAAGGGAAGGGAAGGTAATAATTATTTCATAAGTATAATAAATTTCTTTTATAATAATGATATAGATATTATTATTATTTTAGGGTATAATATAATTTAAGTTAGATTAATAGTACTTAAATAAATAGAAATGAAAAGGATTGATTTTGTAATTTTTTCCTTACTCCTTGAAATAAATCCTCTTTAAAATAGATTTTGAATTTTATGGAGGGTCCTTTCAAGATAAAAAAACCTCTTGGATGTGTCTAGTAATATTGGGGTGGATTTGGGTAGATTATTTCCAAACCAATGGGCTTTAGGTTTGAAGATAAGTGGTGTGTAAAATGTCAATATTTATAATCAAGATGATTTTCATTTTTATAAGTAGAAATACAAGTAATTATTCAAGGTAAATGGCTCCAAAAGATGAAGATAATGAATTATGGATGAGTATAGGTAGATAAATCACTCAAAAAATCATTTTTATATATCTTTATCATGTTTTAGGCCTTTTCCCATTTTTTTAAAATCTTTTCCATGGTTTCTTTTACTAAGGTGACTAATCTTTTACATAGTGGTTTATTTTTTATGCCTAAAAATAAAATAGATATTATTAAATAAATTTTACCTTAAAATTACAATTATGAAAACCAATTTTTTAGATAGAAGTTTTAGAAGTGATAAATTTTATTTTTAAAATAATTAATATATAATGTATAAAATAGTTTTAGAGAATAACTATAATATATGTTCTAAAATTTATAATATAGGTATATAAATTTAAAAATAATATGTTTAAATGTATAATTTTACTTATTACATAAATAATAGGTCAAAAACGTTTTTACATTATTTTTAGTTATTCTTATATCCTAATGATGTTATAAAATTATTGGTATTTGTAAAAAATTTATATTTCATTATTGACCTAAAAAAATATTCTATATGGAATACCAAGCATTTATCCTAAGATAATATTATAATTATTAAACCAAAAATTATGTTAATTTAACAAAATAAAATTGAAGCATTTAGTAATTTAACTATTTATCATAATCATAAAATATAATGAAAAATAATTTTTATATGAAATTATGTTTTTAAAATATAAATTATTACACTTCATGTTTCTTATCAATTTAATATTAAATTAGTGTTAATTTATTTTTCTTATTAAAAATATTCTTTATAATAATTTAACAAACATTTATTTAGTTTCTTAAAGTAAAAAATTCATAGTGCATAAAAATACAACTTTTGAAAAAAAAATATATTCATATAATGATATTATTAGTTGGTTATCTATAATGAATGAAATTTATCAATGAATTGGTATTAAAATAATGAAATTTATTTTTAATTAAAAGTTGAAATAAGAAATGTGTAAAATAAATTTGAAATATATAAATATATTACTAAATGAATAATTATATGTTTATACCATCCTAAGTTCTACTTACATAGAACCTTAAGATCTCTATGTAAGAAGAAAGGATAAGATAAGCTCTATCAATAGTCATGGGTGGCAATTTATCTAGCATGGTCCTCAAGGAAATTTTAATGAGCATAACTAACTCTCGGAAATGATTTCATGAGAACCATAATTGTTATAGTTAAACTGAGGATTTTTCTATCGAAAACCCTAGTAAAACTACCCGCTTTCTAATATCTTATAAATGAATCTTATAAGGAATACTTAAACTACATTATTCCATATCTTCTACTTCCTACATTGATGTCAAAATAAATATACTTCTATTTATACCTACTAATCCAATGGCTACATTACACATTACATTGTAATACATATAATTTTATATTAAATAGGGTATTATGGGTTTGTTTTAGTTTGGTGTTGCATGTCAAATATTATATTCAAAATTTATTTTAATTGAGTACTAAAATCTCAGGTTGTTACACATATGAAACTAAATTCCATCCCAATCCAAATTCTGACACATATTCTCTATCCAAGACCACATCTAAATCCCAAATCTGGTATTCTCTAAGGATCTAGACAAAACCTAATCTATTTTCATAGAAAAAACCCAGTGTCATGTTGAACATTAACCAAATGGATTCACCTCATCTATAACCCATTATACATGTTGTTTGTTCATCAGTAACTGATATAGTGATCCACATTATTATAGTATCCTTATCATCAATCTACTAAACTGAAACTACCAGTATATACCACTAACATCATGTTTGTCTCCAAATACAATGAATGGTTATGTCTATTCCACTCATATCTTAATTCTAACATGAAATACCAAAAACATCAAGTTCCCCACTAATAAGTAATTTCATCCACAATTTCTTCCAAAAATATTTCTATAATGAGGGTCACAGCCTCCAGTAACCAATGATTCACTCCCTAACATATGCCTTCCCTTACACCTCTTATTAATTGTAATAGCCTATAGGTTCCAACATAAAATGTGTGTTTTTCCTCATAACCATGATGATACCATTCTTGGGAACCCCTATCCATTAATATGCTCAGACCGTCTATACCACGGTACTCCAATCCATTTTTTTGTCTCCAAACATCGTAGAGGGACATCTACTATCCCATAGAGTCCTAGACTTACATTACTATAGGTTTTTCATCAAATCTATTAATCCTAAAACCACACATAGACCCTCACCAATCAAAAAAACAATCATGAATTTTGTATAACTTGCACTCACTTTCCCTCACCCAAATAGTATTTCACTGAAAAGCCACACCCACACTCACACACCTTTTCCCATGAACTGTGAACCTTCTGATGAACCCTCTAGCCTCACAAGGGTATCCACATCCTCCTGAAAACCTATTCCCATATCAAAACACATCCATTAGTCATAACTAGATTTATTTTCACCAACACCAAGAAATAAAATTCCTAAACCAACCCACCATGTTTTAATAAACTTCCCTTTTAACCATGAACTACATAACAATCATCATAGAACATATTTCAATGGGATTCACATAACCTGGAATTAGAAAACATACATGAGTCAAAATAATCATCCAACTATGTATAGTTCCACCAAAAAGTAATATATAAAAACACAATTTGAGTTGTTTTTTTGGTCTCAATAGAATTCTCAAGAGAGGTTGAATTGAGAATCCAATTAAAAATAATTTTATTTTGAAAAATTAAATTAAAATCCCATAAATTTATTTATATCATAGTTATTGAACATACTCTATATATATAATTTTATACGGTAGAATAATTTATCAAAGCCATGATCAATACCTAGTTAAAGTAAGTAAAATAAATAAAATTAAGATCTATTATGAAGTAATTATTCTCACACCAATAAAGGTGTATATATTTTTATAACATATAAATTATAACCATTATAGGTTTAATTTTCAAATAAAATTCAAAAAAATTAGGTAAAAAATATTTTAGTGAACTAAAAAAATAAAACACATAACAAGGATAAAACAATAGGTTAGTTCCAAGCTATAACTTATTCATATCCACTTGATATTAATCCACTAACAAAAACTTTTATTTGAAATAAAATTATTCACAACCTGGATAGGATGTATTGATCCATAACCTAGATCAGGTTACAAGAAAAAAATCAATAAACATGTAGTCCAGGCTAAAGCAATCCTGTTCTGCAGTTATTACTCGGAAAAGAAAGTAATGTTCAAGAAGAAATGAGTGTTTGAAAAAACATATTTCAAATATAGGACACATGCTGAATATATTTTTTGTAATGTAAAATAACTACTTTAATGTGAATAAAGAATATGGAAATAGAAAATTTTTTAACAAAATTAAATTCATATCTTCATTGATCAAGTTTGGTTGATCAATAAGGTTCTGTTCTCCTTGTATACTTGTCCAGCAATTTTGGGAGTAAATAGAGAAATCAGTTAATCTTTCTCTCATTTTTTGTAATTATTTTTAAAAAAAATTATCAAAGAGTGAATATAGGGATAATGAAAGATAATTAGAAAAACTTGTATCTTTAATATGTAAGGATTCTTCATATTTATAGGATTATATCTTATATATTATCATTCAAATATATTAATGGATAATAACCTTAGACTGATAGATCATAACTTCTCTAAAATAATCATTCAATTATTTTAAATATAGTATTTCAAATTATATACTTTGACTAGGAGGATTTAATACGCATTTTCTGATGCTCCATGCAGCTGATCACTTGACCATATGTTTTATTTAGTACTATTGAAATTTTATAATTCTTCTCTATGGTCACTAGTATGTACATGCGATAACTTTTCTATAATCATACAACCATTCTAGTGTAATGCACGGCTGATAAAAAACTTATAATTTTTATTAAAATAATAGTGTACTATCCTAAAAAAGTTCATTATATCATTAAAAATGGCTTGGGATCGCTAAAAAAAGTTGTTGGAATCCTCATTTTTTAATCATGTTTTAATGATCACACATCATGTTAACCTTGTTTTATCGATCTCTAATCATGGGTAGAGATGGTTGGTTTCCCTATGTTTTAAGGTTTACAACTAATGGTATAAACTATCAAAAGATCCTAATTCAAAATCTTGTAAACCATGTTTGAATATTGTAAATTATATTTGATCTTGTTCTATAATGAGTTATTATATTAATTATTAAGTCTAATTAATTATATGAATATTATTTCCTGAGAAAGTTTTACATATATTTAGCTAAGTATGAGAAACTGTAAGTTTTACACCTATTCTGGATTTTGGCAATGTTCCAGACACCATGAACCCGACACTGTAATCCAGACATTATGACCCTGACACCGTAATCCAGACATTGTGACCCTGACACTGTAATTTAGACACCATGATCCTGACACTGTGACTCAGACACCATAACCAGTTTCATATTTCGTAAAGTCTGTGACATTGGTTCCTTACTATAATCACCAAGAGACCATTAAATGTTTTGACAAAGGACTAGACACTCTTACCTAAGACACTATGATCCTGAAACCACATATGTGCTACTAGATCCTGATCTTAGTGGAACTATGGCATCATGACTATCTCACCACTCAAAGATAAGGGAGAAGACACTATTTCCTAGTGATACCTTTTACAAATTATACCATTTCAAGACAAAGTGTGACACCGTACTTTAATCCTTTTTATCCTTTTCAATTTAGATTCTAATGTTAATATTCATGTTATTTAGTATCACTAACATTGTTAATGTTTTTTTGAAGACATGTCACCTGATATTATGAGGTATGAGGTGTAGAAATCATGCTTTATATCAGCTCCAACACATACACCCTGAAACATATACAAGAACATGAGACATAGAGAACGACACGAGAAAGTGTTTGAAAAGGTAACTTAAGCATGAAACAATATAGTAATGAAGAACATACGAATCACTATCGATCTCTAATGGCCGAACTACTGTAGATTAAATCATAAAACATAATTTTAGTACCAACTCAGAGAAGAAGATGGGCTACATAGCTTACTTCATCGAACTAGAAACCAAGTCACATGTGATACTCTATTTTTCACAAGAGGACTCGATATTTACATCTGATTCATCCTACAAGTCCAGAGCTGCATTGAGAAACACTAAGAGTATTTATAATCCTTTCTCATATTTTTTCTCTATTGTGTACTATTTTTAGCTTTCGAGAAGATTGTATGTGTCTGTATTAAAACACACATTATCTAATGTATTAAAATTAATGATACAAGATATCCTTCCTATCATATCTTCTTACATTAGTTTACTCCCATAGATAAGTGCAGAAGAGGTCCTTGTGTGACTTAGTAGTTTATTCCCACAAAGAACTGTGGATGAGGTTGTGTGACCTAGACAGTCCTGTGTACCATTCTTTACCCCAATCTAGGGTGTCGATCATGTTTATTAATATAAACTACTTGGTGGTAGGTGATCACCAAGTGGAGTGGATTCAGTATCATCTTGAGACAAAACCACTTGTTTTATTCTTAGTGTGTTTCTCTTTAGTCGTTCTCTTTTTTAATTTATATTTTATAAAACTAAACATTACATTGATAGTTAGTCATGGATAAAAGTTATAATTACTTTTCCTTATTATAGTAGCTTCAAAAGTTGTATCAATAACTCACATTGGTATAACTGATAATTAATCAATAATCTAAGAAGTTATTTGAATAGTAAAACTATTATAACTTTATTACCTTGATTAACTGGTCTGTATTCATTTTTATTGGGTGAATCTATTAAGAAAACCATTTTAACAGAAATTTTTATTGATACTCATTTCAACCCCATCTTGAGTAATCTACTCTAAAAAATTTTTTGTATTAAGGGATTTTATTCTTTTTATGGATCTGTTTTAAAATCATTTGAACAATGATTTTAGTTGTACTTTAAAGATATATAAATTTATATTAGTTCTAAATTTTAAGCTATTTAAAAGTATTTATTTATTATGGATAATATACTAGAAGGTGTTGCTACCTACAGTCATCCATCCTTTAATATAACTTGTTATGAAAAATGGAAAATTAAAATGAAAATGCATTTATAAAGTATGAGTTTTGAAATTTAGTCTTCAATTATAGATAAGTATAAGATTCATACTACTACTAGAACTAATTGGGATAATAAATCTATGAATTCTTATAACAATAATTAAAAATCCATGAATTCCATATACTGATCTTTAAGAGATGAGGAATTTAACATAATTCCTTCATGTAAAACAACCCATGTAATTTGGGATACATTGTCTGTGTCACATGAATGAACTTATAGTTTTAAGGAAATGATACTTAACACATATACTATTAAATATGATAATTCTAAGATGAATCCTGATGATACTATTTTTGACATGTATCAATCGTTCAATGAAATAGTAAGCACTATGATCTCTCTGGGAAGATATGTTACTTTCAAAGAAAAAATTTTGAGGATTCTGAGATGCATACCTGATAGATAGAGAGGAACTTCTACCTCTATTAGTGATTCATGTGACATTAGAAAATTAAATATCAAAGAACTCATTGGAAAACTAATGATTTATGAAGAAGAGTTGAAAGTCAGCAAGGAATAGGACGATGAACCCAAAAAAAAATCTTTGTCATTTAAGACCACTACCTATAAACACAAAGAAAAGGAGAAACTACAAGCCTCTATAGAAAGTTCTATAAGTGAACAATCATCACCTGACAGTGATGAGGATATGGATCAATTATCTAGAAGGTTTAATAAATTTTACAAAAGGAATAATTTTTTTAGAAATCCTAACTTCAAAGGAATATATGATCAAAAGGGAAGCACGAAGAAGGATTGAAAAAGAAATGACAAGTCTGATAAGATAATATGTTATGAATGTATGTAAAATGGATATGTAAAGGATGAATATCCCAAGATCAAGTATAAAAATAAATATGAGGACAAAGATAGAAAGTTTAAAAATGAAATTAAAGGAACTTAGAGTGCTTTACAGGATAGTTCAAGTGACTCAGAGTCTTAACATGATAAATAGTCTAACAAATCTAATATGTGTTTTATGACAAAAACATCTAAGGAAATCTTGGAATATCATCTAAACAATTCTTAATAATCTATAGATTAAAGTGATTATGAAAATATATCTAAAGAATAGATGTTTGAGTATTGAAATATGCTTGAAGAGACATGTAATGAACTAAAAGATAAATACAAGTCTTTAAAGAGACAATATACTCTTACCTCAACTTTTAAATATAAACTTATTGTAAAAAGAGAGAAAAATGTTCAATTACTTAAAGAAACCAATGAATTAAAGCTATCCAATGAGAAATTAAAAAAGTACCTTGAAAGGTTTACATATTGTAATGATATCTTGGTAAAACTTCTAAGTAAAAAAATGCACCAAAATATACTACTAGTATTGGCTATCAACTGTGTATAATAAATTTTGGAAAACCCAATTTTATTTCTAAGTCTAGAACATACAGCTATATTCCTAATTCAGGAAAAAATTTATTTAGTTCAAACTATGATACGTCCTCTACTGTTTTGAGTTTTTCTGGAACAAATAATTTTATTTCACAAATACATTAAATAATTAGTATAGGAAACCTATGAGGCAGATGTGGGTTCCTAAAGCACTAGTTAATGATATTACTAGACCCAATCAAATATGGTTACCAAAGTATATTTTTATTTGACTATTTTGTAGGAATATTTTTTGAAGAGCTCCTACAAAAGATTATGGTACATGAAAATTTGGTGTTCAAGACACATGACATGATACTATTCATTTTTGAAGAACTTAATAAAAATTTATAGTGGGCATGTCACTTTTGTGACAATTCCAAAGGAAAAATCATTGGACTTGGCCAAATCGGTAACTCTAACTCAGTTATAATTTCTAAACTACTTTTTGTTGATGGACTGAAATATAATCTTCTTATTATTTCACTACTCTGTGATTATTTATTTCATGTGAAATTTTAAAACGAGGATTTAAATGTTTTTAATTCTAAAAATGAATTAGTATTTTTTTGCACTAAGAAGTTAAAATGTATATTCTATAAACATAGATTCTTTAGTTTCTCAAAATGCTTCATGTTTATGTGTATTTCAAAAATTGTCTTCCATTTGGAATATAATATTAGGGCATTACAATATTCACTCATTTAGAAAGCTAACAAGAAAAATTTTGGTCAATGATCTACCCAAACTAGAGATTCCAAATGATAAAGTGTGTAATCCTTTTCAAAAGGGTAAACAACACAAAATTTCCTTCAAACCAAAGAAAGAAGTCTTAACTTATCAACCTATCAAGTAGGTTCACATGGATTTTTTTGGACCATCTAGAGTTTCTAGTTTAAATGGGTAGAACTTTGTTTATGTTCTTGTAGATGAATTTTCTCGGTATACTTGGACCATCATTTGGATCACAAAGGTGATGTCTACCCTATTTTCACCAAGTATTATAAAACTGTAGAAAATCATAGGGGAATTAGAATTAAATCTCTAATAACTGACCATGACCGTGAGTTTGATAATCAAGAGTTTGAATCCTTTGGCACAAAAAATGGCTATAGTCATAATTTCTCTGCCACTAGAACACCTCAACAAAATGGAGTTGTAGAAAGAAGAAATAGGACCTTTCTAGAAATTTCTAGATCCATCATTAGTGAATATGGATTACCTATTTATTTTTGGGTTGAAGCAGTAAATATAGCTTGTTATATTATTAATAGAGTGTTGATTATAAATATTCTTAAAATAACTCCATCTGAGTTGTGGAAAAATAGAAAACCCAAAGTGAACTACTCCAAAGTCCTTGGTTGCAAAGTTTGTGTCCTTAATAGAAAGTACAATCTTTAGAAATTTGCATCCAAGAGTGATAATGGAATCTTTCTAGGATAATCAATCTTTATTAAAGACTATACAGTTTTTAAGAAAAGAAATAAATTAGTTAAGGAATCAGTCTATTTCAAGTTTGATGAGATAGATCCAAATTGGCCTAAGACCTCTATAGAGAATCTTGAGGATGATATGTATAATCTAAAAATCACTCCCTAATCTTTTGAAAATATTATGAAGGAATCTATTAAAACTTACAGTTCTAGAAATTTTCTAGATTCAAGAATTAATGAACCCAAACCCATTGAAGAGCCTAATATCACTAGCCCCTATTCTTATAGAGCTATTAGAACTCTTAAGAACCATCCTTTAGATGTTTTTGTAGGATATTTAGATAAAGGAACAAAAACTAGATCTTCTCTTTGAAATCGGGTTGAACATAAAGCTTTTTTGTCACAACATGAACCTAAAAACATCAATGATGATATTAATGATGAATTTTGGGTGATTTCTATGCAAGAATAACTTAATCTATTTGAAAGGAAAAAAATTTGTAAACTTTTTGATAGACCCAAAGACATTTTTACCAAAGGCATTAAGTGGGTGTTTAGAAATAAAGTTGATGAAGATGGTAACATAGTAAGAAATAATGCTAGATTGGTTGCATAAGGCTATAAGAAAGAAGATGGAATTGACTATGAGGATACCTTTAGACCACTAACTAGATATGAAGCCATTAGAATCTTTCTTTTATATGCAACTTAAGGTAATGTCAAACTATATCAAATGGATGTCAATAGTGTATTCCTAATTTGGGATATAGATGAGGATTCTTTTGGTGAACAACCCCCCGGTTTCACAAATCCTCACTTTCCAAATCATGTTTTCAAATGATCAAAATCATTGTATGGTTTAAAAAAAATCCAAGAGCTCAGTATGATAGATTAAGAACTTTTATAATTTCCAATAGTTTTACAAAAGGTATATCTGATCATACTCTTTTTATAAAAAAAAATTCCAATGATGTTTTAGTAGTTCAAATTTATTTATATGATATTATTTTAGGATATTCAGAAAATTCTTTATGTGTTGAGTATTCTAAAATAATGAAAAATGAATTTGAAATGAGTTTAATGGGTGAACTAAAATTATTTATTTGGTTTTAAATCCTTCAAAATAAAGATGGTACTATTTTAAATAAAAGAAAATATAATAAAGATCTTCTAAAATATTTTTGCTTGGAAAACACTAAAAGTAGTGATAATCCAATGAGTACTACATGTAAGTTGGATCTTGATGAATATAGAAAATATGTTGATCAATCCACTTACAGAGGGATTATTATAATCTTACTCTACTTAAATGAAAGTTAACCTGATATAATGTTTAGTGTTTGTATGTGTTCTTTCATTTAAGAAAACTCTAAAGAGTCTCAGTTAAATGTTTTTATAAAGATTTTCAAATACATCAAACATACACCCAATCTAGGATTGTTCAATCCTATAGGACAATTATTTGATCTAGTTAGCTATTCTGATGATAATTTTGGTGGTTGCATGTTAAATAGAAAAATAACCTACGGAACATGTCACATTTTAGGAAAGTCTCTAGTTTCATGGTGTAGTAAGAAACAAAAATCTATTGCATTATCTACTATCGATGATGAATACCTAGTTTCTGGTATTTGTTGTGAAAAAAATTTGTGGATGAAACACACATTAATAGACTATGGGTATCAATTCGGGAAAGTACCTATAAATTGTGACAATACATGTGCAATTAACATTTCAAAGAATCGTGTTTTACATTCTAGGACAAAGAATATTGATTTAAGGCATCACTTTTTGAGAGATCATTATCAAAAATATAATATCAAATTGGAATTCATTGGTACTGAACCACAGCTTCCTGATATATTCACTAAACCATTAAATTATGAAAAGATAAATTACATCATACATGAATTAGTAATGATAAATCTTAAGTAAAAGGTTTATAGTCTTGAATTTACTATCCCAAACTTACTATTTAATAGTTTACAGTTTCATGATTCACAATTTCGCAAGTTACTGTCTTGGAATTACTATCTCACTTTCAAGATTTCACATGTTACTATCTTGAAATTACTGTCTCACTTTCACGGTTTCAAAAGTTACTAGATTGATATAAATTTCACATGTTTATGATCTGATAGTTAATATATCTCTTTTACTGTCTTACACTCACTGTCTCAAATAATATGGTCACACCATCAAGAGTCCCACTATAATGATGACACTATGACAATCTGTTCCAGTCTCACCGTAATGTCACATTTTTCTATTCTTTTTTTTAATTTTATTTCCTGTATCACTATGTTGATTAGTTAATTTTTTTTATGCAATGTTTTTGAATTTTCAATGCTTGAAATACCTAAATGATAAAAACCCAATATCTTCCACTACTTTCATCACTTAAGCTCTCTTCTCTGGAGATTGAAACCCCTCTCTTTCAAAACATTAGTCCCCATTAATCCTTTTATCTCTCTCGAATCCACATTGAATGCCCATAATGAATATCCCATCTTCATCAACTCCTGATAAGTTCATATCTCAAAATATTGTGAAAAAGTTATCGAAAGTAATGCCTGAGGAACCATTGAATCCGAATCCTATTGAAAGAATAGTAGTACTAGAAAATGAATTCTTTCCAAAGTGGTTGCTGATAAGTAAGTCATTGGTTTTGAAAGTACTGGAAGAACAGGGATGGCAGAACTAGTTTACAAAAGGGAAATGTCTGATTTATCCAAAACTTGTTTCTCAATTTTATCAGTATGTCTAGTTTTCATTCGATACTTTTGATGACAATGTTATAAAAAGATGGATTAATGGTCAAAGGTGTACTTTTTCCACGAGGTTATTGGATGAATGCCTAGGGATACCTCATAATGGATTATTTGAGGATTACCAAATATTTCCTCCTCCTTATAGTGTTTTTTTATCTTAGAAGAGGTCCCATGAATTTTGACTAGAAATAAGAAGAAAATAAGAGAAATTTCTGCTGATTTGGATGGTAAGAAAAGGATGCTATTTAAGTTTATCCAGAATCTTATTTTTCTATGGAAAGGATATTTTTCTACTCTTAATTATCAAGATGTATTCTTGATACATCTTGCGAAAAATGGGTACAAGATTAATATCTATAAGTATATTATACTTCACATGTGTGAAATGATCAAGACAACATTAAATTCAACCTCTTTGTTCTATTAATGATTAATCTCTTCAATGCTATCTACTAAAGGAGTAGTAGGCCCTAATAAAGAAGTCATTGAATATTATGAGTTCTTTATCTCAAAGGATGCATTCAGAAGGATGAAAATAAGATATAATCCTTGGAAAAAGTGTTAGGTGGAGGACAATGAAAGGTTGTATGAAAAGTTTAATCTAGTTGAGAATACTTCAAAACCTTAGAACACGTCTGATCCTTGTTTGGAACCAGATATAGATTTTGATTATTCAGATGAAGAATTAGGAGATGCAGTTGTTTCACCTAAGGAATGAACTATCATGGACAAAGAATACATAAGTATACATGTTTCACAAAATGTAGTTGAAAAGGATGTACCTATTACTAAAAGAAGTACTAATTCAATGGAAAACCCTACTTTTGTAAAAGAACATGCTGCTAGTGTAAATGAACAAGTTGTTCAGAGGAGAATTTAGAAAAAGAACCATTTATTAAGGAAGAAGATACTATTGGGGAACAATTAAAAGAACAAGCTAATCCTGAAATTATCTTATCTACTGAGGAAAGAACAGAACAAGCCATTCAACAGGCCAGAAAGGAAATGGGTGAGCCTATTAGAGATGATATTTTAGAAATAGGTCAAGTTACTGAATCTATTAGGACCATAAGAGATGCACCAATTGAGGGGGAGCATCACCTCAGTCATGAAAGTGTTAAATTTACCAATTATATTCATCAAATCACTATGGATACCTGCTATAAGATTCCTAGCTAATTTGATGTGAACAAAACCCAATAGGTCTTGGTTAAAGGTATAAATCTTTCAACTGTGTTTCAATTGAAACCAGTTACTACTCTAGAATTAAACTCTACTAAGGAGCCTGAACCTGTCTCAAGTCCTATTCCAGAACCTAACAAGAACCTTTTATTTCTGTGAGTCATAGGGATCTAAAAACATTTGGAGATACTTTTTCAAATGGATTTGAAAATATCATGAATTCACAGCCTACTCCTATGAAAAATCTCAGTGAAATAGATGTTTCCTTGTTATTAGAGAAAATCATATGTCAAATTCAACCAAAAATTCTTCATAAAATAAAAGAAGATCGGATTGAGAACAAGAAGTTTAGTGATGAGGTGAAGTCTCTCAGATTTATGATTGAATATATTCAAAAAGTGTTGTAAACTAGACAAGCTCATGCTTCTCGTCCTGTTGAGGATGTTAGTGATCAGATTCCTCAGAATGTTGCAGCTTTTATTCAACCAAATTTGTCTTCAATATCTAAAAAAGTGGATAAGAGAAACATCAAGATAGTAAATGAAATGTGTGATCTTGTGTTTGACATTAATAAGCAGACTTATGAGTATAAGGGATGTTTACATAAAGTTCTAAATCAGCTTTAGTCTCTCACTTCAGCCAGCAAAGCTTAAAATTCCATTGGATAGTCATCTAAACCTATATACATTGAACTGATCATAATTGTAGTTAAAGAAGAACTTTAATCTGTTTTAAGTGGTTTTGACAAGTAATGATTATCTTCTTTCATCAAGAATAGTGATCGAGTACTTGCATTAGTGAGGATTCACTCAAATATTTCCAATGATACTCAGGAAGAAATTAATAAGAAATTGGATTTCTACATTAATAGGATTTAATTAAAGCATGAACTGACCAATAATTTCAAGTAACCTGTAGAGAATTGGAAAATTCCTCCGGTCAGTCAAGACTTCAAGACTCATGTCCAAAAACTGAAATATTTCAATCCTATGTTAGAAAAGTTCATGGAGAACAAATATGATTTCAAGAAGGAAATGCAGTAAGGTGGTGAGATCATTACTGATTTCATTAAAATGTTGAAGCCTTATCATCATGTGGAAATCACTGACATTATGGCTTCTGCAGCTGAACCATTTCTGATTAGCTTAACCCCTTCCTCATCCACTACCTTTGCTTCTGCCTCCATGTTTGTATCTCATGCTCTAAGCTAGATCAGACCTGTTATCCTTGACCAATCCTTGCCTCATCCATCAATCAAACCCATATTAGTGCCTTCTATTTTTAAGGGATACCTCTCACTTCTATGAAAGTTGGATCAATTCCTTCTTCAACCTCCTCATTTTCTTTTGTAGCCCCTTCTAATAATGCTACCTAGGGAAAAGTGAAGATGGATAATGCTGAAGTGTAGTGAAACATGTATTTTTATAGGGTTGTTTTTTATTTTTCCTAATGATTATAATGACCTTTATCTTTACATCAAATCAAATATACACTATTGTTGTTTTCATTCTTATTTACCAATATTCTAGGTTTATTTTCTTTTTCTTATTTCTATTTGATAATCCCAAAATGGGGAGAACAATAAGAACATACATATAAATCATATGATTTGTGATCATCAAAAGGGGGAGGTTTTTGGACTCATAATGTTTTAATATTGTTTTAATGATCTCAAATACCGTTAAACTTGTTTTATCTATCTCTAATCATGTGTATAGATGGTTAGTTTCCCAATGATTTAATGTTTATAACTCATGGTATAAACATTCACAAGATCCCAATTCAGAATCTTGTAAATAATGTTTGAATATTGTAAACTATATTTTATCTTGTTCTATAATGAGTTATTATATTAATTCTTAAGTATAATTCATTCTATGAAAATTATTTCGTAATAATTTTTACAGATATTTGGCTAAGTCTAAGAAACCGTAAGTCTGCCACTAGTTTTGGATTTTGGAAAAGTTCCAAACACAGACACCCTGACACCATAATCCATACACCATGACCCTGACACATTAATCCAAAAAATGTGACCCTAACACCATAATACAGACACCATAATCCTGACACCATGACTCATACATCATAGCTAGTTTCAGATTTCATAATGTCTCTGACACCAGTTCCTTACTACCATCACCAATACACTGTTCAAACTTTTGACAAAGGACTTGACACTGTTACCTAAGCCACTATGATACTGACACTGCATATGTTCTATAGGTTCCTAATCTCAATGAAACTGTGGCATCTTGACTGTCTCACCGCTCAAAGGAAAAATAGAAGACATTTTTTTCCAGTGACATTGTTTCCCAGTGACACTATTTCCATGTGATACCATTTCAAGAAAAATTCCGACACCATTATTTAATCCTTTTTTTATCATTTTCAATTTAATTTCTAATTGTCATATTCTAGTTATTTAAGGGAACTTACATTATTAATATTTATTTATATACATGTCACCTAATATTAAGAGGTATGAGGTGTAGGAATCATGCTTCATATTGGCTCCAACACATGCACCCCAAAAAAAGACCGGAACACGAGACTCAGAGCATGACATGAGAAAGAATTTGAAAAGATTACTTATTCATGATACTATATAATACTAAAGAAAACATGAATCACTATCAATCCATGAAGGATTAACTACCATTGATTGGAACCTAAAACATCTTCTTAGTACCAACTCAAAGAAGAACATGAGCTACATAGCTTATTTCATCGAACTGGAAACCAGAGCACTAGATATGTGATACTCAATTTTTATCAAGAGGATGCAATATTTACATATAATACATCCTCCAAGTTCAAAGCAACATAAATAAAAACTCAATGAATTTATAGTCCTTTCTCATCATCTTTTCTCTGTTGTGTACTATTTTTAGCTTTCGAGCAGTGTGTGTGTGTCAGTATTAAAACATACACTATCTCCTGTATTAAACTGATGGATAAAAGATATCATTCCTATAATATCTTATTACATCTATTTACTCCCATGGATAAGTGTGGAAGAGGTCCTTGTTTGACCTGGTAGTTTATGCCCATGAAGAATAGTGGAAGAAATCACGTGAATAGGATGATCATGTGTACTGTTGTTTACCCTGATGCAGGGTGTGGATCAAGTTTATTAATATAAACTACGTGGTGGAAGGTGATCACTAAGTGGAGTGGATTAGGTCTCATCTTAATATTGAACAACTTGTTTTATCCACTTTGTTTTTATTTTTAGTCTTTCTCAGTTTTAATTTATACTTCAAAAAACTAAACATTACTTTGATAGTTAGTCTTGGATAGAAGTTATAACTTTCTCTCCCTATTAGAGTTGCTTCAAGAGTTGTATCAATAACTCACATTGATATTACTAAGAATTAATCAATCTTATGAGATTTATTTGAACAGTCAAACTATTATAACCATATTACCTTGATTAACTAGCCTGTATTCATTTTTATTGGTTGAATATTTTAAGAAAACCTTTTTAACAGAAATTTTATAGATACACAATTCATCCCCTCTTGGGTAATCTACCCCAAACTACATTTGGTATCAGATGATTTTATTCTAAATAAGGCTCTATTTTGAAATCTTTTCAACTGTTATTTTAGTTGTACATTAAAGATCTGTAAATTTCTATTAGTTCTAAAGTTCTAGCTCTTTAAAAGTATTTCTTTATTATGGATAATAGACCATAAGTTTATACTATCAAAATAACTCTATTATTTAATGGAACTAATTATTATTAATGTAAAATTCAAATGAAAATGAATTTAGAAAGTTTGGGTTTTTAAATTTGGTATTCAATTTTAGATGAGTATAAGATTCCAGCTACTACTAGAACTACATGGGATGACCCAAATAAGATTGCTTATAACAATAATTTAAAATCAATGAACGCCTTACACTATTAATTTGTTTTTGATGAATTTAACAGAATTTCTAAATGTAATACATCCCATGAAATATGGGATACTTTGTTTGTGTCACATGAAGGAACTTATAGTGTTAAGGAAATGAGAATTAACACATATACCATTAAATATGATAATTTGGAGTTGAAGTGTGTTGAGAATATTTATAACATGCATCTTAGGTTCAATGAAATAGTAAACACTATAATCTCTCTGGGAAGAGATGTTTCTTCCAAATAACAAATTATAAGGATTTTGAGATTCCTACCTGATTGATAGAGAGGAACTTCTAGCTCTATTAGAGAGTCTATAACGACCCAAACATTCATTAATGAAAATTCCTCTTGATCTAATTAAATTTCTTATTATGGTTATATAAAATGTGAACTTCATTGGTTTTATGTTTCTGGATTTTAAAATACCTTTATTAATTGTGACCATTGATAATATAACTGTTGAACAACAATCACAGGATTAGTATAAATATAGGGCTTTAACAAATCCAATTTACTCAGAAAAAGGAAGCGATGATTTCATCCAGTAGACTTGCCTCATACGAAGGCCCTTTGTCAGAGCTTAGAAAGGAGGTTGTGTCATTGGGATTCACTATTGACCAAGCCCAAGCTGAGCTTGAACATGTTAATCTTGAGCGGAACCAAATACGAGAGAAGTGGAAGTTAATAGAGATTACCACCCGAGCAATATTATCTGAGCCACCCCAAGTGTCTGTCACCATCGCACACCTTACCCTTCTGTCTTATGCGGGTGTTATAAGGGGTTATGTAACAAGACCCTATAACTATGACTATGTACATTATTTTTTTATAAAGAATGTACATTCATTTTATTATTGTTACTTTGTTAATAGTTTTTAAAGCACAAAGAGTATTTTTAGTTAATATTCAACTAAGAAATCTATTTTGATGAATTAATGGATTTTTGAATTAAATAATATTTTAATAAAATATTATTATTATTAAATTAGTTTTTGTTAAATATAAATTATCATATAATTTTATGAATGCAATTGTAATTTTAATTAAGGTTTGAATGTTGTTTTCGTCGAAACCCATAAATTTTGGATAAATGTCATTTTTTATCTTAAAAGTAAAAATTCACATATTTAGTAAATTATTTAGATATAATGAATACTATTTTTGGAATCAAGATGTTGAGATTATCCAATGGGGAATTTTTTATAATTTTCTAAGACAATCAAATTCTTGGGTAAAAATTAAATACCGTTTAAATATAAAATGTGTTTTATGACATCGTAATGACCCAATAATGATGTAATAAAATAATATAAACATTTTTTTCAGCCAATATATGTTTTACAATAAAAATAATTTAATTTTGGGTTTGTTTTATTTATTTTACAAAGCTTTAGTGGACCCTTCAATGCTTATAAAACATTTTGTCTTTTTAAATTGTTTTCCTTGAGAGTGTGACTCACCTCCACATAAGCAACCCTATTATTTTAATAAGTTCGGCTATTGTCCTTATAAAATATTTTTTTCCACTCTTTTTGAAAAAAACCCTTGGAAAACCCTATGGGATGGTTTGTGGTTTTGATTAGTTTAATGTGAGGTGTCCCAAACCTAAATAATAAAGAATTCCCTCTCCTTTCCTATATAAACCCACCCAATATCCCACATTATCTTCACTCAAAGCCTTTGGAGTTCTACCAACCCCTTCCCTCCTCTCTCTATAATCCTCCCAAGGTTCCCCAATATCCCATGAAGCCTCTCTCAAGCCTCTCCCAAGCCTTTGGGGTCACACTTCCAAGTAAGGGATTTCTTCCTTTCCCATTTTTTGTCCAATGTTTATTTAAGTTGTTAATCCCTTTACATTTAAATTAAAAATTTTGGGGTGTTATTTCTCACCTACCCCATACTTTTTTATTTATTTTTGGATGATGGGAGACCCATTTCTCTCTTATTAATTCCTCTCATGTACACCTGTTACCATGCAGAAATTCCGTGAGGGATTTCTCTCCCCTCTTTTACATCCAAGTAATTCTTTTGTATTATGAATCTAAATTACATTACGTTTTTTGGGAAATGTATCTATATTACCCCATTACTGTAAATTTCATGTATATATGATGATACACCATTTTCTTTCTCTCCAACCATTTTCATGAATACTTATTTCACGCCGTTATGCTACCAAAATTCCACCGCATTTTTTCAAGCCAGTATCACTGTGAAGTGAATACCATACCCATCTCTCTATCAACGGTATTCAGCTTTATACACATATACATATTGAGTGTTAGTTTCATGTATTTATTCCCCATTACTTAATCGTGGAATAACTTATGATGTTTATTGATTCCATGATCGATGTGGAACACTTATGCATGAAATGAAATGTTTAAGAAGAGTGTGCCCTGATAGCGCTCCAATGAATTGGGTAAAGTATAGTATCATGATATGTCATGTGCAATGGGTTTTTACTCATGCTAATTCGAGTGCAACAAGGTTTCACTAATGCTTCATGTGCAATGAGGGTTTACTCATGCTCCATGTTCAATGAACATTGGCTCATGCTAATTCCATGTTAAGTGTTGTTTCCACATTTCCTTGTTGTGATTATCATGATTTATTGTGCCTTTATGTTCATGATTCTCTTGTGATATATTGATATTACTTTTTTCTAACATGTATTTTATTCCTCATGTTATTACATGTTTATTCCCTTATTGGGATCTATAGATCACCCTTTTATTATGCATATCCTCAGGTTATCCCATGCAATGCTATGTACGAAGGAATGCAGTGGTCATGTAAAGGAAGTTTTCAATAAAGATGTTGTTTGTTTTATGTTATAATATATTATATAATGTTCCTAAGACCCAAATAATATATACCTATTGATTTTCTATGTTTTATCAAGTAAATATTTTATGTAATAAATCAGTTTTAAGTGTGTAACAAAGAGAAGGGTTGTTATAGTTGGTATCAGAGGATAGGTTTAGTTATTTTTTGGATTAGGATTAGAAAACCCTAGTGATGACTTAGAGAGAAGAATAAGTATAATAAAAACAATCAAAAGTATTTTTGAGTATTGAGTAAGTGTTTTATCACGAAAATAAATCCTTTTCTGGATACGAGCAGGTAGAGGTGGCTCTGACACAGATGTATCCTTGGGGTAAAACCCAAAAACACCTCTTTGAGCTAGACTCGAATAGGAACTGGTTCACAACAATGGGCCTTGATACACTCTTGGTTACGACACTCTCAGTGTATATGCTTTGGTAAATTCACAAGTTTAGTATGAACCCTTATTAAGGGAAGGAAAAAATGACCCTAAGAATATATGTTAGAAAGTAGATCATGAATAACATAGATTGAAGCCTATGAATTCATAATTTAAGGAAATAAATTTTTTTTATAAGTCATCAGTTTTGTCCTTGGATTAACCTTTATGTGTTACCCCTAACTTTCCTTTTATTCTAGCCAATGGTTGGTAATAGGAGGACTCAGGCTGACAACCGATGTGAAGATATATGTGATAACTGTTCTAATGAGATGCCCAATCCAATAGGAGCAGGAATTGTGAACTTTGTCACAATTATCTCTCAGTTAACTCAAGATTTGAATAGAAACATGTATCATGAGGAACATTCAACCACCCCTAAGAAAGAACAAGTCACTATCGTGATCTTCATGAGACAAAGGTCTCCTACTTTTAATGGATCATCTGATCCCACAATCGTCGAACAATGGATCAACTCCATTTAAAAGATCTTCTCCATACTTCAAGGTTCTAAACAAGAGAAGGTAATCCTGGATGCCTATCGTATGGAAGTTGAAGCTGATCAATGGTGTCAAAAATATAAAGCCAGAGGAGGAGATCGAGGAGTTGGAATGGAAGAATTTCTGGAAGATGTTTTTTGATAAATATTTTCCATGCACCCTATGAATTAAGATAGAAAGGGACTTCCTTTCCCTCAAGAAAAAAGGTGATGAATCTATCGGAGTGTACAAGGAAAACTTCACAAGGCTTGCACCATACGCCTTCGTTTTTTTCATTACCTTTAAATGCATGGTTGACCACTTCTTTGGTGGGATGAAACCTAGCCTACGGAAAGCGCTGGCGATCCGTGACAATGACAACTATGAATAAATTGTTTGATGTGCCCTCAAGGTCAAAATTAAGATTATATAATCTCAGGGGTATCATGGGGATAAGAAGCTTAAGGAGTAATTCAATGCTGGTGGTCTGATGGATAAATCCAATGGTGCTAAAAATATCCAGCACCCCACTTTCCAAAGGTGTGAAAAGAATCACCTTGTAAACTGCCTAAAGGGGGTGAGGAAATTCTTTAGGTGTGGAAGAGAAGGGCACCTATCTGTTAACTACCAACAAAAAAAACTCACGGCTACAACAGAGGAGAAGAACACTCTGTTTGAACCTCAACACATTGTTCATTTCTACAACTATAAAGAACCAGGGAATATTGCAAATCAATGCCCTAAGCTAAGGGCTTTCAGTGGCAACCAACCACCTCCAAGGAAGTAAGGGAGAGATTTTTCCATCACTACTGCCGAAGTGAACCTCAACAACAAAGTTGTGATAGGTATGCTAGTTATTCATTCAAGAATAGCAAACATACTTTTTCATTCAAGCTCAACGCATTCTTTTATATCCCAAAAGTTTAGTAAAACAGTCCCATCACTACCAAAATTCATGAAAGTTATGATGTCGGTGAGTACAAAAAATGGGGAAATCATTGCATCCCTTGAATATAAATCCTCTCCTGTCATAATATTTGGATTTAATTTCATGGAAAACCTTTTCATGCTCCATCTGGTGGAATTTTATGCAATTTTTGGCAAGGATTGGATTTCCTTATATAGAGACAACATCAATTTCCGTGATAAGTAAATCTCTCTCCATGTGGAGAATCGACCCCCGATTCTATACAAGTATAAGGAGGAAGATGAATATTATTTATCTCCATCATCTCAATCCTAGATATTACTGCCCTATGAGAATGTTTATCTAGATCAGATGATTGAGTCTAAGGAGGCAACCATCCTTGGAGACATGCCTATTGTGAGGGAATTTGCTGAACTGTTTCCCGAGGAATTGTCTTCTCTTCCTACTAGAAGAGATGTTGAATTATCAAATTATCATATACCTGGGGCATTTCCAATATCCAAGACTTTGTATATAATGACCGTTGTGGAGCTTGAGGAGCTAAAGAAACAACTACAGGAGAATCTGGATAAAGGGATTATACGCCCAAGTGCTTCACCATGGGGTGCACTAGTCCTATTCGTCAAGAAGAAAGAAGGGAAAATGGGCCTTTTCATTGATTATCATGATCTTAACAAAATCACTATAAATAATAAGTATACTCTCCCACGAATCGATGACTTGTTCGATTAGCTGGGTGGAGCACAATACTTCTCGAAGGTGGATTTGCGGTTGGGGTATTATCATATAAGGGAGAAGAAGGAAGATATCCCCAAGACTGATTTTCATACAAGATAAAGGAACTATGAATTCATAGAAATTCCTTTGGGAATCACTAATGCTCCAAAAATCTTCATGGAATTAATTAATAGAGTCTTTAGGGATTACCTCAACAAACTTTTGGTAGTATTTATAGATGATATTCCGATATAATCCAAAACCAAAGAGGATCATGAGGAGAATCTAAGAACTATACTAGAGACATTATGGAAGGAGAAGCTCTATGAAAAGTACAGAAAGCATGAGTTCTAGTTGAAGGAGGTCTCATTTTTAGGCCATATAATCACAATAAATGGGATATCTGTAGATCCCTCCAAAACAGATGCAATTGAGGGTTGGACGAGGCCAACATGGATAACGGATATCTGTAGCATCTTGGGGTTAGCTAGATATTATCGAAAATTTGTGAGAAATTTCTCTTGATTGTCCAACCCTCTTACCAAGCTAACTTAGAAGGGAGTAAAGTTTTCTTGGAGTGATGAATGTGAAGAAAGCTTCAAGGAGTTGAAAAGTAGGCTTATCACTATCCACGTGCTCAATTTATCCACAAGTAGATAAATTTTTGTGGTATTCAGTGATGCTTCAAATAAGGGAATGGGCTATGTGTTGATGTAAAATAAAAAATTCAATGCATATGCCTCAAGGAAATTGAAATTTCATGAGTATAATTATCCAACACGTGATCTGGAGTTGGATGCGGTGATTTTTTCTTTAAAAATTTGGCGGCATTATTTATTTGGGATAAATGTGAAATATATATGGACCAAAAAATCCTCAAATATATATTCACACAAAAAGAGTTGAACATGCGCTAATGAAGACGGTTATATTTGATCAAAGACTATGACTACTCAATCAATTACCACCCTGGGAAATTGAACAAGGTGGTTAATGCTCTATGTAGAAAGGATATTGTGATTCTATCATTGACGATAATTGAAAAGGATCTAATCTATTGTGATTTGATGAAGATGGACATGGGAATCATAAAGAAGAGAGCATCATAAATACTTTCACAAATTATTTCTCATCCATCTCTTTTAGGAAGGATAGAGGATGATCAAAAGGATGATTTGGGAATTCAGAAGAAAGTGGAATCTATCAGAAAAGGTAAATCCTCAAAGTTCAATGTCAATGAAGAATGAATTGTGAGATTTGGGAAAACACTATGTGACCCATCAAGTCCAGAGATGAAGAAGGAACTTTTGGATGATGAACATAGTTCAAATTTCCCTATTCATCCAGGAAACACAAAGATGTATCAAGATATATGAGAGCATTATTGGTGGGATAATATGAAGTAGGAGATCACTAAATTTAAATCAAAGTGCATGGTGTGTCAACAAGTGAAGGCTGAGAGACAAAAGTATAAAGGGATGATGCAACTGTTACCCATACCAATATGGAAATGGGAGAACATCACCATGGACTTTGTCACTAGACTTCCAAAGACATCAAAAGGAAACAATGTAGTCTAGGTTTTCATGGATCGTTTTAGAAAGTCTACAATCTTTATTTCAATTCAGGAGGATTTCTCATTGGATCAACTGGCACAGATATATATCAGGGAAGTGGTAAGGATGCATGGAGTACAACTATCTATTATATCTGATCGAGATCTAAGATTCACCTCTATGTTTTGGAAGAGTCTTTAACATTCTTTGGATACTGATCTGAACTTCAATGTGGCATATTGTCCTCCAAATGATGGCCAATCTTAGCAAACTATTCAGACACTGGAGGATATGTTAAGATCATGTTTTATAGACTTCAAAGAAGGTTGGGACCACCATCTTCCATTGGTTGAATTCTCCTACAATAACAATTTCCACTCGATCATCTTAATGACACCTTATGAAGCCCTATACAGGAAGAGGTGCAGAACACCAGGATGTTGGGATGAAGTCGGTGAGCGTAAGCTTCTAGGACCAGAAATAGCCAAAGAAATGGTGGAGAAGGTGAAAACCATTTAGTAGCATATCAAGGCAGCCCAGAGTCAACAGAAGAGTTATGAAGATAACCGTTGACGAGACATTGAGTTTAAATTTGGAGACATGGTATTTCTATGCATTTCTCCCTGAATGAAGTTCATGAGGTTTAGAAAGAAAGGGAATTTAATTCCTAGGTACATCGGCCCATTCGAGATTCTTGATCATGTTGGGGCTGTAGGCTATTGACTAGCACTTCCACCTACCATGGACAAAGAACATGATATCTTTCAGGTATCCCTATTAAGGAAGTACATACCAAACCCTTCACATGTAATCTCTTTATAGGTAATACAACTAGAGGATTATCTTTCTTTCGAGGAGCAACCAGTGAAGATCCTAGATCGTAGATAAAAGGTTATATGAAATAAGACAATTCTCCTAGTCAAGGTGTTATAGAGAAACCAAAAGTTTGAAGAATCAACATGGGAATAAGAGGAAGTGATGAATTAGAGTTACCCACAATTGTTTTAGAGTGGGAAAACCAAATTTTGAGGGAAAATTTTCTTAAAGGGGGGGGTAGATTATAACGACTCAAACTTTCATTAATGAAAATTAATCATGATCTAATTAAATTTTTTATTATGGATATATAAAATTTGAACTTAATTTCTTTTATGTTTCTTGATTTTAAATTTTCGTTATGAATTGTGACCATTGCAAATATAGTCATTGAACAGTGATCACATGATTAGTATAAATATAGGGCTTTAACAAATCCAATTTAATCAGAAAAAGGAAGTGATGGCCTCATCCAATAGACCTTCCCCATAAAAATCCCATTTTTTGGAGCTTGGAAAGGATGTGGCATCATTGGGATTCTCTCTTGACCAAGCCTAAGCCGATCTTGAACATGTTAAGCTTGAGTGGAAACAAATATGGGAGAAGTGGAAGTTAATAGAGATTACCACCCGAGCGATGTTATCTAAGCCACCCCAAGAGTCTGTCACCATCGCACACCATACCCTTCAGTATTATGCGAGTGTTATAAGGGGTTATGTAATAATACCCTATGACTATGACTGTGTAAATTATTTATGTATAAAGAATGTGCATTCATCAATGATGCTATAAATGAATAATTTTGGGTAATTTCTATGCAAGTAGAACTTAATCAGTTTGAGAGGAAAATGTTTTGAAACTTTTTGATAGACCTGAATTCATTTTAACCATAGGTAGTAAGTGGGTGTTTATAAATAAAGAATATGAAGTTGGTAACATAGTTATAAATAAATCTAGATTGGTTACACAATGCTATAGTCAAGAAGCAGAAATTTACTATGAGGAGAACATTACACCAGTAGCTAGACTTGAAGTCGTTAGAATATTTCTTGCATATGCAGCACATATAAATTTCAAACTATATCAAATGTATGTCAAGATTTCATTATTAAATGGGTATATATTTGAGGACATTTTTGTTGAAAACCCCCTAGTGTTAGAAATACTCACTTTCCAAATCATATTTTTAAATTATCAAAAGCATTGTATGGTTTAAAAGAAGCTCCAAGATCTTGGTATGATATATTAAGTACTTTTATTATTTCCAAAGTTTTTATAAAAGGTCTGACTAATCCAAATAATTTTATAAAACGAATTTCCAATTATGTTTTAATAGTTAAAATTTATGTTGACGATAATATTTTTGGATTTTCAATAATATATTTATGTATTGTGTTTTTTAAAATAATGAAAAATTAATTTGGAATGAGTTTAATGGTGAACTAAAAAATTTTCTTGGATTTAAAATCATTCAAAATGAAGATGGTATTATTTTAAATCAAAGAAAATATACTAATGATATTCTAAAGCATTTTAGATTGGGGAACACTAAAAGTAGTGAAACTCCAATGAGTACTACTTATAAGTTGGATCATGATAAAGTTGGAAAATCTGTCGATCAGACCACTTACAAAGGAATGATTGGAAGCTTACTCTACATAACTTCTAGTCGAAATGATATAATGTTTAGTGTATATATGTGTTCTTGCTTTCAATAAAACCCTAAAGAGTCTCATTTAAATTCTGTTAAAAGGATTTTTATATACCTGAAACATAAACCGAATCTAGGACAATTCTATCCTAGAGGAAAATCATTTGAGCTGGTTAGCTATTTTGATACCGATATTAGTGGTTGTAAGTTAGATATAAAAATCTTCATTGGAACATGTCACATTTTAGGAAAGTATCTAGTGTCATGGTGTAGTAAAAAACCAAACCCCGTTTCATTATCTACAAATAAAGATGAATACATAGATGTTGGTAGTTGTTGTGCACAAATTTTGTGAATGAAACACACATTACTAGACTATGAATATCAATTCGGACATGTTCCTATAAATTGTGACAATACAAGTGATGTTAAAATTTAAAATAATCCTATTTCACACTCTAGGACAAAGCATATTGATGTAAAGCATCACTTTTTGAGAGATCGTTATCAAAAATGTGATATAACTTTGGAATTCATTTTCACTAAACATCAGCTTACTGATATATTCATTAAACCAGTAAATTCTGAATAGTTAAATTACATCATACATGAATTAGGAATGATAAATCTTATGTAAAAGGTTTATAGTCTCAAATTTACTCTCTCAAACCTACCGTTTCATAGTTCACTGTTTCCTAATTCACGATTTCACAAGTAATTGTCTTGGAATTACTGTCTCACTTTCACAGTTTCACAAGTTACTATCTTAGAATTACTATCTCACTTTCATGGTTTCACATGTTACTAGATTTATGCTACATTCTCATGTTTATGGTATCACAGTTATTGTCTCTTAGTTACTATCTTACACTCACTATCTCAAATTATATGATCACACCATCAGGAGTCACACCATATTTATGACACTGTGACAATCTGTTCCGGTTTCACCGTAATGTCTCATTTTTCTTGTTTTTTTAAATTTTATTTCACATATCTTTGTCTTCATTATTTTATTGTTTCTATGTCGTTTTTTTGAATTTAAGATGCTTGAAATATATAAATGATAAAAACCAATATCTTTTACTCCTTTCTTCACTCAAGTTCTCTTCTCTATAAACTGAAACCCCTGTCTTTCAAACCTTTATTCATCTTTCATCCTTTCATCTCTCTCGAACCCACATTGAATGCCCATAATCAAGCACCCATATTCATCAAATCCTGAGTAGCACAAATCTCAGAAGAAAGTGAAAAATGCACAAAAAGTAACGCCTGATGGACCATTGAATCTGCATCTTGTTGATATAATAGTACTACTAGAAAAGGATGTCTGGACGAAGTTGTTTCTAGCAAGTAAGCCACTGGTTTTGAAAGTACTGGAAGAGCATGGATGTACAAACTAGTTCACAAAAGGTAAAAGGCTGATCTATCCCAAATGCTTTTATCAGTTTTATCTGTATGTTCAGTTTTCATTCAATACTACAGTAGAATTTGTTGTAAAAAGATAAATTAATTGTCAATGGTGTACTTTTTTCTCAAGGTTATGGGATGGATTCCTAGGGATAACTTATGAAGAAATATTTGAGGATAACCAAAGAGTTCCTCCTCCTCTTAGTGATGTTTTTATTTTAGAAGTGGCTCTAGGAAGTTTGACTCGAAATAATAAGAAAAGAAGGTAAATTACTAGTGAGTTGGATGGTGAGACATGGTTGTTATTTAAGTTTATCTAGAATATTATTTTTCCAAGGAAAGGGTATTTCTCTACTCTTAAGTATCAATATGTATTCTTGATACACCTTATGAAAAATTAGCACAAGATAAACCTATGTAAGAATATTATACTTCACATGTGTGAAATGATAAAGACAACATCGAAGTCTACCTCTTTTTTCTATTCAATATTAATCTCTACAATGATGTATTCTAAAAGAATAGTTGGCCCAAATAGAGAATCCGTTGAAGATTATGAGTTTTGTATCTCAAAGGATTCAATCATAAGGATGAATATAAGCTGGAATCTTTGAAAAAATCCTTGTGTGGAGGACATTAAAAGGTTATAGGAAAAGTTTAATTCATTTGAGAATCCTTTAAGACCTAAGAACATATATAATACTATTTTTGAACTAGATGAAGTTGTTGATTATTCAGATGAAGAAGTAGGATATGCAGTTGTTGCACCTAAGGAAGGATATGTCTTGGAAAAAGAAGACAATGGTCTACTTGTTCCACAAAATGTTGTTGAAACGGGTGTACCTGTTACTAAAAGAATTACTGATTCAATGGAAGAACCTTATTTTGAAAAAGAACATTCTACTAGTGTAAAAGTATAAGTTTTTCTTGAGGATCATTTAGAATAAGAACCGGATATTGAGGAAGAGGCTATTATTTGGGAACAATTAAAAGAACAAGATGATCCCAAAATTATCATACCTACTAAGGTCATAATAGAACATGCCTTTCACCTAGCTAGAAAGGAAATGGGTGACCCTATTTGAGATGAGATCTTAGAAATAGGTCAAGGGAATGAATCTCCTAGTCTCATAAGAGATGTACCTTTTGAGAGGGAGCAACAACCCAGTCTATATTGTGTTCAAGTTCCCAATATTGTTGATCAAATAACTATTGATACCTAGTATAATTTTCCTAGCTACATTGATGTGAACAAAACTCAGGAGGTCTTGGTTAAATGCATATATCATTCCACTGTGTTTCAATTGAAACCATTTTCTTCTCTAGAAATTATACCTACTAAGGAGCCTGAACCTATCTCAACTCCTATTCTTGAACCTACATAAGAACCTTCTGTTTGTGTGATTCCCAGGAACTGAAAACATTTAGAGATACTTTGTTAGATGGATTTGAAAATATCCTGAATTCGTAGCCTTCTCCTGTGACAAATCTTAGTGAAAAAGATGGTGCTTACTATTAGAGAAAATCATATGGAAAACTAAACAAAAAATGATTCATGAAATACATAAAATTAAGATTGAGAACAAGTAATTGAGTGATTAGGTGAAGTATCTAAGATCTATGGTTAAAAATATTCAAAAAGTGTTGAAAACCTGACAAGCTCATGCTAGTCATCCTTTTGAGGATGTTAGTGATCAAATTCCACATAAATTCGCATCTTTGATTCAACAAAACATGACTTCAATATCTGAAGAATTGGATGAGAGAAACATATAGATAGTAAATGAAATGTGTGATCTTGTTGTTGGCCTTAACAATCTGAAATTTGAGTATAAGGGATGTTTAGGGAATGTTATAAATCATATTATGTCTCTCGCTTCAGCTATCACAACTTCAAATGCCTCTTGATAGTCATCTCAAGCTATAGAAAGTGATCTGATCTGAACTATTTTAAAAGAAGAAATTCTGTCAGTTTTAAGTGATTTTAACATGCATACTTTATCTACTATCATCAAGTATAGTGACTGAGTTCTTGACTTAGTGACGATTCAGCCAATAAATTTACAATGATTCTTAGGAATAAATTACTAAGAAAGTGGATTTCTAATTTAATAGGATTTAATATAAGCATGATCTGACCAATCATTTCATGTATCTTTTAGATAATTTGAAAATTCCTCATGTTATTCAAGCCTTCAAGACTCATGTCCAAAAGCTAAAATATTTCACTCCTCTGTTGGAAAATTTCATGGAGAATAAAGATGATTTTGTTAAGGCAATGAAGTATGGTGGTGAGATCATTACTTATTTCAATAAATTGTTGAAGCCTTATCTTTATGTGAAAATCACTACCATTGTGGATCTTGTAGTAGCACCTTTGAGGCCTGGCTCAACCCCTCCCTCATCCACTAACTTTTCTTCTATCTCCATTTCTAAATCTCATACTCTGATCTAGATCATACATGTTATCCTAGACCAATCCTTTCCTCGGTCTTCAACCAACCCCACTTTATACCCTTTTATTTTTGAAGGGTTTACTCTTCATTCTCTGAAAATTGGCTCAATTACTTCTTCAACTTCCCCTTATACTTTTGTATCCCCTTCTGATGTTTCTGCCTAGGGAAAATAAAACACTACTAGTGCTGAAGAGTAGTGAAACATGTATTTTGATTGGGATGTTTTTCATTTTTCTTAATGATTTTAATTACCTCTATCTTTCCATCAAAAGCAATGTTCACTATTGTCATTTACATTCTTATTTACCCAAATTCCATGCTTATTTTATTTTTCTTGTTTCTTTTTGATAATCCCAAAAGCGGGAGAATAATAGGAATATACATCTAAATCCTATAATTTGTGATCATCAAAAGGGGAAGTTTGTTGGACTTCTCATGTTTTAATCATGTTTTAATGATAAAAAATTGTATTAACCTTATTTTATCTACCTCTAATAATGTGTAGAGATAGTTGGTTTCCCAATTATTTAATGTTTACAACTCATGGTATAAACATTCACAAGATCCTAATTCAGAGTCTTATAAATCATATTTTTATATTGTAAACTGTATTTGATATTTTTTATATTGAGTTATTATATTAATTCTTAAGTCTAATTCATTCTGTGAATAAAATTTCCTAAGATAGTGTTATACATATTTGTCTAAGTTTGAGAATCTGTAAGTCTTCAACTGGTTCTGGATTTCATCAAGGTTCCAGACATCATGACCCTAACACCATAATCCAGACACTCTGACCCAGACACTGTAATCTAGAAACCATGACCCTGACATCGTAATCCATACACCAAAACCAGTTCCATATTTTGTAAATTTTGTGACATCAGTTCCATACTACCATCCCCAAGGCACCGTTCAAAGTTCTAACAAAGGAATAGACACCATTACTACAGAACATGTGATCCTGACACCTTATATGTGCTATCGGTTCCTGATATCAATGAAACCATGGCATCGTGACTGTGTCACTGCTCAAAGGCAAAGGAAAAGACACCATTTACCAGGGACACCATTTCCAAGTGGTATCGTTTCAATAAAAACTATGACACAATTATTAAATACTTTTTAGTCCTTTTAAATTTAATTTTTAACATCCATGATTTAGTTATTTAATGAAAATGACATCATTAATGTTCCTTTGTGGACATATCACCTGACAGTATGACGTACGAGGTGTAGAAATCATTCATCCTATCAACTCCAACATTCTTCTGAGAAGTTATTTGAACAGTCAAACTATTATAATTGTATTACATTTATTAACATGCATGTATTAATTTTTATTGGGTGAATATTATAAGAAAACATTTTTAAAAGTAATTTTTATAGAAACTCAATTCACCCCCCCTCTTGAGTAATCTAATCCGACCAACAGAATTAATTTATTAACCAATACAAAAAATATCCTCCTTTTTTATGTTCAAAAATATTGGTAGGTAAATTTTCAAATGAAAACTGAATCACACAAAATATAAATAAATTTAATTTTTATGCTCAAGAAAATATATTAATAAATAGAACATTATAATTAAATTCCATATTAGTATTCTCTCCCTTTTTGGATTATCAAGGTTATATTAAAAAGATTCTATAAAATAAATAAAATTTATGGAGTTGAATTACTAATATAGAAAATAATTAAGGGCTGAGAAAATTAAGAAAAATGAAAAGATAAATCATTCAAAGAAAAAATTGAGAATATATTAATGTCAAAAAAATTATAACAATATCAAAAATACAAAATTTCCTATTATAAATTTGAATATAAATAAAATCATCCAGTGTTGTGACTTTGGTATGAACATGTTGTGTGTATTTACATGTATAAGGCTAATGATAAGGCCTAGGAGTATGATCAAAATCTTCTATAATGATAATACTCAGAGAAATAGGTCTGAGATGTTGTAAAACCTAACCAGGTTTATATCCAAAAGGTGATAATGTAGGTATTTTACATTTAGGTGATAGAGAAATTAAATATGAAGGTTATCTAGGAGGTCTAATGACAATAGAATTTTACATTCCCATGAGAGTATTACCTACATGTATATGGTTCCATTATCCAAGTGAAGTCACTCAAGGAATAAGAGACATAAAAAACTAGTCATTTTCCATTATAATGATCTCTAATAGAGGTTATATAAATTTCAACTAATATGTGTGTGCTTTGAAAGAATTGGTCACAAGAGTAATTTTGATATTACCAGCCAAATTTGAAATAAGGACTTCAGCTAAAATTTAATTAATATCTATAAAAAATATTACTTGATTTCTTTAGTGATATTCTCTCTATATATTCTAATATTTTTTGGTATCATCCCTTACTAATTCAAAAATAATATTATTTTTTGTATAAAAGGTTGATATAATCATCTCTTAGGTATCTAAAAAATTATTCAAGATATTATAAAAATCATCCCATAAAATTTTTCCGATAAAATATTCTTAAAAGAAATTAGTATCCATAAGAGGTGAAAAAGAGGATTAATTAATTATAGGTTCCATCGAATAAGAGGATTTAGAAAAAAACTAAGATCTATTTGTGCTTCATCCCTCATCAAATCTTGAAAATATTATTTAAGACCTACCATTAGTTTATTCATCCTTTGAATCTATATTTCCATGAGATCCATCTTATAAAATATTTTAAGCTGAATGTGGATAATTATGGATAAAATAGCCAAAATTATTCTTTATTATCTAGTATTATAATATCTTGTGCCAAATTTTGTAAAAGATTATTTGGTATGTTCAATAAATAAAATTTAAACTCATTTAAGTCATTTATTGTAACATGGGAAGATAAAATATAAGGAGATGGTGAAGTTTCTGATTCATAAGGTGATGTCCTAATATAATCTTCATATTCATCTAAAAAAGGTATTTTTTCACTTATAAAATAATAATAAAAAACTAGTCTAATTGGTTCTTATTTAAATTATGTTTCAACTAATATCTTCCCTAGAGTTACTCAAAAAAATATCATCTAGAACTTGTTATACAGTTTGATTCAATACTTCCAATACATAAGATCAAGTATATGTATGTGAAGGTTCCTTAATCATATTATATATAAAAATATAATCCAAAAAATATCCTTCAAAAACAATTGATGCAACTAGAATAGCATATCCACCATGCTCAGGTGGAATTCTTCCACCATCATCATTATCTTCAATATCAGAGATATAATAATCAATACCAATATAGAATATCTCAGGGAAATATCCCCCATAAAAGTTGATTATAAAACAATTATTCCTCCCTATTCTCATTCATAAGAGGGTATACTCTCACTTTCACAAACTAAAGGAATAACTTTCTTGCTAGACTTGTCCTCTTCTCCATGTGGTCCTTTTCATTAATTGAGGTAATAAACTTCTCATCAAGATCATCTTCATATTATTTATAAACTACTATTTCCTTAGGTTATATCACATATTTCCTAGTCTCTTCATCCACAATTTATAATTATTATTCATTAAAAGGTAATAACTATGGTGGTTTAGAAATTCCAAAACAATAATTTTTAGTTGTAGATTGCGGTAAAACTAAAATCTCAAAAGTAAAATTCATATCTTTCAAAGGATGTCTTACTTATTATAGAATTCTTATTGAATCATTACTTTTGGCATCAATTTCATATTTCATATATTATTTTATATCTTTTATAGCTGGAATACTTATTTACTATTACTCAAATAAAAATCTAAAATATCATTTGGTTTGAGTCATGGATAATATTTTTTCTTTTTAATCGATTTTTTTACAGTATTATATTTCTCACATATCATTTTACAATCTACTACCCATAACTATCTCCATAATTCAAAATTAACTCAATTCCATTTACAAATAGTCCAGTTTAAGAATATCCCACTTTGGGATTATTACTTTTCCTCTTCTTGAGGTATAAGTCCCCTGGACTTAAGAAATGTTTATATCAAATTAACATAAGGAAGAGACTCAATCCTAGATGATTTATCACACACTTCGTCCTTGTGCATCATTAAAAATCCTGTAAAACACATCTTCACAAAAAAAATTAATAGATATGAAAAGAAAAAATCATGGTTCCATGGAAATATAAAGTCACCCTTCACATAGAAAATTAGATATTAAAATAACTTTGTCAAAAATATACATTCTCTATCCATTTTCATGGAATTAAGTCTCCTTGGGTTTACATTTCCAAATAGACCATTAAAAGATATATTTATTTCAAAATTTTAATTAACAATGAGGTAATATATTTAGAAATATTAAAATTCACATTCATGAGGAACCTTCATCCATTGTTGCCATTTTTTTTAAGAAAACACTAAATCTTCTCCATTAACTCAGGTTCGGATGGAATCTTTCTTTTTCACCATATTTTAACATCGCATTTAAATAAAAAACCTTAACCAATCTCAAATAGATTGGTCATACATTCTTACTCAATCATTCGATCAATACTTATTGCAAAATCACTTTCCATATCAATGATTTTATAGATTTAAACCACTAATTATCTATTTATTTCTCTAGAATTACCATTTTTAGAGTGAGTATATTTCTTCTAACTGGTGAACTCATTATAAATTTTAATTTTTTAACAAGATACATCTCATCAGTAAGAGAAAAATTCAAAAATACTTTTCTGTGCACCATCGTTGTAGAGGTTCGAGAGGATCCGAAGATAAGATATTTGGAAAAGGGAGGTGGCAAGGGAGAAGACTAAGGACTTGAGAGAAACTAATTATATTTAGAATTGGAAAATTTTATTACATTTAGGGAATGAAATAAGAAATAAAATAAGTCAATATATGATAATAATAATAGTAGTAATGAAAATAATAATAATAGAGGAATATTGGTGAATTTAAGTCAGGTAGTCCCAGTGTCTTAATTTACCATGTGACTTGTCTTATGTTTACTCATGAAGGTCAGGGTAGGATTACATACCACATAACTAATCTCTATAGTACCTTAGAGGGTCATGGTAGATTGAAAAATGCATGAATAGTCCTAAAGAAATCTTGTCTCTTACAGTACTTGTGACCTTTTTGAAAAAATTACTACAACTTAAATCTTAAACATGAAATATAAAATAATAATAGTTTTGAAAATCATAATTCATTTTTGATATAAACTTAGTATCTCTATATTTAAATTATTTTTGGAAATTTCATCATTCTATTATTGGGTTCCAATTAATGTAAGAGTGATATCAAATTTTTGAAAATGATCTATCAAAAAATGATGTCTCAAACTAGTATTTCTTGTCCTCAAATAGGATATGGGATTATTAGTAATATTAATTTCACATTTAGTATCCCATTTTATAGGAACACATCGAAATTGATAAGCGTAGTATAGAAAAGTTAGTTTCATGAATATAATTTGTTTACAATAACATCCAATAGTTATATACTTAGCTTCAATAGTAGAAAATGAAACTGAACCATGCCTTTTTACTACACTAAAATTCAACAGACTTTCCCAAAATGGGAGATTTTCCAAAGGTGGTTTTTCCATATAAATTGTAGGAACAAAAATCAATAACATAATAACTAGCTAATTTAAGTGAATTTCGTCTAGAGTATGATAAAAAAATTAATCATATTATTATGGTATTTAAAAATTCTTTTAACAGTATTTAATTTATATTCTTTTGGTTTTTCTTAAAAATACGAACACATACACAAACTAAACACAATATAATTAATATTAGAAGATAAGTATAGTACACTCTCAATCAAACATATATAAATTAATTTTTCAACTTTTTTCCCAATTTCACCCAAATCTAATTAACCGGTGGTATTCATAAGAGTATGAGAGACTTTAGGGTTATCCAATATAATAATTTTTAAAATATTTCTATTTTATTTCATTTTATTTTAAAAAATATTTTTGAAAAATATGAAAAAATAAATAAATTTAAATATTCCATTAAACTCATTTAAATTTCATTTTTTATATGTTTATAGAGTTGATATTACCATAAAAATATCTAAGAAAATGTCTGAAATAATTAATATATTTTGGATGTTTAAAAATATAATTTGGTATATAATGATTTTAAAGATCAATAGGTCGTTCAACAAAAAAATCCAGAATAATATAACCATTTTACAATAGACTCTTAACATCCATTGGATATAGTTTTAAATTTAGGTAAGCTACATATACTATAAGTATCCTAAAGGATTCAATTATAACTAATGTTTAAAATTTCTAAAAATAATAAATCCATTCTTCTTCAATATATTCTTGTGAAACCAACCAAGAATTTTTTCTAACTATTGTTCCTAGTTCATTAATATTATTTCTAAACACCCATTCAGTTCCAATAGTAAGGTAGTCTTTGGAAATCTTAGGTAATTCACATACATTGTTTCTTACAAATTGAATCTATAATTATTTAATAACCATTAATTAGTGTTTATCCAAAATTTATTTATCAATTTTCTTTTATTTTAGATGAGTAAAGTAGTCTTGATGTTCAACCTTGTTTCTAAGAGATGATGTTTTTTATTATATTTTTCTAGATTACTTATAAAAACATCTAAATGATGGTACATATGGGTCTAAATATTTCTATGAATTGTAGTTCTTATTTCCGAAATGTCTTCTTCAGGGTCAAGATGGTCTTTTTGATTTCTTATGAGAGATTTAGAAGGTAAATCAGTAGCCTGAAATATATTTTTTGGTTTTTATTGATATTCGTGTTTGACATATCATTCTCAAGGTGTTTAAAAAAACACTATGTTCATGTGGATTTGTCTCATTAAAAATTACTTTAATAGACTCTCACACAATCATTATGATTTTCTGGAGGAAGAATAAGATAGAAATTGTTTTCATTAGTTTAGGTGAAAATTTATCCACATTTTTTTATTATTAAAAAATACATTGAATCTAGATACTTTAAATTAATTAACATTAGGTTTTACACCATTCAACAACTCAAAGAGAGAATACATTATAAATGGTCTTATTATAACCTTATTAATTAAATAAAAATATATACTCATATATTAATTCCAAAAATAAATAGGTATGTCATATTCACTAATCATGATCTATGAAATTTCTTGGACAATTATATTTATTCTTTCAAAAAAATAACATTTTTTTGAGGTGTTGGAGGTGTAGATAAATTATTTTTATAACCATTTTGAGAATATAATGACTAAAAGTATTGATTCTCAAATTGACCACCGTGATTTCTTCTGAAATATTTTTTGGTGTGTTCACTATTGTTATCTATAATTTTTTTCAAACATCACAAAACCAAAATAAGAATCACTTTTGTGATCTAAGTAAAATATCATTATGATTCTTGAATAGTAATCAATAATCACATATGAATAATGCTTTCCGATAAGACTAGAAACTCTATAAGTTCAAAAAAATTCCATGAGAACCAGTTCTATTTGTTAAGAGGTAGACACACATTTTTTTATTTGAATGAAATTTATAACTTCTTTCACTTTTTATAACTATTGAAACCATTTTATTTAAATAATTCAATCTTGGTAGGTCCTTGACTAATCATTTCTTGACTAGGTATCTACCTAATTTTATGTAGTAATGACCTAGTCTTCTATGCCACAGCTATGATTCTCTATGAAAGGAACATAACCAAGAATCATTTTGAAAAAATATTTAATTAAAATATATAGAATAAACATTATAATTTTTTAAATAAGTAAAAAACTAAATGATTTTTAGAATTATAAATATATTAAGCATTTTTATTAAATTTAACATGATAACCATCATCATAAAACTGAGAAATACAAATCTGGTTATATTTTAAACTATCAAAAAATATAACATTATAATTGAGAATATTTTTATATTTATCTATATTTCTAAGACTAATTATTTTTACGTTTTCATTCTCATTAAAAGTGACATGTACACTATCAACTTTTATCACATTCTTGAAACATGAGTTTTCTCCACTCATATGTTTTAAACATGAACTCTCTAGATACCATAATATTTTACTATATCTCTTCAATAATGTTGCTAAAGATGAAATTGATATGAAATTGAGACTAGATTTTTCACTTGCATCATCACTATTTGAATCACTAGGGATATCTTGTAAAGAACTATAGGTTACTTAATTACTTTATTTGTTTTATTTTCCTTATATATATATATATATTTCTATATTTCTATATTTCTATATTTTTTCTTTGGAAAGCAAACTTTAATTTGGAATTTTTTTTATATCAATAATAGGTAATTTTTCTATATGTGTTGTCTTCCTTAAAATTACCTTTCTTTTCATATTTCCCATTATAATTTTATTTTCAAAAAAACTCATTCTTCTTATATAAATTTTTAAATATTTTGGATAATTGATCCATATCATCATCACATTCAGTGACATATTCACCTCCACTTAAATAATCCTAGATTACTTAATTTGGTTTAAACTCAAATTTCTTTAATAATATATATTTATTGTTTGGACCAATATCTTAATTGTTTACTTTATATTAATATTCATATATAATCAATTTTACAATTAGTTCGTTGATATGAAAATTGTGGATGTCGTATGTTTATCTAATGAAAAATATTGTTCTTCTCCTTGTGTATAGTAGACAAATTAGAATTCTTAGCACATATTTTTTTCATCCCTTAGAAATACATATTAAATCATTGTATTAATGATCTCATTGAACCTGTAGAAAATTTCATAAATTTTTTCATCATGGTTCATCAAAAAGGAATCATGTTTCATCATATAAGTATTTAAGACAATTTCATTAACATTGGATGTCCCTTCTTGATAAGCAATGAGATTATCCAAATTCTCAAAAGTAGTCCAATATGTTGTAATATGATTAAATTCATCTATATTGAGTTCATAGAATAAAGAATTTATATATTTTTAGTTATATTTATACATAGACTTATCTTAATAACATTATTAATTTGAAGTAATTTTAAGTTTTTTTTTATTTTTAATTATACCCCAAATATCAAATCACTTGATTTAAAGATAAATTTTCTTTTTCATTTTATATCGAGCACATTTTTATCATTATGGAAAAGAGGTTTATTGGTTGTATAACCTTTAGGTATAGAAGTATCCATAATAATATAATATTAAATAAATAAAAATAGAGATATTTCCCATGGGAATTAATTAAGCCCCAAAGGAAATAATTAATAGTAAATTAGTAAAAATCTAGTTCCTAATAGAAATTTTTTCTAATACCACATTTTCGTCCCACTATAATGAAAAGAGGATGAATTCGACCCAAATTAATATATTTTTAATTTAAAATTTTGAATTAAAATCCCTATAATGTTAATACATCTCAATTCAAAAATATAGTAGATATATGTAATTTGAAACTTTAAAATAATTTATAAAAGGTAATATAAATACCTAGTTATAATTAATAAAAATACTTCACCTTTTTAAATAATTATACTCACACCAAATACTATATATATCACATATAAATGTTAACTATTATAGTTTTACATTAAAAAAACACTTTTATAATACATTGTGAAAAATAAATAAATCAATGAAAAAATTAAAACACAAAAAAAGAATTTAAAAAATGAAGAAGTTAGTTCCAAATAAGAACTTAGTCCTCTCCACTTGACAGTAAGAAACATCCAAGAATGTTTATGAGAAATAAACTAATTCCAAACATGGATTAGGTCTGTTGATCCACAACCAGGATCAGGGGACAACCAAACAATAACAAATAGGCTATATGGTATAAAACAAGCCAATTTTATAGTTATTCAAGTTAAAAAAAAGTATAGATAAGGAATTAAATATTACATAAATAATCTTCTCTACAATTAAAGAGATGTGATAAAAAAATTTGTGGGGAATGTGAATGCATAACTCCAAAGTAAATAAAAAATAGCACAAGAGACAAAAGTGTAATGAAGTTTAATATAGATCTTCTCTGACCATGTTCAATTGATCAGAAAGTTTATTTTCCCCTTTTATGCTAATCTTGTAAATTAAAGAGAATAAGGAGTGGTTAGTGAATCTTACTCTCTATTTTGAAAGAAGACTGTAGAAAAATAAAATATCATATAGTTAATGGAAGGATAATAAATTCAGACAAAAAAAGATGTGTCTTTCATATGAGAAGCTTCATTATTTTTGTAGAATACTCTCCTACATATATATTTGGAAATATAATCATAAGTAATATATTTGTATTGATAGAACTCAACAACTTTTACTCCATCTTTCAACGCACTAAAATATTTTCATTTGAGTTCTTTACATAGATATGGTAGCTTTGAATACTCAAAATTGATCAAGTTGGATTCTCTGGCTTGCATTCATACATGTTTCATGGTAGGTCCAGTAGATCAATACTTGTGTTGGATAAAATAATTTTATTCGGTGTAGATTTCCATCTTGTAGTATCTTCATTCCATGGTTGGTTGGCTTCAAAGTGCAGTATCTTGGATTCAATGTGTGGTAACCTCAATAATCTACCAAATTTTCTATTATAGTCTTTCAAGAAAAACTATCAATTAATTTTCTTCATGTGATTCATCAAGTACATAGAAAAATCTCAACTAACTTCCTCATAGTTGATTTCTTATCACACAATAACTTTTCAATAACATGTGATCAATCAACAAATTCATCATATAATTGATTAGCTGCTCATATTTTCAATTGATTACTTTTCACATTTAGGAATTTTTCACTGTGTTCGATATTTTATACACGAAGTCTTAAGTCTATAATCTTGTGGTTGATCCCTTTCAAAGTACATTCAGTCCAACACTAATAATTTTTTTAAAAAAATATTGTATATCATAAAACAAATAAATAATCATATTGGCATTAAATGTGATTTGGGGTCATTAAAATAATAAATTTATAGACTAAGAAAACATTTCTATTAAAAATTTAACTTATTTTATTTTATATTATTTTCCAAACAAAAAACACATAAGAACATGTATTTCATGTTAATTATACATTCAGAAAAATGATGCATGTAAGGAAACATCATTACATTATAGACCATGATAAAACCATAAATAATGATATTAGTAAATTCATAATATCTCTACTATAACAATGAAAAAAAACAATAATCACATAACCCTACTGACATGTACATACTACCATAAAGGTATTCCTGGCTCACTAGTCCAATGTCCATCATAATCTCTAAAACATTCATATTCTCTAAATACAATATCCCAAATAGTATGAAAAATCAATAGATGCTTGAATACAACTTTGTAACACCCAAGTTATAATCCCTCAATAATATTCCATTTGGATTTCCACCATGACTCATGTGTGCCTCCCTATATGTCATAGCATGCTTACTATAATTGAGGGTCTAAAAATTATATTTGTGAGACTATTCCCTTGATATCGTAAACATAAATAATAAAAAATAACAAGAAACTATTCACAAAAAATAAAAATATTATATATAATGAACTAGACATCTTTGATATGACAAATATAAACATAGTTATACATACCAATTAAACACCCACTAAACCAATTACATAAATAAAATAAAACAATAGACAAAATTATAAGGAGGATGCACTAAAACTTTGAGCCTCATCTCATCCCATTAACCAATCCCCTCTGAGCTTCTCTAGATCGATGAAATACACTTCCAATGCTCTGTACTATAAAATTGACATATGTCTAAAAATCCAACAGAGTTCCCATGTAGGGTGTGAGAAATATATCTAAGTAAAGTATCATTATGTTCACTTCATATGAGAATTCATATATTTGTCCTTTAATGATGAAAAATAAATAAATAAAATCAAAACAAATAGCATACGTGTTGGGTAATCATGTGTGAACCAGTCTACCATGAAATATACCCAAAGAGATTAATTTACCTATACTGAATTATGTAGTGTAGGGTGTCTCTCCAAGTCCTGAACACAAACCTATCACTGATGGTTGGGTCACATACCAATCCTATATCTCACATTTCACCCCACACTATAACAACACCACTACCCTCTCACATGGGGTTTATTCCGCATCACATCCAATGTAAAACCACATTAATCACTCCTCTATCACATAGGGTGGGTTTCACCATTACATCAAATTAAACAGTTTAACTGAAGAGGGACTCTCGATATCCTACTGCTAATTTTGTCAAACTAACCCCTTAGGTTATATTCCAATGGATATTACTCCTATCAAATCATGTACATCAAGTAATCCATAGAGGGGGGAAATATCCAACCTATCCCAAAATATAAACCACATCATCACTAGGTATATGTCATGTTCAGTAAAACATCTCAATTATCTAAAGAGGGTGTATCAATATCCAACCTCTTGCATGTGAAAAACTACCTATTTTGGGTAATCCCCATGAATAATCATGTGTACTGGTGTTCTGAGGATGGAATCTCAATATCCAATCTCACAGACAATAACCTTTTATTGCACAATATACAATAAGAGATATTAGTAAGGAATCTTGATATCAAACCACTTTCATTGGACAACCCACCTCCCCAGGGTACGCCACATAAATGTTCATACACACATAACAATAGACATGAAATCATATCTCATAGCATTTACTCGCTAACTTATATTAGAGTAATAATCTTTTGAGATTAATCCCATTATCACAAATAATATCATGTTATCTATCTAACCATGTAGGCTAATATCTTTAATGCCCTCGTGTTTATATAGTCACAACATGGAGAGCATATCAATATTCTCATCTCACCCAGAAGGGAATCTATTGGGTTCTCTAAACCCAACCTGACATTTTATTATATATAATAACATCAACTATAAATCCATGGTGGATCCACTTTCTATAGGTCCTACCTTACCCTAGTCTCAATATTTCAGTCTAATTAACTTTTAATTTTGCATCACAACCCAGTCTCACTAATCAAGGACCATCTTAATACATCTATTACTAATCCCCTTGGTAATTTAATTCCAATTATTAAATCAAATTCATAAGACCCTCACTTGGGTTCTATCTCACATCTCACCCAGGAGATCTCTTGAGTCCATCACCCATAGTAATCCCTAAATTTCACCCCTTATCTAGACCTAAAGGTATTATTATGTTAATGGAACATTCCAACTCCCGAATCCATCCTTAAGATCTTGTTTCCTATCATGGTTGATTTATAAAATCACTGCACCTATCACAACTTGGTTTAAGCCTCTTGTACATGCCTAACTATTTATAAGAAACCAAAATAATTTTCCACCTATCATATAAATCCAATGAAATGTTTTAAGTCTTTATTAAAATCAATAAAAATAATCTCCCCCTTGAATATATAGTTTTCTATAAATTCTAGAACACCCCAACTGAAAAAGATTTCATAGTCCAACTATATGAGGCTCAATGTTAATTAATCTCTTTACCAAGGGAACAATCTATCCTTATCCTTCCGATTTTTACACACAATTTCATATGGACCTAAACCATAATGCATAAAAATCATATGGTTGTGCATTATAAGGACCAATTAGCCTAAACACATAGTTTTCATCATTGAAAATATATTCCCAACCCCAAAAAAACTCTTCAATGCCTCAAATAATCTTGAACCAAAACCAAAGACCCGATCTCAAGACATTATATTCCAAATAATTAATTATAATAATTTATAATTAATTATTCAATTTGATTCAGAAGGTATAATCACCTAAAAATCATCAAATAGTGTCTACCCATCAAAACTGTGATAAACAACATGACAACATCCCATGAAATTCTCTTAGTGCACCCCCAAACAAAAGACACATCATATTGGAACAATTACACCATTATTTTGTGTAATAATCATCAAACCCTTTCTTGAAGATTCCAAGTCTAGTGGATAATAAAGGGGAGAAAAAATGGATCATAGGGAATAAATTTCCTTGAAATTCTATAAAATCACATAAAAAACACTCATCTCCATGGGAGATAAAAATAAGGAAGGATGAGGTTAATAGTTATTCAAATAGACCTCTCCCAACCCCCATTTCCCTAAATAATGAGTGGGGTTAACCAAGAAAATATGGGTCTACCAAACTTAAAAATATTGAGAAGGGCCTTATAACATCATGACCCATAGGGTTCATGATGTGATTCACCATATAGAAACCCCTCACGACATATCCTCTTAGGTAAAGACATGGAATTACTCCCCCATGAAGAATCAAAAATCCTCATCTACCCCTCACAGTGTGGCCTATTTTTTTCATAGTGTGGCATATCTCCCTTATGTAGAACCAAAATCTCATAAAATAATCCTTGATAATGTGACATCATTCCCACACAAGGTAAACTTAAAAAAATATCACTCCAATGATGCATCCATCACACTACACATTGAGATGCCTCCCTGTGGTAAAGAATTCATTGATGCCCTAAGGGTTTCATTGTATTTTGTTTATGGTTTTCCTTTTTGTTTGGGTTCATTGCAGGCTACTCGAGAATGGAGAGCCTTTACTGGGGAAAATTACATAATTTTAGGGGAAGTATCATTTTCTATTTAATGGATTCAGGTTATAAATGTGTAAATAGATTTAGAGGGTTCTATTTGGGATTGAAGAACCTTTAGTTTTGATACATATGTGTTATATAGAGAACCAGGATGAGTAATTCATGCTTTAAAGTTACACATCATGAATGGGTTTCACAATGTGAATCTATTATAGGGAAGAATATGTGAATCTCATTTGGGGAATGAAAATTTTATAGGCCCAAAAATCTCTATACATCATGAAACCATTGATTAGGATCTAATTTTCTCAAATATGATACATTTTTCATTATATTTTTTTTATTTGATATTTTATGTCATGAATGGGATTAACGATGTGAATTTCTTGGGACCATTGGTTTTTAAAAAATATCATTCTTGATTACTTTATCATTTGGTGCACATGCTTTCCTATTAAACCATATGGAGATTTTGGGTGCTTTTGGGTGATCTCTTTACTTCGAGATCACCCCATTTGGAATTTGATTCTTATGTTGGTTGGACAACATATCCTTAGTAAATAGTCTTTTTTTATTTTCATTCCTTTTGGTGTGGTGCTAACATTAACTGTGATTCTATTTCATATTCATGATGAATTGGTGTTTTTTATTGATTCAGTTTAGTTTATTGTCATGCCTAGCCTTAAAAATTAAGATATATGTTTTATTGATCTCAATTGTCAAGGGAATATAGGTTCCCTTCATTTTTTAGGTAAGTGTATCATCGAATTTTTTTTTAATTCATGATTTGCTATATTTTTTTAATAGATTTTCTTTGGTGAAAAAGAGTTTTAGTTAAATGTCAGAATGGTTTTTCAAATGGTTCTGATAAATTGGGCACACTGGGAACCAGGGTTGCATTGGGAAATAGTAATATGTGATCCTTGTGGGTGTGGCACCACTAGGGGTTACTTTTTTGATATCGACTGTTAACTTTTCATTTTTTCTCATGAGATGAAATGATTTAATAAAAATACCTACAATGGTGAAATATCTCTATGATGTATCAATGGGAACCCACTAAAACTGAAATTTGCACACCCAACCTGTGCTCCAGAAGGCTCACCCATTCCCCCCATACACAGCTCTGAATAATAATCTACTCTGAATTGAGGTACCAACATTTACTACCTCCACTGGGTACCATCATGGGATACTTCCTTCAACTAGAGTCCCATATTTTCCTAGAAATAGGACCCTGGGGATTCTCATTTGAAGAAAGGAAAAAATGGAAGAAGCCTCTAAACTCTGATCACATATCCCCTTTTCACAAGTCTCCAAAACTTATTTAAGTAACTCTTTAAAAAAATTAAAGAAGAATAAATTAAGATGGATCGTGGGATAAAATTCCTCCTAGGGTTTGAAACATAGTTGACCTAAGCGAGGACCCCTTTTCCCCTTATTTAAAATTACTAGCGTGATTTTCCTTCCCCAAACCAAGGACCTACAAGAGACCCTTATTGGGACACTTGAGTAAACCCTTGGTGCCTAGAGCACGGTATCTCCCAAGAGTTGTTTCCTAGGTTTTTCATCACCCAACGCATCTCCATCTCATGGAGGCTTAACCTTACAAAAAGCACATCTAGTTCCTCAAGTTCACCATGCACGAAACACCATCTTCTCACCAATGCTTTACCTATGCAAGACACCTCCTAATACCCCTTTAATGTACTAATGGTAGGAATACCCAACCTTTGGATCCATTGTTTGAGGGGAACCAAATTAAATATTCCACTAAAGCCTCCAAACATTCGAAATTAGGGAATGAGATAAATCAGTGTGACTCCCATTCGGTTATGCATTCCATCAGTTAGAGGTGACCTAAACTTTTCCTACCCAACAAGTAGGGTCTTCTGGGTGAATATTATTATGTATTATATTATTCATGGGGAACCCAACCATGGTAATAGTTCTAGAGACATCCTAGTCTAGGACATGAGGGATAAAACCTCGTGCTTATGAATCGTCTCAAGGACCAGGGACCTCTAGTTTCCGGCATGGATGAAGAGGATCATGATTTATTTTCCCTTTTTCAGTTAATGTCATATCCTCCTCTCTTATATGGAACCAAAAGCATGGAATCCCTCCTAGAATAATCCCCTTGCATTTCTTTAAGGGATGTAGAAATGTGGATAGTCTTATGTGACTATTATAGGTTCCAAAATTAGAGAGTTGATGGGAACATTAAATCCCCTTCTTCTTCTACCATCACCGCATTGTCTTCCAATACCATATGAATAATACCGTTTGGTTTGTTGGATCTTATTCTTCCTCTGGTTTCACACATCGAGCATGAATTATGTGGTCTTAATGTTTAGATATGATCCTTTCATCCACATGGTAAGATAAATGTCTTAATAGAGAATCTTTTTTCAGATCTTCCTCTCAACTTCTTTTACAAGGCCTCTATAGGCATGGTTCCTCAAATCCATGTATCAATACCAACATAGGGCCTCCCATTTGGTATAATACCCAATTCAATCCTCCAAAAGGGAATCCTCTTAAACTATGTATCCCCTAAAATAATTCCCCAATCCTCTCAAACGTATCAATTCCTTACAAGAAATACCTTTATAGGGATCCATAGATGTGGGACCGTAAATTTGACATACATCGGATTTGATTCCCATCCAAATAGGATATGAGGAAACATCCCTCAAGTTTAAACCCAATACCCTAAAATCAACACTAATTCTCTCTTGTCCACATTTCTAGTAGGTTCATGTATGATATGGTAGCTTACATCTCGTCCATGTTCCTATGACCCCCTTGGCTTAAGTCCCACACTAAACATTCATATTTAACATTTCCACAGGACATCCATGTCACATGATGTTAAACTATATGGTTTGGTCTTCATCACATGACCTTAAAATGTATGATGTGTCCCATTAGGTGGCATAGAACTATATGGGTTTTGATTCCATTCACAGGGATATATAGAATGAATATATTATGAGCCTGATCCTGACATCAATTCAACTCTCCTCTCCCCGGATGATGATAAACTCTAGGGAACCCTACTGCATGTCTCAAAACAACCATCATAATAATAAATTATCAAATAATCTATAATATGTACATAAAAGGGTAACATTGATTGAGAACCTTAGAAACATATAGATATGTCCATCTATAAATAACCTTAGAAACATACAAATGATTCTAAATTTTTTACATTCTAATAATTTATTATTAATTAAAGAGTGTCCTATGTCATACTTGGGAATTAATGAAGGATTCAAGAAAAAATGTTAAATCTATAAGAGAGTCCTAGAGTATGCAATAATTCACCCAAAAGGGTTTGATGAGCCCAAACACCCATCCTGTCGACCAATGTTAGTTCTTAAGTATTGTTGGCCAAGTTCCCCACCAAGCACCTACCTTTAGAAAATAGGTCCATGAGTCATCGTGGTTATGATATCCATTGGGTGTTTTTTGTTCCACAAACTAGCCCAATTTGTAACCACCCAGAAAAGATGTGGATATATGTGTTTGATGTGAAGTTTTTACCACCAAAACAAAAAATATAATTCTATATTCATATGATATTGGAGAATAAAAAAATACTGAAACTAATGTGAATACTTGACCAAGAAGATGGTGTCTTTTACATGTCATGACCATTTCTCTCTTAAAATGAAATATGGATAAACAAAACAATCAATTATTATTGTTCTTGTTTATTAAGATTATGTTTTTATTGGGTTTTCTTATTTGTTTTTTTCACAAGTATTTTAGGAACCCCCAACAATAACTCCCATTGATCCAAATGGCATCACACCAGTTCTCACCGAAGTATGTCTTTACTACCATGATTTCTTGTTCCTCATCATGGAAAAGTACATCGCCACCAACTCAACATCTTCAATGTTGTGTATCAAACGAACTAGTCCAAGAGTACTAAACAAATGGTAGAATCCTGACTTTTGAGGATACTTGAAGTCTCTCCAACTCATTATGCCATACCAATCTCCCACTCAGTGTTGACCGATGGTCCAAAAGTAAGCATCACTAATCATCATCTCCAACCATTTCAGGAGATTATCCTCAGAATGATTCAATTATATCATAACTTATCTTAGGGAGGTAGATCAAGAGGAAGTAAATGGTCTCACCCAATAGGTACATGGGTCCTTTAAATGGGATCCTTCTAGTATTCATCGTCGCCAACACCACAAAGCAGTGAACCCCCAACATGTTGGGGTTGCTAACTTTAGGAATCCAGCCCAAGTCATCTAGACACAGGAACAAAATAATTCCCACTGAGGTAAGGGACCATTCAATAAAGAATAGGTCTACACGTCTATCCCCTATGGAGAAATTGGTAAATCAAATTTGGTGGTAAAATGAACTGCTATAAATTTTCCTTTAACAGCGCTATTAAAAGTGATATATTAGTGCCTTTGAAGTGCTTATAATGTGATTAATGTTAAAGGGTTGGATTTAATAGTTCTCATAAAATTTTCTTTTAAAGTCCCCCTTTAATAGTTCTTTTTTAGCACTAATAAAGGGGCCTTTATTAGTGCATTTTTAGCATTGTTAAAAAAACATTTATCAACACTGTTAAATGCCCCCTTAATCAGCGCAAAAAAAAGAAAGATAAAGGCCCCACTGAAAAAGGGGGTAACCAGTTTTTTTGGAACCTTTTTCCACCACACATTTAATTAGTTCTTCCCACCCCCATTTATCAGTAATTTTTCCCTCTATCAGTGCTTTAGATAATTCTACCTTACGTGCACCCTTACCTCCAACATGTTTCGAACCTGAGACCTCAATCTCATATGCCAACATATTTTCCACTCCCATATATATTTTTATTTTCCATTTTATAATATATTTATATATATTTAATTACATTTTTTATCCATATATATATATATATTTATATGTATGTTAATAAATACACATATAAAATATGTTTTGTGTGTGTGATTGTGGGTGTTTATAAATACAAACATACACAGAAACACACACACACACACATGTATTAATATATTTATTTACGTCTATAAATATAATTATACATATTGTGTTTATTTTCATATATTATATATTAATATTCACATACAAATGTTAGAATATGTAGATAAATATATATGAGTTTTTCAATACACACATTCAAATATAACATTATATATACATTAATTGTATTGGTATATAATTTTTTATATAATTTTGTTTTAAATAAAATGGATATTAGTTTTTATTTAGATAAGTTTTATAAATTTTGAAATATCTTCTATATATTTATATGTTTAAATATTTATTTATATAATTAATTTTTTATGTGTGAATATATAAAAATTTTACAAATTTTTACATATTTGATTATAAATTTAAATAAAATATTAAAAACAATAAAATTTACTCACCATTATATCAATATGAATGTGATACCTATGAATAAATTTAGTCTTCTTTGAAAATAGGAAAAAATAACACCTTAAATGAGGCTAAAATGTCAACAAATGTTTAAAAATTAGGGTACCCTGACTAAAAACTCAATTTTGGAGGTGTTATATTATTTTTTTGGCTCTATAATAACTTATCAAGGGTTACCCTTGTAACTAGAGCATAGAAAAAATTTCTTTTTTCAATTTGATATGTGGTATAACCCAAACAGACATCCTGATCAAAATTTATGGTCATTTTGATGTTTGAGTTACGTTTTCAACTTATTTTAAATATTCTATTAATATTTTTATTTTTTTATGTAATTTGTTATTAAATGACTATTACTCAATAATAATTTGAAAAATATTAATTAAAAATATTTTTAAATTATTTTATAAGTTTTTTTCACTAAATATCATATATATTAATTGTAAATTCATAACTATCCTTATCTAAAACATATTTATAAAATATGTATCATATTCAAATAAATATAAATATATTAATATATCAATATAATATTTCTAATGAAATATTTATTTATTTGAAATATAACCTTTATGATCACTAGTAAAATAGCGATGATAAAGGCCACCCTTTATCATCACTTTTTTACTAGTGCTGATAAATTGACCCCCATTATCAATGATTTTTAATAGCACATATAAAGGTGGGGCCTTTATCAATGTTTTTTTAAATCACTAATAAATGTCCCATTAATAATGATTTTTAACACTATTAAATATTCCCTTTAATATTACTAAAAATAAGTTATTAAAGACTCCCTTTAATAGTCATTTTTCTTGAAATGAAAAAGGGGGTCTTTAATAGTGCTTTTAGCTAGCGCTTTTAAAGACCTGAAACTAGATTAACCCAGTTTAGTAATAGTGTTGCGAGCAGGGACAATCACCTGTCTGCACTAATCAAGAATTCTAGTAGACTCTTCTGGAAGAATCTAGGGAATCCTATTAAAAAGATACGGTGTTAAATCACGTACATCCACACACAGCAACCTGAACCCAAAAAGACCACCAGTCAAAATTGATGGCAACCGATGAGCAGCCTCAATCACCTTCCCACATCAACAAAGCCTACCAGTTTCCTCATCTGGTAGTATCTAATTAATCCCTCTATTCAAATTTTGTGGCCAACTATGATTAGGTGCACACACCTACCTAAATTTCTCAATCCTCCCAATAGCCTTTTTTGGAATCATCTAGAGAAATAGTTTGGCATGTCCCGATGATGAATAGGGTAAGAACCAAATCTTTCCCCCACACCTGAGTACTTCTAGTGTCTATTAGTAGGATATGAATGGTAGTGGAAATTGAAATCCCATTATCCAGTCACATAATTAGTATATATCCTGAAACTAACGATTCAAAGCACATCCTGAAAATGGTGAAAGGGTAGGTAAAAATTCCTTCTCACAACCTATAAACCTGGAAGTATATAATAATGAAAACAGAAGTGGTTGGGGTAAATTTACACAAATTCGTCCCCCAAAAATGTGGTGACTCAACAAAATGTCACTATGGATTAGATACATGCCTATGCTCTCATCTAGGAGGGTTATGGTGTAAATTACCCCATGATATATGAACAATCGAATCAGGACCATACTTTCATTCTGATTGGAGGAAATAATCCTATTCTAATGGGCACTCTTAGGTAGGAATAATCCCATTCTAAAAACATGTTAGAAAATTTTGGAAGAAACTTATGACATAGTCAAGAAATATCATGTGACTAAAAATATATTTCCCCAGCAAATGACCCTAGTCTCTTACAAGAATGAACCAAAAATTAATCCTCACTAAGGAAGACTGGAAAATAAAGATGTGATCTATGATCCTTCACTACTCAATGTAGGATTTATTGAAGACCTCAAATGCTAATATATGGTATCTCAATATCCAACTCTCCCATTACCAAATTCTGGGACAATAGTAGCAGTTATAAAGGTCCTCCCCAAACACTACACCATGAAGTCTTTTTTCATGTCCATAATTTGATTGTTCTAGAGAGCCCGTCTCTTGATGAGAGTCACAATATCCCTCTACATGTCCAAAATATCAAATAGTAAGAAGGCATTTCCCTTTTTTTCATCCACCATGAAGGTCCTCTCCATGGTATATGTAGTAGGAATTCTCTTCGCAGTTGGACATCAAACCATATTGGTAGTCCTCCCCATAATGGAATTCACTATGAATGTTCTCTCCATAGTAGCATTTCATATCATTAATAGGGTCCCACCCCCCTTGTAAATTTAAGGATGTGAAATCCCACATATCATTTGGAACTTGGGACAATGAGGCTAGTCTGGTCTAATGTCTTTTCATTAACAAGTAAAGTCATTTCTTAGCTGGAAGATGGCCGAAGGGGGGGGAATTATCTACACCACCCATGGATCATCTGACTTACAATATGTAAGAGGAAGTCCTTATCAATCCTTATGTTTATGATAAATCCATAGGGAATCATCCTCTTTGGCCAAACCATGATGAGGAACCTTTGGGAGAATATGATGAAGAAATATTCAACATGGGGAAATATATGGTTAAAGACAACAAACTAGTCATGTTCTTGAATTTACTGAAAACTCAATATAGCATTCTATAAAAAATTTCAAAGATTGTGTGCGTGACATCCACCTAAATATATGTAACTCCCCACATCATGTAATATCCAATGTATTACTTTATGATAAATATCCAATCCGCATCAAGGTGACTGAAGGGATACACCACCAATTTGACATTGCGTCTCTCTTAGATGCACGACATCCAAAATTGGGGAAACAATAAGGATCCCTTCAGTGTGCATGTATAAACACATTAAAATAATTTCATCATCTGATTAAAGATTACCCATCTAGTTTTCATATCAAATTATGGGGTGAAAAGTAATCATTAAATTTCATAGTTCTTCTCAATCAGCTTATTCCACAAAAGGTGACATCGTGCAATTTCATAGCTTCATGTCATCTTCAAAAAATGGATTCTATTTGAATCCAAAGGTATGATCAGAATAAATAGTCCATTAATAACTCTTAATAATGATAGGATAAAAGGTACAAATACATTAAAATACTTTTTCATCAGGCATCTGAAAATATCAAGCAAGCTTCCCACATAAGGGAAGTTAATCATCAGATAGTACAGATGTCTCAAATGGAGAAAATATATTCATTAGTAGTTAGTTCAGGTGAAAACCAAATAATTATACCAACCAATGATCAAACATGGATATATAAAGTTATGAATTTAGTTGAGGCAATATCATCCAAAACAATCCAGGATTAACCCCATCCCAAAAGGTTGGGGGATTTTTAACACAACATGTGAGGTTAAATAACCATGCCTAAAGGGTTGTGGAAATGGAGTAGAAATAACCCCATCCCACATGGATGGGTAATATTTACATAAAAAAACTCATCCTCAATAGATTTTGTTCTTCTCATGATTTTGGGGGTGTCATTGAATGAATCCTCTCAGTTGGTATCATCTCGTGATTTGGTATCCTCGATGGGATCATGCACAACCAAATTGTTTCATAATTCCCTATGAATTATCATCTGCTAAATTGTCCCAAAAGAACCATTGGAGGAGAGTAAAAGGCCATGGGGAGGGTGAAAATAAATGAAGTCTCGTAAAGTGACTAATAAAATTCCAGTAATATATTATTCATTTGTGAATTTAATCAAAACCATTCTACATACCATATAGAACATGGGGCCAATATCGAGGATCAGTATGAGGAAGTCTTTATTCACAATACAACCCACATTGAAAAAATTGATGGAGGCGTATGTACCTAAAACAAAAGACATTCTCTATCTTTGGGAACTCCCTAAACCACTCCATTACCACATCCCTAGAGAGAATCTACCATAGAGAATGGTTAAAGTAAGGGTTCACCTCACCCATATTCAGAAGAGGTCAAACCCCATACACTTGAGGAAAGATTTTCTTACAATGAAGAGGAAATGAAATATTATAGGATATTCGACAAAAAAATTCTCTAAGGCAAAATACATAACAAATATGTCAAACAAAGCATCAACTCATGCTCCCAATTGGCGTACCTCAACAAAGAGTGTTTGCTATAGTAGTTGGAATGGATCTAGGACATCCAATAAATGTGGGGTATCGAAAAATAATATAATTGGATCCCATAGTAGAATATCATGAGTTCCTTCCATTGAGTATGAAAATGAAATTGGTCTAGGAACATCCTTATGGGTTTGTCCCTATATGTTACACATGGAAGATACAGACAGGGCCACCATAGTTGTTCCTATATTTTGTTTACCCTATTAAAGATCATGCTTATCCATACATTCCTCAAGGTCTCATCAATAATATTGAGTTTATAACAGCCCAATTGGAAGATATAGAGGAGTATTGTGCACCGATACGGCTAGAAAACAATCCTTACAATGAATGGGTTGATCCAAACCTTCCCCTTACAATCTTTGGGAGCCTTGTGTTTCCAATTTTCAATGGATCGGGGGACACAGAGAAGAATTTGACACATTTTGTGTCCCACTATGATCCCGTAATGTGGAATGAAACACAATAGGGAGTATTGAAACTCATGTGATTTGTGAAAACACTGCACGGGTCATCCTTTTTATAGTAAACTTGTTTTCTAGTACGATCAATTACAGGATGATAAGATCTCCATCATAATTTTCTCTTATAATTAGGCTCAATGGTACAGAATATGTCAATCCTTGAACTATGAAACTTCAAACCGTGGGATAATGAGGGGGTTTCAGATTTCATTTCTCATTGTATGAGATTAAAATACACCCAAACCTTATAGAATTCTGTAGAATATTTTTTGTCCATATGTATAGTTAATCTTCAGAACGAGTTGTGCACACAACTTATTCCTATGAAATATACTAGAGGGGTTCAGGATCTTTCTATTATTTCTCCAATAATGGAATACTACAACAGATGAACCAAGGATAAGTCCTATGTAATTACATTATCTCCATTGAATAGAATGGGGAAATAAGTGGCTTCCACTGTTACACTTAAACTAGCCCCTGCACCCACTCTAGCTCCAAAGACCACACCATAACATGTGGTTCCCCCTCCTGAGCATCAGCAGCCATCCAAACCGCTTTTGGATGTGAAAAGGGAGTATAGGTGAAAATATTTTAAGGAACTTGAGGATAATGTTTATCCTTTTGAACTGGCTAAGTCCCCGATTACTTCATCTCAATAGTAGAGAAAAAATTGATTATGTTTTCAAAGCCCAAGAAGCCCAATCATGATGCTTTTGATGATCTATCGATATATTTACCCTTCCACCCGACATTGGGGAACACCATCCATGAATATTTTTTTTTCAAATAAATACTATAGAAAATTGTGGACTCTGAGAAAGTGAAGCTGGGTAATCCACCCGCATAGGTATAATGTGTTTTTTCCGCCAATCCAAAAGAGAAGAATGAGAGGTAGGAGGTTAAAAGAAAGGGTAGTCATAAGATCAGTGAATGGATGGTTAGAAATATGATTAACCAAGATCATGATATCCTCTCAGAATATTTGAAACAACCAACTATGCCATCAGTTAATTCCATTATCCCACATCCAACTTCATTGGCATCACAGTCCTCCAAAATCCAGTGTTCCAATAAATAACCTGGCTAGAGGATAGGGAAGAAATAAAGGGATGAGAAACTATACCGTGGATAAATTTAGGTTTAACTCTATTAAAATTAAAACCTTCAATCCCTAAAGCACGTCCATCACCCAACCAAGTGGTACAAAAAGATTTAACCTACCAGATAGTGTCCTCATCAGACAAGGTGTTTATCTTTAGTTCCATTAACATTTTTCACTTAATGGGTCCCTCATAGGATGATGAGTGTGACTATGAACCTAAATTCCCTACATCAGATTGGAAAATTAAAAATAAAAGATGCCAGAGCCAATGATACAGGGGATGATGTGGTTATGTAGGAAAATCAATATTCCATTCATGTCCATGCTTGAACCGTCTATGCTGTTGAAACTCATGGAAGATACCTTTAGTGAACTCAACAAGAGAATGGAATCCCCCCATATATTACATGTGTATCCATTATCCAGTCATCCTAGAAGATCAACTAGAGGGGATTCCATAACCAAACTACCCCTGATGCACTAGAAAACCTAATCAACCAAAACTTCCAAGGAAAGAAGAACCTCCAGGTCCTATTCTGATGGATGATCTATCTACATAAAGTAATTTATCTCCTAAAGTTCCTATGAAAGAGACTCTATGTTCTAGGAATCAAATGGCATTAGAATAATAGTATGACCTAGTGAAGAAATTAGCCTTGGTGTTGGATAATTTTTTCATTTTGGATGCCCTGAGTTTATCAAAATACCTCAGGTAAGAACTTCTAGAGGATTTTCTAATCCCAAAGAGTTTCAAGAAGAGGTCACCACTGCTAACATTTAACAGATAGGGATCACCCTTGAATAATTTCAGGAATTCATCTTCCATACAGATGAAGATAAATATTTTTTTATAGATGGGAACATCATACCTCTGTATGTGTCTAGTTGTATAAATGATATTGATGTTCGATAGGATTTCATTGACAATGGTTCAAGAGTTAATATAATTCTAGTACGGAAACTTTTATGGTAGGTATATAGAGAGGCTAACCTAACACCTTCTTCTCTGATTCTATAGGGATTTAGAAAATAGATAAAAATCCACTAGACAAATCATGCATGGGGCTTCGTTTGGGAACCTCGGGTCTAACTCAGAATTTATGGTTTTTTAATAATATACAACGTTCAATGTTTTTATAGGAATAGTGTGGTTTCACCAATATGAATCCATTAAATCTTTCTGTTTTCAATGCATTAAATATTGTATTAATATTCAAATTGGGACATTTCATTGTGATAAATATACATTTGAATATTGAGAATCACAATACATTGATGAAGAATTCAATATGATGGAATACAAATGGCTAATGATCGACAATAATTCTATAATAAACTCCCTAAATAGTCTAGAGAAGACCTTAGATAATTTCATCAAGTAGCTCAGTGTAGTGTATGTGCTTCCCATAAATCATATAGAAGAGGTGGGTCCAGATTAAGGCATATATTCAGTAGCTTTCATGATATTAGTCATAACAGCTGAACCCAGCTGTGTTATAGAATCCATCAATGCTATAGACTGATATGGAATCCCAAGTTCTCATTCCATCCCTAGAGCTTCAAAAACTCCATTCCCCATCCAATGGGTTAGAATAGGTTGTCACGTCACTAATATGAAATGATGATGCTCATTATCTATCCCTCACCACCCCTTCAAAGGTTCAAAAAATCATCACGTTAGCAGTTGGGTTGAATATAGTTGATCCACCATCTGAATGTCAAAATATTGACTCCTCCCCTAACTCTGAGAATATTTTTTCATCACCTACTTCCCCTAAGAACAAGGTAGTTATGGGATAGGAAAAGAAAGAGGATGTGGAAGAGTAGGAAGACCACATATATTCCCCTATAGCATTTGAGGAAGGTGTCTCTACCACCATTTATAAACTGAAAAAATTAAATCTAGGTACAGAAGAATATCCATGACCCACTTCGATCAATGTGAACATGTGATCCGAATAAAAATAGGCATACACAACACTCCTGAAGTAACATCCGGACTTTTTCATGTAATTATAAAGAGATTTCATTACTTGATCTTGAGGTGGTCACACGTCACTTGGACTTGCCGGAAGACCACTGGGGATACAAATAGGTAACCATAAAGATACACCCAACTCATGGCTATAAAATTAAGGCTAAAATGGACAATCATATCAAGGAAAACTTCATCTGAGAAGTTTATTATCTAAATTTATTATCGAACATAGTCCATGTAAATAGGGAGAATGGGAAAATTAGCATCTGCATCGACTTCAGGGATCTCAATAGTAACTATATGAAAGAGAACTTCTTGGTTCCGATCACAGATCTATTTATGGATGAAATAGATGGTTATCAAGAACTCTCCTTCATTGATGGATATTCAAGGTACAATAAAATTTTATGGCCCTAGAATATAAAGAATCCACCACCTTTAGGGCCGCTAGGGAGTATTATGCTTCCTTGTAATGCCTTATAGATTGAAGGATGCTAGATCCACTTACCAACGTGTCATGAATCACATCTTAAAACCCCTTTTGGGGAAGTTTATTGAATACTACATTGATGATTTAGTGGTTAAGTCTTAACATCGTTATGATCACCTAGATTATCGTGAGAACTTCTTAAATAAATGACGATATAAAGCAAGATGATAAACCCCATGAAATGTTATTTTGGGGTAACCATGGGAAAATTTCATGTATTCTTCATATGAAATAATGGAATAAAATCTTATTCCAATAAGAGAAATATTTTCCTCACTATTTCACCACATCAAAACCTAAAGGATTTTAGTGGTTTATAGGGACACCTTTGCAACGTTAGGAACTTCATATCCAACCTCTCTGGAAACTATTTTCCCTTTACTAGGTTGATGAAGAAGGGGTTCACATATCCGTGGACTAGAAACTTTCAGGAATCATTAAAAAGTCTCAATAAAAATATTTTTATTCAATAAGGTCTAATTCTACCCATTGAAAGGAATATTATTATATTTTATGTGAAATACCTAGAGGGATCTCTAGGTTATTTCCTCATGCCAAAAAATGAAGGTGGAAATGAAATCAGACATTATTATCTCATTTGAAAAATACTAGGCATTGAGAATCATTATTCAGATATCGAGAAGTGATTCCTGGAATTAATCTTCATAGTTCATAAATTGAGGCTCTACCTGCAGCACCATGTGGTCCATTTGGTCTCCCAAAATATCCTACTCAAATATATTATTTGCCTTCCTTTATTGATAATATGTTTGTCATAGTGGTAGATTATTCTGCAACAGTTCAACATACAGTTCATGCCTTAGAAAGTGGTGAAAGGATTGTCCATGGTAGGTTTTCTCATAGAACACCCATCAACAAAAACAACATCATTAGATACTGAGTTACTAGATTAAGAAATATTTTTTATCCAATCCAGCTCATAGATATGGGAAATTTATTTTGAAGAAGAACCAAAATTATAACAGGTAATATAATGGAATACCCCAATTTCAATAATTTCATGATTATAGTTGTTTTTAACACTCCAACAATTGAATAATTTCCTTAATCTTTTATATTGTTATAAGGTTTTACAAACAATGAGGTAAAATATCAAGACCTCATTATAGGCCTAAAACTGGAACATCAAATATAATTGGACTTCCTAGAGGTGAAAGGTGGTTAGATTTGGTAATAAAACTGTTCAACATGAATTATTCCTTTAGAAAAGAAGAGATAATACCCCTATTTTAATATTCTTGAGGGATAATGGAAAAATTATCCTTGTACACAACATTGACTCACATCCCATGATTATATAATGAACAGTAATATGCATTGGAAAATGCTTCTACGGAATTGAAATATCCAAACTGAGATGAAAGTGTCATCATCATTGCACACTAATAAATTGTGTCACCTTTTTCCCATGTCACCATAGAAGAGATCAATGAGGTAAATCTTGTTCCTAAACAAGATGGTCCCATGACTTGTTGAATGACACCCATTGTGCACTACCTTCAAAAAATGGTGATCTCATCATAAAAATATACAAAAGAGAAGAATAAATGATGAGTGACCAACATCACTCATTATGATGGACCAAATCATAAAAAAATCATTTTTAAATGAGGGTTTGATGGATTCCTCCTTAAATGCATTGAAGGAGAAGAGGCCATTATTGTCATGAATGAAGTACATGAAGGGAACTATAGTTCTCACCAATTAGGGTGTCAACTCTCTAATCAAATATGAAGGCTTGGATACTTATAGCCTTCAATGAAGAAATAATACACAAAATTCACTAGGAAATGTGATTCCTTCCAAGTGAATGAGAACTTCATCTATCGACCCCTGGAGTCTCAACTTACATCCAAAAACACTTTTCCATTTTCTGTAAGGGGAATGGGTGTTGTAGGGTCATATCTTCCAGATATGGCCAAGAAATTTAAATACATCCAAGATGCTGCCAACTTCTTCTCAAAATGGGCTATGGAAACTCCCCAAAACGAAGCCAGCTCTAAAATTTTTTTCATCTACATGAAAGCTAATATAATTACAAGATTTTGTGTCCCTCATACAATACTGACAGAAAACGGTACCAATTTCTATTCTTCTAAGTTAGAAAAATTGTATCAGGAGTATAATATCAAATCCAACCACTTATCCCACTATAATGAAGTGGGTAATGGATAAATACATTCCTTTATTAAGAACCTATCAAACATACACCAGAATATGGTGGATAAAGATAAAAATTCTTTACCTAAAAAACTCATACATGCCTTATGGGACTAAGAAACTACCACCCATATCACCACACAGTAAACCCCATATTCACTTATATATACAATTTAATCAATCCTCCACATATAGGTCCAATTTTTTATCACTCTACATTCCCATCTACGATCTGATATCCCTAGATGATAAATCATTGAAATATATGGATTAATTGGAATGAATCAATGAGAAAAAATTTCATACCATGCATCACTTTGAGGTCCATAAAAATTTGATAGTGTGGGATTACATCAAGAATATATTACTCTATTTGTTATTCTGATGAGAACTGGTAATGGCCCTTAGGAATCCAATGATACCATGGAAGAAGCCTCCAACTATTGAGCCAAAGTGAGAGGGACCTTATTCCATACACCAGGTTTACTCTAACAAAGCTTATTCTTAGATCTTGATGGACTAAGATATCATTATGACCCCTACCAATGAATTAATTCTCAAAAATTACTTTGTGTGAAAAAATAAAGATACATCTCATATTTACGATGTTAAAATGCATAGTTAGTCTCTGTTGCATGAGTTTAAAAAGCATGAAATTCCATCCCCATTACAAGATGATAAACTACATGAAATCATATGTCCATGTTGTATTCCATTAAACTGCATAGCCTCATGGTCCAGTATGTACAACTATAAAAGGAACACCATATAGTCCTAGTCATATGACCCAAAACTACAAGACATTGTAGATCATGGTATAATAATTTAAACTACATATCCTAACATCCTATTCACAAAATATTATACTATATGACATCATCCTTTCCACACAATGTAAAATTACATGGTTCACATCCTTTTTGAAAAATGTAAATTTATGTAACATTTCAATCTATACTGGAGATGATCAAAATATTTGGTGATGGTATCCAACCACACAGTTTCAAGAACTATGTGTTACTTTATTCATGCTATCAGAGGATGCATAGTGATACCTAGATCTCCAATCCTATGTCCAACCACAAAACAAATATCCCATCCTTATGTACGGGACATAAATTTACTTTAATCCTTTTTTATAACTAAATATGGCATGACTCTCACTCTAATGAAATATATAGAGACACCAAGATCTTACATCCTAGTATATCCACCACAAATTCCAAATGCCCCTATACTTAATTTATATCACCTTTTTCTGGTGCAAGAAATAATTTCCAATCCTTTTTTCTCACACTAATCATAGATCATGTGTGATTATGAGTTTTAGTAAAGGATTTCCCACATTTTCAAGGTGTATCAATTCATAATGGTCTTACTATGGTCTTAGTTGGAAGACATTAAAGGCACACAAGAAGTCTTTACTACATGAATTAAGACTGCATGCTTCCTAAAGGACTACACGTGGCTTGATTCTAGCCATCATTGGATATAAAGTGACATCTAGACCTCCATTACTGGGCCTAATCACAATATTCCATTTTCATATCGAGTCACCTTAGTCCTTGCTTCATGAAGTTAAACTACTTGGATGAGTTCCTCACCACATGAAATTAAAGTCCATGGTTCTTAAAGAACTATGTGTAGATTTATTCTCATTCTAATGATATATGTATTGTTGAAAATACCTCTTGCAGTAGTCCTAGAAATGGGGAAAATAAAAATTCCCCCACACCTATATTCAAATAAATATCTTTGTAGAATATCATAATTTGGGATTCCCTCATTCTGGGGTCAGTCAAGGAAAAACAATTCCCCACCAAAATTTGAGTCAGATCTATGAAAGAGAATCAATGATTTAGGGATATTTTCTATCTAAATTATTAATTTATTCTCATAAATATTCCTTCCACACATCATACTCCTAATCTTAGACAATGTAAGATCTTCATAATCTTTCTACAACTACCAGAAATAGAATTTATGATACCTGAGGACACCTTTCTATGACTATATAGTTGCACACTCTAGTTGAACTTACATAAATAAACCACCTAAAAGGGAATTCTAGCCAGAGGATTATATGGTTTTACTAAGAAATAATACCCCCAGTTATCTTTACATAAAGTCTCCCAAAAAAAATTTTCAACCAGTGACAAAACCCTCCCCACTAGAAGCTTCTTCCCTCTTCATAATCTCTGAAGAAATAATGTTATAACCCTATATTTGATGATGGTACATGATCATCCCTTTCATGCTTTCCAAGGTTATATATCTTGATTCAAGAACCCGAAATATCTTAATTTATAAATCCCACCCTCATGTCCAATGTATTGAAAAACAATATCAGTCTGGTAGACCACATATTGCCCATCATTTTTGTTGCACTATGGTCCTAGATTTATGAACAAAAACTATATGCACCATATAATCCTCATTTAATGATGTTAAAATTTAAAATAATTATTGATAGCAAGAATTTAATTTTCATGGTTCTCCAGAAAAATATATGGATTGATTATCATTCAAATAGGATATATAATGAGGCTCAAACCCTGTGATTTATCCCCAAACTCAATAAAATAACCCTGATCTTTTACTATATTTGGGTTGGAACTATGTAGGAAACATTTTCCCCAATTATTGGGTAATTTTTACTAGGAATGATCCTTCTATATTCAAGAACATTCCTTCTACAACAAAACTCTATGTATGGGGAAATCTAAGTCTCCATAAACTTCCTTCAGTCATCGGTAATATAATTTTAGTATCCAGAGGACACTTTTGTATGAATATGTAGTAACAGACCCCAGGTTTCTTTGTATAATTCTTCCACAAAACAAGTTCATGTAAGATATAAGATCAAACTGTTTGACTATTCAATAATACACCTTAATTTTATTTTCATAATGTCAACCATTGGCACATTGTTTCTCATGAAATACACCTTCTATCTCCATAAGACCCTTACTCTATATCAGTCTTCAAATATATAAACCCCATATTACATTAGACAACCTTCCCTATTCATTCTTGAAAATGGTGTCACATTATCGAATAGATTACCATGAAAGGGAGAATCTATAATCATTCAATTAGAGCTAAATGATCTTAAACTGAAGACCCCATGTCATTTTTTTATGATAATAAATTTTATTTCATAACATCCTTGACCAAAGTTGTTAAACTATAGAGAATTTTCCTTAGATCAAGATGTTAAACATCATGGTACATGTCTTGGTTACATTAAATTAAATATCCCAATGATTAAACCCTTTTTAGGGAGGGGTTTTCCCCTAATTTCGATCATTTAATAGAATATAACCTCCTTCACACAAGAAAATTCCATGTTTGAGGGGTTTCCCATTAGTGGATGATTCTAATATATATTATCATTTAATCCTTTGACACATTCCATTGGAAACCCGACCATCATAGTCATGAGAAATGAATATCTTCAAAAACATCCAATCTATTGGTAATAGAATGTCAAAATTCATGAGGATACCACTATTAGACTATTATGTAATAAACTCTAATTGGATTTTCATTCAATTGCCCCCAAAAATGGTTTGTCAGCTATAGGCACATTTTTTCTCAGAAGATAACTCCTCAATTACCATAATCCCTGAAAATATTATGCTCAAAACTGCTTCTCGAACATGGTCCAACTCCATTCTTCGCATTTTTTTTCACATCTTGTTTAATATCCTGGAATCCAAAAATCATGAATAAAAAATCCCCTTATGTTATCATAATAACGTCAGAACATTCTTGGATAACATTTTTCATTTATGAAATCACTCCCAAACTCATGGTCTAATCTATTTGACCTAAAACACCATTTGTATTATTCCAGTTTTTAAGACATTAAACAACCCCAATAATGAGACACAATACTTTCTAGGTTGAAATCCTGCAAAGGTAACCCTGGGTAAATGTAGAGTCTTATCCCACTAGACCTATTCTTTTAATGTTTTAGAAAGGAGTCAAGTAATTAAAATATTAGTGAAACAAGGATTTTTAGGCTGAAAACCCACAACGGGAAGCCTAAAAAAATATGATTCTTATCCACGAAGTATTATTCATATCAATCTTAGGAAAACAAATTATGGAAATGACAAAAATGGATAAAAATGTCATAGGGATTTCTATAGGACCATAGAAACAATCAAAGTATGTTCTCTAGGTTCATAGAACCCAAAATAAATTAGAGCACTTCTTTACCACTATCATTGCAATTATAAACATTAAGATAAACATAAGAATGAAAGAATAGTTGATTGGAAACAAGAATCGATTTAATTTATTTTCTAAAATGCATAAGAACTTACACTTTCTAGATTCTCTCTTCCAAATTTTATAGGTGTTCCTTGATATAGGCTTTGAGATATTGAAATATTGATTAATCATTTTATGCATCATTCTGGACCCCAACAATTTATGTGGAAATGACATATTCAGTGTGAAGAAGCTTCCCTATTTCCGTAGCCATAGAATACTCACCTTGTGCCATGACCATCTTTAATAATGGTATGTTTAGATCATATATTTCTATATGGAATTTATTTCTTCTTGAATAAATATTACATTGAGATATTTATTTTCTAAATTATTTTGATGCCCCTCCACCTCATGGGCATGATTCTACTCCGCTTGGCAGCTAGTAGCCCTGAGATCTTTAAATTGTCCTACTAATAGTTCCTCAATATGTTGTAAACTTTTCTCCTCTTCCCTTTGTAGAATTTTTTACTTATCATCAGGGTGTATCATGTGGTAATAAATCCCATCATGACATAAGATGGAAAACATAGTTGGTAAGTCAGAAAATTCATGATGGTAGGTCTTCATGAGGCATCCCCAAGATTATATTCTAGTGGTATCTCCAAATGATACGGTGTGTAGTACAAAGAGAATATTGTATCACCATGTCCGACTCAGAGCCACTCTAGAAGGGAGAGATGTAATATGGGATTATTGTACTCAATTAGTCTCCTAATTTTTCACCCTCTATAGAAGAATGGTTTTTCTTACTAGTGTTGATAAACTAACACAAAATCTCCCACCTCATGCTCGACCATTAAATTCCATGTAACTTGATAGTTTGTGACACCACTCATTAACATCTGGGGGATAAAATAAAGTGAAGGAATTGGTGGAATGAAAAAATTTAATAATACTCACCCATTTTTTTGGATCAACTTTTCAGATTAATTCCTCCCCAATACTCTCTCCCTCATTATTTTGGTTAAGAACCTCCTGAGAAGGAATGTACCCAAGAGTTTTTTCAGAAACCGAGATCAAGGGATATTCAAAATCTAACAATTTGGGGTTCTTTCATGTCAATCCCTCTAAAACCGGAGTAGGATGGGCTTGGATTACATGATCATGAATTTCATTGGCAATGTTATATAAAGAAAAATCTGTAGAAGATGAGCTCTGATGTAAGACGTCAAATGAAAAGAAGATGATTGTGTTTGAAAAACTCAAGAAGGAGAAAACTCACATTTATAAAATAACCTAATTAACTCCTATAACTCCTCCAAATAGGTGGGAATATTCATTTTTTTAACCTATTCACAAGATTTTTTACTTCATTAAAAGTTTTATTAAGTATCACAACATCTTCATAAGTAAGGGTATCTAAGACGCATTGCCTTGGATAAAAATTGGCTCCACCATTGATTCTGTCTACCGACTTCTTAGTTGTCACAACATCTTTGACCCACATAGGGACAATATCATCACTGACACCTTCATCATATCATAAGGGATCTTTATCAACCCCTTCTAGAGTATAGATAGGGCTAGTGGTTGCGGTCTTAGGGTTTTCCAGTGTATGTGGCAGATCTGAAATATCATAAGGAAAAAATCCAATAACTAACACATGAAAGGTTATGCTATATATTTTTCATTACCATTACCCTCTCCCATATATACTATAATGGGGGTATACATGACTGAATCTTCTTTCACTTCTTATATCAAGGGGATGGAATCATTATAATGAGTTTTTTCCTCCTCTGGGGTGTCCCCCTAAATCCTTAAAAGATCAGTGGAGGACCCCTTAAGGGAAGAAAGCATTGAAATACATTAAAATGTTGGTATGGTCAAAAAATTATTCCATGTTTGTTTCAAGATTGGAATGATTGTGAAAATAATTACTAAAACATATATGTCAGATAAACTTCTCCACCCTCTTTAATTTATTCTCTAAAAAAGGGGAGGGTCACATGATGGTCCCCTCAGTAACCGTCACTAGAGGTGGTGGTTCCTAATACCGTCCTGATATTTCCTCCACCATCTTCCTTTGACATAGGTATATATGTGGGGCCTCAATATAATCATCCAATTCTCTGATATGGGTTCCCATGTTCCCATATTACGGTTACTCAAGCAACTTTTCTACTGGTTATTCTTATTCTACTCCAAACTACAAGATAGATCCCCTCAAAATTAATGATTCTAGATGAAGGATCAAAAAGAAAAGGGAGAAGAGAAAGATACCTCACTAGGGTAAACATCATCATCTCATTCCTCTTCATAGTGACTATTTACCCACTCAATAGTAGCTAGATCCAACATTTTGGAAACTCACTTTATGGTTGGGATTCGATCATCAGTTTCATATATCAATGTTTCATGGTCCTGAACATATTTTCCCACATCGACAAAATTATTTTCATGGTGAATTTCAAAGGGTTATAGGATATCCCCCATCTCTGAGATGTGTACAACATCCTTGATAAATACCCAGATGTCTCTAATTTTTGGATTTTTGTCCTTCCAAACTTGGATCACCAGGGTTTGCACATAATTTGGTGTTATGGTTGATGGATGTGGGGAAGACCCATCATATTTTAACATTGAAGCCTATTTAAGACTATATTCTCTTATATAGGACTAGGTGACTGGAAGACAAGTCTCCTCCAAATGATGACAACTAGACCACCTTGTCCTGGAAGATGTGATTTTGTCAACACTTTCCTACTTTGTAGCTCTTTCTTGAGATCATTTTGATGGATTTAAAGCTTTAAAATCATCACCTTAATACTTTATATTCCTTATAATTTTTCATAACCATTGGTTTTCGTAGTTACGTCTCAAGGAACGCCTTTTTTTAATTCCCCTTGGGGGTATGAATAAATCCATGCCTCGTCATTTTCAGATTATAGTATGATAGATGCACCTGATGGAGGCAGATTCATTGAAATCTGGCATACCTCCAAGTCCATGTGGATCCAAAATTTTTAGGCCACCATCGGGTTTTTCTCAAGTTTAATTTGAATGGGGGAAAGAGAGTTGACTATTGTAGACACATGAACAGGTAAATCGATATGTGGAATATTCCTCACATATGATCTCTTTGTCAATACGGGCTAGTAGTACGCTATCTCAGAATGCAATCAGGTATAAACACAAATCACTGTTATCTTTTACATTATCAATAATATTAAAAGTAGGAAGATCACCATATGGAAATAATTTTAACTCTCTAGATATGATTAAAATCCTAAGTACTTCATCATGTGTCAAGGATAGAGGATGAATTCTGAAAATATCCAGAAAGAATGGGAGAAACTAGACTTTAGGGACCTAAACCCCACTTATCATGGTGTTAGAACCGAAGTGTGCAACAATCCATCCCCACAATACATGAAATGGCCCTAAAATTATTTATGGGTATTTAATTTTGTACACATACAGTAAATATTAGTAGATCTTCACTAGGAATAGGGCTTCTTATCCAATGTGGCTCCCTTATGTTATTATTTCTATCATAAAAAAGGCTAGGCCCACTAGGTCAAATACCCTGATGGGGGGTGGGTGAATCAGGGTATGACAGATTAAAATTTCTTGACATTCTAATCTTTTTAGGTTTTTAAACAAAGCTCTCTTCTCTATTATTCCCATTGTGAAGTACGAACTGAATTTAAATAATGGATGAGACACATCAATTTTTACTTGGATCACCCTCACTGGGCTATGTGCAAGGAGCATACAATAGTGGTGTACTGATGAACAAAATTTACTAAGGGTCACTACCAATAATGAGTACAATGTATGGGATAGATCTTCTATACCCATTCTCACTACCTTTACATGGTTTAGGGTATACTCTCTTCATTCCCAAGTGTTACTCCCTATACGTATTTCTCCATCTCACTACTAGTGGAAAGGGTCATTGTCTCCCTCTTCCTTCACTCATTAATCTTGGAAAGGAATCCACTCACAGTTTATAGACATGTAGGTCAAAAACAGTTTAGAGAAATGTAGTTCCATTAATTTTCATGAATTCATGCATCCTCAACTTTTGGTAGATGCTCTCTTGAAGTTCCTTTTTCACCCATAGATGATTTACACCTTTTCACATACTGTTAAGTTAGTGGAAATTTCTTTCGTAGTCTAAGTTGAAGATTTTTCAAGTTTCCTTGAATTTTCCACAAACCACCTGCCTTTTTCTCATACTCTATACCGGGAATGCTACATGGACCGCCTGCTCCATGTACTATCTACAATTAGACATACCGATTTTCCATCACAGAATTATTCTCCCATGAACTACCTCCGTCTTCACTATTTGATACCACATCCACATACTGACTCTGTGATCCTCCTCTATGAACTGCTTCTGCGAACCACACGCTTCCAAGAATCACCCTTTGTCAGCAAACTGTTCTCTGTTCGTGGACTACCTTCACTTCTGCATACCGAAGATCCCCTTCTCATACCACATTCTTCTTCCTTGTAAATTATTCCATTTTTTCCTACAAAACCTTGATAAGACCTTTCATAGAATTTATTACATGGAAAAATTCACCCTTTTTAGAATTACTTCCCACAAACCACTTCAGCCTTCATGAAATTATCCCTCAAGATCTTCCTTAGGACTTCACTGAATTCTTGGAGAAATGTGATCTTCTCTAATGATATTATCTATAACTGAAATTGGTGAAATTAAAACACCTTATATAGGAAAATATATCCACTTAATCCACTAAATCATGAATTAGAAAATCTTTGATTCAATACACCCATCACCATATAACACTTCTCTCACCCTGAACTACACTCAGTCCCCAAACCATTTTTCCACCGTAGACCACGTACTTCCTTTGGCCCTACACAGCACCATTCTCTTCCGACATCCCAAGAAATGTCACTCCTTCTACATACCGCAGGTAATTCACACCCAAACCATCACCACAAATCATTTTCAGTTCCATTAACCACTCTCGTATAATGTTAACACTTCCTAGTACGCCACCATGAACTATTTTTGGACATGGTATTCAGACCATGTTCTAAGGTATGTGGTTCCCTTATTTTACTGATTTTATTCATAGTTCTTCACATCATTCACTCTTATAATGAAAACCTTCCTTTTATAAACACAATCACATCCCAAACATACCAAGAGGAAACTTTGAGGGATTTTTTCCATACAATATCCCCATTTGGGTATGTTGAAAACACTTTCTTAATAATTCTTTTCATTTTGATACATCATTAAGGATTCATTCATCATCCACCAGAATTCTCTTAAAGCAATTACGATGCTGATCAAAGATTTACTCAACATATACTATAAGCCCAAATGGGACATGCTCAACCTGAGAAACAATAGTACAATGAAATTTTTATCAGTGGATCGCTTCATTCCTGATACAACTCTTTAAACCAATCATCTGCTTTCATCATGAACCTCAACTATCGTATTAGGTAATATTTCATTGATCATCTCTGTCTTCTAAAGATTTAATAATACCCATATGTTACAGCTCCCCCAAATATCTTTATCTTAGCTTCAACTCCATCTTCCCCTATCTCGATGTTTGACTGAACAACTTCTCCCCATATCTTTTATCCCTATAGAATATTCACACTTTCTCCACCATTGTCAACTAACCCAAAAGACACTTCATGGTTGTCGGCAACAGGGTAAAGAATACATATCAATACATTAGGAAAAAACACACCATACATCAAGGAGAGGGGGTCCCACATACACACTTTTTCAAGTGTGGGGTGTCGACTAGACTCCTAGTTTTAGTCGATTCCTTTCAAATGCTTCTTTTGATAAGGTCTTCGTAAGAATATCTACTACTTGTTGTTTTGTTGGAACATACTCCAACTTCACAAGATCATGCTCTACCTTATCCTTTATAAAATGATATTTGATTTCAAATTTTATTGTTCTTGAGTGATGAAATATATCTTTTCTCAAATTTAGAGCACTTGAATTATCACAATAGATTCTGATCGGAGACTTCACTTCAACTCTTATATCATCAAGCTGCTGCTTTAACCACAGTAATTATGTGCACGCTTGACTATATGAAATGTAATCAGCTTCTACAGTTATTAATGAAATGCAATATTATTTTTTCACAACTAAGAAATAAAAAATCCACCGAGATAGAAAGCACCTTTTGACACTACTTTCCTATCATCTTCTGATCCGACTCAATCTGCATCTCTATATACCAATAACTCTGGATGATATTTATCATTATACATTAAACCAAAATACTTTTGTCCCTTGATATGAATAATTATTCTTTTCACTGTAATAATGTGTCTCTACTTGGGATTTCATTGATATCTTGTTGCTTATCTTGTGTAAAATACAATATTAGGCTTTTTTGCAGTCAGGTACAACATAATTCCAATGTTTTTCCTATATTCTGTGATATAAACTTCCTTTCCTTCATCATCCCATGATAGTTTCAACCAGGTAGCAACCAGAGTCTTCATATATTTAGAATTATCCATTCAGAATCCTCTCAAAAATTCTTTAGCATATTTAGATTGATAAATAAATGTTACATTATTTCCTTGGGTTACCTATAAACCAAGGAAAAACATCAGTTCACCAATCATTGAAATTTAAAACTCACTTTTCATGAATTCATAAAACTATATGCATTTTTGGTTAATCTACTCCACCAAAGATTATTTAATCTACATAAACAATCACTATCATCCTTTGATTACTTTAATTGTTTAAATATAGATTGTAATCAACTGAACCATGTTGGAAACCAGGATTCTTCAAAAACTGGTCAAGCCTTGTATATCGTGCTCTTGGTGCTTGCTCCAAACCATATAAAGCTTTCTTCTACTGAAAAAGCCTATTCTCATATTCATGAATGAGAAAACCATATGGATACTCATTGTAAACTTCTTATTCTATTACTCCATTAAGAAATGTTTACATGACGTCTATTTGGAAGTCCTTGAATGTTCTTTGCACTACTATAGCCAAGAATAATATGATTGTCTCTAGCCTCACAATAGGTGAAAATGTTTCATCAGCGTCTATACCCTCTATCTAGGAGTACCCTTTTCACAAAAGTCATTCTTTTTTTATAATAAAAACACTATATTAATTCATTTTGTCATGGAATACCCATTTCATCCCTATGACATTCTTATCTTCTAGTCTCAAAACGATCTCCCATGATTGATTATTTTCAATTTGTTCAAGATCTTAATTAATATCTTGAACCTGAATCTCATCTTTGGATACTTCATCAAAACATTTAGGTTTAACCTATAATAAATATGATGCTTGTTGTATAGTATTTATTCTCCTTGTATACACTGGTGTTATCTGATCACCAATTATGTTTTGAATATCTATATCATCTATTCTTGATGGTGTCCATGAAAACACAAATTGATTATCATCGTTCTCATCATCTAAGTCTTCTTTTGAATCAATCTCTAGAACTAAAGCATCTCCTGATCTTATTATCTCTTCATCACTATCCTCCTTAGACTAATCATTGATTTGATGGGGATTATGAGCATTCTACACTATGGTTGCATCCTGTCTTTCAACAATCTTTCCTAACCTCTTATTGAAGAATTTGTATAATTTTATTTTATTTGAGTATCCAAGAAATATCCCTTCATCTCCATGGGATTAAAACTACCAATGTTTCTCCTTATTGAGAATGAAACAATTACTTATAAAGACTCAAAATTAATTTAATGATAGATTCATTCCATATCATAGATCATATAGAGTCTTTTATTATTTTTTATATATTAATGCTCTATTTGAAGTGTATACTTCTGTCATCGAAACTTCTTTCCAAAACTTGTTTGGAATGTCTTTCTCAGTGGGCATTGTTTTATCCATGTTGTTGACAATCTGATATCTTTTCTCAATAAATCCATTCTTCTATGGAGTTCATACCACTAAAACATGTTGTTCTATCCCATGTTTCAGAAGATAATTCTTTACTGGGATGTATGTGAACTCTGTTCCATTATCTATTCAATCATCCAGATTTTTTGACCAAGCATCTGTTCATATTCCAGTTGATATCTTGTAATAAATCTGAACACTTCATATTTGTGGATGATTATTGAAACCCATTCCATTCTTCTATAATCATCTACAAATAGAGCACAATATCTCCTCCAATAAATATCCCTTAGTGAAATTTTCCCAAAGACATCAATATTCACCAACTCAAGAAATCATGTTGACTTTTTCTCCATAGGATTATATGTATCTCAAATGATATTCCCTTATTGTAATGAATTACATGTATGAGCAAGATCATGTGATATTCTAGGGATATTTTGAGTAGTATCATATTTCATCAGATCTTCCAATGATGTTTGGATTATATGGCCAAAACTCTTATGTAATAACTTGTTTTCTTCATCCTTGTATAGAGATCACATTTCTTATTCTCTACTCACAAGGAGGAGATTCACTTTTGTATGGTTTCCATGTAACATAACATCACCATCCTTTTTCTTGATGATACAAAATTTATTTTCAAAACTATTTTCATGCCCTGAGTCTCACAATTGAGTGGCACAAAGCAAGTTGTCACTGATCCCTTCAACAACCAAGACATCTTCTCGTCTCATTTATTTTTCTACAAACATGGATTTTCCTAAATTAATAATTTATAGGACGTCATCATTACCAAATATTTTGATACCATCTTTATCTACCTGATTTCAGTCACTAGATCTTTATTTCCCATCATATGGGAAGTTCATCAACTATCAATGATTCATATCCCAATGTGATATGATGCCTTGAATGCAATTTCCACAACCAAATCCTACTCTTTCCTTTTCTTTTCGACCCTAGTCTTTGAATTCATACCTGACATAGAATGATAATATTTATCTCCCCCAGTATATGATAGACCATGTTTAACTTATAAATTGTAAAATCGATTTTTAATTTTCATCCCTCCTGATGATGCATTTAGAAACTTGTTATGAAAAAATTTAGTCTTCCTCAGCACATTCCTCTGTATTATTGATGTGTAATATCTTTCAATATGTCTGACTCTTTTACAACTAAAACAAATACCATCAAATGATGACCTAGAATATTGAGATCTGTACGACCACCTCTGTTGGTCTAATTCCGTTTGGTACCTCTTTTATATGGAACATACATTTTGAGAGTGTCAAATCATACCACAACAATAAAATATTATATGAGGTAAATTCCTATGTGGCAATGATGCACCACTATTTGAACCTTGGGTTCTCTGAATCATCTGAATCTGATTTGTACCCAAATCAATATTCAATTTTGGAGTGGGTTCTTTTGGTCTAACTTGAACTATATCTGAATTCTATTTAAGATCAAGCCCCATAATAGTCTTATCATTCTAAGTTAATTTTTTCTTCTGTTCTGCTGGACCACTCTTCTCAAATTTCATCTTTTCTATTTCATGTATGATCTTCTTTCCCGATATTGAATTGTGAGTTAATATTTTCTCCTAATATTTAACTATTTTTCGTAGACTGATGACTTCCTCTTCTAGTTTATTGATACATTTGACTTGATATTTTCCAGTTTCAGTCAAACTATCTATTTCTATTTTCTATTATTCAATTTTAAGTTCATTATCAACCACCTTTTTTTGAATTTATGGCATTGAAGACGGTAGTTTTTTAATTTCTATATTCAACTTAGAATTCTCTTCTTCTTGCTATTATATATATATATTGGCATCACAAACAACTTTGTCATCTTTATTTATTTTGGATCTCAAAATATCTATCTCTTTAAGTGAAGATTCAAATTCATCCTAAAGATCAAACCTTCCTTCAATTTCTCCTTCTCAATTATCACTTTATTCTCTTGTTAAATAATTTCATACAACTGTCACCAAAGCATATACTTTATGATCCTTACAGTCATCCCACTCTTATGCCTCATATTTTTCTAAACTTTCAACATCTTTTGAAATTAGATTCATATTTTTGAATAACATTATCTTAGTACTATTACTACCTTTCATATTTTATGAATACTTATTTTGGGGAATTTCATCATTGTCTTCTTTGTCATCATCAAACTTCTTAGGAAAATATACTGCAAAATTCCCAATCTTTACACATAGACAGCATGAAAATGGAAGTTTATCTTTGAACTTTCCTTTTCCCATTTGCAGATTTGAGGAGAGAAATAACATGACATCATCCAAAGCTTCCTCCCCAAGATTATCTTCAATAGAGAAATTCTTCGTGGCCTTGAATTACACTTATTTAGAATTACCATTTTCCACTTCATCATTATCATTGTCTCTCATTTCTTATGCTATAAGGGTACCATGTAGATTATCTAGTGTCATATCTTTTGGGTCTTTGTCTTTCAACACTAAAACTTTCAGATTGAACCACTGTGTAAGATTACTCAAGATATGTTTCATAATATTTACATCTTCAATTACTTCTCTAAGACCCTGAATGTCTTCAACAATAACATTTACCTTGTCAAATAATGCATCAACAATCTCATTGGGATTCATTATCAGATCATCATACTTATTCCATAGAACCTATAACTTTGCTTCTCAAACTTATGTGTCACCCTGATAAATGTAAAATAATTTCCCACGTATCATGTGATTTTTTATAGGACATCACCTTCCTATAAATTTCATTTGATATGGATACCCTTAAACCATTGACCCCTTTACACTCAACATCTAATTACCTTCCTTAAGCTTACAATAAATCACTACTATTAATGTTAGCTGATATTCCATGTATAACTTATATGATGAAATCCATTCCCAATTATTGAAGTAGTGCCCCATCTGATTCATCCATAGATGAAAATTATTTTTTTCAAAGATTGGAATTCTATTATGATTGACCACCTTCATTTATTCTACTGGGAACGAACCATTGAATTTCAAACTTTCCCTATGATACCAATTGTTAGTTCCACTATGTCAAATACCATGAGAAGGGGGGGTGATTCAAGGTATGTCAGATTAAAATCTCTTCCCCTTTAGATCTTGTTTCATCATTAAACAACACTCTCTTCTCTCTTGTTCCTATTGCGAAGTGCAAAAAGAATTTAAATCATGCACAAGCCACATAAATTTACACTTGGTTCAACCTCACTAGGCTACATACAAGAAGCATACAATAGTGATGTGCTGATGTACCAAATTCACTAAGGCTCACTGCCAATAATGACTACAATGTTCGAGCTAGATCTTCTATAGCCAGGCTCCATGCCTTTACAAGGTTTAGGGTATCGTCACTAAATTCCCAAGGGAACTCCCTATGCCTCTTTTTTCAGCTGACTACTGTTGTAAAGGGTAACCATCTTCCTCTTCCATAACTTACTACTCTTGTAAAGTAATTCACTCACAATTTATAAACATATAAGTCAAACACAGTTTATAGACTTGTAGGTCGCTTCATTTGAATGAATTCCTCCATTCTCAACTATTGGTAGAGTCTCTGTTGAAGTTTTTTTTTCACACATAGATTAATTACACATTTCCTAAAACTATAAGGTTAGAATAAATTGATTTTGAAAACTTATTTGATGTTTTAGAAATATTCCTCGAGTGTTCCGTGAACCACCTACCTTGTCCACGTACTGTGTACCATGAATGGTACTCGGACCGCCTACTCAACATAATATCATCAATTCTATATACCAATTCTCTTATGTGGAATTCCTCTCCCACATACTACCTCTACCTTCCCTATAATGTACCACCTCCACATACCGACTCCACAAACCTTCTCTGTGAACAACCTACTTCCATGAATCACCCTCTGTCAGTGAACTGTTCTTTGTTCACGGACTACCTTCGCTTCCACATAATGGGGCCCCCTTCACATACTACATTCTTCTTCCACCTATTTTATTCCTTTTAGACCTACAAATCGCCACACAAACCATTCACAGAATTTCTTCTACAAATAACTTCACCCTTTGCAGAATTACTTCCCTCAAACCACTTTAGCCTTCACAAAATTCTCCCTCGCAAACTTCCTTCAGACATCAATGAATTCCCAGAGGAAAGTGATGTTCTCTAATGGTATTAACTCTCACTAAAATCATTTAGATTAATTCACCTTTTGTAGGAAAATATATCCATTTAATCTTCAATATCATGATTTAACAAATCTTTGATTTGGTACACCCATCTCTGCATACCACTTATCTCACTACGAACCGCACTCATTCCGCAAACCATTTTTACTCTGCGGTCTACATACTTCCATTACTCCTATTCGGTTCCATTATCGTCCAATATAATGAAAACCATCATTCCTTCCTTATAATACTCATCCTTCCCCATAAAACATCACCATGAACCATTTTCCATTCTGTAAACTGATCCCGCATACCATTCCCACTGCCTAGTATGCAGTCACAAACTGTTCCCAAACATGGTATGAGTACCATGTTAATAGGTACATGGTTCCCGTATTTTGCAGATTTTCATTGCAGTTATTCACATCATTCACTCCTATGATGAAAACCTTCATTTTCTGACATCAAACACCCGATTTGGAGGCCCAAAAATTTAGAAGACACTGGAAAATTATGCAACCTTAAAAACATTCTTTTGGAAAACACCATCCATACGCATTCTTAGTCATCTAGATTTGTCAAAAAAACATAATCACACCCAAAAAATTATGAGAGAAGATATTGGGAGATTTTTTCCAAACAAAAAAACTTATATGGTCTCATGTCTCTGTGGGATTTTTGGACTGGTAAAAGCTAGATACATATCCACATCACAGGTAATCTAGTTAAATGGATCCTCATAGAAACCTCATGATTGACCTTGTAACCCTAAAATTTATACATCTGTTGCTTCAATAAAGGATAAACTTTTCCAGGATTTCTCCTATTTTCTATGATGTGGAATCCCATAGGGGGAAAAGAAGTAGGACCTTCCCCTTCTAGTTTGAGGAAAGCCTTCATCCATGCTTCATGATGGATGTCACCCCTTCAAAGAGAGACTTTCTTATTCACCTTCTAATCCACCTTAAAAAGATCATGGGCCAAAACCAGTGTCCTTTTAGCATCATCCAACATTTCCTTTTGCGGGATAAACTCGTCATACATATCCTCTAGAATAGGGGCTCTAGAAATCTTATAGATATCTCATAGGATATTGTTGACTTCACCATGATTTAGTTGAAAATAATTTTTTTAAGGACTCCATCATCTCAGTAGCTCGAGGATAATGTCCACATTATTATAAACATAAGTTTTCTCCACCCAAAGGTTAACATATATACGGACATCTTTCAACTCAGTCTTGAATTATATAAATTTTTTCACACCCAGTATGCTCACATCCATTCATTCCTGAATCCCCCTCTAGAGTGAAAGTCTTGATCCTCCTTATGACATTTTTATTGTCCTATATTAGAACCATGGAAGGTTGAATCATAAAAATTAGGATTCAAATCTTGTGTTTAAGGATTTAGATATAGGTTATAGTGGTTGTGGTGCATGAAACATGTAGTGGGAACTATTACTTATTTGATGTATAAACCCTGAGAGGAGATGTTGGTGATATGACAATTTTTATAATCCATTATCCAAGACTAAGTAACTATAATCAATCAGAATGTGAGAATCTATCAAAAGTACATAATCATATAGAGGTAGATAGTCACTTCACGAATACTCACATTAGTACTGTGTGAAGTGATTCACCAAGTATGGGATATTGGATTCACATATGTCATAGTAATATTTTCTAACATCATTGATAATCACTAGGAAATTTTCCACATCTTGGTCATGATAATTCATCGAGGAATCCATAAAAATCCTTTAAGAATACATCAAGGTTGTTCGTTAAAGTCATGATCTAGATTTTGTAATGTTTATAAACTTTTGAAAAGGATGGTAAATCATTCTTTCCCCTTGACCAGGTGACTCAAATAGGACCCTTGACCAGGTCTCTAATATAGAACAATCAACAAGGACCTTCATGTAGGTCACTCAACTAGGGGCCTTGCAAAGGACCCTAGATGAAGTGACCCAATGTAGACATGTTTCCCAAGTGGTTATACCATTTACATGAGCGAAGAAGTTATTTGAAGTTTAGAAATGATGAATTGCATCACAAGATAAAAATTATATCATCAATGGAGGGAAGAAAGGACCAATGGATGACCCTATTTATAAAGCCCTTGGTCTGCACACCAGACCTGCAGTTTTTACCTTTTTAGGTAACTTGCATGGGTGACTTATGCGACCATCATGATATTTTCCTCCTTAAAACTCAAAAAATAGGCCCTCTTCTTCCAATAAGATCCAATCCGAGGGGTTGACACGATTATTGGTGACAAGGGATGAAAATATTAAATGTAAAATACCTTAAATGGTGAAGAATACCCAAGAAGGATTATGTGTAACCCACTTAAGCTAGCCTTCATGCACCCAACTTGCACTATAAAAGGCTCATGTAGGACCCCTAAATATCTATAAAGAATCATCCACCCCTACATAAGGTACCTATGTAGGGTAAATATGGGGATACTCCCTTCAACCATGGTCCTATATTTTTCTATAAATTGGACCTAGGGATCTTCATTTGAAGATGAGAAAAAATAGAAAAAGCATCCAAACACTAGTCATGAAGTCCCTTCACCCATGTCCTAAAAAATCATTCATGTAGATTTTAAAAACCCAATAGAAGAGGTAATTATGGGGGATAGTGGGTTTAAATTCCATCAGGGTTAGGAAACACAATATATCGACATGGGGAACCCATTTCCCTTAACTAAAAAGAACAATCATCAAGGTCCATCCAAAAACATAGGACCTACATGAGACCCTTTCAGGGACAATAGAGGCAACCCTTACTGCCTAAAGAAAGGCCTCACCAAGGTGTTTTTTACCAGGTTTTCCATCTCCAAAGGCATCAATATCTTGTGCAAGAATGCACCATAGAAAAACACTTCCAATTCCTCCCAAATTAACCTATGTGAATCACCTTATTCTCACAAATACTTAACCTACGTCAGAAATATTCTATGCACTCTTCAAGCCACCAATGGAAAGTGTTACCTTCCTTTGGATCCCTCATCTGAGGGGGACCAAATTGAAGCCACCACTGAAGCCCTTGTACTTGTACAACCATGGTGTGTGGAACATCAGTGTGTCTCCCATTTGGTTTTGTATTCCATCGGTCATTGGTGTCCCATATTTATCCTACCTAATAGTTAGGATCCTCAAGGTGCATTCAATTATGCATTCCATCATTCATGAGAAACCAAACCTTGGGACTAGTTCAAGGGACATCCTAGTCTCAGTAATGAGGGACAAGACCTCATGCTTACCACATCGTCTCTAAGAATAGGGACCTCCAGTTCTAGGAAGTCATGGAGAGGATCAATGTTACTTCTCCCTTTAAGGATAAATGTTTTATCCTTCTATTTTATCTGTAACCAGAAGTTGGGTATCCCATTTGGAGTAATCCCTTAAACCCTCTTATAGGGTGGTATCCAAGAAGGTAGTTAGATGTGACTATCTTGGGTACCAAAACAAGTGATGATATGGGAACATAAAATACCATTCTTATTCTCCCATCACCCAACCTTCCTCCACCAGCAGAAAAATGAGATCATACAGTTTGAAGGACCCTCTAATTCTTCTTATTTCCCACATTTGGGAATGAACCATTTGGGCGTAGAGGTTAGATATGATCTTTACATCCATATTCTCATATGCATGTTTAGGCAGAGACTATTTTTCAAGATCTTCCTCATACCTTCCTTCAGAGGACCTTTATAGGATTGGGTCCTCAAATCCATGTATCAATCCCAGAATAGGGCCTCCCATTTTGTATAAACACAAATCAATCCCAATAAATGGAATCCTATTGAATGTTATAATCCCCAAAATCATTGTTAATTCCTCTCAAAGATCCATATTACTTATTTGATAAACCTTTAAAGTGCCTCTTTAGGAGCAGGTGCTCAAAATCAAATTAAGTGGGCTTTTACTCCCATCCTAAATAGGATTTGATTCCCATCAAACTGTGATATGTAGGAAGCCTCATTGAGGTCAAAACCCAATACCCAAAAATGAACCCTAATTATATATAGGCCACATTTCCAATAGTTTCATATCTAACATGGGATCTTACATCCCTTCCAGGTTCCTTAGGCCACCTCAAAATAATTCCCACACCAAATATTGATTAAAAAAATTATCATATATGAACTTTAAGCATGAAATTAAACTACAAGGTTTGGTCCTCATCACATTACCCTTAAAGGTATGATGTGTCTTGTTAAGTTTCACCAAACTATATGAGTTCGTATTCCTTTCACAATGATTAAATGTAATCCCATGTTATGGATTTTATGACAACATCAAAACAAATCATGTCTTCATATATGATGAGAAACTTTAGAGAACCCCACTGCATAGCAAGAAACTAGAATCATCATGATAAATAAAAAACTAATATTTAATCCAAACATAAAAGGGTACTATTGATGGAGAACCTATAATACATACATATATCTCCATCAATGAAGAACCATGGATAAATAAAGATGATTCTAAATTCCAAACATGATAATAATTGATTATTAATTCAAGAGTTTTGTACATCATACTTGGGAATTAATGAAGGATTTGCAAACATATCTAAAATATAGAATAGAGTCCTGGAGTAGGAAACAATTACCTCCAAAAAGGTCTGATGAGCCCGACCACCCGTCCTCTCGACCAATGTGAGTTATTAAGTATCATTGTTAATGTTCCTCACCAAGCACCTACCATTGGAAATCAATTCTATGTGTCATCACGGTAGTTAGATCCATTGGGTTTTTTCAGTTCCATGAACAAAACCCATTGGAAAACTCTTAGAAAATACACTAGTATATGTTTCTAACATGATGGTTTTCCCACCAATGCCATAAAATTCCATTCTATCCCAATGTGGTATTCAGGAATGAAACATTAACAAATTATGGTAGGATTATATATCAGTCGGTACCAACTTATGCCTAGTTTAGTATTCCTTCATATATAGTATTTATTCTGATAGGATAGGTCCAAAATACTGTGCTTTTTAACTTATAACAGATTTATCACATGATGGTTTATTTCATGGAAATTTTATCACATGTTTAATTTACCTTTTTTCCTTTATACATGATATATTCCTCGATTTGGTGAATATTGTATGAATTTCTGTAAAAAATGAAAATGAATACTAATGGTTTTATTTTTAAACATTATTTCTAAAATTTAATTAATTTTCAGTATAGAACATGTGAGTTATATTAGAACTTATATAGATTATTTGGTGGTATCCTATTGGGATATATGCTCACACCTAACTTTTTCCTTTGGGTGTTTGTAGTACTTGTTTTGTAGGACTAAAGGAAGGTTATGGGTATCATATTTTATAATAGGTTCCCTTTTAATTTGTTTCCTTCATAGTGGGAATGTTTTGAGGTGATGGTTGGTCACCTAGGGAGTTTTTGGTCTCATCTTGTCAAACTTTTTTTTTGGTTTAGCCTATTTTTATTGGGTTGTGTGGATCATGTTGTATCAATTTCTTACTCATTGTTCTCTAGTTTTATGTCATTTTTTTCTTATACTCAATACTTTTTTCTATTATCTATGTTATGCCTGACCATGTGGAGGACCACCATGGGTGACTTTTCTATTTAACCATGGTTTTTTCATTACAAATTCGTATTAGATGGATTCTCAGCCTGATGTGTGTTAACGCTTCTTGAGTTTGGCTCTATGTTTTGGTAGATATGAGTTAATACCATTGTAATTTTGGATGTATGTGTGGAAAATGGTCATGTTTATCTCACTTATATGTCTAAACCCGAGCTACCATGGGTGGTCAAATTTTTTTTACCATGTTTGAGACCTAGTGTTTGAGGTCATTTGAATGAACTATATGTGAATTTTATTTAAATGAAACTACTCCTTTTTAAATCATCGTCTTCCATTCAATTAATAATTTATTTCAATTTTTTTTTAAAATAATTGATACAGATACCTGAAGTTGTCCCTATTATTTTCAAATCTTCACATGCCTGATTGGTTTTTGTCTTTTTATTGTAAGATAATGCATCCTAGAAGAGTTATTCTAAATCCGATTGAAGAAGGTACGAGACAGGTTCCATAGGAAAACCCTGGTGGACCCTTCTTTAGTAGAATATTTAATATGCACTATTGAGACTCTAGGTCAAGAAGGTGTCAGGAACATGGGATGAGATTTGGATCACGACTTAGAGTTTTCAAAGTAGCATGAATCTATCATCCATGGTGTTAAAGGACCCCACTAATATGAAGACTGGATTGAGAATATTGAGAGGACATTCAACTTTCTAAAGACTCATGAGGACTCTAAGGTGGGTTTTCCCATGTATATTCTTGAATGAACAAGATAGATATGTTGGTGTTAGTATTTAAAAGTATGTAATATTTTCAATTTAATTTTCTCTCTTTTGGATTATGTTTTGATAAATTACATTATAAATTCATGTTTACAAAATTTTCAAATATTTTTTTTATTGAAACGATTCACTGTTGAAATGATTCAATGTTAAAATGAGTCACCATTCAAATGATTCACCATTAAAATGATTCACCATTTCATTAAATCACCATTGAAACGAGTCACCATTGAAATGAGTCATTGTTGTAATGAGTTTCCATTGGAATGAGTCACTTTTTAATGAGTCACCATTAAACGAGACACCGTTGTCAGCCATTATTAGCTTCTTAAAGTGATAAGTCAGTAAGTCACCCATAGCTGAGTCAGTAAGTCACTGTTGGACTTCCAATGATGATTAAATTTTAATTATTTTTGTTGTTTCCTTTTTGATCATAGATAATAATGATGTAGTTAGTTTTGTAAAAATAAATTTATTTTTACTTAAACTTACAATTGTATTTTAAACAAGTCACCATTGTCTTCACACAATGGTATGTCATTTGATCCACCATTGAATTCATGTAATGGTATGTCAAATGAGTCACCGTTGGTCATACACCAATAGATAAATTTTCATAGTTAAATTTTCTTCTTGAAATTTTATTTTATTAAATTTTATTATTTTTATGTTAGAATGATTATTTTATTACTTCATGATTGAAATAATTATTTTCATGTGTTAAATTTTTTTATAAGACTTTATACAAGAAATTTAATATTTCATATGATGATCTGTTTCAATGAATTTGTGCTCCATATTTGAAATATATATTTCAAGAGATTAATTCAATTATTTTTAATTTCTAATTTAACTACAAGTGAATTACTAGTATATTAATTATTTTGATTAATATTTCATGTCATTAAATAGCCAGATTTTTTTATTTTTTATTTCTCTATATTTTTAAAAAACTCATGCTGGGAATAGAATAATTTCTGTGATTATTTAACAAGCGTCATGTAGTGAGTGAATGTAGATACATGCTTTTTGGAATCTGTTTAAATGTTCCCAAAGAATGGTTCAAAGGGACTCTTATAAAAAGGGCTATGTGGATCATTCGAGAGACATAGAGAAACCCATACAATGAGGATTGTGTGATACTTCCAAAATTCATACTACTCTTAGTATTATTTCGCAATCATTGGTGACTTACACCTTCTAATATGATCTTAAGAAGGATTGCATATTCTACATCTGTTCCTTCAAGTGACCCATGATCTTATTCTACATACATCAAAAAAATCATATCATTTTTTCCTTTTCCTTTTTTTGTTTGAATCATGTAATTTTTTGAAATCATTTTTCTAAGTCTTTAGTGTCTAGTTTATGCTTTTTACCATTCAATGTAGGATTTATCATTCTCTGGTAATTCTACAACCCAAATGGAATGTATGGGTTGTGACTCCAGAACAAAAGACAAGGAAACAGACAAGGGTAGTCTCCTATATTGAAGACTGGGTTGTGCCTCTAGGTATTATAAAACTCATAGTCTGTAATAGGTTACCATACCCTTAAAAGTGAGGTTTAGTAGGTACGAGTCTTCTCAATGAGTAGAGGATATTGATGAGGGGACTAAGATATTTATATCTAAACCACTATTAAAAATCTATGGGTTATGTGTTCTTTATTTTTCTATTGTATCCAATTATTTACAAGAACGCTACACCCATATGGTTTGATTTTATAAACTCTGATAATTTCTAGTAACTGTAATTAAAATTTTAAAATGACTATTCAGCCCCTATAGTCTTTTTTCCATACTTATGATCATCCAACAATTGGTATCAAAGGGAATTTTGGTTATTGGAACTTTAGATCTTTTATTAACATAAGTATTTTATTTATTATTTGATATTTTTTGCTAAACCAAAACTTTATACTTAACTGTTTGAGAATCAAAAGAATAGATTTCTTTTATAATGGAAGGTATCGACGATAATGATGGATGGATACCACAAAAACTCACATTCTTTTATGGGAGTGACTTGATTAATGAAAGGACATAATTGAATCTGACCTAATGAAACTAAGTGTTGAACATTAGACAATAATGGAGGAAGAATAGAAGTTAACCAAAGTCGATCGAGATACACTTACTGGTAATGACATGGTGAGATTCGCATTAAACTACTAGGTCAAAAATATTTTGTATTATGCTATTAGTAGGAGTTTATATAGCCTTGTATCAGCTTGTAACATTTACCATGGCATCTGTAGGATTTTACAACTTACCCATTATTGAACTGACAAGCTCAAGAGAACCATGTTGGGAATTATCCAAGAAGAATATCAATATTTCAAGATGGGTGATGAAGAATCTGTGAACCATATCTTCTATCGGTTTACGAGCATCACTAATGGGATGAGTGGTCTTTGTGAACCATTGGAAAACACTACTCAAGTTAAAGGAGTACTAATATCTCTTCCAAAAATATGTCATGAAAAGAAGATGGACATTGACGAGAGTAATAACTTAAAAGAATATACTCTGTATGAACTTATTGGATCCCTACTACAATATGATCTTAAGCTAAAAAAAATGTTGATGAGGAGTCTACCAAAGGAAAATGTATTGAATTTAAATATAATATTCTTAATACCTCGGATGCCTCTAAATATGAGTATCAGGTTAGTGACAAGGATATGGCCTACTTTAGTAAGAAATTTTTTAGGTACCTAAAAAACAAAGGTGGGAAGAGGTCAATCAAGAAGAAATTCAGTAAGGATAATAGAAAAGTTTATTCTACCAATAAAAATGATGTTTCTAAATTAAATTATTATTAATTCATGAATAAATTTCATATAATAACTGACTTCCATAATATCATATGTCCCATGAAAGAAAAATAGAAAAGAATGAAAGAGAAATAAGATCTATTTGGAGTTTGGGACTGCTCAGACACTTTTGACAGTAATAATGATTCTGGATGTGAATATGAGATAGGGAACTTATCCTTGATGGGTATTTATCATGAGGTAAATAACTCTCCTTATACTCATTTAATATCTCCTACTATTAGTGATAAAAATTATTTATTTTCAAATAAAACTGAATTATTTTCTGATTCATCATATTATTCAAATTCTAAAAATAATAAATCAAATGAAAGGATTAAAGAAATTAAAACAATAAAATAATGATGGAGAAAGATTAATTAAAAAGTGTATTGATTTAAAATCAAGTATCAATAAGTTATCAGAATAAATAATTTCTTTTAATAAGTATTTTGAAATTTTGAAATCTTTAATTCACATAATAATAGGTCTAGAGAAGATCAAAATTCTAAACATCTTAAACTAAAGGATGAAAATGAAATAATTGAAGATTTTATGGTTGTTAATGATAAAGGTCCAGATAAAATATTTTACTTGATAATTAATGATTTAAAAAAGTGGAAAATGAATGTAAGAAACTTAAACAGGAAAATAAAAAATAGGGAAATAATCCATCTAGTTCACATGAAAAGGACTTTTCAGATTTAAAAACTATTCAAAAGGAAAAAATGGATTTAAAAGATGAAGTGGTTAATATTATAAAAGAAATTTATACCTTTGTAAATGGTAAAAAATATTATGATAATATGATTTCATTAATGAGAATAAATCACAATAAGACTGGTTTTCATTAAAATAGTTTTACTCCTAGATTAAATAAAACTACTTTTGTTAAAATATTTAAAGGATGTATTTCAAGTGTAACATGTTTTAAATAAATAATACAAGGACATAATGCCAATAAGTGTTCACAAAGATTCAAAAAATATTTTGGGAAGACCAAAACTTATATTTAAAAGGATTCACTTTTGAATCAACCCTCTAATAAATGCTTTAAAACTACATGGGTTCCCAAATTTTCTACCGCTAACCAAATTAGACCCAAGTTGGAATGCATGCTGAAACAATCTATTGATTGATTAATTATAGGAAATATATCTTGGAAGTCTTCAGGAATCATGGTACTTAGATATTGGATTATCTATGAACATGATAGGTGATATCAAATAATTACTATCATATAATACATGTGATGGTGGACTTGTCACATTTGGAGACAAATACAAGGGACATATTAAAGGTATGGGTGAGGTAAGTTTTTCTAAAACTATAATAATGTCAACAGTACTATATATAGATGGTTTAAAACATTATAGTTTAAGTATATCACAATTATGTGATGATGGTTCAAATTGTTTTTTTGAAAATGATAAGTGTACATTTTTGAAAAATAAATTAGTTCAATTTTCTACAGGTAGAAAAGAAAATGTTTACACTATTAATCTTTATGAATTAACCAAACAAAGGTAAAGTTCTTGAATTTTGTATAAATATATGATTTACTATTCCGTAGGAGGATATGGCATGAAAATTTCATATTTTTGCATAAACTGTCAAATAATTATTTTTTTTTCAATTTTCAAATCTTTAAACAAGTGAGTCATATTTGTGTGATATATATTTGAATGGTAAACAACAAAAAGAAAGATTTAAATCTATTAATGATGTCAAACCTACTAGAAGATTATAATTACTTCATCTTAAGTTATTTGGACCAATTAAACCTGTTAGTTTATATAGTAAAAGATATTTCTTTGTTATTGTATATGATTACAGTGTTTATTTATGGATTTATTTATTGTCTCATAAAAATGAAAATTTATCCAAGTTCACTGATTTTGGTAAAATTATTTAGAATTTAAAAAATGTTTCAATCATCTCTATCAGAAGTTATATAGGCAGTGAGTTTATGAACTTATATTTTGATATATTTTGTCAATATAATGGATGTAAACATTTCTTATCATCCCCTAAGACACCACAAAATAATGGTGTCGTAGAATGAAAAATATGTACATTAAAGAAATGGATTGATCTATGAGAATATAATATACTATTACAAAATATTTTTTGGAATAAGCTGTAAATACTACTATCAATGTGTTAAGTATATTATCTATTATGACTATTTTAATTAAGACCCCTTATAAACTCTTGAAATGTTATAAACATAAAGTAGGTTATTTTAGGGTCTTTGAGTTTAAATTTTTTCTCTTAAATACTAAATATAACTTAGATAAATTTGAATTAAAATTAGATGAAGTAATTTTCTTAGGATATTCTGATGAAAATAATGCTTATAGAGTTTTAAATAAAGTTTCTTTACTTTTAGAAGAATCGGTGCTTTTAAAGTTCGATGAAAATTTCTCTAAAAATAAGGATTATATTTCTTTAACTAATATTGATGGTTTTAGAAATTTCAATTTTAGTGAAGATAGTGATCATGAAAAAGATAATTCATCAGTTGATTGGGTTCATACCTCTTCTCAAAACGATCCAAAGGAATGGAAAAATCATAAAGATCATCCAATTGATAAATTAATTAGACATTTTGAATCTGGTGTTCAAACAAGAAAATCAATTATGCTTTATAGTTTTAATTCTACTATTGTATTTGATTTTGTTCAAACTAATATTGAAACTTCTTTAACTGATTGAATTTGTATTAATTCCATTTATGATAAATTAAATCAATTTGAAAAAAATAAAGTGTAGGACTTGGTTGTTTTTCTTAAATTTAAACATGTAATAAGAAAAAAATAGATTTTTTGAAATTAACTTGATGATTTTAGAAATATTGTAAAAAATAAATACATACTAGTAACTCAAGTTTATTCCAAAGAATAGGGCATTAAATTTTAAGATTATTTTTCTCCTGTTTCAAGGAAGGAAGCTATTTGAATCGTATTATAATTTACTAGAATTAAAAGTATAAAATTAATTTAAATTGATGTAAAAAAGATATTTTCTAAATGGAATTATTTTAGACGATGTTTGTGTAATCCATCCTCTTGGTTTTGAAAAAGATGACTTTACATATCATGTTTACAAACTTAATAAATCCCTATAGAGTCTCCAACAAGCACTAAGTGCCTTGTATGAGAGACTTAAACAATTTATACGTAAAAATGATTTTGTTAAAGGTATGATTGATCCAAATTTTTTTATCAAAAGAGTTTAAAATGATTTACTAATTATTCATATTTATGTAGGTGTTATAATCTTTAGTTCAACAAATGAATCTTTGAGTAATGATTTTTCTAAACATATGACTAGTGAATTTGACATGATCTTGATTTGTGAATTAAAGTTTTTCTTTGGATTAAAAATTAATCAAAAGAAATATGGTATTTTTATAAATCAATCTAAATATTCTAAATATCATGTTAAAATATTTTATTTAGATTCAAATAATGCTATGAAAACCCCCCGCAAGCACTAATTTTAAGTTAGACATAGATTAATCTAGTAATTCTGTTGACATTAAAAAATATATAGGCATGATTGGAATTCTTTTATTTCTCACTGCTTCTAGGCCAAATATCATGATTTTATTATGCATGTGTTCTAGGTTCCAATGTTACCCAAAAGATAGTCACTTAAAATATGTTAAAAGAATAATAAGATATATCAAAGGTACTATTTTTACTAGTTTTTTTATTCCAAAATGAGTTTTTTATTTAATATCTTACTCTGAATCTGACTTTAGAGGTTACAGACTTGATAGAAAGAGTACCATATGTATATGTAAATCTAAAGGTAAAATTTTAATTTATTGGAGCTCAAGAAAACAACAACCAGTAGCACTATCAATAGCTGAGGCATAGTATGTTGTTACTGCTAGCTATTTTTCCTATAGTATATGGATTAAACAAACTATGTATGATTTCAATATTTGTTTTGATAAAATTCAAATTTACATTGATAATTCTAGTGCTATTTTAATTTCTAAAAATTCTCTTCGACATTTTATGACAAAACATATATATGTTAGATTTCATTTCTTAATATATCATGTTAATAAGGGGGATATTTTCATAGAATCTATTCCCTCTCAGAATTAGTTAGTAATTATATTATCAAAACCCTTATATTCTGCTAAATATGAAATTTTTAATTTTTAATTAGGTATGTTATATTCTTAAATTCTTTGTAATTCACTTCATCTATATTTTTTATACACTATGCTCAAAATTTTTAAGAAAAACAAGGGGATTTTTTGCTTAAAATTCTATTTAATTTTTGATAAATTTCAAAAAGGGGGATATTTATGTTAAAATTTTAATATTTTTTTAATATTTTTTAATTTTAATAAAGGGGGAGTATTTTAGTTTTTAAAAGTATTTAAAAGTGTTAAATTAATTTTATCACTTTTAAATTATGTTTTAATAAATTACATTAAAATTTTATGTTCCTTAAATTTTCAAATATTTGTTTTACATTCTTGAAATGAGTCACCATTGAAATGAGTAACCGTTTAAATGAGTAACAATTGAAATGAGTCACCTTTGAAACAAGTCACCATTGAAACGATTAACAATTTAAATGATTCATTGTTTCAATAAGTCACAATTGAAAAAAGTCATCGTTGAAATGAGTCACCATTGCAATGAGTCACTATTGGAATGAGTCCCCGTTGAACAAGTCACCATTAGATGAGTCACTATTATAGTGACCCTAACCTTTTACATATATCATTACATGATTTTAACGATAACTATACATCAGAGTACAAGGCAAGGATCGTAAAGTCTATTGTTTTGGAATACTAGGTATATAATTAAACATTATAAAAAAATTATTTAAACTCCATAATAAGCTCCTATATTCCATTAATCTCATACATCTACATAGGATAACATGGGGATAACATGAACAAAGGGATGAGCTAAAATCCAAGTAAGGGAATAACCGTAAGGACAGAGCATTAGCACATGAGATAAAAGGCATGACATGATGATATAAAATAACATTTAACATATGGATTCAGAACAGATAAACATGGAATCATATAAACATGGAGTCATAGAAATGTGGAAGCAAAATAAAACAAGGATTTAGTATGAGTCAAGGATAACCATCAAGATCATTTCTCATAGTAGTACATGCCAAGGCTAACTGCCGAGACTGTCTCACATAACATATCATGAGACATAACTTTACCAAATTCATTGGAGTGCTATCTGGGCACACACATATAAAATTTTCATGAATATTTCTTCCACATAAATAATCATACATAATCAATCTTACATAAACATAAGGGTTACCCTTGGGAAAGAATTGGGTACCACAATCGTTTCATAAAGCTTAACAAATGGGTGTAACAAAAAAGTGTCCATGAAATAATGGAACTAAAGTATACATATAAATTCACAATGGAGATATATATATATATATATATATATCATTTTGAGTGATTTAAAGTATAGGTGACAACATGTAAGAAAGGTATTCAACAAATTTTGGCATAAAAACATTTTTGAGTAGTTTTGAGGAAAATACTATAGAGCCTTTAAAATAGAAAATAGAAGAATATTTTATACAAAACCATAAGTGAACCATGAATTCATTCACAATAAAAATACGTATTTTAAAAAGACAGTGGTGTCTTAAAAAATAATATATTGTGCACTTGAAATCAGGTAAGAATTCGGGAATCTCTCTCAAAACAGGTTTGCTTATTGGGAAGTATTGAGGAGGGAATCACTTAAAAAATGTATATAACAAAAAGATAATTATGTAAGGGTATTGATATGTGAATTTTGTGCATGTAAAAAAAATTTATACAGTTATAATATTTGTATATGATAACTTTATTTTGGTATAAAATAAATATAAGGGAACTCGAAGGAATAAAGGAGATTTAGGTAGAATTCCTTATGAATTATTAGCATGGTGTTAGGTGGACTTAAGGGGGATTCATGAGAGATAAGGGGTTTATCATCACTTATATATCAATAGGGTAGTATGGGGGAGGTGGGAAATCATACCCCATCATTATTTATTATACATAAAATGGTATAATATAGATGGCATTCTTGAATAAAAGTGAAATAGAGAGGATCCCTTACCTTAAGTATGATGGTGTTCTCCACTTGATATTAATGACCTAAATAATAAAATTAGGTTAATTAATTAATAATTACATATCCTATTATATATGTAAAATATTTATTACAACCCTTTCAAGTTCATTTATAACAATTGGGATGGGTTTTTAGGTTCGATTTCATTGTACGTGTCTGTTTGCTTACATGTTTTTAATGATCAACTCATGTTCGGATAAATATTTATGATGAAGGTGGTTTTCTATCATGGAAGTTATAATTTATTTTTTAAAAAACAGAAGGTTACATGTTTGAAAATTTAATTTTTTTATCTGGATTGAATTCGAATCATTATATTAAACATTAATGATAAACACTTGAATTAATTTTAGCGATTTTGTTCACAATTAACTTGATTTGTATTATTATTTTATATCATGAGTGCATAAGGATTACAGAACATAAAATAACATAAAATAAAAATATAATATTTTATTTAAACAATAAAAATGGTCTCCTTACCAGAATTGAAGATAGTAACAGAAATTGATAACCCTTTATCCTTGATTGTGCTAAATTAACACATCTCAAACGGTGTTTTCATTTCTTTCAAATAAATGGTGGGGAAAGGGGATATTATAATAAATAACCCCATTATACTATTATAATTCTAGTACATGTATGTTACTAGAGTTATCATAAAATTTCGGTGAAGGGAGGTGAATAAAGACACAAGAAAAGAAAAGACCTTAAATGAATTGGAAAGAGGAATTTACCTCTTGATTCAATATTCCTTCAGAACCTCTTAAGGGGAGAGGATTTTGACTTTTTAGGAGCCCAAGGGATGTTGGACGTGGGGTAGGAGCTTGGGGAGTGATTTGGGCGGAATATAGGCAAAGAACAAGGGTTTAGATAAGTGAAGAAAAGTGGTAAGGAGGTGTGGTATTTATAGTGGTGGAGAGGAGGGTTTTCATAAAATTTAATTCCTTAGCTTATTATTTTCCTTCAAGACCAAAAATTGTGATGATTCCATGAAAACAAATAGTAATAATTTCATGTGAGTTTGAACCAATTGGGCTTAAATCATCAAATCATCATCAATGTCTCAATAAATTCATTATTTAGCATTTATCTCAAATTATCATATTTTACTATTCATAAAAAATTTAAGTATTTTACAAAAATCCAAAAAATCTAAACAAAAAATTTTTCAATGCGGAGGATCAAAAAAATAAATATTTTTTTAAATATTTTTTCTAAATATGATTAATTTTTTTAATGAAAATTACAATTTAATCGAAAAATAACAATTTAAAAACATTTTTTTTTTGTATTCCAAGATATAGGTATATTGTACTCCCACTTGAATCTTATTTATATATTATACCATGTAAGGTTAATATTAATTATGTTATGTCACTATTCATAATGGTAAAATTACTATTGATAGGGGTATGTTACTATTCACCAAAAATTATGTTGGTCTTATTAGACTCCAAATAATTTACTGATCGTAATAATGTTTGTCATATTATCAAAATTCAAACCACAGAAGTGACAAACTTATTTTTAAAGGTCACAAATCACGTATTAGTTCATTATGAAGGGATTTCATGTGATTATATGGCATAATAATTAGAAGGAAATTGTTTCTTTACATTCTTAATCCCAAAAGAAATTTCTCCCTCAAAATTTTGTTTTACATTCTAGGCTATAAAGAGGTATTGGTACTTTTCCTTCATTGCCTACTACAGTTCCCATATTGCCTCTTCATACTTCTGGTTCCACCATATTACCTTGACAAAGTGAGTATTATTGTAATGTAGAAATTTATCTCTATGATCCAAGATCTTCATTGGCTACTCCTCATAAGAAATATCATCTTCTAACTGTGCCACCTTGGAAGAGAGTACATGTGAAAGGTCTGGTATGTACTTACTTAAGAGGGATACATGAATGAAATCATGTACTTTGGACATGGTAGGTGGAAGTGCCAGTCGATAGGCTAAAGCACAAACTCAATCATAGATCTTGAAGGGGACGATGTACTAAGGATATAACTATCCTTTCTTCTGAAACCTCATGACCTTCTTCCATAGAGATATGCGTAGAAATACCATGTCTCCAACTTTGAACTCAAGGTCTCATTGATGATTGTCTTCATAACTCTTTTGTATAATTATAGATTCCTTGATATGTTATAGAATGGTTTTCACCTTCTCCACCATTTCTTTAACCATTTTAGGTCCTAACAGCTTACACTCACCAACTTCATCCCAACAAACCAGTGCTCTGCACCTTTTCCCATAAAGGGCTTCATATGGTGTCATTCGGATGCTCAAGAAAAAACTGTTGTTATAAGAGAATTAAACTATTGGAATATGTTGTTCCTATATTCCTTTTAAGTCCATATAACATTATCTCAACATATCTTCCATTGTATGAATAGTCCTTTCAAATTGTCCATCAATTTGAGGATGATAGGTCGTACTGAAGTTTAGTTCAATGCTTAGAGCATGTTGGTGACTTTTCCAAAACTTTGAGGTGAATCTCAGGTCTTGATTCGATACAATAAATAGTGGTTCTCCATGAATTCATACCAAAACTTTGATGTAAATTCATGCAAGTTAATCCAATGAGAAAACTTCTCAAATTTTGATAAAGTTAGATATCTTCGTAAGAAGATCTACAATGACCCATATAACATTGTTTTCTCTATATGTATATGGAGGTACAGTGGAAAAGTCCATGGTAATGTTCTCCCACTTCCATTTTGGTATGAATAGTGGTTGTATCATCCCCTTAGATCTTTTCTTCTCAACCTTGACTTTCTAACATACCAGTCACTTTGATATATATTCAATAATCTCCCCTTTAATATTGTCCCACCAAATGTTTTATTAGAGATCTTGATACATGTTTATGCTCCCTAGGTGAATAGAAAAGGTCGAGCTATGTGCGTCATTCAAAAGATTCTTCTTTATCTATGGATCAGATAGTACACATAATCATGAACCAAATCTTATAACTTCATGATTTTCAATCAAGAACTCAAATGATTTCCCTTTTTTAGTGGATTCCACCCTTTTCTGAAGTTCCACATCTTTTCTTCGAGCATCCTTTATTTTCTCTATGAGGGATGGATAAACAATAATTTGAGAAAGGATTGATGATGTTCCTCACTTAATGATTCCCATGTCCATTCTCTTAAAATATTAGAAGATTGGATCCTTTTCTATTATCATCATTGATAAATATGCATGATCCTTTCTACTAAGAGCATCTGCCACCTTGATTGCCTTACCGGTATGGTAGTGGATTGAGTAGTATTAATCCTTGATGGGCTTTATCCATATTCATTGGTTCTTATTATGATCTTTTTGTGCGAATATATATTTGATACTCCTGTGATCTTTATATATCTTACACTTCTCCCCATAGAGATAATGCTGCCAGAATGTTGACACAAAGATCACTGCCGCTAACTCCAGATCATGTGTAAGATAGTTTTTCTTGTGGTTTTTCAGCTGCCTTGAGGCATAGGTTATCACTTTTTCATTTTTCCTCAGATTCCACCAAGGGGAGAATTATAAAATTTTCAAGAAAAACATTCCCATAAAATCCATCATTCGATACAATACTAATAGAATTTTACCCTAATGATATAATATAATTTCATGTGGGAACGCAATGTTCCAAGAAATCAAGAAATATATACTGAGGGGTTGGATTTCGAGATATTCACAAATCCATTCTGGGGATGCAAGACAGACTATCTTGGGAGGTGATTGTTGGTAAGTCTTTGTGGGCTAGATTTTTCAGAGCACGGTATGGTTGGCATGGGGAGTTTTCCATGCATGGAGCGACCCGTCTCGACAAGAGCATGTTTTCTCATCTGGAGGTGCTGCATGATCACACCAGATGGTTGATTGGTCATGGGGAGATTAAATTTTGGGAGGATACATGGATGGAGGAGAGGCTTCTATTTGAAGACTGTCCTCATTCTGACATCTCTTTTAAGGAGGCATGTGGAAGGTATGATTTTATACATGCAAACCTTAACCCATCGCAACTAAACCTATTTAGCAGCGTTGTTATGAGTGATGATCCAGACAGATGCTGTTTTACAGAGGTTAGCTTGGGGCATTTTAATATGAATGGTTACATGAGGATTCTTCATAAGGGTGATACGGTGGTGGTAGGGGATGAGGTTACATGGTGTAATGTGATCCCATTGAGAATGAACTTTCTGGTGTGGAGGATCAAAAACTGAGCCCTGCCGACTGAGGAAAATATTCAGAGAATAGGGGTTTTCATGGCATCGAGATGCTACTGTTGTGAGAGTCTGTGTTCGGAGTCAACATTGAATTTATTTTTTTAGGGATGATAGGCTGGTTTCCTTTGGTCTCAGATATCTCAATACAGGTTTCCATATGGGGAGTGTCATTCGGTTCGGTATCATCATCTGCTATGTTTTTCTGGTTTTGGCAGCAGGACAGGGGAGCGAATAGCCCGTATTATTATTCTGGTCTCCATCTGTTGGACAATATGGGAGGCTCGCAATCAGGTGCGTTTGGGTTGCAGGAGTTCTTTGTTAACTCTCCAGGTCTGGATGAGATCTATCATTATTGAACTATCCTCTCTTTTCAAGAATGGAGTTCATTCAGCTATACTGGGGAACCTTAGTCATAAACGCATACAGAATTTGGATAGAGGGTGGTGGGTAAGGTGGCAGCCTCCAGCTATTGGGTTGAAGCTGAATGTGGATGGTTCATGCTTGGGAGGAATCATGAGGGGTGGTGGTTTGCAACGGGGTTGTTGGGGTTCAGTTCTTATTGATTTTAGTTCTTATTATGGACCTGGTAACTCTATGGGTGTGGAGTTTAGAGCTCTTCTATCAGGTCTGATTGTTTTCAGGAGGAAAGGCCTTCCGGTGATGGAAGTAGAATCAGATTCGGAGGTTCTGGTCAGATCTTTTCAGAGAAATCATGACATCTCTTGGGATTTGGTGTATTTTTATCGTAGGTGAAAATCAGAGACTAATCAGGGAAGGATGGTTCATCATAGTATGAGGGAGTCCAACGTTACGGCTGACACGTTGGATCATTGGGGCAGACCAGAGGAGACTCTTGTGGTTTATGATAATCTCAATTCTCTTCTTGTTGAGTGTGTTAATGTGGTTCGGAAGGATTCACTTGGCCTCCATTATTTTCGTCCTCCGTGACGTGTAACCCTAGTTTTTAAGGTAATAATAAAAAATAACTTTCAGTCAGGACATAAACTGAAATGCATTATGCATACACTACTTTAATGTAGTGGTTACATGGAATTTATTCATTATTATCCCCCTTATCAAAGAACCTTCAATACTCCTTTGATCAAGGAGATTTTTAATGCTCATCATGCTTCGAATCCCTTCAAATAGATCATCGTGTTGGATAATATCAATCTTCTCAACATTTATGACATAAAACTATGTACAATTCCTTAGATGAAACTTTGTTTCCATTAATCATATTATTCATTTTTCAGGGAAATTGGCTACTTTTTTTCCAATCTTTCCACACATAGAACATCTCTCATTCCCATTGTGACTTTTTAATTGCTACCTCTTTCCACTATTATTGCACAGTGGAAATTGGGTCTTCTTTCCCTTATCACATTTATCAGATGACCATCATAAGATTTTATCTTCCTCTTACTTGAATACTTTGGGAATTCAACCAAGTACCAATTTTTAATCATGATTTTTGATAGATGGTTTGGCATAATCATGATATTTTCTTCTTGAGTACCCATCTGATAAGGGGTCTTGTTTTGGCAGTCATCCCATTGTCCTTCACATAAGTAGTTAACTTGATTCATCCTATTACCATCCATTGGATAGAATAAAAATAAAATATGGGGATTAATATGATATGTGGGGGAAACCAATAACATTAAAGGGATAACATAAAAATTACACTTATCTTTTTATCTATTGGCTTTCTAGGCATCAATCTATGTTATTCATGATTTATCTCCTAATTTATATTCTTATGGGATCCTTTTCGTTCCCTTGATAATGGTTCACACTAAGCATAGTAATTTACCAAATAATATCCACTAGGAGTGTCAAATGAAAAGTGTATCGAGCCCCATTTTCATGCCCCAGTTCCTATTTGATTCTAGCTCAAAGTAGAGTTTTCGGTTTTTACCCCTAGATACATCTATGTCGAAGCCACCTCTCTTTCTTTGTATCCATACATGGACAGATTTTCTTGATAAACCACTTACTCTACACTTAGAAAAATTTAGGGATGTTTTCTTATAATTCATCTCATCCTTATGGTTCTCACTAAGCTTCTCTATTTATAATCTCTAAAAATAACTAGGCCATCCTCTAATACCAACTATAGAAACCCTATACTTTTACATATAACATTACATGAGTTTTCATAATTATACATCAGAATACAATCCAAGGATCATAAAGTTTAGTGACTTTGAAGACAAGGTACAAAATAAAACATTATAGAAACACATTTTTATTTATACTCCATAAAGATCTCATATATTTCATTGTGATTATACATATTCATAGGATAACCTGGGGATAACATGAATAAAGGGATGAGCTAAAACCTCGGTAAGGGAATATCCATAAGGATAAAGCATTAGAACATGGGTTAAAAGGCATGACATGATGATATAAAAAGGAATTTAACATATGCATTCATAACATATAAACATGGAATAATATAAAAATGGAGTCATATAAATGTGGAAGAAACATAAAACATGACTTTAGTACGAGTCAAGGCTAACCATCAAGATCATTTCTCCTAGTAGCACAAGCCAAGACTAACTGCTAAGACTATCGCACATAACATCTAATGAGACAAAACATTACCCAATGCATTGGAGTGATATCTAGTTACACCCATATTAACTTTTCATGAATATGTTTTCCATATAATGAATCATACATAAACAGTCTTACATGAACATAGGTTTTCCCCATGGAAAGAATTGGTTACCACAATCATGTAATAAAGCATAATGAATGGGAAAAACACAAAAGTGTCCCTAAAATAAGGGAAATAAAGTATAAATGTACATTGATAAGGTAAAAATATATATGTATCATGGTGATTGATGTCATGTATAAGTGACAACATGTAAGAAAAGTATTCAAAAACATTTTGGCATAAAAACATTTTTAGGGGTTTTAAAAAAAACTACAGAGCCTTTAAAAGAGAAAAGGGAAAAATCTTTTATTCAAAACAAAAGGTGAATAAATAAGGTTTACACGATAAAAATAAAAATTTTATAAAGACAATGGGGGCTTAAAACATAAGATATATTGCACTTGAAATCCGGTAATAATTTGGGAAGATCCCTCAAAACAGGTTTTCTTATCAAGAAGTATTGAGGAGGGAATCACATAAAAATATGTATATCCAAAAAATATAATGATGGAAGGATCTTTATAAGTGAATTTTTTACATGTAAACAGAATTTATAATATTAAAATATATAGATAAGATAAATTTTTTTCAATATAAAGAAAGATAAGGAAACCTGCAGGAATAAAGGAGATTCGAGTAGAATTTATTACGGATTATCTGCATGGTATCGTGTGTACTTAAGAGGGATTAATGGGATAGAAATGTGTTAATAATCACTTATATATAAATATGTAATTATGGGGGAGGTGTGAAATCATAACCCATCATTAGGGATTACACATAAAATGGAATAACAAAGAGAATATTCTTGAATAAATGAAAAATGGAGAGGATCCCTTACCTAAAGTCTGATGGTTTTCACCACTTGATATTAATGACCTGAATAATAAAATTTGGTTCATTAATTAATAATTATAGAACCTATTAAATTTTTAAATTATTTATTACAACCATTTTAAGTTCATTTATAACCATTTTTATTGGTTAAGAGGTTCAATTTCATTGTTCAGGTCTGTTTTCTTGCTTGGTTCTAATGATCGGTTCATGTTCGGATAAACATGTATTTTGAAGGTGGTTTTAAATAATGGAAACTATATTTTATTATTTAACATACATAATTTTACATGGTGGAAAATATTATTTGTTTACTTGGAGTGAAGTTGAATCTTTATATAAAACATTAATGACAAACGGTTGAATTAATTTTAGCGATTTTTCTCACAATTAACATGTTTTGTATTATTATTTTAAATCACAAGTTAATAAAGAGTATAGAACATTAAATAAGATAAAATACCCATATAATAGTTTTTTTAAACCATAAAAATGGTTTCATGATCATAATTGAATATATTAATATAAATTGATAACCCATCATATGTGATTGGGCTAAATTTACACATCTCAAATGGTGTTTTCATTTATTTCAAATAAAAGGTGTGTAAAGGAGAGATGATAATGAATTATAAAATTAGAATAATATAATTCTAGTACATGTATGATAATGGAGTTATCATACCATTTTGGTGAAGGGAGGTGAGGAAAGAAACAAGAAAAGAAAAGAACTTAAAAGAATTGGAAGAGAAATTTACATCTCGATTCAATATTCCTTGAGAGCCTCTTAAGGGGAGAGGATTTTGTATTTTTTTGAGACAAAGGGATGTTGGACATAGAGAAGGAGATTGGGGAGTGATATGGGAAGAATATGGGCAAGTCACAAGGCCTGACTGGATTGAAGAAAAGAGGTAATGAGGGGTGGTATTTACAGTGGAGGAGAGGAGGTTTTTCATAATATTTAATTCCTTAGTTTATTATTTTCCATCATGACTAGAAATAGTGATGATTACATGAAAAACAATAGTAATAAGTACATGTATGTTCAAAAAAATTGGTCTTGCATCACCAGATCATCATCAATGACTCAATAAATCTATTATTTATCATTTATCATAAATTATCATATTTTACTATTAATAAAAAATTCAAGTATTTCAGAAAAATACCAAAAAATAACCTGAAATTTTGTTTTAGGTTTATAGTTCAATAATTAAATCAATTTTTTAAAACAATTAAATATGATTAATTTAATTTTTAATTAAAATCAAAATTTACTCGAAAAATAACAATTTTAAAACATTTATTTTCTTATTCCAAGATATATGTATATCGTAATCCCACGTGAATCTTATTTATATACTAAAATAGGTAATGTTACTTTTAATTAGGGTATGTCACTATTCATAAGGGTAACATTACTATTCATAAGGTTATGTTACTACTCACCAAAAATTAATTTGTTCATATTATACTCCAAATAAATTAATGATCATAATTGTGTATGTCAAATTTTTGAAATTCAAATCACAGAAGAGAAAAAAATTATCTTTAAATGTCACATAGCTCTTAGTAGTTTATTATTTTGTGATTTCATGCGATTATATTTCATAATAATAAAAAGTAAATTTCCATCGAAAAACATTGGGTCATTACAACCATTTCCAGCCACTGTTGGATTCTTACAATGGTAGGTCAGCAAGTTGCCCAACGGTAGGTCAGTAAGTCACTGTTGGAATTACATTGGTGAGTAAATTTTTATAGTTTAATAGGGTTTATTGTTTATCATAAATTATCATGATTTAGTTATTTTTGTAAAACTCGATTTAGTTTTTCTTAAACTAACAATGATATGTCAAATTAGTCACCATTGTCTTCATGAAATTGTATGTCATTTGAGTCACCATTGGATTCATGCAAAGTTATGTCATTTGAGCCACTTTAGGCTTCATGTAAAAGTATGTCGAATGATTCATCGTTGGTCATCCACCGGTAGATAAATTTTATATGTCAAATTTTCTTCTTCAAAATTTGTTTTATTAAATTTTATTATTTAGATTTTAAAATGATTATTTTGTTATTTAATTATTGAAATAATTATTTTACTATGTTAAAATGTTTTTATAAGACTTTATAGAAGTAGATTAATAATTCATACAATGCTCTATTTTAATTAATTTTTACTATATATTTGAAATCGATATTTCAATTAATTAATTCTACTGTTTTTCAATTATAATTTAATTAAAAGTTTTTTACTTGTTATATTAATTTTTTTTATTAATATTTCATGTGATTTAAATTTTCTATTTTTTTATTTTTTTTAATGCGTTTTTAAAAAAAATATCCCTGCTAATGGAATTATTTCTATTATTATTTAACAAGTGTCAAGTAGTGAGTGAATGTACATACCTTCTTTGTGGATTCTATTTAAATGTTCCCGAAGAACAATTCGAATGTACTAATATAAAAATGGTGGTTTAGATCATTTAAGAGACATATAGATACCCAAACAATAATAACTGTGTGATACAACAAAAATTCCTACTGCTCACAAAATTGTTTTGCGTTCATTTGTGACTTATAGCATCTATTATGATCATATGAAGGACTACATCTTCAATATTTGTTCCTTCAAGTGAACCACGATCTTATCATAAATACATAAACAAGAAAGTTTCACCCACATGGTTGAATTTTATAAACATTGCTAATTTTTGGTAATTGTGATTAAATTTTTAAAATAACTATTCACCCCTGCCATTCATTTTTCCATACTTATTATGATCCAATAGCTATGACTCTATTGGGAAAGAATAATTGCATGAGGATCTTACCTAGTCCTCTTTCAAGAAAATATTAAACCATTAATTTTAGCCTAAGACATTACATGTGATACAGACCCAATATTTTTTGACATTAGAGTAGTGACAGAGAACCATTCTAGAGTATTCCATCTGTTTTTTGAGTTTGTGCACATGGAATGTGAACTAGGAACCAATGATTACCTAAAGATGTGAAATTTTTAATTAGGTTTGAGGTATAATATTCATTGATGGTGGTTCTCCTGCATGCTATCACCTTTCTGGAGGTAGTTGGTAAGGAATCTTTGTCAGAGACTGACATAGTTGGAAAGACAGGTTTTGGTGGAGCTGCAGTTGGTACTATCTTCATACATGGTGTATCTTTTGGCCAAAAAGGAAGTGGAAGGTTGTTCAGTTTTCATACATACTAGTTTTAGGGGATTCATCAAGATAGAAGTAGGTTGTTTTCTAATAGTGTGGTTGGATTGGTCATACCAAGACTAATTGTTTGAAGGTGCCCAATTCTTTTCATTGTTGTGGAAAATCCATACATCTAAAACATTTTTGTGATAGGATGTCCCAAGTATGTAAGGCTGGATAATCATTCACCAAGGGCTTATATGTTCATACTGGTTCTTCCAAGGGTGTTATTTTTTATCCATAGACTAAGGGGGTGTTAATGTGGCTAAAAATCAAAGAGAGGATCAAAGACCAAATGTATTTATGCAGTGGAGTATGCATTAAAGGAATCTGAAGTAGGGATAACCAAAGTTATAAGTACGATATTTATTTCATATTCAATGGTTTTATATTTGTTTTGTACATGTTATACTCATTATTTCATATCATAAATTCTAGTTTACATGTTGGCATTACATTTTGAATTTATGTCATACTTTTTGGATCTTTCCATGCCTTTGGAAAATAGGTCTGAACAATGATTTAGGTGTCCCAAGTGTCGGGTGATGATAGACGACTTTGAGGTTGAGTGAATGTTATTAGTGATCTATATTTAAATATTAAACTTTACCCAAGACATGGATTAGATTATTATTATTATTACCAAGATAGACTATTGTCATCATCGAATTTAGTTCTTATCCTCTGATGGGTCAATCATGTTTTTTAGGGTGAATGGGAATCCAAATCATGATAGGAAGGGCCATTTGTTCCTTATTGGTTTAATCTCATGCTAGTTGTTAGATATTTTTTCATGATTTTTTACCCTTGTTTGGGAAGAATCTACCTATGGTAGAGTATGAATACTCTGAGGTATTTCTTGATGTTTTTTCTAGTTTACCACCATAATGATAGGTAGATTTTACTATTTAAATGATCCCTGGATTGATGTCCATTTATATTTCATGTTACCATATGGAGGCTACTGAGTTGGTGTAACTTACAGTACATCATGCACATCTCAAGGATAAAGGATTTATCTATCATAGTGTCTCACTATGTGCTTCATCTATCTGGTTTTCTAAAAAGGAAAATTGGCACCTTATACTATGCATTTACTATCAAAAGTTAAATTAGGTGGTCATCAATAAAAAATATACCTTTCCTCATATTGAGGATCACTTTGATCATCCTAGAGGTGCTCATTGGTTTTCAATGATTAAAAATCATCCAGGTTACCACTATCTTAATGTTTGATAAGAGTATACATATAAGAAAACATTTGGGATTCCAGTATGGTCATTTCAAGTTTCTGGTTATTCCATTCAGATGAACTAATGCTCCAATGGGATTTATAGAATTTATTAACAGTCTTTCATCGGGTCTTGGACACTTTTATTATGCTTTTCATGGATGATATTTTTTTAAATATGAGATAGAGGAGGAGAACATGGGTCATTTAGATTTCATTCTTATAAATTTGTGGAAAAATCATTTTTATGGTAATATTTTCAAAATGTGAGTGTTGGATTCAAGAACTAATATTTTTAGGGCATGTTGTATCCAATATGGGAATATAAATGGGTCCTTAAAGGAAGAAAAAGTTATTTCTTGGGAGTGGCCCAAATATTTTTTTGAGATATGAAGCTTATTGGGGTTGGATGGTTATTTTGGGCGGTTTGTTAGGGAGGTTTTTAATATTGCATCTCAGATGAAAGATTTAACCTATAAGGGTGTAAAGTTTGAGTGGAATGAAAATTTTCTGAGATATTTTGAGGAACTAGAGTAGAGATTGAATTCATTTCTAGTTTTTATTCTTCAAAAACCTCGTTCAGGTCATGATGATTTATGTGATTCTTTGGGTATGGTTTTGGGGTGTTTCTTGATGTAGGGTAGACAGGTGGTAGCCTAAGGTTGTCAAAAAATTATTCCCTCATGAGAAGAACTACCCTACCCATTATCATAAGTTGGCAGCAGTTCTGCATGCACTTTAAACGTGGCATCACTACCTATTTTGGTAATAGTTTAAGGTATATTCTAATCATAAAGGAATGATGTATATTTTCACTTAGATATATTTTAACTTGTGATAAAGACAATAGGTGGAGTATCTCCATACTTTTTATTTTTATATTTATTATACTCCTGGAAAAGTTATTTTGGTCGTTGATGCACTGAGTATGAAATTAGCGAAACAAGAAGTAAAGGAATTAGTTATAAAATAATATTTGCTAAGTTTTTTTGTTTTTATGAAATTGTGAATGGAAGGATATGGTCTATGGGTATGTATGGATTTGATGAAGGCTAACTCGTCATTTTATGAGTGAGTTTGGATTGAGATGATATCTAACCCTAAGTTCTAGATATTTAGTAAAATCATTTATAGTGGGGAGACCATATGTGACTGGTCTCAGTCTCTAAACATCACTCCATTTTTTTGAAATTGGTTACTTGTTCCTTTTTCCATGAGGTAGGAGTTGATGTAAAGTTGACATCATTATTACTGGTTTGTACACCTAGGTACTACCAATATATATCATGATATGAGGCATTGGTATTGGTGGTTGGGTATGAGATGGTTGATTGTGTATTTTTTATCATGGTGCATTACTTATTAGTGAATTAATACATAACACTAGATACCAACCATTTTTTCATCACTTACCCATTCTAGTATAGAAATTGGATTAGATTCCAAAGGATTTTATCGTTTGTTTTCCATGTACTCCTAGCAAGAATGATGCAATTAGGGTGATCATTGATCAAATCATGAAATTGGCACATGTCCTACCAATAAATGAGATGATAAAGGTGGAACATCTTGGGGACTTGTATGTCTGAGAGTTTGTGAGACTTTATGGGGTTCCATATTCATTTGTTTCTAATAGGGACTCAAGGTTCATATACAGGTTTTTTAATGTTTACAAGAGTTTATGGGTTCCCTAATGAAATTGGGTACAAAATTTTATCCAATGATGAATTTATAGAAAAAAAGGGATATCTAGTTTCTTGAAGATATGATTTGGACTAGTGTGCATGATTTTAGTGGTTCATGGAAAAAAATTCCTTTAATCAAGTTTTCTTATAATAGTAATATAATTAGGAAATAATCAAAATGGCACCCTTTGAGGTATTTTTTGGGTGGCCAGGTAGATCTCCCTTATTCTAGGAAGCCTTGGGAGAGTGGAACTTAGTTGGGATAAGTTATATTTAGAAGATTATGGAGAGGATGTAGTTGATTCAGAAGAGATTTATTATATAACAATGTTTTCAGAAACTTTATGTGGACTATCATCATCAGCCACTAGACTTTGAGGTCGATGATTAGGTATTTCTCAGAGTTTCAATTTTCATGGTACATCCTTGGTTAGGTAAGTGGGGTATTTTGGAACTGTGGTTTGTGGGGTCCTTTGAGATCATTTGACAATTTAGAAATTTGGAAAAAAAAATAGACATGACAAAGCATTTTACTTCCATTCATAAAGTGTTTCATGTATCCCCTATAAGGAGGAATCGACCATATCCTTCCCATGTGATTGAATGGTAGGATGTTGAGCTTGATCCTGACATCATTGTGGTCGAGAAACCAATTCATATTATGGATTACTGAGAGAAGGTGATGCATGGTAAAATGATTATTTTAGTCTCTGTATTGTGGAATATTGGTTGGTATAACTATGATATTTAAGAGCAATAATTGTGGATAATTTAGTAGTGAAATTAATTTTTTATGAATCTATGACCTTGATGAATTTAAATAGATAGAAATAATTTATGTTGGGGATATTCTAACACCCTGTAACTTTCCTTCAATTATGCCTTGTCTTTTTTTATGGATTCCTGTAAAGACCCGTAAAATTCAAGGGAAATTTTTTCTTAATTTTCTTTAGAATTTTACAAGAGCGCGGTTTCTGACGGCACCTGATTCCGAGGCCCGGAGTGCCCGGAATCAATTTCCGAAGTTTGGCTCGGGTACGTTCAGTGAACGAACGAGCGGGATTTCCTAACTTTTGATCCGGTGCTCGGAATTGAAATCCGAGGACACCGATGAACTCGTAGCGCCGATATTCGCTTAAGGAGACCTTTCCCGAAGTTGTGTTTGCCTAGGAGGAGATGTTTAATTTTCTGGATAAGATGAAGAGTAAAATAAATTTGTTATACAATATTTATTTTATTTATCTTCTTAAGTGGTTATATCCTAAGTGTGGAAGTTGGGGTGGAATCACAAGTTCCTAACTAATCAAGTGAGGATTAAGGTGAGGTGGGGCCCACACGAGCCCCAACCCTTCACCTTCCCCTTAACTCTCTTCTACCCCCTTAAACTCCCTTGCACTTAATGTGCCAAAACCCCTCAAATTCCCTAACTCCCCTCTCTCCCTCTTAAAGGCTTGACAACTTAACTTTTAATTAATTATACAACTCATGTATAATTAATAAGTGAGTTTAATTTTGAGTTTTTGAAATTAAAACTCTTGAATTCCAAAGGTTGGGTTGTGTTAATAAATTAAGTGTAAGCTTGATTTATTTTTGGGGTTAGTTCCGTTGTTACTTGAGAGGATTGGGAGAATCGTTGAGAGACTTGAAGATCTTCTTCGTCTTCGACGAAGAACGTGAAGAACGGTTCTTCTCTGACAAAGAACATCGATCCCACGACCATCGAGACTCGGCGTCACGGATTCTTCCGTCTTCATCTTCCTCCTCGACAAGGGAGAAGTCGCCGACCGTGGTAATCATCGCCAACGACAACGTACCTCTCTTCTTCGTCTTAAGCGACAAGTGAAGAGACGTCGTTCCCTCCTCGGACGCACCCCGACGTCCACGGAATCTACGTCCGACGCCGCGACGCCTTCCTCCACGATAACCGACGTGTGACGTCAATTTTCAAGGTAGGGGGTTTGTCCTTTTTAAATTACGTGTTTTCATTCCCTCGAACATGAAAGAATAATCCGTTGGGCGTAGTTCCAAATTTTTATTAAAAATTGTGAAACATTCATTGTTGTGTTTATACGATTGGCCAACTGATATCGTTATAACGGGAGGAGACCGGACCGCACGAACACGGCCGATTCTCCTCCCCCTTCTATTCTTTCATGTTAATTTAGCGGAGACAGCGCGGTGTCGTCGCAACCGCGCAGGAACAAAAGAATTAATGGCCGGAGCGAGCTGCGACGAAGAAACGCGGTGTCGACGCACCGCGTCGTTGTTTACGAAAGAGACCGCGGCCGGAGACGGGCCGCGGCGGAACAAGGAGGCGACCGGCGGCCAGCCGGGCCGCCGGCGCCAGAGATCATGAAGGGCCGCGGCCCTACGGCCGCGGCGGAGCAGCCAGGGGCGCCGGCCTCGCCGGCGCCGGAGAACAGGAAGGCCGCGGCCCTACGGCCGCGGCGGAGCAGCCAGAAGGCGGCCGGCCGCCGGAGATCGGGGAAGAGCCGCGGCTACGGCCGCGGCGGAGAAGAAGAAGGCGGCCGGCCGCGCCGGCCGCCGGTTTGGTTAGGAGGCGGGACCCACGGGTCCCGCGTGAGAAAGAAACGGCCGGCCTTAGGCCGGCCGAGATCCGAAAAAAGGGGGGGTTTACCCCCCCCCCCCCCCCCCCCCGCGTGCGGCACATGCGCGGCCCCCTGGCCGCGCCGCGCCGCCACCGGCCGGGCCGGGTCCAGCGGACCGGGTCGGTCCGACCCGGTTCGGGTCGGATCCGGGTCGGGTCGACCCGGTTCAGATCAGACTAGGGGGGTCGGGCCGGGTCGGCCCGGACCCGGCCCCCCCGTTTTCGAGACGACTTCGGTCTTTTGGCCATAACTTGAGCCACGGACCTCCGATCGATGAACCGTCTGCGGCAACGCGATCCTTGGATCGAGACGGTCGTTTCGGTATACTATACACAAGGTGCACCTTCTTTTTCGGGAGCCTACGTGGTTAAAACTCCGTAGTTAAGCGTGCTTGGCTTAGAGTAGTGATCAGGATGGGTGACCTCCTGGGAAGTTTCCCAGGGTGGGTGTGAGACGGAAAGGCTGATATCTTTCAGATTGGACGTCAGATTGACGAACCGTCAGCGGCGATGCGATCCTTGGATCGAGACGGTCGTTTCGGTTTATCGCACTCAAGGTTTCGGATTACTTTGAGTTTGGCCGGGTTGGTTCGTTCACGAAACCAACCGGGCCTTCGGAGCAGAAACGCTCATATCTTGAGCTACGGACGTCCGATTGACGTGCCGTCAGCTGTGTTGTGTTCCTCTTAGTGAGACAGATCTTTTGGCATACTCCGCCCGAGGTTTGGACGCAGGTGGAGTACGGTCGGGTTGGTTTTGCCTTAAAAACAAACCGGGCCCCGGGGACGAAAATGCCAATAACTCTCAGACCGGGCGTCCGATCGACGCGCCGTCTGTTGCGTTGAGTTCCTGTTGACGATACGGAACTTTTGGATACATCAACTCTGGACTTTGTGACAGTTGATGTATCAGCCTCTCGGCTCGTGGAGCGGACCCTCCGAACGAGCTTGCTGTGTGCGGGAACCCTAGTGCTGGCTGCGACTGTTACTGTGACTACTACTGCTGCTACTGCTACTGTGACTGCGACGACGACAGTACAGAGATCCTGTGTGGATTCGACGACGACGACTACAACACTCAGCGATCCTACGTGGATTAGTGCTACAGGTCCTGTGTGGGCCCGATCCTGTGTGGGTCTTTGCGCTCAGCGGTACTGTGTGAACCAGCGCCTACAGGTCCTGTGTGGGCCCGATCCTGTGTGGGTCTTGCGGTGATTATCTACAGGTCCTGTGTGGGCCCGATCATGTGTGGGTCTTTTCGGTGCTTATCTACAGGTCCTACGTGGGCCCGATCCTGTGTGGGACTTTTGCGGGGGTTAGTTACCTATCGATCCTTCGTGGGTCCGACGACTTAGATGGATCAGAGATCATCTTTATCGTCTTTTGAAGAAGTATACCTGTGTGAGCTGAATCCTGTTACTTTCCTGTGTGAATTGTGTTGTGCTATCCTGTGTGGATTATGTTTTGCTTTCCTGTGTGGAATACGTTTACTTTCCTGTGTGGACTGAGTTGTACTTGGGCTCGGAGGTTGGAGCGTATTTGAAATTGATGACTTAGGTATATGTATGGGCATATACCTAAGCAGTGTCGGTTATTACTTCGTGATTGTTCCTTTCTTCGTGGTTTATCCTTTGTGGATTTGAGAGACCTTAAGGGGTCTCGGGGTCCCTACTGAGTAGCTTATACTCACCCCTGCACGGGCTTTGCCCGCACTACGTTGTGTTGGTTGCAGACGACGGACAGCGTTGACCTTAGCTGAGGCTTGCAGAGCGGGACGGTACCCGGAGGTGGACCACTGGGCGGGACGTGCTCGGAGCGGACGGCGGGACCCGTGGAGCAGTGGAGCTATCTGTACCCACCCTTCAGGTGGGATTTCCAGTGGACATCTCGGTGTAGCGGCTTTTACTTTTCAGTTGTTGTTTTCCCTTTCGAGTTGTACTTTACTTTCAGTTTGGGTTTGTATACTGGCCCATTTACTTTTCCGCACTTTCAGTTGTACTCTGCTTTTGCTTAGTGTTTACTTTCCACTTGCTTACTCTGTGGTGTTTGTTACTTTACAAAGGCAATGCCTTCCCTTTTTACCGGGATTTACGCCTTGGTGCTAGTCGCCAGCCCCTGGCCTATGGAAGGCGGGCTTGGGGTAGTCACGGCACGGACCCCGAGGGCGGGTCGTGAAAAATTGGTATGAAAGGAGTTCGGTTCTACCGCGAACTCTGATCTTTTTTTTATGTGAAGCAATAATGTTTAGCGTATTGAGTGTGGTTATCAGTCCAGGGAGTCCAGTGTTGGTGCGGCGGCCGACGTATCCGTACACCAGGACCCTGACTTCTGATTTCCGACTTAATGCACGAAAACATTGGTTGCGTGTGTGTTTCAAAGATTTCTTTGTGATTTCTTTGTGTCAGCTCACCAGGTATACTGTTTGACCGTGGCGCACCTGTTTTCTTTCAGGATGGCCCCACGACGGCAGCCAGCTAGGGTTCCGAGAGTCGAGTGTGACGACAGCCCACCGAGCGACGAGGCTTCGGTACAGGGCCCTCTTGCAGTTGAGGCACCAACGGAGACACCAGCGATACTACCATACGTTGGGCCATCGATGCCACCATCCCCAGCAGTAGGCGATGCACGCCACTTGAGTGCGCTGCACGAGTTCCAGCGCCAGAGGCCACCCAGGTTCCGGGGTGAGACGGACCCGCAGGCGGCTGAGGATTGGCTGGAGGCTGTGGTGGGAGTCTTCAGGCTAGTGGGGACGCTGGCAGACTTCATGGTGATCTTTGCTTCCAGCCTCCTTCAGGCAGCAGCAGCAGGTGGTGGAGCCACTTGTTTCAGTTTTGCGACGGGATGACCTTCGCATGGGAAGACTTCGAGACCTTCTTCAGGGTGGAGTTTGTTCCAGTAGCTCTACACCCCGAGCGTGTACAGGAGCTTCTGCCTTTGCCACGTGTTTTTTCGATCAGTAGCCGAGTCATCTGTGGGCAGTAGACAGATGATGCAGAGGTCCAGGAGGACCAGACTAGCAGTTGGACGATCTCGGGTTTTAGGATCGGTGGTGCGGGGCACCCGAGGTGGGGTCAGAGCCAGGCGTGCCAGAAACGGACAATGTTACTCCTGTGGCGGGAAGGGTCACCTGGCACGTGACTGTCCGACTCCTCGTACGATTGATCAGCGGGTGTTAGAGGAGCCACTGAGACAAAAGCAGCGGCGAGTGCTTGAGCAACAGCCGAGTAGTGGACAAGGCAGTACAGCTCCGAGAGCAGGTGGACAGGAGCAGAACTAGTGGATACATCCTTTGTACTTCTGGTTCCTTGTTGCTTTTGTGTAACGTCTTGTTTTATGAGCTGCAATAATAAAAGACGCATACCTTTGTGATATTTTCGTTCCTGTCCTCTTTCGTGATGTTACTAAGAGGTTCCAGTTTTGGCTGTTGACTTGACCCTCACTTGTGAGACATCTACTGGAGGAGACCTAGTTACCACACACAGATGCCGACAGTGTGACTCAACCCTTGGAGGCGAGAGTAACGGTTGAATCTCTTAGTAGTAGCGTCGAGGCCTTACGACGTCATCCTTGGTATGGATTAGTATCATCCATGTTAGGATTGACTGTTTTAGGCAAAGAATGTGGTTCATCCAGGGGATGAGACCAGATTTCTCTTATCGGCAAAGAAGAAATCTTGCAGCTCCTGTGGGACCTAAGATGGTCCAGGTCATCCAGGGGCGGATGAGTACAGCTCAGAGCCGGCAGAAGTCATATGCTGACAGGAGGCGGAGGCCACTAGAGTTCGAGGATGGCGACCACGTCTTCTTGCGGGTCTCACCTCGACGTGGTATTCGGAGATTTGGTCGAGGCGGCAAGTTATCTCCGCGCTTCATCGGACCCTTCCAGGTCCTCAGCAGGGTTGGCGAGGTGGCTTATCGCCTGGCTCTACCACCTCAGTTGCACCGGGTGCACGACGTCTTCCACGTGTCTCAGCTGAGGAGATACGTGCACGACCCGACGCACGTCATTGACCATGGGGAGCTTGACGTTGACGATGGGGCGACTTTCACGGAGGTTCCAGTAGAGATAGAGGATCGACAGGAGCGGGTCCTGCGTGGGCGATCGATTCCTCTTGTGCGCATCAGATGGCAGCACGGGAATCTCCAGGAGAGCACTTGGGAGCGGGAGGCTCAGATGCGTGCTCAGTACCCTCATTTGTTTCCCTAGTTTTTGATGTATCTTTACGGGGACGTAAAGCCCTGAGGTGGGAGTAATGTAAAGACCCGTAAAATTCAAGGGAAATTTTTTCTTAATTTTCTTTAGAATTTTACAAGAGCGCGGTTTCTGACGGCACCTGATTCCGAGGCCCGGAGTGCCCGGAATCAATTTCCGAAGTTTGGCTCGGGTACGTTCAGTGAACGAACGAGCGGGATTTCCTAACTTTTGATCCGGTGCTCGGAATTGAAATCCGAGGACACCGATGAACTCGTAGCGCCGATATTCGCTTAAGGAGACCTTTCCCGAAGTTGTGTTTGCCTAGGAGGAGATGTTTAATTTTCTGGATGAGATGAAGAGTAAAATAAATTTGTTATACAATATTTATTTTATTTATCTTCTTAAGTGGTTATATCCTAAGTGTGGAAGTTGGGGTGGAATCACAAGTTCCTAACTAACCAAGTGAGGATTAAGGTGAGGTGGGGCCCACACGAGCCCCAACCCTTCACCTTCCCCTTAACTCTCTTCTACCCCCTTAAACTCCCTTGCACTTAATGTGCCAAAACCCCTCAAATTCCCTAACTCCCCTCTCTCCCTCTTAAAGGCTTGACAACTTAACTTTTAATTAATTATACAACTCATGTATAATTAATAAGTGAGTTTAATTTTGAGTTTTTGAAATTCAAACTCTTGAATTCCAAAGGTTGGGTTGTGTTAATAAATTAAGTGTAAGCTTGATTTATTTTTGGGGTTAGTTCCTTTGTTACTTGAGAGGATTGGGAGAATCGTTGAGAGACTTGAAGATCTTCTTCGTCTTCGACGAAGAACGTGAAGAACGGTTCTTCTCTGACAAAGAACATCGATCCCACGACCATCGAGACTCGGCGTCACGGATTCTTCCGTCTTCATCTTCCTCCTCGACAAGGGAGAAGTCGCCGACCGTGGTAATCATCGCCAACGACAACGTACCTCTCTTCTTCGTCTTAAGCGACAAGTGAAGAGACGTCGTTCCCTCCTCGGACGCACCCCGACGTCCACGGAATCTACGTCCGACGCCGCGACGCCTTCCTCCGCGATAACCGACGTGTGACGTCAATTTTCAAGGTAGGGGGTTTGCCCTTTTTAAATTACGTGTTTTCATTCCCTCGAACATGAAAGAATAATCCGTTGGGCATAGTTCCAAATTTTTATTAAAAATTGTGAAAGATTCATTGTTGTGTTTATACGATTGGCCAACTGATATCGTTATAACGGGAGGAGACCGGACCGCACGAACACGGCCGATTCTCCTCCCCCTTCTATTCTTTCGTGTTAATTTAGCGGAGACAACGCGGTGTCGTCGCAACCGCGCAGGAACAAAAGAATTAATGGCCGGAGCGAGCTGCGACGAAGAAACGCGGTGTCGACGCACCGCGTCGTTGTTTACGAAAGAGACCGCGGCCGGAGACGGGCCGCGGCGGAACAAGGAGGCGACCGGCGGCTAGCCGGGCCGCCGGCGCCAGAGATCATGAAGGGCTGCGGCGGAGCAGCCAGGGGCGCCGGCCTCACCGGCGCCGGAGAACAGGAAGGCCGCGGCGGAGCAGCCAGAAGCTGGCCGGGCTCGCCGGCCGCCGGAGATCGGGGAAGAGCCGCGGCTACGGCCGCGGCGGAGAAAAAGAAGGCGGCCGGCCGCGCCGGCCGCCGGTTTGGTTAGGAGGCGGGACCCACGGGTCCCGCGTGAGAAAGAAACGGCCGGCCTTAGGCCGGCCGAGATCCGAAAAAAGGGGGGGTTTACCCCCCCCCCCCCCCCCCCCCCCCCCCCCGCGTGCGGCACATGCGCGGCCCCCTGGCCGCGCCGCGCCGCCACCGGCCGGGCCGGGTCCAGCGGACCGGGTCGGATCCGGGTCGGGTCGACCCGGTTCGGATCAGACTAGGGGGGTCGGGCCGGGTCGGCCCGGACCCGGCCCCCCCGTTTTCGAGACGACTTCGGTCTTTTGGCCATAACTTGAGCCACGGACCTCCGATCGATGAACCGTCTGCGGCAACGCGATCCTTGGATCGAGACGGTCGTTTCGGTATACTATACTCAAGGTGCACCTTCTTTTTCGGGAGCCTACGTGGTTAAAACTCCGTAGTTAAGCGTGCTTGGCTTAGAGTAGTGATCAGGATGGGTGACCTCCTGGGAAGTTTCCCAGGGTGGGTGTGAGACGGAAAGGCTGATATCTTTCAGACTGGACGTCCGATTGACGAACCGTCAGCGGCGATGCGATCCTTGGATCGAGACGGTCGTTTCGGTTTATCGCACTCAAGGTTTTGGATTACTTTGAGTTCGGCCGGGTTGGTTCGTTCACGAAACCAACCGGGCCTTCGGAGCAGAAACGCTCATATCTTGAGCTACGGACGTCCGATTGACGTGCCGTCAGCTGTGTTGTGTTCCTCTTAGTGAGACAGATCTTTTGGCATACTCCGCCCGAGGTTTGGACGCAGGTGGAGTATGGTCGGGTTGGTTTTGCCTTAAAAACCAACCGGGCCCCGGGGACGAAAATGCCAATAACTCTCAGACCGGGCGTCTGATCGACGCGCCGTCTGTTGCGTTGAGTTCCTGTTGACGATACGGAACTTTTGGATACATCAACTCTGGACTTTGTGACAGTTGATGTATCAGCCTCTCGGCTCGTGGAGCGGACCCTCCGAACGAGCTTGCTGTGTGCGGGAACCCTAGTGCTGGCTGCGACTGTTACTGTGACTACTACTGCTGCTACTGCTACTGTGACTGCGACGACGACAGTACAGAGATCCTGTGTGGATTCGACGACGACGACTACAACACTCAGCGATCCTACGTGGATCAGTGCTACAGGTCCTGTGTGGGCCCGATCCTGTGTGGGTCTTTGCGCTCAGCGGTACTGTGTGAACCAGCGCCTACAGGTCCTGTGTGGGCCCGATCCTGTGTGGGTCTTGCGGTGATTATCTACAGGTCCTATGTGGGCCCGATCCTGTGTGGGTCTTTTCGGTGCTTATCTACAGGTCCTACGTGGGCCCGATCCTGTGTGGGTCTTTTTCGGGGGTTAGTTACCTATCGATCCTTCGTGGGTCCGACGACTTAGATGGATCAGAGATCATCTTTATCGTCTTTTGAAGAAGTATACCTGTGTGAGCTGAATCCTGTTACTTTCCTGTGTGGATTGTGTTGTGCTATCCTGTGTGGATTATGTTTTGCTTTCCTGTGTGGAATACGTTTACTTTCCTGTGTGGACTGAGTTGTACTTGGGCTCGGAGGTTGGAGCGTATTTGAAATTGATGACTTAGGTATATGTATGGGCATATACCTAAGCAGTGTCGGTTATTACTTCGTGATTGTTCCTTTCTTCGTGGTTTATCCTTTGTGGATTTGAGAGACCTTAAGGGGTCTCGGGGTCCCTACTGAGTAGCTTATACTCACCCCTGCACGGGCTTTGCCCGCACTACGTTGTGTTGGTTGCAGACGACGGACAGCGTTGACCTTAGCTGAGGCTTGCAGAGCGGGACGGTACCCGGAGGTGGACCACTGGGCGGGACGTGCTCGGAGCGGACGGCGGGACCCGTGGAGCAGTGGAGCTATCTGTACCCACCCTTCAGGTGGGATTTCCAGTGGACATCTCGGTGTAGCGGCTTTTACTTTTCAGTTGCTGTTTTCCCTTTCGAGTTGTACTTTACTTTCAGTTTGGGTTTGTATACTGGCCCATTTACTTTTCCGCACTTTCAGTTGTACTCTGCTTTTGCTTAGTGTTTACTTTCCGCTTTCTTACTCAGTGGTGTTTGTTACTTTACAAAGGCAATGCCTTCCCTTTTTACCGGGATTTACGCCTTGGTGCTAGTCGCCAGCCCCTGGCCTATGGAAGGCGGGCTTGGGGTAGTCACGGCACGGACCCCGAGGGCGGGTCGTGACAATTCCATTTTTTTTGGGTTTACTACAATATTATTTGGAATGGAGAGAATTTATTTCAAAAAAATGTCTTCATGTTAGGGGATGTAAGTTTTCTTTATTTAACAAACTCTAGTTTTAAATTTTTAAATGGGTTTGGAGGGTTCTCCATGGGACCAAAGAGCATCATGTTTTGGTTTAGAGGTGTTATGAAGAGAACTGGGTTGACTACATCCCGTTACACACATTTGCATCATGAATGGGATGCACAACATGAATATGTTTTAGTTAATAATCTATGAATCTCATCAAGGGCGTGAAAATTTTATAGTTTATGAAATCTTTACATGTCATGAAACTATCGATTGGGATTTCATTTAATATGAGGTGATGCATTTTCTATTATATATTCAAATATGAGATTTCACACCATGAAACGGATTCCTGATATGAAATTCTCAATACCAATGGTTATAAATTCCCTAAACACTTGAATATTTTATTATTCTTTTTGTATACATACCTATGAAACCCTAAAGTTATTTTAGGTGATTTTGGGTGATCTTCGTCCATTCAAATCACTACGTTCAATGATCGATTCATGTGTTGGTTGTACCACATATCCCTGGTAAGTGGCCTTTATTGCTTTTTAGTTCCATTGGTCACAAAGGTAGTATCAAGTACATTTGTGTTTCTGATTCAAGACTGATTGGTGTTTTCTATCAACAATTTGTAGTTTCTTGTTGGCCTTTTCCTTTTGAAGTCTTATCTTGGGTTTTTCAATCTCTATTGTTGAAGATAGATAGGTTTCCATCATTCTTGAGGTATGTGTATCTATAAAAATGTTTCTAAATAATAATTTTTATATTTTCCTCATGAAATGGATTCTCTTTGGTAAAAATGGTTTTAATAAAATATGGGCATGGTTTTAGAATTGGTTGTGAACAAACATGGAACATTGGGAACCTTGTGTGCATTGGGAAATAGACAAAGGTGGACTATGGGTGTGTGGTACCACTAGAGATTAATTTTTTTATATCAAAATACTATAGAAGGATTCTATCTAGTTTGAGCCAACTTATTCATGTTTTAGTCTTTTTTTATGTACAGTATAACTTCCCATGTCTTAGGGGATAAATGTTGTGGTTTTTCATGTATAATGGCATTATCACATGGTGGTTAATTTCAGGGATATTATCTCATATTTTTAATTTAACTATTCTTATTATACACATGATATAATCCTCAATTTTGTGAATATGGAAGGAATTTATAGAAAATATTGTAAACTATTACAAATGGTTTTATTAGTGAACATTCTATATTAAATGTATTTTTTAATGATATAACTTGTTCATTCTTGATATAAGAACTTTTATAGATTATTTGGTGGTTTCCTTTTTGGATCTATTCTCAAACCCTAATTTTGAATTTAGGTGGTTGTAGACCACATTTTTCAGGACTCAGGGAAAGGTAAGGGAACCATGTAGCATTCCAGGTTCTCTTGTCATCTATTTCTTTCATAGAGGGATGGTTTGAAGGTGAAGATTGGTAAAATTGAGACATTTTGGTATTATCTTGTAATAATATTATGGTTTATCCTATTTTAATAAGGTTATATAGATCTTCTTGAATCTCTTTATTCTTAATTGTACCCTATTTTTATGTATTTATTTAGTTATACTCAAGACTGGTTTAAATTATCTTTTTTATACCTCTACATGTGGTAAATAACCTTGGGTGAGTTTTCTAGTTAACCCGGGTTGGTTTGTTAAAAGTTTGGATGATATTTCGTACTAAGCGGGTAAAATCAAGGTAAATGAAAAATTATATGTATACAAATTTTTTTCTCCCATATACATAAAATATTCTAAGAAGAAGAATATTTTGAAAATCCATTGACGTCTTATAATGATACATAAAATATTTGAGCTTATGTGTAAGATATTTAGGTGATACATAATATCTTCTGGAATTGTATAATGAGGGGTTACATATCTGGACCCTTGTAGTGTGAATATTTATATTTTCTTTTTAATAAAATAATGATCATATATATCCCTTTTCATTATTACATTATATATAAACATGGTTATATAATGATTTTGAAAAAAATTATATTTTTATACAAATAAATTGAAATTGTTCTTTTGGAAAATATATAGTTTTAATTAAAACACTATTTTTCTTAAATTCTTGATTTTTTGAAGTAAATTTAATTTTCATGAAATATTCTTACTTAATAATAATTATTTAAATACAAATGATAATATAATTTAATGAAGTTCAATGTAATTTTTATAAGGGTTGGAAAGAAGTTAGGGTCATTAAAACTAATATTTTCAATTAAATAATGTTTTTTATTTGAAATTATAAATTTCTATATTTAAAGAATAATTTTTAAAAATAAAAAATATTTTCAAAAAAAAAACTTTGAAATAATACAATAGTGAATTTTTCATAATTTTCTGAGACAGCGAAATTTTTAGGTGAAAATTAAATATGATATAAATATACTGTTTGTATTATGGAATCATAAAATCCCAAAAAATATGTATTAAATACTATAAATTCAATACACAACAAAAAATTTGTTTCTACTTTAAATTAATATTTTTTTAGTGTTATTTTATTAATTTTTTATACCTTGAATGAATCCTACAAAGACTATATTATGTTTTATGTTTCTAACATTAATTCATTATGAGAATGAATCACTTCCACATCATAAGTGGAATAATTTCATAGATTTAATTTATTGTCCTAATAAAATATTTAAAACCACTCCACGTTTGGAGAACCCATGGGAACAACTATGGTACGGTTTGTGGTTTTGGTTATTTAACAACTCAACGTCTAAAACCTATGTTTATAAATTAACAAAGAATTCCCCTCACTTTTTCTATAAATACCCACCCAAAATCTCATTTATATTCATAAAAATCCATTTATATTTAATTTCCTCACCATCTCCCTCTATAAATACCTCTCAAGTTGTTCCCTAGATTTCAAGAAGCTCCTCTCAATAATTTAGAAGCACCCTCTCGAGGTAATGGATTCTCCCCTCTTCATTTATATTAAAGTTCTTTATTTGTACTGAGCCATTTTATTTTCAATTTTTTAGTCATTAATGTGTTTCTACACTTTCCTTTACTATTCTTATTATTCCCAAGTAATGATATACCATAATTTCCTCTTATTAAACTCTTCCATTAATGTTTATGTGTACCGATCATGCTTCCAAAATTGTCCCATAATTTTCCATGAAAAACATTTATGTTATGAATTTCCATCATCATTTCCACTCAAGGGTATTAAAATAGATTTATCAATATTTATTAGATTGGTGATACCCATTTATGTAACCCACACTCCATAATAATGGGACTAAAAGTGGTGAATAATGTTCTTATGTTGTATAATCTATGTGGAAGAAGAATTCGTGTACATAAAATAAATTTGATGGGTGCACCTGGAATTATATATCCCTTAAATTCATTGGGTAATATTTTTATCTCATGATAAACCATGTATGGTGAATTTTCTGATATCTTGAGAACACTATGTTATGTTTTCTCTATGGTTATCCTTAACTTATGCTAATGATTTGTTGTTTTATATTGTCTCTACATTCTAATGTTGTCGTGATGTTATTATATTATATCAGGACTTGATGTTCATGTTTATGATTCTCATACTTTTATTTCACCTTGATATTCCTCTTGACATAGATGTATTACTTTCATGATTTTATTCTTTTAATATTCTCTTACCGACCTTTATATCTCAACCCTTTTTTATGTATGTGCCCAGTTTATCCTGTGCAATTTTAGAAAATCAATATAATTCTAAGAGACGTTATGGAGTTTTAAATTATTTCATTTTATCCATGTGGAAAGTTATTTTTATATTTATCTAATTGAAAATTACACTATGCCTAAAAAACATTTAGGATTATTTTATGTGTATCCATATGTAATAAATCATGAATTAAAGTGTATAAAATTTATGGGTTTTCATAGTTGGTATCATATAAAGGTCTAGTTAAATGTTTAGACTTGTATTAAAAACCCTATGTGAAATATATATGGATAAGACATAACATAGGAAAAAATCTATAAATTTCAGTAACATTTAGTGCGATTGGTTTCCTATAAGTGAAATCCTTATCTAGATATTACATATATAAGTAGTCTATCATAGTTTTACCTCTGGGTAATAAACCTGAAAAAGGTGCATTGGCTATTAAATTAATCATCACATGGTGCATGGAAAGGATTCCTTGTTTCAAACCTATTTTGATACTCCTAGGGGAAATGAATTGTTAAATTCACATTCTATTTATGAACATTAATGAAGTAAACAAAAATGCCTATGAATTTTAATGATAGAAAATTGACCATTGATAACATATCTTGAAACCAATAAATTCATAGGTTAATGAATATATTTTATTTTTGATTTATCCCTTTAATATTTATAGGTTCCCTTTTAGGAGTTTAGTAGTTTGAAAATGATCATCCGTAAGTTTATATTAAATGAATTAAATGATTATAACCAAAATCAAAGTGTTAATGGTGGGTTTATCATCAGTTCCTGAACATCAAATTTCTTCTATGACAGTGTCTCTATTAATTATTTCATATCATATAAGTTTAATAGAACTATTCAAACTCAACCGCATAACATGGAAGTTGATATATCATTTAAAACATAAAATGGGGTAACTATTGAATCCAAGCATATTCTCTCAAATCAATATTTGTGGGATAAATTTCCCATTGTACCCTATGATACTCCTTTTAGATGAATTAGAGGTTATTCTCAGTATGGATTGACTTTACTTTTATAAAATAATGTAATTTTTTTGAAAATTAAATTAACCTATGTATCACGAATCACCATATGATTCTATACATGGGTAAGGAGGTGGATGAATATCCTTTGGAATCATCATCTAAATCTTGTATACTAAATCCTTATAAAAATTCATATTTTATAAAATTATTGAGACTAAGGAAAATAACATCCTTTATGGAATCCCCTTTGTAAGTGGATATATTGATGTGTTCGTTAATGAATTGTTGGGTCTTCCTTGCAATATAGATGTTCAGTTCTCAATAAAACTTATACCTATAAATTTTCCAATATTGAAGACTCAAAATATAATGTAAGTTATTGAACTTTAAGAGTTGAATAAGCAACTATAGAGGAATCTAGATAAATGATTTATAAACCCAAGTTCTTCACCTTGGGGTTTGATAATCCTCTTCATTAAGAATAAGGATGGGTCAATTTCACTCTCCATTAATTATCATAAAGTCATGTAAATAATAACAATCAATAGGTATCATATCCTATGGATAAATTAATTGTTCAATTAAAAACATGGGGCTTAGTACTTCTCTAACCTGGATCTTTGGTCGAGGTATTACTAAGTAATGGTAAATAAGTAGGATATCCACAAAAATAATTTTCATATAAGGAATGGGAACTGTGGGTTCATATTAATTCCCATTGAACTCATTTATTCTTCATCTATATTCATATACATAGTAAATTTAGTCTTTAGGGATTAACTATATAAATTTATGTTAGTCTTTATAGAATATATTCTTATATACTCCAAAATCCAGGAGGAACATGAGGATCATTTTAGTGTTGTACTGAAGACCTTGTGAAAGGAAAGGTTGTATGAAAATTATGAAAAATATGAGTTTTATATGGAGTTAGTAACATTATTAGAGCATGTTGTCACCAAAAATGGAGTTTTTAGATCCTTCAAAGATAGAGGCATTTGAGGAGTGGCAAAAACCAATATCTATGACTGAGATGCATAGTTTTCTTAAATGAACTAGGCACTATCATTGATTTTTTGGGAACTTCTCACAATTTCTAATCCCCATAACCAAGATAAATCATAAGGGAGTGATGTTTTTATGGACTGCTGAATTCAAGAATAGAATTAAATAGTTAATGAATAGGAAAATAATAATACACATGATCACACTACCAATAAGTGGGGACAAATGTTTTATCTATAGTGATGAATCCAAAAATGTCTTTGGTTGTAAACTCATTCAAGATGACAATGTGGTAGTTTATTCCTCCTTCCAATTGAAGATCCATGAGAAGAACTACCTATCACATGATCTAAAATTAGATAAAGTGATCTTAGTATTGAATATATGGGGACATTATCTCTATAGAGATAAGTTTGAAATATATATGGATAATAAAATTTGAATGTATATATTCACAAAAAATGATATGAATATGCACAAATGAAAGTGGTTAGATCTAGTCAAGGATTATAAATGTTCAACCCATTACTATCGTGGGATGATTAGAAAAGTGATAGATTCTTTGACTAGATAGGATCTTGTAACCCTATCCATGATGTAGATTGAAAGGTATAAAATCTTATTTAATATAAAAATAATAATCATGGGAATCATAAATGGAAATTAATCATAAATTTCTCAAATAAATAATAAAACACAAATTCCAGAGAGGATCATGGAGAACAAAAATGTTAATAATGAGCTAAATAAAGGTATGGAATATTCTAGAGTTAAAATTTTCTAAATATGGATTCATAAGTATTGGAACCTGGATATGTGTCCCATAAAAATAATAGCTAAAGATGGAACATATGGATTTTTTATAGATCATCCTTCTCTATTCAACTAGGAATAAATAAGATGAAAATAGATCTTGAGAAAAACTTCTGGTGGGATAACATGAAGAGGGAGATCAAGAAATTTGTATCTCAATTATTGGTATTTAAATAAGTCATGTCTAAAAAATATAATTCTAATGGTATTATGAAATAATTCCTATAATATTAAGGAAATAAGAAAACATAACCATGGATTTAATCATAGGAATTCCCATGACATCAAAAGGTAATAATTCCATTTAGGTGGTAGATAATCACCTTACAATGTTATCTTGATTCATTTCTATCAAATAATATCTATATATTTACCACCTCTACATGATATACATAATATAATTGGTAATAATTCATGGAGTTCCACTGTATATTTTATCTAATCAAGATCTGAGGTTTACGTTACGATTTTGGAGAAGCCTTCAGTAAGTGTTGGATATAGAGTAGAGTTTTAGTATAACTTATCATCATAAGATGGATAGTCAATTTTATAAAATCATCCAAACATTAGAGTACATGTTAATATCTTGTTTAATAGATTTCAAAGAATGGTTGGATAGACACCTTCCCCTGGTGGAGTTATCATCTAACAATAATTTTCATTCTAACATTCAAATGATAGATTATAAAGCTATGTATGGGAAGATGTGTCTGGACCTAAAATGTATGGATGAACTTAGATTGTATAATATGATGGAACTATATCTTATTTAAGAGATAAAATAGGAAGTTAAAACAATTTAGTGGCATTTGACATCCATGAAAAGTTAATAGAGAATCTACATATAAAATCATTGAGAGAGACCTAAAGTTTGGGGTCAATGATTAGGTTTTCCTTTAGATATCACCATGGAAGAATGTAGTGAGGTTTGGAAAGAAGGGAGATATTAGTAATAAATATATCATCCCATTTTAGATTCTTGATCACATCATAGAGTTGACCTATTAACTAGGACTCCCACTTAACCTATCTCAAGTACATGATGTGCTCCATGTATCCTTCTTAAAGAAGTACATACCAAACCCCACAAATGTATTGAGTCTCAAGGTGGTACCATTATAGAATGATATTTCATATGAGGATCTGTCATTAATATCCTATATCATAGGGAAAAAGTTCAAGGAAACAAAATAACTCACCTGGTCATAATACTATGGCAGAACTCATAGTCTTATGAAGTTATTTTGGAATTGGAAGAGGTGATGAAAAATAAGTACCCTTATATATTGTAATGAATGAAATGAAATTTATATGGTGAAATTATTTAATGGGGGAAGAATGTAATAAACTAAAGTTTAATAAATTAAATTCCCATTTTAATGAATAAATTCCATATTATGAAATGTAGTTATAGAAAAAATACACTATGTTTCATTTAGTTGTCTTAGAACAAAATAAAATATAGTAAAAATTATTTTTCGAACTAAAAATATCATTAAGAATAAAAACCATTATCAATATAGATATTTCATAGTGACTGTTAAGATTAGTATGTATAAGTTAAGGGCTATGATAAATTCTAATTTACCCTGATGGAAGAAGTGGTGGCCTAGACCACTATGATCATACCCTATGAAGACTAGTTATTAGAGCTTCCAAGGGAAATGGAATCAATAAGAGTTTCCCTTGACCAACATCATGAAAAGATTAAATAATTGAAACTTGATCAGAACCATTTACGGGATAAGTTTAAGCATATCGATATCATGACCCAAACCAAGTTTTCCGAAAAAACCCAATAATATACAACCATTTCACACCTTACCCTTAGGGTGTATGCTAGTGTAATAAGGGATTATGTATATTGACCCTAATAGTATGAATTTTTATATATTATTTTATATAACCTAATGATTATTTATATCCCTTTTAATTATCACTTCATATATAAACATGATAATATAATGAGTTTCAAAAAACTAGATTCTAATATGGAAAAATCAAAATTGTATTTTTGGGAAATATATAGCTTCAATTAAAACACTATTTTTGTCAAATTAAAGAATTTATGAAATAAAAAGTATTTTAAAAAAAGTTAATAATTAAATAATATTTATTTACATATATATTATAATATAATTTAATGAAGTTCAAGGTAATTTTTTAAGCTTCCAAAAGAAGTTAATGTAGTAAAAATAATATTTTTTAGTAAATAATTATTATTTTTTAAAGTATAAATTACCATATTTATAAAATTATTTTGGTAAAATAAATATTATTTTTTAAATCATCACATAAAAAATATTTAATGGTGATTTTTTAATAATTTTCTACGAAGGTTGAATTTTTTGGTAAAAATTAAATATGGTATAAATATACAGTATGTATAATGACATCATAATATCCAAAAATTGTTTTCATAAATATTATAAATTGAATAAATGGATAAAAATAGGTCCCCCATTAAAACAAAGTGTCTTAAAAGTTGTATTTTTAATTTTACAATCCTTTAATGAAGCCTCAAAAAACCAACATTGGATTTTAAGGTTTTAAAATCAATTCTTTATGAACATGACTCACTTCCACATCAGCAATGGTATTATATTTTTTAGTTAGTTTATTGGACTAATAAAATATGAAAAATCAATCTTACTTGGTTGAAACCATTGGAAAACCCATTGAAAGGATTATGGTTTTCATTAATTTATCACTTAAAGTCCAAAAACTGATGTTTTGAAATTAATAAAGTATTACCCTATTTTTTCCATATATACCAACACAACCAACCATTACTCTTCACTCAAAAACCCATTGACCACGAATTTACTCTCTTTATCCCTCTCTAAATCACTCTTATGGTATTTTCAATCCCTTAATAATCTCTTCTAAATATTTTATAATCACCGTTTTAAGGTAAGTTATTCTATCCTCTTCCATTATATTCATGTACTTTCTTTCTACTAAGCATTTAGATTTTAAATTTTTACCATTATATCATACTTCTACTAATCCAACTACAATTATAATGATTCACATGTAATTAGATACCACTTTTCACTCTCATTAAACCCTTATATGAATCTTTTTGTACAACTGTTATTCTTCCAAAATTATATCATGATTTTATATGATAAAATTTTATGTTTGGAATGACCATCCCCATTTCCATTGAAGGGTATTTAGATAGATGTAACTATACTTTGTTGATTAGGTACTCCCATATATGTAACCCAAACTCTTTATTCATGGGACTAAAATTTGTGAATGATGTTATTATGTTGTATGATCTATGTGGAACAAAAATTCATATACATAATATGAATGGGACAGGTGGGCCTAAAAAATATAACATTTTAATTAATTGGGTAATATTTTTATCTCATGAGATACTATGTATGTTACATGGGAATTTACAATAATAAAATAATGTTATGATGAATATAAGGTTTTCCTTGAATTATGTTTATGATGTTATATTTTCTATTATCCCTAAATTCTTATGTTTCCTTTATGTTATCATCTTATATCATGATTAAATTTTCATGTTTATGATTCTCACCCTTTTATTTCATCCTAATATGCCTCCAGACTCACATTTACTACATTAATCAAGTTATTATTTGATTATTCTCCTACTATGATTTATAGTTCACCCCTTTCTTATGTACATCCTTAGGTTATCCCAGGAAATTTTAGAAGATCAATGTAATTATAAGTGTTTGTTGTAAATTTTTAATTAATTTCATTATATCCCTATTGAAAGTTGGTTTGATATGTGTCTAATTACTCTTGGAAACTAGGCCTATCGATCCTTTGGGGTTTATTTATATGTATCCTAACAAAAAAATCATGAAATAAATTGTATAAATTATATGGGTTGTCATAATAATTCTAAAATATAGAAAATGAAAAGAAAAACTTATTAGTATGTATAATATAATTGAGGGAAGTTATGGGAATAAGATAAGGTGAAAGACCAAGGATTTCATTATGAATGGTTGTATATTCATGATACAAAATATTCTTAGGTGATATGTAAGGTTTTATACTTATATTAAAATTAAAAAATTACTAATAAATCAACATGTTCTGTAAGAGTATTTATAGTTTCATTAATAAGAATATTTCCATAACCAGAAAATTGAAATATATATATATATAATAGTTATTATATAATTGGTAATTTCATGGGAAGGATGTCTATTTATTAAAGAGTCTTATGTATATTTCATTGGTTCTGTCTAATTTGAGGTGTTCACTCCATGGTGAGAAGATTTATGTTGTGGTGCACTAGTCAAAGAAGAATCCTAAGATTTCTCCATGATGTGATTTATATGGTACAAGAATTAAATTTCATAGGTTTCAGGTTAAATGTTTCTAGGACAGTGTCTATCTATAGTGCTTCATCTAATGGAAGGATTTTGGGTTCATGGTTTTAAAATGATCTAAGCATCATGCATTAGCTTTTGTGTTCATGCTGTGAAAAAGAAAAGTCAATAGGATTTCATGTTTCAAATATCATATATTTTAGAACTGAAATATGATAATTTAATGAGTGATATTGTAACTTATTTTAAGGATATGTTTGAAATAATTTTCATATCATATTAATGGGGGGTCATAGATCTTTGATGAAAGAAACCTGGAGAATTTTTTTTGGAATCCAGAAAGAAGAATTATGGATATATTTATATAGAGAGTAATAAATATTGTTTTTATGTAGAGAGTGAAAAATATTCACATTGAAATATCCAATAATAAAAAATAAAAATAATATAAATATAGGAAGAGAGAATAAATAATATATTAGGTACTATGAGGAAGGAATTCCAAACAGAGAAGAGAGGAAGAAGATAGAAGAAAATATTTTCACTATTTGAAGATATTTACAGTGAATTAAGGTAATGGTTTCCCTGTAATATTATTAATGGTGATGTTTTGTTCATGATGATATTCATAATTGGTCTTTGTTGGGTCAAATTATAGAGATCAAGTATCATCTATCTATACTTAGTGTATCAATACAATAATGGTGATATTTTTTTCCATTGTCTTCCATGAAAAAGATGATTTCCTTTATTAAAGTAGTTAACAACATAGAGGATTAAAGGAGTGAACCATATAAAGAGATTAACCTAAGTCCTGGAGTGCCTTATCATAAACCCACAAATTAATAGTGAGTTTATTGGACTATGGCCCATATGAATAGTCTCATTATGTGATACTTAGATTATCCTAGTGTCATCGAACCAATTAAAATTCTTGTTTGAGGTGTTCATTCTATACATACTTTCTGAAAGTCATAAATATGTGTGTGGGATAAGTAATAACATATCAAATCCAGTTAAGTTAAGGATAATTGAAATAACCATTGGTTCATCATATAATTAATAACTTAATTCTTATCCCAATAACAATATGTTCAAGATAATCTAGGGTAGTGAGAGTTTTAATAATAAGTGATAAATTTAAATTGAGTTTCCTACCAAAATACCCCCATCCTCTCAGGGTTTCTCCCACTTAAACACCTTGTGGTCTTAACAAGTGGTATAAGAGAATAACAAATTATTAATCCATTTCTTAAATATAAATTTATCAAATTGGTTCTTGGATTCATGTTTTTATCTATATATATAATCTTATAGTGGCATGATAAAGAGAAAGAATATATAGAAGAATTATAACTCTAGGAAAATTTTATATAATGGAATAATTTTTGGAATAAGTGTGATTAATATAAAGGATTCTATTAGCTTTTAAAATGAAGGTATAAAATATTCTAATTTTTATTCCATTAATTAAATTCAATGAGGTTTTAGGATTATTTATGGATCCTCATATCCCAAGTGATATTGGACCAACTAATGATGATTTCATATAATGAATTTCAAAGGTGAAAGATATCAAATTATTAGAAGATATATCACTAGGACTATAATAATAAGTCTTGAAGTTGATAGTGGATAATAAGTTTAAAAAAATTTAGGACGGAGGACTATAAATTAAGATTAAAAAATTTAAAATACTAAACAAAAGACTGGTTAAAGTGTCTATATACTTAATTGAAAATAATTATTCCTGGAATAATTATTTTAATTATATGTCTTAAAAAATTGATAATCATAAAGATAGTTATATGGATAAGGTATTTATTTATAAATATGTTTAGAAAAATGATGGCCAAGATAGAATAACGTTTATTCATTTGTAATAATTGGTCTAAGAAAAGAAAATGATAAAACATGATAATTAATGTTTCAAGGATTCCATTAGTCAAATAAATAGTTATATTAAGGAATTAAGTGAAATTATAGATGTTATTTACCATGCATTAGAGGATGAAATTTTGAAGGAAAAGGAACACAATAAAGTAATGAATTCTTATGTTGAGGCAATAAGAAAAAAACCTAACAACATGAAAATAATCATACCCTAGATAAGAAATTGGTGGAATAATTAATTTTCCAAGGTAAGATTATTCTAAAATACACTCTATATTGGTTATTTGATTATCCATTGGTATGTTATATTGAGATGAAGAGAAATTATGCTATATTATGGGATAATCATGAAAGAATCATTATGTCACAAAGTCTATGTTCTATAAGAAAACATAACCTTCACCATGATAGAACCACTTTGAATCAAAATATGAATAAAAATATGGGAGTTTTTCAGAAAATTGTAAAAAATGTATGTATTGGAAACATGATCAAGAATGTCTCTATAAGAACTAATAATAAAATTAGGATTTATATAATAATATGTACATAAATTTGATTTTACTATAAAATATAAGGATATATTTATATATTTTTCTAAAAAGCATTATAATATAATTCTTATTGTGAAGTTCCTAGGTTTTTTATAAAATTAAGTTACCAACTATAATAATGAAAGTATTAATTTTATTCTAATAATTGTTACTATGATAATAAAGTCTCTAGTGGATATTTACTTAGAACTTCTACTTGAATGGATCATGTAAACCAAGATGCATTTAATAAAAAATATTTTCTTTTGAGAAATAGTTTTACTGGGTTGGATAAATAAAATGACTGGGATAAATATTTTTTGAAGAGAAGTTATAAATCTATTACTAAAAAATGTATCATGGTTGGAGAATTAGAATATTTGTAACTAGAAATAAGATTACATGATTCTAAAACTAATTAATATCATGTGAAAAGGCATCCCAAGGCAATGTATGTATTAAGAAACCTAATTATTATTGTATGGATAAATAACTAAGTACAAAGGTTTCTAATTATTACTATAAACTCCCCCAAAATGGTTCTCATATGATCACTTAGGAAAGATCAATTCCCAGAAATTGTTTTCAAGTCTTCCAACAAGGATAAGGGATGTGAGGTCTCAGTTGATCATTGTTTTGATATAAGAGGTTGGAAACCTCATGTGGAATATCCTCCAAATTAATACATGTACATCAAATAAATAATTATAAAATAAGTGGAAAGAGACTTAGGATTGGAATCTATAGAAAACATTAATCGGTATCAAATCTTTAATGTGGAGAAGTAAAATATTATATAAAATACACTAGATGTAATAGTGATATTTATCCCTATGGGAAACATCAACATTTCCAAGAGTGAAATTTGAGGTTGGGTAGGAAGGGATAATTTCGACCTCCTAATGATTTACATGTAATAAATTACTGAAAATTAATTCCTCCCCAATTTCACCTCAAAGTAATACTATGATAGGATGTGTTCTAGACTTCTCTATATCGACATCAGTCAAGAAAAATATAAATGGATTAACTCTAAAACATTAATTTTACATTAGGGTGTTAATGATGGAAAGATAAATACATAATAGTATCTTAAAATAAGTGATACGATGACATAATTATTTAAGGATCTTATTCATAAGGATCCACAGTTGAGTAAATTTCTAAGTGTCTATATTCTTCGTTGAATATAAGGTACTCATAATTTAATGTCGTATTAGAAAATATTTTCTTCCATAATCAAGACTAATTTGAAACTTTTTCATGTTCCCATTATATAGACCCATACTTTCTTAAAATATATATTACATTTTCCATAGATAAATATTCAATATATAATATGTTGGTCCTTTCCAGAATCATATAGGTCCAGTGACTTTTAAATCTTGGAAACATAAACATCTGGTTCAAATTTTTCATAACCTAGGGAAATTAATCTTAAGATAGTGTGAGTTATGATGATTTTTAGTGGTAAATAATAGAGATATCAATGATCATATAATCATAACATGATAAAAAGGGTATTGGAACCGGATATTAACATTTTAAAACCATACCCTACATGTAATAGATCAAAATATTGAGTCATGTAATAAATCTTGTTATTTAATAAGACATGTATCATATTTTCCATAAATAACATGATCTATGAGGGCATAACATCAGAATAAGACATGGAATTTTTGCATACACATATGCATAGAAAATCAATTCCTCAGTAGTCAATGATGTTTTACATGAATATCATAGTAGAATGAGTGCACTCCCAAAACTATTATAGTTGTCAAGGTTCACTCACATGACTATAATATTGGATAATTTTCCTTATTGAACTGGGTTTACTCTCCATTCCAATCATGTTTATCTCATGAGATATCATTCCTTACCTAATTCACTGGAGGAAGATATATTTCCCACCCATCACATAAGGAAAATCCTATATTTATGTCCCAAAATATCATAAATCAATAATTATATCATAATCCATGAAATTAAATGGGTTTCATAAAAATTTCATCATAGTGTAACCCATGGAAAGGATATGGGTTTCATAAACTTTTCATCATAGCATAACTCATGGACCAAAAACGATCTTCATAAACATATTTTCATCGTAAACAAAAAAAATCAATAGAAATAATAATAATTTTATCCTTGTATTATATCCTTATTAAAGATTAAGTAACATAAAAGGATGACATTTTAGATGGAAAATGATTCTGAAAGATCACCTGGAATAGTTTTCTAAGAAAATAACCATTCCATTTTAAAATAAAATTTTTCTTAAAGGTTGAAAATTATAAAGTAAATTTTAAAAAAATATCCTTATGAAACTTTAAAGGAATATTCAGAGAACAAATTAGTCTTGATAATGGTAAAATCTCTTCATGTCAAATATATTAAAAAAACATTCATTCAATATTTTGGTTGTAAAAGTCACAAAGTTCCTCGTTTGGAAAACAACAAGAATATTCCTTTAAAACAAATTTGGTAAAAATTAAATCCTTGGAAAAATGACTTTATAAATTTATAGGTGAATTATAAAATAAAATTTCAAAACATTTTTAAAAAAAATTTATATGGAATAGAAATATTCACCAGCCAAGACATAAAAAATAATCTCAAATATTGTTGAGATTGTGAAATAAAACCCTTACCTAGAGTTTATCTTGCTTTAAATCCACTCTAAAATACTTTATAATTAAATTAAATTCATTACAATTCTATAACAAAGTGATTTTAATTCTTATAATATCATTAATTATTCATTTATAATATTTCATCCAACTTTTATAAATAATTCCTTATTAAAATCATTATTTCCAAGTGTTAATTTCTTCGTTTATCTTTAGTATTTCAGTTAAATAGTTATGATACATGTACATTTATCTCTGTTAGTTGAACTAAAAAATATAAATAATGATATAAATATCATATATATTCATTATATTCATATTTTGAGTCATACATAAAATTTACATATAGAAAAATGAATTAGATTGTTCATGGTGACAGTAGGTCGTACGTATGCATGAATGATGTTTTCATTTTTTGATGGAATGAATGAAAGAAATTTAAAAATTAATTAACCATTATAGGAACATTATTATATCATATATATCATATATATTCACAAATTCCTTCCTCATTAAAATCCAAATAAAATATAAATGGAAAATGAATCACATCACAATGTGGAGGTGGTGGTCCACCCTTACTCGCGAACGACGTTATCGTTTCCCCAGGGATTCGATGGTAAGTATGTGGATTTGATTATATAATAAAATAATTATAATTATTTAATAAAAATAAAATATAAACATTAAACCCATCACAATACCCATGCTTAAAATATGGTTATGAAAATGAATTTTATCGCTACATGAAAACTCTAAGTCATACGTAAACATGAGTGATACATCCACTTATTGTTTTATGGTAAAAATGGTGTATCGTGGTTTTTTATAATAATAATAAAAATTAAGAATGTTTAGGATAAAAAATTTATTATCTTACTAGAAATAAAATATATTTATAGGAGGTGAATAATAGTAGAAAAGACAGTTATTGGTAAGGGATATTACCACTTCTATGGAATGAATACATTAGATCTCCTCTAAAAGGCTCTAGGGTTGGTATTTTTGGAAGAATGAAACCTCTATAATGTGTCTAGGTAAGTTAATAATTAAAATTGGAAGATTTTTGTTGATATATAAGGCTCAAAGTTCTGTAAATAAGGGAGGTTATTGGATCCCTTTGATAATTGAGGTGCGGGTCGCTTTTCAAATTTCTCAAATGATTAAAATATAATAAATTAATTATCAAAACAAATGCCTTAAAATGGACATGTATTCGAATATAAGGTATTTTATGGTTTTAATTTAATCAAAAAATATAATTTATATAGTTTTAGTTTAACATTTTAAACCTTTTACTTTTGGTTAACCATTAGTTAACTTATTTTAGTGTTTACTATGGTAACAAATGTTTTAATTTTAAAGGAAATAATTTTACTTATAAGGTGAAATTTAGACCATAAATAGCCAATTTATTCTATTTATACCATATAAAAACCTTATATTATTTAAATATTTTCTAGTTTTTTAAATAATTTAATGAAAATAATTTTGATAAAATAGTATTGTTTCCAATTTGGACAATATTATTTTAATTTTACATAAAATACATGAATAAAAATTTGAATAAAAATATAATAATTTAACACAACACAAATATTTGATATTAACCTATTAAATTCATGTAACACTATAACTTACAAAATTATACAACTTTTAATATTTTTAATATAATTTAGTTTATTTTTCCGTGAATTGAATAAATTCTTTTTTTGCATTGTTTAAGGATATCACGTAATTATATAATTGATAAAATTCAGAAATAAATTTAAATAATGAATATAATTTAATTTTACATAAAATTTATATTAATGTTCATTCATAACTTATTTTTTCTCTATTTGAACACATAAAGAATATTAAGAACAAAGAGAGTAAAATTTTGTGAATTTATTTTATTTAAATAATATATAAGTCATTTTATTGGAAAATAGTCCATTAAAAAATCAATTTTAAGCCTACAGTGTTATGTTTAAAATTAACTTCATCCAATAATTATTATTATGAAAATTTACTACCTTATCACTTATTTTTAACCTAGATTAACTCATTTCACCCCTTATTGAGGTGATAAATTTTACCACAGTTACTATTCATATTGAAAAAAACTAAAAGAGGTCTATCTACCAAATTATAATCTCCTAATTCTAGATATGTAATTAATTTTATCTAATTCAATACATATAAAAGGAAGAAATTAATATAAAAGTATGTGTGAAAATGCAATATAAACTGCTTTTTAGAAGAAAATAATTTAAGAATAAAAGTAGATTTATTTTTAACCTATACATAAAAAAATATTTTTGGAAGTTTTAAAACATTTTATCATGTAAATAAAATATAGAATTCATTAAAATAATTAAATAATAATAATTAATTTAATTTAATTATTCAAAAAAAATCATTCCATGCATAAAAAACATTTTTTTATAAAAAACGTCACTTTCATTTTAAAACATTTTTTTAATTATAATAATTTGATAACTAATGAAATAATTTTTAAATATGTAGAGTGTATATTTTTCATAATTTAGTTTTTACTATTCACATCCTCTAATCCAATGACTATGCTATAACAAATAGATAATATTTTAATAATGTTACGTGATTTTTCTAAAACTGGTGATGTGTGTTACACAGTCTATCAAAAAATCAAATTATTTAATGATCCATTTGAGGAATTGGGACCCTTACGATGTGATTTTCCTTTTAAGATACTCTAAGTGAGTTTTTATAGAATTGTGCATACGACCTAATGGCTTGAGGAGTGAGTTCTCCTGGAACGAGCATACTGTGAGCAGAATCTTGTGGCTAGCTATGACCTTGAGACTATGTGGCTTTTTGAGAATATGTGACATAACAATACTACATGTATCATAATAAATGAGTTTCTCATTGGGACTAAGTGTCTCATCAGAACTGAGTTTCTTATCAGGACTACGTGTCTTATCGATATTTGGTGTTTTGGGGACTACGTCATATAATACTGTTTTTTTATACTATAGACCTATAATTATGTGGATTGACTGTTTATATTTTTTGGGGTATAATTTTTGTATTTATATGTGTTCTAATTCATGTATTTCTTTGTGGAATACTTTTGGTATTTCTTAGTGTAATTTCTTTGTGGTTTCGAGGTGTCCTACTAAGTATTTCTTTACTCACCCCTATATGGGATTTTCCTATAAATGTCATGTCTTTTGCAAACAATCAATTCTTTGATGGAGTCCTAGGTGTACTAGGACTAGGTGGTTCTTGGAGAGACCAGACAGTTGAGGTGTTCTCCTGCGGCTTCTGACAGTTGTCATGTACCTACCCTTTAGGTGGGTTTTTCTATAGTTGAGATCCAATAACTTATGCATTCACTTTCTAGACTCCCTTTTTAGGTGGGATTATATTATGTCCTTGCTTACTTTCCAGTTTTATACTTTCATACTATGTTGTTTTTATTTAGTGGTATTAATTCTTGTTTACTTAGTGTTTTTATATTTAAGAATTTTGGGCTTGGAGATGTGTGTGTGAGTACAGGTACTTAGGAAAATGACTCATATTTGTTGTATATGTCTACTCGGTGCCAGTCTCCAGCCCCTGGCCTATTGGAGGTAGGATTGGGGTAGTCACAACATGGTCACCTTTAGGATGGGTCGTGACATATTGGTATCAAAGTTGGTCGGTTCTATTTATGTATCGAGATTATGTGAGGTTAGTTTGGGGAAACAATGGCAAGTGTTTTGTGTTTGGATTTCAGGTCGGGGAATCCAGTATTGGTGCGGCAGTTGATGTATCCATACATCATGACTCTAAATTCTTCTTTTTCAATTGGTACATGAATACACTAGTTTCAGGGAAATATATAGTACATGATTCATATAGTATTTGGGTGTGCTCTCATGTCCTTATTGAGTCAGCTCACCAGGTATGCTCTATTGAACGTGGTACATCTTGTTATATTTTAGGATACCTCCATGCAGATAGCCAACTATGATTCTGTTGTGTGATCATGAGGATGATTCTCCTAGAAATGAGGCATCAGTATAGGTTCATGTACCGTATATAGCACCACTGGGTAGTTTACCAGTGATAACACCACCCATCGATCAACAGTTACTACCAGCACTATTGATTTAGTATGTACGTGGGATGAGTGAGTTGCATGAGTTCCATAGGAAGTGACCTCCCAAGTTTTTGGGTGAGATAGACCCCTGGGTAGTTGATGATTGGCTGGAAGAAATTACACGTGTCTTATTCCTTATGAGGATGCCTTATGACCTAATGGTAGTCCTAGTTGTGAGACTTATTCAAGGCTCAGTGGGGCAATGGTGGATCTTAATGACCCAGACACAAGATGAGGAGACCCTATCTTGGGTATACCTCAAGTTTCTCTTCAGATAGGAGTTATTTCCATGTATGTTGTGATCAGTGTGCATCCAGGAGCTCTAGAATTTTCAGCAGGGTTGTCAGATTGTGGCGGAGTACTCGTCGAGGATTACCGATCTTTATCACTACTCCATGGATGTGGTGTGAGGAATGTTCTTTAGGTCTCAAAACATGGATTAGGGGTTATTCTGGGATATCAGATCATACATGATATCCCTTATCATTCCTACATATAATGGGGTAATGGAGTGAGATCTACTAGTGTAGATATTTCTGGAGGAGTATACGCCAATAGTGAGAGCTAGCAACAGGCGCCAAATAGCTGAATCTTCGGTGATAGGTATCCAAAAGTAGTTTCAGGGACCCAAGTGGGTCATGAACTCCATGGGATGACCCCAGGACATAAGATCAGTAGTGTGGGGCTCCTAGGGTAGAGTGAGTCAACTAAAGGATAGGTTTTGTTACTCATGTGGTGGTCGGAGACATGTGGCTCAAGATTTCCCAACTCATCATAAGGATGATCAGGAGATGGTCGAGGGACCGCCGAGGAATAGGAGGAGGCATGCAATGGGTGGTCTTTAGGGAAATAGATGTGTTATAGGAGCAGGCATGGCAGAAAGAGTTGGGTGGAGGCTCAACGTATTACCACCACCACCCCAGGTGGTCCACGACAGGATCAGGGAGCTGGTGGTCAAGGACGAGGATAGCTGTAGTTGATGGAGTCTTATGACCCCAATTCTCTAGGGATGATTATAGGTATGATATTTTTCTCTTACTCTCTAGCTATAGTTTTTATATACATTTGGGATAATCATTCTTTTATTTCCACAACCCTTGTTTAAGACTCAGATATTATGGTGGAACTGTTGACTCGACCCTTATGCTTAGAGACTCCTATGGGAGATGATTCGATGACCACACATAGGTGATGATAGTGTGAAATTACTCTTGGAGGTGAGAGTTTCGGTTGGGATCCCTTAGTAGTGGCATCGAGGCCTTATGACGTCATTCTCGGTATGGACTGTTTATCCACAGTCCATGTTGAGATTGACTATTTTAGGCATAGAGTGCGGTGTATCCAAGAGGATGGGACCAGGTTTTCCTTTTCTGGTGAAAAGGAAATGCATGAAACATAGGATGGACTTACTCATAGAAGGGTTCAACTGATTACTCATCAGTTGGATAGCTTGACCCTCAGCGTAGTGGATGATATGGGTCCCCATTTTCCTATAGTGGTAGAGGAGTAGGAGGAGATATTTTCTAATGATGTTCTAATATTACCTCCCCATAAGAAGGTATAATTTTATATTGTTCTATACTCTGTGATGGCACTAATATCTACATCTTCATGTCATATTTTCCCACAGAGCTTCGTGAGTTGAGGGTACAGTTTGAGGACTTTCATAGGAAGGGCTCTGTGAGACCCAATGTTTCACCCTGGAAAACCCTAGTTTTATTTTCCAAGAAGGAAGATGAGAGTTTGAGGCTATATGTGGACTTCTAGTACCTCAACCATGTGACTGTGAAGAATAAGTACCCACTACCGAGGATCGATGACCTCTTTGATCTATTGAAAATGGTGTGGTGGTTCTTGAATATTGACCTCATATCGAGCTATCACCAGCTACAGGTACGGGATGAGGATGTACCAAAGATGAACTTTAGATGTAAATATGATCACTATGAGTACTTGGTGATGCCATTTTTAATGAATAATTCCCCATTAGTGTTCATGGGACTCATGAATGGGATCTTTCATCCTTACTTAGACCGGTCTATGGTGGTCTTCATTGATGAAATCCTAGTGTAATTGGAGTTCGAGGAGTACGCGAGACACTTGAGGATGGTCCTAGATACACTTTTAGAGAACCAAATATATGGTAATCTCTTGAATTTTAATTTTTGGATACGAGAGGTCCATTTTCTAGGATATGTCATTTTAGAGGTTGGATTTGTGGTAGATCTAGCGAATATTGAGGCAATTCTTTCTTGGGATCCACCCAAGAGTGTTACCTAGGTGCAGAGTTTCCTTGGTTTAGCTCGGTATTATCAGAGGTTTTTACCCAAATTTTCTAGAGTAGAAGCACCCTTGATAACTTTTGCATGGAAGGGGAATCCTTTTGTGTGTATAAATAAGTTTCTGGAGAGTTTTCAACAGTCAAGACAGATTTTGACAATCCCTCCCATCTTGATATTTCTGGAGGAAGGCGTCGAGCACATAGTATTCTAGGATGCATCAAAAACTAGTCTTGGTTGTTTCCTGATGCAAGGGAAAGAAGTTATTTCTTAATGTTCACAACATAACCTTGGAAATCCTCTAAGTTAAGGAGAAGTAACTCTCTCTGATGAATAATGATGAACTGGAGAATGAATCGAAGATCATCTCACAAACAGAGTTGGGAGATCTCATCAACAACAACAACATACCATTCTTCATCAACAAAGGATCCAACTCCAATAGGATATTGCTTTCTTTGTGATCTTTCCCCATTTCTGAATTGGGTCGGACATAGATTGTTCTTTCCGTCTTGTCCTGTATCAGAGATGACTGTCAAACAGGCTGCCTAATTTCCCAAGTCTATTGAATGTATTCTTAATGAAGAGAAGCTGCCCAAGTTTAGAGATATTGTGTTTTTGGAGGATGATGATAGATGTTGCTTCACTGGTTCTAGCTATGGACGCTTCAGCGGACAAGTTTATCGTGGTCTCCTATGACCAGAATATGCTCATGATGATTGGTCCTCATTATTGTGGTGTAAAGAAGTCCCCTTTAAGATGAACTTTCTTGTTTGGAGGATAAGAAATTATGCACTTCCTACAGAGGATAATATTCAAAGAATAGGGGTGTCTTTGGCCTCAATGTGTTTCTGCTGTTCTCATCCCAAAGTGGAATCAGTCACCCATTTATTTTTCAATAGTGAATGGGAAAATTCTCTCTGGTCGGCCATGGGGTCTTGGGGTTTTTATAATCCTGCATGCTCCTACTTCCTTGAGTTCCTGACAGGTTGGTTTGTGACCACTTAAATCTCGAAGATGGAAAGAAAGGCACAATCTATTATTGTGATTTCAACCTGCTGGATGTTGTGGACGGCGCGCAACATGGCCAGGTTAGCGAATTGTCCCTCAATTTATTATCTTCATTTCAAAATGAAACTATTACTGCATGAGTTGGGATCTCTTGTCAAGGGGGAGATCAATCCCCGGTTCTGTGTAAACTTCTTGGTAGATCGGTTGGTCATTCTGGTTTGTGCGGTCTGTGGATTAGTTGGAAGCCTCCGGTGAATGGTCTCAAGCTCAATGTAGATGGGTCCAAAATTAATGGACAAATACGGGGTGGAGGACTCCTGTGGAATGGTAATGGTTCAGTCATAGTGGCCTTTAGTGACTTTTATGGTCTAGGTAGCTCTTTGGAATTCGAGATGAGAGCTCTCCTCTCCAGGGTTCTTGTTTGCAACAACCTCTCCTTGAAGGTGGCGGAAGTTGAATCTGACTCTGAACTTCTGGTTTGTATTCTGCACAGAAATATAGTTGCTCCTTGGAATTTAATTTATTTGGCTAGGCGATGGTTTTGGAGATTATCCAGGGTTGTGTGGTTCGACATGTCAATAGGGATGCCAACTTTGCGGCAGATGCTTTATCACGAGAAGGTAGCAAGCACGATCGGTCGATTGTTTACTCTAGTTTGGGTTCATTGCCTGCAGTTTGTAATAATTTTTTTGTGGGGGACTCTTTGGGTCTTCATCACTTCTGACCCCCATAGTTTGGTTTGGGAAATAGGTTGTATCCTTTATGATTTAATAATAAAAAGTCAACTTTTAGCAATAATGATAAACATAGAACAACCTATGAAAAATTTGATCCATGGTTCTATCTCTTGTAGGATGGGTATCAGGTTTGCATGGATTTATTGGGGGATAGATCTATGTGATTTTTCATTATTTTTTAATCCTTATAAGAAGGAATAATTGAGGAAAACATAATGAATGTCCAAGATATGTCCTTATAGAAATATTATACTTCTTTACTCTCCTATTCTTAGTGTTCTTCATCATTGGACCCTTGTGGTCGCCGCTCAACTTGTTAGGAGGCTGCAAACGTGATCGGACCCACAGAGTTACAGAAAGATGAATCAAAGACCAAGACAGTGAATATCGCAACACAAGGATTTAAAAACTGGTCCCATTTTAAAAAAAAGGACCATCTTAGAAGAACTGGTGGCCTGTGGAAGTCGGCAGGCTGGTGGCACAGATCACCACCACAATGTGGAGGGCAGCACGGCCGTGTAGGAGGCAGCGGTGGTGGTGAGGCTACGAGGTGCATGGGGGACATGGTAAGGAGGCCGCGTACATGGAACAGAAGTGGAACATGGCTTGGTAATGCATTGTAGGAGCCTAAAATGGAGAGGTTTCAGGGTAGGTATAGATTCATGTCAGGTGCATGGAACGCGGTATGGTAGCACGTCAGCATGGGAGGCACACAGTTGGGGAAGGTCGTGTCTGACGCAGTAAGACCGCTCATAGCACGGGCCGAACCAGGGGGAGCTGGATACTCTAATGGCCCCGTGGGCTAGACCCAATGGCCCAAGGGGCTGGACCAATTCGGGTGAGACTAGACCAGGCTAGGTTGGGTCAGTCGATGGGTTGGGTCGGGTTCGGCAGGTCGGATCGGACCCGGACAAGACCCGGGCCAGACCATTTTATGAAAACAACCATAACATTCATATTGTGTGTCCATTTGATGATCTGTTTTTAGAATTGGAATCCTTGTGATGTGATGGTCCTTTTAAGATAATCTAAGTGACTTTTTATGGAAGTTTTTATACATCCTAATGGATTGAGGAGTGAGTTCTCCCGGAATGAGCATACTATGAGCGGAATCTTATGGCTGGTTGTGAACTTTAGATTATGTGACTTTATGAGACTACATGACTTACCGAAGACTACTTGTCTCATTGATACTGGTGTCTCACTGGGACTAATTGTATCATTAGGATTGATCGAGATTACATGTCTTATTGATATTGGGTGTTTTTTAGATTATTTTAGATAATCATGTTTTGCATACTATAGACCTATACTTGTGTGGGTTGACTATGTATCTTCTTTGTGGAATACTTTGTGTATTTATTTGTGGTCTACTTATTGTATTTATTTGTGTCATACCTTGTGTATTTCTTGTTGGTATTCCTTTGTGGTTTCGGGGTGTCCTATTGTGTATTGTTTTACTCACCCCTTCATGGGATTTTCCTTCACATGTCGGGTCTTGTGAAGATGATGGGTGATTTGAAGGAGTCTGAGGTGGACCAAGACAAGGTGGTTCTTAGAGAGACCAATTAGTCTATGTGTTCTCCTACTACTACAGACAGTTTTCATGTACCTACCCTTCAGTTAGTGTTTTTTGCAGATGAGTTTCAGGAATTTGTGCATTCACTTTCCAGACTCCCTTTTTGGGTGGGCTTGTATTCTACCCCTACTTACTTTCCGGTTTTCTACTATCATACTATGTTGTTGGTATCTCAGTGTTAAGCATGGTTTTTTACTTATTTTTTTATATTTAATAATTTTGGTCTTAGAGATGTGTATGTGTGTACCGGTACTTAGGAAAATGCCTCCCATTTGTGGGATATGCCTACTTGGTGCTAGTCACAAACCCATATCCCATTGGTGGTGGGATTGGGGTAGTCATGGCATGGTACCCTTTAGGAAGGGTTGTGACATAGTGGTACTAGAGCTGATCATTTTTACTTAAGGACTTGGAGTCTGTGAGGTTGGTTTGGGGAAATAGTGTCAAGTGTTTCGAGTTCAGATTTCAGGTCAGGGAATCTAGTGTTGGTGCAGTGGTTGATGTATCCATACATCATTACTCTAAATTTTTCTTTTTGACATGGTACATGAAAACACTGGTTGTAGGGAAAATAATGGTGCATGCATCATATAGTATTTGGGTGTGTTCTCATGTCCTTCTTGAGTCAGCTCTCTAAGTATGCTCTATTGAACGTGGTACATCTTATTTTATTTTAGGATACCTCCACACAGACAGCCATCCAAGATTCCATTGCGTGATCCTGAGAATGATCCTTCTACCAATGAAGCATCTATAGAGGGGCCTATGAAGATATAACCTCTGGGTGGTTAACCAAAGATACCACCACCCGTCAAACATTGGTTACTACCAGCACTGCCGGTTGAGTATGCATGCAGGCTGAGTGTGTTTCATGAGTTTTAGAGGTAGATACCACCTAGGTTTTGGGGTGATAAATACCCCTAGGTAGCTTAGGATTTGATGTAGGTAGTTACATGTGTCTTCCTCCTTGTGAGGACGCCTTCCGACCATATGTTAGTCCTTCTTGCAAGTCTTCTTCAGGGATCAGTGGGGCGATGTTGGAGCTTAATAAACTAGACACATGATGAGGTGACTCTCTCTTGGGAATACTTTAAGTGTCTCTTTAAAGAGGAGTTATTTATAGCTATGTTGTGATCAATGCACATCTAGAATCTCCTGCATCTACAGTAGGGCAGTCAAACTGGTGGAGTACTCAGTGAGGTTTACTGATCTTCCTCACTACTCCATGAATATGGTGCGAGGTATGTTCTTTAGAGATCAGACCTTCAAGAAGGGGTTAATCTGGGATATCAGGGAATCCATTATATCAATTATCATTCCTATATATGTTGGGGTACTGGAACAAGCTCTACTAGTGGAGATATCTCTTCCGGAGTAGACGCTAGTAGTGGGAGCTACGAGGAGGTTCTAGGTAGCTATATCTTTTGCGGTAGGTAGTCGATAGCAGTCTTAGGTACCCAAGAAGGTCAATAACTCTAGGGGAAGACCCCAGGACATAGGATCAGTATTACGGGGCTCCCAGGGCAGAGCGAGTTAGCTAAAGGACAGGTTTTGTTACTTGTATGGTGTTTGAGGACATACGGATCCATATTGAACGACTCATCATACATATGATCAAGAGATGGTTGATGGATATCTGAGGTAGAGGAGGAGGCATGAGTAGGGTGGTTTGTAGGGCATCAGACATGGAAGAGGAGTAGGCATGGTAGTAGGAGGTGGGTGGAGGTTTGACGTATTACCACCACCACCCTCATGTGGTCCACATCAGGCTTAGGGAGCTAGTGGTCAGGGATGAGGATAGATACAAGAATTAGAGGCTTACGACCTCAAGACTCCAGGGATGATTAGAGGTATAATTTGTGTCTCTTTTATCCTATATGTAGTTTTTATATACATAGGTTCCATTCATTCTTTTATTTCCACGACCCTTGTTTGAGACTCGTAGATTCTGGTGGAACCATTGACTCAACCCTTATGCTTAGAGACTCCAATAGGATGGGATTCGATGACCACACACTGGTTTTGATAGTGTGACCTTACTCTTGGAGGCAATATTTTTGGTTGATATCTCTTAATAGCAACGTCAAGGTCTTACGACGTCATTATTGATATGGACTAATTATCCACAGTCCATGCTTAGATTGATTATTTTAGGTGTAGAGTGTGGTGTGTTAGTGGTGATGGGACCAGGTTTTCCTTTGTTGTTGAAAAGTAAATGCATGCAGTATAGGATAGAATTACTCATTGGAGGGTGTAGACAATTACTCATTAATGGCTATCCTGACCCTCAGTGCAGTGGATGATATGAGTCCTCATTTTTCTACAATGGTGTAGGATTATGAGGACATATTTTCAGAGGATTTTCCAAGATTACCTCCCTATAGGGAGGTATACTTCTACATTGATCTATACCCTAGGAAGGAACCAATATATACACTTGCATATCAGATAGATCTCGTAGAGATTCATGAGTTAAGGTTACAGTTGGAGGACTTGCAGAGGAAGGGCTTTGTGAGACCTAGTGTTTCACATTGGACAACCTCAATTTTATTTTCAAATAAGGGAGATGGGAGTTTGAGGTTATATATGGACTTACAAAGCCAGAACTAGGTGACCATGAATAACAAGTACCCACTATCAGGGATTTATGAACTCTTTGATCAGTTGAAAGGGTTGTGATGGTTCTTAAAGATTGACCACAGATCAGGCTATCACCAGCTACGGGTATATGATGAGGATGTAACAAATATGGCCTTCAGATGTCGATACGGACACTATGAGTACTTGGTGATGCATTTTGGAATGATGAAGGCCCTATAAGTATTCATTGGACTCATGAACAGGGTCTTTAAGCCTTACTTAGATCGGTTTGTGGTGATCTTCATTGATGACATCCTAATGTACTCGGCGTATGAGGTGGAGCACATGAGACACTTAAGGATATCCCAAGACACACTCTGAGAGAACCAACTCTATGGGAATCACTTAAAGGGTTATTTCTACAAACTAGATGTCTATTTTATGGGACACGTCATTTTAGAGGCCTGAGTTGCGGTAGATCTAGTAAATATTAAGGTGGTGCTTGCTTGGGATCCACCTAAGAGTGTTACCGAGGTGTGGAGTTTCCTTCATTTGGTTGGGTACTATTGGAGGTTTGTACCAGACTTTTCAAGAGTAGAAGGACCCTTTTTGAATTTTACATTGAAGTGGAAGCCTTTCATGTGGAAGAAGAGGTGCCAGTAGAGTTTTCAGCAGTTGAGGCAGAGTTTGACGAGCACTCCCATCTTGAGATTTCCAAAGGAGGGAATTGAGTGCGTAGTATTATGCGATGCATCAGGAACCAAGATTGGTTGTGTTCTGATGTAGGGTAAATCAGTGACTTCATATTTTTCATGATAGTTGTGACTACATGATTATAAATACACAACCCATGATCTTGAGTTAGCAGTGGTTGTCTTCGCATTGAAGATGTGGCGACACTACCTGATGGGCGAGTAGTTTATCATTTACTCTAACCACAAGAGTCTCAAGTATATATTATTTTAGAAGGATTTGAACTTGATATCAAGGATACATCTAGATTTACTCCAAAAATATGAAATTGAAATTTTTTATACTCTTAGTAAGGGGAACTTGGTGGCAGATGCTCTCAGTAGGAGATCGATTTTGCAACTACCGAACGATTCGTCCGAGGAGTTGGACTCATTGTAGATATCCTTTGTGGATGGGAATGGAGAATATTACCTCTAGTCAATGGTTTTCATCCCTCAACTCTTACATAGAGTTATGGAGGAAAATTTTGGGGATGCTGACTGTGAGACTTTATTTTCTTAGATGTCCACAGGGTATTCCCCTGCTAGATATTCAAAAGGTGGGGAGCACATCCTTCTTTTCATAGGACGCACATTGGTACCAATGGTGTTATAGGAGGAGGTCTTGATGAAGTTTCATAAATCACCTTTGGTGGTACATCCAGGTGTGGAGAAGATGTTCCAAGACCTTTGACATTAGTTCTAGTGTCCAGGGATGAAGAAAGAAGTTGTAGATTTCTTCTCTCAATACCTCACTTGTCAGTAGGTGAAGGTTGGGTACCAAGTTCCATCATGTTTGACTCAACCCCTTGAGGTGCCATAGTGGAAGTGGGATGATATATTTATGGAATTCTTGATAGGGTTACCACATACATCTAGGGGGAACAATACCATTTGGGTGATCATTGACCGACTCACCAAGTCGGCCCACTTCCTTGCGATTTGGGAGCAAATTTTAGTAGAGATCTTGGGATGACTCTACATACAAGAGATATTTTGATACTTGGGAGTTCCATCGAAGATATTCTTAGATCATGATTCTTGATTTACATCCCAGTTGTGGGAGGGATTTTAGGAGGTGTTTGGGACTCATCTGTGCTTGAGCATAGCGTTTCACCAATAGACAGATGGCCAGACTGAGTGAATGATACAGGTTTTAAAGGTCATGATACATTATTTCATCCTAGATTTTTTCCACATATGGAAGGATCATCTATCCCTGGTGGAGTTTGAGTACAAAAACATATACCACTCCACCATTGGTATGGCACCATTTGAGACCTTGTACGGATGACCAGGCAAGTTACCAATTTGTTGGATGAACCCAGGAGAGTTAGCACTCATGGGTTCAGAGTTGGTGCAGGTGACTATAGTGAAGGTTCGGGTCATCTAGGAGTAAATGAAGATTGTACAGAGCCATCATAAGTCTTATTCTGACTGATGATAGAGGCCTTTTGAGTTCGATGAGGGAGACCATGTATTCCTTTGGGTCTCTCCACGATGTGGGATACATAGATTTGTCCATGATGGCTATCTTTGAGGTTCATCATCTATTTCTGAATTATACATAAATTTGGTGATGTGGTGTACCACTTGGATCTATCTCCACAGTTAGATCAGGTTCACGATGTCTTCCGCGTGTCACAACTGAGGAGATACATGCATGATCCATCACATGTCATTGAATGGGGTGAGCTGGACCTTGATGATTGGGAAACTTTTGTTGAGTACTTGGTGGATATCGAGGATCGATAGGAGAGGATCCTTCATGGGTTTTTGATTCCTCTATTGCATGTTTAGTGGAAACATAGGAATCTCCAAGAGAGAACATGGGAGTGGGAGGCTCATATTCATGCTCAGTAACCTCATTTGTTTGTATAGCCCTTGTTTTGGTATTTGGGGACGTAAATCCCTAAGGTGTGGAGAATCTAATGACTCAAATTTTCTATGGTTATATTTTTATAAATTAATTGTGTAAATTTAGAGACCAAGAGATAAGATAGCATCTAATCCTGAGGCCTGGTGTTCCCAGAACAATTCTTTGAAAAATGTTATGTTTTTAATAGTACACGCGAGCAGTTTTCCAGTAAAAGTGGAATAACTTCTAAATAGGTTCCCGGATCAGAAATCTGAGGGAACCATTGTTTTCAAAGGAGATACATTACCTTTGGTGGGGCCTAACCTTAGTAATAATGGGTCGTCTATGAAAGATATTTTTTGGATGTAAATATCATTAAAATAATTTAATAAAAATTATATTTGGAATAATTTTGGTTTATCTTCTATATTTTCTATTTTCAAGAATTAAAGGTTATAAAATAACCCTATAAATCCTCTGAGGAAAAGAGAAGTTACTCTCTCCAGATTATGGTGACAAACCGGAGAACATATTGAAGATCATCACGCCAACGGAGTTGGGAGATATCATTAATGAAAAAAACATATCATTATTCATCAAAAAAGGATCCAAACTCTAGGTAGGATGTTGTTTTATTTGTGAACTTTCCCCCTTTCTGAATTAAATTATAAACACAGACCATCCCACGAATAAGTTGATCCATGGTTCGATTGCTTGTGGGATGGGTGTTAGGTTTGAGGGGATTTAATGGGAGACAGATCTGTGTTATTTTTTTATTCTTTGTTAATCATTCTAATAAGTATTAATCGAGACTGAAAAAAAACAATTGAAAATATATGTCCTTCAAGCATTATTTTACTTCTTACCTCCCCTATTATTGGTGTTCTTAATCATTGGACACTTGTGGTTGAGGCTCGGTGTGTAAGGAGGCTCTGAAGGCGATCAGACCCCTAGAGTGATGGAAAGAATAATCAAAAAACAAGGTAGTGAACAACTCAAACCAAGGATCACGAAATTGGTCCTTTTTCAAAAAATGGACAATTGTAGATGAACCAACGACTGGCACTAGGGGTGGTGGTCAGCGACGCACAATAGCGCAGGTGGAAGTGCGGTGTGCCGATGTCGCATGGAGGGTGTCTCAGCCACATAGGAGGTTTCGGTAGAGGATAGGTTATGGGGTGTGAGGGGGATGCAGTGACGAGGTCACATACTAAGAGAGGAGGCTACATATGTGGAAGGTAGGTTAAACATGGCTCGGTTTTGTGTTGGAGTAGCCCGAGACATCGAGTTCACGGGGCAGGCGAAGTGGCGGGCCGGCTGTGTAGAATGCAACATGGCACCACATCAGTATGGGAGGCATGTAATTGGGACAGACCACATGCGGTGCAGTAAGTCAGGCCAAAACTAGGGTTGAACTAGGGGGATTCGGGCCGCAGTTTAGCAGGCCTAGTGGTCCGAATCAGATCGGGCTGGGTTGGGTCGGTTGGCGGGTCAGATTAAACCCGGGCTGGACCTTTTTAAGAAAACATCCATAAATTTCAAACTATGTGTCTGTTTGACAATTCGTTTGTGGCATTGGGACCCTTGAAATGTGATGTTACTTTCGAGATACTATGAGTGAGTATTTATGGAAGTTTTCATATGAACTAATGGCTTGAGGAGTGATTTCTCCCGAAATGATCATATTTTGAGTGGAATCATGTGGCTAGTTGTGACCTTGAGACAACATACCTTAATGAGACTATGTGTATCGGTGGGACTAAGTGTCTTGTCAGGAATGAGTGACTCATCAGCACTGAGTGTCTCATTAGGACAGAGTGTCTTACTAGGACTACATGTCTCACCGAGACTATGTGTCTTATCAATACTGGGTGTTTTGTGGATTACATTAGATAATCTTGTTTTGCGTACTATAGACCAATAACTATGTAGGATGACTATGTATCTTCTTTGTGGTATAATACATGTATTTATTATTGGTATCCTTCATGTATTTATTTGTGGAATACTTTATGTATTTCTTAGTGGTATTACTTTGTGGTTTCAGGGTGTCTTACCGAGTATTTTTTTACTCACCCCTTCACAGGATTTTCCCTCACGTGTTGTGTCTTGTGCAGATGATCGACGCTTTGATGGAGTCCTAGGTGGATCAGAACCAGTTGGTTCTTAGAGACACCATACATTCAAGGTTTTCTCTTGCGGATTCAGATAGTTGTATTGTACCTACCATTCAGGTGGGGTTTTCTGTGACTGAGTTTCATGAACTTGTGCATTCACTTTCCATACTCCCTTTTTGGGTGGGCTTGTATTCTGGCTCTACTTACTTTCCAGTTTTCTACTTTCATGCTCTTTTATTGGTATCTTAGTGGTACGCAAGATTGTTTACTTAGTTTTTTTACATTTAAGCATTTGGGGCTTGGAGATGTGTGTGTGTGTGTGTGTGTGTAGGTACTTAGTAAAATGCCTCCCATTTGTGGGATATTCCTACTCGGTGTTAGTTTCCAGCCTCTAACCTATGGGAGATAGTCTTGGGGTAGTCATGGAATGATCCCTTTTAGGAAGGGTCGTGAAAATATGTATTTTTTTATTTATATTTACCATTATTTTTGGAACAATTTTAGTGGTTTTATTACCAAAATACCATGTTGATATTGATTTACAACACGTTTTCGAATGTGTGTTTACATATTGGAAAATTATTACTTTAATGAATACTTATGGACTTTTTTAGTGTATTTTTTAAAAAATCATCTTTAAATAAACTTATTTTATTCCTGAATACATTTTATTGATGATTTTTATCTTGTAACATATTTATTTTATGATAATTCATTTATTAATTCAATTCATTTATTCATTTATTAAATTATATTTGATTTGGTATAATAATATTTATACATTTATAAGAGTCCAAGGAGGAAAATGTTATATAGAGAATGATTTTTGTATCAACACTTAATTATATGCCACTAAACTATTGGAACTTGTAAAAGATCCTTGAGAATACATCAATGGGACAATGTAGCCTCATGGAAACACATTATAAGGCATTGATACTATGAATTTTATTCACTATTTGTTTATTGAAAATTTAAATTGAATTTAGTTTGTATAATTAAATTGTATTTGTTTATGCATTTAATTTTAATTATTAATTTCAAATTCTGTATTTATTATATATGGAAAGGACTATCATTTTTGTATTTCTTTCATTTACCCTTGTTATCATATCTCAATGTGTTGTGTACTTTGTATTAGCTATTGAATAGTTTTTCGTCCATGAGTTCTAGTCATTCATTGGTGTGGTGAGATTTTGGTATTTTATAACCACATATCTAGCCTTAATACTCCCCATGACTCCTCAGATTTCTGTGATTCATTTGAAAATGAGGTTCCACTCCATTTTATGGGGAGATTGAATTAGGGATCCAGTTTTAATAAATTAGGAGGAACATTGGGTTGAATGTATTTGTCTTTCTGAAGAATAAAGGAGTTGTGTATGCCTGCCTTCAATGTCACATATAGAGAAACATCGGGATAGGAGTTGTCTGATCTCTATGGTACCAAGTAGGGAGCTTTGTTAAGAGTCTATTATTCTTACCATTGTTCCCGAAGGTTTTTTTTGTGAGGGAACCATGGTGTGTGTGTGCCCTATACCTAGAGGATAGTTGGAGGATAATGATCTTGGAATTGAACATCTACATCATAGATCCCCAAGGATCTGAATCTTTCAATAAGTGACCAAACCATAGTAAGATGGAACGGTCTGATATGATTTCTTTTAATTTCAATGTTCACTTTTATGGTCATTATTTCTATTGTGTCGGTCTTATTGAGTTTGTTAATCCTACATGTTATTATGTACCATTCTCAACCCTGATTAGACCATGGGATCCTAAATTAATAATAACTCTATGGTTGGATAGTTTCTTTGATCTTCCTATTTTAGTAGTTTTACTACTTCTTGTATTCATTATACTCTCATGTTTTTTGCATAGTAAACCCCTAGTTTCCTAGACCCATGCGTGTAGGACAATTGGCCGAAGCATATAAAATGATAGTATTCTTTTCTTGATTTCTTTACTAATTATTTAAACCTTTTAATGCTAATGTATGATGCTTTAATTTATTTGTTTCAATTGGTTTTGAGTTAATCAACTTGAATATATTTTCTTATGCCTTTTTTTTAAATATGATATAATTAATTTATGAATATGGTGTATTATATTATATTGTTCCTTTGATTCTAGTATATTAGAATAATTTTATATTAGCTTGATAATTCAATGAAATATTGGATATATTAATTTATTATTTCTATTATCTAATATTCACAAAACTAATTTATCATGTTTTACATTTTTTGTTTGTAATTTTATGATCTAAAATTAAATACATATATCTCTTTATGATATTAAATGGGGACTTCCCTACAATGTAGACCCCAAAAAAATATTAGAGACAATATGTAATTATTTTTTCATCACATAATTCAATTTGTATTATTCTATTTTTTGGAATTGTTTTTTATAGTATTCTTCTTTATTTACTTGATCAGCATGGTCATGTGTTTGTTTTGGTTGGTGGACTTCTCTATTTTCTATTTTTGTTGATAGATAGATATGTATTCTTTTTCTTCCTCCATGTTATGCCTCATTGTGATTTGTGGGTCTGAGTATCCTATGTAAGTGTTGGCCTTGAAGTTTTATGGTTCAGAGCTAGTGAGGTATTTTTCAGGTGTTTTCTTCCGAGTCTTCCTTTAGGTTAATGACTATCATTGAGCTCCTAGAGTTGTTCCTTAGGGTTCTTATTTTTTGTTGAAACATCCCTTTAGATGGTGTGTATTTTATGCAGGTTGTTTTCCTTAGGTGGAGATGTGTCTAAATCAGACTCATTGAGGATTCCTGTGGGATTTGAATTGGGACTCAATGTTGATTTAGGCTATCCCCTTTTTTAAAGATGGTTTACAAGGCTTAATACTTGGATCAATGTCATTTTAGTGTCTTCCTAGGGGTTTTTTTCTGAATCAGTATCATAGAGAATTCATGATGATGTATAAGTTTATATAGTTTCAGGGTGAGTGTCTATGTGGTTTATATGCTCATAGTTATGTTTTGTTTGTTGTTTTAGTTTGTTATTTTATTTAATTTTTTGTGTTTTCTTTTTTTTCATTTGAACTTTTTTGTTTTTTGAGATTTTTCATACCCTATAATTCTATTTTCCATGGTTTTTATGTTTGATGAATGGTACTACTATTTTCTGTTGTATTCTTGTAGGTTCAACTGAGTTGTCTGGACCTCTGATAGAATAATTTTAGTTTGAGATTAGGTATGTGATAATAAAAATCTCAGGTAAGTGAAGGTATGAGTTTGGTTCATGTTTTTTATTATTTATCATGTTATTCTGTTCACGTTTCACTAGTTAGATTTAGATTTCATTGTTTGGGATGGTGTGTATCACTGAAATACACATAGAGGACACATTGATGTACTCTTAAAATTTATTAGGATTACATGTTCTCCCAAATAGATTCCACTGGTTAGGTGGTTTAGGGACATCATGGGTTTTAGTATTGTGCATTTAATTTTCAAATTTTATATTTGTAAAATTTATTCATTGTTTTTTGTTGAAAATTAAAAATGGAATTTATTTTATATAGTTAAATTGTATTTGTCTATGTATTTTGTTTTAATGGTTAAATATAAATTTTGGATTTGTTATATATGGTGGGGAATTTTTTTTTTGTATTTATTTTAATAACCCTTGTTTTCGTATCTTAATGTGTCTCATGCTCTAAATTAGCTATTGGGAGGTTTTTCTTCCATGAGTTTTTTTGTCTATGTGTGCAGTGATATGTTGGAATTTTGTAACCATGTCTCTAGCCTTAATACTCCCCATGACTCCTTATATTTTTTTTGATTCATTTGAATAGGGGGTGGCACTCCATTTCATGGGGTGATTGAGTCAGGGATCTAATTTTAGTGGAGGAGGTGGAATATTGAATGGCCTATATTTGGATTGTCGAAGAAGAAATGAGGTGTGGATGTTTTCTTTCCATTTATCAGGTAGATAATTAGTGGGATAGGATCTATGTAATCTCTATATTACTAGTTGAACATCTTCATCAAGATTTTATTATTTTTTCCATTTTTTCCGAAGTTTTTTCTTCACAAAGGAATGGTGGTGTGTGTTTAGCCTATACCTAGAGTAATATAGGATGGTGAAAGCCTTAGCATTGACCTTATTCATCGTATATCCTTGAGGGTATGAATATTTATAGAAGTTACTGAACCATAGTAAGTTGGTTCGGTCTGGTATGACTTCTTTTAATTTTGGTGTTCCTTTTTATGCCCCTCATTTCCATTTTTTTGATCTTGTTGAGTCTGTTGATCTTGCTTGTGAGTATGTTACCATTCTCATCCCTGATTTTACTATGAGATCCTAAAGTGAAAAAAAGAACTTTGTGCTTGGATAAATTTCTTAGTCTATCAGTTTGATTGGTTTTATAATTCTTGTATTCACACTCTTTTATTTTTTTTATAATGAAACCATGGTGCCCATGACCTATTCACATAGTCCAATTAGCCAAAGTGCATAAAATACTGGTGTTCTTTTCTTGATTTGTTTACCTCTTTTGTAAACCAATTGATGATGACGTACATTGATTTTATTCTATTGTTTCAATTGGTTTTGATTTAATAAATTTAGATAGTTTTTATTCTATCTTTTTTTTTGAAGCTATTGTAATTTTTTTATGAATATTATGTATTTTATTCTCTTGTTCCTTTGATTCTGGTTTGTTAGAATCATTTTTTATTAGATTTTTATGATGATAATTCAATGTATTATTGGATATATTCAAGTATTATTTTTTATCCACTGTTTATAGAATTAATTTAACATGTTTTACTTTTTTTGGAATTCTACAATATAAAATTAATTCCACATGTATTCTTGGGTTATTAAATGGGGACTGCAGCAATGCAGCCCCAATAGATACACCAACTTAATCCCATATTTACACTTGATATGGTGTAACTATAAACACTCTATCATAAATCCAACATAGATTCCATAAGAATTCTAATATAGCCTCAACCTAAAATTTACATTCTATATTCAAGAAAATATAGCCAGTTTTACAACACTCTTACTTGAATAAATCCATCTTTCATTGTAACATAGTATGTTCCATAAACAAAATAACTTTAATATCCAATGCATACTACTACTATTTCACAATGTTATCTGAACCTATAACAATGCATTATTCTATTGAAAATGTTGTTAGAGGATCAATCCTGGCATTGTTTCAACAAATAAAAGTAACATAAATCTTGTCCCAGGATTATATCCTCCCAGAAACATACTCTACATTTACCAAAAACCATATTCAATATTTTATTCACCCATAAATATCAATTGAATACTAATGAATCATCATATGCATGGAAATTCAAGGAAGGGTTAAGAAGATTATATATGTTGGGGTAAGTAGTATTGGAAATATAAAGAATGCATGAACCCAAAATTACCAGATTGGGTATTTTTTTCATAGTGTTTCAATAGAATGGAAATATATAATTCAAGATAAAATAAAAGAAGAAAATATTAGAGATAACACAAGGATTTAATGATATTTGGTCAGGTTTGGGTCTACGAGGACAACAAAAACACCACCACAAACTCACACATTTTATTAATATCAAAACAAAAAGATTCATAGTATACAAGATAATAAAAAATATAAATATAAAATTAATCTTTCAACCTATAAAAATGTGAATAAATATAGAATAAAGTGAACAAGCATACAATGCTAGGGGCGATAGTCTGGCCATCCTGATCTCTTGATACTGTCTTGGAAAATCTAATGAAAATCATTGAGATCAATATTAGAAGGACTCACCTGGTCAGAGTCATGTGTTCAAGAATCTAAAACTTGGCCACACATCTTTTGAAGAATGATTCTATCAGAACTCCACTAGAAACTGCACACCAATAATGTACTTTAGAGGATACCCAACATAAATTTGAATTACAGGAATACAAACACACTGAGTCTTAGTTTCTAGAAGTAGATCAAGAGCACAAACCCATAATGGTGAAAGTGAGAGTGAGTCAAAATGATGGGAGGAAGGGGTGGTTAATTCCCCTAACACACTCTATGCATTTAAATTTCCCAACCAACAAGTAAGTACCACAGATCTACACTGAAACGGAAACAAAAAAACTCCAATAGATAACCCAAATAGGTGGATGGTGAGGATAAAATGGGTGGTAGTAGTGATCAATTCCTAGGAATATAAGACTAGTAGATTAGTTATGTGGTATCCACATCCTGGAGGAAATCACAAATAGGTTAAAGGGAAAGAAAGAAGGTTGAATAGGAAAACCCAGTAAAAAAAGGCCCATGCGGTAATTAATCATCCCAGTAGAATATATTTTGAGCATAAAATAAATTCAATTATTTTTTTATTCATGCAATTAATATAATTAAAATGTTAGAATCAATATAAGTTAATTCAATATAAAAACTAGAATTCATAAATTTCCACCATTTTAAATTGAAATTGGTGATGTTCTTACAACCAAGGTTATTGAATGGGAACCAAAATACATCCTATATATGAAATATTTGAATTTAGATAATACCACGGCTCTAGTCAAACTATATGTCAGGTTATTATCTGTATGTATTTTATTGAATCATAAAATTCCATACTCAAAAACATCTCTAATTAAATTTAATCTAATATCTATGTATTTGGATTTACCATGTCTTACTAAGTTCTTGGAAAAATGTAGGGGAGATTGACTATCACTATACACATTCATAGAAGAATCATAATGTTTGAGTTCAAAATAGAAACCCTTGATCCATAAGGCATCTTTAACAGCCTCGGTTAAATATATGTATTCGGATTTTATGGCTAAAATAGAAATCATAAACTACATATTTCATTTCCTAGAAATAGGGCCCTTGTAAGTAGTGAAAATGTACATAGTTAATGACTTTTTAATGTCAATATTTCCTACATATTCATCATATACATATACAATAATTATTTTAGTAGTATCTATATTCTTATTTGAAAAAAAAAATATAAATTATTTGTACAGGAAAAATACTGCAATATCCATTTTAGGGCATGACAATGTGGATTCCCTAGAGTTAATATAAATCTTATAAGGGTACCGATTGTAAAAATAATTTAAAGCCTAGTGAAATTCATGCAATACATGAAACTGCCAGTAATGTTGGCATATGGAATCTTGGACGTAAACTTAATATCAATAGCATCAGTGAGTGACTGAGTTAATGAAAGTTCAAAATGTTGTCCAAATGGTACAATATTAGGTTTAAGAGATTCAAATAGGTAACTTTTAAGAAAATTCATAATATAATCATGTTGTGAGAGATATGATAATTTGTTAAGACTATCCCTAATGATTTCTACAAATAGAATTTTCTTAGCTACCCCAAAGTCCTTCATTTCAAATATACCTTTTAATTTATATTTAACAGAAGTAATAATCCTCATGTTATTTCAAATAATAAGCATGTCATCAAAATAAAATAGTAGTTAAATCATTTTATATTTAATTGAATTGAAATAAACACAAGCATCATTTTGGACCCTTTTTAAATGTCCACCAAGAATAAAATAATCAAATTTTCTATACCACTACCTTTAAGTATATTTTAAGCCATGTGATGATTTATTTAAAAAGAAAACTTGGTTAGGTTTGAATTATTTATAGTAACCATAAGGAGTATTCATGTAAAGTTTATTATTAAGGTCACCATGAAGGAAAACTATTTCTAAATCTAGTTGTTCGATGTATAGGTAATTACAAATAGAAAAAACAAGAATCGTTATTATAGAATAATTCTTAACAACTAGTGAAAAATCATTGAATATTCTACTCCTACTCTTTGAAGTAATCCCTTAGTAGCTAATCTTTCTTTAAATTTGATATTCTTATCAACAGATTTATCCTCCTTCCTTTTATAAATCCAATTAATTCCAATTAATTTAGCATTGGGAGATTTATCAATGATCATCCACGAGTAATTTTTATAAAAGGATTTCATTTCTTCATTCATGGAATAGATCCACTGTATTAAATATTTTTCATTAATGTATTTCTTATAGATATGAGTGTCATCATCAAAAAGATAATGGGAAACGTGAAATTCAAAAGAAGCCATTTCATATTGACTAAACCAAGCAGAAGGTCTAGGGAACCTATTTACTCTATCTCAAGTTATTTGATAATCAGTATCATTTGTAGGAGGTTTAATATCAAAATCTAAATAAAAACTATAGATTAATTCATCTCTAGTCATAGGTTGAGAATTAGGTGGAAGAGGCTAGACAATATCCTCAAATTGAGTTGAAGGCTTGGTTTTAGAAGCCTCGTCAGTGGATGGATCATTCTTTCAGGTGTGATAGATTTAGGTTTTAAAAAAAAGACACATAGAATGAAACATCTCAACTAATAATGAATTTTGGGTAAGTGGGTTTACCAAACCATATTCTATAACCTTTGACTCCCTTGGTATATCCCACAAAAATACTTTTAAGAGCTATAATCGAGCTTTTCAGTCTTTATATGATAATAAGTAGTGCATCCATATACTCTTAAGTGATTATAAGTGGGTGTTTTTTATTGAAAAGTTATTCCAGGTAATTAAAGTGATTGGAAGATGATGGGAAAATATTTATTTGGTACACTAATATGGTGGAAGCCTCTATTTAGAAATATTTTGGGATACCTGAGCATGCAATAATGATTCAGACTCTCTCTAGAATGGTTTTATTTATTTTTTTAGAAAAACCATTCTATTTGGGGGGTTTGCCTTAAATTTTAGTGACTTGAAATCCCCTCAGATTCATAGAACTGAATAAAATAATTGGAGAGGTATTACAGCACATTATCTAATCTCATAGTTGTAATATTTTGTTCAATCTAATTCTCTACTAGGATTTTCCAAGTTTTAAAGATCTATAAAATATAAGATTAACTTTTTAGTATTTAAATCTAAAACATTCTTGAGAAGACATATATAAAGGTAACAAAATAGGACCCTATACCATCGGAGGTATTCCTAGATGGTACCCACAAAAAATAATTTATATATTCTTAGAGGTAGGCAGCTTTAAAGTTGGACCTATTAAAAGTGACTCTTTGGGAATTACCTATTACACAATATTCACAGAAGGTAAGATTAAATGGTGTAATTTCATCCAAAAACCCTTGTTTTTTAATCTATTCTAGACCCTTGGAGCTTAAATATTGATAGCCTCATGGGGAATTATTATTTCCCTATGGTACTATACAAAAACTAATTTATAAAACTCAAACTATGCTACTCAATTAATTAAAATATAGTGTTAGGAAAGTTCAAGATCAAACACATGAAGATGGTGAATTTATTTTGATTATAATTTCAAAAAAAATAATTCAATTAAGTTTAATAAAGAGGTGAGAAAATATTGGTTTATTTGATTTTGAGAAAATGGAAGTATAATGAAAACGAAGAAGCATATTGATTGGATTATGATAAAATTTTTAAAGCATGTCATGGTTTTTAAATTTAAAGGTTCAGGTGCAATTAGATTTTATAAATTATATTGAATTATAATTAGTGTTGGATTCGAGATGAGAAAGATTCAATGGTCATGGTATACCCTATATTATACGGCAATGCCATATTTCCCTTGGTCTGGTAATTTATGATTTTTTTGAAACAAGTTTGTCCCGATACTTTTTAAAACCTGGTTTCCCATAAATTCGAAAATGGACATGCCTTGCTTAGGGTCATCAGTTTAACAATTTTAATGTTAATTCCAAATTAAATTATCAATAGTCATGATAAAATAAAAAGAAAGGGATTGGAGGATGAATAATAAATTTCCCAAACCAAACACATAAATAATTTAAATAAATAAATCCAACACACCTTCTCCCTTCAATTACATCACCCTAGCACATGGCGGTATTAACCCCTCATCTTAGTGATGATAGGTTTGGAGGGAAGTAGAAAAGGAAAGAAATTCATAATGAAAATAGATAGGTCTCAGGGAGGGCCCTATGCAATGCAGATTCTCACTCCAATCTTGGTCTCTGATCTAATACCTCAATTAGCTAGAAACTCCCCTATTTATAGTCTTTGGATTGGTTTTTCCTGACACATTACATGACATGTAGATAGTTTTTCACGGCATTTTATCCTAATATGAGTTTGCCTCTATGAGTTTTGAATCTCTATGAATATCACGCAAATCTCATTCAAATATTTTGAATGTTGACTCCTTTCACGACATGTAATGGGGACTCATTACATGAAACCTTTAAATCTAGAGAACCTGTGAAACTTAACTAATTTCTTATCTAAAAACAAATCTCAAAAAATGTCACATCATGTAATGTAGTTACACGATGTGTAGTGGTCTTTCATATTGTGTATCAACTTCATGACTTGTCTTGATAGTGTCATTCCTCTTTGATGAAGTCACGGCATGTAAAGAAATTACATGGCATGTAATAATTCTGCTATAAGTTTTCTAGCTTCAAACTCCCTCAAAAATTTATGTCATACCATCTTTTTTCTCCAATTTCTACCATTTTCATTCATTTTTCACCAATTAATTATTTTCTACCCTAAGATATATAAAAAATGTTCCCAAAATTTGAAATATTATTCAATTAAATACTACATCATAACCATAAAATGTATGCATGGAATGAACTTATCAGATGCCCCAATCTATTATACCTTAATAAGGTATTATTAGTATTAGTGGTATATACACTACCTAACTACCTTGAATGGGTATTCCCATTTAATATATGTATCCCATTAATGAGATATCCCTTTATGATATTTATAGATACTTTGAAGACCTTTTGGATACTTGATTCATACCTAAAGGTATAACCATTTTGATTCATAATTTCAAATGAAATCATGTTACTATAGAGGTTGGAAACCCTCTTAACATCAACTAATGTGATGATAGATTGGTCATTAAGTTATATTAAAATATAACATATTCCCTCTACTTTAAACCTCTTATCATTTGAGAGACTGATCCCTCATAAGGGGGTCTCAGTCCTGTATATTTTCTCCCTCTGTTTATTTTATTGATTCATGTTTGTGCTTCCTTTTTCTTATTCCTACATGTCTTGTGTCTTTATTCCTTCTTTTTTCATTCATTATTGTGCTTCTCTTCTTTTTATCCATTGTCATTGCATAGTGAAAACTTGTGATGATCCTACTCCATTTACATAGACCAATTGCTGAATCATATAAATCTTGGTATCCCTTTTGTTTCTTTATTTTTATCATTTTATTTCACCAGTAATTACTAAAGTAATTCATTATCTTCTTGAATTTAAATTCAATTCTAGCATTGAATTTATTGTTTAAATTTGAATCTTATGTTAAGCCTCTATTTTTTATATTTAATCTATGTACACTACTCCCTTTGGTTCTTTCATGTTTTAGTTTATTCTTTATGTCAAGAATCTTCTTATTGGTTCTATAAATGAGATTTGTGAATCCAATTTATTAATTCTCAGTTTTTGAATTTTATGTATGTACTTATAGAATTTTGATTTCTAATGTTTTCTGGTTTTACTAAATCAATGCATTCAAAATTATTATATTTTATTTATGATATTTAATAGTAATCTTTTGAACTATTTTAATTATCCATTTCCATGTGGGTTAGCCACTTTCATGTGTGACTTTTGTTCACTACTAAATTATTTTGATTTATTCCCGATGTATGGAATTACAACTCGAACATGAATTTATATTTATTAGTTAATTTATTATAAACTGAAAATAAAGTGTTGTTTGATTTTTAATTTTTTAAAACAAAATACCCAACAAGATCCTAGCAGTGGATAGTTGTGTCCTGTCCCTCGAGCGGTGCACACCTCTACACCACACAATGAATCCACCTTTATAACTTAATACCTATTTGGTGATAGTATTAGGATTCTTAGTATTGGTGAGTTAAAAAATGAAGGTTGAGATTCACTTCTTATATATAGTCCACTATGTCCATTAGTTAATGATTTTTAGGGGTGGGGAACAAGAAAAGATTGATCTTTCTCTTAGTACCTAGGTAAGTGTGCTTAACGGGCTATACTGGGGTGGTGAAGGTCAAGCCTACATGGTCTAAGCCAAAAAAATGTGTGGTTTATTTAGGCCCAAATTTAATTCAGGATCTAAAAAATTAAGTTAGGTCCAGTTTGTAGTTTAAGGTGATTGATTCATGGGATGGCTCACATATGTAATCAAGATTAAAAATTATTTTAAAAAAACACTTAACATTAAGGAATATTAAATATTAAACACATTATATATATCATATAATTGTTAACTTATATATATATATATATATATTAATCATATTCATAATATATATATGTGTGTGTTTGTGTGTGTGTGTGTGTGTTTCTCATCAAAAAGTTCTACAATAAATTGAATAAGCAATAAAATAAAAGAGAAAAAATTATTTATGGCCACTATTCTCATAGGATTTTATGTTGATGGGTCATTCATAGGGCCTTACCACTATTAAAGATGCTTAAGAGGCTAGATAGAGGCAATGTAAGATAATCATGCATGGACAAAGCCTAGAAATTTGTAGTTTATTTAGAACTGCATTTAATGTGGGCTCAAAAAATTGAGTATGGTCCAATCCATAATTTATGTGGGTTGGTATTATGAGCTAACCCTCATATGAAATCAAGATTAAAAGTTATTTTTAAAAAATAAAAAGAACACTTAATGTTGAGGAATATTAAACATTAAACAAATTATTGATATCACATAATTGTTAATATATATTCATCACATACATAAATTATATATAATTTTTTCATCAAAATAAATCTATATTAAATAGAATCAAAAATAAAATAAAAGATGAAAAATTTATTTATGTCCCACAGACTGGGCTGCATATTTCATGGTTAGCTCGTATAATAATACTTTATTTTTTTTATATTGTTGGGCCTTTCAGAGGGTTGGCCACTTTACCTTTATACTCTTAGGTTGACGGCCCCTTCATAGGGAATTTTTATTATTAAGGATGATTATCGGGCTGGACTGGGGTGGTAAGGTTCAGGCCCACATGGATCAAGTAGAAAATTTGCAGTTTATTGAGGCCCACATTTAATATGGGATCCAAAAAATTTAATCTAGTCTAGCAAGCGGTATAAGTAGATCAATACGTGTACCAACATGAATATGTTATCAAGATTAGAAAATATTTTGAAAATATTGAAAAATACTTAATATTAAGGAATATTAAATATTAAATATATTATAGATATTACATAATTATTTTCCTATATATATTCGTCACATACATAATATATATATATATATCATTAAAAAACTACATTAAATTGAAACAACAACAAAATAAGAGAGAAAATTTTATTTTTTTCAGCTATGTTCTTAGGATCTTAGGTTAATGGGTCATTCATAAGGCCTTTCACAGGACCTTTCCACAATTAGGGGTTCTTAACAAGATGGACTGGGGTGGTTTGGGCTAAGTCTGTATAGATCAAACCTAAAAATGTGCATTTCATTTAGGTCTGTATTTAATGTGGACTTTAAAAAATTGAGTTTGTTTTATTCCATGGTTTAAGTGTACCATTCCACGAGCAGGACCGCATATATAATAAAAATTAAAAAATATTTCTAAAAAATAGAAAAACACTTAATATTAATGAATATTAAATAATAAACACATTATAGATATCACATTATTATTATTATTATTATTATTATTATTATTATTATATATCATGTGCATAAATTGTATTTTTTTTTATTAAATTAATATACATTAAATTGAAATAATAATAATAATAATTAAATCTAACTCATGCGTTGACCAACATATTTTGAGGGAATTCCATATAATCCAATGGTCTTTTTTCCCTAGCCCATTTATATCCATTTAAAAATGTGGTCCATGTCTTTCTAATTCATCTTGCCCCATAAATGCGGTTTAGTAGGTCTGGACCACAAACCTGAGGCCTATTAAGCATACCTACACCTACGGGTAGTTTTTTACCATTTTTTAAGGGGAGTGTAGGGAGAGAAACCTGCACACTTGTGATCGAAAACCATATTAGTGAGGTATATACATACTCAAAGTAGATTCCCAATATGTGAGAGGCAGTGGTATCATTTCACATCATGGATTTCGGGAACTTAATGGTTCTAGTTGGGGCTAGACAGGATAAACTTTGGAGGCCTATAGGTTAACTAGAAAGGCCTTAGAATATGCTAAAAGAGCATTCCAATGAAACTAGTGATCGATGATCAACACATTTGTATGACCAGTTGGAAGACTTGGGTGGTTTGAATTGATTTCCATCTCCCTTGTAAGTGTCTCGAATCCCAGTGGAGGAAGATTCTTAGTTTTTAATCTAGTTTAGGTAGTTTCTATCCCTAATTTTCCACCAATATTCACACATCCCTGATGCCTTATTTTGACTTATTTCATTTAATTTCAACCAAGATCACTTGTGATTACAATATCATCCCTATAGGTAGTTTATCATTGTTATTGTCTTACACTGAAGAGGGGGAGTGTGTTATTTCATAATGACTCAATTCTTCCATTCATTTTTCTTCTTGGATTTTATCCTCTATGTCCATAATTTATTAATCCCTAATTTCTTCATTATCCTAGATTGGTCTAATGTTTAAAGTGGTGTTATATTTTTCTCTCTCAGGTATTCAAGTGTTGTACTACACTTTATCTTGTAGGTGAACCCCTTCTTCCTCTCATAATCATAGAGAGTTAACCTGTCAATTATTTGGGTCCATGTGAACTCAGCCTTGATAAAGTGTTACTCCTAATAAATGTTTCCAAAATTATTATCCTTATAAAGGAATGAGTTGTTGGAATGTTTGATTTATAATCGCCTTGTTAGCATGTCATTCTTTAAATTTTTATTTTCTATTATTTAATTTATATATTTTTAGCATGCTTATTATTTATCCATGTTTTATTAAACATGAAATGGTAAAAAATGTATTAATTATTTTTTTCCATTATGACATAAATTATACTTTCATTTTATGTTTCATAGTGGCTAAGCATGTTGTACAGTTTATTTATTGGTATATCAGTTATGTTAGGAATATTGGTATATACATATATTGTTATATATGGATTTAAGAATGTATCCACATGATCATGAATTGGTGGATGTTGTGGGATGATCTTGAAATACCCATACTTGATATACCCTTTACCCTATCCCTGAAGGATGACCTGTGAGAACACCCAGACTCAGTATACATGATTCTATTTCCCCTGACTTGTTAGGAACTAACTTAGTGAGAAAACATTTTCATATATTTTGGGTTTCATATATTTTCATGAGTAAATTATTTATAAGTGATCATGTTACCTTATCTTTAGAATGGAACTAGTGCTACATCTCTAATTCGGAGTCGATGATTAAAGAAGGTATGCCAAGTATTGAACCTATTAGTATAGGGAGTTTATTACTATCATTGATATCCATATTAAAAACTTGAGAAAATTGTTTATTGTGTTTTTTATTATTTTATCCTTTCATTTTTTTTCATGTACACTCTTACTTATGACACGTGGTTAATGGGTCAATGGTGTTTGCCTATTAGGCATGATTTACTCATACCCTACATAGGCCCCTATGGGATGTGTATATATATTTATGTTTTTGATCCAAATAAGGGAAAGGTACTTGAACATAGGGGCTAGTTTAGATTTGGAGTTAGGAATATGTATAACAGCCAATGGATGTGACCATCTCAATTACATGAATTTAAAGAAAATATTTCATTACAATACATTCTAATGATCTTTTAGGTTTATAGTTTTAGATAATTAATACAAAACATTAACTAACAAAACTCATGTCTTTTTCAACTAACAGAAATTTTTCCACTGTATAAGAAACTTAATAATCCATAAAAATTCTTCAACATCTCCCATAAATTATCTAAAAAAGATACTCTTGTATACATTATATATGTATTAATTTCCTTCATAATCTAGGTAAATGGAAATATGAGAAATGGTTTATCTCAAATGCTTAATAAGGGTAAATATAAGTGATAAAAACCAGAGATCGTAAGTGATAATAAGATGATAATATGGGTATAATCAAGAAATATAAGAAAATTTATACCCAAAGATTCATTTTTTATGGACCAATACATTGGGTCCCAAGACATGACTACCCCAAGCTCGCCTCCAATAGGCTAAGGGCTGGTTACTAGCATCGAGTGGGCATATAACATTTATGGGAGGACTTAGACTATGGTACCTATATGCACGCACCCACTTATATCTCCATGAAACAATTCAGAGATAATAACAACTAAAACAAAAATAAATCCAAATATCTATCTCACAATAACAGTACAATAAAAACATAAAAGGGAAAAATATAATCCCACCAAAAACTACAAAAGAGCCCAACCTACTCAAAAGGAGGGTACTGCTATCAAATGAAGCCACCAGAACACACCTCAGTCCAACACCAGCATACACCTCAGTCTATCTAGTTCACTAATAATTTCCTACTCCAAGACCACCTTTGATTCCATAAAAAGGTCAGTAATCTACATAAGACACAAACTTTAAGGTAAAAGGTCATGTAAGGGTGAGTATAACAATACCTAGTAGGAACCCACAAAACACAAAATAAAATGGAGTGACTAAAAGACAACAGTATACTCGACCCATGCCAAAGGAATCCCAAGCAAGGGAGAATAAGTAACTCCATCTCGGTTACTCTTCGACTATACATGACCAATCATCTCATCTCCACATGGTGTTTCAATCAAGATACATGACATCACTATAGGGAATCCCAAAATCACCCAGATATACTCATCTCAAACTTCAAGTATCATGATTTCCCGACCTCCGAACCATTCACAGAATTATACTCGAGGTTCAGAGGTAATGCTCATCTAGGATCACACACTCCATGATCCCTTCAATCATAGATGGAACTCATCCAAGAGATACACTCTATAAGTAATAGTTCTCTCAGTCCAACTCTAGTTCCCAGTACCAGAGGTCCTATCACTATTGTCTTTCACACCATGAAATTTCATAGGAAACTAAGTGGTGAGGCCTTCCTCTCGCCACAACACTCAGTTGAGGGAGTAGTAATCTAGAACATGCACCACATGTATCATCTCTAAAGATAGAGAAAGCAGAGACTTGAATCTTAGTTATGCCTTGTGTCTAAGGAAGTACTAACTCTTAACCATCCTGTGAAACCTCTATAGTACCCATATAGATAGGCTTTCACCTCACCGTGTCGATGGAGTGATGCCTCCTAGCCAGGTGTCACATATAACAAGTATAGGGGACCACTCCATGCAATTGTGATCCACAGCCAAGGGAGATTCAACTCCCATGGAGGACCTACTCCCTTCCACTACTCAAAAACAGGGGAGTACCACTCAATTGATATAGTACCTTCACTCTATGTATAAGAGAGTTATATCTATACTTATATGGTCACAATGGAAGACCCACTCCTAACACGATAGGGGAGTACTAACCCTAGAATAGAGGACCCACACCCTGGTATGATATGGGAGTACCAACTCTACCAGAATAATGCATATGGAGGACTTGTTCTCTGGTTTAACAGGGGAGTACCAACTCCATGGATAGAGGATGCACACCCTAGAACCACTGGGGTGTACCTACCCTACCTAAAAATGAGTATGGAAGTCCTACACCCTTATGTGACAGGGGATCTCCATCTCTAATTATATGAATGATATGGGGGAACCACTTCCTAGTACAATAGGGGAGTACTTACCATGGGGGAACAAATATGTGGGTAGATGACCTACAACCAATATGGGGAAATTCTGTCTTTATCAGTATGAGAGGTAAGGGAAACTTGTTCCTTGGTACGAAAGGGGAGTACCAGTCCTAGCATCTCTCTCTGATAAACCAAATTCATTCCCTGTATTATTCAAGCATCACTAAAAGGAGTGTAACACTTTTAATGACTCACATTGCAATACTACCATGGTTAGGGGACTTTCACCCTGATGCGATAGGGTAGCACCACTCTATCGGACTAAAGAGTCTAGGGGTCATGTATCATGGGGTGACACTGAAGGTTATCAACCCTGACATTTCACCAGTTGATCCACCCTAATCACTACCCATGGTCAAGAATCACTAGTGAAGCGTTATACTCGAATCATGACAAATCATATCTCATAATCCACCATAAAGGATGACATCATGTTTTATATAGAAAACTACTCAGGATAGGGTACTCATAGGCCTAAATTCGAGCCTTGAAGAAGGAGATATGCTAGGAGGAAGTTCCTGAGCAAAGTACACAACATGTACTAGGGTCCACACGGCATGTGACCCCTCATATACACCTGGTAATTTCTTCTTCCTCATGGATTTTCTAGCCATTTGAACTTACATGGAGTGTATATGGTGTATACAGTGTATCTCACCTTACCTGGCTTTGGCTGTTTCTTTCCCCAACATGGCTTGACCATCCATGTCTCTAACACGGTGTATAGCCTCAGTACACAGTATGTCTTGGAAACCCATCCTCTTGGATATTTCCTCATCCTTTTCCCATGTACGGTACCTCATTCCTATGCCTTATGGATTTGAACTTCCACAAAACCATGTCCCTTAACACGGAATGTCTGGTCATGTCCCACAATCACGTGACCTGGGCTCACTAGAGAGCATGTACTCTAGTTGAATGGTGTATATTCCCCAAAAGTCATCTTTAGTGAATAGGAATAACACATCGTATGTGATCCTACACTACACATTTTGTGATCAGGAATTTCAAATTTTAATTCACTAAGAACTACCCAAAACCCCATTTTTTCTAAAATTCCATCAAATTGACCCCCAAGGGATCCACGACAGTTGTAAAAGGGATCCAAAACCCTAAAAAATGCATATAAATGGGTATCGGGACTTAAAAGTCAAATACTCCTACCCTATGGAGAAGTTTCAAAGATTTAGGTTCAAAAAAATTCTCGAGATCCACTATATCACAATCTGGTGATGATTGGTGTCAAAAAAAGGGATCAACAGCACCTCCTCACTTCGATTTGGCCTTGGGTCATCTGTCTCTCAAGGGGGATTCTTCTATACCTTTTATGCATGTGAGAAGGGGGTGTGTGAGGATATTAATTTATTTTAATAAACTAATATCATCAACTCACCCACTAATGTTCCCTCAACTGATCACCTAATGCTGAAAATTTTTATATCACACCTAGGGTAAACACCACATTAAGAACTCAACTATAGTCTCAGATTTCCAATTTGAGTCTCTACTTGGTTTTTATCCCACATGAACTGAATAAATATGCACACGTGATAAAATATTTTTAATATTTTTAATATCATCATGCCAAGGCTCTCTAAATCCTAAAATCCTACACCGACTCAATTCATAGCTTTAAAAATATTCCTAGAAATATTATGAAGTCTTACACACACACAAAAAAAACTAGAGTCTCTACAATATCCTCTTATTAAGGATTTTCATACCCAAAAAGAAAAATCCTATGCATAAGGAGAAAAATTGAGCTCTCCATTGGAACTCCCATGCTAGTGAGCTCATCAAATGGCTCTCATGTTGCCTGAAATCATGCAGTCAAGGGAACCACAAAGGCCAAACTACACCCAATGACCTGCTTAAATTAGGTCAACATGATGAAAAAAAGTGGGGAAATGTCTACTCAATTGTGATAGGTGGAAAACAACAATCACCCATTCCGTCTGCAGTTATAGGGTCTAGTGGTAAACCTCCTCGCTAGCCTCACTCGGATAAAAATGTAACATAGCTGTTCTCATCTTCCCTTCGATGAAATACACCATGCCATCCTCAAGAGTCTCATGTGAAAATCTGATGTCGATCATATGGGGGTACTAACGAAAAATATAGGATTTCCCAAGTGCACACACTAGGTCTTACCAAGCCCTCTTTTAGAAAACGTCTAACTATGCCATAGCTCATGAATCTCCATGGGAGTCAATAAATATTCGAATGTAAATACTAGGGCAATCTCTGGGTTTCATTTTAAGCATAAGTATTACTCTTAGTGGGGGAAGTAAACCTGGAACATCCTTGGGTGGGCGTCCTCAAAACCACCACTATAGTAGGAAATAAAAATCTCATAGAAATACTACTCTATGGTTCATACTAGAGATCTAATAAAAGTTTGATGTATCTTCCCACACATGAACTTGTCCTCCTCATCCTAGGATCACTCCTCTCAAAAGAAGGAAAAAATTTGTCCCACAAGATGAAAAAAATGCTACACCTGCTGGAATCAAACATCTAAACATGGATGGTAGGCAATGAATCCACACTATGGAAACATCATAGGGCCTCACTCTAATACTAAAAAAAGATTCTATATGATGAACTATCCTCCTAGAGTCAGGTCACACTATCTAAACAAGTTTATGTCCATTGATCCTATTTATAGGTGCCTCTATCAAAAGGTTCGAGCATAAATGGTCGACTAGTAATGTTAGGTCTAGCTCCAACATGCCAACATGTAACCCCACTCTGAAAAAACAAATCAAAGGAAATTGTCTGCCACACCTCAATGCTATCCGAATTCGGTGGCACTGACTCACACACACAGTTTTATATCATGTCACAAGAATGTGTATCGATGGGAGAAGTGCCCCTCTTTATCATGAGTCTAAATCCACATCAAACATCACTATTACAAGGCTCTGCTGATTCCCCATGTCTCCCTAGATAAGCCTTGAGAAATAAGTGTAAAGGATAGAGTACCTCACAATAGTATCTAATAACACAATTGAAAAAAGTATAAAGGATATAGAGAATACCTCTATTCATTTTCTAAGCCTATCGTTCATAGGACTCAAGAGCCTACATCTTTCCTCACCCCCATCATCCATCTCCCTAAGTCTAACATGGACCACATGAGGGTGGTGGTGGAAACATATAAAACCATATTACACACATTGTTTCTCTCCCCACTCCCCTACCATGCTTGTCATCATGCAGAACTCCATGCTCCAAATGATGCCTCTACGAGGGTAGTCCATCAACCATCTCCCTATTAGTAGCACAGTGGGTTCGACAATATCACACGAGGTGTCCCTATCTATGAAAAATTTAATAGCACCTCTCTTATGGCTAACCAGATCACTAACATAACTCATATACTACAGACCCACATGTCAGAGTCTAGTAATGGGTATGCCTCCTATATCATTATCCTATCGAATGTTGTCTATCAGCTGTTATAGATGACTCAGCCCCATGCTCACCACTGTCATCTCCATATTCCCAACCCTCCACCAAGAAGCTCTATATCACCAGATATCTCTCCAGTACCCCTGTATAAGAGGGAAGGCACAAGGATACCACACCTAAAAGGATGTATCTTCGGAGGCCCTGGTCAAAGTTTTTTTCTATAAAAACTAATTCTGGAACCATATCAAGGGAGTATCATAAAATTTTTGTAATCCTTGATGAGAACTCTAGAATAAACATGTTACCCTTAAAAATTTGTAGAAGCTCCTGGATATGCCCTTATGTCAATGTGGTAGGATAAAATCTTCCATGAAGAGCTACTCAAACTCTGCCCAAGTGAAATTTATCTCATCATGAGTCTACATCTCCAGACTCCACTATATTTTAGCTAATACCTGTAAAATAATTTCCTCTCAGACCAACATCTTCTCGTGAGGTGTCCTCACAAGGAATAAAGCACACTTGACTGCCTCCAGCTCATTATCAACTACCCGGGGGTCTGGATCACCCTAATACCTGGGAGGTATCTACCTTTGGAACTCATGCAACACACTCATCCTGCATGAATCCTTATCCTAAACTTCTGAAATAACCTGATTCTCGATGGGTGGTTGCTTGGCGGTAGACCATTCGGATGTACCACCTTCTACATAGTCCCTTGTACTAAATCCTCATCATTGGTAAGATCATCATCACAATCCCTCTATAGAACCCTATCTTCTTGTCGTCATAGTGACATCCGGAAATAAAATCAGGATGCACCATGGTCAAAGAGTATATCTGGGGAGCTAACTCTAGAAGTACATGCAACCCAAAATCCAGTTCAATATAATTCATGTAACAACATTTTCCTAGAGCCAATTATTAAATGTTTTGACTTGATACGTAGGTTATTAGAGTCCTGGTGAATTGATACATCAGATGTCATACCAACACTAGAGTCCCTATCCTGAAATTGAAAATTGAAACACATTAATACTTTCACCATAAATCACAAACAAATCTCACTAAATTCAGTCCACATGTAGAACCTACTCCTATTATACCACTCTGTTACGACCCGACCCACCGGGGCTCGAGCCATGACTACCCCAAACCCACCTATGATAAGTCAGGGGCTGGAGACTATCACTAAATAAGAATATCACATTTATGGGAGTCCCCATCCTATGGTACCTATACATACACACCCACATACATCTCCATAAAATAGTGTATAGATAATAATGACTGAAACAAAAAATTCATTCATATATATATCCCTCAATAATAGTATATAAAAAAGTACTGAAACTATAAAAGGGTAAAATATAATCCCACTAAAAATTAAAAAATAGTCCAACCTACTCAAAAGGAGGGTACCACTATCAAATGCATCCACTAGAACACACCTCAGTCCAATGATGTTATACACCTCAGTCTTTCTAGTTCACTAAGCTTCTCTTTCTCAGGTTCCACTAGGAACTTCATCAAAAGGTCTTTCATCTACAAAATACATGACATGTGAAGGAAAATCCCATGTAGGAGTGAGTATAACAACATTGAGTATGAACCCCCAAAAACCTAATATAAAAGGGATAAATTGAATGGAAATAGTTTTCTCGACCCAAGACAGAGTTAATCCAAGCGAGAGAGAACAAGTAACTCTATCACAACCTCTCCTTGTCTATACATGACTAGTCAGTTCATCTTCACATGGTGTGTCAATCAAGATACATGAAATCGTCATAAGTAATCCCAGAATCACCCAGATATACTCATCTTAAACTCAAAGTCTCAAGAGGACCAACCTCACAACCAGCCATAGTATTATAATCAAGTCTCATAGCTAACGCTCGTATAGGAGTATGCACTACACTAGCCCAATCATCCCATATTTAACTCATCCAAGAGATACACTCCATTGGGAACATCTCTCTTGTTCTAAATCTAGTGCCCAATGCCATAGGTCCTATCACCATTTACATATGCACTATGCAGGCTTATAGGAACCCAAGTGGAGAGATTCACCCCTATCCACTACACTCAGTCGAGGGGTCACTACTCCAGACTATGCACCATGTGTATCCTTTCTAAAGAGAGATAAATGAGATACTTTCACCATGTCTCTAACCTAAATTTGAGGGACTAAACTCTTAACCATACCATGAAACCTTTGTAGTACCCATATAGAGAGGCTCACACCTCATCATTTCAAGGGATCACTACCTCCTAACTAGTTGTCACACATAACAAGTGTAGGGGTCATCTCCTCAGAACTACACTCCATAGCTGAGGGAGATCCAACTCCCATGGGGGACTCGCTCCCCACTACCACTCAAAGATGGGGGAGTTTCACTCCATAGATAGAGGACCCTCACCCTGTTTATAGTATCTATACCTATATGATCACAATGGGGGGGGGATCCCCCTAACACAATAGGAGAGTACTGACCCCGGAATAGAGGACTTGTACCCCCATGTGATAGGGGAGTACCAACTCTACCAGAACATCACATATGGTGGGCTCATTCCCTAGTGAGATAGGTGAGTACTGACTCCATGGATGGAGGACCTGCACCCTAGAACCAAATGGGAGTGCTAGATCTATCTGTAAAATGATTATGGAGGGACTACACCACGATGTGATGGGGGAGCTCCATCTCCAACTATATGAATGATATGGGGGACCCATGCCCTAGTCTGATAGGGGAGTAATAACCCCTGGAGAACTACTCCATGGGTAGAGGAACCACGCCCACTTTGGGGTAGTTCTATCTCCACTATTCTGAGAAGTAAGGGAAACTCATTCCCTGGTATGATAGGGGGTACCAGTCCCAATGTCTCTCTCTAATAAACCAAAATGATCTATAGCATTGATCAAGCATCACTAAAGAGAGAATAAAAATATCCATGCTTCATGTTTCAACACTAACAAGGTTAGGGGACCCATTCCCTAATACGATAAGGGATCACTACTCTACTAGCCTAAGGATTCTAGGGGACCCACATCCTAAGGTGACAAGGAAGGGTATTGACCCTGACATTTCTCCAGTGATCCACCCTGGCCACTACTCATCGTAAATCACCACTAGTGAAATGTATGATTAAATTATGCCACTTTGTATCTCAAAAGATACTATAAATCTACCATCGCATTCTACATGGAAAACTGATTAGGAAAGGCTACTCACACTCCTAAATCTGAGTACCAAAGAAGTAGATATTCTTGGAGGAAGTTCCCAAGAAAAGTAAACAATGTGCACTGGGGTCCAAAAAGCATGTGATCCCACATATATGTTTGGTTATGTCCTCTTCCACAATGAATGGTTTTCCATGTGATCCTACATGGAATTTACATTGTGCACATGGCATGTCTCACCTCACCAAACCCTAGTTGTGTCCTTCCCCCACACGGTTTGTCTGGCTATATCTTCAACACGGTGTGTACCCATGGAACAGGGTGTATCCTAGATAACTATCCTTTTTCCAATGTCCTCAATATATTACCATGTATGGAACCCTATGTCTATGTATTCTAGTCATGAAATTCCACATGGTCATGTCTCTTGACACGACATTTCTAGCCATGTCCCTCTCAGCCACATGACCTAAGATCACTGCATGGTATTTACTCCCTGTACATGGTGTATAGTCCCCAAAATTCATCATCCTTGAATGGGAAGAACACACAGTGTGTTATCATGCACTACATTCCATGTGATCATGAATTCTAAATCATAATTCCATAAAAACCACCCAAAACCCCCATTTTTCTCAAAATTCCCTCAGATCGACCCCTAAGGGATTTATAGTAGTCATAAAAGGGATCTAAAAACCTCAAAAAAGGAATATAAATGGTTATTGTGACTTAAAACTCAAATCCTCCTATAACATGGAAAATTTTCAAAGCTTCATGTTCAAAATGATGCTCAAGGGACATTGTAGCATGATCTGGTTACGATCGGCATCAAAAACGGTGATCAACAGCACCTCCTCGCTTTATTTTCTCCTTGGTTAATACGTCGCACAAGGGGGGATCCTCTTATACCTTTTATTCATGTGATAGGTGGGTGAGGATATTATTTTATTTTAATAAAATAATATCATCAACTTTACCACCAACATTCTCTCAACCTAGCACTTGATGCCAAAAAAATTATGTCGCACCTAGGGTAAACACCACATTCAGAACTCAATTGTGGTCTCATATTTTTTATATGTGTCTCCTCTTGAATTTTATCCCATAATAACTAAATAACTATTCACATATGATAAAATATATTTAATATTTTTAATATCACTACACCAAGGATCTCCGGGCCTGGGAATCTTGTGCTGACTTAGTCTTTGGCTTCGGATATATTCATATAAATATTCCAAAGTCTTGCATGAAAAAACTAGAGTCACTACATCATTTATAATAATTAATTTCATAAGATGTGTCATAACATAAAAGTGTGGAATATTTTAGAAAAGTGTCATAAAACGGGAATGTAGCATAGCCTGGAAAGAAAAGAAACATAGAAAGGTGGAATAAATGAAAAAACAACTTGGAGATATATGACAACCATAAGAATAGGAAAAACTCTATGAGTAAACTCATTATTCCCAAACCTATGTGTAAAAATTTATAATCATCATACCTGAAAATGTGTTCAAACTCATTATGACCATGACTGTGTGAACAAACTCATTATGTCTATTCTTGACTTTCTTATGAGATGTTAACTTATACCAATGCATTGGAGGGTGATATAGGTTCCCACTCTTCATCATTCATACATATTTGTTCCACATAAATTCAATCATCATAATATCATAAAGAAATGATGGAAATAAAATCGTTTTTATATCCCTTTCATATGAAATAAAATAATTAAAACATTCATAATTCCCCCAATAAAAATGATAAACCCATATATTATAAATGGGTATCTAAGGATACTAAATAACTTGATAGGTAGATTCCATTCAATGAATTATGTGGTATTTAAACCGTATAGATAATGTGTATATGGTTTAGTCAATAATTTCCCCAATCAATTGATGAATGACATTTAGGTGAACACTCTTCAATCAAAGGAAAGAAATTATATAGTGTTTATAGAGGAAAGGCACTGGAAGAAAATTAATTTCTATTCACCGTGGATAGTTAAGAAATATAAAGACACTAATGAATAACTTTTATGATAGAAAATAAAATTTCATAATTCATCCTAATAAATAAGTTATATGGTGTCTTTTAAATAATATCCTTGATCAAGAATAAAATATGTCAAAGGACATTGAGTTAGTTGAAAAACATTTTTAGGTGCATTATAAGAATAGATTGGAAAATAAAAAACATTTTTTAAATAACATTTATTTAAGTATAAATATTTTATAACACTAGTATAATAATAATTTATTTTGGAAAATATTAAAACATAGATAGGACGTTTAATAGAAAAATATAAAAATAACAAAAATATGTGTTCACATAGAAAATGTTAAAAAGAGATGATTTCCACACTTTGATAGAAAAAACCCATATTTAAAATGCTTAAAATTTATTTTAAACTTTTAAGTATGGTAAACTAGTATAAAATGATCTTAATCAATTATTGATTCATAGATAAGGACATTTTTATAAGGATATAATGAATATGGTCATGGAATAGAAGGATCCCAAACCAAAAAGAAGTTGTAGTGTTGGTTTCCTTACAATGGGTAAAAATGATCCAAGGTGTGAAATGAAAAAGGGAGAAGAAAAGTAAAACACCCAGAATGACCAAAGTAAAATAAAATGATAGGGTTTTATGGAGAAAAGTATACAAATTTATAATATATATTATCTTTTAGAATTTATTTCTATTTGAAAATGAGATTGGAGACAAAATCATCACAGTATTGGTAATGTAATAATCAAAAGATCTTGAGAGGGAGATCATTAAATGGATATAAAAAACCAAATAAATGGAATATATTTTCATACATAAAATCAATAGGGTATTGAATAAACCATATAAAAGGAACGGTTATAGGAAATATAAAAAATGTCCCATGGAGTTGAAAATGAGACAAAGAAACTCTTATCATGGTCCTGATTCACTCTACACAGGCGCCTAACTTCCTACATAATAAAATTAAGTTTATTAAATACCTTACTAGGAACCTTATTCATATATATTTAATTTACTAGGGACTATTTATTTTTTGTGAGAGAGGGGTGATGAAATAAGTCCTAGAGGTGGGGTGAATAGACCTTATAAAAAATTAAAGCGATAAAGAAGCAGAAAGTAAAACAATAGAGAACATAGAGAATTTTTATAGTGGTTAGGTCTAATTTACCTAGTACACTCATCACACCCAAATCTATGAATAACTTTATAAAACCCTTAGATCTATATTATAGATCTTGTTCCCTAGAACATAGTTGTTACTTTAATTCATACTTGGAGAAATTTCGTTCCTTAGTCTTAATAACCTAGTAAGACACAACATTTATTTTCCATATGTTATCAAAATTTATATATTGATAACCTATAGAACTCCCACTAACCAGTTAGAGACACATGTCACTCATTAGTTTCGAAATGAATATTCTATGATCATTATTCATGATTTATTTATAAATGAATTTATGTAATCTACATGTGTCACTAGCATTTTTTTATTTCACCAAACCTTTCTAGTTATTCCTTAGAGAAATATACCATAGGGTCTCATTTTGGTTGCATCATATAGACATTTTTTAAGGATTCCCACAAATGAGATGGGATTGACTATCAATAGCACAATATGATTATCATATATGTATGATTTACCTTTTATAATTCAAAAGTATTTTATTCATGATGATTGGTTTATAGGTTTTTTCATAGAAAAAAACCTTTCAATAATCAATCATGATTTATTAGTACCATATTGTACCAACCATGTCTAGTTTCTATTGAATAATCACTAGTGTTATCATGTCTTTGAAACATTCAAGATATAGAGTCTTTGAATCTTGATACATAGTGTCCATACTTGAATTTATACATAATTTTAAACCTTAACATGTTTATATTTACTTATTATTTATAAAAATATTTATTATAAAAGAATAATATATTTATCACCCACCATAGTGAACATAAACTACCTCTTTGGTTATGAATTCCTATGTAGTATGTGTCTCTAGAACTACTCCTCCCACTATGCTTAGTGCAGTCCAGCATTAATATACCAAACTATGTGCATCAAGAGCCTTAACCCATTTAAGTTAAGTCTCATCCCACTATATTTAATGATATAGGCTTACTTTATATAAATATAATCAGTCTTGACTAGACGTTAATTTCCTTAGTGGCTATAAAATTATTAGCTCATATGTACCTTGGTATTTGATATTGATTAATATCTAAAGACAACTTTTAGAAAATAGTTTTCAACAAAGACTTGTGGTAGTATCCTAATATATTCTTATTATATTTCAATTGATATTATATCCATTAGAAAATATAGTTGGAATATGGTTAGTGGTTTTGCTTCTATTTTCAAAAAATGTCCTATAATAAATTATGTAATATTTACAATATATATAAGCTTCATAATTGATATTCCTTTTAATACCATCATGATATTGATTTATATACATAAATTTGATTTTATTAATACCTTTACTCCATATGTATGGTCAATGGTTATATGGATAATATGTTCTTCAACAATCCAACTCAGAGATTCCTAAATATTTTCCAAGTTCACTCATTTACTTCATTGGGCATTTTTGAAATTTATTAAATGAATCTCATGAAGTATATGATGTTACCTTTAGCTTTATAATATTTCAAGTGGACATTTTGAACTAAATCTTACAATCATTGTGGAATACCTTTATTTATAAAGGTTTCTTTATCTAAAACAAGATAAGAAGTTTTTTTTATATATCCAAAATCTTAGATCAATTTAGACTAAAACACTTTTATGGGTATAAACATGTCAATTAATTTCAGTTTTATTTTACAAAGATTTATCTTTCCATAATCGAGTAATATTCTTTTATTTTATATTTATCATTCATTATGATAGATATTTGTGATTCAAGAATTACATAACCATTATTTTAGTATTAAAGTATGATAAAAACATTTATTCCAAATGTGAAATAATGCCTCATTGTGTCTATATGGAAACTGAGATAATTTTTTTGATAAATCTTATTACAAAATTTAATCAATCCATTTTGGTAATGATACGTAGTGAACTCCCTTTAGCTAACCTCGGAATCTCCATTTCTTATCTCCTTCTGAGTTCACTCTATAACCTTTCTATTCTTTCTCATTTCATATATTTAAATACATGTATTTTTTAATCATATTGTATTTTAATACACAAGTGGTGAATATAAACTTAATGAATAACTTGAAGTGGATTCATCTGCTTGCTTCTTCAATTCATTATAATTTTTTTCCAGTGCCTATTCTTTCCAAAAAAAGTAAATATCCTCATGTTCATTCTTCTACCTCTAAATCCTTTTTCACTTTGAATGATGTTTTAAAGGATCTTTTGGATGTAAATTAGTGATGGTATCATCATACTTTTCTTTAAAACGTTTTACAAAAAGGGGTGGAGAAACATGTTTCAATGAATACTTATTCACCAAGTGAAGTATGGTTCATTTTGAAACCATGATCATTAGACATATTCCCTTATTTCAGCTTACACTAATATAGTGCATTAACAACTTTATTTATTTTAATCATTTCCTTATCTTTCTCATGAAAAATTATATGGGATATTATGGTTTAATAATCCATGTCCTTATGTTGTATCATCAAATCTATATAAATAGTTGACAATACAATACAAAGAACATTGAAAGCATCCTCTACATATCACTAGTAGGAATCCTTTACACCTTTTCTATCCTGCTTAGGTGGAAGAATAAGAATAGGAGATTCCAATACATAATACAAATTTTCTAATAATAATGTATCATATTAACAATTATACCATATCTATAAATTTGTATTTATAAGGAAATACCCTGGGTTAAGAAATTATCATAGTGTTTTTGTGGTTATGTTTTCTATTTTTCTATAATAATTAAATCATATTCTTAGAAATTTACTTGATTATAAATTATATGAGACATAATAATTTTAATTTTATTAATTCACCCACTATTTTTTCAAGTCTTAATGGACCTATCCATTTAATTCAGAATGTCCCATCAATTTAGATATTATATTTTAAATTGTCTTCATTTACCTTCATATAATCTAGATAGAGGCCATGAAAATTATAAGAAAGTATTTAGGTTGGAAGTATTTTCAACAAAATATTTTCATTTACTTGATACATTTAGTGGACTCAACAATACTGAAATCCTATATTTAATTTCCTCAACACTTTCCAGTAAATTTTTATTTGACTAACTGAGGCCTTTACACCCAATATAGATTCACTTAAGTCAATTCACTATCTAAGTTAAGACTTATAGATAATTTAAAGTGACTCTGATGAAGGTCTAACTGTAAAGACCCGAAGCTTAACGTACATGGACTTTACATTACTTTTGCGGAATACTTAGTACATACACACACAAGGACCGTAATAGTTTAGTGTCTTTGGAAACTTGGAACGTAATCTTCTAATCGTGGTGAAAGATCTTCAACGTCTCCCATAAAGATCTTCCCCCTTTTTTTCTTACCTAAATCCTTTATTTATATCCTGGGGAAAATAAAACATAAAAAGGGTGATCTCAAATGCTCATTAAGGGTAAGCATGGAAAAAATAAAACATACCATATACATTTGAACTTAAAAACATGAACATAATGTTTAAACATCAAAATCTTGAGCAATGACATAAAACATGGAAGTACGTAAGGCATATATCATAAAGAAACATTAATAATGATAAATTAGAATGGGAATAAAACATGTAATTGTGGAAACCATTCATCACATGTCATGATTTCCATAGTAGCCAAGGCATTGCTGCCAAGACCATCTTGGTGGACAAAGTCACTTTCTGAATCGAGTTCACTCCTCGTTTCAGTCCTGTAACACTGAACCGGATTAACTTACCATTCCAACCATGTCTATCTCATGAGATATAAATCTTTACCCAATGCATTGTAGGGAGATATAGGTCCCACCCATCTCATAATGAAATCATTCTTACTTATGCCACAAAATAAACATACATCATTCATAATAACCCAACGAATAAAATGGGTTTCATAAACATCATCCCATCATCACATAATCCATATAAAAGAAATGGATATCATTTCATAATAATAAAAGTGAAACCATTTCAATCATAGAGACATTACACTTTAAACATACACATATTAAATAATTTCATCTTAGATGGAAAATGGTTTTGATAAAACACTTGAAATGAATTCTTGAGGAAAATATCATTTCTTCTTCAAAATCAATTTCTTTTCACAAAACGTCATGAAATTTTAAAAGAAAGATATTTTCTTGAAAATAGTCATGAAATATTTTGGAGGAATCTTCATGAAAATAAGTCTTTATAAAATTGTAAAAATCCGTTCGTGCCGTATAAGTTAAAAAAACATTCTTCTTGTACTTTTGCCAGAAAAGTCAAAAAAGTACCTTATAACGTAAACAAATGAAAGATTCCTTACATACCATGTTGTAAAAGTCAAAAAGTCAAAAATGGGTAAAAAGGACATTAAACATTCATGAAAACACTTTTATAAAACATGGACATGGATTATATAAATAACCCCAGTAAATACTTACGAATAAGCAATCTCGGATAAAAATGAGATTTGCAAAATTATCCCTTACCATAGGTCCGATATGCTTCGTACGTATCTGAACCCCCTGTATAATGATTTAAATAATGTTATTGACTTATTACAGAATCATATTCATTTTTATTATATCATATATGGTTCACTTATGACTTTATATTACCCGTTCTTTTGTAAATTCATGTTAAAGTAGTGTTTTGGGTAAAATCGTCTCATTTGTCGTTCGTGTTTTAACTTGTAATTATTCATATGATTACTTAGATCATGATTAATTATATCCATAATGTAAAACATTATTTATATATAATATATATTCAGAATATACATATATATAATAGATTGATAAATGGAAAGAAATACACTGTTCATGGAGACGGTAGGCCGTACGTACGCATGAACGCTGTTTTTGTTTCCTTATTGAATTGAAGAGAATTAAGTAGATGACATACATATATATACACATAAATCCAGTATAATTATTATTTCATATATTTCATGATTACTTATTATATATACTTTATAATCATTCATGAATGGTTAACGTGGAGAATGAATCTCATCGCGTTGTGGAGACGGTAGTCCATACGTACGCACGAGCGATGATATAGTTCTCATGATCGTGGAATTGTATTGGAGTGTATGTATACTATTTAAGAATCAATATCACCTTAAAATAATAATATATATTTATTATTTACACCATTATACCCATCCAAGTAAGGTGGTGGTGGAAAATAGATTACACCACGGTGTGGAGACGGTATTCCGTACGTACACACGCGCGGTGATTTCGTTTTCCGTAGGATGGATAGATGGTGAAATAGGTTTTTTTCATACTTATAATAACATATCAGTATATGAGTGATAATGATGTTATTACTTCATAATGAAACAACCTAAGAATAAGAAGTGGAAGAAGAAATAAAGTTGAAAGAATCGGTAACGGACATTACCTTTTCTTTGAAGCGCCTCTTTGAGTCCTCCTCTTAGGGTACTAAAATTGGTCTTTGAAGAAGACCAGGACCTCTAGGATGTTTCTATGGAAGTGTATAAGAGAAATTGGCAGGGTTTTTCCGAGATTTAAGTCTCAAAGTGGTGTGAGGAAGAGAGGGAGGAGGTGCCCTTTTATAAGGGAGGAGAGGGGCACCTTTGGAATTCTTAAAAATATTAATTTATAATAAATCTAACCCCCACTTAAAAACCTCCAAAATGAATCATATTATAATATTAGATGATATAGGGTTGTAATCTCATCAACCAATCAAATTTATACATGTTTGGATCTTATTTTAAACCTTATCATTTTGATTTATCCTTATTTAATCTATTTAAGTTTATTTGTGGTAATAAAATTCTAAATTTTAAATTATAACAAATAATTACTTATTTGTTGTGAATTTTCCATAATTGGTTACTTTATAATATTATAGACCAAATAAATTTAAATTTATAATTTTTAAATATTTTTGTGATTTTTAAAAAAATTTATAATATGTTATTTTTATAAAATAACAAGTGTCAATTTTGGCACTATTCATTTATTTGAATTTAAATAAAATATATACAGAATATATGTTCAAAATAAAAGCTTTAATAGATTCATAAAAGGTCATAGGTATCTATAAAATTAGTGGATCACATTAAATAGTTCATATAATATTTATTTTATTATTTTAAAACCATTTATTTGTTTTATCTCTTAATAAAATAATTACTACAACATTTTTGTATAATTATTTAATATACTGATTTGTTGCATAAAAATTAAAAATAAAATCCTATGATGAATATAAATATATTACATTTTAAAATAATAATTTTACTCGAATTTATCATCTTAAAATAACAATATTTAAATTGTTATATTTATTAAATTATGAAGGTGACAACTTTGGCATCATTTAAAATAAAATAATATAAGTGTCATAATCACTTTTATAAGGATCCAAACGGTTATATATTAGGTCATTGGATGATTAGGGTGTAGATATACACTACCAAAAAGTTTTGGTCAGGTTTTTGGGCCTTTTAATGGGTATTATTATTTCAATAAAAACTATATTACTTATTTTCCACTTAATAAATAATTTCTGTATCATTAATGTATCACAATTAATAACAATTATTTAATCCTTAGAAATTATAAATAAATTATCATGATGTAGATAATTTTATTATATTTCTTGATACTATTCATGTTCTAAGTTTTATGATTTTTATCACTAAAATAAAATTATTATACTTATAATATTTAAGAGAGTGACATGTTGTCACTTTCTTTGGTTTTAATAATAATTAAATTATTTTCATGGTCCAAAGTCCATAAAATGAATCTAATATGACCCTTAGGTTATATGGGTCTCCTTTTAGACATCCAATAGAATTTTGGCATGTGTTAGGGTAATTTTATAATATTATATTTACCCTTAATTACCCGATTTACCTTTAACTATGGTAAATAAAATTTACCGTAGTTACTATTCATAATTCCCAAAAATAAAAAGTAGCTTATTAACATAATTTGGACCCAATGATTCCAAATATGGAATCAATTTTTCCAAATTAAATACACAAAAGTTGCAGAAATTAAATTAAAATTAATCCCGTTGTCGAAAGAAAACGGGTTTCTCTTTAAAACATTGCAAAAGATTGAATTGATTTAACCTACAAATTTAATGTAAAATCAATGATAATGACATACATTATATTAAATGGTAAAAATATATTCTATTTATACTTTAAAACCATTCAATATTATAGTTTAATCATATAAATTATTGCGATGAAAAAAGTTGTTTTTAATTAAAATATAGCGTGTTTTTACTATTCATCAAAATATGAAAGTTACCAGAATAATATGAAAAATTTATCCAAAGTAAATTTTTATTTCTTTATTCCAAATAAGAATTTTATTTTTTCAAATTTAACTTATAAACATGTCAAAAACTATATTTAAAGTGGGTGCGCCATCAAAAGGCGGCAAAACTGCATTTTTTGAAAAATACTTATTTTACCCAAAAAAATTATTTAATTCTTATACCATGTTCTAGAAAATGTTTAAGATGAATAATGATGTTATAAAATTCAAAATTTAGTTAATATTATTCATAACGGATACTTTATAATAATATATCGTTTGTTTAGTAAAACCCGGTATTGCGTACAACACACGCTATCGAGGAAGGTCGCGATTGCGTGTAATGCAAGCCAAGTCAGGGTTGCGGGTTGTGCAAGAATCCTTCGTTGTTTCATATAACAGAATCCAACCATATTTCATTTATACATGGAATATATATATATATATATATATATATATTCAATGTTGCGTAGAATAACTATTATCAAAATTGTGTGTAACACAATCCAAGAATAGTGTTGCGTATACTGCAAGCTAATACGGTGTTGCGTAAAGCGCAAGGTAATCTTGGTGTATCATAAAACATAATACATTAATGAAATTAAAATAATATTTTTCATAACATCTCTAGGTGTTACACTAACCAACACTTTAACTATGGGTTTATCTTAATTTAGATGATGGAAGGCTTAACAACTTTATATTAATTTGAGATTTTTTTTATTATGAGTTAATATTTTATATTTTATCTATAACATGTCTAGTTAATGTTAAGTGGATTTTACTTAATAGATTAACCATGTTATGATAAAAAAAATACACTTAATCCATTTATTTTAATTTCATCTTTTCATATTAGTCCATTTATTTATGTGATCACAGTCTAGAATCCATAAAAAATCATGCAGAATATAGAAATAAAATAAATTAATAAATGCAACAATCATGAGATTTATCTAATGGTTTACTTTTTGAGCATACAATAAATAAGCCTATGACCTTAGGGAAAAAATACTTCTGTCAGTCTTGGAATGATTTTCATTATTCCACCTATCCTCCTATGTATTTCCTGGTTGGTTTCACCTTGATCCCATCTTGAACCATCAACATGTGCCTTTGGATACTTCTTTTATTACATATGTTTTATAACTCACACAAAGATGAGGGAAACCAAAGGATTGATTAAGGGTAATTACATAAAAAAATTAGGCACACAAGTCCTATATAATAGAGGTAGGGATGACACATAGGCCATCATATTTAATTTACTAATAAATAGTTATAAAACCATGAATTAAATTAAATTAAATTAAATTAAACCAACACATACATAGGTCTAGTCAAAGATCATGATCGGTCACACACATGCAATGATTATGAAAATACAACCACTATTTACAGTTCATTTAAATTTCAATAAGATAAAATAATCTTGAATTAATTTTATTAATTTTATTAATAATCAATTAATTCATTTATCTTATTCCATCCAATTTTCCTATAATTTCCCACCCGCTGTGATCTTAAATAAAATAAAAAAAATTATTTTATTTAAAAATAAACAATATAGTGCACAACTTTATACTTGGAAGAAACTTAGTGATTACCTGTATGAACTAATCAGTATGGTTATAATTTTATACAATGCAGTCATACAACATTTTTTGTATATAGAATATGTCTTAATTTCATAGTGTGTACTACCAAATTAATAACAAATGAAACACATGAATTTTATGTTTCTTCTATAATTAAGTGTGTTCAGTATTTATTATATGATGATCATACATGATTAACAGTTTAATATATTAAACTAAATTAATTAATCATTTAATATAATATAAAACCTAATGAATGGTATGTACAATCAACTTAATGACCCAAAAAAATCAGGTCATTTAGGTTTAATGGTTTAATTAACAAAACTTAACATTTTTAGGTAAACAAGTAAAGTACAAAGCATGTGAAATCTAGCCACATGGTGTGTACTTTGCTTCACCAAATATCTTTAGTACACACCTAGGGACTCAATAAGTGCTTATTATATATTTTTATGAAGTACACAATGTATAGAAAGAATACATGATGAGTACTTTGAGATATACAGTCATCAAACTATATATGTTATGTATTAAAAACATAAAATGTATTAATTATAAAGTGTGTTTTAACCCCATGTTTTATGCCTTCAAAATACAGAGACTACAGGACGTATAGTTTTTAAAATCTATGTAACACCTTGGTTAGTCAGCATGCGGTGAATTTAATGAATGGGTCATGTATTAATTACTTGATAACTCAGAGTCTACAAGAGTTTCCCTATGAAATTAATAAGTATACGCGATGTGTAACAATGGAGTACACACCATGTAATCTTGTATTTTTCATTCAAAGTTCCGTCCACCTCTGGATGGGTTCTTCAGATTCAATCATTATTAAGTATTAACCAATCTTGTTAATATAAGTGAGAAATGGAGAGGAGGAGGAAGATATTTCAAAAATGAATCAAGAAAAAATTAAATCTTGAAATGAAATTTATCTTTTTAAATATGTAATGGTAAAAAATAAAATAAATAATTATAAATTTCAATGTGATCACTTTGATACCACTTCTTGGTTCCCAATGTAGTGGAAGTTCTTATTTTAGATGATCCCAACTCATAAATTGTCATATTTGATGGATACATCACATATTTTACAAGATATAAATGTCATTACCAATGAAATTTTTCAAAATAATATTGACAATAAATTTTATCATAACCGAGAGAATATATTTTCATATTTAATTTATATTAAATTTAAATAGATTGTAAGAAATAATACCTCGGTCTTGAGATATTTCTTTGATGAATATGTTGATCATCTGAAACCCTTTTTGGTTTACCATCATTTCATTTGTAGGATCCAATTATTGAATCCATCTATTGGTAATCCACATGTTCTCATTTGATCTTATAACAACACCAATGGATTTTTTGGTGCTAGCACAGTGAATCGATCATCTTTTGGTGTTTTTCTTGATTGTTGAAATGATTACTTTGATCTCGAAGTGTCATCAGTGTACTCTTGTTCTTGAGATGATGGAGGAGGGAGGTGCATCTCTATAGCATTCTTCGGTCTTGAGAAGGGGCTCTAGAATTCATTGTGCACAATGATTCTCAATCTTGATCTATCTCAAAAAACCTATACATAATAGATATAGTCATCTATTTATAGATATAGGGTTAGGGTTAAAATATTATTTAATTAAACAATGAGAATTCAATAATATAATAAACCTCATCTAAACTCATGCCATGTAATATTAATATTATTATTATTATTATTATTATTATTATTATTATTATTATTATTATTATTATTATTATTATTATTATTCATGGTGTGTGATAATTAGTGCAATGATAAATATTATTTTATCAACTTGCAAATTAATATTTATCACTTGACACAGTCTTGGTCTAATAGTCCTCCTCAGCATTTATTGAATACCCAAATAAATATTTAATTAAATATTTATTCATAAATAAATTTAATATTCTATTCACAGTATGGAGAATAAATATTTATTAAATATTCAATAAATAAAATAAATATTATATTCATAATCTGAAGAATAAATATTTATTAAATATTCATGTAATTAAATAAATTATTTATTAATTAATAAATAATTATTTATTACCTTGTTAATAACAAGAAATAAATACATATTTTATATTCTTATAATTAAACAATTACCTTATGAAAAAATATTTATTTAATATTTGTGATCAATAAATCCTAAAAAAAATTGTTTCTTGGTCTTGAGAATAATATTTATTGCAATAATTAAATTCAAATAGAATTTAATTGAGATCAATGGAAATAGTTAGTATGTGACCATCTAGAATTCTTTCTCATTATTATTAGGTAGTCTTGCCTAAATTCCAAGATTATTTTCTAGTAATGGGTCATATAACCCAAGAGAAAGAAGTTAATGTTGCAATAAAAACTACAACATACGAACACTTATTGTGTAATATAATCCATTTGTTGCAATATCTCATCAAGTAGGTTGCATGCTTGTGTCATCAACCTATATACTTGGTAGATCTTTTTTTAATTATCTGAAATGAACTCATCATTGCACCATGGTCATGGAATTTAATGTGAGGATTCAATTTCAATCAAAGGGTTGAGATAACAACTTCCATAATTATGTAAGGAACACATCCTTCTTCAACTTACTAATTAATAACATTTCATTCGTGACGTTCCCAACATACCCAACTTCATTATGAACTATTTTCATCATAGTTTATGGAAATACATCTAATTACATGAGTCGTGACATGCATTAATAATAATCATAAAGTCTAAGGACCATCACACACACTTGTAGAAAAAAATATTTGATGACACATAAACATGAAGAATTTGTACATGCGGTTTTATTCTCATAATCTCTCATCATAGAGATTACCAAGTGTATACTTCAAGAGAAGAAGTATTATCTACTTATGAGTACTCTCACATGAAATTCCACATACTATGTGTCTTGTCATATAATTTTATCAGACCATAGAACTAGGTTTAAGAATATCATCATGGAATTGCAAGGTTCTCAACATAGAAAGGAACTATTATGACCTTTTTATGAGATGGATACCATAAAAAATTATCACATTAATGTTATATAGAAAACAATACTACAAATCATGTGATTTTCATCACGAAATTTTATTAGTTCTAAAAAAGAACTGATAAAGGGGGAACTTTTTTTAGAGCTAACAAAAAAATGAGAAATGAAACTTTTATCAACACTAAGAAATGAGTATAAAAGGATACCTTTTGTCAGTTGTTTTTTTAGAACTGATAAAGGTGCCTATTTATCAGCACTTTTTTAATACTGATAAAATATATACCTTTAGCAATGGGAAAAAATCATTGTTAAAGATCATAGTGAATAATTTAATTTATATATAAATATTTATAATTTTTAAATAATATTTATATTAAAATAAGTATATATATGAAAATATAATATATAAATATGATTAATATAACTATTAATAAAAAATTATTATCAATATTATTTTGATAATTTTATATATATATATATATAATTATCAATTTTATATAAGTCAATAAAAATATTTATTAATATATTTATATACATTAATTAAAAAATGTGTATATAAATAATATAAATATGATATATTAATATTTTATTTAATATTTAATATAAATATATAAATGAATATATTTTTTTAAATATGTGATTCATATTTGAATTTATATATTTATATTCATATTAAATAATTTAAAATATATGTACCTGTATCTGTTTTATATGTATTCATGTGTATTTATGTGGATGTATAAGTATTTGTGTGTGTGTGTGTTGTATGTGTATTCATGTTTTGTATTGTGTGTGTTTGTGTGTACGTGTATGTATGTATGTATGTGTTCATATGTATATGTGTATATACATGTATGTATGTGTATGTGTATGTGTATGGATGTACATGCATATGTATGTGTGTGTGTGTATATGAATTGTGTATATGTGTATGTATGTGTAACTCCCCATCCCAGGATCCACTGAAGAGGATTGTTCGGGTAACCCAGTGTAACCAAGAGGACTATTCGGGTAACCTAGTGTAACGGCGGCCCAAACAGGGTGTGAGATAAACTCAGTAGGCCACCACCAACGGTGTCAAAAACTATCTAGTTTGTCTTTATAAAATATAGCAGTGTATAAGTATAATATTAAAGTAGTAAATAAATAAATGTAAACAATATAGAATCGGGTTCCTAAATGGATACCCGGCTGATAATATCTTGTTCAGTCAAAGAAAAAATACCTCTGAGTAAGTTCCCGAATGGACCGAAGGCATTCTTTTTATTGATTTTTGATAACCCCCTTTCAAGGGATGAGGGGAAACCCTTACAAGGACTGTAGTCTTAGATATTACATGACTCGTAGGTCTTAGAGAAAATATCCAGACTATAACTACATGGAACATCTCCTCCCCAACATCTGTATCGTGATATCAGCTCTCCTCCTTCGCATGGTTGTTCGACCATGCTTCTCGTGCATGCACAAGCTGGTCCTGATGGCTATTCCATACCCTCTCATTCTTCCACATCCATTAGTTTCTGCTCTAGTGAATACACCTGCGCTGAATTCTCATCTGGAGTTTGTTTCTTATAGAGTCTGCCAGGTTCATTAAGCACAATTTCAGGTGGCCTGAAATCCCAAATGGATGAATAGTTTCAGATTCTATAGTACCAAACAGTACCTGTTGTAGTACTTCTACATTTTATGATATATTATTTCTACATTACCCTAGAAATATGTCTCCACCTAGTTTTGAACTCAGGTGTCTTGGATGCACTTACCGAGTCCTCGCCAACTGGGTTGAGGCTCTAGCGCGTAAGTGGAAAAAAGTATATTGACGTGTTTGTGTGTGTGTGTGTATGTTCTATATACCTATTGGTGTTTATAGGTATATATATATATAATACTACTAACCGGGACCCAATACATAACTCAAGCATCCATGGATAGTATTATGAGTCTCATAGAATGTCGATGGATTCCATGCCTGAAAATAAAAATTAATAGGGGATGTCATGCCCACGTATCAAAAATCAATAGGGACACCATGCTTTAATATCATAATCTATAAGGTATTCCATTACCAAGTATTGCGTTAAAAGGATTCCATGCCCAAGTATCACATTAATGGGACACTGTTCCCAAGTATAACAATATATACAAGGGATGCCTTGCCCATGAATAAATAGGGATTCCTTTACCACGTATCACAACTATTTAGGGGGTGTCATGCCCAAGTATCACATTCATTAAGGGACGCCATTCCCATGTATCACATCTAAATATCATAAAACTGGCACACACATTTAATAATAAATCATGGTTTGTGATATATATATATATATATGCCAAAAATACAACTTATCTTGTTTGTTCAATTCAATTCAAACATATGTGATAAATAAGGATATGTATATAAACATTCCACTTTATAATAAAATCATGATAGTGAATAAGGCCATTCCCATAAACATTCCACCCCACAACTCAAGTGTACAATTTGGGCCATTCCATTTAAAAGTAAACTTAGAGGCTCATGGGAATGTCCATGCCACTATAAATTTATCATGTGTGATAGGTCAAGTATTTTTTTCATTTGTTGATATGGTCCAAGTGTATATCTTTACCATTAACTTTCCATTCCATTCCAATTAATCATATCATATGGGATGAGATTACCCATGCAATTCTTCCTTTTATATATAAGTATTTAGGAGGGACAAGAGAGTACACATGTACATTTGTAATTTTAAATAATTCAATTGCAATTAATTAACCAATTCTCCATCGAAGGTCAATTATAGTTTATGGAAAATAAATTAAATTAATATGACATGCCTAAGGGGTGGATCAAGTTGAGTTCACCAACCTATGATCATGAAAATGGGTCTAATAAGGGGCCTAGTTTGCTAATTAGGCAATTAATTTAGATTATTTCAAATTTTAGGAGAAATTCTTAAAGAATATAGCATGAGTAAAAATATAAATATAATATAAATGATCAATAATTTAGGGAATATTAATTATAAAACCTACCTTATACCAAGGATGATTCACTCATCAAGTACCAATATTTTATTCGAGATGGTTCATGAGAAATCAAAGAAATAGACAAACAACCTAAATATAGGGTGAATTAGATCACATGGATTTATCATTATATATGATGAGGTAAACTTAAAAAAGTAATCAATGGGAGTTGATATATTAACGATATGATTCCAATTCACCTGACAGAACTCAATTTAGACAACGGATGAAGAAGATATCTCCATGTCTAGAGGAGGGGAAGAGGGAATCCATGGGAGGGATGTTATGCATGGGTGGGAGGAGAAAGTGCGGAGAAAATAAATAAGGAGGTATGGGGTAAATTGTAATTTCCACCCCCTTTAAGGAGTTATATGGTTTTTCCACATAGTTTAGCTAATCATATGACAATTGTGCAGCCTTCTCTGCCCAAGAGCCATACCCTATATAGTTTTTATGCATGGTTAAGAAAATTGTGTACCAACTGTGTTAATAGAACTATCTAGCTCCACACCCCACATGGAATAGGTGCATGGTTTGAAAAACTATGTGCAAGACATGCAGTTCACCTCTACAATAAACTATAGATATTTTTCATGGTCATGTTCCTCCTCTCACATTGTTAAACCAAACCGTGTGATACCCCAACTCCTCTGGATCATATCTCATGGTTTATCGGGTAGGGCCACATGTTTTAAAAAATTGTGTCCCTATACAAAACAGGCTGCATAGTTTTGTCTCATGGTTGTGCCTCATGATTAGAATTAACCATGAACCTCTTTCAGTCCCTCTCTAAACTAAGTTTTTGGGGGTCGATGCTCCCATAACTCATATGAACACCCAAGAAACATATTTGGAGTTAAACCCCATCTAAAAACACTTTTAACCATTCCAAATCTCATATTTACATTCTGAATCTAAGTTTAGATTTTTTCCCATACACTAAACAAAAAAACTCATATTCCTTTAGGAAATTTCAATATATCCAAAACATGGGATCTTATAACATCCCCGCCTAAGAACTTCTTATCACTAAGAATCCATGTGGGAGAATGAAAATAGCACCTGACCTACTCTGGTCATGAAAACTTTATCAAATGGTCGTGTTTCATTTTCAAACAACCAATTCACCTCCAAGCATCACTTTAAGCATGCAACACTTAAACCACAAAAACATAATCCAACACTCTTAAACGAGACTAAAACTATAAGGCCCTGGCCTTAAACCCTACTTAATATTGAATTAAATGAATAATTCATATTAAGGATCTTTTCAGGTTTAGAGTTTTAGAGAATTAGAACATAACTATTACATCTCAAAATATTAAAAAGTATAAACTTCTACTAAGTTTCCATAAAATAAAAACTCTTAAAAAGAAACATGTCTAGTTCCATGTTTTAGATAGCATGAATTTTCCTTGATCCCATCCTTGACCCTATTCCACATTTAGTCCTGTGAAAAACATTTCAAAAACTTGGTATGAGCATAAAAAGCTCCGTAAGGGATATAAAAGTACGAAATGAAAACATTATCCCATGTATGAAATCATACATTACTCATAAAACATAATAATTTTAACATACCTCATCAAATCATGAATAAATCATAGAAATCATAAGACATAAAGGTAACTTGAGGCATTCATAACATTCTTACGTAGGGAGTAACCCTCATGGTTATGTTTGGAATACCCATCATAGTATATTCCCTAAATCTCTTCAGAGAAACCTTAATGTTTAACTCCTTCATGTTACCCAATTAATTGGAGAGCTATATCGGGCTCACCCACCCTTAGTTTATCACAGAACCACCCGTCTTCATAACAATGCCCAAGAACCATAACATAATTGTATCACGTAAAACATGCATAAAGGAAACATAACATTTCCACATTTCAATCACAAGATATCAATACAACACATTTATATAATAAAAACATTATGAAAATCATTTTCAATACCAAAATAAAAGAAAAGTAATACATGGTATTTATTTTTCATTTTAAAAAAAAGTTAGGTTATGGCTTGTAGAGGAAGCCGAAACTCAAATAATGGTCACAGCGGCGGAGAAGTCGTTGTCGCCGCATACATACGACAAAAAAACATTCCTTTTGTTGTTTAGTAAAACGCTTCGTATAAAAAAATATTCCTTTTGAATAAGCATAAAATTAAAAGGGGTTTATACACTGTATAAAAGAAAGTTGTGTATAAAACAAAATATGCCTCAATGAATGGAGATTGAGACGAAGTCCCTTACCTCGTGTCCGACGTGACTCGATTGCTCTTTAATCTCCTGAATAATAAACTAAAGTTAATTTATATATGGTTAATAACCTTTTTAAAGTTTATTATTCCTTTTATATAAATTATTTCCATGTTATAAACGTTATGTAATCATTTAATTTAATAAAGTTTGTTTTGTCGATATTTGGTACTTCAGTCAAAAATGGACTTCTTAAAATTACATGTTGTTTATGTGGTCAAAGGTTTATTATATCCAGAATGATATTAAGATTTGGATATCATATATATCATATATATCCATCATATACATGTATTTATAATAGTACATAACATTTAGAGTTAAGAAATGAAATGCATCGTTCATGGAGACGGTAAGCCGTACGTACGCATGAAAGCTACTTTCATTTCCGTTTAGTATTTAATGGAGTAAAATCATAATGATATAAGGGTATATTATAATTCCAGTATAACATAATATATAATAACATTAACTCCATCCTTTATACGTCCCACATATGTCATTAACAAATCAAATCACTTTGAGGGGGTGGTAGTCCGCACTTCCTAAAATGAAATTATCGTGTTTACCCACAATGGAAACCATAAAGGTATGCCACAAATGAAAAATAAAGAATCATAAGTTAAACATAAACATAATATATATCATATATAAATATAGTTACATCTTAATGGCCACCATGAAAGGTGTTAAAAGAATATTGAACAATCATCGTTTCGTGGGGTAGAAAATCGCCAACCATAGAAACAGTATGTTCTTTAACCATTAGACGAAGGCGTGTGTAGGTTTAGCTCTAATACTTCTCATAACAACATACTAGTATATTTAAGATATTGTTGTTGTTACAAAATAAAGGAATAAGAAGATTTTAGGGGGTTGGAGAAGCAAAATAAAATATAAGAACACAAGAGAAGACACTACCTTTAAATCGAGTAACTCTTTTTGATTTGAGCTCAAAGGCTTCCTTGGAAATACTTCTACCCAAAGTGAGGCTTCTAGGAGTAAGAGAGGGATGTGGAGAGACAAAATGGGCAGGGTTTGGCCAAGCCAAGGGCTTTATAGGTGTGGGTAAGGTGGTAGAGTTGGGGGCCTTTTATAAGAGGAGAGGAGGGGCACTCTTGGAATGTTATAAAAGGTTACTTTATTATATAATGTTTTTCGGATTTTAAAGGTCCCAAAATTATATATGTCGAGGATAAGGTGATAATATTTTGAAATACACCCATAAAATAGGTTTTTGACAAGTTTAGGTCTTAGATTTTACATTATCTTTTCATTTTATTTAAATCGTTAAATAATGAGGTAATCGCTGTATCATCATGGTGTCATAAATAATTTAATTTATTTAATGTATAAAAATTATAAAAAAATATAATGATGTAGGAAATATTTTTATATTTCTAATTAATTTTTATAGTAAAAAATATGACTTGTATAACCCCATTTAAAAATTGTTTTAGTAGAACAACACATGTTTGTGACATTTTTATTTTAACATTAAATAAAAAGTTATTAATGTCATTTTCCTACCAAAGTGGCTCTATGGGGTTCCCAAGTTGACCCATGTATTGTCTTGGTCGTCCATGACACATAAAATAAGGGTAGGACATGTATCAAGGTCATTTCATATTATTAAAACATTATTTTTACCTTAAATTACACTAATTACCTCTAATCGCGATTAAAAACATAAAAGTTACTATTCACCAAAAAATTATTTTAATCTCATTGAACCACATTTTACTTCTTAATGACAACCATGAATGTCGGATTTTTGAAATTCAAAACACAGAGGTGGTAAAATTTCATTTAAATGAAAAATCGGTTTTTTTAAGTACCACTTAGTGGTTTCACTATTCATCAAAAATTGAAGTTTTTCAGAAAAATACCAAAACTTCACCCTAAGCTATATTTGATATTACAAATTCAAAAATGATTTCTATTTTACAAAATTCAAAAAATATAAGTTACATTAATCAATTTAATAATTAACTCCCGCTGTCAGAACAAATAGCATGTTTTTTTGAAACAATATATATCAAAAGATTGACACTAGTTTAAGTCCAATTTCAAATTGAAATTAATTCCAACGACCACTATTGGATTAAATGGTAAAAATATATTATAATTTCACTTTAAAACCAATTCAAAAGATAATATAATCATATAAATAAAATATATTAAAAATAGGTTTTGAATTAAAATACAACATTTTTCACTATTCATTAACAAAAATAAACTTTATCGGAAAAATACCAAAAATTTACAAAAAGTAAATTTTGATGTCCCAATTATAAAGAAGAATTTTATTTGGTCCAAAAGAATGTATAAGAGTGACCAAAACTATATTTAAAGAGGGTTCTCCATCAAAAGGCGATAAGTGGACCTTTAGTGAAAATTAGAGTATATATGCCTAAAATTGAATTCTTTTCATATTTTAAGCTTTTATCCTTTATTGGATAAATGTAAAAACATTTAACAAACATATATAATCATATTTTAGTTATTTCTATTCATTCCTGCCAATACAACGGCTACCTGTTAACTACCATTTAAAATAATATTATTTTATTACTAGTGTGCAATGTAAGATTTCAAAGAAACTTTTTGTTGCGTATCGGGTACGCTATCGAACATAGAAACCCATTTAAAGTAAAATTAATATTTAATTCATAAATATTAATAAGTATGAAAATGTATTATTCTTTATTTACCTGGGATGTTACATCCTTCCCCCCTTTTGGGAATTGTGTCCTCGCAATTTTATTCACTTATCAAAATAAGTGGGGGTATTTATCCCTCATAGCATTTTTAGATTCTCACGTTACCTCTTCAACCATATGGTTTTTCCAAAAAACCTTTACCTGATGAATTACCTTATTCCGCAACACTTTCTCTCTATGGTCAAGAATCTGGACTGGTTGTTCTTCATAAGAGAGACTCTCTTCCAAATGAACTACCTCTGGGCTCAAAACATGATATGGATCTGGCATATACTTTCTCAACATTGAAACATGAAAAATATTGTGTACCTGAGATAAACTCAAAGGTAAATCCACTCGGTAAGCAACTAATCCAACTTTCTCCATAATTTCATACGGTCCAATGAACCTTGGACTCATCTTTCCTTTTTTACCAAATCGCATCACACTTTTCCATGGTGAAACTTTGAGAAAAACATGATCACCTACCTCGAAAGATAGATCCTTCCTCCGGTTATCCGCATAACTCTTCTTCCTGCTCTGAGCTATTCTCATGTGTTTCTGAATCAACTGAAATTTTTTTGCCATCTCTTCTACCAATTCTGGTCCCATCAGCTTCCTTTCACCCACTTCATCCCAAAAAGATGGAGTTCGACACTGCTTCCCATATAATGCCTCAAACGGAGCCATCTGTATACCGGAATGAAAACTATTATTATATGAAAATTCAACCAAAGAAAGATGTTGGTCCCAACTTCCCTACTAATCCATTGAAAAAGCACGTAGCATATCCTCCAAAGTCTGAATTTTTCATTCTGACTGCCCATCTGATTAAGGATGAAAAGCTGTACTAAAATTTAATTCAATACCCAATGACTTCTGAAGGCCTTTCCAAAAGTTAGAAGTAAACCTGGGATCACGATCAGATACAATGGATAGAAGAACTCAATGCAACCTGACTATCTCTTTAATATACAATCGAGAAAGTTGATCTAGAGAGAAAGTATCTCGAATATGAAGGAAATAAGCAGATTTAGTCAAACGATCAACAATAACCCATATTTCATTATTACCTCAATATGTCTTCGGTAATCCCACAACAAAGTCCATGGATATATTTTCCCATTTCCACTCTGGAACTGGTAAAGGATGAAGCATCCCTTTTGGTAACTGCCACTATGCTTTAACCTGTTGACAAATCAAACACTTCACAATAAAATCAGCAATATCTCTTTTCATTCCATCCCACCAGTAATACTCCTGCAGATCTCTGTACATATTTGTACTACCAGGATGAACTGAAAACGGGGAACTATGAGCCTCACATAACAACTCATTCCTCAACTTTGAATCACCAGGAACACATAATTTCTTCCCAAACCTCAAAACACAATCATTATCAATATTAAATTCAGGCAACTTACCCTTCTGAACCAGCTCTACCTTTTTCTACAACCCACTATCTTTCTTCTACGCTTGCTTAATTCTGTCTGATAGAGATGATCTCACTGATACCTGAAACAAAACAGAAGAACTTCCTACACCAACAAATTCTATGACAACGTTCATCAAATCAAAAACCCCAGTATCTCGTGCCAAACGTAGCATGTTTAATGAAGCATTACTTTTTCAACTCAAAGCATCAGCCACATTATTTGCTTTTCCCGGATGGTGATGAATTGTACAATAATAATCCTTGATTAATTCTAGCCATCTCCTATATCTCATGTTCAATTATTTCTAAGTGAATATATACTTTAAAATTTTGTGATCAGTATATATTTCACACTTTACTCCATACAAATGATGCCTCCAAACTTTTAGAGCAAAAACAATAGTAGCTAATTCCAAGTCATGTGTAGGGTAATTTACCTCATGAGTTTTCAACTGACATGAAGCAAATGCAATTACCTCATCATTCTTCATAAGGACATATCCAAGTCCCTTCAACAAAACAACACTGTATATAAAAAACTCACCATTCCTAGAAGGAAGTTCCAAAAATGGAGCATTCACCAATCTTCTTTTCAACTCCTGAAAACAATAATCACATTCTTTTGTCCAGATAAACTTAACACCCTTCCGAGATAGCTTAGTCATTGGACTAGATAACCGTGAAAAATTTTCAACAAACCTTCGGTAGTAACCTGCCAAACCAAGAAAACTACGGATCTTAGTTACATTTTTGGGTCTTGGCCATTCTTCAACAACTTTTGTTTTAGGAGGATCAAAAGTTATGCCATTTTTTGAAACAATGTGACCAAGGAAATAAATTTTTTGTAACCAGAACTCACACTTGCTGAATTTTCCATACCGTTTCTTTTCTTTTAAGGTTTGCAAGATAACCCTTAAATGACTTTCATGCTCCTCTTTACTTTTAGAAAACACCAAAATATCATCAATAAAAACAACCAACATTTTTCACCTGAGTCAACTAAGCCATCACTACAACAATCTGTTTAGTTCTGATTCTGACCATCTCAGGATACTAATTTGAAAGGTCATTTCCCTCTGTATGCCTTTCCAGAAAATCTGTTCTGTTTCCTCTATGAAAAACCATTCTTAACACAGAAATATCTTAGGAGAAGCAACATGGTAATATTCAAATGCTATATCATTTCAATCATACCATAAATTAATTTATAATTTAACAATTTTCTAACTCCTAAAGTTGTCTAAACCTACCTTTGATACCAACTATAAGGCCCCAGTCTTAAAACCTACTTAATATTGAATTAATGAATAATTCACAATGAGGATCTTTTCAGGTTTAGAGTTTAAAGAATTAAGACATAACTATTACATCTCAAAATATTACAAAGTAGACACTTCTACTAAGTATCCATAAAATAAAAACTCTTAAAAAGAAACATGTCTAGTTCCATGTTTTAGATAGCATGACTTTTCCTTGATCCCATCCTTAACCCTATTCCACATTAAGTCCTGTGAAAAACATTTCAAAAACTTGGGATGAGCATAAAAAGCTCAGTAAGGGATATAAAAGTACGAAATAAAAACATTAGTCCATGTACGAAATCATACTTTACTAATAAAACATAAGAATTTTAACATACCTAATCAAATCATGAATAAATCATAGAAACCATAAGACATAAAGGAAACTTGATGCATTCATAACATTCTTACGTAGGGAGTAACCCTCATGGTTACGTTTGGAATACCCATCACAGTATATTCCCTAAATCTCTTCGGAGAAACCTTAACGTTTAACTCCTTCGCGTTACCCAATGCATTGGAGAGCTATATCGGTCTCACCTGCTCTTAGTTTATCATGGAACCACCCATATTCATAACAATGCCCAAGAACCATAACAAAATTGTATCACGTAAAACATGCATAAAGAAAACATAACATTTCCACATTTCAATCACAAGATATCAATACAACACATTGATATAATAAAAACATTATGAAAACAATTTTCAATACCAAAATAAAAGAAAAGTAATACATGGTATTTATTTTTCATTTTAAAAAAAAAAGTTAGGTTATGGCTTGTAGAGGAAGCCGAAACTCAAATAATGGTCACGGCGGCAGAGAAGTCGTTGTCGCCGCATACGTACAACAAAAAACATTCCTTTTGTAATTTATTAAAACACTTCATATAAAAAAATATTCCTTTTGAATAAGCATAAAATTCAAAGGGGTTTATACACCGTATAAAATAAAGTTGTGTATAAAACAAAATATGCCTCAATGAATGGAGATTGAGACGAAGTCCCTTACCTCGTGTCCGACGTGACTTGATTGCTCTTTAATCTCCTGAATAATAAACTAAAGTTAATTTCTACTTGGTTAAGAACCTTTTTCAAGTTTATTATTCCTTTTATATAACTTATTTCCATGTTATAAACATTATGTAATCATTTAATTTAATAAAGTTCGTTTTGTCGATTTTTGGTACTTAAGTCAAAAATGGACTTCTTACAATTACATGTTATTTATGTGGTCAAAAGTTCATTATATACAGAATGATATTCATGATTTGGATATCATATATATCATATATATCCAGCATATATATGTATTTATAATAGTACATAACATTTAGAGGTAAGAAATGAAATACATCGTTCATGGAGACGGTAAGCTGTACGTACGCATGAACGTTACTTTCATTTCTATTTTGTATTTAATGGAATGAAATCATAATGATATAAGGGTATATTATAATTCCAGTATAACATCATATATAATAACATTAACTCCATCCTTTATACGTCCCACATATGGCATTAACGAATCAAATCACTTTGAGGGGGCGGTAGTCCACACTTCCTAAAATGAAATTATCTTGTTTACACACAATGGAAACCATAAAGGTATGACACAAATGAAAAATATAGAAGCATAAGGAAAACATAAACATAATATATATCATATATAAATATATTTACATCTTAATGGCCACCATGAAAGGTGTTAAAAGAAGATTGAACAATCATCGTTTCGTGAGGCAGAAAATCGCCAACCACAGAAACAGTATGTTCTTTAACCATTAGACGAAGGTGTGTGTAGTTGTAGCTCTAATACTTCTCATAACAACATCCTAGTATATTTAAAATACTTGTTTTGTTACAAAAGAAAGGAATAAAAATATTTTAGGGGTTGGAAAGAAAAATAAAACATAAGAACACAAGAGAAGACACTACCTTTAAATCGGGTAACTCTTTCTGATTTGAGCTCAAAGGCTTCCTTGGAAAGACTTGTACCCAAAGTGAGACTTCTATGAGTAAGAGAGGGATGTGGAGAGAAAAAATGGTCAGGGTTTGGCCGAACAAAAGGCTTTAGAGGTGTGGTTAAGGTGGTAGAGGTGGGGGCCTTTTATAAGAGGAGAGGAGGGGCACTCTTGGAATGTTATAAAAGGTTACTTTATTATATAATGCTTTTCGGATTTTAAAGGTCCCAAAATTATATATTTCAAGGATAAGGTGATAATATTTATAAATCCAACCATACAATAGGTTTTTTACAAGTGTAGGTCTTAGATTTTACATTATCTTTTCATTTTATTTAAATCGTTAAATAATGAGGTAATCGCTGCATCATCATGGTGTCATAAATAATTTAATTTATTTAATGTCTAAAAATTATAAAAAACTATCATGATATAGGAAATATTTTTAGATTTATAATTAATATTTATAGTAAAAAATATGACTTGTATAACCCCATTTAAAATTTTTTTTAGTAAAACAACAGATGTTTGTGACATTTTTATTTTAACATTAAATAAAAAGTTATTAATGACATTTTCCTACCAAAGTGGCTCCATGGGGTCCCCAAGTTGACCCATGCATTTTCTTGGTCTTCCATGACACATCCAATAAGGGTAGTACATGTGTCAAGTTCATTTCATATTATTAAAACATTATTTTTACCTTAAATTACACTAATTACCTCTAATCGCGATTAAAAACTTAAAAATTACTATTCACAAAAAAATTATTTTAATCCCATTGAACCACATTTTAATTTCTAATGACAACCATGAATTTCAGATTTTTGAAATTCAAAACACAGAGGTGGTAAATTTTCATTTAAACGAAAAATCGGTTTTTTTAAGTACCACTTAGTGGTTTCACTATTCGTCAAAAATTGAAGTTTTTCAGAAAAATACCAAAACTTCACCCTAAGCTATATTTGATATTCCGAATTAAAAAATGATTTCTATTTTACAAAATTAAAAACATATAAGTTACATTAATTAATTTAATAATTAATTCCCGTTGTCAGAACAAATAGCGTGTTTTTATGAAACAATATATGTCAAAAGATTGACACTAGTTTAAGTCCAATTTCAAAGTGAAATTAATTCCAACGACCACTATTGGATTAAATGGTAAAAATATATTATAATTTCACTTTAAAACTAATTAAAAATATAATATAATCATATAAATAAATTAGATTAAAAAGAAATTTTGAATTAAAATACAACATTTTTCACTATTCATTAAAAAAATAAACTTTATCGGAAAAATAATAAAAATTTACACAAAGTAAATTTTGATGTCCCGATTCTAAAGAAGAATTTTATTTGGTCCAAAAGAATGTATAAGAGTGACCAAAACTATATTTAAAGAGGGTTCGCCATCAAAAGGAGATAAGTGGACCTTTAGTGAAAATTAGAGTATATATGCCTAAAATTGAATTCTTTTCGTATTTTAAGCCTTTATACTTTATTGGATAAATGTAAAAACATTTAACAAACATATATAATCATATTTTAGTTATTTATATTCATTCCCTCTAATACAATGGCTACGTGTTAACTACCATTTAAAATAATATTATTTTATTACTAGTGTGCAACGTAAGATTTCAAAGAAACACATTGTTGCGTATCGGGTACACTATCGAACATAGCAACCCCTTTAAAGTAAAATTAATATTTAATTCGTAAATATTAATAAGTATAAAAATGTATTATTCTTTATTTACCTGGGATGTTACAAAAACATCAAGACAGAGCTTACCCAAGCTCGTATAACTTGATAAATGATCACATCATCATCTCATTTACCATTCATAGTATGGTTATCCCCACCACAGGTTATAGGTTTAATGATTAATTCAAAATTGTGGTATCTCCACCGTTGTAATTTTATAATTAGATAAGACCTTAACATACTAATGATGATCCCAACCTGATTTTCAACTAACCAAATAGCCTATTTCAAATCAACCACATTTATCCTGGTCACATATGATTTTATATGAAAATTCTTGGCCAACCCTTTCATTGTACTTGTCTCATACCGATAAAGCTCCTAAAGTGATTTCTCACTGACCGCATTCAATTAAAAAAGAGGAAAGTAATTCATGCTACTTCAAGATGATTATCCCAGAAAATGATAAACTTTAGTATCCAATACATCTAAAACTTGAGTATGTTACATTTATCCCAATGAATTTTTAGGTTTATCAAGATCATGCTTACTGAATCTTGTAACCTACTTCTTATGATTCCTCCAACCCAACCATTAATTTAAGTTTTCATGCCAAATCATGAATTTATGTGTGTACCCGATCTAGCACCATTGAATCGTCACACTCAAAACATCTAATTTGAGCCCGACTGTAAGTCTAGGGTAACCTCAAAATCAAATACCAGATTACAAGGATCTCATCCAAGGTAGTCCATACTTTGAAATTTACAAGTGAGATGTCAGTACCTAGTTGAAATGTCTACATATCAATAATACTAACAAATCCCAAAAGTGTCATATCACCTAGAAATAGATTCAAAAAATCATCTAGTATACATGAGTTCTTTCATGGACTTCCTAAAATTTAATCCCAAAATAACTTAGGATAGTCCATGTCTCTAAGGTTTCCCACATTACCCAAGTTAATCTTTGATAAGATTCTATTCATCAAGCCAACAAGGTGTTCAATTATTTATTTAGCTCAGTGTATAATCAAAACTCTCTTAGTGTACCCTAAAAGATTTCAAGATAAGTGGAATGATCATCACTAAGCTAAGAGTACACTAAAAGGATATCAAATATTACTAATAAAGACCTACGATACTCACATCATAACTAATACGAAGTTCCTGGCATGGTTTCCAACCATCAGAATCCAACAACATACAAGAAGAACAGTCAAAGCACTATTGGATAACTTCTTTTTAAAGAGCTCATATGTACCTACTGATGCATCATCATTAACCAACCACAACACCCTCACTACTGATGCATTCAGCGATCGTTCAATCATAACCAGTGAATTATAACCCAATTAATGATGTATTCAATGGTTTTATATAGGACCAACTATTTTATCATTGTGCTACCTTATAAGAACCAATATGTCTCAAAATTCTTACATCTCCTAGGTTTATCATGCACCCCAATCCTGAATCTAGCATCCATAATCCATCAAAACCCATAAGCAAGTATTATTTAAAGCATCACTCCAAGGACTAGATAACCTGAAATACTAGCCTCATAGGATTTAAGAAGAAAAAATGACCACTCTCAAAAGTTTTTTTACAAATTTTCTCCTTCTACATGGAAGGACACACTAAAACAAATTTGAGAATAGGTACATTTCAATACCACATGCTCCATCTTCAGCTAAACATGGGTTATGGATGTTTCCAACATGCTCTTACTAAGTGCTTACTTGGAAAGAGAAGGAAAATATCCACTTAAAATCACACTATATTAGATTTAACTTAGTCGTATGCATGACACAATCATGTGTTGTGATCATGAACATCTTTAATTTAGTAATATAATCCAAATCTAAACCAACTGGTAGTGTTAAAACACTTGATCCTTTTAAAACATCATCCCAAGCATCGAGATGATTCAGTTTCCCTTCAATGCCCAAGTCACTCTACCTCAGAGATAACCCATGATCAAAACATAGTATCTTAAGGATTAAAAAATTTCCACCAAACTCGTATGATTAATTATACCATTTTATTAACTCAATGGTTATTACATGTATCGACACATACTACCTAGAGGTTTCATCAGTGTTGGGTCACACCCATTAATTATTTCCATAGGCACATCATCCCTATGTATTCTAGTATGAGATAGACCACACAAAATATTTATCATAGATTCATATTTCTCCATATGACTATTATCTAGTTGACAAACTCATGAGTCATTCTATACATGAAAAATAAGAAGGGTTTCACGACCTAGTAAGTGGATGATCATTCCCTTGTCATGTCTAACTACACTACTGGAAATGAAAGGCATACCAATGGTTGAAAACTGTTGGTATAGGGTAGAGAACCGCTGGTATAAATTATACCAACGGTTTTAGAAACCATAGCCAAGTAAGCCGTGATAATAGACATATACCAATGGTTTGAGATAAACCATTGGTATATGTGAAGAAATATACTCTATACCAATGGTTTAATAAAACCGTTGGTATAGAGTTTTTATACAACACATATGCCAATGGTTTCAAAACCGTTGGCATATCTTTTTTCCCAACAAATAGTCTTCCATTCACACCTATACCAACGGTTTAAACCATTGGTAAAGGTTTTTTACCAACGGTTCTGAACCATTGGTAAAAAATACATACAGAACCTATACCAATGGTTTAAAACCATTGGTATAGGATTTGTTGTACAATTCACACAACAGCCTCCTCTGTGTGCTGTTGTGCTGTTGTGTGAATTGTATAGCAGTAAATGCAGTGCTCTATGGGCTGTTGTGATGCTATGTGAATTGTACAGCAGTAAATGCATAATACAATACAATACATAATAATTATACACAATTAAAAACTGATAATTAAAAGTATACATAATTTAATAATCAATTATGAATACAATACATTAAAAATTGAATACGTAATTATATGTGATACAGAATTAAGAATACATACAAAATTGCATTTTTTATAACACATACACAATTAAATTCAGAAATTAAAATATAATAACCCAAAATAAGGAAATTAATAAATGAATTCAACCAAACACAAATATAATGTCCCATGGTTTGGGGCGGGTGTCTTTGAACTTAGTGATGATGATAATGGGTGTGTATCAATGAGACACTTTGAGTGGTACCGGCCACACCGCACCTCGGATTGTGGCAGGGTTGACTCGTAAACATCACAAATGACTCATGGATCATTGTTGTAAACTATCAATAGAATCCGATTACATTTGGTTCATTTTTCATATGTCAGTTGTTGTTTTCACTTAAAATGATGTCCATTTTAAAAAAAACGAGAGACATTTAGAGTGGTACCGGCCACATTGTGCCTCGTATTGATGTGGGGTTCACTCATAAACATCTCAAATGTCCCATGGATCGTTTTCCTAAAGTATCAACACAATCCAAATGCATTTGGTTGGTTTTCTGTATGCCAGTTGTTGTTTTCACTTAAAATGTTGTCCATTTCAAATAAAAGTGAGACACTTTGAGTGGTACCGACCACATCATTCCTCGTAATGATGTGGGGTTGAGTCATACACTTCACATATGACCAATGGATCGTTTTCCTAAAGTATCAACACAATCCGAATACGTTTGGTTTCCATATGCCAGTTTTTTTACTTAAACAGTGTCCATTTTAAACAAAATAGAGACACTTTGAGTGATATCGGCCACACCATGCAACCTATTGAGGCGGGGTTGACTCGTACACATCACATATGACTCATGGATAGTTTTCCTAAAGTATCAACACAATATGAATGTGTTTGGTCAGTTTTTCATATGCCAATTGTTGTTTTCACTTAAAATGATGTCCATTTTAAACAAAAGAGAGACATTTAGAGTGGTACTGGCCACACCGTGCCTCAGATTGATATGTTGTTGACTCATACACATCATAAATGTACCACGCATCATTTTAATAAAGTATCAATACAATAAGAATGTGTTTGGTTGGTTTTCCGTATGCCAGTTGTTGTTTTCACTTAAAATGATGTCCATTTTAAACAAAAGAGAGACATTTAGAGTGGTACCGACCACACCATGCCTCGGATTCATGCGGTTTGACTCCTACACAAAAAAAATGTCCCATGGATAGTTTTCCTAAAGTATAAACATAATTAGAATACGTTTGGTTCATTTTTCATATGCCAGTTGTTTTTACTTAAGGCAGTGTCCATTTTAAACAAAAGAGAGACACTTAGAGTGCTACCGACCACACCGTGCCTCGGATTGATGAAGGGTTGACTCGTACACATAAACAATATCACATGGATCGTTTTCCTAAAGTATCAACACAATCCAAATGTTTTTGGTTGGTTTTCTGTATTCCAGTTGTTGTTTTCACTAAAAATGTTGATCATTTCAAATAAAGGTGAGACACTTTGAGTAGTACCAACCACATTGTGCCTCGGATTGATGCGGGGTTGACTCCTACACATCACAAATGTCCCATGGATCATTGTACTAAAGTATTGATAGAATCCGAATATTTTTGGTCCATTTTTCGTATGTTAGTTGTTTTTTTCACTTAAAATGTTGTCCATTTCAAATAAAAGTGAGACACTTTGAGTGGTACCAGCCACACTATGCCTCAGATTGAGGGGGGGTTGAGTATTACATGTCACATATGAATCATGGATATTTTTCCTAAAGTAGAAACAAAATCCAATTACGTTTGGTTGGTTTTCCATATGCAAGTTTTTTTTACTTAAAAGGGTGTCTCTTTTAAACAAAAGAGAGACACTTTGAGTGATACCAGCCACACCATGCCTCGGATTGCGGAGGGGTTGAATCTTAAACGTCACATATGACTCATGGATAGTTTTTCTAAAGTATCAACACAATATGAATGTGTTTGGTTGGTTTTCCATATGCCAGTTACGAAAATCGCGCAACAACAGTGATAATATCTTATACTAAAACTATAGACATTTTGCTTGATGTAAATCCCCTGGTGCATGGTTAGGGAAAATAATGCACATTTCATCTAATATATATCCCTATATGGTTGGTAGATACCTTCTGGGATGGACTTAATTTTTTTACTAACCGTGAGGCATAGTGTTTTTCTACGCCGACCGGGGTTATGAGCTCTGAACAAGCCCCAGAAGCCCCATAACCCATTATAACATCATTAGGCTTCCATATTTGATCAAAAATAAAGAGTTATACTGAATTAAAAAATATTCATACTAGAGTGAAAAACCAGGTTCTTATAGTCTTCCCATTTAAAGGAACTCATCCTGAAGTTCACCTTCAATGGGTGGTAAAAATTTATTTGAGAACAATTTTGTCTGGGGGGTTGTCCAGGGTCCAGGGGGCTGTTTGAGGGGCTGTCGAGGGGGCTGTCTGGGGGGTCGTCCAGGGACCAGGGAGGAGGGTGGGGGGGTTATCCAGGGGGGCTGTCTGGGGGGTGTCTGGGGGCTGTCCAGGGTCCAGGGAGGAGGGTGGGGGATGTCCAAGGGGTTGTTCGGGGTCCAGGGCGGAGGGTGGGGGCTGTCTGAGGGAAAGAGTGCAAGTCATGTCAATAACTCGAAATCCACAATCATAAATAAAGGTACCTTTCCTATTCATTTATTCAAAACATTGACATTTCATCATCGTGACTCGACCATGCGAGTAAGAATCCAAAATTATTATTTTCTCCATGACTCCATAATAAGCTGCATTTTCAGAACGAGGTCTATTATCCCATGAACTGGCATAACAGTCTGTTGTGGTAGTTAGCATAACACCATCATTTTGTGTTCTCATGTTCCTTTCTCATTTAGTGATAATAAATTTGTATCCGGCATGGGAGCTTTCTTCCTCTCCTGCTCTTTCTCCTCTAGATCTTGGTTCATCTAAATTTGAAGTGGGAATCCTCGAAATCCCCCTTCGCTCTTTACCAGTCTCCTTCTGCGATGCCTTGAAAGGATCAGATCTTAGTAACGTGTAGGATTCCAAGAATCCACTCTTTAAAAAGCTCGAAGATGGTGGATACTTAGTTGACGCAGATCCAAAATCCCTGAAACAAAGGGAGCAGCTGTTCAAACACTCAGTTCTTGGCCGAGTCTCTTACAACACAGGTGACCGGCCTTGGCCCCTCTTCGAGCTTAAGAACTGGATTACTCACTGCTGGGGCTCATCAAAATGGAAGATGGTTCCCATTGGTAAAGGTTACTATCACATCCTCTTCAGCACTCAAGGTGAACTTGATCAGGTATGGAAACTGGGTAATTCACAGCTCAAACTGGGATTTCTTAGACTATCAGACTAGGATGCTTCTTTTAACCCATTCACGCACAAAAATTATATGGCACATCTATGGGTTAGAATTCATGGACTTAATTGGTTTTACTGGAACCCAAAGATCCTGAATGACATTGCTTCCTGCATAGGATCCCCCATTAAGATTGATCATAGGACTTTGAATGGAGATCTTGGACTCTATGATAGAATAATGGTGGAAGTTAATTTGGCGTGTGATCTCCCAACTAATATAGGCTTCAATTCTCCTGACAATAGAGTTGAACTTATCATTGAATATGAAAAAAAACACACTTTTGTGAAGTATGCAAATTGATTGGTCATAACTATGCTAATTGCAGGGTGGTCCGGAAACAAATGGACCACACAACTATTAATGACTGGAAGGAACCTAAACATGCCAAGAAAGGGAAGAAAATCATAGAAAAAACTGGGCTTCCAGAGAAAAAACAAGACATTTGGGTTAAAAAAGCTAATGTCCTCACAACCTTGGATGGTAAATCTGGGGGGGGGTATTTGGTTGAGGAGGAAGAGGCCAGTAAAAGGGAAGATAAAACTGCTATTGGATGTCAAAAAATAGTGACTGAAAGTGATAGTAATAACCTTAACATAATCAATCCCAGTACTATTTCTAATTCAGCTAATATTGCTTCTATTTCTGGTATATCTACTTTGAACGAGATTGATTGTAGGGACTTAGAGACATCAGTGCCTTCAGTGCTGAATGGTCCCTCTGATGTCTCTAAGAAGAAACAAAGTGGCATGGGAAAGGTTTCAGATCTAGGTATTTCTGTTCTTCACACTTCTATTTCTAAATCATGTACTCCTGTTTCTGAAAATCCTACAATAGAGTCCTATGATCCTAATGTTGATACTACTGCTAATACTACTGCACACATCATCACACACACGTCTGTTCCTGTCCCTATTCCTCATAATGAGTCGGCTTCTGTTAATAGAGGAGTGTCCAACCCTCCTGTTGGCATATAGAACTTAGTTGTGTTACAGCATCACAAATTTGTTGAGATAACTACCACTCCTACTCCTATAACCATTGTTTGTGCTGATACTAATAACATTGTTAATACTTTTATGCCACGCAGCATCTCACACACTCCTCTTGTTGCTTCCTCTCCCATTTCTATTCCCTTGCAACCTGAGGATTTCACTGTCACACCCAAAAATAATGTGAAATCCTCAGCCAATCCTGTCAGGACAGCAGCTGGAAATTGTCACCCCCCTGCTCAAGTTGTTGTTTTGGGCCATGACCAGACCAGTTCTTCTATTGCTTCTCCTCCTGCATTGGATTACAAGCTGGTTTCCAGCCCTTCTATTGAAAAACAGAACACTGAGATGTCTCATCCTCACCCTATTATTTCTATTCCCACCCTTGAACCCTTGAAACCTGAGGATTTCACTGTCATTCTGCCCAAAAATGATGTGAAATCCTCAGTTAATCCTGAACCTGTACAGACAGTAGCTGGAAACCCCCTGCTCAAGTTTCTATTTTGGTTCATAACCAGACCATTTCTCCTATAAATTATCATCCTGCTCTATCTAATCCAGATCAAGGTTCACCAAATTCTAATCTTTCTCTGGTTGGATTAGAAATAAATACTTCAATTGAACAGAATACTACTCATGGAGCTATGAGTGATACCTCCATGGATAGTACTGTTAATACTCCAATTCTCGATCATAGTGCAAATTATATCTTGAAAACAAATACTCTTAAAAGTTCTGAAACTTATGAGAACAAACATAAACCTTCTTCCTCCCCTATGGTCACACGATCCCAAGGGAATAAGGGTTCTGGAAAATCAAAAAAAAAAAGAAGGGTTCTAACCCAAAACACAAATAATTATGAATATTCTTTATTGGAATTGTCAGGGAGTGGCTAACAATGATACCTTCACAACTCTTATGAGGTTTTTAAACAACCATAATCCCCATATCTTTTCCATTTCAGAACCTAAAGTCAATTTTAATACAAAATTCATGATATTTGGCTCTCTTAACTACATTTTTCTTAGCTCTTGTAAAAATATTCCTCAGATGGATTCCATGTGGATCTTTTTTCATAATTCCATTCAGAATATCAACATATTTAGAATTTATGAACAGCAACTCACCTGTGATTTCTCGTGGAATGGAAGGAACATTTTTTTCACTATGGTTTATGCCAAGAATATATATCAAGATAGAAGAGTTCTATGGCATGAACTTATTGATTTATCTAATGCTATTACAGATCCTTGGGTAGTGATGGGTGATTTCAATTCCATCCTTAGCTCTCTTGAAAAAATTGGCCCCTCTCATCTTTCCATATCCTCTAGGGAATTCAGGTCTACAACTGAAAATTTTAGCCTTTTTGAAATCTCTCTTGTTGGTGCTAAATATACTTGGTATAGGAAACACTACAACAAAAATGTTTCCAGTAAGCTCGATAGAGCTTTCTTTAACATGAAGGCGCTTGATAACTGGGATAAAATATCCAGCGTTACTCTCCCTAGACTCAACTCCGATCATCATCCCATCCTTGTTAGCTTCCTTATGAATGATCGTAAGCCTATTCACCCCTTCAAATTTAATAATGCTTGGTCCACAAACCCGGACTGTGTCACTTTCATCTTTAACACTTGGAACTCTATGAATCATCATAATGATTCCTTTTCCTGTTTACACAAATTGAAAATTCTTAAAGAGGCCCTTAAAGATTGGTGTAAAACTACGAACTCGCAAATAGATCTTGATATCTCCTATCTTGAAAGTGAACTTAGCAGGGTTCAAATTCAAAATACCAATTCAGATTTCAATATGGATCCTCAATTGGAAGCAAGCATTTCCCTCAAACTTAACTCCTTGCTCACTTTTAAGGATGATATTCGTAAGCAAATGTTTAGGACTAAATGGATTACAGATGGCGATCGTAATAACAAATTTTACAATTGCCTTCAAAGAATAAGAAAGGTCAATCATCCTCTTTCTAAGCTTATCCATAATGAGTTAATCATAGATTCAGAAGAGGCCATTACGGACCATGTTACCTCTTACTTCTACAACATCTTTAATGGCCCAGATATTAATACTGAGATTAAACCTGACATCATTCCCTTAATGGTGGATCAAAGGGACAATGTAATGCTTTTAATCATTCCTCTTGACCATGAAATTAAATACACTGTCTTTGGCCTTAATCCAGAGAGTGCACCTGGCCCGGATGGGTTCAATAACGGTTTCTTTCAAAAGCATTAGGATATTATCCACAATGATGTTTGTAAACTTTTCAGGACCTTATTTATTCATGGATCTTTACCACATGGGATCAATGCTCAATTTTTAACCTTAATCCCCAAGGTTGAAAATTCCTCTGAGATCCATCAATTCAGACTGATTGCCCTGATTAACACTCTTTATAATATTATTACTAAAATCATTGTGAATATACTTGTTCCTATTTGTAACAAAATTGTTTCTTGGAATCAATTTGGCTTCGTTAAAGGTAGGTCCATTCAAGACTGCATTTGTCTTGCCTCTGAATGTACCAACAGTCTAAATACAAACACTAGAGGAGGATGTGTGGCTATTAAATTAGATATCATAAAGGATTTTGAAACCATAGACTGGAATTTTATCTTCAAATTCTTAAAAAACTTTGCGTTTAATGATACCTTTATTGGAAGAATTAAGACTCTTTTTCATTCAGCTTTCATCTCTATTCTTATTAATGGCACTCCTAGAGGTTTTTTTAAATTCTCTAAAGGTGTTAGACAGGGCGACCCCCTTTCTGCCATCCTTTTTGTTATTGCTGAGGATTACCTAAGTAGGCTTCTCAGCAGTCTGGTGGATCAAAGTAAACTTAATCCTATTCAAGTTACCAGAAACTTAAATGCCCCTACTCATCTTTTATATGCCGATGATATTATTCTATTTCTTAAAGGGGATCAAAAAAACATTCAAGTTTTCAAGCAAGCCATAACCCACTATGAGGAAGTTTCTGGTAAAGCTATCTCTTGGAATAAATCACATATTTTTTTTGGTAAGAACTTTCCTGTTAGAAGAAAATCTACCATTACCACTTATCTGGGTATCAAAGAAGGTCTCTTACCTTTCTCTTATTTAGGTGTTCCTATCTTTTGGGTTAGACCCAAAGTTAGCCACTTTTCTAATATCATAGATCAAATCATTAACCAGCTCTCGAATTGGAAGGGTAATCCCTTTCCATGGCTGGGAAAATATGTTTGGTCAAATCCACCATTGTTTCTAAAATGGTCTACTCCCTCATGATTTATAAATGGCCTATAAGCATCTTCAAAAAAATTAATACTTACATTAAAAACTTTATTTGGACTGGAAGTATTTTTGAAAAGAAGCTTGTCACTATTCCTTGGAATTCTTGTTGTAAACCGATTGATAAAGGTGGCATTGGCATTAAAAATCTAAAGTTGTTTAATAGCGCTATGCAGGCCCATCTAACATGGCGTATTATCAATTCTACTTCTAAAGTTTATTATTTTTTAAACCATATATTTCTTCATAAAATTTTAACGGGTAATTCGACTTTCATCAACTCTTCAATCTGGCCTTCTATCAGAGACTCATATCGTAAGAGCATGGAAAATGCTAGATGGATGGTCAGTGCTGATTCTTCCATTAATTTTTGGTGTGGCAAATGGTGTGGTAACCTCCTGATCTCACTGTTACCACCCAATGTCATTCCTGCTGATACTAGTCAGTCCATAAAAGATGTCTTACATTCACAGACATGACCTTCCTGATCATATTGTGCAGACTATTGATAATCATCCCTTTTCCTCTGATGGGGACTTCCTTGTTTGGGAACCTGCTCCAAATGGTATGCTTGACTCAAAAAAAATTTATAAGCATAACTTTTCCAATGAGGAATCTAATTATCTTTGGGTGAGTCATTTCAATAAACCTTGTATTAAACCTTCTAGGCTCACCCTTATTTGGCGTATCTCTCATAATAGATTTCCCACTGAAATTATTCTGCAAAAGTTTGGCATTCAGCTTTGTTCTAAATGTCGCTTGTGTAATCAACATAGGGAGGACGCTGATCATCTTTTTCTATCTTGTGCCACGGCCTCTGCTTTATGGAATTATGTTTTTGAATTATTCAATTGCAGATGGATCTTAACTGACTCTATTTATTTGTTTTTAAAAAATTGTATTAGACATGAAAATACTTCACAGGTTAAAAATATTTTTCTTGCGGCTGTGGAGGAACTCCTGCATGAGATCTGGTACGCTAGAAATGATCTCATTCATAATAATCACTCATTTAGTCTCAATGCAGGAAAATCTCGGATTCTTATTGTAATCCATGAAGCCGCCTCAATTCAAAAAGACTGTTGCAACAACTCGGTTGGTGAATTTGAGATACTTCGTCATCTTCATGTTCCTGGAATCTACCCTACGCCCAAACGCTCCTTTGAAGTTTTATGGTAATCGTCGATACCTGGATGGATCAAAGTGAACGTTGATGGTGCTTCTAAAGGAAATCCATGACCTTCCAGTTGTGGTGCTATCTTCAGAGACTCAGCTGGCCAATGTCAGGGTTGCTTCTATGTTGGATGTGGTCACTCTTCATCTCTAGAGGTGGAAATGCTTGGAGTCATTCGCATTTTTGAGTTTGCGCTTCAAAAAGGATGGAGAAAGATTTGGATTGAAAGTGATTCTACCACCATCATTCATGCCATCTAGAATGGCATCATTCATCTGGCCTAGCCTCTCACTACACGCTAGATGAATTGCTTGAAGTCGCTCCAGGGGATTGATTACATTGCTACTCATGCCTACCGTGAAGCAAATGTCGTTGCTGATGCTCTTGCTAACAAAGGAGTTCATCAAAGAATGACTTGGATTGACACTCTGCCAGCTGATTTATCTTTTCTTTTTTACAGAGATTGTAAAAAAATCTCATCTTTTCATCTCTTGTAACCTTTTTAATTTATATATTGTGCTTTGACCTTTAAAAAAAAGTTATTACAGAAATATTTTTACCTTGAATTTCAACCAAGAAGAAAACCCTTTGCTATGCAAAGTCTCTTTACTTCTCAAAGATAAAGAAATATGCTTTCTATATATCAATTCTTTATGTTCCTTGTAGATAAAAATAATAATAGTTTAACAAATAATTAAAATTACAAGATATATGATAAGAGATACATGTACAATTTACATACTTGATATACTCATCGAAAAAATCACAATTGAACAACACTGTGTGATGTGCCATCTCACGCTCTTGAAGACTTAATGTCATCAATGTATATGATCCTAGAATTCCTCTTGTTTGAGGAAGTGATGAAAAACTAGGTTCAATTTTCTCATACTGTTCTTCTTCATTTCTCATTGGTATGTTTATTCTCGTAGTAAGATCAGACAAATACATTGAGCATAAATCCATACATTCATGATCCAAGTAACCGTTCACAATAGAACCTTCAGGATAATTCATGTTCTGAACATATGATTTCAATGTGTACAAGTTTATTTTAGTTGAATACATCTAAAAAAAGTAACGGGTCCTCCAAGAAGTATTTAGATCGGAAGATGGATAGTCAGTTGTAACATGCATGTAAAAATGGTGGAGGGAATATTTTCTCTAACTCACACAAAATTAATGGTGTCTCTACCAACAGTTTTTTCAAGAAGGATTTGGACAACTTCTTAGCACAAAGATATCTAAACAAATAGTACTACTGAATAACTGAGACTCTTACATTATTGGAAAAGAGATAATGAACTTCTATTGGAATCAACTCATGAAAAAGGACATGATAATCATATGTCTTCAAAGATTTAGGCTTCAACTCTTTTCTATTGACCCATTTTGATATATTTCTTGAATAGCCATCAGGAAATGTAATAGTCTCTAACACTTCCAGAAATTGATTTTTTTCAGTAGGTGTCATCACATAAGAAGCACATGGAACTTTCCCCTTATTTTCACTGATACAGATAGGATGCAATTCTGGTATGATCCCCCAATCTACCAAGTCATGTCGAGATCACAAATCATCTTTTGTCTTCCCCTTGACATTTAGAATAATAAAAATCAACATTTCACATATATTATTTTCAATGTGCATTACGTATAAGTAATGATGTAACAAGTTGGTTGACCAATACGGAAAATTAAAGAATATACTCTTCTTCTTCCAATTGTAACAAGTATCATTGGAAACATTTTTCCTCTTTCTAGATTTCATTACACCCTTCCAAAATGAATAACTAAAATCTTTCAATTCATTAAGCACATCAGTTCCATACATACGCTGAGGTGGATCATCAGTCTCCATGGTATTTTCAAATCTTTGACGATTGTTTCTATATAGATGGTTCATTGGAAAGAATCATCGTTGTCCCATAAAACTAAAACTACGATTATATTTCAGTTTTCTCGATCGATTATTCTTCATAGAAATAGGACATGACAATTTTCCTTTTGTGCTTCATCCAGACATCATTGCATAAGCAGGAAAATCATTGATCATCCACATAATCATAGTACGCATCTGAAATATGTCTTTCGAACATGCATCGTATGTGGGCACACCCACATCCCAAAGAAGTTTCAACTCTTTTATTAAAGGTTGAATGAATACATCTATATCATTGCTGGGATCAGAAGGGCCAGATATCAATATACTCAAGAAAGTGTAAGGCTTTTTCATACACAACCATGGGGGAAGGTTATAAATGTGTATGAAAACTGACTATGTGCTGTGCGAAGTAAGAATCTTCCCAAATGGATTAAAACCGTCACATGAAAGACCAAGTCTCACATTACGCACGTCGGCTTCAAATTTAGGATATAGAGCATCAAATATCTTCCATGAAAATCCATCTGCAGGGTGAACCAACTCTTCATTATTCTTTTTTCTCTCGGTGTCATACCATCGCATTTTTGCTGATATTTCATTAGATATGAAAAGGTTTTGTACACTTGGGATCAATGGAAAGTTCCACATTACTTTTTGGGGCATATGATATGGTGTTCCATCATCTTTTGGCTTCCATTGGGAGGTTCCCCATTTGATGCAATCATTTCTTTCAGCAGTTTCCACCCAAAATAAGTTGCAATCATTCAGGCAAGCATGAATTTTTTTTTTTTGGAGAATCCAAGTTCATCAACTAACTTCAATGCCATATAGTGGTTTAAGGGAATATCTACATCATCAGGAAGTAAGTCCTTAAAAAAGGTAAGAATGTAATCGATTGCAGTATTTGAAATCTCATACATAGTTTTCCCATGAAACAATTGGATTAAAAATTCCAACTTTTTCATTTTACCACATTGCTGATATACTGGAGTCATCACAGCATCATTCAATTTTTTCACCCTATCAATATCATCATTTTCATTGGACGCATCATGTGTGCTTGTATTGAAATCGTGTTGGTTGGACATCCTTTCCTTCTCATGATGCTGAATAAATGGAAACCGATTATATATCAAACTCTTCAATTCAGTCCTATCATTTGGATCATCAACATTTTGAGATTCCATTTTCTCTCCATTATGATACCACACATAATAGTTTGTTTGGAAACCATATTTGGTTATATGATAGCTAACTACATCATGACTCAACCAAGGTCTTCCAACACAATTAGAACATGGGCATTGTATGCGACCAATATCTGAAGCCTTGTTAAATGCAAAATCTAAAAAGATGTTTCAAATTATTTTGAAAATCGGTTGAAATCTGATCAGTTTCATACATCCAACTTCTATCCGTTCTGTAAAAAAATTGAAATAAGTCATTTCAAAGCAATTCAATAATATTGAAGTTAAATCAAAAAAATATTTAGGTAAATAACAATGGTTTACTTTATATAAAATCATAACTGCCACATTACTCTATATGAGAATCATATTAAGAAACACAAAAAAATACAGTGTATATAATAAAATAAGATATAGAATTTATAATGCCTATATTCAAGGACTGCCCGGTAAGATATTGGAAGTGGATCAAGGAATACATAATCCTTAAGGGTCTTGTTGGGAGTACATGAGTTTTATACTTTAACTTCTTCAGGGAGATCGGGATGAGGAGTAGGATGAGGATCACATCAAAATTAGTTATGGCCTCATCAAGTTTCACCTTAACAATGGATTAAAGGATCCTAGGTTTTGGGACATAGATCATAAGTTGGTAGGGTGTATTCATTGAATCATGTCCCAATTGATTTTGGAGAGGGACCTTCAATAGTTATAGGTATGGATTTGATTAGAAAAACCAATAAAAAGGATATCTAGGAATTGTGACATCCCAAACTAGGATGCCACTCATTAGTGACCTGAACCCAGATGGCCACATGGCCTCAAACACATATACCAAAATTCCAAGTGTGATTGACTAATAGTGAGAGCCTTTGGTGTGTCTAGGGGAGACTATTCCCTCATTACCTAAGTTGCACAATTTTAATATTATCAGTTAAAAAGTGGAAGGAAGATAACAATGGTAAAATATTGGAAATGGATGAAAATAACCAAATCAGTAATACCAACTAATAACAGAATCATAAACCAAATTATGGTAATGTATGTCATGTATCAATAAGAAAAATATAGTTACAACTAGTAGGAAGTAGTACTATACAAGAGGCTCAATAAATTCTAAAATTTGACCTAGCTTCTTGAGCTACAACCCAATCATCTGCTACATGCTCCATCCTATGTCATGTGAGTAGTCATACATCTGTAAAATAGTGATTCCCCTTATCTAAACATATAATCATGTAGTTTATCCAGGTACCCAATGGAATCTCGAACAATGTGTGAGATAAAATTCATGTAGGTGACCACCGAGAGGTCTATAACCATCCAGTCTATTTATATAACATTTTAATATAATGATATGATAAATTAAAGCGACAACTAAAAAATCTAAAAGGGTTTTCTATGGTTCCAGAGAAAAAATTTAGAAGGGTTTTCTAGGTTAAATCGAAACAGAAAAAAAATAGATACACATAAAAATCAAAACTTAAAACTGAAATATTAGATAGATAACAATAAAAATAAGGTACCACTTAATAAAATACCTAATTTGGGGTGGTTTGGATGAATATTCAGCAGCTTGGATGGGGGAAGCCGAGATTTCAACTGTTCGGATGGAGGAACTGAGATGAACCCGAGAGAGGTGTTGTCCAAATGGGGGAGAGGTGCTCTAATCATGGGGCTACTGTCAAATTAGGGTTCTGTCCGAATGGGGGAGAGGAGAAGGGCCACGTGGTGATATTGGGTCAAACCTTTACCAAAGGTTTCTTAAAACTATAGGTAAAGGGGAAAAATTTAGACCCCTTTACCAACGGTTCACTAGAACTGTTGGTAAAGGGTGCCCTATACCCTGTTTTACCAATGGTTTAGGAAAACCGTTTGTAAAACTCGTTTTTACCAACGGTTTAAGAAAACCGTTGGTATATAAGTGTTGGGAAAAACCCCTATTCCAGTAGTTCTAGTTGAATACAATCATTACATGATGATCACACCCTCAACAATACTAAACTTACTACAGGGCCATCCATCCAACCTGGGAGTCATTTTAAAAACTAAGAGTCTTATTCAGAACAATGATTCTAAAATGAAACCTAATGCCTAAAAAAATATCACAAAATTTAGAAATTATTTATGTTCTAAGTGTGCTACTGCAACTAGGATATCCCCTTAATAATTCACAAGAATTAACCTTCTACCTAGTTCATTCCATAAAAGGTCACTAAGCTTAATGTCTAGATCTCTAGATCAAAATAATAGAAAGTTCAAAGATAACCAAGGGTAATTTCCATGTTCCCATTCGAGGAATATCTAAAGGAAACATTCAACTAACCCCTTACAAGAGATTCTAGGATAGGAAAACCACTAAAAGTTTTAAATAAATCCATTAAATCACTTTTCATTTACTTTTAAACATTAAATTGGCTCATGTATAAGCTATTTAAGTACCTGTTATATGGAAAAAGTTCTTGGTACCTTATTATCTATAACTACTAGGAAATATAGACAAGTTATAACAAAATTCCTTTTAAAAATTACTTATTTAGCTGATATACTATCGAAAATTAGGAAATTTATATCATAAATTACTTTTATGAATTTTATTTATCCATAGGGTTCTCACAATTCGGATTAATTAGGAAAATTTCAATTCTAATCTAGAGGAAAGAACCCTTTAAATTTTAATTGTAATTTTAGTTAACTAACACCTCATATAAGTACATCTCAAAAGTAGATAACAAGTTGTTTATAAGGAAGATGGGATTGGTCAAGTAATGTGACACCATACACTTATATGTAACACCATATAAGAATATGTGGAAAGTTTAAATAACTATCTCATTTATCAAAAGCCTATGCCCATGGGTTTAAATATTAAGGCATAAAATAGAAGAGAAAACTATTAGGGTATTATTATTTAATTTAGGATTTTTAATCACCCTCAATGGGTTTATCTCGTATGAAACTTTTCCCAAATGACATACTTGGGTCCATTTGTGCATTTATGAATTTATTCATTCAGGTCATCTTGTCCAAGTAATAGAGGTACAAGCCTTTATAAAGGTAACCATTTTCTCTAAGGATTTCAATTTATCTCCTAATATGGTTTAGTTAGATGCATCACCATTCCCAATTTATTAAGGTGCTTTCCATTATAAATTACAATTGGCATGTATGTAGCTATAACTATATTTTTATCTTAATTTTAGAACATAGAAATTTTGTAAGTAATGGTTTGATTATATGGGTCACCCTTCCCAATTTATAATGGCCCATACACCTTATAAACTATTGTTGGAACCCATTTAATCACAACAAAAAATGTTTCATCCCATGAGACCAATGGTCCAGCATCAAACATTTAGTGATTGGTTATTTATGGTGGCACCATCAAGCTATATGGGAAAACACCATTTAGGTGGATGTTGACACTTTAATAACTAATCTTATACCATAATTATAGTCAGATATGCTATCACACAACAATAAATAAAATCATATAAACATGTAATCCATAGAATCATAATATACAGACAAGTATGTTGAATAATCACCTAAGATGGGTATGTAGAAAATCATGCTAAATAAGCATGCATCATAGCATATAATCACTCTTGTCACATCCAACATGTATCAAGAAATCAATAAATTCAACCTAAATGGAATGGAATATGCATGACATGTAAATCTCTATATTCCTATAATGATTCATGTATTAATACTTCTTTCCATATCAGGACAAGGGTAAAATACCATAATATCATAAATCAATAAGTAGTAGAAAGTGCATCAATCATTCGAGGTGAAATCATCATCAACTGTAATAATGAATAGCACAATTAACACTCTCATCCCTATCCAGCTGGTCTTTTCCCCGTGCATAGGGTGATCACTCCATGACATGGCTATTTACTAATCACAAACACATTCCTAGTCTCCTATATACTAGACCAAATAGTAATAAAATGGAAAATAACCCCCTCTAATACCACTTTGTAACATCCCAACTCAGGAGCCACTGAAGTAGTGCCTCAAGTAAGATGGTCACATAGCCTCAAGCATGCCTCCTCGTACTCCAGAGGTTTCCGACTAGTAGTGAGGGTCCAATGATGGTATGATGGGGATACTATACCCTCATGATCAGATTGGAACAATGATAAGTAAAATAAAGAAACAACGAAAGAAGATGATTATATGATTAGTGAAATATAACAATAATAAATGAATGAATATCCATACATTAACATGTTATAATGTGAAATAAACTAAATACATGGTAGCATACATACAATACAATACATGAATAATGAAAATAATAAAATCCAGAAGCCTCAAATGCTATCCATATGAGTACCCTGATCTCCGGATCAATCATTTTCTCCTAATATCCCATGTCTAAAAACCACAGCATGATAAGAAAAATGGAAATCATTCTAAATCCAAAACGTGAACCTGCAACCAAGATGATTTTTTGGGTACCTCGGTGCAACAGAAGCCCGAACAGGGTGTGAGATAAACTCAGTAGGCCACCACTAATGGTTTATATAGTTTTCCAGTCTGTGAGTATAAAATATCAGTGTGTTGGTATAATACTAAATTAGTAAATAAATAAATTTAAACAATATAGACTCGGGTTCCTAAATGGATACCCAACTGACAATACCTACTTCGACTAAGCTGGAATACCTTTGAGTAAGTAACAAAAAGTATATCAATGTGTGTGTATATATATATATGTGTGTGGTCTCTATACTTAGTAATGTTTATATCCATATATATATATATATATACTATCCAGGACCCGATGCGTAACTCAAGAGTCCATGGATAGTAGTATGAGTCTCATAGAATTTCAAGGGATGCCATGCTCAAAAATAAAAAATAGTAGGGGACATCATTACCACATATCATAAATCAATAGGGATACCAGGCTCAAATATAATAATCTATAAGGGATTCCATGCCTGAGGGATTCCATTCCCAAGTATCACATTAATGGGACTCCATGCCCAAGTATCACATTAATGGCATGCCATACCAAAGTATCACAATAAATAATGGACTCCATGATCGTGAATAAATAGAGATGCCTTTTCCAAGTATCAAAATTATTTAAGGGACGTCGTGCCTAAGTATCACATTAATTAATGGACACCATACCTGAGCATCACATTTAAATATTATAAAAAACATGCACATTTAATAATAAATCATGGGACATGATATATATATATATATATATATATATATATATATATATATATATATCCATGACAAAAATATGACTTATCTTAATCATTAAATCCAATTCAAGAATAGGTAATAAATAAGGTTATGTATATAAACATTCCACTTTATAATTTAATCATTATAGTTAAGAAGTCCATTCCCATAATCATTCCATACCACAACTCAAGTGTATAATTTGGGTCATTCCATGTACAAGTAATTTTAGAGGTTCATGGGAAGGTCCATGCCACTACCAATTTTTCAAGTGTTATAGGTCAAGTATTTATTTAATTTATTGATACAAGCTAAGTGTAGATATTTACCATTAACTTTCCATTCCATTTAAATTATTCAAATCATAAGGCATGAGATTACCCATTCCCTTCGTCCTTTTAAATATAAGTATTTAGGAGGGTTAAGAGAGTATACATATCCATTTGTAATTTCAAATAATTAATTTACTATTAATTAACCAATTCTCCCTATAATGTCAATTATAGTCAATGTAAAATGAATAACATTAATAGGACACACCCAATGGGTGTATCAAGTTGAGTTCACCAACCTCTGATCAAGAAAATGGGTCCAACGAAGGGTCTAGGTTGCTAATTAGGCAATTAATTTAGGTTATTTCACATTTTAGGAGAAACACACAGATAATTCAACATGTGTAATAATAAAAATATCATATAAAAAAGTTATAATTTAGGTAAGATAAACTATACCACCTACCTTATACTAAAGATGCTTCACTCGTCCAATACCAATCTTTGATTCAAGATGGTTTGAGAGAAATCAAATAAATAGAAAAATGCCCTGGAAATAGGGTGAATTAGCTCACATGGATTTATAATTTGATATATGAAGGTAAATTAAAAAATGAACCATGATGATTCTAGAGATTAATGATGTGCTTCCAATGCACCTGGCAGTACTATATTTGGAAACCGGATGAAGAAGATATGTCCAAGTCTAGAAGAGGGGAAGAGGGAACCCATGGGAGGGATTTTTTGCATGGATGAGATGAGAAAGATGGGAGAGAAGAAATAAAAAGTCATGGGAAAATGGTAATTTCCACCACATTTAAGGATTTTTATGGTTTGGCTGCATGATTTGGCTAATTGTGCACTAATCGTATGGCCTCCTCTACCAAGGAGCCATACCCTGTACGGTTTGTATGCACGGTTAAGAAAATTGTGCCCCAACCATGATATTAGAACTATAAAACTCCACACCCCGTATAGGATAGGAACACGGTTTGACAAACCATATTTAATTCATGTGGTTCACCTCTACAATAAACAGTATAGATTTTTCACATTTGTGCACCTCCTCTCGAATGGTTAAACCAAACCGAGCGACACACCAGCTCCTTTGGATCAGGACGCATGATTATCTCAGAGGGATGCATGGTTTAGAAAACCATATCCCTATAAAAAATAGGACACATGGTTATACTGCATGGTTATCACTAACTGTGAAACTTTATCTGCCTCTCATGAAACTGATTTTTGGGGCCTGACGTTCTCAAAACTCATTCAAACACCCGAGACACCTCTCAGGCCTTAAAACCCATCAAGAAAAAATAAGTGTCGCAAATCTTATATTTACATTCTAAAGCTAATTTTAGAATTTTTTCCCATCTACAAAATGGAATAACTCAAATTCCCTAGATAAATTTCAACAAATCCAAAACACAAGGTCTTACAGTTTGTGTATGTGGCATGTGTGTGTTTATATTGTGTGTACCCTTACATACCCATTCATAACATTATTTTACCCTTACTTAAATTCTATATCCCCTTACATAACTTTAGTTTACCATTATATAATTTTTTTACCCTTACTTAACTTATATTTAGCCTTACATATTTTCTTTTTTATTTTTTGTAATTTTATGCATTTTAAATTGATTGTCATTTTAACTAAAAATGATTCATTTAATTTAATTTTAAATTATTAAAAAATGATATCAAATTTAATTTTATTTAATCATTAATTATTTATGTACTTAATTATGTTATTATATTAAATTAATTTTTTAATATATAAAAAGTAAATATTATTTAACTAATTTTTCATACATTTTTATTTAATTAATCAAAACTTGTAATAAAATTTATATTAATTTATTCACTCTAAATATATGGGTGTATGTTTAATTTAATTTAATTTTAATTTAATTATTAAAAATTTTGTGTATTTATTATAATTCATTTTTAATAAAAAAAAATTATTTATAAAATTAATATTATCTATTTATTTATTTTTATATATTTTTATGTGTGAGTAATTCATGTAATTCATGTTATGAATTCACTTTATAAAATATTTTTATAATTTATTCAATTTTATTTATTCAATTTTGATATTCTTTCATTTAATAATATTTATTAAATTTAAATATTTTTAGAATTTATCCTTTTTTATATTTATATATACATAATTATTTAATAAATTTTCATATTATTAATATATTTTTAATTTATATTATTAAAATATATTCAGTTTTACTTATTAAGGTGTAATATTTTTTAAAATGTTTGAAATGCATATAATTTATTTATTTAATAAAATTTCTTCATTTTTGTACATTTTTACAATTAAATTAATTAATATTACATATTATACATAATTATTTACTAAGTGTTAACATTCTTAATAAGTTTTAATTTATATAATTAATATTTCATCAATTTTATTAATTAAATTGTGATATTTTTAAAATGTTTGAAATTTAATTAATAAATTTATTTCAATTCATTTTTTAATATTTTATTAATTTTTGTACGTATTTACTATTCATGTAATTAATCTTATAAATTATATTTTTTAAATACTTTTATTATCAATTAAATTTTATTTATTTATTTTTAATATTCTTTTAGTTAATATTATTAATTCATTTTTAATATTTATTACATTTTATATTTTTAAATTTTAATCATTTCTTAATATTTTTTTAAACATATTTATTTAATATGTTGTAGCATTTTCAATATGTATTCATATTCATTTTAATATATATTCATTTTAATTTTTTTTTATAAATTATATAATTAATAAAACTTATCCATTTTTAAAATATTTTTGAGGTGTATTCATTTTTAATTATTCAATTTCATTCATTTTTTAATATTCATGCATTTAAGATTATATATTCATTAATAATGTTAAATATTTTTTACTTTTTTCATAATTTATTCATTTTTAATATATATTCTTTCAATATTTTTTATTTTATTTTAAAAAAAATTATCAATGTTTAAAAAATGGTGATAAATATAGGTTTTATTAGTACTAAATAAAAAGTACAAATAAAAATTATATTTATCAGTGCTAAAATTCTTTCACTGATAAAGATGGGTATTTATTAATTCTAATTTTAGCACTAATAAAGATTGGTTTTATCACTTCTTATTGCTTCAGTGCTAATAAAATCCATATTTATCAGCGCCTTTTGGAAACCACTCATAAAACCCTTCCTAATCTTATAAATTCAACCCTAACAGAACTCGGATCCTTTGCATCATTCAAGCTCTCATGGAAATCAGCCTCTAATTCCTCTCCCCCTCAAACTTATTGGATTAAAACCCTCTCAAAACCTAAGGTATGTGATTATTTCTACTCCTCTTTAGTCAACCTGGCATTGTTTCACCCTTTTTAGTCATTCTTTCCTCGTGTACCATATCACCCCCATTCCCTTATCGTATTGGCATGACCTAGACTAAACAATCAATACTGTGAGGTTTTCAATTATCTAGGTTTATTATAGTTAATTCCTTCATATTTCTTTGTTTGTACATGATTTCCAAAGGGTTTTTGTAACACCTCAAATTTTTAAAAGTGAAAAATATGTTCGATAACCTATGCAATACGCAACACCGAACCCAAAAAAATGATTATTTAAATATGACCATTTTAACCATTCCATTAAAATTTAAGATGTGATTAGGATTAACTAATTTATAAAATATATATATGTGTGTGTGTGTGTGTCCTAAATATATTGATAAATTCATAGAAAATAATCAATCAATTTTTGGGGATGTCTTTTTATTCTTAAAATTATGTTTTATTCAAAAATAATTTTTATTTTCTTATGAAAAAAATATTATAATTATTTTCTATAACATTTATAAATTTATTTTATAATAATAAATTCATTTTTTATATCATCATATCAAAATTAACTTAGGGTTAAATTCTGGTATTTTTCAGAAAATATAGATTTTTTAGTGAATATTAAAAAATACTTTTTTATGTAAAATTGTCATTTCTTTCGATAAATTAATTAATATAAAAGTAAAAATATTAATTTAATATAATTTCAAGTTAATATAATTATTAATTAGTAATATTTAATTCAATTAATTCCATTTAATTCTTCTTTACACTGGATGTTTGTACAAGTTTATTTTTAGGATTAAAAATGCATTTTTCTGAAAACTGTTTTAAAAAGCATAATATTTCTCCATCTTAATTAATTAAAATAACCCATAATGAGAAATTATATAAATTAAATTTTTGTATTATATATCTACCTTTACAAATTTAAATTCAAATAATAAATATTACTACTTATAGAGTTAGTGTAAAATCATATTTTCCTTAAAAAATGTATTTTTTAAAATATGTTTTCCATCATGATTATGGGTTTTATATTAAATTAAATTATTTGACATCTTGGAATAGAATTTGATAAATTTTATTCCATATTTGGAATCATCATAATTAATATTAGGTAATAATGTCAACTTAATTCTTGAAAAATATGAATATTAACTATAGTAAATATGTATTACCATGGTAAAAGGAAAATAGGTTAATTAAGGGTAAAAATAATCTAACAAAGACTAGAAACAAATTAACCCTAAAAGTATGTATATTTATATTTTATTTTCATTGAAATAATGATTATATTCATTTCTTGCTGTTTTTACTTTATAAATGATTAAGTAATTTGTTTGATAAAAATTATATTTTGATACGATAAAACACAAATTGTATTTTTAGGTAATATTCAAATTCAATTAAGGAATTTATGAATTAATAGATTTTTCAAATAAATGATATTTTAATAAAATATTATTAGTAAATAGTTTTTATTAAATATAAATGATCGTATAATTTTTATAAGTGTTTGGAAACTGTTATTATTAAAAAAACCCAACATTTCTCAATAAATGTCGATTCTATTTTAAAAGTGAAAAATTCATATTTTTAGAAAATTATTTTGATAAAATGGATATTATTTTTGGAATAAAAATTTCTAAACTATATTGTGGTGGATTTTTCATAATTTTTTGAGACAACCAAATTTTCAGGGAAAAATTAAATACAGTATAAATATACTGTGTGTATTATGACATCATAATGACCCAATCCCCCCCCATTACCATCCATTTTTCATGTTGGGATATGTTATTATATATCCACATTACTTTACATTTTATGTTTAAATGATGAGAGACTCATTTCACTCTCCTTAATCCCTCCCAGATCATTCATACGCCCTCATTACGCTGCCAAAATTTCGTCATGGTTTTCCCATGACAAACAATTATGTAGTGAATACCTGTACATGTTTCCTATCAAGGGTGTTCACATTTATACACTTATAATTCATTTATTGGGGACTTACATGTATTTATTTCACACTTCTTGATCATGGAATAAAATTTTATGATAAATGATTCCATGTTTTATAATCTATGTGGGATGCTTATACATGAGAATGAAATGAAAGGGATGGGTGCACCCAAAATTATATAGCGCTCCAATGCATTGGGTAATGTTTTAGTCTCATGAGAAGTCCTGAAAGATATTAGGGAGTGAACCCAATCCATAACTAGAAATTTTCCATCATTATTTCATAGTAGTTATCTTTGACCTATGTTTATGATTTCATGTTTTAAGTTGTTTCCATATTTCCCATATTGCCTTTATGTTATTATGTTATATCATATCTCATTGTTCATTTTTATGATTCTCACCCATTTTATGTCTCATTGATATGACTATTTTCTAACATGTAATACTTTATTCATTTTATGCCATTTTTATTCCCTTAATAAGCTTTATCGCTCACCCATTTCTTATGTGTATCCCCAGGTTATCGCATGAAGTTTTAAGTATGATGGAATAATATGAGCATGTTAAGGAAGTTTTCAATAATGGTGATCTACTCCCTATTTCAAGTTGTTATATAATATACCTAATTCCTAAATACACTATAATTGTTGATATTTTGGATTGTATTATGTTTAATATTATATAATAAATCATGAATTAATGTTTAATAAAGAGAAAGGTTGTCATAGTTGGTATCAATGTAAAGTTTAGTTATTATTTGGGATTAGGATTAGAAAAATCTAGAGAAATCCTTTGGTATAAAACTAAGTATAAGAAAACATCCCAAAAGTTTTTGTAAAGTATAGAGTAAGTGGTTTATAATAAAATATATCCATTTATGGATACCACAAGTGGATGTGGCTCTAGCATAGATGTACATAGGTGTAAAACTTAAAAACACTGCATTGAGCTAGACTCAGTTGGGAAATAGTGCATGAAAACTAGCCTTACTGCACACCTATTTTGACACTCCTGGGGGATATGCATTGGTAAATTTACAAGGTTATTATGAACCATTATTAAGGGAATAATAATACCCATAAGAGTCTATGTTAGGAAATAGATAATGGATAACAGATATCTGAACCTATAGATTCATAATTCAAGGAAATACATGTCATTTATAAGTTATCCCTTTAGTGTAATATATGGGTATTTATTTAAGGAATGATCTATGATAAACCATTGGTATTTTTTGTTTGAATTTTGGAGATTAATTTATTAAGGTTTATTAATTTTCATTTTTATCTTACTTTATGATAACCATTTTGGAATTATCAAAGATGGGAGGAATATATTATTATTATTTAGTGTATTATTTGATCTGTTAGAAGATTATTCTAGTGCTTCAGGCATAAAAAACTCTTTATTTCTCATCATTTGGAGAAAAATATGGTATTTTAGTGGAAATTAATTAAAGGATAAAATTATACTTTTCAAGAAAGTATATTTCCTTTTTAGAAAAGACTAGGGTAGAATCCCATTTTATTAAAATAAGGAAAATAAAAAGATAAAATGGATGGGGTCATACAAATTTTCATGCCCTCGTGCCATAAAAAACTAAATACAAAGGTCAAAGATCATAATCAAACTGATAGAAAGCATTATAATCATCAGACCAATCGATATCAAGCTCTAAGGAACCATGAGACCCGGTGACCATAGTAAGCTTTAGATAGGAATAGTTTTTTCTACATCTTTCTTTCCTGGGAGTAACAGGTTAAAAGCCTTCATTATCCATAGTAACATTTTTCCTTTGGAAAAAACCTGACTATATGATGGATTTTTTGGAGATTCATCTTATATATCATCTCATCTTCCATGGATTCCCTGGATTTCTCTTAATTTATTAATTTCCTCTGGAATCCTTGAAATATTCCCATGATCATTCTGGTTTTTTTCCCTCAATTACACGAGTTGTGTCCTGTAAAAACTGATCCATTTCAAAATTCACCTCTAGATTAATGTCTCCCTCATCTTTTTGGGCACATTCTTCGTTCTCAGACACCAAAATCAGGGTCATCTATAACCATTGAGTCCCATGTGTCACCATTAGAGACAACTCCTTGTCCAATTGTAATAAACCACCACTAACCTACGCATTACCCTTGTCAAGAGTATAGACCACATTATTTTTGTGCATTATTATTCCTCAATTTCTTCCTACAAGTAACCTCATGATGTCCTTTTAAAGAAAAAAAGATCAAGCCACATTCTTGCGGTATTTATCCTTAGCATGACCAATTATTTGACTCTCTGAACAGAAATTAAGAAGTCTTTCATATTCAATTTTTAAATAGATATCATCATCCAGTGTTTAAATAAAAACATTATATATCAAAAAAGATCTCAAGTTAATCTCCACTAGGACTCTAGCATAGTGACCAAATTTTGCAACTTCAGTATTCATATCCATTTTGATCAGAATACCCACCGTAGAGCCTATATCAAATAAAATCATAGAATGCCACAAGATCCAATTCAAACCAATAATCTTGATCTATACTTGAGATCTAGTATTTTTTATAGCAAAAAGATTAAAATGAAAATACAACTCTTTAAACCATACCATACCTGGATTTAAAGCAATTGCGTTGATCCCCCAAGCCCTTAGTTTCAGATCTTCTGATGGGATAATGATGTGAAAAAAGCCATGACCCATAGGTCAAAATAATACAAAGATACATAAGAGGGGTATTAAAATAATATTGAATCAAAAAAATTTCATATTATAAACATTTCCAATAAATTTATCGTCATTTTTGTTAGGTCAAAATAATACAAAGATACATAAGAGGGGTATGAATAGTGTATTTTCTATAATCTTGATAGATTTTTACTTTTGGTATTCTTTGTGATTTATGAAGATATGAAGTATTCTCTTATGTAAGTAATTTGAGTATTAAATAAATAAAAAATAAAAACATAGAAATTTTATAATGGTTCAGAGCACAAAGATTTCCTAGTCTACTCCATCAACACTCTATGCGAGCTTGGTGATTTTCAGTAAAAAGGTCTTATTATCACAATACCTTCACAACAGAGTGCAGGTAATTCAAAACATTACAACAAGGATTTATAGAGACTTTTGGTTCTTTTATAGGGAACTGGATTATCCACAGCTTAGTTTGAGAATCTGATACTCTTCAATGACTGGGTATGAGTAGCTAAAACTCTAATAAATCAAAAGAGTTTTATTTGATTAAATAGACAGGTTCTTGTACACATTTTTGGAAATAAATTATAGAATACATATCTTCTTCTTCAAAGATAATATCTTCAATAAATAATAACTTTTAAATAGATCCTCATTTTGAATTATCTTTAATAAAAGCAGCAACTTGAAAAAATAATAATAATTACATAGAACAATATTGAAATATATATGTATTCACTATGTGCCTTCTTCAGAATAATATATTTTCTTGAAATTTTGTTTATAAGCAATAGTTTTGTATTCAAAAAGATATTGCATATATATAGTTATACAGAAATCAAAAATAATCATTCTATTTATAAAGTAATCTTGGTTTTCTTTCGGTTTAGCAGATCAAATAATGTCGCCTAAAAAACATCAATTATTCAAATTTAAATCATTCAAGAGTCATAACTTTCTTTATAAATATGAATGATTTACTCCATAGAATATGATCCTTTTAATTGGTCATAAAATAGCTTTAAGTTAATATTTACTTCCATCAAGACCATTACAGAAATCATGGAAAATATATTCAATTTATACTCTGTCATTAAATAATAAAATTTAGGGTTTCTTTATGTAATGGCCCAACTACAAATGTAAGATTGAAAATGTATTGTTGATTAAAAAAGTAGGGTTTATGTACCATAAATTTTTTCCTCAAACGTAGGGTTCCTTATAAATAAGGGTTGTTTATCCGTAATCTCCCTTTTCTCAAACTTAGGGATCCATCCAAATGTAGGGTTGATAAATAATGATTTTTCATCAATATAGGTTACATGATCTATATGTTTTATTTCAAACATAGGGTTTTTGAACCATATATTATGCTTACAAATGTAGGGTATAAATAATGTTTCCAAAAATATGTTTTAAACATGTTCAGAATACTTTAAAAAATATTTAAACTCGTAAATATGTCAATATTATCAATAAATATATTCCTAGAAAATAATTAAAGTAATTTCATCAGTAAAACAAACAATGGTATTTGTGAGCATCAAAATCACTAAGATTTATAGAGTATTGTTGAGACAATACATTCTCAATAATCTCCCCCTTTTTATGATCACAAAACCCATAACATAACTTATAGAAAATATAGGAATTGTAAACACAATTGAAATAATATCTTTAAAAGATATATAGATTATAGTTATTTTAAATTAATTTACATATTATATCCATTCCTTTTAATTTATAATATAAACTTGTAATAGAATCAAGAATGTTATGTTTACCCAATTTTCTACCTATTTTTATGATATCAAAAAGAAAGTAGATGAAAATGGATTAAAACACATTCAATGTAGCACATAACTATAAATTAATGTTACATTATGCTTAAGATAAAAATGATATATGTGTTCTGGTGATATAAATGAACAAAAATAATGTTAAACATAAATATAATAAACAAAATAATTTCATAAAAATATGATTTTGATTACAATATTCATTTTGGATGAGAAATGTTTCAAAATTAGGACTATATTAATGTGTAAGGGATGGTTTAAAAGAGGTTTTGGGATCTAGTGAAATTTGAACAGATTGAAGTTCTTCCTTTAATTCTATCATCTATCACATTAAAATTTCAGTAAAATTTTCAGCTAAATATCGCACAAAAATATTTTAATCTTCACCAATATATAGACTTTCAACCATATTGAATTTCAAAAAGTCATGAAATTGTTCCCCTGTCTGAAGAAACTTGTAAATCTTTTAACTTAAATAATTGAGAAGTAGTCGGAATCCAGGTTCACTTGAAGTTAACTTCTCAACAAGTTCTCATTGATTATCTAGAAGAACATTTAAAGGTACACTATTAAACTGAAGTGAATGAAGCCTATCATTCATATCATATAACACAGTAGTAATTTCTTGAAACTTTTTATTAAATCTAGAGATTTTTTAGGGTAATATGTGGATGAGATGAATTGATTGACACTACTTTTTACAGATTTAAACTAACTCCCAAAATACCACTTTAAGTCTCCAAAATCTATCTTTGAGACTGATTATGCTTTTAGCCTTCTAAACTAATTGAACATTTATCTTTAAAATTCATCAAAATATCTTATGGAAAATAAAATTTCGATGATATTGTGCAGCTGAGCCTAAATAGATTTTAATTTCACTCAAGGTATAGTTGAATGTCTCAAATATTCCAAATATTTTCTTATAGACTCCATCTCATGTTGTAACCTGGAATTATCCTCCTTCATTTTGTTAAAAATGATGATTAGATCTTCAATTTGATTATTTAGAGAATCATAAGAGTCTTCATCTTTTTTTCTTATTAACTAGGCTCTTTCTATTATATCTAAGGACTTTCCATTATTCTTCTCACTAGAAGAGAAATATTTGTTATCAAAAACGTCTATTTTCTCTACAGATGCAGATGTTGTTTTGTTCAAAGATGGTACAATAGTAGAGACTAATTTATTATAAAATATTTTATGGGTTTTATCTACTAATGTTTGAACTTGATCACCACATTGATCAGTTTTCTTAAATTTTTATTGTTTAGGAGAAACTTTCTTATCTTGAGCTTGACTTCCAATTTTTTTCATTAGGAGTGGTTAAGGCTCTTAAAAATACTAATGGGTCAGCCTATCTAGGTGCATCATATTCATATTTTGGGTTTTAATTAGAAGGTTATTCTCTCTTCCTAGTCCATGTGACAAGGACCTCATTTTATACTTCTTCAGGCTCTACTTAATCTTGATCAAAAGTATCATATTTGAGTCTTTGTTTTGTTGGTTGAAAAAAATATTACACTCTAGATTCTCTAACTTCCTTGTTACACTGGAAAACTGATCCAACTGATTTCATATTTTATTTCTCCCCCTAATTAATAGGACTGTATTTTTCTCATTCATCAGCACCTAAAAGTAATATTTTTCCTTTTACTATACTCTAGAAGAAACAAAACTTCCTTAAAGTTACATTATTAAGAATATTATTGTGATCACACTTTGTACAAGAATATATATGGTGAGTTTTATTCTTTCTATATAGAAGAAGATAAATAACCCTACCATATAGATAGAAAGAAATATGTTCCTTTGACTGAAAATAGTGATTCAGATATTAAAGCATATATCTGGGGATATTAACTTGATGTAACTGGTAAATAATAACATTACATACATGTCAGGATAAAAAAAATTTCTAATTCTAAAATTCTTGGGAGTATTTATTATTGGATGAACTTGGATAGCACCTTTTAGTCAGCCTCAAGATCCTTAACAATCATTTTTCAAATTAAAGTAAAACCAAAGATAAATGACGTAATATATTCATATTTATGTTCTTGATTTTCTGCAGATCAAAGATCAAAATGAAAAAAAAACATGGGGATACTTAAAGATCTTTTCAATTTCTATAGTGGAAATGAAAAATTCCTTATCATCTATTCATGAAGTGATGAAATATTATGTTTCACTAAAAATAAACTGAATATTACTATAGAAATCCTTCAGTTATGAATTATATATAAATTCTGTATTTTTTTTGTTAAAAATGAATTCCAAACCTTGAAAGGAAATAAATTGATTTAATAAAATATTTGTTTCATAAAGTCATTCAAAATAAACAACTTTTCCTTGAATTATTTTTCTGAAGGGGATGTGCTATCATTTTGAGACACTTGGTTCACCTTCATTTGTCTTATTATTCTTCAAATTTTCTAAGAATGTGAAGGTACAAATTTTGGATTCTAGGGTTTTAAAGGGAAGGTGAGAGCTTTGGATTCTAAAGGGTTCAAAATATAAGGGTTAGGGAGAAAGAGTGAGAGAGTGGGGGATAGATTTTTCTAGTGGTTTTGGTGACGTGGTTCTAGTTTCTCGAGCCAATTACTCACTATAATCATTATTAGTTTTTATTTTGAAAATATGTGCTTTTTCAAAACTGTAATAAAGTATTGTTTTATTTAAACCATTTTTAAGTAAATAAATAAATAATAAAATGAAAATGACACACACATAAATTAATGAAATAAATTATTAAATATTTATTTAAAATTAAATATTCCTATCTCCCCCTTAATAAAATCTAAACTATAAATAGGAAGTGGTTTAGTAAAAATATCAAAAATTTGATATTCATTATTGATAAATTCTAAAGATATATCCTTTTTAAGAACATGGCCACTTAGAAAATGATTTCTTATATCAATATGCTTGGTTCTTGAATAACTTATAGGATTTTTGAAAATATTAATTGCACTTGTATTTTCACATAAAATAGGTATATTATTAAAATTAATCCCAAAGTCTAGTAAGGTTAATTTTATCTACCACACTTGTGCAAAGAAACTTCCAGCAAATATATGTTATGCTTTATCTATTGATAGAGCAATTGAATGTTTTTTCTTACACGACCATGGGACTAAATATTTTCTTAAAAAGTAGTAGCTTCCTAATGAGATTTTTCCATCTAATCTATATCCTCCAAAGTTAGTATTTCTAATATAAAATTAAATTAAAATCAGAATTTTTTGGGTAAAGTATATATTTAAAAATATTTCCTTTTAAATATCTAAAAAATATTTTAATAGCAGTAAGATGGGATTCTTTTGGGTTTGATTTAAATATAGAAAATAAACATGCATAAAACATTATGTATTGTTTTCTAGAAGTAAGATACAATAAACTATCAATAATACCTCTATATAACTTGTTGTCAACTAGTTTTTCAACTTCATCCAAATCAAGTTTTACACTAGTACACATGGGAGTTTTATAAGTCATACTATTTTCAAGACCAAACTTTTTCAATAAATAATTAATTAATTTTATTTGATTTAAAACATTTTCATAATATTTTTTAGAATTCTAAAATCCCATAAATAAATTTAATTCTCTCATCATACTCATTTCAAATTCATTTTATATTAGATTTGAAAAATCATTACAAATATTTTTATTTTTTGAACCAAAAATAACATCATCTATATAAATTTTTACTAATAATATATTATAGAAAAAAGTTTCCTTAAAAAGAGTAGGATCTTCTAACCCTGTAAAAAATCCATTTTTTAATAACAAAAGAGCTTAATCTTTCATACCAAGCTTTGCGTGATTGTTTAAGGCCATAAAGAGCTTTAGTAAGTTCAAAAACAGAATTTGGTAAATGGGGATTTTCAAAATATAGTGTTTGTTCAATATAAATTACTATATTAAATATCCATTTAAAAATGTTATTTTACATCTATATAATATAATTTATAATTTATATGATATTCATAAGATAGAGGGATCCTAATTTATTCTAAACTAGAAACAAGTGAAAAAAATTTATCATAGTCTATCCCTTCTCCCTAGTTGTATCCTTTTTCTACTAATCTAGGTTTATTTCTAGTAATGATCCCTTGATCATCTTTTTTATTTCTAAAAACCCATTTGGTTACTATTACTAGATAATTGGTTGGCCTGTCAACTAATTCCCAAAATGTAGTTCTACTAAATTGATTAAGTTCTTATTCCATATCCATTAACAAAATTTCATCATTTAAAGCTTCTTTTATAGTATTAGGTTATAATTGTGATAGAAAAGTATAAAATTCAGGTAAGTTTCCTATAATACTTCTAGTTTTTACTTTTATATCTAGATTTCCTATAATAGTTTCTAAAGGATGGTATTTTAAGGTTTTAGAGTGTCTAGGTAAGGCACTTTTAGGTCTATCTACTTCATGTACTTATAGACTAGACTAGATTTTATTTATTTTATTTTCAAAATCATTTTTAGGTGACTCAAGCCACATATTGTCAAAAGAGTCAATAATTTCATTTGTTTGATCTTTCTATTTACCAAAAGGATCAGTTTCATCAAAATTCACATGAACCAATTCTTCAAAAATCTTTGACTTTTTATAATACACACTATAGGATTTAGAAGTAGAAAAATATCCTAGAAAGATTCCTTCATCATCCTTTGGATTTAATTTACCAAGGTTTTCCTTTGCATTCAAGATATACACCTTGCATCCAAATACTTTAAAGTGATTTACTTTAGGTTTTCTATTATTCCAAAGTTCATAGGGTTTATTTTTAATAAGAGGTCTTATTAAAACTTTATTCATGATATAGAAATCTATTCTTACAACTTCTACCCAGAAATATGTAGGAATTCTATATTCATTTAACATATTTCTTAACATTTCTTGAATATTTTTATTTCTTATTTCAACAATTCCATTCTATTGATGTGTTCTTGGTGTAAAGAAGGTGTGTTTAATTCCAAAGTTTGAGAAAAAAATAATTAAATTCTTGATCCTCAAATTCTTCACCATGATCACTTCTTAATGATATTATTTTAAAATATTTTTCATTTTTAATGAATTTACAAAAAAATTTAAAAACAGTGAACACTTGACTTTTAAAATTTTGAAAGAAAACCCATGTAAATCTTGAAAAATCATCAACTAGTACATAAACACACAATTTATCAGCCAAACGTTATACCCTTTATGGTCCAAACAAATATATATTGATAATTTCTAATGGTTTATATGTATTAAATTTTTTAATATAGTTGAAAGATGATTTGTGTTGTTATCCATTTTTACATGCATCACGGAATCTATCATTATCAAATTTAAGACTAGGTAAATTATAAACTAATTGTTTATTATACAATTTATATAAAATAAATACATTGTAGTGTCCAAGTATTCTATGCTAGAACCAAGATTCATTTTTATTAGTAGATAAACACTTCAATTTTTATTTACTTAAGGAATCAATATCTAAGGTATAACCATTTTCAGTTCTACGTGATCTAAATTTAAGTCATTTATCTTTGAAAATTGAGCATGAATTTTTAGAGAAATCGATATAAAAACCATCATCACAGAGTTCAGAAAAAATTATCAGGTTATGCTTTATCCCTTTAACATATAGAACTTTTATTAAATGAAATTGTATTTGGATCTCTAACAGATCCAACTCTAACTATCTTCCCTTTACCATTGTCTCCAAAGGTGACTAGTCCACCGTCCAATTTTTATAGTGTATGAAAATTGGAAGAGTGTACGCTCATGTGTCTTGAGCATCCATTTTTCATATACCATATAGAATTTCTATTCATTTGGTATTTAACCTCCAAATTTATTTAAAAAATATTTTTTTTGTATCCGTATTTTCTTAGGTCCGGCTATGTCAACAACCAAATATCTGGGAATCCATATTTGCCTTATTTTGAAAAAATTTACATTAGTTGATTGAAAAATACTTCAGGATATAAAATTATTTTTAATTCCACTTATCTGAGTTTTTATCAAACAAAAATTATTAAAATAATTTATTTTCATTCCATAATAGAAACAGGTAGCATTTTGAGAACTAGGTAAAAATGATTTTTATACAAATTTGATTTTTATCCTTTTCCTTCTATTCCATATTTTTATTTTTTAATAACAGTTTTTCTAAGAATCTAATTTAGATATTTTTCTCCTTTTGTTAATATACTTTCATCACTTTTGAATGATTCTACTTCATCTTTTAATTATTTTATTTTAGTTTCATGAACAACATAGTTTGATGTAGGTTTATTATTTTTTTATTTTAATTATTTTTTGTTAGAATTACATATTTTTTAATTAAAACATCATTATGAATATTTTTTAGTGACTTATTCTTTTTTACTATAGAATCATATTTTTCTTCAAACATCAAGCAATAAGAAGCTAATTTTATACTTGAGAAGCTATCAAAATCAGAAGCAGAATAATAATAGGATTATAACTTATCTTTTTCCTTATCCATAAATAACATGTTTATTTTTAAATTTTCTATCTATTTTTTTGAGTCATATTTGGAAGAGTTGTTGGAGTCTTCAAACACACTCCAAGTAGACTTCATAGCTCTTTTACCTTTTTTCTCATAATCAGCTTTCTTCTGATTTTTCTTTTCCATATTTCTTCTTTCTTATTTTAACTGTGGGAAATTAGGTTTTGTATGACCCATTTTTTCATTCATAGCATTATACTTATTTAGATAATTTCTCATTTTTATTGAAGTATTTTTTGAAGCCTCTCTTTTATCTATAAAATTTTATAAATTTTCTGGCTAGATGAGCCCGTTCCATTTTAGAATCTAACTAATCTAAATCCATTGAGATTTTGACATATTCTTTCAATTTCTTTTCATGATTCTAAGATGTGACTTTAAGGATAGTATTTTAACTTTTTGCTATCTTGTGATCTTTATCTTCATCTTTCATCTTTGTTTCTTATATCATTAAGGTTCCAATAAATTCTTTCATTATAAAATATTTTACTAATAATGATTGTCTTATAGTAGCATATATTTCATTCTGTTTTGAGGATATGACTCTAATTACTTTTATAACTTGATCTGATTGAGTAATTTCAACTCCTAGAGAAGTAATATCATTAACTATTTCTATCACCTTCCCATTAATTTGGGTAATTCTTTCCCCATCATACATTTTTATGGTGTAAAAATTTATTTTTTCAATAGCGTACTTTAATTTTCTAAAAAATTTAGTTTCTTAAAATGCAACAGTAATCATCCACTATATTTCATAAGTAGTAATTCATTGAGATAATTGATTGAATTCATCTAGATCAACTCCAAAAATAATAGCATTCATTTCTTTTGAATTGATTTCATTCTCATCTCCTTTAGTAGAATCTAATGTTTTTAGATTTTTAGGAATTGTATATAGAGTGATAATTTTCATATATACTTTAAATAAAATATTTTTTAGATATATTATTATATGATATTTTTAACATTCATAATTATCACCATTGAAGTATGGAGCATGTATCGTTGGCATACCTTCTTTAGTATTAGTCATTGAAATTTATCTTTTTATATACCTTATAATTTGAGATTGGTAGATCTTATCTTCTTTATTCAAAAATCACTCCTCTAATACCAATTGTTAGGTCATAATAATAAAAATATATATAAGATGGGGGTAATTTTTTTCTTTTTTATAAACTTGACGGATTTTTAATTTTGTCCTTCTTTTCGATTTATACAGATATGCTGTATTCTATTCTATAAGCAGTTTCATAATCAAATAAATAGTAAATAATAACATAGTAATTTTTATAGTGGTACAAGGCACAAAGATCCCCTAGTCCACTCCACTAATAATCTCTCTGTGATCTTGGTGGCTTTCACTAGAAATATTATCTTATCACAAGACTTTCACAACTGAGTGTAGGAAGTTAACACCTTTATAACAAGGTTTTATAGAGCCTTCTAGTTCTTTTACAAGAAATTGTATTCTCCACAGCTTAGTTTGAGAAGATGATACTCTTCCACAACTGAGTATGAGTAAATAAAACTCTAATAAATCAAAAAGAATTTTATTTGATTGAATTGATATATTATTGTAAATAGTTTACATAGCAATAGACAGAATACGGAACTTCTTCTTCAAAGATAAATGTATTTACGAAACAATAGCTTTAAAGAGATCTTGGTTGAGAATTATCTTCAATAAAAGCAAAAACTTGAAAAAATAGCAGCAGTTACACAACACAAGGTTTAAATATTTTTGTATTCACTGTTTAGCTTCTTCATAATAACAAGGTCGCTCAATATTTTATTTCTTTATAGTAGTTTTATATTCAAAAAGATATTTCATATATATAGTTGTACAGAAAGAGAAAATACTATTGTATTTATATAGTAATATTGGATTTATTTCAATTGGTAAGATATAAGAATGTATCCTAACAAATCATAATCATCTAATTTTAAATCATTCAAGAGAGTCATAACTTTCCTTATAAATAGGAATGATTTACTCTATTGAATATAATCCTTTGAATTAGTCATAAAATAGCTTTAAGAAAATATTTATTTACATCAAGACCATTACTGAAATCATGGAAAATATATTTAATTTATATGTCATCACAGAATAGTCAAACATAAGGATTCTTCATGTAATAAAAAAAACTCCAAATGTTGGGTTGAAAATGTATGGTTGGTTACAAATGTAGAGTTGATGGGCTATGTGATTTTTCCCTCAAATGTAGGGTTCCTTACAAATGTAGGGTTATTGATCCATACTTTAACTTTTCTAAAATGTAGGGTTCCATCCAAAAATAGGGTTGATAAACAATACTTATCAAATGGTGTGGGTAGATGATCAATACGTGTTATTTCAAATGTAGGGTTTTTGAACCATATGTTACATTTATAAATGCATGGTTTGAGCAATGTTTCCAGAATATGTTTAAAATATGTTCAGAATACTTTAACAAATATTTACACTCGTAAATAAGATAATCATATCAAGAAATACATTCCTAAAAAATAATTAAAGTAATTTCATCAATAAAATAAACAAGTCTATCTGTGAGCATCATAATCAATAATATTTATAGAGTATTATTGAGACAATACATGCCCAATAATTTTACCCATCGCAGATTTATGGTTTTATGGTCAATGAATTTCTCCTGATCATATTCTCTATCACACTAAATTAGTAATTTTGTGTTAGTTTTATCTTCCATGTATATGCTTTTACTTTCAACTAATGTTCTCCTACTTGGAAACATAGTTATGTGATGACCTTCATACTTCACTTTCTCTCTTTTCAAGTGGATTTTTTATTAAACCTTTTTTATGATGTGGGTTTTCAATAAATATATTTTCAGGTGTCAAAACATTTCTAAATGAGTTAAAGTTTAAATTTATAGGATGTAATTTATTAAGTGTGGTATGATGTATTGCCTCTAGTTTTTAAAAGATAAAACTATGTTTGATGGCCTATGTGATACGCAACATCAAACCCAAACAAAAAATAATTATTTTAATATGGTTGTTTTAACCTTTCTAGTAAATTTGAATATATGAGTAGTATTAACTACTTTATGAAATATATATATATATATATATATATATATATATATATCCTAAATATATTTATAAATTATTAGTAAATAATAAATCAATTTTTGGTAATGTCTTTTTCTTCTTTAAATTGTTTTTTCTTCAAAAATAATTTTTATTTATTTTTATGAAAAAATATTATAATTATTTTCTAAAACATTTAGAAAATATATTTGATATGAATAACTATGTTATTTATATCATCATATAAAAATTAAATTAGGATGAAAATTTTGTATTATTCAGAAAATATAGATTTTTCAATGAATAGTGAAAAATATAGTTTTTATGAAAAATTGTTATTTATTTTGATAAATTAATTAATATAAAAGTACCAATATTATTTTAATTTTATTTTAAGTTAACATATGTATTATTTATAAATATTTAATTCAATTAATTACATTTAAGCTATCTTTATACCGGATTTTAGTTTAAGTTTATTTTTAGGATTAAAAATGTATTTTTCTAAAAACTGTTTTAAAATGCATAATGTTTCTTCATTTTAATTAATTAAAATAACCCATAATGATAAATGAAATAAATAAAAATTTTAGATTATACATCTATATTTATGAATTTAAATTAAAATAATTAATATAACTAGTTATAGAGTTAAAGTAAAATCATTTTTTACTTAAAAATATGTATTTTTTGGAAAAAACGGCTTTCCATCATGCTTGTGGGTTTTATATTAAATAAAATACTTCCATCTCTAAAAATTAAATATAATAAAATTTATTTAATATTTATAATTATCATAATTAATATTAGTTAATAAGGTCAGCTTAATTCTTAAACAATATGAATAGTAACTATTGTAAATTTTTATTACCACGGGAAAAGGAAAATAGTTTAATTAATGGTAAAAATAATTTAATAAAGATTAGAAAAAAAAGTAACCCTAAAAGTATAAATTTTTATATTTTATTTTCATTGAAATAATTATTATATTTATTCCTTATTTTTTTACTTTATAAATGGTTAAGTAATTAGTTTGATAAAAAATATATTTTGATATAATAAAACAAAAAATCTATTTTTGGGTAATATTCAAATTCAATTAAGAAATTTATAAATTGATGTATTTTTTAAATAAATATTATTTTAATAAAATATTATTATTAAATAATTTTTATTAAATATAAATGATCTCATACTTTTTATAAAGTCAAAAGTAATTTTTATAAGGGTTCAAAAACTCTTATTGTCAAAAAATCGAACATTTATCAATAAATATTGATTCTATTTTAAAAGTAAAAATTCATATTTTTAGGAAAATATTTTAATAAAATGCGTATTATTTTTTGAATCATTATGTAAAAATTATCCTATGGTTAATGTTTCATAATTTTTTGAGATAATCGAATTTTCAGGTAAAAATTAAATACGATATAAATATATAATGTGTATTATGTCATCATAAAGACCCAAAAATGATGTAATAAATACTATAAAGGTTATCCATGACCAAATATATGTTTTCCTTTTAAAATAATGTTATTTTAAGATTATTTTATTAATTTTATAAACCTTTTATGAATCCTCCAAAACCTAAAAATATATTTTAAGGTTTTAAAATCATTTCTTTAAGAACATTACTCACTTCCAAATCACCATGGGTAATATTTTAATAAGTTAGAAAATTATCCTTATAATATAATGAAAATAACCCCTATTTTGGAGAAACCATGGGAAAAAACCATGAGAAATTTTTTTTTCATTACTTTATTATATAGAGTCCAAAACCTAAGTTTGAGAAATAATAAAGAATTCACCACTTTTTTCCTATATAAACTAACACAAGCTACCATTTCTCTTCACTCAAAAACCTTGAATATGTCCTTAGTATACCCTCACATCTATATATTCATCACAAAGTTCCATCAATATCTCTATAATATTCTTATAATCATTTGGAATCACCCTCTTAAGGTAAGGGATCTCTCACTCTCCTTTGTATTCAAGCCCCTCTTTTATGTTATGCCTCTTAATTTAAATTTATTAATATTGGGATATGTTCTTACTTGTCCACCTTAATTTTAATTTCATGTCTAAATTATCATAGACCCATTTAAGTCTCATTAATCCCTCCCATGAACCATTGTGTAAACCTGTTACCATGCTGAAATTGGTAAGGGATCTCCCACTCTCCTTTTTATCCAAGCACGTATTTTATGTTATGCCTCTTAATTTACATTTTTTTATGTTGGGATATGTTCTTAAATATCCCCCTTAATGTAAATTTTATGTATAAATGATTATTAAACCCTTTCACTCTCATCAATCCATCCCATTAACATTCATACACCCCCTGTTATGTTGATAAAATTTCACCACGATTTTTCCATACCAAACAATTGTGTAGTGAATACCTATACCCATTTTTTATCAAGGGTTTTAACCTTTATGCACTTATACATATTTTATTTGGGACTTACATATATTAATTCCACACTCCTTGATAATTTAAAAAAATATGATGATAAATGATTCTATATTTTATGGTCTATGTGGCATACTTATGCAAGAGAATGAAATGAAAGTGATGGGTGTGCCTGAAATTAAATAGCGCTCCAATGAATTGGGTAATGTTTTAGTATCTTGATACCTCATGAAAGGGAGTAATGAGTGAACCTAATCTATCATGGGACTTTTTACATCATTATTTCTTGGCAGTTATCCTTGAACTATGTTTATAATGCCATGTTTTAAGTTGTTTTCACATTTCTCATATTGCCTTTATGTTATCATGTCATATCATGCTTAATTGTTAATGTTTATGATTCTCACACCTTTTATGTATTGTTTATATACCTATTATATAACAAGTAATACTTTCTTCATGTTATTCAATGTTTATTTCCTTACGGATATTTATATCTCACCCTTTTCTTGTGTATGTACCCATGTTATCCCATGCTATTTTAAGTACGATGGAATAATATGAGCATGTTAATAAAGTTTTCAATAATGGAAATGTATTACCTATTTTAAGTTTTTATGTAATGTACCAAATTCCCAAATACACTAGATTTATCAATATTTTGATTTTTATTATGTGTAATCTTATGTAATAAATCATGAATTAATTAATAATAAAGAGTAGGGTTGTTGTAATTAGTATTAGAGGAAAGTTTATTTATTTTTGGGATTAGGATTAAAAAACTCTAGAGAAATCCTTAGGAATAAAAATAAATATAATAAAATATAAATAACATTTGTTAAAGTATAGATTAATTGTTTTATCAAGAAAATACATCCATTTATAGATACTATATGTGGATGTGGCTCTCACACAGATGTACATAGGGGTAAAACTCGAAAAACACTGTGTTGAAATAGACCTGACCAGGAACTAGTACATAAAAACTGGCTTTATTGCACACCAAGTTTGACACTACTAGGAGATATGCATTGGTAAATTCACAAACCCATTATGAACCATTATTAAGGGAATAATAATACCCATAATATTCTATGTTAGGAAATAGATAATCGATAACACAAATTAAAGACTATAAATTCATAAGTAAAGGAAATACATGTCATTTATAAATTATATCTTTATTATAATATATGGGTATTTATTTATGTAATGATCTATAAAAAACCATTGGGATTTTTTTCTTGAATTTTAGAGATTAATGTATTAAGGTTCATTAATTTTTAGTATTATCTTACTTTATGTTAACCATTTTGTATTTAGTAAATACACATGTAATACCTTGTTATTCTTTGGTGTATTATGTAATTCATTAAAATATTATTCTTTTAATTAAGGCATAAAAAACTCTTTAGTTATCATAGTTTGGATAAAAATGCAGGATTATAGTGTAAATTAATTAAAGGATGAAATTATACTTTTCAAGAAAGTATATTTCCTTATTTTCCTATTTTAAATGATAAAGGAATTCCTTAACTCAAGAAAAACTATATTAAATAAAAAAAATTCATATTATTGTCATTTAAGATGAATTTATTGTAATTTTATCCATCATGGATTTATGGTTTTAGGGTCATTAACTTTCTCTTAACCATGTTCTCTATCGCACTCAATTATTTTTTTGGTGTTAGTTTTATCTTTCATGTATATTTTTTCACTTCCTACTAATGTGTCCTACTTGGAAACCTAGTTATGTGATAACCTTAATACTTAAATTTATCTCTTTTAAAGTGAATGTTTTATTAACCAAATTTTAAGATGTGGGGTTTTGATAAATATATTTTCAAGTGTCAAAAAATTACTAAATGATTTTGAGATTAAATTGCATGGATGAAATTTATTAAAGGGGGAGAATGTAATGCCCTGAGTTTTTAAAAGAGAAAACTATTTTCGATAGCATATGAGATACAAAACACTGAATTCAAAAAAACAATGATTATTTATGTAATGTCTCGTGTTTTGAACCGGACAAAAAATTCCAGGGGAATTTAAAAAAATTGTTTATTGCACAGGCACTTTTTAAAATTGTGCATCGGAATGCTTTTTTTTATTTTTCTTAGATTCAGAACACTATGATGTGTTTTATTTTAAAGAAGTTAATTTAATTAAATTAAAGTTAAAATTGAAAATAAATTAAATGATAATTAAATGGGAAAAATAATAATAAAGAAATTTTTTAATAATAATAATAATATAACTATTATTATGATTATTATTATTATTATTATTATTATTATTATTATTATGTTAGGTTTAAGAAAACCTAAGGGGCCACCCCCTCCTTCCTCTCCAAATCACACGAGCCCCCTGGTCAACCCACCTGTAGCGCACACCTCCCTCAGCTGAACCCCCTACGGTACAACCTCCCTTATTATGATCTCAATCGGCCAAACCCCCTATGGTGTGACCTCCCTCCACACGACACCCCCTAGAGACACTCGGTCTATAGTGTGCACCCCCCTCTCATCCCCCTCTTCAATCATAAATCTCACTAGATCCCTTCATGTTTTTTATTTGATTTGTTGAGGTATGGTCCCTAAATCCCTTCTCCTCCCTCTCTTTGGCCAATTTATTCTTTCTTGTCACTTGATTTGAGTTTGGCCAAACCCTAGGGTTGGGCTAATCTGATTTTTTGGTTTTATTCTATTTTAGGGTTGTGCAAATGGTCTCCAGGAACATATTCTTTCATGTTTTGAAAATCGCCATCAAAAGTGAAGTGGTTCGGGTTGTTCAGTTCACTATCACCATCTAAGGTAATGATTTATACCCACTTATTAGTTTCGCACCACCTATTTTAGGGTATTTAATTGTTTAAAGGTCCCTAGTAATTGTTGTGTAGTGCATTGGAGTGATTTAGAGTCACCTAGTTGAAGGTGATTCACTTGCATATGCATAGATAAGTATATATGTATGTATGTATGTATGTTCTCCTGTTATGTGTATATTCATCCATGGAAGTGAATATACATGTATGGGGATAGGTGTGCCTATGTATATATATGAAAATACATGCGTAGGTGAATGGAGACGAGTATTTTCATATAATCATATGTGTAAGGATCCCCTTGCACATGTTCATGGCCATGTGGATGTGTGCATAGGGGCTAGGTGTAATTGTATGTATTAGAAGGTTCATATGTTCAGTGGGGGTAGTAAATCCTAGTTATAAAGCTCCAAGAGTTGAAATTTTTGGTTTGGTTCCACCCTAAGGTAGGATCCCTTTCCCTTTCCCTTTAATCTTATTAACTCATTAATTATTTGATTACTATTCTTAGTTTTTAATTAATACATATTGGTTTAGAATAAATGATTCCCTTGAATAAGTCATTGAAATGATTATAGGTGATAAATGATTGTTTGTAAAACAAAGTCATGTTTCTGTAATAAAACCCATCCAATGGAGGTTCGTTTCCTTCAAGATAAAAATGTAGTGATATAATTTTATGCTTTCCTACCATAATGCCTTGGTGTCTCTTTATGATTGAGATTATAATTGTTAAATGGAATGTTTGTACATGACCCTTCTTGGTTATTTAAACATGATGTTACTTCCTTTGAAAAATTATATATGAGAAAAATAACCTCCTAAGTGTGTGAGCTAATTTTTAATTAAAATTACCAGTGTAGGTCGTCTACCCTCTCCCCTTTTTTCTTCGTCACTTATTCCATATCGCATCATTGTGTCGCTTGCTGAAACCTTCCGAAGATGTCTTGTTATCACTTATTAAATTGTTTTTTGTGATATCATGTCCTTTGTAACCTTATTTTATGGAGAAAACCTTTTGGGGTTTTCACCTTGCCTCTTGTACACCCCTTTGGGTGAGCCATCCTAAATGGACTAAGTTTTCTTTATATAAAATGTGGAAAATTTCCATGGGTTGCATGTGGAACCTTAGTAATACCTTAAATTAGAAATGAATTATGAACTTGGTCCCTCTTGATAATGCCTAAACTTGAACATAATATTTTATCCCATGTGTGGTTCCCCCTACCTATTGCATACTTGAGTTTTATTTGAATGCAATATGCCTTACATGAAAAATTACTTGTTTCAAGTTACATGAGTACCTTGCCTATTAATGAACTTCTTATGCCTTGTTTGGTGTTCCTTGCTTGAGCCTTTTTAAATGTTTTGGATGGATGGTGACACTTGGTAAATCATGATAGCTTAAGATGATAAAATTTCATTGATTAAATATTGGTAAGAGGTATGTTGATGCCACATGCTTTGTTTATAATTCCTTGATTATGCAAGTTTATTTATTTCTTATGACCTTTTTAGTGTCTTGAACCATATAAAATGCCTTGTTAACCTGCTATCTTATGAAATTGAGTTTCATGTATTGACATGTAATTTTGTAAGGCTTATATAATGTAGATTAAGCCACATACCTTGCTTTCTCTATGATATATGCCTCTCTTGTTGTTTTAATCAAATTAAGTCCAAGGAGAGAATGTGGGACCTATATTAAGAACCCACAAATGGACATTGTTGTAATCGATAGGTTACAACACTATTCATCGGGGAAGCAATGTTTTAGGATCTCCGGGAAAAGGCTCCCATGGTATTTTTATTATACAATTAGGTGATATAGATTTCCTAAAGGGAAACCGAGGATGGTTCTATTGGAAAGATGGATACTCCAAGACTCAGAAGATACCCAGTACCTTACGTGAGATACTCGGGATAGACTCTTGGTTATCATACAATGAGTGATACTTAGACATTTGAAAGGATCACCTTGGATGGGTTGGGTGGTATTTTATATTTTAAAAGGATGTACCATAGTGATGCCTCGGGGATGGGCTCATACTCAACCTCTGGATTTGATTGAATTGAATTTATTGGTTTCTTTGGTTAATTGATTATGTTATACTTATTTATTCTATTTATATTAGAGCATGAACTTGAGACATTTCACTATTACTTATTAGCGTACTTATGTGATGACGTGGGAATTAGACCCCAATCCTAAGAATAATCTTATGGGTACACCTTTTTGAGTTTCCTTGTTACTTTTGGCACTGGTACACATATTATGCTTGCACAGATGCCTCCTTTATAATCTTCGGATTAGGCTAAAGCAGGTGGTATGGGAAAGGTGTTTGCTTCAGAACTCGAACCAAGTTACTATTATTTAATTTATCATCTTTCTATATTTATTATATATGTAACACTTCTAAATTAATAATGCATTATATGGATTGGGCTTGACACCGATGGTGCTGACCTACTAAGATTTATATCTCAAACGCTACTCTGGCCTCCATCTCACTAGGGTACCTGAGTAGACCTTTTTTGTTCACAGGATTATAGGACATGATTGATTGCTTATGTTGTGTTGTTTTTACCTATGAGTTAGGATCAAAGGACTGAGCTAGAGCTCAGGATGCTCATAGAGATTTCCCTTGGGTCTTTGGTGTCTTTTCTTTATTATTTTACTATGTAGTAAAGCATGATGTATTGGTTTCTAATTTCAGTTATGTATCATCACCATTATGTGAATTAATCTATTTTATAATCTAGTATTTTCCACTTTTATTAAATTGTTAATTATTGTCTTCTACTACTTTGTCAATAATTTATTATTGTTTCTTATCTTATATGTTCTTGTTATGCTTCTACTATCTATTATATATTGTTAATCATTGTGAATAATTTGATCTATGATGGAATATTCTCCCCATGGATACACCCTAGTCCCTAACTACTAGTTTTTAACCTCGATTATTTGGGGAGATGCGCTTGAGGTCATGTGACCCACCGGTCGGCCACCGTCTTAAAGGTGATTCAGGTCAGGACGTTACAATTTAAATATGACTATTTTAACCATTGCATTAAATTTTAAAATTTGATTAAGATTAACTAATTTATAATAAAAAAATATATCCTAAATATATAGATAAATTCTTATTAAATAATCAATCAATTTTTGGTAATGTCTTTTTGTTCTTCAAATTATGTTTTCTTCAAAAATAATTTTTATTTCTTTTTATGAAAAAATTGTTATAATTATTTTGTAGAAAATTTAGATAATTTAGATGATATGAATAAATAATTTTTTTATATCATAATATCAAAATTAATTAGGGTGAAAATTTAAGATTTTCTAGAAAATATAGATTTTTCAATGAATAGTGAAAAATAAAGTTTTTAGGTAAAATTATCATTTATTTTGATATATTAATTAATATAAAAGTCCTAACATTATTTTAATTTTATTTAAAGATAAAATATTTATTATTTAATAATATTTAATTCAAATAATTACATTTAATTTTTCTTTATATCATATTTTAGTATAAGTTTTTTTTTAGGATTAAAATCGCATTTTTATAAAAAATATTTTAAAATGAAAAATGTTTATCTATTTTAATTAATTAAAATAACACCCAATTATAAATGATATAAATAAAATTTTTAGATTATATATATGTATTCATGAGTTTAAACTCATATAATGAATATTACAAGTTATAGAGCTAAAATAAAATCATTTTTCCTTAAAAATGTATTTTTTAGAAAAAATGACTTTTCATCATGCTTGTGAGTTTTATATTAAATAAAATTATTCCACCTCTATGAATAGAATTTGATAAAATTTATTTCATATTTGAAAACATCATAATTAATATTAGGTAATAGGTCCATCTTAATTCTTGAACAATATGAATAGTAAATATAGTAAATATTTATTATCATGGTAAAAGAAAAATAGGTTAATTAAGGGTAAAAATAATTTAACAATGAATAGAAACAAAGTAACCCTAAAATTAGGAATATTTATATTTCATTTTCATTTAAATGATTATTATATTTATTTCTTATTTTTTTACTTTATAAATTATTAAGTAATGAGTTTGATAAAAATTATATTTTGATATGATAAAACACAAATTTTATTTTTGGGTAATATTAAAATTCAATTAAGGAATTTATGAATTATTGTATTTTTTTAAATAAATAATATTTTAATAAAATATAATTATAAAATAATTTCTATTAAATATAAACTATCATATAATTTTTATGATGTAAAAAAGAAATTTTTATAAGGGTTTGAAAACTGTTATTGTCAAAAAAAACCCAACATTTCTCAATAAATGTCAATTCTATTTTAAAAGTAAAAGTTCATATTTTTTGAAAATTATTTTTCATAAAATAAATATTATTTTTACAATCAGCATGTCTAAATTATCCTATGATGAATTTTTTCTAATTTTCTGAGACAGTTGAATTTTTTAGTAAAAATTAAATACAGTATAAATATACAGTGTGTATTATGACATCATAATGACCCAAAAATGATGTAATAAATACTATAAAATGTATGCATGACCAAATATATGTTTTTAATTTAAAATAATTTTATTTTCAGTTTATTTTATTAACATTATAAAGGATTTATGAATCCTCCAAAACCTATAATATTTTAAGTTTTCAAAATCATTTCTTTAAGAACGTGACTCACTTACACACCACCAAGGGTAATATTTTAATAAGTTCAGCCCTTGAAATTATAAAATAATTAAAAACACCCCTATTTTGGAGAAAACATAGAAAAAAACTCTGGTAAGGTTTTTGGTTTTGATTACTTTATTATATAAAGTCTAAAACCTAAGTTTAAGAAATAATAAAGAATTTCTCACTCTTTTCCAATGTAAACCCACACAATCACCCATTTATCTTCACTCAAAAACCATTTAACACGTCCTTTATCTATCCTTACCTCTATAGAGTCTTCCCAAGGTGCCCCCATTCTCTTAAGGATCTCCTCCTAAGCATTTTGAATCACCCTTTCAAGGTAAGGGATCTCCCACTCTCCTTTTTATTCAAGCACCTCTTTTATGTTATGCCTCTTAATTTTCATTTTTTTATATTAGGGTATGTTATTAAATATCTCCATTACTTTCAATTTTATGTATAAATTATTTTATATCCATTTAAGTCTCATTAATACATCCCATGAACCATTGTGTATACCCATTACCAAGCTGGAATTTAGTAAGGGATCTCCCACTCTCCTTTTTATTCAAGAACCTATTTTATGTTATGCCTATTAGTTTCCATTTTTCTATGTTGTTATATGTTCTTCCATATCCCCCTTAATGTAAATATTATTTATAAAAGATTATATACACCTTTCAATATCATCAATTCCCCCCATGAACATTCATATTCCCCCCATTATGTTGTCTAAATTTTACCAAGATTTTCCCATGCCAAACAATTATGTAGTGAATACCCTTACCCATTTTCTATCAAAGGTGTTAAAATTTATGAAATTATACGTATTTTATTGGGGACTTACATATATTTATTCCATGTACCTTTATCATATAATAAAACATTATGATAAATTTTTCCATGTTTTATGATCTATGTGACACTGTTATGCGTAAGAATAAATGAAAGTGACGGGTGTTCCCAAAATTATATAGTGTTGTAATGAATTGGGTAATGTTTTAGTTTCATGAGAAATCATGCAAGGGATTAGAGAGTGAACCTAATACATCTTGGGGATTTTTTTTAACATTATTTATTGTCAATTTTCCTTTACCTATGTTTATAATGCCATGTTTTAAGTTATTTTCATATTTCCCATGTTGTATTTATGTTATCATGTTATATCATGCCTCGTTGTCCATGTTTATGATTCTCACACCTTTTATGTATCATTGATATTCCTATTGTCTAAAATTTAATAATTTCTTCATTTTAATCCATTTTTATTCCTTTATTGGGATTTATAGCTCACCCATTTCTTATGTATGTCCCTAAGTTATCCCATGCAGTTTTAAGTACAATGGAATAATATGAGTATGTTAAGGAAGTTTTCAATAATAGTGGTGTATTACCTATTTTAAGTTGTTATATATTATACCTAATTTATAAATAAATTATACTTATTGATCTTTTGGGTTTTATTATATGTAATATTATACAATAAATCATGAATTAATGTGTAATAAAGAGGATAGTTGTCATAGTTTGGATACTCATGTTTGGATGCTTATAAGAAATTTTCTTATAATGTAATGATCCTTCTAAAAATTAATATTTTATATATGGATGTTGAAACCAATAATTTTTCAATGTGTAATTCATCTAAAATTAAGTACATAAAAGTTTATTAGATCCAATAGGTGTTGCATACTTGACTAATATGACATCATGTAGTGTCTACTGTCAATTTTAAATAATTATACTCATAAAAATGATTTTTATGGTTCTAGTCATCAAAAATTGATTTTATATAATTAAAATAATTTTTAACACATATAATGTATTAAGGTTTCTCACTAAAAACATCATTATCCTTCCTAATTTCATCTTATATGATAACAATTAATAATTTATTGGGTGAATATTTTTGATCTCGGTGTTTTTCAATAGATTAAAATTTAATTAGATTCTTTGTAACTTTATAAATATAAAAAATTCACTTCCTTCAAGTATTTCCACCACTAAAAAAAATCTCAATATTCATCATTCATCTCTTATAATCTTAGAACAATATATTTTTATATCATAAATAACTCTTCAAGAATGAACTTTTAGGTTTATAATCTCATTCTTTTTATATATTTATTTATTTTGTTAAGTATGAATATTATTGAATCAAATAGGATAAATATGAATCGAAAATGGTTGGATTTTAATCATATTAAAAAAATATTATGAGGATGTGGTGAATTATTTCATCAAGTTTAAAAAAATATCATTCATATGACCCTTCTCAAATCCTTTTTCCCTGTTTATATTATTGTTATTCAAGACTAATTAGTCCATAAGAGGTGGAATAACACTTGATCTATCATGGAATATATCAAAGTTATAAATTTTGGATTAAACATGGTGAAAAATGAAATATATCTAGTGATTGGGATAACACTGTGTTTTATGGATCATATGATATGAATAAAAGTGTGAAAATGATGTGGATTGTGTCAAGGATATGATTATAGGTGTGAATGATAATGAAGATCGTATTTGATAAATGAAAATGATAGATTAAGATAAACTTTTTGATTGTCCAAAACTATTTCAAAAGATAAATAGTTATGAAAATATTTAATTATATGCTAGATGTACTAAATATATAGCATTTTCATCCATACTAAAGCTATATGATTTAAAATATACTAATGGGTGGAGTGACTCCAGTTTTATTTAAATAATTTTTATCATGAATGATATGATACCATAATATAATGACTTTACTTACCAAAAATATTACATTAAACAAATTATAAACTCAATGGATATGATCTCTAAAAGAATATATATCTGTCCAAATGACTGTATACTATTTCTCAAGGACCGCGAATCACTTAAAAATTTTCAAAAGTGTGGTGTGCCTCAATAAAAGAAATATTAATCAATTCCTTAAACATTTTTATGGTAATTTATAATCATTACAATGTTTATGAACCTATATTAAAGTGAGGAGACTATAAGGAAATTGATATGTCATACAAATACAAGAAATCAGGATGAGAAACTTCATCACCCAACTGACTCTCCTCAATGGAATAAAATTGATCATGAGTATACTAAATTTGTAAATGAGCCAAAAAAACTTCATCTTGTTCTATATAAAGATGAATTGGATCCTTTTTTTTACAAATAAGCACTCATAATACATGGTTGGCTATGTTTTTAAATTATAACTTTCCACTGTGGTTATGCATGAAGCAAAAATACATTATATCGTATATGATTTTATTAGGACCAAAGAAACTAGGTAGTGTATTGATGTTTATTTTAATCCATTAATAGAATACTTGAAATTAATGTGGGATTTAGGTTTTTCAATTTATAATGATTATAGAAATGAATATTTCACATTAAGATCCATGTTGTACAGGATGATAAACGACTTTCCATCTTAGAGAAATTTGTTAGGATATATAATTAAAGTAACTCAAGGGAGTTCCATTTGTGAAAAATTTACACACTCAATTAGGTTGAAACGTTCATCAAAGACTAAGATTATAGGTCATTGGTTTCATTCCGGCCAAAGAGTTACTTTGGGCAGCCTAAATTGAAAATTTCCCAACTTCACAATGAGTATAGTGTAAGTATGGGTTCAATCCACAGGGAGATTTAGGGTGTTATTTAACCTGATTTAATGGTTTATTAATTGAATATTTACTAGATTTAGAATAATTTTTGGATGGTTTTGAGAATCTTTTTAGGTCCTATTTGGTTAAACTCTAAAACTATTTATAGGATTTCATTACTTAAAGCAAGACACACAAAAACTGTTTTTATCACTCAATAAGGGGAACACATTGGGGAATTGGATTTTTATTATGATCATTGAAAATTAATTTTCTTATTGTGTTTTTTTGTTTATAATAAAACCCATCTCTAGGATTTAATTTTTTCAAAACTTCCTTGGTGTGGTAAGTTTCGTTTAAGTTTAAAAAAATCAACCTCTTGTTCTAAAAAATAATTCTTAAACACTTTTATGAAAACACACCCTTTTGAGATAAAGAATGCACCCAATGGTCATAGTATTATTCATAATAATTCCCCTATAGATCCCTAGATACACTTATCTTTATCTGATATTGAGTTATCATTGAGTAGGGTATAAATCACAAGGAAATTATGAGAAATAAGAGAGACAGCACAAACACAACAAGGTTAAATCAATTACCCATGGTTCTTCATTATCAACATCCCAAATTAATTTGAGATATTAGATAATCATAAATAAAATAACAAATAACAATATTATGTTACCTCAATTATTCATTATATAAAATAAAGGAAGAATAAAACACAATCCACCAAAAGAGAATTCTCTAAAAATGTATTATAATGAGTTTTAAGCTCTCCTCCTGCTAGGATGACTCCATCCTAGATGATTTCCCCATTCTAAAATGGTTATAAGATCATTAAATGGTAATCCCCCAATGTTAATAAGTGGTTAGGGGTCATAATCCAGATTTAAAGGGTGGTTAAGGAGTTGTATTGGAAGGTAGGTGGTCGTCTTTTGAATAGTGCACAGTTAAGGTGTATGATTAGTTTAATTGTGTATTAACCATGCTCTTCATTATATTATTATGAATTTTAGTCACATGATACTTTGGAATGGTCACGTAGATCAATTAACCATGCACATACTGTGTTCATGGTTCTATCTCATATGGTTCCATCTTGCACTGCTTGAGGCTTAGTCTGCACTACTAGTTCAACCATACAGAAAGCATGTGATTCCCCATTATCATCTCCAAAGAACGCCCCACACAATTTGATGGAGGAACTTCATTGTTTATTAAACTATGGGGAGGGAATGCGGATGAGGTTGTTTTTATGATCCATTCATTTTACTATTTTTTTGGAATGGTTGTACGATTTGGTTTATGTATGAGAAATCATGCACCATGGAAAAAAGGGACCAAATTCTTCGGATTTCTCTTTAAAATGGCCAATTCTCACCAGATCATATCAAATCATCATTAGATGACTAATTCCCACCTATCAAGACATATTAAAGCTATAAAATAATGGAAATTGATCTTATCAACCATTTTTTATGTTAATTTAGATATGGAAATAACACATGCACACAAGGGCATCAAACTCCCCCAAACATGATCAAATGTTTGTCCTCAAACATTTACCTAGAAAAAAATCTCTAGGAACCATCAAAGAATTAGGTATAAATATATAAAATTATATTAACTAAATGAATAAAAATTTTGGATGAATAATTCTTGAAATTTCTACATACATTCTTCATGACTCCCCAATCCTTGAAGTTAGCCAACAAAGAAGGATCAATTTTAAATTTCTAAATATTAATTCTTAAATCATTGTTTTCTTAAAGCTAAAATTATATTTCTTTGTTTAAAATAAATTTTCATCCTCTACTTACATCTCATCATACACTTGGTTAGGTTAGGAAAATATCTCATCGACACCAATTAGTGGGTTGTCACTTTTAAAGGTTACACAGTCTCATTAACTTGAAACTTTGAGTAATTATGAAGGGTTATCATCAACTTGGGCATGATTTTTCATATCTTAAATTATTTTCATTGGGTTAAGATAATAGAATTGAAATTTCAGTGCCCATATTTTTTCATGACTCATCATGATGAATTGTGAAAGAAAATTTAGAGATTATGAAATTAAGATCACATAATAACCACTTGTGTGGTATCAATAATTTCAACGTTTTACTTACCCTTATGAATCAATCGACTTCCATTTTAAGGGGTGTTGTAATTTAAACTAATCTATCACAAATTTTTTCTTTAAACGCATTATTTTAAGAATAAATATAAAAAGGTTTTTCTTCAAGTGTTTTAATGCTTATTCACATCAAAAAAAACATATCAATCCATAAATATGAGGAATTTCAAAAATAGTTCTCCAAAATCCAATTTTATTTAGTTAGTATAAATGTGTAATACCTATACCAACCATTTAGAGAAATTTTAGGAAAAAAATTTCATCCTTGGAAATGTCAAGGTAATAACCAAATAGGGTGCCAAAAGTAAGTGCCCTCCCCTACACTTAAAACTGAGTAGGGTTCCCTGTGAGCATGGTTAAGTGGATAAGGATGGTAAATAAAATACATGAAAGGGGTGGGAGAAAGAAAAATTTGAAAGGAATGATAAAATGATAAGATAGAAAATTTCCCATTATTAAGTTTGGATAATGTTAGATAGTTGGTGTGTGAGAGCCCACCGAGAAGAAGAGTTTCTTCGTGCCAATATAGTCATCAACCTTCTATTTTAGAAAAAGAAACCATAAAAGGTGAATTAAGAAAATCATAGTATTAGTAGGGGTAAAAATGGGAGAACACAATCATACCATAGATGAAAAACACAACAAAAATATATATAAATAGTCAAATACTAACATAAGAATAAGGAAGGTAAATTAGAAAGAGCTTAGAGTTCAAAATTTCATTTCCATTCCATATAAAGGTCAATTCTAAAATGGTCCTAAATATATGCATTGGAGGCCTCATCTGAAGTCAGATATACCAAGGTATGCTTGTATTCCATTCCCTTAAATGGTGGAGGAGAAGGCTAACTTCCCTCTTTAGTAGTTGTTATTGGTTGTTCTTCTCTCAGATAGGAGGTCCAAGAAGGATTAGGGTGGTAGGAAGAACCAATGTACATATAGTAGGAAGGGGGGTAGCTCATTAGGGATTAGTATAGGTTGGGATAGGGAGATTATGAAAGATAATGCCTACCATATATCTTTGAGTAAACTCAACCTACCTATATAACATCACGTAAAAGGCTTGGACCTGCTTCCATTGTAAATCTGGGTTGCTAAACGGGGTTCCCTCAAGATTTGGGTAATTGGGGTATACGGAGTATGGTGGTGAATGTATGGAGGTAGATGGATTGGAGGATGGCTAGTAACATGGCAGGAGGGAGTATGTTTAGCTATCTAAGGGGTATGGGAGTGATGAGAATCATTTGGTGGGTTAGTACTTCATGGGAAGCATATAGAGTATCTTCCTAGGCTCCTCAGAATTTGTATTAGTGGCCATCATACTCAATCATTCACATACATCTTACCATTTTGATGTCAAAAGGTATTGGTAGAGTAATATTAGTGAAGGACCCCTTGTCAAACTGGATTCTTAAATGCTTGATTAAGAGTATGATGTAAGCGCCACCAAAAATGTCTCCTTTTGGCTTTAAAAACATATTCTAAAGGTATTGGGTAAACATATGGGAAAATTTTATGTTTTTTTCCAAAATCATATAATAATGAAGGATAAATTTATAGTGGCTCTCATTTACTTCACTATCAGAGTGGGTGGTGAAATAGGTGGTCAGGATCCAATGATATACACGGTGGGCCAGGTTGAGAAACATCGAAGGCTTAGCAGTTTGGGGAACATAGGATAGTCTTACTTTTGAAATGGTTTCCCAAAATTATTAGGTGACAGATGGGCCCCAAGTGAGTGCAGCTTTGCAATAATCCAATCCCTCCAAAAAATCATCACCATAAATTTCAATCATCATATAAAAGGTCCCTAATTCGATATCATAATGATTTTTAAGAAGGCGGAATTAGACTTCCCCAACATCCTCTATCAACTCACCATTTTCATCAGTATTGTAATGGTCCAAGAAATTAAATGCAGAGGTAAACTTCATCATTAGTTCTTTACAAGTGGGGTTGTGCATGGAAAGAGCCATGATAAGGTGACTATTAAAAATTATTCCACTCAACTCATTATCTATGTAAAGCAACTCGAGGTTTTGGTCCTAAAAATATCAGTGGGTGATGACATCTTGAGTTATAAGGACTCGGTATCTATCCAGTTCCTCCTGTTTAGATAATTTTATGGCATGATCGAATATAATATAAAAACTAGTACCATGTAAATTTTTGGAGATGGAGGTCATAGAAAAGTTTGGTATCTTGTAGGAAGTACAATAAAAATACACATAAATGTCACAAATTACAAAGTGATAGAAATAAAATTGAATTTATATTATGAAAATCCTAAATAAATTCTATAGAATCCTAGAAATCATGTTAATGGGAAAAGAAAGACTAGGATTTTGAAAAAAAAATTGTGAAAAGGGTGTGTCGTTATTCTTTAAAAATAATTGTCTAGAGAAATCAAAGAAAAACAAAAACCAAAATGAAATAAAAACAAAAATTTGGAAAGGGGATAGGGATGGAACATGGGGCAGCCCGAAACCTAAGTAAAAGGAATAAGAAAAAGGAAATTAAAGTAAAGAAAATAGAAGAAAATAGGAGAAGAGAGGAGAAGAATAAATATACCATTAATTCATGATCTTGAGGAAGAATAAGAAGTAATGGAGAAGAAAAGGGAAGAGAATGAAGAGGGGAGGGTGCACATTGTTTTGGAGGGTGAGAGGGAATGATTTGGGGAAATAAATAGGGAGTTTTAATTTGATTTTAAAAAAAATTGATGGATTTTAAAATTTTAATGGTTTACTTACATGGTTTGTTTAACCATTTAAAACTCATGTGCCTACTTCTAGAAAGGGTTCCAGCCCCATATGGTTAATGTGAATGGTTAGTTTAACTATGAAAAAATCATGTGTTTGGTGCTATATTTGAAAAAAAAATAGTCTTCTCTCATTTTAAAATTAATTATGTCACCTAAACTTAAAACATATGTTCTCTAAACATTTTAAAAATTGATTTAATGTTTCTATAGGATGTATAAATATTTTCATAATAGATGTCCAATCATAAATCTATCACTTTTTATTATTAATACAACTAAATCACACAAAATAAAAAAACACAATAAGCATTATCTCCTATGAAACACAAAAACTAAAAATTATTTTTATGAATTTTTGAAATATCGGGTTACCTCTCGGTCAGTGTTATATTTATTATCTCAAGCTCAACAAACCTGAGCCTTATTTTCACACAGATTTTATGGAAGAGACCATTCCCACCATGTTTTCCATTTCAAAAATATGGTTTGATACATTTTCCATTAACTTTTAATATCTTCCCATCTTCTCTATCAACTTCCACTGCACCATGGTGGAATGCTTTGACTACTTTGAACATCCCCGACCATCAAGACATCAATTTCCCTAGGAACAATCTCAACCATGAGTTAAACAGTGGTACCGGATCACCAATATGAAAGTATTTTCTTGAAATAATGTGCTAATAAACCACCTTTGTCTTCTCCTTGTAGATATTTGCATTATCATATTCCTCCCTTTGGATCTCATTAAGTTTTGGTAACTAAAATTTCTGCTTTTCTTTAATGATTTTAAGACCAAAATTTAACGCTTTTACTGTCCAGTATTCTTTGTATTCCAAATCCATCAGAAAATTGCTGGGATTTCCATAAACTAACTGGAATATAGACATTGCCAAATGAGTCTTAAACACTATTTTTTAAGCTGATAAAGCGTCATCAATCTTTTTAGACTAGTATTTTCTGGATGCTTCATCTGTTTTATCTAGAATTTTATTGATATCATGGTTTAATACTTCCACTTTTACAATATATTGAGGATGATATGGTGGTCTAATATTATATTTCACCCCACATTTCATAATTACATTCCTCATCATTGAATTATCAAAGTGTGTTCCTCTGTCACTAATGAGGATCTGAGGTACACCAAACTTGTTGTATATGTTCTTTTTAAGAAAGGAGATGACAACCTTCACTATGTTTTGAGATATAGAAGAGGCTTCCACCCATTTAGAAACATATTCTACACATTCCAAAATGTATTTGTTTCTATAATATGGTTGATGAATCATTTTCATACATGATCTCAAAATATTTTAACTAAGTGTACCATAGTGGCTGACCTAGGTCGTTCTCTTGAGGAGTTGTTGTGGTCCATCACCCATTACATTTAATTCACATATTATTTTTTAAATATTTTTTATTTATAAAATAAAATGAACATAAATTAATATTTTATAATTTAAAATTAATTACTAAAATTAAACAAGCATATTTAATGCAAACACAGTGAATTCATACAGAATGATGTTATTAAGAAAGGAGATATTCCCAAGAGAATCACCCTGAGTGAACCTTAATTTTCTTATTATTAGTTTAAAATTTAATTAATTACCAAAATTTATCATATGTATGAAAAACCTCTTCTACCTATGTTTTTTAATATGTAGTGCACTTGACGATCGTTGAGATACCACACATCCACCTCCTCGATCGAGGGAAAATATTGCAGAAGAGAAAGCTAAGCATCGGGTGGAAATTGGAGACCCAAAAGAATATTTCCCACTAAGATGCCCCTTATCCTAAATATAAGAAAAAAAGAAACATTAAAAATTAATTTTTAAAGGCTTGGGTTTGTCACTAGATTACTTCCCTAGAAAATTCCTCATGTTAGCTACTCATGATCATGAGCATAAGAGTTCATAGTGGAGAAAATCAGAGTGAAAATAAAAAACATAAAAATAATGATAGAGTGATAGGAATAATAATAATAACATATACTAAGAATTTATAATACTATTACAACATTAAAGAAACTAAAAAACTACATAAAAGGAAACTTAGAGTTCCAACCATTTGGAATGAAGAAGTACATTTTTATAGGGAGAAGGGGTGAAGTTTTTTGCTCCAAATATGTCCACCAAAAATTTTGTGTGGGATCCCCATTAAATGATAGAATTTGGGACTATTTTCTTATTTAAATATTTTCTAATTATTTATACACATTTAACCTCAAAATATCAGCTTTATTTTTCACCTTATGTAGTATTTATGTCTACTTTAATCAGAAAAATTAATCTATCCATACATACTCTTCATATTCCTCATATCTGAATTCCAACAAATTTATGGCCATGAAGAAGGAGGTATAAGGATTTTCCACCTTTATAAAAGTTTTTAATATAGATTTTATCTATGTACATGTAGAATTTTAGCTTCTTTGGACTGGAAATATATGAGATATGGTCCCAACATCAAAAATATCTAGATCAGTGTATAGTTTTTTAGGCCTATATTGTGATCTAGATTTGGACATCCAAATGGTGGATTTATCTTTGGGTCCATAAGAATAAAATAAATCCCAAAATACATAAAATCTTAAAAAATATGAATTCTTCAATTTTTATCAGTGTATAAAAAGTTATGTCTGAAATATATAATAAAAATAAAATAATTAAAATACAAAATAGGCCAATTTAGCAATTAAGCTCAAAATTCTAATAAAACTTATAAAATATTACAACTTCCCTTAAAATAACATTTTGGTGGGATAAAAAATCATTGAAACTAAAAGAAAAAAATATTTAAAATATTTTCTCTGTCAATTCCCCCACACTTAAAAATTTCACTCCTAGGAAATCATCCAATACAAAGGTCAAAACAAACTTCACATAGCATAAATTACAACACGGATCAATTATCATATTAATTAAATATCATGCATCCTATATGAATAAAAATTACCTAACTCATAAAAATCATAAATAAAAAATTCAATATCATGTTAATCCTCGTATGCATGTCATACCTATATCCCCAAAAAAAATTTCTCTCTTAACTCAAGGATTTTTTTTATTAAGACTTTTTATCATTCCCAAAAACATGTGTGATCCGCATAGGATTGTTTTCCTCCTAGTATATACAATTCAAAGAGTCAAAAATGTGTCAATTATGAGGTATTTTTCATAGGTTTCTATGAGTCTAAGGGTTGGAAGGTTTTGGATGTAAAAACATCTGAGGCAGAATAAGGAGGGCTAAGCTCTAATGTAAAGTAAATGCATGAAAACAATTTTTATCAAGAATGGTGTACTCCTAAATCATCTAAAAAATGAATCACCTCCAAAAACCTCTTGGTTTCTTTGGGAATTTTTCACTTGGAATTTTAGAATCAGTGATAAATTTCTTCCCTCTTTTCCTCAATTTGTATCATTGTTTCAGCATTAATTTAGATCTGGATTTCTCTTTAGAATCATGTTTTTAAGAAAAAGAGAGGCATCTTTTGATCTTAAAAAATTGGTGAACATATAGACCATATGTGTAATAAAATTTTGTTCCTCCCATAAATATTTTCATTATAAAATATTTTCCCCCAAATCAGTAATAAATATAATAACACTTTCAATTCAACTCAAATAGATTCTCCAGGAAATCAAAATACAGCCCATCTTCTCCCTCCCCCACACTTGAGTTCAATAATAATCATGTATTTAACTTCTAGAGTAGTTTATAAAAGAATAAATGGCATATAATGTGGCTTCCTAAAAAGGTATTTTAAGGATAATAGGGGGTAATAAAATTCATATGAAAAGGTAATCCAAAATAAGGGTTGAATGTGAAAATGGCTTTCAAAGTGGCGCCTCATCACACTTAACATATTCCATGAACTCTAACAGCTTTGAAAATGTAAAAAATAGAAATTTCTGGATCACACCACATGTCTTGAGACTCTTAATAAAAATAGGAGTGTAATAAGATGTAAAAAAAGTTTATAAACCTCTCAGGTTGGGAAATATTTTCAATTCGAACAATACTATTGTACATGAGTTTCAAAATCAATCAAACTTCATCGAATAAAAAGATCATAAATCAAGAAAAAAAATCATTCATAAATCATTTAAATCCTTAAAAATTAAAATTAAGCAATGAACCAAAAATACCAAGATGGATTTAATTTTAAAAATTATTCGATTTAGCTCAAGAATCCTAAAAACCACCAAAAATGAAAAAAAACAATAAAAAATCAGAAAAATACATGAAAAATAAAATGTAATCATATAAAAATTCCTAATAATAAATTGAGATACCTCCCCAACATATTCAATTTACTACCCTCTTTTTAGATCAAACCAGATCAAGAAATATTTGCATAATAATTTTAATTGGGTAGAAAACAAAATAAAGAAAAGGAAGGACATGAACATATTTATTTATTAGTGGAGGCTTTGATGAAGCATTATCATACGTTCTCTCAAAATATTTTAACCAAGTATAGCATAGGGGCTGACCTAGGTCGTTCTCTTGAGGTGTTGTTGTGGTCAATCACCCACTACTTCTAATTCAATTATTATTTTTTATATATATTTTTATTTATGAAATAAAATGAATAGATATGGATATTTGAGAATTGAAAATTTATTATTAAAATTAAACATGCATCTGCAATGTAAACACAATGAATACAGACATAATGATGTTATGAATAAATGAGATATTCCTGAGTGAATCACCATGAGTGAACCTTTATTATCTTATTATTATTTTAAAATTTACTTAATAAACACAATCCTTAATATGTGTGAACATCCTCTTCTACCTATGGTTTTGAATATACAGTACACTCGATGATTACTGAGAAACCATACATCCACCTCCTTGATTGCGGGAGAATATTACATAAGAGAAAGCTAAGTTTAGGGTGGAAAGTGGAGACACAAAGGTGTATTTCCCAATAAGATCACCCTTATCCTAACTCTAATAAAATAATAAAAATTAATCATGAATGTTCAAATCTTGGGTTCATCATTAGATTACTCCCCCAGGAACTTCCTTGGGTTAACTACTCACGATCATGAGCATAAGAGTTCACAGTGGAGAAGATTGGAGTGGGAAAAAAAGATAAAAAGAATTATATAATGAGAGAACTAATAATACTAACATATAATAAGAATTAATAATACTATTATAACATAAAAGAAACTAAAAAACTATAGAAAATGTCCACTTATAGTGCCAACCATTTGGAATGAAGAAGAAGTACATTTTTATAGGAAGAAGGGGTGAATTTTTTGGCTCCAAATCTGTCTACAAAAGTTTTGTGCATGGGAGCCTCAATAAATGGGAAATTTTGGGAAATTTTCCTTCTTTAAAGTATTTATAAGACTTTATAATCATTCAAACTCAAAATTTCTGGTTTATTGGATGTTGAATGTTGGAGTTATGGGCATTTTATTTATCAAAATTAATCTGTCTAGTTAGACTCTTTGTATTCCTCATATCCAAATTCCAATACATTTATAGACCTGAAAAGGAAGGAATTGGTCATTTAAACCTTTATAAAAAATTTCATCTCGATTTCCTCTAGTTCCATGTCTAATTTTAGCTTATTTGGACTTGAAATATATGATATATGGTCCTAACATCAAAAATCTACAGATTTGTGCACAGCTTTCAAGTCCTACATTGTGAGCTAGATTTGAGCCTCCAAATGGTGGATTTAGATTTGTGTCCAGAATAATGAAATGAATCCCAACTAATATAGAATCCTAAAAAAGAATAATAGTTCAATTTATATTAGTATAGAAAATTTTATGGCCAAAATACCCAATAAAAATAAAACAGTTAAAATCCAACATAGGCCATTTTAGCAATTAAGCTCAAAATACTAATAAAACATGTAAAATGTTACAAATTCCCTTAAAATAACACTTTTTTGAGATAAAATACATTGAAACTAAAATTGTAAGTATTGAAAATATTTTCTCTACCGATTCCCCCGCACTTAAACATTGCACTCATGGGAAATCATCTAATACAAAGGTCAAAACAAACTTCACATAGCATAAATGACAACACAACTAAATTATCATATTAAGGAAATATCATTCCTCCTATGTGGATAAAAATTCCATAAATCCTAAAAAATCATAAAAATCCATTCAATCTCACGTTAATACTCACATGAATATCGTACCTACCTCCCTGAAAAAATATTTCTCTCTTCACTCAAAAAAATTTTGTATCTAGAGTTTTTCTCATTCCCAAAAACATGTGTGATGTCTATAAGAATATTATCCTCCTAATATCTTCACTTCAAAGAGTCAATAATGTATCAATAATGAGGTCTTTTTCATGGGTTGTTCTAAGGTTTAGGGTTGGAAGGTTTTAAATGTAAAAACATCTGAGGCGGAATGAGGAGGGTTAACACTACTAGGAAAATGACCTATAACCACGAATCCATAACCATGGTTTAAATAATATATGGATATAGGGTGAGATATATCCATGGTTTTTTTAAAATCATGGATGTAGTATTCATATAACCATGAGTAAAGGTTGTCCATGGAAATAGGGAATCAAATTTTTTATCCCCCATTATGAGTTTCCTCTCCCACCCATAAAAACTTCTCCCCCAGTGATGACTCCCTCATGGTTCCTCCCATCATCAAGTGATTCCCCCTATCTTCTTCCCTATCACTCTTTTTCCTCATGATCCCTCCCATATTCTTCCCTGGTGCTCTTTTTCCTCATGATTCCTCCTATCTTTGCACCCTCTCATCTTCTTCTACCCTTTCAGGATCTACAACGTTGCACTGTGACATGTCGATATCGATTTTGATTGCGGCCTATGGGAAAATCGACAGGGGATTTTCCTGCTTGGTTTCCTCAATATAGTAGGAAACTATGTAAGCTACATTGTACATACCTTTGATTTTATTACCCATCCCCTTCATCATGATTCCTCATTCCCACCATCCCCTTTCGTCGTGCATTGTTGCTCCATTCGGTGCGGCGGCCAAACCCTATTCCTTCTACAAGTGGACCGCGCACCAAACTACTATAAAATATGACTTTAATAGTACTAAAAATGACATTTAACAATGCTATAAAATCACTGACTATTACAGAGAGATTGAAATCCCTAGTCTTTTATCGGTGCATTTTTAGCGTTGATAAAGGGGCATACTGTAGTATGTTGTAACAGAACGTTGCAGCACTAGTAAAGTGTGTTGTAACAGCACACCGCAACACTAAAACACCAAGAAATTATTAAAATAAAGTAATAATACATAATTTTAATGAAATAAAATTTACAACACAAATATAAGAAAAAAACACTATATTATCAACATTTCAAACATTTCTTATACAATTAAATTGGTACAAATTATTACATTCATTCAAAAACAGCAGTATTCCTTTTTCTTTTGATCCTAACCCCTGCTCGAGAAAAAAAATGCACCTATATAATAAAACAATTATTATGTTAGTAATAATATAAAGAAATAAATTAACAAAAAGTGTTGATTTTAAACTAAACTTTGAGTCATAATGGGAACACTGTGTATCAGATTGATTTAAGGTTGATTCTTGCATGTCACATCATTTCTTGTTAATCTTAAATAATTAAATCTATGAAAATTAATTAAATAAATTTAAAATAAAAATTATAAGAAAATTAAATAAGTAATAGAAAATATAATGATGAGAAAAATCTGGTCATGTTTTCTTGGTTTTGGTGATGTGATGCGTTTTTTTAACTAAAATGACACTTATTTATTGAAAAGATACACTTGGAGTCATACTTGTCACATCATGAATCAGATTGAGGTGTGGCTAATTCCTACACATCTCAAATGACATATGGATTATTTTCCTAAAGTATCAAAATAATAAGGATTTGTTTCCTTAGTTTTAAGTACATCACCTTTTTTACTAAAATGTCATTTAAAACTGGAAACATGCACTTTGAATCATACCGATCACATCTTGTATCGGTTTGAAGTGAGACTAATTCCTAAACATCAGAAATGAATTATGAATTTATATCATAAATTATTAAGAAAATCTGAGTGTGTTTGCTCTATTTTTAGTAAGTGACACTTTTTGAAATAAAATGTCGATTTTAAACTGATAACTGAAACATTTAGTCATACTGGGAACATATTCTATCAGATTAAGGTGTGACTAATTTCTAAAAATATAAAATTAATTATGTATTGTTTCTATAAAATATCAAAATAATTTGAAGGTTTTTACTTGGTTTTGAGTATGTTAGTTTTTCTTTTTATTAAAATTGATGTCAACTTTAAATAAAAAGATGAAATTGGAGTCATACTGGTCACATATTGTGTTTGATTGAGGTGTGTCTGATTCCTAAATGTCACAATTGACTTATGAATTGTTTTAATAAAATATAAAAACAATCTTAATGTTTTTTCATGGTTTTGAGTAGTTCAGTTGTCCCTTTTACTAAAATTGATGTCAATTTTAAATAAAAAGATGCACTTGGAGTGATAAAAGTCACACCATGCATCATATTGATGTGAGGATGGATCTTAAACATAAAAAATTACTTATGGATCATTTACCTAAAATATTAAAACGATATAAATGTTTTTTCTCAGTTTTGTGTTGGTCAATTTACCTTTTTACTAAAATTGATGTCAATTTTAAATAAAAAGACACACTTGGAGTCATAATGGTCACACCATGCATTGGATTAAGGTTTGGATGATTCCTACATGTCTAAAATATCTTATGTATTAGTTTCATAAATTATAAAAACTATTCGAATTTGTTTTCTTATTTTTGAGTATATCATTTGTTTTTTTTACTAAAATGTCATTTTAAACTGGAAACAAACACTTTGACTCATACAGATCACATACTGTATCAGTTTGATATGAGACCAGTTCTTAAACATTAAAAATTACTTATGAATTATTTTCCTAAATTATCAAGAAAATACAAGTTTGTTTGGTCGGTTTTCAATGAGTGACATTTTTTGAACTAAAATAGCGCTTTTAAATTGATAACGGACACATTGAGTCATACCAGAAACATCCTGTATCGTATTGAGGTGCAGCTAATTTATACACATAAAAAATGGCTTATGGATCATTTCCCTAATGTATCAAAACAATATGAATGCATTTTCTCAATTTTGAGTAGGTTAGTTGTCCTTTTTACTAAAATTGATATCAATTTTAAATAAAGAGAAACATTTGGAGTCATATCAATCACACCGTGTGTCGGATTGAGGTGAAGCTAATTCCTACACATCTCAAATGAATTATGTATTTTTTTACTAAATTATCAAAAAAAAAATTAATGTTTTTCCTTGGTTTTGAGTAAATCACTTTTGTTTTTACTAAAATGTCATTTTCAACTGGAAACACACACTTTGAATCATACCAATCACATCGTGTATCATTTTGATGTGATACTAATTCTTAAACATAAAAAATGAATTATGAATATATGTCCTAAATTATCAAGAAAATAAAATAATGTTTTATATGTTTTTAGTGAGTGAAATTTTTTGAACTAAACTATCAATTTTAAACTGATAACAGACACACTGAGTCATAGAAATCATACTATGTGTCGAATTGAGGTGAGGAAGATTACTACACATCCCAAATGACTTATAGATCATTTCCCTAAAGTATAAAAACAATCAGAATATTTTTTCTTGGTTTTGAGTATGTTAGTTTTATTTTTTACTAAAATTAATGTCAATTTTAAATAAAAAGAAACACTTTGAGTCATACCGGTCACATTATGTGTTGGATTGAGCTGTGGATGATTCCTACATATCCCAAAGTCTCAAAACAATTCTAACATACAATGTTTCCAAGTTTCCATTATCTTTCTATGTCGAACTACCAATATTGTATATATATTTAATCGATATTCTTATCCAAAAAAACACTTTTCTCATTATTGAAAGCCAAAAGAGAAGAGGAATATCATGTGCCCATTATATCATGTGAAGTCACTACAATAGGCACATGATTTTCCACTACTATTCTAGCTTTCAACAATGAAAAAGTTTTTTCGGATAATAACACCAAATCAATATGCAGCATTGAAAATTCAATAAATGAAATAAAAATGGAAAATGTGGTAACATTATTAGAAAGAAACATTTTATCTCTTTTTTGTCTTGTTATAGATAGTTTAAATCAAAATATGACTTACCAAAAGATATGTGAAAAAAACTAAATAAGTATTAGATAAAAATGATAAGGAAATTAACTTACAAATAGTAGATAAAATGATGAAAAAATTAATTAAATAAGTATTAGTAATTCACCTTTTCCTGATGGTTGTATGCATTCTTGACACATTTTCTTATTGTCATTATTATAGTTGTAGGCTTGAAGTACAATCCCTCATGACCATGAGCAGCTTCGAATAATCCACCCCAACTCAAACAAAATAATCCACTTATACATGAAAACCATTATTATATGAGTAATACTAAAAGGAAATAAATTAAAAATAAATATGAAATAATTAATTAATTATATAGATAATGATTTTACTATGAAAACATTGTTGACCATAGGGATATTCTGGTGATAAAGAAATAATAATGATAAAAAAATAGATCTCTCCATACAATCAATCAATGAGTGAGTAGGATGAGGATAAAATAAGATATCTTGGATTGAAACTTTGAATCATCAAAGAGAAAGTATATATATATTATTGGGTTCATAAAATATTCATTTTTTGCAGTAAATAAATAAATAAAAATAAGATATTCAATATAAAAGGTGAAAGATATAGATAATTATAATAAGGGAGACTCAACATTTGATTGTTTCAAAGAATTTCAATATTCTTTGAAGAAAATGGATAAACGAATTTAAGAAAATAATTACTCCACTATGTTAAGTTTTATCCTAAAAATTCATCCAAAGGTGAAAGTTGTAGACAATTATCATCCTTATCAGCTCATATGATGAATAGTTATCATTTTATTTTGTTTTTTAGAACTCATCCTCCATATCTAGTGGACATGCACCTATGTTTCTTGAAATACTCAAAGCAGTAGTCATCCATATGATGACTACTTATCATATTGGTGAAAAAAACATAAAAGATATGGGGGGTGAGTCCCAAATAACAAATTGGAATAATAACTATTTAGTAAATGAAATTGATGAGAATGACAGTTGTACTCTATTGTGTTCTCTAAAAGGGGTAATGCCTTCTATTTTTGAGAATTACATGGATGTTAATCAGATATTTATAAGGGTGGAACCAAAATTCAATGTTAAATAATGATCTAATTTTGGTTGGATTAAAGTAAAACATACACAGTGTTTATTATAAGTGTGATGAAAGAAATTAATTGATTTTTAAGAAGTATTAATGAGTGGGTTGTCATTTAAAAGATGGATATATATTTCAATAGGTATAGAAAACTAGATGAACCATTTTTTGATTTGGGGTCGGTAAAAATTTATGGTTATTATGTTTGAAAGAGGAAATGGATTTGTGGTAGTGAAAAATTGATCATATTAGATAAGGAGACAATTAAATGCTAACTTAAAAAGGGTGGGTTGAGATTTTTTTATGATGAAAAGATAAAATTGATAAATGTTTTTTACTAATTATAATGTGGATATTGTTAGTAATTAAAATAATGATGAAACATTAGAGGAAATTGATATTGAATTGAGTAGCATAGGGGGAGCACATCGGGCTGAGGTAGACTCAAAATAAGTTATTGATGGTGAGGAGAATGGAGAGGGATTATCAACTAAGAGAAATACAAGCAAAGATGAAATCAATGAATAAAATTTCATTGGTTATCGGATAGTTTTGGTGAAAACTCGAAGGATTAATACATAGTATTTGAGGATTGGATAGTGCACAATGCAATTTTTTTGTGGATCATATGGGGTATGATATAGAGATTTCTATGATTGGTGAAACATTTTCCTTGGATTATAGATGAATCAGAGAAATCACAGCACATTAATTTCTCAATCAAAAAAATAAAAAGAGTTTCCCAAGTGATTTGTAATGGAATATTCTAAACCAATGACAACACCGACCGCTATATGGATGAATTTTTTAAAAGTTAACGATTTCAAAGAGGTAGATGTCATGAAATATAGGTATTGGGAGCCTATTATACCTCACAACAACCTGACCCAATATTGGGTTTGATATATTTGAAGTCGCATAGTACTAATGTTGTCCCAAGGAGAACCATATTCTATCGGGGAAGACGATACTTCAATATATCTAAAAACAATAAATTTTGGGTTGTTTTATTATAGGATAGTGAAACTTGAGTTTTTGGATACATGGATGTGTGATGAGAAGGTTTGATGGATAACCGAGGGAAAGTAGAGATATCAAAAAACTTGGATTTTTATCGAGCCTTGGTTTTGTTTGACCCTTGAATCGCTAGAGCCTTGGATTCGAGCCTTAGAATAGTTGGAGCCTTGATTCTGGCCTAGATTCGAGCTTGGATTTGACAATAAGGAGTGTCGTTAGTAGGAGGCTTCTATAGAGAGCTTCAGATATCACGATATGGTATGCGATGGTTAGGGTACTTAAAATAGATCAGGATACTTTTTATCAGCGCTTCCCAAAAAGAACTGATAAAGATTCATTTTATTAGTGTTTTTTTAGTGCTGATAAGTCTATATCTTTATCAGCGCTAAAACCCGTTGATAAATACTGCTAATAATTTTTTAAAAAAATAATACTTTTTAAAAAAAAGTATAATTATTATATATAATTATAATTCTTATAATAATACTTTTTATAAAGTAATAATTTTTTAATTATTTGAATATATAATTATTTATTTATAATTATATAAATAATTTTTTTTAAAAAAATATTTATATCATTATATATTTATATAATTATATATGTATATATATAATAAATATATATGAATATAAATATTGTAAATATATTCATTATTTAAATAGATATATACAATTATTTACTTATAATTATATAAATACTTTTTAAAAAATATTATTTATTTATTTATAATTATAAATGTATAAAAATATTAAATATACATTAATAAATTTATTTATTTATAAATGTTTTTTATAAATATATTTTTAACATTATTAGTGAATATTTAATCTTAAGTGCATGCATGTTAAAAATGAGTAAAATTTAATAATTAAAAATGAGTACACTTTAATTGTCAATATTGAAAAATTGGATAAGTTTTATTAATTAAATATAAATCATTAAAAATAGATATATATTGAAATAAAGATGAATCCATATTGAAAATATTAAAACATAGTAAATAATATTTTTAATTAATAAAATGTTTAATATTTTTCTCAATTTACTTATTTTTAATTTTTTATATGTTTAATTTTCATTTTACACATATATATATATTTAATATATATTATTTAATAGTATTTATAATTTATATATATTATAATCAATTTATTCATTTTTATCAATAATTATTTAATTAATAATATTTTAAATATTTTTTTAATATAATCATTTTTATTTTTTATTTATTTAATTATTTCATTTTATTCTGACTTTTATCAGCACTAATAAATGATTCATTTATGGGTACTAAAAATAAAGTGTTGATAAAGGGAACCCTTTATCAATGCTAAAAAATGTGCTGATAAAGGGTGTCTTTTATCAAAACTATAAAAAAGTGATGATAAAAGGTAATCTTTATCAGTTCTTGTTTTAACACTGATAAATGGAAGTTTTATTTGCGCTTTTTTCTAATGCTGATAAAAGTCAGTGTTGTTAAAGGTCTGTTTTGTAGTAGTATCATTGCTGCTACTAAGTTCTCCTTAATTCAATGCGTCGGCAGATCCCTTTTTATCCTTTGAGTGGACCACACACAAGGTGTAGCTGAGACCTTCCACAAGTGGGACCTACGTGGGCTGACCCCTACCATTTTTGAAAACCAGATGCCTCTCGCTCCTCTTAGTGAGTCTTATTCCTTCATCCATTCTATTTTGTTGCATTGTACTCATTAATTGAGTGTCTAGTGTTATTCAACAGAGGGTGCCTGCAAACAGGGAAAACTATGGGAATTGGGTGAAGTAGAGATCCCCTCTCCTAGGGTTTAAACCCAAATCATATGGATTCTATTTTCAAGAAATTAAATGTTATGGAGGTATTGTTCATGATTATTGGGGTTCATTCATCATTTATTTCTTTTCTTTCAATAGAGAAGGAAACTCCCTTATTGTCAAGGTTAAGTATTTTTTATATGTTTTAATGCTTTGTGATATGAAAAATATTTCCCTTTTAGAGATCAAATGGGATTCATATTTAGTTTTGATATTCTTATATGGATCCTCTCCCATTCGCTGGAGAATCTCTTACATCAACGGAGCTTGCAGAAGCATGATTCACCAAGGAGTGATGATCTTACATACATGGAATGGGGGTAAATATGTGGCAAATTTCTTAGCTTCTAGAGGAAATTAAGAGGATGATCTAATTGCTTACAAAAGTTTAAGTTCTTTACCTTTATAAGGGAAGGATTTTTTTTTATGTGTATTCCCTTGATCATCACCATTTCATACCTCCCTAAGGATTTTTCTCTTTTGGTGTTTTTATAATAAAAAATTTCAATTTTCAATCTATTATTTATAATCATATTTGCTTATATATTTTTTATATATCTAACCATACTAATTAGTTTTATGGTATCTTTTAATTTTTACAAGGTGCATACTGTTATTGGAATATCATGTTACAATAGTGGAGTTGTAGAATTCATGAGTTCGGTTATCTAGACTGGATGGAACCCCTATGGTATGAACCTAGGTTTTATAGTTCATTCATTTAATTCAAAAACTATTAATAACATCTTTACATCAATATATGCAATGTCTTTTAATAATATTACCTCTTTTTTATAGCTTCATTTATGGAAACACTATACATTCTCATATATTTTGATTCCTTTCTATGTAATTTCTTCTACATTCACATACATGAATATAAATTTTATCAACCTTCAATAACACTCATACATAAACATAAAAATGATAAGAAAATGTAACACATTAGGTTGATATAAAGCATAAAAAATAAGCTGATAATTATAATATAAAAATCCCTCAATATATACACATTTTAAAATTTTGAAATATGGAAGGATTGTAGTACATAAATAACATATATATATCCTTATACATATGCTTAAGTTTATTCAAATTCTAATTTTTATACCAACATTAATACTATCATACAAACATTTTTTTATTATTAAATTTCCTCATCTTATGCTCCAACTTATTCTTACACAAATACTAAAAGATACACATTTAAAAAAACTATAATATATACATCCCAACTGATATTAAAAGACACATTTTTACAGTGCTTCTTCTTATGCTTCATTTTTAATATAAAAACACTATAATACTATAATATATATTTCCAAGAAATTAATTCTGAATCTTCTTATACTCATGATTATACAAATATTGAATATATACATACATATTCTTATGACTATGACTATGCTCATGCTAATCCTTATAAATTACTTAAATACACACATTTTGACATTAAAAGTTCATATGTTTATACTTATTCTTAAACACTTACTACAATGCATCATATAAGAAAATTAATTGTGTGATTTCCTATGATTATGTTTATATCCAGGATTATAAAAATACTATAATACATACAAAATTTCAAATACTATAATATAAAGGTATTATAAAAAAATATGATAATATATAAAACATAACAAATGCATTTTCTTTGGATTATTCTTATACATAAAATTTATTATTTACATAAATATGATTATGTTTATGGTCATTATTACACTAATGTGTATACCGAAACTTAAATAATACACATTTTCATGTTTTCATTAATTAAATGTGTTCTCGTTTATTTTTGTTCGTCTTATGAGGATTCTTATACTCCTTCCACTAATTTAGGTGCATATGCCAATGCATATATCGATGATGATGTTAGTGGTATAAGAAGAGGTGATAATTATATTGTTGTTTCTAAAGAAGATGATGAGGGTTGTGATGGTTCAGGTGATACTGATATTGAGGTACATTTCATATGTAAATTTTATTATTGGTTTATACATTGAATTTTATCATATAACAATGTTAGTTTTTTGTAGATGTTGTGGTGTATACTATTTTAGGGTTTTGTGGAATTATATGTTCATTTTAATGGAGGATAGAGGTGGTTCTAATTAAGTTTTGCAGATTTTATATTCTTGTTGGGGTTTACATGACCAATAAGAAAATTTAACACATGCCTTTAAGAATAATAACTTCTCTTGTAAAAACAAAAAAAAGAACTATAGTGTTTTGTAAATAGGAACCTATAGCAGTGCATCAATCACCAATGAATCCTAGAAAATAAAAATAGTGAAAACAAACCCACCCAACAGCCTCAATTTTCAAATTCATTCATGTGGTTTAATAGGTAGTTTGTGTCTAGATCCTCATTCTTGTTGCATGCAAAGAACACCTCCAACACAATCTCCCGATCAAACCCCATGGCTTCCATCCATTCGATGGATTTATTCTCATCTAGACATGATGGTCTCTCATAGTTCAACATAGCTAACTGAAATACCTTGAATTTTTTACACTTTTTGTAAATACAATGATAAGATTCTCATTTTCTACACACATCTTCTTAAATCCGTCTATGATCATGTCTGTGTGGAGATGTAATCCTTGTATTTTATTATATCAAAACCAAATAAGAGAATACAATTTTTCTCAGGACTACTCTTTGTCTTCCCTAGATAACAGTTGCAAGATTTTCTTCAAGTTAACGTTAATCCCAAATCTAGAATTATATTTTTTTCTATATCTCATAACTAACCAAAAAATTCAATGTAATTACTCTCATTGGTCATAACATTCACCTATACCTCCAATATATTTTATGATTCTATATTTTTCTTTCTCTTTCACTTTTTTTAGATCATGAATTCTCTACTTCAAGTTATAAGATACCTTATCCGCACTAGACTGAACACATATTTTTAAAATACTATCACATCCAAGATAATGAACATTTGTCTCAAAAAACCGAACACATCTTAGTTGAGTGACATGCGACATACTGATTTACTTAGATTAATAACATGTGTCTTATTTATTTAAATTGGTCAGTCTATTTTGGATAATTGAGAACATATGAGATGTTATATAATACATTAACATTTCTATGTCTATTTTTTACTCAATTCCTTAAAAATATATTATAAAAGAATAAAAATTATGTAAATAGATATATCCTATAGTGAACATTTTTGTTTGAATATAAGAGTTTGTTTTCTTGTGATCACTATAGAACCCTTTATAGATTGATTATACTTGATGTTTTTCTATTGGATACCCTTTTCATACAATCATTGATTGGGGAATTATAAATTTTTTAAATTATACAAATGCATGTAGTGTTATACAGAATGGAATAAAATTATGATAAATTTTGGTACAATGTTTTCTCCCAATATTTGAGGGTGCTTATATGAAAATCATATCTAAAATAGTTGGAATCATTTCACAATTATTTTTAGTGATTTGAATAAAACCTATTATTCATACATGAAAGTGGTATATTATTGTAAATATGCACTAATGTATAATCCATGATGTAGTAAAATCCATCATGTTGTGTTTTTTTTCATCTGATGATTCATGATACCACTCCACAGTGTATGTATTTAATGAAATTGGATATCATTTGAACGAAAATCCTTTATTAATGATCATGTTATTTATTATTGGGATGTATATATCAATTTGAATATTTATTTTTCATTTTTTGCTATATATTCATGTATCATTTATCATGTACAGTTGACACACCGATCACATATATATAAGAGATCATTATAGATCACTTCTTTTCCCATTATTTCCTAATAGGTGGTTTCTTATGATAAGGTTGGTTCTATCCACAACTATAAAAGGTAGTGAGTTTGACATCATATTTGGGTAAGGTTTCTTCCATTTTTATTCTTTGTCCCAATTTTAATTAATACTTCTATATTTTTTGGGTACCCTGTATATTTTTAGTGCATTTTGGATCTCGTTGAGGTGGATTCGAGTTGTCGTTGTCAAAGGTAACTTACATATGTATGCATAGGTAGGCATATACATATTTAAGTTCCCCCTTTATATATATTCACTCATGGAAGTATGAATATATATATTATTTCTAGGTTTTCTTATATATTAATATGAAAAAGCATACTTGTGTAAGTATAAAGGGATATATACAAGTATAAATATATATCTAAGGACCTCCTTATACATATTTGACCATGTGAATATGTACATAGGGGATAGGTTTCCTTATATATATGTGAAGGTGAATATGCATGCAAGCGGAAAACAAAAAAGGAAGGTTTGAGTTTTTGTCATCAAAAGTAGTTCATCTTGAGGTTGAGGTAGGTTCCCTATGCCTAGCCATTTAATTTGAATTCCATAATTGGTTGATTGTTTTAAAAACTTCTTTCCATAAATTATTAATTGTTTTAAAAACTTTTTTCTAGAAATAACTATCTTTTTCAAGGAATAATTTAATAAGAATATAAATCTTCTAATTTTATTATCTAATAAAATGAAATTATGATGACATTTTATTATATGATTTTAATCTACATATACCTTGTCAAATAGAAGGATTTTCACCCAACCATAAGGATAGAAATTTATTTTTATTGATCTATGTTAAAAATGATACGTTTATCTAAACATATATCTATTCAGTTTTACCTTCTCCTATTTTATTATAAAGTAAAGAAAATAAATGTCTTGAAATAATACTTTTTCAAAATCCCCTACCCTTTGAGAAATATCTTCCAAAACTAACATAACAAGGACCTTCCATTATATTTTAGTTCCTTTATAAGAATATTAATGATTTTATGAGATTTAAATGGATTTAATATAGAATCCTTTGGAATAAAAACCCCATAATTATCTATCTTACAGATAAACATGATTCTCTTTTTATGTGGTCAGTAAAAAATTTCATCCAAATCAATTGTAGAAAATGAAATTTCCTTCACTTTAGAGATGACAGTATCCTCATTTTGAGAAACAAATGTTGAAACTAAGGCTATTATTTGCTGGAAATGGAGTATGGTTTGTATTTTTTATCAATCCACATTGGGTTGATCAAGGATTTTTCAAGTAATGTGGTCTTACAATTGAGGCTAAAAGCAGTTTTAAAGGTTGCACAATTTCCCAGTGTTTGTCAAATTTTTGGGCCTCAAAATCAGGAGTTTGTTTGAAAAAGGAATAGTTTTGGAAAAGGAATCAAGGACTGCGAACCATGTTTTGGGAACAGTTTATAGATCACGAATTATAGTATGTGGAATGGAGAACCTCAAACCACGAAGTGGGAACGGTATGCACACCACGTAGGAGGAACGGTTCGCGGAGCGAAGGAGGTTCGTAGTGAAGACTTGTGGTTTGTGAGAAGGCTCATTGTACACCAAAGTCATGATGGTTCGTTGTATGGAATATCATTCTCAAAATCAAGGCAGAGTTTTGAAAAACCACGAAGGGTGTCATTTACGAAAATGAGGTGGATATTTTTGTCATCATATAGGGAGAATGACGGTATGCAGACCGCGTAAGGAAAATAGTTTGTGGGAGATGTGTGGTACGCAGTGAAGGTGGTGTTGTAGTGAAGATTTGGTAAATCTCATTTTAGTGGGTTATGAGGATCTATTTTCCTATATAAGGATCATTAATCCCTTCATTAGTGGTGTGGCTCTGAGATTAAAAATCCAAGATGAATTCTATGAAATCTAGAAGTAGTTCGCAGGAAGAAAACCCCACAAAGACTTTAATTAAAAATATAAAATGAATTAGGTGAATTCCATAATAGTTTATGGAAGACAGTACGCAGATGAAGATGGGAAATATGCAGGAAGACATGTCCGCATTGGAGATCTAGTACGTGGAGGAAGAACTCAGTCTGCAGATTTCTGGCAGTACGCAGAGAGGAAGTGGAGACAGTCTGCGGAGCAGTGCAGTTTGCGAAGGAAGCATTTTTAGTATACAAAGAAGATCAGTATGCGGAGTAGGGTAGTACTCAACGGAGCAGGGTAGTACATAGAATAGGGAAGTACATGGAGGAAGGAGCGCAATACGTTGAGGAAGAAGGTTATTTTGTGGAGGAGTATTTCACAAACTATTAGTATGAGGAAAAGTGAACTTTATCTATGGGTAAAAACAAAACTTCAATAAAGCATCCCTCTATAGTTGAGGATGCATGATTTAATATCAATCCATTGAAGCAACCTTCATATAGATAAACTGATTTTATATTCTTCCCATTATAATTAGAAAGGGGAAGTTAATGGAAGTGATCTGAGGGGCGCAGTGTGCTATCCATAAAACCTTGTAAAGGTGGTGTGCCAAGAACATAGTGACTGTGCTAAAAAAAATTACTCCACAACTAATAAAGATTAGTGGAATTTGGTACAACCAACTACCTATCAGAATATGCACCTTGGATGTATCCCTTCATGGTGAACCAAGTAAAATTGATATGTCTTTGCATGTGATTTTTTTTTCTACACTCTCTCATCATACATGTCTAATAGGTTCCTACCAACATGGGAATAAGATCCTTTAGTTTAAAAGAAAAATTTGACACCCTGATTCACCCCTCCCCTCTCAAGGTGTTCTGGGGTCCTTCAAGTGGTATCAGAGGGTAAAGGTTTCTAGTGTTAAATCTTCCATTCATTTCTATAATGGAGAATATAGTAAATGTCAAGGGATTACCCCTCTTTGATGGAAAAAACTTTCAAATCTGAAAAAGTAGGATGAGATCTCATCTAAGATCTCTTATAATGGAAGTCATGTTTTTCACTGCACAAGGAATATAGGTCACTGATCCAACTGGGATGTCTATGACTGATACAGACAGGAAAATTCTTGATGTAGATGTCAAAGCACAGAATTCTCTTACAGTAACTCTTTCTAATCAGATATATCTAAAAGTGATGAGTTTTACATCAGCAAAGTTTATGTGGTAAAAACTGGAGAACATATATTAAGGAGACAACAAAGTAAAGGAGGAGAAACTCCAAGTCTTTCACAATAGGTTTGATGATCTAAAAATGCATCCAAATGAAAATGCAGATGTGTTTTTTAATAGAATTACTAACGTTTTTTGGATCAATATGAGTACTTAGTGAAGAAATCAAATACATTGACATTGTAAAAAATCTTGAGAAGACTTCCACCTCTTTACAATTCAAGGTTTCATCCCTTGAGGAAAGGTATCTCTCTAAAATTTATTTTGATAATCTACTAAGTAGTCTGGTGGATTTTGAAATGAGAGTCAAACCTAAATATGCAATAACTCATGTAAGAAAGAAAATGGCATTCAAAGCCATGGAAAAACTAGAAATTTCTAGAGATGGTGTTGATGAAGATAATTTGGAAAAATAAATTCTTTCTCTCATTACCAATAAATTAAAGAAGGGAATAGGGAAATTTTAAGGCAAGTTACCTATGGATTTTTTTTATTGTGGAAGAGTTGGGCACATTTCCTCTTGGTTCCCAAGAAAGTTCGATGATGAAGAAAAAAAAACTAGAGACATTCAGAATCCTCAGAAAAGTTTTTTCAAAAAGAGATACTTAAAATATGGAAATAAATTATAAAAAAGGTGTTTTTTATATGAATAATAAGATGATGATAATGAATTATTTTAGTAATAATAAGCGGAATTTAAGTCTGGAAACCATACTTCCATGATGTCTATAATTGAAAAAAAAAGAACCATCAAAATATAATGCTGGAGATAATCAGTTGACCACTAATGTCGATACCAGGTTGAAACTTATGGATGCTTTTGGTAAGATTGAGAATCAATGTAAAATATGAAATAAGTGGAGAACAATTGTGGAAGAATTGAAAGAATATGTTGATCAACTTGAAGCTGAAATTGAACGACTAAAAGAATTTGTGGAAGTATAGTCATCGATCATTAGGAGCACAGAAAATGTAGTGAAACAAAAAACTCAAAATTAAAGAATAGGGTAAAGTAATTAATGACCTTACCTCCATATTGGAAGAGAATTAAAATACTATTGAAGGTATATAGGAAGAAGTTTTTACTCTGAGGATTAAACTTGAAAGTGATTCAATCTCAAAAGAAACAAAGATGAAAATACAGTTCAGAAAATTCTCAGATGTTGAGTTGTTGGAGATATCTAGGAATGGTTCTGATGGAGTTGAAAAGATTTTGAATGACCAAAGACCTGTTTGTATGGGTAATAGTGGAAACGGTTGTGATGCTAAAACATCTAATAATGGAAATAAAATGAGTCAAAATAAAGGAAATCTGAAAGTTGGATAGGTTTAAAAGTCACCTAAAGTTATCAAGAAGAAACCCTCAATTCAAACTGAAAGGATAACTAAAAACTATTCTTAGGAATCTTGAGATGATATCTAGTCAAACTAACCTCATAAGGAAATTAACATGATAAGGAAAATAAGTGAAGATACATTCCCACTTATGAAATGTCAATTCTATGGATATATGGGACTCACCATGTCATACTGTGAAGAGGCACGGAGATACTTGAATGGGGAAGAGCTAGGAAGTAAAAAAATGATAATGAATTCATATCTTAATTCTTTTAGAAGAAACAATTTCTATGTATATTTTTTTTAGTGTTCCAGCTTTGTCCATAAAGTTGTTGATTGTAGGTAAAGGAATGGCAGCAAAAATTCATATAGAACTCAAAGATAAGTCAATACTCTCCAAAGAGATATACTTCCTCTTACAAAAAGGTTTTCTCCACTAGAAGAAGACTATGACTATGAAGAACCTACTCACATGGAAGAGAGATTTGAAAGGTCATCTTCATCCTTCACTCAATATAATATTTCATAGAAGGGAAAGAAGAAAATTGAAAAATCCAAACCTTGAAAAAGTATCTCTCAAAGCTACCAAGAACAAAAACACTTGGATTATTGGTAGTGAATGATCATCCCATATTATGGTAAATGTATACCTATTAATGAATATCAAGAAAAATGTTGATGGGATAGTGAGATTTGGAAATGATGGTGCTTTGAAGATAAAAGGTAATGGAAGTACTGAACTGGCCAATGGTGAGCTGAAGAAGACCAAAGTTCTTTATGTGGATGGGTTGTGTCACAATCTCATGAGTGTGAGCCAACTCTATGACTCAGAACTTATGGTGAAATTCAATCAAAAGGGGTGCACTATAAAAAGAAGAACAAGTAATTCTCTCATGAAGGGATATAGAACAGATGGAAACTTATATCAGGTTGATAGTAAAGAGAACATTTGTTTCGTGATAGTTGAAGAAGAGAATAACTTGTGGCACTGGAGGTTGGGTCACATCAATCAACAAGATATGGAAAAGATATCTAAACTAAATATTTTCATGGATATCCCAAATATGAAGCATGGATAGGAGAAAACTTGTGATTCTTTCATACGAGGAAAGTTAGTGTGCAGTTCATATCATCCAAAGAAGAAAAGAGCATCAAGTATTCTTGATCTCATTCATACAGATGTATGTGGTCTGATAAATGTTGCTAGAACATATAGAGAAAGGTACTTCATCCTTTTCATTTATGATTATAGTAGAATGTCTTGTGTAATAGTTATATATAGGAAATGACAAGTGCTTGATTTCATGAAAACTTATCACCGAATAGCCGAGAATGATATTGGACAGACAATCAAAGTTATGAGGTCTAACAATGGAGGGGAGTACCCAACCATTGAATTTGAAAATTACCTAGAGAAACATGGAATACAAAATTAGGTGGTTGTTGTGAGAACCCCATGGTAAAATGGAGTTGTTGAGCATCAGAATCAACAGGTGAATAGTATGGCCAGAACTATAATGATTGAGAGTCATATCTCTCTCCATTACTGGAAAGAGGTTTTTCAAGCTGCAGTTTATATTCAAAACCGAACAGGGCTTTATATGGTGAAACCAAGACACCCTATGAATTATGGCCAAGAAGAAATCCCTCTTTCACGTATTTTCAAGTTTTCATAAGTAAATGCTTTATCTGAAACAAATAAGAAAAACAAGGAAAGTATGGTGATGATGTAGAATAAAGAATATTCCTTAGATATTAAATGAATATAAAAGCCTACAAATGTTTCTATAAACATATTGTAAACAAATTAGAAAGAAGTTATGTGAATATCATTAAATATAAAACCACGAATGTCTCAATAAATTCATCTTCTGATGTGGTTTATAATGAGGAAGAATGTGGATATGGAACGGATTCAAATATAGAAGTACTGGAAGGCATGAAAACACTCAAGAATCACATCATGATGTTGACTCAGAAGAAGAATCGAAAGATGAAACCATGGTTGAAGAAAATTTGTTTGAACCCCAAAGGAGAAATTAAAGAGCAGAAATTGATCGATCTAATATCATTGTGGATTAGACTACACCCATGAAGACAAGAAGAATGAGGAATAATGCACAATCTGCATTCCTTTTAGTTGTGGAACCATCCTCATTTGAATAAGCTGAAAAGGATGAATCATGGTTTAAGGCCATGAATGAATAATTGGTTCAGATCGATAAGAACCAAACATGGGATCTAGTTAAGAGACCCAAAACCCACAATGTGATTGGTACGAAGTGGATTATCAAAAATAAATTTTACAAGCATGGAAATGTGATCAAAAATAAGGCACAGTTGGTGTGTAAATGCTATTCACATATTGAAGGTGTTGATGTTGAAGAAACATTTTCTCTGGTGTCTAGAATGGATTCAATCAGACTATTTATTTCCATGGAAATTCAAATATGATACAAAGTGTATCACATGGATGTCAATATAGATTTATTAAATGGTGTTCTTAAAGAATATGTCTATATTGAACAACTAGTGGGATTTCTTCTTGGTAATGATGAAATTAAGATTTACATATTAAAGAATGATCTATATAGTCTAAAATAGGCACCATGGGCATGGTACTCTCAGTTGGATTCTTATCTGAAGAAGCTCAAATTTAAAAGAGGATGAGTGGATCACAATATTTATGTGAATAATTCTCAAAAATATCAGTTCATGGTTCTGGTGTATATAGATGATATTATATTTGGAGGAAGCAGACATGGATCGGTGGATGAATTTTCTAATCACATGAAATTTGAATTTGAAATGTCTATGATCGGTGAACTCTCATACTTCTCAGGGATGCAAGTGATTCGGAGGAAAGAATACACTTTCATTTCTTAGGAAAATTATGCGAGAGAGTTTTAGAAGAAATTAAATATGCATGATTCCAAACCAATTTCAACTCTGATTATGGTTGGGAAAAAATTGGGAAAGCATGAAGATGGGAAATCTGTAGATCCCAAAATGTATAGGAGAATCATTGGAAGTTTATTATACTTGATTGCAACACGGCCAGATATTGTCTTTGCAACATGCTTAGTGTCTCGCTTTTAATGTAATATGAAGGAAGAACATATGGCAGCAGTGAAAATAATCATGAGGTATATTCAAGGTACTCGCAATTATGGCTAATACTTTGCTGCAGGAAAAGATAATGAATTTTCAGAATTTTTTAATGCTGACTGGGCTAGTGATGTGGTGGATAGAAAATCCACAAGTGGTGAAGCATTCTTCATTGGAAAGAAATGTGTGGTCTAATTGAGTAAGAAATAGGAAATCACTTCTCTCAGTACTGCTGAAGCAGAATATATCTCTGCTACAAATTCTTGCACTCAACTTCATTAGGTGAAACAAAAACTAACTGATATTGGTGATGAGGTGAAATATCCAATGGTGATTCACTATGATAATAAGAGTGTGATTGATCTTAAAAATAATTATGTTTAGTATTCTCATACAAAACACATTGAAATCAGATATCACTTTATCAAGGAAAAATTGGAACAAGGAATGATTAAAATGGAACATGTTGGAATTGATGATCGGGTGGCTGACATAATGACCAAGACATTATCAAAACATGTGTTTGAGAAGCATTGGTTGAACCTTAGTGTTCATCCATCTCCCCATTCAAGAGGACGTTATGAACATTCCCTCTCCCTAGTTGTTTTAACTGTTTTAATCTATTTGTGAAAGTGATGTAGGTTTATGGGGGGGATACAATCTAGGGGGAGTGTTCTTTGAGCTCTACAAGTCAAAATTTTCTTCTTTGGATTTATTAATAATGGGGGGGAATGGATAAATTCAATACAGATAAAGGATAATGAAATGTTTTACTAGTTTTACAAGATAAATTCAATAAGTTACAATGGGGGAGAATGAGAGAGAAAAACTCATTTTGGTGTTATGATAAACCCATTGGAGATTACTTAGACATATTTGAAAAATTTCAATACATGATAATCCAATTCATGATTACCCTCTTGTTTTCTATAACAAGCATTTCTCATATAGACTTATAGTGTTTTTAGCTGAGTTGTTTCTTTCATATCAGATTTTGTTTGTTGTAGGTGCTTTATCGAATTTATCTACAAATTTACAACAACCCCAAAGGGGGATATTGTTGCAACCAAGGATATTATTTTCTATGAATAGAGTATGGTTTGTGTTTTTTTTCAATCCACATTGGTTTGATCAAGGAGTTTTCAAGGAGTATGGTCTTATGATTAAGGCTGAAAGTAGTTTTGAAGGTGGCATAGTTTCCCAATGTTTGCCAAATGTTTGGGCCTCACAATAGGGAGTTTGTTTGTTTGGAAAAGGAAGAGTTTTGGAAAAGGAATCATGGACTGTGAACCATATTCCAGGAACAATTCATGGATCAAAAATTATGGTATGTAGAATGGTGAACCAAGAACCATGAAGTGGGAACAGCATGCACACCACGTAGGAGGAACGTTTCATAGAGCGAAAGAGGTTTGTAGTGAAGACTTGCAGTTTTCAGAAAGGCTCACTGTATGTGGAAGGCATGACAATTCATGGGATGGCATATTGTTCATGAAATCAAGGCGGAGTTTTGATAAATCATGAAGGGTGTCATTTATGGAAATGAGGTGGTGATTTTTTTCATCTAATAGAAATAATGGCAGTACGTGGACCGCATAGGGAAAATGGTTCGCAGAAGATTTGTGGTATGCGATGAAGGCGGTGATGCAATGAAGATTTAGTAAATCTTGATTTAGTGGGTTATGAAGATCTATTTTCCTATATAAGGAGCACTAATACCTTCATTAGTGGTGTGGCTCTGAGATTAAAAATATAATAGGAATTCTACAAAATATGGAAGTAGTTCACAGGAAGAAAACCCCACAAATACGTTAATTAAAAATATAAAAGGAATTTGTTGAATTCTAGAACAGTTCACGAAAGACAGTTCGTGGAGGAAGAAGTCTAATTTGCAGGAAGACATATTTTTTTAGGAGTTCTAGTACGCAGAGGAAGAACTTGTTCTATGGATTTCTGGCAGTACACGGAGAGGAAGTGGAGATAGTCCATGGAGTAGCGCAGTTTTTAAAGGAAGCATTCATAGTACAGAGAGTAGAGCAGTACGCGGAGTAGGGTAGTATGTAGCAGATCAGGGTAGTATGTGCATCAGGGCAGTACACATAGAAAGGAGTGCAATACGTGGAGGAAGAAGGTTAGTTTGTGGAGGATTAGTTCGCGAAAACTATCAGTACGGGGAAAAGTGAACATCATCTATGGGTAAAAACATAACTTTAATTGGGAATCCATCTATAGTTGAGGATGCATGATTTAATTTCAATCCATTGAAGTGAAATTCATGTTGATAAACTAATTTTAGATTCTTCCCATCTCAGTGAGCAAGGGAGAGTCAACAGAAGTGATCTGAGGGACACAGTGTGTTGTCCCTAAAACCATTTAAAGACAGTATGTCTGGCATAGAGTGATTGTGCTAAACGTTTTTACTCCATAACTAGTGAATATTAGTGGAATTTGGTATAACCAAAAACCTTTTGTTGTATGCTCCTTGGACATAGCCCTTTTTGGTGAACCAAGTAAAATTGTTGTGTTGTTGCTTTGTGTGTGATTTTTTGTTTTCTACACTCTCTCATCAGGCAGGTTTAACAGGTTTCTACCAACATGGGAACAAGATCCTTTAGTTTAAAAGAAAAAATTGATATCTTGATTCAACCCTCCCCTCTCATAGTGTTCCTGGGTCCTTCAAAATGAATTGATCATTCTCATAAAAATCTAAAACTTAAAGAAAATCTTTGTATTCTTTTCATCAAACAAGAGAAACCATCCTTGAAAAAATGACACTTTCTTCAGTAACACCACTATAAAATTGAACTAGATAAAATCAACTACCTTACTAGGAATAATTCACCACTTAGTATTTAAGTAATTAGTTTTATTTTAACTTTTTTATGCACCTTCATTGGTTCCCTTTGATTTCCCTATACTCACTTGAAGGTTCAATGTTCAAGTGATCAAGGAATAGGGTTTAAATAGTTTAGAATTGAGTGATAAATAGAATGAGCTATGGTGTTTCCTCACTATATATAGAATTCTATGATTATTCCATTAGACTGCACATAGATTCATTATCATCAATTCATTAGGGTGGATCCTCTTGGATTTAGTTAATCCCTATATTATCAAATGCCACTAGTTAATTTTGTAGATTCTGGTATGGTTACTTGGTGAAATCCATGGGATAAGCTCTATGGATTTAGCATGGCTATATTGAGGGGAATTCCTCAGGCTTAAGATAGGTATTACCACTAGGTTGTGCTTTTAAATTTCATGGATGATTCCTTGATTTCATACTATTATTTAATATCAGTTTAATTATAATGGTCTCTTATCCCTTGTATTACTGATGTGCTATGATGAGAGATAATTTCTGATTGTGTCATGTGGATTCCATCATCTTTGTAAAATCATTATTTTCTATGTATCCTACCTTGTAACCCATAAAGAAACAATGTGTATGGTGTTTATTAGAATTGTGGAGACATGGGGATTCAATGAATGAAGGATGAAATCAATGGGAATAGGATATTATCACATACTCTTTCTATATGATGAGCACAAAAGGAGGGAATAGATCATCTTCCATATCATTCTGAAACTTAGTTTTCTCATAATTTAGAAGTGGGGAAGTAATTTTTATCTTAATAATATCATATACTCTCTTACTAAGGTATGGGTCCACATATATAAGATTAATTTGCTTTAGGAATACTTTGCAATATTTCTTCTATGGTGGGATACCTGATTGGGATGGATCGACAGACCAAAACCACAAAATTTGGGAATTTCACTAGGGTTTTTGTGGAATTTGACATGGATGGAATGCTAGTGGAGGATTTTATTCTCATAAAAAGGGATGAAAGTATCAAAATTTCAATCTAGTATAATATAAAACTCATGTTTTGTCTGTCCTGTAACTTTTTTTGGCATTTTTATTCCAAATTTAATAGGGACATGTTTTTTAATTTATAAAAGATGAAGGGTAATGAGGAATCCTTATATAGAAGAACAAAAGGGAATGGTAATGTCTTGGGATCCTATACCCCTAAGATAGAATCCTCATACCCCTCCTCATATGATACTTTATGCATGGATAACCCCAAGATGAACTCATTGGATGTTGAACCTCAATTACAGTCACATTTACCTCATAACCTAAAACTGAGGAGGTGATCCTTGACACTAGCATATTAGAAATGATTGGAATTGTTGAAGTGGAAGAAGATACCAATGTATTTTGGTCACAATGAATACATATTTATCCTCTTGATGAGTTCTTGTCGGAATAAAATATGTAGTGGGGGTGCTCCTGAAGATACCATTCCATTTAGTATAGATCAATCTAAGGCCATCAGGGATGTGTCCCTTGATCATAGGTCTGCTGGTATTACTGGCCTAAAAGTCATGGAGGTTACCCCTGCTATTGATGTGGTCTCTAGGGAGGAGATAATATTGGTGATGGATGAACATGGAGTACCCAATTCAGATATTATATCTGAGGTTAATATTCAAAGTATATGAGTTTTGGATCATAAATCTGCTGAGGATATAGATCCTCTTGATAGTATTGGAACATTTGATGCCAAGACATAGTATGACACCCCAAATTAACCCATTCCCTATAAGACCCTGTCAAAGGTGAAAATGGAGGATACTTTTTTCTATGTATCTTCATCAATAGATTCAATATGGAGGTATATAGATAAAATCCACTGCAAGGTGTAGTCTAAAAACCAGTTCACCCCCTAGAATAGATATATTTGGGATGATGAAACTGAAGTACTATAGTTTACTGAGGATAAATAGGATGATATTAGGCCCCCTAAAAATAGGTTCTATCTACTGGAGGACATAAATAATAAGAGGGAAGGTAGGAAAAAATAAAAGAAGGTCCATGAAGATATGGAATAGCAAGGAGGTCCTATCATAAGTGGCATGGATCAAATGTAATTAAGATCTAATTCTATAATTTTCAATGGTTGGGGAACTCCCCCATAGTCACATCCCTTAAACATTTTCCATGACCCACAAACCCCTTTTAATTGGGATGGAAGAACCAAAAATTTTGTTTTAAAACTAGAAATCTTTTAGACAGAACTTCATTTGGTATTATTTTGTCTCACATAATCTTCATGATATTGATATGGATCACTTGTTAATTTTAAATCATGATAGTGTGAAACTTCTCATATGTAGAAAGATTCCCCAGAGCATGTCAATATCCATCCCATTTAATAGTTCCATTCACTCCATCTCCTCTATATATTCTTCCACTACATATATAAGAAGAAGGGATTTATGGAGGGAGATGGAAACCTTATCTAACAGAATGACTTGCAAATGGATCGTTTAAAGGGTTTTCAATTCTATTTTGAGGCCTGATAAAAAAACTAGAATTACTTTTAGCAGGGTTGTTTCCTATGAATTTTCCAACTGTATTGATTCTTTTCATCTCTTTGGTGTTCCTATAGTTGGAGACTCTTTTACATATATTAGATGTACTATAAATGGAAGTATGTATTGAAAATTGGATATATTAAATGGATGATTAAGGTTCTTCCATTGGAATCCCTAGATTCAGTCTCCCTAAAATCCATTTTGATCACAATCCCATCATTTTGGAGATCACTTTACATATATATTTGTCAGTTCCTCTACCTTTTAAATTCAATAATTGATGGATTATCATTCCTAGATAATGGGAAGTAGTCTTGGAAACTTGAAAGGTGGTTTCTCTTAGTATCACCCTCCATAGACCAGCTGAAAAACTCAAGAAAACCAAAATACTTCCAAGGGAGTGGAGAAAAAATAATTTTATATAATTAACTCTGATATCAATTATATTGAAGATAATATTTACTATTGTCAAAATAAGAATCAAGGTTGTAATTCCCCTTAAATTGAATAAATATAAGAATCTTCTAAACTATATGACCTCTTGAAAGTGAAAGAATGGTTGGATAGAAATCACCTCAATTCTAAATGGTTTGAACATGGTGATAGAAACTCCAAATATTTTCACCAACTACATAAATAGAAAAGGTTTGGGAGATGATATAATATAAATATAACCAAGGGGGGTATTCTTACATCTGAAATTTATATATCTAGTTTTGTGGTATATTATTTCAAGGTATATATTCTGATGATGGGGTGTTATAGTGGTGCAGTGGGGGTGCAGTATAGGGTGTTTTTTTATGGAATCTGGAGGATGTATCCATGGTTTAAAACCATGGAAGTATAATCAGGTTTTTTTATAAAATTAAGGATATATATAGGGTTTACAACTACGGTAGTAGACCTATAGACACATTTATAAATAGTGGAAACAAATCTACATGTAAGTGTCTAACACTACTATTTTTAACTGTGACTATAGGATTTTCCCTATAGCTATGCCATTTTGATCCACAGCTAATGAAACCATGGCTATTACCTATATCCAAAGATTTAGGGTCTATATCCATAGTTATAAACCATGGATATAGGTAATTTTTATAGTAGTGTCAGCTCTAAAGTGAAGTAAATTTATGAAAACAATTTTGCTTAATAATGATGTGCTCCTCAATCAGCTCAAAAATAAATCACCTCCAAAAACCTCTTGGTTTATTTGGAAAGTTTACACTTTAAATTTCAAAATCAATGATAAATTTATTCCCTCCTTTCCCCAATTTTTATAATTGTTTTAGATTGAATTCAGATCTAGTTTTCTCTTTAGAATCATGTTTTTGAGGAAAAGAGAGGAAACTTTTGATCTTCAAAAATTAGTGAACACCTAGCCCATAGGTGTAATGATATTTTTGACCACTCGTCCATATTTCCATCATGAATTTTTTCCCCAAAATAAGTAATAAATATAACAACACTTTCAATTTAGCACAAATAGATTCTTTAGGTAATCAAATACAGCTCATCGTCTCCCTCCTCCACACTCGAGTTTAACAATAATCATGCATTTAACTTCTAGAGTAGGTTGGAAAGGGATAAATGGATTATAATGTGGCTGAATACAAAGTTATTTCATGGATACTAGGTTATTAATAAAGTTCATATGAAAAGTAAGGCCAAAATAAGAGTTGAATGTGAAAAGGGATTTCAAAGTGGTGCCTCAGTCATACTTAACACATTCCATAAACTCAAAAAACTTTGAAAAGAGAAAAAAAATTAAGTTATGGATCACAAAAAATGCCTCAAGACTCTCAATAAAAAGATAAATTTAAGAACATGTCAAAAAAATTAGAAACCTCTCGTGTTGGGAAAGATTTTCAATTTGGACAGTACTAGTGCACCTGAGTTTCACAATCAATCAAACATCATCAAATGAAAAGATCAGAAATCAAGAAAAAAATCTATTTATCAATCATTTAAATCCTCAAATAATCAAATTATGCAATGTGAAAAAAATAACAAGATGGTTTAAATTTTCCAAAGTATTTGATTCATCTCAAGAATCTTAAAAACACACCAAAAATGAAAAAGGAAAATGTGAAAAATTTAGAAAAAGATATGAAAAATAAAATAGAAGCACACACAAAATTCATAAGAACAGATGAGATCCCCCCCCCCAAATATATTCCATTTACTACCAAATTTTTAGCTCAAATCATATTAAGAAATATTTTCATAAAGAATTTTAATTGGGTAGTAAACAAAATAAAGAAAAGGAAAGACACAACCTGATTTATTTATCAGTGGAATCCTTGAGTTAATCTCCTAGATGATACCACTTTAAAACTACAAGAAAAAAATGAAAATAAATAAGAAAAAAAAAAGAAAAAAAAAGAAAGATAAATGGGATATAAAAGGGATAATTATTGTTTTATACCCCCAAATCGGTGCTAGGTTTTTACTTCCCCTAGTCAGGCAGTTACATAATTTTTTCCCAATCAGAAGGTGGGTGTTATTTCTTTGAGATGAACCACCACATGTGACTTTTTCTAGTGTCTATGAGTAGACAATGAGAACGGAGAACCCAAAATAATATGAGAAAAGTTACAACCCCCAAGAAAGAAGAAAGTATAATTTGAGGTCCATAGTGGGAGGGAAAAGAAAATAGGGGTGATCCCTGTTGACTTTTATGGTGTCCTCCATATGGTATGCAAGTTGATGTGGAGAGGTAGTCACACCACATGGTCATCCATCTCTTCTTCTTCAATCGGCACCACTTGGGTGGTCTCTTCCTTAACATCTAAGTCTTGATCCATTTGTGATGTGTCAAAAATTTCAAAGAAGGATAAGTCATAAAATAATTCAGTATGAATAAGAATAAAACATGAAAATTAATAAAGAAATCTTCCCTTTCAAGTAAGTTAGATTAGAAATTGATCTCTTATGGTAGGATCATTGGAAACTCAATATCAGTAGGTTAATATTCCTCTTCATATTAAAAAGAAATAGAGAGGTATAAAGGTGGAGATTTTTCATTATCAAGAATAATAAGATCATATTTTAGGTTATCTTCAACAAAGTAATTACAGGGTTCTTCTAAAAAATATTGATCTCCTATAAGTATATCAGCTGGAATTTTTTCTTCATATAACTCCTCAAGAAATGGTTGTGTGTGGGATGATTTGATTAATTCCTTTAGTAGATCCTTCTCACCAAAATTAGGTTCTTTAACATAAAAAATTATAGGTGAAATATCATACATCGCTCATTCTATTTCTATTTTTGTCTCTCATTTAGGTTTGGATTTCTCTTGACATGAATGTACTTATTCCATTAGTCATTCAATTTATCTCTCAAGGCCCTGTATTTCTTCTCTAAATTATTTCATCTGAGCTTTTTTAATTTCCTTTTCTTGTTTCACCTGAGAGTAATCAGTCCATACATAATAATTTGAATTGAATTACATCATGAACAAAAAATATTTTTAAAAAATAATAAAATTTATGTTTTTTTGTGTGTTTTTATGAAAAAAAAATTATTAAAAATGTGAATAAAAATGGTGAGTTAAGGCCAATTGCCTACCTGTAAATGGAGCCAATTTGATGAAACGTTTTTGTATGTGCTCTCAAAATATTTTAACAAAGTGCAACACAGGCTCTAACCTAGGTCATTCTCTTGAGGAACTATTGCAGTCAATAACCAATTACTTATAATTAACTTACTATTTTTTATAGATTTTTTTATTTTTAAATTAAAATGAATAGAAATAGATATTTTAGAATTGTAAATGTATTAATAAAATTAAATTTTTATATGTAATGCAAACATAATGAATGGATAAAAAATGATGTTATAAAGAAAGGAGATATTTTTGAGAGAGTCACCCTGAGTGAACCTTCGTTGTCTTATTATTAGTTTCAAATTTACTTAATAAGAACACTCTATCATATGTATGAATATTATCTTATACCTATTTTTTTTAATATACAATTCACTTAATGATCTCCAAGAGACCACACATCTACCTCCTCGTTTGAGGGAGAATATTGTAGAAGAGAAAGCTAAGCTTTGGGTGACCAATGGAGAAACAAAGGAAACTTTCCCACTAAGATCCCCCTCAGCATAACTCTAATAAAATATGAAACATTAAGAATGAATTTTCAAAGTCTTGGTTTCATGAATAAATTACTCCCGTTGGAACTTCCTTATGTTAGCTACTCATTATCATGAGCATAAGAGTTCACAGTGGAGAATATCGGAGTGGAAACACGGAAGATAAAAAAATGATAGAATGAGAGGAAGAAGAAGAATAGAATATAATAAGAATATAAAATACTATTAAAAAATAAAATAATCTACAAAACTATATAAAATTTCCACTTATAGTTCCAACCATTTGGAATGAATAATAAGTACATTTTTATAGGTATAAAGGGTGAAGTTTTTGGCTCCAAATTTGTCCGCCTAAATTTTTCACATGAGATGCCCATTAAATTATAGAATTTTGGAATGTTTCCTTCTTTAAAGTTGTTTTAATTATTTATATGCATGAAACCTAAAAATTTCATCTCAATTGGCCACAGAATGTAGGATTTATGGTTGCTTTAATCTGGAAAATTGATCTGTCTAGGAAGACTCTTCGCATACCTCATATCTGAATTCCAACACATTTATGGCCTTGAAAAATAAGTAATAAGTCATTTACACCTCTATAAAAGTTTTTAATACGCATTTACTCAAGGTCCATGTCAAATTTAAGCTTCTTTGTACTGAAAATATATGATATATGATCCCAACATCAAAAATATACAGATCTGTGCATAATTTTCAAGGCCTCCATTGTGAGCTGGATTTGAGCCTCCAAATAATGAATTAAGATTTGGTTATAGAAGAATGAAATGAAGCTCAATGAATATAGAATCCTAAAAAATAATAATTTCTCAATTTTTATAAGTGTATAAACTTTATGGCCGAAATACATAATAAAATAAAATATTTAAAATCCAAAATAGGTCATTTTAGCAATTAAGGTCAAAATACTAATAAAACTTATAAAATGTGATAACTGTCATAAAAATAACACTTTGGTGGGATAAAAAACATTGAAATTAAAAGTAATATTATTGAAAATATATTCTATGTTAATGTTAGAAACAAACCCATGAAATCAATGCCCCACACATCGAATGTTTTCTATTCACATATGGGATGTTGTGGCATTTCAGCTCTACACCCAATATTGCTCGTCTGTTAGAACCTGTCACACCATGAAAAAAGGGGCGGAAATCCTTATACATGGTCATCCAAAAAAATATATAGATTATAGGATTTTGGAAACTGTGTGTTCCAGCACAGGGTGTCCTCCAGCAGGAGATGAGTGAAAAAACTCCAAAATACATTTTATTTCAATTTCAATTACACAACGTCAGATTATACCATCTATGCATGATAGGAATAGAAGTGGATCCTCCTAGAAATATTTATTCAAATTTTAATAAAATTTATTCTTATTCTAGTAAGAGAAATCAGTATGGAGAAAACTCATGTCCAAGTAATTAGAAATATCCATGAACCACGATTGAGGTGTAGCCATCACTGAAAAAATATGTTCATATGTGAAGTCTTATTTGATCTCTCTATATTCTTCTTTCTTGAGGTGAGCTAACTCCAAGAAGGAGAGACGGCTGGAAATAAATTTCTCACTCCCCTTATTTTCTGGAATCTCTAAATCATCTCAGAGTATAAGTACCCAGAAAATCAATTGAGGCTTAACATCCTTCTTGTTTAGAAAGTACTTGAGTGATGAGAAATTTGTGTATATAATAACTTTCAATAGCACCAAATATGAATAAAATCCATCGAATGAAAACAAAACTTCCAAAATATTTTTTTCTATAGTTGTATAGTTAACTTTATCTTCATTAAATGTGTATATATCATAGTAAATGGGATGGAAATACAATCAAAAAGATGTCCCAAGACTACTCCCACTACATAATCATTTTCATCACACATGAGCTCAAATAGTTCATTCCAGTCCAGAACGATCATGATAGGGGCTTCCTCTAGCTTCCATTTTAACAACTAAAATGATTTTAGTCATGGTCTGAAAAACTAAAAAATGGAATCCTTAGTTAAAATATTAGTAATTGTATGAGTAATTTTTGAAAAATCCATGATGAAATGGTGGTAAAATCCCACATGTCCCAAAAATATATGGATTTCTTGAACTGATGCTGAGATGGGGAGGCTGGATATGACTTTAAATTTGGATGGATCAACCTCTATCATTTTTCTAGAAATTTAGTGGCCCAAAACACTACCATGTTGAACCATGAAGTTATATTTTCCTAATTTAAAACTAGGTTGGTTTTCTCACACCTCTCTATAATGAGCTATTGATTCCTCAAACACATGGAAAAATATTTAATGTATATATAAAAATCATCCATGAAAATTTATATATTATGCTCCACCATGTTATAAAAAATATACAACATACATCGTTGAAAAGTGGTGGGATAATTACACATCCCAAAAGACATGTGATGATAATCGAATTTTCCATACAGGAATGTGAAAGTGATTTTATCCTAATCTTTATGGGATATATAAATCTGTTTATATCCAAAATAACCTTTTAGAAAGCAATAAAATTAATTCCTTGATAATCATTCCAACATTTGATACATGAATGGAATTGGAAAGTGTCCATTCCATGTGGAAACATTTAACTTTTGATAATCAACACACACTCTCTATCCTATAATTGTTCAAGTTGAAATAAGCTCTTTATTCTCATTAGATATCACAGTAATACCACCCTTTTTGGGTACCACTTTAAAGGGACTATCCCATGGGCTATCCTAAATAGGATAGATGATTCCAGTATCTAAAAATTAAATCACCTCCTTTTTCACAACCTCCTTCATCAGAGGGTTGAGCCTTTTTTGCAGATATCTGGATGGTTTTAAACCTTATTCTAAAAGCACCTTGTGGGTACAAATGGTTGGACTGATGCCATTAAGGTCATCCACTATCCAACCAATATATTGTTTCCTTCTTTTGAGAACCTATAAAAGTTGTACCACTTGATCTTCAGTAAGGGATAAGTTAAGAATGATAGACAGTGTTTCTTTCTCTCCCAAATAGCCATATTTTAGAGATGATGGAAGAGGATTAAATTCTAGTTGAGGTTCCTTAAATACTGATGGAACCAAGGGGTCCATATTTTCTCTTTCCATAATATCTGGAAAATCCTCTCACTGGAAATATCGATTTTGTTGACCAGTAACATACTAAATCTCTTCTTGTTCATGTTCAAGTTGGAGTTCTATGATATCTAGATTATTAATCAATAGATAATATCACATGTTAGGTTTTTTATAGTCTATATAATTATATAATGTAGATAAAATGTATCAGTCCTCATGCTCCACAAGCGATGCATGCTTGACAGCCTTGAGTATATTATAAGATACCTTTTCATCCCCTTCTCAGAAGATTAATTTTAATTAATGAATGTAAATCAGAACCTTTCCAGTAGCTAATAAGGGTCTTCCTAAAATTAGTGTCACCTCAGCATCCTCTTCCATCTCTAGTATAATGAAATCATCCAGAATAATTAACTTTACAAACTTCACTAACCCATATTCTAAAATCCCCTTGGGATATTTTATGGATCGATAAGCTAGTTTTAATGCCATGTGGATAGGATTTAATTAATTAAACCCCATATTATTGAATACTCCAAAAGTTATTAGGTTGACACAAAGTTTCAAGTCAAAAAGTTCCTTACGAAACTCAAAATAGATGATTGTACTTGGGGTATAAAATTTTCTTGGATCTTGAATCTTGGGTGTAATTGATTGTTAGACCGCTATAGATCACTCCTTGTTAATAAGAATGGTGGCTAAATCCTCCATCTTTCTTTTGTTTTAGAGAATTTATTTCATGACTTTTGTGTAATAATACATTTGAGTTAATGCCTCAATGAAGGGTATGTTTATGTGGAGTTTTTGAAACACCTCCATGAATTTCACAAACTGTTGATCCAACTTCCTTTGTTTAATTCTATCTGGGAAGGGAAAGGATGGTATATAGGGTTTAATCTCCTCCTTTACACTATAATATATAATTTCTTTCCCTTTTTATGAGTCCTTCAATGATAGAGATATCCCTAATTCATCTTCTTTTCCCATAGATTGGGTTGGTTTGTCATGTTTCTCAACTTCCACCACATTCTTATTTTTTGGCACTAGTTGAGACTATTCATTCTCACTCCTTAGAGTTACTAATTAGCTTCCTCTTGAGGGTTATTTTCAATATTACCCAATAGCGTGCTAAGTTTCCTCATGGAGAAGTGATTTTCCAAAAACCCAATCTATTTTTCTAGGATTCGAATGGTCACCTCTTTATTTTGAAACCTCGTTTCTACAGTTGTGGTGAACTTAGACATCATCTCCTCTAATTTTGAAGGTTGTTCCTATTGTGGTTTTTTTAATTAATTTTTGTTTATATTTTTGATGAGGAGGTTATCCTGGGTGAGTTTTTTAATACCCTTATTATTAATACAAACCTTGATGATATATATTTCCTTTTTGTCACCTTGGGTAAGGATTCTAATATTGTAGTTAGCCATACTCGGGTAGCTTTTGAGGTCTTGGATGAGGGTTTTCTTACTATTTCCCCTAACCTGAATTTGTATTGTCTTTCCACGTAGAGTTATGATATTGAGTAAATATGTTTGGCCCACAAATTTGAATGATGTATCTCACTTCACTTCTATAGGGGCCAACATTCATCCTTGGACATTAACCCATTATGTGGTTATCTCCACACCCACAACAAGTCAAATGGTTAACTACTTGTACTTAAGTGCTTGCATTAAAATTTAGCACATCAATATTCTTCAACATTGCATCTAATTGGGAAGCTATAATTATGGTGGAATCAACATTATTTGTGCCTCTTTTCTAAGTTCCTTGCTCAAAATTCCAGTGGAAGATGTTCACTAACATATCCTCCAAGAGATAAAACAATTCTTTAGGTGATTTCCACATGATTGTTCCTCCAGAATCCATATCCACTAAAGACTTGGTATTTTTTGCGAGATCCCCATAAAATTTATGAACTTTCATATACAATGGAAGTACATGGTGAGTTAATTTTCATAGTATTTCCTTGAAAGGTTTCCATGATTCATACAAGGACTCAGACTCATGTAGCTATAAGTTGTAGATTTCATTCCTCAATGTCACCGTTTTGGAATGGGGAAAGTATTTTTCTAGAAAATATTGATCTAAAGATTCCTATGTGAGGATGGAATGCTAGGTCATCCCCTTGATCCAGTAATTTTATTTACCCCTCAATGCAAATGGAAAATGAAATATCCTGATAGCATCCTATACCACTCCAAGATAATGAAACATGTCACAAATTTTCAAAAAGTTTGATAAATGGGCATTGAAATATTCACTTAGAAAACCCCCAAAATGGATTATATTTTTTATGAGTTGCATTATGGAAGGATTTATTTCAAGATGTTGTTCTTTCACTAGTGGTTTAACAGTTCCTATATCAGCTCCATGAATTGAAGGTAATCTATACTCCATAAGAGTACGGTGTGGTGGCAGCTATTCATGAGGAGGTTATGGCATATATTGTTGATCCTATGGAAAATAAGATCATGGATTATGAGGCAGGTATGGTTGCTGCTCTTGTGGAAGATATTATTGTGACTATTATTGCCCATAGCCCAGAACAAATTGAGCCAGTGGTCATTGATGATTCTGTGGAACATACTCTATAAAATGAGTCAGTGGATATTGAATTTGTTAACCATCAGTTATAAGTTGTTGTTTCTTATTCCCTCCAAGCACAAACTATTGTCCAATTCCATGGAAAATAGTTGGTTCTTCCTCTTATACATTTTCCAATGGAGCATTCTATATGTGCTATCCCATAAGTGCTCAATGTCTCCTTGATATTTTTCATTCAATTTTACGGTTAAACTAAAGTACTTCTTCTGACTCGAAACTCCTGAAATGAGTGATGTGGTTACTCATGCACCTATGATTCTACACAACACCAAACAATACACCAATCATAAAAGAGAAAAATAAAAATAACCAAAAATGAAATGGGGTTAATAGCAGAATTTTTAGTAATTTGTGATTTTTGTTTCCAAATTAATTAACATGAACTCAACTAACATGACACCATTTAAAACTCCCCTTAAATAGTGTCATAATTTGGTGTCATTCTAAATAAAGAGTTACTTTCTACAGCCCAAATTGAAAATTTCCCAACTTCACGATGAGTATAGTGTAAGTATAGGGTCAATCCATAGGGATACTTAAGGTGTTTTTTAACTTGAGGTCATGTTTGATTAATTGAATATTTACTAAATTTAGAATCATTGTTTAATGTTTGTGAACAATCATTCAAGAACCTGGTCATTTCAACTCCAAAACTCTTTATAGTATTTCATTACTAAAAGTAATATGCACAAAATCTGTTTTTATCACGCGATAAGGGGGACATGTTGGAGCTATGAATTTTTATTAAGATCTTTAGAAATTAGTTTTCTTATTATGTTGTGTTGTTTATAATAAATCCCATATCTGGGATTCAATTTTTTTGAAACTTCCTTATTCTAATAAGTTTCATTTATGTTTACAAAAATCGACTTCTTGTTCCGACAATTGATTCTTAAAAACTTTTATGAAAATACACCCTTTAGAGATGATGAGTGCACCCAATGGTCATGGAATTATTCATCATAATTCCCCTAGAGATCCATGGAGACACTACTCTTGATCTGATACAAAGTGACTAGTGAGTAAAAAGGATAAATCTTAATGGAATTATGAGAAATAAGAGAGACATAATAGAAACAACAAGGTTAAATCAATTACCTATGGTTCTTCATTATCTATATCCCTAACGCAATGGAGATATTATCTACTCATGGAGAAAATAACAAATAAAAATATTATTTTTCCTCTAGTATTCATTACAGAAAATAAAGAAAGAATAAAACACAATCCACCGTAAGATAATTATCTAAAAATGTCATAGCATGAGTTTCAAGATATCCTCATACTAGGATGATTCCCTACCGGGTGATTTCCCCCTTATGAAATGGTTATAAGATCATTAAATAGTCATCCACTAATGTTAAGAAGTGGTTAGGGGTTATAATCCCAAGTGAAAGGGTAGTTAAGTAGGTATATGGGAAGGTAGGTGGATGTCTGTTGAACGATGAATTGTTAAGGTACACGATTAGTTTAACTATGCACCAACTGTGCTCTTCATTATGTTCTTATGAACTCAAGTCACACAATCCTCTAGCAGGGTTGCACAGTTTATTTAACCATTTTCAGACCATGCGTACAGTTCTATATCATCTAGTTCCAGCTTGTACATATTGAGGGTTGGTCCACACAGTCAATTTAACCATGTGGAAAGTGTGTGATTCCCCATTGTATCCTCAAAATCACGCCCTGAATGGTTTGATGGAGGACCCGCATGGTTTTTTTAATAGTGAATGTGGCATGAAGTCATGCCTTTTTTCATGCATCATGCATTTTGTAGTTTCTTGGGATGGGGTGCATAGTTTGGTTAACTTAGGAGAAACTGAACACCAAGGAAAAAGGGTCCAAACACATCCAATTCCCCTCCAAAATGCCAATTCTCACCAGATCCTATAAACTCTTTGTTGGATGACTAATTCCCACCTATCAAGACATATTAATTCTATAAAAACATTAAAATTGAGCTCAAAAACCATTTTTGATGTTAATTTACATATGGAAATAACACATGCACACACATGCATCAATCATCGAATATTTATTCCCTAACAACATAAATATTGATCTTAGACGACATCATTCAATGGTAATTCAGAAGAAGTCACATCATAATCTCCACTAATAGGTGATAAAATATTTGAGAAATTAAAATATTTAGACATTGATTTTGGTAATCCTTCTTTGAAAAACCTTATAAAAAATAGTTGGATAAAGAGAACATTTTTTTAATTACTATACTGGAAATGTTTGTATGTTAAAAAATTTCTTGATCTCATGCATGTAAGAAAAAATGTATATGATAATGTCATTGGTACATTACTAAATGCACCCAAAAAAATAAATAAAGTCATTAAGGCTAGGTAGGACATGATTGACATGGAGATATGGGAATAGTTGGAACTAGTGAAGGGTGAAAGATTGACTTTTCTTCCCCCAGGTGCTTACACTCTTTCTAGGAAATAGAGATATATGTTATGAAACTTATTGAATGATATAAAGGTTCTAAAGGGGTATTCATAAAATATCAAAAATATTGTTTTTGTGACTGATTTAAAGTTAAAGGGCCTAAAATCACATGACTGTCATTTTTTGATGTAAGATATAGTTCGTGTAGTTTTACATTGCATTTTTCCTAAGAATACCTATCATACATTAACTAAGATCTATTTATTTTTCAAATCTATATGTAATAAATTTATAGACTAGGAAAAAATTATAACTATGTAAAAGGAAATTTTTGTCATATTATGTGAATCAGAGATGTTCTTCCCACTTTCATTATTTGATATGATGGATCACTTGATTTTTCACTTGGTTAGAGAGATATAACTATGTGGTCCTTTAAATTATAGATGGATATACCACACTGAATAGTATATAAATATTTTGAAAGGGTATATCAAAAATCAAATTTGATTATAAGGTTGTATTATGAAGTTATATTATTGAGGAAGCCATTAAATTCTGTGTTGACTACTTTTCCAATGTGGAAATAATTTTTCTACCAAAATCTCATCACACCAGGTAGATTATGGGTGAAGTAATTTATATAATAGATGTTGTCACAATTCCTATTACAAATCTGGAGAAGGAACACCTTTATATTTTATATAATATTTGAAAGATGTTTCCATATGTTGAAACCCATAAAGTAAGTATTAGGTATTTGAATTCATCAAGGGATGAAACTTGGATATCAAATACACATAATCGATAGCTTATAGAATGGTTTCAAGACCATATTTTTAAGAAGTCAACTGAAAATCCAAATTCAATTTTAGAAATAATTCTATGGAAATCCAGAGGACCAAGTGTACATTTATTATCTTATAATGGTTATGAAATTCATGGTTATACATTCTATATAAAATAACATGATGAATGCACTACTATGAAAAATGGTGGAGTTATACTTGTAGTCCAAAAGATGAATATATCTAGTACTAAGGACCAAAATCCAATTTATGTGAATATGTCATACTTTTGAATCATTGAACAAATATGGGAGCTGGATTATACAATATTCCAAGTGTCAAGTTTTTAATTTAAGTGGGTTTATAATAAGAGTGCAGTTAAAATTGATGAATTGGAATTCATAAAAGTGGATTTCATTAAGGAGGGGTGAAAAGACAAAGTTTTTATAATGGAATTTCAGGCAGTACAGCTATTTTATGTTTCAGATCCTACAAATAGAAAGTTTCTAATTATTCTGTTATCGACCAAAACCACTAAAGGTTCATATGTCAATTCAACTAAGGATAAACCTTTTATTAGGTCATCATAATCATTTCACGGTGGTCCTAATGTAGACGGGGTATTTTATGTCACAGGAGACCATGATGAGGGTATTTGGATACTCAATAGAGGGGTAAAATCCCTTTAAACTTTAAATAAAAAAATTGATTTCAATAATCAAGTTATATTTTTTTGTAATATACATTGTGTTTCCTCATATTATTATTCATTCACTACTTTATTTGTATAATCTAAATTAAATGTTAAATCACTTATATAGATAATGAATTCTACATATGTTGATGAACCCAATCCTGAGGGAAAATAGGTTTATCAACATATTGATGCTCCCAATGCAAAGGAACATCAAGTTTCTCCACATTTCAATGCTACCAATCCTGAGGAAAAACATATTAAAGATGTTGAAATCAGGAAAATAGTAGAAGGTGAATAACCTATGTCCCAAAAAATAGGAGCATCATAGCATAATGGTGTTAGAAAAAAATATTATGGTGAGAAGCAGAAGCATCAAATTCGATGTTGGATGGAATCCATGAAAACATCCTATTAACCCCATCAAGTAAATTTTCATTAGTTTCATTAGACTCACCACTCAAATTCATATGTCAATTAATGTAGATACATGGAATAATATTGTGTCCTTGGCTAAGTCACTAATTTTAGAAGAGATTAGTGCAAAATTTTGATATAGTTTCTTTATTTTAATAAAAAGCAAAATAATAAAAGGTTTATTTACTCGTCATTATCCCTTTTATAGTGCATTTATACTAGATTAATGTCGAATGAAATTTGTATTAATGGTTGTTGTAAATGCTCATAGAGGCTTTCATACAATTATTACAAAGCATCATCTCATGGATAGTGAAGGGAAAGTAAACCCACACCCACCAAAAATGTATGAATGCATGACAAACCAAGAAACATGGAATGCATTTATTGGTCATCATGAGGAGGTATCTTTTCATATACATTTTTATTGGTAATGCATTACTTGAAAATATATGTATTAATCACTTTGATTAATAATTTCTAATTTATGAAATATAAACTTAGTGTTGAAAATAATAAGCATGTAGTAAAAAAAACATACCCCTACCATAAAGCAAGGATGGGGTACTCTTTAATTAAAAATGGTATACATTTTAAATATATATTAATACTTTTATGTGGAAAAAAACAACATGATTATGTTCCTTTTTTTATATACAGATTGATGAATCAAAAATCCAAAGCCAGTTCCATCCCATGTCATGTACTATGGAAGGAATCTTGTGTAAATAAAGATGGTATACTAATAGATGAAAACACACAAAAATTATAGGAAACATGTATAAGTATGACATAATAAAAAAATTATGATTTAAATCAGTATTATAGAATAATTATTAATTAATTTACTATATTTTTAGCTAGTTTAGACATAATAATCATCATCAGTTGTACCCAATGAATGACTACTTTTAGTGGCCTTGAAGTGGTCAGAACAATATGGTCGCATCAAAGGTGTTGGTTTTGGAGTGTCACCCCAAAAATGTTTTTAGAAAATAAATGCATAAGAGGATAAATATAAGAAAATGGAAAAACTGAGTTATTGGATAATGTTATGGGAAGGAATCAAAGAGAAGAAACAACACAACAACAAACACTGCATGAATATATCCCCCCAATTTTGAGGAAATGCATTCCCCTAAAAGGTCCACCTTACTAGAGGTAATAAATTTTTTTCATAACTATTTATTTGAAATGTGAATCAAGAAGACACTGATACCTTTTCTATACTGATAACATTCAAGGTGAAAAAGGTTTTGATTTATATCTATCATCACCCACCCATCACCATATTATGTGGGGTAAGATTTACAATATCCAAGGGGATATTATAGATAATAAACAAATTCAAAAAGTTCATGTAAGAGTGTGGATTCATGTATCTCACGAGATGAGCACGGAGCTATGTGTTCCCCTTGATGATTTGGATGTTCACACTATCAAAATTGCTATTGTAACTTTTGTAGCATAGTTATTTGATCTTGTAAAAGTATTTATAAATAAGGAGGTATTCTTTTATAATTTGTTTTTTAGGAAAAACCTTTCACAATTAATGAAAAAATAGCTAAACTGGTGAATTTTATTAGAGATGGAGAAAGGGAAGGGAAAACAAGAGGTTAAATCAAAACAATCTAAAAGATCAACCAATTGATTGAAAATACCTTTAGAAAGTACCTTTTATCCATCAGTTCAACTTCTTCATTTACTAATATTTCAAGTTTGGGTGGATACAACATTCAAAAATGGTGATATAGACATAATTAATTTTTAAGAACAAATGTATAGAGAGGCCATTGTAGACTTTCTTGGTCTTGAGAATGTAGATGAAATCTTCAAGCATTAATATTTAGGATTCTTAGTTGTAAATGTATACATGTGGTGTATTTTCATAACATTTTTTCCCAATATCTGATCTACTATGTTAATTACAGTTAAATACTATTCGTATTTTTTCAAAAATATATATCACTACTATTTAAAGGGAAAACCTTATGAATAAAATGTTGGAGTTTTTGTTCTAGAACCAACTTTGTATACTTTAGATTACATGTATATTTGAAGTTTTTAATATTAATAAAATATATTATTATATATTATTCATTTTTATGCATGAATTTTATGTTCTAATGTGAGAGGGTATCTATCACATTGATAAGGCCGTATTAGCTATCTACTATTTAGAGAACCTTGAAATGTTATGATGATATTCTTAAATACAATTTTGTGGTCGGAATGAATTATATAATGGGGAACATAGTGCGCTAACTATCAGGTGAAAATACTCATAAGTTAGTGAGACTTCTTCTCATGAAGTTCTCACTTAGTAATCACCAAGATGGGATATTATGATAACATACCTACCAGTAAAAATTATTCATGTTTATGTTTCATTGGATATTCCTATCTACGAGCATGTGTAATGGTCCTTAGACTTTAAGATTATTATTAATTCATGTCATGACTCATGCACTTATATGTATTGTTGTAAACCATGATGAAAGAAGTTTATGGTGAAGTTGGGTACATTGGTTGTGTCACAAGTGGTGTGTTATTGATTAATAAGTCAAGTAAGGATTTATACCTTCTATCTTTATATAAGATTATATATTGTCCCCTTGATTGGAATAGAATCAATGCATTAAATTCCATGGATATGGTGTAACTAAATGTTTATTTCTGATAGTCAAAGAAATATGTATCAAGAATATAGGTTGATGACATAGATGTGAAACCTTCTTGATGATATATTATGAAAAATGGATTATGTTACACAGTAATCATTCACATGTGGTTGTTGAGATTGTGACATTAAGTTATTTATCTTAGATGTCTTGACTCGTTTCTAGACAGTAATCTTAGACTTTAGGAACAATTTACTAATTCCAACAAGAAAGAATCCTAGAGGGTCACACACATTGTATTTTCATTGATTTTGATTAAATTCTATTTGAATTTAATTAATGAAATAAATATTATTCTCCAGACCAAGGAATAATTTTATTCATGCTTTATTGATTGAAAATATTTATTTAATGTTAAATAAATATTTATTTGATGGTTTGTGGATAAATTTTTTATTTATTTATTAAATATTTATTCTGGGATTCAATAAATGCGGAGGAGTTAGAGAAAACCAAGATCGTGTTTGGTGATGAATATTAATTTAAAAATCGATAAAATAATATTTATCATTGTGCGAGTTAGCACACACCATAAAATAATATTATTATTATTATTATATGGAATGAGATTTTTTAAGTATTATTATATTATTTAAGGTCTAATACGCAATTAAATAATATTTTAACATAAACCTTAACTCTATAAATAGATGGTTATGTATATTTTGTAGGGTTAATCAATAAATAAAGAATTAATAATTGTTGTGCACAATGGATTTCTATATCAAATTCTTCCTTATCTCATCTTCTCAATATCGAGAATCACTCCTTTGAGCCTAAAGGATATTAAATTGGTCAAGATGAACAATAGAAAAAACAATTGATCCTCTATGATAGCACCCAGAAATCAATCAGTCTGATTCAGAGATCAAACGTGCACATGTGGATCGCCACTAGAGGCATTTTACACTTGGATCCTACTAGCTCAGTTAAGGTAATCCGAATAGTATTTCTGGGATGATCAACATCTATATTAGGGAAATTTCTTAATATAAGGTAACCTTTCTTTAGATATAATATAAATTTAGTGTTTAAATATCATCTGTGGGTTTGGGGTTCATTTATATTCATATTTGGTGGAAAAAAATTGGTCATGAAATTTACGTCTTCGAAAAATTTGAAAATGATCCACCGAATCAGAAAAAAAAACTTTATGTTTATTCGTCCACCAAGGCACTTCCATTGCACCTAGAACCTTCAAGCAGTATCAAATCCAGGTTACATTTCAAATTTATAATTATTTATTTGGTTTTTGATCTATTATGCACAATAGTGGTTAGATATTTCATTTCAACAATATTCATACTTTAATCTGATTTTTTTAATTAGCATGATTTTGACATATTAATTGTCATCATTCAAGTTTTCATCTTCGTAAAGAACTAAGAAGATATAAATAATGAATGGAGATGACATTGGGAAGTTCCAAGGATTTTGGCCGATAATACTAGGTTACATGACGTTTAGCTGGAGTACGCATTCTATACCCATGTTCACTGCACCTAGACGTGCCACAGGATACACAACATACCAAGTAGTAACTACAAATGGTGTATTTATTTCACACCACGTGTAGATCAGGAAAACCTAGCACGTGCCTTTTCAGAGTACACAATGGGTGGTTGGCGTATATGTCTTTTATTCTTCATCGTTTAGCTGTGAAATTCGTGTAAACTGTGTGGTCAAATACACAGTTTTACCTTACGTGAGACTAGAATCCTAGAGAATTAATGAAATACATGATGTGTTTCTAGAACACATAATGTGTAGCTCATTGTTTCCCATGTCTAAAATAAACACATAGAATTTTAGAAAGTTATGCAGACACATGACTAGCGGAACACGCGACATGTAGCTAGAGTACACATTGTGTGGTCCTGCATTCAAAGAATGTACTGAGTCCTTCAGTGGGTTTCAAGTACACACAAAAAGCATAATAAATATTTGGTAGCTGGCTAGTACATGTCATGTAGTCCAAACAAGGTACACGCCCAAGCCCTGGGTTTTTATCTCAAGTACACGACAATCAAGATACATGGCATGTAGCTCGTAAGCACACACTCTTAAGTCTCCCAATAAAGTATAGAATTAAAATTACATTAAATAATTAATTACAACAATAAAACATTATTACATTGATTGGAACAAGATGTGTCAATTTAATAAATATTTTAAATAATTAAAAATGCTTAATTTATTTATTGTAATTATCTATAATTATTGATCATGCTGTTTATTTTCCATGAATTCATTTATGATGGATATCTCCAAGAGAATCTAGATGGTCATTAAGATAAAATATAATTTATTTATTTATTAATTAATTAATTAATTAATTAATTAAAGTTTTTTATCTTAATAATAAATAATGAATAGAAATGAATGTTAACCAGTGTAATTTTTCATATTCATTGCATGAATAACCGTTCATGAGCTTAACGAATACCTGTGTATATGTTTCTTTTATTTAATTTAATTTATTGCATGGGTTTTCAATTATTAATTAATAAATTAAATATAATGGTCTATGATTCATCCCTCTCTCTTTTATTATATAGGACCTGCATGTCCAAGGTGGTTTATGTAATTACCCTTATCCATCCCTTTGGTTCCCTTCACCTGTGTGTGAGTTATAAATACATGTAATAAAAGGATTATCTCAAGGTGTGTTGAGGTTGTTGAAGAAGGAACCAATATGATTCTAACCTAAGTGATACATAGGTGAAAAGGTGAAATGCTTCAACTGATTCCAAGACTGGCATAATTATTTTTTCTTTAAGTCATAAGTTGATTTATTGCCTTCTCAATAAATAAACCATTAGATAAGATTCTGACTGGGTTATTTATTTCCTTATTTATTTCTACCTTATGAATTATTTATTTATGGATGCAAGACTGTGATCACGTGAATAAATTAACTAATATTCAAAGGTTCAATTTAAATAAAAGGATTATGTGTAAATGTTTTATTGAACATGGTTAATTCCTTAAGTAAAATTCACTTAATATTAACAAGACATGTAAAGGATAAAATAATAAATATTTATGCATAATAAAACAAAATACATCAAGTTATTATTAATTCGTTAAACCTTATCTCATCTGAATTAAGATAAACTCATAGTTAAGGTGTCAGTTCGGCCTATGTAGGGGGAACTTTTAATTATTGGGAAGTATTAACTAAGATAGTGGGTCAACTTAACCAAATATTTATTGGGTTTAAAGGCCTATGTATGTCCAATACAAATTTGGAGGCAAGTGTTGAGGGAATTCTTGTTAGTATTTTAGGATTGGGGAATCTACTCAATAGATAAAGGAGCTACAAGACCATAGTTGGAAAGACCACCTACATAAATACTTTCTTGTAATTTTCATGGCCTATGTATGAATTATAATAATGGAAGTATATATCCTTTCCACGAGAATATATTGAGTTATGGAAAATTACAAGTATAGTGGTGAGTGTCATTAAGACTTGAAAAAATAGTAGGAGACTTAATATTATTAATTTCATTATGTATCATATAAATTTTAATCAAGTGAAGTACTAATAATCAGCAATTTTATAATTTTATAATAATGGAAATTTTTTCATCCACATTATTCTTGTGAATAGTTGTAGATGCTGAAATCCACCGAAGGACTCAGACTGACATTTTGGGAAAACCAAATGTATATTTCGACCGAGAAAACTAGTCTGGGGACAGACGAAAGGCTACATGGAAAATCCAAGGAGTGCGTGTAAAGCTTCCCCAATGGCGCGCAAATTTCCGTGCCCAAGAGATTTTTTTTTTGCATGCCACATGGAAAGTTATGCATGGCCGATGGAGGGGTTGGGTTTTCTACACAGACCTAATTAAGCATGACCCTGCAGCCCCTAATCACCTATAAATATAAGGGCACCCCCCTCACCTCTGGCGGCTGAAGAATTCAAACTGTCTCCCTGACGCGCAAAACACTCTTCCACACGCAATAGATGGATCTCAGGTACCAATTTTTCCGCGAAAGGTCTCTTGGGGGTCCACCTTCATGCAAAACCCTTAGGTCTTGACCCTCATCCAGGTCCTTTATTGTTTGGATAGTTGTTCACAAGTCCGTTTACTTGCATGCAAACCTCCGTTGCTTGCATGCAAAACCTCCTCTAATTGCGCGCACACCACCTTTATCCAGCAACCCATCTTTTTATGCACACCAACTCTCATTTTCATGCCTATTTCATGAAAACCCCCTCTTTTGTGTGCAATCCTCACTCCTTGTGCGCTCTATGTGTCATCCTTACCCTAAGGCTCCATGTCCAAAGCCCTATTATATGCAACACCTCTGTCGTACACACACTTCTCCCGTACGGCCCTCCAGATTCGTACGAAGTGATTTCAAGGTCCCTGGGATGGTTCTCCACATTGCGTTGCTTATCCTTATGCTTCTTCACATAGGCGCGCTAATTTTTATTGCTTCTTCGCATAGCCACGCTAACATGGACCCCTCAGTGGATCACTCCACAACACCCCCTCACTACGGCATTGTTGGTGCCTTCCCTTCACCAGGGGTTAAAGCGTGCCAGTTATGTAAGTCCTAAGGGTGCGGAGTGAACTCTTCTTATATGATCTATAGGACGCTAAACTTCCAAGCTCCATCATCCTTGGCACATGATGTTAAATTGTGGTCTCTCCCCGTTCAACACACGCGGGGTGCCCCATCTTGGACATTCTCTATTCCCGCTTGTCTCTAGGGGAGTGATATCTTCCTCACATGGAATTAGATCCTATCTAATAGAGTGGATCCTATCCTTGGGGAAGGTAAAACATCTTTTTGTAAGCCCATAGCCTTTCTTGCATAAGGAAGCACCCCCACTCCTCCTTTATTCTTCAGTTCCAAAGACTATAGGTGAGAGGGGAACATGGAACTTCGTTACCCCATCCCTCTCCCTCTAGGATTTTTCACCACCAGGCCTCTACCCTGTAGTAAGTCCCAATATCCATATCCCTGGGATGATAACCATGCGTAATCCCCTGTTTTCTCTTTTGTCCACTAACCATGTGTAAGCCCCAATCCACTTACTATAGACACACCTTTTGCGACATGATCGTCAGGTCTTTGATGCCTCTTGTTTCTCACACCGAGCATGACTCACGTGGGCTTAGAGTAAGCATTGACTATAGAATCCTTCTTGGTATTCCTTAGAATGTAATCCCCAAACCATTAAAAATTACGTGGAATTTTATCTTTGTCTCCTAGGAAAGATATGTAGGAATTCTCCCAGAGGTTCAATCCTAACACTTACTTATCTTGACCCCTTCATGTCAGTTCACCTTCATCCCGCATGAAGTTAAACTGTATCCACCATTATGAACTAAATGGACTTTGATCCTTATATCCTTGACAAGGTATGTAGGAAGCCTCCCTGAGGTTCAAGACCAACACCTCTATTGGTTCTGACCCCTTCACATTGATTCACCTTCATCCCGCATGACGTTAAACTATATCCTCCCTTCCGAACTACATGGACTTTGATCCTTGTCTCCTAGAAAAGGTGCATAGAAATTCTCCCTGAGGTTCAATCCCAACACTTACTTGTCCCAACCCATTCATGTAGGTTCACCTTCATCCCACATGACATTAAACTGTACGCCCCTTTTCATCCTGCAAGATGTTAAACTATACTCATTCAAACTACGTGGTCTTTGATCCTTGTCTCCCAGACAAGGTACGTAGGAAGCCTCCCTGAGGTCCAACCCCAATTGACGGTAATCCATTGTGTTCCTCAATCGATGGTAATTTTTTGTGTTCCCCAATCAACAGTAAGCTATTGTGTTCCCCAATCGACGGTAATCTGTTGTGATCCCCAACCAGATTTAAGTCGTTGTAGACCCCATCCAGTGGTAAGTCGTTGTAGTCCACAATCGATGGTAAGTCATTATAGTCCCCTTCATTGGGACCCACATATCTAGTCTTCCCCTGGGCATCAGAAAAAATAGAGATTCTAACCATATGTAAGACCTAGTATACTTTTGGGTTTTTGTCCTATGTGTACACCCTGATTCTATACCCCCCCATTCTGAACTACATAGATTTTGGTTCTCTACCTCGGGGATATGTGGGGAGGCTCCCTAAGGTTAAATCCCATCAACCATGTCTCATCCTGGTCTCTCCCTTAAGACCATGTGTTTTGGGGAGGTTATTTCCTAACCTGGCTGTTTTACTTCCTCCAGGTCCTATCCATACATCCATTCTCATGAGCTGCCTCCTCAGGTGTCCCATCACCCCACCGAACTATGCGGACTTTGATTCCCTTCCATGGGGATACATAGGAAGTATCTTCGAGGCTCAATCCCAACATCATCATTGCCCTCGCATCATATCCATCTCAATCTCCATCCACTCTCAACAATCCATATCCATCATGTTTCTTACCCAGGCCACCACATCCCGGTGAGATCATGTCACCCACTTTCTCACTGCTCCTCACAATAATCGGGTAATTAACCACGTGTTAGCTAAACATGTTTTCATGACACATCAAATTGATAGTGATTTAAAGAAAATTTTGTAGTCTAGGGAAAACCCTAGGTCATCTTTTAAGGAGATTTGGTGGTTTTATAGTGTGATTTTTTAATAAGAATAACAAAAGAGGGTGTGGTTTGAAATAAATTTTAACAAAATGACTTGATTTAAAGAGTTTAATAGTTGATAAATAAAAGTGGTGTTTTAGAATTATGAGATAAGGAGATCACTTCATGTTCACTGCACATATTTTATAGTTCATTGTTCTAAAATTTTCACATGGTTTTGTTTAATTCTTTGTTTGAGGGTTGTCAAGATCTTGATTTCCCTATTGCCTCTCAAAACGTTGCACAAAGTACCAACTCTTTACACAACAATCGTGTTGTCAAGGTTTGGACTTAAAGAACATATTAATGGCTACCAAAGCATACTAATATCTTTTTTATATTTGAGAGAAATAGGATCCTTGTGTTTCCCAATCAGAACAACCCAAGTTTCCCACTTGAAATTTCAACCCAATCAGTGTTTAAATGAAAAATAGTTCACTTAATTAAACACAAGAAATGAATTCATAGGAGAAAAATGTTTAGCTAAAACATAAGTGAAATAATACACACACAAATTATACAAAACCATTAGAGTATCAAGTGCTGGAACTCCCTCCCAAGTATGTGTATCTCCCTCGAAATGATCGCCCACCGTTTAGCTCACCATCGAGAGGAGGAGAAGGCTCATGTAAAACTCCTTCTTCATTGTTGATACCCCTATGATGATAGGGGACTCAAAAACTTCTTGGATGAGGAGAGGAATCCTTTGGGTCTCCAAAATACCATAGATTTTCCTCCTGATCAGACTTACAAATGGGGATCCCAAGGTTCCATTTTATAGGAAAATGGTAAGGTGGTTTTGAGCACACATATTTCTTAAAACCACTTGTCACATGGGTTTTGACCTCCAGACAGCCTTATATCGCTTTGGAGAAATTAAAAAGTTGTATCCTCACCTCTTGAATGTATCCAATGAAATTTTGGCCCAATTTGGACAACTAGATTCCGAGATATGGATAGATCACAGTACACCACTTTTGACTTCGTGTAGATTTGGTGTGTTGGACAGATTAGGTTAGTTGGGACACCAGATGGCCAAATGTGTCTTAGGTTCATTCAGATGAAATGTAGCCCAATGGACCAGCCCACAAAATTTCATCCCATTTTTACTCATGGTTTAAGAGTAGTGCGCAGATGAGTCCACTATTGTGCATGGATCTTGTGCAGTTTGGCCCATTTTTCTTGGACATCATCATGGGTCCTCCAAATCACCTCCTCCTACAATGGAATCATCAAAACAAGTAACATTACCATTTTTAACAGTGATAAACACAAAATAAATTATTAAAACATGGAATTATATTTGTTATTATTTTTATAATTTTCAATATAAAACAATTTTAGCACAATGGTGTAAGGGTGAAAATGAAACAGTGAATCATGGTGCGATCATTAGCCCCAGCATCAACGATCCTTCCTGGAGTCACACCTATCTGATCCACTCCTATAAGTGTTTTGATCATTATGATCAATATCTTCTAGACATTAAACTCACGGCATACCCAGTGTTAAACATGGGAAACTGAGGAAAACCTCAAATACATGCCTATGGAATTAAATTCCCCTCATTTGATGTGGGATGCCTTGAGCTTCTGCACCCTAGAGAAGCCCTATCATAAGGGGAAGAAACCCAAAAGCATCAGTGTTCCAGCATCCTGACATTCCAGCGATGTCCAATGTGACTACTCCCCCAACCAAAGGTTACTGTCCTGACTGGAACCCTTGGAATTTCTTGACAGAAGTAGCGTAATTAACCGATGTCCATGAAGACATGGCACTGGGAAGAGTTTCACAAAAAACATCTTAATTCTATAAGGGAGACCCAGACTAGGAAAAGAGTTCCAAGGATGAATCCACGAAAGGAGGAACTGACATCCCATTATCCTGTTTTGATCTAGGAGAAAACTTCCCTGAATAAGTGACGAATGTCGCCCGACTTTGGAAAGCGGGAATGCAGGGAAACAGTTGCGCGTCCTCAGCAAACAGATGCATGCCCAGGAGAAAGCATCAGAAACAGAAATTGTGAACTCAATGTGAAATTCTTCTCCTCAATGTAGAGATTATTAGCACTCAAGACATCAATGGATTAGAGTTCCACCAGATCCATGTATCTGGCACCAAGTACCACCAAGAAAATAGTGGACCTAGTGTGAAACTTAGCAGAAATTGGGGCAGTTGAACGTTACATATCCTGGTCTGTGACATTGTCAGCGTGGATCCTTCTTACCAACCATGGAATATGGAATGGAATTGGGGAACTAGACTTCACTTTCCTTCTTTCAGCACTAATGGTTAAATATCCCTGCTTTTCAAGACCCAAGCTATCATGATAGGAAACCAATCACCGCCCACCCACAGACACAGGGGTAGGGGCAATACCAACATGGTAATCTTGCACGGCCTCATATCCCCCATGGTAGCCTTCATGTCCATAGATATTGGGCACCCACACCCCATCTCCCCATATAAAATCATTCAGAGAAGGGTGATTAACAACCTCATTCAATGATATAAGGAGGAGGGGATTATCCCAAACTAGGATATAGCCCAATAAGGCTTAGAGGCTTCTATGCCTTGTTACCACCGCCACCCCCAAGGGCCACCCAGGGATCCACTGCTCCCCACTCCGACATATAATCATTTCAAGAGCCTCTCCCCAGAATGCTTTGATGACTCCCTCCCCTATGCCAATGAGGTGAGGGATGCCCAGGCCAGCCCAGCTAGAATCCTATTCCAGGGGATCCCAAGGAGGGCTCCCACCAGGCCATGTCAGCACCGCCACCTGGCCCCATGGATTGGGGGCAGGTGAGCTATGTGCCTACACCACCGACCCCAGTCTGGTTAACCTGATGCCAGTGTCAGGCGTAGGCTGAAGAGGGCACCCACTGAGGGGCGTCAGCATCAATGACTACCGTGGCCCATGCCACTACTGAAGCATACCATCAGTCCCTTGTTTATGCCAAGTAGGGGCACACATAAACTCAACATGGATCAAGGCCCCAACCACCCCATGGGAAGGATGGATCAACCCCCCTGGTTACTTATATAGGTGATGTCCACCACAGGCCGACCCTCGGCAATGATACCCAGTAAAGAGGTCATCCCCGTACCATCACCAATGAGTGTGTGGGTCCTCCCCACTCCCAAGATCAGTGTGGAGGTCCTCCCCATGCCACCTTAAATCCGAATGAGGGTCCACCCCACTTCATTGACACCCATTATGGAAGCCTCCTCCGCAATCATGGCCTCAGGTATGGAGTTGTTCCTCCTGTCATAGGTCTTCGGTGTGAAGATGTTATACGTATGGTCAACCATCAGTGTGGGGGTCCTCCCCGTGTCCTTACAGCATCCAAAGAAGTTCCTCCTCATCACAAAAATCAGAGAAGCGGAGTTTTGACTCGCTTCATGGACACCCAACATGGAGGTCCTACCCATGTTCATCTTGACCGATACAAGGACCCTCCTCACATCGACGCTACCAAAGGAAATAAGCATGGAGGCCCTACCCATGCTCTTACCAGCTCCAGCGGAGGTCCTACACACTCCATCACTTCTCGTAGAGATTACCTCTGTGCGTTAGCCAGTGGACATGGAGTTCCTCCCCATGTTACCTTTTACATCTTTCTAGGCACTCCTCGTACCCCAGATCACCCAAGTGTAAGTCCTCTCCTCCCCAACATCAATTTGGATGAAGGTCTACCTCGAGCCAAAAATCTAACCTATCCCGAAGATCCATCCTAGGGAAATAGGGCGGGTATCTGATTCCATAATAAGAATACCGATAAGATTTAGACTATAATTAAGCCCATCGGTTTCTCAAATTCTAAGGCAGAATGTGATTTGGAAATGGAACCCTCACCTAGATCCTTTGTGTTGAGGTCTAGGGCAGGAACGCGATGTATCGGCCTCATCCTTATGGAATGTGAGGTCCACCAGATTTCTGCCACCCTCCAAAAATACATCTAGGAGGAGTAAGATTTGGCCCCTTCCTAGGGTTTGGCTGTGCAATCCTCCCTATCATTAACAGGGTCATTCTCTACCTCAACCAAAGATCATAGAGAGTTATTCTGGGGACTGGTAAAGGATGAACAATAGCATGGCCCTCCATCAGTGACTGCGGCCCCTGCACCGGAAGTCTTGGTCACCAGCCCTTCTTACCGAGATGTAGTGGCTCAGTCGTACATTCATCATAGGACAACCCAAGATGCAGTGGCTTGTTAGCCCATTCATCATATTCTTTACCAACTAGTCTACCATATCAGCGGTCTTATTTAGTGTCGCTACCGATCCCCCAACCTCCCCTAGTTGATGAGTGGGAAAACCAAGGGCCAGATCCTAAGTTTGATCCAAGGAGATTTTGGAACATCCTTGCAGCGGATAATTTCCCAGAAATGTTCTGGCTGATTACAACTGCAAAATTCAGTGTGCCAGAATCGCTTACCCAGGAGGAAGTTGTGTGCTTTCACTAAATCCTCTAGGCGATTCATTTTTATCTCCATTATCAGCGAGTGGTTTATCCTAAGAGTCAAGCGCAATTTGAGAACATTGACTAGTAGTGTCATATGGTCTACTTGGTTGTGCTCCATGTGGAACAGCACCCTGAGTCGCCCAGTCACCACCGGACCCTCCATCAATGATACATTCAGAACTTTAAAATTATCCACATGGTAATCAAGGAGGCTTCTCCCCACATTCAGGCCCTTGGTTGAGGGCAGTATGTTACCCTCCATTATAGTTCTATCTGGCACCAGCTCAATTTTCCAGAATATATTGAGGATATGCCTCTAGGTAGAGTTTTGGTTAACATGGTCGATCTATCGAAGGGGGAGAATGATCTAGAGCTCCTTGATGAGAACTTACCTCCTGGGGGAGTTCCACAACTATTGGATCTATTAGTAAGGGTTACTCACTAGTAGAGAAATCTATTGGGTCTTCCCGTGCCCACTAAGGCATTAGTTCTCAGCCAGAATCATAATAAGGGCAAAGAGCACCTCGAATCCATCAAACCCTCTCACCCATCTGGATCAATGCAGAAGATGGAGGATGATCCCAAAAAAATATGTGTTGCATCAATAGCTCACAGAGAATAAGAAGATGGTCGATGACCTCCTTTCTGAACATGATGCAGAGCGACGATCGGACTATGGTGACCCCCAGCCAGGGCAGAAGGGTTAGGTACAATAGTACCCTGGTGAATTTCCTCTAGATGACCTTGACAATACTTCCCATGTAGATAGGATAGATGATATAAATTATGGAAAGAGGGTGCTGTATGTGTCATCAAATCCACCCGAGCGGCGTGATAATCTCTGGGACCCATTTCAAATTCCCCCAGCAGCTTCGCAGGTTATCCCACCATCCACTCCACAAGCCTTTGGGTCTACTTATCATGTTGAAGAACCTTCCAATACGCTGGTAGTTAGGGAACCTCTCCAAGATATGAATCCTCGCCCAAATGATCTGATGGCGTCACTTATTGATCGCCTCGAAGCATTAGAAACTCGATAGGTGGAAATCCTGCCTGATGGCAAGCCATATCTAGTGTGGTTCAACAATATGCCAACACCCTTAGGTTTCAAAAATCCCACCTTCTCCCCCTTTAATGGGAAGGGTGACCCGCTGAAACATCTGGCCCACTTCATCTCAAGATGTGGACCCATGCTAGGAACTCCAGCGTAATAAGAAGCCACCAAGCTTCTATGTTTCGTACAGACATTGGAAGGGCCTGCATTTGTCTACCTATTGGGTTAGTCACCGATTGGGAAGATATTTGTAGATAGTTTATTTAATATTTAAGATCTACCACCTGAAAGATGAGTATTTCAGACCTCTTCAAGTACAAATAGAGGCCTGACTAGCACGTCACGGACTTTGTTTCCTAGTGGAAAGGCCTCACCTACTCCTTGGATATGTCACTGACTCAGGAACAGCTAATGACAATGTGTGTGGGGAATGTTATAACTGAACTGGTCCCCTCTCTCATTACTCAGAATTACCCTGGGGGTTTTGAGACTTCTCTGATAAGGCTCAGCATTTAGAGGAAGCCTTGTAGCAGGCCAAGCAGGCATGTCTGTTGCCTCCTGCAATTCCCACAAGAAGGGCCGCCAAGGCTGAGCTCACTGTGGTGGACCAAATAGAGACCCCTAGGCAACTAGAGTTATTTCCAGTGAAGCCACCTCTACATCCCTACAAGTTCCCTCCACCTCAATCATAGCCTCCGGCCTAGCAGTGCTCAAGTAAAAATTAGCAGGCACCCCCACGTAACATGCCGCCACCACCCAGGCGAGATAACTAGGTTCCACCTCCTCAACAGGAACCTTCATCCCCTCATTAGGTATAGGCTCCCAGAGCCCCCTTCTCAGACAGGAGAAATCGGAACTACTCGTTCAACAAGGATCAGGTCCCTGGTTATTTCTGAAGTTCCTTGGAATAGGGACTTATACGTTTGCATGAATGCAGGAGGCCCGAAGAGGCGGATCTCACTGATCACCCCAATTACCTCCCCTATCACCAGATCTTGGGGAACACCCTCAAAAAATTATATGTGTTTAAATATTGGCTTCAAGACCAGGTTGATAATAACATAGTCAGGTTAGGCCTAGCTCTGGAACAAGTGGCATGTGTATTTGTGAAGCTAGATAGCAGCAGTGACAGTGAAGGTGAGTGGCATCATGTTCCTAACCATGGGTCCCAAAAGTATAAAGATTGGATGGATTGTAAGGCAGTCACCCGTGCACATCTAAATAAACCCAAGCCTTTAGAAGACATCACGTCACCCGCAGCCAATACTTCTACATCAACAGCTCATCCTTCCTCTTCCCAGAAGAGTAGGCATAGGCGATGCAAGGGAAAACAAAGTCCCTCACTAACGTTGTCGTCATCCCGTACTCTCAGAAACGCAAGGGAAAACAAAGTCCCTCACTGACTTTGTCTTCATACCATACTCTCGGTGACTTCATTACCCTAGAGATGGAAATTACTCCTAGAATCCATCCAGTAGTGGAGGATTCTTCAGGTGACAATCAAGGGTACGCCTCGGTTAACACTGTGGAGTTGGTAAACCCCTACATGATTCTTGACAACGAGGAGCACCAGACGGATCCTCCCAAAGTCCCTAGTTGTCACTAACGTCGACGAAGCCACGTATATATGGGTCTTCAGAGTTCCTTGGTCAGTACTTCCATCCAGGCTATGCATACCACCAAAACCAAACAGCAGGCCCAGTGCATATCTCAGTACACAAAACCTTCTCATTCGGTGTCATCAAGTTTGCATTCCCCGACGTTGTTGTTACTTTATCAGGAATATCCGCCTCGACCGCGCTGTGATCAGTCACGCTCTGTTACGGACCAGCCTTAATCATAAGGACCACATCAAGTAGTTGCTCCACGAGCTTCAACTAGCGAGTAGCGATACATTCCCAACTCTAGCCAACCATCGATTCAGCCAGAAGGGCTCATCATGCCCTCTGTCGTAGAATGACCTTCTATAAGAAAAAGTCCACGCTTGGCATAGAAGTATGATATTCTTAAGAATATCTCCATAATTTCTATGAGTTTTTCCATCCTTGATGCCCTTCACCTGTCAATAGATATTCATGAATCCCTCACCAAAACTTTAAGAAGCCCCCTCCAGTTTGATATGGAGGCAACAGCTACAGAATCCTTCCATGCTGAGGTAGTTGATCATGCTGAATTTCAGGACATTATCTATATATCTAGAGAAGATGAAGGATCTCCCATATAAGGGAACATCTGACCACTTTATATCACTGTCCACTTTAATGGTATGGAGGTTTTTCATTATCTTGTTGACGTAGGCTCTAGGATCAACCTAATCCCGACCCAGACACTTTAAAATATGGGGCTATCCAAGGATGATCTGAGTCCCTCTAACCTGAAAATCCAAGGTTATGATAGGATGAAAAATATGTTGGTCGATAAGATCCACCTGAAGACCCAGTTCGATGGACTAGTTTCCATCACCGAGTTCATGGTTGTCCCCCAGGACACCGCCTATAATGCACTGATGGTTAGGACATGGCTTCACCTGCATGTGTCAGTTCCTTCATCGTATCACCAGTGTCTTAAATACTCCTTTAATGGTCGAGTGGGAATACTACAAGTTGAAGCATCTCCCTTTGCCTCTTTTGAATCCCTCTATCTATATGTCGACTATTATAAGATCAAGGAAAAGTAAATTCAGGTTGATGAGGTTGAACACACTACGACTACGACCGACCCATGGACAACCCTGGATGATGCCTAATTTTTTCTGATCCACCAATTGGAGGATATGACCCTGGATATGGGACAATGCTTCTTTGTTTTAGGAATGAGGGGGAATAACATTCCCAAGTCTAAGAGATGTAATAATATCACCTCGTATTCCTACACGAATCAGGCTTGGGTGATCCCAGAGCCCCCTACTCCCATAAGGTATCGGAATGTCTGCCCCTAGAAATGGAAATACACTATACTTTCTTGTTTCTTCAGGTTGGGATAAACCGGATCAGGATGAAAGACCATTGTTACTTTGATATCATCAAGTGTGGCCCCTTGGGCCGAAGACCAGATGGGATCAGATCGACAGCTTTCATCGTTATGGTTTTGACAGCATAGGAGTCCCCTGATGCGGTGTCTACCATCGCTCAGACTGGCACCAACTTCCCATCAGGATCTGTTGACTCTGAGGAATCTCCTTCCACTGAGGATCCCTCCTCCATAAGTAAAGAAGAGGATCTAGAGGATGCACCTCCTATATTTGAAGAGGGTGTCTCCACCACAGTCGATGAATTGGTACAGGTGAACCTCAGTAGTGAGACAAATTTGAACCCCACATTGATCAATGACACTATGTTTATCGAATATCAATAGTAGTATGTGGACATCCTAAAGAAACATAGCGGTGTATTTTCCTGGAGTTATGATGAGATGTCAGGACTAGATCCACAGGTCTCCGTCCACCACCTCGGTCTTCCATCAAATCACCGCGGGTTCAAACAGCCTCCCAGAAAGATGCACCCTTCTCACAGTGTCATGGTCGAGGCTGAAGTTGATAAGCTCATCAAAAACAATTTCATCAATGAGGTCCATTACCCCAGATGGTTATCCAACATTGTGCCTATCAGGAAGAATAACAGATAGATCATAGTCTGCATCGAATTCCGGGATCTCAACTGTCATTGTCCGAAGGAAGATTTTCCCATTCTTGTAAAGGAACTGTTGATTGAAACCACATCTAGGTTCTAGGACCTCTCCTTCATGGATAGATATTCCAGGTATAATTAGATCTGAATAGCCCCCGAGGATGAAGAGTATACAGCCTTTAGAGAATCACAAGGTACTTTCTGTTACCAGGAAATTCCCTTCGGTCTAAAGAATGCAGGATCCACCTATTAGCGTGTCATGCACCGCATATTTAAGTCGATCCATAGGACATTGGTAGAATGCTACATGGATGATCTGGTGGTCAAATCTCTCCGGCATCAGGACCATCTCAAAGATCTAGTGAAAGTGTTCAGCTTCATCTGTTCTCGGAATTTGAAGATGAACCCATTGAAGTGTGCCTTCGAGTTCACCTTTGGAAAGTTTCTCAGCTTCGTTGTCAGATATAGGGGCATCGAGATCGATTTAGAGAAGATTAAGGTCATCAGTCAAATTTCTCCTCCAAGAAACATTCAGGAGCTTCAAGGCTTTCAAGGCCACTTGGCCTACATACACCGATTCATTATGAATTTGGCCGGAAAGTTTAAGCCCTTTTCTCAGCTCATGAATAAAGGCATTGTTTATCAGTGGGACGAGGAATATTAGACTGCTTTCGAGGAAATAAAGCAGTACCTGTTATAGCCTTCAGTCCTGATGCCACCCATTTCCAGAAAGCTATTGTTCCTTTATGTGATTTCCCTGGAATGATCTCTCGGTGCCCTTCTAGATCATAAGAAAAATGAGGGGATAGAGAACAGTCTCTATTATCTCATCAGCATGCTCCTCAATACGAAGACCAGATACTCCCCCATTAAGAAGAGTTGCCTTGCGTTAGTATTTGTAGTGTAGAAATTGTTACATTACTTGCAACAACATGAGCTACATCTAGTGTCCTGAGTGGATCCACTGAAGTGCATCCTGAACCGCCCCATGTTGATAGGTCATCTAGATCGGTGGGAAGTAATCCTCCAGCAGTTCGACATCAGGTTTGTACCCCAGAAGGCTATTAAGGGATAGGCATTGGAAGACTTCCTTGCTGCCCATCCTGCTCCCATGGACCATTCTCTAGATCTTGATTTTCTCGATGAGGCAATTCTCTCAGTAGACCAAGACATTCTATGTTGGAAAATTCACTTTTATGGTGATTCCTGAAGTCCTACTGGCAGAAGGCTCAATGACCACAAACTCAACAGAATAGGCCTGGGTATCATCTTCATTACGTCAACACAGGACATTCTTCCATATTAATTCCTATTGTCAGAGGGATGTATCAACAATGAGGCAGAGTATTAGGCTCTTTTCATTGGCCTCAAGATGGCCCTTGAGATAGATTTCCCCCCACTTTCATGTGAAATGGGACTCTGAAATAGTCATTAAGTAGATCAATAGTGACTATGTCGTCAGAAAGACAAAGATTGTACTGTTGTTGGAGCGTACCCGCCAGCCGATGGCCCAGGTCCAGTCTCAGCTAGAGGTTACTCATATCCCTCAATCCCAGAACAGTCGAGCCGATGCCTTGGTCATCTTGGCTGCATCTCTTATAGAGCCTAATCAGGATTATTTGATTATCCACATGGAACATTGGAGAGTCATCGCCCCTATTACTCCAGATGATGATGATATCCCACAAGTAATCCACATTACCACTGATGCCTCCACATCAAGACCCTCATGTCCCCCTAATGCATTTATGTAAGTGGATATTGACTGGAGGACCCCCTTTGTCAAGTACCTCCAACACGGTAATCTCATGGAAGATCGTTCCTACAAGAGCGAATCTGGCATCACGCATTACAGTTTTCCCTCCAGAGTGGTCTCGATCTTGAGCAGATCCTTTACAAGGACGGGTTTGATGGGGTTCTCCTCTATTTCATTCAAGGATGTGATATTCCTCATGTCATACAGGAGGTTCATGCCAGTTCCTGCGGGGCTCATCAGACAGGGTCGAAACTGTCCCACCAGATCTGGAGACTAGGATATTTTTGGCCCGCCATGATCTATGACTGTATTGAGTTTTCCAAGAGGTTTCATGCATGCCAAATCCATTCTAACTTTGTGCATCGGCCACCAGAGCCTCTCCACACTACCAAGTACTCTTGTCCCTTTGCGGTCTGGGGACTCAACGTCGTGGGACCGTATCCACCGGCGACAGCTCACCAGTGCAGGTTCATCCTGGACGCTATGGATTTCTTTTCCAAGTGGGTAGAAGTAGTTATTCTCAAGGAGGTCAAGGCCCATTATATAGTTTAATTTGTGATCTCAAACATCATCTGCTGATTTAGAGTCCCTCAATCCATCCTCACCAATAATGGTACCAACTTCCTAGAAGCCGAGTTGAAGAAATTGTACACCAAGTAAAACATCTGTTCTAACCATACCTCCCACTATCACACAAAATAAAATGGAAATATAGTGTCATTAAACAAAACTCTCTCTAAAATATTGCAAAAAATGGTTGTTCGGAACAAGAAGAGTTGGTCGGACAAGCTCCCCAATGCCCTCTGGGCCTATTGGACAATGACTCATAATTCCACACAGGTGACCCCATATTCTCTAGTGTACGGAACAGAGGCCATCCTGCCCATTGATATTAAATTTCCCTCATTAAGAATAGATATATATGATCAGAATTCACCAGATAAGGTAGATTAAATCCTTCTAGACGAATTGGAAGCACTCTATGAGAATAGGCTTTGTTCCCTGCACAATCTCGAAAGGCATCAGAATAAGATAGTTAGAGCTTTCAACAAGAAAGTTTACCTCTGCTCTTTCTTGCAAGGTGACCTGGTGTTTTCCCTGAGATCATCAATGATACCTGGTAGGAAACCACCCAAGCTAGATCCCAAATGGTAAGGACCTTACATCATTCACAAGGTTTACCCCAATGGTTCATACTCTTTGGTTACCATGGATGGAGAGCGTGTAACTCCTCCCACCAATGCCAAATTCCTCAAGAAGTACTTTGCATGAGAAAATGATGGTCCTACATGACCATAAACTATTACATTCTGTATGAAATTAAACTTCTTTTTCATCCCAAAAGATGATAAACTGAAAAATGGTTCGAGCTCTATGACCATAAACCAAGATCTATACAGTCCCACATGACATTAAATAGTTCCATCTTATCCAAGTGATGTTAAAATGTGTGATTAATTTGGACTAAAGGACATAAAACTACTCAGCATTCTTCCTCACCACACAACGTTAAACTGCATGGAACCTTCAAGAACCATGTGTGGCTTGATTCCTATCCTTATGGGATATGTAGGAATGCTCGGACGCCTCATCTTGAGTCCAACCCCCAGACTCTTCTCTTTGACTATCCCCCCTAGGTGTATCTTCCTTGGAGGATCCCACATGGTGTAGTGTAGGCTTATTTGGCCCCACTCATGTTAGGATTACGATAATCGCACCATGTTCCCCTCCGCGTTCTTCTATCCTCTCACGTCCTCACCGCACTACATCAAACTACATGGCCCTATCAGAACTATATATAGATTGATTCTCATCCTCATGGGATACATAAGAATGCATGGATATTTCATCCGTAGGCGCAGCCCCAACTTCAAGATCTCCCCTTGGGTTGAAAAACATAGTGTAGTGCCGGATTTTTCCCTTATTCACATCAAGTTCATCTTGACCGCACCATGTATCCCTCTCCATAGAGATCTCTGACTCTTTCTTCCTCACCGCAAGACATTAAACTGCTAACTAGTTGGGACTTCCCATCTTAGATCCCTCAACCTTTTTGGCCCCCTCGCCTGATTTATTCCAGGATAGGGGTATACAGTGTGTTATGGTCTTATGTCCTCATTCACATCAGGATTTTAACAACCACGCCATGTACCTATTTCTCTTGAGATATCTTATTCCCCTTGTTCCAAACTCATCTTTTCGATTTGGCTGCTCTTAAGTTAGGCCCCTCGACCCTCTTTGGTAGTTCACCAATGTTCCCAGGAGCACTCTGGTTTAGGACCTAGAGTGTTGGATTCTACATGGACATGTTATCTCCCATCCTCATGCTTCATGTTCCCCTTCATTAAGGGTTTCATCATTTTTCAATTTCGAAAGGACCCCCGAACGGCATGGATGCTTAGCCCCAGCACCCTCCTACCATCTTGGGCTAATGTCCTTGAGAATTTTGAATGAAAAATTTATACAAGTTCTGTGTTGGGAATATGGTCAGCGGTTGATTAGTCACTTAAAGTGGCTAATATTCATTGTTAAGTTCTTAATATTAATGTGTTTAAAATTTCATAAACATCAATTTTAGTCCAATTCAGAAATTGAACTTCATTTCCCATCATTTTGCAATTCATGCTTAAAATGTCAATTTGGGCCCACTCAATAATTTGCTTTTGGAAATTACAATATTCATCATTTTAATTTGAAATTTTTGGATAGGATTTATCACTTTGTTTGGAACATTTTATCTTTTAGTTCCGATGGATGAATCCCAAAGGAAGATGGAGAATTTTGCGCCTGAAGGCAGAAACATGCTGGAAAAAGCATAATGGGCCTAAGGCCCATCAAACAAATGTGGGGCCCAGAAACCAAGCCCAATGAAGCTCAAATTTATACAGTAGAAATATAAAAATATTATGATCATTTTATTCAACTGTGTCTGGAGCTAATTCTGAAGTTATCATGATGATAAATGGATCTGAAGTTGAGATTTAAATGGAGGACATGACATTAATGCTCAAAAATCCGTCCCAACATTTCGACTATAACTTCCAAACGGCTGAGCGAAATTTCCTGAAATTTTTACAGATCATAGAGGACAGATGGATGAAGATATTTATCTTCTACATCCCCTCCGGATTCGGCCTTATTCAATTTCGAATTCACACGTCAATGTGGTGGACGAATCTGGACAGTTTTCCGGGTCAAATTCAAAACATCAATTTCCTTTTGATTATTCACCCTCCATTTGACTCTATTAATTGTTTGGGGGTGAATTAATTGTTGGGGGATGTACCTAAGGCTCCTAATATGCCTATATAAGGAGCTAGTGGTGAAGGGAATGGGGGTGGAAAATTTTCTTATCATCTTGGATGCTTTGTTTCATTGTAATGTTTTGCTTCCAAATTTCCTTTGTAATGTTTTCCATTTCCATGTAAGTTTTTTTTTGTATCTTTATGTTCTTAATAAACTTCTTCTCTTATATATTTTCCATTTCATTTATTAAAACTTTATAATCACAAAGCACAATGATATCTCTGTGTTGTTGTGAATTAGTTCACACATAGGTGTGAATTTCATTCACACACACGGAGTGCTCGTTATTTCCGCGGTTTTAATTTCTTCAATCCAATTCTTGTTAGCCATCTTCCTCCCACCATTGAGAGTATACCATCAATGGAGGGATAAACCCTTAATGGGTTGATCTTAGGAGGATGCAAAGGCTGGATTGAATGTTATTTTATGAACGAATTGTTGTTAATTGGATAATTAATTTAAGACATCCATTCTTCAGTTATTTCTACTCTTCATCTTTACTGTGTTTGAGCAAAATAAATTCAATTACTAAATGACCATATACCTCGGAGAGATCATGAATTTGGTTCTTTAAGTGTATAAGGGATTAGTAATTGTGTTTAGTAAACACCAAACCAGAAAATGATGAAGGTAGTGTTATTTTTGAAGAATGGATTCATCAAGAATTAATAAAACCAAAATTGTTTAAAGAAGTAAAATTCATTCAATCCACCCCGAGCATAATCCTAGATCAACCCATTTTCATTAAATTGAATTCACGTAGGTTTATTAGTGTTATTTAAACCATCCAAAATCAAAACCAAAGTTGGCTACTTCATAGCTCATCCTTCACCAAATCATAGCGTCTCAAGGTTACTTCTTCGGTCCCTGTGGACTCGACCCCTACATGTACTACATCGATCTCTTTTACCCGTAGGGTAAATTTGGGCGCAACCATCGGTCGACACTCATTTGTTGTTCCTATTTCAGGTCACACGATATGAATGTTATGTTTCAAATATATTCAACAGTTATCCTCCATCGTCACACCAACCCCATCAAGCCCTAAATGTTGGTTGCATGATTCACATAATTTTCCACTCCATCATGTCCAAGTATAATTTCAACACTCTTGATATTATCTCTTAGTGCACATTTTCACATTGGGAGGACAAATCCACAGTGAGGTATCATTCGGGGTTCCGCATCGATTTTCCCTTTTCATGTATTCAATGTGTTGAAAAGACCTTCTCCACCCTTGTTTCCCACATCGAGCGTAGCTCACGTGGGCTTAGAGATTTGGTCAAGGGTTGCACCCATTTGAAAGATTCTCACTTCTCTATGGTTTGATCTCTAAGACCTTAAACTATGATCTACCTATATCTTTTTCGCAAGGTGTAAGAACCACATCTTCAAGAACTATGTGTAGCTTGATTCCCAACCTCATGGGATACATAGGAATGCCTGGGCATATTTTCTTTAGTTCTAGATCAGGTTCCCCCTAATTACCTCTTCTGTTCAGCCTTTTGGCCCTAACTTTCACAGGATTGCGTGGTATAGCGTGTATGGGCTTATGTCCTCACTCACATCGGGTTTACAATAGTCATACCACGTACTCCCCTTCTAGGATCTAGTCTCTCCTGCCTCTCATCTTGCATGATATTAAACTGTACTACCAGAACTATGTATGGCTTGATTCTGATCCTCATGGGATACGTAGAAACACCTAGATGTTTCGTTTTCAGGTCCATCCCCATATTCTCTAACATTTTCTAGCCCCTTGGCTAGGGGTTTCTTCCCCAGAATTGTGCGTAGTGTGATGTGGACCTCGTCCTCATTCACATCAAATATGATTTATCACGTCATGCACATTCCCACTATATCCAATCCATATGACTTTAAACTATATTTCCTAGTCTCACATGACTTTAAACTGTTACATATTTACTAAAAGATGTTAAAATGCATGGGTTGGTCCTATCATAGAACACTAAACTATGAAATTATTGTCCTGTCCACACGACTAAAAACGGGACTGCATTGTGATGTCCTCACTTGAGGGGACATCATGTCTGGTAGTGGTTACCCACCATACCATTTTTCAATGCCTTCATATAGCTTGATTCCTGTAGTGACACCTATATTATTCATCCTAGGTTTATTGCTTCACAAAAAAAACACACATCCGTCCTAAATAACAAACAAGATCTATCAAATGCTGCTTCTTTTGGTGTGTGGGCCACACCCGCACGAAAGTATTGTCTTTGTAATTGATACCTTACCATGATACTTCTATAACTACATATGTCTTGATCCTCATCATAATAGGGTATGTAGGGATGCCCACGTACTTTTCCCCAGGCCCATCCCAACATTCATTTTCGGTCCCTTGACCCAAAATCTTTCTAGGGAGCACATGGTGTGGGCTTATGGACTCATTCACAACAGGCTTTTCAATTACTACACCATGCGTCTCCCTCCTTCCTTTCCATCTATGGTTCGAGTTCTAAAACCCTTAAACTAAGATCTGGCCATCTTTGTCGCAGGACACCAAACTGCATGAAATTTTCTAGAACTACATATGGCTTGATTCCCATCTTCATGGGATATGTAGAAACACCCAGACATTATGTCTGTAGGTCCAGCCCTATGAATCTTAAATCATGCCCCCCTTTTTCATCCCCTTGGACCAAACTACTTTGGAAGGATGTGGTGTGGCGATCACCTCTTGGGTTCTCATTCATGTTAGGTTTTTCAACAAATGCACCATGTTTCTTCCTTATCTCTTCCTAGCCTTTTATGAGTTCTATGATCCTAAACTAATATCTCCCTATGGGAACTACGCGTTGGGTTTGACTACTTCACCACCCTTCGAGCATTTCATTAAATCATGTCCCCTCTTAATGGCCCACTCTACAACCTTAATCTAGAAGTGTGAGACCCCAATACCCTTATCCTTGGAAAGGGACTTGACTCCCTCTATCTGATATGCCTTATTGGTATACTCAGATTCATTGTGACAAAGATCCCACGGTGTGTAATTCTCACATGGACATTCTCATGTTTCATGTCCAGGCTTCATGATCCCTTTATTTGGATCCCTATCCTCTTCCATGTCTGAAGGGATCCCCTTTATAGACTAGTCTCATGCCACATCGACTCACCTACAGTCTTGTGCCAACATCCGTAAATACCTTAAACGATAAATTGATACAAGTACCACGTTGTGAATATGGTCAGTGGTCGGCCCTCATTTGTCTGCCCCCATTCCAGGATAACGTGAAATGGATACTGTGTTTCAAACATGGTCAACAGTTATCTTTTATCGTCATTCCACCGTCATTGTGATCCAGATCTCGGGTGTCATGATTCACATCTTTCCCCTTCCTTGCATTCAAGTGGAGTTTCAACACACCCTTTTTTACACCACCGCACATCCTTGTGTATCATGCAGGCGGGTAAATGATCTTGGGATTTCATTCACCTAGTGTTCCATTTCCCCTAATGTGTGCCTCCCTATACTAGGAAAGTCATGCAACCGCTCTGTGTTTCCCACATTAAGTGTGACTCATGTGGGCTTAGTGTTTTTGGAAGGATGTGTACTGGTATAGCCGTACCACATAGTCTTTTAATCACATATGACATTAAACTGTGATCTCAGAATTACGTGGATCTTGATTCCCATCATCATGGAGTACATAGGAATGCCCACGTACTTTACCTCGGGCCCATATTAACTTTCACTTTCGGTCCCTTGACCTAAAAAAGTTCCCCTGGGGATACGTGGTGTGCTGAGGAATCCTTAAGTCCTCATTCACATTGGGTTTATAGTTATCATGTCACATACTCCCTTTTTGGGATCTCCGCTTTCACTCATTGTCCTACTGTATGACGTTCAACTATGTGAGTCCACATGTCCTCGACGCATGAAATTAAACTGCAGTTCCACCCTGAATGAGTTTAGGATACTCCATACTGATTATGGGATGCATCAGCTTCCTCACTAGAGAGGATTCCCCCTACCAGTGTTGGTCTCTGACCACACTGTGCTCAAGAACTATGTTTGTCTTGATTCCCATTCTCATGGGATACATAGCAACATCCAGGAAATTTACCTTGGGCCCAGCCCCAGGTCCTTTAAACTATGTATATCGCCCTCACTATACAACATTTAAACTATGTGTCTATCGTTCTTATTGGTGTGATGTAAAACTACAGAGCATCCCAGGTTCTTACCAAATAGGTCATGTTCAGAAATAAGTTTGATCACTGATCAGACCGATGCTCCCACCTGATGTGTTTTCAACACAGTGGTGTAATTTCAAGAGTGTTGGACTCCATTTGAACAACCCATCACTCCACCCTCCATGCTTTGTGTTTCCTTTACTAGGACCCTTGTCCTATTTAACGTCTAAAGGAAACCCCCCACCCAACGGTATGGATGCCCAGCCTATGGCCTACCTACTTTTTGGGGCCAACGTCCCAGAAGACTAATGGATAACATTTTGAGTCAGGCCTCGTGTTGCGAATATGGTCAGAAGTAACCCCTAAGATTTTATCCCCATTTCAAGCTAACACAATAGGGATGTTGTGTTTCAAACATGGTCAGCATTTATCCTTCATTTTACTCCACCCCCACAGTGTTCTGAATTTTGGGTATCGTGATTCACACATTTCATTCCCCTATGTTTGGATTGATTCTAACACCCATGGCATTACTCCACTCGTGCACTATAGCACATTGGAAAAATGGAAACTCGACTATTCTTATAACATCATTCTCTAGTTAGGCCTCCCTCTTTCTTCCTAGATTCCCAAAGATTAGGTGGCACTCTCATATTCAGATGAAGTAACGATGGGGCCATCCCTTGTTTCTCACATCGGGCATGACCCACGTGAGCTTAGGGATCGATTTATGGTTACTCCACAATTATGATTGAGATACGATAATCAAAATAAACAATCAAGAAGATAATAAGTCTATACACACAGTTTGGGATAAGAAAAAAAGGGATAAATGTTTATAAGATTGGCCAAAACACAACCCTTATAGATCATCCCCTTTGATGGCTAGTTCTAGTGCCACTACCCTCTAGATTGTAGCCTCCAGGAATTATTTCTGATCCTTGAGATCCCTCTATTAATTAGTAGCTAAAGAGAGGATCTTGTTAGATCTAATCTACATTCTCTCCTGCTCAGCTTGAAACCCATCCATTTGACAGTTTTATTGTGCTGCTTTCTCCTAGGCTTCATCAAACTAGGCCTTAAACCACTTGATAATCTTAGCTTGGCCTAAAACGAATATGGATCTCTCATTTTCTTGTTCTTTGAGGGGCCTAAATTCTCGCTCAGCCTCAAGGAACTTTGGTATGCTTGTAGATCTATTCCATCACTGGTTGATGGAGAGACATTGGCTACTCTCTCATACCTTCTCAACCATGTAATCCCAAATCATTGTGTGAAGGTGATGAGAATCAACCCCTCTGATGTAGAGAAGGTACAACCAGTGTGTAGTGATCCTATTCAGGGTACCCATTCAGCTATTGGATGTTTTAGGAAGTTCCCGGCACACTTCCACCCCTTGCACTGCATCATACGTCTCTCCTCGACTGCTTCAGGGTTAGAATAATCCATATCTTCAGGGTCTGTAGGTCGGTATTTGGGGAAAGTAGCCATAAGATCAGTTATATAGTCTTCCTCTAGAATCCCTCCCAAGGGGTTTGTCTCTTCAATATGTGGGAAACATTCTTCTATCATCTCAGTTTCAGCAATTTTTTCCCTACTGACTTTGGACCCCACCCCGACGATGATATCACCGGTGTTCACAACCCCTTGCTCACCGGGTTTCGGGATCAGCTCAGTCTGAGAATATTCAGTGTCCTGTCGAGCCTCCAATATCATGATTACTACACAAGCAATGAATTCCCTAATCAACTAGGTTCTCTGATGATAGATACGAGCATTTGAGTAATGAAACTTACAAGAGCTCAGCACATCAGCCTCCGGTGTTTCAATCGCTGCAAGAGTTGTCACTGTAGGAGATCCTTTAGTGCTTGTCTGTTTAATAATTGGTGTCGGATCCCCATATTGTTCTATCAGTTCATCCTCACCCCCCTCAGATGGAGATTCATGACCAGCACCAATATGCGTTTGAACAGGATATAAAAAAACTGATTTATGATTACAAATGATGAAAAGAGGAAAGTTTGGGATAATAATTGAGGCATACCTCGAGTTGGTTAGCCATTTCCATATTAGATCCAACAATCTTGCCACTCTCCTAAGTACTCCTTTGGCGGGCAATCCCCAAAGTCCCTTCACCTCCAAGATCCTATTTAGATTCTACAATTTATTCTTCTTCCTCTTCTTCTTCTTCTTCTGATTCACTTTCCTCTATTTCCTCATCATCGTCATCATCTTCGGACGACATTTGTTCTAGATCATGATACTATCCAAGAATAACTTTTACCAGGAGGGGTGGTTCCTCACGTCGACCCCGCTGGCATGCATATACATCCATGGCCGTCAGATATGTGTGTTGATGATGAAAGTTAACATTTTCATTGATTTGAATCAATCCAATTTCTGAAAGCTGGATCCCATCTTGTACCATCATTTTCCAAAGGGCTTCAGTTCTCATTGATTGCCATAGGGTCAACCAGGCTGACCATAGCGCAGGGAAGATTGCGTCCTCAAAAGGTTGAAGCAGATACCTTATCTTCTTCTCAGAAATCTCCCTAACCGCTCTGAGATGTTTTTCATGATCCCCTCTCCCACCAGATGATGAGGGCATGGTTTCACCATATGACGTTCTTGCTACTGAATTTCCATCCTGTACTGATCCAGCTGCCCGAATTGTTCCCAGCCTTTCCTCCCTAGCAGTGCTTTGTCTGCTCTCTCACTACCCAGGATCCACACTGGCCACCTTGAGTTTCCAGACTCGCTTCTGCAAGATCCCCTCAGGATATTTCACTACCTAATGTTTGGCATATTTCATTGATAGTCTAGCATCAACTCCAGTAGTGGGAAAGGTAATTACCTCACCAGAATCGTGAGTTGTAAACATCAGCCATATTTGACAAAGAATGAAAGGATGTTTCTCCCCCCAGACATCTGTATACACCTTCTTCAACATCTGTTGTAGGCATCCAAACTTCCTGGAAAACCTTGATGGCACATAGGGCTTGTAAAGAATCTTCCCACCAACCTGGGCCACAAGCACCCCACCTCTAATGCTCTGCAAGTATTCTCTTTACTCTAGTGAGCCTTTCTCATCATCTATCATCTGTCCAACCAAGCTGGTGAATGGAATAAAATTAAAATGGGTGTGATTGTCAGTCCTAATCCTTATCCCCTCTTCATTGATCATTAACAGCATGACCCCAGTAATGTTTAACAAGGAATGTCATAGGTCGTTACCTAGGAGACAAATGGAATTTGGAAAGGTGTACCCACCATTGTGAGTCACGATCCAATCGTGAAGTATTTGTAAAGGGCCACAGATCCTCCTTGGTTATCCCCCTCTAGAAATATTCCCTATAATGGAATAAAGACGATCCAGCATAGGGACCCCTGGGTTAAACCTTTGATTGGATACCATGATGTAGACCATCACCAATTTTGTTGGGCGGAATCTCATCCTTGTGTCCCTTACTCGAAGAAGCCACCCACTCAGGAAGGTTGCAATAAATCAATCATATCATACATTTGGGTCTCAGTTTTCATCCAAACTAAATCCCTAGGATTGGTATTCCCCCACCTCTAGTATCCTTCAATACAATCCACTCTTGCTCCTCTACGCTGCAGTCAAACACTGTTTTCCTTTCCCCGTCATCTTGATATTTGGGTATTTCTTCAGAAATAGGCTGAACCACTTATAATAGGGGATGCATTTCAGGAATTCCTTGACCTCCAACCGTTCTTTGGATAGCTCTAACAGATTCCATGTCAGGATGGGAGTCTGCGACCTACTCCCCTAGATATTCTCTATGGGAAGAAACTCATCGTACTAATGCCCATCCAAAGGTATGTCCCCAATGCAGTGAATGTCCCAAAGAATAATACCAACCTCCCCATTATGGATATGGAAGGTGATGGTATCAGGGGACCACTGGATAAATAGCTCCATAACAAGTTCTTACTGGCGGTAGAAATAGAATTGCGACGTCCACACCGCCTCGAACAGCCCGATGTACTGCAATTTTTTCCCAAACTGATCACATGATTGGTGTACCCAATACACCCAAGCCCACTCACTTGTGAAATTTCCTCCACACCTCAGTTCCCAGTCCTATAGATAGTCCTTGGTCTCATCGGTGATGCTCTATTATAATTTAATTGCGTAATGGGCCGGAGAATTCTTGGTGACTGAATCGCTACCCAAGATGGTTCTGGTCCTTGGATTCATGGAATAGATGGCCATGTGCCTAATTTCTCTAGTAGTATGGCCATTTTTTGTTATTTTGTATCATAGAAGATCATCCCCATGCATCACCCATGATTTCGGTGTATCAACGTCAAATCCCAACACTAGTGCCTCCTCTAAAGTGGCAAAATCTCATATCGGTAGGTTTTTAGATAGGTCTTAATCCTTCTGGGCTTGGGTTAGCATATTGAAAAGATATTGGTTGTTAGATATAACTTTCTTGGCACCGTAAACCTCAGGGTTTGTAATCATTTCAACCCTCCGAGAAGCATACCCAGCTTCCCTCCCAGCATCTCCCTGATTAGTAGCCATCGTTTTTGGTAAAGTCTAGAAAAAACCAAGAGCCCACGCTAAAATACTAGTGTGATGCAAGAAAAAATAAAATGGTGGTGTGAAAAACCAAGGGAGTGGTGTGAAAAATGGTTGTTGCGCACAAAATTGTGACCAAAGTCGGGGAATTCAGGGAAATGCATATTCGATTCTGTGCAAAGGCAGGCGAGATTTTATGTGCATGAGAGCAACAGAGCTTATCGTGTGAGAAATTCATACAGACCATGGGACCCATAAGGGTTTTTATAGGTGCGAATTAGGTTTTTTGCATATGTGAAATTTCATTCCACTTGTTCTATATTCCACGCGCCACCCCCATCGGGGCTGGGCATCTCAGCATTTCCCTCAAAATCTGACCTCCTCATCCCCTCACAGATCTGATTCCGAGGGGGGGTATTTGTAGGCGTTGAAATCCACTGAAGGCCTAGGAATGAAATTTTGGGAAAACTGAACATATATTTTGACCGATCAAACTGGTCAGGGACAGGACTAAAGGCTACATGAAAAATCAGAGGAGTGCGCGTAAAGCCTCCCCAACGGCATGCAAATTTCCATGCCCAAGAGGTTTTTTTTTGTGCACTGCATGGAAAGTTCTTCATGGCCGATGGAGGGGTCAGGGTTTCCATTTATACCAAATTATGTGTTCTCTCATAGCCTCTAATCACCTATAAATATAAGGGCACACCCCTCACATTTGGCAGATGAAGAATTTGAACCGTCTCCCCAGCGCGCAAAACACTCTTCCACGCGCAATAGATGGCTCTCAGGTACCGAATTTTCCACGATAGGTCTCCCGAGGGTCTGCCTTTACATTACAACCTTAGGGATTGACCCTCGCCCAGGTCCTTTTATTGTTTTTCCAATTGTGTACAAGTCCATTTACTTTCACGTAAGCCTCGACAGCATGCGTGAAAAACCTCTTCCAATTGCGTGCACACCTCCTTTATCCACGCAAACTAGCTTTTTACGCGCACTAGTTCCCATTTGTGAGCCTATTACATGAAAACCCCCTCTTTTGTGTGCAATAATTACTCCTTGTGTACTCCGTGTGTCGTCCTTAACCTAAGGCACCATTTCTAATCCCCTCTTATATGTGACACCTCTATCGTACACACGCTTCTCTCGTACGGCCCTCCAGATTCGTACGAAGTGATTTCAATGTCCCTTGGGCAGTGCTCCACATTTATTTTCTTAGACTTATGCTTATTAGAATAGGAACACTAATAGCTATTGCTTCTTCACATAGTCACGCTAATGTGGGACCCTCAACGGATCACTCCACAACACCCCCTCACTGTGGCATTGTTGGTGCCTTCCCTTCACCAAGGGTTAAAGCGTGCTGGTTATGTAAGTCCTAAGGGTGTGGATTGAACTCACCTCATCTGAGCTTCAAGAAGTTAAACTACCAAGCGCCATCGTCCTCATCACATGATATTAAACTCTGGTCTCTCCCCGTACAACACACGCAAGGTTCCCCATCTCGAACATTCTCTACACTCGCTCATCTCCATGGGAGTGAAATCTTCCTCACATGGAATGAGATCCTCTCTACTATAGTGGCGCCAGTCCGCGGGGAAGAGAAACTATCATGGTGTAAGCCCCTATCCTTTCTTGCAGGAGGCAGCACCCCCACTCCTCCTTTCTTCTTTGGTTCCAAAGACTAGAGGTGAGAGGGGCACAGGGAACTTTGTTACCCCATCCCTCTCCCTATGGTCTTTGTCGCCACCAGGCCTCCATCCTGGAGTAAGTCCCAATCTCCATATCTCTGGGCCGCTAACCATGTGTAATCCCTTGTTTCCTCTTTGGGATTCTAACCACATATAAGCCCCACTCCACCTCCCGTGGACACACCTTTTGTAACGTGATCGTCAGGTCTCTGCTGCCTCTTGTTTCTCACACCAAGCATGAATCACTTGGGATTAGAGTAAGCATTAACTATGGAATTCTTCTTGGAACTCCTTAGCATGTAAGTCCCAAAACATTACAAACTACATGGACGTTGATCCTTATCTCCTATTCAAGGTATATAGGAAGCCTCTCAGAGATTCAAGCCTAACACTTACTTGTACCGACCCATTCACGTCAGTTCACCTTTGTCCCACATGATGTTAAACTATATCCACCATTATGAACTATGTGGACTTTGATCCTTGTCTCCTAGACAAGGTACGTAGGAATACTCCTTGAGGTTCAACCCCAACACCTCCATTGGTTCCGACCCCTTCACGTCGGTTCACCTTCATCCCGCATGACGTTAAACTGTATCATCCCTTCTAAACTACGTGGACGTTGATCATTGTCTCCTATACAAGGTATGTAGGAAGCCTCCTTAAGTTTCAATCCCAACACTTACTTGTCCCGAACCATTCACGTCAGTTCACTTTTGTCCCACATGACGTTAAACTGTACTCCCCTTTTCATCCTGCAAGACGTTAAACTCTACCCATTTAAACTACATGGGATTTGATCCTTGTCTCTAAGATAAGGAGCATAGGAAGCCTCCCTGAGGTCCAACCCTAATTGATGGTAATCTGTTGTGTTACTCAATTGATGGTAATTCATTGTGTTCCCCAATCAATGGTAAGTTTTTGTGTTCCCCAATCGATGGTAAGCTATTTTGATCCCCAACCAGCGGTAAGCCATTGTAGTCTCCATCCAGCGGTAAGCCATTGTAGCCTCATCTAGCGGTAAGCCATTGTAGTCCGCAATTAACGTAAGCCGTTGTAGTCCCCTTCGCTGGGACCCACTTCTCTGGTTTTCCCCCAAGTGTCATACCAAATTAGGCTGCTAACCACACGTAAGTACCAGTATACTGTCGGTTCGTTCTCCTATGTGTACACCCCAATTCTATACCCCCATCCTGAACTATGTGGACGTTGATTCCCTGGCTTGGGGAGATGTAGGAAGCCTCCCTAAGGTCTAATCCCATCACCCATGTCTCATCTTAGTCTCTCCCTTGAGCCCCTATGTTTCGGGAAGGTCATGTCCCAACCCAGAGGTCCCACTTCCTTTAGGTTCCATCCATTCATCCATTCTCACAAGCCACCTCCTCAAGTGTCCCATCGTCCCACCGAACTACGCCGAATTTTATTCCCTACCATAGGGATATGTAGGAAGTATCTTTAAGAATCAACCCCAACATCATTTTCACCCTTGCATCATCTCCATATCAATCTCCATCCACTCTCAAAAAACCATATCCATCATGTTTCTTGCCCGGGCCACCACATCCGAGTGAGATCATGTCACCCACTTTCTCACTACTCCTCACAGTAATCGAGTAATTAACCACGCGTTAGCCCCAGCATCAGCGATCCTTCCTAGGGTCACACCTATCTGATCCACTCCTGTCAGTGTTCTGATAAGTATGATTCATCTCTTCTAGATGTTAAACTCATGGAATACCCTATGTTAAACATTGGAATACGAGGAAAACCTCAGAGACATTCATGTGGCATAAAATTCCCTGCATTCAACATGGGATGCCTTGGGTATTCGTGCCCTCGAGAAATCCTATCATAAGGGGAAGAAACCCAGACGCATCAGTGTTCTAGTGTCCAGACACGCCAGTGATGGAAAACATGACTACTCCCTCGACTGAAGTTTGTTGCCCTGACTTGACCCCTTGGAATGTCCTGATAGAAGTAGCGTAATTAACTAGCGTCCATGAATACATGGCACTGGGAAGAGTTTCACAAACAACGTCTTAAGTCTGTGAGGGAGACCCATACTAGGCAATGAGTTTCAAGGAATAATCCACAGAATTAGGAACTGATATCCCGTCATCTTGTTTCGATCAAGGAGAAAAAATCCCTGAATAAGCGATAGATGCCACCCACCTTTGGAAAGTGGGAATGTGGGGCAACAGTTGCGCATCCTCAACAGATGTATGCGCGCCCCAATGAAAGAGTCGGAAACAATAATATTGGAGAAAGAATGTATCATTATTGGTAGTAACTTCTAGTAATGGTTTAGGTGCCTTTGATTTGTGTTGTGCTATGAATATAAATCTTGCATGCCAGATTCCTCACTACTTGATCTTCTTGCAAAGGAGGTGAGTAATAAAGAGTTTTATGTTTATGATAAACATATGAACGATGCAGTCAATATTTAGTGTTTAATTCTTTCATCTATGTCTAGTTAAATAATGAATTCTCATGAAAACATGGATTCTTATAGCATTCTCAACAATATCCATGATTTATACTAGGATAGATAAAGATATGGGTGGTTTGAGATATCCAAGGCACTCTTTCAAAGTAATCTTGGAGAGGGTGTTCTAGTTGGTCCTTATATAGTCAAACTTATTACCTCTATTTAGAACCTAGAGGTTATTGGTTTTAAACTATCTGATGAACTATACATTGATCTCATTCTTGCATCACTCCCTCATAGATTCTCTAGTTTTTTTGGTGATTTCTATATGAACAACATTGAGAAGTTTCTCACATATATTCTCAATATTCTTTTCCAAGATGATAAGGATACGAAGCATGAAAATACTTCCATCCTTATGGTGAATAAATGTAAAGGCCATGTGAAGATATCTAATATAGAATCCTATCTTTTTATTACATAATCTTTTTATTACATGGTAAAAAATAGATGATCTTTTAAAGTTTAGTTTCTTGGAAATCAGGGACATAATACATGAAAACATAAAACATTATTCTAAAACACTTAAACGGATTCTTCATGGGTGTATCCTAAGTAACATTTATTTTATCTCATAACCTGGGGACATACATCAAAGGAAAGGGTGAGCATGAGTCCTAGTAAGGGAATGACCAAGGGAAACAATTTAAATGTGATATTGAGGAATATCAATAAGAACATAAAGAATATAATTATGGAATGAGCAAGAGAACATGATGCATATCATAATAAAAATAACATGATTTATAACATGTAAATGTGGCTACAACATTTAAATGAATCATTCATAATCATATCTCCAAGGTTTTTCACCAAGGTGACATAAATGAAAATTACCAAGGTTATTACCAAGGTGTCATAAATGAATCATCTCTAGAGATTAAATTCTTTACCCAATGCATTAGATCATTTTCAGGGTGTAACCTTGATACGTATTAATTAATGTGATCCACATAGATCATAATCAATCATTTCATTAATAACCCATGGAGAATAAATAACAGGTTTCTTATCAAAATCATGGGTATAAAAGTGTTTAAAGACGTGAAAATTACATCATTTTTATCCCACAAAAAGGGAATGTGGGTTTATTATGTGTAAATACATGAATAAAATAAATAATTTTTACATCTTGGTGAATAACCATGTAAAATAAAAAAATGGATATCCATGAAAAGAAAATAAAATAGAATTTCTTAAGGATAAGAGATAAATTTTGATAAGTAAATTCAATAGCATGACAAGTATAAAACATGGTTTTAAAAAAGGGTAAAATCATAGGGGACAAGGGTATCCCATTGATAAAACATAATTTTTTAGTTAGGGTATGATCAAATTGGTAATAAAATAGAGTAACCATAACAATTAGAAGATATATACAAAAAGTGGTTCTTGACTTGAAAAGAAAAGAAGGATAGTTCCCTTACCTTGAAGAGTTTGCTCCTAAATCTTGAGGAATGGAACCTTGGGGGCTTAAGGACACATTGGAGGCTCATTGGGAGGAAACAATACCATAAATTCATGTAGGATTTATTGGGATTGAAATTAAATGGATAAATGGGTGGTTATTTATAGAAAAAGTAGAGGATTTGTTTAATAGTTTCCAAATATAGTCCTTGGAAATCAGGGTTGTGGAAAATGAAAAACCATTGGCTTAACCATGGATTTTTTCCATGGTTTTGTAAATTTGGGACACATTTTATGTTATTTTAACCCAAAATAACTGATAATCATTTTTTATTAATTATTTTTTCATGGAAAATTAAATTTTCCATAATGTAATGTTTTTAAAGTCAAAGTTTCCATTTTAGACTTTGGAAAGTCACTTATAGATTTTGATTTTTGATTAAAATACATTAAAATACTTAATATTAATAAAATAAAATATTTTAGGTCATTTATTGTGGTTAATTAATTATTACAACATTATTATATAATTATGAAGTCATTAAACATACCAAAAACTCAAAGCTGTATTTTTTCTATTCACATAAAAATTAAAGTGTTTTAGAAAATTCTCATAAATTCACCCAACCTAATTTCAGCATGCTAATTTAAAAAATGATATTTATTTTATCAAAATAATTCTATAAATATTATAATTATAAATTTTAAATAAAAAAATCCTTATTTATTAAAAAAATAGTAGGTTGTAAGGTATAGTTAAATTTCTGAAAAGTAAAAAATTATCACGAAATAATAAAATTATTTTAAAATTTATATTTAAATAGGAGTGATTTTAACATAATATTTAATTAAAATAAAAATTGTTCTGAATACCTTAGTTTATTATAAAAATTTATATCTTTTCTAAAAAGTATGATTTGTGTCTGAAAAATCAATTTATCAAATTTTGTATCAATTAAACCTATATTTTATTTAGAAAAATTATTATTAAAATGGGATTGATGGAATAAAAATTTTATTTATAAAAAGGAATTACACTTTAGGTAACTAAGTTCTTGACATGTAACCCCTTATAACACTCATGTACAACCTAAGGGTATGTTGTTCGATGGTTATAGATTCATGGGGCGGCTTAACTAACATCGACTGAGTGGTAATTTCCACTAACTTGAACTTATATCATAGGAGATTTAATTCAAACTTAAATTTTTTAAGATCAAATTGGGATTGGTCAAGGGAAAACCCTATTGATGCTACCTCCCTCCCAAGTTTTGACAAATGGGATTCATACAACATGACTCTACTGGTTGAGATCATTGCTTCTCCTTTCTGTATTAATTATTCTTTTTCATTTCTAATAAACACAAATTATAATGTTAGACTTATTACCAAAGGGTATAGTTCTCAATAGTCAAATTTTTTAACAGTTATATTGACTAATGGTCATATTTAACCAACAGTCCTATAATGGTCAAATCCAAATGGTCACATTTTCCTTTATACACTATAAATACCACTTTATTATTCCATTAAATATTCACTACAAACATTTTCTAAGATTTTTATTGGTTTACTAATATTTTATTTTATTTATGAAGTGTTAGGGTGATGATTCTAATAGATTGGATCGATCCATATTTTCCCATTTTGGTGACTAAGCTATTTATAATTATTAAACTGATATAGTTTTTCTATGTATAATATAATATAACACATGTTTTCTCGGGAAACAAATATCATTTAAAAAACTTGGGTTATTACATTCTTCTCCCTTTAGAAATTTCATCCTCGAAATTTCAACTCATTCTCTCGGTTGAGAAAAGGTGAGGGTACTTCTACTTCATTGTTTCCTCTAGTTCCTAAGTCGCCTGTTCAAACTTATGGTTCCTTCACAATAATTTGAAAAGGTGGATGGTATTGTTGTGTAGAACCTTGTCTCTACAGTCCAATATCTCCATTGGTTTCTCCTCGTAAGAGAGATCATATTCTAGTTGAACCACCTCTAGATTCAGTACATGTGAGGGGTCAGGTATGTACTTTCTTGAGAGAGATATGTAGAATACATCATGAACATAAGCTAGATTTGGTGGAAGTTCTAGGTGGTAGGACACTACTCATATACAATCAAGGATTTCATAAGGGCCGATATATTTAGGTCAAAGATATCCTTTCTTCCAAAACTACATGACTCTCTTCCATGGTGATATTCGAAGGAAAAATTTATCGCAAACATCAAAATCCAAGTCCCTTTGATGGTTTTTAGTATAGTTATTATACCGACTCTGAGCAGCTTTTATGTGTTGTTGGATGGAATGAACCTTTTCCATCATCTCTTACACAATATCATTCCCAAGAAACTTTCTCTCACCAACTTCATCCCAACAAGTATGAGTTCTACATTGCTTCCCGTATAGAGCTTCATATGGTTCCATTTGAATACTTGAGTTGAAGTTTTTGTTGTATGAGAAATCAACTAATGGGATGTGTTGATCCTTTCCACCTTTAAATTACATTAATCATGTTCTTAGCATGTCCTCAAGTGTCTAAATAGTCCTTTTAGATTTTCCATCAGTTTGGGGGTGATAGGTTAAACTGAAATTCAATTCATTATTCAGAACATGATGAAGACTTCTTTAAAATTTATATTTGAACCTTGTATCATGATCATAAATGATAGAAAGTGACGCCCCATGCAGCCTCACAACTTCCTTTACATATATCTTGTAAAGTTGTTCAAGAGAAAAATCTTCCTGAATAACAATGAAATGGGTAGTCATGGTGAATCGGTCCACTATAAACCATATTGCATTATTTCCTTTGGATGTTTCTTGGGAGACCAGTGAAAAATTCCATAGTGATATAGTCCCACTTCCATGTTGGTATAGGTAGTTGTTGTAGTACCCCTTTAGGAAGTTTTCACTCCACCTTCACTTACTGACATACCAAGAACCTTGTAGTCTAGTTAGAAATCTCCCTTTTCATATTATCCCACCAATAATGATCATTAAGTTCCTTAAAATTTTAGTGCTTCTAGGATGTATAGATAATTTAGATCTATGATCTTCATCCATCAGCTCTTTATTTATCTCTGGAATAGATGGGATACATGTCCTTGTACAAAATTTCAGTACACCTTCTTGATCAATATTTTACTCAAGAAACCTCTCATTCTTAACATCCTCTATCTTCTTTTGTAACAAAGGATCTTCTATTTGAGATTTATTGATCTTTTCTAGTAATGATGGTTGATAAATAATTTGGGATAGTATTGATGATGTCTCTTCACTTATTATTCACATGTATAATCTTACTAGATCCTTGATCAATGGATATCCTTGAATCCTCATCATTTTCATCATAATAGGGACTTTATTACTTAATGCATCAGCGACTTTGTTTTCTCTTCCACAGTGATAATGAATTGAATAGTTATAGTCTTTAAGAAATTCCAACTATCTCCTTTGTCTCATGTTAAATTATTTCTATGTGAATATATAATTAAAACTTTGGTGGTCTGTGTATGTATCACATTTCTCCCAATAAAGAGAGTGCCTCTATATTTTTAGAGCAAAAATAACTGCATCTAGCTCCAGGTCATGCATAGGATAATTCTACTCATGAGTCTTTAACTATCGAGATGCATAAGCAATCACCTTGTCATTTTTCATTATAATGCTCCCAATACCTTTCATAGATGCATCACTAAAAAATGAATCCCTATCTGATAGATGGTAGAGTTAACATAGGTTCAGTAACCAATATCTTCATCAGTTCTTAGAAACTTTCTTTACACTCCTTAGTCTAGATGAACTTATCCCCTTTTTGAGTTAACTTGGTTGGTGGATTATAAATTTATGAGAAGTTTTTAAATAACTTTCTATAATATCCTACTAAACCAAGGAAACTACAAATCTCAGTTACTGTTGTAGGATAAGGCCACTCCTCTACAACCTTTGTCTTGGTAAGGTCAACTGAGATTCCTTTATTGGTTACGATGTTCCCCAAGAAAGAAAATTTTTGTAAAAAAATCAAATTTTCTGAATTTTCCAAATATCATATCCTTCCTCGGAGTTTTCAATATAACCCTTAGATGATCCTCATGATCCTAGTGATTTTTGGAATATATCATAATATCATCAATAAAAATTACCACAAATTTGTCAAGGTAGTCCTTAAAATCTCTATTCATCATATCCATAAATATAGATAGATAATTAGTCAAACGAAATGGTATAAAAAACTCATAATGCCCATATCTTGATCAGAAAGCAGCCTTTAGAATATCTTCTTTAATCGCCCTCAATTGATGATAACCAAATCAAAGATCAAACTTAGAGAAGAATTGAACCCCATGAAGTTGGTTAAATAAATAATTATTACTTGGTAGAGGGTACTTTTTCATCACTGTGATCCCATTAAGTTCTCTATAATCAATGAATAATCACATCAATCCATCCTTCTTCTTCACAAAGAGAATAGGTACTCCCTGAGGAGACACACTTGGTCAGATAAATCCCTTCTCCAAAAGATCCTAAATTTGTTTCTTTAATTACTCTATATCCTCATTTTCCATTATATATGGATTATTTGATATCATCTTGGATCTAGGTATGATTTTAATGGATAACTCTACCTATATTTCTGGGGTAGGTCTAGGTAACTACCCAAGAAATACATCAATGTATTCCTGAATAATGGGGAAATTTTCTATTCTTATACTTTCATTCCATTCTTTCTCTTCACTGGTCATCTCCATAAAGAAGGCTTTGGGAGGTGCTTTTAGAAAAATATCAAGTTGGTATATCTCTCCTTTGAAAATAAGTGTAGGTTTTCCATTCAAGACTACTGAGATTTACTTACTTCTATAATTGATCTTAGCATTATAATTTGACATCCATTCCATCCCTAGTTTAGTGTCAAAATCCACCATGGGAATTACTATTATATTTTCAATGAGATTGTGCTCACTAAATTCAATACTATAGTTTCTATACACTATTGATTCTTGGATAATACATCCAGTAGTCTTGACTGGTAACTCTACTTCTATCATCTTAGGGATTGATTATATATTCTTTGTAAACTTATAAAAAATAAAGGAATACATAGAACTAAAATCAAACAAAGTACTTTTTATCTTTGAGAGAACAACGATCGTACCTACCACCACATCATTTGGATCCTTTACTTCATCTGTCGTGATATAAAATGCCCAACCTTTCTCCATTATCCTATATTGAGGTTGATGGTGATTTACCTCCATTGTCTTCTAATTTGGATAGTGATAGGAAAAGTAACCAAGTTGTCCACACTTGAATCATTGAACTTTAGGTTGGGAATGCACCATCTTCTCTTTGTCGTTAGTGTTGAGAAACTAAGGCTTCACCACACCATGATAGTTCTGATCTATATGGAAATCTCTTCCACACTTGTAGCATTTTTAACTCCCAAGAGAGTAGTTCCCTAAATCCTTCTTCCCATATTTTTTTCACATGGGAAGTTTCACTTATTTTCCTCCTCTTCTGTGATCAAAGTTCCTCCCTAAGTTTGGATCCATAGATATCTTCTTTTCATTCGACCTATGTGACCACTGTATTTCTCCAAACTCCAATTCAACCTTCATATCACTCATCACTTTATCCTCATATATTTCATAGTCATTATTTTCTATATTACTCTATAGATGGGGTCTTAGTCTACTAAATAATCTATCAACCTTTCTCTTAGGAACCATAACAAAGATAGAGGTTTAATGAGAAAGTCTTGTAAAGTTCATCTCATATCTTCCCACCAATTCATTTTTCTTTTTCTTCAATTCAAGGAATTCCTTCTCCATTTTCATTTGCATCGAATTGGGGAAATATTTTTTGAAAAAGATTCCCATGAACTCTTCCCACTCCGTACCATTAATCTCCCTTCTTGGCTTCATGTTTCTAATCAGTGTCTACCACTGATTAGATTCTCATTATAAGTAGTATATTTCTAGGGTCAATTTCTCTTATTATGAACAATAAAGCACATAAAATCACTTTTCTATAGATCTTATCCATTATTAAGCAATTAATGAGTCAGTAGATCCAATAAAAGAAGGTGTTCATTAACACATAAAGGACTAAATGGAAAGCTTTTCCCTTCAAGGTGAATTTTTATGCTCAAATTGATTCAAGTTATTATTTACAACTTGAGATAGTTGATTCATAATCCTCATCAAGTTTTCCATTATGAATTCCATCAGAAGACTGTCGGTGCATCGTCAGTTACGCTCATCATTTATGTGGTTCCTCGTATTTCCCAATGTTTTCTAAAAGAATAAAAACTTAGTGAGAAACGTGTTTATTTTAATAATATTATAATTATAAAGGAATTTTATGTCTTAATACATCATTCTTAAACATGTTATTCTTTAATAATAATTACATTTTCTATATATCCTTCATAATGGTTCATAAGAATCTTGTGATTGACTAAACATATCCCCCAGGAATGTCAAACCAGAAGTGTAGCAAGGCTCATTTCCATGTACTAGTTCATGATTGAGTATAGATAAATGTGGTGTTTTTGGGTGTTACCCCTAGATATATTTTTGTCAGAGCCACATCCACTTTTTCATATCTAGACAAGGATTTCTTTGCTCAGAAACCACTTACTTAATACTTCACCAAAATACCAAGATGTTTTTATATATTTGAACTTTTCAATAGGGTTCATACTATGGATTTATATTCTTAATTCCCAAAAATAACTAAACCATCCTTTTATACCAATTATAGCATCCCACATTTTTATTACATAAGATTTTTATTACATAGTACAAAACAAAGGATCATTTAAATTTTAGTTTCTTAGAAATAAGGGACATAATACATGAAAACATAAAACTTTCTTATAATACACTTGAAATTATTATTCATGGGTTAATCCTAAGTTACATTTTATACATCACATATCCTAGGGGAATACATCAAATTAAAGGGGTGAGCATGAGGCCCAATAAGGGAATAAGTAATGGAAAAAATTTACATGTGATCATGAGGAATATCAATAAGAACATGAGGAATGTAATTATGGCATGAGCAAGAGAACATGAGAAATATCGTAATAAAAATAACATGATTCATAACATGTAAATATGGATAAAACATTTAATGATACATTCATAATCATATCACTAAGTTTTGTCACCAAGGTGTCATAAATGAAAATTACCGAGGTTATTCACGTAAAACATGTCATCACTGGCGATTAAATTATTTACCCAATGTATTGGAGTTCTATCAGGATGAACCCTTAATATTTCTTAATTAATTTTATCCACATATATCATAATAAATCATTTCATTAATAACCTTTGGAGAATAAATAACGTGTTTCTTATCAAAATCATTGCATAAAAAAGTACTTAAAGACATGATCATTACATCATTTTTCACCCACAAAAAAGTATGTGGGTTTCATATGTGTAAATACCAAAATTAAATAAATGATTTTTATATATATGTTAATAAACATGGAAAATAAAAAAATTTTGGTTTCCACAAAAATAAAATAAAAGATAATTTCTTAAGGAGAAGAGATAAATTTTGAGAAGTAAATTCGGTAGCATGACAAGTATAAAACATGGTTTTAGAAAGGGGTAAAATGAGATGGTAAAAGGTTCCCCAATTGATAAAACATAATTTGGAAGTAAGGGTATGATTAAAAGTGTAATAAAATAGATTAACCATAACATTTATAAGACATATACAAAAATAGGTTCTTAACTTGAAAAGAAAAGGATAATTCCCTTACCTTGAAGAGTTACTCCTAAATCTTGAGGAATGGAACCTTGGGGGATTGAGAACACCTTGGGGGGAATCCTTGGGAGGAAAAAATACCATAAATTCATGGAGGATAGATTATTAGTGAGACTAAATGAAGAAATGGGTGGGTATTAATAGAAAAAGTGGAGGATTTGTTTAATAGTTTCCAAATATGGGCCTTGGAAATCTTGGTTGTGGAAAATAAAAAACTATTGGCTTAATCATGGTTTTTTCTCATAGTTTTCAACATTTGGGACACATTTTATGTTATTTTAACCCACAAGAACCGATAATCATTTTTTATTACTTCTTTTGGCATGGAAAATTAAATTTTCCACAAAGTAGTGGTTTTAAAGTCAAAGTTTCCATTTTAGACTTAAGAAAGTCACTTATAGGTTTTGGAAATTGATTAAAATACATTAAAATAATTAATATTAATAAAATAACATATTTTAGGTTTTTGATTATGGTTAATTAATTATTACATCATTATGACATAATTTTTAAGTCATTAAACATACTGAAAACTTAAAACTATATTTTTACTATTCACAGAAAAATTAAAGTATTTTAAAAAATTCTCATAAATTTACTCTAAAATAATTTTGACATGATGATTTAAAAACTAATTTTTATTTTATTAAAACAATTCTCTAAATATGATAATAATAACTTTTAAATATAAAAAACCTTATTTATTAAAAAAATAGTTGTTTGTAAGGTATATTCAAATTTCTGACACTTAAACATTTCCCATGACATAATAAAATTATGTTATAATTTATATTTAAATAAGAGTTTTTTTTAATACTATTTCATTAAAATAAATATTATTCATAATACATTTATTTATTATAAAAATTTATATCTTTTCTAAAAAGTATGATTTGTGTGTGAAAAAACAATTTATCAAATTTCGTCTCAATTAAACCTATATTTTATTAATAAAAACTATTCTTAAAATGGAATTATTGAAATAATAATTTTATTTATTCAAAGGAATTACACATTAATTAATTAAGTCCTAGACATGTAACCCCTTATAACACCCATGTATGGCCTAAGGGTAAGGTGTGCGATGGTGATAGATTCTTGGGGCAGCTAGGATATCATCGACCGAGTGGTAATTTCCACTAACTTGAACTTCTTCCGTAGGTTATTTCATTCGAGAATCACATTTTGGAACTTGTATTGGGCTTGGTCAAGGTCAAACCCTAGTGAAGCTACCTACCTCTTATGTTCTGAAAAATGGGCCTCATATGGAATGACTACTGGTTGAGGCCATCGCTTCTTCTTTTTTCATCAATTATCCTTTATCATTACTACTTATAAACACTAATTGTAAAATTAGAATTATTACTTAATTTTATAGTTCTAAATGGTCAAATTTTCCAACAGTTATATTCAATAATGGTCATATTTGAGCAACGGTCCTATAATGGTCACATTTCCCTTTATACTCTATAAATACCACTTCATTATGTCATTCAATATTCACTACAGACATTTTCTAATATGTGGATTGGTTTACTAATATTTTGTTTTAATTCTGAAGTGTTGAGGATATGAATCTAATGGATTGGAGTGATCCATATTTTCACATTTTGGTGACTAAATTATTGATCATTATTAAAGAGATATGGTTTTGTTGTTTATAATATAATATAACACACATTTGATCAGGAAAAAATCATTTAAAAAATAGGGTTTTTACATATAAAACCAAATCTTATTCACAATGCCCTTCCAATAAGATAATTATCAAGGGGAAATCTAGGGAATAATATTTCATCTGTTTCACATATGGAAAGAAGGATCACTAGAAGAAAAATTACACCTAATAAAAGTAGTAAGGAGAAGCTTTTGGTGGGTTTGTTATTGATTGAAATTTATTTGTTTCTATAAACTTGGTATTAGATACATATTTTGGTTCTAAAATATTCATTTGAATATAGGAACCAAGTATATTCAAAAATATTAACCAAGGGGAGGTAGATCTGTGAGTAGAAAATAGAGCCAAACTTGTTGTTGTGGCTATCGAGGACTACCGCCTCAAGTTGCCGATGGAAATGATCTTGGTTTTTAAAGGCTGTTATTATATTCCATCTGTTACCAAAAAACATTATTTTTGCATCCAGGATTGATATAGATATATTTATTTTCATATTCATGAATAAATGTTGCTTCTTTTATAAATATAGCATTTTTTATGGTAAGGCATATTTAAATAATAGTCTTTATGTGTTTAATTATATAAACCAAGTAATGGAAATCAATAATGAAATGACATCACATGACTCATACCACACCCAACTTTGGAATCACCATCTAAGTCATGTAAATGAAAAACATTTGACTAAATTCCACCAATATGGATATTTAGATTCCTTTTAATTAAAAACAGTTGGTGTATGCCACGTGTGTTTACAAGGAAAAATGATTAAAGCCCCATTTAGTGGAAAATTTGAAAGGTACAAGGATCTTCTTGAATTAGTTCATACCAATGTGTGTGGACCATTTCCAATTTAAGAAAGGGGTGGGTGCTCATACTTCATAATTTTTACTGATGATTTTATTAGATATGGATATGTCTACTTAATAAGGTATAATTCGGATTCCTTTGACAGATTCAAGGAATGCAAGAATAAAGTTGAGAACCGAGTTGGTTAGAATATTAAGAATCTCCACTTAGAATATTGTGAATAATATCTCAATCAATACTTCATTGATTATTTATAGGATTTTGGGATTCTATCTCAACTCACTCCTCCTTATACACCTCAGTAAAACTATGTAAGTGAAAGGAGGAACCGCACCATGTTGGACATGGTGTGATCAATGATGAGTCATGTTAGTATTCCATTATCCATTTGGGGATACGCATTACAAACAGAAACATACATACTAAACTAAGTTCCAACCAAAGCGGTAGATGGTATTCTATACCAATTGTGGAGTGGAAAGAAACATGTGTTGTTGTGAAAACATGTGTAGGGATGTGAATCATTTGTTAAGGACTCTTCATGTAAAAAACTTGAACCCTAAGACACAAAGTGTATCTTTATAGGATATCCCAAGGAAACAATGGGATAATACCTATACAATCCTTCAGATAAAAAGGTTGTGGTTGAAAGACGTCCCAAATTTCTTAAGAATGATCATATCTCTAAAAGAGATGATGGGAATGAGATAGAATTCGATGAATTACATGATCAAGATACATGAGAGTTGAAATAAGAACAAATTCCACAAAGCCTCATGGAAGAAGAATTTATAGATACACAAGTACTGTATAGGAGTATAATAGAGGTTAGATAACTAGAATGATATGGTTTTCTAGTCACTGAGGATGGTGACTGATTATTAGTTGATAATAATGACCATTTAACCTATAATGAAGAAATAAGTGGAATATATGTTACCAAGTGGCAATAAGAAATGAATTCTTAAATGGATTCCATGTACCAAAACCAAGTCTTTATTTTAGTAGATCCTTTAGTGGATGTGAAGCCTATTGGTTGCAAATGGATATTTAAGAATACAATGGACATGGATGGATAATTCAATACTTATAAGTCGTGACTAGTTTCAAAGGGTTTTAAATAGCTTCAATTCATAGACTACGATGAAACCTTTTCACCAGTTGCAATGCTAAAATCCATCTGAATTCTACTTTCCATTAAAACTTACCTTGACTATAAAATTTGGAAAATGGATACCAAAATAGCCTTCCATAATGGGAACCTTCAGGAAGATGTATATATGACACAACTTAAATGGTTTGTTAATCCAAAGGATTCCAACAAGTTATGCAAGTTGCAAAGGTCCATTTATGGATTAAAGAAAGCATTCAGGTCATAGAACATTTGATTTGATGAATCCATAATGAAATTTGGTTTCATAAAGAATGAATATGATCCTTGTGTCTATAAATGGTTTAGTGGGAGTGTAGTCATTTTTGTAATAGAATATGTTGATGAAATATTACTTATTGGAAATGAAATACCTATCTTATAATCTATTAAAGCCTGGTTGAATAAATGATTCTCCATGAAGGACTTGGGAGAAGCATCATTTATTCTTTGGATCAAGATCCATCATGATAGATCCAAGAGGTTTCTCAACCTAAGTCATGGTATATACATTGACAAGATATTAAATATATTTGGTATGGAACAATCTAATAGGATATTGTTTCCAATGTCACATGGAATTCAACTTTCCAGTAAAATGTGTCCCTAGACACATGAGGGAAGAAGAAGGATATAAAGGGTTCCATACACATCTTTGATTGGGTTAGTCATGTATACCATTCTATGTAATATTCTATATGTATCATGCATCTTAAGTGCAGTGGGTAGATATCAAGATGACTCAAGTCACAGCCATTGGATAGAAATAAAGACTATACTTAAGTATTTGATGCATACTAAGGATATGTTTCTGGTCTATATAGGAGATAAAGAACTAGTCATTAAAGGATATGAAGATGCTAGTTTCCAAATAGATCAAGTGGATTTGAAATCATAGAAGGGATACATCATCACTCTTAATAGAGGTTTCTTGACATGGAAGAGCTCAAAGAAAGTTGTGGTCATGGATTATATAGAAAATTTTGAGTATATTGAGTCTTATGAGGTAGCTAAAGAAGAAGTATAGATATGAAACTTCATCAAAGAGTTTACATGGTACCTGGGAGTAAGGACCCTATCACGCTCTATTTTGATAATATTGTAGTGGTGGATCTTTCAAAGGATCCATGGTCACATCAACGGACAAAGAACATACTTCAAAGGTATCATCTCTTGAGGGATTTTTATCAAATAGGTGAAGTTACAGTGGGAAGAATATCCATGAAAGAAAATTTTATGGACCCCTTGACTAAAGACTTTACTTAGCAGAAACATGATTATTATGTGAGTTCTAGTGAACTGAAATTCATAGGCAGTTGGCTCTAGTCCAAGTGGGAGTTTATTAGAATTTGTGTTCTTGAACCAATATTTTGTACTTTGGATTACATGTATATTCAAATATTTGAATATTAATAAAATATTTTATTATATATTGTTCATTTTTCTACATGACATTGATGTAATAATTTTTTAGGGTATATGTCACATTGATATGGTCATAGAAATTCCCCATTATGATGAGAACCTTGGAATGCTATGATGAAATTCTTAAATACAATTTTGTGGTCAAATAGAATTCTATGATGGGGAACATAGTATGTTGACTATCAAGTGAGATTAATCATAAGAAGATGAGACTTCTTCTGATGAATTTTGTATTTGGTAATCTCTATGATGGGAGATTATGAGAACAGACCCACCAGTAGGAATTCTGAATGTTTATGTGTCATCAGATATTCCTATCTGTGAGCGTGTGTAATGGTCCTTAGACTTAATGATTATTATTAATGCATGTTAGGGGTTATATACTTAGATATATTGTTGTAAAACATGACAATAATAGCTAATGTCAAATTTTGGTATGTTGGTTGTGTCATGAGAGGTGTGTTATTGATTAATAAGTCGAGGAAGGATTTTTTCCTTCCATCTTTATGGAAGATGATGCCTCAGGCCTTTGATTAGAATAGAACCATCATATTAAATTCAATGGCCATGGTGTAATGACATGTTTATTTTATAAATTCAAAGAAATATGTATCAAGTATTTAGGTTGATGACACATATGTGCACTCCGCTTGATGAGATATTATAACAAAGGTATTGTATTACACGGAAAGCATTCATATGTGATTGTCAACGTTACGACATTAAGTTATTTCTCTTGGTTTTCTTGACTCATTTCTAAATAATAATCTTGAACTTAGGCAAGCCCGCCTAATGCCAATGAGAAATAATCCTAGAGGGTCGCATACTAAGTATTTCCATTGATCTCGATTAAATTCTATTTCAATTTAATTAATGGAATAAATATTATTCTCAAGACTGGGGAATAATTTTATTCATGTTTTATTAATCTCAAATATTTATTGAGTATTAAATAAATATGTATTCACTAGTTTATAGATAAAGTATTTTTTTATTAATAAAATATTTATTTGTGGATTCAATAAATATTGAGGATTTTGAGAGGACCAATATTGTGTCAGGTCATGAATATTAATTTGCATGCTGGTAAAATAATATTTATCATTGTGTGAGTTAGCGCGCTCTATAAAATAATATTATTATTATTATATGGCATGAGGGTTTTTAAGTATTATTATATTATTTAATGGTCAGTATTCGATTAAATAATATTTTTACCTAGACTCTAGCTCTATAAATAGATGGTTATGTCTATTGTGTAGGGTTAATCAATAAATCAAGAATTAAGAATCATTTCGCACAACAGAGTTCTCGCTCGAATTCTTCGTTCTCTCATATTCTAAAGAACAAGAAGAACTCCTTCAAGCCCGAAGGATATTGAAGTGATCAAGATGAAAAACATAAGATGATTGATCTATTATTCTAGCACTTGGAAAATAATTTATGTCAATCGGAGATTAAAGGAGTGTGTGTGGATCACCACTAGATGGATTCTATACTTGAACCCTACAAGAGAAACCATGATAATCCGAATAGGGTTTTCAGAATGATCAACATCTGCATCAGAGAAAGTTCCTAACACATGGAAATTGTACTTCAGATCTAATAAAAATTAATTATAAATTTAATGTGTAAATATCATCTCCAGGTTCCCAGTTCTCTTATGTCAATATTCGGTGGAAAATTTTCATTGGTCACAATGTTTATGCCTTTAAAAAAAATTGAATGATCCGTTGAATCAATAAAAACCTTTATGGTTATTCTCCTACCAATGTGCTTCTGTTGCACCTGAAACCTTCATAAGAATTTGGAATCATTAGTCCTCACATCACTTCTACACAAAAAAGTTCATTAGAGGAAAATAAATATTCAGTAATGGTGGATAAATTGGCTGCAATCTTTAAAAACAAAATTAAAGATGACAGACTCTTCTTAATACCCATGATGCAGAGGTAAAATTATACAATTTAATCATATCAAAAATATTTTCATTCCTTTCATTACATATTCCTTTTGTTTTTTAGGGAGGATTGGTTGCTCATTATAATCAATTTGGATACTCTAAATATTTATTTTTTGTATTCAATGCGTGGATACCCAACAAATCGACCACACGTGATGACATTTATCAATTTTTAATACACTATATGAAACATTTTAAAACTAAACTTTAATTTATACATTTTATATTATGTTTTAATGAAAATTTTGTTATGATATGGCGGTGTTTAAATATCATCAAAATCATGGAATGGGGATAGTTCATGAGCATAAGAAGCATATCGACTTATAAAAGTGGATAAGTGTTATGGTATATATAATAATATTTCAATATCAAAATATATATCAAAACAAATTACTTATTTTTATCAATGTTTTTGCAATGTTTGAAACAAACTAATGGAAAAAATTATGGTTATTACGTTCGCAAATTTATGAAAGATATTGTATTTCATCAACAAACTAGAATCTCCAAATAGGTATTTCTGATGATAATTACAATTTCATTTAAAAAATTATTAATTCTTTATTTATTTATATTTTTTCAGTACTATCAGGACTGTCGAAAATCCTCATATTCAAAAGAGGAAATAAATTTCTTTAGAAACGAATGGGTTGAATACATGGTGTCAAAAATTTTACTGACATCATGATGCGCTCAGGTTCTATTTTTTCTATTCATATATCTATTTTTTTAGTTGGTTTATTTATGTTTAGTAGTGTGTGTTTTCAGTTTACAAATTTTTCAAAGTGTGCATTTTCAGTTTAAATTTACATTTTAGTTAAAAAAATGTGTAACACACTCAAAACCAAGAATACATAGTCATATTTTTTATGCTTTGGGAGAATGATCCATAAGTCATTTATGATATATAGGAATTAATCGTATATCAATCTGATACACGATGTGACCGGTATGACTCAAAATGAGTGTTTTCAGTTTAAAAATGACATTTTAGTTAAAAACATGTTTTAATCACATAATTCCAATAAAACACACTTGTATTGTCTTGATAATTTAGGAAAATAATCCTTAAGTCATTTTTTACATGTATGAATCAACCGCACATCAATTTGACGCATGATGCAACCAGTATGACTCAAAGGGCGTATTTCCAATTTAAAATGACATTTTAGTTCAAAAGATGTGTAACATACTCAAATTGAGTAAACACATTCATATTGTTTTGATATTTTAGGAAAATAATCCACAAGTCATTTGTGGCATCTAGGAATTAGCCTCACCTCAATCTGATACACAGTGTGACCGATATGACTCAAATTGTGTGGTTTTAGTTTAAAAATGACATTTTAGTAGAAAAAACTTATGACATACTCAAAACTAAGAAAACACATTCATATTCTTTTGATACTTTAAGAAAATGATCCATAAGTCATTTGTGCCATGTAGGAATCAGTTGTACCTCAATCTGATATATTGTGTGACCAGCTTGACTTGAAATGAGTTTTTTCAATTTAAAAATGACATTTTAATTAAAAGCATGTGTCACTCACTAAAAAATGAGTAAACACGTTTGAATAGTCTTTATACTTTAATAAAATAATCCTTAATCCATTTGTGATGTGTAAGAATCAATCGCACATTAATATGATGCACGGTGTGACCAGCAGGACTCAAAGTGCATGTTTCCGGTTTAAAATGACATTTTAGTTAAAAAGATGTGTGACATACTCAAAACCTAGCAAGTAAATTCAGATTGTTTTGATACTTTAGGAAAACAATCCATAAGTCGTTTGTGATGTGTAGAAATCAACCACACCTCAATCTGATACATGGTATGACCAGTATGACTCAAAATGTGTGGTTTTAGTTTAAAATTTTCATTTTAATAAAAAAGACTCATGACATAGTCAAAAATGAGAAAACCCATTTAGATTATTTTGATACTTTAGTACAATGATCCATAAGACATTTGTGGCATGTAGGAATCATCTATACCACAATCTGATAAACGGTGTGATCGGTATGACTTGAAATGCATGTTTTTAGTTTAAATTTGTCATTTTAGTTAAAATGTGTGTCACTCACTGAAAACCAAACAAACGCACTTGAGTTGATACTTTAGGATAATTATCCACAATTCACTTGTGTCATGTAGGAATCAGCCGCACATCAATCTGACACATGATGTGACTGGTATGACTCAAAGTGTGTCTTTAATTTAAAAATGATATTCTAGTTAAAAATGTGTGTATGAATTAATTGCACATTGATTTGATACATGATGTGACTAGTATGACTCAAAGTTTATGTTTTTATTTAAAATTGACATTTTGGTTCAAAAGACGCGTGACATACTCAAACTGAGCAAATGCATTCAGATTGTTTTGATACTTTAGAGCAACAATCCATAAGTCATTTGTAATGTGTAGGAATTAGCTTCACCTCTATCTGACACACGATGTGGCCAGTATGACTCAAAATCTGTAGTTTCAATTTACAAATGACATTTTAGTTAAAAAGACGCATGACATACTCAAAACTGAGCAAACACATTCATATTGTTTTGATACTTTAGAAAAATGATCTATAAGTCCTTATGATGTCTAGAAATCAGTCGTACCTCAATCTGATACATGGTGTGATCGGTATGTCTCGAAATGTGTGTTTTCCATTTAAAAATGACATTTTAATTAAAAACTTGTGTCACTCACTGAAAATCAAGCAAACGCGCTCGGATTGTCTTAATACTTTAGGATAACAATTTATAAGTCATCTGTAATGTGTAAGAATTTTTCGAACATCAATTTGACACACAGTGTGATCGGTATGACTCAAAGTACGTGCTTTCAGTTTAAAAATGACATTTTAGTTAAAAACATGTATCACTCACTGAAACCTAGAAAACGCACTCTGATTGTCTTGATATAATGGGACATCGTTTTTTAAATCATTTTTGACATGTACGAATCAACCGCACGTCAATCAGACACACGATGTGATCTGTATAACTCAAAGTGTGTGTTTTTGTTTAAAATTGACATTTTAGTTTAAAAAACACGTCATATACTTAAAACTAAGCAAATGTTCTCAGGTTGTCTTGATACTTTAGGATAATGATCCATAAATCATTTTTGACATGTGGGAATCAATCACATATTAATATGACACACGATGTGTCCGGTATGACTCGAAATGTATGTTTTTAGTTTAAAATTGACAATTTAATTCAAAACACACGTCGCATACTTAAAACCAATCAAACCCGCTCAAATTGTCTTGATACTTTAGGACAATGATCCATAAATCATTTGTGAGTTGTAGAAATTAACCACACATTAATATGACATACAATGTATTCGGTATGACTTGAAGTGTATGTTTTCAGTTTAAAAATGACATTTTATTAATATATTGTTTCATATTTATATATAATTTATTTCTTTATAGTATTAGTAGCATTAGAATTGTTTTTTTATTCAAGTGCACTCTTTTGTTCGAGTTAGGATGGTTTGTTCAGCAACTGATAGCATGATCGGACTCTTGAAAGGGGGTCGAGGGGCAAAGATAACGAAACATTGATGTTTTTCAATTTGTTCATGTTTGTGACAAATTGTACGAACCAATATAATTGTACAAATCGATTTTTGAAATGTCTGTAATATAGTGTTTTTTTCTTATATTTGTGATGTAAATTTAATTTCAATTAAATTTTGTATTTGGTGCTGCATTGTGCTGTAATTTTAGCAGCACACTGGTGCAACATGACTTTTATCCGCACTAAATTAGCGCTGATAAAGAACATCATTTATCGACACTTTTTTTAATTTATAAATCATAACTAGAAAACTGACATTATTTAATCATTTTTTTGTAGCAAGGATCTACCTACAATCAAACCCAATCCGACTATATTTGATAAGTGTTGCATTATGATTCATAAAATCTATCCATGGTCATGGTCCAAAAATATACCTAACAAAATTGGATGTGTCTCATTGTGACTTCTAATGACGTGTGTGAGTGAACGGTGTGGCACCATCAACACAAATTTTATTTCATATATATTGATATCCATTATTAAATTGTAAACAAATCAATTTTTTTATATAAAATTTTATACTACCTTTCTCATTTTTAGAGTGGTCCTAACTTCTCTTATAAGAAGTAATTTTTATCATTTTAGAAAATTTCAAAAAATATATACCTAAAATTTTCTAAAAATAATATTGAAGGATTATGGTGTGCGTGGAGTCGAGATGGTGACCATACATTAACTATCCACCGGCACGCGGACCGATATACCTTTCCCACAAAAAGCCACTCCATTCATAATTGGTGGTATTTGAGTCCATATTCCCCCACTCCGATCTTGGTTTCAGTAAATTTGGTCACGGCAAACGGCCTTTGTTTAGCACCATATGGACTGGGAATATTCCTTGCTACGAATTTTCATTTTTGCCCCTCAATCCCATAAGAGAACAAAATAAATCCACTAAACGGTTAAACAATTAATAATACAAAATAACAAGGATAATACCATCCAATAATTCCCCACTAAAAAATGGAAAATGCCTAAAATTTTTCAATTTCTAAATGAATACAGGGTCCATTGATCTTGTAAACAAAGATAAGATCAAGATCAATCCAAGTCAGGTATGGATATTTTGAGGGACTAAAATCACTTCGGAGGTGGTACATTTAAATTAAATGTCTATGAGGAAGTAAAATTGGAATCCATGTTGGAATTAAAAGGTATGCTATAAAATAAATAAAACTTTTATAAAGATGCATGGTAAAAGGGTAAAATTGATTAACTATCAAGTGTTCATGGTAAAACTAATTTGATAGTGTAAGGAGTGATCCAAATGATACTTTACATTGTAATTTTATATGTTTTTTGTTTGAAAGATTTTATATTTATGAAGCATTTTATATTATAGTTGCTGAAATTATTTAGCGAGACAAGCTGAGTGTGAGTTAGGTAATGATGGTATTTACAAAACCTAGCCGGGATTGCATCCATGTTCAATCTTCCCCTTTTTCAAAACATACTATAATTACAAGCATATATTGGGACCCCTCCCGCAAGTCTTCCCCTTGTATTCTTGACAAGTTCACTCACAACCTGCAGCTCTCCTCCATAATCACATGCCTTCTCCTCCTTCGTCCACACAAGACCCAGAGACGACCCTCGCCGTCCCCGCCGTCCCCGCAAAGCCACCCGCGGTTCTCCCAAACACTTCAAAACCGACCGATGGCCTGCTCCGGCACCGCCCTTGAACAGTCGCCGGAATTCTTCGACGTCGAGAGTGAGCGCGACGGTGAGAGGGCGCGGTGGGTGCTCGAGCCTCCGGAGCCGCCGAGCCTGCGGCGGCGGGTGCTGGGGTGGGTAAGAGGAGCCGTCTTTCCTCCAGCACCCGACGGGTCGCGTTTGCCGGGGAAACGGAAGGTGGGTTCGGTGGTCCGAGCCGTCTTCCCCATTGTTGTGTGGGGCAGAAATTACAGGGTCACGCAGTTCAAGAAAGATTTAATGGCGGGGCTGACTCTCGTCAGCCTCAGCATTCCTCAGGTGAAAAAACTCTACTGCTACTCCATAATATCATGAGATGCACTTAGGATCTATGCACATCCAAATTCATATATATCCATACACACACATCCCAAAGTTTAATCGCTTAAACCTTGATTTTTTCAATCTTTGATTACTATCATTTTGGAGGTTTTCATTATTAAAAATCGTTTCTATACTATTTTTTCACCATAATTAATCATCTTTATTATATTATAAAGTTTATTGAATACGATTAGTTTTCTTGCTTCAATCTCCATCAAACCCTATTGCTTCATGCACCATGCTATTTTAATATTTAAATATGTAATGGTAAATTTAAGAATATGTTTGCATAAATATCTAAAAAAATAAATAAACAATAAGGAAAATAACCCCCAAAAAATGTATGGCATTATATTTAAAGATTAGGTCAATATTAAACTCTCAATATGCTTCTTTTTTGTTAGGTTTTGTATATATATAGGGATCACATATTGAATATACTTTGATGCTAAATATATGGATCCTTAAAACTAATATCAACAGTTTACCTTAAATCCAACTCACAAAAGAATAGTCTAACAATATTGTATTGCAAAGTGTCCCTTAAACCCACGAAACAAGTTTCAATATCATTGTTTATAGTCAGTAATTATAACACAATCATTAGTTTAACATTTGGATTTCATGGAAAATATAATTATTCTGACTCTAATTTTGTTTATATTTTGGAGGGGTTTTTATATTGTTTTTTTAAGAAAAAAAATAGTGAAAATGGGTCCACCTAAATCATTTGTTTTCAGAAAAATGTGTGAGGGGATTTCAAGTTATATTACAACCCACACTAAGCATGGGTTTGAACCCATGACGTGAACCCTATCCCCACCCCACTAAACCACCAGCGTCAACGCAAGGTGAAAAATAATAATTAGTAATATTTGGTAGTAAACAATAATTAGTAATAATAAAAGTTAATTAACAACAATTAAGAATAAATGACAGTGAATAATAGTGCTAAATTAATATTAAATTAATGTTATATTTATATTATATTTATGTTATATTTATGTTAACATTATGATACAAATAACACTTATAAATATAAATATAATAGTTATTAACATAGATATAACATAAATGTCACGACCCATCCCAATGAGGTCCATGCTGCGACTCCCCAAGTCCGCCTCAAATAGACCAGGGGCAGACGGCTAACGCCAAGTAGGCATATCAATAACATGGGAGGTCTTAGTCTAAGTACTTGTACACACACACAAATCTTCAAGCTTATACAATGCTGAAATGTAAAAAAAACAACTGAACAACCATGCATGCATACATTTAAATCTCACAACCAAAGTATGACGAGAAGTAAAAGAAAGTAAACAGGATCAAATAAAAGCCCATCACAAGGAGTCTGAAAACAAGTCCAACCTAAAAGTAAAACTGGGACTGATGTCAAGATACTGCAGGAACACACCTCGGTCTGTTCGGTCTCACTGAGCACCATCTGGTCCTAGTCCATCTAGGACTCTTCCAAAAGGTCGATCGTTTACACAAGACACAACACATGCGGGAAAACCCCGTATAGGGGTGAGTATAACAATACTCAGTAGGACACCCTAAAACCACAAAGCATACAACAAAAGAATATAATCAGCTCTGCATAGGTATATGTCTACAACACATATAATAATAATGTCCAGATATACTCAAAAAAACATAGTCTAAAGGTAAGTCACAACTGTAGTATGCCAACCTAGGGTTCCAGCTCGAAGATTCAACATAGCACTCGTCTGGGAGAACACACTCCTGAGTCTGATAGAACTGATGGCGTCTGTCCGAGAGGTAATGCTCGTTGGGTCTCGCCATTATAAGTACATGTTGAAGGTCTGAAGAGATACGATACACAAATGAGGATCACACACAAGGTCATGCAGTATACCAACAACTCAATCTGGATTAACTCACTAAGTAGAGGATCGACACTCGCATAGTGTTGGTCACGTCGATACTAAGAACTTCACCTAGGGCACAAAGATGAATAGAGGATTGTACTCCAAGACTCATGGAAAGATTTCAACACATCTATCCAAGAATTCATGTTGAAGGGATCGTTGTCCTGTGTGTGGGAGGTGATTCTGTACTAAGTCTCAGAGAATGGATATGGGGAACGCACCCTAACAAAACTTGTCCAAGACAAGGGCTAAAATCCATGTTTTAGAAAGTACATGACGTGTAGAAGGGTTACACATCGTGTCACTTGACCTCAGGTCCTGCCCGTGTAAACGGCTCGTGTCTCATACCCATGTTCGTGTAACAGCACACGACGTGTTGGCAGCCCGTGTACCAGTACACTGCTTAGCCCGTGTACTTGTCCAGGTCGTGTCTGTGTAGAGGAGTACATGGCATGCTCCAACTCGTGTACCCCAACTCGTGTCCATGTGCCCTCCAAGGTACACGTCGAGCCATCAGGGAGAGACCAAACACCGTGTGACACAGTCACACGTCATGTGATACTTAACTTTATCTGAAACCCTAATCACCGCTAAGAGGGGCCCACATGGCATGTGGCTCTGAGTTACACGTCATGTAGCGTGGGAATTTCCAAAAACTCAGATATGGTTTTCGCATCCTCGGTCATTCCTATGGCCTTCGATCTGGAGACTGCCTCACCGAGAAATCGTAAATCGAGCCCTATAGAGTCATGCCATCATCAAACAACATGATTTGACCCTTTGATTCATTCGGAAAATGGGATCGTTCATCGTTCTTAATTGTGGGCCGAAGAACACAAAATTGGATATCCAAAACAGTCTGATTTGTTGTCTCTTCTATCGTCGCACCACCATCATGTCGTGCTGATCCTAGATCTACAATATTGGATCGTTGCGCTAAGAAACGGGTGCACAATGATCGATTCATCGAGATATGTCAAACCACAGGCCAAACAAAGACCGCCTGCGGTGAACGAATAATCGGGGGAGAAATGCACAACCACAAACATGAGGAATGAACCTTGTCCAATGTTCGTGTTGGCCTCAATCCATCACCATTAGAATAATAACGAAGAATCAATAATCCCAAAAAAACTCCCAAAATAATCCCTGTAATAAACTCATCCCACAAAATGATCGATCCGTGAATCAATCTTTTGGTCGATTGATTCTTGTTCATCGTAGAAATCAGGAATAGAGAAAGAATCCAATCAAAACAATGTCCTACCTCGATTTGGATTGATCGCTAACGAATAATGGAGTTGCACTGTGATCGTTGGCAAGATCCTTTGATTTCGTCTCACACCGGTCATCGATATTTGATTTGGTCGTCGTCCGCTAACAAGATCTCCTCCATTGACTCCAATGGATCTCATTCATATACAGGGTTATGCGACTAACCCTAAAAATTTTCCATAAGCACGTATTTAAAGAAGAAACTAGTACGTTGCGTCAACAAACAAACAAAATAATTTATTTAATTATTTTCTTCATTTTACGTCCATGATGAATTTTCCACAAACACCCGCGCTGACCAAGGTTATGTCATGCCTAGGATAAAACTCACATTCTGAACTCAACGGAACTCTCAGATTTTTGATCTAGGCCCTCATTTAGAAGTTATTCCACTTTTCTAGGAAAACTATGCATGCGTCCTATTTAATATATTTAATATATTTCAAACATTTATTTCGGACAAATTGGACCTCAGAAACGCACATCATCTCAGTGTCTAGTCTCAAAAATAATCCATACAATTTCAAAAAATAATACATAGAAAATCCGAGTCATTACATTCTTCGCACCTTACGGCTTAACTTTCTAAAAATCCAAAATAAGGGCTACACAAAGAGATGTGGGTACTAAGAAAAAATCCGAGTCTCCCACTCCCATGTGGTCTCCTAAAGATTCTTATGATGACATTGGACAAGCACTAAAGGAATTGATTGCCCATGAAGGATTGTCTCCTTCCGATCCTTGATCTCTACTAGCTACTATACAAAGGTAGTTACATACTCGATGTCCAGCTCGCCCCAGTCGATGATGTGTGATGGGTCATGCACATACCTCCTTAGTTATGACATGTGGAAGATGTCGTGTACCTGATCTAACTGCGGAGGTATAGCTAAGTGGTATGTCACCTCGTCAACTCTACGTAGTATCTGGAAAGGGACAATAAACCTCAGAGATAGCTTGTCGCCTCGTCCAAATATCTGTAATCCACATCGAGGTGAAACCTAGAGGAATACATGGTCTCCTTACTCAAACTCCAAAGGCCTATGTCGTCTGCCAGTGTAAGATTTATGAAGGATATGTGTAGTCATCATCTGCTCCTAGATGATTTGCACCTTCTCGGTAGTAGCTCATGCCAACTATGGGCCCATGAGTTTCGACTCTTCTGGGTCAGTCCAGTAAAGTGGTGACCTATAGGGTCACCTTTACAAAGCTTTGAATGGTGTCATACCGATGGTGGAATGGTAATTGTTGTTGTATGTAAACTCCACCAATGGTGGTTGATCCTCCCAACTATGGCCAAAGTCCAACATGCAATATCGTAACATGTCCTCTAGAACCTGAATGGTCAGCTCAATCTGGCTGTCAATTTGGGGGTGAAACATTGTGTTCAAGCGTAACTGAGTTCCAAACTCCTCTTTCAATACCTTCCACAATCAAGATGTGAAGTGAGAATCACGGTCAAAAACAATCATTGATGGAACTTCATGGAGTCGGACTATCTCCTGCACGTAGAGGTGTCTTAGGTTCTCTAATGAACTCTACTCCCGAATAGCTAAGAAGTGGGCTGGCTTGGTGAGTCGGTCTACGATCTCCCAAATGGAATCGTGTCCCCTAGATGTATGTGGTAAGCCCGTCATGAAGCATGTGGATATCTCATCCCACTTCCACTCTGGCACCTCAAGAGGGTTGAGCTAAACCCGCTAGAACTTGGTGCTCATCCTTCACTTGATGGCATACAAGGCATCAAGAGACAAACTCTGCAACTCCTTTCTTCATATCTAACCACCAAAATTGACATCATATGTCTTGGTACATCTTTTCCATACCTGGATGTACCGCCAAAGGATATGTATGAAACTCTCTCAAAACCTCCTCCTACAACATCACTGGTACCATCATGCGTCCTCTAAAAAGAACAACATATACCCCACCTTCAAAAAATCCATTAGGAGCTTGTCCAATGGATATCTGAGTACGTAGGGTCTCATAGTCGGTATCCCCAAGTTGTGCCTTCTTGAATCGTTGTAAGATCGGGGGTAAAAACCATCGACTGGAGGTAAGATACTTCATATCCATCCATAAAGGATAACTATAATGAGGCCAACTACTTCGACACATCATTGAGTAACTGTGAACAAGATATCCTACTGAGATCACTACTACCATTCCCCTTCCCAGGAGTATAGACAATCTCAAAGTCATAATCCTAGAGGAACTCTAACCATCACCTCTGTCTCAAGTTAAGATCCTTCTGATAGAAGATATACTTGAGACTCTTGTGATCAGAATAGATGATAAACTTCTCACTCATCAGGTAGTGTCGTCGCATCTTTAGTGCGAAGATTATCACTGCTAACTCAAAATTGTGGGCCATGTAATTCTGCTCATTTGGTCTCAACTATCATGAACCATATGCAATCATTGTCTGCCTTTTCATCAGAACACAACTAATCCCGGTTCCTGATTCATCTCAGAACACTACGTACTCAACACCCTCCTTGGTCAATATCAAGATGGGAGAACTCGTCAAACTCTACCTCAACTGTTGAAAAGTCTACTGACACCTTTTCGTCCACACGAAAGGTTTCCCCTTTTGGGTCAAAGCCGTAATGGGTGTTGATATCCTGGAGAAATCAGGTATGAGTCTTCGGTAATAAACTGCCAACCCAAGGAAGCTTTACACCTCTATCACGCTCTTGGGTGGCTCCCAAGCTAACACTGCCTCGATCTTGGTTAGGTTCACTACCACTCCATGTGCTGAGATAATGTGTCCCGAAAAGTGGACTGCCTGAATCCAAAACTTTCACTTTGATAGATTTCCATAAAATTGGTGGTCTTAGAGCAATTCAAAAGCATCCTCAAATGCCTTGCATGCTCCTCCTCAAAGTCCAAGTACACACAGATATCATCGATGAAAAATACCACAAACCAGTATAAGAAAGGCTAAAAGATGCGGTTCATGAGTCCCATGAACACTGCTGGGGAGTTAGTCACACCAAAGGGCATTACCAAGTATTCATAGTGACCATAGAAATACATGAATGTCGTCTTCAGTATATCATCATCCCATACTTCCAACTGGTGATAGCCTGACCTAATTTCAACCTTCGAGAACCATTGATCCCCTCTAAACTGATCAAAGAGGTCACTGATCCTCATTAGTGGATATTTGTTCTTTGAAATTACCTGATTCAAGCATTGGTAGTCTACACACAACCTCAAAATCTCATCCACCTTCTTAGCGAACAAAACTAGGGTTGTCCAGGGTGAACCACTGGGTCTAACAAAGTTATTCCTCTACAAGTCCTCCAACTACACCCTCATCTCATGAAGCTCTGTGGGATCTATTCAGTATGATAGTGCAGATATCGGTGTCATCCCAAGTATAGATCAATGTAGAAGTCAATCTCTTGGTGGGGTGTTTAACCTGTAACATCCTTAGGGAATACATCCTCGTACTCCGCCACTACTACAGGAAATTGGGAACTCATAATATCCAATGCACCAAGGGTTAGGCTAGCCAATTGATGAGTAATCAGTTACACCCTCATATACATAAGTGCATCCTATGCTGCTTGGGTTTCCTTTTCACTGAAAAAGTAAAACCTAATTCTATCACTACGGACCGCATCCTCCACCTGAAACAATCAATCTGGACATGAACTGTGGATAACCAGTCCATACCTAATATGATATTGTAAGGACTCATCGCTGCTACAAAGAGATACCAACAAAAAATCTCACCTCTAAGAGTCAGGTCACACTATCAGCACAAGTGTATGATTGTTGAGTCTTCTCTGGTAGGAGTCTCTAAGCGCAAGGGTCGAGCCAAGAGCTCAACAAAAATCTCCAAGTCTCATACAAGGTATGTGGAAAGAAAGAAATGACTAGCACCTGTGTCTATCAGTATTTTAGCTAAGGTATAAAAGACATAAATCGCACCTTGAATTATTCCTAGAGCCTCTAGGTCGTAAGCTTCGACCACTTGTAGTTGTCTCCGCCCATGTCCTCCAGCTCCCTAAACCTGGCGTGGACCATCTGGGGGTGGTGGTGGTAACAAGTCAAAGCGTCTACCACCTCCTATTGCTCTACCAACTCCTATGCCATATCCATCGCCCAATGGACCTACCATCTCTTATTGATGTATCTACCTCAATGGTTCATCCATGGTCTCTCTGTCAGCTGCATGGAGGGTCAGATAATCTCAGGTGAGATATCCCCTTCTATCACATGAGTAGCACCCCTTCTCTCTGGGCTGACTGGACCCACCCTATGAACCCTGAACCGTGGATCCTCCATCCTGGGACCTCCTCCTTAAACATATCAAACATCTAGATCCATGAGACTGACGTCGACTCCCTACTATTGAGGTCTTTTCTCCTTCTTACCCACTAACAACAACCACTAGTTATATCTACTCATCCAAGAAACTCTCAACCACCAAAGCTCACTCTAGGCCCCCGACATAGATAAGAATTCATAGAGGGATAACACTAGCTCATATGTATCTACACACACTCGAAGGTCTGAGCCCTAAAGAACTAGTCATGAACCATATCCATAAAGTACCTAGAGAGGTTGGTAAACCTCGATGAATACTCAACTACTATCGTGCTGACCTGCTGGAGCTACAGAAGCTCTTGGATACGTACATCCCTTAGCATAGCTAGAGAGAAATCCTATATTAAAAGGCACTCAAACTCTGACTATGGTAGAGTCACCTCGTCATAAGACCGAGTCACAAAACCCCACTATCATTCTACTAATCCATAGAGAAGGATTGCCTCCAGGACCACCATTTGAACTGTTGGCGCCCTGACCAGATGAAAAACTTGGGTCACCACCTCAAGCCAGTCCTCGACCGCTTTTGGCTCGAGCTCACCTCATAACCTGAGGGGTCTTTATCACTGAAACTCATAAAGTGTGCTTAGCCAGTGCATTTCATTCGTTGGTACTGCAGGTACCATGTGCTTCTCTATAGGTGGTGGTATAGCTGGTGCACCAACTAGAGGTAACACCTCTAGAACTGGTCCCTATATTAACGCCTCATCACTGAGGGGATCATCCTCATGATCTTGATGCTGAATCCTAGCTAGAATATGTTGTGGATACATCTTGAAAGTAAACAAGATATACCACATTCAATGAGTATATCTTGATAGCTGACTCAAGAAGGACATGGAAACCACAACCCATTACTATATGATGCATGTACCATTGTTTTCCTAGAAACCAGTGTTCTCATGTTACAAGTCAAAAGGCAGGTGATCAGAGTTCTAATGTATGGATATGTCAGCCACCACACCAATGTTGGAGTCCCTGTCCTGAAATCTGAACTTAAAACATTTAACATCGTTGCCCCAAACCAATCTCACAGACTCTGGTCCTAAGGTAGAACTGACTCCTCTGATACCACTATGTCATGACCTATCCTAATGGGGCTCGTTTCATGACTCCCCAAGCCCACCTCCAATAGGCCAGGGGCTGGAGACTAGTGTCAAGTAGGCATATCACTAACATGGGAGGCCTTAGCCAAAGTACATGTACACACGCACACATCTCATAGCCTATACAATGCTGAAATGTAAAAAAACAACTAAACAACCATGCATGCATATATCTAAATCCCACAACCAAAGTATAACAAGAAGTAAAGAAAAGTAAAAAGGGCCAAATACAATCCCACCACAAAGAGTATGAAAACATGTCCAACCTAAAAGTAAAACTGAGATTATTGTCAAGATACCATAGGAACACACCTCGGTCTATCTGGTCTCACTGAGAACCGTCTAGTACTGGTCTATCTAGGACTCTGTCAAAAGATTGATCGTCTGCACAAGACACGACACATGTGGGAAAATCCCATTAAGGGGTGAGTATAACAATACCCAGTATGACGCCCCGAAACCACAAAGCATACAACAAAAGAATGCAGTCATCTCTACACAGGTATATGTATACATCACATATAACAAGAATATCCAAATATACTCAACAAAACACAGTCTAAAGGTAATTCACAGTCACAATATGTCATCCTAGGGTTCTAGCTCGAAGATTCCATATAGCACTCGTCCGGGAGAACACACTCTTGAGTTTGATAGCACTGATGATGTGCATCTGAGAGGTAATGCTCGTCGGGTATTTCCATTAGAAGTACACGCCGAAGGTTTGAAGAGATATGATACATAGATGAGGATCACACCCAAGGCCATGAGGTATACCAACATCTCAATATGGATTAACTCACAAAGAATAGGATCGATGCTCACGTATTTTTGGTCATGACAATACCAAGAACTCCACCTAGGGAATGAAGATGAATAGAGGATCTCACTCCAGGCCTCATAGAAGGATTCCAACAACTCTATCTAAGAAGTCATGCTGAAGGGATTGTTGTCCTGTGTGTGGGAGGTGATTTCATACTAACCGTCTGGGAATGGATATGGGGAATGAACCCTAACAAAACTTGTCCAAGATACAGATGACAATGGATCCAATCCATGTTTTAGAAATTACATGGTGTGTAGAAGGGTTACACACCATGTCCCTTGACCTCAGATCCTAACCGTATAAACAGTCTGCGTCTTGTACCCGTGTTTGTGTAACAGTACACATCATGTTGGCTTCCTGTGTATCAGTACATGACTTATCCCATGTACTTGTCAAAGTTCTATTCGTGTAGGGGAGTACACGGCGCTCTCTAACTCATGTACCCCAACTTGTGTCTATGTACCCTCCGAGGTACACACCAAGCCATCAGCGAGAGACCACATGCCGTGTGACAGGGTCATATGTTGTGTGATACTTAACTTTCTCTGAAACCCTAGTTGTCTCTAGGAGGGGCCCACGTGGAATGTGGCTTCGAGTTACACATTGTGTAGCGTGGGAATTTCCAGAAACTCAGATCTGGTTTCCGCGTCCTTGGCCATTCCTTCGGCCTTCGATCCGGTGACCGCCTCACCAGAAAATCGTGAATCGATCCCCGTAGAGTCATTACATCCTCAAACAATATGATTCTACCATTTGATTCATTCATAAAACGGGATCATTCATCGTTCTTTGTTGTGCACCGAAGAACACAAAATCGGGTATCCAAAACCGTCTGATTCACCACTTCTTCCATCATCACACCGCCATTGTGTCGTGTTGATCCTAGATCTACAATATCATATCATTGTTCCAAAAAATGGGTGTGAAATGATTGATTCATTAGGATATATCAAACAGTGGTCCAAACAAAGATCGCCCGCGGTGAACGAAGAATCGGGGGAGAAATGCACAACCACAAACACAAGGAACGAACCTCAGCCAATGTTCATGTTGGTCTCGATCCATCGCTGTCAGAATAACAATGAAGAATCAATAATCACAAATAAATTCTCCCAAAATAATCCCCGCAATAAACTCATCCCGAAGAACGACTAATTCGCGAATCAATATTCGTTGATCGATTGATTCATATTCACCGTAGAAATAAAGAACGAGGAAAGAGTCCAATCAAAACAATGTCCTACCTCAATTTGGATCGATCGCTGATGAAGAACGGAGTTACACCATGATCTTTGGTGAGATCCTTCGATTCCATCTCGTATTGGTCGTCGATATTTGATTCGGTCATCGTCCACCGATGGGATCTCCTTCAACGGCTCCAATGGCTCTCGTTAACTTATAGGGTTATGCGGCTAACCCTGAAAATTTGTCATAAGCACATATTTAAAGAAGGAACTAGGTTTCTATGTCAACAAAAAAATAAAATAATTTATTTAATTATTTTATTCATTTTATGCCCGCGATGACTTTTCCACAAATGCTCTGCGTAGACCAAGGTTATGTTGCACCTAGGATAAAACTCACATTCTAAACTCAACAATGCCATCAGATTTCTGATCCAAACATCTTTATAGAATTTATTCTAATTTTTCAAGAAAATTGTATATGCATGCTATTTAATATATTTAATATATTTCAAATATTTATTTTGGGCACATCTGGCATTGGAATCGCATGTCGTCATAGCGCCTGGTCTCGAAAATAATTCATACAATTTTCAAAAATAATAAATGAAAAATCGGAGTCATTATAATAAATATAATGTTATACAATATAAATATAACATAAATATAAGCTATATATTTAGTTATCGAGAGATATTTTTAAGTGGGTTTTTAAAAAATCACAAATGGGTTTAGATTTTGAATATTTTCACAGAAATGTGTTGAAGCTCACAATGAATTGCACTTATTTAAATGTGGGATTCAACACATTTCTTCATGAATCATAGCTAAATGCGTTAAAGCATCTAAAATTTAAAAAAAAAGACAACTTAAAAATAATTGTAGTAATTATAAAAATAGAGTTTTATTCACATATATTCAAAATGTTCTTTAAAAATAAATGGCTATTAATAAAAATTTAAAGTATTAATGAAAGTATATAAATAAAAATTAATATTATTAATTGAAATTTCAATATTATATAGAAATACATTTATTTGAAATATATTTATGACATTTAATTAGTTGAATAATATTGGTAGAATAATTTATGCATTATCATTAATATAGAATAGTCAATGAAATCTCAAATTTTTTTGAGTCATAGAAAACATATAAAATTAATGAGTATAATAAATTTTATATCTGTCTAATGGGGGCTCGTCCCATAGTCCAAAGTGTAGATGGTACGTCTGTATCGAGATCGTCAACCTTTGTGATCACCATTATAGATAAGGCCTTTATCAGTGTTAAAAAACACTGATATTGTAAGCATATTTAAAAGCTGACACCTTTTATCATCGCTAAAAAAACCTCTAATTAAAGCATTTTTTATCAGTGTTGATAAAAGGTTTTCAAAAAATTAAAAAAAAATCTGGTAAAAAAAAATGTCGATGTACGTGATCCCACCCCATCACATCGGGGACACCACACGCGAACAACCTTCTAAAAAAATCATTGATAAATGGATAAATTTACTAGTCCTGATAAAAGTTTTTCAAAATTATTTAAAAAAAATGGAAAAAATTGTTGATGCACGCGACCCCACCCCACCACATCATCAGGGACGCCACACATGAGCACCCCCCCCCACACTTCCTTGTCAAAAAATACACTTACCACTTGGCCACCGAATTTTACTTGTTATATATTACCATATATATATATATATTGTAATATATACTTATTTTAATATATATATATATATATATTTATATTTATATATTTATATTTATATTTATATATTTATATATTTATCTATATATATATTTATATATATTGGAATATATATAAATATATATATCTATTTATCAACACACACACATACATATTTATACATTATTATAAGGTAAATAAATTAGATAATTATTTTTTTCTATATGATTTATATGTTTAAAAAATATTTTATATGTAAATATGTTTAAATATTTATTTGTACAGTTAAATTTTTATATGTGAATATATGAAAATATGTATATAGATTTATATCTTAATTTATAAATAACACTACAATATAAAAAAATTATCACCATAATATCCATATAAATGTAAGATTAGGGAATAAATTCAGTATCCACTGAAAAAAAATTAAGACAAGAATTCCCTCTTGGATGAAGTTGAAATTCCATCAAATATTCAAAAATTTGGGTATCCCAACTAAAAACTCAGTTTTGGAGGTCTTCCATACCTTTTTTAATCGAGAAAAAACATGCACCTAGATATTCATAGGTCGAGATGGCGTAGATCATTTTGTAAGCTTCAAGTTTCCATCTCATGGAGTCTAAATGGATACTCAGATCAAAATTTATGATCGTTTGAAGTTCAAGTCCTATTTTCGACTTATTTTAAAAGATTAATTAATTTATTAATTTTTTCTATCATCAAAATGTTATTAAATGTCTATTACTCGATACTAATTAGTCAATTTTTAATTAATATTATTTTTTAATTATTTTTTATACAATTTTTCACTAAATCTATTACATATTAAATGAAAATACATATTTAGTATTATATAAATCATATAAGGAAATATATTATATTTATATCAATATAAATATATTTATATATTAAAATATAATTTTTTATAATATATAAAAAAATTATGAAAGACACATTTTATCAATGCTAAAAACAAGTGTTTTAGCACCGATAAAGGTCACTTTTATCAGCGCTTTTAGCTAGCGCTGATAGAAGTTCCCCCTTTATCAACATTTTTTGTTTAACATTGATAAACAAAAGCGCTTAATAAATGTAAATTTGTAGTAGAAAATACGGTGGAGTCTAATGAATTGGAGGGGGGTCTTCCTCATACACAAGAACATCAGTTGTTTGTTGCTCCTTTGTGATTCATTAGGAGGAGGTTCCCTCAGTGCCACCAGAATGTCGAGATGCGATAATGGTCTACTCAATCCTTCTCCCTCTATGTAAGTGAAAGGATGTGACATCCCATAAGAAATCCACTTGATCTATGAATGCTCAGTCATAAATGATGAGGAAATGGGAAGTGAAAGATGATATGAGCTCAGATCCGCTAGAACGAGAAAATGCTATAGATATCCCTATAAAAATGTGGATCTCATGCCTACCGGTACACATTATCAGCTTGATGTGGCTCATATACTAAATGTTCATCCTCTACCAATGGAATGGGTGAGGCCTCGTATACATCCCAACGTCGTCAACAGCGGCCTCACGGCTCTTCGACATCAACATCTATTGGAGGAGGTTCGTAAGCAGAGACATCTCCCCTAGGTGGGCAGTCGAAAATACTATCATGTACATCAAGAACCATGGGTAACATGTCTTGCGGTGTAGAATGGTACCCTGCCTGACTGAATACCACACCTAACTTATAATCAAACATTCGAAGAATATGATTTAGTAGAGAATGCTATAAAAAAATACAAGTTGAACTAAAATAAAGTCTACAATAAACAAGATAATGTAAAGTTGTTGACCCACAAAATCCTGGATCCCTCTATCATGTTGTGTAAGATAGATTTATATATTTCAGTATATACCATGGTGCATACTCAACCTGTTGTGATAGATGGTGTTGTATCATAGCAGTGCCCTCAATATGAAACGTTGAACACATGTCTAAGATGTCGATATATTGTGCATGATGCCGCTTCTATTTGGCATCCTTCCTCTCTATTAGCTTCAAGGAATAAAGCATTGGTTGTTGTCTCGGTGTCGATGGAATACATTGGACACATCCAAACTGATGCATAACTCTAGCAGACTAGTTCCACTCAACAATATGAAAGTGTATGAGAGACACTACAATCCTAACACCACCAAACCCAACAATGCAGTATGCAGAAAGCGGGTCAAAGAGACCCCGATACAGCTTCCATGAAATCTAAAATGAGATATGACAGTTGTTAAAATGATTTTGTTAGTAATTTTCAAAAACTATAATATTTCAAAATTAATTACTCAAAATAAGAATGTATAAACTTACATCAATGGGAATTAGATCATCAAACATGATATGATATACTTCCAAATTATGTCTCGGTGTCTTGAAATAATGGTGTGATTAACTCCACCTGTAATGTACAATAGGGAAAGTGATGGATAATAAGCAATTTAGTAGAATATAACTCATATTAACATCAACAAATGGTAAGAACAAGTGATCATATCAACATCCACACAGAGCATCTTAGAGAACATCCATAGGAACCAGCAGACCAACAATAATAGGGTCCAATGGAGTGATGCACTCTCATGCACACATCTGAATGAGGATGACACATCCCCCAAGATCACTACAGTCAAATTGGAATACGGTTCATAATGATCTATATGTGTGCGTCAAGCACGTAGATTCTCAACTGTATCTCTCAGTCTAATTGAATTCCTCAAGTAGCCTCAAATACATCATGTGGACATACATTCTCAAGTGATAAGCACACATTGTCCCTTTAATGGTTCATAAGATATATCCAATCATGTAACATGTGACGGTCTTCTCATCAGAATCATCGAGTAAATGTGTGAAGTGAATGTCAAGCCATTCCAAACGTTGTTGACTGTCATCTATAGTTCTCTCATATCCCATAATGTCTAGGCCAAGTAATTGATTACAATCTCAAGTCGGTCTCTATGGGTGATTCCTATAATTGATCACCCTGAATAGGAAGACCAAGCATAAATTTTACATCATATAGTGTGATGGTCATCTTCCCTCAAGCATGTGGAAAGTGTGAGTCTCAGGTCTCCATCTCTCTGTGAGGAAAGTAAGGATTAATTATCAAAAAATGTGAAATCAGATATAGTGATGCCATAAAAACCAACATGATGTAGGTATGGGATAATAATAGGTGGAGGTGTAATGTGGTGATAGTGGTATGCCCTATGCACCACCCCAACTCGTCGAAATCCACGCCCCGTTATCACCTCACGTGAAACGTGTCTGTACTGCTCAGTGAGCAGAGTATCATCCTCTATCTCTGCACATAGAAATAATGGAATTCTTAAATAAGTAAAAAATGTAATTATAATGTTGTGATTAGTATAATATAGGATATAATAGTTTTTTTATTTGTGAAATAAGTACCAATTGTATTTATTTTGTCTGCTCTGCCATATAGCATTTCAAGGTTGCTTAATTACTTAGTTGTTATAAATATTATATAAGATATGGATGAAAATGGATAAAAGGAACAAATATTACTTCTATAACATTTTGATACATTAATTTCATTAAAATGAAATACATCACTATCACTGAGAATGAGATCTTGTTCCAATAATGTTAAGGAATCGCTTCTTATTATGAAATTCCTCGTGACATATGTTGCATCTCAAACGTTGGTCATGTTCTTGAGGCCACTCCATTTGTTATTGAGAATGATAGTTTGATATATATGTATGATAAACTTTTGAATAATTTAAGATAGTCAAATTTCAATAACTTACTGATAGACTTTTCCCTAATGCAGAAGTTGGACGTTTGTTGATTAAATATACAGCAATGTTGATTTTTTCACCCAAATCAATTTGGGAATTTCGGAGTGCACACACGTGAATCTTGCCTTCTTAGTCAACATTTGTTTCATTCTCTTTGCTACATCATTCTTTATGGTGTTTCGGGTACCTTTCTTTCCATCTTGATCCCTTTCTTCTGGAAGAAGTTCTGGAAGTTGTTACCATTTTACTTTCCACAATTATCAGATCTGAGGCACTTTAAAATTCAGCCACTTTTTCTTTCCACTGTATAAAAGCATTGAATACATCAGATTTATTCTTAAGGAAATACACCCCTACCTTCCTCGTTGCATCGTCACTGAACGTGATGAAGTAAAGGGATCCTCTGTGAGACCAGACTAGGGTTGTCCCCCATACATCCAAGTGAACAAGCTCTAACTTCCGAGATTTGGGATTATAACCATCCAAATTTAATAAAAGGGTTTTTTGTTTCCCAAGCACACAACTTTTTGAACTTCCACTTTCCGAGTGATCAAGCTTCAGTGTGAATTTCCTTGATTGAACCTTTTAATTTTTTTCTCACTAAAGTGATCAAGCTTGCAATTCCAAACTTCCGGATCTTCCAAGGTTATTGTTTCAGACATTTCACTTCCATCTGAGTTCCCATTCAATTAAAGTTTTCCGTATTTTACTCCTCGTTCCACAAGCATGGACCCTCGAGTCACTTTCCATACTCCATTTACAAAGGTAGTTTCATATCCCACATCATCCAACTACCCCATAGAAATGAGATTATTTCAAAGACCTGGAATGTGTCTTACTTCCTTCAATCATAATAAGATTACATTCTTCATCCAGATGTTTACATCACCCTTTACAGTGACTTCCAAAGCTTCATCATCTACTAGATAAACTTTGTCAAACCTTCCAAATACATAGTTAAAAATGCACCCTCGTTTAGTCATTGAATGAAAGGATACACGAGAGTGAACCACCCATGACTCCACTGGAATGTTGACATTAAGCAACAAGTCATGGCCACCTTCCATTAAACTGAAGAAATTTGAACTTACGATAAACTTGCTAGAATTTTCTCTCTGATCTCTGTAGTCCTTCTAAATATGTCCACGCTTCCCATAATGCCAATAGGAAACTCCTAAACTAGATGGTTTTCCTCGACTCCTCGACTTTCCTCGACTCCTCTCCCTTGATTTTTCTTCTAGTAGTTGATGATTTCTCCTCTAAGGAAAGTGTCCCCTTCTTTCAGCATCCAGTGCATTACCGAAAGGTTACTTGGACCTCCCTCCTTCAGATTTTTTCATTGAGGATCAAATTTTGGACATCCTCAAACACTAGATCAGTCTTTCCGCGTAAATTACTGATCGTAGTAAGAATTTCATCCCACAATTTTGGCAATGATAATAATAAGAGAAAATTTTGGACATCCTCAAACACTAGATCAGCCTTTCCGCATAAATTACTGATCGTAGTAAGAATTTCATCCCACAATTCTGGCAATGATAATAATAAGAGAATTACTTACACATTATCCATGAAAGTAATTTTCACTACTTCAAGCTGACTTCGAATCATGTTGAAGTCGTTCACATGATTTGTCATTGGATTCCTTCTGATAACCTTATATTGAACAAGAGTCACATCAAGAACACTTTGTTTAATGTCATTGGTTTCTTGTACATATCTACCAGGGCCTCCATCAGCTCAGTTGTTGTCTTCTTCACGTGGATGTTGAAAGCCACATTTCCTGCCAATGACATCCTCAACAATCTGAGGCTTTTCTATCCAACTTTTCTTATTCACCTTTCTCCATCTTTTCTAACTTGACCCCACCCAACAAAATTTCCAAATCCTTTTGGTTGAGATAATATTTCATTTTTATATGCTAGAAATTGAAGTTGCTTCCATCGAACTTATCAATTCAAATCTTTCCTTCTTCCGACGTCATATCTTCCAATGACAGTAATCTCAACTAAAATCAATATAACGCCAAGGAAAGTGTGAATGTCACCTAAGTTGCTGAGTGTGTATAGTTGATCTCTAAACCAAGCTTTGATACTACTTTTTGGGAAGACGCCCAACCATGAAACCACCAGAAATAGGATCCTTGGTCGACCATAAGTTCATCACAACAGACAACAAACCTCTAGAACTTCCCACACCTAGTGTGTTGGAATATGGGAAGATGATGCGCCCCACTCACAGCATTAAGTTGATCCAAGCCCGCAATCTTTCAAACAACTCACACACAACATTCAAGAAAAGGAAACAATGATAAAGTAAAGAGGACACAAAAAGATTATGTGGTTCATACTTTCATCCTACATCCATGGGAGAACACTTCCAAATATCTTTATTTCTCTAAAAGAAAAAGGAATTACAATTACTATAGCATAAGATCCAGTAATTACACTTAGTCGTAAATCGAAAATCTACACAATATCAAGTCCCGCCTCTATTTTATAGAGGTCCTCATCCAGTTAAACAAGTTGCACTGCCATATGAGATTTGTGGTCAACCCTCTATTGGTATTTGGTCAACCTCTAGTCCACTGTAGCTAGCACCGCCTCAACCACTACATCAAGTAAACCACCATCGGGATCCCATCGGAAGATTAGCATCTTCTGGAAAACTTGCTTGCATGTTGAAGTTGGGTTTTTTCGACGTCTTGACAAGACCGAAGTGAACTACCGAGGTTTCTTATTCTGGTAAACAAAATCTGGCAACTTGAAGAAGGATTCACAATCCCAACATGTATCATCATAAGTTCATATTTTGATATGATTGTATCATCATTTCAAAAAAATTATGTATCAATAAATCTAACATGATAAAATAGTTTTTTAAAATATATACATTCGATTTCATCTATTTTCCCATTGATTCCAAATATCATCATTTGATTTCATCTACATCCCTCCCATTGTCCTTGGACTGAAGATTTTCCTAATTTTTTTATAGCTATGAAAGTAAGTATTATAAGTGTTTTCCAATCGCAAGTATCTACTTTGATGACTTGGAGTTCAACATGGACATTTTGAATGCAAATAACACATTCCTTTAAATTCCCCACAATGGATAGACAATTTAGATTCTCTCTATTCCTTTTTTCATTTGTCTCTTTAAATTTTTATTTACCGGTAATCTTGTTCTCAAGAACACATTCTATTAGCATTTGATTTCGTCAACCTACCCGTTAATTTCATCTTCATATGAGTTAATGCATGGGTGCCCATCAGTCTCTTTATTCCTCTATCTTTCTCATTTTAAATTTTCTCTCATTGTATGGTGATTTTTGGAGTTATCAAAGACTTAAACCACAATATTGGCATGATTTCAACTATATAACGTTTTCAAGGTTTCTTAAGCTCTGAGTAAGTAGCCTCAAAAAGTTGTTTCACTTAACTAGCCTGTTGGAGACGAAATTTTATGGTTTAGCTTTTATTCCTTTTCTTCTTTGGTTTTATATATTGAGCAAAAATGTTGACTCGTTTTTTTCTACAAAATAATTAACCTATATAAGAACATTAGTGTCTTATTAATATTTAATTAATAATATTGAATAAAATATTATTAATTATAATTAGTTAGTATATTTGTTAATTGTCATTAATTATTAATTATTAATTATTACTTAGTAATTATTATTAATTATAGAAAATTATTAATAATTGTTACTAGTTACTTTTAATTGCAAAATTAAATTTAAATGATTAATATTTATTAATATTAATTACATCATTATTTATGAATATTAATTATTAGTAGTGTATTATTATTATTTGTGTATTAATAATAATGTGTTATTAATATTAATATATTAAAAATAGATATATACATGCATATATATAGATATTAAAATTAAAAAACACTTAGTGTGGCGACCTCTAGGCCCCCTTTCTGTGTGGCATTAGGTTACACTGTCTAAAGTCCAAGGTTAACATCTAGCAACACATCAAAACTCTCATAGAAAAAGAATTTAATGTTTCAATGACATGTAATCTTCTGCGAACATGAGTTGTGTAATATAATCACTTTATCTTGACATTTTTAATTAAGCAAGTTGCATACCGGTGTCATCGAACTATATACTCAATGTCTCTTTCATTGACTTTCCGAAAATGAACTTGTCGACAACACCGTCATGGCCATAGACTTAATTAGGCAGTTCAATTCTCATCAAAGGGCCTAATATATCAGTGTTCGTTAAATAACAAAATGGATAAATCATTTCCCACATTATTCATTAATATAACATCACTCAAGATGCACTCAACGTATCTTACCTCGCTGCGAGCATATATCGTCATGGTTTTCATCAATACATCAAAGTAAACAGCTTATGACATGCATTAACAATAATCTTAAATTCTAAAGATCATTACACACATCCACATATAGAAATATCCAATGACACATATAAATGTGAATTTTCTATTAGTGGGTCATATTCTCATAATCTCTTGCACTAAAGATTATTAAGGGCGTGCACTGTGAGAAAATGTCTCAATGCCCTATGAGTCTCCACCCCTGACAACTTGTATCATTTATGTCTCATCAAATGATATTATCCGACTATAAAATTTATATTTAAGAATATTGTTGTGACACTTCTAGGTTCTCGTCATAGCAGGGAACTCTTAGGACTTTTCATTGCGACAAGTACCCTTAAGACATTATCACATACTATGTTACGCAAAAGAACCATCATGATGTGATAATAACATATTAATATTCAAATACATGAATATAATTAATCATAAAGTACTTAAAAGTTGGTTCAAGGGCACCAACTCCAACAGTCACCTTTCGTTGAACTGAAAGAATTTGAATTTCTAGTAAACTTGTCAAAATTTGTTCTCTGGTCTCTGCAATCCTTCTAAAGATGCTCGTGCTTCCTATAATGCCATCAAGAAACTCCTGAACAAATCAAATTTCCTCGACTCCTCTCCCTTGAATTATCTTCTGGTAGCCGTTGATTTCTCCTCTGAGGTGAGTGTCCCCTTCCTTCAGCATTTAGTGCATTACTGAAAGGTGTTTGGACCTCGCTCCTCTAGAATTATTTATTGAGGATCAAATTCCAGACATCCTCAAACACCATATCAGTATTTTTGTAGGAATTACTGGTCGTAGTAACCATTTCATCCCAAAATTCTAGCAGTGATGACAATAAGAGAATTGCCCACACATCATATGTGAAAGTGATTGTCACTACTTGAAGTTGACTTGAGATCATGTTGAAGTCGTTCACATGATCTGTCGTTGGCTTTCTCCGATAACCTCATATTGAACAAGACTCGCATCAGGAGCACTTTGTTTAATGGCATTGGTTTTTTGTACATATTCATTCGGGCCACCATCAGCTCGGTTGTTATCTTCTCCCGAATGTTGAAAGCCACATTTCCTGTCAATGACATCCTCACCAATCCAAGTGATTATCTGCCCAACTTCTCCTATTCACTTTTCTCCATCTTTTCCATATTGACTCTACCCAACGAAATTTCCAAATCCTTTTAGATGAGATAATCTTTCATTTGCATTAGCTAGAAACTGAAGTCGATTCCATCGAACTTATCAATTCAAATCTTTCCTTCTTTCGATATCATATCTTCCAATGACAGTAATCTCAAATGAAATCAATATGACATCAAGGCAAGTGTGAATGTCACCTACATTGTTTAAGTGTGTACAATCGAGCTTCATACCAAGCTTTGATACCACTTGTTGGGAAGAGGGCCAACTGTGCGACCTTTGGAAATAGGATCCTCGATCCACCGGAAGTTCAGCACAGTGGACATCAAACCTATGGAACTTCCCACAGCTTAGTGTGTCGTAAGATGGGATGACGACGCACCTCACTCACTGCACTTTATTGATCCAAGCAAACACTCTTTTGGACAACTCACACATAACATTCAAGAAAAAGAAACAACATGAAAAGTAAAGTGATCACACAAAGATTATGTGGTTCAGACTTTCATCCTACATCTATGGGAGAACACTGTCAAATATCTTTATTTCTTTGGAAATATAAGGAATTATAATTACTATGGCATAAGAGTCAGTAATTACACTTAATCGTAAATCGAAAATCTACACACCATTTGGTCCCACCACTATTTTATAGAGGTCCTTGACCGGTTGAACAAGTTACACCGCCAACCGAGATTTGTAGTTAACCCTCCATCGATATTTGGTCAACATCTAATCTTCTATAGCTAGCATCACCTCAACCACTACATTCGGTAAACCATCATCATACTCCCATTGGAATATCACCATCTTCTGGCAAACTTGCTCGCATGGTGAAGTCAATTACTACCGGTGTCTTGAGAATATCAAAGTGATCTATCGGAGTTTCCTTTTGGTAAACAAAATCTGGCAACTTAAGAAGGCTTCACAATCCCAACATGTATCATTATAAGTTCATATTTTGATGTGATTGTATCGTTGTTTCAAATTTTTTATTTATCCATAAATCTAACATTAAAAAACAATTTTTTAAAATATCTACATTCGATTTCATTTGCTTTCCCATTGATTCCAAATATCACCATTTGATTTCGTCTACTTCCCCTCCTATTAACCGAAGATTTTCCTAATTTTTAATGACTATGAAAGTAATTATTAAGTGTTCTCCATTCGCAGGTAACTACTTCGATGACTTGGAGTTCAACATGGAGATTTTGAATGCAAATAACGCAATCCTTTAAAAGCCCGACAATGGACATTCAATTTAGATTCTCCCGATTCCTGTTTTCATTTCTCTTAAAATCTTTCTTTACTGGTAATCTCGTTCTCATGAACGTGCTCTATTAGCATTTGATTTCATCAACTTGCCCATTAATTTCATCTTCATATGAGTTAATGTATAGGCGCTCATCATTGTTTTCATTCCTCCCTCTTTCTCGTTTGAGTTTCTGTGATTATCTGGTGCTTTTTTATGATTGTTTTAACTTTTATTTCTTTTCTTCTTTGGTTGTATATATTGAGCACAAATGTTGGCACATCTTTTTTCTACAAAATAAATATATGTAAGAACATCGGTGTGTTATTAATAATTAATTACTAATAATTATAAATTACAATTCACACAATGGTTACTAACTATCATTATTTGTTAATTATAAATTATTAATTACTAATTAATGGTTATTATTAATTATAGAAAATTATTCATAATTATTGCTAATTACATTTAATTACAACATTAAATTAGTATTTATTAATATTAATTACAACATTATTTATAATATTAAAAAAAAATTAGATACACATATATATATATAAAGGCCGATTGCTAAACAACTTTATTTGTGATGCATGCTTAAAAACAATTTTAACCTAAACTCATTTCTATTAAATTTATTCAAAAAGCCCCATATAAAAAAAATTCTAAATTTTTCCTTATATTTGGAAAGTAATAGTTAATACAGCGTTGGATTATGATGTGCAGAGCATTGGGTATGCAACTCTGGCCGGACTCAACCCACGATATGGCCTTTGTAAGTCTCCCATAAAATTCTTGAACTGTCTTCCTTATTAAGTTGGCATGAGTGAGAAAGGTGTGTGATTTGATTTAGATACCAGCGTTGTACCACCATTGATTTACGCCGTGATGGGGAGCTCAAGAGAGATAGCCATCGGACCCGTCGCGGTGGTCTCCCTTCTAATTCCATCCATGCTTCAGAAGATCCAGGATCCGGTGGCGGACCCACCTGCTTATACCTCACTGGTTCTTACCGTCACCACCTTTGCTGGTATTTTCCAAGTTGCATTCGGAATTCTCAGGTCTGTGTGTGCGCTCTCTCAAACCCACCAATTGCTTGTATTTTCCTTTGTTAATTTATGAAGGTTGCAGGCTGGGTTTTGTGGTGGATTTTCTATCGCATGCGGGGGCGGTGGGGTTCATGGCTGGGGCAGCCATTTTGATTGGGTGTCAGCAGTTGAAGGGGCTGCTGGGCGTGACCTCCACCGCCGACAAGATGGACGTGGTTTCGGTCACCCACGCCGCCATTAAATCGTCCCTTCATCACCCCGTGAGTCCTGCATCCTTCTAATATAAATTCATGGCCCAGTAAATTATTTAAATACGTGCCCTCTGAAACTATTTTCCAAAACATCTGTGGGATTTGAAGTAGAAAGGAAAGCTATTTTTCAAAAAAAACATCTTTGAAAACAAGGCGCTACCTAGAAAATGTCCAAAAAAAAAACAGAGAAGATAGAAGACCCATTCGGGCTGGGCACCATAGGGCCACATCAGACTCAGCGAAGTTGAAGGTTTCACTTTGGTCAAGAATGTGCCTGGGAATCTCTAATCTGTTCAGGCCGGCTAAAAGCTTCAGAGATAGATTGATGTAGCGCAGCGGATAATAACACGGTCCTTGCGAGGAGCTAGGGAAGATCGCAGGGACGACCCCCCAAAACAGAGAACACTCACAGATATTCAATAAATTTGACAAAAGCTTTATTACAAATGATAGCAGACCACCTATTTATAGACTCGAACCCCTTAACATATAAAGACCAATTTACCCTTAAAATATATAAAGCTGGAAAACAACATAAAAACTAAAGAAAATAATTAAAAGTCTTAAACTTCACACGGGCGCTGCACTGCCTGCAGGAGGGGGGGGGGGGCATTTCCTGTGAGAGAGAAGAATCAAGCCATAGGGAGATCCAGAAATTAATCTTTGAGCTTCTAGCAGGAACCCGTTTGATGCGCAGCATCATTTGAATGTAAGCATCTCTCATAGCAGGCCAGACAGTTGAAGCAAGATAGAAAAAATTACCCTTATGCAGTCTATCAATGATCCTCTTCTTAATAAATTCCCTAGCGGCAGTGGAGCTAGAGAGAAGATTCCAGATTTAAGTGGCAATCAGAGCATTATTAAAAAGACAGAGGTTCTTGATACCCACGCCACCCAGAGAGACTGGTTTGATGCACTTCTTCCATGCCATAGTAATCAACTTCTTCTCATGGATACAACCTGTCCAGACAAAGTTTCCAATACATATCTCCAGCCTTTTAATAAGATCTCTAGGCCACTTGTAGATATTGAAAACATAAACAAATTTAGATGTGATAACTGAGTTTGCCAAGCAAACCCTGCCAGCCAGTGAGTGGCATTTACCTTTCCAGCTACTCGATTGTGATGTGATGCCAGATGCAATTCCTTCGAGGTATTGAGCTTTAATTCTGCCACAAAACAGTGGATGCCAAGATATTTAAAGGGGAGCCCACCATGTTTGACGCCCAATTTGGTAAAAATGTGCCTTTTCCTCCTGTCAGTAAATCCTTTGCCAAAGTTGATCTGTGATTTGCTCCACCAAGTGACCTGGTGAGACACTTTCTCATAGTGTTCAAAAATATCCTTAGTGGAGTTCAAGGAAGCATCATCACCTTCACGAAAGAGAAGTAAATCATCAGCATTGAATAGATGAGAGGGAGCTGTGAGGTTCCTTCCAGCTTTGACGGGAGAGATACATTCATGTTCCACAGCTTTTAAAATGCATCTACTAAGGTAATCTTCTACAATACCAAAGAGAAGGGCAGGAAGGGGTTCTCCTTACCTGACACCCCTTGAGCATGCAAAGTAACCCAAAGGAGATCCATTGATAATCACAGAGCCTGCTGCTTTGAAGAAGGGCATGGATAATTTTAATAAATCTGTTAGAAAACCCAAAGCAGTGAAGGAATTTGAAGATAAAATCCTATCTGAGAGTGTCAAAGGCTTTGGAGATATCAAGCTTCAGAGCAAGGTTTCCATTTTTGGATTTCTTATTGAGAAGATTGACACATTCTGAGGCAGTGTACAATCAGTCCTGGATTTTCCTCCCAGGGATGAAGCCATATTGATTAGGGGGGGGGGGGGAATTTATCACCCAAAGAGCCAAGTCGCCTAGCAAGGATCTTCCCAATGATCTTAGGAAGGGTATTCCCAACAACAATGGATCTAAAATCTTTGATGTCAAGAGCGTGTTCAACCTTTGGAATGAGACTAATAAATTAGGAATTGAGTCCAATAGGTATAAATTCATTGATAAAGAATCCTTCACAGCTTGAAAAATGTCATCCTGGATCCCAAGAGGTCATAAAAAACTTATTAGAGAAGCCATCGAGTCCAGCAGCACTATCAGCATTCAAAGAAAAAAAGGGCTTCTTTCACTTCTTCCTTGTGGGGAATACAAGTAAGGTAAGCATTACGCATGTCATTGATGAGGTTCAAGATCATGCTTGCAGTTTCTAAGCTGGGAGCCATACAAGTTTCATTAAAGTGCTGGGAGAAGTAAGAGACCAGAGCAGGACCAATCTCTGCATCAGAGTCTAGATTTGTCCCATTAACAGAGGTTAGAGATAGGCCTTTCAACCTTCCTTTCCCTATGAAGCAGATGAAAGAATCTGGTGTTTCTGCCTCCATCCTTAAGCAAATTGATCTTCATCTATTCTTTCATGATTTTTGTCTTTGCAAAGCATCAGATCATCAAGCCAGGAGTGCATCCGAAGCTCCTCTGGAGGAGCAGTCTGGTTGTCTAATCTGTTTTCATAGTCATGTAATTCAGAAGCAGCCAGTTCAATATCCTTGTCAAGGGAGCTAAACTTATCTTTGCTCCAGCTTCTCAAAGCACATTTAATTCTTTTCAGTTTCAAGGCACCATTCTGGAAAGCACTACCCGAACAGTGTTGCAGCCATTCCTTTCGACAATATTCCTACAGTCTTCAAAATCCAGCCAGGCATTATTGAATTTTGTAAAATGGGGAAACCCACTTACCTTCAAGGTGAGGTGGAGCTCTTCTTTTATAGAATGAAAATGCGGAATGTACAAGGGAGTATTCCGATGTGGGACTCGGAAATACCCATAATAATACAAAAGAGGGTTTAACACTCCCCCTCAAACTGGACAGACCCAGCTTGGACAACGAGTCCCACAAAAAAGAATAAGAAGACACCACACAGGACCCATAACTACTCCCCCTCAAGCTGGGTGTCAGATGTGGTGGATCCCCAGCTTGGAACTAAGCGAGGCAAGGCGAGCACCAGAGAGGCCTTTGGTGAAGATGTCAGCAAGCTGGTCTGCCGTCGGAATGTGGCTAAAGCTGACATGGTTGTGCTCCAGGTGGTGGCGAAGAAAGTGACAGTCCACCTCAATATGTTTCGTGCGTTCATGGAAGACGGGATTCGAAGCAATTTTAGTGGCTGCCTGATTGTCACACCATATGTGAGCAGAAGTCTGCTGAGGAAAGCCAAGCTCCTGGAGGAGTTGCCGAAGCCAAAGGATCTCGGTAGTGACGGTGGCCATGGCACGGTACTCAGACTCGGCACTGGAGCGAGAGACGACCGTCTGTTTCTTGCTGCGCCAAGAAATGAGGTTGCCTGCCAAGAAAATGGCGAACCCAGAGGTAGATTTCCGAGTGGCAAGGCAGCCAGCGTAATCAGCATCGCAAAAGGCCTCAATATGCTGATGAGGATGCTGGGAGTAGTGAAGACCACGGGCAGGATCCCGTTTGATGTACTTGGCGATGCGGATGACAGCATCCCACTGAGATGTGGTGGGATGCTCCATAAATTGACTCACTTTGGCTACCGCACAGGAAATGTCGGGTCGAGTCATGGTGAGATAATTGAGTTTGCCCACCAATCGTCGGTACCGCTCGGGATGGGGGTATGGAGCCGAGGAGGCATAAAGAGACCGTTCGCCAGGCTCCAGAGGAGTATCGACCGCAGTGGCCTGAGTCAGCCCAGCATCCTGCAATATATCCAATGCATACTTCCATTGGCAGAGGGAGATGGTGGCAGAGGAGTAGGAAACCTCGATGCCGAGGAAGTATGTGAGAGGACCAAGATCCTTAGTGTGGAAGTGCTGGTGAAGATGAGCCTTGAGATGGGTGATACCCACAGAGTCGCTGCCGGTGATGACGATATCATCCACATAGACGACCAATAAGATGCAGTCATGGGGAGTCGTCCTGTAGAAGACAGTGTGGTCTTTCATACTGCGGGAAAGCCCAAAGTCGCTGACGACCGTGCTAAAGCGGCCAAACCAAGCACGGGGAGACTGCTTGAGGCCGTAAAGAGAGCGGCGGAGACGGCAGACACGAGATTCAGCGCCGGCGGCACAAAATCCGGGGGGCTGCTGGAGATAGATTTCTTCCTCAAGGAAGCCATGGAGGAATGCATTCTTGACATCCAATTGATGAAGAGGCCACCGATGATGGGCGGCGAGAGAGATGAATAGCCGGACATAGGCCATCTTGGCAACCGGGGAGAAGGTATCAAAGTAGTCAACTCTGTATGTCTGAGCAAAGCCTTTGGCCACAAGGCGGGCTTTGAGGCGATGGAGAGTACCATCGGGATTCAGCCTGACCGTGTAAATCCATTTGCTGCCCACTGCCTGTTTGCCTGCTGGAAGGGAGACAAGATCCCAAGTATGGTTTTCCTCCAGAGCCTGCAATTCATCCCGCATGGCTGCGAGCCACCCGGGGTGAGATTTGGCCTCACCAACTGTGCGAGGTATAGAAACCGTCTCTAGAGCGGACAAACCCCTGTAAGAAGATGCAAATAGAGGAGTACTCTGGCAGGAGCGAGTACCTTTCCGTAGGGCGATGGGCAAGTCCGCGGGTGGCGGAGCAGGAGCAGCGGACGAAGCGGGAGCATCCGTGTCACTGGCCGGAACGGGGAAAACAGTCGAAGGACGGCGGGAGTAGACCTGACCAAAATGGGTGTCAACAGGGGTTGACGCCGGTGGAGGATGGAGGAGGAGAGGAGGACAATCATCGAGGACAGGGTCAGGAGGAGGAGAGGTAGGAGGAGGCAAATCCGGAAGAGGCTGGATGATGAGGGGAAGACAGTTATCAATGACAGAGTCAGGAGGAGGAGAGGGAAAGGAGAATGGAGAACTTTCCACAAAGGAGACATCTGCGGAGATGACATACCGGCGAAGGTCCGGGGAGAAGCAGCGGTATCCGCGCTGAGTGCGGGAATAACCGAGGAATATGCAGCGGAGAGATTTGGGAGAGAGTTTGGTGCGGCCAGGGCGAGTGTCACGAACATAACACAAGCAGCCAAACACTCGAAGAGGGAGGGAATGAAGAGGGAGAGTGGGGAAAAGAGCCCGAAAGGGAGTCTCCCCCTTAAGGATAGAAGAAGGAAGGCGATTGAGGAGGTAGGTAGCAGTGAGAATGGCATCGCCCCAAAAGAGCAGAGGCACCTGTCGGTGGAAGATGAGGGCACGGGCAGTCTCTAGAATATGTCTGTGTTTCCGCTCGGCCACGCCGTTCTGCTGGGGTGTATCAGGACAGGAGGTCTGATGAAGGATGCCATTCTCCCGGAGAAACTGCCGAAAAGAAGTGGAGAGATACTCGCGCCCATTATCCGAGCAGAGACATTTGACCGAGATAGAAAAACGATTCTTAATTTCATGAAAAAAAGTTTGGAAGGTGGAAAACACTTCGGAGCGTTCCCGAAGAAGGTAAAGCCACGTCATTCGCGAATAGTCATCAATGAAGGAGATATAGTATTTATAGCCCAAGTGACTCGGAACGGTACACGGGCCCCAAACATCGGAATGAACCAGAGCAAAGGGGTGGGAGGCCCGTGTATCCGTGCGAGGAATGTAGGAAGAGCGATGATGTTTTGCAAAAGAGCATGACTGACAATGAAAAGTAGGAGTCCTACTGAAGTCCGGAAACATCTGATGAATGGTGGATGCAGGCGGGTGCCCTAATCGGGAATGGAGATCAAGTGCCCGAGAAGAGGTAAACGTGCAAGCAATGGGCGCGAGCCCCTCGAACATGTAGACCCCGTCTCGAAGCCGGCCTCGACCAAGTTCCCGGTTCGTAGCCTGCTCCTGAAACACAACACCAGAGGAGGTAAATATGGCCGCACAGTTATAATCTTTAGTCAGTTTACTGATGGAAAGCAGATTAAAGGGACTGCGGGGCACATGTGCCACAGAGGGTAGGTGTATCGAAGGAGTCAGGGAGCATGCGCCGAAGCCCGCTATGGGGATAGTGGACCCATCAGCGACGGTGATGGCTGAAGAACCGGCATATGGGCAATAAGACGTCAACATACCAGCATCACCGGTGAGGTGGTCGGAGGCACCTGAGTCCAGCAGCCATGCAGGGGAGCAATGGCTGACCAAGGCAGTGGGGCAAACAGTACGGGCCAGAGAAGCCGAGGAGGGAGCGGGGCGGACAGAGGCCGGTGGATCATGAGGCCGCTTGAGGTCGGTCATAGACAGGGCCAGAGACGGGAAAAGAGAGGCGACAGTCGAGGACACATCCCGGACCGCGGGCTGTCCCTGCCGCAGGTGCTGAGATGGTCGGCCATGCAGGACCCAACATCGGGCGATCAGGTGGCCAAACTTGCCACAATGGTGACAGAAGGGACGTGGACGACGTGAAGCACGACCACGTCCCGAGGAGTCCGCCATGGAAGCGGCGGGAGCTGAGGCAGCGGGCCGGCGGGATGATCGGGCGCAGGACGTGCGCGTGCTGGAAGGGCTGCCGGAACGAGGGCGCTCTGCGGGGATGAGGGCGTGCCGCCGGGAGAAGGGCGCTCTGCCGGGAGGGTCCGTTGGGACAGAGGCCGAGGGCGCGTGCTAGGGTGAAGGTGGCGAAAAGGGAGGGGTGGGGGGCCGCAGGGCGAGAGGAGCGGGGGCGCTTGGGAGGTGCGGGGCAGCGGGAGGCGCTGGAGCTGCGGGTGGCGCCGGGGCAGCGGGAGGCGCCGGAGGCGCTGGAGCAGTGGGAGGCGCCGGAGGCGCTGGAGCGGCGGGAGGCGCCGGGGCGAAGCGGGGCGAGTCGCCGAGAGCGGGACGTCGAGGGCGGGGCGCCGGGGCGAGTCGCCGAGGGTGAGGCGCCTGGGCGGGAGGCGCCGCAGCGAGGCACCAGGAGCCGGGGAGCCGGGAGCCGGGACGCCGGGGAGCCTGGGAGCCGGGACGTCGGGGCGAGCCGGAGACGCCGGGGAGCCGGGAGCGCGCGGGAGCAGCGGGAGGCGCCGGGAGAATGGAGGGCCGCCGGGAGGTGAGCCGCAGGGGCTGGGCGCGCGCACGGTGGGGGTTGGCCGGGAGCGCCGCTGGGAGGGAGGTCCGCAGAGGCTGGGCGCGCGCACGGTGGGGCTGGCCGGGAGCGCCTCTGGGAGGGAGGTCCGCTGGGAGGAGCCGACGGAGGAGGCGCGGGCCGCGTCGGGGAGAGAGAGGGCCGCCGGGGAGAGGGCGCGGGCGCCGGGCGAAGGCCTGCTGGGACGAGGGCGCACCGCGGGAGGACGGCGGACGCCGGGAGGAGAGGTGCGCCGGGAGGGAGGGCCTGCCGGGTGGGTGCAGGCCGGAGAGGAGCTGGGCAGGGCAGGGCTGCGCCGGGATCGGAGGGGGGGGCCTGCCGGGAAGGGCTAGGGCAGCAGGGAGAGAGGCGGGGCCGGGAGGACGCCGGGAAGCCGCAGAGGAGGGAGGGTTCGGGATAAAAAAAAATCCCTCTGATACCATGTAAAATGGGGAAACTCACTTACCTTCAAGGTGAGGTGGGGCTCTTCTTTTATAAAATGAAAATGCGGAATGTACAAGGGAGTATTCCGATGTGGGACTCGGAAATACCCATAATAATACAAAAGAGGGTTTAACAAATTTAAAGGGTGAGGGGGGGTGTTTAGCATCAGGAACCCCCACATTGACCAAAATAGGGGAATGGTCAGAGTGGTGTCTAGGGAGGGTGACAGTGGATATTAAAGGGGAAGGATCATCCTCAATTAAGGATGCAAAAACCCTGTCAAATTTGCTAGCTTGCTTTCCATTAGTGGAGTATCTAACCCAAGTGAATTCAGCACCCAAACTTCAGTGAAGAAGCACATGTCCATACATTGCTGAAATTCAGAGGATGCAATCCCGATGAAGTTCTCACCAAGCTTCTCCGAGGGGTGAAGAATAGTGATAGAGACCTGCTGCCAATTAGTTAGGGACCTGTAGTAATTGAGTTGGTTAAGGGGTATTGTGGTCTTTGTATGGGGCAATTTGTTATAGGGGAGTTGGGAGAGTTTGTTGGAGGGAATATTGTTGCTAGAGGGTTCACGTGGTGATGAGGGGATCTCTTATAAATATGATTGCATGGGGGAGAGAATATTGTTAGTTCGGCCTTTTGGCTGGGATAGCGGCCTGTGGGCTTGGGCGGGTTCTTCTCCCGATCTTCGTCTTCCTCCTCTGCTTGTATTTCTGTGGTTCTCCTCTTTTATTCATTTAACCGGTGTTGGCTCCTATCAAATAGTGTTGAAGTCTCCAAGAAGAATCCAATTCTGCTTAATAGAAGTAGCAAGATGACATATATCCTTCCAAAATTCCCTTCTTTTGATGTAGCAATTGTAGGCATAAATGACAGAAAAGAAAAATTCCGAGCCCTAAAAGGAGAAACTGAAAGTAAAGTGTTGCTGTCCAAACTGTATGATGTGAGTAGAGGTTACAATTTTTCGAAGAACCCAAAGGGTTTCCACAGCTGCAAACATGATGTTGTGCCCAATCAATTCATAACCAAGAGATAACCAGTTGAGAATTTTAAACAGGTCATACTGGACCATAGGCTCAGCAAGACCAACAAGCAAAGGATTATTGCTTTGGATGAAGTGCCTAAGGGTTGAACAGGTGTCAGGGTTGTTCAACCCTTGGAAGTTCCAGAAGAGAACCTTCATTTGGAAAGAGCTTTACCCCTGGTTAGGGGACCCTGGGAGCCATCAGCAGCAGCTGAGTTCTTTTTCCCCTTTCCCTTCTTATTCTTAGCAAGGAGGGCACTGTCACCAGGGGGAGATCTTCCATCAGTCAGCTCCAATAGCTTATGGTCAGCATCAGCATTGTCTCCATCAGCCTTGCTTTCCTTTTTCTGCTCATCATATCCAGACAGTAGTACAAATTTGTTGGAAGTGTTGAGGTCACCATGGGTATCATCCGGGGTCATTCTTCTGGAAGCCTTCTCAGAGGGAACCTCTATGAAGGGAGTCTCCTCATGCTGTGGTGAGCCTTCCCCAATAGAAGAAACTCTAGTAACACAGGTAGTTATGTCAGCCGAAAAAATGGGGTGTTCATGTGCAGCATTAGCTTCATCAACTTCATCAGCCCAACTCTTCCTTTCCCAGAGGACAAGTCAGAATAATTGGGTGAATTAAAAATCACATGAGTCTGATCCAGTGAAGGCCTTCTACAAGGCTTCTCTGAGGAAGCCCAGACAGGAGTGTCCCCAGTCAGTGGTTCATCCTTATTAGATTCAGCTGCCAATTGGTTGTCAGGACTGAGAGATCCAGTGGCTGAGCAGGCCCGCTTGGGTGAATTAGAGTGAGGTGCAGTAGCCTTGGAGGTGCATACTGAAGTTCCAAAGGATCGAATAACTGAAAAGGGGGGGGGGGGTTGAATCAGTTATTCACTTTTTGTAAGTTTCAAAACTTTTAGAAACTTAACCCGTGCAACCTGTTAAGATTTATTTTCTTATCAACTTTTAGTAAATACTCATACATACAAAAGTAGGAAATCAAGTAAAGCCATAGTTATCAATCTCGGATCGCGGCGCGACGCGGTGGGGTCCTAGAACGGGATAGCGGCGACGCGGATCGCGTCGCGGACGCTTTTTTATCCAATCGCGGGTCATAGCCACTCTCGTGGGTCTATGGAAATCCATTATTAAGAAGAAGTGAATACAACTTGTGTCAACTCCCGTTAGACACCTTCTATCTCCCGATAGGAATGTGATTAGCCACTGAATGAGCCTAATATTCATTGTTAATATATAAAATATTCATGTGCTTTATTATTCATAAACATCATTTTAGTGCATTTTACACTTTCAACATTGATTCACATTATGTTTGTAATTCCCTCTTAAAATGCACTATTATATGGTACATTTTTGAACACCTCCTAAAACACAAAATGGTCTTGATTTTATTTTCATATTTAATTTTCAGGTTTCTCATTACATTGGAAACAATTCATGCTTTTGGAGTATTAGAAGATTCACACTGAAAGACCACCAAAATGGGCTTTCATAGAAACACATTCTGGGCAAAGTAAACTGGACAGCATCCCAATAACAAGACTGTAGCGGCCAGGATCCAAGCCCAATGATTCTCAAAATTTAACTAAAGATATAGGACATCATGGGAAACAGTTCATTAAACAATGTTCAAAGCTAATTCGGATGTTTGAATGGAGTTACAGGCAGCCCAAGTTGGAGATAAAATTCTGGGCCAGATTTTGCAGCCCAGAAAAACAGACCACCATTTTACACATATCTCGTAAACCATAAACTCTTTTGGGATGAAACTTTACAGACGATTAGGGAACATCCGGAGCTTCATTTTATTTTTCTATGGCCCACTCTAATTCGGTCATCTAGAAGCTCATTTAGGCGATTCTGTTCGGTGGATGCAAGCTGGCCGCCACCTCGGGTCAAGAGTGGAAAAATCCAAGTTCCACAAGCTTTCCACCACCCAAAGTCTACCATACTCAAGTGGGATGACTTTCACTATTGGAGGCTCGACCCAAGGCTCCCAAAATGTCTATTTAAGGCAGTGGTGTTGGAGGATTTATTCATCTTGGGTGCTTTCTTTCATTGTAATGTTATGTTGCAATTTTGTTGTCTCAAGTTTGTCTTTCACACGTAAGTTGTTCTAATTCATCTTAATTTCTTAATAAAAGTTCTTCTCCTCTTATTCTGTTCTTATTCATATCACGTTGATACCGTTGGCTCAAGGTGTGAATTCATTCACACCAAACCTTGTGAAATTATCACACGACGGTGGAGTGATTGTTATTTCATTGTTTTCTTTTTACTTTTCATTTTCTCCCTCATGATTCTACTTACCACTTCCATTGAAACCATAACATCAATGGAGGGCTAACCCTCTTATGGGTTGATCCAAGAGAGTAGCAAGGGGCTGGATTGGATGTTATTTATCACCCCATTAATGTCTAATCACTTCTTATAATTGAGATCTTTATTTGATGATTTTAAAAACTTCTTCGTCCTTGTTGAATTTTAAAGCCGCATATTTCAAGTGCTAATACGAACCTTTACCTTAAAGTGCTCATAAATTTGATCCTCCAAATGTATAGGTGATTAGTATTATGGTGTGTTGGTATTAAACCAGTAAGTGATGAAGTTGTTTGATCTTCTTAAATAAACTCATCTCAAATATAAGAAATTGAAACTGTTAAAAAAGAATTTAATCCAATCCACCCCAAATGATAAGGATCAACTCATTCTTTTAAATTGAATTCACGTAAGTCTCTTAACGTTCACTTAAACCCATCTAAAATCAACCCAAGTTGGCCACTTCATAGCCAAAAACAATCCATAGAATGTACGTGTCTGTAGGTTAGGTCTCTGAGGATTCGATAACCCAAGCTCAACTACAAGCGATCGCTTAACCCTAAAAATTTGGGTAAATTTGGGCAAGACCAGAATGATTATACTGATTCCCGTCAGTTTACGATGTTTACTTATAAAACAATTGAGTCAAACAAAAGAATTAAGACTTTGTTGAATTTGCACCACAATTGCTCAGTCAAAATCCTCCGTCCGATTTGGCTGGATCCGATTTGGCTGGATCCGAATTAAGACTCTGAATACGATAATGTTGGATCCTGGATCCGATTTTATGAGTACGATAATGTTGGATCCTGGATCCGATCTTCCCAATATGATGATTCAATACAATGACTTCATTCTCAATCTGCAAAACTCAAACTTCTGCTAGAAAGCTCAATATAATTCCTCTTAAATCAGATAGGAACTTTTATTTTGAATTCTCCAACGCTCCGCCTTTTGCGCGTGTGTAAAGTTGCGAATGAACAAATGATATGAGGAAATATTTATAGGCAACTCAGAAAAAAAAAGGCGGGAAACTTGGAAACTTTCCCTGCTTCCTCAAATTTCAAAAACTCTAAAAATCTCTTGCATTTAAAATTTCAACTTCGACTTCTTTAAACCTCCTTAGATTTCTTCGAGATTTATGCAAAATTGAAATTCAAGTTTGATCACTTTAAATCTTCATAAAACTTCTAGAGTTTTCTTTTTGAGTATTCTTCGTAATCAGCTCATTACGATTTTTGTTTCTTTCTCAGTTCATTACGATGTTTTTCTTTCTCAGCTCATTACGATCTTTTTCTTTCTTAGCGTGAATTCTTCATTATGAATACTTCAGTATGATTTTCTCAGTATGAAAATCCCAGTACGAAAATCTGAGTACGAAAATCTAAGTACGATTTTTCCAGTACGAAAATCTCAGTACGATTTTCCTAGTACAAGAATCTCAGTACGATTTTCCTAGTACAAAAATCTGAGTACGAAAATCTTAGTACAATTTTCTCTGTACGAAAATCTCAGTGCGAAAATCTTAGTGCGATTTTCTTCTTCCTCCGGTTTAGCAACATCTTTTTCTTTCTCAACTCATTACGATGTAATTCTCATTACGATGGAAAATTCATTTTGCAAATCTCTCCACCATTTCTTCAAAAGCATTTATCATGAATGTTTTCATGATTTATGAGAACTTCTTGATCAGCAAAGCATCGTCTGATTTAGTTTTAAAAAGTATGAAAAATTTATAACACTTGACTTCACATTCTTCTTTCAAAACTCTTTAGCAACTTCATTCTTTCTCTGATTACAGCAAAGATAGACTTCCAGCAAACAAAAAAAATTCTACCCCCTACTCTTTTTGAATTCGATGATTTTCAATGTCATGCCGATGGACCTAAATACGAAGTGTCTGGTCAACAACTTCATCTTCTTGACTTCTTCTGTGTTCGGTGAAGCTCGATATGAAAACCTGGGTCCAGAAACTTGTGTCCTGAAAATAACATCATTACGATGGACTGCGTCTGATTTCGTGAAAACAAAAACATTCTTTTACAAAAAGAGTTGTCAACAAATACAAAATTTTGTTAAAACAAAACATCACAAAGGTTCTTCACATACAACCCCCTCATTCTGATTAGCAAAAGGAGGGGAGCATTGTCACTAGATTATCAAAAGCCTGAGGCTGCAAGGCTTCATTACCTTGCTCAGTATCAAAGGGTGCCCTTACAGTCGGGTTTATCTCAGTATGTCCCTTCTGAGGGTCAGTATTCACCTGAGGGGGGTAAGAGCTGCCAGGTTAGGCTTCACATTTATATGCAGCATCCAACACTCTTTTACCTTTATCTTTACGTCTACAAGTGGCCTTTCATGTTGCAGGCCCCACAGGGCGACAACTTCCTTCAACATCAGATGAGAGGAGTCTAATAATCTTACAGTCCACACAAAAGGCACCCAGCCTCTCATAATGAATGTCCAAGTGAATATACTAGAGTTCAAAATTAAAGGAAGAATTGATAGAGTTTGCATTCGAGTAATGAAACATTGTTAGATCAAAATGTGAAATAATTTATCAAACTCAGATGAGTCTAAGTAAAGGATGTGCATCTTAATCTCATTTCTCTTATATGATAAGAGGTGTTGTTAGCTAACAAAGAGTTGATGGTTAACAAAGAGTTGTTATAAACAACCTAGAGATGATTAATTGTATACACATGATTTATGATTCATCGGATTCTATAAACTGTTTTGAAAAAGGAAACAATGATAAAAGTTTTTTATCCAGGATAAAGTGTTTATCCAGAAATTTGTTAAAAAATGAGGGAAGTAGTTCTTACCACTCATGGCATATTTTAGAGAATAGTTTGTTTTCAAGTAAATTCTCTAAACACATAATACCATATATGATATAGAAACAATAATTTATTTGTTAATTTTTTTTAAGGAAATAAATGTTATTTCCTAAGCAGTTTGTGTTGGATTTTAGTCTGAGAATAATATAATGTCTAAGAGGCTAGTGGGGGTATGTTTGAACTTAGGAAAGTTTAAAGTTGACAAATAAGAGATTATATCAGTCTAAGATTAGAGTGATTCTGTAATATTTTAAAAAGTTTGTTGGATCTATAGTTAAGATGACCATACTTACAAGAGGGGAAGTGAATTGTAATTTAAAAGCTTTAAACTAAAACAAAATACAATACCTCTTTAAGTAAAAGATCGAACTCACAGATCATCTGATGATAAGAGTACAAGTATCGGAATAAAAAATTGTTCGATTCATAGTAGTCAATCTCGGATCGCAACGCAACACGGTGGGGTCCTATAGCGAGATAGCGGCGACGCAGATCGTGTCGCGACAACTTTTTTATCCAATCGCAGGTCAATTAATATAATTTAAATTATATAATTCTATACATATATATATGCTGAAAAATTAAAATATGATGAATAAAATATAGAATAGAATTAATATAATAAATAAACAATAATAAAAGAAAGAAAAATTTAAAAAGGGGTGCAAAATTTACTAACAAATAAAATAAAAAACCAAAAAAAAAGGGTGCAAACAACATATGAAAGAAACAAATAATAAAACACATGAAATAAAATAGAAAGAGTCGGGAAAGTCCGACCAACCGACTAGAGGGGGGGCGTCGATGAAGAGGGGTCGGTTCGCCGGGGGTGGGCAGCTGCGTCGAGGGGTCAGTGCGCAGTGGGGGTCGTCGTCGGTGTCGAGGAGTCGGTGCGGCGAGGAGGGGGGACGACGGCGGCTTTAAGGAATCGGTGCGGGTGCGGCGGCATAGACCAGAACTCATGTTTTTTGCACACAAATACTGTTGGAGTTGATGCCTATAACCAACTTTTGTGTACTTTATGATAACCTATATTCATAGTTTTGAATATTAATATACTCTTTATCACATCATGACTGTTCTTGTACTTAACGTAGTATGTGATAATGTCTTAAGAATAGTTTTCGCACTGAAAGTTCATAGCAGTTCCCCACTATAATAACCCAGAAGTGCTACGACGCTATTCTTAAATATATGTTATATAGCCAGATGATATCATTTGAGGGACACAAATGATACATACTATCAGGGGTGGAGACTCATATGACTTTGACGCACATTCTCATGGTGTACGCTCTTGGTAATATCCAAAGGATATTATGAGGACGAGACCCGCCGGTAGAAAATCTACATTTATGTGTCATTGGATGTTCTTATTTACGAACGTGTGTATTGGTCCTTAGACTTTAAGATTATTATTAATGAGTATTATGAGTCGCATACTTTGATGTATTGACAAAAACTGTGAAAACAGATGTTCGCGGCGATGTAGGATACGTTGGATGCATCACAATTAATATTGCATTAATAAATAATGCGAGAAAGAATTTCTCTTCTGCTCTTTAACGGAAGTTGATATCTCGAACCCTTTGATGGAAATGATATAGCCTAAATAAATTCATTGTCATAGTGTACAATAGGCTAGTTCAATTTTCAGGAAGTCAAAGAAAGAGACATCGAGTGCATAGGTCAATAACATCAGCATACAACCTGCTTGATTTGAGATATCGTGATAAATAGATTATATTACATAATAAGCGTTCGCATGAGGTATCATGTCGTTGCGGCATTAACTTCCTTCTCTATGGGTGGCTTAGCGTGTTGCTAGATGTTCCTTGAATTTTAGGGTGTTTCGCCTAATGCCACTGAAAAAGAGGACTAGAGGGTCATATACTGAGTGTATTCAGAATCTCAATTAAATAATATATTATTATTTATTATTTAACAAATTGAATAAAAATTATTCCCGGATGTGGTTTAATAATTATCCATGTATGCTTGATCACATATAAATATTTTTTTATTATTTAGTTAATATAATATTTTTATATTTATTGGCGAATAATGCAATGATATATATTTAATAAATAAATAGTCGTCATTCAATACCCAATAAATATTATGTAGGAATGACGTACCGAGTTTAATAGTCCGGTGAAAATAATAAATATTGAATATTATTTGATTAAATAATATTTAATTTAATTCACAAGTTAAGCGCATGTCGATAAATAATAATTGTTGGACCCCATTTAAGTTTAATGGGTATTTCTGAGTCCCACATCAGACTTACCCTCCTTGTAATTAGTTTTACTCATCTATAAAAGAATGTCTCCACCTCACATTGAGGTAAGGGGAATTCACCATTGACATGGTGTCAGAGGGATCTTAATCCCGACCCTCCCTCCCAGCGGATTCCCGGTTTTGTCCGGCCTCGCCTCTCTCCCCTCAGGCCTTTCCCCGGCTCTTCCCGGCGGCCATCTCTCCTGCGCAGCTCTCCTCCTGGCGGCCCTCTCTCCCGACGCGACTCCCCTCCCGTCGGCCCTCTCTCCTGGTGCGGCTCCCCTCCCGGCGCCCTCACCCCGACGCCCTCACCCAGTGCCAGCCCCGACTCCCGGCCCCCGGCTCCCGGCGACTCCTCCCGCCGGCCCGGTGCCTCCTCCCTGCTGCGCGCGCCGGCCCCGTCCCACCGCGCGGCTCCCGCATCTCCCGCTACGCACCGCACTCCTCAACAGCACCCGCCTTCCCCGGCGGCCGTTCCGACTCCCACAACATCCAACAACAACTCCCACTTCTCCAGGCGAGCGTTACGAACAGCTCCGCCTCTCCCGTCAACCGCTCTGCCTCTCCCGCCGGCCCGACGTCTCCTCCCGGCAAACCCATCTCCCTCAGGCGGTTCCCCGGCGCCCCGCTCCTCCAGCCGCGCCTCCCACCCGCGGTTCCCGGCGCCCTCTCCCGACGTCTCCTCCCGGTTGCAAGCACTGGCCACGTCAACGCCAACCCCGCCCTCCGTCGCGGCGCGCGCTCGCCCAGCGACCGCCCCGCCTTCCGTCCCGGCTCCCTGCACCCGACGACTCGCGGGCTTCTCCCGCCTGTACGCGCCGCCAGCAGCGCTTCCGCCTCCCCTGCGCAGTCCGTCAGGCTCTCCCGACTTCCCGGCGTGATCGGCCCTGCTCCGGCTGCTTCGTCCGGAGACTCCCGGTGCACTCGTCCCCGGCGCGCCTCTCCTACGCAATCCTCCAGACCGCGCCTCCCGCCGTCGCCGTTTCCAACGCGCGGCTTCCGGCAACCCAGTGCCAGTATCGCCCGACATTCTGGCTGTTCCCGACGATCGCGCCTCCCGCACCTCTCGTCGCCCTCCATGGACGCGTCCTCGGTTCTGCCTTCCCTAATCACCGCCTCCTCCCGGCTCGTCGATGACTGGCTGGACGCCACCAATTTCTTCGTCTGGCGGAAGACGGTCTTGATGTCCCTGCGCGGCATGAACCTTCATTCTCATCTTGAGAATCCTCCACCCGCCATGGATGACACCGAATTCCAATCTTGGCAACTTGCGGATAGCAAAATATTCGCATTACTGGTTAACTCCATGGACCGATCGGTAAAGGATGTTACCCGGACTGCCAATACCGTCAAAGAACTACGAGATTCGTTGACTGTCATGTATTCCGAGACCAACAACTTGGCTCAGGTCTCTGACATTCTGCAGCGACTGTCACACATCCGACAGCAGGATAGGACCTTTCGGCATATTTCTTAGAATGGAAAGGTCTCCGCGACGAACTGCAAGAGCTCTGGCCCGTTCCTCAGACTCCGGCGGACGCACAGACTCAACGGGACCAACTCTGCATTTTTAATCTCCTAAATGGCCTCGCCCCTGACTATGCCACGACGACCACAGAGATGCTTGTCAGCCCTTCTACGCTGGATATACCTCAGGTCTATCATCGCCTGGGGAAGGCTCATTGGGCCCTTGCCCCACCTATCCCTAGCCCTGATCACACAGCTCTCCTGGGTCGTGGCAGTGGCCGCCCTCCTAGCACACGTGGACGTGGCCGTGGAGAGAGCCAACCTCGCCCCCTCTGCCAGCACTGTGGCAAGCTCGGCCACCTGATTGACCGTTGCTGGGTACTTCATGGCCGTCCCGCTTCGCATCCACGACAGGGTCAGACTGCAATCTGAGATGCATCCCCGCCTACTGCTGCTCTTCCATTATCTTTGGATCTCTCCATGGCTGAGATCCAACTGATTCACGATTATCGGACCACCTCCCTGCCGGGCTCTTCATCAGCATCTCTTGCCCACTCCGGTGGTCCCACTGCTTTTGTCAGTCATCGTTCACCTGCCTGGATGCTTGACTCAGGTGCGTCCGACCATCTTACCGGGGATGCAAGTATACTCTCCAACTACCGTCCCTATACTGGTTCCTCAACCATCACTGTTGTTGATGGTTCCACTCTCCCCATTGCCGGTTTTGGTACCTGCTCACTCACCTCATCCCTTCACCTATCCTCGGTGGCCCATGTACCACGCAGTCCTTTTAACCTGCTTTCCATAAGCAAGCTGACCAAGGATTTTAATTGTAATGCTATCTTTACCTCGTCTTCAGTTGTGTTTCAAGAGCGGACGACGAAGTAGGAACTTGGTAGAGGTCAGCTTCGAGATGGGGTGTAAATGTTCGATGGTCCGACATCCGTCGCCTGCACGTCTGTCTCTGCTCGTGCCGTGGACCTCCATTCTTGGTTAGGCCACCCCTCCGCCTCCGCTCTTCATCAGCTCTATCCAGATATTAGTCCACATTTATCTTTTCATTGTGAGTCATGTACCTTTGCAAAACAGCATCGCACATCATATTATCCTCGACTTGACACACGGGCCGCCAAACCCTTTGATTTGGTTCATTCCGATGTATGGGGTCCCTGTGCCACCTCGAGTCAATCCGGGTATAAATATTACATCTCTTTCATTGATGATTTTTCCCGTATGACATGGCTTTACCTTCTTCGAGATCGGACAAAAGTTTTCTCCACCTTTCAGACCTTTTACCATGAGATCCAGACACAGTTTTCTATCTCTGTCAAATGTCTGCGCTCTGACAATGGGCGGAAATACCTATCCACTCCCTTTCAACAGTTTGTACGGGCACACAGCATCATACATCAGACCTCCTGTCCTGATACCTCTCAGCAAAATGGAGTGGTCGAGCGAAAACACCGGCATATTCTGGAAACTGCTCGTGCCCTCCTCTTCCACCGCCAGGTGCCTCTACACTTCTGGGGGGATGCCATCCTCACTGCCACGTACCTACTCAATCGTCTTCCTTCCTCCATCCTTCAGGGGGAGAGTCCTTTTCATACTCTGTTCCCCTCTGTTCCCCCTCACTCCCTTCCACTCTGCGTCTTCGGATGTCTCTGCTATGTCTGGGACACTCGCCCCAATCTCTCAAAACTTTCTCCCAAATCCCTCCGGTGTATTTTTCTCGGCTATTCCCACACTCAGCATGGCTACCGGTGCTTCTCTCCAGACTTATGCCGCTACATCACCTATGCCGATGTATCGTTTGTCGAGAGCTCTTCTTTCACTTCACCCTCTCCTCATCCAGACACTACCATCGATGACTGCCTTCCTCTCCTGTTTCACCAGCCTCTGGTGTCTCCTCCTACAGGTCATCACTTTGGACAGGTCTACTCTCGTCGACAATTAACTGTACCCCCCATCCAGGCCGAGGATAACATTGTTCCCACTTCGTCAGATGCTCCTATCACAGCACCCGAGGACTTACCAATTGCACTCCGGAAAGGTACTCGCTCGTGTCAGACTACTCCTTTATTTACATCTTCTTACAAAGGTTTGTCAGCATTGAAGACGATCTCTATTCCTCGCACGGTTGGTGACGCCAAGTCACACCCGGGGTGGCTACAGGCTATGCGAGATGAACTGCAGGCTCTGGAGGACAATCATACATGAGATCTGGTCCCCCTCCCTGCGGGCAAACAGGCGGTCGGCTGCAAATGGATATATACGATCCATCTCAATCCCGATGGCTCTCTTTGTCGCCTCAAAGCCCGGCTTGTGGCGAAGGGCTTTGCTCAGACATATGGCATCGATTACTTTGAGACCTTCTCTCCGGTAGCCAAGATGGCCTCTGTCCGCCTGTTCATATCTCTGGCTGCTCATCATCACTGGCCGATTCATCAACTGGATGTCAAGAATGCCTTTCTCCATGGCTTTCTTGATGAAGAGGTCTACCTGCAGCAGCCCCCTGGTTTTTCTGCATCTGGTGCCGACTCCCATGTTTGCCGCCTTCGTCGCTCCCTTTATGGCCTCAAGCAGTCTCCTCGGGTTTGGTTCGGCCGCTTCAGCACAGTCGTCACAACCTTTCGCCTCTCTCGCAGTATGAAAGATCACACCGTCTTCTTCCGTACGACGACGCATGGATGTATCTTGCTCGTGGTCTATGTTGATGATATCATCATCACAGGGAGTGACTCCACCGGAATCGCCAACCTCAAGGCGCACCTCCACCACCACTTTCATACCAAAGATCTGGGTCCCCTCACCCACTTCCTTGGCATCGAGGTCTCCCGTTCTGAGGACACTATCTCTCTCCGCCAACGCAAATATGCTCTTGATATCTTGCAGGATGCAGGTTTGAGCACAACGATTGCAGTGGACACTCCACTTGAGCATGGGGAACGATCTCTCCATACCGACTCGGAACCATTTCCTCATCCCGAGAGCTATCGACGTCTGGTGGGTAAACTTAACTACCTTACCATGACGTGACCTGACATTGCCTGCGCCGTTGGCAAAGTCAGCCAGTTCATGGAGCATCCAACCAGATCTCAGTGGGATGCTGTCCTCCGCATTGCCAAATACATCAAGAAAGACCCTACTCGTGGCCTTCGGTACTCACATCATGCTCATCTTGATGTTGATGCCTTTTGTGATGCGGACTATGCCGGTTGCCTCGCTACTCGCAAGTCTACTTCGGGATTCACCGTGTTCTTCGCTGGTAACATAATCTCCTGGCACAGCAAGAAGCAGACTGTTGTCTCCAGATCGAGTGCCGAGGCCGAATACCGCGCCATGGTCACGGTCACCACTGAGATCCTCTGGCTCCGTCACCTCCTCCAAGAGCTCGGCTTCCCGACACAGACTTCTGCTCATATCTGGTGTGACAATCAGGCAGCCACAAAGATTGTCTCGAATCCCGTCTTTCATGAACGGACGAAGCATATCGAGGTGAACTGCCACTTTCTTCGCCACCATCTCGACCAGAACCATACCAGCTTTGGCCATATTCCGACGGCGGATCAGCTTGCTGACCTCTTCACCGAAGGCCTCCCGGGAGCTCGCCTTGACTCTCTCACTACCAGGCTGGGTATTCACAGCCTCCATGGCCCAGCTTGAGGGGGAGTCTGCGATGGTCTTTGTGTCTTGTTTTCTTTTTTCTTTGTGGGACTCAATCCAATCTGGGCATGTCCAGCTTGAGGGGGAGTGTTGGACCCCATTTATGTTTAATGGGTATTTCTGAGTCCCACATCAGACTTACCCTCCTTGTAATTAGTTTTACTCATCTATAAAAGAATGTCTCCACCTCACATTGAGGTAAGAGGAATTCACCATTGATTTAATTTAATTCACAAGTTAAGCGCATGTCGATAAATAATAATAATATTATTATTATTTGACATGGGGTTCCGCAGGGATTAAATAAATAATAGACACTTGTGCAATTATTTTATTTTAACCCTAATGATATATAAACTCAATTATATTATTTTCTCAATAAACCAATTCATTTCTTTTGGTTGTGCACAACGGATTTGGAGAATCCTCTTAAGGCCTAAAGAACTCCTTTCTCCAAGAACGCTCCCAAGAACGGAGAGCTATCTTTCTTTACCTCCCACTCTCGAGTCAAGAGAGATCCAGGAGAACGCTTTGGAAGCGGTTCTCGAAGCGATCAAAGGTGGACGACGCAAGTGCTAGGATCTGTCGTGCTAGCACTCGGAGATTCCTACAACGACATTTAGAGATTTGTGGAACAGGTGTGAATCACCGTTAGAGGGAATCTACTTTGATTTCTACAACGCAACAACAGAAAAAAATGTAGATATGTTGTCAGATCCATCAATGAAAAAAGAATTTCATCAAGTTAATTCTTTATTTAATTAAATTAATTATAAATAATATGTGATAATCTTCTCTATTGGTTTCGGCGTTATGTCTCTTATCTATATTCTTTGATTCAATTCCGTAGATCGCGACGTTTATCGTTGGGTAAATCTCGGATTGATCATCGATCATGGCAAAAATCAAAGTTGGGCACGACCCATCGCACGCTCCCGCTGCACCTGGAACCTACAAGTACGAAGTGCGTCTTCGACCAGCAAGATCACGCGCAATCCACAATGGCGCGATTGCGGCGCGACCGACGGGATCACGTACTGCGGCACGACTCAGTGTCCAGTGGCGACAGTGCAGCACTCCGCACTGCACCAGCACGATCACGGCCGCTCCGACGCTATTTGACAACGATGGTCCGATTATATCATAGTATGTTTTAATCGTTATCACGAATACACCGATAAAACAAATGATACGAAAAATTTGTAAAACAAACTTTTTATCGTAATATGCACAGCAGAATAAAGACTTATAAAAACAAATAATACGATAACTAGTAAAAGTAAGAATGACTTAAAAGCTATATGAAAAGAATTCATTCTTTTAACCTTAAGAGTAAAGGCAGTCAGCAACTCTGACTAAAGGTATCCACAGTTTTATACTTACCATAAAGTCCGTCTTTCCTTATTAGAAAATCCCTCGATACGATGATCGGAACAACTCTATCTTCCTATTCTCAGAAGCCCTCAATACAATGATTAGCGTCTGTCTTCCTAGCCTTGGAAGCCCTCGATCCGATAGATCGGATTCACCGTCTTCATATCCCCGGAAACCCTCAAATGTTACAATGATCGGACACAGAATACAAAAGCAAATGTTCTAAAGGAAACAACCCTGACAAGGATTCCTTAGAACGACAACTCTCTAAAGTATTACAAAGACTAAAAATAGGCAGTTCACGCTAAGCAATCTTTATAAGACTTGAGTTGCGAAATGTATCAGCTCACAACTCTTCAAATAACAGGATATTTATTGGCAATCTCCCAAGGGTCATATTTCTGAGTTAGTTGCAACAGCCTTAGACAGCTTGCACTTGACAGCTAATCTGTAACTAAATGTCCGACGTCGTTTGGTTTAGCACCATTACAATGCTAAATTGTATTCCTTATGATAGAAACAAAATCTATATATTCCGATTATAAACTTAGGATAGTCTGATGGACTTCATTATCATTTGTCAATACGATAAACCTTATAAGGGTTAGTCCGATGTATCGGTACCGGTATCAGTTCGATGGTCATGGCTTTTGTTGGTAAGATATACAAGACAAAAGTCTAACCACTGGTCAGAATAAAACCAAGTGTTTAATGGGAGTATTTTGACAGGTGGTCACATAGAGATGTGACATGAATTACATATAGATGTAATGAGTTAACGAAACCATTACCTCAGCCACCAAATGAGGGTCATGTAAAACCTTTGGTTGTTAGCCACGTGAGAGATTGGTTGTAATGGCAGTATATGTATCATGTTGTTATAATAAAGACAATCTTCATTTCTCATCCATTCATGTGTGTTGTAATTTACTTTTTATGAACAGTCGAATGATAATATCCCCTCAAAGTCCCTAATCGATGATCACATCACGGAGTAGTATGGGTTGTGATGATACGTAAAGATTAGCATGAATGGAATCTTGTACTTGTTACAAAGGGTTGTATACAGGATATGAAGACTAGATTCATGAGGTAATAAGTAGAGACTTATTACTTGGACTAACCAGCTAAAGTATATCTCATGAAATGTCACACAGTCATCGATATACTTAGAGGTGTATGTTTATTATCAATCCTCATTACCAGAGATTGGTGAGATACCTAGCATGAGAACCTTAATACTTTGATACTCACGCAAGTAAAAAGCGACTTAGCTAATACGGGGGTGGTTGGGTATGTTGCTGACCATGTCGTTGGTTGGAGTGTAACCAATATGGGATTTAAACACTTGTACAGGTTAAGACATCTGACCCTTGATTGAATTAGACTGAGAAAATACATGGTCATGCTTAGTTGAGTCACATAAAATGTATTCAGCCACTGAAATGAGGGGCATGTTTAAGATGAATGACATGTGATGTATTCATCAACTTGGTCAGTCTTCTTCAGAGAATCAAGAAAAGATGAGATAACCTAGATTAGATTGACGTGTTCCATGTCTAGTGGTCCCTCAATGTCATGGGCAAATGAATTATATAGGTATACATACAATGTATATGATACATCTTGTGGTGGACATGTTTGTATAGAAATAGTATATTTGATAGAGATCGCACTAAACCCCCTAAGAGCTTGAGTAGCATTGATGTTTTGTTGGAAGTCGTTTTTTGATTACATCTATGAAATAGAGATTTCATATTTGTTTTCAACGCTACTAAGACCCGCAGGGTCACATGGTTAAGCCTCTGGATAAGAATTAAGTTTTGGACAAAGTGTTTGTTCCAAAATAGTGTGATAAAACCACATCCAAAAGGATTTTTGGATAGATTCACAAAAAGTTGTGAAATTTTGTATAAAGTGTTCATGAGATTTCAGTGCAAGTGGGAGATTATTGGATGTACACTAAAATATTCATGTGAATGAATTAAATTTAGGTGCATGTATCTTCTCATGAGGTTTCATCGGTTACAATCCATTATGAATGGATTAAATGACAACCATTATGAATGGATTAAATGACTTGCATTCATCGAAGAAATTCAATGAATAAATCCAAGGTAAATAAATGTTTGCCGATATGTTGAATATAGTCGGCGTGTTTCATTAAATGAAACGCGTCAAGGATGGTTATATATAGGGATAAGATCCCTCATGTCGGAGATAACTTCTTTCATGTAAGCCTCTCCAAGATTGGTAAAGGCGCTAGCACCCTCCAAGATTGATAAGATCCCTCATACGGGTCTTCAAGAAACATATTGGGATCTTTTGATCGGTGCAATCCCTCGGAGGCAGGAAGCTTTTGTCTGCTGCTCTTGTGATCTTCATTGAGCATACTCCATCAAAGATTGAAGATAGAGCATGCACATCAATTCTATCGAGGATAGATCGCACAAAATGGGTTTGCTTCCGCTGCCTTCGTTCAAATGATGAACCCCTAGAACCCATTAAGGTGGTCATGCATTGGTTGCGACAATTAAACAACCTCTCTAAAGGAGGCCTTGAGGTTATTTTATAATGAATAATAAAGCCCGCATAAGACCACAAGTCCAGTGTGGGACGCAGACTCCAACACTCCCCCTCAAGCTAGGTGTACCTAGCTTGAACACATAAAGAAAAACAGACCATAGCAAAGAAAAACAGAGCAATCAACAGACACTGCAAACACTCCCCCTCAAGCTGGACATACCCAGCTTGATTACAAAACAAGACGAGACAAAAAAGAAAACATTTGTGCTCGCACCTCCCCCTCGAGATGAAAATGATGGATGATAGAAGATGTCGCTGAAATAACCAAATTACACCAGTGACGCGACAAGTCGTCGAGGCGCAGCAGAGGAACCAAGCAGGCGGGGCCCGTCAACAGGGCGCCGGGAAAGCCGCACAAGCAGGGCCGGACGAAGGAACGTCGGGAATGCTGGGGTGGAGTTGGTTGCTGCCAGCGAGCTGCGTCAGGTGGAGGGAGACCCAGCCAGTGCGCAGAGGGCCGTCGCAGAGGGCCTACAAGAGGGAGAATGACGCGCGCGGGGCCAGCGAGCAGGGGAGGCAGCGGTGTCGCACAGATCTGGCCGGAGTAGGGAGCATGCTCAGCGGGAGCCGTCGCACTATCGCAAGAGCATCGCGCCAAGAGGACGCGACTGAGAGGGGCCGGTGAACAGTGGGGGTCGTCGGCCAGGATGCAGTCGCGCATGGAGGAGCGCGCATGTAGGCCGCCTGGAGTCATCGGGCGTCGCGTGGGGTAGCAGCGCACTGGAGATGCCTCGCACGGGAGGACGACGGGAGGCGGAGGTGCGCCTGGAGTCGTCGGGCGTCGGAAGGGAGGGTGCGCGCGGGAGAACCCCTCGCACGAGAGTGGCGACGGGAGGGGACAGGGATCCCGTCGCCGACGTCGACGATGTGGCGTTCGATGTCGACTTATGTCAGCCGCCAGTGCTCGCGGTCGCAGCAGTCGCGTACCAAGAGGCTGCAGAATCGGCAGTACGCGAACAGGAGGGAGCCGACTAGCAACGTGGATCAACACGACGGAGTCGTTGAAGAAGTCGTCCCACATGAGAGGCGACGAGAGGGGAATCTGCCACAGAAAGGACTTGTTTCGCAGGAGGCGTCGACAGGTGGAGGACCGGCGGGGCTCAATCTGCGGGAGGGAGGAAAGTCGGCAGGGGGGCGGCCGACTAATTCAGTTGGGAGCCGCTGCCCCCCACGGGGAAAAAAACGCTGGAAACCTAGACAGGAAGAAAACAAAAATATGCGGAAGGGTTATTGGTTAGACCTCCTCTGATACCATGTGGAATGATAAGAGAGGTGGACACAATACCCAATGTGCCTCTCTAAGGGAGGTTTTGAGGTTATTTTATAATGAATAATAAAGCCCACATAAAACCACAAGTCCGATATGGGATACAGACTCCAACAAAACACAAACCAACCCAAATTGTGAGAGTAGCAAGGGCAACAATCAAAGGCCAAAAATGCAATGAGGGAATGAGGGCAATAGGTACATGTAAAGGCCACAAAGAGACCACAAATGGAGAAAAACATAAACTAAATGGAGATAAAATCAAAAAAAGAAAATAAATCGAATGCATTTAAGTTGCTATTAATGCATGCATGCATGCATGGTATCACAAAACCTATTCCTGCATATATTGGGTACTTGCAAAACATTTTCAAGATGAGACATGTTCAGGATAATAATGATTACAATCATATACTTTGAATACAGACTGAGTATTGTGATATTTGAAATATTATGTTAAACTCTTCTACTGACAGCCAATATTAATGCAATTGTCTTTTATATTGGTGACAGTGGAGCCCTTACAATCTTATCCTCGGATGCTCTTTCCTGCTTTTTATACTTTCCACAAGGTTTTTGGTAAGCACCCTGCTTCAACCTGCCCTCACTTCCATTTCTCATTTCTGATTAATAGTTCATAACATTTTCATGAACTATTTTTAAGGCATCTATGCAAAGGTGATGGGAGGGGGATGGATAAGAACATAAATTCAATAAAAAAGATAATAAAAACATCTTACACTGATACAAGGCCATTGGTGCGAATCTGTAACCCTGGCACAGGGTGCGAGGAAGAAGAGGCTGTTCTGGGTGCCAGCCATGGCCCCACTGGCAGCAGTGATACTGTCAACTCTGATAGTGTTTGTGTGGAGAATGGATCGGCACGGTGTGAAGACAGTGAAGCACATAAAGGGCGGCTTCAACCCACTCTCACTCCATCAGTTGCAGTTCAACACCCCACTCACCCCCCACCTCGCCAAGATCGGCTTCATCATTGCTATCATCGCACTCACGGTGACAATCTCTATATATACAAAAGCCATTAATGCCCCGTTTGATCCACCTGTTTGCTAATTGTTCATGACAATTAACCATGGATTTTGGAGGCAGGAAGCAATTGCTGTGGGCAGATCATTTGCAACCATAAAAGGGTACCATCTTGATGGAAACAGAGAAATGGTAGCCATGGGAGTGATGAACATTGTAGGCTCTTTTACCTCCTGTTATGTGGCCACTGGTAAACCCAGAAACACCCTTCTCTTTCCCCCTTCCCAATAATATGCCAACATGTCATTGTCACTTGTAATAATTCACTTGGGTTTCAACATTTTACTGTGCAGGTTCCTTTTCACGCACGGCAGTTAACTTCAGCGTCGGTTGTGAGACACCAGTGTCCAACATGGTGATGGCCGTCACGGTTGCCATATCACTCCAACTATTGACCAAGATGTTCTATTTCACACCTACCGCAATCCTTGCTTCCATCATCCTGTCCGCCCTCCCAGGCCTCATAGACCTCCACGAAGCTCGTCGGATATGGCGGCTCGACAAGCTCGACTTCCTTGCTTGTGCTGGCGCCTTCATCGGCGTCTTGTTTGCATCCGTGGAGATCGGCCTCATCATTGCAGTAATCTCTCCACCCTCAGTTTCTAAGGGTTCATTTGAAAACACTTGTTGAAAATTGTTTACAACACTGATCACTTACAATAAGTGATTCTATACAATTGTTTTCATATTCCTTTATTGAAAAAGTTTTTTTTTTTTTGTTGCCACTTATCTGTTTATCATAAGTGATAAGTGTTATAAACAGTTTTTAATAAGTGTTGCCAAACAGACCTCGAAACTGGACACAAACCAAACTCGGTTCAAGATTGAAATCCAAGGGCAGCTACAGAAACAACTAGGATCCAATTGGTTAAGGTTTGGCTTTGTTTGGTTTGCAGGTAACAGTATCCTTTGGGAAGATCATACTAAACTCGATCCAAACGGGCATAGAAGTGCTCGGGAAGCTTCCAGCGACTTCCAGGAACAGTGACAAAGATGAAGGAAGGTTGTTTGTGGATGTGATCCAATATCCCATGGCTCGTAAGCCCCCTCCGAGGATCCTTGTTTTTAAGCTCAAATCGCCCTTCTTCTGCTTTGCAAATAGCAATTCTGTGAGAGAAAGGTGGAAACCCTCACACTCATCTCTTCTTTGCTTTCTCTTTTCTTTTTCTTAGTTTCTATGTGAGGAGGAGGATAGAACCCTTCTCAGCCTCTTTTGAATTAGTTTGAAAAGGATTTAAAGGCAGCTTCTAGGTTACTGGAAATGACACATTCACAACTCATAAGCAGGAGTTGTAAAACACAAACATAATCAGAAAGTGTTTTTTTGCCACAATTTAAGAGGTTTTCTTCTAGAATTGAAGTACAAGTGTTTTCAGAAACAAAACAAAGACTGCTTATTTTTTCAAACTGATTGTTATAAGTGATATGTGTTATAAGCATTTTTTAATAAGTGTCAGCAAATGGTGCCTTCGTAATAATTTTGTTAATAATGATGATTGTGGCTTGCTGGTTTTGAAGGATTATAAAAAGAGTTATTGAAAAGGAAGATGAAACAAAAGAGGAAAGCACAGAGATGAGCAGGTTTAAAATTGAACTGGTGGTCCTAGACGTATCAAGTAAGCACTCTCTGCCCAAAACCAGGTAATCAAAGGCGAAAAACGCCATTAATAACATGTTTTCATGGAATGGGATGGAACGGTCACTGATGGATGTGATCAAATGAAATGACATAAAATGGAATGGAATTCAATATATGAGCAGGTTTAGAATTGAACAGGTGGTCCTAGACGTATCAAGTAAGCACTCTCTGTCCAAAACAAGGTAGTGAAAGGCGAAAAACACCCTTAACAGCAAGTTTTCATGGAATGGGATGGAACAGTCATTAATGGATATGATCAAATGAAATGACATAAAATGGAATGAAATTCAATATTCCATTGTTTGAAAGTTTTATGATGAAATGGAATGGTCTTGACCAATCATTATTTATAAAATAAATGAAATAAATTATCTTTTATTGATAATTTAAAAAAAAAATATTATTTTTATTATTTTTATTGATTTTTTGTTGTATACGTTTTTACAAAAAAAAATATTCTTAAGACCATTCCATCATTAACCCTTCTATTTGGAGAATCAAAAAAATGGGGTCCGGGATGGCCAAGGATGGCTTGGAAGGTAATTACCTGTCATCCCACCCCCTCATAGAAAAATCATCCAAACAATGGCTTGCCTCATAAGTCATTCCATTTCATCCCATGTCACCCATTTTAAAACTCTTGAACACATGCGAAGGCATCAAGCCCCTAAAATGTCTTAGGTGAGAGGCGTTACGAAGGCGCGCATCCGAGTGAAGCAAATCACTATTGCATCTGAGTGAAGTAAATCACTACAATAGGGAAAAATAAATGTAAACATACCAAATGTGTGTAATTAAATTTATGAAAAAGTCAAGTTAAAAGAAAGATATACGATAATAAAATTCAACTATAAAAGTTCAGCTACTGACAAAAAATATCAAAAGAAGATGAACGTTAGTGATCAAATTCAAAATTATAATTATCATTTCATTGCATTTATATCTTTCAACATCTTCTTTTGTCTCATCTGAATCAGCTTCTACATATTTCATACCAAGTTGCACATTTTCACTCAATTGTCTTAGCTCTTGATTTTTAAATAGTTTGACCTTTTTTTCTCTAAACTAAAAGAAGATATTATATTTGAAACTAATTGGACGAGGCTTTATGATTTTTCTAAACTAAAAGAAGTCGCTAGATTTTAACTAATTTGGTGGGACATTTTATTTTTTATGATTAGAAACAGCTTCAACCAGGACCCTAATGGCGCCATTTTTGGCTGAAGCACTGAGACGAGCACCAGTAACTTTTGGCTGAGTGTTGAAAGTGCTGAGAGGAGCGCCATTAACAACACTAGTCCAAAATTGGAAGAAAATGGAAGGATGAAAGTGTGCAACTAACCTGTGAGGTTGTTTGATTATCCTTGCGTTTCTTTATACAGATTTAGCAAGCATTGACACATCTGGAATTGCTTCTTTGGAGGAACTTCACAAGGAGCTCAATTCCCAGGGAACTGAGGTACATTTGATATTAACAAGCATTAACAGTGATTTGCATGAGTTGTAAAAATGAACAAGAAAGAAACAAAGCACAATCCAAACAAACTATTCAGGCTTTAACCAATTAACTGGCTCGCACTCACAGTTGGCCATAGTCAACCCTAGCTGGACAGTGATGCACAAGCTGAAGATCGCAGGCTTGGTGGAAAAAATTGGAGGGAAGGTCTTCTTGACTGTTGGAGAAGCAGTGGACACCTGTCCCAAGATGACTGCTGTCACGGTGCCTACTTAACGAACTGTTCCCACAGATCTCATAAGATACATGTTGATAAACAAGAGGTGTATTGATAACATGTTTGTTAATTAGAAGATATAAAGTGTGATATTGTTAAGATCAGCCACAGCAACTTCCTCGATCCTTTATTGGATGTCTCCATCCATTCGAGCATTCCTCCATGTTCAACAAGAAGAACAAGGCACCCTTAAGGCTTCTAATGGGTATGGTATCATGTACTGTGATCTTTTAAATAAGGCCCTCAAGACATAGCTGCCAAAAGCACACAGTGCCGTAAGGCACAAAAGTCGCTAGGGAATGCAGTGCAAGGCGTGGCGCGCGCCTCTCAAATCTAAGTGTTGTTTCATATGACTAATGCCTCCTTTTTCTGTTTGTAAACAAAAATTGCATGTTATCAAATCTATGTCACTTGGATTTCCTTGGCAAGCATACTTCCAAGTCAGGACTTCTTACACTACTTCGAGCTGCACTAGTTGGTATTTCAGAACGTTCCTCGCTCATAGTTTCACTGCTTGGAGCTACATGATAGTGACATTAAATTGGAATGATATAGGGTAGAATAGAGAGACCTGGTGTAAGGGGGGAAAGAGGAGATTTATAGAGAAAAGAGAGGAGACCCACAAAAAAATGAACAAAAGGGAAAGCGTAAAGAGATGTTAAAGAATAGGAGATGGGGAAGAGAAATAAACATCTGGATGCAGTAGAATCAATGATAGAACAGCAGAAAAGGTGATGAAAATCAGGGAGAAGGAGAACTGCTGCTGCTGCCCTACGTGCGTTGCCGGATGCTGCAGCCCAGCCTGCGCGCACCTGCTGCGCTTTGGCTGGAGTCGTGCTGCACCTTTGCTGGAGTCGAGCAAGAGTCATGCTGGAGTCGTGAATACATGGCAGTTTTTTATTTTTTACTGTGTGAAATCGATCGAACACCGATTGAAACCACAAAGAATTTCGAAACCGGAAATGCAAGACCGATCATAGGCCAAGCACATCATTGACGAAGCGAACGTCGAATTTGCATACGGCGATAGCGACGACAAATAGAAAAACAAATATACAAAGGATAAGAAGTAGAGAAAGGAACATAATGTAAAGCCTAAAAATCCACATCTGTCATGATTTCCATGTATTTATAGAATACATAAGATTTTCAAAAGTTGACATATAAAAGGTTCGGCGCATGAAGGGCTGCATTGAGTAATGAGGAGTCATGACCATTATTATCGTAACTATGACATCCATTAAATAATGTTTCATAATACTCCCCTTTGGATGTCATAATTTCATAGAATATTACGTGGTCTTCACTTAAAAAAACTATGTGGGAAAAATAAGTGAAGTTAAAGTAATTGAATTCCATGTCCTCATTAAAAACCTTACCGGGAAAAACCAGTGGAAAAAAACCCGATAAAGGGAAAAAGAGTGCAGCGTTCCCAACTCTCTCTGATTATATCATTTAATTGTGTCTTCATGACATCAATTAATATTATTATTTAATTATGTCTTCGAAACATGGGAGGAATACCATAGGTAATAATGTATGGTCTCATTGAAGATTACAACTTATGGAGAAGGAAAATTGTTGCCATTAATTATAGATATCCATAATAATTTATAACATTCCCTTTAATATCCATTATGATATATGATTGCCTCATTAAAAACCTAATCAAGGAAAAACCTTTCAGGGGAAAAACCCTTGGTTAGGAAAAAAGAGTACAATAACATCAAGTCCCCGTAGTGATGTCTCTTTAAAGACCTTATCAAGAAAACCCAATAAAAAAAACTTGACGAAGGGAAAAAGAGTACAATAGTTACACCTCCCTCTCATAATGGTCATCACTATTACATTACAGAATGTTCATGATCAATTCATAATCAAAATATTCGGTTTTGAATTTTGAAATAATAATAATTTATACCCTTTAGATTTCAATGAATAGAGAAGAACATTACCTTGAAGTGTAATATAATTTCTTATTATTTACAAGGTACTTATGCACATGTGCATGTATATCCTTCAGGGATAAATAAAATGTGCATTTATATTTAATCCTTTTGGGATAAGTATGTTCTTCATCACACCTCATGTATGAAATATATCACTCTTGGAAGCAAGAGATTTAATGGATAAGGGTAAAATCATTCCAAAATTTAATATTTCATCTTCAGGATGATTCATTCAAAATACAAGGACATCCCATGTAATTTCACGATAAAATAAGTCATTGATTTCAAAAAACTCTTCGAGAGTGTTGGAGTCTGTATCCCACATCGGACTTATGGTCCGATGTAGTCTTAATTATTCATTATAAAAGAACCTCAAGATCTCCTTTAGAGAGTACCTTGGGGGATTCGGGGCTACCACTTTTTATCGTTCAACATGGTATCAGAGAGAATTTTCCAAACCCGAGCCTCCCCTGCCATATTTTATTTCCCCATCTAGGGTTTCCGGCGATAATTCCCCCGGTGGGGGAGGGGGCTCTCTAGCCAAAGGTCATCGAGCCCTAAAACAGTCGTCGCCCCTCCCCCTCCGTCTCCTCCAGTCGTGAGCGGTTTCCCCCTCTGCAGTCTCCTGTCGCCGACACCCTCTGGCTGCATCCCGCCCGCCGCGGGTTCTCCCCTGCGCGGCCCTCCAGCGCCATTTGATCCTCCGTTGCGCCGCTACCCTGTGCGAGGCCTCCGCCCGCACTCTGTCCGTGTGGATTTCCGACGGCGACAACCCTTTCACAGTCGCTCCGACCCCGCCTCCCGTCGCGGTTCCCGACCCGCCCTTCGAGCGACTTCCCGGCTACTCCCGCCCGCGGGACGCGGTTCCCGTCCAGCGCCTTTGTTCCCGTCGCCACCCCCTCACGCGACAACCTCCCTACGACTGCCCCAGTTTCCGTCGCCCCTTCCATAGCGACGACCTTCGCCGATCTGGCGCTTCTGGTCGGCCCCCTCTCCCGTTGATGCTCCGCCTCCCTCGCCTGCTCCCCAGATCCGGTTGGATACTGTTCGGATCCAGTCCGCGCTCGCCACCTTCCGCTCCGACGCCGGCTCCCTCCCTGCGCAGGACTACTCCAGACGGCCACCCCCATCCAAACGCCATTATAAAAGAACCTCAAGGCCTCATTTAGAGAGTACTTTAGAGGATTCAGGTCTACCTCTTTTTATCGTTAAACAAAGAGTTTAGATGTTTTTCAAAACATGTTATTAATATGATGAATAGAATGATTCATACAAACCATGGGATGCTAAATTCAATTTATATTCTTCCTTAACTTGATATGGATAGATGAAATACAACTTATTCAATTCACTCTATAATTTATCCGGTTGGGTAAAACTTTCATAATCTTGAATATGCTTCAGGCATTTCAAACCCTTCGAGGATTCATATATAGATGGTTGTAATTAATAAACAGTGACAACGTCAATTGGAAATAATCCAAACCCATATAAATATCCAAATATACAAGGAAGAATATTTCTTATAATAAGATCATTAGTATTCAATAGTCTTAGTAGTTTGGATAATCAATCTAAAACTTTATACGTTGAACATATCATAAATTCCTTTATAATTTTGGCCAATTATTGTAATGTCGACATCTATCAAAATCTATTGTCATCAACGAGTTTTAAAAACATTTAAAGAAAATATATCATCATCAACATTTGATAGAGATCTCATAATTTTTCTGGTACCAGTGTCACTTTAAAGACAATATCTAAAAAGATATAGTGTTGTTGATATATTCATTTTCCTCATCAAGAGAAAATATATTTATTCCTTCTACTTATTGTGAACAATGATTTTATATAATTAGTTCAACCACATTTTCTGGTGTGTGTAATCGGACTATTGATTTTTAGCACTTTACATTCATGTAAGTGTTGTGAGAATCTTGTCAATGGTAGGTGGACGTGCCCATATATACTTCATAATTTGTTCTTCATAAATATATGAAAAATTTATTTCCAAAATAGCTGCTAATAATATAAACAATTTATCTCAAAAATGGGTACCTCATGGTAAATTATTATACAGGGGGCATTCATAATAACCTAATGAGAATAAATTTATTGATAATTTAGTAGATACGCATCCATTAAATAAATTCATCATTCTCCCCCTGATGGGTGTCTAATATGTTCTCTGATCACCACTTTTAGAAGAAGACTTTGAACTGCCTCCGCTTTCGTCGTCATGATTTGTCTTCCCCTCGGTGCCTCTGCACTCATCTTCCTCATTTTCGGCCGATTTTCTATTTCTATCCTTCGGAGCCATATGCTTCGCCTGTACCTCCAAAAGTTGAGTAACCATCACCTTTATCACCTGAATCTAGTGATCTTGACGCCGGCTAGCATCCTCCCGGTGCTGACATGCGTTTTTCAGTCGCTATAGTCCCATCTCCTGATGCTGAAACCTGGTTTTCAGCTCTGTTACGGTCGATTTCAGTCGTGCTCCTCTGCTCTCCATGCGCTTGCACAGTTAGATGCAACGTAAACTTCTAATTTTCTCCGATCAAAAGTTCTTCTCTCTAAACTCTCCGGAATATATCTCTCAATGAAAGCACCAATTGATAGAAATCAACTGAAGAGAGAGAAAAATAGTAGGCACTTCTATTAAAGGCAGCAGAAATTACAAATGGAAGAAGAGAAAGAAGAAAGGAAGAAGAAGAAATTTCCTTTGAGTCGCTGCTCTGAGGCCCAAGGCAGTAGCCCGGTTTTTCTGCACAGCAGAACCCTTCTCTCTAAAACAACTCATGTCCCCCCAACCAACCCAATCAACCTCTTATTTAATCTCCCAGCTAACTCTAACACCCCCAACAACCCCAAACAGTGGAAAGTACAACACTGCCCTTATTCAATCCCAGCCACATCAAGTGCCCAACAACTATTTACAGGAATTACAACACTGCCCCCGGTACCTAAACCATTCCCCACTAGGACATCCCCACACGGACACCAGCATTGCTCCCCTTCCTATCAATATCTCATTGAGACTTCAGATATAACAAAGCATTAAGGATTTGTACTACTAGATAGGAATATTTTTGCTCTTCTGGAATTGTTAATTAATTTTCTCTACCGGTAAATGTAATTACACGAGCATATACTAACTCATATATGAGTTCTTTTGAAGCATTTAATCAAAATAATATTTATAAAGATTTTGCTTCATGATCGACATATATAAGATCTCAAGGATCTTTCATTGTGCATACTCATATTTGTCATTATAATTTCCACTTATGGCGGTTGATAAATTCATGATATAATGGTAACGGGTTAGGTCCAACACCAAGCAGATTATTGTATATTTTGAAACTTCTGGCCCAAATATTGTTTTACAATAAATCTGCTTGGGAGCAGAGCCCCCCCCCCCGACGTATTTTAAAGCTGGTGAATGTAGAAGCGAAAACCAATGTGGAAGAATCTTCTGAATTCACAACACACACCTCATCGTCATCCAAAATAATAACATTCACTTTACCAAATGAAGGAGAAATCATTTAATCAAACTTCATCAACTCTCAAATATTTATGATAGAATTTTAAGTATGAGTATCACAAATCATGTTGAACCTGATTTATTATGTTTCCGGGTAAAAGGTATTTCCAAGTCCCACATCGGATTACTCAACCTTGTAATCCTTTTAATCTATCTATAAAAGAAGGTTTCCACCTCACTTTGAGGTAAGGGGAATTCACCTACTACATGGTATTAGAAGAAAAATCTCAATTTTTTTTTCTGCTGCCCTCATTCCTCCCGAAGAATCCCTCCAGGCAGAACCCTCCCGCTCTCCCTGCGGCACTTCCTGCCCCGCCTTCCCAGCAGCGTCCCGGCTTCGCCCGGCCCCGCCCTCCCTACAGCTTCACCCGACCCCGCCCTCCCTTCGGCCTCCCGGTGTCGCCCGACAATGCCCTCCGACAGAGCATCTCGGCCCGCCCTCCCGCAGCGCATCCCAGCCCCCCACTGCGCACAACTCCTCCATTGCGGCTCCCGGCTCCTTGCCTTCGTCGCGATTCCCCGCCCCCGCCTCCGTCGCGGTACCCGGCTCCCCGCCTCTGTCGCGGTTCTCAGCCCTCGCCTCCATCGCGGCCTCCCGACGACTCTAGGCCACGCCTCTTATGGTGTTTCTTGGCCCGCCCTCTCGCGGCGATACCGGCTTGCCTCCGACGCGACTCCCCAGCCCCGCCCTACCGTGGCACTAAACGGCCCGCCCTCCTTGCGGCTTCTCGGCCCCGGCTCCCTCCCGGCTCCATCCAAGCATCCCCTCCCTCTAGGCGGAAACCGCCGCCTCCTCCCGCGGTATCCCGACCCTCCTCCTCGGCGCTTCCCGACCCCGCCTCGCTCGCGGTTTCCCGACCGCGCCTCCTTCGACGTTTTTCCCGACCCCTCTTCCCGGCGGCTCTCCCAGCGCCTCACCCCCCTTCCTTGCCCGTCACCCCCGCTGCGCCTGGCTCCTCCCTACACGGCATCCCCTACTGGACGCCCAACGACCTAGCAGCAGCATCCTCCCGTTGACACCAGACCCCCCCCCTTGTGCACAACACCTCTCGCGCGCAGCCCTCCTCGACGTGTCCCGACCCCCACCCTCCTCGGCGATTCCCGACCCCGCCCTCCTACGGCAGCTCCATCCCCGCCTCAGCTGATTTCCCAGCGTCCCCTCGATCTCCCCGCTTCCCTAAGCGCCCACCGACTCCTCAATGGTTGGTTCTTCCGCCCGCGGCCCTCCGCCACCACCTCCGGTCGCCGACTTTCCTGCAAGGTCGCCCCCTCACCTCAGTTGTCGGTCTTCCCAAACGGCAGCCCCACGCATCATCCCTGCGTATGTGCGCCCGCCTGAGAAGTTGTCCCATGCTCTGTCATTGGTCCTCCCGCAAGACCCTTCATCCAGTACCCGTTACAGACCAGAGCTCTCGAAGGAGGATATTGCACTTTATACAATCTTCTCGGGCTGCTTTGCCACCTTCCTCTTCTCCAACCACCATTGCTCAGACTGATGGCTCTACCACGTGTGTATCTCATCGACCGACAGTTTGGATGCTTGACTCTGGTACGTCTGAACATCTCACAGGATATTCTGGTATGTTCACTACCTATCATCTGTATACTGGTGCCTCTGCAATTACTATTAATGGATCAACAATCCCTATTGCAGGATTTGGCACATGCCCCTTGACTTCGTTTATTCGTCTGGCTTCAGTCGCTCATATTCCTCACAGTCCGTTTAATCTTATCTCCATCAGCAAACTCACCAAAAACTTCAATTGTGTTGTTACTTTTATATCTTCTGGTGTTGTTTTTTCAGGAGCGGTCGACGAATCGGAAACTTTGTCGAGGTCATCTTAGGGATGGGGTGTACATGTTTGATACCCCACCATCTCTGGCCGCTTATCATCATTGGTTCTTTCATCAACTTGATGTCAAAAATGTCTTCCTCCATGGTTTTCTTTAAGAAGAGGTGTATCTGAAGGGTTCATTGAGTAATGAGGAGTCATGACCATTATTATCATAATTATGACATCCATTAAATAATGTTTCATGACATTACTTTATTAAATTTCTCGCTCGGGTTCTCGGCCTTTTTTTACCCAAGAGCCCCTTTTTTTCTTTTGGCCATGTGCCTTTCTTTCCCCCCGCATTGGCACCTTAGCACCTCAAAAAAAAAATGCATGAGGCACACACCTTTGGTGCGCCTCAGTGAGGTTGTCGCGCCTCGCTAGTGGCAAGGTGCTCCAATCACGCTTTACAGCGCCCCTTGGACGTGAAAGCTCCGGACACAGCATTTTCCAGCTTTCCAACAAAGAAAGCAATGCTAAAGCCAAAACAGAAGCCAAAACAAAGGAGCTCGGATAAACACTCTCGACTTTTATTGAAATTATATTGAATACACGACAAATATACAAGAAATCGAAAACGAAAATACAACGAGAAATAATTCCATGCCATTAAAAGTACAACAATCATATATAATTTCATGTGATTTAAAATTAAACAGTGGCGACTGGCCTGATGGTGGTAAGTACTTTCTTAATTCTCACCACAGCAGTTGCTAGGGTTGAAAGGGACGCTGCATAGGATATGCGGACACAGCTGTCATCCCCAAACGCATCCCCTGGGACGAGTGCAACCTGTGAATCAATCAAAATATGATGGGAATCAGCACATTAAGAAGGTAGTGATTCCAATTCTTTATTTTTGTGCTAAAAGGTCACTTCTGTTTTCATTAAGAAATTGTTTGAATCATAAAAACAGAATGAAAATATAGATAAACAGGGAGAGACAACCTTTGGTACAAAGGAATACTGGTCTAGGAAAAAGATTATGTGAAGAAACAGTCAGAGATCCATATTTGGTATGAGGCTTGGAGAGAGGAAAAGAGAGCGTCAATTCCATTGTTTAAGGGATGCAGACTTATTTCCAATCTAGATAAACCATCCATTCCTGATTTTATGTGTTATTGACAAGAATATCCTTTGAAAATTAGAGAAAATTATATCATTTCATTATTATTATATATTTATACTACTTAATATATTTCATTAGATCTTTCCCATGCATATCAAACAAACTATTGACTTACAGAGAAATGGTTTTTCCATGAAACCCGCTTCCAAACTGGATGAAATTGACTGTCACCCTTTGAAAAAAGTGAGTCACCAATAAACAAAACCCTTTCTCACTTGTCTTTCATCCCCAACACCCCAAGCCCCACCCCTTGTAAGGAACATTATTTTCTTTTGATCGTTTAAAAAAAAAACTTTTTTTTTGTATATATATCAAACATATATTTAAACAGCATTTTCTCTCTGCTTGCTTGGAAAACATTCTCAACATTGTTGGAGTTGGTGGCCTAGAACCAACTACTTTGTACTTTATTCATTAATAAATACCTTATCACATCTTGATTGTTCTTTTGCGTGACAATGCATGTGATAATGTCCTAAGGACAGCTGTTGCATTAAAGGGTCATAGCGGATCCCTGCTATGATGAGAACCCGGAAGTGTCATAACACTGTTCTTGAATATATGTTCTATGGCCGAATGATGTTATTTGAGGGACACAAATAATACAGGCCATTAGGGGTGATGACTCATAAAACTTTGAGGCACCTTCTTATGGTGTGCGCCCTTGGTAATATCCAGGAGGATATTATGAGAACGAGACCCGCCAGTAGGAAATCCACATTTCATAGTGTCATTGGATGTTCCTATCTGCGGACGTGTGTATTGGTCCTTAGACTTTAAGATTATTATTAATGACTATTACAACTCGCGCACTTAGATGTATTGACGAAAACTGTGACGACACACTGTTCGTAGCGAGGTAGGATACGTTGGGTGCGTCACGAGTAATACTGCATTAATAGATAACGCGAGAAAGGATTTGTCCCTTCTGTTCCATAACGGAAGTAGATATCTCAGGCCTTTTAATGGAATTGATATAACCTAAATAAATCCATGGCCATGGTAAGGTATGAGCGAGTTCAATTCCGAAAAGTCAAAGAAAGAATAATCGAGCACATGGGTTGATGGCACTAGCATGCAACCCGCTTGATTCGAGATATCGTGACAAAGAGATTATATTACACGGTAAACGTTCGTAGGAGATGACACGTCATTGCGGCATTAACTTCTTTCTCTATAGGTGCCTTGGCGTGTTGCTAGACGCTAACCTTAAACTTTAGGCAGGCTTCGCCTAATGCTACTGAGAAAGGGGCCTAGAGGGTCACACACTAAGTGTGTCCATGTATCTCAGTTAAATATTAATTTAACAAGTTAAATAAATATTATTCTCAACTGTGGTTTAATAATTATTTAAGGATGCCTGATTGCATTTATTTCGACACTAGTTATTCGAGAGAATATATTGTGGGCGAAATAATATGTTTATTAGCGAGTAATGCAGTTACATTTATTTAAGAAATAAATAGTCATTACTCGTGGTGGAGGAAATAAAGGAAAATGGAAAATAAAAGTGCACGCCGTGTCTATTAAATATACACGCCGTGTAGTTTTATGGAAAACGAGTACACGCTGTGTGTTAATGATTACACGGCGTGTAGTTTTTCCAGTCGGGATTTTGAGGAAATAATATCGTTTTATTAAATGATATTTATTATAATCAGCATGGGCGCATGTCAAGGAATTAATCATTCGACATGGGGGGTTTTCAATAAGAGTTGATGAAATAAATAAAACGCGTAACGCGTTTATTTATTATCATAACTCTATAACCTCAAACCCGATTATAAATATTCTCACAACCCCAACATTTTTCCCCAATCGTTGTGCACAACAACTCTGGAGAATTCTCTCAAGGCCGAAAGAAATCCTTCCTCCAAGAAGACTCTCAAGACCGAGATAGATCCACCTCCATCGGATCAAGGCGATCGAAGACAGACATCGCAAGCGAAGGTTCTTCCGTGCTAGCACCCGGAGATCCCTTCGGCGACGTCCAGAGATACGTGGCACACGTGTGGATCACCGCTAGAGGAATCTTGCACTTGGATTCTACGACGCAACGACGAATCACAAGATCGTGATCGGAGACATCAATGAAGAGAGAATTCCACAAAGGTAATTCTTGTGAATTAATTATAACCAATATATGATGATCCTATCTCTATGGTTCTGGGACACCCTCTTTTGTTTTTCGTTCTTCGTTCTATTCCGAAGATCCGACGTTTTATATCGTGACGGATCTCGGTTTGAACGTTGTTTAACGCTAAAATCAAAGTTGGGCACCACTACCAACTCGCTTCCGCTGCGCCCGGAACCTACAAACATACCAAACAAAGCAAGTGTCAACAAAAGCATAATTAATACTCACATTATTCAAAATAAAACTTCTTACATATCCATCTTGGACAACTCTCTTCATCCCTTTATAGCTCAATCACACCATTAATGGAAGATATACAACTGTGATCTACCAAAGATTGCAAGGCTGGTGAAGACGATTATTACTTTATAGTTTTGATACTATGCATTGAACCTTGCTAAGTTTAGGTGATCTATAGCATTGTTTTAGTGTAGTAGTAAATTTAGGCTCTGTGTTTCGCAACTAAAGAGTATCATAGTAAAAAAAATTGATTACAGGATGATGTCATAATGTATATTTTTTATTATCAGTCTTGTGGTAAAAAAAAAAACTTATGCACTTGCTTCAAAACCAAAGAAACAATATTACATGAAGCTGAGCCACATCCAATGGACAGAGGGACTCTGAGCCGTTAATAATACCAAACCCTTCAGCTTTAGCACCATAATAAACACTGAAATCAAGGAACAAATAGAAAGCTCCCTGCAAGAAGAGAATTGAAGAGACGAAATAAGTAAAAGAATAACGCCACATACACCAGAAAATATTTGTTTAGAAAATAATTTTTACCAACACACCAAATTCGACCTCATGCATGTAATCTAGGATGAAAAGACTAAAAAGAATATGCCCTAGAGCCATGTGATATCGTATAGTACAATATGTTGTGTCGTAGAATACGACATAAATATGGCAAAAGGCATATTTTATGCCTTTAGGGTATAACTTATTTTACAATATATAGATATCGTATAGACTGCGCCCTGGACAGTCGTATTATACGACTTAGGTGAGTCGTAGTGCCATGAATCGTAAGGTACAATTTATTTGGTACTGCTATGATTCATTGAAAGCAGTGGAGTGTTGATGAGTTAACATTCAAATCTACTACACATTCGATATCATTGATTAGTTGTTCCGTAGGATGAAATGGATGGGAGAGTTAATGGTTGAGGTTTACATGAGGTGTAACCATAGGCATTACTTGTACATCTATGAAGCGTACGAGTAAATGCATGGGCTCGGGGAGCATCCTCATAGCTTATATAAAGGAGGTCGGGCTATAAGTCCGGGTTGTGGGCAATCCCCCCGCAAAACTCTAGACGATACTCTCTCCCTATTGAAGTTTTCTTCTTCTATCCTCGGCACCACAAGATACAAGCATATCGTGGAGGTTTGGAAGATCCTGTCCAAAGCGTTTGGGCAATTCAGTGCAACCTATGGATACACCTCAGAAGGAAGAACCTTTCAGTTGTTCTTTAGTGATCTTCATCAAGCATTGAAGGAGGGAAAAGGCAACGGCTTACTTCGGTGTAAGGTATGCATTCTTCATTTCCAGTTTCATACGGTTTTAGTTTCAAAGGCATGGTGATCTTGAGTTTTATGGAGTCTAAATGTTTTCGCTACGTTGATTAATTGTTAATCATTTCTGAGAAACCTTTCAGTGGTATCAAAGTATTACTATGCTTTTTGATTCGTGAAATCGTTCTGAAAATGAAGGTTTTTGAAATTCTAATGTATGTCATATTCTCAATTGTCAAATATGATTGAGAATTTTGTTCTGCCCGATTTAGTCATGGCTTACGATATGAGATATTATAGTCAGCGTCTCAGTACAAATCCCTCAGTTTTGTACAAGTCATAGCATACGACATCGGGATATCGTATTCAACGATAGCGTTGTGCCGCAGGTTCAAAACAGAGCATCGCATTGCTTTAGCGATATCGATGTGAATCTTAAAATATGATTGAAAATCCTTACGCACGTCATTTATCGTAAACGGCAATAGAACTATCAGTCGTAAAGTACAACTAATAACGCTTAAACAGTGAAAGTGTTGCAATCTATATATCGCATTCTACTATTCCAACTATATCGTTAAAAATGATTTGAATAGAAAATTTGTTTTTCTTAAAATTCAGTTATGAATTGAATTATATAATTTATAAATTGTTTATAAATTATAACAAAAGGTATTTTGGGATATTTATTAATTTATAAAAGTCTTAATTAATTATAAAGTGTTTATAATTAATTAATAAAATGTTTACGAAACATTTATTAAAAATTAATAAATATTTCATAATATTAAGTGCCAGTATTAAAATGCCTTTGTCAAAATTATATGGCACGACTTACAGTTTCGATATAAAATGTTTATATGAAAGTATAATTTATAAAGGGTTTATAAATTACAAAAATAAGGCTAAATATAAAGTGTTTGTATTTAAAAATTATGAATTGTTCATAATGTTTAATTTGAATCGTTCAAATTAAGAGTCTCATTTGGAAATTATTCAAACCATATCAAAATAAGTTCTAATAAATGATTTGACTAAAGGTTTAAATAATATTAATATGTAATATTTAGATTATATAAAATGTTTACATGATAGAAATTGAAATATAAAATGTTTATATTTCATGAAATACTATGTCATATAATGAATGATATGAAAGAGTTCATATTGAGAATAAATATAAAGTGTATATTTATCTAATTATGAAATGTTCATAATGTTTGAGAAAAAATTAAGAGTACCATAAATGAAAATGTTAAGATGGATATGTGGACATACTAAGATGGATAAGATTAGAAATGAATGTGTTCAAGATAAAATTGAAGTGGCTCCGATTGTGCAGAGTCTTGTTTTTCTTTGGTGTGTTCTTTCTTTTTTGTGGGACTCTTCTTCCAAGCTATACCTGTTCCAGCTTGAGGGGAGTGTTAAATCCGGTTAATTGTATTTTCGGGTTAAGTGTTTTTTTGAATCCCACATCGGATTCTTCTGACTTGTAATTTGTCATCTCTATCTATAAAAGAATGTCTCCACCTCTCATTAAGGTGAACTTACAAATTTACACTTTTCAAAGACAACCAAAAAACACGAGAGGATTGAAGTCACGGGGTAAGTAAAAGGATAATGCCACATACAACAATGATTTACATAATATTTTGAGAATTAGCTATGCTGATGCATATTTATCAGAAAACATTTGTGTAGAAAATATTTTTTTACCAACAAACCAAATTCAGCAGCATGCATATAATCTAGGATGAAAAGAGAACAATGAAAAAAGAAAAAACAAGAGCCTGGCAAGTTTGTTACTTCGGGTTCGGATATTTTGACACCCTCCCCCTAAAGCTTCCAACCAGGAAATCTCGTCATTCCTCAAATGCTTTCACCATGGTAGAAACTGCTTCCCCGCCAGCATGGCCGAGAGCCAAAGCAGCAACTCCTGCTTTTTGAGATATACTACTTGCACCAGAAGTGAACTGCAATTACAGGTAATAATAATAATAATAATAAAACATGGGACTTTGGCCCACCTATCTAAGGCTTCCTTCGACAACACTAATTGAAAACTGCTTATAGCACTAATCACTTATGGTAAGCGCTTCTATACAAGTGCTTCTAGAAAACTTTATTTAAGTGATTTTTTTATGAATGTAAGTGTTTTTTTCCGGAAACATAACAAACATCACTTAGTTTCTCAACTACTTGTCACAAGTGATAGGCATTGTGAACACTTTTCAATAAGCGCTGTCAAACAGACCCTACAGCTTCATTTACCAACTTACTGAAAACTACTTATAGCCCTAATCACTTATGATAAGCACTTTTGTATAAGTACTTCAGATTGCTTATTGACAAAGTGCTTTTACGCCACTTATTTAAGTGCAAGCATCGCTTATTTTTTCAAACTGTTATCGTAAGTGATGAGTGCTATAAACAGTTTGCAATGGGTTCTGTCAAATGAACCTTAAACCTAACCCCCTGGCTTGTAGATTTTTATATTTGGGGCTGCAAGGCTATCTACCAATCAACTGATTGCTTAGATTCCTCAGACATCAAAGCAAGCAAGGCAAACATAAAAGGGGGGGCATTTTAAAATACCCCAAGGGAAGAAGATTCAAATCAAGCAAAAACAGCTGCTTTTTCAGAGAAAGGAGGCAGCCAATCAGTGGAGGTATAAATACCTGACTTTGGATCTTATTACAAGCAGCAATAAAGTGCTTCGGGCCGGCAAGATATCCAAGTCGCCAACCAGTCATTGCAAAGGCCTGGAAAATACCAACTTTTTATGTATATTATAGCATAATTTTAAAACGAAAAAAGAGACATCAAAAAAGGAATTAGAAACAAAAATGAAATTACAAGGCTAAAAAACTAGAATGAAACAAATCTGGATCACCGTAGAAAATCCATTAACTGTCAATGTCCTTTCCCACATGCCTGGCAAAGAAGCAAAGCTTATGTGGGATGCTGGTGAATAAATTATGTGTTCATATATCTCATCAGACAGCACCTGCATTTAAAAAATCAAAGTAAAATTATAAATTTGAAAGTTAATTGAACAATCCTAAGCATGGTTTGCAAAATATATGTTTAATTAATAGTATGAAGGATTTTGCAATAAAATCAAATAAAACAGAAGAGTCAAAACATGAGTAATGACAACTCTTTCAAAAAAAATTGTCCTCAAAAGAAAGCAATTCAGTTTTTAAAATTTCTTTCATGACTAACATTTATGTGCTCCATATTACAGTAAACATTTAGTGATCTCACCAGAAGCCTGGGATGTCTTGCCACTATTTGAGCAATCTCTTCGAGTAATTTCCTTGGGTAAACAGAACCAGTTGGGTTGGATGGGGAGTTCAGAAGCAACGATCTTGATCTTTCATTAAGTTTGGATTCAACGAGCTTCGGATCCAAGAGGAAATTTTCAGATATTGATGTGGAAAGAATCACAGGTTTCGCATCAGCCAACCTTGCCATTTCAGGGTAGCTTACCCAATATGGAGCTGGAATTATAACCTGAAAAAGAAAAACCAACAGTAAGTGATAACTGCAGCATGTGGTCATTTTAACCCCCTAAAGGGTGCCAACCTACAGATACAAAAAGCATGGTTTTTAAAATTTGGTAATTCAAAGATGAAAACCCACTTGACCTCATCTCCAGGAGAACAAACAACAAGAACAGCTTGAACAATACTTTGTTTGGCTCCATTACTAACCAGAATTTCATCAGCTAAATAAGCTAATCCATTTTCCTCTGCCAACATAGAAAACTAGGTATCAAAATTTCAGATCATTAAAATGAAGACTAGGTCAGTTAATGGTCTAGATGTGGTGTCTTTAAGTTTGGCTCCATTACTAACCAGAATTACTGAAAACACGTTCGTCTTGTCGCGCAAGAGCCCACTGACATGCTACCCTCGTCACGCAAAGAGTTTCGGACGTGTCTAGTCAGTCTTGTGTTTCCCCCTCCGACTCCAAAGACGAAAAGAAGGTTTGTCTATAATAATGCTCGTGCATCACCACAAGACCCTTTATTGGTCACCCAATGCATCACTGATGGGGAAAATAGTTGTTTTCAATAACATTCGTACAAAACTCGCAAGATCCCTAGCCCTTGTAAAATAAGCAAAGAAATAAAAAGGGAAATGGCGGGAGGTTCTTGCGAGGGGCTGATACGCTGATCTTATGCGAACAGAGTTATATGCCTCGGGCAATCACCATTGAACAAAACATCTCAGATCACACGAAAGTCTTTCGAAAGTTGTCCTAATCTCACGAAGGTCCCAACCCCTTGGCATGTCCACATGATTAGGCAAGACCCATTTGATTAGCCAAAATCCAATAAATGGGGCGTTGATGGGATAGTCATGTGGTTGTTGAAAATCATGTGACACCTAGAGTGGGACTTCACGAAGCGCGTGACACCAAAGCCCTCCATTGACTCCAACTCAGATCTTTGCAATACGTGTCGCGCTAAGCGGCGTATAATCGGGGTGGCGAGACCTATAAATCCCCCACCCTAGCATGAAAAAATGCATCTATGGATCCAAGCACCGGTGCACCCAGGCATTACAACGAACTTCTTGGAGCGGCCAATCTCGCGATCACAAGGTCTTCTGCCACGTAAAAAACTGGGAAACGACCTAGCAGATCATGCGACATGCATAGGCACTTCCCGTGATCCCTCATACATCACACAAATGAATTTCGGCGGGTTATGCGAAGGACGTCCCACATATTTGATACATCACGCAAGACTTAAAACAAGCTAACATTTGACAAATCTAAGATACATATGCAATAAAACTGGAATAAAGACTAAAAGACGGAAGACTTATGCGAAGAACATATATGTTGATCCTCATACACTTTGTATGACTTATCTAGATCATGCGACAACATTAGGACATGTCGCCCAAGTCATGCGACGCCCCCTTGACATGCCATTTGGATCATGCGACGTCTTTCACAACACCCTCTGGGCATGCCACCTGTCACGACCCGTCCTCGGGGCCCGAGCCGTGACTACCCCAAGCCCGCCTCCCATAGGCCAGGGGCTGACGACTAGCACCAAAGGCGTAAATCCCGGTAAAAGGGGAGACATTGCCTTTATATAAGAAAACAAACATCACAGAGTACACAAGTTGAAGTAAACTCTAAGTAAACTGAGTACAAAAGTAAGTGCTGGAAAGTAAATGAGCCAGAATACAAACCCAACTGAAAGTAAGGTACAACTGGAAAGAAAGTACAGCAGCAGAAAAGTAAAGCAGCAACTCCGAGCCGTCCTCTGGAAATCCCACCTGAAGGGTGGGTACAAATAGTCTCCTCAGCTCCTCAGCTCCAGCCGTCCGCTCCGTGTACGTCTCGTCCAATAATCCACCTCCAGGTACCGTCCAGCTCCACGAGCCTCCACCTCGATCAGCGCTATCCGTTGTCTGCATCCAACACAACATAGTGCGGACATAGCCCGTGCAGGGGTGAGTATACGATACTCAGTAGGGACCCCAAGACTCCTGAATGTCTCCCAGAATCCACGAAGGATAAACCACAAAGGAAAGATACAATCACGAAGTATCAAGCAACTCTACTTAGGTATATGCTCATACATATACCCAAGTCATCAATTCCAGTTCTGCTCCAACTCACGAGCCCAAGTTCAACCCAGTCCACACAGGAAAGTACAACCCAGTCCACACAGGAAAACACAACCAAATCCACACAGGAAGCAAGTCAATCATATCGAAGATAATGATTGAAAGTCAAGACTCAGCTCACATAGGTATACACTTCGTAAGGTGATAGAGATGATCAGATGTAGCCACTGATTCATCTAAGCTGTCGGACCCACATAGGATACAAGACCAGCTAAGCTGTCGGACCCACAAAGGATACAAGACCAGTTACTCTGCCGGACCCACATAGGATACAAGTACAAAGTCAAATACTGCCGGACCCACATATGATACAAGAACAGTAATCATCGCCGTCGAACCCACGGAGGATCCCAGTACGGTCATCATCGCTGCCGAACCCACAGAGGATCCAAGTACAGTCGTCATCGTCGTCGCAGTCGCAGCCAGCTCTAGGGTTTCCGCACACAACATGCTCGATTCCAGGAGGGTCCGCTCCACGAGCCAAGGGGTCGATACATCAACTGTCACGAAGTCCAGAGTTGATGTATCACAAAGTTCCGTCTCGTCAAAAGGAACTCAACGCGACAGACGGCGTGTCAATCGGACGCCTGGTTGAGAGTTATTGACCTTTTCGTCCCAGGGGCCCGGTTGGTTTTTAAGCTAAAACCAACCCGACCGTACTCCAGCTGCGTCTAAACCTCGAGCGGAGTAATCCCAAAGAACCGTCTCACTGAGAGTAAACCAACAAAGTCGACGACACGTCAATCGGATGTCCAGAGCTCAAGTTATAAGCGTTTCCGCTCTGAGGGTCCAGTTGATTTCGTGTTTGAACCAACCCGGCCATACTCAAAGTTCTCCGAAACCTAGAGTGTAATATACCGAAACGACCGTCTCGATCCAAGGATCCCAACACAACTGACGGTGCGTCGATCGAGGTCCATAGCCCAAGTTATGGGCGTTTGAACGGAACTGTCCGAAAACAGGGGGTTTGGGCCCGGTCCGACCCGGCCCAATACCCCCTGGGTCGGCCCGAACCGGGTCCGGGTCCGGCCCAGTTGGGCGCGGCCCGACCCGGCCCAGCCGGCCCGCGTGGCCGGCGACTCGGTTCTTAGTCGAGCGGGATGCGGGGGGGGGGGGGGGGGGGGCTGCCCCCCTTGATTGAAGAAACGACTGGCCGTTAAGGCCGACCTTAATTGAACCAGCGGGACCTGAGGGGTCCCGCTTCCAGCTGGTGCCAGCGGCCAGCTTGGCTGGCCGCTCCTCTGAACCGCCGCGGCCATAGGCCGCAGCTCCTGCCCGTTCGGCGCGGCGCGACGGCACCGCGCCCCTCCGCCGCGGCCCGCTCTTGGATGTAGCCTCCTTCGACCTCACCGGCGCGGCGCGACGACGCCGCGCACCTTCGCCAAGGCCCGCTCCAGCCGCGATTCTCTCGTCCCTGCGTGGTGCAATGGCACCGCGTCGCCTTTATTCTGAACCACAACGATGTTCAACAACAAAAAAGGAAGGAGGATCGACCGTGTTTCACTACTGGAATGCTGGCCTTTCCCCACGGTTAGATACCAACGGTTCTTCGAAACCGTTGGGGAAGGAGGTTTTTACCAACGGTTCATTAGAACCGTTGGCATAGAGGTTTCCAGGGAGCTTTTTCCCAACGGTTCATGAGAACCGTTGGGATAGATGGTTTTTTACCAACGGTTCTCATGAACCGTTGGCATAGATGAGGTTTTAGCAGGTTTATCCCAACGGTTCTGTAGAACCGTTGGGATAGATAGCCATATGCCAACGGTTTTTAAGAACCGTTGGCAAAGGTCCTCCCCAAATTCCCAGCCGCCTGTTCTCTCCCCAATTCGCGATACACAACCCTAAAACGGGAGCAGCAGCGGATTTAGGCGATTTTGGAGGTACCGCCGACCTTCAATTTTCCAGCTCTTATTCAGGTTATTATTCTTCTTAACTGAAAATGTATTCAAATGTTTGGATAGTATTTAAACCTATTTTCATTTTTCCCATCAGTTTAGGTGATTTTGGTGCTACTGCCGGCCGGACCAGCCTAAGGGTGAGTTTTCTTGAAAATTCCTTTTTGGATTTTACCCCTTGAACATGGGATGTCATTTGTGAAAGGTTATATAAATCGAATTGATTGTTCGATTTCTGAATTGAATTGTAAATTAAATTAATTAAGGGTATTTTATGGTTTGCATTCCCCTTTTAACACATGAATGCCAATTATTTTTTAACACATGTTTTAATTGTATTGCCTTGCCAATGTGAGTAAAGTAGAGACTATGCTATGAATCTATGAAATTGGATTGAATTTATCTTATATTTTATGTTACCATGTTAGATATATTATAACTAATGCATGTGATATCTTTATAGTCTTGTTAGGAGTGTTCTATTAAAAATTCCCATGTGAGTGCTTGAATTTTCATTGAATTGCTAGCCATTATGAGTTATGTTGAGACCATGATATGGAATTGATTGATTAAGCAAGGGAATCTCATTATCTTGTCATTACAACATGAGTAAATGAAGCTTCATTCTTTTCAGGTTATTATTTGATTGAGTCGCCATTTTGAGGTGAGTTGTATTAAATACCTTAGTTTTTGACCTTGGTATGTTTAATGAATTGTTTAAATGAAATGGAATTCATTAAATGATTAATAGTAAATAGTGATACATGGATTCTATTAGGATGCCAGGTATATAATCTTGTTTCTATTAACTTATACGCTTTATGTGATAAATGGATTCACAGTGGAATTCCACGGATAGACTCATTTCTTTGAATATTGATTAAGCCATGGGTGATACATGGATCCAAGGGAGGGATTCCATAGATAGACTTATTGAATGTAGAATTATATTCCAATTGATACATGGATTCTTATGATAATTCCATAGATAGACTTATTGAATGTAGAATTATATTCCAATTGATACATGGATTCTTATGATAATTCCATAGATAGACTTATTGAATGTAGAATTATATTCCAATGATATGCGTCTTGTGTGGTGGTGGTGTGGTTTATGTGTTTTATGGTAGTAGTGAAGTGTGTGATTATGTAGTTAATGTGAACCCATAGGTTGAGTATTTTGTGCTATCTATATATCATGTATTTTTATGTTATTTCTACACATTCCCAACCAGAGTTGGATAAACTTACCAACGATCAGAGGTTTTGAGTTATGGGTATTTTTTCTAATATCTAGGATGGTGGTTATATGTTTGGATAGCTACCATGTCTTCCCTACTCTTCCTTCAAAAGTGATTGACCATGTGTTTTTAGGCAAGATGCGATGTGATTGTCCATGTGTCTTCAGGTGAGATGTACTATGATTTCCCTAGTGTTTTTCGGTGAGGTGTGATGTGATAAGGCTATAATAAGATGTGGCATGTGGTTGGGGTCATGTAGGGTAGGAGGATGGCACAAGGTTGATGTTATTCATGTTCATGATACCCTACTAATATGGTTATGGGATGAGTCATGCTGTTATGTGATATAACACATTAAGTTCTTGTTGGTTTTACATTTTTTCAGTAACACATTTGTATGTTTTTTTGACATGTGTAGTTGATACCTTGATTATTTTCTTCCTTTATCGTTTACTTAAATGTATATTCTATTATAGTTAATGCCTATTGAATTGTTTATGACAAAATGACTTATATAAATTCTTTTTACAGAATGGACAGAAGTTGGATGTATGAAACCGATCGGATCTCAGATGATTTTCAAAACAATTTGGAGAGCTTTATAGATTTTGCATTTCACAATGCTTCAGATAGTGGTCGCATACACTGCCCATGTTCCAATTGTGTTGGTAGACCTTGGTTGAGCCGTGAAGAAGTCAGCTACCACATAACCAAAAATGGGTTTCAAGCAAACTACTTTCTGTGGTATCACAATGGGGAGAAAACGAAATCTCAAATTGGTGATGATCGAAATGAAAAGACTGGAATGGAGAATTTGTTAGATGATCGGTTTCCGTTTATTCGTCATCATGAAAAAGAAAGGATTTCGACTCAAGAAGACTTCGATATGAGGACAGCTGATGCATCTAGTGAAAATGATGATATTGATAGGGTGAAAAAATTGAATGATGCTGCCACGACTCCAGTATATCGGCAATGCGATAAAATGAAAAAGCTGGAATTTTTAATCCGATTATTTCATGGGAAAACTATGTATGAGATTTCTAATACAGCAATCGATTACATTCTTACCCTCTTGAAGGATTTACTTCCAGATGATGCAGATATTCCCTCAAACCACTATATGGCATGGAAGTTAGTTGAGGAACTTGGATTTTCAAGAAACAAAATTCATGCTTGCCCGAAAGATTGCAGTTTATTCTGGGAGGAAACCGCTGAACGAAATGATTGTATAAAATGTGGCACATCCCGCTGGAAGTCAAAATCTGATGGAACACCATCCCGCGTTCCACAGAAAGTAATGTGGCACTTTCCATTGATCCCCAGACTCCAGAATCTTTTTATGTCTGATGACATATCAATAAAAATGAGATGGCATGATACCGAGAGAAAGAAGACTGATGATGAGTTGGTTCATCCTGTAGATGGATTTGCATGGAAGAGATTTGATGCTCGACATCCTGATTTTGCAGCTGACGTGCGTAATGTGAGGCTGGGTCTTTCATGCGACGGTTTTAATCTGTTTGGGCAGATGCTTACTTCGCACAGCACATGGCCAGTTTTTATACACATTTATAATCTTCCCCCATGGTTGTGTATGAAAAAACCTTTCACTTTCATGAGTATACTCATATCTGGTCCTTCTGATCCTGGCATTGATATTGATGTATACATGCAACCTTTAATAAAAGAGTTGAAGCTTCTTTGGGATGTGGGTGTGCGCACATACGATGCATGTTCGAAAGACATATTTCAGATGCGCGCTGCGCTTATGTGGACAATCAATGATTTTCCGGCTTATGCAATGATGTCTGGATGGAGCACGAAGGGGAAACTGTCATGTCCAGTTTGTATGAAGAATACACGATCCAGAAGACTGAAACATCGTTGTAGTTTCAGTTTTATGGGACATCGACGATTTTTGCCAAAGGATCATCCATATAGAATGAATCGTCGAAGATTTGATAATACTATAGAGACCGATGATCCACCTCAGCGTATGTCTGGAACTGATGTGTCCGTCTTTTGTTTCAAAAGGACGTCATTTTAAGTGAAAAGCATCAACTGGCTTACGGAAAACCGACCAAACGCATTCTGAATCTGTTGATAATTTATCCCAACAATCCATGGGTCATATGTGACGTGTACGAGCCAACCCGGGATGAATCCGAGTCGCGGTGTGGCCGGGATAAGTTTAAGTGGCTCTCTTTTGTTTAAAATGAACACCATTTTAAGTACATACGGAAAAACGACCAAACGAATTCGGTTTCCGTTGAAACTTTAGGAGAACGATCCATGGGTCATATGTGACGTGTACGAATCAACACCGCCACAATCGGAGACGCGGTGTGGCCGACACCACTCAAAAAGTGTCGGTCTTTTGTTTCAAAAAGACGTCATTTTAAGTGAAAATCATCAAGTGACATAGGAAAAACCGACCAAAGGCATTCGGACTGTGTCGACACTTTAGCACAAGGATCCATGGGTCGTATGTGACGTGTACGAGTCAATCCTGCCTCAATCCGAGGTGCGGTGTGACCGACACCGTTCTAACTGTCTATCTTTTGTTTAAAATGGACAGGATACGCAAAACCGACCAAACGCAAAACCGACCAAACGCATTCTGAATCTGTTGATAATTTATCACAACGATCCATTGTTGCACCCCTCTCTCTTGGATTTTAATGATCACAATCACTCTAATTGTATTCTAACTTGTTTTCAAGTGTTTTTGATGATAGGAAATAGGGTGCCTAGAAGCTGGCCCAAGAAGAATTCAAAATGGACTGTTTAAGTCCACCGGCCAGCCGGTGTGAGACCACCGGCCAGCCGGTAAGGTCACCGGCCAGCCGGATCCAGCCCATCGGCCAGCCGGTGGACCAGGCAGAAGGCCTTGCCCTCTGCCAGGTGCCACCGGTCAGCCGGTGTCTGGCCACCGGCCAACCGGTGGGCCCAGACAGAATGGCATACCTTCTGTCCAGACCACCGGCCAGCCGGTGCCTGACCACCGGCCAGCCGGTGGAACCCAGACAGAATAGCATGCTTCTGTCCAGACCACCGGCCAGCCGGTGGCTCAGCACCGGTCAGCCGGTGGAGCCAGACAGAAATCCCTTGCTTCTGTCTGGTGCACCGGCCAGCCGGTGGATCAGCACCGGCCAGCCGGTGTTCTCAGTCAAACTGACCAGGCTGGCCCACTTGATCCCCAACGGCTCCGAAAGCCCTCCAACGGCTATTTTGAAGTATTTGGGAGCATTTCTCCTATAAATAGACGTCCATGGATGCCGGGAACACTACCGATCATATACCGAAGCATACCAAAGCTATTTTAATCATTTGAGGCTCCTACGACAATTCTCAAAGGCTACTTGAGATCCAATTGCCATCCTTGAAGCTTGGGCTGCCTCTACATCAACTACACTCACCTCTTGGCGCTCAAGGCTTCCTCTAGTTTGTTCTAAATTATTTACTTCAATTGTTTAGTTCTTAATTGGGTTTGTATTAAAACAAACCACCCTTTTTCTTCCTTCTTTCAATTTGGGTTTCTTGCTACAACCATAATAAAAAAGCAAGCTGTAAGAAGGTGATCTAGCCTACCTTAAAACGGCTAGTGGGTTTCTTGCTATAACCATTAAAAAGCAAGCGGTCGTATAAATCTCCTAACGGTTGAGTTGGGAGCGGAGACGTAGGCTTGAGTTTAAAGCCGAACTCCGTTATCAATTGTGTCTTGCCATTTTACTTTCCGCTGCATTTAAATTTGTTTTAAATTGTTAATTAATTTTAAAAAGGCAATTCACCCCCCCTCTTGCCATCACCTCCGACCCAACATCCATCAGTCATATGTGACATGTACGAGCCCACTCGGGCTCAATCCGAGTCGCGGTGTGGCCGGGATCAGTCTAAGTGGCTCTCTTTTGTTTAAAATGGACATCATTTTAAGTACATACGGAAAACCGACCAAACGCATTCGGTTTCCATTGAAACTTTAGGAGAACGATTCATGGGTCATATGTGAGGTGTACGAATCATCCCCGCCACAATCCGAGGCGCGGTGTGGTCAACACTGCTCTAACTGTGTCTGTTTTGTTTAAAATGGGTAGGATTATAAGTGAAAAGAACTGGCATACGCAAAACCGACCAAACGCATTCGGTTTCCATTGAAACTTTAGGAGAACGATCCATGGGTCATATGTGACGTGTACCAATCATCCCCGTCTCAATCCGAGACGCGGTGTGGCCGACACCGCTCTAACTATGTCTCTTCTGTTTAAAATGGGCATGATTATAAGTGAAAAAGAACAACTGGCATACGCAAAACCGACCAAACGCATTCCGAATCTTTTGATCATTTATCACAACAATCCATGGGTCATATGTGACCTGTACGAGGCAACCCGGGTTCAATCCGAGTCGCGGTGTGGCCGAGATCAGTCTAAGTGGCTCTCTTTTGTTTAAAATGGACACCATTTTAAGTACATACGGAAAACCGACCAAACGCATTCGGTTTCCATTGAAACTTTAGGAGAACGATCCATGAGTCATATGTGACGTGTACGAATCATCCCCGCCTCAATCCGAGCCGCGGTGTGGCCGACACCGCTCTAACTGTGTCTGCTTTGTTTAAAATGGACAGGATTATAAGTGAAAAGAACAACTGGCATACGCAAAACCGACCAAACGCATTCAGAATCTTTTGATAATTTATCACAACGATCCATGGGTCATATGTGACGTGTACGAGCCAACCCGGGTCAATCCGAGTCGCGGTGTGACCGGGATCAGTCTAAATGGCTCTCTTTTGTTTAAAATGTACACCATTTTAAGTACATACGGAAAACCGACCAAACGCATTCGGTTTCCATTGTAACTTTAGGAGAACGATCCATGGGTCCTATGTGACGTGTACGAATCATCCCGCCTCAATCCGACATGCGGTGCGGCTGACACCACTCAAAGTGTCCGTCTTTTGTTTCAAAAGGACGTCATTTTAAGTGAAAAACATCAACTGACATACGGAAGACCGACCAAACGCATTCAGATTCTATCGATACTTTAGCACAACGATCCATGGGTCATATGTGACGTGTACAAGTCAACCCCGTCTTAATCTGAGATGTGGTGTGGCTGACACCGCTCTAACTATGTCTCTTTTGTTTAAAATGGACATGATTATAAATGAAAAGAACAACTGGCATACGCAAAACCGACCAAACGCATTCGGAATCTTTTGATAATTTATCACAATGATCCATGGGTCATATGTGACATGTACGAGCCAACCCGGGATGAATCTGAGTCGCGGTGTGGTCAGGATGAGTCTAAGTGTCACTCTTTTGTTTAAAATGGACAACATTTTAAGTACATACGGAAAACCGACCAAACGCATTCGGTTTCCATTTAAACTTTAGGAGAACGATCCATGAGTCATATGTGACGTGTACGAATCAACCCCGCCTCAATTGGAGACGCGGTGTGGTCGGCACCACTCATAGTGTCCGTCTTTTGTTTCAAAAGGACGCCATTTTAAGTGAAAAACATCAACTGGCATACGGAAAACTGACCAAACGCATTAGGATTCTGTCGATACTTTAGCACAACGATCCATGAGTCAAATGTGACGTGTACGAGTTAACCCCGCCTCAATCTGAGGTGCGGTGTGGCCGGTATCACTTCAGGTGTATGTATTTTGTTTAAAATGGACATCATTTGAGGTAAAAATATATGGTATAGAAAAAACCGATCATATTATGAATTGAATTTCAGATTCCACGTATAATTGTCATCTAAATTTTAAATTGAATTCTATATGAATTATGTATGTTTGTGAATTGTAATTTAATTATGGATTTGTATAGTTTCAGGATCCATTATATGTTAAATGTGTATGAATTTGTTCGTAATTGAATATGTATGTTTTATTTTATTACTGGTACAATAGTTGGATCGAAAATGAGGTGAAAATGAGGTGAAAATGAGGTGAAAATGAGGTGAAAATGAGGCCTGATGACTGGTGGTGATGGACAGGGGACAGGGGCTGTGCAAATTGCAGGGTGCTGCAATTTGCAGCATAGGTATGCCAACGGTTTCAAACCGTTGGCATATAAGTTTTTAGCATGTCTTTCCCAACGGTTTTAAACCGTTGGGAAAGACTTCACCAATTCCCAACGGTTCCAACTGTTGGGAAAATGTTCCATGGTATTTGGTTTTCCCAACGGTTTGGGAGAACCGTTGGGAAAAACTATCCCAACGGTTCACCCAAACCGTTGGGGTAGGGTAAATTTTATGGCTCTATTGCAACGGTTGCCAGTAAACCGTTGGGAAAACTTTTCCCAACGGCTTACTTCCCAACGGTTCTAAGAACCGTTGGGAAAACCTTTCCCAACGGTTTCAGGGGCTTTCCCAACGGTTCTGAACCGTTGGGAAATAGTGTATTTCCAGTAGTGTTTGTGCAGTCCATCCCCCTCCCGTTATATTGATAACAAGCGGCCAAAAATTAACGAAGAACGTCAAATTAATCTTGAACGCACAAACAACCCCTACCTCTTAGTGGTTCGTTGACGCGCGTTCGTCCTCTAGGGGGGTTAAGGCGTCGGCGTCGCTTTCCGGCTCCGATATTCGAAAGGTGTCGAAGAAGAAGAGGTTTTGTCGGCGTTCTTCGTTCTTCGCTAGGGCGGAAGTCCGTCAGAGGTTCGCCAGAGAATCCTCCAATTTCTTTTCCTCCATATTCTCGATGTGCCAAAATATATAAAGGAGCACGTCGCAGCGTTGCCATAATGGTGTCATTAAAGCGTCGTTACGCTATGAGTTTAATGATCCATTAATGAGCCTCATTGATGTGCATCGTCACCGCCCTGTCGTTGCCCCGCCACCAAAAAAAAAGAGAAGGAGAAATAAATAAAATAATTCATTTAAATTATTTTATTATTTTTCTCAAGGTCCGGAAAATAACTTTTTTTTTCTCGTCCCTTGCCGGTCGAAGTTAAGATTCGCCTAAGCGAATCCCGGCGCTGCGAATTCATCGGTGCCCTCAGATTTTAATTCTGAGCACCTGTTTAAAAGTTAGAAAAACTCGCTCGCTCGTTCACTGAACATACCCGAGCTAAACTTCAAAAATTGATTCCGGGCACACCGGGCCTCAGAATCAAGCGTCGTCAGAAACTGCGTACTTTTAAAATTCCAAAGTATTTAAAAAAAAATTCCTTGAAATTTCCGGGTCTTTACATTACTCCCACCTTAGGGCTTTACGTCCTCGTAAAGCTACATCATAAACTAGGGGAACAAATGAGGGTACTGAGCACGCATCTGAGACTCCCGCTCCCAAGTGCTCTCCTGGAGGTTTCTGTGCTGCCACCTGATGCGCACTAGAGGAATCAACCGTCCACGTAGGACCCGCTCCTGTCGATCCTCGATCTCCACCGGGACCTCCACAAAAGTCGTCCCATCATCGATGTCCAGCTCCCCATGATCGATGATATGCGTCGGGTCGTGCACGTATCTCCTCAGCTGAGATACGTGGAAGACGTCGTGCACCCAGTGCAACTGAGGTGGAAGAGCCAGGCGATAAACCACCTCGCCTATCCTGCTGAGAACCTGGAATGGTCCGATGAAGCGCGGAGATAACTTGCTGCCCCGGCCAAATCTCCGTAATCCACGTCGAGGTGAGACCCGTAAGAAAACATGGTCGCCATCCTTGAACTCCAGTGGTCTCCGCCTCCTATCAGCATAGGACTTCTGTCGGCTCTGAGCAGTCCTCATCCGCTCTTGAATGACCTGAACCTTCTCCGTCATGGCCTGGACCATTTCTGGTCCTACTAGTGCCGACTCCCCAGGATCTTTCCAGCACAGAGGTGATCTGCAAGGTCGGCCGTACAATGCCTCGTATGGTGCCATCCCGATGGTGGAGTGGTAGCTGTTGTTGTACGCAAACTCCACCAAGGGTAGGTGATCCTCCCAGCTGCGACCAAAGTCGAGGACACATGCACGGAGTATGTCCTCGAGAGTCTGAATGGTCCTCTCCGTCTGACCATCCGTCTGTGGGTGAAAGGCGGTGCTCAGGCGTAGCTGCGTCCCAAATGCCTCCTGTAACCCCTTCCAAAGTCGGGAAGTAAAACGAGCATCTCGATCAGAGACAATAGTCGATGGCACACCATGAAGCCATATGATCTCCCGAACGTAGAGGCGTCCCAAGCTTTCAACTGAGTCCTGCTCTCTGATGGGTAAGAAGTGGGCCGACTTGGTGAGTCGGTCGACAATCACCCAAATGGAGTCGTGACCTCTGGAAGTACGTGGAAGCCCAGTCACGAAATCCATGGATATCCCGTCCCACTTCCACTTCGGGACATCTAAGGGCTGTACCAAGCCTGCAGGTACCTGGTGCTCTGCCTTCACTTGCTGACAAGTGAGGCATCGAGAAACAAACTCTACCACAACCGTCTTTATACCCGGCCACCAGTACTGTCGTATGATATCATGGTACATCTTCGCCACTCCAGGATGTACCACTAGAGGGGAAGTGTGAAACTCCCTCAGCACCTCCTCCCGTAATGCAGTTGGTACCATGGTACGTCCTCTGAAAAGGATGACGTGCTCTCTACCTACAGAAAATCCATCAGGTGTATGTCCTGTGGATATTTGTGCACGTCACGTCTCACAGTCAACGTCCCCACGCCGTGCCTCTCTGACCCGCTGAAGTAGTGGAGGAGTGACTGTGAGCGATTGTAGAAAGGCTGCCCCATCTCTATCCACGAAGGATATCTGCAACGCGGCTAGCTGCTATGTCGCCTCTCCAAGTAGCTGAATGCCCGTCCTCCCGTTGAGAGCATTGGCTACTACGTTCCCCTTTCTAGGAGTATAGATTATCTCAAAGTCATAGTCCTGGAGGAACTCGAGCCATCGCCGTTGTCTCAGGTTCAGGTCCTTCTGCGAGAAAATGTACTTGAGACTCTGGTGGTCAGAGTAGACTGTAAAGCGCTCGCCCATCAGATAGTGCCGCCACATCTTCAAGGCAAAAACCACTGCTGCTAACTCCAGGTCATGGGTAGCGTAGTTCTGCTCGTGCTGCCTCAACTACCGTGAACCGTAAGCGATCACTGCTCGCTCCTGCATCAGGACACACCCGAGTCCTGTCCCTGATGAGTTGCAGTAAACTACGTACCCTACGCCCTCCTCTGGTAGCCACAAGATGGGCGCACTGGTTAATCTCCGCCTCAGCTCTTGGAAGCTCTGTTGACATCTGTCTGACCACACGAATGGTTTCCCCTTCTTCGTCAAAGCTGAAAGCGGTGCTGCAACTCTGGAGAAGTCTGGCACAAATCTCCGATAGTACCCAGCCAGACCTAGGAAACTCCGCACCTCTGTCACGCTCCTGGGTGGCTCCCAAGCAAGTACCGCCTTGACCTTTGCGGGATCCACTGCAACTCCCGCCTCAGAGATGACGTGCCCCAAGACGTGGACCTCTCGAAGCCAGAACTGGCACTTCGAGAGCTTGCCATAAAGCTGGTACTCTCGGAGGGTATCCAGTACAACCCGTAAGTGGTAGGCGTGCTCCTCCTCAGTAGTCGAGTAAATCAGTATGTCGTCAATGAAGACTACGACAAACCGATCGAGCTAGGGCTGGAAGATCCTGTTCATGAGACTCATGAACACTGCTGGAGTGTTGGTCACACCGAAGGGCATGACCAAGAACTCATAGTGGCCGTACCGACACCTGAAGGCTGTCTTCTGCACATCCTCGTCCCGAACTCGGAGCTGATGATAGCTTGACCCGAGGTCTATCTTGGAGAACCAACGTGCTCCCTTGAGATGATCGAAGAGGTTGTCAATCCTCGGAAGCAGATACTTGTTTCTCACAGTCACCTGGTTCAGGCGACGGTAGTCGACACACAGTTGCAAGCTCCCATCCACCATCTTGGCGAACAGTACCGGGGAAGCCCAGAGTGAAACACTGGGTCAGATGAATCCCTTGCCCTGCAAGTCCTCCAGCTATACCCGTAGCTCTCAAAGCTCAGCGGGAGCCATTCGATATGCTGGAGTGGATATCAGGGTTGTCTCGGGGTACATGTCAAGATAGAAGTCTACCTCTCTGCGAGAAGGTAGTCCTGGAACGTCGTCAGGAAAAACGTCAGTATACTGGTCCACCACTACAGGAAAACTCGGACTCCGCACGTCAACTACTCCGAGGATGAGACTGGCCAACTGATGTGTGATCGGCTGCCCTCTCCACTGCGTGAGTCCATCCTGTGCTGCGAAGGTTCCCTTCTCGCTGGTAAAGGTGAACCTGGTCCCATCCGTGCGGACACACCGCACCTTGCGCCTAATACAGTCAATCTGAGCATGGACTGTAGATAACCAGTCCATACCCAAGATGACGTCATAAGGCCTCAACGCTGCTACAAGAAGATCCCAGCTGAAGCTCTCGCCTCCTAGAGTAAGCTCACACTGTCGGCACCAGTGCGTAATCGTCGAGTCTGCTCCCGTAGGAGTCTCTAGCCGCAAGGATCGAGCCAATGACTCCGTCGGAATCTCCGAGATCTGAACAAGGGCAGCGACAATAAAAGAATGACTCACACTTGTATCTATAAGAAATGCAGTAAGGGTGGAGTAGACACAGATAGTACCTCGAATCATCTCGGGTGCGCCGTGGTTGTAAGCCTCAGCTGCCTGGAGCTGAGCCTGCCTCTGCCCGCCAGCTCCCTGTGGTCGGGGTGGACCTCCTGGGGGTGGTGGTGGTAGAGCCTTGATGTTATTAATATTTTCATGACTTATTATATTCCCCCTTTACTTATTTTATATAAAATGTGCATAATTTGTGTGAAATATTAATGTTTTAATATTAAGTATAATATTTGAGCATTTTTAGAAGTAGTCAAATTGATTCAGTTTAATGTTTTAATTATAACTATCACTATACTGATCCAAATTGTGTGGTTCTTGTTTTTTTAGGATTCTCCTTTCAATATAAAACATTTCATTAGAAGGAACCATGATCCAATTCTGCCATTTGAAGGGTCATATGGTCCTCACAAACAAGACCAAAGAATCTGTGAACAAACTGGACCAGCCTTGAAGATTGATTTACTGGGATCAATATAGAAGTCCAAAAACATTAACTCTCCACCATAATTTGGGGGACACTACATTTCATCTTGGATAAAAATTTCAAGGCCCAAATCCAAGTACAAGGGGCCCAAATAAATCTTTGAAGTCCAGCCCACCATTCTGCCCGAGAATTAAAATCAGTATAGTATTCATGACATATCTCCTGATGTAAGCATCCAAGCGAGCTGATATTTTTCAGTGTGAAAGAGGAGATATAGGCGGCCGAATTTGTTTAAGAAACCATTCGGATTTGAAGGCATCTTAATATTCAAAAATCCTTTCACATTATGGACTTCAAAAAGACTGGATTGAAATGGACAGTTTAAGTTTGTTTATTCAACCGGCCATAACTTTTTATCCTTACGTCCAAATGACTCCAAATTTTTAGAGTAGTCGGCCAACATTATTGTCTACAACTTTGAAGAAGGAGGTATTTGAAGATTCGGCTGTCTGAATTGCCAAATTGGCGATTCAATTGGAGGGACAGATTGGGAATGCAAACAGTCGACTCTTTGGGCTATAAATACTATCCCCTTCTCTCCTTGAGAGAGGTTGGCATTTCAGAAGAGAGGAGATCATATTGGCACGACCAAAGCTTTGCCAAAGGCTTGGGAGGACCTGCCATACTCAAGTTTTCACTTGAGATACCTTTCCTCCTCTCTTTGTTTTCACTTACTTTTGTGTTCTTCATTTTTGTAATCTTGTAATTCTCTTTCTTTGTAATTCTGTTTTAATGCAAGTTACTTCTTCAATATCTCTTATTCTCATCCAACTTCTGTAGTTTAATATTTATGTTCCTAAAATAGTTTAAATTCAGTTCAATCCCCTTCCCTTCTTTTTCTTCCTCATTCAATCGAAAATCCATTTTTAATTATCATCATCGTTCGTGTGTGTGTGTCAACGTACCACTCTTTTCTAATCCCTTTCTTTTTATTCTATTCTTAATTTATCATCATAATTATTTTAACCAGAATATTAAACATCCAAATGACTGAGTAAATCTCTCATTGGGGTGAGTTATAATTCGGGGATGTTAAGTGATTGAGAGTTTTGCTCGATGAGTATTCTTTAAATTAATATTGTGTATGTTAAACTTAATATGTCATGGATTAATGATATGTTTTGTTTAACGAGTGGTTTCCATGGATTATTGGAACCATAAATACACTACCATAAATAAGTTTTGATTTAGATTAGAACCCTAAGTTAAGTTAAGGCTTGGATTAAAGCCTTCACACTTAGGAATTCCAATCAACGTCAACTTATGACATGAGTGTTAATTTAATGCAATACAAAGTAAGGCTCAAGGATATCACATGCTTAACTCCCCAATAATGAACTCACCCCAATATTTATCAATTTGGTAAATCAAACATCATCCATAAATCATTTCAATTAAGCTCTGCAAACAAACCCCCCTAATCAAAATACAATCAACTAAAAACAAACGACTATCACAAAGTGTCATCGCCGAGGATTCGACCCGAGTGCTGCTATACACATTAGCAGAGCACCGAAACCTTGAACGGTCGATAGGCGACAATCGGCCGCACTTTCAAATGGCGCCGTTGCCGGGGATGGTGCTTTAAGTAGTCATTCGTTTCTGGTTATTGTCAATAAAACCAAAAAAAAAACAAAATTTAAAAAAAAATTGAAAAAAAACACAAAGAAAAACCCGTCTTTCTCTTAAAAATCATAAACTGAAAAAAATAAAAAGAAAAAAACCGTCTTCCTCTTTCTTCCAAAATCTCTCTGAATGCCCCATAGCCTTCCAAACAATCCCTCGGATTTGTTTGACCCTGAAATTGAGCGAACACTTCGCCAACTTAGGAGGAACATAAGAGATACTCAAATAATTCAAGAACCAGTCCTCATCCAACCAATTGAAATTGAAATGACCAATCCTAGGGAACAAACATTGAAAGAACTTGCTGCCCCTGATATGAATTACCAACCTCTTGGTATTCAATATCCAAACATAGAGGCTGACTTCGAACTCAAGTCGGGTTTGATTCATCTTCTTCCTCATTTCCATGGTCTAGCTGGTGAGGATCCTCATCTTCACCTCAAAGAGTCCCAAGTGGTCTGCTCAACCATGAAACCTCAAGGGGTTTCTGAAGAACAAATCAAGCTTAGAGCTTTTCCCTTTTCCCTAGCGGATTCTGCCAAGTCTTGGCTCTACTACCTCCCACCTGGTTCCATAAACTCATGGGTTGACATGAAGAGACTTTTCCTTGAGAAGTTCTTTCCCGCTTCCCGAACAGCTTCTATCCGAAAGGAAATAAGCAGCATCCGTCAATTCCCTAATGAATCACTTCATGAGTATTGGGAGAGGTTCAAAAAGCTTGTGGCAACTTGTCCACACCATCAAATCCCTGACCAACTCCTGATACAATACTTCTATGAGGGGTTATTGGCTATGGAGCGAACTCTCATTGATGCCGCAAGTGGCGGTGCTCTTGTTGACAAAACTCCTGCAGCTGCACGAGAACTCATAAGCAACATGGCTGCAAACACGCAGCAATTCCATACTCGAGCACATGCTCAGGTGAAACAAGCCCAAGAGAATCAATCCATAGAGCCCAACAAGATGACTGAGTGGATGAGTGAACTTACAGGTCTTGTGCGTCAACTAGCGGTGGCTACCAAAGCCCCAACCTCATCTTCTCCACAGTCACTATTCCCTGGACCTATCAAGAATTGTGGAATCTGCAACTCTCCATCTCATCCGACTGACACATGTCCACAACTTCAAGATGATCCATCTGATTCAACTAGTCCAATGGAGCTCAATGCGGCATATGCTCAGCGAAACTTCAACCCTCAACAATCAGGTCAGTTTGTTAGAAACTTCAACCAACCCCACTCTGAGCCCTTCTCTTCTACCTTTAACCCACCTCTGAGGTATGGTAATCCCATTTCTCATCCTCCTCAGTTCCCTCATCAAAATCCAAACCAGTTCAAATATGGTCAAAGTGGTGGTAACATCCATCAACCTTATCCTTTTGTTCCTCAACCCCAAAGGAACAATCCTCCTCCTGGATTCCACTATCCTAACGAGCCTTCCCAATTCCCCACCCAATACAATCGCTTTCCCAAGAACCAAAATCAAGGCCAACCCAATTTGGGACAAGCCTCTTCTTCTAAACAACCATGGGAAAGTGCTGTAGAGGATCTTGCTTCCTTCACCCGTTCTAGCCTCAAGAACATTGAAACCCAAATAGGTCAACTTGCATCTCACCTTAGCCAGCAACAACCATCCAATTCATCCCAACTCCCAGCTCAACCATTACCCAACCCTAAGGGTAATGTAAGTGCAATTGCACTTAGATCGGGAAAGCAAATTGCTATGCCCCATGCTGATTGCTCTACCTCCCCTTTCGATGTTGATCTAGAAAATGAAAAGAACAAAAAGCTGGAAAAGGAACTTGAATCCACTCCTTCACCTCCTTCCATTCCTCTAAGGAACCCAATTCCTTTTCCTCAAGCCATCTCCAAGCCTAAGAAGTCCTTTGAACCTGATCCTGAAATGCTTGACATGTTTAGACGTGTTGAAGTGAACATCCCCCTCTTAGATGCCATCAAACAAATCCCTAAGTATGCCAAGTTTCTTAAGGAATTGTGCACCCATAAGAGGCAACTTAGGAACATTGAAAATGTTTCAACCCAACAGTCCATTCCCATGAAGTGTAAAGATCCAGGGACCTTCACGGTTCCATGCCAAATTGGAAGTTCCAACTTTGATGATGCACTTATAGACCTAGGAGCCTCAATTAATGTAATGCCCAAATCCATATTCTCCAACCTTGGTCTAGGTCCCTTGCACCCAACGGGTATTGTCATTCAATTAGCCAATCGAAGCACTGCCAGTCCTGAGGGGATAATTGAGGATGTTCTTGTTCGGGTCAATGATCTTATCTTCCCAGCTGATTTCTATGTCCTTGACATGGAAGGTGAGACGACCTCTTCTCGATCTCCCCTAATTCTAGGAAGACCATTCCTCATGACTGCGAGAACCAAGATTGATGTCCACTCAGGCATCTTATCCATGGAATTCGGTGACCAACTGGTCAAGTTCAACATTTTCCAAGCCATGCGATACCCATCTGAGGATCACTCTGCATTCTCAATCCATGCTTTTGAGGACACTTCTAAGATTCAATCGAACCCCAATCCACCATGTTCTTCATGTTCTAATGATAAAGGATCTTGTGAAATCTGCACCATGATTAACAAAGTCATAAATGGTGAAGTTGATGTGGACCTCTCATTCATAGACTCCATCAATCTAGAGGAACTTGAAAACTCTCTTAAATCCCACATCAACTCTGATCTCTACTGCTCCACCTTGGACAATGTTGAGGAAAATGATCCAAACCCATCTGGAATCCCTTCTCCTGCTCCTAACTTGTCTGGCTCTCAAATCAAGGCTGAAACTGATCTAAAACCACTTCCTTCACACCTCAAGTATGCATTCCTTTTCCATGATCCCTCCTACCCTGTCATTATCTCTGCTTCACTTTCTGAAACTGAGGAGTCCCAACTTGTTCAAGTGTTAGAGGAAAACAAAAATGCCTTAGGTTGGACCCTAGAGGATATTCCAGGAATCAACCCTGCCCTTTGCATGCATCACATCCATCTAGAGGAATCATCCAAACCAATTAGGCAACCTCAAATAAGACTCAATCCACTCATACTTGAGGTAGTTAGGGAAGAGATTACCAAGCTTCTTCAAGCTGGTATTATCTACCCAATTTCTGATAGTGAATGGGTTAGTCCAATTCAAGTCGTTCCTAAGAAGGGAGGGATAACAGTTGTCACAAATGAACATGGAGAAGTGGTCACAAATCGAGTGAAAAACAAATGGCGTGTGTGCATCGATTATCGCAAATTGAATGCTGAAACACGAAAAGATCACTACCCACTTCCTTTCCTTGACCAAATGCTTGAGAGATTGGCCGGAAAGTCACACTATTGCTTTCTTGATGGTTACACCGACTACTTCCAAATTCCAATCGCACCTCAAGACCAAGAAAAGACCACATTCACTTGCCCCTTTGGAACCTATGCCTATAGGCGAATGCCTTTTGGCCTTTGTAATGCTCCTGCAACATTCCAGCGGTGTATGATGAGTATCTTTTCTGAATTCATTGAGAATTGCATGGAGGTCTTCATGGACGACTTTACCATTTATGGCGAGTCATTTGAATCTTGCTTACATTCACTCTCTTTGGTCCTTCAAAAGTGTGTCAAGTGCAACCTTGTGCTGAATTTTGAAAAATGTCACTTCATGGTTTCAAATGGGATTGTTCTAGGGCACATAATTTCTCATGAGGGTATCCAAGTTGATCCAGCCAAAATTGAGGTGATCCAATCACTTCCTGAACCCAAATCAGTTCGAGACATTCGGTCCTTCCTTGGTCATGTCGGTTTCTATCGGCGATTCATTCAGAACTTCAGCAAGATTTCCCTCCCACTCACTCGTTTACTTCAAAATGATGTCACATTCAATTTTGATGAGGCTTGCAAGAGAGCCTTCATTGAACTCAAATCTGCTCTCACATCTGCTCCAATAATCCAACCCCCAAATTGGTCCTTACCATTTGAATTGATGTGTGATGCTTCTGATAGGGCCATTGGGGCTGTTCTTGGTCAAAGAAGAGAAAACATTCCTCATGTCATCTTTTATGCCTCAAAAACATTGGATGAAACTCAATCACACTACACTGTGACTGAAAAAGAACTTTTAGCTGTGGTTTTTGCCTTGGATAAATTCCGGCCCTATCTCTTAGGTGCCAAAATCATCATCTTCACGGACCACTCAGCATTAAAGTTCTTACTTAAGAAAAGTGATTCCAAACCAAGGCTAATAAGATGGATTTTAATGCTCCAAGAGTTTGACCTTGTGATAAAAGATAAACCTGGAAAAGAAAACCCTGTGGCTGACCACCTGAGTAGAATTTCTAATTCTTCTCATTCTGAAATAATTGATCCTGAATTTCCAACTGAACACCTCTCATCTCTCACTCCAAAGTTACCATGGTATGCCCCAATTGTCAATTACTTGGTTTCTGGTGTTTTCCCTGAATATTTTTCAAAAGAACAAAAAGAAAAGATGAGAAGTGATTCAAAGAATTATTTTTGGGAAGATAATAAACTTTGGAAAACTGGGGCTGACATGGTAATTAGGAGATGTGTTGATGAAACTGAACAATCCTCTATCTTGGAATTCTGCCACTCAATGCCTGGAGGTGGCCACTTTGGACCACAAAGGACTTCTCGAAAGGTCCTAGATTCTGGATTCTTTTGGCCTTCAATCTTCAAGGACTCACACGAGTTCTGTCAATCATGTCCCACTTGCCAAAAGTTTGGCACAATTTCCAAAAGAAACGAAATGCCTCAAAAGCCATTAATCTTCTGTGAGCTTTTCGATGTTTAGGGCATCGATTTCATGGGACCTTTTCCCCCTTCCAATGGATTATCCTACATTCTCCTTGCTGTTGACTATGTTTCTAGGTGGGTCGAGGCCAAACCCACTAGGAAAGATGATGCTCAAACTGTGAGTGAGTTCCTCAAAACCCATATCTTCCATCGATTCGGAACACCACGTGCTTTGATAAGTGACTTAGGAACTCATTTCTGTAATAGAACCATGGAGTCACTTTTGAAAAAGAATGGGGTTGTACATAAAACATCCACTGCATATCACCCTCAAACAAATGGAATGGCTGAACTTTCTAACAGAGAAGTGAAAAGAGTGCTTGAAAGAATTGTTAAGCCCACAAGAAAAGACTGGCCCGATAGACTTGGTGAAGCACTTTGGGCCTATCGAACAGCCTATAAGACACCCATTGGGATGTCTCCATTTAGGCTAGTTTTTGGTAAAGCCTGTCATTTACTAGTTGAAATCCAACATAAGTCATTTTGGGCTGTCAAAACTTGTAATTTTGATTGTGAAAAATCTGGTGAAGAAAGATTGTTGCAGTTGACTGAATTGGAGGAGCTTCGTCTCGATTCGTATGAGAACTCCATTCTCTACAAAGAAAAGGCAAAGTCACTCCATGACAATCACATTCTTCGAAAGGTATTTCATGAAGGTGAAAAGGTAATGCTCTTCAATTCTCGATTTCGACTTCACCCAGGTAAGCTGAATTCTCGTTGGGATGGACCTTTTATTATTACTAATGTTTACCCATTTGGTGCAGTGCAAGTCCAAGACCCCTCTTCCAAAAGGACATTCACGGTTAATGGACATTGGTTAAAGCATCACCATGAGAGGCCATTCACTTCAGGTTCCACATCGACTTCCATTGACCCACCACTAGATGGAAACGACGACCTACCAAATCCAAACCAGGAGGCACCTCTTTCCCTTTAACTCTCTCTCTCCTCAATCTCTCTTCCTTCTCTTCTTCTCTCTATTTCCTCTTCTTCCTCTCTCCCTCTCATTTTTTTACAACATTCTTCCACAACCTTTTTTCTATTTTCTTTTTTGTGTGGATGTGTCATTAAAAATTAAAAAAAAAACATTTAAAAAAATTTTAATTAAAAAAAATGAAAATTAAAAAAAAGGGGTGTCATAATTACTCATCATCCAATATTGAAATTCTATCCAACCATTTTGGGGAGTCAAAAGTCTTGTTTTAAACTCAAATATATTGAATTTTTATCTCAAACTTGGGTAAACAATTTTTGTGTCAATAACAAACATTTTGAATGAACAATTTTTGGTGGAAAATGATTCTCCCCTACCGTGAGGAATAACATTAGCCTTCATGCCAAGGTCATCTATGGCCATCTTTTTCATTGTGTGTCTTCACCACTGATTGTGAGTCTTGAGTTTGTGGACCTTCGAGCTGAATTTCCATCTTTTGTGTGCATTAATATGATAGAGGCATTTTCTAAGCCACATGAGAATCAGAATAGCCAAATAACCTCCCGTTACCCTTACATTGATCCTACTTTTGAAATCCCCTTTGAGCCTATGAAAACCTTTCTTTTGATAGCCACATTACAAGCCTAATACCTTGTCCCACCCAACATCTTCATGGATTTTCATTGTACAATTTATTGAAATTTAAGTGTGGGGGGAATGGAATTCATTTTTGGGCGTACTTTCATTGATTTCCAATGTGTCATCATATGCTTGAGGGAAAGCATCCATTCAAGTGTGGGGGAGAGGTTGTAATTCTGTGAGCTTTGGGGTGTATATGTGTAATTGTCATTTGTACAAAAGTCATTGAAAAATGTTCAAAAAAAATGAAAAAAAATTATATTAAAAAAAATGAAAAAAAAGGAATGGGTTGTGTCTTGGGTGGGTCAAAAATCATTCATCATCAACCTTTGATCGTGTTATAACTACTAAAATTAGTTCCATGAGGAGATCAATCATGGGTTGGGAGATGACTGTGAGACTTGTTTCAAGCACAACTTTCGAAAAAAAAAGCAAAAAAAGAAAAAAAAGAACACTTGAATCATCTTGTATTGTGTCATTATTGGAAGTCTTCCATGTTGTACATATTCCATCATCTCACCCTATTCCATTTTCTATCTCCCTCACTTTTCATTCATCACACATTCATGCCCTTGTAAATATGTGTTTCTATTTCCTTTCAAATCAAATTTCAAAAAAATGTGCATTGATTTTTCCATGTTGGTGTTTTTAACCCCTCTTTTCCTTTGGACATTATATACCTACCGTCCCATAGCCACTGAAAAACCCCTTAAAAGACCTCTTGATTCTTGTACACATTAGATTTGGGAATGGAAGCTGAGAGCTCTTACAAACTCTTGATTTTCACTTTTTGTTGGTGAATGAGTGAACCTCCTAAAATACATTTTTATCATCTTGAGAGGAGTAAGTTTTGAGTGACTACATTTTCCAATTCAAACCTTGAACATGAAAAAATTAATTGTTTCTGATGCATTATTGTGAACCAAATTTGTGATGGAATTCAATATGGATGAGTGAAATATTCTAAACCTCCCCTGATTGGAGAAAACAAAATTTTAATATTTGTTGGTGAGTGAAAATGATTTTGTCATGTTTTTATATTTGTTGCACATGAGGACACGCGCAAATCTAAGTGTGGGGGAGTTGATGTTATTAATATTTTCATGACTTATTATATTCCCCCTTTACTTATTTTATATAAAATGTGCATAATTTGTGTGAAATATTAATGTTTTAATATTAAGTATAATATTTGAGCATTTTTAGAAGTAGTCAAATTGATTCAGTTTAATGTTTTAATTATAACTATCACTATACTGATCCAAATTATGTGGTTCTTGTTTTCTAGGATTCTCCTTTCAATATAAAACATTTCATTAGAAGGAACCGTGATCCAATTCTGCTATTTGAAGGGTCATATGGTCCTCACAAACAAGACCAAAGAATCTGTGAACAAACTGGACCAGCCTTGAAGATTGATTTACTGGGATTAATACAGAAGTCCAAAAACATTAACTCTCCACCATAATTTGGGGGACACTACATTTCATCTTGGATAAAAATTTCAAGGCCCAAATCCAAGTACAAGGGGCCCAAATAAATCTTTGAAGTCCAGCCCACCATTCTGGCCGAGAATTAAAATCAGTATAGTATTCATGACATATCTCCTGATGTAAGCATCCAAGCGAGCTGATATTTTTCAGTGTGAAAGAGGACCTATAGGCGGCCGACTTTGTTTAAGAAACCATTCGGATTTGAAGGCATCTTAATATTCAAAAATCCTTTCACATTATGGACTTCAAAAAACTGGATTGAAATGGACAGTTTAAGTTTGTTTATTCAACCGGCCATAAATTTTTATCCTTACGTCCAAATGACTCCAAATTTTTAGAGTAGTCGTCCAACATTATTTTCTACAACTTTGAAGAAGGAGGTATTTTAAGATTCGGCTGTCTGAATTGCCAAATTGGCGATTCAATTGGAGGGACAGATTGGGAATGCAAACAGTCGACTCTTTGGGCTATAAATACTCTCCCCTTCTCTCCTTGAGAGAGGTTGGCATTTCAGAAGAGAGGAGATCATATTGGCACGAACAAAGCTTTGCCAAAGGCTTGGGAGGACCTGCCATACTCAAGTTTTCACTTGAGATACCTTTCCTCCTCTCTTTGTTTTCACTTACTTTTGTGTTCTTCATTTTTGTAATCGTTTAATTCTCTTTCTTTGTAATTCTGTTTTAATGCAAGTTACTTCTTCAATATCTCTTATTCTCATCCAACTTCTGTAGTTTAATATTTATGTTCCTAAAATAGTTTAAATTCAGTTCAATCCCCTTCCCTTCTTTTTCTTCCTCATTCAATCGAAAATCCATTTTTAATTATCATCATCGTTCGTGTGTGTGTGTCAACGTACCACTCTTTTCTGATCACTTTCTTTTTATTCTATTCTTAATTTATCATCATAATTATTTTAACCAGAATATTAAACATCCAAATGGCTGAGTAAATCTCTCATTGGGGTGAGTTATAATTCGGGGATGTTAAGTGATTGAGAGTTTTGCTCGATGAGTATTCTTTAAATTAATATTGTGTATGTTAAACTTAATATGTCATGGATTAATGATATGTTTTGTTTAACGAGTGGTTTCCATGGATTATTGGAACCATAAATACACTACCATAAATAAGTTTTGATTTAGATTAGAACCCTAAGTTAAGTTAAGGCTTGGATTAAAGCCTTCACACTTAGGAATTCCAATCAACGTCAACTTATGACATGGGTGTTAATTTAATGCAATACAAAGTAAGGCTCAAGGATATCACATGCTTAACTCTCCAATAATGAACTCACCCCAATATTTATCAATTTGGTAAATCAAACATCATCCATAAATCATTTCAATTAAGCTCTGCAAACAAACCCCCCTAATCAAAATACAATCAACTAAAAACAAACGACTATCACAAAGTGTCATCGCCGAGGATTCGACCCAAGTGCTGCTATACACATTAGTAGAGCACCGGAACCTTGAACGGTCGATAGGCGACAATCGGCCGCACTTTCAAGCCTCGAAGCGTCGACCACCATCCGCTGCTCGGCCAGCTCCTCTGCCTCGTCCGCCTGCTCCCTGCGGACCGCCACGGTCGAACCTCTACCTCTGCCTGGGAGGTCCCTCCACTGTCTGCTTCTCGTCTGCATGGTGGGTCAGGCAGTCATGAGCCATGTGGCCCTGTCCACCGCATGCGTAACACTGTCTGCTCCTCGGAAGGCTGGCTCTGCACTGTGTTCCCCACACAACCAAACCCGAGTCTTGAGGTCACCCACCTAACGGCCTGGTCCACTTGGACCTCTGTGTCGTCTGTCGACTGCCAGCTGCAGAAGACTCCACTCCATGCCGTCCTGCGGTGAGTCTCGCTGCTGATGGCTGCTCGGCGAGAAAGCTCTCCACTAGCAGGGTTCGCTCTAGCACCCCCGCTTGGGTCGGTATGCTGAGTGGAATCGTCGAAGCTCTGATCTCATGCCTCAGCCCCTGCTCGAAGGTCCGGGCCCGGAAGAACGGGTCCCGTACCATGTCCGTGGAGTAGCGCGAGAGGTCGGTAAATCTCGCCGAGTACTGGGCTACTGACATGCTGCTTTGCCGCAACTGTAGTAACTCTTGGATGCGCACCGTACGAAGGGTGGCTGGAACAAACTCCGAGCGGAAGAGGCTCTCGAAGTCTGTTCAAAGTAGAGATGCCTCAACGTGCACCTGGAGCATCAGGCTCCACCATCTACCTGCTGCTGCGTGTAGGAGACTCGCGACAAGGATCACCATAAGGTCTGCTGGCGTCCCTACTAACCTGAAGACTCTGATGATAGCTGCCAACCAATCCTCGGTGGCCTGAGGATCTGTCTCTCCGCGGAACCTAGGCGGCCTCTGCCTCTAAAACTCATGCAACGCGCTGAGGCAGCGTGCACTCTCCGCCGCTGGGGCTGGTAGCATCGGTGGCTCGGCGGGTAAAGGTACCGCCGGTGCCTCCGCTGTAATGGGGCCCTGAACCGAGGCCTCGTCGCTCGGTGGGCTTCCGTCTCGCACAAAGCTCGGAACCCTAGCTGGCTTCCATCGTGGGGCCATCCTGAAAAGAAACAGGTGTTCCATGGTTAATACAGTATACCTGGTGAGCTGACATAAAGTAATCACAAAGAAAACTTTTGAAACACACATGCAATCAATGTTTTCATGCACTGAGTCGGAAATCAGAAGTCAGAGTCCTGGTGTATGGATAAGTCGGCCGCCGCACCAACACTGGACTCCCTGAACTGAAAACCTCACTCAGTACGCTTAACACTATTTCTTCAAAGAAAAGAAAATATCAGTGTCCTAAGTTCTGCGGTAGAACCGAACTCCTCTGATACCAATTTGTTACGACCCGTCCTCGGGGCCCGAGCCGTGACTACCCCAAGCCCGTCTCCCATAGGCCAGGGGATGGCAACTAGCACCAAAGGTGTAAATCCCGGTAAAGGGGGGGGGGGATTGCCTTTATATAAGAAAAAAAACACCATAGAGTACACAAGCTGAAGTAAACTCTAAGTAAACTGAGTACAAAAGTAAGTGCTGGAAAGTAAATGGGCCAGAATACAAACCCAACTGAAAGTAAGGTACAACTGGAAAGAAAGTACAACAACAGAAAAGTAAAGCAGAAACTCCGAGCCGTCCTCTGGAAATCCCACCTGAAGGGTGGGTACAGATAGTCTCCTCAACTCCTCGGCTCCAGCCGTCTGCTCTGTGTACGTCCCGTCCAATGATCCACCTCCAGGTACCGTCCAGATCCACGAGCCTCCACCTCAATCAGCGCTGTCCGTCGTCTACATCCAACACAACGTAGTGCGGGCATAGCCCGTGCAGGGGTGAGTATACGATACTCAGTAGGGACCCCGAGACTCCCGAATGTCTCCTAGAATCCACGAAGGATAAACCACAAAGGAAAGATACAATCACAAAGTATCAACCAACTCTACTTAGGTATATGCCCATACATATACCTAAGTAATCAATTCCAGTTCTGCTCCAACTCACGAGCCCAAGTTCAACCCAGTCCACACAGGAAAGTACAACCCAGTCCACACAGGAAAACACAACCAAATCCACACAGGAAGCAAGTCAATCATATCGAAGATAATGATTGAAATTCAAGACTCATCTCACATAGGTATACACTTCGTAAGGTGATAGAGATGATCAGATGTAGCCACTAATTCATCTAAGCTGTCAGACCCACATAGGATACAAGACCAGCTAAGCTGTCGGACCCACAAAGGATTCAAGACCAGCTACTTTGCCGGACCCACATATGATACAAGTACAGAGTCAAATACTGCAGGACCCACATAAGATACAAGAACAGTAATCATCGCCGTCGAACCCACGGAGGATCCCAGTATGGTCTTCATCACTGCCGAACCCACGGAGGATCCAAGTACAGTCGTCATCGTCGTCGCAGTCGCAGCCAGCTCTAGGGTTCCCGCACACAGCATGCTCGATTCCAGGAGGGTCCGCTCTACGAGCCAAGTGGTTGATACATCAACTAACACGAAATCCAGAGTTGATGTATCACAAAGTTCCGTCTCGTCAAAAGGAACTCAACGCGACAGACGACGCGTCAATCGGACGCCTGATCTGAGAGTTATTGGATTTTTTGTCTTAGGGGCCCGGTTCGTTTTTAAGCTAAAACCAACCCGATCGTACTCCAGCTGCGTCCAAATCTTGAGTGGAGTAAGCCCAAAGAACCGTCTCAGTAAGAGGAAACCAACAAAGTCGACGACACGTCAATTGGACGTCTGGAGCTCAAGTTATAAGCGTTTCTGCTCCGAGGGCCCAGTTGGTTTCGTGTTCGAACCAACCCGGCCGTACTCAAAGTTCTCCAAAACCTTGAGTGTAATATACCGAAACGACCGTCTCGATCCAAGGATTCCAACGCAACTGACAGTGGGTCGATCGAGGTCCATAGACCAAGTTATGGGCGTTTGAACAGAACTGTCCGAAAACAGGGGGTTTGGGCCCGGGCCGACCCGGCCAAATACCCCCTGGGTCGGCCAGAACCGGGTCGACCCGACCCGGGTCCGGGTCCGGCCCGGTTGGGCGCGGCCCGGCCCAGTGCGGGGGTCTGGCCCGGCGCGGGCGGCCCGACCCGGCGCGTGCGGCCCGACCCGCGTGGCCGGCGGCTCGGCTCTCGGCCGAGCGGGATGCGGGGGGGGGGGGGGGGGGGGGGGGCGCTGCCCCCCTTGATTGAAGAAATGGCCGACCGTTAAGGACGACCTTAATTGAACCCGCGGGACCCGAGGGGTCCCTTCTCCAGCTGGTGCCAGCTCCCGGCTCGGCCGACCACTCCTCTGAACCGCCGCGGCCATAGGCTGCGGCTCCTGCCTCTCCGGCGCGGCGCGACGGCGCCGCGCCCCTCCGCCGCGACCCTCTCTTGGCCGCGACCTCCTTCGGCCTCCCCGGCACGGCGCGACGACGCCGCAAACCTTTGCCGCGACCCACTCCAGCCGCGATTCTCTCGTCCCCGCGCGGTGCAACGGCACCACGTCGCCTCCGTTCCGAACCACAACGATGTTCAACAACAAAAAGGGGAGGAGGATCGGCCGTGTTTTTGTGGTCCGTCCCCCTACCATTATATTGATAACAAGCGGCCAAAAATTAACGAAGAACATCAAATTAATCTTGAACGCAAAAACAACCCCCACCTCTTAGTGGTTCGTTGATGCGCGTTCGTCCTCAAGGGGGGTTAAGGCGTCGACGTCACTTTTTAGATCCGATATTCGAAAGGCGTCGAAGAAGAAGAGGTTTTGTTGGCATTCTTCGTTCTTCACTGGGGAGGAAGTCCGTCAGAGGTTCGCCAGAGAATCCTCCAATTTCTTTTCCTCCATATTCTCGATGTGCCAAAATATATAAAGGAGCACGTCGCAGCGTTGCCATAATGGTGTCATTAAAGCATCGTTATGCTATGAGTTTAATGATCCATTAATGAGCCTCATTAATGTGCATCGTCACCGCCCTATCACCGCCCCGCCACCCAAAAAAAAGAGAAGGAGAAATAAATAAAATAATTCATTTAAATTATTTTATTATTTTTCTCGAAAGGTCCGGAAAATAACTTTTTTTTTCTCGGCCCTTGCTGGCCGAAGTTAAGCTTCCCCTAAGCAAATCCCGGCACTGTGAATTCATCGATGCCCTCGGATTTTAATTCCAAGCACTGGTTTAAAAGTTAGAAAAACCCGCACGTTCGTTCACTGAACGTACCCGAGCTAAACTTCGAAAATTGATTCCGGGCACACTGGGCCTCGGAATCAAGCGCCGTCAGAAACTGCGTACTCGTAAAATTCAAAGTATTTTAAAAAAAAAATTCCTTGAAATTTACGGGTCTTTACACCACCCGAGTATCTCTAAGTCCTTCGAGCTCATTATCCGTATTTTGTGATGTCCTCTAGACATGTCGCCCAAGATATGTGGCGACACTGGTGTGCGTCAACTGGGTCTCGTGAAGTCCTCTGGGCTTACTAGCCAGATCTCGCAGCACCCTTCATGCATGTCAGCCAAGTCTCACGGTGACAGCAGGACATGCCGACACAGATCATGCGATGTCCTTGAGACAAGTAAGCCAAGATCATGTGACATCCTTCAGACATGTCAATCAGGATCATGTGACATCCTCCACACATGTCAACCGAGGTCTTGCGATGTCCTCCAGACAAGTCAGTTGGGTCTTGCGATGTCATCTGGATAAGTCAGTCGAGATCATGCAATGGCCTCCAGGATAAGTGTGTTGGGTATTGCGACACCCTCCAGGCATGTCAGTCGAGATATTGCGATGTCCTCTGGACAAGTCATCCCAGATCATGCAATGACCTCCACGACAAGTCAACATTGATCATGCAAAGGTCTTCAGACATGCTATTCAGATTATGCGATGTCCTTCGGTCAAGTCAACTGAATCATGTGATTGTCTTTGGACAAGTCCACAATACAACCAGACATGTCAAGGCATCCTTCGACATGTCAGACAGACAATCAAGACAGGTCAGACCGACAACCAGGTCAGGTCAAGCAGGCGTCCCAAGGCATGATAACCTTGTCCAACCTCTATATTAGGGCAACCTCAGTGTGTAAGCCCCAATAAATTGAGTTACAATGACTTTAATTTTGGCTATAACCAGGATACATAGGACATCTTCCTAAGGCCCAAGCTCTATATTAAACATCCAAAGGGTTGTCTCAGCATGTACGTCCTGCATCCTTATGCAGTGAGATTGATTACTTGTTATGTTACGACCCGAACCACCGAGGTCTGACCCGTGACTACCCCAAGCCCACCTCTAATAGGCCAGGGGCTAGCGACCAGCACCGAGTAGGCATATCCCACAAATGAAAGACATTAATCTAAAGTACCTACACACACACACATACATGAAAGCCCAAACAATGCTGAAATATAAAACAACTGAAACCAATGCATGCATACATCTAATATCCCACAATAGAGTACAATAATAAAGTACTAAAAGCAGAAAAAAGGGTCAAATACAAGCCCAACCAAAACTGTAAAGAGTCCAACCTTCTCTAAGGGAAAGGACTAAAGTCAAATTCAAGCTCTCGATAAACACCTAGGTCTGACAAGCTCCAGCTATGCTCCACCTGCTCCCTATCCTACTAGAGTGTCATCAAAAGAGTCATCGTCTACATAAGATACGACATGTGCAAGCAAAACCTGTGTAGGGGTGAGTATAACAATACCCAATAGGACACCCCAAAAACACTAAACACGAAGCATCAAGTATTGTCAACTCAATATAAGATATAACAATCAATGCATAACAGAAACTCCCGGATATACTCAGGAGAGACACCACAACACTAGGCGGTCATAACCAACTGACATCCACAAGATTTTACTCGAATCAATGCTCATTTTGGGAGAACCCACTTCATGAACCATGCTAACATCATAGACACTTGACGAAGAGGTCTAGATCATTGGGCCCCGCCTAAGAAAACTCACTGGTCTAAAAAGACCCTAATACTAAAATAGGGGGTCACACCTAGAATCGCTGGGGGACACCATAAACCCAATCTGGATCAACCCGCTACATAGGGGATCATATGCCAATGACACCACAAACCCTACCAATACGATCTGCTAGATGGAGGATCAACGCCTTACTTAGAGAGGCCACACTGATTCCACAAACCCCACCTAGGAAACAAAATGATAAAGGACCACACTCCAGTCTCACAGAGGGACACCACAACTCTATCTAAGACTCGACCTCTATAGGGGATCACAATCCGGTGGCGTGGATGTAATGTCACACTGTACCCTTGAGGGAATGGACCAAGGGAACATTCTCAACTTATAATGGCCCAAACTAGGAAAATAAAGAGCCACAAACACTCTTGAAGGCGGTACATGGCGTGCACCAGGGTGTACATGGCGTGTCCAGCTATCCCCAAGTTTGGCTGTATGGTAAATCATCACACAACATGTAAGTATCAACATACATGATGTGTAAAAGGAGTAAACAACATGTAGAGATCACCCGACACCTAACTGTGTATTGTTCGTCGTATTCATGTACTTTGTCTTTCCCATGTACCAACCCGTGTACAAGTGGTTGTGTCTGTGTACACCTGGCAGTGTTCGTGTCTGAGTACATGATGTGCCTCTGGGCGTGTACGTTTTCCCGTGTCCATGTACTTTTCGAAGTATGCATTGATCCATCATGGAGGGGTCACACGACATGTGACTGAGTCACACGATGTGTGATACTTAACTCCATCTGAAACCCTAGTACTGTAACTAGGGGCCCCACACGACGCGTAACGCCGCATTACATGTTGTGTAATGCGGGATTTTCTAGATCTGCTGGTTCCTACACCGCATCGTCCATTGCTTCTCCAAAGCCTTCGTCCTCACCGGATTCCACAGACCGGGGGTCAACCAAGCCTCTAGTCACCGGATCAGAAACTAGGTATTGGTCTAACCGTTGGGCAAAAGAAATACCAACGATGATCAAATGAATAAATAGGGGAGAAATTCATAAGCCATAAAATGTGAGGAATGAACCTCGAACATTGTTTGTTTGGACTCAATCCATTGTCGTAGAAGATGAAAAATGAAGATGAATAAATAAAAATGAACAAATAACAATTCCATCAATTTAATTCTACCGACGATGCACGTGTCAATTCTGTTTGTGGAATTGATCTACGTTCATCTAGGATTAAGAAACGAGATGAAAATAAAAAAACAAAACACCCTACCTAGATTTTGGATTGATCATTGATAAAGAATAGTTGTGTTGTCATCGTTGATGAAATCCACGAACTCCGTTGGCGTAATGATCAATGATTCGATCCCGATCTGTCATTGTTTTCCAAGAAATCTCTCCAATGATTGTCTAAAGGGTTGAGTGGATAACCCTAAATAAATCTCATAACTGTATAATTAAAGGAGAAAAGTGGTCGCTATGTCAAAAATAAACAAAATTAATCAATCAATCAATCAATTAATTTACATCTACGATGACTTTTTCACAAATAACCCGTGACATGTCGCACCTAGGGTAAAACTCATGTTATGAAGTCAATGGTACCCTCATATTTTTGATTTGGACCCTCCATTTAGGAGTTATTCCGCTTTTTTAAGAAAACTATGTGCACGTGCTATTTAATATATTTAATATATTTCAAACATTTATTCTAGGCACACCAGATCTCGAAATCGCATGTCATATCAACGCCTGCTCTCTAAAATAATCCATATAATATCAAAAAATAATACATGTAAAATCCAAGTCATTACATTATCCCCAAATTAGGTATTTTCATCCCGAAAATAGAAAAACCTACTAAAAAAACGAGGGTATTAGTCTTGCATTTGGGTCTCCCGATCCTAGGTACTCTCCTGAAGATTCTTGTGCTGCCACCACTACTACAAAAACGGGCTTTATTAGTGCTGATAAAGGGGGGTCCCCTTTATCAGCGCTAAAAAAGCGCTGATAAATGCCCTTTCTACTGCAAAAAAACTTTCTGTAGCAGCACACCCAAACAGCACCTGAAAATAATTCAGCATCTCAATAAGTATACCCATAAAAAACTAACACATAAATCATAAGACAATTACACCAAGTATACCCATACACCATTAACACATATTTCATAAGTTAATTAAATACATAAAGAATTCTATTCAGAATTCAAGGGGTTGGGGGGTTGTTTAGGGGTTTCTGGTGGCTGTCCAAGGAGGGGTAGGGGGTGTCTGGGGGGATGGGGGTGTCCAGGGGGGTGGGGGTGGTCTAGGAGGTTGGGGGGGGGGGGTGTCCAAGGAGGGTGGTGGTGTCCAGGGGGGTGGGGGTGTCTAGGTGGTGGGGTGGTGTCTAGGAGGGGGGTGTCCAGGTGGGGGGGGGTGTCCATGTCCAAGGGGGGTGGGCTAGTGTCCATGGTGTCGGGGGGGGGGGGGGGGCTTTCCAGGGGGTGGGTGGGGTGTCTGGGGGGTGGGGGCGGTCTGGGGGGTTGGTGGGGCTGTCCAAGGGGGGTGGGGTGGTGTCCAGGAGGGTGGGATGGGGGTGTCTGGGGGGTTAGGGGTGTCCAGGGGATGGGGGGGGGGGGGGTCCAGGGGGTTGGTAGGGCTGTCCAAGGGGGGTGGGGTGGTGTCCAAGGAGGGGGGTGTCCAGGTGGGGGGTGTCCAGGTGGGTGGGGGGGCTGTCTATGGGGTGTCCATGGGGGGTGGGCTGGTGTCCAGGGTGTTGGGGGGCTTTCTAGGGGGTGGGGGGGTGTCCAGGGGGGGGGGTCTAGGGGGTTGGTGGGGCTGTCCTAGGGGGGTGGGATGGTGTCTGGGAGGGTGGGGGTGGTCGTCCATGGGTGGGGGTGTCCAGGGGGGTTGGGGGTATGCAGGTGGTGGGGTGGTGTCAAGGAGGGGTGGGGGTGCCGTCCAGGGGGGTGGTGGTTGTCCAGGGGGTGGGGGGGTGTCCAGGGGGGGGGGGGGGGGTTGGGGGGGCTGTCCGAGGTGGGGGGAGGCTGTCCATGGGCGTGTCTAGGGGGGTGGGGGTGTCCAGGGGGTTGAGGGGGTTTTCCAGGGGGTGGGGGTGTCCAGAGGGGTGGGGGGTGTTCAGGGGGTGGGTTGGTGTCCAGGGGGGTGGGGGGGAGGTCCAGGGGGTTGGTGGGGTTGAATCTTACACGTCACAAAGGACCCTTGGATCATTCTTATAAAGGACCAACACAATCCGAATGCATTTGGTCAGATTTCCGTAGGTCAGTTGTTGTTTTCACTTAAAAATTTGTCCATTTTAAACAAAAGAGAGACTCTTTGTGTAACATACCAAGTAAGTAATGAGTAATAGATATTTTTATCTATGTCTATTAATGAATTAGACAGTGTTTTAGAGGCTTAAAATGAAAATAAATCCAATCTTAAGCATGGAATACACTAATATTTTTAAAAGATTGTTTTACTGCCTTTTGATGGAAAACCATTTTTAAATCCATCTTTTGACAATTTTATAAGCTATGTTTGTCAATATAAACTTATTATTTATGATTGGGACATCAAAATTTACTTTTTGTGAATTTTTGGTATTTTTCAGACAATGTTCATTTTTTTAATGAATAGTGAAAAATACTGCATTTTACATCAAAACTGCTTTTTAATCTAATTTATTTATATGATTATATTATCTTTTGAATTGGTTTTGAAGTGAAATTAGAATATATTTTTACCATTTAATCCAATGGTGGTCATTGGAATCAATTTCACTTTGAAATTGGACTTAAACTGGTGTCAATCTTTTGATACATATTGTTTCATAAAAACACGCTATTTGTCATGACAGCGGGAATTAATTATTAAATTAATTAATGTGACTTATATGTTTTGAATTTTGTAAAATAGACTTCATTTTTGAATTAGGAAGATCAAATATATCTTAGGGTGAATTTTTGGTATTTTTCTGAAAAACTTCAAATTTTGATGAATAATGAAACCACTAAGTGGTACTTATAAAAACTGATTTTTCGTTTAAATGAAAATTTACCACTTATGTGTTTTGAATTTCAAAAATCGGGCATACATGGTTGTCATTAAGAAGTAAAATGTGGTTCAATGAGATTAAAATAATTTTTTGGTGAATAGCAACTCTTAAGTTCTTAATCGCGATTAGAGGTAATTAGTGTAGTTTAAGGTAAAAATAATGCTTTAATAAAATGAGATGAGCTTGACACATGTCCTACCCTCATTGGATGTGTCATGGCCGACCAAGACAATCCATGGGTCAACTTGGGGACCCCATGGAGCCACTTTGGTTGGGAAATGACATAAATAACTTTTTATTTAACGTAAAAGTAAAAATGACACAAACATGAGATGTTTTACTAAAATAATTTTCACATGGGGTTATAAAGATCATATTTTTGATTATAAATAGTCATTGGAAAGATAAAAAGATTTCCTACATCATAGTATTTTTTTTAATAATTTTTAGACTTTAAATAAATTAAATTATTTATGACATCATGATGATGCAGCAATGACCTCATTATTTAACGATTTAAATAAAATGGAATGATAATGTAAAATCTAAGACCTACACATGGACAAAACCTATTGGATGGGTGGATTTAGAACCCTTATCACCTTATCCTCGAAACACATCAATGCGGGACCTCTTAAATCCGAATACCATTTTAAAATAAAGTAACTTTTCTTTACCTTCCAAGAGTGCTCCTCCTCTCCTCTTATAAAAGGCCCCCACCTCTACCTCCTTACCCACACTCCCAAAGCCTTTGGCTCGGCCAACCCCTGCCCATTTTGTCTCTCCAAATCCCTCTCTTACTCCTTGAAGCCTCACTTTGGGCAGAAGTCTTCCCAAGGAAGCCTTTGAGCTCAAATCTAAGAGAGTTACCCGATTTTAAGGTAATGTCTTCTTTTGAGTCCTTTTGTTTGATTTTGCTTCTCCAACCCCCTAAACTCTTTTTATTCTTTTCTTTTGTAACAAATTAAGTATCCTAAATATACTAGGATGTTGTTATAAGAAGGATTCTAGCTACACTTACACACACCTACATCTAATGGTTAAAGGACATACTTTTTCCGTGGATGGTGAATTTATACCTCCCGAAACGATGATTGTTCAACATTATTTTAACACCTTCAAAGGTGGCCATTAAGATGTCACTATATTTATATATGATATATAATATGTTTATGTTTTCCTTAATCTTATGTATTTTTCATTTTGGGCATACCTTTATGGTTTCCATTATGGGTAAACGCGATATCTTCATTTAAGGAAGTGCGGACTACCGCCCCCTCAAAGTGATTTGATTCGTTAAATACCATATGTGGGATGTATAAAGGATGGAACTATGATATTATGTATGATATTATACTGTAATTATAATATAACTTTATATCATTATGATTCAATTCTATAAAAATACGAAATAGAAATGAAAGTAGCGTTCATGCGTACGTACGGCTTACCGTCTCCATGAACGGTGCATTTCATTTCTTACCTCTAAATGATTATGTAATATTATAAATGAATGTATATACTAGATATATATGATATATACATAATGATTATAATTCTGGATATAATGGATACATGAACAACATGTAATTATAAAGGGTTTATTTTTGACTCAAGTACCAATGATCGTTAAAACGACCGTTATTAACTTAAATAATTACATAGTGTTCATGACATGACAATAAGTGATATAAAAGAAATAATGAACTTGAAAAAGGTTCTTAAACAAGTAGAAATTAACTCAAGTTTATTATTCAGGAGATTAAAGAACGACCGAGTCAAGTCGGACCTGAGGTATGAGACTTCGTCTCAATCTCCTTTCATTGAGGCATATTTTGTTTTATACACAACCTTCTTTTATATGGTGTATAAACCCCTTTGACTTTTACGTTTATTCAAAAGGAATCTTTTTTATACAAAGTGTTTACAAAACGACAAAAGGGAATGTTTTTGTCGTACGTATGCGGCGACAACGACTTCTCCGCCGCCGTGACCATTATTTGAGTTTCGGCTTCCTCTACAAGCCATAATTTTTTTTAAAAGAAAAATAAATACCATGTTTTACTTTTCTTTTATTTTGGTATTGAAAATGGTTTTCATAACGTTTTTATATCAATGTGTTATATTGATATCTTGTGATTGAAAGGTGGGAATGTTATGTTTCCTTTATGCATGTTTTATGTGATACGATTATGTTGAGGTTCTTGGGAATTATTATGAAGACGGGTGGTTCCGTGATAAAATAAGGGTGGGTGAGCCCGATATAGCTCTCCAATGCATTGGGTAACGCGAAGGAGTGTAACGTTAAGGTTTCTCCGAAGAGATTTAGGGAATATACTGTGATGAGTATTCCAAACGTAACCAAGAGGGTTACTCCCTACGTAAGAATGTTATGAATGCCTCAAGTTACCTTTATGTCTTATGATTTCTACGATTTATTCATGATTTGATAAGGTATGTTGAAGTGCTTATATTTTATGGGTAAAGTATGATTTCATTCTTATGTATATATGTACCCATGTTTCCTTCCATATATTCTTATATCCCTTACTGAGCTTTTTATGCTCATCCCAAGTTTTTTTGAAATGTTTTTCACAGGTCAAGGGAAAGGTACATGATATAATGATAGTGTCAAGGGAGTGTCAAGAAAGAATCCATGTTTTATTTTAAATATGTTTCCATTGATGGGAAAGAAGAATATTATCTTTATGTAACCACTTTGTTTATATGTGGAATGTAATGCAAGTTTTATGATCTAATTCTCTAAAACTCTAAACCCGAAAAGATCCTCAATGTGTAATCTTTTAATAACTCAAGATTAAGTAAGGTTTAAGGCTGGGGCCTTATAATTTGAGTGGTACTAGCCACACCATGCCTCAGATTGAGGTGGAGATGACTCGTACACATAAAAAAGGACCCGTGTATCGTTCTCCTAAAGGATCAATACAATACGAATGCATTTGGTCGGATTTCCGTAGGTCAGTTGTTGTTTTCACTTAAAAATCTGTCCATTTTAAACAAAAGAGAGACTCTTTGAGTGGTACCGGCCACACCGTACCTCGTATTGAGGCGAGGATGACTTTTACATGTCCCTAATGAACCCATGGATCATTCTTCTAAAGGATTAACACAATACGAATGCGTTTGGTTGGATTTCCGTAGGTCAGTTGTTGTTTTCACTTAAAAATTTGTCCATTTTAAACAAAAGAGAGACTCTTTGAGTGGTACCAGCCACACCATGCCTCAGATTGAGGCGGATATGACTCTTACACGTCAAAAAGGACCTATGGATCATTCTCCTAAAGGATCAACACAATCCGAATGCATTTGGTCAGATTTTCGTAGGTCAGTTGTTGTTTTCACTTAAAATTGTGTCCATTTTAAACAAAAGAGAGACCCTTTGAGTGGTACCAGCCACACCGTGCCTCGGATTGAGGTGGGGTTGACTCTTACACATACCCAAAGGACCCATGTATCATTATCCTAAAGTATCAATACAATCTGAATGCGTTTGGTCGGATTTCTGTAGGTCAGTTGTTGTTTTCACTTAAAATTGTGTCCATTTTAAACAAAAGAGAGACCCTTTGAGTGGTACCAGCCACACCGTGCCTCAGATTGAAAAGGGTATGACTCTTACACATCCCCAACACACCCTTGGATCGTTCTCTTAAAGTATCAATACAATACAAATGCGTTTGGTCAGATTTCCATAGGTCAGTTATTGTTTTCACTTAAAATTGTGTCCATTTTAAACAAAAGAGAGACCCTTTGAGTGGTACCAGCCACACCGTGCCTCGGATTGAGGCGGAGATGACTCGTACACATCCCCAACGCACCCATGGATCGTTATAATAAAGGATAAATACAATCTGAATGCGTTTGGTCGGATTTCCGTAGGTCAGTTGTTGTTTCACTTAAAATTGTGTCCATTTTAAACAAAAGAGAGACCATTTGAGTGCTACCGGCCACACCGTGCCTCAGATTGAGGCAGGGATGACTCAAACATGTCCCCAATGCACCCTTTGATCATTCTCTTAAAGTATCAACACAATCCGAATGCGTTTGGTCGGATTTCTGTAGGTCAATTGTTGTTTTCACTTAAACATTTGTCCATTTTAAACAAAAGAGAGTATCTTTGAGTGGTACCGGACACACCGTGCCTCGTATTGAGTCTAGGATGACTCTTAAACGTCACAAAGGACCTATGGATCATTCTCCTAAAGGATAAATACAATCCGAATGCGTTTGGTCAGATTTCCGTAGGCCAGTTGTTGTTTTCACTTAAAAATCTGTCCATTTTAAACAAAAGAGAGACCTTTTGAGTGGTACTGGCCACACCGTGCCTCTGATTGAGGCAGCGATGACTCGTACGCATCCCCAATGCTCCCTTGGATCATTATATTAAAATATAAACACAATATGAATGCGTTTTGTTGGATTTCTGTAGGTCAGTTGTTGTTTTCACTTAAAAATTTGTCCATTTTAAACAAAAGAGAGACTCTTTGAGTGGTACCGGCCAAACCGTACCTCTTATTGAGGAAAGGATGACTTGTACACGTCAAAAATGACCAGTGTATCGTTATCCTAAAGGATCAACACAATCCGAATGCGTTTGGTTGGATTTTTATAGGTCAGTTGTTGTTTTCACTTAAAATTATGTCCATTTTAAACAAAAGAGAGACCCTTTGAGTGGTACCGGCCACACCGTGCCTCGGATTGAGGCGAGGTTGACTTGTACACATCCCCAAAGGACCCATGGATCATTATCTTAAATGATCAATACAATCCGAATGCGTTTGGTCGGATTTTCGTAGGTCAGTTGTTGTTTTCACTTAAATATTTGTCCATTTTAAACAAAAGAAAGACCCTTTGAGTGTTAACGGCCACACTGTGCATCAGATTGATTCGGGGATGACTTTTACATGTCACAAAGGACCCTTTGATCGTTATCCTAAAGGATCATTACAATCTGAATGCGTTTGGTCAGATTTCTGTAGGTCAGTTGTTGTTTTCACTTAAAATCGTGTCCATTTTAAACAAAAGAGAGACCCTTTGAGTGGTACCGGTCACACAGTGCCTCAGATTTAGTTACGATGAATTGTACAGGTCTCCAATGCACCCGTGGATCATTCTATTAAAGGATAAATACAATCCGAATGCGTTTGGTCGGATTTCCATAGGTCAGTTGTTGTTTTCACTTAAAAATTTGTCCATTTTAAACAAAAGAAAGACCCTTTGAGTGGTACCGGCCACACCGTGATTTGTATTGATGCGTGGTTGACTCATACACATCCCCAAAGGACCCTTAGATTGTTATCCTAAAGTATTAATATAATCCAAATGTGTTTGGTCGGATTTCCATAGGTCAGTTGTTGTTTTCACTTAAAATTGTGTCCATTTTAAACAAAAGAGAGACCCTTTGAGTGGTACCGACCACACCGTGCCTCAGATTGAGGCGGGGATGACTCGTACACCTCCCCAATGCACCCATGGATTGTTCTCTTAAAGGATCAACACAATATGAATACGTTTGGTCGGATTTACGTAGGTCAGTTGTTGTTTTCACTTAAAATTGTGTCCATTTTAAACAAAAGAGAGACTCTTTGAGTGGTACTGGCCACACCGTGCCTCAGATTGAGGAAGGGATGACTCTTACATGTCCCCAACGCACCCTTGGATCGTTCTCCTAAAGGATCAACACAATACGAATGCATTTGGTCGGATTTCCCTAGGTCAGTTGTTGTTTTCACTTAAAAATTTGTCCATTTTAAACAAAAGAGAGACTCTTTGAGTGGTACCGGCCACACCATGCCTCGGATTGAGGCGGGGATGACTCTTACATGTCACAAAGGACCCGTGGATTTTTCTACTAAAGGATCAACACAATCCGAATGCGTTTGCTCAGATTTTCGTAGGTCAGTTGTTGTTTTAACTTAAAATTGTGTCCATTTTAAATAAAAGAGAAACCCTTTGAGTGCTACCAGCCACACCGTGCCTCGGATTGAGGCGAGGTTGACTCATACACATCCCCAAAGGACCCGTGGATCGTTCTCCTAAAGGATCAATACAATCCGAATGCATTTGGTCAGATTTTCGTAGTTAGTTGTTGTTTTCACTTAAAAATTTGTCAATTTTAAACAAAAGAGAGACCCTTTGAGTGGTACCAGCCACACTGTGCCTTGAATTGAGGCAGGGTTGACTTGTACACGTCCCCAACACACCCTTGGATCGTTATATTAAAGGATCAACACAATTCGAATGCATTTGGTCATATTTCCGTAGGTCAGTTGTTGTTTTCACTTAAAAATCTGTCCATTTTAAACAAAAGAGAGACCCTTTGAGTGGTACCGGATACACCATACCTTGGATTGAGGCAGGGTTGACTCGTACACATCCCCAACTCACCCTTGGATCGTTATATTAAAGGATCAACACAATCCGAATGCGTTTGGTTGGATTTCCGTAGGTTAGTTGTTGTTTTCACTTAAAAATCTGTCCATTTTAAACAAAAGAGAGACCCTTTGAGTGGTTCATCATTATTGCATGTTGTTGGTTCATATCATCTGTTAAAATGGGAAATTGAATCATTGGAGAAAGTATGTTTTATTTAATAACAATTATAATATTCCTACGAACATTTACATACAACAATGTGTCATCTTTTGACCCCCTTAACCCCTCTCAAAAATGACCGCCAATTGTACACGTCCCCAAGTCGGATCTTCATGTTATTTGTGTACAATCTTCCATCAGGTATGCGGACCACTCATTTCTGAACATATCTATATCGTCTTGTGAGTATAAGGCTTTTCGGCAGTCAGAGTAGTACTGCAAAATATAAAAATAAAGAATTAATAAATAAATTAAACGAACTAGTAGTTGATTTTGAAAATACCTCTTTAGGGATGCTTGTTTATTGATGAAAACGATCTCTTTCATAAATTTAAAAACATAATAACCGAAATCATTATCGTTTGTTTGTTTTGGACACTGCAAAAAAATTGATCATTAGGAGAATAAGTAACTTGTGTTGAGATGTGTTTGGATAGTGAAATTTTATTATATATACGCTGATATTTGTTCAGACGTAGTACTTTCTCACCTCCTTATGCTTGGACCCTGTCCTCATTCCTTTTTTAGACGATAATGATACACCACCCTATCATAACAGAATCCTCAGTAAAAGATAATGTAAATTATATTACTTGATGTTTAGACCTAAAACGTAGGATGTAGTGTCTTACAGATTCACAAACTCCATCATGTGTGGTCGGTTTGATGGATATCCTTGCTTTGAATCCAGAAAATAAATCTTTGGAGTATCCAAGTTCACCGCAATTAGCATCCAATGTTGCTTAAAAACACAAAAAGGAATAAGTAATAAAATAAGTCAAAATATAATTGATATGATTTAATCATAGAGTTTTATCCCTGCATGGTTAGTATTAAGAAGAGTCTGTCATCTGTAATCTTGCTTTCAAATGTTTTTAGCAAGCCGTTCACTATTTCATTCTTTTTTGGTGGCTCTAATTTCGTTATATGTGATGATGTGGTATGAGGACTAATGAGTCCAAATTTTGGCTCATGGGAAAATTCTTTCAACTGTTTTTCATATATACGTATTTCAATAATATAAAATGCATTTAGTCATAATTTGCACATTAGATCAGCTTTTAGAAAATCAATTCATGAAAACGTACCTCATATATATATTTGCAACTGTGATGCCTAGCCAACCATTTTCAAGGATCTTATTTACATTTTCAGCAGCAACAAAATCTTGACTTTCCTCTCCGTATATATTCTCTTCGAAAACCACTATATAACTACTACCACCTATTAGCTTCGTATCCACATGAGTCTTCAATGCTAGTAAATGTGGATAGAGAACAGGTGGTGTTACTGTGCTTTCAGCAGCTCCTTGGGATCGGTTGGTCGATCCTTTAGATGGTTTTGAGCCGACATTTGTCACCCCCTTCCCTTTCTCCGTCTATAATAACATTCATTGGTTTAGACCCTTTTTTTATTAATTGTTAAAGGTTTATCTTGAAAAAAATGAAATAAATACCTCTTTGTCCGCATGTATTCTTACAAGTTGTGACGGCCATGCATTGAATGTCCCAATATCCTTTTCGACCATATGAATATCATCGCCATCAAGTGGAATAGGTAGCTCTGCATTTGGCTCATGAGCTACAGTAATCATCACTTTCAGATGATCTTTCGGAAGTGGTCTATTATGCAGCATGACATCTGGGATGTTGAACACTGTAGCCCTCGCTACAAGGTGATATGTGGGTGTTGACAGATATAAATCACAATCATTATCACCCTGTAGAAGATCAGTACAGAAAAAGTATCAGTGTGTGTCTGATTCACATTTCATGGGAACAATTATTAGAATATTGATTACCACGGCTAAGACAGTTCTTTAAGGGGAATGGCTTGCCTCAAAGCTGGTGGGGGGTGGGGTGGGATCTTCACGCGCTGGTTATTCCTGAGTTTTGTCTTCTCTTTGCTTTCCACCCATAAAAGTTGCTATCAACTCTCTCTTCCATTGCAATCGTTCTTCAAGGGTCGCTAGTTTTTCGCTCATTTGTTCCAATTTTTCATCTCTATCATCCGTTTTTTTCTTCTTCTCAAAATATACTCGGGGTGTCACCCCAAACCCCGCACCACTGACACGACCGTATTTTTCTGGCTGCTTTAAAGCCATCGATAATAGGTCTGCATCTTCTACAGGAGTAGCTGATTCCTGTGACTGTCAGATATAGGAAAATAACTAATTATTTTTATGTAATAGCAATTTAAAACAAATCTTTTTATCATCGTGTCATACTTACACATATTTCCCACACTTTTTGTGTGTTCTCATCTACTAGATTACCTTCCTTATTCACACGTGCCTCCTTCCATAGCATATGATGTGGGATGGAAGTGTCTTTGGTTTTAGACTCATCAATCTACATATTAACATAGAAAGATAATTATGATGTTGTTTATTGGCACCTAACAAAATTAGTGTCAATTTAAAATATGTACCATTTTCTTTTCTAGTGAAGCACACCCCATCCTTGATTTACGATAGGGGTATGTTGGTTTTGATGCACGTTCCTTATTTTCAGTACAGAGTTTCTGTTTCATAAATGAAATATTGATAATCAAAGTGATGAATACACGTATCCTCAAACAACATATTATCACCCACAATGTACATGAAACTTCTCATCCCCACGACGGCCAATAAATGCATCCCATGCTTCTTAGGATATCAGGTGAGCGTAGACAATGGGTGGGTGCGAGTTTATTTTACCTTTGGAATCTTTCAGGTGACATCTTGTTAAAATAGTGCGAAAACCTCGATGAATCCTTCCTGCAATCCTTAGTACATAATCCTTGTGTGAATCTTATACTATAAATGTACTCTGCAAGAGATTGAGAAGAGTAATACATTGTTTCATTATTTTATTTGCTAGTAAATTAAAGAAATAAATTCATAATGTTACCATAATTTCTTCCCAGATCACAGCCTTCAGCCCAGACACAACATGGTGCCATGAATCTATGTCAATCGGCACACGTTGCTGAGTGACAAATCCAATGTAACTACTAAACATAGCCTTGTTGGGATTCAAATGTTGGTCTCGTGCATTCCATCCGACATCAAATTTTATGCCTTTGATTTTCACCTTAAGAACTTTGGCTAACACCGTCAAACTACGACGCACCTGTGTTTTCTGCGACGTCGGTCCTTCATTCCCGACCATTTCATCAATATCAACATCATCTATATGTTCATCTGAAATGGTAGCAACGACATGTACTGATGGTTATTGGACCTCAACACTAGGTGCAGTAGGAGCCGCAGCAGCAGGAGCAACAACAGCTGTAGCAGGAGCAGCAAGAGCCGTAGTAGGAGCAGCAGTAGGAGCAGCAGCAACCGCAGCAGGAGCAGCGGCAGCCGCAGCAGCAGCAGCTTGGGAGAATTGTTTGGCCTCAAGGTTAGGAGCAACAGAATGTGCAAAAGTCATTATCTATAAAAGTGGTTGAACATTTAATTTAGATTACATAAATTCAGTAATGATAAGATAATAACATGAGATAACAAGATCTATATTACAAACAAAATATAACATGTTTATTGAACTCTCTTTCTTTTTTTCAAAGGCTGAAGGGATTTGACACCTCTATCAATTATCCAAATCCCTTTATTGTGGTCTCCTCTAACATACAAAACATCATATACATTGGGACCGCTTTGAAATGATTGCGACGTACCACTGAAAGGATCGCCCTCAACTGAATTTTCATCAGAACCTTCAGTAGTTTTGGACGATCAGAACAATTGACCACTTTCGATTTGTGGGATCTGGAACATAAAAAACTTGTACCGCTTGTGATGCCATTATAAACTATTCTTCTTTGTACCCTTATTTACTGAAATCAACTTTCACAAATCCCCATTCATCTATTTTAACACCACTATTGTTATCAACCCATTTGCATTGAAAAATCAGCAATTGGAATGTCGTATAATCCAACTCCCATATTAGTTTGATAATGCCAAAGTATGACATATTTGTATAAATTGGATTTTTGTCCTTACTACTAGAAAAATGCATCACTTCAGCCACTAGTGTAACTACACTATTTTGCATGGTACTATCTTTATCATGTTCATCTGTATATAATGTATAACCATTAATTATATAACCACTGTAAGATAATACATACACACTTGGTCCAACAGCTAGCCATCGAAGTCGTTCTGAAATTGAATTCGGATTTTCATCCAACTACTTAAAAATATGGTCCTGAAACCATACTATAAACTGGTGATTATATATATTTGATAACTATTTTTCAGCCCTTGATGGATTCAACTACCTAATAATTTCTTTATGAGTTTCAATATATGGAGCAACCTCCCAACTATTATGCAAAACATAAAGGTGATCCTGCTCTCGATTTGTAATATTGATTGTCACAACATCTCTTCCAGAAATTCCCTCACCCTCAATGTGTCCAGTGTGACGAGATTTCAGGAGACCAATTCTTTCCACATCAGATAGGTATTCGGTACAAAATTCAATGGCTTCCTCAACAATATATCGCTCTACTATACAACCCTCTGACCGACTTCGATTTTTGACATACCCTTTCAAAATCTTCATATACCATTCAACAGGATACATCCATCTATAGTACACAGGACCACAAAGTCGAATCTCTCTCACCAAGTGAATCATCAAATGAACCATCATATCAAAGAATGTTGGCAGGAAGAACATTTCTAATTCATATAATATGATGAAAATTTCTTTTTCCATAGCTGGAAATTTCACCGGGTCTAAAACTTTGCTACATATAGCTTTGAAAAAGAAACAAATTTTGGTTAACATATAATGAACATTCTTGGGCAAAGTGCAACGTAAAGCTATAGGAATTAGATCTTGCATCAAAACATGGCAGTCATGTGATTTCAAACCTTTTAACTTCAAATAATTCATTGACACAATGTTCTTGATATTCGATGAATACCCCTCTGGAACCTTTACATAATTGAAGAAGTTGCAAAACTGATATCTCTCCTCCCTAGAAAGAGTATAAGCATCTAGAGGAAGAAATATTCGATTTTCACCCTTCACAGGAGCCAACTCTTCTCATATTCCCATATCAACCATGTCCAACCTTGCCTTAATTCCATCCTTTGTTTTTACAGGGGCATTTAGAAATGTTCTGATAACACTGTCACATACATTTTTTTACACATGCATCACATCAAGAAAATGTATGACGTACAAACAATTCCAGTATGGTAATTCAAAAAAAACTGATCTCTTTTTCCAACCGATTTTCCTAAGGTTTTTCGAAAATGGTTTACCAAAAACAGTGTTCACATCTTTTACTTTCTCAAACAGCTGATCACCTATTAGTGGAGACGGTGCTGCGCGTTGTTCTGAACTTCCATTGAATGATGTCGTCCAGGATCGATACTTATGCTGAAGAGGTAGAAATCTACGATGTCCTAGAAACACAGATTTCGATGAATGTTTCAACCTAATTGATTATGTATCTTCTTCGCACATGGTACACCCTTGAGTTCCTTTAATGCTATAGCCTGAAAAATTTCGATAAGCAGGGAAATCATTTATTTTCCCATACAACATCGCTCTTAACGTGAAGTATTCACTTTTATAAGCATCATACAACATAACACCTGAATCTTACAATAACTTCAAATCCTCGATCAAAGGAGCCAAATAAACATCAATATCATTACCTGGTTGTTTTGGTCCTAATATAAGCATAGATAACATGATGAATTTCCGCTTCACGCATAACCAGGGTGGAAAGTTATAATTTAGCAACATAATAGGCCATGTATTATGAGTGCTGGTTTGAAAACCAAAAGGATTTACTCCATCTATAGATAACGCAAGATGAAGGTTTCTTGGCTCTTTTCCAAATTTTGGATACTCATGACCAATTTTCTTCCATTGAGGAGAGTCGGCCGGATGACGTAATTTCCCGTCTTTATTTATTTTATCTACATACCACGAAAATTGTCTTGCAGTTTCTTCACTTCCATATAGATACCTAAACCTTGGAATGATTAGAAAGTACCATAAAAATTTCATAGGATTGGATTCATCTTTCTTGTATCAAGAAGCATGACACTTTGGGCATTATGTAAGTGATTTTTTCTCATTGTGAAACAATATACAATCTTTTGGGCAGGCATGTATTCTTTCAGAAATCATACCCATCGAGCGTAGCATTTGTTTAGCTTCATATGTCCAGCTTGGGAGCTCATTATATTCAGGGAGCATGTCATTCAAGAGAGCAAGTAGTTCCGTAAAACTGACATCACTCCATCCATTGCCTGCTTTCAATTTATACAACTTTAGTACAACTAAAAATGCTGTATACTTGGAGCAACCAACATACAATGGCGTCTTTGCACAACTCTTCAACTTCTCAAACAATTTTGGGCAATCACGGAGTTCATCTTCAATTGTCTTTGTCATTTCCTCAATACGATCTTCATCATCATTGACATCTGTAATCACATATTCCATAAAATCTTCTTCATTATCCATATTTTTATTCATATCTGATGATCCATAAAACAAAGTTTTATCCCAGCCAGTAGCTACATTCGCTTTTTCTTCGTGTTTATTCCAACATTTATAACTCCGATCTATTCCGTGACATATCAAATGTTCTTCCAACTCCTCTGGAGTAAGTAGTCTAGAATAACAACAACATAAACATAGACAAAGGATTTGAGAAGGATCATTTGTGTGATCCTTTACAAACTTGATGAACTCTTTCACTCTGTTCTCGTACTCTATTGTCAAATGATTAGCATCCGTCCAATCTTTATTCATCTTCATCCTATTTGAATCTCAAATATTAGTATTTATGGTTCAAGTACAAAAAACAAGACTTCCAAATACAGTATAAGAGAACAACTTCCTCATAAAAATAGAGATTAATAGAGCATAACCATTTCCAATAAAGATTTGGAAATCAACAGAACCAGGATATACCCCCCATCAAAATCAACACAGTTTCCAACCTAAAATATCAACTAGTCCATCCTTTTATCAGGTTAACCCTTCTATGGTCAACTAGTACATCCTTTTATACCTCACCAACCTAAAATACTTATGGATGAAAACCAGTAGCCAACTCTATAAGTAAAGAAAGGATTCTCATAATCTCTAAAATATGGAATTCATTAAATATAATTACTTTAGATTCATTATAGTTTCCTCAAATCACCCCAGTCCAAACACAAGAATAATCAAGAATGATACATCTACCACTCCTATGTTTCTGCCCTACATTCAATATCATCATGCCTAAATACCCATATATCCACACATACACATGTCAAAAACACATAAAAAACCATATCCACATCAGAACCAAAGTACCCATATGGATTTCAATCAAGTTACTTGAATCAAGTGGTGGTGTGTAAAAAATAATAATAAAATAGAATAAGTATATAGTCGCACATAAATCTCAAACTGGTGTTAATAATCCAATAAACCCAAGGTATCATTCCATCTATCAGAATACTCTGAAGGATCCCATATGCGACAGTAGTCCCAGGTGGTGAAGGTTCCTGAGGAGAAAGGGGCGAACACGCACCTATCGGGGTTAGAGGTCAGGTCACTGAGGTTGAAGGTGGCCCGATACTCCTACAAGGGTTCATTACATATTTCACAAACCATGTCCTGGTACCCTAGGATGTTAACCCACTTCTGGTGGAAGTGAAATCGTTCCTGATGATCATGCCAAGAAGAAATGGAAACCAAGAGGGGGGAGTGGTTCGAAATACCTCAAGAAAGATGAAAAAACATGGTATTTTAGAATAGTTTAGTGGCTTTCATGTTGGCTAGACACCTATCCAATAGACTCCACAAGTGGTGATGGACCCTGTAGTTGTTGCACCAGGTGAAACTGTCACATGAGAATTTGAGATCAATGAGGCCCTTCCCAGCCATGAACTGAATAAACTCCATGTTGGCCTTACTCTGGAATGGAATTCTACATTTCTTTTCCTTTGGGTTGGAAATGACATTAAAGTCACCCCCAAAAAACAATGGATGGTGGCCAGGATCGAAGGTATTTTGTTCACTCCATAGAGATTACCTTTAAAGAGGGTCATAGATTCCAAAAACAAAAGTCATAAGGAAGGAGGTGTCACCGTTGGACACCTTGGTAGTGATGAATTTATTGCAATCTTGAACAGTCTCAACAAAATATTTATTGTTCCAAAATACCCATTTGTGTCTGTTGGAGGGGTCAGAGTGTAGAAATCCATGAAACTTAATCTTCCAGGAAAATTCTATGATTATTATAGGGTTTTTTGTGTTATTTGACAACAACAACAATGAAATTATGATTTTTGATTTCTATGGTGAGGAAGTATGATTTAACATGGGCACTAAGACCATGATCATTACATATGAAGATAATAATGATGGGTAAGACAGGGCTTTGGCATTGGATCTAGAGCTAGTAACCTTATTGAAGTGGGAGGATGATCTCTCATTGAGGTCCCTTGATTTTGAACATGTTTATAATCCCTTATGGTTGGTAAGCTTCATATGAGTGGGATATGAGGATACAAAGGGGCAGGGGAAGGTTGGGTAATGAAACTTGGGGGCTGGTGAGGGAGTTCTCTCTAGATCCATAAGTATTTGGAGCTGGATGATAGGCTCAGATCCAAGGGAGACAGAACAAACACTGCTAGGAAGGGGCCTGACCACTACAGAGAAGCAGTCAGTAACCTCAGTGAGGGAGAAGGATAGAGATGGAGGTAGAGGTGGAAAGGCTAGAAATATTGGTGGTCTGGGAATCATGCCATACAAGTGAATTTCCAGACAAAGTCACTTAGATATCATGAAGGAAAGAATGGGGGAACCCCTCGAAGAAAATAGGGTTCAAGCATTGGATGACCTAGAAATGCATTAGAACCAGGTGGTGTTGTCATTAAAGAAAAAGGTTATCCTTCATTCCTTACTTTATGGTGACATGGTGTTAGATCTAAGGGAATCGATGATACCTAGGAGGAATCTAGTGAAACTAGAATCCAAGTGGGAAGGACCTTAAATTTTTCTTAAACTTCAATCTGATAGTGTAAACTCATTGATCGCCATTGATGATGAGAATATCAATATTTCCACCAATACTAGGTTTCTCAAGAGATATTTCACATGAATAAACCATCCCTTTAGTCTGAGATATATGGATTTGAACTAAAAATCCAACATCCTAGTTATATGTTGTTTCATGTGGTGTTGAGCCACCACAAGCCCCTTCTCACATCAGGTCATCATTCTTGCATAACACACCAACAATTTTTGGACACACCCCCTTTAGTCCATGAATCATGAACTTAAACCTTTTTCATCCTCTACCCATATTTCACATGGCGTAGGGACTCTATGGATGGAAAATTCACCTCACCCTCACTATATGTTCTAGTTTCATGATATGAAACCGTGTGACATTTTGGTAAAATATATTCAACCTTAAAATAAATTAACATAATCCTAATCATAAGATATTAAAATGTGTGTCCAATGTTCTCATTGCATGAAGTTAAAAAACATGGTTCATGTCCCTATTGTATGATATAAAACTTTGAAATGAATTTATCCTTCAACCAAGAGGGCTCCCTCTTTCTGATGTCGATCACTTACCGCACCATGTTGAAGAACTAAATAAGGATTGATTCCCATTTAATATCATGTGATATCAAGAGAATGAAAAATTATATATCATTGGCTCAGCTCACTCATTGAACTACCTCAACACTTCCATCATTGAAAACAAGTTTTTCTCTCACTCACGGATGCACTCCATCTAGGTGCGTTCCAACATGTGGTGGTATAAAACCAAGGGTGTTAAACCTTCACTCAAACATTTCACAAACTCAACTTCATGATGTAATAATCCTTAAACACAGGTCCTCATAATTCTAGAAGAGTATGTGTAATAGGGGACCAAAAAAACTTTGCACACCTGGTCTGGAAACGCGAAGATCGAGGGCAGCGGAGGTCCGACATGCGAAGATCAGGGGCGGAGGAGGTCCGCCAATGAGAATCTCAAGGATGGAGGAGGTCCAACATGCGAAGATCAGGGGCAGCGGAGGTCCGGCAACATGAAGCTCGAGGGCGGCGGAGGTCCGGCAACGCGAAGCTCAAGGGGCAGTGGAGGGGAGTCACAGGGTTACAGTACCGCGAGAGCTTTAGGTCGCTATAAAACGAGGGCACTGTGCGACCGAATTTATAAAATATGGGACTAAGGTTTTATTAGCACTAAAAAACACTGATAAATGTCCTCTTTATCAGCGCTAAAAAAGCGCTGATAAATCCTTCCTATATCAGCGCTAACATTTTAGCGCTGATACAAGACTTCTTTATCAGCACTAAAATTTTAGCGCTGATACAGGGTTTCTTTATCAGCGGTTTTCTAGTACTGATAAAGAATCCATTTATCAGCACTAAAATTTTAGTTCTGATACAGGATTTCTTTATCAGGGGTTTTTGCTTAGTGCTAATATAAGGTGGTGCTTCCCTTGCCCGTTTTTTTAGTAGTGCACCCGACATGCATAAGGGGAATTGATTGCTCATGAAGGATCCTCTCCTACCGATCCTTGATCTTCATTGGGTACTCTACAAAGGTAGCATCATCTTTAACATCTAGCTCGCCTCAGTCGATAACGTGTAATGGGTCATGCATGTACCTCTTCAGTTGCGACACATAGATGAAATCGTGTACCCGATCCAACTAAAGGGGTAGAGTTAAGCGGTAAGCCACCTCGCCAACTCTACACAATATCTATAAGAGACTAATGAATCTCAAAGATAACTTGCCACCATAGTTAAATCTTCTCAATCCACGTCGAGGTGAGACCCTCAAGAACACATGATCTCCCTCCTCGAACTCCATAGGTCTCCATCATCAGTCCATATAAGATTTTTGATGACTCTGTGTAGTCCTCATCCACTCATGGATGATCCTAATCTTCATTGTAGTAACTCAAACCAATTCTAGGCCCATGAATGTTGACTCGCTTGGATCATTCCAACAAAGCGGTGACCTATAGGGTTGCCCGTACAAATCCTCAAATGGTGTCATACCAATAATATAATGGTAGTTGTTGTTGTATGTAAACTCCACCAAGGGTAGGCAATCCTATCAACTACGGTCAAAGTCCAACATGCAAGCCCGTAGCATGTCCTCCAAGACCTGAATGGTCTACTATGTCTGGCTATCAGTCTGGGGGTGAAACGTTGTGCTCAAATGTAACTGAGTCCCGAAAGCCTCATAAAATCTTCTCCATAACTGAGATGTGAAGCGAGCATCATGGTAAGAGATAATTGTTGAGGGAACTCCATGGTGTCTGTCTATCTTCTACATGTAGAGGTGTCTCAATATTTATACTAACCTCTACTCTCGAATAGCTAGAAAGTGGGATGACTTGGTGAGTCGGTCTATGATCACCCAGATGGAATTGTTTCCCCTGGAAATACGTGGTAAGCCCATCATAAATTTCATTGATATCCCAACCCACTTCCACTCTAGCACCTCAAGGGGTTGAGCTAAACTTTCTGGAACTTGGTGCTCTCCCTTCACCTGCTAACAAGTGATGCATCGAGAGACAAACTTTGCAACTACCTTCTTCATACCCGGATACCAAAACTGATGTTGGAGGTCCTGACACATCTTTTCCACACCTAGATGTACCACCAAAGGGGATGTATGAAACTCTTTCATCACCTCCTCCTGCAATGTTAAAGGTACCATTGTATGTCCTATGAAAAGGATAGTGTGCTCCCCGCCTTCATAATATCCATCAAGAGCATATCCAGTGGATATCTGAGTACGTAAGGTCTCACCATTGGTATCTCCATGCTGAGCATCCATGAAATATTGTAAAATCAGTGGGGGTAACAACCATTAACTAAAGATATGAAACACTATCCTTGTCTATGAAGGAAAAATACAACAAGGCTAACTGATCTAACGTCTCATCCAATAATTGAGAGCAAGATCTCCTGCCGAGAGCATCTGTCACCACATTCCCCTACCCAAGAGTATAGAAAATATTGAAGTCATAATCCTGTATGAACTCTAGCCATTGAACATGTCTCAAGTTAAGATCCTTCTATGAGAAAATATACTTGAGATTCTTGTGGTAAGAGTAAACGATAAACCGCTTTCCCATCAGGTAGTGTCGCCATATCTTCAGTGCGAAGACTACCACTGTTAACTCAAGATTGTGGGTTGTTTAGTTTTTCTCATGTGGTCTCAACTGACATGAACCATAGGTAATAACCAACTGATACTACATCAGAGCACAACCAAGTCCAGCCTCTGATGCATCGTAGAACACTATGTACACAATGTTCTCCACTATCAATCTCAATATGAGAGCGTTTTTCAACCTCTACCTTAGCTCCTGAAATAACTATTGGCACCTTTTTGTCTACATGAAAGGTTTCCATTTCTAGGTCAAAGACGTCAAGGGTGTTGTCACTCTGGAGAAATTGGATACAAACCTTTGATAGTACTCTGCCAACTCAAGGAAACTCCACACCTCGGTAACACTCTTGGGTGGATCCTAAGAAAGCATTGTCTCCACATTCACTAGGTTCATTGATACTCTAGCCTCTGAGATGACGTTCCCTAGAAAGCAGACCTCACAAGTCCAAAAATGAAAATTCGAGAGCTTCCCATAAAGTTGGTGCTCGCTGAGTGTGTCCAGGACCATTTTCAAGTGTCTCACATGCTCTTCCTCAGATGCTGAATACACTAGGATGTCATCAATGAGTCTTATGAACATTTTTGGGGTATTCGTCATGCCAAATAAGATTACCAAGTACTCACAGTGACCATAGTGACATTTGAATGCCCTCTTCATTATATCCTCATCCCATACTCACAACTGGTGATAACCTAATCTGAGGTCAATCTTCGAGAACCATCGCACCCCTCTCATTAGATCAAAGAGGTATTCAATACTCAGAAGTGGGTATTTATTCTACATGTTCACTTGATTCAAGTATCTGTAATCCACACATAATCTCAAACTCTCGTTTGACTTTTTGGCGAACAATACAGGGGCTACCCAGGGGGAAACACTGAGTCTCACAAAGCCCTTCTCCTGAAAGTCCTCCAACTACATCATCAATTCTCGAATCTCTACAGGAGCCATCCGATATGCTAGTGTAGATATCAGTGTCATCCTGGGATGCAAGTCGATGTATAATTCCAAATCTTGGTAGGGAAGTAAACCTAGTATGTCCTCAGGAAAGACATCCTCATACTCCACTACCATAGGAAACTGATATCCCAAGGCACCCAATGCTCCAAGAGTCATGTTATCTAAATGGTGAGTAATTGGTTTCACTCTCCTATTCTTGAGATCATCCTTCTCTACCAAGGTTTCCTTTTCACCCATAAATAAAACCTTATTTTTGTCACTATGGATACATCGCATCCTTCACATAAAACAATCAATCTGGGCATGAACTGTGGATAACCATTCCATACCTAAGATGACTTCGTAAGACCTCATTGCTGCTATAAAGAGATCCCATAAAAAACTCTCACATCCAAGAGTTAGGTCACATTGTCGGCACAAGTGTGAAATCGATGAGTCACCACCTATTGGAGTCTCCAACCGCAAGGGTTGAGCCAATGGATCAACTGGAATCTCTAAGTCTTAAACAAGAGAAGTGGAAAGGAATGAATTGAAACTGTGTCTATCAATACTGCAACTAAAGTAGAAAAGACACAAATTGTACCTCATGTCATCCCTAGAGCATCAGGGTTATAGGTCTCCAAAGATTACAACCAGTATCATCCCTATCCACTAGCTTCCTGATCTTGGCACGGGACCACCTGGGGGTGGTGGTGTTAATAGGTCAAACCTTTGACCACCTCCTGCTACCCTACCGACCCCTCTACCATGTCTGCCACCATACAGACCACCTTGATCCTGCCTCTATCTATATCTCAGTGGTCCCTCGACCATATCACGATCAAATGTATGGTGGGTTGGACAATCTCGAACCAGATTTCACCGTCTATCACAGGAGAAACACCTCCTCTCCCTCAGCTGATTCAATCCACCCTGAGAGACCTGCACCACTAACCTTGTGTCCCAGGATCACCTCCTAAAGCGTCTGACATGATTGGATCCATGTGACTATCATTGACTGCATGCTGCCGACGTCTCAGCTACTAGGTTCCCACTACTAGCTCTCACTACTGGTGTCTTCTCTGCCAGAAATATCTCTACTACCAAGGCTCGCTCAAGATCTCCATTAAAGGTGGGAATTTAAAGGGATACCACTAAATCCCTAATGTACCAACATAATACCCACTCAAAGGTCTGAGCTCTGAAGAACTGACCTCACACTATATCTAAGGAGTAACATGAGGGATTAGTAAACCTCATTGAGTACTCCACTATGGTCATACTACCCTACTGCAGATGTAAAAGTTCCTGTATGTGTACCGATCAAAACGTGGCCAGATAGAATGCCTATAACATCCCGCCACATCTCATTGGCTTGAGAGGGAAGAAGAATGATACTTGGTCTTAGGTGATGTTCCCAAGGTGCCAAAGGCTGGAAATAAATGTTGAGGGCTTCAAGAACAATTGGGGAACAATTTTTCCCTTAGAATCAAACCAATCAACTAAAAAATGCATAAAATACCAACACTACATGATGCATGTCAACAATGTCTTACAACTCAACAAGACCAATAAAAAAACCACAATAACCATAATTATAGTACCAAGCAGAAGACTACAACAAGACTCTAGAAGAACTAGGACACCATCCATAGCTCCACACCAAGCTCCATGCTCCAAGCACCACAACATAACCAAAGCATCATGCTGAACCACTAGAAAAATGAGATTCCTTACTCTTACCTGTGTCCCAGAACACAAAATCTACAAAAGAACCAAAGTGAAAAAGAAAGGGGTGAGTAAAAATACTTAGTAGGTTTTCCCCAAATTAATTCCCTACACTCTCCATAAGGATAAAACCATTAACACATTTTTATAAAACAATTTATATAAAACATTCAATAGTGCAACAACTTACAATGTGCCAAACATACCCTTACCAAGACATGAAAAAAAAGGAAATCCACAACCGTGCCATAAGCCATATCCCCATCACACATTAGCACAAAAATTCCATATTTTCAAAACAACACACAACAAATCAACCATTACAGTGGGACTTCCGCCCATCCTGTTCACCCTATTCCCAACTAGTGGTGCTTCCTGACCACTATCCATGATAGTGGTTCTTCCGACCACTATCCATCACCTTTTATAGTGATAATTTCCACCCACTTACACACAAAATTTTAACAAGACATAACCAAGCATATAACCCACCAAGGCCACAAAAACATGCAAATAACCATTCTCATCACATGCCAATCCACTTCAATAAATCACCCATTTATTGAAATCACCCTTTAACCAATGTCCCCTTCCCAACCACATTTCAATAAATAACACATTTATTGAAAAATATCTTTCACAAAACATCTTTCATAATCAACCACCAACACTTTTAAAATCAACATTTTAAAATCACACAACAAATCCTTTTTTTTTTGCAATAATAACCCATTTTTTCCAAAATACCCCAAATCATCACCAAATAGATTTCCAAAAAGATTCGTACATAATTATCACAATTAATTTTAAGCAAACAAAATTAATTGTAACCAAAACCACTAGTTTTAACCAAGTGGAGTTGAGAGAGAAGCCACATACCTTTAGGGTTCCAGAGAATTCGACCCACACACAACCACACCCCAATCCAGAAAAATACTTCACTAAAACCTATCTATATCTCCTTCCCTATCATAAAGAACCCTTCAAATCAACACCTAAGTCAACACAAACCCTAGATCTACACACAATGGGTGTAGATCTAGAAAACTGAGAGAGAGGTAAAAGTAGATCTAGAGAAAACCACAAAGAACCAAGCAAGGAGACTTATCAGAGAAGAATCATCTCAACCACACCAAGAAAAACCTTCAATTTTCTTCCAAAATGGGTGAGAGATCACCCCTAACCCTTGAAAATAGGAAATCCCGAGTGAGGCTCGAGTGAGAGATAGTTTGGGTGTTTTTCGGGAAATCCTGACTAATGTTGGATTTTTAAAAACCCATTTTTACGGGCCGCACAGTTAGCTCACACAGTTAGACAAACCGTGCGCTAACCGTGCGCCTGCTGTTGCCTCGAAGGGGTGCCTCACATGGACCACCCCACACAATTAGACAAACTGTGTGCAAGCCGTGCGTACCCCACTGCCCGTACGGTTCATCTCACACGGTTTCTCCTAACCTTGCTCACACTGTGCGACCTTAAAAAGGCCTCCAAACTTTTCCAAAACCCTCCCAAACTCTCCCAAACCCATCCCAAGCACTTTAAACAAATAAAAAGGCATACAAAAGGCTACATAACTCAAAATGAGGGTTCTATATTCTCCAAAACATTGGACTTTTCGTCCTCAGAAAGTAGAGAACCATCTTGTTGTCAAAAGAGTTTGGGCCATTACTAGGCCATGTATTTCTCCCGCTCCCAAGTCTCCTCCTGAATCTGACCATGCTTCCACAAAACCTAAACTAAACCAATGATTTTACCATGAAAGACTTTATCCTACCTATCCAAAATCCGTACTGGCATGTGCACCCATGAAGCATCTGGTTCTAGCTCAACATGATCCCAATGAATCACATGGTAACGATCTGGCTAATACTTTTTCAACCGCGACACATGAAACACATTGTGAACCACACTAAACTGTTGTGGAAAATCCAAATGATAAGCCACCTCTCCAATCCACTCAAGTATCTCAAAAGGCCCAATATACCTTGGATATAACTTACCCTACTTCCCAATCCGGTGATGTCCCAACCTAAGAGAGATTCTAAAAAACACATGATCACCCACCTTAAACGACAACGGTCATCAACGATGGTCCGCATACGATTTCTGATAACTTTGAGCTGTCTCCATCCTCTTCTTGATCAACTTGATCTTATCCATAGTCTCATGTACAAAACTCAGTCCGATCATTGAAGTCTCACCCGTCTCCACCCAAAATAGTGGAGAACGATACATACACCCATATAATGCCTCAAATGGAGCCATATGTATTGAAGCATGATAACTGTTATTATAGGAGAACTCCACCAACGGTAAGTGATCCTCCCATGAACCACCAAAATCCATCACAAAATCCCTTAACATATCCTCTAAGGTTTGTATCATCCTCTCATATTGGTCATCTGTCTGTGGATGATACACCGTGCTCATTGTCAATTGTGTTCCAAGGCCTTGCTGTAAGGATTTCCAAAAATGAAATGTGAAACTCAGATCTCTATCTGATACAATCGAAACCAGAACACCATGACTCTTTACCACCTCCCAGATATAGATTTTGGATAGATCCTCCACCGTATGAGATTAACGAATCGAAATGAAATGGGCTGACTTTGTGAGTCGATCCACAATCACCCATATGACATCGTGATTCCTGACCATTCTCAGGAGAACTATCACAAAATCCATTGTTATTTGTTCCCATTTCCACACTGGGATAGGTAAAGACTGCAATATGCCTGATGGTCACTGATTCTCTACCTTGACTTGCTGACAAGTCAAGCATCTCGAGACAAACTAAGTCATATCCCTTTTCATACCAGCCCACCAAAACTACACTTTCAATGCATTATACATTTTCTGAATTCTAGGATAAAAAACTCACCTGGAATGATGATAATCCCTAAGAAATTCCTCTTGAAAATCCACTGGTACCACCATATGATTCTAAAAATACAAGACTGAATTCCCATTTAGTTCCCATATCTAAATGGTCTCCCCACCATTGAGTTTCAACCTCATCACAATACATTCAGAATCAGATGTCTGTTCCTCTTTAACCAAACTAGTCAAGTCAGGAACCAACGAAACTAGAAAAAAGACCGCTCTTCCACCCTGGTCCTCATATTCCAACTATATTTCAACTATGACTAACATCAACTGCCACTGATCTGATGCCTGTTTCACTACTTGAGCATATGATTTTCTACTTAATGCATCCGCCACCAAATTTCCCTTAACCAGTGTGTACATTAAGTCAAAATAAAATATCTAGAGATATTCCATCCATCTCCTTTTCCTCAAGTTTAAATCTCTCTTTGAGAAAATATGTTTTAAGCTCTTATGGTTAGTAAACACTGTAAATTTCTCACCGAAGAGATAATAACGCCACATTTTTAAAGCACAAACCACTATTGACAACTCCAAATTATGTGTTGGGTAGTTCTTCTCATGAAACATCAACTACCATGATCCATATGAAACTACATGATCCCCTTGCATGAGAACACACCCCAACCCTGATCCTGATGCATCAAAATACACCATATACCCTTTTCCTGGTTCAGGAAAAACCAAGATTGGTGCTGATGTAAGGTGACCCTTTAACTCTTCAAAGCATTTCTGATAGTGCTCATCCCATTGAAATGGGATATTCTTCCTTGTCAAATCTATTATCAGTGAAGCCAATCATGAGAAATCACAAACAAAACAACGATAATACCCAGCTAGACCAAGGAATATCTGTATCTCAAGAATGTTATTTGGTGGTTTCCAGGACATAACGACCTCTATCTTTTCCGGATCAACTGAAACACCCCTCCCATAAATAATATGGCCAAGGAAATAAACCTCTTGTATCCAAAAGTCACACTTTGAAAATTTGGCACACAATCGATGACCCCTCAAGATCCCCAACACTATCACCAAGTGCTGATCATGATCTACCCTTATCCTCAAATACACTAGTATATCATCCGCAAATACCACCACAAAAGAATCTAGATATCTCTGAAATATTTGATTCATCAATTCCATGAACACTATTGGTGCATTCATTAGACCAAAGGGCATAACCACATAATCATAATGGCCACATCTACTTATGAAAGCTGTTTTCAAGATATCCTTATTCCTTACCTGAAATTGATGATATCCTAACCTCAAGTCAATCTTGGAGAACCACTAAGCTCCCCTAAACTGGTCAAACAAATCATCAATGCATAGAAGTGGATATTGGTTCTTTATCGTAATCTGATTAAGTCTACGGTAATACACACAGAGCTGCAGAGTTCCACCCGCCTTTTTAACAAAAAAAACTAGTGCTACCCACAGTGATGTGCTAGGCTAGATGAACCCTTTGTTTTCTAACTCTTCCAACTACACCTTTAATTCCCATAATTCTGTTGGTTCCATTTGGTAAGACGAAATTGATATAGGACTGCTCTCCAGAAACAGATCAATCGTAAACTCCACTTCTCTCATGGGTGGAAACCCTGAGAATTCTTTGGGAAATACATCCATAAGCTGATCCACAACTTTCAAAAGAACAATCTTCTCAAAACCTTCCATCGATGCCAACGACAAAGCCTCTAACTGATATGATATCATGTCAATAGTTTATGCCAACAAATCTGTTGCACCCAAATTTTCATTCTTATACCCTCTAAAGAGATGTACAAATCCATAATCCATCACAAAACTAACCGTTCGTGAATAGAAATCAATGTGGGCCTTAAATATTGTCAGCCAATCCATTCCCAAGATTATGTCATAAACACCCATATCAAGCATCGAGAAATCCCACATCAATTCAATGCCATCCACAACTACGCAACATGATCTACATAGGAAATCTCGACACTCTCTTTGACCCAGAGGAGTTTGTAGTTTCAAAACAACAAGAATCATTTCCACCGTTAATCCCAACAAATCAACGATGCGAGAAGTAAGAAAAGAATGTGAAACACCCGTATCAAACAAAGTTTGCATCAATGTGGAATTTAAAAGAATCGTACCTTGCACCGTAGATGGTCCCGAATGATCATCCATCACATCCTGCTCATCTCCAAACAACTAATTACTTTCCACACTTTTCTTTTTATTACCCTTCTAGGGAGTCGTGGTGTTCCTCGAATCACCATGACTAATTTTAGTCTACTGTCGAGGGGTATGCTGCTGCCCCCATCCTGTCGAGGCATAAGACCCCTACGACCCCTGAGGAGTTTCATGGACACCTGACCTCATAGAATTCTGAAAATAACGCTACAGATGCCCCATCTACTTACAATTATGACATACTCAAGGTTGTGTCATACAATATTGCTTGATGTGGCTCGTAGAACCACACTGAAAACATCCCTGCTTACTCTGAGGCTTTAGAGGAAGATTCATCGATCCTACCGTCAGATTCTAAGTCGTACTCCCACCCTAAAAAAAGCATCCCTCTTCCACTTGAACCTAGCATTCTAGTTCCCACTATTTTCCATGGGTACCAACATACTTCCCCCACTTGTATCCCCCACAAGATCCTACTCAGCCACCATAGCCTGATTTACCATTTATGTGTAATTATCTATACACAACACCACTATCTTGGAATGAATTTCCAGGTTCAACCCAACATAAAAAATTCATGCCTTCAATGAAGTACTACCCACCACCTCACATGAAAACCACACTAAGTTCATAAACTTAACCATATATTCTATTACCGACAAGATCCCTTTCTTCAAATTGAAGAAATTTGTTGTACTCTGAATTATGAACGTGTGAGGGTAGAATTGTTTATTAAATAATTCCTCAAAACCTTGTCATATCACACCGTGGTTTTTCCCATCTTGGAGTGCTAGATCACACCAATGAAGGGAAAGATCTTATAACATATACATGCCTATCTTCAACTTTAGCTCTGTCGTTGTTCTCAAGAAGTCAAATATCCTATTCATTCTGTTAAGCCATACTTCATCCCTTTCTGGCTCCGAATGATCCCTAAACATGGGTGGATTTTTCCTTTGAAAATGAACCGCATGATCCACATGACTTGGTTCATCTGCTTTATTCCCACTTTCCACAGCTTGGAAAGCTTGAACTATACTCTGCACTAGCTACTGGTTCACCTAGGGCTCAGGTGCAACCACATTTTCAGTAGCTTCCTCAGGTTGGTCTCTACAATGCCTACCCAATGCCATTTCTATCAACACAAAAACAACTATAAGTCCAACTACCTTAACAAGAAAGGGTATATAATTTTCAAGTTCAGTTACATAATAACTATCACAAACGGGTTTTCCACAAGTTCACATTTCCCATGTTGCACTATTTTGAAAAATCCACAGTTTTGAAAATCAACCCATTTTCAAAATATCACAAGTTTCCATGTTTCAAATCCTTCCGTTTTGAAACCCAATTAAGATTTTTCAAAATCACCACAATCATAACACACCATAAATCATTATAACCCAATGAAATATGAAACCTAGAGGGAGTCATTTCTACCATGCATGTCATGCTCATCTCATTGGATACACCCACGACAATGAGACTTAAGTGTCTCCAACACTTATGTACCCAACTACCTGGTAACTTGAAGTTCAACATAAAAGGGTTAGCTACGTCCTTTTATGCTGTACATTCCAAGTTCCAACAATCCTATGCCTTGATACCATCCCAAATTAAGGAATATGACAAGAATGAATGTTAACACCAAGACCAACAATCAACACCAAAGGACCAAATAACTTCTCTCACTTGAAAGCCAAGGACCGAACAAATTGATACCACTTGTAACATCCTGCCCCATCTCATTAGCTTGAAAGGGAAGATGAATTCTACTTAGCCTTAGGTGACATTCCCAAGGCACCAAAGGCTGGAAATAAATGTCGAGGGCTTAAAGAACAATTATGGAACAATTTTTCCTGTTGAATCAAACCAATCAACTAAACAATGCATAAACTACCAACACTACATGATGCATGTCAACAATTTCTTACAACTCAAAAAGACTAATTAAAAAACCACAATAACCATAATTAGAGTACCAATTGGAAGACTACAATAAGACTCAAGAAGAACTAGAACACCATCCATAGCTCCACACCAAGCTCCATGCTTCAAGCACCACAACATCACCAAAGCATCATTTCGAATCACTAGAAAAATGAGATGCCTTACTCTTACCTATGTCCCGGAACACAACATATGAAAAAGCACCAAAGTTCCAAAGTAGGGGGTGAGTAAAAATACTATGTAGTTTTCCCCCAAATGACTTCCCTATGCTCACCACTAGGATAAAACCGTTAGAACATTTATATAAAACAATTTATATAAAACATTCAATAGTGAAACAAGTTACAACGTGCCAACATACCCTTACCAAGAAATGAAAAACAAAGGAAAGACACAACCATGCCATAATCCATATCCCCATCATGCATCAGCACAAAAATTATATCTTTGCAAAACAATACACAACAAAGAAACCATTACAGCGAGACTTCCTCCCATCATGTTCACCCCATTCCCAACTAACGGTGCTTCCCAACCACTATCCACAATGGTGGTTCTTTCGACCACTATCCATCACCTTTTATAGTGAGACTTCCCTCCCACTTCCACACAAAATTTCAACAATCCACATCCAATCATAAAAGCCACCAAGGCCACAACAACATGAAAATAACCATTCCCATCACATGCCAATCCACTTCAATAAATCACCCATTTATTGAAATCGCCCTTTAACCAATGTCCCTTGCCCAACCACATATCAATAAACAATATCTTTATTGAAAAACATCTTTCATAATAAACTAATAATGATTTTAAAATCAACATTTTAAAATCACACAACAAAGACCCCTTTTTTTGCAATAATAACCCATTTTTCCAAAAATCCACCAAATCATCACCAAATGGATTTCCAAAAAAAATCGTACATCATTATCACTATTAATTTTAAGAAAAACAAATTAATTATAACCAAAACCACTAGTTCTAATGAAGTGGAGTCGAGAGAGAATCCACTTACCTTTAGGGTTTCGGTGAATTCGACCCACAAGCAACTGTACCCTAATCCGGGAAAATGCTCCACCAAAACCTCTCTATATCTCCTTCCCTATCATCATCAGGACTTAAAATCAAGACTCAAGAAAAAAAACCTAGATCTATGTACAATGGGTGTAGATCTAGAAAACTGAGAGAGAGGGAAAATTAGATCTAGAGAAAACCACAAAGAACTAAGCGAGAAGACTTACCAGAGAAGAATTAGCTCAACCACACCAAGAAAACCCTTTGATTTGATTCCAAAATGAGTGGGAGAGAACTTATAACCCTTATGAAGCGGAAATACAGAGTGAGGATTGAGTGGGAGAGAGTTTGGTTGTTTTTAGGGCAATCCCGACTAATCCCTAACTTTTAAAAACCCATTTTTACGGGCCGCACGGTTAGATCACATGGTTAGACAAACCGTGCGCTAACCATGTGCCTACTGCTACCTCGAAGGGGTGCCTCACATGGCCCACCCCACACGGTTAGACAAATCGTGCACAAGCTGTGAGTACCCCCCTGCCCGCACGGTTCATCTCGCACAGTTTCTCCTAACCATGATCAAACTGTATGAACTTAAAAAGGCCTCCAAAGTTTTCCAAAACCCTCCAAAACTCATCCCATGCACTTTAAACACATGAAAAGGCTTACACAAATGCTACATACCTCAAACCGGGGGTACTGCAACTCCTTCCTGAAGAGATGCTCAAATTCTAACCAGGAGAGAGTTGTCTCATCATGTGACTGTGCCACTAAGCTCCACTATCGACCAATGAATACCTGGATAAGACTCGCCACGAGGACCACCATCTGATCAACAAGAATCCTTACAAGGCAAAAAATGAAAGTGACTGCCTCTAGCCAGTCCTCAGCCACCTAGGGGTCTATCTCACCCCAAAACCTAGGATGTCGCTACCTCTGAAATTCATGCAATACACTCAGCCTACATGCATCCTTAGCTGGTACTGCCAGTGCTACCTACTGATCAATGGGTGGTGGTATAGTTGGTAAACTACATGAAAGTGTTATCTCTAGTATGGGACCATGTACTGATGCCTCATCACTAGAAGAACCATCCTCGTTATCACGCAGTGGAATCTTGACTGGCTATATGCATGGAGGCATCTTGAAATAAAACAAGATGTACCACGATCAAAAGAGTATATATGGGGAGATAAATCAAGAAGTACATGGAAAACACAACCATTCCTATATGATTCATATAAAAAAAATTCCTCGCAACCAATGTCTATATGTACTGAGTCGAAAGGCAGGTGATCAAAGTATTGGTGTATGGATACATCAGCCACTGAACCAACACTGGAGTCCTTGGACTAAAATCCAAACTCGAAACACTAAAGTCTGTTTCCCCAAACCAATCTCACTAACTCTGGTCCTAAGGTAGAATTGATTGATCTGATACCACTCTATCATGACTTGACGCACCAAGGTCTGACCTGTGACTACCCCAAGACCACCTCCAATAGGCCAGAGGTTGGAGGGAAATTCCAAGTAGGTATATCCCAAAAATGGGAGGTATTAGACTATAGTACTTGTACACACACACATATCCAAGCACAAATAATGTTGAAATGTAAAACAACTGAAACCAATGCATGTATACATTTAATATCCCAAAACAGAGTACGAAAGTAAAGTAATGAAAGAAAAAAAAGGGGACAAATACAAGCCCAACCAAAACTATAAAGTGTTCAACCTGCTCCAAGGTAGATGATTAAAATCAAATGAAAGATTCTAATAAACACCTAGGTCTGACAAGCTCCAGCTATGCTCCATCCGTTCCCTGTCCTCCCAGGACACCATCAAAAGGGTTGTCATCTGTATAAGTCATGACACATGTGTAAAAATCCCATGTAGGGGTAAGTATAACAATACCCAGTAGGACACCCTAAAAACACTAAAAATGAAGCACCAAGTATAGTCAGATCAATACAATATATAACAATCAATGCATAACATAAACACCCATATATACTTAGGAAAGATTCCACACCACCAGACGGTTATAACCAACTTCCAGCCATAAGATTCTACTCAAAGTAATGCTCTTTTTGGGAGAAACCACTCTATGATATATGATAACATCGAAGACACTCGACAAAGAGGTCTAGATCATTAGGTCCCACCCAAGAAAACTCACTAGTCTAAGAAGACCCTAATACTCAGATATGGGGGTTACGCCTAGAACTATTAGGGGACACCATGAACCCAATATGGATTAGCCCATTACATAGGGGATCATATGACAATGATACAAAAAATCCTACTGATACAGTCTTCTAGATAGAATATCAATGCTCTGCTTAGGTAGGTCACGCCAATATCGTTGGACTCTCTAGTCTCACGGAGGGACACCACAACTCTATCTAAGACTCTAACTCTATAGGAGATCATGATATAGTGATGTAGATGTAATGTATCACTATACCCTCAAGGTAATGCACCAAGGGAACACTCCCAACATATACTAGTCCAAACTAAGGAAACTAAAATCTATAAACACTCTTGAAGGGGGTACATGGCATGCACCAAGGGGTACACAGCGAGTATAGCTATCCCCAAGTATACCTGAGTGGTAAATACTCACACGACATGTAAGTCTCAACATATATGTAATGTATAAGGAGTAAAAGACATGTAGAGATCATCCAGAACTTTCCCATGTGCTGTTGTCCGTGTTTGTGTACTTTGGTCTGCCCGTGTACTAACTCGTGTACAGGTGGTCATGTCAGTGTACACCTGGTTGTGTTTGTGTCTGAGTACATGGCATGCCTCTGGCCATGTACTTTTTCCCATGTCTGTTTACTTTCCAAAGTATACATTGAGCCAATATAGAAAGGTCACACAACATGTGACCGAGTCACACAGTGTGTGATACCTAACTTCAGTCGAAACTCTAACATTGCAACCAGGGGCCCCACACGACATGTAATGCCACATTACATGCCATGTGATGCGGGATTTTATAGATCCACTGGTTTCTCCACCATGTCATCCACTACTTTATAAGAGCCACCATGATCACTAGATTCCAAAGATTAGGGGTCAACCAACCCTCTAGTCATCAAATCTCGAGATCCTGGGCTTCAAATCCACTCAAGATTCGTCTGATTTCACCATCTGTAGATGCGCCATGCATTAATCAAGAAGAATGAAGAACACCCAATTTGATCTCGTTATCCCTTGATCCATCCATCATTATCATCAATTCTCAAACTGAAACCCCCATCATGTGTCATACCCACGGTTTCGATCTGTTGTGATGAAGAATGGTCACACAATGATTGGAAACCGGGTATTAGTCAAACTATTTTCCAAAATAAATACCAATGATAATCGAATGAAGAAATAGGGGAGAAATCCATAAGCCATAAAATGTGAGGAACAGACCTTGAACATTTTTCATTTGGACTCAATTTATTATTGTAGAAGAAGAAGAATGAAGAGGAATAAATAAAAACAAACAAGTAACAATTCCATCAATTTAATTCTACCGATGATGCATGTATTAATTCTATTTGTGGAATTGATCTGCGTTCATCTGGGATTAAGAAACAAGATGGAAATCATAAAAGAAAAAAATCCTACATAGATTTTGGATCGATTTTTGATGAAGAACGATTGTGTTGCTGTCATTGATGATATCCACGAGCTCCATTGGTGCAACAATCCTTGATTGGATCTTGATATGTTGTCATTCACCAAGAAATCTCTCCAACTATTGTCTAGATCTCTAAGGTTTGAGCGGCCAACCCTAAAGAAATCTCATAACTGTATACTTAAAGGAGAAAAGGGGTCGCTATGTCAAAAATAAACAAAACAAATTAATTAATTAATTTATTTTATTTATTTACGTCTGGGTTGTCTTTTACCCAAACATCTCACACTGACAAATATTATGGAGCGCCTAGGGTAAAATGTGCATTCTAAACTCAATGGTTCCCTTAAATTTTTGATCTAGGCCCCCATTCGGGAGCTATTACACCTTTTTAAGAAAACTGAGTGAACATACTATTTAATATATTTAATATATTTCAAACATTTATTCCAAGAACACCAGGCCTCAAAATCTCACACCGTATCAACACCTAGTATCTAAAATAATCTATATAATATCCAAAAATAATACATCGAAAATCTAAGTCATTACATGTTATCCCTTATTTCCTACACTGATCATGACTCACATGGGCATAAGGAGTTGCAATGATCATGTCACTCGCATCGTGAACCTCTACCAGATAGGGAAACCTTAGTGTGTAAGCCCTAATAAATGGAATGATATGACTACCTCCATATTAGGGAAACCTCAGTGCGTAATCCCCAATCAGCAGCATAATACAATATGTCTCCCAATATTAGGGAAAGATCAGTGTGTAAGCCTCAATAAATTGAACAATAAGAACTCTGATTCAAACTATAACCAGGATACATAGGACACCTTCCTAAGTCCAGATATCAAATGGGCATCCACCTTAGTGTAAGTCTATCCATGTCTCTAACATTTCAACCATTAGGACCCAATAATTCCCATGGGTTGATCATTCTACCTCATCCATTAGCGGACTGAGGAGTCAAACTAAACTATGAGAACTCTGATTATTGTTATAACCAGGATATGTAGGATGCCTCCTTGAGGTCTTAGCTAAAATATCTGGTGCATAGGTGCCCCATATATGTCATTTTGGTATAATATTAAACTGCATGAGTTTAACAAACTATGTGGGTTTTGATTCCTATTATAAAATAGAATACATAGGACACCTCATAATGGATCAATCCCATCCTCAAAATATTAACCACCTCCCTAGATGACAACAAAATCCGAAGTTCCTAGTTATATGGATTCAACATATATGAAAATACCCATCAATGGGGAATGGATGAAGAACCTTAGATACATACAGATGAATTTACTAATAAGATCCCCCCTTTTTCATATAAAAGGATTTAACCTATGATCATTTTGTTAAGGTAACTGGTTCCGTATCGAGATTAATAAGAGATTATTGAACATATCTTAAATCTATAAGAGAGTCCCAGGGTAGGCACAAATTCTCCCCAAAAGGGTGTGATGAGCCCGACCTCCCATCCTCTCGACCAATGTGAGTTCCTAAGTGTCGTTGGGTCTAAAACCCTAATCGACAGCCTACCTTTGGAAAGTAGGTCTATACCCAATTATGAATGTGGGAGCCATTGGGCGTTTCTATCAAAGATGAACATGAATGGAAAACTTGAATTTAATGATTGTACAAAACATTGAACCCCCCACAATCAAACTGTCATATCAGGCCAACCACACCTTTCTGACGAAGAAAAAGTGAGAAACCTGATGTGAAATCATTTAACTATGGAATCTCCTTAGCAAGATAAAAATTATTAACTACCCAATTCTCATCAGACCATTTTATTCTCGCCACATGGGTAGTTTCCATCAATAAGTATCTTTCATATTGAAAAAATGGTGAACTCGATGTGAATCTCTCAAATAATAGAATGAATGGTTTATTATATGTCAGGACATGTTGTTTTCATATCCTACACAAAAATGGAAAATCTAACATGAGTTTTACGGATGATCCTCTATAGCCAGGGTTCCCTCGAAATTAGTCCATTCTCACTTTGAAAAGTTCATGCAAGAAGAATGGATGGACTAAGAATAAGAAAAGGACAATTATATTGCCCATGAATATATGATTGAGCTCATATCATGCCTGTAATGATTCATTTATTGGAGACCTTATTCCTTGTTGTCTTCATGAATAAAGATACTACTATCACAAACAACTCCCTAATCCAAGATAATGTCTTCATCTAGAGGTTGTTCTAGAAAATCAGATATAACTACAACCCCCACAAGACTCAAAATGACCCCACCTGCATGACACCTTCAACGTCAGCTAAAAAATGCAATGGTTCATGAATACCATCAACATGGTATGATCGTGACCCTTGATGTTTCCCACTAGGGTCTCTAAAATCTAAAACTGATGGGTTTTCACCATCTAAAGAAAGATGCAGTAAAGTCGGTGGTACTCATTACCATAACCAACCGCTTCAAAAGCTTATCCTCAAAGCATGAAAATCACCACCTTTAGTATCTAATGAAGGTGGAACAAAGAGTAAACTATGTCTCCCTTTCCACTCATGGTCCATTGAGGAGGGATCCTATCAACCGTCATTACCAATTCCATCCCTCTAGTACCCTTCAGTCACCCACTGAGGGTATCACCAGACACACTGCCACCTTTGATCCCCATGCATGGGAAATAATGAAGACACATTAGGCACATAAGGCTCTAGATAATTGTGAGTGGAATCATATCCCCACTCCCACTGATGATGTTTGCCGACATATTCTAGTGATAGTCAGTGAGCAGACTCATATCATTGCTCACTCAAAGAAAGTTTATAGGCATATTCATGCAGCAAGCATGGGGGAGATGCATATTCCTACCCCTATTCATGAATTCCATCAAAATATTCCGATGGAACAAGGAGTACAAAAGTGGGCTCATATCCCTACTTCAATTGAAGATATATTCTAGTACATAATAGAGACAAAAAATGTGCAGGCTTATATTCCCGCACACACTTTACTGAAGTATCACCACATCTTAGCAACAACCAAAGAACTTCACTGAAATATTTAGACACTAATACATATACAGGGACAAGTGAATATTCCTATACCTATAGCCAAGAAATCATCACACTCTAATCAGTATGAAAAAGTGGTTTCTCTGAAGCAAGTACACATTCTTTTTCCCATCTAGAAGTATTATTATCATATTTTGGTAAAAGATAAGACACCAGAATGAGATCATATTATCATTCCAATTGGGGATCACCAGGTGAGAGTGACATATGTCATAAGAAAGGGGTACATTCTTGTTGAAAATGATAGGAGACATATTCTAAAGGCCCAATATTGGGCCCATATCCCCATTCTAGATGGGGATCACTAAGTGAGAGCAGAACATGCCTTAGGACAAGCTCATATTCATATTTAAGAAGACTAGTAACATACTTCAAAGTCCTAAGAATGGGCTCATATCCCTATTCTAACCGAGGATAACCAAGTGAGAGTGGTATATACCTCTGGACAAGCTCAAATTATTGTTAGTAAACCTACCAAGCATATTCCAGTAGATCAAAGAATCTAGGCGCATACTCCCACTTCCGCTGATGAATGATTGCACTGACATCCTTTCGAGGACATACAAGAGGAGACTTATATCACTTCTTCCATTTCAAAGTTCTTTCAACATATTCTGATGAGGAATAAATATTCAGACTGGGCTCATACTCCCATTCCAACCACAAATCATCAAGTGAGAGAAACACATGTCTCAGGACCGGATAATATTCCTATTGAAAAAGAATGACCACATATTCCAAAGGCTCAAGATCAGGCTCATATCCCCTTTCTAATCGAGGCTCACCAAGTGAGAGAATCACATTCCTCAGGTCAAGATCATATTCCTGCAAATAATGAAGAATATTATTGGCATATTCTAGCAGTTTTTCAACAGTGGGCTCATACCCCCTCAACATTAAATGATTATCAACAAATTATGACAACCATCATGCGACAGACTCATATCCTTGCACAATTCCAAAAGGAAGGTTAACATATTCTAACCACGATGAATAATGAGGATCATATCCCTAATATGCTCAATTCTAGTGTCCTTTATGTTTTTTGAGACACATTCTCAACATCCCAAGGGTCCATCAACTCTTCTAGCGAAGCAAAAGGTGGTCATTATTGCGATAGTCCTCCTCGTGGTAGTGTGGAGATGGATCAAAAGGAATCTACTATTGAAATTCGTCATGGTCAACCTCCCTATAGAGATATATTTCATGAATAAGTAAATACTACCCTTACCCAAACACCTCTGTATAGAGAGGTGTTCAAAACTTAGAATCCTTTGTATAGATAGGTGCTCGAAACATCGAGGTCAACTGCATATATTTCCCCATCCACTTCCATCAATACTCTATTTTGGTCAGCAGATGACCCTAAGAAGCACCTTCTATGGTTTGATCATATGGGGGCATGTAAGTATGATGAATAGGAGGTCAAAATTGAAATAAAGAGAGAGTTAGTCAGAAAAAACCTCCCCACCATGTTCTACCCCCTTTCCACTTCTGACTATGAGATCTCAGATGATCTAGAAAAGGAGTTCATACCTTATTTATTCCAAAAATATATGGGCTACTCATCAGTAACTAAAGTCTAGACATCTCCCCTATCTAGGATACGAGGGTCACCTTCAGACCATGAAGATACTATAGCAACCCTACTTTTCTTACATTACTATTACATCATTTTAAAGATAAACAATATAATAGTGTTAAAAAACCAGGATCCAAAGGTTTAGTGTATTGGGGAAATTAGGACCAAACATAACATTTACATAATAAAAAATAAACATTATTTAATTCCTTTTTATATAGCTTCTTAGTGACCCTTGTGTTCTCCTTAGTTTAAGTAATCACCTGAGGATATACATCAAAGAAAGGGGTGGGCTAAAAGTCGAGTAAGAGGATAGATAAGAACATGAATCAATATAACATGGGTGAGCTTAATCATTATAATCATAACATAAGAATGGGATAATTATCATAATAATGATAGGAATCAATAGATAAAGTCATGGAATGTGGCAATGCATAAAAATGAAACATCATGTCTTCGTGGTCAACTACCACACATAGTTGTGAACAAATCTAGTATCATGTTCACACATAACATATGTGAATAATCATAAAATAATATTTGTGAATCAAGATAGCATCATGTTCACACATATTACAAATTATCTCATGAGATACATCACATTACCCAATTCATTGGAGTGCTATATAATTCCGAGTGCACTCGTCACATTATAACATTTACATAATCACGCATGCATAACAATATTTTCCATAAAATAACCCATGGAAAGAAAATGGGTTTTATGAGAATTTAATAAAGAATACTTTCATGAATAAACATTGGGGTTCACAAAATAAAAAGTGAATAACATACTTGGTGTAATAATCATCAATCTTGAGTGAAGAATAAACAATCTCAAGAGAAGTGAAAATGTGTTTTTAGAAAGAAGCGTTCTTTTGAAAAAATCATTGCATTTAACATAAAATCATATTGGAAGCATGTATATCCCATAATAAAAAATTGGAGGACAAATAAATTATATTTGAGGAATATTAAAGAACATCCACACTAAAATTTGGCATGAAAGAGGAATAACCCAAAGAAAGGAAACTAGGTTTGATAATCCCCTTACCATAAGTCCGAATGATTTATTCACTTTAATATCTTGGATAATCAAATTAGATTAATTAATTACAAAATAAAGAACCTATTGTATATGTATTTTATTTATTATAATTTTATTAAGTTCATTTATAGCCATTATGATGCGTTATAGTTTTCAATTTCATTGTTTGGGAGTGTTCGCTTTCTTGGTTTTCATGATCGGTTCACTTGTATACTTGTATGGAATATCATGTAAAATGGGGATAATTATCCAGAATTGATATTATATGTTATTAATGAAATTACATAAGTTTAATTGATATTATATATCAATTTTTTCTAGATATTAGGATGCTTCATTAGAGAAAATGTTAATGATAATCACTTAGATTAATTTGGCGGTTTTTTTATCACAACGAACTCATTTTGTTTTATTATTTAATATTATGTATATAAGTTAGTTTCAAAACATATAAAAGGTTATAAAATAAATTTTAAAATATATTTCAACCATTATAATGGTTTTAATATCAAAATTAAAGGTGGTAAAGTAAAATAAAAACTCATTGTCCTTGAAGGCGATAAAACAACACCTCACGGATGACGTTTCCATTTTTAGAATAAAAGGGAGAGGAGAAGAGGTTTTATGATAGATTATTACATTAACATAATAAAATTTCAGTATATATAAGATAATGTAGTTATAATTCTACTTGTATAAGGGGATATGAGTAGAGAAAAAGAAAAGAAAATAAAATAAAAAGAAATTAAAAGAAAAGAAAGAGGATTTTACCTCTTCAATTCTTCTCCTTGAGAACCTCCTTAGGGATATTGGGTTTGGTATTTTGTTGATACCAAAGGCTCCTAGACATGGGAAAGAGACTTGGGAATACTATTGGTTAGAAATTGGACAAGCTTCAAGGCATAAAAGGTGTGAAGAGAATAGGTGGTGACTGGTAATATTTATAGTGGAGGAGAGGGGTCTTTTTTGATTATTTTATTCATTAGTTTATTATTTTAGATCAAGACTATGAATAGTTTGAACCCTATAACTAAATATATTAAAATAATTAAGGATAGTTTTATATTATGATTATTACACTAGTAATGAATCAAGGAATAGTGTATTTAACTTATAATGTATATATATTGTAAATTATCGTATTTCACCATTCACAAAAAAATCAACTATTTTAGAAAAATAAAAAAAATTCAACCTAACCATTTTTCAACGTGTAGAATTCTAAATAACTCTACTTTATGAAAATAATTTTTTAAATATGATAAATTTAATTTTTAATTAAAATCATCATTTATTCAAAAAATACTAATTTTAAAATTATAATTGATTTTACGACACTTTGGAAAAATACTTAAGGTCTCATAAATTTATCTTATAATCATAAGACAATAAAATATTAATTTATGAATCCATTTTATGAAAATAAATTTTCTATTAAATCATTTTATTAATTATAAAATTTTAAATAAACATTTATGTTTTATAAAAATACCAACACTTAATTAATAATTTTTAAAACATTTATCTTCTTATATTATGATATAATTATATCATATTATCATTTATAAGATTACTATACTTTATTTATATTTTCATAGATCAGGTTACCATTATATTAGCTAAATTACTATTCCTAATGGTCACATTACTATTCCAAAGGTCAAGTTATTATTCAATTGGTATAAGTTCCTTAACTTCTAGAAATACCTCTTATTCCATTAATTCTTCATTTATAATGTTTTTATTGTGTCGTCTATGTGATTTTATGTGATTTATACTATATGGAATAATTATAAGAGGGTAATTTCCAATGATAAAATTTTGGGTCGTTACATTCTTCCCCCCTTATGAAAATTTTCCCTCAATTTTTTTTACATTATAAGTGGAAAATAGGTGATGGTACTTCTCTTAAATAAATTCCTCTGGTTACCATGTTTCTTCTTTTTACTTATGGTTTTTCCATAGTACTTTGTCTAGGAAAGTAGCCTTATTGCGTAGAACTTTATCTCTATGGTCCAAGATCTTCACTAGTTGCTCCTTGTAAGAGTGATCATTTTCCAACTACACCACCTATAGATTCAATACATGTGAGGGATTCAATATGTACTTCCTCAAGAGGGATATATGGAATACATCATGTACTTGAGACATGGTTGTTGGAAGTGCTAGTCGATAGTCCACAACTCTAACATGATCAAGAATATCGAAGGGGCTGATGTACCTAGGACTTAGCTTTCCATTCTTCCCAAATCTCATGATCCTCTTCTATGGAGATATGTAGAGGAATACCACCTCTCTAACCTCAAAATCTAGGTCTCATAGATGATTGTCTTCATAGATCTCCTATCAACTTTGGGCTTCCTTGATGTGTTTCTTAATGGTTTTCACCTTTTCTACTATTTCTTAGACCATTTCAGGTCCTAATAGCTTACGTTCATATACTTTATACCATCATGCCAGTGTTTTGTATCTTTTCACATAAAGGGATTCATATGGATCCATTTGAATTATCAAGTGTTAACTATTGTTGTAAGAGAACTCAACCAGTGGAATATGTTAGTCCCATCCTCCTTTAAAGTCCATAGAACATGCTCTCAACATGTATTACAATTCCTGAATAGTCCAATCAGATTGACCAACAGTTTTAGGATTATAATCTGTACTAAAGTCCAGTTCAGTGTTTAGAGCATGTTGGAGACTTTTCTAGAACTTTGAGGTGAATCTCAGATCTTGTTCAGATATAATTGATAGTGGTACTCCATGTAGCCTTACTACTTCTCTAATGTATATATGTGCAAGTTGATCCAGTGGGAAGTCCTCTCAAATTGAGATAAGGTGATCTATATTTGTGAGATGATCTACAACAACCCATATAACATTGTTTCCTATGAATATCTTTGAAAGTACAGTGGAAATGTCTATGGTGATTTTTTCTATTTCTATGTTGGTATTGTTGGAGTTGGTGGTGAAGAATGTCAGGAGCTCTCGTATTGCGCTACAAAGGGCGACTCCAAACCCTAACAATTTCCGCTGAATCTTGCTGCTTCTGATGGATGGTTTTGATCCAGAATGGGAGCTTCTTCCCCATTCGGTCTTTGCTTTTGTGGATACTGTCTCTACAAGCATTGAAGTTGGGAATTTACAAATCCCACTTCGAAATATTCCTGTCTCCTTCTGCGATGCACTAAAAGACTCTGATCTCAGTAGCGGGAAGGATCCCAGGCAACCTTTATTCAGAAAACTGGACGATGGAGGTTTTATGGTTGATGCTGATCCATAATCCTTGAAACAGAGGGAGAAAATGTTCAGGTACTCGGTGCTCAGTCGAATTTCCTACACCACAGGTGATAAACCTTGGTCTATCTCTGATTTAAGGAATAGGATTGCTCATTGTTGGAGCTCTTCACGCTGGAAGATGTTTCCCTTAGGTAAGGGATACTATCACATTCTTTTTAGTTCGCAATCTGAGCTTGAACAGATTTGGAAGATTGGAAATTTACACCTAAAGCCTGGTTTTTTTAGAATCTCATATTGGGACCCTGCTTTTAATCCTTACACTCACAAAAACCATTTGGCTCTTGTTTGGGTTAGAATTCATAGGCTGAATTGGTTCTTTTGGCACCCAAAGATCTTAAATGACATTGCTTCTTGTTTAGGATCCCCTATAAAAATCGATCATAGAACCTTGAATGGGGATCTGGGTTTATATGCCTGAGTTATGGTGGAGATTAACCTAGCTAGCCCTCTACCATCCACCATAATTTTTAATGCCCCTGAACACAGGGTTGAACTCAGTATTGAATATGAAAATAAACCTTCCTTCTGTGAAGTATGCAAACTGATTGGCCATAATTTTCCCAGCTGTAGGGTTGCTAGAAAGCAATTGGATCCCTCAAATAAAAATGATTGGAAAGAGGTTAAAAATACTAAAAAAGGGAAAAATATTACTGTCAAATCTGACCCACCTAAGGTCGATAAGTGGGTCCAGAAACCCAATCCCTCATCAGCCTTAGAAGGTAAATATTGGGCTGTTTTGGTAGAGGAGGACTCTCAAATTAAGGATAAGCCCACTGGCTCAAAAGGGTTAGTTGATGACTGTAACAGAGAATGCTCTAACAAGAGCATCACTACCCCTATTTCTAATGCTGTTAACAATGCTTCTTCCTCTGATTTTTCTTGTTTAAAGGAGGATTTTTGTAGGAATCTGGGTGACTCAGTATCTACCCTCAAGGATAATGTGGTTACTTTCAGCATAATTCATATTGACAATGTGCTCCCTATAGACCCAGGTTCTACTACGCTTATTAATGATGTTAAAAGTGCCCCTGATGATTCTGCAGTCGCTCCAACCAAATCTGCTGGTTCTGGTAACTCTGTGCCTCCCAACTCTGATGTCAAATATGACCTTTCTAGTATTGCTGCTCCTATAACTAAATCTCAATCTGTTTTTGTTACTTCTGAAAGTTCTGTTGATCCTACCTCATCACACACTTCTGATCCTAATCTGATTTTACACACTGAATATCTCATTGTTCAGAAGGCGGGATCTAATCCCCTAACTGACTTACAGATCTCTGATGCTCTGTAGGAACGACTAGATAATTTGAATTCTGTTACTGCTGGAAATGTTGATATTTCTGTCAGTAAACCTGTCATACATGCTGATAATGCTGTTATTTCTCCACATACCCCACTGCCTGATCCTGAATCTTCTCATGAACATGATTTATGTCCAGAAAACAGCATGATTTCTAACTCTCCTAATAACAACCAGAACCATGATCATAACATGCCTCCTGTATCTGATCATTTTCATCCTGCTGGTCTTGAATCTGTCCAGATTGAGACTGAGCCTCTCCCACAACATGAGCAATTTGCTCATGATGTTATTTCTAAGTCTAATCAAATCAGCTCACCTCTACCTCCTGTTCTTGTAAAGGACTCTACTCATAGAGCAGAACAGTCTCACCCTTTAGAAATTTCTGCTTCATTGTGTACATCAAACCCTGCTACTATTCAAAATGCTAATCAGAAATCTGATTCCTCTCAAAGCTCTGAAACTGATGAGGGTCATCATCATTTATCCTCTTCCTCAATTGTTACAAGATCCCAAAAAAAGAAGGGTTCTTGTAAATCCAAAAAAAAGAAGGGTTCTAACCCTAGACACAAGTAGCAATGAATGTTATTTTCTGGAATTGTCAAGGGGTGGCCAATAATGACACCTCCATTACCCTTAGGAGGTTTCTAAATACTCATAAACCATACCTTTTTGCCATTGCTGAACCTAAGGTCAATTTTAAAATGAACTTTATGAAATTTGGTGCTCTTAATTACAATTTTCTAGGATCTTGTAAAAACGGTCCTCAGGTTGACTCCATGTGGATTTTTTGTCATAATTCTTTAAAAAACATTAACATTATTAAAAATTCTGATCAGCAGTTTACTTGTGATTTCATTTGGAATGGTCAGCACATCTATTGTACTATGGTTTATGCCAAAAATAGGTATCAGGATAGGAGAATGTTATGGCTTGAACTTCTTGATATTTCCAAACTCATTCAAGATTCTTGGCTTGTCTTGGGAGATTTCAATGCCATTATTACCTCATCTGAAAAAATTGGTCCCGCTCATCTCCCCATTTCCTCTAGAGAGTTTAAATCTACTATTGATGATTGTAACCTCTTTGAGGTTAATCTTATCGGTGCCAAATACACCTGGTACAGAAAGCATTACAATAAAAACGTTGCTAGTAAACTTGATAGAGCCTTTGTGAACATGAAGACTCTTGATACTTGGGATAAAATATCTAGTGTTACTCTCCCTATAATTAACTCTGATCATCATCCGATCCTTGTAAACCTTACTACGAATGTTCGAAAAACTATCTTTCCTTTTAAATTTAACAATGCTTGGTCTTCGAAACCTGACTGTGCTACTTTTATTTTTAACACTTGGAACTCCATGAAACACCATAAGGATGACTTTTCTTACTTATATAAACTGAAAGTTCTTAAACATGCTCTCAAAGGTTGGTGTAAAAACTCAATCTTACAAATTGATCTAGACATCTCACATCTGGAAGATGAGCTCAGTCACTTTCAATCTCAGAACACTCATTCTGACTTTGACTTAGATCCTCAGGTGGAAGCTAATATCTCCTCGAAACTTAATTCCCTTCTTACTTTTAAAGATAATATTCGTAAACAGATGTTTAGAACCAAATGGCTTACTGATGGTGATCGCAATACTAAATTTTATAATAATCTTCAAAGAATTCGAAAGGCCAATCGTCCGCTTTCAATGCTCATTCATAATGACATGGTCTTAGACTCTGAAGAAGCCATTACGGATCATGTTATCACGTATTTTTATAACATCTTAAATGGTCCGGACAGAAATGTTGACCTTAAACCTGATATCATTCCTTTTCTGGTTGATGAAGGTGACAATAAGTACCTATTAAGCACTCCCCTTGATCATGAAATTAAAGACATTGTTTTTAAACTAAACCCCGATAGTGCTCCTGTCCTGGATGGTTTTAATAATGGTTTTTTCCAAAAACATTGGGATATAATTCAAAACGATGTTTGCAAACTCGTTAAGACTTTTTTCACTCACGGATCTTTACCTCATGGAATCAATGCTCAATTTGTAACTCTAATTCCTAAAGTTGAGAATGCTGCTGAGATCCATCAATTTAGACCTATAGCTTTGATTAACACTATCTATAAAATCATCACTAAAATTATTGCAAACAGACTTACTCCTATCTTCAATAGAATCGTCTCTTGGAATCAATTTGGTTTTATCAAGGGAAGATCCATTCAGGACTGCATTTGTCTTGCATCTGAGTGCACGAATGCTTTAACTAAAAAATCTAGAGGTGGTTGCGTGGCCATCAAACTGGATATTAGAAAGGCCTTTGACACTATTGATTGGAATTTTATTTACAAAGTTCTTAGGAATTTTGGTTTTAATGATTCCTTCATTGGTAGAATCAAGACCCTTTTTCACTCAGCTCATATCTCTATCCTGATTAATGGCACTCCTCGTGGCTTTTTCAAATGCACTAAAGGTGTTAGACAAGGGGACCCTCTCTCTGCCATTCTTTTTGTGATTGCTGAAGATTATCTTAGCAGACTCATAAACTACCATGTTGAACATAATTTGATCAAATCTATTCAGGTAGCTAGAAACTTAAATGCCCCTACTCACCTCTTATATGCGGATGATATTATCCTTTTTATAAAAGGGGACCAAAAAAGCCTTCATGCTCTCAAGAAAACTATATCTCACTATGAGGATGTATCTGGTCAAGCTATCTCTTGGAACAAATCTTTCATCTATTTTGGCAAGAATTTTCCTGTCAGAAGAAAATATGGTATTATTAATTACCTGGGTATCAAGGAGTGTCTCTTACCTTTCACCTATCTGGGTGTTCCTCTATTTTGGGGTCGTCCCAAAGATACCTATTTTTCTAATATCCTTTCTCATATCACAAATCAAATAGCTAATTGGAAAGGGAAGTCTCTCTCCATGGCTGGGAGAATCTGTTTGGTCAAATCGACCATTGTTTCTAAAATGGTTCATTCCTTTATGGCCTATAAATGGCCCATCGGTACTCTTAAAAAAATTAACACTTACATCAAAAACTTCATCTGGTCTGGAAGTATTTTTGAAAAGAAGCTTGTTACTATTCCTTGGAATACTTGTTGTAAACCCATTGCTAATGGAGGAATAGGCATTAAAAATTTAAAGCTGTTCAATGATGCCTTACAGGCCTGCCTTACATGGCGCATCATTAACTCCACTTCTAAAGCTACTGATTTTCTAAAACTTAGATTTTTTTCTAAGCTGTCAAAAGGTAATCTTAACTTCATTAAATCTTCTATATGGCCTTCCATTCGGGACTCTTTTCACAAAATCATGCAAAATTCTAGATGGATTGTCAGTGCTGACTCTTCCATTAATTTTTGGTGTGGTAAATGGTGTGGTAACCCTCTGATTTCTTTGTTGCCTCCGGATCTTCTTCCTGATGATACTCAACAGTCTATAAAGGATGTCTTACAATCCTCTGACTGGGATTTCCCAGATATCATTATGCAAGCTATTGAAAATTATGCTTTTTCTTCTGCTGGTGATTTCCTTGTCTGGGAGCCTTCTCCCAATGGCATCCTGGATTCAAAATTTTTTTATAAGCATAATTTCTCTGATCCTGAATCTATTTTTTCTTGGGTGAATCATTTCAATAAACCCTACATCAAGCCTTCTAGACTCATCCTTATTTGGCGCATTGCGCACAACAGATTACCCACGGAAACTTGCCTCCAAACTTTTGGCATCTCTCTTTGTTCTAAATGTCGTCTGTGTAACCAACATAGGGAAGATGCCAATCATCTTTTTTTATCTTGTGCGATGGCCTCTGCCCTTTGGAATTACATCTTTGATCTTTTTAATTACAGATTGCCCATTACTGATTCTATTTACTTGTCTTTAATGCATTGTACTAGACATGATGCCTCTCTGCAGGTTAAAAATCTTTTTCTGGCGGCAGTGGCAGAACTTCTACATGAACTCTGGTATGTTAGAAATGATATTATTCACAATAATCAATCATTCTATCTTAATGCAGGGAAATCCCGAATCCTCCTTGCGATTCATGAAGCAGCCTCAATTCAAAAAGACTGTTGCAACAACTCGGTTGGTGACCTTATGATCCTCCGTCATCTTCACGTTCCTGGTATCTTTCCAAAGCCAAAATGCCTCTTTGAAGTTTTTTGGCAATCTCTGATGCCAAGATGGATCAAAGTGAATGTTGACGGCGCTTCCAAAGGCAACCCTGGTCCTTCCAGTTGTGGTGCTATCTTCAGGGACTCAACTGGGCAATGTCATGGTTGTTTCTTTGTTGGTTGTGGCCACTCTTCATCTCTGGAGGCGGAAATGCTCGGAGTTATTCATGCTGTTGACTTTTCTCTTCAAAGAGGTTGGAGAAAGATTTGGATTGAAAGTGATTCAACCACCATCATTAATGCCATCTGGACTGGAAACATTCATCTATCCTAGTCGCTCACTGCTCGCTGGTTGAACTGTCTCAATTTACTCTGTGGGATCGAGTTTATAGCTACTCATGCCTATCGTCAAGCAAATGCCATTGCTGATGCTCTAGCCAACAAAGGTGTCCATCAAAGCATGACTTGGATGGACTCTATCCCCCCTGATTTATTTCATCTTTTGGATAGAGATTGTAAAAAAATCCCTTCTTTTCGCTTCTTGTAATCTCTCTTTTGTTTTAATAAATTTTTGCTTTGGTCTTTGACCAAAGCTTCACCTTAAAAAAAAAATTGTTGGAGTTGGTGGTCTAGAACCAACTACTTTGTACTTTATTCATTAAAAAAAGCCTTATCACATCTTGATTGTTCTTCTGCGTGGCAATGCATGTGATAATGTACTAATGAAAGCTGTTGCATTAATGGGTCATAGTGGATCCCTGCTATGATGAGAACCCATAAGTGCCATAACACTGTTCTTGAATATATGTTCTATGGCCGGATGATATTATTTGAGGGACACAAATAATACAGTTCATTTGGGGTGAGGACTCATAAAACTTTGAGGCACCTTCTCATGGTGTGCGCCCTTGGTAATATCCAGGAGGATATTATGAGAACGAGACCCGCTGGTAGGAAATCCACATTTCATAGTGTCATTGGATATTCCTATCTGTAGACGTGTGTATTGTTCCTTAGACTTTAAGATTAGTATTAATGGGTATTACAACTCGCGCACTTAGATGTATTGATGAAAGCTGTGATGACACACTATTCACAGTGAGGTAGGATACGTTGGGTGTGTCACGAGTAATACTGCATTAATAAATAATGCGAGAAAGGATTTGTCCCTTCTGTTCCATAACAGATGTAGATATCTCAGGCCCTTTGATGGAATTGATATAGCCTAAATAAATCCATGTCCATGGTAAGGTATGGGTGAGTTCAATTCCAGGAAGTCAAAGAAAGAATAATCGAGCACATGGGTTGATGACACTAACATGCAACCCGCTTGATTGGAGATATCGAGACAAAGGGATTATATTACACGGTAAGAGTTCGTAGGAGGTGAAACATCATTGCAGCGTTAAATTATTTCTCTATGGGTACCTTGACGTGTTTCTAGATGCTAACCTTGGACTTTAGGCAGGCTCTGCCTAATGCCACTGAGAAAGAGGCCTAGAGGGTCACACACTAAGTGTGTCCATGTATCTCAGTTAAATATTAATTTAACAAGTTAAATAAATATTATTCCCAAATGTGGTTTAATAATTATTTAAGGATGCCTGATCGCATTTATTTCGACACTAGTTATTTGAGAGAATATATTGTGGGCGAAATAATATATATTTATTAGCGAGTAATGCGGTTACATTTATTTAAGAAATAAATAGCCATTACTCAAGGTCTAATAAATATGGTGGAGGAAATGAATAAAATAAAAAATAAAAGTACATGCCGTGTATATTTATATACACGCCATGTAGTTTTTTTTTGGGATTTGTGAGAAAATATTTTTTATTTAATTAAATGATATTAAATACATTAGGTGCATGTCAAGTAATAATGATGGTCAACTATCATTATTAAGACATGTGGTATTACTAAGAATTAAATGAAATGATTAAATGCTTTCAGGCAATTAATTCATTTTATTAGTCTAATTATTATAATCCCAATTAGATGATTCTCATAAAAAGATCAGAGCCATTGTGGTGCACAATGGTTTGGAAAATACTCTCAAGCCAAGAGATAATTCTTTTTCCACCAAGAACACTTTCAAGTTATGAGAGAGAGATCCTCCACCAGATCAAGGCGGTTGAAGGCGGACATCGCAAGCGAAGGCTCTTCCGTGCTAGCACCTTGAGATACCTTCGGCGACATCCATAGATACGTGGAGCACATGTGGATCCCCGCTAGAGGAATCCTCTACTTGGATTCTACAATGAAACGATGGATCACAAGATCGTGACCAGAGACTCCAACAAAGAAAGAATTCCATCGAGGTAATTATTATGAATTAATTAAATTAATTATAACCAACATATGATGATCCTATCTCAAGGGTTTCAGGACTCTTCTTTTCTTTTTCATTCTTTGTTCTATTCCAATGATTCAGCGTTTTAAATCGTGATGGATCTCAGATTGAACGTTGTTTTAACATTAAAATTAAAGTTGGGCAAACCCACCAACGCGCTTTCGCTGCGCCCGGAACCTATAGTTATGGGTAATGGTTACTCACCCCCTTTGGATTTTTTCTTTTAACCTTAACTTTCTAACATACCAGACACTTTCATGTATATTCAGTGATCTCCTTTTTCATATTGTCCCACCAATAGTGCTCTTAGAGATCTCGATACATCTTTGTGTTCCCTGGGTGAATAGAGAAGGTTGAGCTATGTGCATCATTCAAAAGATCCTTATTTATATATAGATTATATGATACACATATTCATGACACAAATTCTATGACTCCTTACTCATTAATTTTAAACTCTGAGTATTTCCCCTTTCTCATAACTTCTACCTTCTTATGAATTTCCACATCATTTCCTTGAGCATCCTTTATTTTCTCTATGAGGGATGATTGAGAAGTCATTTGAGAAAGGATCGATGAATTTACTACCATAATGATCCCCATGTCTATCCTTTGAAAATCTAAGAAGATTATATCCTTCTCAATTCTCATCATTGATAATGTTTTAGGATCCTTTCTACTTAGAGAATTTTCCACTTTATTCGCTTTTATAAGATAATAGTGGATTGAGCAGTCATAATCCTTGATGAGCTATAACTATCTTCATTGGAACATATTAATCTCCTTCTATGTGAATATATATTTGAGGCTCTTATGATCAGTATATATTTCACACTTCTCCCCATAGAGATAATGCTATCATATTTTCAACGTGAAGATCACAACTGCCAACTCCAGATCATGTGTGGGATAGTTTCTCTCATGAATTTTTAAATACCTTGAGGCATAGACTATCAATTTATCATTTTACATCAATAAACATCCTAAGACCTTCTTTTAAGTATTGATGTATACCACAAATAGTTCCCCACTTGTTGATAGTGTGAGTACTGGTGCAGTGATAAGCCTATTTTTCAACTCTTTGAAGCAGTCTTCATATTCATTGGTCCATAAAATACCTTCCGAGTTAGCTTGGTTAGTGGGTTTGAAAATCATGAGAAGTTCTTTACAAATCGTCAGTAACACCTAACTAGACTAAGGAAACTACAAATATCCATTATAGATGTTGGCCTGTGACACTCTTCGATTACCTTTATCATGGAAGTGTCCATATATATTCCTTTACTGGTGATAAAATTCCCTAAGAATGATATTTCCTCCATCTAGAACTCACATTTACCGTGCTTTGCATAAATTTTCTCCCTTCACAAGGTCTTTAGCACAGTATTAAAATTCCCCTAATGTTCCTCCTTTCTCTTGGAGTATATCATAATATCATCTATAAATACTACCACAAACTTGTTGAGGTAATCTCTAAAGACTTTATTCCTTAAGTACATGAATATTTCTAGAGCATTAGTGAGTTTGAAATTCATCACTATGAACTCATAGTGCCCGTAACTCGTTCTAAAGGTAGTCTTAGGAATGTATTCCTTCCTCAACTTTGATTAGTGATATCCCGACCAAAGGTCCACCTTAGAGAAATACTTGGCCCCACACAGTTGATCAAACAAATCATTTATCCATGGAAGGGGATACTTGTTCTTTATCATGATTTTATTGATCTCACGATAATTAATACAGAGGCACATTGATCCATCCTTCTTCTTGACAAATAGGACTGGTGCACCCCATGGTGAAGCACTCTGTCATATAAAACCCTTTTCCAGATTCTCTTGTAACTACTTCTTCAGTTCTTCTAATTCAATGGTGGACCTTCTATAAGGTGTCTTTGTTATAGTTAGATATCTAGGAATAAGTTCAATTGAGAAATCAACCTCTTGGTTAGGAGGAATACAAGATAATTCTTTAGGGAACACATCAATATAGTCTCTCTCAATGAGCACGTCTTCGATCATGATTCTCTCCTTTGTTTCAATCATTTGAGCTAGACACACTTGCTCATAAGGAAATAATATCCATAATTGAGATGGTGATTTTGAAGGAGATTCATACTCCTTACACTTTTATAGAATTGGGGATGTGAAGAGTAATCTCCCTTCCCCGACGGTTGATGTTGGATTTGTATAAATATATACAATTCATGCCCAATATAGCATCAAAATCTACCAAATGAAGTAAGAAAAGATTTTTTGGGAGATTCAATCCACAAAAATTAACCAGGGAGGATTTATATATATTTTATGCAATAATTTCCCTAGTTTCTGTTCTCATAGATAACTCAACATCTATAATTTGAGGTGGTGTTTTAATTGTTCTACTAAACTTGTAGGGTATGAAAGAATGCATAAAACCAGAATCAAATACCACGTTCACTATTATTGAATGAATAACTAGTGTACCTATCACCACATAATTTTCAGGATCCACGTCAGTGGTAGTGATGACATAGGATTTCCCTTACTTCTTTGGCTTTGGTAGATGCTGACACTGATTACCCTCAAGGACTCAGGGTCTAGTGCACTGGATTGAATAATATCCTTGCTCCCTATAGTTGAAGCATTGAACCATAAGTGGTTTTCTTCTTTCCTATAACACATTGTCCCGCTTCCTCATGTCTCTTTGACATTCATGATCTTGATGGCCTTCTCTCCCACACTTGAAACATTTCTTTGTCCCTTTTTAGGTAATTACCATGATGCTTCTTCCTACATTTTTTACATGTGAGTGTTTGAGTTTTCTTTACACCCTTTTCATTTGATCCTACAGCTTGAAACTCCATCTTTTATTTCTTATCTATATAGCCATAAAATCATTCTTAAAACTCCATATTCACTTTGAGATCATATCAAAAAACTTATTCATAAATCCTAAAGTCTCAAATTACTAGATCCTTTTGAAGGTGTGGTTTTAAACCACTAAAGAATCTATCTATTTTTCTATCATTGTTGATAACAAAACTTGAGGCGTACCTTGCAATACTTGTGAAATTTACTTCATAAACAGTGACAAATTCATCTTCCTTTTTCTTTATATTTAAGAATTATCTCTCTATCTTTGTATTAAGAGTTAGAGGGAAATTTTTTTTAAGAAATATTTTCTTAAATTCTTCACACTCCATATATTCAATTTCATCCTTTGGCTTGTTGTTTTTAATGAACACTCACCATTTATCAACCTCTCCACATTCACTGCATTGTCCCTCACATGGGTTGTTGGCCTGATTTCTCTCAGTTCCCACCATAATATAAAATATATTTTTTTTGAACAAAACATAAGTTAACAAGTCATGAATAAATAATTTATTCCTTTGTATAATTAACTCTAAAGGCATATATTATGGGATCCCTATGTTTGCATTTTTCTAAAACAAAGATTTTTGGGTGCTTTCTTATAATTAGTCTCATGCTAAGGGGTTTCACTAAGGTTGTATAATCCTAGTTCCCAAATTAACTAAACCATGCTCTGATACCAACTATATAGACCCTACTTTTATTACATTATTATTACGTCATTTTAAAGATAAACAATATAATAGTGTTACAAAACCAGGATCCAAATATTTCATGACTTGGGAAAATTAGGACCAAACATAACATTTAAATAATAAAACATAAAAATTATTTAATTCATTATTCTCTAGATTCTTAGTGGTCCTTATTTTCTCCTTAGTACAAATAATCACCCAAGGATATACATCAAAGAAAGGGGTGAGCTAAAAGCCAGTAAGAGGATAGATAAGAACATGAATCAATATAACATGAGTGAACATAATCATTATAATCATAACATAATCATGGTATAATCATCATAATCATGATAAAAATAATTAGATAAAGGCATGTAATGTGTCAATGCATAAAAATGAAACATCATGTCTTAGTGAAAGAATATAGCATCATGTTCACACATATTTCACATTATCTCATGAGATACATCATATTACCCAATGCATTGGAGTGCTATATAATTATGGGAACACTTTTCACATCATAACATTTACATAATCATGAATGCCACATAGAACGTATAACAATATTTGCCATAAAATAACCCATGGAAAGGAAATAGGTTTCATGATAATTTTATAAAGAATATTTTAATGAATAAACACTAGGGTTCTCAAAATAAAAAGGGAATAACATACTCGGTGTAAGAATCATAAATCTTGAGTGAAGAATAAACAATCTCATGATAAGTAAAAGATGTGTTTTTAGAAATAAGTCTTCTTTTGTAAAAATAATTAAATTTAAAAAAAATAATATTGGAAGCATGTATATCACATAATATAAAAGGGGATAAAAAATAAATTATATTTTAGGAATATTAAAGAGCATCCACACTAAAATTTGTCATGAAAGAGGAATAAACCAAAGAAAGAAAATTGGGTTTGCGAATCCCCTTACCTTAAGTATGAATGATTTCTTCCCTTTAATATCTTGGATAATCAAATTAGATTCATTAATTACAAAAATTAAAAACATATTTTACATGTATTTTATTTATTATAATTTTATTAAGTTCATTTATGGGCATTATGATGTGTTATAGTGTTCAATTTCATTGTTCGGGAGTGTTCATTTTCTTGGTTTTAATGATCAGTTCACTTGTATACATGTATTGAAGACCGTGTAAAATGTGGATAACTACCCAGAATTGATATTATATGTTATTAATTAACTTAAATAAGTTTAATTGGTCTTGTATATTATTTTGTTTCCAGATATTATGATTATTCATTAGATAAAATGTTAATGATAATCGGTTAGATTAATTTGGCGATTTTTTGATCACAACAAACTCATTTTGTTTTATTATTTAATATTATGTATATAAGTTAATTCTAGAACATAAGAAAGGTTATAAAATAAATTTTAAAATATTTTTAAAATATTATAATGGTTTTAATACCATACTTGAATGCAATAAAGGAAAATGAAAACTCACCGTCCTTGAAAGCGATAAAACAACACCTCACAGACGACATTTCCATTTTTAGAATAATTGGGAGATGAGAAGAGGTTTGATGATAGATTATTCCATTAACATAATAAAATTATAGTATATATAATATACTAGAGCTATCATGCAACTTGGATAAGGTTATATGAGGATAGATAAAGAAAATAAAAGAAAATAAAAGAAAATAAAAATAAATTAAAAGAAAAGAAAGAGGATTTTACCTCTTGAATTATTCTCCTTGAGAACCTCCTTAAAAAGATTGGGTTTGGAATTTTGATGATACCAAAGGCTCCTGGATGTAGGGAAGAGGGTGGGGAAGATTATTGGGTAGAAATTGGACAAGTTTCAAGGCTTGGACTGTGTGAGGAGAAGAGGTGGTAGGGGTGGTATTTATAGTGGAGGAGTGAAGTGTTTTTTGATTATTTTATCCATTAGTTTATTATTTTGGATCAAGACTATGAATAGTTGGAACCTTATCAATTAATATATTAAAATAATGAATGATATTTTGATATTATGGTGATTACATCAGCAATGACTCAAGGAATATTTTATTTAACTTATACTGTATATATACTGTAAATTGTCATATTTTACTATTCACAAAAAAATCAACTATTTTAGAAAAATACCAAAAATTCAGACCAAACATTTTTTGATATGTAAAATTTAAAAATGAACTCCATTTTATGAAAATAATTTTCTGAATATGAGAAATTTATTTATTTTTATTAAAATCATCATTTATTCAAAAAATATTGATTTTAAAATTATCACTAATTTTATGACACTCTGAAAAAATACTTATGGTATAATAAATTTATCTTGTAATCATAAGACAAAAAATATTAATTTATGAATCTATTTTATGAAAATAAATTTTTTATTAAATCATTTTATTAATTATAAAATTGTAAATAAACATTTATGTTTTATAAAAATACCAACACTTAATAATAATTTTTAAAACATTTATTTACTTATACTATGATATAATTATATCATATTACCATTTATAAGATGGATAAATTTTATTTATACTTTTATAGATGATGTTACTATTCTATTGGCTGAATTAATATTCCTAATGGTCACATTACTATTCCAAAGGTCAAGTTACTATTCCATTGGTATAAGTTTCTTAACTTCTAGAAATAAATATTATTCCATTCATTCTTAATTTATAAAGTTTGTATTGTGTCCTCTATGTTTTTATGCAATTTATACTATATGGAATAATTTTAATAAGGGAATTTTCATTGATAAAAATTTGGGTTGTTATAGATACTCTGTTGTCAGCTAGACCTAGATGCTATCTCCATGGATCAACACCCAAAATTGAAAAATCACAACACAAATCTACAAAATTCTTTCCACCACTACATCACAACTCTTCAAAAACTTATCACCAAAGCCATGTCATACATCCATATTCAAGGATGGGGGAATTATAGAGCATTACACTTTACTGCACCCTTAGAATAACAGAGCCCCTATGATACAACATCCTGTAATGTCATAACCTCCAAAAAGATCAGGGGGCCAAGTAACACATGAGCTAGTTGGTCACTACAACATAATTCCCTCACTTTAATGGTGATGAGACATCATGAATGAAGGAATAGGATAGCTGATATATCTTTGAACTGGACCCTCAAAATAATGAGAATGAATTTTAGATATGAAATCCAAAGTTGTGATCAACCCAACAACTTCCCATAGAAACTAACTCTCATCATGGGATTCTATTACATCCAAATCTCACATGAGCACAACTACACCACATTAAATAGGTCAAAATAGTAGTTATTGTAGCATCCATCTAGGAGAGAACCCCATTCATTGGGTTGGGAAAATATCTACCACCGCCTCCATCCCCCAGACCATTAATCCCTGAGAGGATTCAGGACATATCAGTAGTGGATACGAACAAAACCCATCCCACTAGGCTTGGAGAATTTATATCTCTATCTTCATCATCAGGTTCATCATCCCTCGAGGTGGGTCTTGGGGAAATCAAAAGTGGTTCCAGATCAACCCCATCCCACTGGTCTAGGGGTATTTATATCTCAATTCCCATCCTAGAAATCATAAAATCCTCAACTAGAAGCATCAAATACTAAAAAATAGGATCATTTAATGCCAATTATGTCTCTGGATAGGCCCTGACCCACAGGGCTGGGGGAAGTTTAATCATCATCATTACCATAGAGGGAATCAACCTTATCTAGGTTGAGAGGTAAATATCGACATTTGGAATAACATATGTTCCTCTCACCGCAATACAAACCTCCACTATTTGGGTCCCATTCGACAAACACGATTGGAAACTCCCTCAAGTTTACTACTCACAAGCTGAGATATGATAATCATAAGATGAAGGAAATCAAACACTGATGGGGTTGCAATCCAAAATGACCCAATATAGCCAAGGGTTCAAGGAACGACCCTAATGGAGGTAGTGAAGAATCATCCTATTGCATTGAAATTAATGAGAAAACCACTATTGCTCGATACAACTATGTTAATTTCATCACCATAAAAAAAATGTGGATAAATACGTATATGCATAGGGACATGATATATAAAACATACCCCGATAGGAGGATCTGGGTGCACCTGCTGAGGCTACAAGTACCTGAAACTAGTAGAGACTCCAAAATCCAACACATCTGAATATCAAGTTGCCACCTCTATGGTGGAACACTACCAAGGATAAAGGGAAAGGTGTGGCTACATACTAATCACCGCCATGAAGAGTTGAAGTTCCTTCCAAGGAGGAATGAATAACATAATATGAAAATTAAATTCAAAATATTAGACAACTCATCGAGGAGATACTCGGGGGAAATATTCATACTAGGTATCATCTTCAAAGAGAGGAAAATATCCATACTCCCATACATATAGAAAGAGATGATCTACCTATAAGAGAATCATCTGAGTGAAAGACTGGATCCACATCTAGGTAGCTGGTTTACATGAATGAGGAATTCAAAAATTATCATGACTTCCTTCCATTACGACGATAACCTCTCCCTCATTAGGGTAATAATTCAGTCCTCACATGAATGGAAAATCAACCGGAGATGAAAATGGGGCCACATCATCAAACCTTGAATGCTCCCTATAGGTGAGAGGCGGCTCAGACAACAGTACCTCTGGAACTGCTCAACACTATTGAGTCCCTAGCTACTCGAATGGAAGCCATGGAAGGGCGACACACACCTGTGCAGCCTAAGAAGAATTCATACCCCGAATGGGTGGATGACACTTTCCCCCACTAAATTTTATAAATTCTACCTTCCCCACCTTTAACGATGCAAGAGACCCCGAATAACATCTTACTCACTCCGTGTCTTGATGTGGTCCGATGATAGACCCTCAAGATTAGTAGGAGGAAACCAAGATGAGGTGTTTTGTACTGAATCTGATAGAACCAACCTTTGGTATAACAACCTTCCAATATGATCTGTTTTAGGATGGGAAGACCTTTATCATCAATTCCTTTACCATTTCAACTCCACACTGAGGAAAATGATAAATTTCAACCTAAATAATTACAAGAAATGAAAAAATGAGAGGGTTTATGAATTCATATCAAGTTGGAAGGGTTTAACCTATTCTCTTAGCATCCGTCTCTCACAGGAACAATTATCAAAATTCTGTATTGAAAATATTTTGAATGAGCTACAAATACCTCTGATAATAATGAATTATCTAGGCAGGCTCTGTATGTTTTTAGAAATAACACAATTTCTGGAAGACTCCATTCAATGAACCCAAGATAAGTCTTGGCTCACGCCTTCAACATAGGGAAAAGGATCGGCAAGGTAGAGACTACTATTGGTACCCTCAAATTAGCAGTAGTGCCCATTCAAGCACCTAGGTAGGTCCCGAATCACCCAACACCCCATATTGAGTGGAAACAACCATAAAATCTCCCTCATCCAAAAGATAAAAGAGATTAGGGTCTCCCAGAATTTTAGGAATAGATGAATAAAGTTTACTCCCTCCAAAATGAACAAGTCCACAACTATTTACTTGCAGCCATGGATAATAAACTGATCAAGCTGCCATAGCCTAGAAAACCTAAATAGGTCAACCTCACCAATCATCCTAACTATTGCCCTTTCCATCGAAGGATAGGTCAAAACATACATGATTGATTCATCTTCAAATACATCCTCCAATGTGTGGTCGATTATGGATAGGTGATGTTGGATAACTCCCTATAGTAGGTGACCTACATAACCATTGCCTAGTCGAAAGAAGAAGGCGATTGACAAAAATTTCCATCCAGGCGTGGACAGAAGTTCAACAACTCATTGACTCAGAAAGCAATTGACTGAGCTCATTCCACCATGAGAGCACAACTTCAAATAGTTACTCCACCCAATGAGGTGACATCAAATATGTCTCTTGAAGGTGGATTTGACCATCAGATATAGTAAGATACAAAAGAGGAAGATTTATATTATTCTTCGACGCAAGATCTAAATATTTTATATTTCTTCCCTACAACATTAGAAGAAAGGTAATCGACCCACCAAAGAACCCTCATTAGATGAAGAACTCATCTTTGGTTCTTTTAACATGATAAACTTGGAAGACTCCTTCTACAGTGATGAGTAAACCTTTGAGTATGAGTTCCCTGCACCTAATCAGGGAACGGGTGGCTGCATGCATGGGAACTGAGGATACAAGGGATAGAACGGGATTGGTCAGACCCAATATTTTAGTCACTTCCCCATAGATGACATATATACCATCGAGAATTATAAACAAGCACTCCATCATTCCCAACATAGACATGGAGTTTTCTTAGAACTCTCCAGTGGTCATTCACACCCAGTTGTCTTACATGACCACTTAGTAGGGGTGTGATTATCTGATCATCCCAAACAATGGGGAAGGCCGACATGACCTATGAAACAGGAAAAAAAATTCTCCCTCGACCTCTAAAAAAGCACAAGTCCCATCCACTTTAGATGCCTCACTCATGATCCACATAATAAGGAGGAACCCCACCTTGGGAAGTGTTGAACCCTAGTAAAAAAGTATGACATTTTGAAATAGATGGTGATTTTACCAACCAAGATCTCAATCTTGGATGCACTCCATATTTCATAAGAACCCAGGGAGTCACTCATTGAATCCCTCCAGATCCCATAGTAGTTCGGGATAGAAGTCGTTGCAGCTGAGGTCTATTGAGTGGAGACTATGCCAAAATAATTCCATGTCAACTTCTTGTTCAAAGAAAAAGACCCAGAAGAGGTAATCCAAATACACTTTATACCCCTATATGTTTCTAGTATACTCAATAATGTTGACATAAAAAGAACTAAGATTGAATATAGTTCTGATATCAACCTCATCCCGATTCAAACCCTCAAACATTTGGGGTATAGAGAAGGGGATTTTTCTCCCACAAAGCTGACTAGTCAAGGGTATGATAAGAGTTATCAAAGGGCTATCAGGAGGATTAATCTAAAGGCTCATTTTGGGGATCTCATATATGAAACTAAGTTTATGATTATCTAGTAAGACACTGTATATAATGTCTTGTTCAGAAGGACCTGGCTCCATAGTCACATCACGATACCCTCAACATTCCATTAGTGTTTGAAATACCCCATTGATGGAAAGGTCAATATACTGCATGCTGATAGTGCCCCCATTGAGACTTGTGAATCCATATATAATGAAGCAGGTTTCTATAAAAGGAAAGAAAAATAACCAATGGTAGATGATGGTATATAGGTTGCAGCCTCCAATGGCTTTGGGACCGCCCCTATGAATCCCTAGAGTATACTCGACAACAACTATGTGCTCCCCATAAATCTAGTTGAGGTAATAGACTTGGTTCCAGATGTCTAAGCCCCTTATGTCCCCAACAATAGTTTAAAAGAAAATCATCTCTAGAATCTCTCTACAATGACTCTTGCAGTAGGGGATGATAATGTGTTTTCATATATCCCCTCTCACATATATAGTGACAGAGATGCCCCAAGATTGTAAAATTCATCTAAAAATGCCTCTACAGACTCAGATTTAGAAGAAGAAGAGTATGAACTTAGGAATTCACTTCCTTTATTTGAGGAAGAAGTCTCCACCACCATCGATGAGATCAGTCAGGTAAATATGAAAATAGAAGAAGATCCATGACCTACACTGATTATTGTCTCCATGTCTATCGATGAGAAAGAGATGTATATTACATTTATAAAGAAACAATGATATGTCTTTGCAGGGAATTATATAGAAATGCATGACTAGAATCCATATGTGGATACGCACCATCTTGGCTTACCTGATGACCATCGAGGTTTCAAGAAGGCAACAAGGAGGATAGACCCCTATCTTTCTACAAATGTAAAGGTAAAAGTTGACAAATTGATAAAATCCAACTTCATATGAGAAGTGTAATACCCAATATTTCTCACTAATATCATCCCCATCAAGTAAAAGAATATGTAGATTATGGTCTTCATTGATTTCATAGACCTTAATCAACACTTACTGAAGGATGATTTACCATTTCCAATCACATAACTCCTGATCAATGCATCTACTAGATTCCAATCCCTTTCCTTCATGGATGAGTATTCAAGATACGATCAGAAAAATATGTACCATAAAGATAAGGAAGTCACTACCTTCAGAGAACCCTAAGGGATCTTCTGTTATCAGGTCATACAATTTAGCTTAAATAACACTGATGCTACTTAACAATGCACCATTCATCATATCTTTAAGACCTTACTGGGAAGAATAGTCTAATGTTATGTCGATGACCTTGTGTTTAAATCATGACAATGATGTGATTACTTCATAGATCTTAAAACATTCTTTGAAAAGCTATGAAAACATAGTTTGAAGATGAATCCATAAAAATTCACTTTCGGAGTAACATCAGATAAGTTCCTTAGCTTTTTGGTATGCCACTGTGACATTGAGGTTGACCTAGAAAAGGATAGTGTTATTCTAACAATGTCACCCCCTAAGAATATCAAATAAATAAGGGGGATCCAAGGAAACCTCACTTACAGTCAACATTTCATAGCCAACTTGATCAAAAAATCTCTCCCTTTAACCAAGCTAATGAAGAAGGTAATCTCCTATAAATGGGATGAAGACTACCAAGAAGCCTTCAAGAGTGGAACATCCTGGTTTCAGATGCCACTCAAAGGTGTTTGGTACCCGGTTGGCCACATGGCCTCAAGTTAATCTCCCCAAACGCTAGAGGATGTCTACTAGAAGTAAGGGCCTAAGTGTCTCAGTGGGGAGACTAGGCCCTCATTATCAAAGTGTAATATAGTGGAAATACAATAAAAATTCAATAACAGAAGCAGTAAACCATACAAAAGAATAAACAACATAAGAATAATAGTATAAATAAATCCATAAGTGATATCATATACAAGATGATGATACATGTCACATGTTTCTAATAAAACAACCAAAATAGGTACACAATAGTCATATATAATATATGTACCAAAAGTACAAATTTCCCATTGAATCCCAATAGTATCACAAGCCTCAGCTTGGTCTCATGCTCTATTGCTCCTAAACAGCATATCAAGTACCTATAGGAGAGAAGTTTCTCTTATCGACCCCTACAATCATATAATCTATTTGGGTCCCAAAAAGTGGCCCAAATAGGGTGTGAGACTAAATCCTAGTAGGAAACCACCCAAGTTATGTTCCAATCAGTCAGTGAATATATATATAGCTGTATGTGTGCAATAATGAAAGTAGTAAGTAAAGAAGTACTCAAAAGTAAACATCCTACATGCACTGGTTTTCATTTACATTCATCTTAGTCAATTCATATTCACTTAAAAATTCAATTAAATTGAATTTATAAGTCTCAAGATCTGGCTCAAGCCTGACATCCCTTGTGTAACTAGAAGCACAAAAAATTCCTCATAAGTCCATCTAAAAAATATAGGCTAAGACTGACTCTAAGATTTTTCTTTGTCTTGGAGAGACATCATAATTAATTTCATTTATAATTCAAATCAGAACCTGAGCCTGTCCTTGAAATTCCTAAGTTGCAATTCAAGTATCGATCCATGTGAATTATGAACCAACACCCCATAATCCCATCCCTAGTGAACCTCTTAGGAACCTAGTATCACTCTAGGTGAGGTATAAAGTCCCAACCAATTGATTCTGTCCTCGACGCTCCTCTACGAAAGCCCGAGTTCACCCTTTACATAATAGTCAATTACCTTTGAGTCTATCCATGGTGTTTTAATATGAATCCATGTATCACTTGGAATATAAGTCAATCCTCACTGAGTCCATCCATGGCATCCCTCATTTGGATCCTTGTATCACTCATGACTTATATAGGTTCAAGCTAATGAGTTCGTCTGTGGAATTCTAACGTGAATCCATGTATCACCTAAGGGGTATAAGTCAATAGGAATAAGATTCCATCCATGGAATTCCAAATCCTAATCCATGTATGACCCTCAACTATTAATCATTTAACCAATTTCATTTTATTTAAACAATTCATTAAGCATTCCAAGGTCAAAACCAAATGCATCCAATATAACTCACCTCAAAAGGGTGACTCAAGCAAGGACCAAACTCCAAGGTTTGTCCTTTCATTTAATCACATGGGCATAACATGATAACGAGCTTACCACGCTTAATCAATCCATCACATATCATGGTCTCAACATAACTCACAAGGGATAGAAATTTAAATTCCATTCAATAACTCACATGGCCATTTTTAATATAATAATCCTAACAAGCCTATCAAGCTATCACATGGCTTAGTTATCATATAACTCACATGGGAAAATCAATAATTAGAGAAATTCGATCCAACTTCATCAACTCATGGAATGGCCTGTACTTTACTCACATGGTCAAGGCAATACATGGAAAAAATGATTTAAACAATCAATGGAATACATGGGTCAATGGGAAAGTCATCCATCGCATACCCTTAATTCATTTCATTTAAAATTCTATCCATAAATCAATTAATCAATTATATTTATATACCAATTCAAAAATTAAATCCCATGATCAAGGGGTAAAAGGAATGCCTCATAGGCATCCAAGGTTGAAATCCATAAAGGGACATTTCAAGATAACTCACCCATGGGGTGGTTATTATTCAAGGTATACAACCTATAATAAGCATGATTAAACCTCTTTAACTAAATATGGAACACATATGAATTATATGATTTAAATTCAATTTAGGTGACACCTGGAAATTGGGCGCGTGACACCTCGACATATATAAATAGCCCGACTCTAATCTAAAGGCATGAGACCACCTACCTTAGGTCTGTTCTAGATAGATCATCCATTACCGACTCTTGATTCAGCCCAGATTATGAGAAATATGAAGAAAGAATGCAGAATGAGAAATAAGGGCATATGATCCTAAATCCAAATAGTGCAACCGATATCCAAAATAATCGAGAACATCTAAAAAGGAATTAAGGACTTACTGATATGGATTCAATGAGATAGACGACACTCAAATTAGAGCTCGGATGGAGAAGCTACCTTGATTCCTAGTTTAGGATCAAAAGGTAACTTCAAGGAGGAGATCATTCTATGAAATGGATGAAGGGAAATTAGGTTTTAAGTTATAAATAATTTCAGTGGTAAAATCATCATTTTACCAAAAAAACTGGGCTGCATGGTTTAAGTGTATAGTTTGTCAAACCGTGTGCCAGGTCGCACAGTCTACTATAGAAAAAAGGAGCGCTGCATAGTTTACCCACACAGTTAGACTAACCATGAATAAACCATGCAGTAAGCCTCTATCCAGATTGCAGAACTGGCTATATGGTTTTTCTACAACCATTCAACCTTCTCGCAGAATTTTCACTAACCATATGATAGTCTTTTTCCTCCTCTGACTTGGGTTCTGGGATCTGAACCAGCCTCATACACCCCTGACACCTCCATGAGCTCAAAGGTAATTCACATTAGGTCACATTTAATCATTTAAACTGATCATTTATATAAAAAAAATATTCATACCTCAAAGAAGATCTGATTTCTTACAAACTTCCCACTTAAAGCAATTCATCCCCAAATTTCTCTTTTAAGGGTGGTGAAGCATGATCTGAGAACATGTATGGCCATTGAGATTGTACATCATCCTCCCCTATCCCAGGTCTCATCCTACACTCGGTTGTGTTGTCATAGCACCCGTACTAAAGGAACAGACCAGTCTCAGTGAACCTTTGTGCTGCGATCCACAATACGTATAGGATGCTCCTCAAAGGACACATCTACTAGTAACTCAACCTCATTGGGATGAAAGGAATGAGACAGGTCTGAATAGTAATGTTGTATATGAGAAACATTTAATACATCATACATGGATCAGTACCTTTAAGGTAACTGCAACTGATAGGATACCAGTCCGACCCTTCCCAAAATCTTGAATGAACCAACACACTACAATGAAAGCTTACCCTATCTCATGATTCTCCTATGTACCAGCCTCAGTGAAACACAAAAGAAAACCCAATCCCCAACCTCGAACTCTAGAGGTCTTCTGTGATGATCGGTGTATAATTTCTGTTGAGACTGTGTAGTATCCATCCACTTTCAAATCAACTACACCTGCTCAGTGATCTCCTGGACAAGACAAGGTCCCAACATAACTGCCTCTCCTGCCTCCAGCCAACACATGGGTGATCGTCATAACCTATTGTACAAAACCTCAAATGACACCATCTGAATAGTAGCCTAAAATCTATTATTATAGGATAATTCAATCAGGGGTATGCACCTCTCCCAAGAGCTCATAAAATATAGGATGCATACCTGAAACATGTCCTATAACACTTAAATCGTGCGCTCTGACTGGTCATATTTCTGGGTATGGTATGTCGTGCTAAGAACTACCTGTGTAGAAAAATCCCTCTATATCCTTTTCTAGGAACAAGAAGTAAACTAGGAATCTCTATCTAAAACAATAGTATGTGGTACCCCATGTGGTTGTACAATTTCACGTATGTACAACCTCCCAATCTCATCAATGTTGAATGTTTCTTTGATCAAAAGGAAATGCGCAACCTTCATGATCCTATCAACAACAACTCATATGACATCAATACCTTGAGAAAACCACGATAAACCTATCATGAAATCTATCATGATTTCATTCCACTTACACTTGGGAATGGGTAGTTACTATAAAGGTCTGGCTGGTCACTGGTGTTCCACCTTCACTTGCTGATAGGTGGAACACCTCATGATAAAACCAGATACATCTCTTTTCAAACCCGGTCACCAATACTAACGATGTAAGTCTCGATACATCTTGGTGGCACTAGAATGCACTACCCATATAGAGTTATGAAAGTTCCACATCAGCTCCTCACACATGTCTGTTGAGACCCATATGTGACCATGTAAACACATAACTTCATCCTCTCTTATAGTCCAACTAGGAGGAGGGTCCTCACCTGCCACACTCTCCCATAGGACTAGGCCTTCAGAGTCTGATAAATACCTCATCATCACTCTATCTAGAAGGGTAGAGGTAACAGTTAAAGAAGAAAGGTAAGTCTTCCCCTCACTGTCGTGCACCTCCAAGTGCATCTCAGAGAATAAATCCATAAGCTACCACTCGCTACTGGCATGTTTCACTGCCTGTATCTGAGTCCTCCTTCTTAGTGCATCAGCTACTACATTGTCTTTACCAGGCATTTAGGCTAGCTCGAAGTCAAAAGACTAAAGGTATTCCACCCACCTACACTTCTTTATATTCAGATCACACTACGTAAATATGTACTTGAGGCTTTTGTGGTCTATGAAAAACAAAAAATTATATCCCAATAAATAATGTCCCCAACAACATAATGCATGAACAACTGCAACTAACTTGAGATTGTGCGTTGGGTAATTCCTCTCATGTGGACTCAATTGTCGAGACCCATATTCCATGAATCTATCACCTTGCATAAGCACCACTCCTAGTATGATACCTTATGCTCCACATTACACAGTGTAACTCCTACATAGATCTGAAAAAATCAGTATCAACACTGAATTCAATCTCCCTTTCAACTCCTAAAAGTCCATCTTGTAGGAATCTGACCATACATACTTTACACCCTTCTTAGACAAGCCCATCAGTGGCACTTCTAAGCATGAGAAGTCCTGTATGAAACATCTATAGTAACCATCCATCCCTAAGAAACTACGAACCTCATAGACATTATTTGGATGCTCCTAGGAAACTATATATCTCACCTTATCTGGGTCCACTGATGCTCCTATCTCTGAGATTACATGACCCAAAAAGTGAATCTAATCCATCCAAAAGTGTCACTTTGTGAATTTAGTATATAATTGATACTCTCTTAGTGTATTCAAAACAATATCAATATTGGTGGCATAGTCACGTCGATTATGAGAATACACTAATATATTATCTATGAAAACTAGCACAAATGAATCGAGGAATGGATGGAAAACTTGGTTCATCAGTTATATGAAGACCACTGGCGTATTCGTGAGACCGAACAACACAACCAAATACTCATATAGACCATACCTACTCCAAAGGATATGTGAGGTATGTATAATGGTCTAAAACACACCCGATGGTAACCATATCTCAAATAAATCTTTGAAAAGACCCGATCTCCTCAAAGTTGTTCAAAGAGATCATCTATTTGTGGAAGTGGATACCGGTTCTTAACCATAAGCTGGTTCAACTTCTGGTAATCCATACATATCCTGAGGGTACCATCCAACTTTTTTAAAAAAAGGACCAACAAAACCCATATAGAAGTACTGATTTAGATAAAAACCTTTGCATACAAATCCTCTAGATGCCTCTTAAGCTCTTGCAACTCCATCATATCCATCCTTTAAGGAGGAATAGATACCAGTGTAGCTCTTGGAACTAGCTCGAAAGAGAACTCTACCTCTCTCACTAGAGGTAATCCTAATAATTCTTTCAGGAATATGTTCTTGAAATGATAAACCACTAGAGGTAAATCATTCTGATGTGTCCCTTAATCATCCAAATATAAACTCTCAATCTGGACATCATCCCAATAAGTCCATGATGCTCGGCTCAAGCTCGGATTTCATGGACATCCTATTTACCTTTTTGGATTTACTCTCCACCCTTTGGTGATGTAAATCTCACCCTTAGACGATAAAAGTCAAAGAAATCATGAAAGAGAACCAAACAGTCTATCCTTATAATGATATCAAAACCTATCATCTCTAGAATGAAGAGGTTCTATATGAAGTGACACCCACCAATCTCAAGGGGGAACTCCCTGCACTTCTGTACAACCTCCCTTTTAATTTCCAAAGGAGTGTCAAGAGTCATGATGTCATTAGAAGAATGAACACTGAGCCCAAGGATCTCCACAATGGGAAAAAATATAAATCTATGAAAAGAAACTATATAAAAGAGCGAATAATCTAAAATGGAGGCTACTAGAATAGCACCTCTGACAGTAGAAGGTCCAAGATCCTACTCCTCATGGATCTGTTTCATAGCATAAGTCTGGCCTGCACTAAAACCTCGTGACACTACCTAGATACCCTAAGCTAATCCACCCTATTTTCACTGAGAATTTGGGGTCTGGATACCATGGACATGACCACCACCACGACCTGTTTGTCCAGATATACCCCAGCTCTCTTCCTGATGAGAAGTTGTTGACCCTGATCCTGAACGTGGAGTCAGTGCAGACCCTCTCTCACTAGATGTTGGTGAAAATGTTCTATAGAAGCACTGTATATGGCCCATCTTACTGCAATCTCATCACTCAAGTGGGTCCCTCAGAAACTATGGCCTTGTATGTCCTAGCCCACCGCACTAGTAGCACCTTACCCAACTACCTGAAGGTGTGGTATGACTACTAATATCATCATGTGGAATCTACAAAAAATGATTCCTACTACTGGTTGAAGCATTACTAGATCGAAATGTTGAATCATCCTGGATTGCACCCCCAACCTCTCTTAGGTTACTCTCTGTGATCAGTTCCTGATTCACTATTCCAAAAATTATAGTCAGCTGAAAGACATTTACCTATGATCAGATGTCGTACTTGAGACCATCCTCGAATATCCTGGCTCTAAATAGTTCATCACCCATTAGAATAGGTGCAAAGCACTGGAGATCAGTAAAACGGTCTAAATAGTCCATGGATGATAACACGCCCTACTCCAAATGTAAGAACTTTCAGGCACTATCATCCCTTAGCATCTCGAGATAAAAATATTCATAGAAGGCGATATAAAACTCTCTATAGGCCATCTTCTGATTATGATCTATTTGAGTGTAACATCCCACTATCTCTTAGCAGAATCACACAACATATACGTAGAGAGCTTTACCCTCCTCTTAGGATGCATCTCTAAGTGCTCAAATATAGACAGCATGGACTCTATCCATGACTCCATAGCATGTGGTCTTCCATCCCCCCAAAACATGGGTGTATTTTTCTACTGGAACTCACATTTCAACTCTACCATAGTCAGGGAAGGTCACAATGCTCCCTAAATGGTTTGTATGAATCGAAAAAACCTACTAAAGAACTTTTCCTCAGTATTTGTGTCTAGTATATCAATTGGTGTCGCAGATGGAATGACTGAAGGATTCACTGGTATCCCACAACCTACCACCTCTAGAGTATGATCATTTCCACCCTCCTAGTATACAACTAGAGGACATCATGGTGGCATGCCTCCACAATTCCAAACACACGCCTCAGTTCATGATCATTATCAAGGTTTGTATCTCAAAAGTGAATATATTTAAGAAGGATAGGTAAAATCCTTCCTCTATAAGAACTCAAACCTCTACCTGCCCCATGGGTTAGGTATGGGCATCAAACAAGTGAGAGATACAACCAAAAGTCCACTACTAAGGTTGGTGCTGGTCAAGTTCTCTATAATATGCCATTTTAGTTTCAATTATTTCCATATTTATTTAATTTAAAACTATGTTAACATTTACATTCATTGAATTGATACTTATTTCATGTTTAAAACATTCCTTTTAGAAGGTTAAATCAATGGTACACCAAATTCCAATCCATGAGGGCCCATACTCCCCAAGGATCAAAGCTTAGAATCCACTCATGTCACACCACAACACATTTCACTTTAATGTTGAACCATGATATTCTAAATTCCAATCCAAGATGGACTATATACCTCAGGGACAAAATATTGGCCTCCATTCAATTCATAACATAATATATCCCAATATTCTTATCACAATATCAGGCATATCTATCACAACATCTATCATAACAACATGCAATAAGTAATGTTCTCTAAATGGCATGGAAATAATGCATGACATGTGATTTATAACAAGTGCCTATATGATACATGAAATGGAATAACCTCATATCATTGGATTGGAAAAAAATAGAACCCCAAATTCATATCAACAATAATAACATAAATCATGTGCATCACCCAACTGTGGAATCAAATCAACTATAATAGTCAAAATCCAGAAAACTGTAATTCAATTCGAGGTAATTTGGATTTTTCCTATACACGGGTTAGCTATACTTAGGCACAACTCATTAACAAATTCCTATTACTTCATATCCCTTTATATTATCACCAAATAGTAAATCAAACAAGAAAGGAAACCCCTCTGATACCACTTTGTAACATCCTGGTTTCAGATGCCACTCAAAGGTGCTCCGTACTCGATTGGCCACATGGCCTCAAGCACATCTCCCCAAATTACAGAGTCCACTAACTAGTAGCGAGGGACTAGGTGTATTAGTGGGGAGACTATTACCTCATTAGTAGAGTGTAACATAGTGGAAATACAATAACATTTCAATAGCGGAAGCAGTAAAACATACAATAGAATAAACAGTGGAAGACTGATAGTATAAATAAAGCTATAAGTCATATCATATACAAGATGATGATACATGTTACATGTTTCAAATAAAACAAACAAAATAGGTACACAAAATTCATATACAATACATGTCCCAAAAGTAAAAAATCCCAATATAATCCTAATAGCATCATAAGCCTCAACTTGGTCCCATACTCTCCTGCTCTTAAATAACATATCAAGTACCTGGAGGAGGGCGCTTGCCCTTATCGACACCTGCAATCATATAATCTTTTTGGGTCCCAAAAAGTGTCCCAAATAGGGTGTGAGACTAAATACCAGTAGGTAACCACCCAAGGCCTGTTCTAATCAGACATTGAATATATATATAGTTAGAAGCATGAAATAATGAAAGAAGTAAGCAAGTAAGTACTCAAAAGTAAACATCCTACATGTACTGGTTTTCATTTACATTCATCTCATTCAAATAATATTCATTTAAAAATACAATTACATTGAATTTATAATTCTTGATATTCATCACAAGCCTGACATCCCCTATGTAACTAGAAGCACAACATATGCCTCATAATTCCATCTAATCAATATAGGCCAAGACCAACACCAAGCTTGTGATTTGTCTTGGAGATGCATCATAAGTCATTTAATTTACAATTAAAATCATAACTAGGGCCCATACTTGAAATTATTAAGTTTGAATTCAAGTATCTCTCTAGGTGAAATATGAACCAACACCCTACAAGCCCACCCCTGGAGAACCTCCCAAGAACCCGATATCGCTCTAGGTGAGGTATAAAGTCCCAACCAATCATATCAATCCTCAACGCTCCTCTATAGAAGCCTGAGTATCACCCTTGGTATAATATTCAATACCCTTTGAGTCCATCCATGGCATTCTAATATGAATCCATGTATCACTCATCATATTAGTCAAGCCTCACTGAGTCCATCCATGACATCCCTCATTTGGATCCATGTATCACTCATGACATATATAGGTTCAAGCCAATGAATCCATTCGTGACATTATAATGTGAATCCACATATCACCCAAGGTGTATAAGTCAATATGAATAAGAGTTTGTCTATGGCATTCCAAATCCGAATCCATGTATCAACCTCACCTATTAATCATTTAACCAATTTAATTTCATTTAAATAATTCATTAAACATGCCAAGGTCAAAACTAAAGGCATTCAATATAACTCAACTCAAAAGGGTGACTCAAGAAAGGACCAACCTAAAAGGTTTGGCCTTTCATTTACTCATTTGGGCATAACATTATAACAAGCTTCCTATGCTTAATCAATCCATCATATAGCATGGTCACAACATAACTCACAAGGGCTAGCAATTCAAAGTCCATTCAAATACTCACATGGATATTTTTAATATAAAAGGACTAAAAAGACTATCAAGACATCACATATCATATAACTCAAATGAGAAAATCCACAATTAGAGAAATTCAATCCAATTGCATCAACTCATGGAATAGCCTCTACTTTAATCACATGGGCAAGGCAATATAAGGAAAGACAAGCAATGACATACATGGGTCAAGGGGCCAGTCATCCAACCCATTCCCTTAATTAATTTCATTTACAATTCAATTAATAAATAAATAAATCAATTTTATTTATATACCAATTCAAAAATGACATCCCATAATCAATGGGTAAAAGGGATTCCTCATAGGAATCCAAGGCCAAAAGCCATAAAGGGCCATTTTAAGACAACTCATCCATGGGGTGGTTCTTATTCAAGGTATACAACCTATAACAAGCATTATTAAACCTCTTTAACTAAATAGGTAATACCTATAAATTCTAAGATTTAAATTCAATTTAGGTGATGCCTGAAAATTGGGCGTGCGGTACCCCGACATATATAAACAGCTCGACTCTAAGCGAAAGGCATGAGATCACGTACCTTAGGTCCATGCTAGATAGCTCATCCAGTATTAACTACTGATTCAGTACAGATTAGGATAAATCTAAAGAACATATGAAGAATGAGAAATTAGGGAATATGATCCTAAATCCAAAAAATGCAGCTGATATCCATAAGAATCAAGAATTTCTAAAAAGGAATTAAGGCCTTAATGATACAGATCTGATGAGACAGACGACATTCGAATCGAATCTCAGATGGAGATGATACTTTGATTCCTAGTTTAGTCTCTAAAGGGAGCTTCAAGGAGGATCTATTTATGTGCAACATATGAAGGGAAATTAGGTTTTAAGTTATAAAAAATTCCAGGGGAAAAATCTTCATTTTACCAAGAAAAAATAGGCAGCATGATTTAGGCACACAGTTTGTCAAACTGTTCGCCAGGTCATATGGTCTACTATAAAAAAAAGTGATTCCCCACAGTTTACCTACATATTTAGAATAACCATGAAAAAACTGCGTAGTAATCCTTTTCCCAAATTATAGACCTAGTCTCATAGTTTGTATGCAATCATGTGACCTTGTTGCACGGTTTTCACTAAACGTGCAATAGGAATTTTCCTCCTTCATCTCAGGTTCTGGGATCCAAACCAGCCCCAAACAACCCTAACACCTTTGTGACCTCAAAGAGAATTCACATTATGTCACATTTAAGCATTTAAACAGATAAATAACATAAAACACAAGATATATACCTCAAAGAAGAACTGGGTTCTTACAGATAGTCTCAAACAGTACCTATTATACCCACCGGTCTTGATGTCATCAGTGGAAGAAAATACAATCATTTTATATGTGTATTCCATGAAATGATCACTTGGAACCCTCCTCACACAAAAGAATGATGATGGGAGTGAGAATATTATCTACTACTCATCTGGATGATGCTAGGTACTGAGAATCGATACTATGATTTCGAGAAGAACTGCCTCACACTCATCTTTGTAGTTAAAAAGATAAGGCATTACCTACATTAATAAAAAATCCATATAGTATCTTATATTGATTTGATCAAGTACATCCTTGGTCATCCCATGATGATAAGGCATCTATCCCAATGGGTGGTCATTCTTCAACAATAAAACATTTAGTTTATGTCACAGAAGGCGGTGAAAGGGAAAGCCCTGGCATATTTACTCATGACACATCCCACACTAGAAAGTACACTAGTGGAACTGATATCCTAGATGATGAGGTATTCTATAACTATGGCACTTCCCATACATGGGAGATGTATTTTGATGGAGCCTCCTGAAGTCCTATTGAAAAAAGGATAGAAAACCCAAATCTCAATTGGGTTGTCTTAGGTATTGTATTTGTCTCTCTAGAAAAAGAAAATTTTCCATACTCTTTCCCACTATCCAAAGGCTACATGAATAATGAGTCAGAATATAAAGCCTTTATTGCTAGCTTAGAACTGACCCTATAGCTGTAGATAGCCTACCTAAATATCAAAGGGGATTTAAAACTAGTGATAAAGTGGATAAATGGAGAATATTCCATAAAAAAGAAAGATATGACCCCTCTTAATGGATACGTTAGGAGACTAATGACAGAATTCCCTTTTGATCTCACGTTGAATCATGTTCCATGATCATAGAATGATCACACTGACACATTGACTAATACAACCATAACCCTGGATGAACTTGATCAAGAGGAAGCAGTATTTCACATCATGCACTGAAGAATGGTCTCATCGATCATTATTTGTGATATGAAAGAAATCGATCAGGTTAACACCACCCATAGCATGATGAACCAGTATCCATCCCTAGATGGATGGTGTCCATAATTGGTTATCTCAAAAAAGGTACTCTCCCGATAGATCGAGCCGGAAGAGAATAGATTTGATGTAGAGCTATGAACTTTACCCTATGAGATGGTCCAAATGAGCATAAATCCCTCTATAAGATATGTTTTGACAGAATCCTCATCAGATGCATAATAGGAAGAGATATTCTTACCATTATAAAAAAAGTCCATGTGGGATCCTACGATGCCCATTAGTCTAGGAGAAGGCTCTCCCACCAAATTAGGAGGATGAGTTACAACTAGAAAATCATGATACATGACTATGTACAATTCACTAGGAAATGTAATTCATTCCATATCCATAAAAAATTCATCCATCAACCCCTAGAATTTATACATACTTCTAAATATTCCTATCCATTTTTCGTACAAGGAATGGATGTTGTGGGGCCATATCCCCCAACCATAGCTAAGTAGTTTAAGTACATCCTTACTATTACTGACTTCTTCTCCAAATGGGATGAAGAAATTACCCTCAAGGAAGTGGGGAAAAAGAATGACATTAACTTTGTAAAGTCCCATATTATCACCAGGCTCGAGGTCCCTCACACAATATTGATGGACAACGACACCAACTTATATTCTATAGAGTTGAAGAAACTATACCAAGAGTAAAACATCAAGTCCAATCACTCATCCCGCTATCATGAAATAAAAAATGAAAAAATATAGGCCTTTAATAAGACTCTATAAAATGTACTCCAGAAAATGGTGAATAAGGACAAGAATTCCTAGTCATACAATATTCTCCATGATTTATGGGCCTATCGTACCACCATGTGTATTGCTACACAAGTAACTTTGTACTCATTAGTGTATGGGGATGAGGTAGTATTACCCATAGAGGTCTAGTTAACCTCAATTTGAATAGCCATTTTTAGAAAACTCTCAAATGATGAGAAATCAAAAAATCAGTTGGATGAGTTGGAGCGGATCAATGAGAATATGTTACACACATTTCACAAACTTAAAGTCCATCAGAATCAGATTGCATGTGCCTTCAATAAAAAGGTCCAACTCCATTCATTTATTCAAGGAGAACTGGTATTGGTTCTCAAAACCCTAATGATACCAATAAATAAGCCTAAAAATCTGAACCAAAGTGGGAAGGTCCTTATATCATATATAAGTTCTATCATAATGGAGCCTAATCATTTTCCACTGTAATGACTTGAACGGTTATAAATAAATTTTCCCTCGAGATTTAATTAAATGCATTATTATATAATTTGGTTATAGAAAACACATGAACTTATTTGGTTTTATTATATATTATCAGATTTAAATGACCATTAAGAATCTTTAACATTGATAAAATAGTTATTAAACAATGATCACATGATTAGTATAAATATAGGGTTTTAATAAATCCAATTGTCACAAAGGAAGTGATGGCCTCAAATAGTAGTATCGTATCTTATGAAGCCCATTTATCAGAGATTATGAGGGAAATAACATCACTAGGATTTTCCCTTGACCAAGTACAATCTTAATCCAACAATTTAAGCATAAACACAATCTTTTATTGGAGAAGTTCAAGCTCATCGAGATCATGACCCAAACCATGTTCGCCAAACCACCCCATGAAGGTATGACGATCACACACCTTACCCATAGGGAATTTGTTGGTATATTAAAGGGATATGTACCAAGACCCTAGAAATATGAGTATGTAAATTATTTTTTATAGAATAATGAATATATTTTCATCCTATTATTTTTACTTTATAAATGATTTTTATATTGATATAATAAAATGAAAATTGTATTTTTAATTAGTATTCAATTTCAATTAAGACATTTATTTTGATGAATTAATGGATTTTTGAAATAAATAATATTTTATTAAAATATTTTTATTAATTAATTTTTATCAAATATAAATGATCATATAATCTTTATTAATTCAAATGTAATTTTTATAAGGGTTAAAAAACTGTTATTGTCAAAAAGCCCAGTATTTCTCAATAAATGTCAATTATTATTTTAAAAGTGAAAATGAAAATATTTATAAAATTATATTTATAAAATGAATATTATTTTTGGAATAAGAATATTGAAATTATCCCATGGAAATTTTTTCATAATTTTCCAAGACAGTTGAATTTTCAGGTAAAAATTAAATACCGTATAAATATAAGGTGTGCAGTATGACATCATACTAAACAAAAAGTGATGTAATAAATACTATAAATGGTATAAAAAACCAAATATATGTTTTTAATTTAAAATAATTTTATTTTATGTTTATTTGATAAATTTTATAAAGCCTCTGTGAATCCTTCAAAACCATTAATACATTTTAAGGTTTTAAAATCATTTATTTAAGGGTACAACTCACTTCCACATCAGAAAGGGTATTATTTTATTAATTTCGTCCCTTGAACTTATAAAATAATTAAAAAAGATCCATTTTTTAAGAAACTATGTGAAAAAACCACGGTAAGGTTTTTGGTTTTAGTTATTTTATTATATAGAGTCCAAAACCTAAGTTTGAGAAATATTAAAGAAATCCCCACTCTTTTCCTATATAAATTCATCCAATATCATATTTATATTCACTAAAAATCCTTGTATAATGTCCTTAATCTACCCTCCCATCTCTAGATTCCTTAAAATTCACCCCAAGCTCTCAATAATCCCCTCCCAAGCATTTGGATTCACACACTCAAGTAAGGGATCCTCACCTACTCTTCTTTATTCACGTTTCTTTCTTATCTTATTCCATATATTTCCAATTAATAATGTTGGGATATGTATTTAAATGTCCCTATTACTTCCCATTTTATGTAAAAATTATTATATACCCCTTTATCTCTCATTAACCCATTTTATGAAAATTTTATGTGATGTCGTTATGCAGGCGAAATTTCACCACATTTTTCCATTATTTTTTTTTGTAGTGAATACCATACCCATTTCTTATTAAGGGTGTTCAACTTTATACACTTATAATTATTTGAAATGGGAATTTCATGTATGTATTCCACACTACTTTATCATGTAATAAAATATTATGATGAATGAATCCATGTTTTATGATCTATGAGGCACACTTAATGATGAGAATGAAATAAAAGTGATGGGTGCACCCAAAATTATTTAACGCTCCAATATATTGGGTAATGTTTAGTCTCATGAGATGTAATTTTGAGATAGGAAGTTAACTTTATCCCTTTATGGTAATTTTTCCATCATTATAGAATCCCGCCATTCTATAACATAAACTTTCATTACATTACACAAAACTGAGGATCTTTAAGGTCTAGTGTCTTGGAAACCAGGAACATAATACATGAAAACAAAATAAAACATTCTTCATAAACACTTGAAAGGCGTCTACTTAAGTTAATTCTAGGTTCATTACTGCATCTCATAACCTGGGGACATACATCAAAAGAAAGGGTGAGCAGAAGGCCCAGTAAGGGAAACAAGAGGAACATTTTACATGTGAACTTGAGATACTTCACTAAGGACATGAAAACAACTTTAAGGCATGAGAAAGAAATCATGAGGAATTTCATAATAAAAATAACATTTTCCATAACTTGAAGATGTGGCTACATCATTTAACATAGACAATCATGAACATATCACCAAGGTCCATCCCCAAGGTGTCATTTGAAAATTACCAAGGTTATTCACCAAGGTATCGTGAAAATTGTAATCTCTAGTGGTTACATCATTACCCAATGCATTGGAGCGCTATCAGGGCGCACCATTAAATTTGCCTTTATTATCATGTGAGCCAAATATATCATCATCAAACATTTCATAAATAACCCACATAGCATAAAATAAATGGGTTTCATTTCATAATCATAACGTTTTAAAAACTGCTTTAAAGACATGATCTTTACGTCACTTTAAACCCACGAAAAGGGAAAGTGGGTCTCATGTATGTAAATACCAGAATTTAAAATAGAACATTTTGATATATATGTGAATACCCTTGTAGAAATAAGAGCTTTGTGTATTCACTTTATAACATAAAATAATTTTTGAGAAAAGAGAGAGGCATTTTGAGACGAAAATTCTGCAGCATAACGGCTATGTTACAAGGTTTTAGAAAACATTGAAAAGAGAGGGGACATTGGTCACCCACTCATAAATGATCCATAAAACAGTAGGGGGAGAGAATAATATGTATATATGGACATGGTAATGAAATTTTAAGGACATACCATTTGAAATAAAAAACATGGAAGGAAGACAAAAATTAGATTTCTCTTATGAAAATTCGGCAGCCTAACGGCGTCACTTAAACTTCAATAAAAATGAATTGAAAAGATCAAATAGGGTATCTAATCATATGATCATAAGAGATCAGTATGATAGATATAGAGATCATACCCCAACATAATAAAAAGGAACTTGAAATACTTGACATGAAAATCGAACTTGAAAAATGAGAAGGGTGAAAGAATCCCTTAAAAATTCGGCAGCCTAACGGCATCACTTAAACATTCATAAAATGAAATGATGAGAGTAAGAGGGGATCTCTAATCATATAAGAATGAAAAGGGAATTAAGAGGAATATAAAAGAACATCCTCTCACATAAGAACATGGAGCATAAAAGGAATGACATAAAAGAGATTACATGAAAAGAAAGAGAGGGGTCAGATCCCTTACCTTAAAACGTGACTCTTGAAACTCAAAGGTTTGGACCTTGAGGGATTGGGGGCACCTTGGGAGGACTCCTTGGGAGGTAAGGAGACCAGAACTTCGTTGGGGGAGAGTTGGGAGTGAAAACTAAAGGAGGAAAGGGTGGGTATTTATAGGGAAAGTGAGGGGACAAGGCATTAATGGCCAAGGGACACATCACAAGTGCTTTTCTCAAACCCATGTGCTCTCTCATGATATTTCTCATAACGTTAGGCCACATGGGGCCCCCAAAACAATAATTCATCACCCTTGGCCGGCCAACCCTTGAAATATCTCATGACATCATCATTACACAGTTATAATGTCATTAAACATACCGAAACCCTAAAACTGTATTTTTACTATTCACTGAAAATTCAACTTTCTCAGAATAATCCCAAAATTTCACCTTAACCAAATATCAATGCTCTGATTTCAAAAATGAAATCCATTTTATAAAAATAATTTTCTAAATATTTTTAATTTAATTTTTAAATAAAAACACTATTCATCGAAAATTCATTTTTTTCAGAAAAATCCCCAAAAATTACCTTAACATAATATCGATGCTCTGAGTTCAAAAATAAAGTCCTTTTTATAAAAATAATTTTCTAATTATTTTTAATTAAATTTTTAATTAAAAAACACTATTCATCCGAAAAAACTAATACTTGACTAATAATTTATGAAACCGTTATTTACCCATTTTATTGAATCACATTACTTAATCTAGGTGTCTAAATTATATTAAAACTTTCTTTGAGTGAAATTACTAATCCATTTGGTCATATTACTAATCCTAAGCGTAAAATCACTATTCATAATTTACTATTCATCAAAAATTAAGTTGATCTTATTAGACTCCAAATTCCTTACTGAACACTTTTGTAGAAGACCATTTTTTGAAAATCATTACACATCATTAGTTATTTAGGGTTTACATAAATGTTTTAAAATATCCCTTTTTCAAAAATTTCATCAATAAAATATATCCTAAAATTATCCGGACAAAAGAAAATCCACAAACATCACTAAAGGAAGATATCTCAATTTATTCACCCGAAAGGATTACACAAGGAAGCTAGGGTCTCGTCACATAGCCCCTTATAACACCGACATAAGACCTAAGTGTAAGGTGTGCTATGGTGAGAGAATCTGAGGGAGGCTCAGATAACATTTCCCTAGTAGTAATCTCTACTAACTTGAACTTCTCCTGTAGGCGTTTCTGTTCAAGCTTGGCACGCTGGAGTTCGGCTTGGGCTTGGTCCAAAGCGAAGCCCACAGATGCTACCTCCTTCCCAAGCTCTGATAAGTGGGCTTCATAAGGGTCGAGTCTACTGGATGAAGCCATCGACTCCTCTTTCTGCATTGAACATTAACATCTTATTAAATCATTAAGAGTAAGTTAATATAATACTCAAAAAGATTGGGTCATTACAATCATGATGTCTTGACAGTTATCCTTGACCCATGTTTATAATGAAATGTTTTAAGCTCTTACCACATTTCCCATGTTGCCTTTATAATTATCATGCCATATCATGTCTAATTATTCATGTTTATGATTGCTACTCATTTTATGACCCTTTGATATGATTATTTTCTAACATGTATTATCTTCTTTATGTTATTCCATTTTTATTCACTTACTGATCTTTATAACTTACCCTTTTCTTATGTATGTCCCTAGGTTATCCCATGTAGTTTTAATTGCAAGAATGTAAAGAAATTTTCAATAAAGATGACATTTTCCTATTTTAAGTTGTTATGTAATGTACCTAATTCCCAAATACACTAGAATTATCTATCTTCTTGGTTGTATTATGTGAAATTTTATGTAATAAATTAATTATTAATGTGAAATAAAGAGTAGAGTTTTTATAGTCTCTATTAGAGGAAAAGTTTAGTTATTTTTGGGATTAGGATTAGAAAAATATAGTGAAATCATTAGAGATAATACTAATTATAAGAAAACATCCCTAAATGTTGGTAATTATAAAGTAAGTGTTTTTCAAGAAAATACATCACTTTCTGGATACTATAAGTGAACATGGTTCTAGAACAAATGTACCTAGGGGTAACAACTCCGACAAGGTGCGTTAGGCCTGACTTGGTGTAACCTGGTACACAACAATGAGACTTACTGAAAACCTAGTTTGAAACTCCTAGGATATATGCTTTTGTAAATTCATAATCTCATTACAAACCATTATTAAGGGAATAAAAAAATACCCATAAGAACACGTGTTAGTAAATAGATTTTGGATAATATAGATTGAAGCCTAAAAATTCATAAGTTAAGGAAATAATTGTAATTTATAATTTATCCATTTAATGTCATTTGATTTCCCTTTATGTGTTTAATAATTTAAAAATACTCATCCCTAATTTTCCTTTTATTCTAGTCAATTGGCAGAAATATGAGGAATCGAGTAAACAATCAATATGATGGGCAATGTGATGACTTCCCTAACAAGATGTTCAACCCGATAAGAGTAATAATCACACAATTTATGAAAATACTCTATCATATGACTTAGGTTATGAATATAAACCTAGACTAGGAGGATCATCCAAATCCACCTAATAAATAACAAGCTACGATTGATTCCTTTATCTGAAAAGGCCTCTGACTTTCAATAGATCATCTGATCCCCCAATTGTGGAACAATAGATCAACTCTATTGAGAATATCTTCTCCATCCTTTAATATTTCAAAAAGATAAGGTTCTACTGGATATTTATCACATAGAGGGAGAATCTGATCAGTGGTGGACATTGACCAAGAATATGAAGCCTGAGGAAGAGATCGAAGTGATGGGGTGGAAGGAATTGTGGAAAATGTTTTTCGATAAATATTTTCCTTGCAATCTCTGAATTAAAATGGAAAGGGACTTATTTTCCCTTAAGAAAAAAGACAACGAATATATCAGGGTGTATAAGGTAAACTTCACAAGACTTGAATGATACACCTATAGATTTTTTGTTACCACTGAATGCAAGGTTGAACGCTTCTTTGGTGGGATAAAACATAGTCTATGAAAATCCCTGACGATCTGTGACTTTGATAGTTGTGAGAAAATTGTCTAATATTCCCTCAAAGTAGAAATAGAGATTAGATAATCTCAAGGGAATCATGGGGATAATAAGTGGAAAGTGGAGTTTAATTATGGTGACCCGATGGAGAAATTTAATGGTGCCAAGAAATTTCAACATCCCACTTGTCAAAGGTGTGGAAAGAAGCACCTAGGAAATTTTCTAGGGGGTGAGTAAATGCTTTAGGGGAAGAAAGGAAGGGAACCTAGCTAACAATTTATGATAGGAGAAATCCTATAATGCAATGGAGGAAAGGAATGATCAAATCAACCATCAGTGCATTGTTTATTTCTTCAACTACAAGGATCCAGGGCACTTTGCAAACCAATGCACTAAGCCAAGGGTTTTTAGAGACAACCAACAACCTCCAAGGTAGAAAGGGTGAGTTGTTACCATCACAACCATTAAGGTAGATCCTGATAATGAATTAGTGACAAATACTCTATTTATTCATTCAATAATAATGAGCATACATTTTTATTATGGTTCTACACATTCCTTCATATCATGAAAGTTTAGTAGAACTATTCAAACACCACCACAAATCATGGAAGTAGAGTTGTCAGTGAAAAAAAATGGAAAAATTATTGCATCCTAAGTATATAACTCCTCCCCTATCACAATTTGTGGGATGAAATTCCTAGCGAACCTTGTGATACTCTCTTTGGTGGAATTTTATATAATTATGGGTATGAATTGACTTTCCCTATATAGATCCAACATAAATTTCCATGAGAAGGAAATCACTCTCCATATTGAAAATCTTACCCCAATTTTATACAAGTGAAAAGAGGATGATAAATCTTCTTTAGCACCAACATCTCAGGCATGTATATTATTTCTCTACAAGAAATCATATCTAAATTAAATAATTGATTCTAAGGAAATAATCATACTTAAATACATGCTCATTCTGAGGGAACACACTAATGTGTTTCCTAAGGAATTTTATGATCTTCTTCCTAGCCGAGAGGTTGAATTTTCAATCGGGCTTATACATGGGACATTACCATTATCCAAGACTCCATATAGAATGGATGTTGTGAAACTCAAGGAGATGAAGAAACAAATACTATAGAGTCAGGATAAAGGGTTCATATGCCCAAGTGCTTCACCATGGGGTGAATCAGTCCTATTCATCAAGAGGAAGGATGGGTCAATGCACCTTTTCATTGATTATCTTAATCTAAACAAGATAAAGATAAAGAACTACCATCCTATGAATTATATTTATAACTTGTTTGACCAGCTACGTGGAGCACAATAATTCTACAAGGTGGATCTATGGTTAGGATATTACTAAGTTAGGTTGAAGAAGGAGGATATTCCCAAGAATGATTTTCGTAAGAGGCACTGGCACTATGAGTTCCTAGTGATTCCATTAAGACTCACTAAATCTATATAAATATCCATAGACTTTATTAATAGAGTCTTTAAATATTACCTTTACAAATTTGTGGTAGTCTTTATAGATGATATTCTAATATACTCTAAAAGCAAGTAGGAGCACGAGGATCATCTGAGCACTATGTTAAATACCTTAAGAAAGGATAATCTTTATGAAAAGTACACAAAATGTGAGTTCTAGTTAAATTAAGTCTCATTATTGGGGTATATAATCAAAATAAATGAGATATTTATAGATCCTTACAAGATAGAAGTAATTGAGGGATGAATGAATCCAGTATCTATGGTGGATATCTATAGTTTCCTTGAATTAACTGGGTATTATCATCAGTTTGTGATAAATTTATCATGATTTTCAAACCCTTTAACCAAGATAACTCAGAAGGGAGTCAAGTTTGATTAGAATGATGAATGCGAATAGAGCTTTAAGAAGTTGAAAAGGAGGCTTATCACTACCCCTGTGCTGACACTACCCACAAATAGAGAATTTTTTGTGGAGTTTAACAATGCTTCAAAGAAGGGATTGGGTTGTGTGTTAATATAGAATGAAAAAGTTATAGCCTATACTTCAAGGAAATTGAAATTTCATGAATAGAACTACCTAATTATTGATCTGGAGTTGGCTACAATAATCTTCATTTTGAAAATATGGCAGAATTATCTCTTTGGGGATAAGTATGAAATATATACAGATCACAAAATTCTTAAATATATATTTACACAAAAAGAGATGAATATGCACAAAAAAATATTGTTAGATCTAATCATGGACTATGACTGCTCAATCCATTATCATCCTGGTAAAGCGAATAAAGTTGTAGATGCTTTAAGTAGAAAGGATCCAATAATTCTATCATTGATGAGAATTGAGAGGGATCCGATCTTCTTAGATCTAAAAAGTATGTACATGGAAATCATAAATGAAGGAACATCATAAATCCTTTAACAAATGATTGATCAACAATACTTTCTAGAAAATATAAAGGATGCTCAAAGAGATTATGTGGGAATTCAGAAGAAAGTGGAAACTATGAGAAAAGGTAAATACTTGAAGTTCAATATTAATGAAGAAGGATTTTTAATATTTGGGTCATGAATATGTGTACCATCAAATCTCGAGCTAAAGGAGATGTTGGATGATGTGCATAGTTCAACTTTCTCCATCCATCTAGAAAGAACAAAGATGTATCGAGATCTACGAGAATACTATTGCTGGGACAATATGAAGAAGGATATCATAGAATATACATCAAGATGTCTTGAATATCAGTAAGTGAAAGCGTAAAAGAAAAAATCCAAGGTGATGATGCAACCATTACCCATACCTATATGGAAATGGGAAAACATCACCATGAACTTTGTCACTAGTCTTATAAAGTCATCAAGAGGGAATGATGCTATATGGGTTATGGTGGATCATCTTATAAAGACTGCACACTTCATTGTGATTTGAGAGGATTTATTACTGGATCAAATTGCACATATATACATTAGAGAAGTGATAAGGATGCATGGAGTACCACTATCAATTGTATTCGATCAAGATCCAAGATTCACCTATAAGTTTTGGAAGAGTCTCCAACATGATCTAAATACTGATTTGAACTTCAGCATGACCTATCACCCTCAAACTGATGGAAAATATGAGTAGACTAACCAAAAACTTAAGGATATGTTGAGAGCATGCTCAATTGACTTCAAAGGAGGATGATATTGACATCTTCCTCTGGCCGAGTTCTCTTACAACAATAGTTTCCAATAAAGCATCCAAATGGATCCCTATGAATCCCTTTATGGGAAGAGGCACAAAACACCTACATGTTGGGATGAATTTGGGGAATGAAAATCGATAGGTCTTGAAATGGTTGAGGAAATAGTGGAAAAGGTCAAGACCATTCAATAACACATCAAAGTTTCTCAAAGTGGAAAAAAGAGATATACTGATAATCTTACAAAAGACCTAGAGTTTGATGTCAGAGACATGGTTTTACTCTGTATATATCCATGGAATAAAGTGATGATATTTGAGAAGAAGGTAAATCCTAGTCCAAGATACACCAACCCCTTTGATATCCTTGATCACATCAGAGTGTGGCCTATAGACTATCACTCCCACCGAACCTATATCAACTACATGATGTATTACATGTATCCCTATTGATGAAGTACATACCATACCCCTCACATGTTCTCAATCTAGAGGTGGTACTGTTATAAAATGACCTTTCTAATGAGGAGAAGCTGGTGAAGATATTAGATCATACAGGAAAATTTCTACAAAATAAGGAAATGAACCTAGTCAAAGTGTGGTGGAGAAACCACAAGTTTAAAGAAGCGAAGTGGGAATTATAGGAAGTGATGAAACAAAGTTACCCTTATCTATTTTTGTGTGGGAAATGAAAATTTCAAGGGTGAAATTTCTAAAGTGAAGAAGATTATAATGACCCAAATGGTTATAAATAAAATTTCCCCTAAGATTTAATTAAATGTATTATTATAATATGGTTATTAAAAAAAACATGCACTTATTTGGTTTTATTATATCCTATATAATTTAAATGAACATTAATAAAATATTTTTTGATTAGTAATCACATGATTAATATAAATATAGGGTTTTAACAAATCCAATTGACATAGATAAAGGAAGTGATGACCTTAACCAATAGAATCACACCCTATAAAGCCCATTTATCGGAGCTTCTGAGAGAGATACATCATTAGTATTTTCCCTCAACCAATCCCAAGCTAAGATCCAACAACTTAAGCATAATAGAAACTGTTTATGGGAGAATTTCAAGTTCATCGAGATCACGACACAAACCATGTTCGCTGAACCACCCCATGAAATTATCACCGTTGCGTACCTTACCCTTAGGGTATTTTCTAGTGTATTAAAGGTATATGTATCAAGACCCTAGAAATATGATTATGTATATTATTTTTTATAGAATAATGAATATATTTTCATTATATTATTATTACTTTATAAATGATTTTTTACTTTGATACAATAAAATACAAATTCTATTTTTAACTAGTATTCAATTTCAATTAAGACATTTATTTTTGAAGAATTAATGGATTTTTAAAATAAATAATATTTTATTAAAATATTATTATTAAAGAATTTTTATCAAATGTAATTTTTATAAGGGTTTAAAAACTGTTATGGTAAAAAAACCCCAGTATTTCTCAATAAATGTGAATTATTATTTTAAATCCGAAAATGAACATATTTAGAAAATTATTTTGATAAAATGAATATTATTTTTGGAATAATAATGAAAAAATTATCTAATGGTGAATTTTTTATAATTTTATGATACATTCAAATTTTTGGGTAAAAATTAAATACCATATAAATATACGGTGTGTATTATGACATCATAATGACACAAAAGTGATGTAATAAATACTATTAAGGGTATCTATGACCAAATATATCTTTTACCTTTAAAATAATGTGTTTTTATGTTTATTTTATTAATTTTATAAACTATTTTTGAATCCTCCAAAACCATTAAAACCTAGGTTTTAGAAACCATGGGAAAAAACCATGTTAAGGTTTATGGCTTTGGTTATTTTATTATATAGAGTTTAAAACCTAGATTTGAGAAATATTAAATAAATCCCCACTTTTTATTATATAAACCCACATAATATCCCATTTCTCTTCACTCAAAATCCTTTTAGGATTTGTTTAATCTGACCTCCCCTCTCTATAGTCCTCCCAACGCTCCCCAAGCTCTCAACAATCCCATCCCAAGCATTTGGAGTCACACACTCAAGTAAGGGATTCTCACTTTCTCTTCTTTATTGAAGTTTCTTTATTACCTTATAAATTCTATTTCCAATTCCTAATATTGGGATATGTATTTACATGTACATATTATCACCCATTTTATTTACAAATTATGATAGACCCCTTTCAATCTCATCAACCCATTTTATGAATTTTTTATGGGGAATCATTATACTGTTAAAATTTTACTGCAATTTTCCATGCCAAAACAATTGTGTAGTGAATACCATACCAATTTACTATCAATGGTGTTCAAATTTATACACTTATAATTATTTTAATTTAGGCTTACATGTATGTACTTCACACTAATTTATCATGGAATAAAATAGGACGATGAATGAATCCATGTTTTATGATCTATGTGGCACACTTAAGCATGAGAATGAAATAAAAGTGACGAGTGAACCCAAAATTATATATCTATCAAATGAATTGGGTAATGTTTAGTCTCATGAGATATCATGTTGGGATAGGGAGTGAACCTGATTCCTTTCTAGGAACTTTTCCATCATGATGTATTGGTAGTTATCCTTAACTTATGTTTATGATGGAGTGTTTTAAGTTGTTTCCACATTTCCCATGTTGACTTTATGATTATCATGATATATCATGTCTCATTTATCATGTTTATGATTCCTAATACTTTTATGACTCATTGATATGCCTATTGTATAACATGTACTATCTTCTTCATGTTATTCCATGTTTATTCCCTTACTGGTGTTTATAGCTCACCCCATTCTTATGTATGTCCCTAGGTTATCTCTTACGGTTTTAAGTGCAATCATGTTAAATAAGTTTTCAATAAAGATAATGTCTTTCTATTTTAAGTTGTTATTTAATGTACCTAATTCCCAAATACTCTAGACTTATTGATCATTTAGGTTGTATTATGTGTAATTTTATGTAATAAATCAAGTATTAATGTGAAATAAAGAGCAGGGTTGTTATAACCACGATGAATGGGGAACATGTCACACCCCACAACAATGAAATATTTATTAAAAAAATACTTTTCATAGTTTTCATAAAGTGTCTCTCAACCTGAAAAAAAGATGTTAAACTACATAGAGTTTCTCTTCCTATTTGTATGACGTTAAACTGCACAAAGATATCCTGGAAGCAATATGTTAAACTGCACAACATCTCTCATCCTGACAGCAAGATGTTAAACTGCACAACCTCTCTCAACCTAGCATAAATATGTTAAACTACATAGAATATTTCATCCTATTCACATGGTGTTAAGTTTTATGAAATAAGTCTAAATTGTATGACTTTAAACTTCACAACATATCACATGCTAACCATATGATGTTAAATTATACAGAGAAATTCCTCACCGCATGATGTTAAACCACACAGATCCCCAATGATTCATATTCATTCACATTGGGTGACCCAATTCCTAACCACATGATGTTAATCTATACAAAGATCATCCTGGAAGTAAGATGATAAATTGCATAACGTTCTATGTCCTTACCGCATGATTTTAAACTGCACAGAAAACACCCTTACTGCAAGACATTAAACTGCACAACTGATTTCTTTGCCGCATGACACTAAACTACATGGTTTACTAGAACTACATGTGTCTTAATTCCTACTGTCACAAGATATGTAGTTATTCCCAAACCCCCATTATTGGGCCTAACCACAACATTCCTCTTCTTTCACATCGAGTCACCCACATCCTTACCACAGGACGTTAAACTGCATGACTGATATCCTTGTCACATGATATTAAACTACACAGGTTTCTAGAACTACATATGACTTGATTATCATCCTAATGAGATATATAGGGATTACCAGATCCTATATCCCAGTCCAACCACCACATGATGTAAAATTTCCCCGTTCTTTCTCTAATTACCTCTATATCACGAGGAACCTTTCCATTTATCATTTCTCACAACGAGCATAGATCATGTGGGATTAGGATCTTTGGTAGGGGATTACCTATAATAATAAGGTATATTATCTCAATATAAGGTTATCATATTCCTGAGTCATCGATGCATGATGTTAAAATGCACGGTTGATGTCTCTTGCATGACATAAAACTGCACATTCATGAAGACCTCACCCGAGAGGACCACTATTGTTGGTTTTTTCCTCCCGCTAAACCTCCATTCAAGAACTACACATGACTTGATTAATATCATCATAGGATACATAGTGACACCTAGATCTCTAACCTTGGGTCTAGTTATAACAAATAAACATAAAAAATTCCCCCTTTTTTGCGTACAGGTCAGACCTGCACAAGGAGATTTCTCAAGAACTATGTGTGGATTGATTCATACCATCACATGATACATAATAATTCCTAGAACTTAATTCCTTATTCCTAGCCACACTAATCCCTTTTCACATTGGGGAGCCTACTTCCTTACTGCATGATGTTAAACTACATGGTTTCTTAAAAACTACACGTGGCTTGATTCCTATCATCATAGGATACATAGTGACACCTAGATATCCAATATAGGGTCTATCTAAAAAAATCATTGAAAAGAAATTAATCCCTAAATACATAAGGTTTGATCCATACAAGCTCATATTTCCTACACATGATTCATATCTACATATGGTTTTCTTGTGCACATAATATATCTTTCACAATTTTTCATGTCAGTTCCCACATCTTTACTGCATGATGTTAAATATTAAGGAAGCAAATACGTACCTACCTCATGACATTAAAATATATGGAAAATTTTCTAGCCATAAGACATTAAAACTGCATGATAAATAAGTCCCTACTACATGATATTAAAAGGTGTAGACCATCCTCCATTATCATCCCTTATTAAAGGAACACAAGATCCTTACCCCTGTAAACTAGAGTATATGGTACTTCTACCATCTTTTAATCAACTAAATTCATAAATAACACATCATGTATTAAGCACCTCGGGTTTCTGTAAACCTTTCATGGCCCTCAAAAAGGAAAATAGACATCTTTTTTTGACCATGCTATTGATGCATAAGGGCTTGATCCTACCAAAAAAAGACATATTGGCCCTATATTAAAGGCCTTCTGATCCTTTTTAACATGCCATCACCATGGCAGAACACATCACCTAAGGGTATTCTAGGCCATCCCCATTATGATTGTCCCATATCATTAATCATAACCTGACAACCTTAGGCTATGATTTACAACATTTTCATCTCATGCTCAGAAGGATGTTGGAGTAATCTTGACCCTGGGCATCCTAATTGGGATCTTGTTCAACATTCCCCTCATATTAGGTCCATGTGCATCATGGAATCAAACTACCTGCACTTTGGTCAAAGTTGTATGACCTTAAGCTCTAGACTTTGGTGGTCCAAATCTCAAGACCTTAAACTACTAGCAAAAGAGACATAAAACTTGTTAGGTTGAAAACCCGCAAAGGGAGGCCTGAGAAAAATTCAAGTCTTCACTTGATAAAATATTCATCTCTAGAGTTTAGGAAATAATTAGGGCACAATTTAATGAGGTATAAATCTCATAGGGATTACTTTTTAGCTCTAGTAAAATCCAAGATATGCTCGTTAGACCCCTTGGTCCAATCAAAATTTAGAGTAATGATTTTTCACATCTCCTCACTATAAGAACATGTTCACTAGGTGGTGACATAAAATTTAGGGTGATCAAAACCTTCTTGGGTATTACACTTTTCACAAATCACACTTCATGATTTCAGCACCTCATATCACTGTAAATATTCCATGGGCCTTGGAAAAGGATACTCGGATTTAAGGGTCCTTTTTTTTCTATGAATGTATTCATATGGATCCTCCATATGTGCCTATGGTCATCAACTAAACATGTCACTCTATAAAAAGGGATTTTTGATCCTTGTGATCCCTTCTGTCACCACAACATAACTCATCACTTGAGTGTGTTTTGGGATATTCTAGGCACACTTTTCCAATATCATCCTCATGAACTGAGTACTATGAACCATGATTTACAACTCCCATAACCACAATATTCAATCAGATTCGACATCCTCAACATTACATCACCTTATTTTGTATCCTTTCTTAAAGTAGGAATGAAACACTCCATTCCTGAACCTTTTTATGGTCCATACCCTGTGATTCAAAACCAAAGGGCACAGGGCTTGAGATTCACATAAGAGACGAACTACCCAAGGGTGTTAGAACCCTTATTAGATAGCCTTTACTCTATATACAACTTAATCATCCAAAAAATTTGAGTCTTCATAAATATTTCATATCCCTTGTAAAAGGATAAGTACTCCTTTTTTGACCATGATATCAATGCATAAGGGCTTAGAACTACCAAAAATAGGCATCCCTTTTTTAAAACAAAGGAAATATTATCCTTATGAGACCTAGTAACACCATGGTAGAACCTGGCACATCAGAGTGTTATGGGCCATCCCCGGCATGTCTGACCCATTCCATATTCCACAACTCAAAATTTTGGGTTATGGATTACTCAACCCATTCTCTAACTATCCAGGTAGACCTAAATTCCTAGATACTTTCACTATCCATCCATATCACCTCCATAATATTCCATGGCCCTTAGAAAAAAGTGGTGATGTTTCTATTTGATAATTTTTACTGATACATAAGGGATTTGAACTACCAACCAGAGGCATATCCCCTTTGCAGGAAAGGAGATCCAATCCTCATGGGCCCTAGAAACACCATGATAGAACTCATAACCTTAGGGTGTCTTAGGTCATCCTTGATACGTATTCCCTATATTCCATATTAAAAAAAAATATGGTTTGAGATAAAGGACCCTAAACTAGAGAAACATAAGGTTTGATCTAAAATACCCTAAACTATAATAATAGTTTGTCCAAGCTAAAAGGACCTAAACTATAGTAATAGAAGGTATGAGATAAAATACCCGATACTAAAATAATATATGGTATGAGCTAAAAGACCCTAAACTACAATGATAGAAGGTATGAGCTAAAAGACCCTAAACTACAGTGATAAAAGGTCCAAGCTAAAAGACCATAAACTATAGTGATAGAAGGTTTGAGCTAAAAGACCCTAAACTATAGTAATAGAAGGTCCAAGCTAAAAGAACCTAAACTAAAACAATATATGGTCTGAGCTAAAAGACCCTAAACTATAGTTATATAAGGTCCAAGATAAAAGACACTAAAATACAATGATAAAAGTTCTGAGCTAAAAAACCATAAACTAAAGTGATAGAAGGTCCAAGATAAAAGACCTTAAACTACAAAAATAGAAGGTCAGATCTAAAAGACCCTAAACTACAACACAAAAATGATTTAGTCTACAATAATGAAAAAGATACAAATCTTGTGAGGCCCACCATATGGAATTAGCAAAAAATAAATCTATGATTGCTAAGTCTATTGAATTTGGAAAAAGATATAGAAATCTCCCTTAGAGACATATATTCTACCAAAATTATCCTTTTTTGAGTCAGGAATTCATGTTTACTAGATATTATGAAAAGTATGGGTATTGTTGATGATTTACACAACATCAGATCAGTGAAATTTCATGTACATCATGAATGAAAAAAACTGGACAACAACATAGAAATTTCAAAATATCTATTCATTGATAGCATTAAAGGAGGGATTTCCACAATTTTGAGCATCTCCAAAGATTTAATAAAAAAATACATATCAATGATCAAACTACAATAATATTTAATCAGCTAAGATGACCAAGTCAGAAAGAGTCTAGTAAGAAGCATCAATTGAATGTTGAACTTACGCTAACCCTGTTTCTTCTACTTTCTCCCTAGGATGAAGAGTATCAATCAGTGTTGACATCTACTGAACTCTTTTATGAGTGGTTGATAATAAGTACAATGATTCCAAAAGGTTATAATTTTATTGATCCAGGATCTCCTCATACCACCATATCTACATGTTCAAGACATTCATTTAGGCTTGTAGCTTAGTCATAAACTGGTGACTCTATTCCAATGCCTTTGAACCCCTCTTCATCAACTCGGTCTGGGAAGTACCATCATTAAGGTCACACAAGTACCTCTCACAGGAATCCAATTATTTCCAGGTTAGGATGAATTGTCATATGATTTCATATAATGATTTATGGTTAAAACTAACCACCCAAAAATCATGAAATAACTGAAAAATATGTTCCTATTGGTCATGAAACGTCCCCATAGGAGTCTAATTAATAAAGGTATGAATCTGCTTCTAGATCAGACTATGCCACATCTAATCTTTTATGGTCTCTGGAGTGGGGTTAACAGAATAAGGATCAACCAGATGAACTGACAAGGAATCAAGAGAAGAATCCAAATATACTCTTCCTTAAAAATATGTATTGTCTGTTTCTTACATGGAAATACCATATTCCTCAAAAAATTCTCCCACACTAATGGGATGGTTTTCATTGGAACAAGAACGTTTCCTCAAAGACTCACCCAATTCTTCAATTAGCTCCATCATTACTACAAATAGGGGGTCGATGAGCCAAATATTTTGCCCACTTGGCGGACTAGTAGGTTCAGCACACCACCTGGGCAGTCTTCTACCCAAGCATGGGCATAATCATGTGATATAAATATAGAGTCTTTAACAGGTGGATGAATGATCTCAAAATTGGTATCTTCATGATCCAATATCATCTAGAGCTGGAATATGATCCTGAGGTTTCTCTCTCCCCACATTCCATTCGAGGGGTGAGGGGAAACCCTTTGGATGCAACCAAACTATAGAGTGCACCGATAAGGGGTATACAACTCGCATAGGATTAGTTCATCCATACTAACAGCAAGAACCCCATCCCGAAGGGAGATCTTGTATGGAATTTCATCAAGGGTGTCGCCGCCATTTTCAATAATTGGACTGATAGGTGCAAGATTATGAATGAAATAAAAATGATTAGATCAACTCAACATATCTGTAACCTCATCCAGGCCTAACGAAACAACCTCAACTCCAGATAAATTCAATAACCTAGGACAAGATAAGGCACTAGGTATCCTAGAGGTATTGTGGTATATATAGCAGTGGAAATACTCCTCTATCCAGCCGAATATAAACTAGAAGGGACCACCAATCCTATAAGGGATGTTTACATACTAGATGTGGCCCAAAATCCAGTAAAGGTGTGAAATATTTGGTACTTCTAGATTGAGGGGTCATCCCTCTACTAGCCATGCTACCATCACCAGTGTACTGACCCAGATTCCTGATTACACACCCTCAAATGGGAAGAGCCACCTATTTAGGAACACGACCATGAATCTCACCAGCCTAAGGCTAAGTGACATCTCCAATTTCACTCGGTATCCCCATGAGGTATGTTCTACGGTTTCAAATAGGTCCCAATACGAACCAGCACTATCACTAATCTGACTGGAAGGGCAGCGATGAGGGCGTATAGTGGTTGGTCAGGCTTTGTTGTGATAGAGGAAAATGTTGATCCAATCTTTAAAATAGATGTGTGATTTCATAGTTAGATCCTTTCTTAAAATTTCCTTCATAATTTTGAGCATTTCCCTCACTAAAATTCATGTTTGTACATGGCTATTGTAGACATATTTGACAGGAAGGAATTCATCATACATTTTCCTAAGGGGGATATCCCTCCCAGTCAATAAATATCCTAGAGGTTGATTCTTAATACACCATTGGATAAATGGAATGAGTTAGTTCTAGGGAACCAAAAACTAACTAGATCCTTGAGAAGATCAGAATGAAGATAAATAATGAACTAGGAAACCCATAAAACTTCATAAATATAGATAGCGTGAAGCTAGTTAGCGAACTCTAAGAAGCTCTACCTAACCCAAAATGGTCATACCATTCATTGGAAATGTTTAAAATAGGGTAAAAAAATCCCATTTTGAGCTCCAAACACCTCCCAAGTTGTTTAAATAAGAGAAAAATATGCTCGACTAACTTTGAGCGATGGAAAAAATCATAGCCATATGGACCCAGAGGGGAGTTTTCCAGCATATAAGACAACCCCTAAGAGTATGCTATGATTAGTTGACCATCATCGAAAATCATCATCTGAATGAAATCAAGGTAAGTTGATACCCAATAAGATAACAAATTATAGTCTGGAGAAGGGATGTATATGTCATCCAGTAGCCCAAATCCATATAAGGGAAGTCATTATGATAAAGTATAGTTCTGGAGTTTGAATGGGAGATTCTTTTTCAGAACCTCTTTATTAAAGTGCACAAGATATTGAGGGTCAACATTATGATTACAAGCAATAATGGCACTATTATTAGCCATGACAGAGGGTCTATGATGAGAGATAGAATCCATCTGAACAAAAGTAAGTGGCATATGTCAGAAAGATAAAAAAAATCTTTTCAAAAGAAATGCATAATTCTGGAAACATCATGCGAACCACATGAATCATAAAATGGATTCATGATTGTATAAAGCATTCATGAATTTAATGGCCCATAAAGATCCCACAGACTATTAAACCTACATAATATCTTGCAACCACTCAACGAATAACATGGCTCATGATCGCATGACCTCGACATGATCATGAAATTCACATAATAGTCTAGTGGTCATGCGGTTGGACCAACAGATCCTGAAAAACCTTCAAAGATTACCATGCATCCGTATATCCAAGTTTCAAGCAATTACAAAAGGTGGATTCGTGGTTAGTTAGAATAAGTGATGGAAAAATTAGGTCTTGCAAAGTAGTTCTCAAAAAACCATCTTACAAACGGATCCCATGACAAGTTATTAAAAAAAGTTCTTCGAAAGGATTCACATGAAAAATGAATATCGCAAGGGCTATAAGATTTGGACAACCATTGAATGATATTCCTTATGTTCTTCTATTTAGAGGGACTTCTGTGGGATACCAAACATTGTCTGGAAGACCAAGAATCACCAAAAACACTTATTAGAGACAACACCAAAGTCTTAGGTGGGAATTTAATTTCCTCATAACCGAGACTTTATACCCATGATTGTCTCTCCCGAGGAGGGGCATTTGTTGATGATTTCCAAATGAGAATCAGAAAAATTCACAAGGGAAGAAACACTTGAACATGAGTATTATTTTCCCAATGAAGAAAAGGAAGAGAAGGTATACAAAAATCACGAATTGTGTAACCTTCCAAAGGACACGTGATCACATGACATTCATATGGTCATGATAATGGTCATGCACATCACATAACCTACTAAAAGATCTCAAAAACCCCATTTGACAAGCCCTCCTTGTTCTTGAAAAGGTGTCTAGGACATTCACTGATCATGTGACAACTTCCAGATGAGCTCCCCCGAGTCACGTGGATTTTTAACTGATGGGAACCTAACAACCATCCAAAAATCATTGTAAAATAGCAGATTACAATATAAAAAATATGGTATCCTCTTGTTGTTGTAAAACTTCATGTGATGTTCCCATGTGGTTCTAAAGGCACCAAAGAAGCACTGGAGACTCATCCGCCTTGTCGCGCAAGAGCCCATTGACATGTAACCCACATCACATGAAGGGTTTTAGACATGTCCAGGTGGTCTTGTGCTCCCCCTCCAGTTATAAAGACAAACATAAGGTTTTTCCATGATAATGATTGCACATCACCACAAGACCCTTTATTGGTCATGCAACACATCACTAATGGGGAGAATAGATGTCTTTGGAAACATTCATACAAACTCACAAGATCCCCATCCATTGTAAAATAAAAAAGGAAATAAAAAGGTAAATTATGGGAACTTATTGTCAAGGGAATATATATTGATATTATGTGAAAAGAGTTATATGCTTTGGGAAATCACCATTGATCACGTGAGCCCCCCCTCAAAAAGTCATCTTGATCTCACGAAGTCCCCCTAGTGATCCACCTTTGTCTTGAAGAAGGTCCAAGAAAAAGCATCTTAGATCACACGAAAGACTTTTTATAGGCATCATGATCTCATGAAGATCCCAAACCCTTTTAATATACATATTATTAGGAAAGACCCATTTGATTTTCCAAAATCCAATAAATGAGTTGTTGATGGGATTGTCTTTCAGTTGTTAAAAATCATGCAACACCTATGGTAGGACTTCAGAAAGTTCATGAAACCAAATCCCTCCACCGAATCTAGCTTGTATCTATGCAATATAAGCCGTGAAAAGCAGCATATATTCAAGGTGGTGAGTCCTATAAATCCCCCACCCCAGGATGAAAAAATGCATCATTGGATCCATGCACCAACGCACCCAGGAATCAAAGTAGACTTCTTAGAGTGACCAATCTCATGATCACAAGGTCTTCTTCTAGGTAAAAATCTAGGGAATGACCTAGTAGATATTGAGACATGCATAGTAATGTTAGGTGATCACTCATAGATCACAAAAATGACTTTTGGTAGGTAATGCGAAGGGCATCCCACAGATCTGCTGTATCACGCAAGACTTAAAACAAGCTAGCACTGAAAAAATATAAGGCACATATACAATAAAACTGTAATAAAGACTAAAAGGTTAGAGACTTATGTGAAGAACATATACACTAATCCTCATGCACTTAAAATGAATCTTATAGATCGTGCGACAACATTAGGAAATGTCTCCCAAGTCACGTGACGTCCCCTTGACATACTGTTTGAATCATGTGATATCATCTGAATACTTCAAGCAAGTCACATGGTTCCCTTAGAGCATGCCACCTGAGTCTCATGAATCCCTCTGAGCTCACCATCCAAATCTCGAGATGTCCTTTAGACATGTCACCCAAGATATGTGGCAACACTAGTGTGCATCAGCTGAGTCTCGTGAAGTCCTCCAGGATTAACAACTAGATCTTGTGACGCCCTTAAAACATTTTATCTAGGTCTCATGGTGACACAAAGACATGCCAACATAGATCATGTGATGTCCTCTAGAAAAGTCATCTGAGATCATACAACATCCTTCAGACATGTCAACTGGGATTATGTGACATCCTCCAGGAATGTCAGCCAAGTCTTGCAATATCCTCCATAAAATTCATCCAGGTCATGCGATGTCCTCTAGACAATTCATCTGAGATCATGCGATGGCTATAAGACAAGTCAGTAGGGTCTTGTGACACCCTCTAGGCATGTCAGATGTATCATGCGACACCCTTCAGGCATGTCAACTGAGATCATGTGATGGAATCTAGGCATGTCAGTTGAGATCTTACAATGTACTATGGACAAGTCAGCCAAGATCATGCAATGGCCTATAGGATAAGTCATCCCTGATCATGTGATAGTATTTAGACATGCCATTTAAATTATTCGATGTCCTTCATACAAGTCAACCAGATCATGCGATTGTCTATGGACATGTCCACAATATAGCCAAACATGTCCAAGCATCCTTTGACATGTTAGGAAGACAATCAAGACAGGTCAGGAAGACAACCAGAATAGGTCAATCAGGCATCCCAGGGCATGATAAACTTGTCTAGCCTCCATATTAGGGAAACCTTAGTGTGTAAGCCCTAGTCAATTGAACTATGATGAATATGATTCCTTCTATAACAAGGATATGTAGGACACGTTCCTAAGGCCCAAGATCTATATTAAAAATCTAAAGGGTTTTCCCAGTACATAAGTCCCGCACCCATATATAGTGAGATTGATTACTTGTTATCTATTGTTTCCTACACCGAGCATGGATCATGTGGACTTAGGGAGTTACAATGATCACGTCACTCGCATCACAAACCTAAAACAAATAGGGAAACCTCAGTGTGTAAGCCTTGATCAATGGAATGATATGACTGCCTCCATATTAGGGAAACCTCAGTGTGTAAGACCCGATTAGTGGCATAATTTGATATGTCCCCCAATATTAAGGAAACCTCAATGTGTAAGATATAATAAATTGAACTATGAGAATTCTGATTTCCTCTATAACCAGGATATATAGGAAACCCTCCTAAGACCCAAGCTCAAGTAGGAATACACCTCAGTGTGTGTCCCGCTATGTCTCCGACATTTCAACCATCAAGACCTAATCATTACCATGGGTTGATCATTCCACCTCATCCATCAGTGGAATCAGAAGTGAAACTGAATTATGATAACTCTGATTCTTACTATAACTAGGATATGTAGGATTCCTCCTTGAGATTCAAACTCAAATATCTTATTCCTATATTCCCCCATATACATCCTTTCTGTATAACATTAGGTTTCATGGGTAACAAACTATGTGGGTTTTGATTCCTATTATAAAATAGGATACATAGGATTCCTTATAATGGATTAATCTCATCCTTGAAATATTAACTGCCTCTTTGGATGAAAAAATACTCCAGAGTTCCTGGTTATACAAGTTCAACATATAAGCAACTACCCATCAATGAGAAATGGATGAAAAAACTCAGATACATACAAATGGATTCACTAATATGATCCCCCCATTTTTATATAAAAGGATTTAACCTATGATAATTTTTTTAGAGTAACTGGTCCCGTATCGTGATTAGTAAGAGATTCTTGAACATATATTAAATCTATAATAGAGCCCCAGAGTAGGAAACAATTCCCCCAAAAAGGGTGTGATGAGACTGACCACCCATCCTATCAACCAATGTGAGTCCCTAATCATCATTGGTTCTAAAACCCCAATGAACCGCATGCCTTTAGAAAGAAGGTCTGTACCTAGTTATGGACGTGGGATCCTTTGGGAATTTCTATTTAAGATGAACACAAATGGAAAACCTAACTTGTATGATTTTAAAAAAAATTGAACCCCCACAATCAAACTATTGAGTCAGGCCAGCCACATCTTTCTGACGAAGAAAAAGTGAGAAACCTAATGTGAAATCATTTAACTATAACATATCCTTAACAAGATGAAATGTATAGACTGACTAGTTCATGTGAGACCATTTTTTTTCTCACCACATGTGTAGTCACGATCAACATGTATCTTTCCTTTCAAAATAACCACATAATATTCTGGTTGTACTTAGGCCCTATTTGGGACATAATCATTTTTTATGGAAAAATAAATAAGAATAGAAAGGTAACAATGATTAAAATCATGTTTGGTAGGGAATGGTATTTTATTATGGAATTGAAATTGAGAATTTTTTAAGGTTAAAATTATCCTCCTCTTCTTCCACGCAACCCCACTCATCACAGACCCTCCCCACCTTTTTCATTGAAGGCCTCTACAACCTCATCCCAGAAGACCCTCCCCAAAGCTCCATTGTCACACCACCATACCCATAGTTTCATTCTAGCATCCCATCATCGATGATAGTTTTTCTTCATCATTTCTCATCAAAACCTTGGTCGTTATCGAAAACACAACCCCTTGCTGGTGGTGAGAGAAAAGTGATGGTAGGGGAATGTCATCATTAAGGGAGGAAAGGGAGGTTAAATAGATATATCCTAAAGATATAAGATTTTATAATATGCATGGTTATATTGTGGGTGTATGGTATATCTAGATGCATGCATGAAATAATATTTCATAAATGTCACTACCTTTAATCAAATGAGAAACCAAATATAATGTGGGTTAATATTTTAATGGATCAAACTCATTTAAAACCATCATTCATTAAGTCATCACATAAGATGTAATGGATTGGGAGTTATTCATGCATTGGATGCATGAGTTGGATGAAGCACCATTTATTCAAATGTTATAAACACCTGAATAAATGTAAAATAATGAGAAGTGTTCTCAATAATTTATATAAATATTTTCATGTGATAAAAATATTGTGTGTTATTACATTATGTCTGGTTAGAAATTATAAATAGTTGATGGATCTCTATTCTTATCATTTAAATTAGAGGCTCTAGCAGGTCGTAGATATAGAATAGATCTCATTCAAATATCAAATGATTCACTCAACCTGTGGATACCTCTGAAGGTGAGATGTATTTTGGATGCCATTTTATGATTGCTATCAATCATATTTGAAGTTGTAAAAAGGTGGTGAAGACAAAGAAGAAACCCTTTGATGTAAGTTACACATGTTTTATAGCGGGTTCTTCATTTATGTTTATCACATTTTTCATTTATTTTTCATGGAAGATCCTCAAACAAGGGTTTAAGTTGCATATGCAGCTTCTTATAATTGTTATTAGACACTAAAAAAACCCTTTAGTGTTATCATAGTGACCCATTATTTATATTTATGAGATAATTCTTGAAATGAAGAAGAAGTTATAGAAACAGTGTGGTGTTTTCATATTATGGAAATTCAGTTTTTCTAAAAATGGATTACCTTTGCATATGGCTACATAAAAGTAACCAAGGTGTTACCTTTACAAAAATGGGTTGTGTAAAGGTAACCAGATTATTACCCTTATGAAAATAAATTACATAAAGGTAACTAGGGTGTTACCTATACATGAGTGGTCACATAAAGGTAACCCGTGACTTACCTTTATTTGAAGGGGTTCATGTAAGGGTCATCATGGATCAACCTTATGTAGAAGTGTTTTGTGCAAGGTTCATACAGACTTACCCCAACATAGAGTGGTCCATGTAAGGGAAATCCCTTAGTACATGTAAGGGTAAGCTCCCAATACCCTTCGATACATCGAGGTAAGAACCTCCTCAAGTCAAGGTAAGTTGTGTAAAGGTGTTACATAAGAGTATGATATTGATTACCATTACATGTAAAGGTATTACATGGTTTTAAAGGTTCATGTAAAGGTAAGACTTATTTTACCTTCATGTAGCATATTCTACCTAAGGGTCATGGGTATCTACTCTTATGTATCCCGTCTATGTAAGGGTAGAAGGAGATTACCCTTTTAAAAAATATGGATTCTGTGTAAGGGTAAATAGAAAAAAAGATTTTAAAAATTATTTTTAAACTCTTAAATGATTTTGATGGTTTATAAAATGCTTTAAAATCATTATAAAAGGTATTTTGGGAATATTTAATTTATAAGGAATTAATTAATTAATTAATTAATTATAAATGTTTTGTAATTAATTAAATAAATGTTTATAAAACTTTTATTTTTCCAAAATATTAAATGTTAATATTTTAAATACCTTCTAACAAAATTATATGTAATTTATTATGATATAGAAATAAAAGTTTTTATTTATAAATCATAAGTAATAATTTATAAAGGGTTATAAATTATTAAATAAAACCAAAATATAAAATGTTTATATTTAAATTATGAATTGTTCCTAATTAATTAATTTGAATAGTTCAAATTAAAGGGGATTTATTTGGATGTTATTTAAGTCACATCAAAAGAATTTTGATGAATGATATGATAATGGTTTAAATAATATTAATTATATGATATTTAGATCATGTAAAACGTTTACATAATAGAAAATGGAATATAAATAGTCTATAATTCATATGATATCATATATTTAAAATGGGAATTTCATATAATGATAAACAAGAAAGAGTTCATGTTGGAATGAATATAAAATGTTTATATTCAAAATTATGGAATGTCTATAATGTTAAAGCTAAAAATTGTAAAAGAGTTTATAATTAGTTTTTATTTATGAATTGTTTATAAATGTTTATCTCATGTTTCAATATTTGAATTGTACACTTATTTAAGGTTCATTATCTGTTATATTCATGTTTAGTAAATTGTTTAAGAAATCTAAATATTGTGTATGATTTAATTTTAAATGTCAAACTGCTTATAGGATAGAGCCTTGCATTACATGTTAGGTTTTGTTAATGAATTTAGTTTTTCTTCCACCTTGACCTCAGTTTTTAATTAAAGTTATGAAATTGAATTAGTTTTTGAGTACTAGAAGCATGTATACATAAAAAATGAAATAACATGAGATATGATGGTGAGATTGAAATCCGTTTTAAATACCAAGTGTTAGATTCCTTTCAAAATAACACTTTCCAAGACCTCGATCATCTAATCAGGTAGGTCATGCTAAAGTTGGGTACCCATGGATTATGTTGTGTAAGGTAATCAAGGATAGGTAACTCTAGGTCGTACTTGGGTGGGTTATGATAAAGATGGGTATCCTTGGATTGTCCATTGTTATCCTATCCTTGATGCTGATTTTGGGTTACACTAGTCAGGATACCCTAAAAATATTAGGTTACCCGAGGAATAGAGTTGGGTTTATCCATATGATAGATTGGACATAGAGTTTTCCACTCAAATATTAAAAATTCACAACTGTTGTGATTGGGATGATGCCATACCTAAATAGCTAAATAATGGGAGAAACACTAAAGTGACCTGGAGATTAGTGAAATATAGATCTTGACCTACCAATGGATATGATGAATATTAAAAGGGGTCATCATTTTAGTGGGGGAATATTTAATAAAATTCCTTATTAAATGGTTATAATATATGATACTCATCTGATAAAAGATATTGTTATAGATAATATCATCATTATCATCAATATAAAATTTATGATCAATCCTTGATAAGGATGAGCTTAATATAAGAAACCACTACTATAGTTTTAATATTTTGTGACATATTCTCGTTGATAAATTTTATTAGTGATGAGAATCTGTCACAGAAAACAACATTGAAAATATATTTATTTGTGATGGTCCATTGCAAATAAGTGCACAATTGTTTTTTAAAAAAAAATTGCGATGGATTACAAAATCTGCCACAATTGATTAAATATTTTTAAATAATAATAAATAAATAATAAATAATTTAAAAAATTTAGAAATAATAGAAAAAACTTTAAATATAATAAAAACATGCATAACATTAATACACAATTTCACACATAATATGCTTATAAAAAATAAATAACATCCATAAAAAAATTTAGGATCCACTGATATCAAGGGGAGGAGGATCACCTAAAGGATCAGGGGAGGAAACTTCATACCAACACTCTGTGTAAGCCATCACATATAATCTAACATCTGCTTATCTCTCTGATGTTGTTTCTCACCCTCTTCCTCTCCCTCTCTCTGCATTTGTTGTGTCATCTCATTCTGATCTCACAACCTCTCTTCATACTCTACAATGAACGATGATGATGACTTTCCATGATCTCCCTTTGAGTTGACCGATGACATTGCAAAAGTATCATAATAACTAGTAGGTATTAATCTTGAACCAATACCGATTTCCCATCCTTTCTCGACACCATGCATAGTCGCCTATATAAAAACCCCTCATCGAAATCCGAGTCCAAGTGGAATTTTCTTTAGTCTCATCTTGACTATTTCATGAATGATAATTCATAGTCTTATGCATTTACTTAAAATATAATTTGAAATTAAAATAAAAATTAAATTAATTTATGTTATTTAAAAAAAAATACTAACCATGATCTATCAACGTCTTTCATCAACAAGATGTCATGTACGGGGATCTATGTACATCTTCTTGTAAACGTAAAACTCGATAGTAGAGGGGTTAGTATCAAACTATATAATATAACAAAAATTTTACATTTTAAATATATATACATTAATAAATAATATTATTTATCATATGTCGTCAATGTATACCAAATGTATGAATCCCAACTCTACGTGTGACCTCCAGCCTCCCCTGGTGCTGACACCCAAATGATAATCTCCTCTTAAAAGTATCTCTTATCTAGTAGAAGCGTAATCCATCCCATACATAAACTGAGATATAGTCAGGTCAATGAGAGAAGTAAGACTAGTTTAAAATAGTAAAAAAATATCTATCCATGGATCTCTTTCTTAGGTTGTGAAAAATCTAATGAAAACATTCACGTATAAAAATCTATCAGGACTCTAAAATAGGATCTCTCATGTCATTATTAAACAAAGACCATAAATTCATCAAAAAAATTAAAAACATGTTACTAATTAAATAAATTTTAAATAAAATATATTATATATTAACATAAAATTTAGTGGTCAAACATATGATGTTGTATGGTAATGGGAAACTGATCCCATGACACATGGCGTAGAAAAATAATTTCGTAAAACAACACCAGCCTGCCTGATAGCTAAATGCGAAAAACTGTGCAAATAAAAATAAATAATCAGAATATTATCACCAAAATAAATATAAAAAATTAATGTAAAATAAATACCTTAAACAATTAAACATACCTAAATGATGATCAAAAAAAAATATGAACGTCTTTCTGGAACAAGATCTAGAATCATCAATCTAGCAAGGTCATGCCCCCTCCTAATAGATGGTGTTGTAGTAGTATCCTATGGGTTAGATGAATCGAGTTCTTCATCAGGAATCTCAACATCAGTGATAGAATGAAATAGATTTTTAGGATCATCTCCTACCATTTAAAATAAATAATCTTACATATTAATTTTTTTTAACACAAATATCAAATCTAAAAAGCTAATAAATACCAGAATATATTAATTATCTTATTTATAAATAATTATCAATATAGATATGAAATTTAAAAAACTAATAAATTATAGAATATAACAATTATCATTAAATAAATACCATAATATAATAATATTACCTATAAATAATTGTTAATACAGATATTAAATATAAATAACTAATAAATACCATATAGAATACAATAACATTACCTGTAAATAATTGTTAGTAAAAATATAAAATTTAAAAAAATAATAAATACCAACATTAGTGAGGGAATGAAATATATCATCAGGACTATTTCCTTCTATTTGAAACAATATTACTTGTAAATAATTGTTAATACAAATATCAAATATAAAAAACTAATAAATACATAAATATATTGCATCATTTGTCATCTTCATCCCCATATTCATCAATGATAACATCTTTATCATCTTCTCCAATATTGTAAACTTTCACGTGACTTTCAGTTTCATCATCTCTTATTACTTCATTAACATTATCAATATCATTATCCCTTAAATGGGTGGATTTATCATTGATATTTATATCTGATGGGGTAATAGATGTATTTGGGGATGTTTCTTGAAAAAATTCAATATGTTACACTTTCACAAAACCATTTTCATTTTCAAGAAACTAATTATCATGAGATTTAATTTCTATTACACTTTAACAGTTATTTAAATCTCTCAAAACAACACAATAATTTTCATAATAAACTTGATGCACCAACATAAATGGTTCATTTGAGTCAAGAATACTATTATATTTAATGTCAATGACTTCATGTTAAGAATGAACTCATAACCCTCTATCAGTATCAAACCAATGACATTTTAACATCGTTTCATAATTTGGTCTCAAATTACATAACTCAATTATTTCATCCAGTATACCATAAAAGTCAACTTCACTTTCTTTATTATGAGATCATTTCAAACAAACACTATTATTCATTTATTTCTTTGACTCACCATATATGCATGTATGAAATCCAAATACTTTAACCACATACTCATTATAAAATTTTACTAATTTCGATGGAGGTTTTTAGTACATATAATTGACTATCAATTTTTATTTCATGTTTTTTTTCATGTAAAAAATTAAAATTATTAATAAAATATATTATTCAAAAATTGATTTAATGTTCCATCATAAACAACTTAACTTACCAGTCTTTGAAACCAATATGCAAAATTTTGTTATCGATGTTATTCAAGAGTAACAAGGGTAATTTCTATAATTTTTTATATAGTCATTATATAGTCTAAAAATAATAATGTAAATAAATTTATCTGTCTAAAAAAATAATAAAAGTAGTACTTACTACACAAATCTTTTTATTTCTTCACAATTGAGCAGAACATATGTATGAGCTTTGTGAAATTCTTTATCTGAAATCTATATTTCATGATAACCACCAAAATCAAGCTTGGATTGATTAAGAAATGAAATATAATGGTTCAAGACATCATTAACATTTGTCTCATTGTGACCCATGCAATTATGTTTTGAAGGATATTCAAATTTAAAATAATAAGAGTTTTTTTTTGAAATTTCCTCCTATAAGTATGTTTCTACAATTGACCCTTCAACTGATGTTTTGTTACATACTTTCTACTTTAATTTTTTCATAAATCTCTTAAACGGGTACATCCATTAGAATCATACCGGACCTCTACATTTATTTTCATACAAAAAACTAAATATTAAATATTCGATTGAGTCAAAGAAGAAGACATAAATATTTTATCCAATTTACATAAAATTAAATCAACAAATTTTTTAGCATACTCAATGTAACATAAATTTATATTTCTGCACAAATATATCATAATAAATATGTTATCTTAGTCAACATATCCTATATTGAATAATTCAATAACCCTCTAAGACTAAAAATTAGTAGTCTTTCCATTATGACATGACAACCATGAATTTTTAACCTGGTAATATATCCATTTCTAATAGAAAGAGACAAATTAGAACCATAACCATTGGGTGACCTAAAATCTCTAATCCATTCACAACATAATAAAAAAATTTCTTTAGAAAGTTTTTAATATTATTTTGGATTCATTAAATTATGTGATCTTCCATATTTAAATAATTCAAATTTAGGATGCTTGCAAATTTGGGAAAGATCTAACCATTCCTTTACATTATCTTTAGTTTTATCTGGTGTTTCCAACACAGTATAAAATATGTTATTAATTTTTTTCTCAATATGCATTACATCTAACATGTGATGAATTGATAAATCAAACCAATATGGAAGGCCTCAAAAAATAATATGCTTTATCAAATTATTATCTCTTCGAAAACCATATATTTTTTGTTCATTTATAGTTGTTCTAAAAGTAACATGAGGTAATAAAGAGATGATGAATTTTACCTGAATACCCATAAGTACTGATGTTGGTTCATATATTTCAATTATATTTTTTGTAAAATTATTTTTATTCCTTAAAAGGGTGATCTACAGGAAGAAATATCTAATGACAGTCAAAATAACTAGTATTTTATCCATTGACAAGCATAAATGTTTTGTTATTAGCCATATAGTTTGGACATGATTTTAGACCATGTGTACTCCATCTAGATAACACACCATATGCCAAAAAGTCACTGATTGTCCACATTAATGCAATATTCAGTGTAAAATTATGATTTGAAACTATATCATATGCAATTACATTGTTGTTACATAATGAAATTAACACATCAATTAGTGCCTTCAAATAAACATCAAATTATTCTTTAGATGTCCTGGAATTAATAACACCAATTATATATATGGTTCATTTATCATCATCATCTAATGAGGTATGTTGTGAGAAGTTATAAAAATAGGCCAATATAAATATTTACTGTCTTAAGCACTAAATAGAAAAAACCATCAGTAGAAAGACTCAAACATATATTATGAGGTTCTGAAGTAAAATAAGGATTCATGTGATCAAATTGTTTATATTAATCACCATCACATGGATGATTTAAAATTTTACTGGCAGAAATATTTGATTTATGTCATGTCATCAATGTGGTTGTGTTGTGAGATAGAAATAGATTTTTTAAACAGGGTGTAATTGAAAAATACATTAACTATTTCATATGAAATCTGGAATTTCCTTATTGTTCCTCTTTATACCTTGATTCTCCATATGTTACACAATTAACTAATGATTTATAATCACTATAATATAATATATAGTCATTTGAACACACATGAATATTTTGATAACTAAGACCCAAATTATGGACCAACTTCTTACTTTCATAGAAACTTGCATGTAATGTATTTTCGTCAGACGAAAACAATTTAAACCAAAAAAATATTTGATCAAAACAACTATTTGACAATCCAAAATCTAATTTAATGGTGATAAATTTTGTAACAGCTTCAAGTTTTCTTATCTAACATCTCAAATATAAGGATTCCATAGTAGATTTCAAAAAATTGTAAAATTGATATGGTTCTGATTCAAGATTCAGAATATCATTCTGAGCTGTTGTTTCCTAAATAGACGGGCCAACATACTCATGAACTAAATTCTAAAATGATGGATTCAGATATATTTTTTTATTTTCTACTAAATTTCATTCACTATATTGATATAAAAAATATAATCTTTCCAAAAACCAAAAGGCAGTAGTTGAATTCCAACGTTGTCAAATGTTTTGAATCTCCTAAGATCACATTTCTTATATGGACATTTAATTGTTCCTTCATAAAAAATTCTGAATTTAACAATTCAAATGATATAAATGTTTCAACACTCTCAATATAGATAGGATTGATACTAGATCTATTAGGATTTTTTGCGGTGATTTATCCAATCACGATCACGTAATAGAAACTTTTGTCTACTTTCTAAGTCCATGGTTATCTAAAAACCACAAAATAAGAATGATTATTACTCATTGTGACTAATTACAAATTATTATTAAAATTTAATTATGTTTACTTATCTTGAATTCATACTAATTTTTACTAATTAATAATAATACTTATTAATTGTATATTACTAATTATTACAAATATTTATTATGTAATCATAATTTTTTATTAATTATAACTATTTTTTAATAAATATTACTAATTTTTAATATTTACTAATTATTTTTGACATTTACTAATTATTAATAACAATGACAAATTATTTATTAATTCCTACAATTTATTTAATATTTACTAATAATTTATTTAATTATTACAAAATGTTCACTCATTATGAGAAATTTTTAATAATTTTTAATATTTCATAATTTTTTTACAATTTATTATAGATTATCATAATTTACTAATATTTACAAATCATTAATAATACTACTAATTAATAATAACCTTTACTAATTATTACTAATATTGACTAATTATTTATTAATTATTACAAATTATTTAATTACTATGACTATTTTTTTAATTATCACAATTTGTTTCTTAATTATTACAATATTTAAATAATTGTTAGCATTTTTTATATTTTTTTACAATGTATTACAAAATTTTTACTAATATTTGTTAATTTTTACTGATTAATACAATTATTTATTAATTTTTACTAATTAATAAAATTATTTATTAAGTAATAATTAGTAATTATTAGTAATATTTACTAATTATTACTAATATTGACTGGTTATTTATTAATCACTAAAAATTATTTAATGATTATTATCATATTTATTGATGGTTTGTGCCATGGCACGCTATCATGCTGTGGTTAGAGCCAGGAAGTGTTGTGCCATGTCCTGGATTTTCTATGATCCATTTAGGACGACACACCATGTCGTGCGTAATAGTGCGCTATAACATGCAATGGTGTTGCGCATGTCATGCACTTTTGTGCTGATGACCCTTGTCGTCGTTGTGCTCCATGCACTATAAATAACATATGAGTATTACTAATTATTTTTAATTATTACAACATTTTTACTAATTATTTTAAATTTTTAATAATTGTTAGTATTCTTTATATTTTTTTACAAGTTATTACAAAATTTATACTAATTTTTAATAAATAAGTTTTTAATAAATATTACTCACTTTTAATAGTTATAAGTATTTGTTATTTTTTTTACAATTTATTACAAATTATCACAATTTACTAATATTTACTAATTATTATAATTATTACCTAATTATTTATTAATTATTAGAATATTAATAATTTATACTATTTTTTTAATTATTATAACATTTTTTATAACTATTTTTAATTTTATTAATTGTTAGTATTTTTTATATTTTTTACAATCGATTAATTTTTTTACTAATTATTACATATATTTATTATATAATACTATTTATTTATTGATCATAAGTACAATTTTCATAAATATTACAAAGACATTATAACTAATATCAAACATGGGAAAATATCAAATGTCATAAGATGAATAATTGAAAATCATTGACGAATGATATGTAATATTAAAATAATTAATACAATCAATAAGCATGAATATATAGTTCAAATATTACATATATATCATACTTCGTAATAATTCAAACGTAAAAAAAATTATATAAGTAAACATATCAATGAATCTTATGGTGTCACCACTTTTTAATATAATCATAAATTTATAATTATTCAAAACTCAAAATATATATAAGATCAAATATGTAATAATATTATGAGGTTTAAACAAACATGTACATTATGCTACAAATCATTTAAAAAAATCTAAACAAGTGATTAATTTCAATGCAATCTTGAAAAACACAAAAACTACCCTTTAAAACAATTTACAAACCATATTTTGAATGATATATATATTAGGTGCTTGAGGGTACAATTATATTAAAAGCACACACTCCTCAAAATAAACAATGATAGAACCAAAATAGGAAAATCTCTTAAATATAAGGGTTAAACATTTTGAAAACTAACTAAAATCAAGTGGAATCAACCTGTGTGGAGCTGGAAAGTGTCATCTTCAATGGTGGATACCCAAATAGGGAAGAATAGACCTGCAACAATCCTAAATACTGAATAAACCAAAAACATTGGGTAAATTTTTTGACCTAGTGTTCTACCAAACCAATTATAGCAAGAGGGAAAGAGAAATCAAAAAAGGAATAAAGGAGGAGAGAAGAGGAGTCCGTACCTGTGGGTTTTGAACATCAATCAACAAAAAATTAGATGTGATGGACATTTTTGGGGGTAGATCCACAACGGGTGCGCTCTTCATAAAGAGGAAGAAATAAACAAGGGAGAAAAAAGTGAAGGGTTTGCATGATTTTAATTAATGTTTTCACAACTTGGAAATAAAGACGGACTGCCCGCCACTATTTTTTTTGATAGTAGGACCTTTTTCAATGAAATATATTACATTTCACTATTAATCTAGGAATGATTACTAATAGAAACGGTTGATATAGTCTGCCACTTTTAACTGTCACACAAAATATTATTTGTGAAAGATTCTATTGTTCCATCACAAAAAGGTAATATTATGGGTTATTTGTAACATCCCTATTTTTCGATTGTAATACTTTGGAATATATTAAGAAATATTTTTGAAGCCCGGTGCTGAGATGACGTGAGATTTTGAACATCGAAGAGACTTGATTTTGATATAATAAAAATATTAAATCTATTATATCACACACACAAAGTTTTTTTGAAATACTAAAATTACTATCAAATGGAGTTTCAGATAAGAAATCTAAGACCTCCATTGAATATGGAATGTGGGTTTTACCCTAGGCATGACATATCCTTTGTCAACGTCAGGTGTTTGGTAAAAAGGTGGTCATGGGTGAAATAATAAATCTATTTTTTTTCTTGAACTAACTCCCCCTATAAATACACACTTATATCAAAACCCTAGGGTTAGGAACATAAACCTATGGATTTTAGAGGAGAGCGTGGAGGATCATTGATGGACATCAGAATCCTGGATCAAAAATTAGAGTACTGTAGGGATCGCCAACGACATTGGAGTTTGAGAATCTTTCCAATGACAAAAATATAGATCCATTGTTCATCAATGAGTAATCCAAATCTGAGGTAGGGAATTTTTTCCATTGGTTTTTCCTCATTTAATTATCCCATGAAAAATGCGAATTAGATCCACCAACATATTGATTTTTGGGTCATTCATGCTTATGAGATTAGATTTATCTTCCTGGGATTTGGGAACTAATATTATTTATATCTTGGCCCCTCATTCACCATTCTAATGACAATGAATCAAGGACAACCTGAAAAATGGTTGAGATTTGTTCCTCTTGTTATGCTTTGTGGTTTACTTCCCTCATTCTATGCATGTTCATCACCGATATTCCATTGACCGCCGGTTCGACCAATACCCAGTAATCGGTCATTGCACAATCATTCTTTGGCACAACAGATTGATACCACGGGTTCGGGTTCATGATCAATGAGGTGATCAAGGTGATATGATGATGAAAAATGATCCGAGGTAGATTAAGATTAGATTCAGAGTTCCTTGATTACGGTTTGGTATGCAATGTGCCGCGTGGTGAGATGGGATCCAATTTCTGAGCGGATCAGATGGCCAAAATCTAGACACCAGTAATGAAAATCTAGTTTAAACCCATATCCATGATTTTTGGGAGTGATTGGTGGTTGGATTGAAGTGATGAAGGTGTGAGAAGAAGATGTGTTAAGGTTTAGGATTTCTAGAAAAATCCCAATTACACGGCGCACATTCCAAAGAATACACATCGTGTAGTCCCTCTTCTATGGAATTAGGGTTTCTACATAGAGAAAAATATCACATGTCATGTGGTCCCTACCACATGCTGTGTGACCTAGTGATGGATGCTCAAAATGTACCCTAAAGGTACATGGGCACAGACACAACTAGGAAAATGGGCATGACCAGAGTACACATACACGATCTGATACTCAGACATGGACAGGTACACATGCATAAATAGATGTATATGGGCATAGGGAGATGAAACGATGAGTGTCAAATCGACCTCTACACATCATGTACTCATAGTATACACTGTGTATATGGAGAAAGACATGTTATGTGATATAGCAAGACATAAACATACCCGAGTAAGGCAAGAAACATCGTGTACCCCCAATACACACCATGTACTATTTATGGGAAAGGTTGAGGCCATTCTTATCTTCAGTTTGGACCAGTATTGTCTAGTGTGTTCCCTTGGTTTATCCCCATGAGGGTATAGTGTACCATTGCATCCTGAGAATAGTACTGTGATCCCCTCTATGATTTTATTCTTGGATAGAGTTTTAGGAATCCCTCTATGTGAGCAGGGTGGGATCTTTTATCATTTTTTCACCTTCCCTAGGTGGGTTTTGTGTAATCATAATGACCACTTATGCAGGCGTACGATCCTCTACATGGTGGGTTATTCTAGTTAGGGTTTGTGGTGTACCCTATAAACCTTGGGTGTGATCTCCTATCTATGTATTGAGATATTTAGTGATTGAGAGAGTAGTTATTAGTGAGGTAAAATAAGAACGAACTCTTAGTTGAGAACCATTAGTGATAGCATGGCTCTTAGAGCGAGTTCTCTTAGATGAACATTACCTTGAATCCTCGAGTGGACTCCTATGGATGACGGTATGGTTGAGACTTCTTTGATACTTGGGGTTTGTTATGAGTATATTTGGGTTTTGTTCTTATTTATACGTCTCATATCCTATTTTATATACCTTGTGATGATATAAACACTCTCTTGATGCTTATTTTTGGTTATTTTAAGGTGTCATAATGGTTATTATTATACTCACCCCTCCATAGGCTCTGTCCGCACATGTCATGTATTATATAAACAAAAATATGTTTGACAAAGTCCTAGGAGGACTAGGAGTAGGTGGAGTATAGTGATATAGGAAGACTGTGGTTTGTGATAGATTGTTTAATATGATATTAGTCCCCTCATTATTAGTAGGTTGGACTCTTTTATCAATTTTGGTGCGATTGTATTTGGACCTTTTATGCTTTCAAGTAATTTTTTCATACTCTAATGCGAGATAGTTGTTGTGGATGCATTATGATATCAGATGTACTTTACCTTTTATAATTGTATGATTATTTGGAGTTGTGTGTGTGTGTAAAGGTACTTAGGATAATGTCTCTCATGTGTGATATTTTCCTGCTCGACAATGGTCACCATCCCCTAGCCTATTGGAGGTGGGCTTGAGGTTTCATACTCAGCTTATTGATGACTAGGTGGGCCCTGTTGAGTCGGGTCATGATAGAGTGGTATCAAAGGAGTTTCATCCTAGGATTGTAGTTTAGATATTTTCTAGCTGTGAGGTTTGATTTGGGATTTATGGAAATAGTGTTAAAGTGTTTCGAGTTCAGCTTTTAGGCTATGAAATCCAGTTTTGGTGTAGTGACTGATGTATCCAATCACCAGGGCTATGATAACCTTCTTGTTGACTCAACACATGTAGGCATTGGATGCAAGAAAAATATTGATACATGCATCATATTGTAGGAGGTTGTGGTTTCTATATCCTTCTTGATTCAGCTCCCTAGATATACTCTTTGACCACGGTACATCTTGATTCTATTTTAGGATGCCTCCACAAAAATTTCATACCAAGATTGTACAATAAGATTGTGAATATGATCTAACAAGTGACAAAGCTTTGGTATAAGGTCTTATATAGGAGGTAGTACCTCCAGGTGGTTTTCTAGTTTTTCCATCACCTGTTAAGAATCAAATTTATCCTATAGTACCAAATGAGGATATGCATATGCTGAGTGAAATCCACAAGTTTTAGATGTAGTGAACTCCCATGTTTCATGTATATCTAAACTCCTAGGTAGCTGAGGATTGGCTAGAGGTTTTTACCTAAAGTTTTTTCCTCATGAGGAAACTTATAGATTAGATGGTGGTCCTAGTGGTGAGTATTATTCAGGGCTCTGTAGAGAAGTGGTGGAGTTTTGTGACTCAAAAAAAATGATGTGATGACTCTCTATTAGTTATATTTTGATCATATCTTCAAGGAGAAGTTATATCCTCCATGTTGTGAGTGGTGCACATCTAGGAGCTTCTATAGCTCTAGGAAAGCAGCATGACTGTGACAGAGTATTCATCAAGATTAAAAAATCTCTCATGATAATCTCTAGATATGATTCAAGATCCATTCTCATAAGAATAAACCTCTTATTAGGTCCTATAATAAGATATTATAGCTATAGTGATATCTCTTTGCATTTTTACCTATGTCGGAGTGCTTGAGTGAGCCTTAGTGGTTGAGAGATTTTTGGGCTAGAAGACACTAAAATTTGGTGTTGGTAGGGGTCACACAGAAGTTGAGACCTTGGTAGTTGGTGGATGATGGAATCCACAAGGATCTAGGTGTGAAATATTCCTCAGTATACAATCTCAGGATAGAGGGTCTCCAGTTTAAGGCTCTTAGAATGATTTTAGTCAGCCTAGAGAGAGGCGGTGTTTCTCTTGCGACAATCAAGGAAATCTCACGTGGAATTGTCCAACCCATCATACAACTGAAAGAGAGGTGGTCAGTGGACTTCCCAAGCAGAGACAACGATATGAGCAGGGAGGTCTATAGGGCAGTAAACATGGAAGAGGAGAGCTGCTGGATATGGTGGACATTTTTACTTGTTGCCACCACCACACCTAGGTGGTCCATTGAAGGCTCAGAGAGTTGGTAAAATAGGGATGAGGGTAGATGTAGGCCATGAAGGCCTATGTACCTGAGACTCTATGGGAGATTAGAGGTATGATATATGTCTTCTCTACTTTAACTGCAGTACTAATTGACATGGGTGCGAGCCACTCTTTTCTTTCCACTTCTCTTGTTCGATACTTAGAGATTATGGTTGAGTCCTTAGCTTGACCCTTGCACTTGGAGACTCCTACCATAGGGGATTCAGTTATCACACACTACTTCCAATAGTGTAACCTAACTCTTGGATAATAGATCTTCATATGAGATCTCTTTATATCATTGATGATTCCTTAAAACTTCACTTTAGGTATGGACTAGTTATCTACAGTTCATGCTCATATTGACTATTTTAGGCGGAGGATGTGGTGTGTCCATGGTGACAGAACAAGGTTTTCCTTCACAGGTGAAAAGAAAACACAGAAAGTGTAGGATTAACTCTTATATATGAGCATACAACTGATTACTCATTAGTTATCTAGTATTACCCTTGGAGAAATGGATGCTATGGGATTTCAGTTTCCTACAATGACAACAGAGCATGTGGAAATATTTACTAAGAACATGTGGGACTTACCTCCCTACTAAGAGATAAAATTATTCATATAATTTTCCATAGGTACTGCCTTAATATTTTCACCTACATATCAGATGGCTCCTACAGAGCTTCATGAGAAGAAGGTGCAGTTAGAGGACTTGCATAAGAAGGGTTTTGTCAAACCCAGTGTTTCCCCTTGACATCCCTAGTTTTGTTTGCTAAGAAGGTGTATGAGATCTTGAGGTTTTTTTATAGATTACCATTTCCTTAACTAGGTGATTCTAAATAATAGGTACCCACTATTAAGGATCAATGACCCCTTTGACTGGTTGAGAGGGGTGAGATGGTTCTTGAAGATAGGCCTCAGACCGGGTTATCACTAGCTCTGAGAACGAGAAGTGGATATACTGAAGATGACATTTTGATGTCGATACAATCATTATGAGTACTTGTTGGTGTATTTAGACATGAAAAACACCCAACAGTATTCATGAGACTCATGAACTAGATCTTTCATCCTTTCCTAGATCGGTTTGTGGTGGTAATCATCGATGATATTCAAGTGAACTAGAAATTAGAGGAGGAGCACACAAGACACTTTAGGATGGTCCTAGACACACTCCAAGATCATCAGTTTTATGAGAATATCTCAAAGTATAATTTCTAGATTCCAGGGTTCCACTTTATGGGATATGTCATATCATCAGAGGGTGTGGCATTGGACCTGATGAAAGTTGAGGAATTGTTAGCTTAAGATCCACCCAATAGTGTGATATAGGTGCAAATATTCCTTTGGTTGGAAAAATAATATAGGATATTTGTGCCCAATTTTTCTAGGATATTATCAACCTTGATTTGTTTGACCTGAAAGGGGCATCCTTTCGTGTGGATGGAAAGTCTCTAATAGTATTTTCAGTAGTTGTGGTAGAGGTTGATGAGTGACCCCATCTTGAAACTACCAGAGGAGGGTGTCGAGTATGTAGTGTTCTATAATACCTTAGGCACTTGACTTTGTTTTTTTATTCATAGGAAGGTGGTGATTACTTATGGGTCTTTAAAGTTGAGACCATATAAGTAGAACCATGTGACCCATGATCTATAGATAGTAGCGATAGTCTTCGCCCTAAAGATGTTAAAAAATTTCATTACGAGTGAGTGGTTTATCATCTATCTTGGCTATAAGAGTCTAAATTATATATTTTCATAGAATAATATTAACTTTAGACAGAGACAATGGCTATAGTTCCTCCAGGATTTTGACTTGAGATATTCTATACTCCTGGAAAGGGGAACATGTTGGAGGATTCTCTTAGCAGGAGATCTTGTTTTTAGTTATTGACCAAGGATTTGGAGCAGTTAGCCTTGTTACAATTGTCTTTAATGAATGAGGATGGTGAAACTTACCTCCATTCAATGGTTGTTACCCCATCACTTTTACAGCGTGTTAGGTAGGCTCATCTTGGAGATATTGACTATGCGACCTTATGTGTTTAGATACCCCTAGATGCACTCCTGATGAATTCTCTAAAGGTGGGGAGCATGTCATCTATTTTAGAGGATAAACAATGGTACCCATGAAATTACATGAGGAGGTCTCGAGTTAGTTTCATGCATCCCAATTTTTATTATATTTAGGTGTGTTGAAGATATATTAAGACCTACAACATTAGTTCTAGTGGACAAGGATGAAGAAGTGTGTAATGATGTTTTTCTCTCAGTGCCTCAATTTTCAGCAGGTGAAGCTTGAGCACCAGGCTCCAGTGGGTTTAGCTCAACCCCTGGAGGTGCTAGAGTGGTAGTGGGATTATATATATATGGAATACATTATGAGGCTACCATGAACATCTAGAGGACATAATGCCATCAAGGTGATTGTGGACCAGATCACCATGTTGTCCCACTTCCTATCTATCCAAGAATAGAGTTTGGTTGAGAGCTTGGTATGCCTTTACTTGCGGGAGCTAGTATTACTTCATAGAGTTCCCTCGATGGTTGTTTTAGACCAAAATTATTGATTCAGATAATGATTATAGAGAGGATTGTAGGAGGCCTTTATAGCTCAATTGTGTTTGATCATGACATTTCACCCCTAGACTGATAGACAAAATGACTAGACCATTCAAGTTCTAGAGGATATGTTGTGGGATTTCTTGTTGAACTTTGACCACAGTTATCAGGATCACCTATCCTTATTGGAGTTTACATACAACAACAACTACCATTTCACCATCGGTATGACACCATTCAAGGCCTTGTATGAGATACCTTGTAGGTCACTACTATGTTGGATTGATTTAGGTGATTCAAAACTCATGAGACTATAGTTGGTGTGAGTGATGAAAAATATGGTGTAGATCATCTAGGAGTGGATGAGGACTACCCAAAGATGTCATAAGTCTTATGTGGACCAACGATGTAGTAATTTAGAGTTTTAGGTGGGAGACTATGTGTTCTTGAAGGTCTCACCTCGATGTTGATTGTATAGATTTGGTCAGGGTAGTAAGTTATCTCTAAGATTCATTGGACCCTTCTAGATCATGTGTAGGACTAGCGAGGTTATCCCTTCCGAGCGGGATACCCAGATGCGAGTCCAATACCCTCATCTTTTTTAGTATAATTTTTTAATTTTTGGGAAGAAAATAAATAAGGTGGGGACAATGTAACATCCCTTTTTCCTTTTAATACTTTTTAATATATTAATAAATATTTTTAAATTTAGGCACTAAGATGACATGAGATTATGAGGCCCGAAGAGGCTCAGTTTTGATATAATAAAAATATTAAATATATTTTATCATGTGCACACATTTTTTTTTGAAATAATAAAATAACTATTGAATGGAGTCTGAGATCATAAATCTAAGACTATTTCTAAATCCAGAATATGGGTTTTACCCTAAGTGTGACATAACCTTTGTCAGCTTTGGGTGTTTGGTAAAAAGTGGTCATGGGAGAAATAATAAATTTATTTATTTATTTTTCCAAGACCTAACTCTCACTTATAAATACACGCTTATTCCAAAACCCTAGGGTTAACTACATAACCCTAGGGTTTTTAGAGGAGAGTGTGGAGGAGTTTTGACGAACATCGGGATCATGGATCAATAGTCGGTGTACCGTATGGATCACCAACAACAACAACGTTGGTGGTTCTCGCTAATGACGACAATGTAGATTCATTATTTATTAGTAATTGATCCAAAACCAAGGTAGGGAATTTTTTCCATTGGTTTATTTTCCATTTTGATTATCCCATGAAGAATGTGAATTAGATCCACCAACAGATTGACTCATAGGTCATTCATGCTTTTAGGGTCGGGTTTATATTCCCGAGGTTTGAGAATTGATATTATTTATTTATTAGTTCTTCATTCATCATCCTAAAAACAAAAAATTGAGACCAACCTAAAAAATGGTTGAGGTTCCTTACTCTTGTTATATTTCATGGTTTTATTCCCTTGTTCTATGTAGGTTCATCGCTAGTATTCCATTGACCAACAGTTCAACCAATACCCAGTAATCGATCATTGCACGATTGTTCTCTAGCGTAATGGATCAATTATATGGGTTTAAGTTTATAAAAAATGAGAAAATTGAGGTGAAATGATGATGAAAAATGATTATAGGTATATTGGGATTGAATATAGAGTTCCCTGTCCATGGTTTAGTATGCAGAGTGGTGTGAAAGGATCCAATTTTCGAGCAGATCAAATTGTAGGAATCCAACCACTAGTGATGATAAGCTCAATCAACCCCAAATCTACTTAGACCAAGTTGGATTAAAGTTTTTTTGGATGCTGAAATAAGTTAGATGATTTTTTGGTCTTTTTTTTCAATAAAATTAAATCACATTACTTTGTAAAGTTTTTGTAATTAAAGTTTTGGTATGAGGAAATATATCAGAGACTAAATGTATCTATCCTAAATCTAAAAAAGATTTGATGACCTTGGAGTTATTATAAATCATAAGTTGTTTGGTAAAATTGTGATGAAATCCTTATGAAATAAATGGATAAAAGGTTTCTAAGTTTTGGAAATTGAATTGAGGTTTGGATGGAAAGATAGAAGATACTGAAAGAATGGAAAGTAATAGAAACTTTTCAATGTAATTCAGAATATTCTACATTGATCCTAATTTTCTAAAAGTCATGAAAGTTTTATGACACAATAATAAGTTTGTGAAGTAAGAAAATCTGGTGAGGTTGAAGTTTCTGAAGTTGAAGTTTTTCTAAATCACTGGTCAAACGATCCATTCGACTGTCCGATCCATAAAACTGTCTGATTATTTATATGAACAAATAATAAGGATCAATCATTAGTTGGGAAGTCTAGAATAAGGAAGTTCTATTGAAACTGGTATATCAGATGAAATATGCCACCAATCCATTAGAGGTAGGAAAGTTTGTTGAAATAGATAAGAAAATGATTTTTTTTGGGACTGATGTGTGTAAGAAAGTTAGATATTGATCAAACAGATGATGATAAACAATGTAGTCAAACATTTTCATCAGGTTGAATTGTTTTTCAATTTGGTCAATAGAAAAATAACAAAAGTATTGTTTGTTTCTCAAGTGGGTCAAGAATCATCAGAATAGAATTGAAATCGATCCATTGGAGTGATATAGAGACTGATCCATCAGATGCAGTCTAACACCAATAAAGTCATCATATGTAGGATCATCGGTCTGGATAAAAGAATAAAAGTAGATTTTGAAGAGTTTTATTGAAGTGTTTTCAAATGGGGTGTTGGTATATTTAGAATTTGTGATGATGTTTATGGAAAAATAAAAGAGGATAAATTTTAACAAATTTGAAGATATGTTTATGGAAGAATGATTTTAAAGTTATATTTTTTTCAGTTGGTATGAAGCATATGTATGATAAGCAATGTGTTTTTTTTCAAATTGTACAATGTTTCAGAATGAGTTTGTTTTACAAGTGATATAGATTAATGTAATGAGAAGTTTGATATCTTACATATGTTTCCATCATAATATATAAAATTGTAATAGCATATGTATTAGACTATAGAATTTTTAGAAATTTTTAAGTAGGTTGAAGTTTTGAGAATATTCGTGAAGTTTTGATTAGAATCGAGAGGAGTTGAAGAAGATAAATATAGAGCCTAAATGAAGGGGAAATTCAAGTTTTGGAAAATTTGGTTAATAGGGAAAATTTTTTAGATTCCCACCCAAACCACTTTTGGTGAACCTATAAATAGTAGGAAATACTTTTTACTTTCTGACATTGGTATTGTTCATGGGTGAATAAAGAGAAAGAACTAAAGGTTTCTAAAGACAGAAGAATTTTTGGAACTGAGCATTCTTGAGGAATTTTACCAGATAGAAGAGGCAAAAGATGAGATTATAATCAAGATTTTTTGGATCAGGCCGAGCAATCAGAATGAGATTTCAGAACTGAGATATAATTAGTTCAAAATTGTTTTAGTAGTATTCTGGCAGAGTTATATTTCCAGATTGAGTAGTCGTACTGGAGAATGAAACTAATCCATCAAACTTAGTGTTTTTATAAAGGTTTATTATACCTGCTACTGGGTAGGAAAGTGACTAATTATTTTTATTTTCATCAAAAGTGAATTTTGATAAGGAAGTATAGTAATATATTTTAAACCAAATGGTGAAGGATTTGTTAATTGTTACAGAAACTTATATTACATCATTTTTGCTAGAAGAAGCACATGCACTATTGTATTGATTATAGTGCTAAACAAGTGTAAGGGTATATCATATCTATTTGTATCCACACAAAAGGTTATTTTCTAGTGTATTGTGTGGTGTTATATTGTTTCTAAAACATTACAAGGATGTATCTACTCTTATTGATTAGTGAACCTTGTAAATACATGTGTTCCTTATATTCTATATAAAAAAAATCAATATCCTAATATAAGATTAAGTTATAGTCAGAAGATTTATGAAAAAGAAGAGAAAGAGACATAGTTCCTTTTAAATATCTTAAAATCCTTTTGGAATTATTTAAATGAGTTTCTTTTAGATTATCTTGAAATATTTCCCAATGATATAATGAAAACATAATATCTATTCTACTTATAATAAGATATAACAAACTACCAATGATTCCTCTATATAATTTTTCGTCGACTGGTTTTGCAGTTTCATTTGAATCAAGATTAATATTGGACATAATAGGAGTTGAGTAAGTGTTACTATATTCAAGTAAAAATTTATTAACTAAATCAATTATTTATTTTCCATGGTTTAAAATATTTCCTAAATCCTTTTGATAAACATGAAATCCCAAAAAATAATTTAACTCTCCCATCATACTCATTTCAAATTATTTTTTCATACGTTTTGAAAAATCATTTCACAATATTTAATTTTTTAATCCAAATATAACATCATCAATATATATTTGTAATAGAAAAATATCCGAGGATGAAGTATTCATTTATAATGTAGGTTATTCCATTCCTACTATAAAACTATTTGATAAAATAAAACAAATTAATCTTTTATACCATGCCATTAGAGATTGTTTAAGTCCATATAGATATTTGGTAAGTTCAAAAACATAATTTTAATAGTGAGGATCTTCAAAACTAGTAGTTTGTTTTACATAAATTTCTCCATTAAAAAACCATTTAGAAAAGAATATTTAAAATCCATATGATATAATTTAAAATTAATATAAGATGGATTTTCTAGATGGATTCTAATTGCTTATAACCATGCTAATTGATGAAAGGTTTCTTCATAGTATATTACTTATTCATGATTATATCTTTTAGCAACTAATCTAGCTTTATTTCTAGTTATTACACAATGATCAAAGTTCCTATTTCTAAAAACTCATTTTTTTCTAATTACAGGATAGTCTAAGGTACTTTCAAATAATTCCTAAACTTTGTTTCTTTTAAATTGATTTAACTCTTCTTGCATAGTTGAGAACCAACTTTCAACTAATTAATCTTATTCTACAGATTTTGGTTTTAGATTGTAAAAAGATGCAAAAAATTCTACTAGGTTCCCTATGTTTCTTATCAATCTTATTCCTTCATATATTCTTCCTATAACTTTTTCTAGAGGATATAATTTAAGGTTTCTAAGAATTATAGGAAACACACTTTTTGGTTCACTAGTATCAAACCTTACTATATTTAGTTTAAGGTAATAAAGTTCCAAATCATCATCCTTGTTGTTTTTAAAGAGGGATTTAGGTATAGTATCATTGATTAAATCAATTTGATCATTAGTTTGAATAACTTTTTGATCAAAATTATCACATTCATCAAACATCACATGAGTTTATTCTTCAACAATCCTTGATTTTTTTGAAAACTATGTATGCTTTGAAATTAGTAGAGTAGACTAGGAAGACACCTTCATCATCCTTTAGATTGAAATTTCCATTATTATCCTTGGTGTTCAATATTTAAAACTTCCATCCAAATAATTTTAATTGTCCTACCATTGGTTTTCTTTTATTCCATAACTCATAGGGTGTTTTCTTTAATATAAGTCTTAGTATAACTCAATTAATGACATAACATGTTTTCTTAATAGCCTCAACTTAGAAATTAGTGGGCATGTTATATTCACATAACATTTTCCTAGCAATTTCATACAAAGTATTATTCCTCCTTTCAACAACACCATTATGTTGAGGAGTCCTAGGGGAAGAGAATGTATGTTTAATTCCTTGCTCAGAGCAATAAGAATTAAATTCATGAGTCTCAAATTCGCCTCTATGATCACTTCTCAAAGACATGATTTTGACATCCTTTTCATTTCTCAAAAGTTTATAGAAATTAATAAAAATAGAACATGCTTCACTTTTGAGTCTTAATATGTAAACCCATTTAAATATCCAAAAATAATCAACTAACACATAAAAAAAGATTTTCCAGTAGTACATTTATTTCTAGTAGGTCAAAATAGATCCATACGGATAAGATCAAGAGGTCAAGATATACCAACCTCTTTAATTTTTATAAAAGATAAATTTTGGTGCATGTCCATTTGACAAGAATCAGATATCTTATTTTTGTCTATTTATGAAATTATGGAATAAAATGTTTCTTGCATTAAATTTTAAAGGAATGAACATTACAATGTCAAGATATCTCTCTAAAATGAGACTACCTCTCTCTAAAATTATCAGGAGTTTAGGGTTCCTTTTCCCTTTATCTTTATTTCACCCCTCATAGAAGACTCCTTTCTCATGCCTGGGAGATTCAAATATCATCGATTCATGCCTCCTTGTTCAAATCATCCCATAAAAGACCAAGATATTTCCATTGACAATCAAATATTTGAAGGATGAAAAGGTTCGCATTCAAACACCCATCGGTAGAACCCAGGGAATGTCTTTTTTGGATGCTCTGAAGGGAACCACACTAGGAACTGATGATGCATCAAAGGTGCCCCTATTAAAAAAGCTTGACGATTGCGGCTACTTGGTGGAAGTGGACCCGACTGTTCTTCTACAACGCTCTCAAATGTGAAAATATTCTATTATGGGCCACATATCCCACCTCAAAGGTGATCTTCCCTGGAACCTTACTAATTTTCATTTGCGTTTGCTCATTGCTGGAATTTCTCAAATTGGAAAATGATACCGATAGGAAAAGGGTATTATCATATTTTTTTAAGCACACAAGAAGATCAGGATAGAGTTTTGAGGACTATAAATCTGAATATGAGACCGGGTTTTCCCATATTATCTGAGTGAGACTTTGCTTTCAACCCACATAAATTTAGGAACACAATGGCACAGGTTTGGATTATACTTCATGATCTGAATTGGTTCTTTTGGCATCCAAAAATTTTAAATGACATTGTATCCTGTATAGGAACCTCTCTCAAAATAGATCATAGAACGTTAAATGATGACTTAAGGATTTTTTCGAGGGTGATGGTTGAAATAAACCTTGATTAAAAATTGCCTAATTCCATTACCTTCAATGCAAATAATTACAAAAATGAAATCAGAATAGAATATGAATGAAAGATTCCCTTTTGTGATCTTTGTAAGATCATTGGTCATAACATTTCTAATTTCAGGGTGGTTAGGAAACAAATTAACCCATCAATTGAAAATGAATGGAAATAAATTAAAAAAACAAGAAGGATAAAGCTACTGTGATAGAATTACCAAAAAAGAAGAAAAATGAAGTCTGGGTAAAAAAAACACACAATTTTCCACTTTTAGGTGAATCCTCGGGTATCACTTGGGCTGATGTTTTTGAAGAGGAAGAAAATTTCAATTTGAACCAAAATTTTCTAGCTGAATTGGAAACTCTGGTTCTTGATACCATTAGACTCTCAAATCAGAAACTAGAGAGAGCAGTTATTGATACTTGTGAGAAGGTATCATGATCTAAATCCAACAAGGATTTCACTAACCTAGGTTAAAGGGATAAACTATCTCCACCTGTTCAATTAAAATTTATTTCTTGTATTGTTTCCACTACACCTAGTCATGGAACAAGTTTCTAGGGGGAAACTTCTGTGCAAGAAGAGGAGGATCAAACCCTCTCAACTCTGGGAAATGAACTAACCAAGGACACCCCTCCTTGAAGTCCTCTGCTACACTAGGGGTTGGAAATAAAAATATTAATAAGAAAAAGGAATCTGATTCTAATAATCATTCCCTTGTTTTCCCTCAAATTATCAATTTCACAGGTAGTAATGTTAACACTAGAACTATACCCTTGAACCATACTACTGTTCATATGAATAAACAGCCTATTGCTGTTACCACAATCTATGCTAGTGATAGTGTCTCAAATGTTCTAAACCCCATTATTCCTATAGAAGAATCCCCCATCTCTATGTAGTGTCCTATGCTGGATATTTGTCCCCCTATTGTCTCGGTTATGAAAGATAAAATCTACCCTGTGGTGGAGTCACAATCAGAATTGGACTTTTCTAACACTGTAGATGGAGATACACATCCTACTAATCTACAGCAGGTCTAGGAATCCAAGGATATGATACTGGCTATAGAGGTATCAGGTAATGAGCAGAAGATTAAACACAACACTGGGTAGAGCAATGCTTCTCACTGTTTGAACACAGAACAACGGTCAGTTGACCTTCCTGCTAACCAAATAGGTAATCCTGATCTGTGCGCCTTACCAGATACCTTCAATACTTTTGTTCAGCATATTACTTTGTATAATAAATGTTTAGATGCTGGTAACAACAAGGATATTAGTATTACTGTTCCGTCATCTACTAATAATAACATGCAATATATTTATATTCATACTATATCTATAGGTGATACCACTAACTTCTTAGATCCCACTAAAGGCAAGAAAGGGTATAATACAAGCCCTAATATGTCAAAAAACGTTAGAATATAAACTAGGCATAAAGGCTTGGATAGTAAAAAAAAGGGAGTTCTAACTCCAAACACAGATATAAATAAAGATTTTATATTGGAACTATCAAGGTATTGCAAACCTTGATACCTTTATTATTTTAAAAAGAATGGTAAATATTAAAAAGCCTTTAATTTTTTCCATTGCTGAACCTAAAATAAACTTCTCCATTTATTTAGTTCATTTTTTTCGTTTTGGACACACCTTCATCGGTGCATGTCAAAACAACAACAATCTTGATACTCTTTGGAATTTTGCTCATTCCTCTTTGTCTAATGTTAATGTTTTCTATATTTCTGATCAAAGTTTCACATGTGACTTTATGATAGATAACACCCATATCTTTTGTTCCTTTATCTATGCCAAGAATAAATATCAAGATAGGCGGATTTTCTGGAATGACCTATCCTCTTTGAGCTCAAAAATTCATTCCCCCTGGATTATTATGGGTGATTTTAATGCTATTATTTTTGCTAGTGAAAAAATTGGCTCTCTTAATTCAAGTCTATCTATGAGGGATTTTAAGGATGCTATTGAAAACACCAATCTAACTATCTCTCTGAGGTGCCAAATACACCTGGTACATGAATCATTGCAATAGAGTGGTTGTGAGAAAACTGGATAGAGCCTTTACCAATGACCATGCTTTAGATATATGGGATACCATTTCCAGCACCATCCTTCTAAAAATTCATTCTGACCATCATCCTATCTTGGTCACTATTTCTTACAAAACATAGAAACCCTCTATTCACTTCAGATTAAACAATTCTTGGTTCTCGTATCTTGAATGTAATAATCTCATCTACCATTTTTGGACCTCTACATCTCACTTTGATGATGCCTTTTCCTGTCCTCTTGAATTAAAATATCTCAAACACAAGCTCAAAAGTTGGTACAAAATTAAAGCCAAACAAATTGATATTGATATACTTTGTCTTGAGAATGAGCTTCATCAAATTCAAAACAATAACACTCACTCAGACTTTGCTTCAGATCACAATCAAGAAACTAACATTACTATGAACCTTAATTCACTTCTCACCTTCAAAGAAAAAATTTGTAAACAAAATTTTAAAATAAAATGGCTAACTGATGGTGATCGTAATACCAAGTTCTATAATTCTTTGCAAAGAGTTTAGAAAGCTTGTAGACCCCTAGATTCCCTCAAAGATGGAGATAACCTTTTGGATAAAGAAGAAGAAATTGATAATCATGTTGTCTCTTATTTTGAGTCTTTATTCAATGGTCCTAGAATGAAAAAGGACCTCATTAATGACATAATTATGAAAATTGTAACTGATGTTGATAATAGTTTTTTTCCTTGGTGTTCCCCTTGATCATGAAATTAGAGACACTGTATTTGGATTGAATCCTGACAGTGCCCCAAGTCCTGATGGTTTCAATAATGGCTTCTATAAAAAATATTGGGATATTATCCAAGATGATGTCTTCAAACTTGTTAAATAATTCTTTTATAATGGCTTTTTACCGCATGGTTTAAATTCACAATTCCTTACCTTGATTCCCAAATTTTATAATGCTTTTGAAATTCATCTCTTTCATACTATAGCTCTTATCAACACTCTCTATAAAATTATCACCAAGATGATTGCGAATAGACTCAACACTATTACTGATAAAATTATCTCCTAGAATCAATTTGGTTTTATCAAGGGGAAATCCATCCAAGACTGAATTTGTCTTGCCTCTGAATTCACTAACATGTTAAATAATAAAAATAGAGGTGGTAACATCACCATTCAACTGGACATTAGGAAATCTTTTGAAACAATGGATTAGGAATTCATCTTAAAAGTTCTACGTGGATTTGGATTCAATGAATCCTTCATCTCTAGAATTAAAACCCTCTTCCATTCAGATTACATTTCAATCTTTATCAATGGATCTCCCAGAGGTTACTTCAATTGCTCCAAAGGAGTTAAACAAGGATATACCCTATCCGCAATTCTTTTTTCCAATGTATAAGACTATTTAAGTCGTATGCTCACTCACCAGGTTGACCAAAACAAGCTCAAACCTATTCATACTTACAGAAATATGAATACCCCCACTCACCTCGTTTATGCATATGACATCATTCTATTTTTAAAGGGTGATATAAGAAACATGATAACTCTTAAAACTACTCTCACTCACTATGAGGAGGTCGCTGGTCAAGTCATTGGATAGAATAAATCCTTCATCTACTTTGGAGAAAACTTTCCAACTGGTAGGAAAAATGGTATTATTAATGAGCTTAACATCAAATAAGGTACTATTCCCTTCAAATACCTTGGGGTTCCCATTTTCTGGGGCAGACCCAAAGCTTTCTAATTCTCAAACATTTTTGACTAAATTCTTAATTAGCCTTCCACTTGGAACGGAAAATATCTCTCTATGGTGGGGATAGTCTACCTTGTCAAGTCTGTCATTGTCTCCAAATTGGTCTACTCGATGATGGTCTATAATTGGCCAGCTAGTCTCATAAAAAAAATGAATGATCACATTAAAATTTTTATTTGGACAGGAATCATCTTGGATAGTAAACCTGTGACTATTCCTTGGGATAATTGTTGTAAACCTTTAGACATGGGTGGTCTCGGTATTAAAAACATTAAACTCTTTAATGAGGCACTTCAAGCTAGATTAACTTGGAACCTGATCCACAATGACTCCCCTTCGATTGCTTTCATAAAAAATAGGTTCATTGATATATTGAAAATAGGTAACAAGAATTTCATGACTTCTTCCATTTGTCCTTCTGTTAGAAACATGTATGAGAATATTATGTCCAACTCTAGATGGATGGTCTCTAGAAACTCATCCATGAGATTCTGGTTGGACAACTGGACAAGCGCTCCTCTTATCTCTTTGAATCCCCCTGACCATATCCCTGATAACATCAAATCCACTGTTAGTAATGTTCTTAATTCTCACATTGATACCCTTCCTGACAATATTATTCAAATTATTGATTCTTACCACTTTTCTACTTCGTATGATCTCTTGATTTGGGAACCTGCTCATAATGGGATTCTAAATTCAAAAAAATTATATAACAACTCCTTACATAACCCCAAAAATGACCTTAAATGGATTAAATGTTTTGAAAAACCCTAGATTAAAACCTCCAGACTCACTCTTATTTGGCATCTTGCCTACAATAGGGTTCCCACTAACTCTTGTCTATAAATTTTTGGAATTCAGCTTTGTTCAAATTTTCATTTTTGCAATCAACATAGAGAATATACTAATAACTTATTTCTATATTGAACTACCGCCACTTCCCTTTGGAACTATATTTTTGACACTATTGATTGTAGATGGCCAATTCATAACTCTATCGGCGCTCAGTTAAATCATTGTGTTGCTATGGATAACTCCCAGTAAATCAGAAACTTGTTCCTTTCTGGGGTTGCAGAGCTACTTCATGTGATTTGGTATGATAGAAATATAATTCTTCACAATAATTTCTCAAAAAACATTAATGTAGGTAAAATGAGAATTCTCATCACTATTCAGGAAGCTGCATTGATTCAAAAAGGAAATTACAACAACTCTTTGGTAGATTTTATGATCCTGAGACGTCTTTGGGTTGATGCCATTTTCATACAACCGAAACACACTTTTTAGGTTTTCTGGAGACCTCTACTTCTAGGTTGGACTAAAATTAACGTAGATGGAGCCTCTAAAGGAAATCCAGGATCCGAAGGGTGTGGCGCTGTATTCATGAATCATATTGGTCACATCATTGGGTACTTTTTTGGAGGCTATGGTACTGCAACCTCTCTAGAAGCTGAAATCCTGAGTGTGATTCATGCCATATCTTTTGCCTTATGGAAAGGCTGGAACAACATGTGGATTGAAAGTGATTCTACTATTATAGTGCAAGACATCTGGAAGGGGAGATTCATCTAGATTGGCTACTTACTACGCACTGGATGAATTGTCTTCACTCTCTCCATGACATCAACTATATTGCAACACATACCTATCGAGAAGAGAATATGGTTGTGGATGGTCTTGCTAATAAAGTAGTTGCTTAGGACATAACCTGGCTGGATTAGCTCCTAGAAAACTTGATTCCTTTTCATGTTAAAGATTGTAATATGATTCTGTCTTTTCGACTCATGTAACCTCTTTTTTTGCAAATAAAATTGCTTTGGTCTTTTGACCAAACCACCACCTTTCTTAAATAAAAAAAACATTACAATGTCAAAAACTTCTATTAAAAATCCATGATTCATTAATTTCAGCATTAAAACAATATAAATTTTGTATACACAAATAAATAAGATTTAATATGTAAACATTGTATGTTCTAAGTGATTTAAACTTGTGAAACTTATCTTTAAAAACTAAATAGGAATTATTAGAAAAATCAACATAAAAACCATTATCACAAAGTTGAGAGATACTTATTAGGTTGTGCTTCAATCTTTCAATATAATGAACATTGTTGATGAGAATAGATTGAGGTTTTCCAATAGATCCAATGCCAATGATCTTCCTTTCACATTGTTACAAAATGTGACATACCCTCTATCTATTATGGATTATGAGTGAAATTTTGAGAAATAAACACTCATATGTCTTGATAAATCACTGTCCATAAACCAATTTTCATTATTGTTCACATGGTTTTTTCTTATAATTACAAATAAAACAATAGAATATTTTGGTACCTAAACTCTATTCGGTCCAGAAATGTTATATATAAGAGACTTTGGAATTTATATCTACTTTATTTTTCCAGATAACTTCACAACTTGTTTTGAATTTTTTTTTGTAAAAAAAGAATTTTTGATTCCACAAAATTGAGTATTTTTCAAATTACAGATATTTTCATAATTTCCAACTTCACCATAATGAAATAAGTAACCTTGGTATGGTTTTTATTTTTCAAACTAGGTACAAAATAGAATTTATAGAATTTTGGATTTTCACCTCGGGTTATGATTATATTTTTTTATATATTATGTTGATTTTGGAAAATAATTTCACTGAGATAATCTTCTTCATCAGTAAAGATACTTGAAACATCTTTAAAATTTTGAATTTACTTCTATAAGTTCTCTATTTCTTTAGCTTGTTTAGTATTTTAGACATTAAATTTTTTCAATTGATTTTATAACAATAAAATATATTTGTTTAGGTCCTCCTATTCATTAAAAATATTAGTATAAGAATTATTAAAGGACTTATTTTTATTTTAAAATCTTTCATACTTTGTTTCCAACATGGTATAATATTCATTTAGATATTCATATGAGAAATTTTAATTTTAAAATTCAAATTCATGCATAGAAGAATAGTAAGAATGTACCGCATTTGAATGATCTATAAAGCATATGTTTTCCTTTTGATTAATAGTTTCGACTTTTGATTTTGATGATGTACATTCACTAGAATCTTCAGAAGAACTCAGGTTATCCTGCATAACTTTCTTAGTTTTCTTACAACCAACCTTTTGAAGTATTTATTTTCTATCTTTTTATCATCCTTGATTTTTAGACAATCAGGATTTATGTGTCCTAACTTCTTTCATTCATAGAATATCAACTCTTTATAATTTTCACTATGCTTTTTTTACTTATTGAACAATCTCCTGATTCCTTTTCTCTTATTTTATGACTTTTTTAACTTTTTATAAAGTTCTAAAATCTTGTCATTTGATCCATAATTGTTTGAGGAGTCTTATTCATCAGATGATTTTGATATTTGTGTGCTTTTTTCTTTTTATCTTCTTTATAAGTATAACCGTTCAAGTAAGAATTTCCCTTTTTTAATAATCTACGTTCTCCATATTCAATGTCCATTTTAGCTTCATACATCACGGGAGTTATGAAAATATCATTTATATTAATTTTTTTACCTCTGTAGATTTTCTGATAGAAACTGAGATTCCACTCCACTTTGGTGGCAACATTCCCAGAACTTTCAATGCTTATTCGAGTTCAGTAATAATATCTCCTAGCATAGTAACATTATTTAAAATCTTAGTAAGCCTTCCATTTAGTTGATTAATTATTTCACCATCAACCATTTTTAATGTATCAAACATGTGTTTGGATGTATCATATCAAAGAGACTTCACATGGTCAATACCTTCATATGAAATCACTATAAAGGTCCACATTTCATGTGTTGTTTGAAATTGAGAAACTCTATTGAACTCATCTGATACCAATTCGTAGATTATATCATTCATAGATTTGGTGTTCGTATTATAATTTTCTCCAATTGTATCATCCCATGTTTCAGGTTATGTATTCAGAATTTCATAGGGATTTACTGATTTGTGATAAATATTCAGGCCAAAAAAATTAGATTGACGGTCATTAAAGATTTCTAGCAACTGTAATTTTCACCATTAAAACATGGAGATCTAACCATTGACATACATTCTCAGTTATCATCCATGGAATCCATTTGAAATAAAGATATTTGGACTTAAACCTTTGACAACTGTGAACTCAATAGGCACTCCCTCTAATAGTAATTATTGTCTCAGATAATGGACAACTGAACAATCAAGAGGGGAGTGAATAGAGTTCTAAAGAAATGTCTTAATAGAAAACCTCCCTATTTAGGTATGATCATTAAAATCCATTTTCCTTAATAAAAAATGAATCATAAATTAAAAAATTAAAGAAAATACATAAAACACAAGATAATTATAGTGGTTTAGATAACATAAATCCCCTATTCCACTCCACCAACACTCTTCTCCTTGAGTTTGGTTATATTCACTATAACAACCCTATTAACAGGGGATCCCAACTAAGTAAAATAATCTACCACTTAATACAAAGGTCCAAGATATTTCAACCAGGATATACCTTTACAAGACCTATCCATAGTCTAAAAAACACTCATACACCGAGTGTGAACAAAATATAATTAAATAGAACTTGAGAGAAATGGTTACAACACACAGTTTCAAGAAGCAACTGACTGTAGCTGAAGATTAGTCTTGAGAATATGATAGTCTTCAGTGTATTGATCTAGATCACCTTCACTATAATAGAGAGAAACTGGTAAGCACAACAAGAACATTTTTTTCTCTTTTCTATGTAAAGGTATTCAATGAATTATTGTTATAATCATTATTCACTTTCATTCATTTAATTTACATCTTATGTTGTATGTATATGGATGTATCTCTATTTTCTATAGCATCCAACTATTACTTTTTATATATCATTTTGAACATAATCTCTAGATAATCCTAATGGTCAAATGGGCCATGCATTTAGAAATTTATTATACATTTTATAAAGGATATGTATCCATTGTTTCCAAATATAGAAATTAATTTTAAAATATAAATGTCATAGATCTTTTTGTTCTTTGTATATTTCCTTTCATGGAAAATCATGCACAGATAGATATTTCCTTCAATGGATAATATATATTCTGATTTTCTCTAAAATAATGAAATAACTTATCAAGATTTTAGTAATAACCACGACATTCTGAAATAGCTATATCTTTGTAAAGATATCAACAAGAGGTATTGTTCATCATAAGACGACTTCATGAGAGACTTATTAAGATAAAACAACTCTTTGAATTCTTTGTAAAATAATTTTTTCTTAACATTGTGTAAGATAAATCATTATCATAGAGACAATAATTAGATTTCATAATTTCTATGACTCTCATAAGATAATATTTTATGAATATCCTTCTCATAAGATAATATTTTCTCCTATTATTATTCTGAATGAGGCATCTAACTTGAGAATTTAATAAGCAACTATTATCTTGTTAAGATAATTTATTACATAACTAGATAGACTTCAACCACTTTTTGATTCAAATTAGTTAGAATAGGTTCTTCGATTTGTAAGATAAAAAACATTGGTATAGATCAATTACTTTATTCAATGTAAGATAAACACTTTGAGAAATAGCGTAAGATAAATTATTTTGATAAATACAATATTAAACACTTAATATAAACTTTTTTGAATAAAAGTATGTATTTTTGAATCATCAAAAAATAAAATAAAAATTGAGATATATTGGAATAAAATAATCTGTCCAATATGTAAGATTCTTACATTTAGATCATTAACTGATTTTAAAACCAAAACATTCTCTTTTTTTTCATGACTAAACTACCATTTCTAAAAACTTGATCTAGAAACATAGAATAATTTTATAATAAATCACAAAAGAATCAATTTAAAACTAAAATTATTTTCTATTAAATCCGTTTTCTTCATAGATAAAACCAATTATACTGCACACACATAAAAAAATTATGTCATAACTATCAATTAAACTAATTATTAATATTATAATATCCTAGGATCTACCTTGATTCTTTTTTGATCAATGAGACTCACTCAAAGAATCCAAGAAGAATGGGTTTCAAATAAAAAAGAAGAGGGATATAGAGTCATGATTGACCTTTCCATATAGTTTATGTCCATGTTCCAAGAGTACCAAAACCACATTAACATTTCCAAAATCAAGTGTTTACCCACTATATCATTTTTAAGGGAATCCAAGTAAGCTTCAAAATAATATTTATCTTTCAATTTTCACCCTAAATCTAGAAAAACACACAAGGTATACAACACATTCAAATGAGGATAATAAACCATTATATTAGACAATTAATCTTAGAGAACATCAAATAAATATTAAATATAGACAGCCATTGGTAACTCAAGTTTTTTTATGATAGGTAGTGATTAGGAATGTAGGTACCTGACCTAAAAAGGCCTAGACCTTGTGTCTACTACTATTACATTGGCACAATTACAAGCAATCAATTCCCGATGAACCTAAGAGCTTAGTAGTCTTGGTAAACATGATACATATATGAGACTTCTATTACAAAATAATACACTAATTACAACACAATTTTTTTCTTCTTTCTTAATAAATAACTTTGAGGAAAATTTTATTCCATCTAGTAAATCCCTGCACATCTTTTATATTACACTTCATGGATTTATGAGGAAGGAAATATAATAAGGGTGAGCTCAAATTCTTAGTAAGGGAAAAATATTGTGAAAGAAATAATGAGTCAATGAGAATAATAATTATGGAATGGTAAATAACTAAACACATATTCCATATAATTAATAAACTGAATGGAAGTATGTAAACAATATGTCAAGGTATTAAATATAAACACATTTAATTCAAATAACTAGATAAGGAAAAATAAATATGTCAAGGTATGAAACCAAAACACATTCCATCAAAATAACTGAAAATGAAATGTATCCATAGATATGTATACAAAAAATCTCATGGATAAATAATAATTGAAACTAAATGAGGGTAATGATTTCTTAATGTACTTCATATCCGAGGCACATGAAAACCTATACTGTCAATACCTTTCACAAGATGGTTTAAACTATTCTGATTTGAACAACTAATTTGTCTCATGAGAACCAGCCGATGTATCAAGGAGCTATATAATGTCTAGGATCCTCCCATAATTTCATATCTAAATAATTCCTGATGTTGAATAATCAAAATAAATTATATGCCTGTTTAAATATCTATTTTGAATAAAGAATACAAAATTATCAATATTTCCCCAAATAAAAAAATAACTGTCAAAGTAGACACTGTATGTAAAATGATATACGGTTTAAGCAATACTAATCTCTATTTTTTAATAATATGGATATTTAAGTGATTTCAAGTGAAATATTATTACAATAATGTGATTATTTTAATATAAAATTAATAATCACAAAAGGAAGTGATATTTGAATGATAATCATTAAGTACATTCTTGAGGAGAATAATCTTTAATCATTCCAAAGTATCCAATACGACTTTCAAATATTTAAATCATAATCCCCATGCAGGTATGGAATTAAATGAAACTTATAGTATCATGAGAATAATAATATTCATGATATTATGTGTCAAGGGTAGTATTCACACTATATAAAAGAAACTAGGTGCATAACTATAAATAAGTCTCAATGAAATGTAAATTGAGATGAAATCCCTTACTTTGCATTTTCTTTTGGGTGAATATCCTTTAAATTTATATATAATAAAATTATGTTAATTATATAGTTTCTTTATAACCTTTTTATTTTATCATCACTTTTATTTCACTTATTAAAATTTTGTATACAACTATTTAAACAATTATTTTACATTGGGTGTTTTGACCAAATTTGGTTTATGAGTCAAAAACAACTTTGATAGGTCCACTATTGGCAAATGGGTCATTATATAACATCTCTAGAATAATAATCATGGAATAATTATCATATTTATAAATTAATTATAAATTTAAAACCAATAATTAAATATTATTATGAAAAATGAATCAACGTTACGATCATTGAGATAGTAGACCGTATGTACGGATAAGTAACGTTCTCATTTTTCAGTGATCATTATGGAAAAAAGGTAAGTAACACCATATATTTATAGAATGATCATTATATCATATATACCATTATATTTAATCATATATATGTATATTTTTATATATAATTATTGTGATGTAAAAGGAATCACATCATGGTGAGGTGGTGGTAGTCCACACGTCCACGAACGACATTATCACATTTTAAGTGTGTGAAAGGGTAATAAAGAAAATGATATATATATATATAGTATATTTTTAAAAAGTTAATTATTTAATGAATATAATATATAGATTTTTTATTTCACATATTTTTAATTTAAACCATCCTTTACATGTTCCATGTATAGTGTGAATGATTCACATCACTTTGAGGGGGCGATAGTCCACACTTCCTCAAACGATGTTATCGTATTAATGTAAAATAAAAAGTATTAAAGGTATATGTAATAAAAGGATTAAAATGTATAAATAAATAATAAATATCATATATATCATATATAAAAAGAGTTTCCATCATAATTTCCACCATGATAGGCGATAAATGAAAATTTAACAATCATCATTTCATGAGGTAGTAGTTCGCTGTACATAGAAACATTATATTTGTTACCCATTAGATGAAGGTGTGTGTAAGTGTATTTATAACCATTTAAATAGAAAAATACTAGTAAATTTATAATAATTTCTTTTTTATATAATCATAGAATACATATAATTGAGGGTGTGGATAATGGAAATGAAACTAGAGAGCTTGAGAGAATACGTTACCTCTTAATCGGGTAACTTCTTTTGGTTTGTACCAAAAGGATTCAATGGAAGTATTTCTTCCCAAAGGGAGTCTTAAAGGTAGAGGGGATGGATTTTTAGAAGATATATGGTCATATACTGGCCTAGGATAATTTGTTTGAGAGGTGTGAGGAATGGAGAGGGGTGGTGACCTTTTATAAGGGAGGAAAAGGGCTCACATGGTATTTTTGAAAAGAAGTTAGGTGTACCAATGTTTTTACCTAAAAAATTATTCAATAACCAACAAGAATAAATAGTTTAAGTTTAATAGAAGAATTATATCCTTAAAATGGGTGTTGAAAATGTGTATAGGTCATTTAGGAACTTAAATTAAAGGTTTAGTCCTTTATTAACATTAATTTTACGTTAATAATTGCAATTAGTTATAATTAATTTCACTAAAATTTTTGGTCAAAAATAAATTTGGTATTATTATAAATTAAAAATTATTATAATTTCAAATATTTTATCCATATTTTAAAATTTCAATCATATAATTTGTAGAAATTAATTTAAAATTCACCCCACATGTGGGATGATAATGTGTGTTTTTAAAGTAAAAACTTATGAAACATTGCTTTGTTTTTTAATAAATTTCAAAGTGAAATTGATTCCAATGACATAAATTTTAATAATTGATAAAAATATTATATAATTAAACTTTAAAACCAATTAAAATTATAATTTACCTATTATAAATACATTAGATGAAAAAGCAGTTATAAAGTAAAATTCAGTATTTTTCATTATTCATTAAAAATGATATGTTTCCAAAAAATATAAAACATTAAACCTAACCTAGTTTTTATGTTTTATATTAAAATATAAAATTTATTTTATAAAATTAAATTAATTAAATTTTAAAAATTCAGATTTAAATTGGGTTCTCCATTAAAAGGTTTTAAAATTGCCTTTATAAAAATATAGGGTTTTGTATGTAAAATTGGGTTTGTTCTTATATTTTTCCTATCAAACCTAATGGATTAATATAAAAAATATTTTATTGAACATATAACATATATATTTAATTAAAATAATTCAATAATTGTAATTAATTATTTTTATTAAGATAAAAATTCTTTGGAAGCATAAAAATAAAAATATTTATTTTTATATCCAACTGGTTCTTATTTTCATTTATCATTAATTAGTAACTGATGAATTCATTTTATATTTATATAAAACATAAATTTTCATAAGTTAGTTAATACTAATCATAAAAAACTAACAAAAAATCCAGGTTATTTCATATTATATTAAATAAAATATTTTAATAATACATTGTTATTTGGTGAAACTCGGTCTTGCATGTAATGTAAGATATCATGAAAGGTCTCTATTGTGTGTAACACAAGCTATCGAGGAAGGTAACTCTTTCATGTAACATATCCAAACTCAATTTTTCATGAATTAAAATCTATGGAATATATTATATTGATTTAATATAGTAAATATATATTATAAATTATTAGGAAATTATATTCCCTTATGCGCTTAGTGTCGTGTGTCATACACTCCATTGAATAAAAAGTTGTACATTATAATTTTTGGGTGTTAAATTCCCTTCTCCTTAATTAAATTGTGTCCTCACAATTTAAACTCGATCTTGATAATATATTTTTTGTTATTTCCAAGGTTTTAAATCCCACATCATGAAAAGAGTTCGTAAAACATCATATAGAAAAGAGAGAATGGGAAGTACAAAGGTCCCATGGACTACCATGTAACTGGGTCTCTTAGTAGGAGAACATCAATGGAAATTGAAATTATGGACTTAGATGAAAAGAATAAATATTTATAGGGATTGAATGATTCCATAAATAACAAACAAGTGAATGGTCAATGGAAAGTTTAGGGCCTCAAAACCATAAATCTTTGATTATTTAAGAGACCATCAGTTCACCTCAGGATCTACCTTCTCTCAAATAATCCACAGGTTACCCTACTCTAAGAATGAGAAACCCTAATCTACCAATATTTTGGGATAATAAAGGATAATACTCTAGTTATAGAGGTCAATCGACCATTTAAATACTTTAAATGGGCTTGGACTGGGGTTCGAATCCCAATCACATGTTATGTTATTCCGAGATAAAACCTCATCTTCTGAGAAAAATTATGATGAATGATTTTACATTCAGAGCTCTATTTAATAAATATAAATTATTTTCCCTATCTCTCATGCATGGGACAAATATTAAAATATTATATTTAAAATAATATTATTTAGTTTCCCATGACACAATTAAAAAATCCCAATGTAAGAAAACCTTATTAAATTATTAATAAAAATATTTAAAGTGTTGAAAAAAATCCAACTCACTACATAAAAGGTAAATTTTGGGATGTCAAGCCATTATATCTATCATAATATTATTTATATAGTTAAAAATGAATTTATGGTGTTGGTGTGGGTTCAATAAATGATTTTTATTTTATTATTACTTTTATCATTGATAAATAACATGTTGGTTGTTTAAGGTAGATGAAAGAACACTACTAAAGATTGAGTTTTATTAGTGATAAAAGTCCTTTATCACTGCTTTAAAAGAACTAAAAATACATCCACTAACAAAGGCCATATTTTATTAGTTTTAGGTTAGTATTGATAAAATTATCTATTAACTTCTATAGTTTACTATGGTATAAACAACAAACCACAATATCAAATATAAAAAAATAAAATTTTTAATTTATTATTAATAACACAATATTTTAATATAATAAAAAATATATGTACATTAAAATATTTCTGTAAAAATATATTTACATTATGAAATTTCAATATAGTTATTGTAATAATTACATTTATATACAAAACTTATAAAAAAATAATTAAAACTAATATAGAAATGATATAATTCATAGAAAATGTAGTCCATGTATGAACTAACCTCATACCAATTAATCATGAGTTTATAATAAAAACAATAATTATTTTAATAACACTACATAAAGAAATAAAATCCATTTTTATTATACTATTGTATAATATGTGATCAATTTTAAGTATTTTGCAATTTTTTATGAAATATATTATAAAGTTAAAAAAGGATAACATAATACATTAAGAAACATATCATTAACTAATACATAAAAATCATGAGAAATACCAATTTTAGTTAAAAAATAAACTTGGAATCATTTCAAATAGATCAAAAATAGAATTAAAATATATTTTTTTAGTAAGTAAATAATAAAAAATAAGGCAATTTCCCCAGATTTCATGAGAATATTTAGTTATTTTGTTTGTTTTTTATTTTTAATTGATTTTTATAAACATAAAATATATTTAATTCTAAAAAATAATGTTGGATCTCTACTATCTTATTGTTCATTGAAATCATATATTATTTTTCCCACATGTGAAAATTAGTTAACAACCATTTTCCTAAATATTTTTTATAATATGAGTTTTTTACTCATTTACAATCGTTTGAAAAGATTTTAGAGGGAAAATGATTTTATTAGTAAAATGGAACATCGTATCATTATAGACAAATAACAGATTTGTTTAACATGTGATTTTCCCACAAGTCATAGATGAAATAAATCACTGTTTTAAATTTTTTAAAAATTCAATGATGTTTTATTATTTTTTATCATTTTTAAATATATATAGAACTTAATGATAAATTTTTAATAATTATAATGACATCACACGTTGGATTGATGTGAGGGTTTTCCAACATGTCATAATAAAATCAAATATTATTATCGCAAGGTTTTATGATATTTCAAAAAATTCCATGAGTTATTATCTTAGGATTCATTCTTATAAAATTATAAATACTATATTGTCTAAATATTCTTTACATCATTTTGGTCACATTGTATGTCATATTGAAATGCTGGTTTTTCTTGTAGGTTATAAATGAATCCACAATCATTATCCTGAATATTTATGATAATCTAGAATAATTTACTCAATTTTAATAGTTTGATTGATGTTTTTGAAACATAATAGAAATTTAATTCTGATGAATCACTTTGGATAATTAATACCATATAACACAATGGATTGTCATAACAAAAATAATAGGTAAAATATAACTGTTAATCATTGTTGTATATTTTTGTGATAATTAGAGTTATAGTATACTTATTTAGTTATGATCCCTTAATACATTAATATAGAAGTCAATAGACTTCAAGTAATAAAAATATAAATCGTATTGTTTCATAAAAATCATCAACAATATTAATGTAGGGTTTTTTATTAAAGGATACAAAAGAATCAATAATCATTGTCCTAAATTTATAAAATATTTTGAGCTCAATTACTCTTTTTTATTTGAAAAATACTCCCATCCTAATCTAAATATTTTTAGGGATATAGTGAAAGAAATGTTTCCTAAGGATGATATCATTTTATGTGTTTCATTTAAAAAATAATATATGTTTATGTTAATGTGAATAATAAAATGATTAGGAATATTCTACTTGGTAATGGAAGAAAATGAGATTTTTTTTAATTTTAATCCATGGAAAGAAAAAGGATATATGAAAATTAAAGATGATTATAATAACCATATAATTTTGGAGGTAAGAAAAATTATTAGGAAGATAATATAGATTTTATTTAAATAATGTTGGTGCATATAATCTTCCCAATATCCCTATCCTTGATGTTATAACTCTCTTTAAAATTTTATATCATATGTAATATAGTGGTTCTAGTTGATGTTTCATTGAATAATTTTTTTGCACACATGAATCCACCACAATAATTAATATGTTTTTATAAATGGGTTCATATTATATATTATAGACATATCCTTGTTCAAATTACTTTGATTGATGATGGAATTTATGTTAATACAATCATTTAATACAAGATGGGGTTTCATAAAAATTTGAGTGGGGCTTGAATTTAGATAATCATGTTGATATATTGGTGAACATCATATGAAAATTACATCTTCATTTTCAATTGAATAAGGAATGATATAAAATAATATTGTGTTTATTTTTTATATAAAGTCTAAATTTAGTCTAGGAAACTAAAAGGTAATTAAATGGGAACATGAAGAGAAAGAAAATGCATTATAAAGATGGTTAATATTGGAAATGAAAAAATATTTTAAGTTAATTTTCAAATGAAAAATAATTGTATAAGTGGTAGGAAAAAATAACTTTATAACGTTTTTAAATATTATAACATCATGTAAGTCTCTTGCTCTTTCCTAAAAAAATCTATTTCAGCATCTGAAAATGATATTTTCTTAGAAACCACAACGAATTTAAAAATATATATAAATAGTTAATAAATATCCTAAATGAAATTTTATTCACACTCATAAAATCCACTTTTGGGATGAAATTTTGTTTATGGAATATTATTTCTTTCATAAATTTATAATCAAAATAACTATAACCATTCATTTTTTGGAATCTATAAAAAATGTGAAAATAAGAATTTTGATTTTATATTTGTTTTGATAGTGAAATATTGTTATTTATACCATAATACTTATCTTGTTATGGAAATTCATTTTTTCTTATGTCAAATTTATGTCCACATACCATGTAATTTATGATACATTAACACTGCACCATCACAAAAAATTATGTTATTATAAAATATTATAAAATATATAATCAAAATATGTTTTATAAAACATTGAAGATAGTGTATTAATAATTAATAATTGACATTATGTGTGACCAATTTCATGGATATACATTAATTGGATCCATAAAATATATCATAGGATTACATATATTATTCACGACAATAATACATTAATCCCATGAAAAATTATAAATTAATAATAAATTAATATTAAAAAAATAAAAAATAATAATTAAAATTGAAATGAATAGAGTTATTTTCCTTGGTAGCTATTAAGAATAATTTTTTCATATGTTAATTTGAATTAAAAAATATCTATAACTTGGTGTCACTTTTGTACAATATCATTTAGGATAATTGATTTTTTATTGTGTAGAAGTGACATGAGGATTAAAAAATGAAAAAATATTATAACAAGGTGTTCCCTTTACATAGTCATGATATAAATGTATGTAAAAAATTTGAATACTATTAAATTATAATAAAAATATAACATTAATTATTGGATATACGAACTATAGAAATGTACCTTATATATACATTGGAAATGGAGGCTCCTTACCATTCATGTTTGAGAATTTAATTTACAATATCAAGAATTCAAGGAGAAACTATTCCATATATGTACTCTTAAAATTCAACATTAGAACTCTTTCCATTTTGAATCATTATATCTTCAAAAACATGTAATGTAACTAAATGTGACAAATATATTGGTTGGGTGTAGGTATCATCAAATTGATTTTTGGATCTAACAATTGGCCCCTTAGATTGTATGAACATAAATTTTTATTTTCCCCTTATATCATACATGTATTCATTCAAACCTTAATATTTTATCATAAAAGATATTGAACATAATATATATTGGAAATGAAATACCACTTTATCATCATGTTTCTTCTTAAGACTAAGCATACATGTTATGAATGTTCCAATTATTGTAAATTCACTTAAAATATAGGTCTATGATTCATGTATAATATAATATAATAATATATTGAATATTCATTAGATTCATATCTGTTCAAGTTGAATGTGATGCAACAACCCACACTTCCATGTTCTCTACACCAGTTTTTCATCAGTTACGAACCATAGAGTTTGTTTATTTTTTTTTCATTTATTCATTGAATATTTTAGTGAATATAACAAACCAACGATAAGTAACATATTCGATACAAAATGAGTATTGATAATTGTCTATAAAGAGGGGATGATTAACTTGGTTGTTTGTCATTGGATATTTTTGGTGATCATTGGTCTCATGTTTTTTTCTATAGATATATTCCATCTAGAAATTTTTTTCATAATTCCATAAATAAGGTTCTAGAACCCATTAAGTGCTTCAGTATCCTCATGATATGATAATTAATCTTTTAGTTGGTATATAACCACAAAGTTAGGATTATTTTATTCACTAACCCTTGTGATATTCCTCAGATATTCTCATAGGATCAAAGAAAATGGTTTTTGTAACTACTGAAATACATGTACTTTTTTATCTTTTTTTATTTACTTACACATTTGAATTCTTGAGGATATATTAGGCTATATTTTTGGATTTCTTCCACTACTAATGATCATTAGAAGATAAAAAACTGATCAGTGGCATCATAGAAAATTTTCTTCAAGAGTTAAATGTATTTTTTTATAGGTTTTAAAATAATATTTATTTTATAAAGTATAATTCATGTTAAGATACCTTTACATATATTTGGATTGATGTATAAGAAAAATTATATACATTTATGTAAATAGGTTTAGGTATAGGTAATTCCATGTTACCTTTACATAGATAGTCTATGTAAAGGTAACCTCAATGTTACATTAATGTAGATAAGCCGCATAAAGGAAATGTATTTATTAAACTTATAAGAGAGGTTCCAGGAAACTTATATAAGGTCACCCGATTATATATTTATATGGGACAAGGTACCTACGTAATAGTTGACAGAAAAATGATAAAAATTAAATTTTGATATTTATTTGATTTAAATGGTTTATAAAATGTTTATAAATCATAGTAAAAATGTATTTTGGGAATATTTTTATTTATGAGAATCTATATATTAATTTATTAATAATAAAAGTTTTATTATTTATTAAATAAATTTTTATGAAACATATATATTCCAAAATATTAAATGTTAATATTAAAACATCATTTAACAACATTATATAACATGCCTTGTGATTTTGATATAAAAGGGTTTATCTAGAAATTAGAAGGGATAATTTATAAAGTGCTTATAAATTAAAAATATGATTAAAATTTAAAAGAGTTTATATTTTTAATTTTTAAATGTTCATAACTAATTAAATTTGATGTTTTCAAATTAAAAAATCCTTATTTGGATATTATTTAGACAAAATAAAAAATCTATTTGATCAATGGTTTAAATAATGAATAAAACTATGATATTTATATTATTTAAAAGGTTTATATAATAGAAATTGAACTGTAAAATTATTATAATTCATGAAATATCATATATAAATGCCATATAATACAAAATATGAAAGAGTTTATATTGAAATTAATATAAATTTTCTGTATTCGTGATTATGGAATATCCATAATTTTAGATAATTTATAAAATGTTTATAGTTAGGTTTTATTTATGATTTTTTCATAAATTTTTATCTCATGGTAAAATACTTGAATTATTTATTTATTTAAATTTTATTTCATGCATTATTCATGGTTAGTAAGTTTCTTATTAATTGTGAATAGTATGTATGCTTAATATAATTATAACTTTGCTTCTAGGAGCTATATCCTTCCATTTCATGAAAATTATAACAATATTTTTTTTTCATCTACCTTGACTTTAGTTAGTAATTGAAGCTATTAGATTGAATTTGGTTGTTGGGAATATTTTGTCTATATTATATTTTAAAATGACTATGAATTGGATTATTTCATGAGTAAAGTCTCTTTGAGTAGAGGGACTTGGGGTCAAACAACCAATCATCCTAGAGGCTTATACCTTACATATAAAAGTTAATGGGGTTTTCTATATTTTGATCCAGGATTACTCAAGTAGAGATTGGGAATTTCATACAGTTATAAACCACTTTATGAAAATTTTATATACCTTTATGCATGAGATGCATTTGGATATATATGAATATGTTTGGAATATATAATTTTTTGAATAATAAAAAATATTTATTTTGTAAGGAGTTACACATTAATGTAGAGTGAATACATTAATTTTAGTTATTGGAATAGATATTACAAAAACAATTGATAGAATAATCCATATACAAAGTAATAAAACATGATAAGATGTTGATTTCATGAGATGAAATAGTTAGGGATTTAATATGGATATTATGCATATTAAATTGGTGATACTTTTAAAAATCTATTAAATACTAAGTTTGAGATTTCTTACAGAGAAACAATTTTCAAGACCTCGATCGTCCAACTTGGTAGGTCATGCAAAAGTTGGTTTCTTATGGAATATCGTGTGTATGTCCATCAAGTAGTAGTTGACACCGGTAAATCCTTAGATATGTCATTCCAAATTTGGGTTCCCCTAGAATTTCCATTATTAATATGTTCTTGTAATTTTCTTTCTATTATACTAGCTATGAGAACCTAATAGGATTAGGTTATCATAAGAATAAAGTTTAATGAGTCTATATGATGGATTTGGATAAAGGGTTATCCACTCAACTATGTAAGAATCATAATTTTATTATTGAGATGATTCCCTACCTAAATAACTATGTGGTGAGAGAAATGCCAAAGAAGACTCATTTCTTAGTTAAATATGGACCTTGACTCACTAAATTTATATGATTTAGTGGGTTATCATTTTTAGTGTGAGTGATTTCAATATAAATCCTTAAATAAAATATATAAAATAGGATAGTTTCCCACTAAGTTGTCTTTGTCATAGATTATGGTATACTTAATGATAATAATTCTGAGATCACATATAGGTATGACCTATAAAATAGTAAAATATTAGTATCTTGAATTGTGAAGTATTATCAAAGTGAAAAAAATTTATATTCTAAATGTGAATGTTATAGAGATTAATTCTACTAACTATAACTCATGGGTATTTGATACCCAGTGTGTGTAAAAAATTCATGCTGACAAACAAATATTCAAAGATATTAGGGAATGGATGAAGGGTGAAGTAGTACTACATATCTATAATGTTGAAAGAGTTTATACATATGAATTAAAAACCAATGATCTATGTATAACCAATGGATTAATTTTACCATTTAAAAACTGTTATTATTTTCCTTTCATAAACATGAATTTGACTTTTCTATCATGTTAGGAAAATATTGGATTTTGTTTCATTATTAAGAACATGAGTTATTATATATGTAAGGAATAATTTTTTATGAACTAGAGAATATAGTTAATGGATTATATATTCTAGATATGGATAATCCTATTTATAAAATTTATATTAAAAAGGATAGATTTGATTCTAATCCCACCAACCTTTGGCATTATCACCATGGATATATAAATAAGAAACATTTTCAAATACACCATAGAGATAGTTTGCTGGACTCATTCGATAAGGAATCATTTGATACCTAAAAATATTGTTTTTTGGGAAAATGGTAAAGGAAACTTTTTGGGGGAAAATCTTAAAGGAATATTGGACTATTGGATCTCATTTTGAGTGATGTATGTAAACCAATGAGTGCTCGAGAAATTGGTGGTTTTAGGTACATAATTTCTTGTACTGGTGACTATAGTCAGCATGGTTATGTGTTTCAAATGAAACAAATATATGAAACTTCTTAAAAGAAAAATTAGATTAATAATAAAGTATAGATTAAACTGATAAATAATATTATGATTCTCCGATTAGATTGGGGTGTTGATTACTAGAGTCAAGAGTTCATAGATCATATGAGAAATTATAGATTTTTTTATAAATATCTACCAATGGAACACAATAATGGAATGGTTTTTATTACTAGAGGAGTCAAACCTGGTTAGAAATGGTTCAATTGATGATGTGTCTATGTGACCTTCCCTTTTGATTATAGGGATATGCAAGATAAAATTAAAAATTCTTACTTAACCATGTTCCAGGTAAAGTAGCATTAAATACACCATATGACAGATAAAATGGAAAATGTTTTCCTTCTATTTTATAAGTATTTTGGGTTTTAAAGAATTCATATAATGATTACCATTAGATAAGCACACACCAAAATATGATATTTACTTATTTTTTTGGGTTTTCTAAGAAAATAAGGGGTTACTTTTTCTGTAATCCAACTGAACACAAATATTTTTGTGGCTTTAACTCCTATATTTATTGAGAATGAATATATAATTCAGGGACTCAGTGGGAGGAAAGTTGAACATAGAAATATTCAAGACCAATATATAGAATGAATTATTGATATGTTGGTTGATAAGGTTCTCCAAAGTGTTTTATATGTAGAGTTGGATCAAGTTATATACAAACCTCAAAGATCAAGTAGGATTATTTAGAATCCTAAGAGATATGGATTTCTTATGGATAATGTTTATGATGAAATATTCATAGGCGATGAACTTAACATAAACTATGAATCCATTGAGAGTTATAATTATGATAAATGGTTAAAATCTATATAATCTGAGATGGACTCAATTTACACTAACCATGTTTTGAGCTTGGTGGATGCACCTGAAGGGGTAGGACCCATCTGATGCAAGTGGGATTTCCTTAAGAAAACTAACATGGATGATAGAGTGTCTACCTATAAATAATGACTGGTGAAAAAGGTTTATAAAAAAATTTAAGGTGTATACTATGATAAACCTTTTCAGATGTTGTGATGATAAAGTAAATTTGGATTTTTATAGCCTTAGCAACTCGGTATGATTATGAGATATATAAAACAAATGAAAAATGAAATTTACTTAATGTGAATTTATTCAAGGATGTGTGTATGATAAAAACTGGTGGTTTTTATATTCCAAATGAGACTACTAAGTTATGAAAATTGAAATCATATATTTATAGATGGAAGCAATCTTCTCAGAGTTGAAATATCTAGTCTAATGATGCAATCAAAGAGTTTGTTTTCAAAAATAATGTGAATGCTTATTGTGTATATAAAAAATTTATTGTGATAATAGTCATATTTAAGATATTTTAGGTATATGGAATACTGATTATAATATATGAAATCCTATAACTTCACTCTATGAAAACTCTTATAATTAAATGCTTATCAATAAAATACTTTGGTGAAACAACATTTATGTTTGGTATAATGATTTATAGTGATATATCTAAAAGGTTTCTTGGAAAAATTCAAAAAATATATTGGTAAAGTACTAATTTTTTTAGATTGGATAACTCCAAGAAGGGATCTTTACTGGTGTTACGTGGCATGAATCTTAGGGTTATTCACGATCCTTTTAAAGAGTTAAAAGTGATGGATATGATTTCTTATGTGTCTAACATAGGATATATCATGTATTCCATAATATGCATTGGACCCAATGTTTTTATGATTAGATCATAAGAAGTAAATTCTAATCTAATCCTGGTGAGAGTCACTAGATTTCAATATAGAACATTATTATGTACTTGAGAAGGACTAATAATATGATCTTGGTCTTTAGAGGAGAGTATGGAATCTATATAAAGAGTCACATAGATTCTATTTTACAATCCAACAATTATGATCTAAAATCTCAATTTGGATTTGTGTTATGATTAAATAATAGATTTATTAGTTAGAAGAGTTCCAAGAAATCCACCAAAGAAGACTCGACAATAGAGTCACGGTATATCATTATATCAGATGATGAGAAGGAAGATTTTTGGATCAATAAGTTCATCACTATACTTAGAGTGGTTTTGAAAATAAAGGGAGTAATTGAGGTATATTATGACAATAATGGGGTTGTTTCTTAGGCTGAGGAATCCTGGTCTTATCGAAGGGCCAAAAAAATCCTTCACAAATACCATCTGATATGGGACATCATTAAGAGGGGTGATGTAAAGATTAATTAGGTGCCTTCATATGAAAATTTAGTAGAACCATTGATGAAACCATTACCACAACAACAACATTAGGGTCATATAAAATATTTTGGAGTTAGACACATGAGTGATTGGTTGTGATTGATGTAAATGTATAATGTTTTTATAATAAAGTAAATATCTAATTATTATTCATTCCCGTGTAATGTAATTTATTTTACATTAATGGTTAAATGATAAGATCCCCTAAAAGTACAACTTTGATTTATCCTTAACCTATTATCATTATAAAGTATTATAGGTTTTAATGATATGTTAAGGCCATAATTAATAGAATATTGTACTCATTACAAAGAGTTTTATATGAGATATGAAGAATGGATTCATGATTTATTAGGTAAAGACTTATTACTTGGGATGAACCACCAATGTATATCTCTTATAATGTCATAAAATCATCAATATAGTTAGGGGTGTGTGGTTGTTATCAATACTTATTACAAGAGGTTGTAGAGATAACTAGTATGATAACTTTCATACTTTGATACCCTACTTACATAAGTTAAAATATGATCATAGCTAATATATGTGTGTTTAGTTATGTTTATAATCATGTTGTCTGTTAGAGTGTAACCCTCAAGGGATTTTTACACCTATATGATGATTAAAGACATATATACCTTGATTGAATTAAATGAAGAAAACTCATTTCCATGCTTCAACCACTTCGATGAGAGACATGTGATGTTCCCATATATAATATGAATTACATGTCATGTATTCATTGAATTGGAAAGTGTTTTTTATAGAATCAAGAAATGATGAGTTTCACTATAATAGATTGACATGTTCCATGTTAAGTGTCCACTATATGTCACGGAAAAGGGGATTATATAGGTGTATACATGATTCATATGATACATATTGTGGTGGATATGTTTTTATAGTGATATGAGTATGTTTTTTGGATATCACACCAGACCCCTTAGTAGCTTTAGTAGCCTTGATTCTTAGGTAGAGGCCACTCTTTACATATATCTATGAAATAATGATTTCACAGTTATTTCTAATGCTAATAATTCATATAGGGTGACACTATTAGACATTTGTATAAGGTTAAAGTTTTATGAAATGTGTTTTTTTCAAAAGGAAAGGAGTTTGATGAAATGATATCCCAAAGGAGTTTTGATGGATTCATAAAGGGTTGTGAAGTTTGGCAAAAATTCCTTATAGATTTTAAGTTCAAGTGGGATATTGTTGGAAGTGTACTTAAAATACATGAATATGATGCATCTATAATATAATATAATATTATACTATATTATAATGAATATTCATGAGATGCATATTCAATCGAGTTGCATGTGATGTAATAGCCCACACTGCCAACTTCCACCCACCGGTTTTTCATCAATTATGAATAAAATAGTTGGTTCATTCTAGATTTGTGTTTATTTATTGAAGATTTTATGGAATATAACTACCCAATGGGTGGTAATGTATATGATATAACCCAAGCATTGGGAATTACCTATAAATATGAAATGAGTTCCCTTATTTGTGTGTGTGTGAACCGATCACATTAGTTTGATGTTTTTGGTGATCATCAGTTTAATATTTTTTTTATAGATCTCTTCTATCGATAATTTTTTTTCATAATTCCTTAACAAAGGTTATATCACTCCTTTATCATTCATGTATCCTCATATACATTCTTGGATCCTTTGTTCAGTGTATCTCCTTAGAGGCATGGTGATTTTTTTAATTTTTTTAACATAATATGAGACCTTTCCCAGGAGAGAAAGTCTCATATATTATTAAAAGAAATCCCATGTTACAAAAGTCTAAAAATAAGAAATATAAAATTTTACTATTGAAGAAGAGGTAAAAGATCATTAGGAACATGATTGGACCAAGCCAAATTATTTACATCATAACCCTTTTTAGCAAGAAAATCCATAATAGAGTTTTACTCCCTATAAATGTGAGTGATGTTGTAATCAATTGATGATAAATAGTCTAATAAAATAACCCATCAAGTAGTTATCTTCCATAAAAGATGATCATAACATGATATCATATCTTGAACAATAATATAAGAGTCACATTCCAATCAAATCTTATTCCTTCCAAGAAGTGAAGATCGATCAATAGCATCAATTACACCCAACATTTTTGTCTCAAGAGAGGATGCACAACTATAGGAACCATAAAGACAACCTAAATCATCACTATGGAGATTTTGAAAATAGCACCATAACTTAAGGGACCCATATTCCCCCTTTAAGAACCATTCATGTTGATTTTAATCCACCATTAAAAATGTGACTACTAAAAAACTTCAAACATTCCATAAGGAGGATAGAAGTTACCACTAAAACCAAGCCATCTTAAGACTAAGAGATCATGAACTGATTTGAAACATAAACCCTTTTGGGTGGGATTAGCTTCTCTAATAACCACAAATAATTGAGAAAAAGTAGTTTAAGGTGAAAACATAACATTATCATGTAATAATTTATTGATATCATTAAAAATAATGAAACCATAGCAGCAACCCAAAAGAGATTGAGTAGTTGAGGGAATAATAGGATTGACAGTCAGCTTTTGATAAAATCATGGATGAAGCACATACGTGGAAAATTAATCTCAAACATGCCAAAGAGGTCATCACACATTGATAAAGAAATGGAATAGATCAATAATTTTTTTTATATCGTCCCTATGTTAATGACGTAGGGTACACAAGGAACATAGAGAAATACCAAATCTCTAAAAAAACAAGCCAGAAACTTACCATGCGCTAAACGCTAGATGATAACTAATCACGAGGGATGAATGAATCCCCTATTGATTTTCCAAGACACAAAAAAGTGAAATATGATCCATAAAGATGATAATAGAATTATTTTGAAGTCAAAATACTATTTCCGCTGGTTCCCAAGCCCATAAATCTGATCTGGGCGAGAACCGATACATGCTAACAATATTTATAACAATATCTAGAAGAACATCCTAGTCATTCAGTTGATCTAAAATTGTGATTCATAAATCATGATTAACCTCATTGTCTAAGAGGAATTCATTAAGAGAAGCACCAATACAATTTGTAGTCTAAATATCCAGGTATGAATCCCTAAAGACCGACCATCTTTAATGAAAATCAATAGTAGAATAGATAGATTTGGGGGTAGGCCAAACAGAGGAAGTAATACAAAGAAGATTCCAATTTTTATGTTTGAGTAGAAATTTGGAATGAAGGAAATAAAGTGACATAGAGTTACCATTCCCCAATCTCCATATAAAGTGAGCTTGAAAAAACTGGTTAAAAAACTGAAGTTTTTTTATTCCAAGACTACAAGAATAATAAGGCATGAAAAAAAATTTCCAAGCCATAGTGGCTAACTTCCTTTCCAGAATACTACCACTCGAAATAAAATTTTTAATGGTGATGAAAATATTATTAATAAGATAAAGAGGTCATTCATAGAACATAAATAAAGAAAAAACTTTTAAATGATGATGTATTTCACTGAACAATTACATCCATCCATGGAAATAGACTTACCTTTTCATGAAGCAAGATGCTTTCTAATTTGACTAATGATACCGGAAGAATAGTAGGCCTTCGGCCTATCCCATAACATAAAATCTTTGAGTTAAACAAAATTAAATACCCACTCACTAATTCCCAAATTCCCAATAATGCTAATATTTCTAACATTGGAAACCCCCACCAATATACACAAAATATTTTTTCCAGCTGAAAACCTGACCAGAGACTTCTCCTAATGAAATAGTGATTTCTTGATGTTTCTAATATTGGTACTATACCCTTTAGTGAAGAGGATAATTTCATCTCCATATAAAATATGTTAAGGGGAAAAAATTCCTCTACCATCATTAATGGATTTTAATTTACCATTACCAACCATGATAAAGAAAATCCAATTGAGATAATCATCAACATTAGAGAAAACAATAAAAGAGAAAGGATAACTTTGTTTGAAACCTCTTGAGAAGTAAAAATAACCTTTTGTGGAACCATTAACAATAACTAAAATATGATCTGATCCAAAGACCCTTTTAATCCAATTGATAAATGACCCAAAAAAGGCAAGAACCTTACAGATAAAGGTCTAATCCATAGTGTTAAAAGGCATTATGATATCAATATTAAGGGAAATGTTTCCATCTTTAATGGGCTTCTTGAGAAGATTGACAAATTTGGAATAATTAATAAGACAATCCTGAATGGTCTTACCTTTGATGAATCCAAATTGATTTTAAGAAACGAATTTATTTTAAATAGAGGACAATATATTTTCCATTAATTTTCTAATAATTTTATAGAGGGTATTGACCAACAAATCAGCCTAAAGAGATGAATTTTGTTGGCATTTTCAACTTTGGGAATTAAATAAAGAATTTGAGAATTCAAGCCATGGGGAAGAGAACCACCCTTAAAAAATGGAGGAGAAGATGAAAAACATCCAATTGAATGATCTACCAATAAGATTGGAAGAAAACATTACCAATGTCATCCGGGCCAGGAGACCTTTCAACGTTATGACCAAAAACAACCTTTTTAATCTATGAACTCAAGGGAAGAGTAATGAGCCCAAAATTATCATCCCGATTAACAAGATGTGGAATGATACCATCCATAGGCTCATAAATCATAGAGGAACTGTTGAAAAGATTCATATAATAATAAACCACATGACCAGAGAGATCCTTCTTGTTATCCATGATCTGATCACTATTCCTGAGAAATGATAAAGGCCTAGAAATCCTTCTAGCACATTGAAGGGAATTAAAGAACTTGGAATTCCTATCACCATCTTTGATCCATTTAGACTTAAAGGAATTACTTATCATAAAATCCTCAATATTAAGAATATTATTAAGCTTATGTGAAACCACAACCTCATTCACAATTCCATCAAAAAATTCATTGTAGGTATTATACTCTTGAATTTGTTGAAGGGAAACCTCAAGGGAGGAGATATCAACATCAAGAGAACTAAAATGATCCTTTATATAAGATTTAAACATTTGTTTCACAAATTTTAATTTGAGAATACAAGATAAAGAATCATCTATGAAATCAATAGAGTTTCAAACCTCCTAAACAATTTTACCACATTTTGGTTGAGATACCCAAGAATTGTTGACTCTAAAATGAAAATAAGTCTTGGGAACCTTGATAATAAAATCAAAAAGAATTATATGATGATTATAATTAATATCTAAAAAGGTAGTATAAGATATAGAGTCTTGTGTTTCCAATAAAATTTTATTAGCAAAGTCTATATAAATTTTTATAGAAACCATTCAATTTAGATGTTTCCTATACCATGTATACTTGGCTCCAACCATATTTATCTCAATCAAATAATTAAATTCAATTCATGATCTAAACTCCTTGGAGGAAATGGAATAGGCCACAACACCCAATTTATCATCAGGATTCATAATTGAATTAAAGTCACCAAGCTTGGACCAAGGACCAAAAATAATGTTTTTCAAAGAATAAATCTATAACCATAGTCTTCTATGATCTTGATTACTTTTATAAGAATAAATGATGGAGAAACACTATTGAATACCCATTTAATTAAAATAAAAAGCGACATGTTTATCAATAGAGGAAACTAATATAGGATCAACCAATGAAGAGTGAACCATGACCCATAAATTTTTAACATCAGTAGAGAATATATTAGTATCCAATAAACAAAAAGCTAAATTTTCAAGATTGGAAATCCTAAGAGATAAAATTATTTTAGGTTTATCCAACCCAATTTTAAAAGGGGGTTGTTTCTGAATATGAACCCCAAGGGACCTAGTTGTATCATTGTTGGCCAGCTCTAGGAAATTCTAGAAAAGGGTCCTCATTTGGACTTGAATTTGGTGTTAAACCACCCATTTTTCTCCCCACCCTATTTCACATTAAGGGATTTAGGAGGACTATCATCCTTTATTTTAGGTACTAGATTATAATGAATTAAGGATTTGATGTCAAATCTCTTAAATATAGAAGTTTCAATGCTCTTTTCCGAAGAGGGGGAATAATTATATAAGGGAACAACTGTTTTGAACATAAACAAGGCATCCACCAAGTTTGAATCCTTCAAGTGGGTAATCACCTCAGTATTATCACCTTGGGATGCATTAATATTTGGGACATGATCCTAAAAACCAGAAGCATAATAAATAACTGATTACTTTTTCATTATAAGATCCACCAGAAAAACAAGTACAACATAGTCCAAATTTTCATGTGAATCATTTCACACGAAAAGAACAAGGTCCCTAATATCCTTTACAATATCAGTAGACATGGATTGTTCCTCCATATCAATTTTAATTTTATATACCAACTTCTTAAAATCAAGTGAAATTTATAAAGGTAAAGAGAGGTTATATGAGGATGTGTGTATTTCAAAAAACAAATAAGGCCCTACCAATATTGGAGAGTAGGGAGAAAAGGGATTATATTCCTCCTATACAATAATATCTTCCCAATTTGGAGACAAATGAGTTACCGGAATGGGATTTCCTAGAGGTAAGGTATCCATTGGAGCTTTGGAGACACCCCCTTTTTCCAGAACAATAACTTTATTCTTGTGAAATTTTCACCTCCTTCCAATACTTGTATTTAGGAGCTTCTATGAACTTTCATTGTATAACTCTATATTTTTCAATAGAATAGCCCATAATTTTACATAGATCACAAAATGGGGGCACACATTCATACTCTACTTTGACATAAATTTCATTATAATTGGAAAGGAGAGTAATGTGATTAGGACTTTTGGATGAAAAATTCACATCCACCAAAATGAAAGAAAAAAAATCCAAGTTCACCTTCAAGTGTATGCCAATCAACCTTAATTAGATTACCAATACATGAGGGTAGATCATTGAGAATATTAGGGTGCCAATACACCCAATTTAATCCATGCAAATAGATCCAAATGTGAGCATTAGATTGATTTTAAGTCAAGGGATTACAATTAATATCCCAATCCAAGATATGAAAAATAATATATTTAAGTTGAAGATTACCCAAATTCCTAGCCATTGACATATCCTCACAAGAATGGAATACAATGTAGAAAAATTCTCTACCAATCATGATAATCTTCCAGGCATTATTTATCCAACAATGAGAAAATTGATTCTTATGATAGGTGTAAGACCAAGGATTATACCATTTTGAGTAAATAACATGACCAAGAAGTGAATTTGTTTAGAGATTAATCATTTATTAAATAATTATCCGATCTGAAAACCCAGAAAAACTACCATCATCGACCTTGTTGATGTTAGAGGATTGTTTAAGATCATCTTTATTCAGATATAGAAAACTTAATAAAGCCTCAATTGAATAGACAAACTTTCTCCTCATATGGGAACAAGAAAAAGAACTAGGATTAAAGTAGAGGAATGCAGGACATCCTTGAAAGTGAATTCCAAATCAGGATGGAACAAATTCATGATCAAGCAAAGAAACAAAGATCATAATTATTGAAGGCTTGAAAATTGACAATTCCATTTATTTTGTTCATTTATCCTTATGATATTTCTCAAATATTCTCTTGAGATCAAGGAATATGGATAGTGTATCTGTAGAAATATAGATGATATGTTTATCTCTATTTTTGGATATTTTGTATTCTTGAATTCTTGAAGATAAATCAAGTTGTGTTTTTGTGTTTCTTCTACTAATAATTATTATTATATAATCAAACAAAACCATTACACAAAAGTGTTTTCAACCATTTGAATATAAAAATCATCAAGGGGAATGGGTAACTCAACTCTTATCTCATTGGATACTTGAATCCATACCGTGATATTATTTTTTTGGAAGTTTTTAGGGTGTAGAGTTACAATTTTTTACTATACACTATAACTCTAACAAAAAGTTGATGATTAGATTCCAATATATATAAATTATAATCAATTTCCCCCAATAATATTTTAATAAAATAAAGGTATTAATAATTTTTTATTTCAAAATTATCATATAATATTGTAAAAACATAATTACCTTGGGTAATTTATACCTCTGAGGGGAATAAATACCCTCAAAATTAGGGATGTGTGGCTTTGACTAGTGTGGTGTTGTTGTGCTGATTTTTCTTATAGATACCTTGGGGGAAGATATATTAATTAAATTTTTTATTTACCTTTTCATATAGAGTTTAAATCTTATCATTAATATCTTTTTCATTTTCTTGTCTGAATGAACTTGTGTTCATTCTTTCCAATAGTAGTTCATGGGTAGACTCCAAAACCTGCACCTTGAATGCGACTATACTTTTCTAGATGATTTACATCCAATATAAGAAGTTCTTATTCAACTATGGTTGATGAGTTATCTTATTTATAAATGAGATAAAAAGGGAACTAAGTAGTCATTATTATGTTTATATATATATAAAGAAAAAAAATATAATTATTTCATACAGACTCATGATTCCAAGTCATTTTTGAGTGTTTCAATCCACTATTTATCATTTTTTATTTAATATTATTCCTTCAATAACACATGAAATTACATAGAGGATGATGGAGATTCTGATTGATTAATTTTCATATAGACACACAAAAAAATCTTCTTTTTTTTACAACACATTAATTTTTTACTAAAAATTTAAATTACATATAATTTGTTTTTCAAGTGTAGTGCACCACATCCTTTCTTTACTATAAGGTTACAATGGTTTCATTTCAACCCATTAATTTTCTAAACTCCATAATCCTTTAATATATTAACATTTATGAAGAAAATTAATTTTTCATGTATTTTAAAATAAATTAAAATCATTTAAAATGTACCTTAAATTTTTACTCATTTATACAATTGATAAAATCATCCCAAATTTTATAGTTTGTGATTCTTGTGTATAAAATTGGTGGTTGGGGTTTGATAATCCCTATAGTGTAATGAATCATGATTTTATAATATATAAGTCTAATGTTTTTGATAGTTTATTCTATTTGAAACACTGAACTAAAACATGTTGTCACATATTAGATTAATATTACAATGAAATTAATAAAATAATAAAACCTATATTAAATAAAAATACAATTCTCCACTAAAATTAATTAAACATAGAGGATAAATAATTGATATTATTTAATATTAAATAATATTTTTATTTTTAAATTAAGTTTTTTAAAAGTGTAGTATATTTGACCCTAATAAATTAAAATTTTCCTATTTTGAAAAAAATATATGAACTAGTATATTAACATTATTCAAAATAGAACCTCATATGAAATAATAGTAAGAGCACTTAAAAAAATTCAATAATACAAATTATTCATTTTTTTATTTTCATTTATGTTTTTTATAAAATTTATAATTTTCATTTTATGAAAGAACTAAATTTTTTAATTAAAATTGTAAAATATTTATTTAAATGAATTTTTGTCATTTTTCTGAAAAGGTTGAATTTTTGGGTGAATAGTTAAAAATAATGATTTTTCAAATATTTTAACCTTTATGACATTAACATAATACAAGAATGAATTAAAAATTTATGAAACCATTTTAATATAAAGAATATGTAATGATAAATTAAAATAAATCATTTGAAAATATAACATTGAATTTATAAAACCCATGAAAACTAAATTAATATTTTATTCTAATAAAAACTATTTTTGGTTAGTTTCTTTTTACTAAGTATCCAAAAAGTGGAATTTGATTTTGGATTACCTTCAAATACATATAAATATTATTTGGATAATAAAAAATAATTAATTTCATAGAAATCAACAATATTGATAATATTATCTTAATCATATATTTTAACCATAAAAATACACTTTTTCTAAAAAAGTTTTTATACATTATGTGCACTAATATTAAAATTATTTTTCATCACCCTTATAAAATTTATATATAAAAATGGATTTTAACTTAGTAATAATAATTTACAGATTATGTAATAAGTCTCAATTTATTTTTTAGGCTGTAAAATTAAATTACTTAAGTAAAGATTAGTTACCACAATAAAAACAAAAAATGGTAAAATTGAAATATCTAAGAGTAAAATATATTAAAAAATGTTAAAAACATGTGTGAAAATATACGATTGAGTATTTATCAACCTTAAACCTTTCCACACTATAATAGTTTCCATTATAGGATCTATATGACTGTTGAATAATGAATTTCCCATTTACATTATTACAAAAATGCCATTCCCCACACTTAAAAATATCACCCTTCCCCACCCCCATTTCTTCACCCATTATAAAGAATTAGCTCAACCTGATATTTCAAATAGTCTCTCCTCAAAACTCTCCCCATGTTTTGTAATCCTTGTTCTTTCCAGAAGACCATGATAATGATCCTTAAGCTGTTACCCAAGAGAGAACATCCAAAGGAAGAGGTAATGTTCTCAACCGAGCTCTCTTAATGTGTTTCTCCATATACCCCATAAAATATAATATAAACATGAAGGTATTATAATATTAGTATTATTAATATACTAAAATTTTATTATAATAATTTAAAATCAATTTTTATCATCCTCAAAAACCATTTGAAAAATGAGGATGTCGTCATGCATACGTGTAGACTAGCACCACAAGGAACGACATGCTATATTTATCATCATCTCCTAACATGGATAAATTTAAAAATATATTTAAGTTAGAAAAAATATTTTATGACACTATTAATATTGTGTCATTAAAATATTTTACATTCTATTAGTAATATTAACAATAAATGGTCATAGTAAATTTAACTACCTTAAATGAACATATCAAGACACCTTTTTTAATTTGAGCCACTTATGGGAATACATATAAAAATGTATATATTTTTTGGTAATGGAATAATAAAATAATTAAACCTCTATAATTATAGATATTATAAATCTATTTTTTATCAAATTTTACCATTATCAATATACCAAGGATGTTTTAGAGAAATTGACTGAACTACCTCAAGTAAGAGACATATGTGAAAACTATTTAATAAAAGAAAAATAATTTATAATAAATTGAAATTATAAATTTAAATAAATAAGAAATATCTACTTAATAAATTTTAAATAAAATTTATCTTATTATTTAGAAAGTTATACCCGTATGTAGAGCGAATCACAACCTGAGGTAAGGGATATTTCAAACCACCCTCATTATTTTGGATTACATGTTCTATTTGTTTTCACCATTTACTATATCTTCTTATTTTTTATTTCATCCATATTATGTATATATGTTACTTAAATGTATAAATAGTATAATTTACCATCCTTTTTTGGGTATATGACATGTTTTAAGTTCCCTTTTAAATTTTCTCTTTCATGTAACCAGATTAAAGAAAATTACCATATTAATTGTTTCATGTCAAGTACCACCCCAATAAAATGTTTTTATCCATGAATATAATTTGAAAAAATTCATTATATTATGGGAAAACCTCATGAATAAATTTTAGTCTAAATGAAAATAATAATACCCATCCTTTTTTAAATGATCTATTACTCATTTCAAAAAGCATTACCTAATTGGTTCATATTTATTTGTGCTTCTACAATACTTTTCATGTTTTTTTCTGTATCAGAACTTAATTTTCTAGACCTAATCGTATTTAGTCTAATAAAAATATCTAAAATGAAATAATTCCTTTATCTATTAGGAATCCTTAGGATATATCCTTCAGTTATGGTTTGAGACAAAACTATAAAAACAGTTCTTTCTAAGGGGTTTTTACTATGCTTATAGTTTTTGTACTGTTACTTTTATTTATGTGTAATACATATTAATTTAAACATTTTTATGTGATGGGTGGAACCAAAATTATATATCACTGCAATGAATTTGGTAATGTTTTCATCTTATTAGATACCATATATGTTGCAAGGGTAGTTATCTTACCACACTATGTTATGTTGTCTTGGAAGTAAGCCTTAACTTATTCTTATGATGTCATGCTTCATATTATTTCAACATAATTATAATTAGATTACCATATTATGTCATTCAATTATTAAATTTTTCCATTATTATCTCAAACTATTATTCCATGGTACATGTCTGTTCATTTGAGATTACACGTTCCACTATTATAACTTATAGACAACTCTTATTGTTCCATGTTCTTTTTAATAATATATTTATACCCCAGTCATGTTTTCCCATATTCTTATAATATAACCCATGATGATATGTGGATGAGTTTATTTCCCATAATATTCATTTAATCTCACCCATTTCTTATATTTACATTCACTAGGTTATGAATATGATTATAAACTATGATGCTTCTATAAGGGAGTATATTGTGTCTCAATTATAGAGAAATGTTCACAAGTGTTTTAAAATAAGTTACTCATGTAACTAATCATTAAATATATTAAACCTTATTTTCTTGTAATTATGTTATTATCATGACACGTAATGTTTATGATATGAAATATATTTATTTTTACCTTGTGTTATCTCTATTTTTATCAAATATAATGTTTAAAGAAAGTGTTTTTAGCATTTGACGCAAAGAACCTTAGTTAGTACAAGATAAGTGTTTAGTTATTTTATAGGATTATTTTATTTAATTTTTAGGATTAATTTATCTATTTTTTGATCGTTTTAGTTCACTTAGGGATTAGGATAAGATAAATTTATTAAAAACCATATAGATAATTCTAAGTACAGGATAACATACTAATGTTTTTTTTAAAGTAGAGAATGTGTTGTTTCCTAGAAATTACATCCCTATTTAGATACATTAAAGGGGATGATAATGAAAAGGTATTCACCTAAGGGAAATCACCATAAAAAGGATAGTTGAGTATCAACTCGATCTTCACATGATGCACGATGAGTGGTCTTAAGACTACACACTTGGTTTTATACTCTCGTGGGATATGATTTGGTTAATTCACATTTATTTACAAACCATTAAGAAGGGTTTATAAATTTTTTTATGATATATTAAGTGGACCTAATATAAAAATTACCATGAATATAATATCTTAAATTTAAGTAGTTATATGTTGATCTAACTATGTTATAGTTGAAAAAAAGTATCATATGATGAAATGAAAGTTTCATAAGATAAGACGTCTTAGGATTGTGCTTTCATATTCATATAATCAATTAATATTATTATTTTTGGATATTTTCATATCCATTTTCATTTTAGAATTTTGATGGAATCAGAATCATGATTATTTAAAATGTATGTCCCATGAAACTCCTATAACCAACTAAGGAAGCATATTTTCTACAAATTGTTTAGATAAAAATAAAATATTAATTTATTTCTATAATGTGATAAATGATGAGTCCACTAGTATCTAATATTACGAGGTTGATATTTATAGAGAAATTATATATTGAGTTTCTTATGGATTCCTTATATTTTTTCATTAGTAGGTGATAATTAAAATTGTGGGGGAGTAATTTATTTAGGTGATTGGGGTGGAAGAAATGTAACTCCCCAAGATTTTAATACATATAAATCTAATGTTTTTTTAGTTTTCCCCACACAAAACACTGGAATAAAACAATTCGCAATATATTAGATGAATATTATTAAGAAAAGTATTATAATAATAAATTCCTATAGTAAATAAAAATATATTTTTTGACTAAAATTTCTTACAGTGAGAGGATAAATAATTAATATGATTTAATATTAAAAAGGATTTTTCTTTCCACAATAACCTTTTTAAAAATTGTTTTCTATTTTATCCAAAATAAATAAATTTTCCACTATGAAAATATTATTTTATACAAACTAATATATTATAATGTTTAAAATTAAAAATGGAAATGAATTTTTTATGAACACTTTAAACAATATTTTTCCACAAAAAAAATATTTATATTTTTTTCATTTAAAAAATAAAATTATTTTTTTTAATTTAAATTTTATAAAATAAAATCAATTTTTGAATTTATCATGTCATTTTTAACATAGTATTAATTTTTTATATTTTAATGAATGGTTTAATTTTGGCGTGAATAGTTAAAAATATCAATTTTATAAATACTTTCACCTTAGTGATATTTTCATAATAAAGGAATGAATTTCTAATTTATGAAAAAAATTTATAAATAAAAATATATTTATAAATTAAAATAAATCATTTAAAAATATTTTTTTTGAATATATAAAACCAATTGAAGCTTAAATAATTCTTTACTATAATAAAAAATATTTGTGGTGTGTTTCTTTTAACTATGATTCTAAAAGGAATAATTCAGTTTTGGATTAATTTGAAATCCAAAGAGTTATTATTTTGTAAATAATAAAACAATTAATTTTATAGAAATAATCAATATTTATAATTTTATCTTAATAATAATTTTTAGGCAGAAAAATAATCTTGTTCTAAAAATGGGTTTTACACGTTATGTGCATTAATATTATAATTAATTGTTATCACCCTTATAAATTTTATATTAAAATTTTTATTTCATATTTGGAATAATGTTTTTCAAATTATATAATAAGTTCTGTTTTGTTTGTAATCATAAAAAGTAAATTACTTGGGTAAAAATTAGTTTCCATAGTAAAAACTAAAAATAGTAAAAGTGGAACATCTAAGAGTAAAATACTTAAAAAAATGTGTGAAAATGTATAGTTGGTGATTTCTCAACCTCACTCATTTCCCAAATCCATTATTTTTCATTATTATATCAAATTGACCCTTAAATAGTGAATTTCCCATATATATTATTTTAAAAAATCTCAATCCTCTCACTTATAAATACCACCCTTCACCTCCCAATTTCTCTACTCATTATAAAGCATTAGCTTGACCAAAAATATACCCTAGTGTCTTTTGAAATATATCTACATATCCTAGAAGATATGTTCTTTCCAAAATACAAATATGAGGACCCTTAAGCTGTTACAAAATGGATATTATTCATACAGAGATGTAATGTTCTCAATCGAGTTCCCTTAATTTGTTTCTTCTACAACCCCTCAAATTGATTCTACACATGAAAGTAAGATAACATTGATATTATTAATATATAGAAATGTTTTTATAAAAATGTAATATCCATTATCTACCTTACACAAAAACCATTCAAAAAATTAAGACAACATTATGTGCATGTGAGGACTACCACCATCATGAATGACATGTTCACTTTTTTATAACTACCTATATAACACCTCGATATTTTAAGATATATATTTTTAAATAAATTTAACTTCTCTAAAATCTTACGTTACACACAACTCTGAGTCTAAATGAACCTTAATATAGTATACCACTATATCCTATCCATTAAATTGGTGGTATGAATATGAATTATCACATTTTAAAAATATGTATAAAGGTTTCATATAATGAAAATATATTATTTAGTAATGTCTGCATATGTTTCTAAAAGATACTTTTTGTTTAAAATAATTTTTATTTCTTTTTCTTATATAATTATATAAATATTTTTTGTTCTACTTTTAGAAAATTTATTATAAAAAATGACCATAATTTTTGAAACCAACTAGTCAAAATTATCTTAGAGTGATTTTTTTAATAATTTTCTAGAAAGATTAATTTTTCATGAATAGTAAAATTTTTTTTATTAAAAAGTATATTTTCATTTAAAAAAATTTAAAAGGTTAATTTTATTTTAATTATTTTTAAATGAATAAATATTTCAATTATATTACGATTAATCTAATTTAGGTCAATGGAATCAATTTTATGTTGAATTTTGGTAAAAAAGACTTTTTATACTAAGAAAGCATTTTCCTTGGAAAATAGATTTTCATCGCATTTGCAGGTTTAATTTTATATTAAATTATTCCAATTATATTGATTGAATTTGATAAAATAGATTCTATATTTTTAATAATAACAATTAGTATTAGGTAATAATTTTAACATAATTTTTGTTCATAATGAAAATAAAAAACATTATAAATGTGTTAATGTGGTTAGGTTAAAATAGACCAAGGGGTAAACTAAATATATAAGGGTTAAAATAACCTAAAAACCCATATAAATTATATTTAATGAACATATTTAGACCCTAAACATAATAATATTCAGTAATTATTCATTTTAGATCCTTTTTTTGAATAATACATTAATATATTTTAATATTTTCAAAAAGACCAAGTGGGTCCTTTTCCCAACATATAAAAAGAGATCCCATATCCTCTCCTCTACACACATAAATAGACTTTTGGTTCATCAAATACTTCACTGATACATTAAATACATCCATCCCCATTACCTAGAGTCCCTAGTTTGATCCGAAAACTGTCCTAGGAAAGCTATAGGTATGAACCGAAAAAGGTTATCTGAAGAGAGGTATAATTATTAACCTTGCGTTTTAGTTTAATATCTTCTGCTACATCTATAAAATAATTTTAAACCATGATTAAATAATTATAATATTATCTCTCATATACTGAGATTTTATTATGTTTATGGAATAACCTTTATCCACCTCCTCTTTCATCAAATAGAAAATGAAACTGTTAATCTTTTGTACGGTGAAATACCGCCTCACAAACTGATGTAATTATTTCTCCATAACCACCTATCAAAAATTGATATAATGATGGACTTAATATGTATATTTATATATGATATTTATTAAGTAATTATACTTATTAAATTTTAATATCACATATACCTTCTTACCTTCTAATCTATTAGAAAATGATAACGTCGCTCATGCATACGTGTGGACTACTGCCTCCACAAAGCGATGTGATTCGTTTTTTAGTTTATTTTGATATAGATGGTAATAAGGATATATTTTATGAATATATAATACATACATGAAGTAATTATTATTATTTTATGGGGAATTATTATTTACCTTTTTTTCTATCTGTTGAAAAATGAAAATTATGTTCATGCGTACGTACGACCTACTGTTTTCATGAACGATGTAATTAATTTTTCTACCACTAAATTTTATGGATGAATATAAATAATTATATAATGAATATATGTTATATTTATATCATTAATAAAATTTTAGATATGATGTAACCATGATCAAATTAAAAGAACAAAAAATACCAAACCAATATATACATGAAAAATTAAGCAATTATCACTAAGAATTAGGATTAGAAAAATTATCAATAAATGGGAAATAAAAGATTATAAGTGGATCATATATGGTATGATATATATGAGTATAGTTATAGAATATATTTATAATAAATATCTATTTTTATATAGGAGGTTTAAATATGTATGAATGAATTTAGACATGTGGTAATTATTTTACATTAAAATAAAATATTTTATCGGGATTGTTTATGATTATGTTTTAAATGTTGAAATTTCATGATACACCTCTAAATAAAATTATTAATTTTCTTATAGTATGGTTATTTCTATAAATTACATGTTTTACTTTTATTTTCCTTTCTTTATGAACTGGAAATACTAAAAGAATTTTTTCCATGAAAACCAACATTATTTCTTTCTTCGACTGAAAATCATTTTTCTTCCATATCCATGATTTGTGAAAATGGATTTAAGATTATTTTCCTACTATAACATTATTGTTTATAGTCTATTTTAACCATTATTTAATTTTAATAAAATTATTTAAAATTAATCTTCATTTCATTTTCAGAATGATGTAATTTTTGAATTTTGTTAGAAAAGTGTAATAGGAACGTTTTATTTTAACTTATATAGAATGAACAAAATTTTCCATCACCAAGACCACTAAATGCTTTGAATATTCCATAAAAATTTTCATGTTTTTTTCATGGATAATGTTTTCCTTAATATTTTGGAAACTTTATATTTTAAATAAGTTATTCCAAAGAGAAACGGGGTATATTCATCAGGAAATATTCCAGATGATATTTTAAATGAAATTTTCATTTATGATGAAATAATTTGATATTAAATAAATTTATATTGGGTATTTGATCTAATGATACCATAATTATTCGTTCTATGGATGGTTTTTGTTTATGATGAAAATATTTTTATGAAACCTGTTACTTTTCCATGAGTTATACTATGATAATATGTTTATGAAACAAATTTCTTTTTTATGGGGTATGATATGATTAATGTTTTATGATTTTTGGAATAAATATGTATTATTTTAATAATTTCATGGTGTTCCCATAATTATATTGACCTCTAATTCATTTGGTAAATAAGGATGTCTCATGAGAGAAATAGGAGTGGAATTGGGAGTGAACCTAGTTCAGAAATGGATTCTGTCCACTATGATAGTCTTGGGAGTGAACATTGACAACTACTATGGTTTAGGGAGTAAAATAAACCCAATATGAAATTTAGGGAAATGATACTTAACTACTAAGTAAATGAATTTATTTTATTATATTTATGACAAAAATATATGTTTTATTCCAAAATTATGCTCTCATGGATTTTTTTATTGATTCATTTGTGATTTATGTCTTACGCACTACTAAGATTTATTCCATGACTCAAGATTAAGATCCCTGACTTGAAGTGTTTATTTTCAAATGTTATTCTCATGTTCTCATACCCTTATGATCATGTTATGTTTATGTAATCATTGATATTTACCTTTTGTACCCTTATTGAGAATATGATCTCACATTTCCTATGTTTCCTTTCCCCATGTTTTAAAGAATGATATTATGTTTTATTTTTCTAAGAAGGGTGTTAGTTATGAATAATTCAGTGGGAGATGATGTGGTTCACTTATGAACTAGTTTTTTACATATCAAAGATTCCAAAGGCACTATAACTTTATGATTCTGGCATGTATCGTTACATTATGTAATGAATTTAACCTATTAAGAAGTGATATCTATATATGAAAAGTATGGGTTTATATAATTGTTATTTGAGTAAGGTTTGGTGACCTTTGGAACCTTGGTTGATAACACTTTAGTAAGAACCCTTTGGATAATCATATGTATAATATAATTTCCTATGTGATGGCAAATAAAGGAGTGCAGTTTCCTTGAAAAACATCCCTGTTTGGATACTTTAATTGGATATGGTTTTGGAATAGGTTCATTTAGGCGCAAAAAAACCAAAAAGTGTGGTATGAGAACATATTGGCCATCATGCTAGAGCATAGTGAGTGTTCCATGACTGTGAAACTGGTTTGATTCTCCTAAGGTGTATTCTTAGGTTAATTCACATTTTTTATGACCCATAATAAAGGATTTGAATAAATAATAATCATGACTGACCTATGTAAAATATAAGGAATATCATATTAAAAAGAAGGTATCATGATTTTGATATCAAATAAAATATTTTTCATGATTATATGTTTTCCCATTAGGATTAATGTTTCTCACACAATGTTTTTTGGTTTTATTTACTATCTGGAACCCAAAGGCACCATGTTAATGATGAATGTGATAGAAAATTAAATTATTTCCCTCTTAAGAAACCAAGTTTTATGGGATCTGGATTAATTTTTTTTCTATGATCACATAACTTTCTCAAAGCTACCAATCATGATAAGATTCCAAATGATAAAATGAGAGAACAATGTTCTGTTGATTTATTCATGAAAAAAATCCTAATAATTTTAGTGGGTTCACTGATCCACTTGTTTTTGAAAAATTTATTAATACCCTTTAAAAATTATTTTTCATTATCCAAAGTTTGAAGCATGGAAAATTCATTTTAGTTGTCTATCAGTTGGAAGGAAAAGAAGATAAATGGTGGAATCTTATAAAGAGTATGAGAAAAAATGAAAAATTTGACTCTATATAATGTGACGAGTTTAGTAGTTTATTTTTTAATATTTACTTCCCTTATATAATTTTTATGAATATATAAAATCAATTCCATGAGCTAAAGTAGAAGGATGAAGAATCTATTGGTACCTATGAGGAAAATTTTTCAAGACTTGTGAGGTACACTTCTGGTACTGTTATCCTACCTGAAAGTAAGGTTGATTAATACTTTAATGCTTTAAATAAAATTATTTAAAGGGTGTTAGAAATAAGGTACTTCAATATCTATGAATAATTTTTTTGATGTGCTATCATGGTGGAAATTTTGAATGAAGTTACCCATCAATATGATTGTTTTTATAAGAAATAAAATATAGAATTCAATTAAAATTATAAAAACCATGGACAAAAGAAATTGATTTTTCCCTTTATGATCGAAGTGTTAATGTAAACATGGAGTAAATTGTATTAAGGAAACTATTAAATGTTTTAAGTGTGGAATGTATGCTCATTTAGAATCAAATTCTGAATTGAGGGGATGAAGTTAGATAATGATGTGAATAGAGAGAAAGTTCTATAGAATACACCACCCACACTCCAGTTTTTCAAATTCATAGATTATGGGCATTATGACTAGAGAAAAAGGGAAATCTCAGATGATCACTATTTCAGATTAGGGGTACAATAAAAACATTGTGAAAGATACACTTATCATCTACTCTATAATTTCTAATGTCTTATTTGACTATGGATATACATACTATTTTATATTTGAATAATTTTATAAGGGTATAAAAATTCCACCCCAAATATCGGATGTGGATTTAGTAGAGAAAAACAATAGTCATATGATGATCACATCTAAAGTATATAATTATTTACCAAAATATGTTTGTGGGAATGTTCTTCAAGAAAATATTATTATTCCCCCTATGGTTAAATTAGATTTTATATTAGGCATGGATTATATATCTCTACATAATTAACTCCTCAATTTCCAAGGAAGGGAAGTCATTTTTTATATTCTAAACTACCCTATGATCTCTAATCAGTGAAATGATAAATATGAAATTATTATGGAAATTACATCCATTGCATAGGTCTTGATTCCTATTCAAAATGGGTGTTTATCTCAGATATTTGTAGAGAAACTCAAAATTTATATTATTCCTATTATGTTGGAGTTTTTAATGAATTTTAGAAAGAGTTTCCTAGTCATCTACTAAATATTGATGTTGATTTATCAATAAAACTCATACCTAGTTCTACACTTACTTCAAGGACTCCATTTAGAATGGACTCAATTGTGTAGTAGGAATTGATGAAGCAAATCTAGAAGAATCTCTACAAGGTATTTATTCATCCATTTGTGTCTCCTTGGGGTAAAAATATCCATTTTTTAAGAAGAAATATGGATCAATGTGGCTTTATATTGATTATTGAGAACTTATAAAGATAAAAATCAAGAATAAGTATCATCTTCCTTATATTCATGACTTGTTTGATCAACTACATGGATCAAAATACTTTTCCAAGGTCGATATTAATTCTAGGTATCATCAACTGATGGTCAAGAGGGAGGATATACCCAAGACAACATTTTGTACAAGGTATGGACACTATAAATATATAATTATACCATTTTTATTACTAATTATCCAAAAATATTTATAGATTTAATGACTAGAGCCTTAGATATTACCATAATAAGTTTCTAGTAGTATTTAAAAATAATAATTTTATATATTCAAAGAGAAAGGAAGATCATAAATATAACTTGAGGATTGTAATTAATATAGTAAGGAAGGATATGTTGTATTAAAAATTTACAAATTATAAATTAAAGATACAAATAAATTTATTTTTGGATCATATAATCTCAAGAAAGGAAATATCCGTGGATCAATAAAAGACAAAAGTTATTGAATGTTATCCCAGACCAATTATAGTGATTGAGATCCTTATTTTTCTAGATTCTACTGGATATTATCAAATATTTGTGGGAAATTTCTCAAGAATATCTAATCCACTCACCATGTTAACTTGAAAGGAGCTATGTTCCATTGGATAGATGTGTGTGAGAAATATTTAAAGAAATTGAAGAGAAGTTATTCAATGTACCTATACTTAATTTACCCTATAGTAGAGAGTTTTTTGTAATTTATGATGATTCATCAAGTAAGGTAATGGGATGAATTATCATTTAGTGTGATATGATTATATCTTATGTCTAACGACAATTAAATATTCATGAGAAAATTACCCAAAACATGATTTTGAATTATTTGTAGTGATTTTTTAATTAATGATACAGAGGAAATATCTGTATGGTGAAAGGTGTGATATATACATTTATCATAAAATTTAAAAGTATATATTCATATAGATAAGAGTAGAATATTAACTAGAGATGATGGTCATTGTTGATTAAATATTATGACTATTCATTACATTGCCACCCTAGGAAGGCTAACAAGGTGGAAAATGATTTTGGTTGAATGGCTCATGTTAGATTATCTATAATAAGGATCACAAAAGATCCAATATTTCTTCATTTTAAAATCATGGATCTTGAAATCACAAAGTATGGAGATAATTTTTATGTTTCTCAAAAAAGTGTTCACCCATATATCCAAGTGAAGATTAAGGAGGTACATGAGGAAGATGTAGAGATGAAAAAGAAGGTAAGAAATGTTCCTATGTTCAACCTTTATTATGATGTAATGATAAGGTTTATGAACCATGTATATGTTCCACCCATACCATATTTGAAGAAGTTATTTTATGAGGCTCATAGTTCATCATTCTCTATTTATCATTGAAGTAAGAATATATATTGAGATCTAAAATAGTATTTTTTGTGGGATAGAATAAAGAGATATATTGTTGAGTATGTATCTTAGTGCTTATTATGCTAGAAAGTTAAGTATAAGAGACATTTTTCTAAGGGGGTTTTTACAATCATTACCCATACCAAATTGGAAATGGGAAACCATCACCATGGATTTTGTTATCAAACTCCAAAAAATTTCTAAAGAACATAATGCAATTTAGGTTGTATTCAATCGCCTTAAGAATTCATTAAAATTCATTACCATTAGATAATATTTCTATCATGATCATATCCATAGAATATACATAAAATAAGTTGTAATTTTTCATTTAGTACCACATTATATTGTATCTGAGTGGGATCTCAGGTTTAACTGAATGTTTTAGAGAAGTATTCAATAATATTTAGATACGAATATGAGTTTTAGTACAACTAATCATACTCATTCAAATGGTCAGTCTAAGAGAACCATTCAAACCATAGAGTATGTGTTGAGTTCTTTTTCTCTGGACTTCAAAGGGGGTTGGGATCAAAACCTTCCTCTAGTCGATTTTTCTTACAATAATAGATTTCATTATATCATTTAGATGGATACTTAAGAGGATATATATGGAAGGATGTGTAAAAAATCTACATGTTGAGATAAAGTTTGAAAAAATAAAGAAATTGGGACCTGTGACAGCTGAGGGAATAATAGATAAAGTCATAACCATTAAATAAAACATCAAGGAACTTAAGAGTCAATAGAAATGTTATTCTAATAATCATTGATGAGATTTGGAGTTCAAAGTTGGTGAGAAGATGTTTCTGTGAATTTATCAATGGAATAATTTTATGAGATTTGTGAATAAATGAAAGATGATCCCTAGGTATGTTGGTCCCATTGATATTTATTGGTCAATTAAGGATGGTAGATTATCTCTTAATGCTCCTACCAAACCTCTATAAAGTTACCGATGTGTTCCATGTACTTGTTATGAGGAATTAAATAATTGATGCTTCATATATATTGAACTAAAAGGTCATACCATGGGATCCTAATATTTCCTATGAAGAATAACTAGTTGAAATCATTGATTTTAGAGATAAAGTGCTATAGAACAAGACTACTGGTTTATGTTATCTAGAGGAATCATAAATTCAAAGAAGATACTTGAGAAACCAAGGATGAAATGAAATAGATATATCATATTTTTTTTTATATCATATAGATATAATTTTGAAGATGAAATTCCTTTTCAGGGGTGTGCATGTAACATAGTAAGATTTGATGATATATTTCTTTTTAAATTAAGTTAAGATCTTTGATAACATGCGATACACATAACCCTAAGTCCAAATGAACTATAATATAATATACTTTGATAAATTAGATGTTAAATTTGTAGCATTGATAGTAATGACCATGTTTTATAAATATATATAAATATTTTTTTTAAATAAAATAATTTTTTAGTAAAGTATTTATATGTTTTAGAATATAATTTTTACTTAAAATTGTTTTTATTGATTTTATGAGAAAATAATATAATTAAAATTTTAAAATATTTTAGAAACCATATTTTACAAAAATAAATTCATTTTTAAAATTATAATTTCAAAATTAGTTTGGATTGAATTTTTGAGAATTTTCTAAAAGGAATAATTTTCGGATTAATAGTGAAAATATTGATTTTTATTAAAAAAAGTTGTTTTATTTAATTATTTTACAATGTTCCATTTTTTAAAATGAGTTTAAAAGTAAAATTATTTAAATTATGTTTGTATTAATCCAATTTAAGTTAATGGAATAAATTTTATGTAAAATTATGATATAAAACCATTTTATACTTAAGAAAAAACTTTCTTTGTAAAAATGATTTTCGTCACGTTTTCAGGTTATTTTTAAATAATAACATACCAATTCTATGAATTCAATTTGATAAAATTGATTTCTTATTTTTATAAATATAATTAATATTAGTTAATATGTTCATCCTAATTTTTGGTTATAATTAATGGTAAAAAATTGAAAACATGTTACCACAGTTAAGGTTAAAACAATTTTACCGGGTATTAAACCAAAGAGACAAGGATTAAAATGGATTAAAAACTGTATAAATTATATTTTATGGCCATATATAGACCTTATATCATCTAATCCTCTACAATGTTCCATTTGGGAGCTATTTTGTGTGGATATTACATTAATATATATTTTTTAAAATTCAATGTTGGGCCTCTCCCCCACATACGAAGGACACCACCTCTACTCACATATCCACAAATAAAAGAGACTTTTTTTTTCATCTAGAACCTAACTAAATACCATCCATGTATTCCTATAAATTAATTAGAGTCCCTAGTTTTATCATAAATCCATCCTTAGATGAATTTATGTATAAACATAACGAGGTTGTCCAAATAAGATGTGTAGTCCATAAAAATGCATTTTTGTTTTATTTATTCATTTAACTCCTTCAAATATAATTAAAACACACTGAAATAATAACACTATTATATTAAAAATGCTTTAATTTTATTTATTTTATGGAATAATTTTTATTCATATCCTCTTCCATCAAATGAGAAACAAATCTATTGATTGTGTGTATGGTGGACTACTACCTCACGAACTGATGTAATTGGTTCTTCATCACCCCTATAATAGTTGTATATAATGATGAATTTAATATATATATATATATATATGATATTTTTTAAATAATTATACTTATTTAATTACAATAAAAAATCTAACTTATTACCTTTAAATATTTTGGAAAATGATGTCATCGCACGTGCATACCTTTAGACTATCACCTCCACAAAGCAATGTTATATTTTTTCATTTTATTTTAACAAGGATGGTAATAAAGATATATTAAATTAATATATATGATATATATAATATAATAATTATTATAAAAATTTCAATTATTATTTACCTTTCTTTTGTTTCATTCATTGAAAAATGAAAATAGAGTTCATGCATACATATGTCCTATCATCTCCATGGATGGAGTTAATTTTTCTACCTTTAAATTTTGTGGATGAATGTAAATATAGATATATAATGAATTTAAATGATATGTATATCATGGTTAAAATTCATAATAATATTAAATGATGATCAAAGTGAAAGGACCGTAACTACTGAACCAGAACATATAAGAAAAACAAAGAGTTATCACATGGAGGTGTGATTTTAATTAAAAATTATCAATAAATTGGTTATGAAAGGAAATAATTAAATAATATATGTTATAAAAAATATTATTATGGTTCCATGATATATTTATTATTCATGAGTTTTGAACACATATGAATGAATTCGTACTCGGGGTAGGGGTTTTATATTACAATCACATTGCTTATCGAGATTGTTTTTTATTATATTTTTGATGATGAAATTTATTGTATAGATCTCAAGAAACCTATTAATTATATTATATTATGTTTATTTTTGGGTATTAAATTTTTTCATTCCATTTTCCTCTCTTTAATAACTCAAGAGACTGAATGATTTTTTTAAGAAAGTCCTACTTTATTTATCTCTTCAGTTGAAAATCCATTTTCATCCATATCCATGTTTTCTAAAATGTTTTCAAGAATGTTTTTAGAATTATAATAAGGTTTTTAAATTAAATTTCATCTATTATTGAATTTTTTTAAAATTTTATAAAAGGAATCCTTATATCATTTCTGAAAGAGGTACATTTTATCAAATTTTTACAAGTGTAAAAGGAATGTTTTCTTTTAATGTATACATAATAAAAATAATTTCCCACTATAACGACCACTAAATTCATGGAATATTCATTTATAAGTTTTCATGTTGTTTTAAAATAATTTTTTTTCTTAGTATTTTGTAATTTTTTATATTTTAAATAAGTTATTTCAAAGATAAAATGGTATTTTACTTAGTAAATGTTCCATGTGATATTTTAAAGGAACTTTTAATTTATGATGACATACATTGATGTTACTTTAATTTATAATGAGGATACAATAAAATGATACTATCCTTATTATTTCTCTAGATTTTTTATTTTTATGATGACAACATTTTTATAAAATCCATTCCTTTTCTATGGGTTATTCTATGATGAAATTATTATGTAACCCATTTCCATTTTAGGGGTTATGATATGATGAATTATTTATGATCTTATGTCACACACACAAACACACAAACACAGATATATATATATATATATATATGATTTTCATTATGTGACTAGTGGGCCTAGAATTATATAGCCCTCTAATGCATTGGGTAATGATGGATATCTTAGGAGTTAAATAGGACTATAATGGAGAGTAAACCAAGTTTATAAAAATATTGTATCCACTATGATAGTCTTGAGAGTGAACCTTGACTACTATGATGGTTTGGGGAGTGAATAAATCTACTATGTTCGTCTTAGAAATTATCCTTTGCTATTAAGGAAATTATTTTCTAATATTATGTGTATTCCACAAATCTATATATTATACCAATGTTATCATATCATGGATTATATTATATGATTAATTAATGATTCACCTCTTATTAAATTCCAAGATTTATATCATGAATCAAGATTATGATCTATGATATGCATGATATGGTTTTTAAGTGTTATAATTGTGTTCTCATACCTTTATGCTCATGATATAATTAAGTGATCATTAATATATCCCTTGTTTAACTTATCTAATAATCTCACCTCACCCTTTCATATACTTCCTTTCCACAATTTATAAAGAAATTTATTAATTTTTATATGTCTATGAAGGGTCCTAGTTAAAATGAACTTAGTAGGAGATGATTTAGTTCACTTATGAACTAATGTTTTATGTATCCAATATTCCAAAGGGACTAGATCTATATGATTCTTCCATGTATCATTATGTTATGTAATGAATATCCATTTATAAAATATGATATCTATGTATGGAAAGTATTGGTTACTATAGTTGGTATCAGAGTAAGGTTTAGTTTCCTTTGGAAACTAGGGTGACAACAATTTAATAAAAATCCTTAGGAAAATCCTATGCATAGGAGAATTTCCTAAGTGATGGTAAAGAAAGGAGTGTATTTTCCCTAGAAAAACATCACTGTTTGGATACTATAAGTGGATATGGTTTTGGTATAGATGCATCTAGTGGTAACAACCCTGAAGATAGTTTTTGAGTATATCTTGGCCATCATTACGGTGCATGGTGATTTTTCCCTTATCATGCACTTAGTTAGACACTCTCGAAGGATATTCTTAGGTTAATTTACAATTTATTTATGAACCATCATAAAGGATTTGAATAGACAATGATCATGAATAACCTAGGTAAAATATAATACTTAACATATTTAAAAAAAGGTGTCTTTATTTATATGTCTGATAAATTATTTTTCATGATTATATGGTTTTCCACTATGATTATTACTACTCAAACTATGTTTTAGGTTTTATTAAATGGATAAAACCCAATGAAACTATCTTAACACAGAATGAGATGGAAAATGAAATGATTTTACTTCTGATAAACAAAACATTATGGGAGTTGAAATGAAAAATATTATTTCTATGAATACCAAACTATATTATTCTATGAATCTTGTTGAACTTTCAAACATTAAAATTAAGAAACATTGTTCTTTTGAGTCCATCATTGGTAAACATACACTATCTTTTAATGGGTCGATTGATCCACTAGTTACTGAGAAATGGATTAGTACTATTGAAAATATATTTTCCATTCTCTAGTGTTCGGTGGATAAAAAAGTCATTTTGGCATTCTATCATCTAGAAGGTGAAGTGGATCAATGGTAGAATATTATCATGAATACAAAGAAACAAGAAGAAATTAACTCCATAGAGTGGTATGAGTTTAAGATTTTATTTTTCAATAATTATTTTACTTGTATTCTTTGTATGAAAATAGAAAATGAATTTCTTGAGATAAAGAAGAAGGATGATGAATCTTTTGGTACCTATGAGGAAAATTTTAAAAAACAAATGAGTTACACTTTTGGTATTACCATACAACCTGAAAGTAAGGTTGATTAATTCTTCATGGTACTAAACCAAGTCTTTAAAAGGAATCTATCCATAAGGTAATTCAGTATCTATGAAGAAATTGTTTGATGTGTGGTAAAGGTGGAAATGGAGATTTTATTTACCCATCAATCTGAAGGTTTTGATAAGAAATGAAATATATAATTCAGTAGAAATTCTAAAAACCCTGGAGTGAATAAGATAAGATTTTTCTTATGAACAAAGTGTGGAAGGAAACATGTAAATTTTCATTAGGGGACTGATAAATGTTTTAAATATGGAAAGGAATTCCATTAGGAAATAAAATACCAAAGTGATGAGAAGAAGTAAGCTAATGAAGCAAATAGAGAGAAACCTCTACAGAATACATGACCCACACTAAAATTCTTCAAATGAAAGGACTATCTGAATCATGATAACCAATAATCGAATCCAAAGTTCCATGATAACGAAATACATCAGAAACCTCTTAATCCCAGAGACAAAGGTAATCTTATGAACACTATTTTTTATGAGGGCTATGAAAAAAATGTGGTTAAAGGTATATTTACCATCCAATCTAGAACTGATTATGTATTATTTTACTATATATCTACCCACTATTTTATATCTTATTAATTTACTAAGGGTATAAAAATTAAACCCAAATGATTATACGTTTAATTAATAGTGAAAACCCCTAATGGTATGATTATCACATCTAAAATATATAAATATTCTCCTATTGAAGTTTGAGGGACTGTGATTCCTATAAATCTTGTTATTATCCATGTAGTTGAATTTGGTATTATCTTATGCATGGATTGGATTTATCAACATAAATTTGAAAATAATTTTTATGGAAGGGAATCCATGTTTGATATTACAAACCAACTTATGATCATCTATCTATGCTATTTTTGACACTCTATTCCATCAAAGAGTCTAAAAAATGACAAAGGGAAATACCTTATGAAGAAAAGGGGAAAATACATGAAGAAAATAAAGATTTTCAAAGTCATGAGTTTTGGGTCGCCTTAGTCAGACCAGAAGAGCGTCGTCACACAACCTACTTTCACACCCCAATATGGTGCACAACCTACTTGTGTGCCCCAACTCCTTCCACCCAAGGTCATATTTTTGCCTATAAATAGACCCTTGGGGTATTCATTTGTACGGAAGAATTTCCCTAATGCCCAATTGTTGCTCTGGTTACCCTAGTGCTTTGCCCAAGTATTCCTAAACTTTCAAGGTAGTTCTTCAACACCTTGAGTGGAGGATTTAAAGGAGGATCATTGGACTTAAGTCCTTTTATTGTTTAAAAACCATAAAACTTGTGTGCCTAAAGTACCCAACCTCCCTAAATTAGAAACACTTACGTGCCACTTATTCTATTCATAGGAACTTAAGCGCCCTACTTCTGAGACCACCTATGAATACTCTTGAAGGATTGAGCCAAGTCTCTCCCAAGTATTACCATACAGGTTGTTCATCTCTTAAGTGAATATCAGGTCCCCCAAGTATACTTGAATGCTTATACTTACACACCCTTACCTACTTGGTAACCCCTCTTTGATTCCCTTACTCTCTTTAGTCTAAAAGCTATCAAGACTTCCTCAAAGACATTCATGGAAATTCTTTTTCTTCCTTGTCTCCCTTGTCTGAAAGGGATTCTGTTGAGACCTCCACCAAAACCTCCTGACTTATCAATAATTTGGGAAAGTCACATTACCATGTCTCCTATTTGAGTTTTTATATCCACAGTAAGAGGTTTACCACATTTTTTACATAATGGGGTTAGGGTTCATGGAGTGTTTGTAGGTTTTTATATCCATAGTCACACAGACCTTTCTCCCAGTAATAGTGTTCAGAAGTTCCCAGTTTGGAGGAGGGTTAGGTCCTAGATTCTCTCTTCTCAAAGAGATGACCTGGAACTACATATCTCTAGTAGGGAAGGTAAATTTCACACTTTCTTTTATTCCTTTTGAACAAAGGAGAAGTCTTCCTCCCCTAACAGGATCAATTTTTGGGAAACCATCCTAGCATAAGCCCCTAACTTTTCATGCAGGAGGTAGCATCATTGCTCCTCCTCTCTTATTTGGTGCCAAAGACCAGAGGGGAGATGGGCACAGGGACTTTTGTCACACTTTCCCTCTCCCGTTGAGCTTTGTCACCATGGGAAGCCATCCTGGTGTAAGCCCCTAACCTTCATCCCTTCCTCCTTTCATTGGGCCCTTGTCTAATGTAAAGTGAATAGAGGGAAGTCTTATCGCCTCACCCTCTTCCACAATCGACGTGCCCTCTTCCCGGGTCACCTCACCCTCTTCCACTAGTGAAGGAGGAAAAGTGTGGAGTGTCATTGTTGAATATTTCACATCCTCTTGTTTCTCACACCAAGCATTAATCATGCGGGCTTAGAGATTCGTGATGATTACAACATTTACAGAAACACCCATGATGAATGAACTATGAGAACTCTGATTCCTTTTCAAACCAGGATACGTAGGAATCCCTTTCAGGGCCCGAGATCACTAGATATCCTCTTTTGGAATCCAACCCTAATTCTATTAATCCAGGAATCCTCCTTAGGAACAAGCCCCAAATTAAACCCCTAAATCATCAATGCATCCTTTTTAGGAAGTAATCCCAAACTCATTTCTCTCAAAGGACTATACTCTCCTATGAGATTGATCAAACTATGTGGGATTTGATTCCCATCCACATGGGATATGTTGGAAGCCTCCTTGAGTTTCAAACCCAACATTTCAAAATCAACCCTATTCTCCTTGGTCCATTTTCCTAATAGGGTCTAATATAACTTGGAAACCCATATCCTTTCCAAGTTCATTGGGCTGTTTCTACATAAGTCCCACACCAAACTTTGACTAAGCACTTTTTTCTTAGATGTACTTACCACCTGACATTAAATTGTATGGTTAGGTCCTCATCAGATGACCCTAAAAGGTATGATGTGTCCCATTAAGCGACACCAAACTACAAGGGTTCTAATTCATTTCACAAGGATATGTAGATAACCCATTTCATGGGTATAATCCCAATATCAAACCAATCCTTTGTCTCCCTAGATGACAATAAATTCCAAAGTGCCTTGCTGAGTGGCTTAAAAACTAGTATCATTATAATGATGATTAAAAGAATCTTAAAATAGTATATTAGAGGATACCATTGAAGGAGAACCTAAAATACATACGAATATATCCATTAATGAAGAACCTTGAATGCATACTGATGGTTATAAATTTTACACATGTTAATAAGTGATTGTAAATTCCAAGGGAAACTTATGTTATGCTTTGTGAATTAATAAGGATTCATGAAAATATCTTAAAATTACAAAGCGAGTCCCAGAGTAGATAATAATTCCCCCCAAAAGGGTGTGATGAGTCCAACCTCCCATCCTCTCTACCAATGTATATTCCTAAGTATCATAAAGTTTAAACTTAATGATCACCTAACTTTGGAATGCAGGTACCCTTTAGATAAATAACTATTGGAAGTTTTCGGTTCCATGAATAAATCCAATGGAAACCTCCTTGAAGCAGTGATTATTAAAACTAGAACACACATTTCAAGGAACTACGAAACAAAAATGGTGAACCTGATGTGAATCCTTAACCAAGTTAATAATATTACCCACCTGTCAGGCCCCTATCAATTGATAAAGGAAGTTTAGACAAAGGAATCAATCACGCATGTATTCATCTAACATATTTTTCTTTAATGGAGTTCATTATTATTTCATGTTTTCTTCTCAGAACTCCCTTCAGTCCAAAATAGATTTCTTCAAGATGACATCTGCGAACATACTGACCACTGCTCAAGATGGATCTTCATCTATGAGGTGGACATCATCGCCCACTCAGCATCTTCAAACCTGTTTCTCTAATGTGTTGGTAAAGGAGTATCACCAACATAGTACAATCCCGACTTTGGAGGCTACCCGATAGGCCCTCTAAGTCAATAACAATCATTGATCATCTGGCCAATGACGACCGATGATCAAGAATAAAATGGTGCCAAACACCGTTTTCAACCATTTCAGGTCCTTATCCTCAGAACACAACAACCAGTCCCTCCCATACTACAAGGAGGTGGATCAAGAGGTCCCTCAGGGCCTCAATTCTAGGAAACATGGATCCTTCTTGAGGACTCCCACCAACAATTGCCTCCAGTAGAATTGCACAGTAGTGAGCCCCCAACATGATGGGGGTGTTGTCTCTAGATGTTCTTCTTAGGTCTCTCAAACCCGGGAATTCAAGAAAAACCACCAGGGACAACGTCTAGTCAACAGAGAGTACGTTCTTACCTCTTCCCCCTCTGGAGAAGTCCATCAACCTAACTTTATAGAAAACAATGAGCATGCACATAAACCCGTTCATCCTAATTTTGCTATCCAACAGACTCGTCTGGAAGCAACCCCCCAATACGACTAGATAAACCTGTTGGAGTACTGGGAACAAGCACATACACCTTCTAACAAGTTATCAGCTAGTCATCAGGCTCATCTGATTGTATTTAAAGAATCCCTTCAATCCAATGTGGTGGAAACTGGTAAATGGAAACATACACCTATTTACAATCACCAATTATGACATTAGTCTTGTTTTCCTATATTGAAGTAAGTCCGTTAACCATACTTAACAGGAAATAGCCAGTAGACACATACACCTGTTAGCATTCATCAAGCCTTCCAACAGTCTCGTTTGGAAACACCCGGAGACGTCATTCGGAAATCTCTGACAACAAATTTGGGGCAAACCCAATTCTTTTCCCCCATGCATGAGTACTATCAATACCCATTGATAGGAAAAGGAGGACAAGAGAAGGAACATACACCTACTACAGACATGGAATGGATGTATATTCCCATTCCAGCTGCTGAAGTCACTAAACACATCTTATCAATGGTGAAAGGGCAGACACAAATCCCTTCCCATATTCTGGAAGCTTTCCAGGATATTATAACAACTACTTCAGCAGTAATAGGGAAACAAACACATAAATCTGTCCCCACAAATGGGATGACATATCGGCAAGACATCCCAGAGTAGATACACACCTCTGTTCTAGTCCAGGAGGTTCATGGGGCATACTCTCCCATATCATACTGACAATAAGATCAGTAACATACACCCTTTCCAATTAGAGGTAATCAGTCTGTTCTGATGGCTGCTCCAAGGAAGGCGCATACACCTTCCCATGATAACCACTTATCATATAAAGTGGCCCCAACTAAGTTTTAGAGAAAATCCAAGAATAAGTCTCGCCAAAAACAGTTGGAAAATAAAGAGTCAAACTGCAATTTGGATCCTCTTAATGCTGGAGTTCTTGAATCCCTCAGTCATTTATCTGTTGCAGCTCAAGATCCTATCCTCTCATTACCAAATTATGGGAGTGGTAGTAGTAATTATAAAGTTCCTCATCAAAAAATTCATCATGAAGGATTTCTTCATGAAAAATCAGTCAACCCAGAGCGCTTATCTCTGGACGAGATCCACGAAAACCCTCTATGTGGCCAGAAGATCAAGGAGAAAGAGGATTCATCCCTTGCTGTAATCCACCATGGCTATCCTCCCCATGATGACATTCACTGCGAAAGTCATCTCTGTATTATTATTTCACATTGTCAAAATAGTTCTATAATTGAGAATTTAGCAATGAGAAATCCCTCCTATCTCAAGGCACTTGAAAACACAAGGCCAGTCATGTCTGATTCCTTGTAATTGACAGGTGAAACACTTTCTCAACCAGAAGACATCTTAAGGGAACGATTATTATCCAAACCTCCCTTGGTTCATTTGTCTTCTAATACAGAGTATCCAATTTAGTCAGACCAAGTGGAGAAATATTTAGTAAAAGATGTTGAAGATATGTTAAACATGAGAAAACAAATTGGTTAAAGGAGGAATAACAATCATGTTCTGGCCTTTGGAAAATTCTCAGTATAACATTCTAGAATTCATGATAGAAGATTGTATTCATGATATCAACCTCAACTCATGGAAGACTCTTCGTCATTTGAAAACCAAATCATTACCATATGATGAATATCAAAATAATTTAAAGGTAATAGAAGGGTTTCAATGCCAAATTGACTTAGAATATATCTCAGTTTACCGACATCCAAAGGCTGAAAAATATTAGAGAACCCTTCAGCGTGCATACCTCAATGCTCTAAAGAGACTACGACAATTAATTTCTAACACCCCATCTAGTTTTCATATCAGAGGATGAGGTGCACATGGAGAATTAAATTCCACTGCACTCTAGAATTAGCAATGTCTACCAAAAGTGGTCTCATGCAATGTTATTTCCCACAACCGGATATAATCAATAGATTTTTTATATAATCAAATGTATTCTCAAGAATAGGACTCAACTAGATCTCATCAGGGTCAGTCCCAAAGAAAAGAAGTTTTTGAGTTACTTTTACATCAAGCATCTCGAAATCTTGAGTAGGCATCTCACTTAGAGGATGTTAGCCATCATAGAATGAAAATGTCTTAAATAGAACAGTGATCTTCTAAAATAGGTGATTTGAGTGGTTGTCAGATAATGAACCCATCTAATTTCTAAACCAAAATTCACAAAATCAGAAGAGAAGTTGCACGAATTTCATCCATAATAGTTCAAGAATCAGCCTAGCTTGCAAGGCTGAGGGATTTTTCACATCTACAATACCCTCCTCAACGGAAGTCAGTTTTCTCCCGATTAGGGAAGAAGCCACAAAGAGAGTGCACAACTAAACTATCCAAGGATTCCCTTTAGGTTACTATCTACCAAACAGTTCCCAAGAATTCATCATACAAGGGAAAAAAGTCTCATGGAAGATATAGAGGGAGATGATATTACAAAGATACTAATAGAATGTCATCAATGCATTATGCATCAGTAAATGTCATTAACACCATTACATAAGATCCTCCAAAAATTGAGTCAAGTTTAGAGGAATTAAAAGATGAAGTTTTTATCTATAATACGATACACACTAAGGAAAATGAAGAAGGTGTACGTACCTGAAATCATAGGCTTACCCAGAATCTAGGTATGCCTTCAAATAATAAACTTACACCCCTCCGAAAGGCATCTAACAAGGGGAAAGGTAAAAGTCATATTGAATCTCACTTTTTCATAGGAGAAGGTCAATCTCTTTTGATTGAAGAGATATTTTAATAGCAAGAAGAGGAAATAAAGGAATTGAACAGACTCAATATAGATTTACTTCAAAGTAGCATTTTTGTTAGACGTACTCCCCAGGAAGATCCTCAAGTTGCACATCATGTAGGAGCTCCTTAGTAAAGAGGATTTGTAGTAACTATAGATGTGGATAATGAATTCCCTCCAATGGGTACACAACCAAGGCAGGATCAAACACATCCTTATAAGCCTATTTCCGTGGGTTATCTAAGCCAAATACCAGAACCATCACCAATGGTTTTTCTAGTCATTGTATTAACTCAGGATCCAGTTGTTGTACCTGCATAGGTTCTAGCTCATCCAGATATTCCCCAAATGCTTATGAATATAATTGAGGTATTAACGACACGATTGGAAGATATGGAGGAATGGCGTACACCAGTTCAGCTGAAAAAGAAAGCTTACCCTAAATGGGTAGACCTGATTCCTCCCCCACCAAATTTTATGAATACCAAATTTCTAATATTTAATGGTTTGGGAGGTCCGAAACAACACTTAAAACATTTTTTTTCTTGTTATGATCCCATTATGGGAACTCCTCAACAACAAGAATCAATAAAGCCTAGGTGTTTTGTGCAGTCACTATAGGGACCGGCTTTTGTCTGGTATACAAGTTTACAATCTCGATCAATTAATGGATGGGAAGATCTCTGCCAGAAATTCCTTCTTCAATTTAGCTCAATGCTACTGAAGACGATAGTTTTTGATCTTACCAATTTTAAAAAAATGGAGAATGAAATATTTTCATATTTCATTGCACGATGGAAAGGATTAACATATTCCTTAAGTCTGACACTCCCTCAAGAAGAGTTGCTGCCAATTTGTGTGGAAAATCTACGTGATGAGTTACGCACACCATTGATACCTGTAAAATACACAGGAGGATTTCAAGACCTTACTTCAATTTCTCAACAGATAGAAGATTCTATAATAGAGACCAAGGCTAAAACTTGTGTAATTCTATTAGCTATGGGAAGGAGAACAGGTAAAGCAGAGGCTACTATCGTTACACTAAAGCAAGAACCTGTACCTGATTCCCCTTCAAAACCTTCATCATATCAAAGAGCTCCATCTCTGGAGTTTCAGCAACAATGACTGCTATGTCAAGATGATCAAATAGATCAAAGGTGGAAGCAATTTGAGGAATTAAAAAGTAAAGTTTATTCCTTATGGAATGAACAAGTTCTCGATTACTTCATCTCAGTTCTGGAAAATAATTTGGTTCTGTTTCCAAGGTTGAAGAAACCAAACAAAGAAGGATATGAAGATATTGAGAATTATTCTCCCTTTCACCAAATGTTAGGGCATCCTATTCAGGAGTGTTTTGTTTTATAGGACCTCCTGCAAAAAAATGGTAGGCTATGGACAAGTGAAACTAAAAAGTTCTTCAACTCAAGTAGCATGTGTTACTACTACTGATCCAGAGGAAAAAGGCGAATGACAGAAAGTTAAAAGTAAAAATGAGTAGAAATATAATGATTGAATGATCAGGAAAACAATCAATCGAACTCATACCATTTTATGAACACAATTGAAACAACTGATTGTATCTTCCACCACTCTTGCCATAGTAAAGACACCTTCATTAAAAGGTAAACCCTCAAAGAAACAAGATGATCATAAAGACAAAGAGAAGTCATAAGAAGATGATCTCATTTCAAGGCGAAAGTTGTCCTTGACCCTAGCAGATTTCATGCCATCGACTTCAAAATTATGGACACCGGCCCGCCAAATGGAACAAACATAACTAACCTGTTAGGCAGAATCTTTATCAGATGAATAATTGATCTTTGGTTCTGTTAATGTTATCCACTTAACGGATCCTTATGCCAATGGAGATTCTGATTATAATGAGCCAGAGTTCCTTATACCTAATTGGGGAACCAGAGGAAGTGGCCAAGTTGAAGGATATAGGGGAATACATGGGAATTCTAGAAACCACCATTTTAACTCTACCCCTGCTCGAACCATTTATGCGGCACAAACTCATGGAAGAGCCCTTCAATGGGCTCAACAAGAACACAAAGTTTCTTCCTTGCAAGACAGGTTCGGTTCTGACATGATTACTTTGGAGGAACAATTAGAAGTCATACCATCTTTCTCTATGCAAGTAGATAGACTTAGGTAGTCTTATCTACCAAATCCATGAGTATTTTCAGCTTCTTCTCCAACACCGGGTACATCTACATCAGAATCATCAACTTCCAAGACACCTGCAAAACCACATTTCTATGCTAGGAAACGTAGACCTTTGGATCAAAAGTATGATGTTTTGAAACAACTGGCCCAAGTACCATTCAATTTATCAATTTTGGATGCCTTGAATCTATCAAAAGATCTTCAAGAAGCACTTATTTAGTTTTTTTTACGTCCTCAAGAGTTTGAAACTAAAGTTTCTACTGTTGAGGTTTACCGTGTAGAGAATGATTCTGTAGAATTTCATGCAGTCATATATTTTATAGATAATATGAAAATGATTTTGTTCATGGACATATCAAACCCTTGTATTTATTTGGAAAGGTCAATGACATAGACATCTGATGAGCTATCATTGATAATGGCTCCGGAGTCAACCTCATTCTTGTTCGTACACTTCATCGATTGGGCCTAATTGAATCTGACTTATCTACTTCCACTTTAATGTTTCAAGGATATGAAAAGAATGAGAAAGAACCTTTAGGCGATATTACACTCAGAACTCAATTTGGAGATCTTCTGTTTAATTAAGATTTCATGGTTGTTCTACTTTGAAGGCCTTGGCTGCATCAACAAGTGGCCATACCTTCGTCATACCACCAATGTATTAAGTACTATTTCAATGGTCAAATAGGGACATTTTATGGTGAAAAGGCTCCATTCAAAACATGTGAATCTCAATACATTGAGGCAGAGTTTTATCACACAAAAGGAAAAAGGTCCACGACGAAGGAAATAACCAGAGTTAATGATCCAAATGGTTTGGAAAAGATTCCAAAAAACCCATTCATACATTTGAGTACAAATTATGTGCTACCCATCAATCATATTTGAAGAGTATAACCAAATAGAATCACTCGTCTAATGACTTCCATAATGTCGATTGTGGAAACTGAGCCTGACAACATGGAATAAATTGTTGATTCACCAAGTAGTGATGGAAGCTTAAATGGAGATGTCTTTATACCATCTATTGAACTACAAAAGCCTCTACTTCATCAATCAGAGTAGAATAAGTTGTAACAATGTTAGAGGAAGAAAAAGATATTGATTCCCAATCCATCATCCGCTCTTTATTATCACAGGAAGACCCTTCATCATCAGTAGGGTCAGAAATAGTGGCCTCTTCTTTAGGATGTTTAAATACTGACTCCTCTCTTAACTCTGGATGTTTTTCCTTGTCATCTACTATGAAAGTAGAGATAGAAGAGGTAACACGTAATGAAGAATAGGGGGAAGATCTCAGGGATGCTCCTCCAACATTTGATGAAGGTGTCTCTACCACTGTAGATGAACTCAGAGAAATAAATCTGGGTATAGAAGAAGATCCACGCCCCACTATAATTAGTGCGGCCATGATCTCTAAAGAGAAAGAGGTGTATACTTAATTTCTAAAGCAAAATCAAGATATATTTTCTTGGAATTATATAGAAATTATAGGTCTTAATCTTGATGTAGCCACCCATCATTAGGGTTTTCCAGAAGAACATCACAGATTCAAGTAGGCAGCAAGAAGAACACACCCAACTCATGCCTCTAAAATTGAAGCTAAAGTTGATAAGATTATAAAGTATAACTTTGTCAGGAAATTTAAATATCCTAAATGGATGGACAATATTTCCCCAATAAAAAAGAAGAATGGGAAAATCAGAGTTTTTATTGATTTTAGAGATCTTAACTGGCATTGTCCTAAAGATGATTTTCCAGTTCTGATTACAGAGCTTTTAATTGATGTAACAGCTGGCTATGAAACTCTTTCCTTAATGGATGATTACTCTAGGTATAATAAAATATGAACGGACCTAGAGTATAAAGAATTTACAGCCATAAGATCCCCTCAAGGTGTGTTTTTCTATCAGTTAATGCCCTTTGGCTTAAAGAATGAAGGTGAAACATATCAACATGCCATGAACCATATATTCAAACCCTTTTTATGAAAATTTGTTGAATGTTATGTGGATGATTTTGTGGTCAAATCTAGACAATGTTCCAATCACTTTGATGATCTGGTGATCATTCAATAAACTTCGGCAACACAGTTTGAAGATGAACCCCTTGAAATGTGCTTTCGGGGTAACCTCATATATTTTTCCTTGGGTTCGTTGTTCACCATTGTGGTATCGAAGTTGATACTGAGGAAACAAAATCAATCCTTGGTATGTCACTTCCTTGAAATTTGAAAAAATTAATAGGAATTTAAGGACATTTGACCTATATTTTGTGCTTTATCGCCAATTTGGCACACAAGTGTTTTCCTTTCACTAGATTGATGAAGAAGGGAGTCACCTTTCAATGGAATGAATATTTCCAAGAATCATTTCATACCCTAAAGAAATATATCTTTATTCCACCAGTATTAATGCCATCTGTTGAAGGGAGACCACTTATTCTCTATGTGACAGCTTTAGAGCGATCACTAGGTGTCTTCTTTGCCCAAAAGAATGATTCTGAGAATAAAAACAGTCCTTACTATCTTTGTCAAACTATGCTTGATGCAGAAACTCCGTATTCAATTATTGAAAATTTCTGTCTGGAATTAATATTTACAGTTCAGAAATTGAGGCACTACCTACAACATCATGAGGTCTAATTGGTGTCTTGCAATAACCCACCCAAATTTATCCTCAATCATTCTATGCTTATAGGGTGTCCGACATGGTGGGAGGTTATTCTGCAACAGTTTGATATCTAGTTTGTGCCTCAAAAGGAAATAAAAGGACAAGATCTGGCTAGCTTCTTTGCTGAACATTCATCTGTGGAAGATACATCATTAAATACCAAACTTCCTGATAAAGAGGTGTTCTCTATTTAGGATAATTCCCAAACATGGGAGATGTACTTTGATGGTGCCTCTAGAAGTCCAATAGGGAAGATAATGGAAAACCCTAAACTCAAAAAAGTTGGGTTATGAATTTTCCTTATTTACAAAGAAAAGGTAGTGTTTCCTTACTCCTTCCTGTTGTCAGAAAGTGGTACCAACAATGAGGCAGAATATCAAGCTCTCATCACAGGTTTGGAATTGGCACTTCAGGTTCAAGTGAGTCACTTAAATGTGATAGATGATTCAGAATTAGTAATCAAGGAAATCAATGAGGAATATTCTATAAGAAAAGAAGAGTTAATACCTTTGTTTGATTACATTAGAGGGTTAATGGATGAATTTACCTCAGATCTGACATTGTCTTATGTCCCTCGATCACAAAATGCCCAAGATGATGCACTGGTTAATGTAGCTACAACCATGGTAGATCCAAATCGGGATGAGACAATCATCAGCATAGCCCATAATCATGTGGTCTCACCTTTTTTTCAAACCAGAATGGAGGAAATTAATGAAATTATCCCTATTCTTAAGCCATATGGTCATACCACTGGATGGAGAACACCCCTCATGGAATATATTCAAAATGGAATACTTATACTAGATAGGGATGAAAAATAATAGATACGATGATGAGTATCCAATTTTACTATTTATGATAGTCCAGACCACCAAAAGATCCTTTACAAATGAGGCTCCAATGGAATCCTCCTTATATGTATTGATGGAGAAGAATATACAGCTGTCATGAAAGAAGTGCATTTAGGAGCTTATGGTGCCCATTAGTCTGGGCACAAACTCTCTGATTAGATCTGAAGGTTTGGATACTTTTGGCCTTCAATGACAGATGATTATACAGATTTAACTAATAAATGTCATCCCTGCCAAGTGAATGACAACTTCATTCATCAACCCTCGGAGTTTCTATATAAAAATAAATACTCCTGGTCATTTTCCACATGGGTAATGGATATAGTAGGACCTTATCCTCTAGCCATGACTAAAAAGTTTAGGTATATTCTTACTGCTATTGAATTATTCTCCAAATGGGCTAAGGTAATACCTATCAAAGAATTTGGAGCCAAAAAAATTGTTAGTTTTGTTAAAAATAATATCATCAAAATATTTGGTGTCACTCATAATATTTTGATAGACAATGACACCAATTTTTGTTCTGCTGAGGTAAAAATGTTATATCTAGAACATAATATCAAATCCAACCATTCATCCCACTATCATGTAGTGGCCAATGGACAAATAGATTCCTTCAATAAGACCCTATCAAATATACTCTAGAAGATGGTGGATAAAGACAAGAAATCTTAGCCTGATAATCTTTTTCATGCTTTATGGGCTTATCGGACTACTACTTTTACTGCCACCTAGGCAACTCCTTATTCATTGGTATATGGAACAAAAGTAGTTTTTCCAATTGAAATTCAATTTCATTCACTCAGAGTTACAATTTGTGATCAATTGTCTACAAATGAGAGGTCTCATAAATGGTTTAATGAGCTGGAACGATTAGATGAGAAAAGATTGCATACTTTGCATCATTTAGAAGTATATCAGAATAGAATAGTGTAGTATTTTAACAATAAAGTTCACTTCTATTCATTTCTTCAAGGATAATTGGTATTGGTCCTCAGGAATCCAATGATACCAGGAAAGAAACCTACAAAGCTTGAGACAAAGTGGGAAGGAGCCTATTCTATACATAATTTCTACTCAAATGGAACTTTTTCCTTAATCTCAATGGATAGAGAGATTATTATAACTCCAACTAATGCGAGATTCTTGAAGAAATACTTTATATAATTGTGCAATCACATTGTCCTTGCTACAAGACTGAAACTTGCACAACCCCAAATGTCCTTACTGCAAGACTTAAAACTGTACAATACAAAGTTATAGTTGCAAGACGTTAAACTATGTAACAACCATAAGCGTCCATGCTGTATGATGTTAAAATGAATAACATCTTTGTACTTTTCACACAATGTTAAACTGCATAACACCATTTGTCCTCGTTACACGACATTAAACTGTATGAATAACTCCTTCTCTACTTGAAGTTAGGATCTTCCATAAGCAAGCATCATGGATATCATTGCTACTCCTTAGTGGAAAATGAGTCCCTCCCTTCTCTATGTCTGAGTTAGATCTGCATAGGGACCATGTTTAAAGAACTACTTACAGATTGATTCTCATCTGTATGAGATACGTAGAGACGCTTGGATCTCCATTATTGGGCCCAACCACAATCACAAAATTTCTATTTCCCTTTTTCTTCTCCTATATATGAACTAGATCTATACAGAGTGCTCTTTTAAGATACATGATTTTATTTTCATACTATCTTGTGTCTTAAATTTAATCATTCTTCTAGAATGTGTTAAATCCCCCATCTCCCATGTCAAACTCGATTGGTGTGGGAAATAATTGTTTAAAGAACTATGTATAGCTTGATTGTAATCTATATGAGATACATAGAGACACCTAGATCTCTAATCTTGAGAAAAACCATGATATATAAAAAACCCCCTTTATTCCTTATATAATAATCAAACCTTCTTAGAGAATGTTTAAAGAACTACGTATGGCTTGAACCGTGCCCTCAGCAAGACACGTAGTGACACTTGGGTTTTATCCCTGAGTCCATTTACAATATGTATTTATTTTCACATCAGTTCATCTTCATCCTTACCACATGAAGTTAAATTGCATGAAAATATAACACCCATATTATTCACTTGTGTCACCTTTTTGTTATAAAAGAAACCCTTACTGCTCCTTGTTTCTCACACCAAGCATAGCTTACGTGGGCTTAGGAAGTGGGTAAAAGGCTTCTTTATATAAATAATGTGTCTCAAATTATTATGGGGCTATCAATGTCCTCACTACATGACTTGAAACTACACATTATAATGTCCTTGTTGCATGACTTTAAACTGCACATCACAATGTTAATTCAAAAGGAAACAAAGAAAGTCTCCATTTTACATATGAGTCAGATCTATATAAAGGACGTCAAAATCATATCCAATATTGATTCAAATATTTCTTATGTGCATTGAGTATAACCCCATTTTATATTTCACACTCTTAATCTTGAATATTTCCAGATCTTTATAGTCTTTCTTATGGTTTCTGGTGACATAGTTTCTAATACCTAAGAACTCTTTTTCCTGACTATGCAACACGTGACCTTAGGTGGCCTTACATAAGTTCCCTACATAATGGTCCAATTAATCAAAATATGCCACTATTTGGCTATGTAGCATATTCCCCAGTTGGACCTGCATAATACAGCTCCCATAAAGGGTTTTTCAAATTATGGTAATTTCATTCTTGGTTATAGTGTCTTTGTCCAATTCAAAATTTGATGACAATATACAAGAATCTGTATTTTAAAACAGTCATTCTGTTATATTTTTCCCATTATCTTTCTCTCGATCTGAAAGTATTTAAGAATATGGTTTACACATTACCCTCTCTATATGTTCAAAGCAATATGAAATAACCTTAGAATCACTTAGCCACATAGCATATACTTTTTCCATTTTTGGTCCTAGTTGTATGACCTAAAACTATAGACACCACAACTCCTACGTTTGGTTCATACCTTCATAAAAGTTCTATTCCTCCAATTCTTTGGAAATCTTGGTTGGAAATACCCTCTCCATATTTAGGTACCTTTCTCCATAAAACAAACTTTTTGCTTCAGAAAATCTAAATCTCCATAAACTTTCTTCGACTTTTAGAAATAGAATGTCAAAATTCTTAATAACTCTTTTACCTGACTATGTAGAACGTTCCCTTATGTGGCCTTGCACAAGTTGCCTACATAACAGAACTATCATTCAAAAGATTCCACTATTTGTATATGCAACATATGGCTCAGTTGGCCCTGCATAATACAGCCCCCATAACAGTTTTTTCAAATAATGGTAACTTCATTCTTGGAAAATACTTCTTCTAATGACTTTAGCCCCTTTTCCATATCATTCTCCAGATCTAGAAATTCCCAAATCATAATTTACATTTTTCCCTTCCATACCTAAATATGGTGGTATGTTTCTAAAAAAATATCAAGAAATTAGAAGAGTTTCATACCTTTGGTCGAAGCTAAAGACCTTAAATTAAAGCCACACAATATCCTCACTACGTGACTTAAAACTGTACAGTATAATTTCCCCACTGCATGACTTAAAACTACATAGTTTAATGTCATAAATTCACCTTTATGATAAATTTCAACCATTCTTCATACACCAAATTTGTATAGAATTGGGTTTCCTATTCATGAAATATGTCAGCATAAAATAGCCTTTTCATTCTTAAAACACCTTTCCTTGGAAAAACCACCCATTATGATCTTGAGTCACCCAAATCTTATTCTCCCTTGTCTATCAATAGTAAAATGTTAAATTCCTAAGAGCTATTTTGCTTGACTATCTAGTATGTGCCCTTAGCTGGCCTTGCATAATTTTCCTACATAATGGGCCTATCAATCAAAAGATGCCACTATTTGGATATACAACATATGCCCCAGTTGGACCGGCATAATACAGCCCCCATAACAGGTTTGTCAAATAATGGTAACTTCGTTCTTGGAAAATAATTATTCTAATTCCTTTATCCCCTTTTTCATATCATTCTTCAGATCTCGAAATTCCCAAATCACACTTTACATTTTTCCCTTCCATACCTGAATATGGTGGTATGTTTCCAAACAAATTATCAAGAAATTGGAAGAGTTTCATAACTTTGGTCAAAGATAAAGACCTTAAATTCAATCCACACAATGTCCACACCACATGACTTAAAACTACATAGTAGAATGTCCTCACTGCATGACTTAAAACTGCATAGTATAATGTCCTAAATGCATGACTTAAAACTGCATAGTTTTATATCGGAAATTCCCCTTTCTGATAAATTTCAACCATTCTTCATACACCAAATTTGTATAGAAGTTTTTTTCCTAATCATGAAATATGTCGGCATAAAATATCCCTTTTATTCTTAAAACCCCTTTCCTTGAAAAAACCACCCACTGTGGTCTTGAGTCACCCAAATCTTATTTTCCATTATCTATCAACAGTAAAATGTTAAATTCCTAAGATCTATTTTTCTTGAATATGCAGTATGTACCCTTAGGTGTCCTTGATTAAGTTGCATATATAACGTGCCTATCAATCAAAAGATGCCACTATTTGGCTATGCAGCATATGCCTTAGTTGTCCCTGCATAACACAACTCTCGTAGTGAGTTTTTCAAATAATGGTAACTTAGTTCTTGGAAGAGACTCCCCTTATGTTGATACAAGTTTTAAATTTGGTTACCATAAAAATCATGGCTTAAGATTCCCCTTGGAAATATTTAAATAATATTAAATAAGTTCTTAGTCACTAAGTCTTGTTTGAGATCTAATTTCAAAATTTATGGTTAAAGTTATTCGACATTAAATAGTATCCCTTTATAGTCCAACATGTATGACTCTAAACTGCTAAGAGACGTGGTACTCACCAGATTGAGAACCCGCAAAGGGAACTCTAAACAAAAGTCAAGTCCTAGATCACTAAATGTACATTTTGTATGATTTAGGTAATATTGATCAATAAAAATTCAAAAGATACAAAGTTTGTGGGGTTTTCCATATAACCCTAGAAAAAAAAATCAAACTATGATTACTAGGCCCAATGGTCTAGGTAAAACAAAGGTAGTTAGTGAGATTGAAATCACAAATGATTAAAGACAAAATGCTTTTCAATTATGAAAATTTTCATAGAGGAACATCCAAAAATTGGAATCTCACTCTTGTCAAAAATTAGAAATTATAAAATGCTTTCAACATAATTCCTCATTTGATTGACAACCTCTTGAGCCCCATCAAATACCTATTGAAGCTCGTTTATTTGACAAGCTCTGCTCTCTTCAGTATGATGAATTGCTTCTCTAGCATCTGCAATGGCTTTTGCACCTTCTTTCTGGACTTCTTCTAATGAGCTTTGAAGCTGGTCAAGATTTCTTGTAATGATATCTAACTCCTGTTGAAGGTGTAGCTACTGAACAATTTTTTCTTTAATTTTTTGCTTCAGTCCCTTCAAATTTGTAGTATGATTTTCCTCAGCCTAAGACCACACTGCTTGAAACTCTTCAATGCTGATCGACAGTTCGACTTTTATCAAGTCTTACTGAAGGTTTTACTATTGTTCCCTCCTTCGAATAATCTCTTTCACCACAGTATGAATTTCATGGTATTCGAAACTTCCAAATCTCAGTGTGATAAATAGAGATGAAAGTCATGGAATTCTTGAAGGCAGTTCCTCAAGAGGTATTTCAGATATTATCTTCCATATGTTTTTCCCGGACTTATGGCATACAAGATGAAGAGCCTTATGTAGTTTTGGGACTGATTTAGAGTCACTATCATAAGAAGGAATGTATTCTAGGATTAATTCACTTAAAGAAGTGTCCTATTCTCCTCCTTCCTAAATAATGGCCGCTTCACCTTCCAATATTGTTTGGGCTGATGTAGAGGCTTTACCTCCAGACTTAGCCATTGAAGTTGATATCCCTATATGGTAAATCAAGAATTATGGTTATGGTTATATTTAAGAGATAAAAAAATGAATGAAAACACAATATCAACATATATTACCTAATAATAGTTCAGTAGCCTAAGAAGACTCCTCCTCAGTATTCTCAGTTTCATAATTTTTTTTGATTTCTCTAGATGAGGAGTGATATCTCTAATTTTCTCAGGATCCTTAGAATGAATCTCAAGAAGATCTGCCATCTCAATATCCACCTGATCTGATGTCTCCACAATTATGGGATTGATATTAATATCAATACTTCCTTCAAGTATCATTTCAACAATAGTTTCTTTAGATAGAACTGCATATTTCAACCAACCATGGTTGGAAAGTTAATCATAAGAAGATTAACATGATGAATAATGAAAACTCATGTCTAGTTGATTCTATACAAGGAACTCCAAAATCTTCTAAATAATTTGTTATATTAACATGTTCTAATACTTCTTCAAAAGACATTCCAAGGTTCATCATTTCATCCAATTATATCTCAAATACCACGTTAGTCTCACCCATGGGAACACTTGGCGTGTTTTCTTCGCAACCTTCCTCCGAAAACCTTTGACCCCGAGTAGTTTCCTCAGCAATAGTTATGGGGTCAGTGTCAATTGTTTCTAGATGTTCTGGTGCATGTGATGAACCTAAAATATTATAGGATGGAAGTTAGTTGTTGTTAAATTTTATACCTTATGAAGTATTGTTGATTTACCATAAGCCTCCTCTCCTCTAATAGCAGGAATGAGATCAATGATGGGAATATATGTTGGTTACTCAGGCCTCAATGCCTCCTCAAGAACCATAGGATTGGTAGGAATTTGTGTCTGTTCAGCAGAACCCCCCATGGTTCCTTAAATCTTATCAGTAGTTTCTTTTAAAGAAGAAATAGAAGAAGCCCCTGTAATTCCAAGAAGTTTAATTTCTTTTCATGAATAAAGACTAAAATTCATGATTATCAGGGAGACTTACCACTACTAAGAAAGAGCTTAACTAGGGATCTATTTCTTCAGTGCTTTTACTTCTTTTCTTTCATAGGAGGGATTGCATCATCATCTCCAAACACAGGCATTAGAGATCCCAATACCCTTGTTATTTCATCCTCCATGGACTGTTGGCCCAGAGATATTTCTACCAAATCTATTTCTCCCGGTTTATGGGGTGATTCGGTAGCTCCAAGAGTAGTGCCTCCATGGCTATACTATGGTGAAGGAACTTCGGTTATCTTTCCTTTAACAAGTTGTAAGATAAGATGATATTTCCACTAAGTAACAATGTTTTGACTAAAGTTCAAATTTCAAAGTAGAAGAGAATGTGAGAGAAAGAAAACTTACATCCTTAGGATCTACAAAGTCATGCCATTATTCATCTATTGAAGGAATAATCCCTTCAGCGGTACCACGATCTACCATTTCCTTCACCCGATTTCTATTAGGAATTGATTCATTGGTGTTATATATGATCATTTCAAGCTCTCAAATGTAGGTCCCCACCTCATTGGGATTATCCTTAAAAATAATATTAGAAGAACACCGTAAATCCCCTAATCTTGGAATATACAATCCTTCATGCAGATCCATCCAAATGGTTTCAGCATCACAGTACAGACTCTGGCATGTTTGAACAACCTCTGGTCATATATATTTAGAGTGTATGTCAGAGGGTTGTGAAGAGGATCCTGCAACCTTGGGATTTGAGTTTCTTCCCAACCCCCAGAGTCACAGATGAGGGATGAGAAAATGGAACCCATTGCTCTTCAGAATGATGGTGATCAAATCGCCTTGATACAACTTCAGTATTTATTGATGGAGTGACTCTCTTAATTTTGGCAGGAGGGTTATATCTGGCACGAGGTCTCTTCGGTGAATTTGGAGCACCATCACCTCCACCCTCTGATTCTCACGATTTGGCCCCTAATGATGAAGAGTTACTTTCCAAACAAAGGGGATATCTCATGCTACTTCTCTTTACCCCCACTTGAGGGATGGCATGATTTAATACCCCTTCAGGATAAGATACGACCCAATTTTTTGTATACCAAATAGTTAATCTACTTACTGCATCAGCAGTAGGTAAATTAAAAACTACCCAAGTCTTCTCTGCAGATGTCAACAACCATAGTTGTCAGGAAACCATCAATTGTTGCTATAATATGACATTCACAGGAGGGGATAAAATATTCTTTTGTAGAAATTTTAATTTAAGTGTAAATCTATAAGAATCATAGGCCTCACATATGATTTCTCTGTCGATTCTAGTGGCCAACATGCCATCTCTGCAAGCTAGCATATATGCCCTCAATTCCAAAATGGCTTTCCCATCATCCAAAAATTGCTCCACAAGCAGATTCCCATAAGGAAAGAAATGGAACTCCTTATGCATGCTCAATCTAGCCTTAATGTCACAAGCATTCAGAGATAAGGGTGAAATACTAGAGAAATCCTGAACAGATGGTCAGAAAGGACTTCCAAAAACTTATACCCTAATTTGTATAGCATAAGTTCTGAAGTGAGTAGTGATCCATCTCCAAAATACCTAGAATGGTCCATCTATTCTAAAGGGATACTCCCCTTTGTAAATGTTCATAAAAATACTATGAATCTTGGAAAAAACAAGAGTAGCCAACCATACCATCCTTTTCTTCGCTAGCTTGGCCGCAGTAAAAATGGTTCCTGGCCTCACACCTCCTTTGGAGTCTCGAACTGGTAACAAATAGACACTGATCTGCATGTCCAAGAAACCTTCTATATGTGTCTTTGTAGGAATTTTTGGTTTTACTTCATATCCCCATTTGTCAAATTCTCCTTTCTCTAATGTTGTCCAAAAGGTTTTAGGGGTACCTATCTTCTCTACCCTTGGAAATCTGGTCAAAAGGGTGTAAGTGTCCCCCCTTTCCTTCTTCTTTATCAAAAATATTTCTATCTATTCCTCTGGATGAATATATCTACTGGAGAGAGACTTCATGGTGGTCATGTTCATGAGTTTGTTAAATATTTTCATCAACTCATGAACCAAAGCTTGTGTCTTCTCCAAGTCATTTCATGTCACCTTGGGAGGAATAAACTCATCATACATGTCTCCATGGATTAGAACTTTGAAAATATTGTAAACATCCCACAAGATGATGCCTACCTCTCTGTGTGTTAAATGGAAGGAGTTAGTCTCTGGGCTCCATCGTCTTAATAATTCCGGAATGAAATCATCATTTCTGTACACATAAGATTTCCCAACCCAGATGGACTTATAAATATTGATGCCTTTCAAGTCATCTGTAAATTCTGCACAGGTCTTATGAACCTAGTATGCCCACATCCACGCAGGTTTTACACCTCCTCCTGGGTGGAAATCCCAAATTTTCTTCCAACCCTTGGACTGATCCATCTGAGAATCCTGAAAGATGGATAAATAACAGTGTGGTTGCATCTCGGGTGCATGTGCCTTCAAATATAGAGCACATGGGCTATGATTCATAATATGAGCCTTCTCTACTATCCCAACATTAGCAAATGAGCCCCCAACAGAAACATTGGCCGATGATAAGTTGGTATAATCTTGAAACCAAGAATGTGGACATAGTTCTTTGGATCTGGAATATTAACATTCCGTAAATGACCATAGCTATACAAAGGCAAATAGGTGATTTGGGGAAAGTTGAAATGACACTTCTTAAAATATTTTTCTAAGTTTGGAAGGGTGGTATCACAAACTTCTAAGTAGTCATGACTGATGACATTCATCATGTCATCAATCCTCTTGCTGTCAAGCTCATTAGTAGTTACAATTCATTTGGGAGGCATTGAACTTTCAAAAAGGAAAAAAAATCATCTTTTAAGTAAGTTAATTTTTGGTGTTTTGACAAAAAAATTGGAAAAGGCATTAAGGCACGGAAGTATAAACTTGGCGCACAAGTATAGGTCAACATGCAAGTATGGTTCCCTACTTATAGCGTGCAACTAAAAAACATACAAAAGAAGCGTGAAAAAATAGAAACGTCTGATTGAATAAGACTTTCAAACTGAGAGATGAAATTTTGGAAGTTGAAAAGTTTTTCATAGAAGTGATTCCACTATATATAGGTGATGCATGTTACCTTGCATGCAGAAATATTGCACGCTACAAAATTTCTTGACCAGTTGTCTCGCACTACTAACACTTGCATTCCCAAGTACTCTCCTCTTTCCCCTTCATTTCTTTACCTTAGTATATGATCCTATTTTCACCTCAGATCCAATTCTGATAGGGGGATTTTGTTGAAACTCCGTTCTGTCAAAGAGTCTAAAAAATGAAAATTGTAAATACCTTACGAAGAAAAAGAGAAAATACATGAAGAAAATAAATATTTGAAAAGGCATGAGTTTTGGGTCACCTTATTTAGACCAGAAGAGAGTCAGCGCACAACCTACTTGAGCGCCCCAATATAGTGTGCAACCTAGTTGCGCACCCCAACTCCTTTCACCGAAGGACCTATTTTTGCCTATAAATAGACCCTTGGGGTCTTCATTTGCATGGAAAATTTTTCTTAAAGCCCAATTGTTGCTCTGGTCACCCTAGTGCTTCTCCCAAGTATTCCTAAACTTTCAACGTAGTTCTTCAACACCTTGAACGGAGGATTTAAGGGGGGATTATTGGACTTATGTCATTTTAGTGTTTTAAAACCATAACACTTGCATGCCTAAAGTGCCCAACCACTCTAAATTAGAAACACTTGCGTGCCACCTATTAATTTCATCAGAACTTGTGATCCTGACTTCCAAGAACACCTGTGAATACTCATGAAGGCTTGAGCCAAGTATCTCCCAAGTATTACCATATATTTTGTTCATCGCTTAAGTGAATATCTGGTCGCCCAAGTCTACTTGCGTGCCCATACTTGTGTGCTCATACTTGTGTGCCCTTACCTACTTGGGTGCCCCTATTTGATTCATTTTATCTCTTTAGTCTACAATCCATCAAGCCTTCCTCAAATCCATTCATGGATAGGCTTATTCTTCCTTGTATCCCTTGTCTGAAAGGGATTCTATTGAGAACTCCACCAAAACCTCATGACTTATCAAACCATTGGGAAAGGTACATTAGCATGTCTCCTATTCGGGTTTGTATATCAACATTAATAGGTTTTCCAAATTTGTTTCATTATGGGGTTAGATTTCATTGAGTGTCTTTGGGTTTGTATATCCACAGTCACATGGACCTTTCTCCCAAAAACAGTGTTGGGAAGTTCCCAGTTTGGAGGAGGTTTGGGTCCTGGCCTCTCCCTTCTCAAAGAGATGACTCAAAACCTCAAGTATCTGGTAGGGAAGGAAAATTTCACACTTTATTTTCTTACTTTTTAATAAAGGATAAGTCTCCCTCCCCTACTAAGATCAATTTTAGGGAAACCATCATGGAATAATCCCCTAGATTTTCTTGAAGGTGGTAGCATAATTACTCCTCCTCTCTTCTTTGGTTCCAAAGACCAGAGGGGAGATGGGTACATGGACTTTTGTTACCCTTTCCCTATCCTATTGAGCTTTTTACCATGGGAAGGCATCCTGGTGTAATACCCTAACCTTCATCCCTTCCTCCTTTCATTGGAACCCTGTCCAATATAAAGTGAATAGAGGGAAGGCTCATTTCCTCAACCTCTTCCATGGTCGAGACACCCTCTTCCCAGGGCGCCTTGCCCTCTTCACTAGCGAAGGAGGAAAAGTGTGAAGTTAAAATGTTGAATCTTTCACGTCCTCTTGTTTCTTTCACCAAGCATGACTCACATGGGCTTAGAGATTCGTGTTGATTACAACATTTAATCAAACACCAATGGTGAAGGAAATACGAGAACTCTCATTCCTGTTCAAAATAAGATATGTAGGAATCCATTTCAGGGCCCAAGATCATTGGATACCCTCTTTCAGAATCCAAACCTAATTACCTTAATCTAGACATCCTCCTTAGGAACTATCCCCTAATTAGACCCCTAAGTCATCAAGGCCTCATTTCCAGGAAGTAAGCCCAAAATCATTTCTCTCAAAGGATTATACTCTCCTATGAGATTTATCAAACTACGTGGGCTTTGATTCCCATTAACATGGGATAAGTAGGAAGCCACCTTGAGGTTCAAACCTAAAATTTCAAAATCAACCATGTTCTCCTTGGTCCATATTCTCAACAGGGTCTAATCTAACTTGGAAACCCATATCCTTTCCAAGTTCATTTGGTTGTTTCTGCATATGTCCCACACCACACCTTGACTAAGCATCTTTCGATTAGATGCCTTTACCACATGACATTAAAATGTATGGTTAGGTCCTTATCACATGACCTTAAAAGGTATGATGTGTCCCATTAAGCGACACCGAACTATGAGGGTTATGATTCCTTTCACAAGGATACATATGTAACCCATTTCATGGGTACGATTCCAATATCAAAACAAGCCTTCGTCTGCCTGGATGCCAATAAATTCCAGAGTACCTCACCGAGTGGATTAAAAACCAGTATCATCACAATGATTATTAAAAGAATATTGAAATAGTATATTAGAGGATACCATTAACGGAGAACCTTGAATACATACAGATATATCCATTAATGAAGGACCTTGAATGAACACTGATGATTCTAAATTTTACACATGCTAATAAGTTATTGTAAATTCCAAGGGAAACTTATGTCATTCTTGGTGAATTAATAAGGATTCATGAAAATATCTTAAATTTAAAAATAGAGTCCCAAAGTAGACAATAATTCCCCCCAAAAGGGTGTGATGAGTCCGACCTCCCATCATCTCGACCAATGTAGATTCCAAAGTATCGTAAAGTTTAAAATTAATGAACACTTGCCTTTGGAAAGTAGGTCCCCTTTGGATAAAGAACTGTTGGAAGTTTCTGGTTCCATGAATAAATCCAATGTAAACTTCCTGGAAGCAGTGATTCTTAAAACTAGAACACATGTTTCAAGGAACTACGAAACGACGATAAAAAATATTAACTTATAATGGAAATAAAATCTCCTACATGGGTCTTGATTCCTATTAAAAATTCATGTTTATCTCATATGGTTGTGGGAAAACTCAATATCAATGATATTCCCATTGTGTGGGAATTTTCTCATTTATTTCTAGAAAATTTTCCTAGTATTTCACTGAATCATGATGTTGAGTTCTCAATTGAACTCTTACCTAGTGATACACCTATTTCAAAGACTCCATATATAATGGACTCTTTTGAGTTGTAGGAAATAAAGAAACTACTACACAAGAATATTGGTAGGGGATTTATTTGGACAAGTGCATCACCTTGTGGTGAAACTATTCTTTTTATTAAGAAAAAATATGGATCAATGCAACTATTCACTGATTATGAGTAACTTAACAAGATCAAAATCAAGAATAAGTATCCTCTTCCTTATATTGATGAATTTTTTATTAACAACATGTAGATAAAAACTTTTCCAAGATTTATCATCATTCTAGATATTATAAATTGAAGGTCAATAAGGTGTATATACCAAAGAAAAAATTCCATACAATATATAAACACTATGTTTCATGACCTGGCCTAAGAGGACCTGAACCAAAACCACTCCAAGAACGCCTCCTATAGGTTAGGGGTTATCAACTAGCACTGATTAGGCATATCAAACACATGGGAGGAATTATCCTAATATAGTTATACACACGAACACACATATGAGGCCATATATTGATGAAATGTAAAACGATTGAATCCAATGCATGCATATATCTATAATCCCATAATCAGAGTATGAAAAAAAGCACTGAAAGAAATAAAGGGTCTAAATACAAGCCATATAAAACGGAAGAGAGTCCTAATTTCTCATAAGGTAGGGAATTCTGTCAAATGTAACCACCCATAAAACACCTCAGTATATCAGGATCAATCTACCCTCCAACAACTCCCTATCCTCCCAATACACTTCCAAATGGGTAGTCATTTTCATAAGACACAACATGTGTGGGAAGATCCCATGAAAGGGAGAGTATAAAAATACCTAACAGGATAACCCGAAAACACAAAACATACATAATCATGAATAGTAATCTCATAAAAAGGATATAATAATCAATGCATAAAAAACCCAGATACACTCAGGAAGGACACTACACCTCTTGGCCATCACAACCAAACCACCTAACCTAAGATTATACCCAAAGATTATTGGAAAATCTCACTACGGGAGATCCCATTCCATAGTCCATTCTATCAATAGATACAATCATCTAATAGGTCATGATCATTGGGCCTCGACTAATAAAATTCACTAGTCTCTAAAGACCTCGATACTCAGATAGGATATCATACCCATGATCTCTAGGGGACACCATAAACCCAATCTGGATTAACCTTCTACATAGGAGATTGTGTTCCAATGATACTATAAACTCTACCAATATGGAATTCTAAATAGAGGATCAACACCCCATTCATATAGGTCACACTAATTACTTATAACCCTACACAGGGTTTAATAATAAATGACAGAGGGTCACACACCAGTGTCACGGAGGGACACCACAACCTCTATTTGTGACACATCCTCCAGAGGGGATCACAATCCAGATATTTGGCCATAATTTCATAATTTACCCTCGAGGGGATGGACCAAGTGAAAAAAATAGATAATGGTACAAAATAAAGAAAATAAGGGATCCAACCACCCTCAAAGGTGGTATACGAAATGTACTGGGGGTACACAATGAGTCCAGCCAACACATGGTTTTCCCATGTGTCTCTTCCTCACACTGAAAGTAAAACTCGAAATACCCAGCCTATAAGTAATCATTTAAGAATGTATAGGTTGTTCAATACCCTTCCGGTTCTATATTTACATGCCCTTATACTTCTTGCTATGCCTGTGTACACCTGGCTGGGTCCATGTTCACTTGGCCATGTACTCGGGTTGTGCCTATATACCTCAGCCTGCATGTGCCTGTGTATATTATGAGATATAGATTGAGCCTCCAATATGGGTCACACAACATGTGATAGAGGTCACAATGTGTGTGATATTTTTCTCTCTAAAAAAACCCTAGCACCACATAAGGGGTCCCACACAGTGTGAAATTCCATATTAAACACCTTGTGACCAGGGATTTCCAGCCACTAGATTCTCTTCCACATCATCCTTCACATCTCCGTTGCCACTATCCTCATTAGAGATCAGGGATACAGGGTTGGTCGAATATACCATCACTAGAGATTGGGATCTAGAAATTGAATCTGGTTAGGAAATGACCAAATGCTCAATCCATAGGTCCACTATTGAATCCTTGATAAATGAGAACTTCCAATCCATTATGACCTTACTCCAATCATCCTCCATTGTTTTTGCAGCTTGATCTTTCTATTTATCATGATTCGTACATGTGGTATTGATTTTTTGTTCTGATGAACGATCTTGCAATGATCAAATATCATGTATTGGTCAAACCCTTGTCCAAATAAAATACCAAGGATGAAATAGAAAATAAATGAGGGATAAATCCAAAAAACACACAATTTTAGGAACAAAAAATGTCCATTATTCATTTGTACTTGATCCATTGTTTAACAAAAAGATAAACAAAGAGGGAATTAGCTAATGAATATTTAATCAACTGTAAATAAAATCAACTGTTGATGTGCGAATTAGTTCTAGTTTGTGAAATTTTTTCACATTCAAATGGGATAAATAATGTTATTAAAAAAAAGCATCCTACATGGAGTTTGGATCGATCAATGAAGAGGAAATCTGCTTCATTTTCATTATTGGTGAGATCCATGACCTTTATTTACACACAATCTTCGATCTAATCTTGATCTGATGACATCTTCCAATGATCCTCCAACAAATCCTCCCCAATGGATCCTCCTCATATCTATGTTTTCCAAAAAAACCCTAGGGATTGAAGCATACCCATGTATTCAAAAAGGATTTTAGGTTAAGAAAATCAATAAAATAAATTAATCACATTTAATTAATCTATTTAAAAATTCTCCCATGACTGATCCCAATTGAGTCTCAAATAAAATCCAAGGTTATTTAATGTCTTTGGTAAACCCCATGCTCTAAACTCAAAGAAAACATCATATTTTTTATTTGATCCTCTATTTGGGATTTTCTTTAGTTTTTTCTTGAAAACTACATGTTCATAATATTAATAAATTAAATATATTTCAAAAAATAATTCCGGGAACACCTAGCCTTAAAATCTCACATCGACGCATTTCCTATATCTAAAAATAATACATATAATATTCTAAATTAATACATGGAAAATTAGATTCATTACATTCTCCCCACCTTAGGTATTTTCATCTAGAAAAGAGAAAAACCTACTAAAAAACATGAGGGTATTGGGATCACATCTGTGTCTCTCACTCCCAGGTGCTCTCCTAAATATTCCCTTAATTACATTGGACATACACTTGGGGAATTGATCACCCATGAAGGATCCTCTCTTGCTAATTCTCAATCTCCACTGGGTACTCAAAAAAGTTAGATCCACACTCAATGTTCATCTCACCTCAGTTGATAACATGTAATAGTTCATGAACGTACCTCCTCAGTTGCGACACATAGAATATGTCATATACCTGGTCCAACTATGGTGGTAGAGCTATGTGGTAAGACAACTTGTAAAATCTACATGGTATCTAGAAAGGGGGAATGAATCTCGAAGATAGATTTCTACCCATACAAGTATCAAAAATCTAAATTGAGGTGAGACCCATAGGAACACATGGTCTCCCTCATCAAACTCTATAGGCCTCTATCATAAGTTCGTACAAGACTTCTGATGGATATGTGTAGTCTAAATCCACTCATGGAGGATTTGAACCTTCTCTGTAGTAGCTCACACCAAATCTAAACCCATGAGTGCTGACTTTCCTGGATCAGTCCTACAATGTGGTGACCTATAGAGTCAACCATACAAGGCCTCGAATGGTACCATACCGATGGTGTAATGGTATATATTTTTTGTAAAAAAATTACACAAAGGGTTTGTGATCCGCCAATGTAATTCCAAAATCCAAAATGCATGATCTCAATATCTCCTACAAGACCTGAATATTCCACTCAGTCTGGACATCAGTCTGGGTGTGAAATACAGTGATCAAACACAACTGATTCCCAAAGGAATCCTAAAATCCTATCCATAACAATGATGTGATGTGAGCATCATTATCTAAAATGATCATCAAGGGAACACCATGGAGATGGACTACCTCCTTCGTATACAATCATCCAATGCTCCTTATTAAACTCTACCCTCAAATGGCTAGGAAGTGGGATGACTTGGTGAGTTGGTCCATGATCACCCAGATGACATCGTGTCCCCTGGACATATGTGATAACCCTATTACTATGTACATGGATATCCCATCCCAATTCTACTTTGGCGCCTCGATGGGTTGAGTTAACCCACTCGAACCTAGTTCTTATCCTTCACATTCATACATGTGAGGCTTTAAGAGACAAACTATACAACACAAATCTTCATTCATGGCCACCAAAACTAACTTTGGAGGTCTTGGTACATCTTTTTCACTCTAGGATGTACCAAAAAATGGGATGTATGAATCTCCCTAATTATCTCCTCGTCCATCATCAATGGTACCATTTTTCATCCTATAAAAATGATAAAGTTCTCCCCACCTTCAGAATACCCAATAGAAGCACACCCAATGTATATATGAGTACATAAGGTCTCATAGTTAGTATCTCTTTATTGAGATTCACTAACAAGATACAAAAATGGTAGAGTAAAAACCATTGATTGATTATATGTAGCACCATATATGTCCACTAAGAACATATTAAATGAGTCTAACTACAATTATTTCTTGGCCAAAAATTGAGAACCAGATATCATAATAAGAGTATCTACCACCACATTCCACTTCCTAAGAGTATATAAAATCTCAAAGTCATATTCATGAAAGAAATTTAGCCATCACCTCTATATCAAGTTAATATCTTTCTGGGATAAGATTTACTTTATAATCTAGTGGTTAGAGTGTATGATTGTTTCCCTCAGAATTCAGGGATGACCGCCTTGATTGAAGGTTCAAACATTCTGATCGGTTTCTAACAGGTTTTTTCATAGAACCGGAAACATCCAATGATTCCACATCCATTTGGACCTACTTTCCAAAGGTAGGTGCTCATTAGTTTGTGGACCGATGAGGCTTAAGAATTTTCATTGGTCGAGAGGATGGGAGGTCGGACTCATCACACCTTTTTGAGGGGAATTATTGTCTACTCCAGGACTCTCTTTATAGATTTAAGTTATGTTCGTGAATCCTTATTACATTACCAAGTATAAAATGAGATTTCCTTCAGATTTGACAATCAATGATTAAATATGTAGGAAATTTAGAGAATCTTTTATATGTATTCGAGGTTCTTCATCAATAGAGAATCATCTGTATTTATTTAGAGATTCTTGGTCAATGGTATCCTTCGAAACATTTATATAGAAGTATCTTGGTCATTATGATGACCATGATGGTTTTAAAGCCACTCAGTGTGGCACTTGAAGTTTATTGTCATTCAGAAGGACATGGATTATTTCAGAGTTGGGATCGAACCCGCAGATGGGCTACCTACGTATCCTTTGTTTAGAAAAGGAATCAAAACCCACGTAGTTCGAGTAAGGGAGTATGATGTTTATGATTGATGGCTCAAAGAAGGATGTCATAATTAATTTTACACTCTAAGCTCATTTGAGTCATGCTCAGTGTGAGAAACAAGAGGTATTGGTAAAAATTAGACAATTGTGCCATGAAAGATGCAATCATAAGAAATAATGTGGGACTTATGTATGTATAACTGCCCAGATAAATGAAGATTAGGATTTAATTCAGGTAAGAAATCTAGGAATAGGGTCCATAAAGGTATATGTGCTTCATGGAGATTTGAATACTCTAAGTTGGGGCTTACTCCGGAAAATGAGGCCCAAATTAGGACATGACTTATGATTGGGTTTTACTCCTGAGAAAGAATCCGGGGTCAAAGGTAAATTAGGGATGGTTAAGTGGAATTAATACTGAGGCTTACTCCTGAAAAGGAGGCCTAGGTTAAGAGATTTGAAAAATTAAGGGACTTGGGGCTTACTCCTGAAGAGGATGCCCATATTTGAGATTGGGGATTACTCCTGAAAAGGAGGCCCAGGTTAAGAGAATTATGGTTGGGGATTACTCCTAAGGAGGATGCCCATATTAGGGGACTGGGGATTACTCCTGAAAAGGAGGCTCAGGTTAATGAGTTATCTCATCGTAAAGGATGAGGTTGAATGAATGAGATCTCAATATTTAGTGACATAAAGATGTGTAAATCACTAGGTTTTGAGAGATATTCCACATAATTCCTTTCAGATAAGGAAGTAAAATCAAGAAATCATGCCATAAATGGCTTTGAAGAGTGTTTTGAAGACTGAATCTTGAATAGGAGAGGTGGAATGGGTTAAGAGGTGTGAAATGGGCAAGAAGGGCACCCAAAATGGCAGGGGCGCGCAAGTCCTAGCAGGCGCGCAGGTACTGCGTGGGCGTGCAAGTCCTGGTCGCGTAGGTATACCTGCACGACACATGGGTACTTGCACGACAGTTAACCATCAGGTTAATACTTGAGCGACTCTTGTTTAAAGCCTTTAGAATCATCTTGAGGTTCTTCCAGAATAGTGGCGCGCAAGTTCTATTGAAGGAGTTAGGCGGCACGCAAGTGTGGCCATTTCCCTTAAGGGATGGCCACTCAGGTGCGCAAGTGTTGATGAGTTTCAACACTTAGGCCTTCCTCCCCCTCTTTAGATCTTCCGTTCTAGGTAAGAAATTACCTTAGAAGTGTTTCGGAATCTTTGAGAAGAGACTAGGGCACCGGGAGCTCAAATCCGAGTTTCTGAAGAAAAAAAATTCCTCCCGAATGGGGGGCCCACAGGGTCTATTTATAGGCTGGAGAAGACCCGAGCGGTTATCACTTAGGTCACGCAAGTCACTTGCGTGACCAATAAGAGGTTCTCAAGTATACTTGCGCGACCATGAGGGAACTTGCGCGACCTATGGGAAATGTTCTCCTTGTTCATCCCTTTGTCGATTTTTTTTATGTTTCTTCAAAGTATGAATCAATTTGGACTAAGGTATTTCCCTTTTCCAATCTTTAGACTCTGTGACAAAAAGGAGCGTCAACAAAAGTCCCCCCCTCAGATTTGGATCTGGAGAGAAAAGAGGATTTGACTCTGAGGAAAAGAAGAAAACCAAACGAAAGGGGGCGCACAAGTTTTCAGGGCGCAACACTGGGTGCGCAGGTTCTTGCTGCGCAGGGCTGGAGCGCGCTGGATGGAGCTCGCTGGGTGGAGGCGCGCAGGTGATCCTCCTGGAATATAAATATGCGGTCCTTTTCTGCGCATCGCATCTGATTCCGGATTCTCGAGCTCTCGCCACGCAAGTTGCTCATTTTCCGCTGTTTCCTTGTTTTCGCACTGTTGTCAAAGTAATAGGACTTGCGCGGTGATACTTGCGCGCCAAAAACTTGCGCGACGCAATAACACTTTCGCAACACATACATACTTGCGCGCCTTAATGCCTTAGCCATTTTTCTGAAATTTATTCACAAATTTTATGAAAAATCAACTTACTTAAAAGTTTAATTTATTCAACTTTTGTGCAGAATCAATGGCTCTTAGACCCGGAATAGTTGATGAACTGGCTAGCAAGTGGATTGATGATATGATGAACATCATTGGCCACGATTATTATACTGTAAAAGATAGCACTCTTCCAGATTTGGATAAGTATCTGAAGAAATATCATCTCGTCTTTCCTCAAAGCACTTATCTGCCTTTGTATGGCTATGGTCATCTGCGAGAAGTCACTATTCCAGAAGCAAATAACTATCTTCCATTTTCGTGGTTTCAGAATTACACCAACTTTTCTTCAGCAAATATCTCAGGTGGAGGAGTATTTCTAAATGCTGGAACAGTGGAGAAGGCCTATATGATGCATCATAGCCCTTGTACACCAGATCTGAAAGATCATACACCTGAGCTACAACCACATTGTCATACTTCAATCTTCCAAAACGCTCAGATGGATAAATCCAAAGACTGGAAGAAAAGTTGGGACTTCCGTCCTGGGGGAGGCGTGAAGCCAACTTGGATGTGGGCATACTGGGTATGACAAACCTGTGTAGAGTTTGTCGAGGATCTGAAGGGAGCTGCAATATATGAAGCTGTCTGGGTTGGGTAAACATATGTTTACATACATGATAACTTCGTGCCGGAGATACTCAGCCATTGGAGCCCAGCAACTAATTTTTTCCATATGACTCATGGAGAAGTAGGTATTAGTCTGTGGGATGTCCACAAGATCTTAGGGGATCCAATTTTGGGTGATATGTATGATGAATTCATTCCTCCCAAGGTGACTTGGAATGATTCAGAGAAGACTCATGCTTTAGCTCAGGAATTATTTAAGATCTTCCACAGGCTCAAGAGTTCAGAGACCTCGTTAACTCATTCTAGAAAGGATATTCATCCGGAGGAGTGGATGAATATATTTCTTATTGAAAAGAAATAGAAGGAGCCAAAGGAGAAGGATCCAAAGGAGAAAGGATCCAAGAAAAAGAAATCCCAGGATAAGAGGCCCAAACTTCCTACCACCTGCCCAAAACCTGAGAAGAGGGGTACTCCTGGCACATTCTGGCCAACTCTAGAAGCAGGAGAGTTCGAAAAGTGGGGATATGAGGTGAATCAAAGTATCCCAAAGAAGACTTGTTTGGCAGGCTTCTTGGCAATGTGGATCAGCGTGTATCTCTTTCCGGTCAGGGATACGAAGGGTGGCGTCAGGCCAGGGACCTTTGTCATTGCGGCAAAGTTGGCTGAGGAAAAAATGGTTGGGTTGGATACCCCCATTTTAGCAAAGATTCACAGGAGTTTACTTCATGTCTTCATGGGTAAATCTACTTTACGAATAGTGGGACCATTCCAAGTTTTATGGGGATGGATCACCACTCACTTCAGGACTTATAATGTACAGAATGGATTACAAATCCCTAGAAGTTCTTTTAGGCCATCAGTGCAAGAATTCTATGGATTTTCTCCATTAGATGTTAATGCCTATGACATGAAAGTGAGGCTGAGCATGTTTAAGGAATTCAACTTCTTTCCCTATGGAAATCTTCCAACCGGGTGGTTTGTTGATGATGGAACAGCTCGCTTGGATTTGAGGGCATACATGCTAGCTTGTAGGGATGGTGTGCTAGTTTCTAGGATTGACAGAGAAATTATATGCGAGGCCTATGCTCCATATATATTTGCATTTCAATTCAAATGTCTGAAACAGATTTCTGTATCTCCTCCATTACATTTTAGGTTAGGGAAACATCCATTGGTTTCTCAGCAACTATGGATGCTGACGTCAAGGGAGAAGACTGGGGTGGTATTTGATCTACCAGTTGAAAAACCGGCACATAACTTGACTACATATCATGCCGAGCACTGGATAGAATCATACCCAAAAGGGGTATTGAATCACCCAGTTTATCAGGTGGGGAAAAGGAAGAGGACTGTAGAGAAAGAAACCCTTCCTCATGAATGTGATGCTTCCCCACTTGAAGCTGATTCAGTGGATTCTTCCTCTAGAACCGATTCACTGGATTCCCATGATGGGGATGATGAGGCAAAACTAGTGGCAAAGCGGTTTCGTGCCCGATATAATACTCCGGCCAGAATTAAAATACCCACTCCATCAACTCCTGGTGAGTTACTTCATTGTGGTAATTTAATCACTGCTACTTTATAAAGAAATAAGTCTTATTTTCTTATTCTCTATATATAGTTGCAGGAGCTGGGAAGAAATTGAAGTCAAAGATTGTAGGAACTTCCTCGCAGCCTTCAAATCTAAGACCAGAGGTTGTCCAGTTCTGGCAGGGTTTATATTGTGGTACTGAGACCGCCTAGCTGTATTTGTGTGAGGGCCTACAACTTCCTGGAATAGGAAATATTCTGGCTTCTACATATATCCAATACGAGGATAACCCCAATGAAGTGCATGCTTACATCAGAGAGCTGGAGATTCTCATATATTCCACTGATGAATCCATTCCTGTCACCAGGCGGGTGAAGGAAATGATTGATCGTGGTGCCACTAAGGGGGCTGGGGGTTTTGGAGATGAGGAGTGGCATGATTATGTGGCTCCTGAAGATGTAAGTTTTCTTTACTTATTTTCTTTTAAACTTGATTCCAGTCGAATCTTTGTTACTTAAGGAAATCATTTTCTTCATCTTATAGCTCGCAAAGAAAGGAACTGAGGTTCCTTCACCATAGTATAGCCCTGGTGGTACTTCCATCAGGGCTGCTACTGATTCTCCTCGCGAACCAGGAGAGATATCTCCAGGCCAGCAGGCCATGAATGAGGCGCTGGACATAGCCTTCCATTCACCAATTCAAGTGCCAATAAGGGAGACCACCGATACCCCCAAAAAACTAAAGAAGAAAAGGCAATGAAGGAGGAAGTCCACATCTAAATGCTTCATTAGCAGTGGTAAGTCCTTCGGGTAATCATGATTCTATACCCATGACCACATGGTTACTCATATTTATGGGGATTTTAGGGGCTTCTTCAATTTCCCCCGTGAGGGAAAAGACTGATCATCCTTCAAAGACCACAGAGGGTGCTGTGGAACAATCACAGATACAAGATGACTTGGCTTCTCATGGAGAGAAGCTAGCATCTGTTCCCAGTATCCCTCTTGCTACTGTTGCAAGAAGAGAAGAACCTGTTTCTGGTAAGTCAACAATGCTTCATAAAAATGTTGAACGAAACACCAACTGACTTCCATTCTATGATACTTTAGGTTCAACTCCTACATTAGAGCTTCTGGCGACTGTTGCAACTGATGCTGTGATTTTACCCAAAGATGATGTCCAGGGTCAGGGGTTGCATGACATAAGTTGTCAAGAAGACACATCAAACGCTCCCACTAGTGAGACTAACCGGGATTCTTAAATATCATTGGATGAAATGATGAATCATGGCATGTATTTAGAAGAATTTTATGATCATGCTAAGTTTTCATGTGATTTAGAAGACCTTGGGCGTGAGTGTTATCCTTCGCCCAGTAAATTTTCTTATAATTTAAACTTCTAATCATGACTGAAAATAATATGCAGTTACATCCACATAAGCTACTGAACTGCCAATGTCTGAAGAGGGTGTGGACATTGATGTCAACCCTACCATTGTAGAAACATTATCTCAAGTAGAGATAAACCTAGTAAACCCTCCTGAGGCCCATCTTGAAGATCCTGTTGAGGCTGGGAAAGATGGGGAGGAGTATTCTCAGGTTGCTGATCCACCGTCGGGTAAGAGATAACAATATTTGTGATTGTACTTAATTTACAAGACAATCAATTCTTTTGTTATCCTTTGAAGCTAACCAAAGCTTTCAATTAATCATGCAGGGCCGTCAACTGCAGTGGCTAGATCTGGAAGTGAGGCCTCAGCCTCTTCCCCAATGGGAATTGAAAGTGAAGAAGCACAGGTCAGGGGGGAAGGAGAAGAACATGGCACTTCCTTAAGTGCATTAATCCCAGATTACATGCCCCCTGTGATGATGATGTTGAATCAGACCCAGAGGTGCTTAAAGCATTCAGATTTTCACGACGCAAGGCATGGAACAATATATGGAAAATCATATCTGAGGTTCCTTTAGAAGAGCTATCATAGAAGATCCCTCGATTGTAATCCCAGTTTTTCATGCTAGGACTTGGCGGTTTTGGATATGAAAATATCCATGCCGCGATGAAACAGGTCATCTTCAGGAGGGAGCAGGAGAAAAAGTGTCGTGAAGATCTGACCAGGGTGAAACTGTTAGTTAACATTGGAGAATTTGAGGATACGGTATCCCAATATGAGGCTGGTTACACTGCCAAGATGAAGGATCTGAAGTATAAAATCAAAGAAAAAAGTCATCCAGCAGGTGAAACTCCAGCAAAAGTTAGATGCTGTTACTGGGGAACTTGACCAACTCAATAATTCACTGGAGGGAGTTCAAACGAATGGTATTAAGACCATTGCAGATGCCAAGAAAGCACTCCATCAGGATGAAAAGAGTGAAGTTGGTCAAGTGCATGAGCTTCAAGTAGCTGCTGATGAAGCTCGGGATGCGGTTCATCAATTGAATACTTATGTTGACAATCTTTTGTAATTCCTTGGAAAAGAGAAGAGACTCCAATCTGTGGATGTCCTACTAACTCTTGTGCATCAATGAAAAACACTTTCACCTTCACTCATTTGTACCTGCATTCTCTTTTTCTACATGCTTTATATTTTACCTAAGCCAATGGGCCTAGTAAGCATAGTTTGATTTTTACTAGGATTAATGTAAATAAACCTACAAACTTTGAACCTTTTAATTTCTCAATATTACCTAAATCATACAAAAAATATGTTTAGTGCTCTTGGAACATGACTTTTATTCAGATTTCCTTTGTATTTTGTGGGAAGTTTAAAGTCATGCACGTCGGACATAAAAAGGCTAATGTCTAAGGTCGAAATAACTTTGACCGAATGAATTAGAATTGACTCAATTCCTTGACAATTCATCTGAAAACATAGTACCATACTCAAGTATGAGGGAAAAATATGTAATCTATGACTTAAGAATATTTGAATCTGAGGAATGATATGAAAAAGAGCTAAAAGGAATTAGTAGAAGTAGTTCCCAAGAATGAAGTTACCATTATTTAACAAACCCGTTAGGGGGTTGAATTATGTAGGGAAACCTAAGGTAATTGGCTGCATAGTTAAATAAAATAGTATCTTTTGGCTAACAAGTCTGTTATGTAGACTATTTATGAAAGGCCACCTATGGGCACATGTTGCATAGTCAGGCAAAAGAACTCTCATAAATTTACTTTCCTAGTGCTAAAATCTAGTGAAAGTTTGTGGAGATTCAAATTTTCCAAAGTATAGAGTTTACTGTATGGAAAGAGGTACTTGAATATGGAGAAGATATTTCCAAACCATATTATTGAAGAACTGAATAGATATCACTCCTATGAAGGTCTGACCCAAATGTAGGGAAGGAGAATATAAACCATAGACTTGAATACTTTTCAGATCATGAAAAAGGATATGGGACAAATATGTTAGGGATGGCTATTTTTGCGGATCCCTACATACTGTCATTTAAGACCAATAAGGACAAAAAAGGATTTCTTCCCAAGAATGAAGTTACCATTATTTAACAAACCCGTTAGGGGGTTGAATTATGCAGGGCCACCTAAGGGAATTGGATGCATAGTTAAATAAAATAGTATCTTTTGGCTAACAAGTCTGTTATGTAGACTATTTATGCAAGGCCACCTAAGGGAACGTGCTGCATAGTCAGGCAAAAGAATTCTCAGAAGTTTGACATTTTTGTGACTAAAAGTCATGAAAAGGGTTATGAAGATCTTAAAATATTTAAGTTTAGGATTATGACACATAAAGATGGGTATTGTCCAATGTATACAGAGATACACAAATCAATGATAACCATAATCATGTTGTGGCTGGGTCCTGAATTGAAATGTTGGACTTCACTACGTATCCCATAAGGATGAGAATCAAGACATACGTAGTTCTTAAACTACAGTTTAACGTCGTGTGGTAAAAAAGGATTAGAGATCTTAGTTTAGGGTCATAGTGCTTGGACCATTATAAGAAATACACAGTGTGTGTTTTTATGGGGACTTTTTAGCCAAGGGACTGAAAGAAGAATTTGGGGTTAGGCCCAAAGACTTGGGGCTGGATTCAAGGGACACCCGAACGTTCCTACATATCCCATAAGGATGGGAATCAAGCCCACATAGTTCTAGAAATACCCTCTGTACAAATTTGGTTCGTACATGTGAAGGGTGAAAGGGGACTTTAGTACAATGATGGTTTAACCCAAGATAAAAGGTTTTGGCATTGCCATGTATGCACGTAGTCTTTTAAATGAAACATGATTAAAAATCAATGTAAATAATGATTCCCTATCAAGCGAGGGTATCAAATAATATTCTAGTTTATTGTCATACTGGACAAAAATGTTGTATAGTTTAATGTCGTATAAAAAGGACGAAAGTGAACCAATGTAAAGATATTGATTCTAGGGGCGGTTTCACGAATCAACATCGTATGAGATGGAGGTGAACCAATGTGAAGAGATTGATTTTGGGATTGAACCTTGGGAGGTTGCCTACGTACCCAGGCTGGAAGGCAAGGATCAAAGTCCGCGTAGTTCAATTAAAGAATGAATTAATGATCAAGTTGTTCTTGGGGACAATGACCTAAAAAATGATGTTGGGACTTACACATGGTTAGTAGCCCAGAGAGATTGTTATGGTTGAGGTTTTCTCTATGCTCACGTGATTCATACTCGGTGTGAGAAACAAGAGGCAACAACAACCTTAACGATACACAATTTAACATCATGTAGGACATATGAAGGGACTATGCAGTTTAAAGTCTTGCAGTTAGAACTATTAGTGCTGCACAGTTTAATGTCATGTAGCAGGGACAAAGTACAGTTTAATGTCATGTAAGGCGTATCAAGGAATTTCTGTACAGTTTAGCATCATGTAGTTAGGACCATGGGGACAATATAGTTTAACGTCATGTTGGACGAATGGGGGACTGTGCGGTTTAATGTCATGCAGTGAGGGAAAAAGCGTACACCATTTAACATCATGTTGGACGCATTGGGGACTTTTTCCCCCACAGTTTAACGTCATGTTGGAAAAAAAGGGACGATACAGTTTAGTGTCATGTTAGACGAGAGTGCGAATAGTTTAAGGTCATATGCATGGACCGTGGATGGTACAGTTTAATGTCATGCTGGACGGTGGTGTAGTTTGAGGTCATACAGGACCTTTGATGATTATATAGTTTAACGTCTTTCCGGACATAATGGACTTTTATACATTTTAGCGTCATGTAGTTAGGACGTCACAGTTTAACGTCTTGCTGGACGTAAGGGACTTGAAAATAGTTTAGGGTCATATGCATGGACCGTTGATGATGCAGTTTAAGGTCATACAGGACCTAGTTGCAGTTTAAGGTCATACTGGACCATGGATGTAGTTTAAGGTCATACATGACCTATTTGTAGTTTAAGGCCATACTAGACCATTTAGGGAACTTTTTCACAGTTTAACGTCATGTGGGATGAAAGTAAAAATAGTTTAAGGTCATATGTATGGACCATTGATGATGAAGTTTAACGTCTTGCTGGACGGTGGTGCAGTTTAAGGTCATACCAGACCATTGATGATGATGCAGTTTAAGGTCATACTGGACCATTGATGATGATGCAGTTTAAGGTCATACCGGATCATTGATGATGATGCAGTTTAAGGTCATACCAGACCATTGATGATGATGCAGTTTAAGGTCATACCGGACCATTGATGATGATGCAGTTTAAGGTCATACTGGACCATTGATGATGATGCAGTTTAAGGTCATACTGGACCATTGATGATGATGCAGTTTAAGGTCATACCGGACAATTGATGATGATGCAGTTTAAGGTCATACCAGACCATTGATGATGATGCAGTTTAAGGTCATACCGGACCATTGATGATGATGGAGTTTAAGGTCATACTAGACCATTGATGATGATGTAGTTTAAGGTCATACCATACCATTGATGATGATGTAGTTTAAAGTCATACCAGACCATGTATGATGTATTTTGTGTTTATACAAAATACTTCTTCAAAAATCTAGCATCGGTTGGAGTAGTGATGAGTTCTCCATCCATCGAGATTAATTAATAAGCTCCATTGGAGTAGGCCCTATGTATTGAGTAAGTTCCTTCCCATTTTGGCTCAAGCTTGGGGGGTTTCTTTCCTGGTATCATTGGAGTTCTAAGAACTAATACCAATTCTCCCTGAGTGAATGAACGAAGACAAACGTTTTTGTTAAAAGCTCATGCTATTCGATTCTGATAGACTTCCAAGTGGTGAAAAGTGCACAATCTTTTCTCATCTAACAGTTCCAATTCATTCAATCGCTTTTGAGATTGTTCATCTGTATATGACTGATCAAAAATGGCTACTATGAGCAAAGGAAATTGAAATTCAATGGGAAAGACAACTTCTGTTCCATATACCAGTGAATATGGAGTTGACCGAGTTTCAGTGCGGGTGGTAGTCCGATAAGCCCATAAAGCATGAAAGAGTTTACCAGGCCATGAATTCTTATCTTTATCCACCATCTTTTGCAGTATATTTGAAAGAGTCTTGTTGAAGGCCTCTATCTGGCCATTGGCCGCTTCATGATACCGAGATGAATGGTTGGATTTGATGTTGTATTCTTGATACAACTTCTTCACCTCAGATGAACAGAAGTTGGGGCCATTGTCCATCAATATGGTATGAGGGACACAAAATCTGGTAATGATGTTAGACTTGATGAATCTAACAACACATTTAGAACTGACTTCCTTGAGAGGTATTGTCTCTACCCATTTGGAAAAGAAGTCAGTAGCAGTAAAATGTACTTAAACTGCTTGGCCGTAGCCGAAGGGTAAGGTCTCACCACATCCATTCCCCATGTGAAAAGTGGCCATGAGTATTTAGCTGTATGAAGAAAATATGGAGGTTGATGAATGAAGTTGGAATGTATTTGGCATGAATGACACTTCTTTGTGAAATCAACACAATCTTGTATCATTGAAGGCCAAAAGTATCCAAGCCTTCGAATCTGATCAGACAGTCTATGTCCAGACTGGTGGGCACCACAGACTCCTGCATGAACTTCTTTCATGACAACCATTGTCTCTTCACCATAAATTCATATAAAGATAACTCCATCAAAACCACGTTTGTAGAGAATTTTCTCTAAGTGATCTAGGCTATCATAAAGAGTAAAATTGACCACACGTCGCCGGATTTGTTCTTTATCGGCTCTATCAGGTGAAAGTGTTCCATTTTTTAAGGTATTCCCTGATAGGTGACATTCATCCTGTAGTATGACCATACGGTTCAGGAATATGACTAATTTCATTAATTTCCTCTATTCTGATTCGAACATAAGGTGAAATTGCACAATGGTGGGTAATACTGATGGTTGTCTCATCCCGATTTGGATCTGCCAGAGCTGTGGCTATATTATCTAGTGCATCAGCTTAAGCATTTTGTGATCTTGGGACGTAAGAAAATGTCGGTACCGAAGGGAATTCCTCCATTAACTCTCTGACGTAATCATACAAAGGGATTAGTTCTTCTTTTCTGATGTCATAATCCCCATTGACTTGTTGATTACCAGGTCTGAATCACCTTTCACTTTTAATTGATTCACTTGTGCTTGAAGCGCTAATTCCAAGCCTGCGATGAGAGCTTGGTATTCGGATTCATTATTGGTACCACCTTCCCACAATAAGAAGGAATAAGGTAACACCGCCTTTTCTAGAGAAATTAGCACAATTCCTAAGCCAACTTTGTTGAATTTAGGATTTTCCATTTTCCTCCCTGTTGGACTTTTGGAATCACCATCAAAATACATTTCCCATGCCTGAGGACTTTCTTGAATAGAGAAGACTTCCTCATCAGGGAGTTAAATATCTGAAGATGTGTCTTCCACTGAAGGGTGTTCAGGCAGGAAATCAACCATATCTTGGCCCTTTATCACCTTTTGAGACACATACTGTATGTCGAATTGCTGCAAAATAACTTCCCACCTTTCCAGACGTCCTGTAAGAATTGGACGACTAAGGATGTATTTGAGCGGGTTATTGCGAGATACCAATTGGACCTCGTGATGTTGCAGGCAGTGTCTCAACTTATGAACTACAAAGATTAATGCCAGGCAGCACTTCTCAATACTTGAATACCGGTTTTCTGCTTCAAGCATAGTTCGACTGAGATAGTAGAGGTTGGATTCATTTCCAGCATCATTTTTTTGAGTAAGAAAGGCACCTAATGATCGCTCTAGAGCTGTCACGTAGAGGATAAGTGGTCTTCCTTCAACAGGTGGAATGAGTACTGGTGGACTCAAGAGGTATTTCTTGAGAATATCGAATGCTTCTTGACATTATTCAGTCCACTGGTAAGTGACTCCCTTCTTCATCAATTTGGTAAAGGGTAAACTTTTGTTTGCCAAATTGGCGATGAAACACCGAATATAGGCTAAGTTTCCTTGAAGACCTCTTAATTATTTCAAATTTCAAGGAGGTGACATACCAAGGATTGACTTGGTCTTCTCAGGATCGACTTCAATACCACGATGGCATACAACAAAGCCGAGAAATTTTCCTGAGGTTACCCCAAAAGCACATTTCAAGGGGTTCATATTCAAATTATGTTGTCGAAGCTTGCGGAATATGACTTCCAAATCAGCCAAGTGACTAGAAATTTGCTTGGATTTGACCACCAAATCGTCTACATATCATTCAACAAACTTCCCTAAGAAGTTTTTGAAGATATGATGCATGGAATGCTGATATGTTTCACCTTCATTATTTAAGACAAAGGGCATTACCCGGTAGAAAAACACACCATGAGGGGATATAAAGGCTGTGGATTCCTTGTCTTCTGGGGCCATTCAGATCTGATTATATCCGGAATATCCATCCATGAAGGAAATTTCTTCATAGCCAGCTGTTGCATCAATTAAAAGTTCTGTAATCGGAACTGGGAAATCATCCTTATGACAACGCCGATTAAGATCTCTGAAATCGATGAAAAATCTAATTTGTCCATTCTTCTTCTTTACAGGGACAATATTATCCAACCACTTGGGATATTGAACTTCTATGATGAAGTTAGATTTGATAAGCTTATCCACTTCAGCTTAAATTTTGGAAGCATAAGTTGGGTGTGTTCTTCTCGTGGCTTGCTTAAATCCTCGGTGTTCTTTTGGTAAACCCAAATGATGATTAGAAACATCAGGATCAAGCCCGGGCATTTCTGTATAGTTCCAAGCAAATATATCTCTATTTTTCTTTAGAAAAGAAATATACATCTTTTCTTTTCATGAGTCATGGCCGCACTAATTAAAGTGGGGTGTGGATCTTCTTTTGTACCCAGATTTATTTCTCTGAGTTCATCCACAGTGGTAGAGATACCCTATTTGAATTTCGGAGGAGAATCTTTGAGATCTTACTCTTCTTCTTCATCATGTGTTATTTCTTCCATTTATACTTGTATAGTAGATGATAAAGCAGAATTTTCATGATCAGAAGAGATGTCAAAATTTGCACATCTTAGAGAAGAAGCTTCCATTTATGACCTAATTGATGATGAAGGGTCTTCTTTGGGTAATAAGGAGGAGATGATGGATTGAGAATCGACATCATTATTCACCTCTGATGTTGCTATAACTTCTTATGACCTGATTGGTGAAGTATAGACTTGTTGGATTTCAGCAGATAAAATTAAGACGTTACTATTTGTGCTTTCATCACTGCTTGGTGGGTTACCAATTTATCCCATGTTGTCTGGCTCGATTTCCATAATTGACATTATGGATATTTCTATAAGAGTATTTTTATTTGGGTCTATCTTGTCAATTTGACTGATAGGAAACACATAATCTGTACTCACATGTGTAAATGGATTTACTGGAATCTTATCCAAACCATATAGAGCATTAACTTTGGTAATCTACTTTGTTATGGATTTCTCCCTTCCCTTCATGTGATAGAATTACGCCTCAATGTATTGATACTCACATGTCTTGAACAGGGCCTTATCACCATACAATCTCCCAACTTCACCATCAAAAAAATATTTGAGACATTGACGGTATGATGAAGGGATAGCTGCATGCTGATGTAGCTAGGGTCTTCCAAGCAAGATGTTGAAGGCTGAGTCTTGATCAACAACCATGAAATCTGAATTGGATACAAGATCTCCAAACTGAGTTTTGAGTGTAACTTCGCCCAATGGTTCTTGTTCATTTTTATCATATCCTTGTAACATTATGGTAGAAGGAGATAAATCCAATTTCGTGAGGCCCAATCGACGAAGTGTATAAATGGGCATGAGGTTGACTTTTGAACCATTGTCAATAAAAGATCTTCGAACTTCTACACCATTGAACTTTCCAGATAAGTACAAAGGTCTAATATTCCCATGCACAACATCATCTTAATCTTCATCAGTAAAAGATATTATTGCATGGCATTCTGCAGGATTATTCTCTATGTGATAGACTTCATCTACAGCAATTTCAGTTTCAAACTCCTGAGGACTTGACAAAGCCTCGATGAGTGCTTCCTGAAGATCTTTTGACAGATTCAGAGCATCCAGAATTGATAACTTGGCTGGTAATTAGGCCAAGTGTTTCAATACATCATACTTTTGATCCAGAGGTCTGCGTTTCCCAACAGGAATATGTGGTTTAGCAGGTACCTTGGAAGCAGCTGCTTTGGAAGTTGATGCATCTTGTATCGGGATAGGAGTTGGCAATATCCCTAGTTTTGGAAGATTAGACCGATTAGATCCATTTATTTGCTGAGAGGAAGAGGATGGAACCTTCAACCGGTCTTCTAAAATAACTGTTCCAGGACTGAATTTGCTATTGGTAGAAGAACTTTCTTGTTCTTGCTGAGCTCGCTGAAGGGCTCTACCACGATTTTTTTCTACGTACACAGTTCTAGAAGGGGTAGAATTGGAATAGTGGCTTTTGAAAGATCCACGTCTTCCCCTGTATTCTGAGCTTCTGGAACTTCCTCTGATTCCCCTGTTTGATACAGGGAATTCAGGCTCATCAAAATCAAAACTGTGACTGGCATATGGATCTGTTAATTGAATCATATTAACAGAACCGAAGATTAATTCTTCGTCTGATGAAGACTTTTCCTGATTAGCCTATTTAGGCTATGCCGTTTGGTGGGGCAGTTCCCATGGCTTTGAAGTAGATGGCATGAAGTCTGCCAGAGTCAAAGACAACTTAGGCTTTGACACATGCTCATCTTCTTCTGATTCTTTTTATTTCTTTGAATCATGCCGTTTCTTTGAGGACTTTCCCTCTGATGAAGAGGGTTTTTCCGCAACATTCATGGCAGTAGACACAATCAGTTTCTTTAATTGTGTTCAAAAAATAGCATGAGTTCAGTTGATTGTATTTCTGACCATCCAATCATCATACTTCTGTGCATTTTTGCTTTTGACTTCTTTCCATTCGCCTTCCTCCTCTGAAACTGTAGCAGTGACACATGCTACCTGGGCTGAAGATCCTTTCAGTTTAACTTGTCCCGAATCGACCATCTTTTTCAGGAGGTCTTTGAAGACAAAACACTCCTGGATGGGATGCCCCAACATTTGATGAAAGGGGAAATAATTGGGACGGTCTTCAACTCCTTCCTTGTTTGGCCTCTTGGGTTTTGGAAGCTAAACCAAATTATTCTCTAGGGTCGAAATGAAGTAACCAGGGACATGTTCATTTCAGAAAGAGTGTGTTTTTCTCTTCAAATCCTCAAATTGTTTTCGTATTTGATCTCTTTGATCATCTGGATGAAATGATCTTTGTTGTTGGCACTCAGGAGGCAGACCCCTTTGAGAAGATGAAGGTTTTGAAGTAAAAATAGGTACAGGTGCTTGTTTAAGCATAACTGTAGAAGTTTCTACTTTACCCATTCTCCTTCCTGGAGCTGATGGAATTACACGAGATTTAGCCTTAGCCTGTATAAGGGAATCTTCAATCTGCTGAGCGATTGAAGTAAGGTCTCGAAACCCTCCTGTGTATTTCATAGGGATTAACGGCGTGCGTAATTCGTCACGCATATTTGCCACACAGATTGGCAACAATTCCTCTTGAGGGAGTGCTAAGCTTAGGGAATATGTTAATCCCTTCCAGCGAGCAATGAAATCTGAGACCCTTTCATTCTATCTTTGCTTACAGTTTGTAAGATCGAAAACTGTTGTCTTTGGAAAAGTTGAGCTGAACTGAAGAAGGAATTTTTTGCGAAGATCCTCCCATCTGGTAATTGACCGGGATTGCAAGCTTGTATACCAGACAAAGGCTAGTCCTTGCAAGGTCCATACGAAGCATCTGAGTTTTACTGCTTCTTGCTGCTCCGGAGATCCCATCATAGGATCACAACAAGACATGTAATGCATCAAATGCTATTCAGGGTCACCTGATCCATTGAAAATAGGGAATAAAAGGTTTCCAAAACTGGATGGAGGAGAGATTGAATCTACCCATTCAGGGTAAAATTTATTTTCTAGTTGAACCTGCGCACGTTTCCCTTCCATAGTTTCTAACCGAGCTGTTAATGACTCAATAGTAGTTATTAACTTTTGAGAAACATCAGGTTGAACTTGGAATTGGGTCGGTGCAATGACTGGAGCTTGGACAGATGTGGTGGTTAGTGCTGCAACTGATGGTAGCACTGCCAATTGTTGTTGCACTTGACCCGTAGGATTAGAGATGTGAGGTTGTACTGATAGAGGAGGATATTCTTGATCCATCTCAGTAGCTGCAACAAATTTCCTTGGCTGACTGACTCCAGCACGCTCACGAAGAAGACTACCCTGAAGTAGTTCTGCATTCAACCTCCTTAATTCCTTCATTTCTTCCTCCTATTATGCAAACCTTTTCTATAGTGAGAGCAATTGGCCTTCTCCAGAGGGAGGATATGTAATCTCATTCTTTCCCCTCCCTTTGTTGGATCCTTTTCAGAGAGGGGGAAGTGGGTTACTCGAAGGATTACCTAGGTTCTGAGTAATCTTTTGATTTCGTGTATGCACACTTCTTCATTTGTGTCAGTGCATAAATCTTCTTGAGTAGGAACCTCTTCATCTGAGTCCCCTGAGTGAGCCTCATCTGGTGGATCAGCAACAACGACATTTATGAAATTGATTGATGCATAACACATCGCATCCCTTCTATCATCATTTCTGTGATATTGTCTTCTTCCATGTCTTTGATGATACATTTCCTTTTGTTGATTCGATCCCTCGGGAACTTCTTGACGAACCGTAATTTGGAGAGAATCTAATGATAATTTGTCTCTTCGTTCCTCTTGAGGCTTCTTCCCCAATCGATAAAAGACCGACTTTCTTTGAGGAGGGGATTGGTGATTTGAAAAAGTCCCTAGTCCGGTGGACTGGGGCTGTTCCTACTATTCCCACTCAACTCCTCGAATCCTATTTGTTGATTCCTAGGGTTGGTTTAAAAGAGTCCCAGTCTGGCAAGCTGGGATGGATCTTGACATGCTATGTCTGAGACTTTCTTAAAATCTCTCCTGATCTTGCGAACCTTAGTCCGGGAATTAGCTGGATGCATTAACCTGTATCCACTTTTATCACTTGGTTCAAAAGACCGTTGGATGATCTCCAACACTTCTGTCACTTGATGATGTTCTTGCTCCATACGATAGGCTTGTTCAATATTCTCATTTTCTTGATGCAGGAGTAATTCAACAACTTGTTCTCTATATGCTTGATTTTGAGAGGAACTAGTTGAAGCCTATTCTTGGGAAAGATTTTGATTACAAACAAAGCCCATTAACTGTGGCCGGCCATGGGCAATAACATTTCATGAGACCATTTTCGGCGGGCTTTGCTGACTGGAGAGCACCATGAAATGCAGTGCTCCATGGAAACCCCATCCTCTGACACGAATACCAGATGGGGCATTGGAAATTAACTGACGCAATCTTCTTAGTGCGCCAAGGCATGAACGTTGAAGGGATCTCTGTTGCTTTTCAGACTTCGGATATCGAGAGACTGATAGAGATTCCAAATCAATCTAACGTTGTAACCCTTCTATTATATTAATATGATTTTCATATTCATAATAAGATAATACTTTCTTTTTCAACTGACAAAGAGTTTTCTATATGTTGAGACGAATATCATGAATTCCATCTTCCGTCAACATTTCTGGAATGTCATACAGAGAGTCATCTAGTGGCCAAAACATGACTGGCACTTCACCTTTCTCCAGTTGTTTTCTCATGTTCATCATTTCCTCTTTATCATTCAATGAAGATTCTTCTACCTGATTTGACCAGAGTTTGTGTTTCCTTGTTGCTTCATCGGATTCAACAATATCGGTAGAGAAATCATTGATCAAACTAGAATATGCATGACTTAGGGGTGGCTCAGAGAATGACCTACACCCTGGGCTATCTTCTGATTGAGAAAGTATTTCACCTGCTAGCGATGAAGCATCATACATGACTGGTTTTGAATTTGCAAGTACCTAAAGATAAGATGGATTTCTCGGCACTACATTGTCCACTGGAGCATTTTCTGGGCAATGTGCATCACTACTGCGGAGAGGACTTTTGCAAAGAAATTCATCATCATGGGGAGGACCACTATAATGGGTTACAACAAAAGATGAAATCTCTTTCTCCTTGGTCTTCTGACCACACAGAGGGTTCCTGTGGCTCTCATCTGAAGATGAAACTTCAATATCGACCGAATTGTCATGAAGAAAGCCTTTATGAGGAAGTGTTTGTTGAAGACCTTCAGAATTAATGTTCCCATTATTGGGAAATGAGGGAGTAAAATCTTGAATTCCAACAGATAACTGTCTGAGGGATTCAAGAAATCCAGCATCGAGCAAGGCCTTATTACAGATTGGCTCTTGATCTCCTGATTGTGCTGGGAAGGTCTTTTTCTTAGACGCCTTCTTACTCGCCTTGGAAACCACTTGTTGATGAAAGTGGCGGCTCTGAGCAGGTGTATGTGCCTGATCAGGAATGATGCCCAGGTTAGCCTGACGATCTCCACTCAAATCAGGTGTATGTGCCTGACTTGGTTGTTCGTATGATATGGGGGAGTATGCCCCACAACCCTCTTGGACTGGAACAGATGTGTGTGTCTGTTCCGGAGTGAACTGTTGATGTGTCACTCCACTGGTAGGGATAGATTTATGTGTCTTTCCCTGAGATGTTGCTGAAGCTGTTATAATATCCTGGCAAGCATCCAGAATATGAGCAGGGATTTGCTTCTGCTCTTTCACCATTGATAGAATATGCTTGGTGACTTTAGCTGCCGGAACGAGGATATACGTCCATTCCGTGCTTGGAGTAGGTGTATGCGCCTGCTCCTGTGCTCCTTTTCTTGTCAGTGAATCCTGACAGTACTCAAGTGTGGGGGCAGAGAGTTGAGTTTGTCTCCTGTTTGTCACCGGAGCTTTCCGACTGACTTCTCCGAATGCTACCAAGCGAGACTGTTGGTAGGATTGATTAATACTAGCAGGTGTATGTGCCTGCTGATTTCACTTCACCAAACGTGGTCGACAAGCTCCATAATATGTAGTCATACAAGCCTGATGACTAGCTGATGATGTATAAATAGGTGTATGTTCCTGTCTATAATATTCTGCTGGAATTTCCTGATGGGATTGGCGTGCTGCTGCCAGATGAGTCTGCTAGACAACAGAATTAAAACGGGTAGGTGTGTGTGACCGCTCATTGATTGCCACCAAGTTAGGTTGGTGGACTTCTCCGGAGATGGAAGAGATGAGAACCTGCTCACTATTGACCAGATTCCGCCTTTGGCAGTTCTTCTTGCCTGCTCGGGTTCGAGGAACCTGAGCCGAATGCCTGGAGTCGGTACCCTCATCATGTTGAGGGCGCACTGCCTCATGAGTCTGACGGCGATTGTTGGTGGGAGCCCTCGAGAAGGACTCCTGTCTACTTGAATTAAGGCCCTGAGGGACCTGCTCATTCACCTCCTCAGAATAAGGGAGCGAATGGTGATTGCGTTCCGGGGATAACGACCTGAAATGGTTGGAGACGGTAGTTGGCACCACCTGCTTCTTGATCACTGGTCATCATTGTCTAAACGACCGGTGTGAGTTGTTCACTTAGAGGGCTTGTCGGGCAGCCTCCAGAGTTGGGATGGTACCTTGTTGACGGTACTCCTTAACTAGCGCATTTGATACCCAGCGTTGAAGACGCTGAGTAGGTGATGTCATCCTCAGAGCGGACAATGATCCATCAGGAGTAGTAGCAGTGGCATTTGCAGCAGTAGTATTCACAGGTGTGAATTTGAGATCAACCATTCTAGAAATGCAGAAGATCTTGGAAAAGAGTGCATGTTTGATATAACAGATGTAATCAAGATAAATTCAGCCACTGCATCTTTTGGATGAGCACATATGTCAATTATTGTTTTTGTTTTCCCTCTCATTGAGTTTTAAATAGGGGCCTAACAAATAGGTAAAACATCATTTTAACTTGGTTAAGGATTCACATCGGGTTCACCATTTTTTGTTTCCCTCGGAATTCAGGGATGACCGCCTTGATTGAAGGTTCAAACATTCCGATCAGTTTCTAACAGGTTTGTTCGTAGAACCAGAAACATCCAATGATTCCACATCTATTTGGAACTACTTTCCAAAGGTAGGCACTCATCAGTTTGTGGACTGATGAGGCTTAGGAATTTTCATTGGTCGAGAGGATGGGAGGTCAGACTCATCACACCTTTTTGAGGGGAATTATTGTCTACTCCGGGACTCTCTTTATATATTTAAGTTATGTTCATGAATCCTTATTACATTACCAAGTATAAAATGATCTTTCCTTCAGATTTGAAAATAAATGATTAAATATGTAATAAATTTAGAGAATCTTTTATATGTATTCGAGGTTCTTCATCAATAGAGAATCATCTATATTTATTTAGAGATTCTTGGTCAATGGTATCCTTAGAAACATTTATATAGAAGTCTCTTGGTCATTATGATGACCAGGCTGGTTTTAAAGCCACTTAGTGGGGCACTTGAAGTTTATTGTCATTCAGAAGGACATGGATTATTTCAGAGTTGGGATTGAACTCGCAGATGGGCTACCTACATATCCTTTGTTTAGAAAAGGAATCAGAACCCACGTAGTTTGAGTAAGGGAGTATAATTTTTATGATTGATGGCTCAAATAAGGATGTCATAATTACGTTTACACTCTAAGCTCACGTGAGTCATGATCGGTGTGAGAAACAAGAGGTATTGGTAAAAATTATACAATTGTTCCATGAAAGATGCAATCATAAGAAATAATGTGGGACTTATGTATGTATAACTTCCCAGATAAATGAATATTAAGATTTACTTCAGGGAAGAAATCCAGGAACAGGGTCTATAAAGGTATATGTGCTTCATGGAGATTTGAATACTCTAACTTGGGGCTTACTCCTTAAAAGGAGGCCCAAATTAGGATATGACTTATGATTGGGTTTTACTCCTGAGAAAGAATCCTGGATCAAAGGTAAATTAGGACTGGTTAAGAGGAATTAAGACTGGGGCTTACTCCTGAAAAGGAGGCCCAGGTTAAGAGACTTGAAAAATTAAGGGACTTGGGGCTTACTTCTAAAGAGGATGCCCATATTTGAGACTGGGGCTTACTCCTGAAAAGGAGGCCCAGGTTAAGAGAATTATGGTTGGGGCTTACTCCTAAGGAGGATGCCCATATTATGGGACTGGGGCTTACTCCTAAAAAGGAGGCCCAGGTTATTGAGTTCTCTCATCGTAAAGGATGAGGTTGAATGAATGAGATCTCAATCTTTAGTGACATAAAGATGTGTAAATCACTAGGTTTTGAGAGATATTCCACAGAATTCCTTTCAGATAATGAAGTCAAATCAATAAATCATGCCATAAATGGATTTGAAGAGTGTTTTGAAGACTGAATATTGAATAGGAGAGGTGGAATGGATTAAGAGGGGTGAAATGGGCAAGAAGGGCACCCAAAAAGGCAGGGGCGCGCAAGTCCTAGTAAGCGCACATGTACTGCATGGGGGCGCAAGTCCTGGTCACGCAGGTATACCTGTGCGACACATGGGTACTTGCACGACGGTTAACCATCAGGGTAATATTTGAGCAACTCTTGGTTAAAGCCTTTAGAATCATCTTGAGGTTCTTCCAGAATAGTGACGCGCAAGTTCTATTGAAGGAGTTAGGCGGCGCGCAAGTGTGGCCATTTCCCTTAAGGGATGGCCACTCAGGCGCGCAAGTGTTGATGAGTTTCAACACTTAGTCCTTCCTCCCCCTCTTTAGATCTTCCGTTATAGGTAAGAAATTACCTTATAAGTGTTTCAGAATCTTTGAGAAGAGACTAGGGCGCCGGGAGCTCAAATCTGAGTTTCTGAAAAAAATTCCTCCTAAATAGGGGGCCCACAGGGTCTATTTATAGGTTGGAGAAGACCCGGGCGGTTATCACTTAGGTCGCGCAAGTCACTTGCGCGACCACTAGGCGGCACAGAAGTATACTTGTGCGACCATGAGGGAACTTGCATGACCTATGATCAATGTTCTCCTTGTTCATCCCTTTGTCGATTTTTTTGATGTTTCTTCAAAGGATGAATCAATTTGGACTAAGGTATTTCCCTTTTCCAATCATTAGACTCTGTGATGAAAAGGAGCGTCAACAATGATAAACCACTTATGCATTATATAGTGTTTCCACATCTTTAGGGAAAAGAAAACTGCATTTATATCATGATCGTGGGTTTTGTAGCTCTTCTCAAACAATCTCAACTATCTATACCCATAATAAATCATTTCGTTCCTCTACATTGGAACACAACCAATCCTAATCCATGATGAATCAGAGAATACTACACACTTAACACCCTCCTTCGATAATTCAAGATGGTAGCACTTGTTAATCTCTACCTCAAATCTTGAAAACATTACTACAAAATTTCAATCCACATAAAAGGATTCCTCTTTTGGTTTAAAGATGTTAAGGGTTTTAAAAATTTATAGAAATCAGGTATGATCCTCCGATAGTACCTACCAACCTAAGGGAACTCTTCACCTTGGTAACACTCTTGGATGGATCCCAATATAGTATTACCTCATCCTTTTCCAGGTCCACTACCACTCCTGCCTATGAGATGATATGCCCTAGAAAGTGGACCTCTTGAATCCAAAACTAACACATCAAGGGATTCCTATAAATATGGTGTTCTTAGACTATTTATAGGATCATCCTCATGTGTCTCATGCGCTCTTCCTTAGATGTTGAGTACACTAGGATTTCATTAATGAAAACCACTAAAAACCGGTCTAAGAAAGGACAGAATATCACGTTCATGAGTCCCATGTTCATTGATGTAGTGTTTGTTATGCTAAAGATTATTACCAAGTAATCACAGTGACTGTACAAACATATGAACCCCATATTTGATATATCCTCATCTCATACATTATTCTAGTAAAATCTTGACCTAAGTCAATATTTGAGAACCATCACGACCCTATCAAATGATTGAATAGGTCTTCGATTCTCAATAGTGGATAATTATGCTTCACATTCACTTGGTTCAAGTGCTAGTAATCAACACATAACCTAAATCTCCCATTTTGTTTCTTTGGGAAGATCCCTGGTGTTTTATATTGATAAAAATTGGGTCTCACAAATACCTTCTTTTACAAGTACTCTAACTACACCGTCAACTCATATAGATTTATGGGAGACATTTGATATGATGGTAAAGATATCAGGGCTATCCCAGGGTGTAATTTAATTTAGAAGTATATATCTCAATGGGGAGGTTATCCTAGAACTCCCTCAAGAAATAAATCCACGTACTACTCTACCACTATAGGGAATTAGTATCCCATAACATCCACTACTTAGAGAGTCATTGTATCCAACTAGTGATCAATTGGCTTCACTCTCCCATACCTGAGTTTTTCATGCTCTACCAAGGTTTCCTTTTCACCCACAAATGAAAACATCATCACATCACTGTAGAAAAACTAAAACCCCTCCTAAAATAGTAAATATGGGCATGAACTATGGATGATTAGTACATAACATAGATGACATCATAAGGCCTTATTGCAACTATAAAGATATGCCATAAAAATCTATCACCTCCAAGAATCATATTCTACTGTCGATATAAGTGTGAAACTACTAATACACCCCCTCCCGTAGTCTCCAAGTGCAGGGGTCGATTTAAAGATTCAACTAAAACATTTATTTCTTAGAACATGGAAGTAGAAATAAAGGAATGAATCGGCACTACATCAATCAGTACTGTATTTATGGTAAAAAAAGACATAGTTTGTACCTCATATCATCCCTATATCCTTAGGGTCATAGACCTTTGTAGCATGTAGAGAGACTCATCTCAGTACACTAACTCCCTGAGGCTGAGTGAACCACATAGGGGTGGTGGTGGTAGTAGGTCAAACCTATGACCACCTTCTTCTGCTCTATTGACCCCTCTTTCACATACACCATGCTATAGACCACCCTGTTCCTACCTCTTTCTATGCCATAGAGGTCCTCCAACCATCTTCTAATTATATGTAAAATGGACTAGACAATCCCATTCCTGATGTCCTCAACTACCACAAGAGAAACACCACCTCTCCCTCAGCCAACTCAATCAATCCTGAGAGCACTACAGCACTGATACTCTATATTGGGATCACCTCCTAAAGTGTCTAACACTTCTCAATCATTAAAACTATCATCAACTACCTAATTATGAGGTCTTAGCTCTTGTATTAAAACTAACAGTACCCACATTCGGTTCATGATCTTCCAAAATGATCTCCTCCACTAATACCAACTCCATCACTCCAACATAAGTGGGAAAGAAAAGAGATATCACTAAAGCCCTAATATCTCCTCTTAAACCCTATTTAAAGGTCTATTATATGAATAATGGATCTCACATCATATTTATGGAGTACCAAAATATATATGTAAACCTTGATGAATAATCCACCATGGTCATGCAGCCCTAATACCGATGTAGAAGATCTTGGATGCACACTAATGGTAATATCTCTAGATAGAACTCCTTCCTGAAGAGATGCTTTAAGTAGGTCTAGGAGGGAGTTGTCCCATCATTTGACTGAGTCACTAGACTCCACCATTGCCTAGAATATACCTAAATAATAAATTATATAATGACTTCCATCTGACCTGAATGTGTTCTCATAAGGTGAAAAACTTAGGTGACTTATTCAATCCATTCCTCAGCCCCATGGGGGTCTGGATTGCCTTGAGGCTTGAGAACTCACTACATTTGGAACTCATGAAGCAAACTCATCCTACATAAATCCTCAACTAGTACTATTAGTGCTAAACACTTTTCCATGGGTGGTGGTATAGCTAGTAAACCACACAAAGGTACTATCTCAGATACATTCCCCTGTACCGAAGTCTCATCACTTGGCAGATCATCCTTGGGATAATGCAATGGAATCCCAAATGGTATTGTTCATAGAGGCATCCTAAAATAAACAACATGTACTGGAATGATGTACCCTCATGGGGATGGACCAAGGAAACACACCCAAATGATATTAGTTCAAAATGATGAAATGATGGGCTCCAAACACCCTCAAATGGGGTGCATGGAGTATACTAGGGGTACACAGCATGTTCATCCAACCTTCGTTCTACCTGTGTGTCTCTTCCTCACACGGCGTGTAAAAATAAAAATAAATAGCATGTAAATAATCATACATAACATTTATAAGTCTCCCAACAACCTACCCCTTCCATATGTCCATTCCCATGTAATGCTGGTTGTGCCGGTGTACAAATCCATATATACCAGGCCATTCCTATGTACACCTAAACCTGTCCATGTATACTTGGCCATGTAATCTAGCTATTTATATATACTTCAGCCTACCCATACCCATGTATCCTCCATGATACACTCTGAGCCTCCAACATGGGTCACACAACATGTGACATGGGTCACATGATGTGTGATATTTTTCTCTTCACAGAAATCCTAGAACCGTACAGGGGGGTCCCATAAGGCTTGCAAATTGGATTATATGTAATGTAACACTGGATTTCCAGATCATGTTGGTTCTCTTCTATTTCATACTCCATGTTTCCACAGCCACTATCCTCTCTAGAGATCATGGATCCTATGTTGGCTGACCATCCCATCATTGAATATTGGGATTCAGATTTTGAATGTTCTTAGGAAACACCCACACCCACCATACGTAGTTTCTTAGTCAAATATAGGATGAAAGAGAACCACCAATATGTTATGATCCACCTATGATCATCCTTTTTTATTGTTATACCTCAATCACACCCTTGATCATGAGTTGTACCTACAATATTAAGCTATTACACCAAAGAACAATCATGTACTGATCAAATACTATGTATTGGTCAAAAATTTGGCCAAATAAAATAAAAACAATGAACATGAGAATAAATAGGGGATAAATATATAAACAACAAGATGTAAAAATGAACCTCGACCTCTTTTAATTTAGTTGTGATCCATTGTTTAAGTAAAACATTAATGAAGAGGGGATTATCCAATGAACAATTAATAAAGCATAAATAAAATCAACCAACAGTGTGAGAATCAATTATATTTTGTGGAATTGATCCACATTCGATTGTGATAAAGAATGGGATTAAAAAATCTCAAATTAAACATCCTATCTAGAGTTTGGATTGATCAATTATGAATAAGGGTCCTACATTTCCCTCATTGGTGAGATTCATGAACTCTTTTGGAACATGATCCTCGATCTGATCTCGATCTGATGTCATCTTCCAATGATCCTCCAATGAATCCTCTCTAAGAGCTCCTATCTGTATCTAGGGTTTGTATATAAACATAGGTAATGAGGCATATCCATGTATTTATAATGGATTTTAGGTCATGAAAATTTGATAAAATAAATTATTTTCAATTAATTAATCTATTTAAAAAAACTTCCACGATTGATCCCAACTTGATCATCTGATGTGTTCTAGGATTATGTCGTTTCTAGGATAAAAACCAAAGTATGAACTAAATTGAGGCCTCATATTTTTTATCAAATCCTCCATTCAAGATTTATTCTACTTTTCAATAAAACTACATGTGAGTGATATTAATATATTTAATATATTTCAAAAATTAATTCTGGGAACACCGAGCCTTAGAATACCATGCCTTATCTGTGCATGGATCCAAAAATAATCCATACAATATTCTAAATAAATAAATTAAAAATTAAATTCATTACACTATGAATATATTATGATTCCATTTTTTATTTTTAATTCCCCCACTATCTTCATAGATTTAATGAATAGAGTCTTTTAAGATTACTTTGATAAGTTTGTGTTAGTATTTATATGTGATATTATTATATATTAAGAGAGAAATAAAGATCATAACGATCACTTGAGTATTGTATTGAAGACCCTAAAGAAGTATAATATGTATGAAAAATTTACAAGTGTGAATTTTGGTTGTAAAAAGTTTCAATTTTAGGCCATATAATCTCAAGCGTGGGTATTTTTTTTGGATCGATAATTGAATGTTTTAGAATATTGTCCTAGAACAATGGAATTGATTGGGATCCATAAATTTCTTGTATTTGATAGATGTTACCAACTCTTTCTAGAAAATATATCATTAAAGTCTAGTCCACTCACCAATTTTACTCAGATGGAAGACAAGTTCCTTTGGATAGATGAATATGGGGAAAATTTCAAGGAACTGAAAAGAAGGTTAGTGAGTACACCTATGATTACATTACCCAATAGTAGAGAAGGGTTTGTAATATATATTGATGCATTGAATAATGGATTGGGATGCATTATCATGTGTAATTATTCTCTTATAGATTATGCCTCCCAAAAATGGAAGACTCGTGAGAAAAATTACCCAACACATGATTTGGAGTTTGTTGTGGTAATTTTTACATTAAAGATATTGAGGAATTATCTATATGGTTAAAGGTGTGATATATATATATATATATGGATAATTAAAGTGACAAGTATATATTCACACATGTAACATCCCAACCCAATTGATTATGGAAATAATAGCCGGATTGGTCACCACATGGACTCAAGCATGCCTCCCTGTGCGCTAGAGGCTACCGACTAGAAGTGAGGGTCCAAAGGTTCTACGGTGGGAAGATTGTACTCTCATGGAAAGAGTAGAACATCAGTATATATGGTGTATATCAATATAAAAAATGGAATAATAAATGAAATAGCTGAATAAAGGTGGATAATGCCAATTTACAATAATGCATGTATGTCAAATGATTATACAAGTACAAGAAGAAAGAAATACAGTAAAAAATACAAAGTAATAAAAGATTAAAATCCCAAAAATTAGATCCATGGGTATAATGAGTCTTATATCAGTCCTATTCCTCCAAATCCATCCTAATTATGGAAAATCAACTAAGTAGTAGGAGCCACACACTTCCATTTTTTCATTACCTACAACCATAAAGTCTACTCGGGTGCCAAAGGTGGCCCAAGTGGGGTGTGAGGTACAATCTCACTAAGCCGAAACCCACAGTTTCTAGGAAAAACCATTCATAAAATATAAAATAATCAGTCTTCCGTAGATATTAATGAATTATGAAAATAAATTAATAATTTCATTGGATTGGGTTCCACATGGACACTCATCCAATATACCTTCTTCATCCTAATCTGGGGAGTCTGAACTAAATGATCCTACAATGGAAAATTAGGTGAGAAAATAAGAGAGAAGGTGGAATGTCTACAAGATAGTGGTTTGTCTTAGAGGACACACCCCTAAGTATTTAATACCAAGGGGATCAATTCTTAATTAAAAACCTTCATTTTTATTTTCTTTAATTCAATTTTAGAAAATGCTTTATAAAAGGTATCGACACATCCTGAACCACTAAATGGAATTGTAGAGGAACTTTCCCAGTATACCTTAAGGGGATCAGTTCATATCCAAAGACTAAGAGTTATTCCATGGTGACCCAAGTATGAAGTCCCATATATCATGTCGAGCATGGTGTGAAATGTCAAGTATTATTAGACCTCTGGATCTGTATCCAGTATTGCACATAGGGGACCAAGTCTCTCTCAAGGCATGGTACAACCTATCATGCCATTGATCTATTCCAAGAGGACTCCCCTAGGGAACTAGTGTCACTCATCTGGAGGCAAAAAAGATAACACACGATGAGCCCATCTCAGTCATAACTGATATATCCCATGATGTGTCTACTAACAATCAAAAAACTTAACAAGAAGTCACGAGAGTCTTTCCAAGAGATCCTTAAGTCAGAACTCCTTGTTTGACCTTCATCTCTAAGATAAAATAATTAAACAATTATTCAATTTATAAAAATTCATGAAATGAACCATACATACAAGACAACACAAATCGACACCACCTTGACCAATCCAATTTGAAAACCAGAAACCCACTTGGTTACCCATTTAAGAAATCCAAACCATCAACTCAAATCCAAAAAACATCTATAAGAGCCAACCAAGAATTTCGTCAAGAACTTGGTCTGAAAAAACCAATACAACCATTTCAATCAATTAAAACTAAGAGAAAATCACCTCATTTCACACTAATCATTTATTCTAAAAAAATCATACATCCCTAATTGATATTAAAGGAAGGTGAAAAAAGTAACAAATTGATGCATTAATAAATTTTATGTGAAAATGAAAAGGGATCCAACTTCAAAGGGGAGAGAGGGAAGATGAACACTTCAGCACTTGATGCCTTTAATGGATATTACCCACACTTCCACACACATACACTCATATATATATATACAGCCCTTAATCCAATGTACATATCCCCCTTTCCATGAGGTAATATGTACAAAGAGTATATATATATATACTATTGTATATGTGTGAAAGCCTTCAAGGATCCATCAAATGTTCTAATTAACCTAGGGGGAACCAAAAATCACCAAAGACGCCAAATAAAATTTTAACAAAAACAATAGGGAAGAAGCAACCAACCTCAAATGATGGAAGGTGAACTAGAATGGACCAAAGCACTTCTAAATCAGTTTTAGATTCCAAATCATGCATGAAAAAGTCCTAAGAGATGCACCACATTCCTTAACAATGAAACAAAAACAAAAAATCTAGTCAACCCATGACCTAGGGATTGGAAGAACAGGATAGGGTTACATGAGAGAGAGGAAAACTACCACAAAAAGGGAAGAAGAGGGAACAATATACCATAACTCGAATAATAAAATGAGAAACATGAAGAAATATGGGTGAAATCAATGTGAATAGAGGTTTTTGGGGAGGGGGTCACATGCAGCTGAGAGGTCCAAGGGCGGGGGATGTGCATCACATGAGTAAGGTGAAGGAGGGGTAGATTAGGTTTTATTTTATTTATTTTTTTAATTAATAAAATTTAATTTTAAAAAATTCTTTGAGCATGGTTTTTGTTGCACAGTTTGAAAAAATGTGCACCCTATTCTAGAAACCTGAAGCACACCGCATGGGATGGATGCACATTTCAGCAAAACATGCACCAAATGTATGGTTGGATCTGTCAAAAACTGATGAAGTTGGTGCACATCCATGGGGATAATTCCAAATGGTTTGACCAATCTGTGTAGCACTTCCTACCTCTCTAGATTAGGTCTCATAGTTTCCATGGGGGTCGTATAGTTTTTAGAAAAACTATGCGCCCCTTGATAATTGCCTCCAATAATTTGGGATTTTGGGGTCCGACACACCCAAAAATCGATGGAACACCTGAGGGACCCCTCAAGACTTGAACCACATCTAGAAAATATGTTTTAGTGTTCTAACTTTCTAAATTCAAATCCAAATCCCAGTTTACAAAATAAATCATCCACCAAACGACAAAACTCAAATTCATTTGTAATTTCATCCAGTCCAAAAACATGAGACGCTAAAATTTCCTCACCTTATTACTTATCATCCCTGATAAGACTTGGGAAAATGAATATAAAATCACTCAACCTACTCAAGTCGTTAAGTATAATTCAAACAACCATGTTGAATTTTCAAATGCCCAACACGTCCTCATACATTACCTTAACAAACAACACATAAACTGTAGAAACTCAAGATAATGCATGTTTCCAAGATGAAACCTCAAGACAGAGCATACTCATGTCCATAAAACATGAGATACTATCACTAAATCTAATATTCAACAAAATAGCTTATGTTACTGCCACCATAGCTTTAGTAAATTTACAACCAACTTCAAATCATGGTATCTCTACCATTATATTTGTTTTCCAAAATGCGCCTATAGCATTTCATGGATGCTCAAAACATGAGACACAATTCTATCAAAGGTCCAATTCCAAACCGAATTTATTTAAATAACCAATGGAAGAATGGTCAAACCACAACCATCCAACCATTCTATAAATGCTAGGCTTAGAAGAGCAATTTCTTAAAAGGCTATCCCTAATGTATTTAAATGAAGGAAACCAGGGATTTTCTCAGAGCACACTCATATATTGTCATATTAGGCTTTTAGTGGAAAATCTACACAAAATCCCACTTAATTTTTCATGCCTCGACACGATCATAAAAACATCTCTCAATCCAACACATTTGTATTGTCACAGAAAAAAATTCATTCCTAGCCAGAAATAATTCCAAGGTAACTGTAGAATCATCAATTGGAGTTCATGGATCTCATCTAAGGGGATCTAGATATGGTTCTTAGGAGAGGTATTCTATTACAAGGTCTAATGTAATACATCAATAACATTGAATAAAACTAAAGCATCAACCACATAACATTCAAGTTAAGAGAAAAAAATGGTGTCCATGAGTCCATATATGGTGTTCCTACATAAAAACCTAGGTATAACTCATGGCTAACCAAACCTCATAAAATAACCATGCTTCAAGACAACACTCCGATAGAAACTACCCAAACAAGCCCAATAACTTTTAAAACATTAGAATGGTGTAATACCAACACTATCCCAATATAACCAGATGATACTAAGATAGGGAACATGGTCTTAAATTAAGTAAGAGTACACTAAGAGGATAATAAGATTACAAAAAAGACTAAAGATACCCCCTGTAGTATCTAGGAAAATGTGATCAGTATGGTTTCAAACCAACTATACAGACTGCACCTTAAAAGGTCAATGAAACCTCTCAAGACGACTCCTTTGGAGGAACTTATCTTTAGCTACCAATTATCTACCATTAACAGATCACCATGACCAAAATAGATGAGGCATTCATGATCTACCCCACACATCCAAGGAAGTCTATCCATGACCAACAGTGTTTCAAGATGTTTTGTATGCATCCCACCATTAATTGTTGTGTTTCCTTGTAAGTACCAACACAATTTATGATCAGCAGCCTTAAGGAATACCAAGAGAAACACTAAACATTCAAGAAGTTCCTTCTTGGTTGTGCTCCTCCTACCTAAAAGGACACATTTTAATCAGAACTAACGTGACACTCCCAACCTTAGTAGTGTCTTTATTATCATATTTTATATTAAGAGAAAATCATCCCATGAAACACGCAAAATAGACCACTAAATAGGCTCTAGAGGAGGTCGTCACACTTAAAAATATGTTAAACTAAATGTAGAGGTAGACATATCACTTATAAGCACACTAGGATAGATTCAATTTGGGCGCACACATGGATTTATCCCAAGTTATTCCCATTTTCACCAAGAAATGAGATATTAGGCATAAAATCCCAACTAAATCAATTGGCATGTCAACACCTGATCCTCCATGGAATGTCAAACCAAGTACTAAGACAACTTAAGAGCTTTGAGCTAGGTCACTCTACCCCAGAGATGACCTATGAATAAAGAATAATATTTCAAGACTTAAATGAGAACCACTGGATTCAATAGTTCATTACATGATTTAATAAGATGATGTATATCTCGTATATCAAAACACACTACCCAGGGGTTGAACAAAAAAAACACATCCTTGATACCACCCATAGGCTTATCGTCCATATTCATTCAAGTATCTGATAAATCACACCAAGTGTTAACTCCAAATTTTCATTACTCATATAATCATAAAATAGGCTGACGACCTCCTGATTCGTCCAACACTGAAAAGTAAGGAAATAAGTGTCACATAACCTACTAAGCGGTTAAACATGTCCTTGGCTTGTTTAGTCCGCTAGAACTGAGCATTTCAATATGATCATACTCATAGAAAGGGTCAAACAACACATTACCACCATAAAAACATGGGTGTCTTTTTAGAAACTAAGAGTTCTACATGGGACAATGTCACCTGAATAATACCACTTAAGAAAAACTAATTTCAAGAAATAAGAATGCGTTCTAAATATACGAGGGAACTACCTACAATGGGATATCCCATAAAGGAAACATAAATCATTGACATAAAACAAGGTCATGCATACAAAAGGTCATTAGGATTAATCTATTATAATTTAGACTCAATATTGGTAAGGAATAAGCCTATAGAAACATTTTCATTCCATTTTAAGGGAATCCCAAGAAGGATTAAAACTACCATTTCATGGGGGTTAAGGATAAGAACACCACTCAAGAATACATTTTAAATAATTAAACAAAAAATTATATAATTCATTACCCATTTCAAGGTTCATCTTTAAGGAAAATCTAACAACCTTTAAGAAATCTAAATGTGTAGCTCTTATTTAAATAATGCCACAAGACACACAAGAAATTTACACTCAACTTTTTTTAAGCATTATTTTAGAAACATTTCATTATAATTTGTCTATTTCATTCATAATCAATTTTTAAACAATATTCATTTATTTATAAGGCCTCACATAATTTTCAACGCAAGAATATTAAAAAGTCTTTTACTAATTAAAGGGGTAATCATCAAAATAGAGGCCATACTTCATTTACAAGAAAGGCCATACAAATGGTTATGGTAACTTTAAAGGTCCCTCAACATATAGCATAATCACTCCCCTATGGGTTAATGCACCAAGGCATACTAAAAGGAAAAGAGACTTATGAGGGTTCCATTAAGCCATTTTGGGTTCAAATTAAAGAAAACTAGGGAATTTTTAACATTTATTAACTAAAACACACTTATTGTTCATTTCATAACCAAAATTACCCAACTAACCTACTTGGGCCAAGTTTTGAATCTAATAATTTGGCCATATAGATCATTAATCCCAAGAAAGATAGGTATAATCCTTAATAGAGAACCCAAATAATTTAAGGTCAAAACTTAGCAACATTTATATTAACTATAGATTTATGTATAATATTCATAATAGGTGGTCCAGTTTTATGGGTTACCACCCTTTAAATTATAAAGTTCACATACACATTATAAGTTGTGGGTTGTTCATATATAACTATAAATATTTTATCCCAGAATAAAAGAAAATTTAACCTCTTTAGTATTTATACAAAATCCTTTGAATACCTATGGTAAATCTACAATGGTTAAATTATATGGGTCACCCTGTTCCAATTCATAAAGTGCTTATAAAATTTAAAAATTTAAAAAATTATAACCCATTTAATCAATACCAACATATTTCTAACCATGATAGACATTCATAGAATCATGAAAACTGAAAACAATCACACTAGTTAGTTAACTAAATATGGTAAAAAAAATTCTAAACAAGTCACATGTCATAACAATTAATCACGGATAGAAACCAAATAATAAAGAAAACACAACAACATGCTAATAAAACATGAAATTCACATTAAATGATTTAAAACATCCTAGAAATGAAATCTACACGGCATAACATATAACAGGAAGGAAAAAAGAACACAAGTCACACAAAAATTTTGAAAATAAAATAACAATTAAATCTACATGGCATGGAATCTTCATGGCATGTGAATTCCTATATGCCTATAAGATGCATGTAATGATTCCTACTTATTGAACAAGGCCAAGGGTAATTGCTAAATCTCATAAATTATTAAGAATCGGAAGTACTCCAATCACTCAAGGTGAAATAAAATTAATGATAATAATTAACACCATGAACAACCATCCCATCTTGAGCCACTTGGAAATTTCCCCATACATGGGGTGATCACTCCCAAACATGACTATTTACCATGTGTCGTCAAATTCTGAGTCTTTTAACTACAAAACAAAAATAATAATACAAAATAAATAAATTCTCTCATACCACTTTATAATGTCTCGACCCAACTGACTATGGAAATAGTAGGAAGAATGGTCTCCACATCTCCTCAAGAATTCCTCCCTATATTCTAGAGGCTTCCGAATATTAGTGAGGGTCCAAAGGTTGTAAGGTGGGGATACTATACCCTCATGGTTAGAGTAGAACAATGATATATCATGTGTACATCAATAGGCAACAATGGAAGAATAAATTCAATAGCTAAATAAAAGTGCTCAACTCCTATATACAATAATGAATGTATGTAAAATGATGCTATAATTATAAGAAGAAAGAAATTAAATAAATATTAAAATGTAATAAAATATTAAAATCTGAACTGCTAGCTCTATAAACATCCCAAGTACCAGCTCGGTTCTCTGCCCCAACTCTATCCTAAAGTTGGTAAATAAACCAAGTAGTTGAAGCTGCACACTTACCTTTTTCATTATCTGTAACCATAAATTCTACTCTGGTGCTGAAGGAAACCTGAGAAGGTTGTGATATATAATATTAGTAGGTTGGCACCCACATTGTCTAGAAAAAACCATGTGTGTAATATAAAACAAGTAGTGTGTCATAAATATTAATGTATTATGTAAATAAATAAATGCATTAGACAAGGTTCCACTTCGACACCTGTCTAATTTACCTACTTCATCCATAGACGAAGAGTCTGAACTGGAAGATATGGCAGTAATAAATTTGGTAAGATAATATGATAGAAGTTGTACTAACCCTAAGCTTGTTTTTTGGCTTATAGGACACATCCCTATGTCTTTAATACCAAAGGGTTCAATGCATAATTAGAAATATTCATTTACCTTTCCTTTAATTCAATTTGAGAAAACACTTTATAAAAAATAACAAGACACACTGATCCCATCCATGGAAATCTGGAGGGACATTCTAAGTATCACTCGAGGGGATCAGTTCATATCCAATGTCGAGGAGTCCATTCGTGGTTACCCATGTATGTAGTCCCACATATCACTCCAAGCATGGTGTACAATGTAAAGTATTATAAGACATCTGAGTATGTACCTAATATTGTACATAGGTGCCCAAGTCTCTCTCGAGGCATGGTATAACCAATCATTCCATCGATCCTGTCCAAGGGGACTCCCCTAGGGAACTGGTGTCCCTAGTTTAGAGGCAAAAATATTTAATGCATATCAATACCATCTCAAGAAGAGCTGATATCTCCCTCCACATGTTTACTAACCAAGAAAAAATATAATAAGAAGTCATGATATTCCTTCCAAGGCATCCTTATGTTATAACCCCTTATTTCACCCTCATCTCTAAGATAAAATCATTAAACAAGAATTTAGTTTATAACAAGAAAATAAATAAACCATAAATACAAGACATCACAAACTAGAACCACCATAAACACTCTAATTTTAAAACTGAAAACCTACATGGACACACATTTATGAAATTCAAACCATCAACTAATATCAAAAACAAATTTATAATATCTAAACGTGCATTTTTTTAAGCACTTAGTGTGAAAAACCCAATATAACCATTTCAAACAATTTAAACCAAGTAGAAATCACCTCATTTCACATCAAGCATTTATTCTAAAAAAACAATACATAACTAATTGATATCTAAGGAAGGTGTGAAAAGAAATAAATCAATGCATTCTTAAATTTTAAGGGAAAATTCATTGGGATCCTACCTCAAAGGAGAGATAACCATGCTAAACACTTTGACACTTCATGCCTTTAACAAATATTACACCCACTTGAATGCACATATATTCTTATATATATAAACCCCTTAATCAAATATACATATTTTACTCTCCAGGAAGGAATATGTACAAGGAGGATAAATATATTTATATAGATATACATACCTATGTATATGTGTGTAAGCCTTAAATGATCCACTAGATGTTATAATTATCGTAGATGGAACAAAAAATCACTAAATACCTCAAATAAAATTTTAAAAAACAAAAAAGGGAATAAGAAACCAACCTCAAACAATGGAGGGTGAATCAGAATGGGTAGAAGCACTTATCCTTCAATGATGGATTCTGAAACATGCATGAAGAAGTCTCAAGAGACGCACTTCATTCCTTAACAATGGAAGAAAAACCAAAAATCCAATCAACCCATGACCTAGGGTTCAACTGAATGGGACAGGGTGATGAGAGAGAAGAAAACCTCTAGAAAAAGGGAATAAGAGGAAACCAGAGGCCATACCCTAGATAATCAAATGAGAAACTCAAAGTAATCTGAGTGAAAATGATGTGAAGAGAGGAGGTTGGGGGGTCACATCTGGATGAGAGGTCCAAGGTGGTGTGTCATGTGTGTAAGTTGGGGGGGGGGGAGGTAGATTAGGTGTTAATTTAAGTTATTTTTTTAATTTTTTTAATTTATTTTAAAAAAAGAATTTGAACATGGTTTGGAAAACTGTGCACCAACCATGTGCCGTTTAATAGGAACCTGGAGCACCCCACATGGGTTCACCGCATGACTTGGAAAACTGTGTAACAACTTTAAATGGGGTGATTGTTGTGGGAGACCTCCCACACACTTAAAACCAAGAATTTTCTTCTATGAAGGTGATAAGGTAGAGAATGGAGAGAAAGAAAAATACATGCAAGGAGAGGGAGAAACAAATTAATGTATAAAAATAGAATTGAGAACCAAATAACTCCCCTAAAAAATGGAGAAGAGAGGTGAACAATTGGTGTGCAAGAGCCTGCCAAGTGGAAAAGTTCCTTCGAGCTATAGAGAATGATCCACCTATCAAATTATCAAATAAAACATACAGAGTGAAGAAATATTGGTTTTTAAATGAGGTGAATGGTTTCTACGCATGGTTTAAGAAACCGTGCGTAAACCTTAAGTATACTAATAGAATGATTCTTTATTGCACATGGTTAGTGCGAATGGTTTGTTAGACTATGTGAAAACCATTAGTTTGGTTCTGTTTAGAAAAATATTTGAAAATGTCCCTTATTTGAATGAAATCCACCATTTTAAAACATTTGTTCCCCTGTTATTTTAAAATATGATTTGATATTTCCACAGGACATTTAAGTTAAGCATAATAAAAATTCAATAATCTATCTATAAAATTTAATTGATCCTATGACTAAAACACACAAAAAGTGAAAAAAACACTAACATGAATCCCTAAGAGATCACAAACACACAATTATTTTAATAAAATTTTATAAATATAGAGTTACTTTCCAATCATTGATACATTTAATGTATTGAGATTGACATAACTAAGCCTCTTGTTACCTGAATTGCATGGTGGAGACCATGAACACCATGTCCTCCATTTAAAGATAAGGCTTTAGACATTTCCTATTCACCTTAAATTATTTTCCGTCTGTTCCATAAATTTCCACCACAACATGGTGGAATACTTTTACCACTTTAAAAGGGTCTGGCCATCAGGAATTCAACTTGTCTAGAAACAATATCAACCATTATTTAAACAAAAATACATAATCACCAGGCTGTAATGATTTCTGGGAGATCATACAGTCATGAATCACCTTTGTATTTACTTTTTAAAGTTTGGCATTTTCATATGCCTCTCACCAGATTTCATTAAGATCAGACAGTTAGAATTTACGTTACTCTTCCATATATTTCAAATCATAATTCAAGGCTTTCACATCCCAGTATTCTTTATTCTCAAGTTCCACATGTAGGTGACATAGTTTTCCATAGATCACACGAAATGGGTATATTCCAAATGGTGTCTTGAAAGTGGTACTCTATGCCCATAAGTCATCATCGAGCTTCTTGGACCAATATTTTATTGAGGCCCCCACAATATTTTCCAATATTTGTTTAAGTTCATGATTGGAGACCTCTACTTGACCATTGGATTTAGGATGGTCAGGATTCTATGTGTTATAATTCACCCCTAACTTTATTTTCACATTCCTTACTAAGGAATTATTAAAATGTGTTCCCCAATCACTGATAAGAACTCATATAACACCAAAATTGTTAAAAATGTTATTATTCAAAAAGGAAATGACTACTTTTTCCATGTTTTTCACTGTGGAGATAGCTTCCACCAATTTATATACATATTACAGACATACCAGAGTGTATCTATTCCCATATAATGAGTGAAATGACCCCATGAATTCAATACCCCATATGTCAAAGACTTCGACCTTGATGATGGGGTGTTGAGGAATTTCAGCTATGCACCCAATGTTACCAGTGCATTGGCATTTATCACAATGTGCCACAAGGTGTTAGGAATTCTTATGCATGGTGGGACATAAAAATACAAATTTCATAATTTTTTCTATGGTTCAGTCTGGCCCATGATGTCCCCCAACCGGTGAGGAGTAAAAAAACTCAATAATTCCATTATCTTCTTCTTCCAGAATATAGTGTCGAATTACCCCATTTCCACCTGAGAAGAAGACCAACTAGTCTTCCCCAAAATATTTCTTTACGTTAGACTAGAAGTGATTTTTTTGGAATGTGAGATCATATTGGAGAACTCCCATAACCAGATAATTGGCTATATCGACAAACCATGAATGAGGTGTGGTTTCAACTGAGAAAATGTGTTCCTTCAGAAAGTGTTCCTTAATTTACCTATCATCTTATTTTTATAAATGAGGTAATTATAGATGGGAGAGATGACTAGGAACTAAGTTCTTACTCCCTTTATTATCAAGAATATCCAAGTCAAACTCTTGGAGAAGTAGCACCCAATAAATGAGCTGTGGATTTGAATCCTTCTTGTTTAAAAAATATTTTATTGTTGTGTGGTCAATATAAACAACAACTTTAGACAACATTAGATATGATCAGAACCTATCAAATGAAAACAATCTACTACCTACATCTCCTTATCAGTGGTATTTTAGTTGATTTGGGATTATTTTAAGGCTCAACTTTCATAATTAATAGGCCTCAATATGCGATCTATTCACTATCCCAGAACTGATCCCATAACACAGTCACTTGCATCACACATAATTTCAAATTTCTCATCCATATTTGGAGGAACCATAATGGGAGATTCAACCAATATCTACTTCATGATCTGATAAGATGTAATGTAGGTTTCATCAAATTAAAAGATGGAATCATTTGAAAGGTTATTGGTCAACATTTGGGTTATCTTTGGGAAATCATGAACAAACCATCTATAAAATACCACATTTTCAAGAAAGATACATATTTATAGGATTTAATATGAATGGTTAATTGTGATATCACTTCAATATTTGTAGTATCTACTTAAATTCCCTTCATGAAGATCCTGTGGCCCAAGAAGATTCCTTTCTGCACCATAAAATTTCATTTCTCCAAATTCAAGAAAAGATTGGTGTGCTCACATTGTTCCAAGACTGATTCCAAATTGTGTAAACATGTGTTGAATGATTTACCATGGACTGAGAAATCATCCATGAAATCCTCCAGAATCTGCTCCACCATGTCATGGAATATATCCAACATGCACTGTTAAAAGGTGGCTAGAGCATTACGCATTCCAAAAGACATATGATAATATGAAAAGGATTCATAAGGGCATGTGAAGGTGATTTTATTCTGATATTTATGGGCAATAGAAATGTTGTTATACCATGAGTAACCATCTAAAAAGAAATAGAATTTGTTCCCTGTAAAGTGTACCAACATCTAATCCATGAAATGGATTGTAAAATGATCCTTCCATGTATCATTATTTACCTTTTAGTAACCCACACAAACCCTCTATCCTATAATTGTTCTTGTCAGGATAATCTCATTCGTTTCATTAGAAATCACGATGATTTCCCACTTTTTAGGTACTAATTGAAAGGGACTCACCCACGGGCTATCAGAAATTGAGTATACAATACATGCATCCAAAATCATGATCACTTATTTCTTTACAACCTCCTTCATTGGAGGATTTAATTGTCATTGTGGTTGCCAAGAGGGCTTGGATCCTTCCTCAAATAGAACCTTTCATGTGAAAATAGTTGGACTGATTTTCCTAAGGTCAAAAACTTCCCAACTGATAGCTTGTTTCCTTCTTTTTAGAACCTATAAAAGTTAATCCACTTGATCTTGTGAGAGTGATGCATTGAGAATTACCAAAATCATGTTCTTCTCTCCCAAGTATCCATATTGTAAAGTGGATGGGAGAGGTTTCAATTTAAATTTTGGGGCTTTAAGAAATGAAGGCACAATTTGTTCCACCTTGGCCTGATATAAGATATCTAGAACTACCACACGCTAAAAATAATGACCACCCTAGCCTGAAATAACTTGCAGTTCCTTTGGTTTATATTCAAGCTGGATGTTTGCAAAAACCGGTTCCTCAATAGTAGAGTAACATCTCATGTCACCTTACATGTGACCAAAGTAATCTTCAACCATTGTTAAGGCACAAAAGTCCTCATTATCCAAGAATGATGCTTTCTTAACAGATTTTAGGACATTTTAAGATACTTTTTCACCCCCTACTTTGAAAATCAATTCACCTTGGTGGACATCTATCAACACCTTTCCCGTAGCCAAAAAGGGTCTTCCCAGAATCAGTGGTGCTTCTTGGTCTTCCTCCATATTGAGTATAATAAAATTAGATGGAATAATCAACTTACCTAATTTGACTAGCACATCCTCAAGTATCCCCTTAGGATATTTAATGGAGTGATCAGCTAGTTTCAATTCCACTCGGGTTCTTTTTAAATATTTCAGCCCCATATTTATAAAAAATTCAAAGAGAATCAGGTTAATACTATCCCCTAAGTCACAAAGTGATTTTCTAAACTCACAAGATACAAATATGCAAGGGATAGTAAAACTTTCTGGATCTTGAAGCTTTGTAGGAAGAGTGTTGAATCATTCCTGAGAATTCCTTAGTGAGAGGAATGGTTCCCAAATCCTCCATCTTCTTTTTGTTTGAGAGGATTTCCTTTATGAACATAGTGTATGTTTGAATTTGAGTCAAATATTATTCAAAGGGAATTATGATGGGAATATTCTTGAATAACTCCATAAATATTCTAAATTATTAGTCTAATTTTTTCTTCTTCATGCATTCAAGGAAGGGTAGGGTGGGTTTATAGGGTCTGACCACCTCTTTTCCTTTGTCATGTGTAGCCTCCTTCCCTTTTGAAAACTTTTTTGATGAGGAAGACTCCTTGAATTCATATTCTCTCTCTGAAAAGGGTGCGACTTTATCTTGATTGTTAGATTCTACTTGCCTTGTAGTAACTTTATGAGGAAGTTCCTTCCCACTCCTTAATATGATAGAATTAGTCTCCTACTATGGGTTCATCTCATTGTTACATGGTAGTGTATTGAGTTTCCTTGTAGAGAGTTGATTGGAAAGCTTTCCAATTTGATTCTTGAGGATTCAAATAGATGCCTTTTGATTTTAAAATCTTGTTTCAGCTATTATAGTGAATTTAAAAGTAATATCATCTATTTTTGAGAGCTTCTCCTACTGAGTTTGTTGTTGTACAACTTGTTGAGGTTGTTTATTTCTTGGTGGTTACACTAGATGAGGGTTTTGATACCCTTGTTGCTAAAAGGATCCCTACAGATTCTTATTTCCTTGTTGTTGTCTAGGATATGGATTTTTATACTACTACTGCTGACCATAGATGGGTGGTCTTTAGGGACGAGGATGATTATTTTTCTTCCAGTTTCCCCAACCTTTATTCTCATTATCTTTCCATGTTGGTTTTTGGTATTGAGGGTACATTTTTGGCCCAAAGTTTTGAGAAACATAATTTACCTCACTTATGGAAGGAATGGTGCTTGACCCCAGGCATTCACCCATAATGTGGTTGTCACCACATTCGCTACGTGCTGGATGATTCACTACTTGAACTTGAGATTTGGGTTTTAGATTCAAAGCATCAATTTTATTTGATACAACATCAAGTTGGGTAGCATGCATTGTAGTGGCATCGATGTTTTTCATGCATCTCTTCTGAGTTCCCCACTCAGAATTTCAATGAAATATATTTATTGACATATCTTCTAGTAGATCAAAAACCTCCCCAAAATATTTTTTCAAGACCATCCCTCCAGTAGCTGCATCCACCACTTATTTGGTGTTCAAATTAAGACCATATAAAAATTTTGGTCCTGCATCCACAATGAAATTCCATGATGAGGGAATTTTCTAAACATTTACTTGAAGTGATCCCAACATTCATATAGTGACTTTGATTCATGTTGTTAAAAATTATGGATTTCATTCTGCAATGTCACTGTATAGGAGGGTATAAAATACTTTGAAAAAAATGCTTGGGATAAGGCCTCCTAAGTGAGAATGGAGAACTGAGTCAACCCTTTAATCCAATCATTTTCTTTATCCATTAATCAGAAGGGAAATAAGTAGAGGTGAATTGCATCCTATGATACTCCATAGTACCAGAACATGTCACATATTTCAAGAAAATTAGAAATATGAGCATTGGGGTCCTCACATGGTAAACCCCTAAATTGCAACATATTTTGGATAAGCTGTATGATATCTAACTTAATCTTGAAATGCTAGGATTTAAATGGTGGCCTAACTATACCCATATATGCTCCATAAATAGAGGGTGGCACATAATCCATAAGGTTACGTCCTGGATACATTTGTTCTAGAGGAAGTTGAGGCATAAACTGTTTCTCCTAATCAAAATATGATATCTGATTTGGAGGCATGTATGGAAGCCATTCTGGTGGAAGATATAATTGAGGTTTTTATTGGCCATATCTTAGGATAAATTGAGCCTATTTTCTTTGCTAGTTCCATGGAACGAAATCCATAAAATTTTCTTGTGGATGTTGGTTCTTCTCACCCTCAACAACAAGTTGTTGGTTCCAGTTTCCATCAAGTACAAATTATTTTCCAACCCCTTGGACAACATCTCATTCTTCTTCTTCCAAATTCTCCATGTGGGTGTTTTGGTTGTGATCTCCCATAAATGTTTGACATCACCTAGAGATCGTTAATTCAATTTTAGGGTCAGGTGGAAATATTTACGATGACTCGACACTCTTAGAACAAGTGATCTGAAAACTCATACACATGTGGTCCTAAAGAACACCAAAAAATCAACCAAGTGTAAAAGGGAAATCCAAAAATAATAAAAAACTAAAATGGGGTCAAGATTTCAAATTTTTAGAATTTATGATTTTTATTTTCACTTAATTGATACAAACTAAATTTAAAAAAACACTGTTAACTTATCTACCAAGCAAGAATTCCATAATTTGGTGTCATCCCAGAAAAATTATTAATTTTGATGGCCCAAACATATCGGAACTACCTTGATATGGTGAGTTTCGATTAAATTAGTAGCGATCGATTTCTTGGTCTAGAAATTAATTTCAATTAACTTTATTAACATATACCCTTCAGATAAAACAATTGAACCCAACGATTGTGGGTTTACTTGGTGTAAGATCTATAGAATTCCCTAGACACTCTGTTGATGCCCTGATATGGGGTTTCCAATGAGATGAAGAGAGGGAGGCATGGGGAAATTATGAGATAAAAATGAATTACATGAACACAAAAATAAAATTAATCAACAACAAACACACATTTTTCTATAGCCCCAACACATAGGAGAAATTATCTACACATTTAATTAATGATGAAAGAAAATATCTTTGTTCTTGAGAAACTCATTACAACTCAAAAGGAAAAGAAAAAAAACATGCAAGAGAGATCCTCCCAAAAATTCCTAGAATGGGTTTCCATCTCTATTCTATCCAATATTCCCCACCTTCAAATGATGATACCCCTTGAAAAGAGTCTCCCTCCTTAATTGTCCATCCCCCACTGTCCTAGGGTGGTTAAGGGTCCAAATCCCAGGCCAAAGGATAGGTAGGAGGGGTAAATAGAAAGTAGGTGGGTCTTTGAATCTCACATGGTTTCAGAACACGGTTTGGTAAAACGTGTGCAAACCATGCGTAATGTTCTATCCAAAAAGGAGGTAGTGCACAGGTACCTGGGTTCGTCCACACGGTTTTTCTAATCATGCAGAGGCCGCACGACAAGCCTATTTCTAAAATTTTACTCCTTGTATGGTTCCTAAAAGGCATGCATTATTTTTCCAACCATAAAATAACCATGTGGGATGATCTTCCTTGATACTCCAAGTTCCACCTAGCCTTCGGGGTTGGGGTGCTCAGTTTGGGTGACTTAGAAGTAGCATGCACCATGGAAAAAGGGTCCACATGCCTTTAATTTCCATATAAATCACCCATTTATACAAAATTTCTAACTCCCTTTGTTTGGTGATTAAATTATTCCTAACCAAACATGTTTAGGTTGTAAAATGATAACAATTTGTCCAAAACATCATTTTCAACAAGCATAAAATAATGAAAATTCTTTATGCACATGAGTCCATCTGTATATTTATGAAAGAAGTTTTTTTCTAGTCAGTTGAGGTTTCAGTTAGCAATGATTTATTCTTACCCTTCTTCTTTTAATTTACCTAGAGATGGTAGTTATTAGGATTATACTAAAATTTTTATTGAATCTTAATTTTTTTTTATTGTAATTGTGGACATCATTTGTTCTAGTGTCTAACCTTTCTGAGAAGTCACTGTGGAGTTGAAAATCAGTTTTAGATACACTCCCTATGACAGTTTCCTTTGAGTCTTTATCAGTAATAGTACGGTCTTTTTGTTTTTATATTTTTGAATGGTTATGGAATTAGTAGAGGATAATCGTAGGATACTCCCTCTCATTGAGGACCTAGGTATGATCATGAATGAGGTGTTGAATATTATCCTGGCTAGTGAGGCTAAGGACACAAATACGATAAAATACATGTTATGGAATTGCTAGTTCTAAGAGGTACTGTGATTGGTTGAGTTATTTTTTACCTCTATTATATGATGTTTTATGCCTTGTTTGATACAAGATAAAAGTTATCTTTTATATTTACATCCTTTTTATATTCATTGACACTTAAAGGCGATAGACTTCTAGTTATCATGGCTTTATCCCCAGAAGATGAAGTCATGTCAAGTCTATTTGAGTTTTATCGATAATGTGAGTTGATGATGGGGGAAAATAGTCCATGAGAGAGTTCTTATTATTGTATATATTATAATATAATTTTATCCTTATCATGGATTTGTTATATTCTATGTAGGCTGTTATAGATTTTTATCACAAGATATTTGTTTTCCATGATGTGTAAAGAATGAGTGAGATGTTTTTTGGTGAAAAAAATCATTGAAGTGAGTATAAATGTTTAGAGATTATTTTATTAAAACTAGTAGGGTTGATGTATATTTCATTGTCAGTATAGAATAATGTGTTTCCAATAGTGGTTGAAGAGTTTCAGGTTGTTTTTAAAAAAAATGGCAATGATACTACCCTCTTGATGTGATATTGAGTTTAGGATATATTTCTAACCCAGTGTAACTAGGATCTCTATGTCCCTATATAGGATGGTTCCATGAAGGCTATGAGTTTTTTGGATTCATATCGATGACCCATTGAATAAGGGTTTCATATTACCAAGTATACCACTATAGGGTGCTTTAGTGTTTTTTGTAATTATGAAAGATAATAAGTTATGGTTGTGTATTGATTATCATCAATTGAACATAGTGATAATGAAAAACCACTATACCCATTGAAGTATTGATGAAATTTTCAATCAATTTAAGGGATATGGATGGTTCATAAAGATTTATTTGTGGTCTCATTATTAGAATATGAGGTTAAAATAGGATAATATATTAAGGAATACTTTCCAATGTCAGTATATGTTGGACCCACTAGTTTAAGTAACCAGGGAGGTGAATTAGGGTATGATATGTTAAAAAACTCCCCTATTTGGATCCTGTTTCATATTTACGGTAAATAAACTCTTCTCTCCTTCTCATAGTAGTATAACTGAATAAATGTAAACATGAAAGAGTAAAAAATTTTTACATGGTTCACCCTTAACTGGGATAGTATAAAGGAAATACAAAGGCATTGTATAAATGTACCAAATTCAGTAAATCACTATACTATTAAAAAACAGGAGTAGAATCACTATCTCTACTAGTTCACTACCAATGACACTTTGAAATATCATTTCTCTCTCAATTTAAGTTTTCACATTTCTCCTTAATAATATTATTCTATTGATTACTTGAATCAATATTATTTACACCTCATTTGGTGCTTCATGAAGCACTTATTTCATCCAACTGATGAATTCCAATTTCCTAAAGAATATTTAGAAAATTATACACTAGGTCATAAAACTAATACTTTCTCACAACCCTTTCACGAACTTCATGAATCTTCTTTAACTTTCACATAACACTTGAATTTTTCTTGGAACTCTCACTTTCATGAAATTTTTAGTTTTTTTGTGGAACTCCAAAATTTAATGAAACATTTTAGTTTTTCATGAAACTCCCTACTATCAATAATATTTTTTTATGAAGGAACTCACTTATTCTTATATACACAAGTCATTTTTTTCATTAAATAGATATTTTGAGGCATTGATTCATATAAGAAATCAACCCACACAACTCTTATGAGATTCAATTCCCTAAAACTATCTAATGGTTGGACTTCTCAAATGAGTGGGGTTGCATCTTATTTATATCCACAGATGACCCTTCACACAACTACCTTGCATACACTGACATGGAACATGACATTCATTTTTTATGAATTCTAACAATATAACATCACATTTAGCTATGAACTCTCTACCATCGTGCAACTACCATCTATAATTCTCATGTTTCTGTAAAAATGACTCTATCATATAGCTATGAATTTTAAAAAACGTTAGAAAATTCCTGGAACAAAATTCATTTTCCATATTTTTATGAGATATCCTTAAATATTCACTTACATGAATTATTATGAAACTCCATCACCCTTTCATGGATCTTCTGTATTTTTGAAAAACTATTTCCTTTAAAAAAACAAAAATTCTCTTCCTCTAAATTTTGGATCCCAAAAATTTATAAATAAATAATAAACCTCACCACCTTATACTTTAAACTTTCTATAAACATTCCATAATCTTCATAACTCCTTCCTAAATATTTGTCAACATACTCTATCAAAAACCATGCTGGAACTTTACAACTGAACTTGTCATCCGAATTTTTCAACAAACAAAGTCGACCCAAAAATAATATAAAGTAACATTGATCAAATTCTTCCAACACTATATACACTTTGAGTCTATGGTAATGACTTTATGTTGTAACCAAATGTCCAAAACACCCTAATAGGGGGGGGGGGGGTGAATTAGGGTGTGGTATTTTTATTCCCATATACAAATAGATATTGTCCTATCATTGTAAAATATGATATGAACTCATCAAAATCACCCACACATCCGAAGAATATTGAATTTAAATTAAATTAAACAACATATATATTTACCTCGTTCCCTACCAAGGGATACTCTAAATAGAATATGCTGATGTCGTGTTGTTGTAACAAAGGACTCAATACTCAGAGTCAATATTAAAAGTGTTTATAAAAGGATCACTATAGATCTAGGAAATTATGCACACTATTTTTCATAAGAAACTAGAAAAATGAATTCTCATATTTAAATTGATATTGTTTTCTCCATGAAAATAATAATAATAACTTATAAAAATAAACCACACATCCATGGAATCTAGAATATAAATTTAATTCACAAACATATATATTTACTTGGTTAACAACTAATAGATACTCTAAATAGAATAAGCTACTATTATGTTGATGTAATAAAGGACTCGATAATCATAGTCAATATAAAAATTTTTTATAAAAGGATCGCTATTGATACATGATCTTATACAGATATTGTTTTATAAAAAAACCAAAAAATAGAAAATTCCATAAACTAAGGAAAATAGATTCATTACATATCATTAATTTAAAAGGTCAAGATATAATTTTATGAGTATGATTCATATTATTTTCCTGTTTATAACTTTAATGGAGATTCTAGAAAGGAAGAGACATTGAAGATCCAAATGGAATAAAATTCTTGTACATTTTAAGAGAATTTAAATGTTCTCGAAAAAGCAAGAATGTTAATTGCATCGGTGGCTGTCAAAGTTGAAGAAGTTAATGTTAAATGGATGAAATGGAAAAAATACAAGATTAAGAGAGTAAAATTTATATCCAACATAAATTTCTAGAATAAATTGGTGATCCTGAAGAAAAATATGAAGATCTACTTCCCTCCCCAAAAAATGAATTCCCAACTATCTTTCCTTAGAAAAAGAAGTCTGAAGTTGAAAGTTTTGTGGGAAATTTAATTTCTTAGAATTATTTTAATTAAAATATTGTTAATTATGAATTTAAAATTGATCTCCCTTATTTTTATTTTGTACATTAATCACCACTACTATAGGTACTAAATGTAGAAGATGTAGAAGTTACTTGTGTTAAGGAGAAAATGGAGGGGTCAATTGAGTTGTACCCTCATGCATATGAGGATGATTACACAAAAGAAGAAATCATTGAGGACTAATTTTTTTACCCAAACCAAAAGAGAATAAACTTATTATTCTACTATATCCACCAATATTAGACACCAATTCTCTTGATCAACTAAATAGGGCGCACCCCTATAATATTTTCCCTCCCCATTAGCACCTCAAATTTTCTAATTTAAATATTCTAGGTGTTAGAGGAAATTATCTTTATGTTGGGGGTTCTTACTTTTTGAACCCACAAATAGATGTTTGTAAAATCCATATTTATATGTTTCTATGAAATAAACCCCATCCAAATTCATATTGGGGTTAAACCAATCAAACCTCTTGACTAGGGGAAGTAAAAACCTAGCACCCACATGGGGGTACAAACCATGATCTATATTATTTTCCATTCCCATTACTTTTTATTTAATTTTATTATTATTTTCCTTAGTTCTTGATTTCATGGTCTAGTGGAAGTTTCTTGGATCATAAGTCAAGGCTACAACTAAAAAATAATTCATGTTGTATCTTTCTTTCTCTTTAGTTTTTTTAATTTTTTTGAGATGAAATGAGGGGTAGTGAAATCTAAGTGGGGGGGGAGTATCAACCTTGTTCGTTGTTTTTTGAGATTCATTCATCTTTTTAGGATCATTGAGTATCATGTAACCTTATTATCAATTTACACAAATCAATTTATTTTTAATTAGTTGAAATGAGTTTTGAGGAAATGGATTTTAAATGATTATTGATTTGGAATTTTTTTCCATGAATCATATTTTCAATCATTTTTATGAGTTATACTGATTTTTGAAATCCATCCAATAAAACACTAAATCAAAATATTTTTTCAATATTCTGAGGCGTTATGAAAAAATTTACTATATTCTTTATAATACCAACAATTTCTTAAGAGAAACTTGGATTTTGTGTGAGAACTAAAAGTTGTGTTTTTTCTCTTTATAATCTTTGGAATTCATTAAATATCGTTGAAATGATTGGGGAAATTATTTTTCTAGACATATTTTAACTTGATACCCATCCTTAAATACATACTCTGTTATCCCTTATATTCCATGAATTTTTGTATTGGTGTAAGCCACATTACAAGCAAATTTTTCCTTACCTACCTGCACTCTTGGTATTTTCTATGGATATTTCATGTTTGGGTGTGGGGGAAGGGCCTTTTGTGTATGTTATTTGGGATGTGTTTCATTTATGGGTGGTGTGTGGTGTGTTTCAACATTTTGGGTAGTGGATAATGAGAAAATTAGGCACAAATCATCATTTCATTATTCTTTATTTGTTTTATCTGGTTCTCCTTCAAAAAATAATTTTAAAAAAGAAAAAAATAGAAAAATGTACATGTGATTGATTTTTTAATTGTACATTGTTTTATGAATCATGTACCTATAAAAAATAAATGGAAAGATTTTTCATTCATTCATTGTATTCAACTGTCAGTGAATATTCCATAGAAAAAAAGGAAAAGAAAAATTTGTGCCATTATGGAGATTATAAGGATAAAAAAATAAAAAATGAGAGAATTTGGGAGATATAATTAATTACAATCACTACTTGGATCATATACCATGTCATAAAAATAGAGTTGTGTTTTTTATATTTTCAAGGGGATTTTAGTGAGGTAAATATTCTACATTCACTTGATTATTCATGCATTGTAATTAAGTGTCAAACCTCCTCTGTCCAACTTTGAATTTTTAAATGATTTCCCCATAAAACCTAAAAAATAGAATTTGAGTTTGAAAATTACTCAGTATTGAAAATATTTTCATGTTTCATGCTTTCTAGAGATGATAATTTTCACAATCCTATGGTGATATATGTATTTTCTAAGTATGTTCATAACTCAAGATTAAATTTCTCTTGAGTAATGAGTGGCATAAAATTATTGGTGCAGTAAGTTGTGATTGGGCCGTAGATGGATTTATGAGGTTGAATGAATTTCAATATGATTAATAGAATTGAAGGGAAATTTTATTTCATATAGGATACATTATGTAATTATTATTTGGATAAGATAATTTTTGTTTTTTCATTTTTGATTTTTGTGTGGATTTTGATTTGGATATATGATGATTTCCCAGGTGTGCAATTGTTAATTACAGAAGAGTGATGACAATAAAATTTTCATATATTTTACAGTATAATTAAATGTTTTAAATCCAACCATAGTTCTATTTTATGGGAAATTATCACATTTTTGTGTTTTTGAAGTAGTTTGAGCTTAATTGCAAAAATGGCCTAAAATTGGATTTTAACTGTTTTATTTTTATTCGGCATTTCAGACATAAAATTTTATAAACTAATTAAAAAATTTAAATTTATTTTCTGTTAAATAAAATACATATTGTTATTCATTTCATTATTCTAGGTAAAAATCTAAATCCATCATTTAGAGGCCAAAACTCAGCTCACAATTTAGTCCTCAAAAATAGTGCACATATCTGGGAACTTTTATATATACAGACATATATCCTGATATAAAAGATCAAAATAGGTTCAAATAAACATGGATATGTAAACTTAATTAATTAAAATTTTTTATAACTAATTCCATGCTATATTATGTATTTTTATGGTCATTATGGCACGAGAACGTGCTGTATGAGAATACAAACAGTCACCTGGCCAGATTAAATTTGTTGAGAAAAAGTTTTATAACCCCTTCAACTAACATAAAATCAAGCTCATATTTTGTTATTTAATTCTGTAGACATATAGGAACAAATTATAAGAATAAATAATTTTAAAATTCAGCCATTATGATGTAAAAAAGCTCAAACATCGAAAGTATATAATTACAGGAAAAATTTCTCACTTATTTTCCTATAAATTGTCACCTCCCCTCCTATTACAAGGAATAACCATTTTAGGGGGATAATATGGAGTTTTGTTTTTCTAATAGTTTTTAATATTTTTAATATATATTACCTTATATATTTTCTTCATATCTTCTTTTTTCCATTTCATTTATTTTATGTGTTCTTCAACTGTATTTCCCTTCTCTACTCCCATGAAAATAGAGAACTAATATCGACATTTGTTTAAGGAAGGGAATGTTGGTTTGAATTATTTTTCTATAATTTAATTTTATATCTATTTATTCAATTATAGGATTTTTTTGGTGGTTAATATGACTAAAATTAGTAGTTTCCCCATTTTTTCTGCCATCATATTCTTCTTCTCATTTACCATTTTTACTTCCCTTCACTATTTGTCTCATGAATATGGTGGAACATGATATAGATTCTAATTTTCAGTGAATTGGAATCATATTTGAGGTTAAAAAGATAATTTACTTGTATGTATAGGTATTTTTATGGGGTGATGACATTTCAAATGAGAAGGTGAGGTGTTAATGTTATTGATCGCCTTATTGAGTTGAATATTGAGTTTCTTTTAAACAATGACATCAATCACTGTAACCTCCTATGCACATTTTCCTTCATTATTTATTCTAAAAACATCCTATTTTTAATTGCATTTATATATATAATCTTTAAATTTCTTACATTTTAAACCCCCATATATATATATATATATTAGTCTTATATATTATATTAGTTTGATTTATAATAGTGATAATAGAACGAAAGTGTGTATAAGAAGCCTCCATCAGAGTCAACCATATGTTGTTCCAAAATGGTACATTCTTATGCAAATAAGAATTTATTTATACATAATTCCATGAAAAACCATCTCGCATTACATAAACACAATGATCACTAAATATAAATATAAAAAAGATGATCAAACACCAAATCAGTGAGGGGATTTTCATTTTACTTCAATCTGTTTGACTAACTCTTGGACTTTATGATGTTATTTATTAAAATCTATTTAATAATTCTAAATTTAACAAAACATATCCCATTTTTTGTTTAAAATAATCTATTCCAAAAACTATAAAATTAACATATTCTATTCAATAATTATTAGAAATTTATTATCCTTTAAATTAGATATGTTTAACACATAATGGAACTTAAATTCCTCTATAATAAGAGAATTAAAATAGAAATTAATTTTTTTGACACTCCATATTTAGATCAACAAAAATATTAGTTTTTAAAAAATACATGTCCTATAAGGCCCCAACCTTAAACCTTACTTAATCTTGAGTTATTACAAGATTACACATTGAGGATCTTTTCAGGTTTAGAGTTTTAGAGAATTAGATCATAAAACTTGCATTACATTCCACATTTAAACAAAGTGGTTACATAAAGATAGTATTCATTTTTTCCTATCAACGGAAACATATTTAAAATAAAACATGGATTCTTTCTTGACACTTTTTTGACACTATCATCATATCATGTACCATTCCCTTGACCTGTGAAAAACATTTAAAAAAAACTTGGGATGAGCATAAAAAGCTCAGTATAGGTTATAAAAATATGGAAAGGAAACATGAGTTCATATATACATAATAATAAAATCATACTTTACCCATAAAACATAAGCACTTTAACATACCTCCTCAAATCATGAATAAATCATGGAAATCATAAGACATAAAGGTAACTTGAGGCATTTATAACATTCTTACGTAGGGAGTAACCCTCTTGGTTACGTTTGGAATACCCATCAAAGTATATTCCCTAAATAGCTTCAGAGAAACCTTAACGTTTCACTCCTTCACGTTACCCAATGCATTGGAGAGCTATATCGGGCTCACCCACCCTTAGTTTATCACAGAACCACCCATCTTTATAATAATTCCCAAGAACCTCAACATAATCGTATCACATAAAATATGCATATAGGAAACATACCATTTCCACCTTTGAATCAAAAGATATCAATACAACACATTGATATAAAAACATTATGAAAACCATTTTCAATACCAAAACAAAAGAAAAGTAAAACATGGTATTTATTTTTCTTTAAAAAAATGGTATGGCTTGTAGAGGAATCTGAAACTCAAATATTGGTCACGGCGGCGCAAAAGACGTTGTCGCCACATACGTATGACAAAAAAATTCCGTTTTGTCATTTAGTAAATGCTTCGTATAAAAAATATTCCTTTTGAATAAACGTAAAAGTCAAAGGTGTTTATACACCATATAAAAGAAGGTTGTGTATAAAAAAAAATATGCCTCAATGAAAGGAGATTGAGACGAAGTCCCATACCACGGGTCCGACTTGACTCGGTCGTTCTTTAATCTCCTGAATAATAAACTAGAGTTAATTTATACTTGTTTAAGAACCTTTTTCAAGTTCATTATTCCTCTTATATCACTTATTTCCATGTCATGAACACTATGTAATTATTTAAGTTAATAACGGTCGTTTTAACGATCATTGGTACTTGAGTCAAAATATGATCTTTATAATTACAATTTATTCATGTATCCATTATATCCAGAGTTATAATCATGATTTATATATCATATATATCATATATATCTAGTATATACATGCATTTATAATATTACACAACATTTAGATGTAAGAAATGAAATGCATCGTTCATGGAGACGGTAAGCCGTACGTACGCATGAACGCTACTTTCATTTCTATTTTGTATTTTATAGAATGGAATCATAATTATATAAAGTTATATTATGATTCCAGTGTAATATAATATATAATATCATAACTCCATCCTTTATACGTCCCACATATGGTATTAACGAATCAAATCACATTGAGGGGGCGGTAGTCCGTACTTCCTTAAATGAAGATATCGCGTTTACCCATAATGGAAACCATAAAGGTATGCCCAAAATGTAAAATACAGAAGCTTAAAGAAAACAAAAACATATTATATATCATATATAAATACATTTTCATCTTAATGGACACCTTTGAAGGTGTTAAAAGAATGTTGAACAATCATCATTTCGGGAGGCAGAAATTCGCCTTCCACGGAAACAGTATGTTCTTTAACCATTAGATGTAGGTGTGTGTAAGTGTAGCTCGAATCCTTATTATAAAAACATCCTAGTATATGGAAGATACTGTTGTTGTTAAAAAATAAATGAATAAAAAGAGTTTATGGGGTTGTAGAAGCAAAATAAAACAAAAGGACTCAAGTGAAGACATTACCTTAAAATCGGGTAACTCCCTTTGGTTTGAGCTCAAAGGCTTCCTTGGGAAGACTTCTGCCCAAAGTGAGGCTTCAAGGAGTAAGAGAGGGATGTGTAGAGACAAAATGGGCAGGGTTTGGCCGAGCCAAAGGCTTTGGAAGTGTGGGTAAGGAGGTAGAGGTGGGGGCCTTTTATAAGAGGAGAGGAGGGGCACTCTTGGAAAGTAAAGAAATGTTACTTTATTTTAAAATGCATTTTGGATTAAAAAGGTCCCACATTGATATAATTTGAGGTTAAGGTGATAAGGGTTATAAATCCACCCATCCAATACGTTTTGGACATGTTTAGGTCATAGAGTTTACATTATCTTTTCATTTTATTTAAATCCTTTATTAATGAGGTAATCACTGCATCATCATGATGTCATAAATAATTTAATTTATTTAATGTATAAAAATTATAAAAAAAATATCATGATGTAGGAAATAGTTTTAGATTTCTAATAAATATTTATAGTCAAAAATCTGACTTGTATAACCCCATTTAAAAATTGTTTTATTAAAATAACTCATGTTTGTGTCATTTTAATTTTAACATTAAATAAAAGGATATTAATGTCATTTTCCTACCAAAGTGGCTCCACGGGGTCCCCAAGTTGACCCATGGATTGTATTGGTAGGCCATGACACATCCAATAAGGGTAGGACATGTGTCTAGGTATTTTCATTTTATTATAATATCATTTTTGCCTTAAATTGCACTAATTACCTCTAATCGCGATTAAAAACATAAAAGTTACTATTCACAAAAAAAAATTATTTTAATCTCATTGAACCAAATTTTAATTATTAATGACAACCATATATGTCGGATTTTTGAAAATGAAATCACAGAAGTGGCAAAGTTTCATTTAAACGAAAAATCAGTTTCTTTAACTACCACTTAGTGGTTTCACTATTCATCAAAAATTGAAGTTTTTCAGAAAAATACCAAAACTTCACCCTAAGCTATATTTGATATTCTGAATTCAAAAATGATGTCTATTTTAAAAAATTCAAATCATATAAGTTACATTAATTAATTCAATAATTAATTCCCATTGTCATGACAAAAAGCGTGTTTTTATGAAACAATAAGTATCAAAAGATTGACACTAGTTTAAGTCCAATTTCAAAGTGAAATTGATTCCAATGACAACCATTGGATTAAATGGTAAAAATATATTCTAATTTCACTTCAAAACCAATTCAAAAGATAATCTAATCATATAAATAAATTAGATTAAAAAGAGGTTTTGAATTAAAATACAACATTTTTTACTATTCATTAAAAAATGAACTTTATCGGAAAAATACCAAAAATTCACACAAAGTAAATTTTGATGTCCCAATCATAAAGAATAAGTTTATTTTAAAAAACATAGCTTATAAAATTTTCAAAAGATAGATTTAAAAATGTTTTTCCATCAAAAGGCAGTAAAACAATCTTTTAAAAATATTAGTGTATTCCATGCTTAAGATTGGATTTATTTTCATTTTAAGCCTCTAAAAGACTATCTAATTCATTAATGGACATAGATAAAAATATATATTATTAATTACTTACTTGGGATGTTACATCCTTCCCCCCTTTAGAAAATTGCGTCCCCGCAATTTCTTTACTTATCGAATAAATGGGGGTACTTATCCCTCATTGCATTTTCAGATTCCCATGTTGCCTCTTCCATCATGTGGTTTTTACAAAAAATCTTTACCTGATTAATCACCTTATTCCATATCACTTGCTCCCTGTGGTCAAGAATCTGGACCGGTTGTTCCTCATAAGATAGGTTCTCTTCCAGCTGAACTACCTATGGACTCAAAACATGAGATGGATCTGGCATGTACTTTATCAGCATCGAAACATGAAAAACATTGTGTACCTGAGATAAACTCGGAGGTAAATCCACCCGGTATGCAACTGATCCAACTCTCTCTAGAATTTCATATGGTCCAATGAACCTTGGACTCAGCTTTCCTTTCTTACGAAATCGCATCACACTTTTCCATGGTGAGACTTTGAGAAAAACATGATCACCTACCTCAAAAGATAGATCCTTCCTCCTGTTGTCTGTATAACTCTTCTGCCTGCTCTGAGCTGTTATCATGTGTTTCTGTATCAGCTGAACTTTTTCTGCCAACTCTTCAACCAATTCTGGTCCCATCAACTTCCTTTCACCCACTTCATCCCAGAAAGCTGGAGTTCGACACCGCTTCCCATATAATGCCTGAAATGGTGCCATCTGTATACTGGAATGAAAACTGTTATTATATGAAAATTAAACCAAAGAAAGATGTTGGTCCCAACTTCCCTGATAATCCATCGAACAAGCACATAGCATATCTTCCAAAGTCTGAATTGTTCATTCTGATTGCCCATCTGATTGAGGATGAAAAGTTGTACTAAAATTTAATTCAGTACCCAACGACTTCTAAAGGCCTTTCCAAAAGTTATAAGTGAACCTGGGATCATGGTTATATACAATGGAGAGAGGAACTCCATGTAACATGACTATCTCTTTAAGATACAGATGGGAAAGTTGATCTAGGGAAAAGATATCTCGTATAGCAAGGAAATGAGAAGATTTAGTCAAGCGATCAATAATAACCCAAATTTCATTATTACCTCGAGGGGTCTTCGGCAATCCCCCAACGAAGTCCATGGATATATTCTCCCATTTCCACTCTGGCACTAGTAAAGGCTGAAGCATCCCTTTCGGTAACTGCCGCTCTGCTTTGACTTGTTGACATGTCAAACACTTCATAGTAAAATCAGCAATATCTCTTTTCATTCCATCCCACCAGTAATACTCCCGCAGATCTCTGTACATCTTAGTGCTGCCAGGATGAACTGAAAATGGAGATCTATGAGCTTCACATAACAACTCTCCTTTTAACTGTGAATCACAAGGCACACACAATCTCTTCCCAAATCTCAAAACACAATCATTATCAATGTTGAATTCAGGCAACTTACCCTTCTGAACCAGCTCTACCTTTTTCCGCAACTCACTGTCTTGCTTCTGTGCTTTCTTGATTCTGTCTAATAGAGATGATCTCACTGATACCTGAAACAAAACATAATAACTTCCTGCACCAACAACTTCTATGCCAAATTTCATCAAATCCTTAACCAAAGGATCACGTTCCAAACGCAACATTGCAAATGAAGCATTACTTTTTCGACTCAAAGCGTCAACCACTTTATTTGCTTTTCCCGGATGGTAATGAATTGTACAATCATAATCCTTGATTAATTCTAGCCATCTCCTCTGTCTCATGTTCAATTCCTTCTGAGTGAATATATACTTTATACTTTTGTGATCGGTATATATTTCACACTTTACTCCATACAAATGATGCCTCCAAATTTTTAAAGCGAAAACAACATCAGCTAATTCCAAATTATGTGTAGGGTAATTTACCTCATGAGTTTTCAACTGTCGTGAAGTATAAGCAATTACCTGATCATTCTGCATTAGGACACAACCAAGTCCTTTCAATGAATCATCACTGTATATAACAAACTCACCATTCCTGGAAGGTAGTGCCAAAATTGGAGCATTCACCAATCTTCTTTTCAGTTCCTGAAAACAATCATCACATTCTTTTGTCCAGTTAAACTTAACACCCTTCCGAGTTAGCTTAGTAATTGGACTAGATAACCGTGAAAAATTTCTAACAAACCTTAGGTAATAGCCTACCAAACCAAGGAAACTACGAATCTCTGTTACATTTGTGGGTCTTGGCAATTTTTCAACAACCTTTGTTTTTGCAGGATCAACGGTTATCCCGTCTTTAGAAATAATGTGACCAAGGAAAGAAATTTGTTGTAACCAAAACTCACACTTGATGAATTTCCCATATAATTTCTTTTCTTTTAAGGTTTTCAAAATAACCCTTAAATTTCTTTCATGCTCCTCTTTACTTTTAGAAAACACCAAAATATCATCAATGAAAACCACCACAAACTTATTCAAGAACTCATGGAAAATTCTATTCATTAAGTCCATGAATACAACAGGTGTATTGGTTAGCCCAAAAGGCATTACTACAAATTCATAATGGCCATATCTTGTACGAAATGTAGTCTTTGGAACATCTGCTTCCTTTACCTTCAGCTGATGGTACCCCGATCTCAGGTCAATCTTTGAAAAAAACTGAGCTCCCTGGAGCTAATCAAGCAAATCATCAATATGAGGCAAAGGATATTTGTTCTTAACAGTGATGTTATTAAAGGATCTATAATCAATGCAAAGTCTCATAGAACCATCTTTCTTTTTTACAAATAAAATAGGAGCACCCCATGGTGATGTGCTAGGTCAAATGAAACCTTTCTCTAATAAATCTTGCAATTTCTCCTTCAACTCTAAAAGTTCAATTTGAGCCATTCGATAAGGGGGTTTTGAAATTGTCTTAGCATCAGGAACTAAGTCTACAGTAAACTCAACTTTCCGATCTGGTATTATTCCAGGAAACTCATCAGGAAAAACATCAGGATAATCATTTACCGCTGGCACATCATTAATCTAAACAGTTCCCTTGTTTTCAACAATATGTGCAAGGTAACATTCATTTCCATATTTTACAAGTTTCTCGGCCTCTTGATATGTTATAAACAGTAAGGGTTCATTCTTGTACACAAACTGAAAGTCTTTCTGAAAAGAAACTTTTTTAGCTCTACAGTCAATCTTAGCATGGTAAATAGAGAGCCAATCCATACCCAGGATAACATCAAACTCTACTAGAGGTAGAAAAATAATGTTTGAAAGTAGGTTCTTTCCACAGATAAGGATAGGAAGATTCTTATAAATTATTTTTGCCTCAACATTTCCCCCAGGTGTTTTTACCACAAGTTCAAGAGTCATTTCTTGAGATGGTATTCCGATTTTACTAGAAAAGGTTTCAGAGATGAAAGAATGTGTGGACCCCGAATCAAACAACACACTAGCATAATATGAAAAAACAAACAAAGTACCTAATACAACTTCATTTGATGGCCCGAAATCTGTTGAAGTAGTTGCAAAGGATTTCACCACCCCTTTCTGCTTGTAGTCTAACTGCTTCCCATAACTCAGGCTCTTTGTCGGACACTCATTTGCATAGTGACCCATCTCATTTCACTTAAAACATTTCACTAACTGTAAATCAAATTTGAACTTACCATCACCTTGATCTTTTTTAGTGCAATCACGAGCCTTATGTCCCATCTTACCACATCGGTGGCACTTTACAGAATTCAGAAGACATTCCCCAACATGCCTTTTACCACATTTATCACAAACTGGAAACTTAGTTTTCTTACCGTCAGACCTTTTTGAAAAATTCTTTCCTTTCTCCTGCCACCTCGGTCTCTTCTTCTACTGGTTGTTATAGAACACTTGATCATCGGAAAACTCCATTTCCACCTTATCAGCACATCGAACAAGCTTTTTATAACTTTTAAACTCACGATAAGATAATGCCCTTCGATATTTTGGCTTTAATCCTAAGTAAAAACGATTGATTTTACTATCAAGGCCTCGGATAAAATTTGGAGCATACCTTTCCAATCGAGTGAACCTTTCTTCATAGGCGGCCACTGAGTCTTCCTCTTGCCTCAATTCCAGGAATTGTTTTTCCATCCTAAGTCGAACAGACTTAGGAAAATACTTCTCAAGAAACATACCTTTGAATTCATCCCAGTCGAGAGCATCAATCTCATCAGCATCCCTGATATTTTTAACCATCGACCACCACTGATCTGCTTCACCCTCCAAACGGTAAATAACAATACTAACCTTTTGATTGTTTGAACACCCCATGACATCAAAAATCTTCTCCAGTGCTTTAATCCACACTTCAGCTGGCACAAGGTCAGATGATCTTCTGAATTGTGGGGGATGTTGCCTCATGAAATGTTCAACCACTGACATGTTCCTCTGCGGTTGATCTGGCTGATCTCGTTCATTGATACCACCACAATTTATCGCTTGAGTCAACTGTTCTATTACTGCAACAAATTGTTCAGTTCCAATTCCGACCATCTCAGGATGCTGATTCAGAAGGTTATTTCCTTCTGTATGCCTTCCTAGCACTGCTTCCCTGTTTCCTCTGCTTAAAACCATTCTGAACAAACATGTCTTAGATGAAGCAACATGGTAATCTTCAAATGCTATATCATTTCAAAAAAAATATTTTTGGATAATCATTTAATAGAATTATAACTCCTAAAGTGATCTAAACCGACCTCTGATACCAACTATAAGGCCCCAGCCTTAAACCTTACTTAATCTGGAGTTATTTCAAGATTACACATTGAGGATCTTTTCAGGTTTAGAGTTTTAGAGAATTAGATCATAAAACTTTCATTACATTCCACATTTAAACAAAGTGGTTACATAAAGATAATATTCATTTTTTTCCTATCAACGGAAACATATTTAAAATAAAACATGGATTCTTTCTTGGAACTTCCTTGACACTATCATAATATCATGTACCATTCCCTTGACCTGTGAAAAACATTTCAAAAAAACTTGGGATGAGCATAAAAAGCTCAGTATGGGTTATAAAAATATGGAAAGGAAACATGAGTTCATATATACATAAGAATGAAATAAAACTTTACCCATAAAACATAATAAATTTAACATACCTCATCAAATCATGAATAAATCATAGAAATCATAAGACATAAAGGTAACTTGAGGCATTCATAACATTCTTACATAGGGAGTAACCCTCTTGGTTACGTTTGGAATACCCATCACAGTATATTCCCCAAATCTCTTCGGAGAAACCTTAACGTTTCACTCCTTTGCGTTACCCAATGCATTGGAGAGCTATATCGGGCTCACCCGCCCTTAGTTTATCACGGAACCACCCATCTTCATAATAATGCCCAAGAACCTCAACATAATCGTATCACATAAAACATGCATATAGGAAACATAACATTTCCACCTTTGAATCACAAGATATCAATACAACACATTGATATAAAAACATTATGAAAACCATTTTCAATACCAAAACAAAAGAAAAGTAAAACATGGTATTTATTTTTCTTTTAAAAAAAGGTATGTCTTGTAGAGGAAGTCGAAACTCAAATAATGGTCACAGTGGCGGAGAAGTCGTTGTCGCCGCATACGTACGACAAAAACATTCCCTTTTGTTGTTTAGTAAATTATTCGTATAAAAAATATTCCTTTTGAATAAACGTAAAAGTCAAAGGGGTTTATACACCGTATAAAATAAGGTTGTGTATAAAACAAAATATGCCTCAATGAAAGGAGATTGAGACGAAGTCCCATACCTCGGGTCCGACTTGACTCGGTCGTTATTTAATCTCCTAAATAATAAACTTGAGTTAATTTCTACTTGTTTAAGAACCTTTTTCAAGTTCATTATTCCTTTTATATCACTTATTGCCATGTCATGAACACTATGTAATTATTTAAGTTAATAACAGCCGTTTTAACGATCATGGGTAGTTGAGTCAAAATATGATCTTTATAATTACAAGTTGTTCATGTATCCATTATATCCAGAGTTATACTCATGATTTATATATCATATATATCATATATATCCATTATATACATGCATTTATAATATTACACAACTTTTAGAGGTAAGAAATGAAATGCACCGTTCACGGAGACGGTAAGCCGTACGTACGCATGAACGCTACTTTCATTTCTATTTCGTATTTTATAGAATGGAATCATAATTATATAAAGGTATATTATAATTCCAGTGTAATATAATATATAATATCATAACTCCATCCTTTATACGTCCCACATATGGTATTAACGGATCAAATCACTTTGAGGGGGCGACAGACCGCACTTCCTTAAATGAAGATATCGCGTTTACCCATAATGGAAACCATAAAGGTATGAACAAAATGAAAAATACAGAATCTTAAAGAAAACATAAACATATTATATATCATATATAAATATAGTGTCATCTTAATGGCCACCTTTTAAGGTGTTAAAATAATGTTGAACAATCATCGTTTCGGGAGGCAGAAATTCACCATCCACGGAAACAGTATGTTCTTTAACCATTAGATGTAGGTGTGTGTAAGTGTAGCTCGAATCATTATTATAAAAAAATCCTAGTATATGGAAGATACTTGTGTTGTTAAAAAATAAATGAATAAAAAGAGTTTAGGGGGTTGGAGTAGCAAAATAAAACAAAAGGACTCAAGTGAAGACATTACCTTAAAATCGGGTAACTCCCTTTGGTTTGAGCTCAAAGGCTTCCTTGGGAAGACTTCTGCCCAATGTGAGGATTCAAGGAGTAAGAGAGGGATGTGTAGAGACAAAATGGTCAGGGGTTGGCCGAGCCAAAGGCTTTGGAAGTGTGGGTAAGGAGGTAGAGGTGGGGGACTTTTATAAGAGGAGAGAAGGGGCACTCTTGGAAAGTAAAGAAATGTTACTTTATTTTAAAATGAGTTTCGGATTCAAAAGGTCCCACATTGATATAATTCAAGGGTAAGGTGATAAGGGTTCTAAATTCACCCATCCAATACGTTTTGGACATGTGTAGCTCCTAGATTTTACATTATCTTTTCATTTTATTTAAATTCTTTATTAATGAGGCAATCGCTGCATCATCATTATGTCATAAATAATTTAATTTATTTAATGTCTAAAAATTATAAAAAAAATTTCATGATGTAGGAAATCGTTTTATCTTTCTAAATAATATTTATAGTAAAAAATATGACTTGTATAACCCCATTTAATTTTTTTAGTAAAATAACTCATGTTTGTGTCATTTTAATTTTAACATTAAATAAAAAGATATTAATGTCATTTTCCTACCAAAGTGGCTCCATGGGGTCCCCAAGTTGACCCATGTCTTGTCTTGGTCGTCCATGACACATCCAATAAGGGTAGGACATGTTTCTAGGTATTTTAATTTTATTATAATATCATTTTTGCCTTAAATTGCACTAATTACATCTAATCGCGATTAAAAACATAAAAGTTACTATTCACCAAAAAATTATTTTAATCTCATTGAACCACATTTTACTTCTTAATTACAACCATGTATGTCGGATTTTTGAAAATCAAATCACAGAAGTGGCAAAGTTTCATTTAAACGAAAAATCAGTTTCTTTAACTACCACTTAGTGGTTTCACTATTCATCAAAAATTGAAGTTTTTCAGAAAAATACCAAAACTTCACCCTAAGATATATTTGATATTCTTAATTCAAAAATTATGTCTATTTTACAAAATTCAAATCATATAAGTTACATTAATTAATTTAATAATTAATTCCCACTATCATGACAAAAAGCGTGTTTTTATGAAACAATAAGTATCAAAAGATTGACACTAGTTTAAGTCCAATTTCAAAGTGAAATTGATTCCAATGACCACCATTGGATTAAATGGTAAAAATATATTCTAATTTCACTTCAAAACCAATTCAAAATATAATATAATCATATAAATAAATTATATTAAAAAGAGGTTTTGAATTAAAATACAACATTTTTCACTATTCATTAAAAAATGAACTTTATCGGAAAAATACCAAAACTTCACACAAATTAAATTTTAATATCCCAATCATAAAGGATAAGTTTATTTTGAAAAACATAGCTTATAAAATTGTCAAAAGATAGATTTAAAAATGGTTTGCCATCAAAGGACAGTAAAACAATCTTTTAAAAATATTAGTGTAGTCCATGCTTAAGATTGGATTTATTTTCATTTTAAGCCTCTAAAACACTATCTAATTAATTAATAGACATAGATAAAAATATCTATTATTCATTACTTAATTGGGATGTTACATGTCCAGAATGATGTGTCCATTTCCACCATGTAATGAACTTCCATTGGTTTATTCCCTAACGTTAAGAACTATGAGACCCATCTTTAAAATATCTAATTTTATTAGTCATTTTAGTTTTTGAAAAAACTTTATATATCAAACCATTATGGAATTGTGCCCTCTAAACCATGAAATATTCTATATGATCATAGTTCTAGATGGATTAATTATATCCATGATATGTTTGATTATTTTACATTTAAAATATTGAGTACCATTATTGTTTCAGTGTTCCACATCCAGTTTCAATCAAATCACCGTCAATTAAAAAATTCTTCTATTATTACATGATAAATATCTAATTCCCCATTTTAAAAATATGTTGTAGAGACCAAGATAAAAATAACATCAATTTTACACATTACCAAGGTATAAAGGGAATTTTAAAACCACCATGGTAAGTATTATAATTTGGAATGATCTGTCTCTCTATTTTTAGTCAAATTTCCAGATCCATGACTAAGCCAACACCAACAACCTTTATAGCGACCCTACCTTTTCCTACATAACTTATTACATCATTTTAATGGCAAAAAACATAAAATAATTACATAACTATGATCCAAAGGTTTAGTGTCTTGGGAAAATTAGGACTATACATAAAGTTTACATAATAAGACATAAGAATTTATTTAATCCCTTCTTCTATAGCTTCTTATTGGATCTCGTGTTCTCCTTAGTACAAGTATTAACCTAATAATATATCTCAAAAGAAGGGGTGAGAAAAAATACTAGTAAGATGATTAATAAGAGACATGAAACATGGGTGATCATAATTATTATTATTATAACGTAATCAAAGGATCATCATCATAATCATTATAGAAAACATTAGATAAAGGCATTGAATGTGACAATGCATAAAAATGAAACATCATGTCGTAGTGGTCAATTACCACACATAGTTGTAAAGAAATATAGCATCAAGTTCAAACATATTTCACTTTATCTCATGAGATTCATCACATCACCCAATGAATTATATATATATATATATATATAATTCAAGGCACACCTATCACATCATATCATTTATATTCACTATAGAATTCCAGGTGCACCAATCAGATCATAACATTTATGTTATCATGAATGCCACATAGAACGTATATAAATATTAGATATAAAGTAAAAAAGGGAAAATAATGGGTTTCATTTGATAAATAATAAATTCAAAAACATTGGAGATCCCAAAAAGGGAATAATATGCTTGGAATCAATCATTATTGAAGAAGAAGAAATCTCATGAGAAGTAAAAGATGTGTTTTTTTAGAAGGATGAGTTATTTTGAAAAAAATCTTTGTATTTGTCATAAACAAATATTGGAAACATGCATATCTTGTGAAATAAAAGGTAAGAAAAAAAATAAATGATACCTATAAAAAAATAAAGGAACACCCATACTCAAAATAGAGTGAAAGAGAGAAACCACAAAGAAAGAGAGTTGGATTCAGAATCCCCTTACCCTATGTCCAAATAATTTATTCACTTTAATATCCTAGATAATAAAATTAAATTCATTAATTAACAAATAAATAACCTTTTATACATGAATTTTATTCATTATAGTTTTGTTTACTTCATTTATGGGATTTCATATGTGTTTTATAGTTTAATTTCATCATTCAGGAGTGTTTGTTTTCTTGGTTTTCATGACCGGTTTACTTATATATATACATGTACGGAAGATCATGTAAAGTGGGGGTAATTATACAGAATTTAAATTATATGCTATTAATTATCTTCTATAGGTTAAATTAGTCTTATATATCACTTGGTTATATGGAATTAGGATGAATCATTAGATAAATAGTTAATTATAATCCTTTGCATTAATTTTGGCGGTTCTTGATGACAACGTACTCAATTTGTTTTATCATTTTGTGTTATGTAAATATTATAGTTCTAGAACATAAAAAGGGTTATAAAATATATTTTACATCATTTAAAAACCATTATAGTGGTTTTATGATCATCCTTAAATGTGTTATTTGAAAAAGAAAACACATCATCCACGATGTTGGTAAATTAACACATCACATGTGATAATTTCATTTTTAGAATAAAATAGAGAGATAAAGGAGTTTGATTATGGATATTACATTAACATGATATTATTTCAGAATATAAAATATACTGAAGTTATCATCCAAATTTTTATGGAGGAGGTGAGTAGAGAATATGAAAAGAATAAGAAATCCAAAGAAATTAAAAAAAAGGAAAGATGGTTTTACCTCTTAAATTCTCCTCTTTGGTAAACTACTTAAGAAACCTAGGTTTGGTCTATTTTTTGAGACCATAACTTACAGGATGTGGGAAGTGTCTTGGTAAGATATTTGAGAATAATTTGGAAAGGCTGAAATCTTGAGAGGTGTGAGGAGAAGAGGAGGTGATGGGTATTATTTATAGGGGAGGAGAGGGGTGTTTTCTTATTATTTTATTTATTAGTTTATTATTTTGTCTCAATACTATGAATATTTTTATAATTATAAATAAATATATTAAAATATATTAGTATATTTTGATATTTGGGGCTTAAATCATCCATAAATCATCTGTGACTCCATAATTCATATATTTAGCTTTTATTGTAAATTATTGTATTTTACTATTCACCAAACAATTAAGTATTTTAGAAAAATACTAAAAATTATCCCAAACCATTTTTTACATGTATAATTAAAAAATGAACTCCATATTATGGAAATAATTTTCTAAATATGATAAATTTTAATTTTAAATAAAATAATCATTTACATGAAAAATACAGATTTTAAAGTTATAACTAATTTTATAACACTTTGAAAAAATTAATTTTAGTCTCATAAAATTATTTTAAAATCATAATAAAAAAATATTAATTTATGAATATGTTTTATTAAAATAAAAATCATTTTAAATTATTAAATTAATTATAAAATTGTAATTAAATATCTATGACTTAGAAAAATACCAACTCTGAATTTATCATTTTTGTAACATTTATTTACTTAGTCCATGAAATAAATATATCATATTTTAATTCATAATATACCTAAATTTTATTTATAATTTAATAGGAGAGGTAAATATTCTATTGGATAGATTACCATTCCTATGGGCCACGTTACGATTTCAAAGATCACGTTTCTATTCCATTGGTTTAGGTTCCTTAATTTTTGAAAAGACCTCTTATTTAATTGATTATTCATTTAAAAAGTTTTTATTGTGGAATCTATGGGGTTTTATGTGATTTATAATATATGAAATTATTATAATAAGGGATAAATTCCTTTGTTAAATGTTTGGGTTGTTACATTCTTCCCCCCTTTTGATATTTCACCCTCAAAATTTTGTTTTACATAAACATGTGAGGGTACTTCTCCTTCATCACCTCCTCTAGTTCCCAAGTCACTTCCACATACTTATGGTTCCCCCAAAACACTTTGAAAAGGTGGGTTGTCTTGTTTCATAGAACCTTATCTATCGAATCCAGAATCTTCACTAGCTTCTCCTCATAAGAGACATCATCTTCCATCTGTACCACCTCTGAGTTTAGTAAATGTGAGCAATATGATATGTACTTTATCAGGAGATATACAAAGAACACATCATGAATTTTGAGCCATACTTGGTGAAGTGCAGGCTGATAGGCCACTGCTCATTTTTTATCAAGGATCTAATGTTTTCCAATGTACCTTCGGTAAAGCTTCCCTTTATTTCCAAACCACATGACTCTCTTCCATGGTGGTATTCAAAGGAAGACTTTATCTCTAATGTTGAACTCAAAGTCCCTTAGATGGTTGTCATCATAGATCTTTTTCTGAATATAAGTATCTTTGATATGTTTCTGGATATATTGAACCTTTTTTTATCATCTATTACACAAGATCAAGTCCATATAGCTTTAATTCACCAACTTATCCCAACAGGTTGGAGTTCTACATCACTTTCCAGAAAGAGCATCATATGAAACCATCTAAATACTCGAGTGGAAGCAATTGTTATATGAGAACTCAACCTATGGGATATTTTGATCCCATCCACATTTGAATTCCAATTAACATGATCTTATCATTTCTTAGATCATCTAAATAATTATTTCAGATTGGCCGTCAGTTTGGGGGTGATAGGCCATGCAGAAATTCAATTTAGTACTCAAAGCATTTTTAAGACTCCTGTATAATTTGGATGTAATACTTGGATCACAATCAAAGATGATTGAAATTGGAACTCCATGAAGTCTCACCACTTCCTTCACATATATCTTAGCAAGTTGTTCAAGTGAGAGATCTTCCTGAATAGTGATAAAGTGGGAAGTCTTGGTGAGTTGGTCCACCACAACCTATATCACATTGTTTCTTTTAGATGTCTTTGGGAGTCTAGTGATGAAGTGCCTGGTGAAATTATATCATTTCCACATGGGTATAGGCAATGTTTGTATTATCCCTTAGACTTCTATCACTCTTCCTTAACTTTTTGAGATATCATGAATCTTGAGATATAACATGCAATGTCATTCTTCATGATATCCCACCATAAGTGTTCTTGAAGAAGCACAGTACATCTTGGTACTCCCAGTATGGATAGAGAATTTTGAGATATGTGAATTTTCTAATAGATCCTTTTCTATCTGAGGTGATGAATGCACAAAAGCCTCATCCCAAAATGAATCACATTGTCATCATCAATATGGAACTCTTACATATTTATTTCCTTTACTGCATTCACCTTATTTTGTAACACCAAATAACCCCTTTGTGCCTTCTAAATCTTCTCTTAGATAGATGGATGGAAATGTTTTTGAGAAATTTAGGATGTATTCCCTACCATTATGATTTACAAATCCATCCTTTGAATATCCATAAATATAGGGTCTTTTTCAACCCATAACATGGATAGAGTAGTGGGTTCTTTTCTGCTAAGAGCATCAGCTACCTTGTTCTCCTTCCCAAGATGATAGTGTATAGAGAAATTATAGTCCTTGATTAACTCTAACAATATTATTCGATTCATGTTGATATCATTTTGTGTGAATATATTTTTTAGGATCTAGTGATTGGTATATATGTAAAAATTCTCACCATATAGGTAGTTCTGGTATATTTTCAAGGAAGAACATCAATGTTTATAGCTTCAGATCATGCATCTGGTAGTTTTTCTTAGGGGTTATCAACTACCATGAGGTGTAGGATATAAAGTTTTTATTTTTATGGGTACACAACAAAAACCTCTCTTTTAAGCATCACTATATATTACAAAACTTTCTCCACTTTTCAGTAATGCGAGTACAGGTGCAGTGATAAACCTTCTCTTTAGCTCTTTGAAACTTTCCTCACATTCTTCCATCCTGAAATAATTTGTCCCTTTCATTGTTAACATAGTTATCAGGATATATAGTCTTGATAAATTTATAAAATACATCGATAGTATCCTACTTAGCCAAGAAAAATATGTATTTCCATGACATTATAAGTTTTGGGCCATTCCTGAATTTTCTTTGTTTTTTAGGGGCCCAAAGAAATTCCCTCACTTATGATCATGTGTCCCATGAATGTGACTTAATGCATCCAAAATTCACACTTTATGAACTTGGTGTACAACTTATCCTTCCTTATTGTTTCCAACACAAGACTTACACGTTATCCATGTTCCTCCTTTCTCTTGGATTATATGAGAATGTCATCGATAAACACAACCAAAAAATTTTCAAGGTAATTTCTAAAAACATTATTCATCAAATCCATGAAGATTATAGAAGAATTAGTAAGTCTGAAGGGAATCAATAGAAACCAATAGTGACCATACCTTATATGGAAAGAAGTATTCTGAATATCTTCCTTCTTCACCTTCCATTGATGATATCTAGAATAAATATCCACCTTTGATAAGTATTGAGTTCCTAAAAGCTGATCAAACAAGTTGTTAATACTTTGAAGAGGATACTTGTTCATTATGGTGATATTTTTTAGTTCTTGATAATCGATACACAGTCATGTTGATCCATACCTATTCTTTACAAAGTGAATCGATGCACCACAAGGTTAAGCACTAGGGTGTATGAATAGTTTTTCCAAATTCTCTTATACCTAATTATTTAACTCTACCAGATTGATTAGGGACATCCTATAGAGATATTTTGGGATATAAGTATCACTGGGTATGAGTTATAATGAGAAATATACCTCATTATTTGGGGGAAGTTTGGGTAACACATAAGAAAATACATCACTATATTCCCTCACAAGGAAAATTTCACCTAGTTTGATACCTTCCTCTGACTCAACCATTTGAGCACGGTATGATTCTTCATAGGGAATCAACACCCACACCATTGAAGGATTTTACAAAGGAGATTAATGATATTCCTTGAATTTTTATAGGATCATTGGATGGTTTGAAATATGAAAAGATATTTATTTTTCCAATAGTTGATGTGTTCTCTATATAATGAGAATGAATCCATCCCCAATATAGCATCGAATTCCACCAATGGAAGTATCATAAGATTCACTGGATGAATCATCCCACAAATTCCAATAGGAGAAGAGTCCAACACTTGGGTTGCAATGATTTCACCATTATGTGTTTTTACGGATGTATCTACTTCCGAGTCTCAAAGATTTGATTCAATAGTTCTAGAAAACTTTCAAGATATAAAGGAATGAAAAGAACCAGAATCAAATAATAATTTTTTGATTCATGAGTGAATGGAAAGAGTACCTTGTACAAATTCATTTTCTTGATCCACTTTGACAGTAGTGGTGGAATAATTCGTCCCTCCCTCCTTTGGATTTGGTGGCTAATGAAGCTGATTACCCTCAAGGAGTTGAGGTTTAGTGCACTGTCTTTCATAGTTCCCTTATCTCTATAGTTGTAGCATTTAACCATGGGTGGTGCTCTCATTTCCTCCACCACATTATCCTACTTCATTAGGTATATTTGACATTCATGGGATTGGTGGTCTTCTTTCTCACACATGAATAATTTACCCATCCCTTTGAGGAAATTACCATGATTCTTCTTCCCACATTTTTGACATGCGAGTGGTTGAGATTTATTTCCACCTTTATCATTATATCCTCTATCTTGAAACTCCATATTTCAATTATTATCTTCACAATTATGGGACCATTCACCAAAATCCATTTCCACTTTGAGATCACATCAAACAAATTCTTCATAACTCCCAAAGTCTTGAATTGTTAAAGCCTTTATAAGGTGTGGTTTTAAACCACTAAATAATCTATCAATTTTTCTATCATTTTTGACAACAAAACTTGAATCATACGTTGAATGACTTGTAAAATTTTCTTCATAGGCCATGATAGATTCACCTTCTTTTTTTACTTCAGCTATATGAATTATCTCTCCATATTTGTACAAAGAGTTAGAGGGAAATAATTATTAAGAAACATTATCTTAACATCTTACCAATCTATATATTCAATTTAATCCTTCAGATTGATGTTCTTAATTAATTACCACCATTGATTGACCTCTCTATCTTGAAAATAGATGGCCATAGTAACCTTCCCCATATCAGAATAGAAAAGTACAGAAATTATCTTATCCATAGAGTTGAACCATTGTTTTGTGACTAGTGGATCAGAAGAACCACTAAACATTAGTGGTCACTACCGCATAAAAGAATGAATATCCAGTTTCTCCCTCTTAGGTGAAGGGGGGAATTCTATATTATTCAAGTTATTGTTCACAACTTGAGACAACTGGGTAAGAACCACAATGTAATTTTGAACTCCACCTCCCAAGGAATTGGGTATATCATTTTTGAAATTACTGAAATGTCCCTTGCATAGGTTTTGAGCCTGGTCTCTCATGGTTCCCACCATTTTGTAAAATTTAATTTTTTTTAACAAAACATAATTCAAAAAATCATGAATAATTTATTTTTTTGACAATTAACTCTGAAGGCATATCATGTGGGATCCCTATGTTTATTAAATCTTCTTATGTGATAACATATACTTAGTCTTGTACTAAGGGTTTTCACTAAGGTTCTCTAATCCTAATTCCCAAACTAACTAAACTGTGCTCTGATACCAACTATAGAGACCCTACATTTTCTTACATAACTCATTACATCATTTTAAATACAAAAAAATAAAAGCAATACATAACCAGGATCCAAAGGTTTTGTGTCTTAGGAAACTTAATACCATATATAACTTTTACATAATAATACATAAACATTTATTTAATTCCTTATTTTATAACTTCTTATTAGCCCTCATGTTCTCCTTAGTATAAGTATTCACCTGAGGATATACATTAAAAGAAAGGGTGAACTAAAATCCTAGTAATAGGATGAATAAGAGACGTGATACATAGGTGAGCATAATCATCATTATCATAACATAATAAATGGATCATCATCATAATCATGATAGGAAACATTATATAAAGGCATGTAATGTGACAACGCATAAAAATGAAATATCATGTCTTAGTGGACTATTACCACACATAGTTTTGAACAAAGATAACATCTTATTAATGCATATTTCACTTTACCTCATGAGATTAATCACATTAATCAATGAATTAGAGTGATATATAATTCTTGGAACACCCATCACATCATAACATTTACATGAACTATATAATTCCCATCACACCCATCACATTATAACATTTACATTATGATGCATGCCCCATAGAACATATATTAATATTGGACATAAAGTAACCCATGGTAAAGAATCTGATTAATTGAATAAATAAAAAATTCATAGAATTTGTAGTTCCCAAAAAGGGAATAAAATTCTTGGTATCATTCTTGATTGAATAAGAAACAATATCACGAGAACTAAAAGATGTGTTTTTTAAAAGGAAGAGTTCTTATGAAAAAAACCATTCCATTTTTCATAAAACAATATTCGAAACATTTATATACTAGAAAATAAAATGGAGGTAAAAAGAAATTATATTTATAGAAAAATATTGTAATATCTTTACTGATAATGGGGTGAAATATATAAAACCAAAAGAAATAGAGTTGGGTTTGAGAATCCCCCAACATTGTGTCTGAATGCTTTCCTGACTTTAATATTCTGGATAATCAAATTATATTAATTAATTAAGAAACTTATAAAATATTATACATTAATTTGATTCATAACTATTTTATCAAGTTCATTTATGTTATTTTTGATAAGTTATATAGTTTAATTTCATTATTCAAGACTGTTCGTTTTCTTGGTTTTCATGGTTGGTTTACTTGTATACGTGTTTGGAAGATCATGTAAAGTGGGGGTAATTTTACAGAATTGAAATTATATGTTATTAATGATCTTTAATAGTTTCATTTTTTATATATATCATTTGGTTATATTTCATGATGATTAATCATTAGATAAATTGTTAATGATAATCATTTGGGTTAATTTTGGTTGTTTTTTATCATAATAAACTCGATTTGTTTTATCATTTAGTATTATGTAAATATTTAGTCACAGAACATAAAAATGGTCATAAAATAAATTTTATAGTATTTACCAACCATAATAGTGGTTTTATGAACAACATTGAAGGTGTTAAAGGAAAATGGAAATTCATCATCCAAGATGTTGGCAAATTGACACATTACTGGCAATGATTTCTTTTTTAGAATAAAATAGAGATATAAAGAAGTTTGATGATGGAAATTACATTAACATGATATTATTATAGTATATAAAATATTTCAGAGTTATCATGTACATTTTTAGGGATTAGGTAAATAGAGAATAATAAAATAAAAATAAAATCGAAGAAATTAAAAGAAAAAGAAAGAGGATTTTACCTCTTGAATTATCCCCTTTGAGAATTTTTTTAAGGAACCTAGGATTGGTTTTTGTTGAGAAAAAAACCTACTAGACATGGGGAAGTGTCTTGGAAAGATATTTGAGTATAATTTTGAAATGTTTCAAAGATTTATAGGTGTTATGAGATGATGAGGTGAGGGGTGGTAATTAAATGGGAGCGGATATGTTTCTTCTCTTTATTTTATTTATTAGATTATTATTTTGGCTCAAGACTATGAATAGTTTGAGAATTACCACTAAATATATTAAAATATTAAAGCATAGTTTGATATATTGGTCTTAAATCATCCATATATCATCTGGGGCATCATAATTCATGTAGTTGACTTTTATCGTAAACTATCATATTTTACTATACACAAAAATTCATGTATTTTAGAAAATCCCAAAAGATCACCCTAATTTTTTCTTGATGTGTAAAATTAAAAAATTAACTCCATTTTATGAAAATAATTTTCTAAATATGATTAATTTAATTTTTAATTAAAATCATCATTTAATCAAAAAATATAGATTTTAAAATTATAACTAAATTTATAGCACTTTGAAAAAATAATAATTAAGGCCCCATAAAATTATCTTAAAATGATAAGATAAAGAGTATTAATTTATGAATATATTTTATGAAAACAAATTTCTTTTTAAATTATTAAATTAATTATAATATTGTAATTAAATATTTATGACTTACAAAAATACCAACGCTTAATTTTTCATTATAAAAAAATTATTTACTTATTCTATGAAATAAATGTATCATATTTTCATTCATAAGATATCTAAAATTTAGTTATACTTTCATAGGTGAGGTTACTATCCTATTGAATAGATTACTATTCCTAAGGGTCATGTTACTATTCCAAAGTTCAAGTTATTATTCCATTATATTGAGTCCCTTAGTTTCTAAAAAGAACTATTATTTCATTCACTATTCTTTTATAAAGTTTGTATTTTGGTCTCTATGGGATTTTATGTGATTTATACTATATGAAATTATTATAATAAGGGTGAAATTTCATTGATAAAAGTTTGGTTCGTTACCACCACAGTTAAACATCACGAGTCCTTAGCCATTTTGAACCCACCCACACCCACTAATATGGAATGGTGTATCATAGTGTGTCCTCCATAGATTATCTTAAATAAATAAACTTCCACCATGATCTTATTATTTTAACCTTGTCATGGTTAGATCCTCCATGATGTGTTTAACACAAGTACAACATGGTGTGATCTTGTTTATAAAAAATACACCTTTAAACCATGGAAACTATTATTTAAGATTCTATATTACCCATAAAAATATGTATAGTAATGAAAACACATAATTTATATATCTAATTGAAAATAAATAAAAAATTACTTTTAACCTATATGGTTTGTTTCCAAGATTCTCCTCACTAACTTGGGTTCCTATATCCCCCCCGATGGGTTCATTGGAAATGAAAGTGAAATAGAAAACCAAAAAAGATCCAAGAAAATATAATTATTAATAGAAAAAATATTCTAACAGACTATATCTATGTTTTAAATGCTTCATATAGAAAATAATTGATTAAGATATAATTTTATGCTGACCATTACACCACTTAACTATAGTTTTATGAACTCTTTGTTGTTAATATCTAAAAATCAATCTAACTCCCCTAAAATTAAATCAAAATGATTTTATTTTAACTTATCCCCATGTATCGTATCTCCCATTGTCTATTTTACCACAATATCCCCATTAATGGTATATTTAACCCCATAATATGATAACACTTATCTAACTCTACATTTTGATCTTTGATACCAATTAAATACCTTCAAATTTCACTAATTTCTTCAGATTTTATAATAAATCCAAAGGGTGAGACCTAACAAGATTTTTAAATCTATATTAAACATTAAAATCATATAGAGAAAGGGGATTTTTTAAACCTCATCAAGTCAAATGATGAAAACTGATATTCAAATGATTATTCCTAATTTACTAGGTGACCAACGATTTTGTGAAAATTCATACAACTTATTGATTCATTCCAAAATACTCTATCTTGATGAATCTTTATGTAATTCCCCAACCCCAGAAGCCTGGAGCCAGTGCCTTACTTTATTACATTATCATGATTATAAGTAATCAAATACCGAATGACCGATCAGTTTAGTAGTTTTTGAAAACAAATTACATAAATGATACCCATTTTACATTAGTAATAGAAAATAAAACATAATATAAAATAAAGACTAAAAATCTTAATCCTTGAAATATCATTCTAATATTTCTTCTTCATATACTTGGGAAATGAAACAAAATAAGGGAGAGATCAAATGATCAGTAAGGGTATGTAAAATGGAATAAATAATCAATCAATGAGAATAATCATCATGGAATGGTAAATAATTGAGAACCCATGACATATAAATATCTCGATAAGTAATATTCAATATGGCATAGTAGATAACTGAAACACATTCCATTTACTCAACAAATTGAGAATACAATTCGTCCATAGATTTTATCATATCAAAATATCATGGATAATATTTATAATAGTTGAAATATCAATTAAGGAAATGATTAATCATTAGACTTCATGTCTGAGGAACATGAAATCCTATACCATCAAGACATTGCACAATACGGTTTAAAACTACAGGTGGACACACATATAATTTGACCAACTGATTTGTCTCATGAGAACCTGCCAATGCATCGAGGGGATATATTAAGTTTGGTCCCCACCCATAACTACCAACCCAATGTATTCCACGTATTGAGTAATAAATTTAATAAATATATAATATGTCCTATTAAATATCAATATTGAAAAAAGAATACATATTTATCAATATTTCCCCAAATAATGAAATAACTATCAAAGTAAACAACCTATATAAAAAGGGTATAAATTTTGGGAAATAATAAAATAAATTACCCAATAATGTGGAGTTTTTAGGAAATTTTAAATGAAAAATGATTATAATAAAGTGATTGTTTCAAGATAAAGTTTACAATCACAAAGAAAGTGAGATTAAAAAATAACTTTTACTTCTAGGAAATTTTCATGATAAACCTATCAGGTGAGATACTTAAAATTTAAACTTAAAATACCATGAATTATGAGTGAATAATGATATAAAATATAAAATGGGAAGTATATACACCATATTATAGTGAATTGGTTTATAACAACAAATAATTATTAACGGAATGTAAATTGAGATGAAATCCCATGCTTTACACTCCCTTTTGATTGAATGATCTTTAAAATCATGTATAATGGTTTTATTAATGTTATTAAACTATAATATAAGCATAATAATATTTATAATATCATTTATTAACTTATTATAACATCTTATTACCCATTTTTAAATAATATTTCATTGTTCTCATTATTTTAGTTGTTAATTGCCTAGTTTTTCGAGTATGTTTTGACTTGTTATTTATGTTCATATTATTTAAGTCATGATTTCACCATATAAAGGATGTAAAACATTATTTTATTATATTATATATTCATTATATATTTATTTATAATATTCCATATAATTTGGATATAGGAAATGAAATGCACCATTCATGGAGATGGTAGGTTGTACATATGCATGAATGTTACTTCCATTTATTTTTCATATTAAAAGAATGAAAGGTAGAAGGTATATATTTATATAATAATTATAGTATCATATTTATGTTATATATGTCACATGTGTTTATTAAAATAATCCTTAACAAATTACATGTATAGCATGAACTAATCATATCGCTTTGAGGAGGTGGTAGTCCACACGTCTATAAACGAAGTTATCGTATTCCACAAAATAGAAAGCATAATGATACGTGTTATATAAAAATTGAATAATATTAATTTCTTAATAAATATCAAATATATCATATATAAATTATAAATAAATAGTTATTAAAACCTTTAAATGTGGTAATGGAAGAAGGAACGACATTGGTTCACGAGGCGGTAGTCCACCATACACACGAATAATGACTGCATATCCCATTTGATAGATCTCTGTGAAAGTGTAGGTGGAATTATTTGAATAAAAATATATCAGTATATTGGATAATTTTTTTATTATATAATAATCGTATAAAAATAATTGAAATGGTGGAGAAGTAAATGAAATAAAAGTGATCATTGATGAACATTACCTCTTATTCAGGTAACTTCTTTTTGGTTTATACCAAAAGACATACTTGGTTGGGTTTCTAAAAAAAGTAATGATTTTAAGATGTTTGGATGATAGTTTGGATATTATAGTTTTATTATTTGGATGATACAAATGGATTTGTAGGTGTGAATAAGTGGTAGGGGTGAATTACTTTTTACAGTGGAGGAGGAGTGACATTGTTGTAAATATAAGAAGCTAAACACTATTGAGGAGTCTCCCATACATCATGTGCCTACCATAATGAACAAAATTAGTTAAAAGGGAATATATGGTCTAGAAATTTCCATAAAATAGGTTTTGTGAATATTTATAGGTCATTTTGGACTTTATGATTAAGGTTTAATCCCATGTAATGTTTAATTTTTTCTTTTAATCGTTATAATTAATTTTAATTGCATTTGCTAATATTTTTAGTGAAAAACTAAGTTGAACATACTAGAAAATATAAATTATTTTGATTCCAAATATTTAATATTTTTTTACAATTTAAAATATCATAAATGGTAGAAATTAATTTAAAATTAATCTCATAGATGGGATAAAAAAGCAAAGTTTTAAAGTGAAAATGTCCAAAATCTTGAAATGTTTTTACAACCAATTTCAATGTGGAATTGGTTCTAATGAATTTTTTTTGATTAATTGATGTATAATTAAAATAAATACACTTAAAAACAAAATTAAAATATAATTTAACCATATAAATAAATTAGATGAAAAAGTAGTTTTAAATTAATCATCTATATTTTTTACTATTCCTCTTAAAATGAAATTTTTCAAAAAATACCAAAACTTCACCGTAAAATAATTTTTAATTTTTAATTTTAAAAATAATTTTTTTTTTCAAAAAAAATTTATAAAAGTTTCAAAATTAATTTTTAAAATAGGTTCTTCATTAAAAGGCGGTAGAACTACATTTATAAAAATATTGGTTTTTATGCGTAATATTGGGTTTGTTTTTATTTTATGAATATAAAATATATTAGATGAATTTAAAAACATTATATTGAATAATATATATATTCATAATTTAGTTAATACTATCCATAACCACAATTTTAATGGCTTGAGAAATTTTTATTTTAAATAATAATATTAATAGTATTCGGTAAGATTCAGTCTTTCATGTAACATAAGTCATTGATGAAAGTCATTGTTATGTGTAACATAATTTTACCTTGGTTATATATGTAGATAAATCTATAAATTATGTCACACATAAATTTTTAATTTTACATGTAGTGTAATATTAACTTGGGGTTGCATATAATGCATGCCAGCAACAAAATTAATTTTTTTCTAAAAAGAAACTACTATAACGTTTTGGGGTGTTACATTCTCCCCAACTTAATTAAATTGAATCCATTCAATTTCAATTTGATCTCAGTAATCAAGGGTTTGATATTTGAAAATTATATTGTTGAGAAACCCACATCATAAATAGGGTTAATAACACATCTTATTAATATGAGGGAAAAGGAAATGTGAAGGTCACCACAAAACTAGGCTTTAAAATTGGAGAACATTAGTGAAGATGTGTACATGTAATATAAATCAAACTACCAAGTTATTATCAAGAGTGATAGAGAATATGTTCAAAATAAAGTTGATGACCACAGATCCTTGAACCATTGTTACAAAAAAGTTCATTGATATCATAAAAAAATTATGATATTTTTATAACACTTTTGTTTCAAGGCCATTTTTCTTAGAGTTTAGGAATTATTTTATACTCTAATAATGTAAGTAAATATAAATTTATATTTCATAAAAAAATATTTTACTTTAGTTGCATCTTAAACCATTTCTACTTCTTTTATTAGAACATGTTTCATCATTTGGTGAAGTAATATGTTAACCTATAAAACCTCATCCAAAGAACAACTTAAACCATTTCATAAATAGTTAACCTTTAAAAAGATTATGATACAACACTTTATGATCACTTCCATGGTTTTTAGTAGTATCTAATTTAATATATTCATATAAATCATATCTTTATCCAACATCATTATCTAAACATCAGTAAAATATTAAATATTATCTTTCCCTCATCCATGCATTTTCCAAAAAGATTAACTTGATAAAAAATGAATTTTATTTATACCATTCAACATATGATCTCAAATATTTAATGAAAAAGGTTCTATAGTACAATACTTATATATTTCATAAATCATATGATAAGAAAATAATCAATAAAATAATTTTACCACATATTTCATAGATCCAAATACAGAAGCACATTAATCATTCCACTTCGGTTGTGTCAATAACACATGCTTGACCTTGATCCCTTAACATCTTATGAGGTATATTCCCTCAACTATTGTGTAATTTATCTTCATAGATCCCCATATTCATGTATTTATAACACTGAAAATAGTGTTTTCGTTCTTTACATTTAATTCTATTTCCTAGTGACCCTTTTTTGGTCACTTATAAAAAACTCCAAATCCATTCAAGCATTTTCTATGGTGATTCTTTCCATAGTTATCACATGTTGGAAAATCTTTCGTTCCCATTTTCCCTTTATCTATTATTTGATCTTCTTCAAATTTCCTCTCTTTAATCCCTTTTAAGAAATTATACTAGAGAATTATTTATCTATTGTAACAGCATATAATACTATTTCATCAAATTATAAAATGGTTTGAGACACCAGCACCCTTTATAGACTTGTATTAATCCCTTCAAAAAAGTGATCAATCTTTAATTACATGTTTTGTATGAAATTTTTAGCATAAAATTTTAACCTCATAAAGGTAGCTTCTTAATAAGAAATACTTTATTCCCCATTTCACTTTAAACTAAGGATCATTATCTTCATCTTAGTTTGTTTCTCATGAGGGAAATATTTTTCAAAGAATATATCCTTAAAATTTTTCCATTCCATGAGTTCTATTTCTTCTTCCTTCCTAGTATTCTGGATCAAAGACCACCATTAATCAAAATCTCATTTGATACAATAAACTACAAGTGTATCCTTTTCCTTTAAGATGAATCCCAAGTCCATAAATATCTTCTCTAAAGACTTAATCCATTTCTCAGTTAAAATGTTATTAGCAGTCCCACTAAATGATGGGGGATATTATTGCTTAAAGTGATTCAATGCCAGATAATATCATTGTGTAATAGGTTTCTCCATCTGGGAAATGCTATATTTCAAAACCTGATTAATATGCCTTAATATATCCATAAATTACTCAGATCCAAACCAGTTATATTGACTTTATTAGGAGGGAAACCACTACATTGGCCATGAGTATTGGAACACTTCTTCCTTCCATGTTCCATTTCCAAACAATGAAAAATAATATATTAGATCATAAAATCTTGAACATTTTATAATTATAAATATGTTGTAACATTTAACATAAATTAAAAAAATTAAGCATATCTAATCTCATAATCATAATCATGGTTTCTTTGGGGATATCTTTACATTCGTATCCTTCATAATGTTTTATAAAGAAAATGTGAATTATAATAATCATATCCCATGGGAGTTTCATACCAGGTTCACAGTATGGCCTGTTATCATGTACCAGCTTATGCTCGAGTCAAGCTTGATGCACATTTTTGGATTCATTACCCCTAGGTACATATGTATCATAAGCATGTCCAATTATAGTATCCAGATATGGATGTATTGTTAGGAAAATAACCCAATATCCATCAAACCAAAAATTTAGGATGTTCTTATAAACTTATCCTCAAAGTATACCTTAGGGATATGTGACTTAATATATGTTTTCCAAAATCTAGTTTCCAAGATTTCTACTAAACTTTCTTTAATACCAAATATAACTCCCTAACCCCATAATCTTAGATTCAATGCCATACTTTATTACATTGGAATGATTACATGGAATTATATCCCAAAGGACTGATAAATTTAGCAGTTTTGGAAAACCAGATCACATAAATGATACCCATTTTATATTGGGAATATAAAATAGAACATGATACAAAAAAACACCAATAAACTGCATCCTTGAAAGCTCATTAAAATATTTATTCTTCATATCCTAGGGAAAGGAAACAAAATAAGGGTGAGATAAAATGATCAATAAGGGTAAGTATAATAGAAGCAATAATTAATCAATGGTAATAATCATCGTGGAAAGTTAAATAACTAAGCACACATGCCATTTAATCAACAAACTGAGAATGAAATAAATCCATCGATTTTATCATATGAAAATATATTGGATAATAATAATATTAACTAAAATTTTAATTAGGTAAATTCTTAATTATTGGGCATCATGTCCAAGGAACATGAAAACCTACACCATCAAGACCTTTCATAAGATGGTTTAAAACTACAGTTAGAAACCAACTTAATATCGAAAAGTGATTTGCCTAATGAGAACCTATTGATGCATCAAGGGGATATATAAATTTTGATCCTCAAACATCACTTATAGTCCAAATCATTACTCATATCGAGTAATCAATTTAATAAATAAACCATATTCCTTATCAAATATCCATATTGAATAAATAATATATATTTATCAATATTTACATAGATAATCAAATAACTGTCAAAGTAAACACCGTATGTTAAAATGGTATATGGTTTAGGAAATAATAATTTCCATCACCCAATAATGTGAATTTTTAAGTAAATTTCCAATGAAAACTATTACAATAAAGTGATTGTTTCAATAGAAAGTTAATAATCACAAAATAAAGTTAGATTGCAAAGATAAATTTTACCACTTAGAAAATTTAAAGCCAAACCACTTGTGTGAGATAATTTAAATCGAAAATTAAAATACCTTGAAATATGAGTGAATCATGATATTAATGAAATATGTGTAGTATATAAACCACATTTAAGTGAATTGGTACATAACAATAAATAAGTCTCAATGGAATGTAAATTGATATGAAATCCCTTAACTTACACTCCCTTTTTATTGAATGATATTTAAACTCAATTATAATGGTTTTAAGAATTTTATTAACTCATATAAACACCATAATAATTTTTATACTATCATATATTAATTTCTTCGAATATCTTATAAATCGTTTGTTAAGAATCATTAATTATTTTCACCATTTTAGGGTTTTAATTGCCTAGTTTTTCAAGTATGTGTTGACTTATTATTTTTATTCTTATCACGTAAATCATGATTTAATAATCTCTAGGATATAAAATATGTTGTAAGTATCATATGTAATTAGTATTTATTTATTTATAATAATCCATAAAACTTGTATAGTGTAAATGAAATGCCCCATTTAGGGAGACAGTCAGCCATACGTACGCATGGACGCTACATCCATTTCCTTGTCATATTAAAATAATTAGAAGTGAATGATATATATATATATTATAATTAAATTATAATATTTATGTCATATATGTCACATATTTTTATTAAAATTAACCTTAATACATTCCATTTATAGTGTGAATTAATCACAACACTTTGAGAAGGCGATAGTCTACACGTCCACAAACGAATTTATCATATTCCACAAAATGGAAAGAATAATGTTATGTGTTATATAAAAATTAAATAATAATAAATATATAATAAATTTCATATATATAATATATAAAATATAAATCCATCATTATCCCAATCTTGAAAGGTGCTAATGGAAAAATGATCGACATCAGTTCGCGAGGCGATAGTCCGCTGTACACACAGACGATGATTGCATATCCCATTTCAGGGATGTGTGTGAAAGTGTAGGTATTAATATTAACATAAAAATTTACAATTATATTTTATATATTGATGTTATTATATAATCATGATATAAAAAATAATTTAAATGGTGGATAAGTAAATGAAACAAAAGTGATCGTAGAAGAACATTACCTCTAATTCGGGTAACTCCTTTGAGTATATATGAATACACTTCCTTGGTTGGATTTATGAAAAAATTGAGGATTATATGAGGATTTGAGGGAATTTTAAATCTTATTTGGGAATGTTTTTAATGATACAAATTTCTTGAGAGGTGTGAATAAGTGGGAGGGGTGAGTGCCTTTTTATAGTGGAGGAGGAGTGGCACGCTTACAAATATAAAAAGGTAAACACTATTTAGAGTGATCCCTTACATAATGTGCCTCCGATAATGAACCACATTATACCCAAGGGTGTATATGGTATATATATGAACATAAAATAGGTTTTGGGTATGTTTTTAGGTCATTTTGGACCTTATGTTTAAGTTTTAGTCCCTTATTAAGCTTAATTTTTCTCTTAATCAATATAATTAATTTTAATTACATTTTCTATTTTTTTGCTCAAAAATAATATTGACCTTAATAGAAAATATAAATTATTCTTATTAGAAATTTGGAATCCATTTTTTCAAATCCAAATCACATAATTTGAATTAATTAATTTAATAATAATTCTGTAGATGGGACGAAAAATCGGATTTATAATGTTAAAATATCCAAAAGATTGAAATGTTTTTATATCCAATTTCAATGTGAAATTGGTTCAAATAAACAAAATTGGATTAATTTATGTATAATGGAACTAATTATACTTTAAAACAAAATTAAAATTTTATTTAACTAAATTAATAAATTATATGAAAAATCATTTTTCAATTAAAATTCAGTATTTTAACTATTCATGATAAAATGAAACTTTTTAGAAAAATACCAAAAATTCACCCTAAGATAATTTTGACATTTATATTTTAGAAATGAAGTATAGTTTTCAAAATAAAATTTATAAATGTTTCAAAATTCCATTTTAAAATAGGTGCACCATTAAAAGGTAGAAAAACTACCTTTGTAAAAATCTATCTTTTTAATGGTAATATTGGATAAGTTCTTATCATATACTTAAAAAATATATTATATGGTTTTAAAAAAAATATATTGAATAATATATATATATATATTCATAATTTATTTAATCCTATTCATAAATGAAAATTTAACAGCAATGAGGTAATTTTCATTTAAAAAAATAATGTTAATAGTATTCGATAAGATTCGGTCTTGCATGTAACACAATCCATTGAAAAAATTCATAATTGTAGGTAATGTAATTTAAACAGTGTGTTCCATGTATAGAAACTAAAAATTATGTTTCATGTAAATTACCAATGTTTTATGTAGAGTAATATTAACTTGGTGTTGCATAAAAAACATACTAGAAACAAAATTAAATTATTCTAAAAAGAAAATATTTTAAAGTTTTTGGTTATTTAATATTAATATATATATTCCTAAAAAAATGGTATTAAATTTTTAAACACATCATATGGTGGTACTATACTAGATTCTTTATCAACTATATGAATCTTTTGTTATTATAATGGATAATTATAGGAACCTTCACATCTTTAATTTTTTTGTTGTTTCTTAATATATATAAACTGAATATAAAACTTCATAACTGAAATATATTTTTCTTTATAAATACTAATACATATGATCAATTTCTTAATTTTCATTTATCCAGTGAACTTCTTTTGGAAAAAGATACCCCTTGCACTTTTTGATTTCATATCCACAATATCTCTTTCCAATCCCACTTCTAAATATGAAATAAATTCTCAATATATCCAAGAATAAAACACTAAACCAAAATTGATATTACTTTGATTATATCTCATGATTATTTTTATAGAAATTATTTTTTATTCCATTATATTAATCTAAAACCATCCCACTAAACTAGTAACATAGATAATATCCAACATTGTTATTGTATAGTTTAACAAACATAAAATCATTATTTTATATAAGGCATTATCCATAGACTTTCTATATTTGTGCTTACAAAGTTTTTTTTGAACCATGGATAGAGTTGAAACAAGTTTGAAATCATGTATGTCAAAATTATTCAGCAACCCACTTTTTTATTTTTCTTAATAAATAAAAGGATAAACCTCATTTTGACTCAGTTAATTCCTGAGAAATTATTTTTTCTCACCGATCATTAAAAATAGAACTCTGAATATGGTAATTCACCAAACTCATAGAATAATTTTTTATTAATTCCTCAAAAAATAATTTCATAAACATGGATGTGTACAATAAGATTCTCTTATTTATATAATTTCACATACATATTGTGATCAATACCACCAATATTGAAATATAACTTCTTCACATATGATTCCAACCAAGCATAACAAGTTCAATATTCATATTTCAAGTAATATAAATCTTTATTCAATTTACGCACCATTTATTTAACATCACCATTCAGAAAACCCACTTGTTATTCATTTTACACTTCATCTTAGAGTAATCCATACAATAATATCTTATTAGTATCCATTTGATAAAACTTAAATCCTATTTTAATAGTAATTAATAAAAATGGTTTTAATAATTCATATATATTAACTATTTTAAAATTATATTCCACATATATTACATCGATTTGATAATATCCCTTATAAAAAAGTACCACCATATTATGGATCACCATACCATGATCTTCATTTTTTTGAACACCCATTTAGTTATGATGACACTATGATCCTTTGGCCTTCTCATAAGCTCCCACATCTGATTTTTATCTATTTGATCCAAATCCTATTTCATGTCCTTGAACCATGATTCAACATTTTTTTATTCTTTAAATATTTTTGGTTCTAAATGAGATAATAGTGTAGTGTTCTATACTCTTGTCATCCTCCAGGTTTAGGTTGGTGAATATTTTTCACTTATGATATTTTATTCATCAATTTAAACTCAACTAGTCCTCCTCTTGGTCCATGGATAACTCTATTTATTAATAAATTCTTCCTCTGATTCACCATTGGAATTATCATCATTTGTTGAATTTTGAAATTCTCTTGGGCTTCTATCATAATTTTCTTCTTCATCACACATTTCACATAAATCAAGGTTTCTAGTTTTCCTTAAAGTTTTTTCTTTAATCACTTTCATATAGTTTCACAAATGTATTTATTAATTCTCTTATTGATGATTTTATTTGATTTTTTATTTATTTAGTAGCATAAGAAATTAATTCATTTAAAATATCCCAATACTTACCTTGATTTCCTTATTTTTTATTAATATAACACTTTCTTTAAAATAGTCTGAAACACTTAAATATTATATTTATTACAATCCATATTTTTTAAGGAATAAAAAAATAATGATTTTATATGTATATAAATACTTTAACCACTTCCTTTAAATAGTGATGTGGAATGAAACTCTTAATATGATAATTCATTCCAATTTTTTCTATCTGATAACACCTCTAACTGAATCTATATTATTTTAGTTTTTTTACTAATAAAACCTCATGAATGATGCCATGATTATAATTATAATTATACACTTCAATTGGATTATAATCTATAACATTTTTTAATCATATAATTTTGATGGAACTTATAGTTTCATTTTCATAAATCTATTGAAATCATTTGATACAATCCATGTCCTCCTTACTGGATTTAATGAGCACGATGTAACTTGTCCTGCTATAGTCATCGACGAATAGAATGAAATTCATTTCTTTAAGAGATATATGTTTTTTAATTATACCATACACATCAGAGTGAACCTAATCAATCATGTTCAATGATTTGGTTTGTAGTAATTTCTCACAATCTTCCCTCTGATAAAAATTTCACAGGTTCTCTCTATCCCACAAAGGAATTTTGATTAAATCTCTCATCTTTGATAGTTTCTTGATGATATTTTATTATATATATATGAGCCTAAAATTAAATAGGGGTTTATCCTCTTATACCATAATGAGACTAGTATTTTTATTTTTTTCCACATTATAAAAGTTTCTATTTTTTATCCAACCATTAATCAAAAAATTTATAAATTTTCCTTCAATTAAAAATCCCTTTCATAAAAATGTGACTTCAAGTATTGAGTCTAAAATTTGAATTATTATTTAAATATTGTGTAAAATACCATATTTATAGTGTACCTCCATGTTTTTTAGTTCATATCCTATAATCCTTGTATTTCCACTTCCTAATATCTTCAAGCTAACATCATTTCTAAATAAAACCATACAATTGATAATGCCTTTCAAAATTTTCAAAATATCCATTATCTTAGTTTTTGGGATAAGTATCCACTATCTAGAATATATGTAATACTATTATTTGTTTCTTTAGGGTAATATTTACTAGAACATCATTTAACTTATTAACCTTTACCTTAAATGAGATCTCTGGTTGAGTTAAGGTATATGAGAGTCTCTCCTCATTGATTTTAGAATAAGAAGTGAAATCAAAATCTTATTCTTACAAAGAAAAAATATCATTTTCCTATTTGAATGTCTTACATCCATTCTAATATTACTTATATTAGGGGTTTTCCAACATTTTATTTTCATGAAATAAATAAATTTTGATCAAAATTATAATTATAAAAAAAAATGCATAAAAATAATTTCATCTTTTGAATCTAGTATTTGATCACATTCTTATAAATTATCTTTTGATAACCCTACTTTTACGATATCCTTCCACCACTTCATAGTAGGTCATAGTGTGACCTAAGTAGACACAAAAGTATACCTTTGCCAATGGAAAATCTTCTCACCACTATCCTATATTTCAATGATTAATCATCAAAACCAATCCCAAATTTTCACATATTTTTAGGACTTTGATCATTCAATAGTTTCTAAATACTCACTATACCTATTTTATCCATTTATTTCAAATAATCATTCAAAAAAATTATAAAATATAACTTCTTCTTGGTACTTACTATCTTTTTCATCTTCAAGATTCTCCGAAAATGTCACCAATTCTTGTTCAAGAGTTTCAATATTATTTTATCAATATTTGGTATAATAATTATTCCAAAAATTAACACATATTGATCATTAATTTTCATTTTTTAACCATAATTTGTTATTTATTTTCATGAGTAGGCCCTTGATATTCTATAAAATTCTCTAACTGAGTAATTTTGGTTTCATGTTGATCAATATACTCTAAAAACTCCTTTAGTACACCACTAATTTTTATATTATTCTTACTTTGAAAATAAATATCCCTAACAAGACTTTTAAAATTCAACTTTAAGATCAATAATACATTCTATCTGATTTTACTCCTTAATTGCAGATTGGTCATTCTCAACCATATCTATCATAACATCCTCAAAATATGATTTAAATTTGGTTTCACCTTATTCAAAATATCTCTCATCATCAACCAATTCTCTTTCCACAAATATATTCCTCTTCTAATTCTTTCCAAATACATTTTAATCATTAGAGTTTCATGTGGGGGGAAATTTCTATAAATATTTTTTTGAGTAATCAAACTCTACCACTTAATTTTCTTATCATATTGAAAATCATGTAGTGATATTTTTTATCTTTACACTTAAAAAGTAATACCATAGTAAGTTTTGAATATTCTTTTTTTCACTTGAATATTCCATCCATTAGTTATATGAATTCATCACCTATATCCTTATTTTCATCTATAGATTAATTAATATAAATATTCTCTATGGACTTAAATTCCATCTCCTTGGATGTATGACTCATCAATTGTTTTTTCTTTACATGCTTCTCATATTATACCAAATTACTTTTTAATCATCAAGTTGGAGCCTCGCAACAATTCTTCCCCTAAAAAATGACACATTTATATTATATAAGGGTGACAATATCTATATGATTTCCTTTAATATCTTTATAACTATAATTTCATCACTAAGACCTTAAATATATTTAAAAATCTCAATAATTGTACTGAAAAAACATTGATGTTATTTCTTGGAAGCATCTATAAGTCATCAACCAACTTTTGTAGTAGTTAAAATTTCACCTCTTTCACCTTGTTATATTCTTTATAAATTTTATACAACCTACCCCATATTTCTTTTACGGATGCATATTAATAAAAAAAAATTCTTGAAAATTTATTTTGATCTTAATTGAAAGTATATCCTATTTTATTATAATATTACTGATAAACTAAAATTTTCTTCGTTTCTTACATTTTTGGTGTATTTTAGAATATGATAAGAATTAATTTTTTTAATGTACAAATTCACTTGAAAATATGGATGGGTACATTTCAAATTTATTTTGACCTTAAAATTATTAAAATTCATGTTAAATATAAAAATATTATTGTTCTTTGTTGAAAATATATTTTCAAATTTAAAAATGAATATTGTAAATTAATTAGTGAATTAAATATATTCAATGATTTAAATTTTAAAAATTATTTTGGATGGTGAATTTATAAAATATATTTTTTAGTTAGAAATTCATATCATTACAAACTATAAATAATTTTTTATTTTCCAATATTTTGAATTGTATTTTCATAATATGGGTTCATATGGAACAAGATTAGGGATACCCACTACCCTTAAACAATATCGAGTAGATTCCCATAGAGAGTAAAATGAACAATATTTTCCGTACATTATCAGAAATAATTTTTAAGATAAAAAACAGAATAATATTACAATCTAGAATCAAAAGATTTGGTATCTTGAAAAAATAGGTTCATAAATAACGAGTATAAAATAATTTTTACACACTATTTAAACCCTTCCTTATAGTTCTCATAAAATATTTCATAGTCCACTTAGTATATGTAACCACCTGAGGACATACATCAAGGAAATAATGAGATAAAATATTTTAATGGGATGAATAATATGAAAGAAACATTAGACATGAATCAATATATAACACGATTAAGTATATCATCATAATCATAATATAAGAAAAGGATCATCATCATAAGTATTAAGGAATAATTTCCAAAAAACATCGAATGTGACATATGAATAATAAATAAATGTAATTTTTTTGGGTAAATTCTAACACATATTTATAAATATAGATAACATCATGTTTATGAATAACATATTTTTACAAATTATCACTTCATATATTGTGATCAAATCTAGCATTATGTTGACATATAATAAATATAATATCAAATATGTAACACATTACCCAATTAATTACAAGTACATATAATTATGATGCTACCCATAAGTTTATAAAATACACATAATCATGTATTGCACTTACATGGAAACAAATAAAAATTGTAAAAATGAAATAATCCCATTAAAAATAGTTTTTAAACAGGTGTAGTGTTAGAACCCTAAAGGTTGTGTTGTATTTTTTTAATATGAATAGAATGGAGTCAAATGGAATATAACTCAAATATAATTGTTAATAATTCCTTAAAGAAACTAATTGAAGGTTTTATTATGAAAATTCTTTTAAGGTGATTGAAACAAACCAACCCAAATACCCTTTTAAATGGGTACCAAACCCAATCAACCACATACCTGATGGGAATTACCGATCCCCATGAGATGGAGACTAGCACCGAGGAATCATAAAAACCCACATGTAACGATTTCTTCTAACCTAAAGAAAAATCATGGAATATATACGCTTAACCTAAATAAATAGAAAAATATAAAAAAAAAATCAATTACAAATAAAGAAAAACTGAAATGAAACAACTGAAAAAGGTAGAAAAAATTTCCAAGAGACAAGTCCAGCCAAAAATAAATATAAATTCAAAAACTACTCTAACAAATACATGTCATAACATGGGAAACCACCAATATCTCACCACTATCTACCCTAAACCCATCTGACAAAAAACCTCTCTGCCTCACTATGTCACCTCGCCTTTCCCTTTATCGAAAGATATAACTAGTTCTATACACCACTGAAAGGGTATGTAGGGTGTGAGCTAACAAGATAAGTAGGATGTCACCCAGTTGTTCCATATCGAGTCTCTAAATAATAATACAAGCATGACAAACTTTAAAGAAAACATGGAATGATAACAGTTTAACTATTTTTATGTCAAAAGCATTGAAAAATAGTTTAATTTACCCTTTTTTAGAATTTCCCAACTAAATAAGGTTAATTAGTGTCAACTAATTTCATATCCATATCTCACAATAGATATATCATGTCCAAACATTTCATGCATCACATATAATGTCAAATCTATGGCAGTATAAAAAAAATTGTACAAACCCAAAACACAAGAACATGTAACATCACACCAGAGATCACACTAGGTAAGGATATCTAGAACTATCATACCTAACATATAAAATCTGTTAAACATAAAACCACTAAACATATTCATCGAGTCTAGATATTAGAGGAACACCCCAAAAGGTGAACCACCCAAAAGGTCTAACAAGTCCCTAGATCAACAGGCCTAGGGAGTAGAAGAAAGCCCCATGAGAAAATCCCCTAATAGTGGACAAGACATATTACTATATCTTCTACCTAAATACCCAATTATTTCCATGTGATATGTTTTCCAAAACAATTATTCAATCCTTTTTTATCAAACCATGATTTTAAAATCATTTCACAAAACCATTTCCTAATGATTTGAAAACCCTTTTCCATTTACCAAAACTAGAGTAAAACCATATTTATAAAAACCCAATTCCACACAAACACACATAAAATTAGCCAAAAATTCCTTGACATTTAATAAAAAATTTATCAAAAAGAGTAGAAATTCAATTATCCAATATAGGATAGAGACAGAACCCCCCGCCTCAAATCATGGGTCACACACACCCACATCAGAATCCACGATCAAAGAAGAACCATCAATGATAACAAAGGCCCTATAATCAATATACACCTCTTTTAATTGATTCAATTTTTAAAAATGGTTAGAGGAGAATAGGAATAAACAAATACTTCAATAATACACACCCGCTACAGCACAACCAACAAATTAAATGACCTTTGGAATGAGATTGCACAATAGATCTCAAGAAAAACAAGAATAAACATCACCATGCGTTAATAGGTCCAATAACGCAATGAAATGGTGCTACCACGATCAAAGAAATGAATAATATGAAATGATAACTCACCTGTAGAGATAATATTCAATCACTATAGTGATAAATCATCAAACAAAATCAATCCATATTGAACAAAGACTCCCAAAATTGATGGGGAAGGGATATAAGATGAGAGAGAAGAGGGATGCAGAAGAATGAATGAAAAATAAAACAATGCATCACCCTAAAATATGACCTCTTGATAGTTACATAGCGTGTAAACCCTTTACACATTATGTAATCCACAGTTTCCAAATACACCAAAATCCTCATCATTTTTTAAATAAAAAAATATATTAACATTACATAGTGTGAAACCATTACTCAATGTGTACTCCCTACACATTGTGTAATAGATTCATGACATCATCTTAGAAGAGATTACACACTATGTATTCCCATTACATGGTGTGTATTACTCTAGCATACTACAAAAATACCAGATTCCTTAGAAAAACCCCAATCCAAATTAGGTGTTCTATGAACATAGGAAGAATCCTATTAAGACATTAACACATATATACTTGGACTCCTTTAATTCAAAAAATCATACATATCTGAACGTTATGTCATTTTTATTAGAAAATTTTCTCTATCCTTGGGAGTCTGAATACACACCTAATTAAATAAAAAAACAAGAATAGAAAATAGAATTACTGAAAGTAGGTAACAGGATGTTATGAACCCCCCAACATAAGGCTTTCTATCCACATGAAGTCATGTGGAAGAATAAAATATTGTAAATAAGTGAGGACACTGCTCCCTCATCAAAAATTCATGCTCCCAAGTCTCATGAGAATCTAATATGTGACATCATAACACTCTGACTAATGAAATATACTTCCCATCCAATACTTTCACTTGAGATTCATTGATCTCAACTAGATTCTCAATAGTATAAACATGTGGCTCTAACTCAAATTATTCTCAACTCAAAATATGAGAGGGGAAGGATGATATTTCTTGAGTTGCTTTATGTTAAAAACATCATGAATTCATGTCAACTGAGATGAAAATTCCTACTTATAAGAAACCTTCCCCAGGCGCTAAATGATCTCAAATGGTCCAACATATCTCAGATCCAACTTTCCCTCTTTTCCAAGATGATGGTGACCCAACCATGTAGAATATTTCAAGAAAAAATGTTCAGATTTAAAAAACTCCAAAGGATGATGTCATTGATCCATATAATATTTCTGCTAACTCCATGATATATCCAGACACCGATGTATATCTTGAATCCTCACTGATGTCTCCTGAACCAAACTTAGTCCCACCAAAGAAGCTTTACCCACCACTTCACAAAATTGGTGATCTATATAAGAGACCATAAAAAACCTCAAAAGAATAAATTTTGATTAATGATTGAAAAATATTTTTATATGTAAACTCAACCAGTCTTAGATGTCTATCCTAAGATCCACCAAAATCCAAGACATAGGCATGAAACATATACTCCAAAATCTGAATTGCACGCTCTGATTGGCTGTCTATCTATTGATGATAAGCTATACTAAATCAAACCCGAGTCCCCATTAACTCTTGGAGAATTATATATAACCCTTTAGTAAACCATGTATCCCTTTCTAAAAAAATGGAATAAGGAACCCCATATAACCTCATAATTTCTGACACATAAATATTACCTATATCTTCAAGATTTTTGGTGTCTTTGATTAGAATGAAATGAGTTGACTTTTCCAACCGATCAGTCACCACCTAGATATCATTACTCCATTGAGTAATCCATGGTAATACAACTACAAATTCCTTGGATACCCCTTCCCATTTCCAAGCTAGCAATAGAAGAGGTTGGATAAAACCGTAAGGTTTCAGATTCTCTACATTAATCTATTGGTAGGTGTAACCACTGGACACATAATCATCAATTTCAAACTCCATACATGGCCAGTAGAATATCTATATGCTTTCATAATACACATTTTCAGTTCATGTATTAAAGAAACCATGGAAAACCATTAAAATAAAAAAAAATGTCTTCTCATAGATATTGGGATGAAAAATCAATCCCAAAAAACTGAGAATACAATCTGTAGAGAGAGACCAACCCGAAACGATCTCACCACTATATAGGGTTTCTGGAATTCCTCTAAACTTAATACCCTATTTCCGACTCTTCAAAAAATAATCAATGAAATATGATGATAATTGAACACTGGTTATAACCTTACTTGAAACATCCTCTTGAGAATCCAGATAAAACTAAGCAAAAGGATCTATAAGGTTATACTCTTCCCTTAAATCCAAAATATCCTATGATAGAACTTTCCTATTAATAGTGTCTGTGACAATATTCCACTTCCCTGGGTTGTAGAAGATATCAAATCCAATTTTCTAAAGGTATTCCATCAACCACCTTTGTATAAGATTTGTGTTTGTCTAAGAAAATATATAGCTCAAACACTTATTATTAGAAAATACTATGATCCTCTCCCCAAAAATACAATTCCACCAAAAATTAAGTTCATTCATAACAACAAAATGATCTAAATCATGTGTGTGGTAATTATTATCATGAATTTGAAGATTATGAGATCCATAAACCATCACATTACTATCTTCTATGAGCACATAATCCAAACCAGTTTCAGAAGCATCACATAAAAAATTACCAAGCTTAGGTAAGATCAGAATTAGAGATGATGTTAGCATTCCTTTCATATTATTGATAGAATAATAAAACTTCACATCCCATATGAATTTCTCCCCATTCATAGTAAGGGTAGTCAAAGGTGATGAAAATTTTGAGAAATAATTGATTAACCATCAATATAATATAGTAAGACCAAGGAAGCTCCGAATCTCAAAGTCATTATATGGATCTCCCCATGATAAGGAAACCCTCACCTTCTTAGGATAAACTAATAATCCATGTTCAGAAAGCATGTGTCCTAATAACTTCACTTTTTTAATACATAAGATGCATTTAGATATCTTTTCATACAAATGGTGAATCCTCAGGATCTCTAAAACCAAACTCAGATGGTACTCATGCTCATTCTCAGATTTCAAATAAACCAAAATATTATCCCCAAAGACTACCAAAAAGGTGTCGAGATACTAATATAATATTTGATTCATCAAATCCATAAAAATTGTTAGAGTAGTTTTCAGACCAAATGACATCACAAGATATTTTCAATGGCCATATCTACCCCTAAAATTCATATTTATCATATCGCACTCAAAAAATCTAAGTTGATGATAACCCAACTAATGATAAATATTCAAAAACCACTTCACTCCATTAACTGATCAAAAAAATCATAAACAAGAGGAAAATGATACTTGTTCTTAACTATCACACGATTCATCTTCTAATAATCCATGCATAATCAGAGTAAACTATCTACTTTCTTGTTAAATAAAATCTGGGCTTCCCAAGGTGAAACAATAGGGAGAACAAAACCATTCACCACGAGGTTGTCCAACTGAATCTTGAGCTCTTTCATCTCTCCTGGTTCTATATGATAAATAGTATCAAAATCTATTGTTTACTTGGAACCAAGTCAATCCAAAATATTATGGACCTTTCTAGATAAATATTGGTTAAATCATCTAGAAATTTTTTTGGAAAGTCCCAGACAAATGTGGGAATATCAATAATAGAAGAGACATCAATGGGATCAACTGCAAGAAGACAATAAACTCTTGAGCTATGGGAAGGATGGTCCTTCATGATCATACCTCAAATCCCACTCTCCTTAAAACACCCATGATATCCCATAAAGTGTGAGAAATATGACACACTAATGACAGAAATAATCCTCAATGGTTTGAGAATCAAGATAATCCATCTTGATGGTGATTTCAAACAGATCTAGATTGATAATAATCTATTCCCAGTCTAGCTCTGCACGAGCTATCAATAGTGAAAAAGATGAAAAAATGAAACCCCTACTCTTTCCTATTCCAAATTGGTGTCTCTAACTCCATAAAAAGGACATGAGTTCCATTGTAAGGTTAATCATATAAAAATTGGCTAGATGTAAACAAATTGGAGTCAATAATATCAAATAAAGTAATATCTACAGATTATTCAATAAATATGATAGTTCTCACTTTCATTGGACCCACATAAAAATATTCTAGAAACTCATCTACTGCATCTAAGTGTATCACTTCTAGGGCCTATGGATGGTTCCCTATAGTCATTGAATCATTTTACTACACTGTAGTAGCCTTTGGAGCCAACAATCCAATGACATATCATGATGTATACATAGCCTTAAAGAAATTTTGCAGATGACCATAACATCCACAAATGTTACACATATTTTCATGTGAAGGACATGAGATCCCGGTGTGTAAAAATTTTCCACATTGATAGAAAGTCATAGGAACACCACTAACTACAATTAGAGGTGCCGAAGAGGCCTTCTACTGAGAACCAAATCCACCACACCTACAGTGTTCTTGACACATACTATTTTTTTGTAGCGTTCCAGTGAAGCTTCAAATAGGTGGAAGAGAAGGGGTGAAATATCCATAATTTCCTACTATATTATTTTCTTCTATCATATCCCTTTCCACCATATCCACATAAGTCAAATACTATAGCATAAATACCAAAAATTTGATATCTGATCACAAACCTTGAAAATACATATAGTTTGTCAACTAGTCAATCCTTACAACCTTTGGTGAAAAATGAACCATCTCAAGAAACTGATTGGTGTATGTAAACACTGAATTCTCTCCCTACTACAAATATTGGAACTCCATAGGCTTATCCATCATCAGTGACTCTAGAAAAAACTACTAGAGGAAGAGAGTCCTAAAACCCTTCTATCCCAAACCCACATGTCTATCCTCCTGTACCATGGAATCCCAATATCACATGCTAGAACCCTCATGTTTGAACACTATGAACTTCACTTTGATACTCTTAGGTGTATCTAAAAAGTCTAATATCTGATTGATATTTTAAAGATAGTCCTTCACCTCTTGAGGTTTATTTTTACTTTTAGAGGATGTTGATTTCTCATACTAGAACTCTCGTGATCAATATCTTTCTTCTACACAACCTGGATATACCTCAACAACCACATTATGAGCTTAGGGAACATTCTAGTAAACATCACAAACTACCCACATGATATCCTTGATAATGCTATGATACATCAAAGAATTATCTTGATGAGCATCAAATGCACCCTCCTGAGGAATTCGCGGAACACATCTCAGAGGCATACTGCTACGCACCAAAATAGATATAATGATCAAAAAACAAAATAATATAATTTCAAACTACGAAACTTAAAATAAAAAATGTGATTAATACTAAGATTCAAAAATATGATTCACACATCCCAACATCCCCTTGTAAAATGAGTCTCATTATAGAATGATCTGGCCAAGACCTCACCAAAATATACCTCTCAGGTCCTGATAATGTTATCTCCAATCTACCAAATGCCCCAAATTAAGGAAAAAATCCCTAACCTGGACTTTTGATACTAAGCTGTAATTAACCAAATCGAATACCCTCTCAAACTGGTATCTGAACCGATCCTATACACACCTAAAGGGAATTCTCCATCCCCACAGGATAGAAAATAGCACCCAGGAATCGAAAAACCAGAGGGGACAATTTCTCCCAACCAAAAGTGACAAAAACATAGAATATATACACATAATAGGAAGAAACAACAGAAGATAAAAACATATTCCTTAACATATAAATAAAAAATGAATACATACAATTGAATAAGATAGAAAAACAATCTCCAAGTGACAATTCCAACAAAAAAGGACTACAAATCCAAATATCTACCCAAATAGCTCCATGTAATAACATGGGCAAGCTCCCACCATCTCACGACCAACTACCCAAAACACAGTTGGCAAAAAACCTTGGCACCTCACTATGGATCCTTACCTTCCTTGTATTGAAAGTGATAATGAGGTCGATAAAAACCCTAAGGGTTATGTAAGGTGTATACTAACAAGCTCAGTAGGATCTCACACAGGTGTTCCATATCATGTTTCCAAACAATAATACAAGTATTCTCAACTTTAAAGAAAACAAGGTATCAATTTTTTTAATAGTTTTTATATAAAAAAACATAGAAAAAAGTTTAATCTCCCCTTTTCCACATTTCCCAAATAAAGCAGGTAAATTAGTTTCAAATAATTTTATATCCATATGTCCCAACAGATATATCATGTCAAAACAAATCATGCATCACATATCATATCAAATCTATAGAAGTAAAAATAATAATACAAACCAGAAGCATGAACACATGTAACATAAATCCAGTTATAAAAAATAGGTTAGGATATCTAGGACACTTTTACCTTAAATATAAAATCACATACATATTAATCCACTAGAAATATGCATCGAATATAGAGAGTAGAGGAATACCCATGAAAGTGAACTTCCCAATAGGTATAACAAGTCCTTCGAGCAAAAAGACTAGGGATCAGAGGAAATTCGCATGTTTAACCCCCTAAAAGTAGATGATACCTATTACTATACATTCCACCTAAGTACCTAAGGCTTCATATGTTCTGTATTTTCCAAAACAATTAATCAATCTATTTTCATCAAACCATGGTTTGAAAATCATTTCCAAAATTACATTTCAAAATGCTTTGAAAAACCTTTTACATTTAACAAAACTATCAGAAAAATATATTTATTAAAACCTAGTTATAAACACACACACAAAAATAAAGCAGTAAATCCTTCCTTTTTATTTAATAATATAATTTATCAAAAATAGGAGCAATGAATTTCACCAACACATGCTAGATATGTAATCACCTACCTCAAAACATGGGTCGAACATGACCACATCCAAATCAACCAATGAGGAGGAACCAAAAACAATAATGGGGGACCTAGAATCAATATACACCTATTAAAGCTGATTAAATTTTAAAAAAATTATTTGGGGAGAAGATGAATCAACATATACCTCAAGAACACACACCCACTGCACCATAACCGAAAAAGAAAATGGCCCCTGAAACAAGATCACACAAGATATATTGAGAGGAAAAAGAAGAAACATCACCATGGGTCAATATATCTAATAACATAATGTAAAGACACTACCATGATCAAAAAATTAATAAGAATAAATGATCTGTCACCCATAGATATGGAATAAAACCTCTATGGTGATCAATCATAGATTGAATCAATCTATATCGAATGAAGAATCTCAAAATCACTATAGAATGGATCTAAGTTGAGAGATAGGAGGTTTATAGAAGAATGAGTGAATAATAAACTGACGAATCTACCTAAAAGATGACCTCCCAATAGTTACATGGTGTGTAAAACATTTAAATATTGTGTAATCCATAGTGTCTAAATAATCTGAAAAACTCATTTTATTTTTAAGTAATACCCAATATTTTAACATTACACAACATATAAACCCTTCACAATGTGTACCAAACTCAAACAATCCACCCTGTAGAGATTAAATATCATGTATTCCCATTACTTGGCATGTATTCCTCTAGTATACTATAAAAAAATAGATTCATTTCAAGAACCTCAGACCAACTTGGGAATTCTATGATCTAATGGATAACCCCTCTATTCCATTAACACATTTATACCCATACTATATTAATTAAAACAAACAAACATATTTGAAATTTAGATCAATTTTTAGAAAACATTTTATCCATCTTCAAGAGTCATAAGATACACACAATTAAATTCAAAAATAAGTAGATAGAAGATATTTACCTTAAAGCGGGTAATGAGATGTTACAATGATTTTTGGAGGACTCTTATGTCAATACATGTATTGGATTTTAATTTTTTTTGTATTTTTTTACTAAGTCTGATATGAACATAGTGGTTCTTATGGTATTATTATGGATTTATAAAAGAATGTTGAAGAGATCATAACTTTTTTATAGAAACTTTTTTTTTCATAATGTTTGGATAAGAAGGATAAAGTGTGGTTCAAATTATTTTTTGGATAAGTATGTCTAGAGGATAAAATCTATGCTGCAATACCACTTGCTAAAATATAGTATTTAATTGACAAAGTTATCCATGATTTTAGTCCCATTATTTTTCCCTATAAGTGTAAAATAACTAGTATATCCGGATAATGGGAAGTTTCCAGACCAAATTATATCAATAAATATCATATAGAGGATGGTTTTACTATATTTATGATTGAAAGATAAAAAAAATAGGGCAAAAAATATCCAAACCAATACCTGAGTAGCCTCTAGAAAATAAGGTTGATGAGATCAAGAATCACAAAGCAGAGGTATTGAAAACATGTTTTCACATGTGGTCCCTTATGTGGGAAAGAATAAGTGTGTGTGAAGGAAACCCATGACCCTAGAGAAAATGGTGCATAACTTCTCATGTGCTGGGTGACATAGAAGGTTGTAGGTGATCATTGACAACAGTTAGACTCCAATGAGTTATTGAGAAGCATAGAAGATTATTACGAATTGGAATTCTATATAGATTTATGATGTGGGAGAAGGCTCAAACATGCTACACAGAAAAACCATACCACAAAATTCAGAATTAATTTTTGTGTATTGTATATGAAACTTAGCCATAGTTGAAGAGACTATGTTGTAGGAGGTGATCAATGGTAATTTAGTGTCACTGGAGTCTCAACAATTCCTTCATAATGGAAAGAAGGATATGTTGTAGTACTATTGGAGAAGTGACATCCATGAAGAAATTACCCATTCCATCACGGAGCCTTTATTTTTAATATATTTTAATAAATCAGTGATATAATCTCCTATAGAAACCCAAAATGAAAAATATCATTACGTTGTGGAGAATTAGATTTTGGAAATATAGATGACTAATTATTTTCTATTATACAATAGATAACATCGTAGTAGAAGTTACTACATCATAGATAGTTAAGTGAGAAACATTTTTATCATATCATGATAGATATCATTGGAGATTTTTAGTGGAGTTATTGCATGAGTTTTATGGATATGGTCAATTAGAATCCATACTGCCGAGAACCAGTGAACACATGAATGATTTGATTTAGCCCTAATTACATGTTGTAGTAAATGGGATACACTATGGTGAAGGAAAAATGTTATAACTACATTGTGAAGTTAAAGACATTGTAATCAAGGAGATTCAACATAGCTGGGAAAATTGATTTGAAAATTAAAGAGGAGTTGGGACTCAGATTTTTAGGTGATAAATTTAGATTTAATGAAATATTACGATCCCATAAAAGACATGGGACACATGGAATAATCATGATGAATGGAGATTAAATCCTAAACATTATATTGAAATAAAAGAGAATATGTCTCTTTAAAACTTATTTTATCATTTATAGAGAAATATGTACTCAATGGGAATTTAAGACATAAAATTTAGAGGAGAAAAGTAATAAATTTGTATTTTGAATTAATAAAGAATTAAAAGAGTTTTGAACTTGTTTAAGATCACTCTAAATAAGAAGGATAGGTATATTCAATGACATATCATGGAAATAAGTTGTTTCTCAAGGTTATGTTCAAAATAGGTCTATGAAGGAGAAAGATAAGATTCAAAGGAACCTAAATCTATGTTATTTATTTATCTAAAATAATAAGATGATATTTTTATTGGTCTATGAGACAATTTTTTACCTTTTAAGTAGTGAGTGATAAAGAGAAGTTGTATGGGAAGTGGACCTTGTGTGGTAGTGAACAACACTTGAAATTTTATAAGGGTTGTGATCATTGAAAGAAGTGACCTCGACAAACCTCAATCAGTGAGCTTATAGTATTTTTTTTCATTGACATGTTGCCAATAACATGTTCCATGGACTAGTCTTTAGAGGTTAAACAAGTAAAAATCAATGTATCACTTGTTATTTCTTTTTTATATTCTATATTAACACAATATGAAAAAAGGGTAATGAAACCATAGATAATTTTGATTTAAAGTCAGGTTAAATTTAAAGTGAATTATGCCATTTAATAATGAAGAGAAAATTTTATTACCATTCTATATATGTGGTTAATATCATTGGAGTAGTGATGGTTTCAAACGAAAAGTCTTTAAATTGGAAACAAGTTCCATACCCCCATTTGACCCCCCCTCTAGGTATGTATCCCTAATCAATTTTAGGGACCTAACAACTAGTATCAAAGGGAAAATTTATTTTTTTGATTTTTTGATCTGATCTGATATGAAGAATTTTAAGTGAAATCAAACCAATGGTGAATGATAATATTTTTTTATTAAAATCATTTAAAGAGTTGGAAAAATAGTTAATTTATTTTATGGAGGATTTTATTATATTTCCCTAATAAGTTATGATGAAATTGATTATTCTATTGATCCAATATAGAATCATCTTTGAAATGGATGAAATAAACATGGAGATTTATTCGTCAATTAATAAGGAATTTAAGGGTACTCTTAAAGAATATTTCAATAAGAAAAGTTCTCACTGAAGGTTCAATAAGGATATATGGACAACACTAGAAGAATCATTTGTTAATGAAAAAAATTTAGATGAAAATTTCCTTATAAAAAACAAGAATAAACAAAGAACATAAGACACTATATATTGTGAAACTATTTTTTAGAAAAAGTGGTTTATTGCTTAAGGAATATAGTAGCACATAAAAGGATGGTACAAATGATTTAACGTTTGAATCTATTTATCTATTTAATGATGATTTAGGAAACGAAAGAGGAGGCTGAAAGAATGAGAGATGTTATGACTACTGATGATGATGATGAAGTACTAAGGAAAGTAAAAGTAGATGTTTCCCACTAATCAAAGAATATGGAACAAAAATTAAAAGAGGAAAAAAAGTCTCAACATATTAGGATAAAAATGATAGAAACAAAAATTAACAAGTTTAAAATCCTAAAAAATCCATTTTGAACCAACCATTAATTTTTGGGATAAGTATTATTCATAATATGGAGAGATAAAGGTTGTTTTCATAAATGTGTAAAATCTCAAAAAAAAAACTTCAAAAGGGGAGAATATGAACTCAAATGAGTTTTATAATTTGAAATAAAAAAGATGAACTTATTGAACACCTATCAAAATTGGTAGAGTAATAGAAAATTCTAAAATAAGAGAAGTTATTTCTTAAATAATCTATTTTTTTTCAAATGAATAATAAGATGAAGGAAAAAAAGACATACTGAAAAAAATATCTCATTCTCTAGAGAATGATATGTCTATAATTAAGGAACATAATGAATAGTTAAATTTTTAGATTGAGACAAAAGGCAAAAAGTTCCTACATTTAAAATAGGAGTTAATCTCGTTGAAGAAAGAAATAAATCAATCTCAATTCAAGTATTTTATAAAATAAAATATTTTTTACATTTTTTATTTGACTATCCTTAGATAGTTGATATTGAATTAAAAGGAAAATATACCTCTTATGAGGAAAAATAGGAGATGATTGTGATGTCCTAAAGGCCACACAACATGAAAAAATTTGGTATTGTGTATAATGAGAATTCTCCAAGAAAGGTTAAGAAGAGAATCATGGAGAATCCTAAGAAAAGGGAAAATCTAGGAGATGTAAGAAAAAACCCAAAAAGAGCTCCTATAAGAGATAATGAAATATGTATGATCTGTATAATGAGGTTTAGAAACATATGCTACTTTTTTGGGATTCATGGACATAGTTCCATTTTTTATGTAGAGGAATTGGGATACATTAAATAATCTTAATATGGTGAAAATTATTAAAGTTGGAGTACCAAAACACGTATTAAAAGGCAGGTAAATCATTACAATAATTCCTATCATTATAACCATTACTCAGGTGGAAATTTTGGAGGAAATAAAAATGAGATTAAAGGAAGAAATCAGTATATATACAATGGAAAATTATACCCTATGAGAAATATATTTCAAGGGTTGTATGAATAATATCTCCATGTTTAATGTAATGAGAAAATGATACCCAAAACTATTTATAAGGTAAACAATTCTGGGAGAGACATGAAAAAAAACTTGAAAGCATGAGAAGAGTCCATATAATTCTAAAGGGGGAAAGATACATAAGAAAGTAATGTCCAAGGATAAGTTATGTGTTGAAACGTCTAACAATTATAATTTGGACAAATTGAATTGTAATAAGGTACAAAAAATGAAAATTCAAACTATAGTGGATAAAGAAATTCTAGGTGGTGATGTTATCTATGGAAAAACATGTTGTGTATTAGGTTGTGAAGATAAGGACCAACCCATTGAAGTGAAAAAGATATTAGATTCCATTAAATCTGATTCAGATATAAAAAAGGACACCTAAATGAAGGGAAAAGGGAAAATGGTGGTAAACATTGACTCACCGACCTACTCAACTTGACGAAAATGGAAGGTAATCGTCTCCCTATATAAATTAAATGTTTATTAAATGTTTTAAGTTTTTCAGAACTTTGTGGATACAAAATCCATGGGGTAATGGTCCTCCCAAAGAACATAAATATAAAAATAAATATGGTTTTAAGGCTATAAATTACATGTATTTGTTTACAATTGATTTATGTTAGGTTCATCATGGTATGAATCCTAAAGCCATGTATAATTTTAATGTTTCTCAATGAAATAGATAATAAATGGTAAAATTAAAATGTAATCTATTTTAAGATATTTGTGAATGAAACCGGTGGTGTTTGAAGTGTTTTATATCATAAATGACATCGAACCTGAGGGTGGATGCTATAGAGATTTCCAATTCTAAAACCTGCATATAAAATAGCATGAACCTAACAATTTCTAGTATCTTGATGAATTCTAGAATATATAAATACAAATATTACCATGATTCATTTGGTATTAGGAAATAAATCAAGTGGTATTAGGACACTAAAAAATAAGATAAATTTATAAGAAAGAACATAAATGGAGTTTATGATCATATATTTATTTACAAACATTTCGTATCAGTTGGGATGATATAAAAGATGCAAATAATATTTTGAGATTATGAACTTGTTAACACATGTTTCATCCCCAATTTTGGTGACAACTTATTAATGTCAAGAGATAAAGTCTATAAGGGGGGCGTCATGATCAAAATTAAATAGTTTTTATTACTCATTAGAGATTTATGATGCCTGTTATTAGATGAAAAATATGGGGTTTGAGTGGAATTGTTTGTAAAATTTTCAAAATTTAGTATCTAGTGAACATTTAAGTGGTATGATCCTCACACCATATGATTTAATGTTTATATACTAATATTTTGATATGAATGTGTGATACAGGTCATAGGTTGTATTGATAAGTGGTATTCCAAAATTTACATTTTGTTTTATTTTTATTAATGAGTGACATGGAAAGCCTTATTGAGGATTGACTTAGAATCTTGCTCCCTACACAAATATATGACCCAGTAGACTTATTGGATATGTTGAAAGGCCAAGTCCTAATTGGTAAATTCACCCATTGATGTCTATGTATTTTGAAAATATCTTGGATGTTTGTTCAATAGATGATTTTGGAATTGGACATTCCAACCTAATTTTATTAAAGACACTACTAAATAAAGGGGATATAAAAGAAGAAGTTTCCCCTAGAAAAAGGTAGAATTGCTTCCCAAGATACTCTAACTCTGGGGAGGGAGTGAAATTTAATGCGAATTATGATCTCAATAAATAGGGTGAATCCCCCATTCCATGTTAGTGAGAAGGGGGGTTATAAGTTTTTTAGGAATACCTTGTCACATTTATCAGACAAAGGGGGTGATAAGTGATATTTTAATACTACCATTTATATTTTATTAACAAATGGGTATATGAATTAATTTATCCACCATTTTGATAGAAAAATCCAAATAGGGAGTTTTTTGGAACCCTAAAGGTTGTGTTGGATTTTTTGAAAAGACAAGAATGCCATAAAATAGAATATGGATCAAAAAGAATAGTTAAAAATTAATTTATGATCATTATTAAATGGTTTTTGTTAAAATAGATCAATCAAGTAGATGGTTGGAGGATTGTTATGATAAGACATGTAATAGATTTGATGTGTTGGATTTGTTGACTATTCTTAAGACAATCAAAATAATTCTTGGAGGTTTTTTTGAATTTATAGAAGAAGGATAAAGAGTACCTATGGGTTTTTATTGAAAAATTAAGTCCAAAGGTTTGGATAATAAGGTTGAATAGTGGATGTAATATTTTTTAGGAGAAGTATGTTTAGAGTATTGAATTTATACTATAGAACAACTATCTACATCGTGGTATTTTATTGAACAAATTTACCACACCGTAAGTCCTATACTTGCACTATAGTAGAAGTGTATAGGAGTGGTATCTCTAGATGATGGGTGATATCCATGCTGAATACATCAAGATACATCATAGAGAGGATGGTTTCACCATAATGAAGGTTTTTTAACACAAAAATATAGAAAAACCTCTCAAGGACAATGCCTGAGAAGCCACTAAACAAAATGGTGTCCATAATGAAATTTCATACTTCTAATGGGGAAGAAGAGGATTTATTCATATGATAACCTATATAGGAATGAATAGGTTTATGTGACTAAAGGACAAAACACAGGTCAATGGGTTCTTAACCTCTCATGTGTGGGGTGACTTAAGAGGTTGTAGGTGAGCATTGTTTCCAGTCAGACTCAAATGAAATTCTGATATATTTCTAAGTTAATTAAGAGCTGTAATTATAGATGGATGTCTAATATTGTTCAAGTATCAACTAAGATATGTTTTAAGACCATGTCAAAAAATATAGAAAGATGTTTTTTTTGGTTTTATGTTATATTTCACCATAATTCAAGAGACCACATAGTAGGAGGTGATTGGCCATAATTCATTATCAATAGAGTCTTAAGGGTTACTATTACATTGAATGAAGTCTACACTATAGTCATGTTGGAGAAGGTACATCCATGGTGCATCTAACCCTTTCATTGTGTAAGTTTTTTAACAGATTTAAATAAATTGGTGATGTTTGATCCTATAGGAATCCAAATTGTAAAATCTTATTGTGACATAGAGATGTTTATTTTAGAAGTATAAGTTAATTAATATTTTCTATTCCATAGGATCTGATTCCATAGTATAATTTCCTATAATGCACCTATTTTTTTGAGTCAAAAGGTTGAGTTGATCATTTTAGATAATATGGGAGAGTGATAGAGGACTTATTATTTGATTTTTGAAGATCTAGTTAATAGGAATCCATTAATCCAAAAACCAGTCCATGCCTATAAGATTTGATTGAGCCCCTATTATATGATATAGTAAATAGTGTATATTATAGTGAAGGAAGAATAGGATATGAATACAATATGATTTCAGAAACCAATCTATAATCGAAAAGTTTTATCCTAATAGGGAAAATTTACTTGTAACTAAAATAGGAATTATGAATTGTATTTTAGTGTGATTGATTTGGATTTAATGGAATATTAAATCCTAATAAAAGGTATGGTACATATGAAATAATCAAAATATAAGGTGATTTAATCCTAACCATTGGATTGAAATTAAAGATAAGAGGTATATTTAAAACTTATTTTAACAATTTTGGAGAGACAAGTAACTTTGTGAAAATTGAAGTTTTTATTTTTAGAGGAGATATTGAAGAAATTATTTCTATGAAATAAAGAATAAAGAATGGTGTTTTTTCTTGTAAAATATATTTCCAAAGAATAATTATAAGGATATTACATGAATTCTCATAGGAATAATGTGATTCTTAAGGTGATTTTCATAGTAGGCCAGTAAAGGAGGAAGGTGGGTTTCAAAGGAACATACATATATATTCTTAGTGCATCAAAAATAATATGGTGATATTTTTCTTGTCTTGTGAGACATTTTTTATCTTTGAATAAGTGAGTGAAAAGAGAAGTTGTGAGGGAAGTGATTTTTGGGTGGTAGTGAACTATCCGAGAAAGGTTTTATGAAAAGTGATCTCGGGCAGGAGTGACCTAGCCAAACACCAAGTAGATATCATATAGAATTTTTAGTTCATCAACATGTTATCTATTATATGATCCTTGGGTTATCCCCTAGTGGTGAACCATTTAAAAGATCAGTTTAACACTTGGGAATTCTTGTTTATATTATTCATAGATACAATGTAGAAAAGGGGTAAAATAAACATAAATAATACCTATAGAAACCATAGTCAAATGAAAATGGAATCATATCATCTAATAATTAAAAAAATAGGTAAACCATATAATTACTAGTTCAATATCACTAGATTATTTTGGGTTTCAAAAGAAAAGTATTTAAATTTGAAATGAGTTCTATACCCTGATTTACCTCCTCTTATGGTATGTCATACCTATGAACCATTGAGGGAACTAACATATAGAAAGTTAAATTTCAAGGAATAATATTTTAGTTTCCCAAAATAATATATGAAAAATTATTTTTACATTAAATACTAGAATAAAGAGATCATAGTTTATGGAGAGAAGAAATAACCAATGTTAAATGATTGATATGTTTTTGAAAAATAAATACTTTTTTCAAAAACCATAATATGTTTATTTGAAATTATCTCACCAATGTATAAGTATTAATATATTTAGAAAAAAAAATATGAAATAATAATGGAAGGTCATTTATATGATATTCTAGAAGAATCATTTTAAAATGTAGATAAAATGTAGATAGCATGAAAGACCGAGTTATGTTTGAGAGTCCTCTTACCTTGGGCCTTGATTTATTTGATCACTACTATGATTCCTATATAATAACTATATGTGTATTAAAAAGTGAATCTAAAAGTGAATTATATTATTTTTTGTTACTCTTGATCAATTATAATCATTAAATTTTATTATCTTAATCTTATTTGTTAAAGGTAAATTGTTTGAGGTCATGTTTTCTTTAAATTATTATTTATTTTTAAAATTTAATTTAATTTATTTTTTATATTTGAAAAATTATTTAGAGAATCATATAATTAATTTAAATACATTTATAATATAAAATCTATACTAACCATCCATGTATGTTTTGAAAAGTAAATAATTTACAACGTCCTCAGAGACTGATGAAACTAACCATTGACTGGACGTGTCAAAAAAGGGTGAGAGAGAGTATAAATATTATAAATAGATTAATATTATTATAGTAGTATCATAATAATATTAATATATTATATACTTATAAAATAATTTTTTTATGGTAAAAAAGAAAATAGATTGGAAAATTTGGGAGAAGAAGAGGAATGGATTAAAAATAGAGGATCACAGGGATAACCTCATTATTGAAGTTTACTCTACTTTGAAACTAATGCCTTTAGTTTATGGGTTTGAATTCTACCAGAACATACCCAAGGTTATAAGGATACTAGAGAGAAGGGATTTGACTATATCTTGGGTTTTTGAGAAGTGTAAGTAAATTGGTTTCCCAAGGAAATGAATAATGGTATTTATAATTAAGGGGTGGGGTATTTTTGAGTTAAAATAATGAATAATTTATTATTTGCAATACAAGAGTTGTAATATTGATAAATTTGAAATTATATATTATATTTGAGTAAAATAAATTTTTTATGACTTTTATATCATTCCACCACCAAATTTATTAGTTTATTCAAATTAAAAGAAGCAAAATGAAAAACTATTTTTAATGGAATACTTTACATTTTAGACATTATAAATAACTTTTTAAATTTTTAAATTACCTATGATGTTTTTTAATAAATAATTTACATTATTAAACACTTTTTGGGTTTATCTAACCAATTTATGATCAATTAAGTTATTATCACATCATTATTATGTCATAAAACATATAGTATTTGATAAAATATATTTTTATTATTCACTTAAAAATTGTTTTTTCTCAAAAAATTATCAAAAATCGACAAATAGAAAATTTCAAAGAGATCATTACAAAAACTAAAATTAATTTTATCATAATAATTTTCTATCTTAGGTAATTTCAATTATTAAAATTAAAAACATGTTTTTTATAAAATACATTAAAACAAACATTTTCACAAATGTACTTATATATTCATTTGAGATTCTAAATTTTAATATTTATTTTTATGGAAGTATAATATTTATATTTACTTATTTATTTATATTAAATATTATTTTCTAGTCATTTTAATATTTTAATGGTAAATATACTATTTTAACAGTAATGTTACAATTCCTAACTGTCATGTTACTATTTCTAATTATCAGTTTTACTATTCTAGTGGTAATATTGGTTTTATAATTCATATAAATATCTTGTAATTAATTAATTAATCATTCACTTAAATTCCTCCCAAGTTTATCTATCATTCTTTTTAAAATATTTATTTCATTACTAATGTTATATTTCTTTTTTACTATGTTGTTCTTAGTTGTGATGATTTTAAGAGAACAAAATGATCCAAAATTTTATATCCCAGTAATATTTTTTTGTTTTTATTATCCAATTGTACTATTTTTAATTTTATTGGGTATATTTATTCTCTAAATATAATTTTCTCATTTAATAAAATAAATTACTTTTTGTTTTTATTTTTGTGTTTTATATGTTTTATACTATACTATATATTTAAATATTGAAAAAATACACATGGAAAATACCATATATAAATGTTTGGGTCATTAAATTCTTCCCACTTTATCAATATTTCAAATTTTATCCTTGTTTATGAATAGATAAGGGTAATTTAATTTCATTGTATCCTCAGGTTCTGATTTTGTCTCTTTATTCATTTAGTTCCACCAAAGTACATTGAGAAGTCTAGTTATCTTATTTTGTATAATTGTGTCTCTATTGTCCAAGATATTCACCAGTTTCTCCTCAAAATAGAGTTTATGATCAAGTTATAGAACATAAAAGTTATATACATGTGAGGTATTGGGTATATACATTATCAGGAGAGATTCATTGAACTCATCATGAAATTGGGAATGGTTTAGTGGAAGTACTAGTTGATAGGATACAACACATATGTGATCAAAAATATCAAAGGGTATAATGTACATCAACATGATCATTCAATTCATTCAAAACCTCATCACACTCTTCCAAGGTGATATTTTAAGGAACACTTTGTCTCCATCTTTAAAATAAATGTAACTTCAATGAAGGTTAGTGTATGTATTCTATTGAATATGAGTATCTTTAATGTGTTACTGAATTGTAAAAACCTTCTCTATCATATATTTCACAATTTGGGTCTGAGAAGTTTTTGTACACTGAATTTATCCCAACATGTACTATTTTTGAATTACATCCCATCTAGAGAATCATATGGGGTCATCCGAATACTTTAGTGGGAACTGTTGTTTAATATGAACTTAACTAATATAAAATGTTGATCCCATCCCCCATTTAAATCAATTGAGAAACTAATCAACTTGTATTTGAGTGTCTTAATGGCCCTTCCATATTGGACATGAGGCAGGGTTGGTTGGATATACTGATGTTCAAATCAGTATTCAGGTAATGTTGAAGACAATTTCAGAACAAATAGGTTAACCTTTGATCAAGATCTGATACAGTCAAAAGTGGTTATCCATGCAACCTCCAGACTTCCATTATATATACCTTGGAATGTTAATTGAGAAATTAATCTTATCAAATAGTAATGAAGTGATAAGTCTGGGTGATTCAATCCATCATAACCCACGTAAAAGTTTTTACTTTAGATATCTTCAAAATACCCGTGACAAAGTCCATAACAATGTTCTCATATTTTCATGTTGGTTTGGATAATTCTTCCATCATCCCTTTCGAACTTTGATGATATGATTTGAACTCCTAGCATTCCAAGTTCATGGAGGTGTACTCAAAAATATCTTTCTTCATATTGTACCACTATATGTGGTCTTAAGGAACTTTGACCATCTTGGGACTTCTAGGGTGGATATAGAATGATGAGTTATGTGCATTATCCAATTTCTATTTCTTTATCTCTAATTATAATAACAACCAAAGTCTAGTCTTAACTTGAATTTATCTATCTTTATCAATGTTGAATTCATGAATCTTATATTCCTTAGTTTCTTTTACCATCTTTTATGATCTAAATCAACCATTTTCACTATCTTGATTTTCTATTGGATATGTGATTGAGAAATGATTTGGGTAGGATAGTATGTATTTTATACCTTTATAATTTTCAATTACATCCTTTATATATCCATGAAGATATGGTATTTCTCAAATCCTGTAATAGAATGAGTACCACTATCTTTTTTTTAAGGGAATATGAAATTATATTCTCCATTCCTAGGTGGTAGTGAATTAATCAATTATAGTCATTAATTAACTCCAACCATCTTCATTGATGCATGATCAGATCCTTTTTAGTGTATATATAATTTAAACACTTGTGATTTGTATATATTCCACACTTAATTTTATAGATTTACCATTTATAAATATTCATTTAAAATATCATAGATGCTAATTCCAAATAATTCATTGGGTAGTTCTTCAAATCAATCATTAATTGTAAAAAAAGCATATTCTATCAATTTAACATTTTACATGATTATAAAACCTAGGTCTTTCTTTGATGAATCTTTATATATCACAAAAACTAAACAACTTTAGTGAACTATGGGTAAAAGTGTAGTGATTATCCTATAAAAAAGATCCCTGAATGTTTTATTACATTCTTCCAGTTAGACATATTTTACCCCTTTCTATATTATCTTAGTTACAAGGCTAGACAATCCCGAGAATCTCCAAACAAAGCATCGGTAATACCTAGTTAATCCAAGGAAACTCTAGATCTCTTTTACTTTTTCTGGTCAGGGACATTCCTAAATTTATCTTATCATTGAAGGATTTAAGATATTCCGACGCTCATGATCAGATGCCAAAAAAATATTACATACTATATAAAAAGTCACAGTTGTTGATCTTACCATAAAAATTATCCATCCTTAATATCACCACCATAATCCTTAGTTATTCCTCATGTTTTACCTTGATCTTGGATTATATGACCATTTCATCAATAAAGTCCACCAAAATATGTCATGATAGTTTCTAAAGACTCTATTAATCATTTCTATGATGATTATATGTGAATTTGTAAGTTTTAATGTAATAACTATGAACTCATAGTATAATGGCCCTAAACCCACACTCCTGAATCCGATGCTAAAACATAATCATTATATTTTTGTCTTTGATACCAATAAATGTGACCAAATTTCGACCATCCAAAACATAAAACATAAAAAAGGAAATATTGGATCACTTACATATCCAAGTTCCTTTTAGGTTTAATTTTTTATAGAATTATGGAAAACTCTTACATCAAAACATGGATATATATACAACTGGTTCATAAAAATATACATCCTCTCCCACTATGTTCTTCATATATAGTGACCCTATTAAGAATAAAAAATTTCGAACATTTCTTAACAGCCTAGGGAAATTTATCACATATGAATGCTGAGATCATATTCTCAGTAAGGTTATACATTTATCATAATCTATCATTAGTAAATAAGGAATAATCAATATAAAAATGTAAATAACAGGAAACAAATGCCATTTTTAATCAATGACTTGAGAACGAAGAATAATATAGCAGGAAATCATGATTGTTAAATAATTACATATAACTAATCACATGTTCTTGAAACATATACATCGATATCAAAAATAATTAAAATAATCACATGAAATCAAAAAATGATTTTATAACGATGGAATACATAATCTCAGATATCATTAACTTACCATCGAGGCCTCATGTGAGGAAATATTATATAAATGGGTATGGACTTGTCCAAATATCCAAACTATTTTGTCTCATTAGATCCACCGATTCATTGAGGGACTATAGAGGGATCATCCCATAACTTACTATATCTAATGCATTCATTATTTGAAAGGGAATAATAACAATTAAAAACATAATCAACATAATTTTTTTATTGAAAAACAAGAAAATAAAATGATAATATTTTCCCAATAAAAATGATCATAAACCATCCATATAAAGAATAATTATAGTATCATTATATCATATCCATATGGGAGTATAAAAACAATATAGGGTTATTTTAATTGATGAATAGAAATAACCAAAAAATATCTTTAAAAATATTCTAGAATAAAATACATTTTTAACATTAAAAAAAATATATTAAAAATTTTATGAAAAAATTATGTATGGAAAGAACCATGGAAACTTATAACCGAAGATTCAAAGCACAGATTGTTCATAATGGAAAGAAATTTAATTCATGCCTTATAATTTAAAGAAATATTCCTTTCACACTTTTGTAAGAAAATTCAAAAAGTGCCTCGTTTTGGAAGTGATAGGAAGATTCCTTTTAAAAATATATCTTAAAATTAAAATATGGATAAAAATTTCTTTGATAAATAATTATATAATAATAATAAAAAATTAAATCATTTTTATGAAAATATAATCATGAATGATAAAATAATCCCGTCTGAGTAGAAAAACAAAGTCAGTTTTCCTTAAAAAATGATTTTGGTATCATGAGTACTTCAAGAGTAGAAAATGAAAGAAAAAAAATAATTTATAGAAATATAAATGGGAGATGAAAATATATACGGTTTAGGATATAAATACCAAATATTTATCCCACTAGAGACTTTAACATAAGAAATCCAAAATAATGATGAGATTATGAAGTAAACCCTTACCACTTTGGTAAATTTAAAATCATAATCCATATAAAAGAAATTAATTCAAAATTAAATATTAAATTACATAAATATTAGTATATTCATGATCTAAAATATCAAATGTAAAGTAGATACCCCTCATAAAAGATGATTTATGTGTAATGTAACATATCTCCCAAAGAATAAAATTTGAGAAGAATAACCCTTACAAAGATCACACCATTTAAGTGAGAATTAATCAATGAAGTAATTATGTGTAATGGATTGAGTTTTGGATCATCAAGGAGTTTTCCAAAAAAAACTTGGTTTCATCAAATGGTTCCACAAAAATGGTGACACCGGTCATTGTCGCACACTGAAACGGTGGCACCACAAATGGTGGAACTACTTACGGTGGCACCGTGATGGTGGAACCCTAACGGTCACAGACTCAAATGGTGGCACCATGAGGGTGGAACCGTGAGGGTGGCACTGTGAGGGTGGAACTGTGACAATGGCACCATAATGGTCACACCGTCATAGTCGGACACCAAAACTGTGGCACCACTTACAGTGGCCTCGTGATGGTGGCACTGTTACTATGGCACCGCTTACGCTGTCTCACCAAATGGTGTCCTACCCTTGTTCTTTTCTATTTTTTGACTTTTTTCTCTCCCGCAATGTATCTTTTGATGTAAAAATGTTTTAATACCCCTTTCAAAGCCATTTAAATCCCATAAATCATATCTAAAACCCCCCAAGATTCAGGTGACCCTTGACTTACCAAAACGTGTGGCTTTTCCTCGGTGTCACACCTTTACCCATACTTTCTTGTTCCACCCTTGTTGTACATTTTCCTCGGATTAAAGGAAATTTTTTAATGCACAAATGTTGTGGCCACATCTCTAATGATAATTATTAAATGGAGATTAATTCCATCTTTTGTAACCACCCAACCGTGTGGTGAAACCACAATCCACCTTTTAAGTCATTCAAAATTTGTATCTTGTAACTCCAAGATCTCCACTTTTTATCACACTAGAATTCCTTCCTTCTTACTTTTGGATTGTTTCTTTATTCTCCTTGGTGCATTTGGATTCCCCCTTCTTGAGGAAAGTGGTGTGCCTGTGCTAGATCTTTTCTACTCTCTTGGAGTCCTCAGAGTTCCTCCCCTGCAAGTCATACATCCCCAGTTCTTGGCGTGTGGAGAGAAACTTTGATCATTGATCATCTAAGTAGGTTTATTCCTTTTTCTTTCTTTACTATGTATTATTTGGGGTGGGTATGATAATGTTACTTTTGGAATAGATGAAACCATACCTTAACAAAGATAATGAATGAACATTTAAAGAATGAAGGGGTGTTTTTGATAATTCTATTGTACTCTTTTATCCTTGATTATATTTTTTGGATTTTATGGGATCGTGTCCACTGAAATCATGGTCGTTGGTGGTCTATACTTGTGCACTAATGATCCTCTATTTTTTTGGTAAATTCTATTATTAAATGGATGTAACATGGAAATTGATTAATCACGTAATCTCGGTTGATTAAATGGATGTCCAGTAAAGAAGAATCCTTGTGTGATAACCCCGGTTAACCCAACAGAAAATAAGGAACTCAATGAATGGTGTGTTTAAATCTGGAAACTCCCCTTCTCTGTCTTGGTAATATGTGTGGTTGTTCTGTTGATTCTTGTGGGGTGACATGGATGGGGATGGGATCCCCTATTGTGGTGCAGTTTTTGGTTTATGGATCTAAGGCTGTGTGGGGTTGTATGGTGGGGCTTGGTTTGGTTACAGTACTTTGAGGGATCTCACAGATCCCTTTTGTAGTTATTACTTTACAAGAGAACCGGGTGTGAATGCCTACTCTGTTGCTTAGTTGTTTTTCCTTCCTTGTCTTGTGGATATGACTATTATTTACCCAATAGTGAATAATTACTTAAATGGAATCACATAAATATGAAAACAAGAATGGGTTCAATGGGAAATTGTTTTCTAGGAATGAGTTTTGACTTAGTTGTTGTGGTTGTGCTTTTTGTGAATGGATATTAACAAGGGTGTTTGCGTATGGGATAGTATCGGAACCTCTAGGTTGTGTTGAGTGCTTGTTTACCTATTTGTATAATTTATTTCTTATGTTTCTTATTTGTTCCCCACCCATGTTGATCACTTCATTCCAAACACCCCCATTTCATAGGGGAGGGTGTTTTTTCCAACACTCTTATGAGTGGATGGTTATTATCTCCTTTTCTACTCCATTTCCCGAGTATCCCAAGACTCTTCAGGTAGGTTGTGATTGCTTGAGGTCCATTATATCCCAAGAATCTTCGATCAGGGTATGCTGTGGTGGTTGAACCAGGTGTGTGCGAGCAGGTTGTTTCCCAAGTGTCTTCGGGATGAGTCCCAAGTGTCTTCAGGCGTGGAATTTGTTGTTCGGGCCCAAGTGTCTTCAGGCATGGCGGTATTTGTTCCGGCCCAGGCGTCTTCATGTGTGGCAGTTGTTGTTTTGGCCCAGGTATTTGTGGGCGGGGTGAGTGGTTTTTGTAGCCTAGGTGTGTGCGGGTGGGGTATGACAGTGGGACTATTGTGAAAATTGTGGGGAAGGCCTGATGCATAGGATATCTTTAATAACCAGTGGGAAAGTGGTGAAGGGTACCCAAACATCGATGTGTTATTACTATTACCTTACTTGAATTTCATTATTTGGGGACTGTTCCTTGGTGAGGTTTGGGTGGATAGTTTCCTTATTAGGTGCTTGGTTATCTCCTTTTCTCACAGGACATTAGAATTCCTCCCCAATTGTGCACAAGAGATTTTTGTTTTCCCTACTGAGTATACATGTATACTCACCCTACATATATAAAACTACTTTCCGGATTCCAAGAGGAATTCGAGGACCATGCAGGACTGTACTATTTCGTACGTTGGGACCGTTGTTATTGCTGTTTTCTTTTCTTTGGTATTTACCTTTGTATTTTTCTTATATTTTAGCACTTATTATTTGAAACATGAATATGGGAAAGGGATTGTTTGGGATTTACTTTTACTTCCAATTTAGATGTTGTTTGGGATTTACTATCTCATCTCCTAATCCTACTAAATAAAAATGGTAATACCTTCCATTTTGTGTGTGATTCTATTCCCTTGGGGCTAGTTGCCACTCTAGGACCTATTGAAGGTGGGTTTTGGGGGGTCATTATCTCTCCTTCAACTTGAGGAAGGAAGGGTCTGGAAATCCACTATCCCTTCTCTCATCTTAGTGTAGGCAGGTCATGACAGAATGATATCAGAGGAAAGGTTTGAGAGATAAGATGAAGTACGGGGTTAGGCATAGTGAGGATTTCATGGGATGGTAGGGAAACAGTGTTAGGAAATCTTGGTGCATGAAATAGGCCAGGGAAGACTAGCTAGGACACGATATTTTAGGGCCCCCGTGATCTGATGCAAGGAATCTGGGCCTACCAAACGGCCAAGTGAGGCTACAATTATTGCAGGGTAGAGACCCTAGGAATGGTACAAGCATAATAATGACTTCTGTTCATGTGTGTCTTGGGTATTTTGGGAATTTAAATGAATAAAATGTCTAAGAAAAATTAAAAAAATCTTCTTCACTACTCAGGCTTAGGCATTACTTGTTTACCTTGTAGTTATTGTACCTAGAAGATGACCTTGAGTAGTGCAAGCGATTGAGGCCCACGAGTTTTATTCAGCTGATCGGAAGAGGGATTACCAGAAGAAGGAGGATGATTAGTGGAAGAGGATGCTTCATGCCTTTCAGTGTCAGAACCTCGGGAAGTACAAGGGAAACATCTCAGAGATGGAGATGGAGAGCTGGCTCGAGGATATGGTGATAGCTTCCAGCTTCATCTGGTCTCCGACAGAGTACTAGATACCTCTGGCTATAATCCAGATACGAGGAGTAGCACGTCAGTGGTGGATGATTTATCTTGGGGAGAAGAGGGAGGCTGAGGTTACGTGGACTGACTTCGAGAGGGAGTTCTGGGTGGAATTCCTCTCTTCGATGATGAAGGCTGAGAAGAGGAAGGAGATACTCTCCCTTCAGTAGGGGAGTATGTTAGTGAGAGAGTTGGGGATCAAGTTCAAGGATCTCCTTCTCTTTTCTGAAGACCTCTTCCTGGATGAGGAGTCTCGGGCGAGATGTTTAAAGGAGGCCCTCCAACCTTTTCTTCAGTATGTTGTTACTCCCTTCACTCTACCGAAATACTTGGAGGTCTAGAAGAAGGTTGAAGTGGTAGAGAGGATACAAAAACTAGGAGGTGTACTGCAAGAGGGGATCCAGTTGGGCTTGTCAAAGGGGAAGGCCATCAGTTGTAGGCCTCCAACATCAGGGCCTTCTAGGTTTTGGCCAGTGGGGAGCAGGCCCCATCAGTTCCAGTTTCAATCTCTCAGTCCTAGACCTTTCTTTTTGTGCCCATGACCAAGATACTTCATCTGTGGATGTCATGGGAACCTTCAGAATCAATTCCAGGACCGAGTCCATTACCGTGGGGGTGGGCTGGTTCAGCACCCACCTCAGTAGCATTAGTTTCCAGCCAGGCCCTTTCAGCAGCAACAACAGGGACAGTGAGATTCCGCTCCTCCGAGAGCATACGTTGTGGGAGGAGGCTGACCTCAGGGTTCTCCTTAGTAACCTCGAACAGGGCGTGGTCGAGGAGGTAGTTGACAGTCGAGGGTCAGAGGAGCTGGGTATGGGTAGTTATATGTCGCGGAGGCAGTAGTTCCAGCAGGGCCAGAAGTCATTTGAGGTACGATCAGCTTGTTTAGTACTCTTTTCTATTCCTTGTTTGATTCAGGAGCTTCACACTCCTTTGTTTCACCCATTCTAGCCCATACTTTGGGTCTAGATATAGAGAGACTTTCTGAACCCCTGGTTTTGAGTAAACTAGTCAGAGGTCACACCAGATTGTATTGTATTTTTTGAGGATGTAGACTAATGTTGGGACCACATCAGTCCAGTGGGGACCTTCTTTTCCTACAGATGCAGTTGTATGATGTCATTCTAGGCATCAAATAGCTATCCTCCGTATGTGCTATTATCGACTATTTCCAAAGAAGGATTGTGTTTTCTGATATGGGCGGACAACGTGTGACTTTCGTCGGCGAGCGGGGCTGTCAGGAAGGCAACCGATGAGTGGATCCCCTTCTTTCCTTGTTAGTTAAACTATCAGTAGAGTCGGAAAATACAGAGATAGTGGATGTCTAGGGGACTGTCAGTGAGTTCATGGATGTCTTCCCTGAGGAGGTGGTGACTCTACCCCCCCGACATGACATTGAGTTCGGGATAGACTTGCAACCTGGAGCCCGTCCGATTTCGATGGCTCCCTATCAGATGACGCATTCTGATCTATGGGAGTTACAGATTCAAATTAATGATCTAATGAAGAAGGGTTTTGTTCGACTAAGTGCATCACCATGGGGCACTCCAGTCTTGTTCGCGAAGAAGGAAAATGGTGGTCTCAGGCTGTGCATAGACTACCGAAGACTGAATCAGGTAACAGTCAAGAACCGTTACCCTCTCCCAAGGATAGCCGACCTTTTTGACCAGTTGAAGGGGGAAGGATGGTTCTACAAGATAGACTTGTGGTCAGGATATCACCAATTGAGGGTGAAGGAGGGTGACATCTCGAAGACTGTCTTCAGGTAAAGATATGGGAACTTTGAGTTTGTGGTCATGCCATTCAGCATTACGAATGTGCCAGCCGTGTTCATGGGGCTCATGAACTATGTCTTCCAGGAATATCTAGACCAGTTCTTAGTCGTGTTTATTGATGACATCCTAATATACTCAAGATCATAGGAGGATCACACTGAGAATCTGTGAACAGTTTTAGAGGTCCTCTAACAACACCATCTCTATGGGAAGTTGTCCAAGTGCATGTTCTGGACACGAGAGGTGCACTTACTTGGACACATGGTGTCCAATAAGGGAATAGAAGTTGAATTATTGAAGGTTTAAGCAGTTTTTTCTTGGGAAGAACCCAAGAACAAGGCATAAGTTTGCAGTTTGATAGGTCTAGCATGTTACTACCAGAGATTCGTGCCTAACTTCTCACGAGTTGCAGCACCTTTGACAGCCTTGACCAAGAAAGGCCAGGATTTTATGTGGAGTGGGCCGTGTGAGGTGGCCTTCAGTTATCTAATGAGGAAGTTGGTTAGTTCCCCAATAATAAGGTTTCTAGAAGAAGGGGTGACATTTGAGGTGTTATGTGATGCTTCAGGCCAAGGCCTAGGGCGTGTGCTAATGAAACAACAGGGGGTGATCTTTTTTGGGTCTAGGTAGTTACATCCTCATGAGCGTAACTATGCCACCCATGATCTAGAGCATGCAGCGGTAGTGATTGCAGTAAAGTTTTGGTGAAACTACCTCATTAGGGAGTGCTTTGTGGTCTTCATGGACCATAAGAGCTTGAGGTATATCTTCTCTTAGTATGAATTGAACTTGTGGCAGTAGAGGTGGATGGAGTTTCTTCAAGACTATGACTTCAAAATTTCCCAAACCTCAGGAAAGGGTAATGTAGTGGTTTATGCATTGAGCAGGATGTCACGGAAGGATGTAGTTCAAGAGTCACCAGATTCTTAGAAGGTGATGGAGGAGTTGGATGCCCTATACTTAGATGCAAGGGTGGATGGTGGTAGAGGTTGTCTATTTCAGATGACAGTGCAGTCCTCTCTGTTGCAATAGGTGGGGGAGTCTCAGTGGGGAGATGCAGAGAGTGAAGTGATGTGTGATTGGGTTAAACAAGGCAATGTTGTGGAAGGGTGGTCATAGGATGGTCAGAATCAGATTCTTTTATGAGGGAAGTTGTTTGTTCCAGAGACAATGTGTGAGAGAGTTCTTGGTGAGTTCCACAACTCACCCATGGCAGTATATCCAGGAGTTTCCAAGATGTACCAAGTCTTGAGGGTTCAGTTTTGGTGTCCTGGGATGAAGTGGGATGTGGCAGAGTTCGTGGCAAAGTGCCTCATGTGTCAGTAGGTTAAGGATGAACATTGCGTCCTAGGAGGTGTGTTACACCCTTTAGATTTCCCTGAGTGGAAGTGGGATGATATCTCGATGGATTTCACCATGGGACTACCCAGGGTTCAAGGATGTTGTGATGCTATCTGGGTAGTGGTGGAACGGTTGAAAAAATCAACTCACTTCTTGGAAATCAAGGAGTCAAGTATGGTGGATGCCCTAAAACAGTGGTATGTGGGCGATGTGGTGTGGTTTCATGGAGTTCCAAGGTACATAGTCTCCGATCGGGATACCCGGTTTACCTCATGGGTCTGGAAATTATTTCAACATGATTTTGGAACCTAGCTATGCCTTAACACTTCCTTCCATCCCTAGATAGATGGGAAGATAGAGTGCACCATCCAGACATTGGAGGACATGCTACGGGAATGTGTTTTGGACTTTGGGGGATCGTGGTCGCGACACTTTCCTTTAGGTAGAGTTTTCCTACAATAATAGCTATCACTCTACCATTATCATGGATCTATTTGAAGATTTTTACGGGAGGCTGTGTCTCTCACCCGTGTGCTGGATAGAGGTCGGGGAAGTAGGAGTTCTTGGACCTAAAGTGGTATAGAGCACGACGGATAAGGTTAAGCTTATACAGGAGACGATGAAGGCGGCTCATGACCAGCATAAGTCGTATGATGATAATAGTAGTAGACCCTTGGAGTTCGAAGTCGGGGACCATGTGTTCTTGAAGGTCTCCCCTCAGCATGGGCGGTGGGGGTTCGACAGGGGGAGTAAGATTTCTCCCAGGTTCGTCGAACCATTCGAAGTGTTGCAGTAAGTCAGGGAAGTGGCTTATTAGCTAGTGCTACCACTGCCACTACTAAGAGTGCATGACGTCTTCCATGTGTCTTAGCTCCGTCAGTATCTACGTGATGATTCACATGTCCTCGACTAGGGAAAGCTGGATATCAAGGACGATGCGACATTCATAGAGTGACCAATGAGGATTGATGATAATGAGGAGAAGGTGTTTCATAGACAACCCATTCCCTTGGTTTGTTTGTTGTGGAGGCATGGTGGCCTCGAGGAGAGTATCTAGGAATGGGAGGAAAAAATGCGCGCTCAGTACCCTGAGTTTTTTTGAGTTTTTTTCTTTTCTATTTTGTACTCATTTGTGATGTAGTGTTTTACCCTATTATCTATGAAATGGATTGTTTCCCTTGTTCTCTGGATGTGTGTGAAGGGTCCTGACTATGGGGAAGGGAGGACCCAATCTGTAATCAAGAAACATTGGAGTGGATGCGATTAAACTCATATGAGAGAGTCAGTGCCTCCCAAAGAGGATAGTATCTTGACATGGGGGGAAAGGACTCCCTAATCCATATGTATAGACAGTAAAACCTTTATATGTTTGTGTGGTTACTTGAGGGAGAGGTGTTACTAGATGTCGATGAGCTTTAGTCCTAAGAGGTATCTTTTAGGTGGTTGTTTGGACCCCTCTATTTTCTTTGGGTTTATCATTGAATTCTTGAGGATGAGAACAGTTTGAGAGGTATCTGATGTAACGGCCTAGGAAATGTCTCATCAAGGAGTTTTCCAAAAAAACTTGGTTCCATCAAATGGTTCCACCAAAATGGTGGCACAGGTCACATTCCCACACTGAAACAGTGGCACCGTTAGGGTGGCACCGTGACGGTGGAACCATAACAGTTGCACTGTCATATTCGTACACCAAAATGGTGGCACTGCTTACAGTGGCAACATGAGGGGGGCATCATGAGGGTAGCACTGTGAGGGTAGCACCGTGATGGTGGCACCATGATAGTGGCACCATGATGGTCGCACCATCATGGTCACACACTGAAACAGTGGCACCACTTATGGTCGCCCAGTGATGGTGGCACTATGACCATGGCACCGCTTACTATGTCTCGCCAAATGGTGTCCCACCCTAGTTCTTTTCCAGTTTTTGACTTTTTCTGTTCCCGCAACGTATCTTTTGACATAAAAACTATTTTTATACCCCTTTCAAATCCATTTAAATCCCATAAATGATATCTAAAATTCCCTAAGATTCGGGTGACCCTTGAATTACGAAAATGTGGGGCTTTTCCTTGGTGTCACACCTTTACCCGTACCTTCCAGTTCCTCGCCTGTTGCGTGTTTTCCTCGGATTAAAGGAAAATATTTAATGCACAACTATTATGGCCACCTCTCTAATGAGAATTATTAAATGGAGATTAATTACATCGTCTATAACCACCCAACCGCATGGTAAAACCAAGACTCGAATTTTAAGTTGTTCAAAATTTGTATCCTGTAACTCCAATATCTCCCCTTTTTATCGCACTAGAATTCCTTCCTTCTTCCTTTTGGTTGGTTTCTTTCTTCCCCTTGGTGCGTTTGGAGTCCCCCTTCCCAAGGAAAGTGGTGCACCTATGCTAGCGCTTTTATACTCTCTTGGAGTCCTCAGAGTTCCTCCCCTGAAAGTCACGCATCCCCAGTTCTTGGCATGTGGAGAGAAACTTCTAGCATTGATCATCCAAGCAGGGTTCTTCCTTAGTCTCTCTTTACTATGTATCATGCAGGGTGGGTATGATAATTTTCCTTCGGGAATGGATGAAACCAAACCTTAACAAATATAATGAAAAAAAATTTAAATAATGAAGGGGTGTTTTTGATGATTTTTCTGTATTCTTTTAACCTTGATTATATTTTTTGGATTTTATGGGCTTGTGTCCACTGAATATTGTGGCCGTTGGTGGTACTTCCTTGTGTACTAATGATCCTCTATTTTTCTGGTTAATTATATGATTTAATGGATGTAACATGGAAATTGGTTAATCATATAATCTTAGTTGATTAAATGGATGTCCGGTGAATAAGAATCCTTGTGTGATTACACATGTTAACCCAATGGAAAAGAAGGAACTCAATAAATGGTGTGTTTAAATCTGGAAACTCCCTTACTTTGTCTTGGTAATATGTGTGGTTATTCTGTTGATTCTTGTGGGGTGACATGGATGGGGATGGTATCCCTTGTTGTGGCGTATTTGTTGGTTTGTGGATCTAAGGCCATGTGGGGCCGTATAGTGGGGCTTGGTTTGGTTCCAGTACTTTGAGGGATCTCATGGATCCCTTTTGTTGTTGTGACTTTACAAGAGAACTGGGTGTGAATGCTTACTATGCTACTTGGTTGTTTTTCCTTCCATGGTTTGTGGTTATGCTTGTTAGTTGCCCGATAGTGAATAATTACATAAATGGAATCATGTGAATATGAAAAAATAATGGGTTCAATGGGGAATTGTTTTATGAGAATTATTTGTGACTTGGTTGTAGCTATTGTGCCTTTTTTATGAATAAATAGTAACAAGGGTGTTTGTGTATGGGCTAGTGTTAGAACCCCTAGGTTGGGATGAGTTCTTGTTTACCTATATGTATAATTTAGTTGTTATGTTTCTTATTTGCACACAACCCATGTTGAGAACTTCCTGCCGAACACCCCCATTTCATGGGGGAGGGTGTTTTTCTCAACACTCCTATGAGTGGCTACTTATTAGCTCCTTTTCTGCTCCCTTTCCTGAGTAGCCCAAGACTCTTCGGTCAGGCTGTGACGACCTAAGGTCCATTATCTCCCAAGAATCTTTGGGAAGGGTATGTTATGGTGGTTGGCCCTGGTCTATGCAGGTAGGTTGTTTCCCAAGTGTCTTCAGGATGAGGCCCATGTGTCTTCGAGTATGGCAGTGGTTGTTCGGGCCTAGGTGTATTTGGGCGTGGCAGTAGTTGTTTGGGACCAGGTGTCTTCAGGCATGTCAGTAGTTGTTCTTGCCCAGGTGTTTTCGGGTGGGGTGAGTGGTTGTGGTAGCCCAGGTGTGTGCGGGCGGGGTATGGCAGTGGGACTATGGTAAAAATGGCGGGGAAGGTCTGATGTGTAAGATGTCTTTAATAACCAATGGGAAAGTTGTGCGGGGTACCCATACATCGATGTGTTATTACTATTACCTTACTTGACTTGCATTATTTGGAGAGTGTTCCTTACTGAGGTTTGGGTGGATAGTTTCCTTATTAGGTGCATAGTTATATCCTTTTCTCACAAGACATTAGAATGCCTCCCCACTTGTGCACAAGAGATTTTGGTTTTCCCTACTAAGTATACATGTATCCTCACCCTACGTATATAAAACTGATTTCAAGATTCCAGGAGGAATTTGAGGACCGTGTAGGACAGTACTAGTTTGGATGTTGGGACAGTTGTTGTTGCAGTTTTCTTTTCTTTGGTATTTACCTTTGGAGTTTTCTGGTATTGGAGCACTTATTATATGAAACATGCATATGGGAAAGGGATTGTTTGGGATTTACTTTTACTTCCAGTTTTGGTGTTGTTTGAGATTTACTATCTCATCTCCCGATCCTACGAAATAAAAAGGATAATGCCTTACATTTGTTGTGTGATTCTATACCCTTGGTGCTAGTTACCACTCTAAGACCTATTGGAGGTGGGTTTTGGGGGTTATTATCTCTCCTTAAATTTGAGGAAGGAAGGTTCTAGAAATCTGTTGTACCTTCTCTCATCTTGGTGAAGGCGAGTCGTGACATTACGTGTAAAAATTTAAATCCACAAAAAACAAGTATAAATACAATATAGTACAATCAATGTTCATTTTACACATAACAATTTCATAGCATAGTTAGTGAAGTAGAAGTATAGCCCAATAAATGGAAATTGAGTCATGAAACCCCTTACCACTTGGAAATATTCATGTTAAATCCCCTTGGATTAAATAATTTTAATTGAAACTCAAAATACCATGAATTATGAAAGATTCATGACATAACATGTTAAAGTTTAGTATATACACCATACAAAAGAAATTAGGTGCATACATTAAAATATGCCTCAATGAATGGAAATTGAGCCAAAATCCCTTAACATAGGTCAGAATCATCACATACATTATTTATCTTCCATAATAATTAACTTATGTTAATCATTTGAAATTTTAATAAAAAAATTCAAGTTTATTATTATTTTAATTTTATTTATTACCATGTTATATTGATTTACTAAATCAATTAATTCCATGACGGATGTTTTGATGATATTCGATTCATATGTCTAAACTGACTATGGTAGGTTGAATATGGTAAAAGAGACCATTATTCCATCACATCCAAGATAATATTCATGAAATAGTTATCATTTGTATCCATCAATTATACTTTTAAAATCAACAATGGAATATGGGTATATAAAATGAATTATGTTATAATCATTTAGACTGTAAGTTGTATGTATGCATGAGTATCATTTCAGTTTGTCAACGATAACGATGAAAAAAATATAAGTATTATTTTATATTTATAGAATTATCGTTATATCCAAAATAATTTATTATTTCTTTAAATAAAATTATATATATCATCCATGTAATGACCAATGACCCAGTAGTCCATTGTCGGAGCATTATTTTATTACATTGGCATTATATACAAGGAATCACATCCCTAAGGACAAAACAATTTAGTATTTTTGGTAAAAAAGATATATATTTGAAATTAAAATTACATTTTAAACATAAAATACAAAAAGTATTTTCAGTCTTCTCGTATGATTTTATTACAATAATTATCATCACATACCATCATTTTAGAAGTGATTAGAACCAAATAAGTTCCCATATATCATATGAAATATTAAATTAACTGATTATAGTTGATTCAAAATCATTTTAATTTCATTTTAATGGTCATCTATAGGTTTTCATTCTAACAACTTCACATAAAAATACCTCTGCATTATGAACAATTTGATCAAAGCCTTCATCTTCACATACATGTCTTATAGATCTTTTAACAGCACTACCATGGCCATCAATTCATGGATGTTAAGTGATATGTTCTGAACTAATGACATATGGATCATCTCTAGTGTCTTTCTGTCTAACCATTCCCATTACCCTTTCTATATATTCCCCATTTTACTCCAATTAATATAAGTAACTGATCCATCTAAGTGAGATAGTCATTAATATATATCTTCTTGAAGCTAAATTTCATATCATCTAATGTTACCAATGAAATGACATAAATTCCAGATAATGTCACTCGAGTTAGCTTCCAAGCCACAATAATAGAAATCTCCTGCTTTGATATGACTTATTGGATCTACACAACATTCTGATCACTAGAAGATATAATTTCTAAATTCTTAAAGGGGGAACAAGCTCTGAAACATCCTTGATCATAAGAACTACATGATGTTAGTGTACCAAGAATTCATTAATCGAAATAACTTCATGAATTTAATGTACTGAAACATTAGAAGTTTCACCATACCATAAATCGCTACACTAAGTCAACATTGTGGGTTCAAAAAACAAAAAACACATGAAACAACATTTAAGAAAAACATAGAATAAAATGAACACCAAAGGGTTTACATTGTCCAGACATTAATACCAACTTCAATGTGAGAAAAAAATACTATTATATTTTATTAATTATAATTTACAAGAAATTATAATAACTTAACTTAATTATTCAATATATCACTAATCATAGAATAAAAATGAAAATGTGTGCATATCATCCCACAAAACTTTTATAGTGTGTCCTAACTAGCCAATAAATTCAATAACCTTCCAAGATTTATTATAGTCCCACCATTTTACTTGTAAAACTCTATTTCCCTATAGAAACCACTACATCTGATTACTAACTTCCATTGAACTGAACAAGCTACCTTTATATTATATCTAAATACTTTCACATATCATACATTGCCAAAAACCGTAAAGGAATCATTATCAAAAGTCTATAACATATACCATAACTACCATTCACCATCTTCTTAACAGCTGAACACTGAACACCCAACATTGAAAACATACAATTTAGGACACCTTCCTTCATTGGATTTATTTCTTTCTCCTTTTTACATCAATATGAACTGTATATTCCAGTGCTTCTTCCAATAAAAAATAGAAACATCAAACACACTTCAAATTTCCTAACATAAAAATGGTTCAGTTATCTATATTTTTATTGTTATAGGAAAGTGAGGGAATATAATAGTGGAAAAATAGAGTAATACAAATAAAATAAAAGAAATAAATAAAGTAAAATGTTATAACATAATAAAATAAACACTGAGAATAAAGAAAAAATGATAATAAATGAAATAGGATACTATACTCCCTTCATCCATAGAGAAACAATATGAGGATCCAATAGCTAACCAAAAAAAGTGGAATCTCCTACATTGTATAGACATGGTAGTTATTCCTCACACTCACTTCATGAAAGGTATAACTTCTATGTATTAGTATTTAAATATAGGATAAGAAGTGTGTGAAATTTTTTTTGAGCCTTATTATTCATTTTTTTATTGAAAATCACACCACTATCCTTATTAATAGTTTTTATGGGATGCATGAGGTGTGTTTTAGTGGTTTGGTACATTATAAATTTTTACTGGTAAAAATAATAGAACATTTATTTTTGGTTCAGGGGCCCCTTCATATTGAGAACATTGGATAAGTGGCCTCATTTATTCCTTATGAATGTTCCTGAGTGATCTTAAATAAACTCTAGTGGTTAAATGTATTCTTGGTGTTACCTTGAGGTGTAGGTAGTGGAGATACGGAATTTGGTTCGAGTAATGGGAGAGTTGTAGGCACTAATCTAAGAAGAAAACATGCCATAATTTTAAAACATTTTTCTAAAAGATACAATTTAAAGTTCATCTGTTATCAAATTTTTAGTTTTGAGGTACCTAGTTTATATACCCAGGTGCAATGATCATTCGATCAAAGAGTTTCATCCCACAATGTACATCCTTCCACTAATCCATCAGTTCACTTAACTTATATATAGGCATCAGAACTGGATCATCCACTTGTGCGCTTTTGAAATAACTTTTCTTGTACTACATTAAGGGAGGGGATCTTGTTTATAATCCAATGTTTTCTGGTTAATAAGAAACACAGTTACTCCCCAAACTACCTAGGTATCCCATCATATCCTATACTCTACCCATGAAATACCCCTACCACTGTAAGCCAACCTTTCTCACAGGTTTCAACCAAATATTTTCTCATGCTATGAATCCAAGGATAATAAAATTATACAGGATCTACTACTTATCACTTCTTAACATAGCCCAATTCTATGTAGGCCTTCCCAAACTAGGGTGTACATTCACTAGGGTTAATTATTAAGTGGATTTATATTTTTATTCCTTGGTAAAAATTATTTCTTTTTTTCTTTTTTGCATAGAATAATATTTTCATAGATTTTAGTTCCATAATAATAATAATAAAATATAAAATTAATAAAAAATTTGTTAATAATTATCTAAAATTGGTTACATTACTTAAACAGAAAACATTAATTCATTTTCTAAATAAATTATCCTATTTTTATTAAAACTAAAAAATAAATGAAATCCCATTTTAGTAAAAAAATTAAAGGAATATAACAATTTAATTTAAAGAAATATTTATGAAAATATGGATCTCATTATTATTAACACTTTAAAATTATTCTGACATACATAACATTTATGAATGATTAGGAAAATCAATAAAGATAATTGTAGAAATATAAATCACTTAACAAATATTGAATTTCCAACTCAAACTCCAAGGATTGAAATATGATAAATAAATAAATAATATATACCTATTGGTGACATTGTGGGTTTCATAAGAAACAACCTAAAATGTAGTTTTTATAAGGAGTCAATAAATTTTACAAATTCAGATTCCATTCCCTATTCCTATACTCTATATTAAACCTTTCTCAAAAATCTTCCAAGCTTTAAATAATACACACTAAATATAAGAATTATCAATAAATAGGAATGTCATCCCTTTACAATGGTAATAGAAAAATATATGGCCAGGTCATCCCACATCTTTAACCACACCAAGTGAACATAGGCATGTCATCCAATTTCATTTACAATATCATACTTAAGTGGGAATATCACCCTGTACATTTCAATAATACACAAAATATATTTCAAGGTACATCACATTACAAATCATTACGTCTCTAGAATAAATGATTCCTTAAACATATCACATACGCATCATAATAATTATTGGAATATCATCTAATTACCATTTTAATTAAATATTAAGATGGGTATCTCATACAAAATCCAATCTCTCTATCATATAATCAAGTTAAAATAAAATCATAATCATAAAACATAAAGTTGTGTATCACCATCCTTTCTCCATGATAAGTAAACCAAAATACCCTAAATTTAAAGAAATACTCATTCCAAAAAAAACTCCAATACTATATGCTCATATAAATGAGTTCTCACTCATCAAGGGAATCCTAAGGTCACATATAATGGTCTAATATGTCAAAATAGATCTAAGTAATGCCATATTAGGTTCCTAGAATAATATTACTAGCACTTTACTTTACCCTCATGGCCAACGCCAACAAGGAGTCAATACATATCACGCTAAGGACCAATAAAAGACATAATAACTCTTATTACACTCTTTTAAAAAATAAATAGGGCTCCCTAGGTATATTCCAGGGCATCATATGAAAACACATATAAACAAAAAATAAAGTGTAGGGACTACATAAATTATAGTTATAGGATGCCACTAATTTAAGATCATTATTTTATTTGGATTTGATCATAAAAGGTCCTAAAATCTGACAAAAACCCCTAAATTAGGTAATTTTGATGATAAATTTTGAAAAAAAGTCAAAATAATAGAAATAAAAGATAGGATGGTATTAGTCTTACCAAGAATTATCTACAATGACAAATAAAACTCCAATTAGAATATGAACCAATGAGATATCATGGTTAAATGGAAGAAAATCCAAGGATGGGGGCTCTAATAAAATTGATGGAATCAGGGGACCCCAAATGATTTTTTTAAAATTTTCAATTAATAAATTTAATTAAAATTAAAAAAATATTTAGCCATTGAGTATGGGTCAACATACCCTAAGTACTCGGTACCCCAATGGGTACCCTCCCATAGGCCACTCACTAGCCAGTGGCCCACCTAGTTGAACTGACTCTCTTTTTATGCCATCAGGTACCCGGTACCACTCCACCAAGTACTAGATGAAATCTATCACAAGATATAGATCATTTTCCACCAAACCATTCCATTTTATTTTGAACTCTTACTTGAACCAACACCTCTAAAAATCTAAAATTACCTAAATAACCATGGTTTGAAAAAAAATATTATACCTTCTTGCATGTTTTTCATCATAACCTTCATACTATAAATTAGCTCATCCTAAAGATACATAACAGGTAATCATTCAATAATTTCTGTTCCCCTATGCTCTCTTGTTATCCTTCCCCTCCCACATATCCTCAAAACTGCTTCTATGCTACCAATGCACATGTACCATACATATTTACTTCTGTATAAAAATATTCATGCTCTAGTATACCATATGAATTTTTCATTCCTCCAATGACATTATTGGATCAAAAAAGTGGTTCACCATCCTATTTTTCATGATGTAATTAATATTAACTTCAATCAGATGAAATGAGTTAAGTTGAAGATGATGGAGTGTCATATTTAATGAATAATACACCAAAGATGTCTCTATGTTCCATATGAATTCTCACACACTTATGGGTAGACATCCTTAATTTTTTTGACCAATCTGGTGACATGGTGCTGCAAACCTAAAACTAATGGTATTCCATATATTTAATCCATTTTTTTTATAAATGGATTCTATAGTATTAAAATTTAATTTTATACACTTTTATCTATATAGAAAATCATATTAATATAATAAATGTATTCAATGGCATAATATACTTTTAATACATCAATTTGATTGGTCATGGATTCAAAATGGAATTATGAATAAATAGTAATAGAAATTTTATGTTGGAAGGATTTTTAATAAATTCCTCTTAGGTCACACCCTGAATATTTTCCACACACCCTAAATAGGCATTCAACCTCATGCTTAACTCTATGTATTAAATTCCATGAAAAATCTATCCTCAGTAACCTAGCCTATCATACAAAATAATTATGATCCCTATCTCATTCGCCCTATCCTCACATGCCTTACCTCATGTGCCCCACCTCATGCACCCTAAATTCACATTCCCTACCTCACACACCCTTTCTATATGTGATCTAACTAGGACTCCATTCATTGCATGCACAAACCCATACCTGGGAACCTGAAGCGGTTATGAGAATTTATCACCCATGGTTGGGCCCTTAGGCTTGGTTTTTCCTATAAAAGGATCCAATGGAAACCCATTTTTGGCACCAAAGGAACACTAATTGAACACCTTAATTATACATAAGCATCAAAGTACATGGGTACACTATGCCTTCATTCAAGTGATTTTTTAATCCATACCTAAGGATAAGGGAGATAAAATTAAATGTCGAGGACCTAATAATTAGAGTCAGGACTTGAGTACCAGACCCCCTAAGTGTCTATTACTTGGATGTCAATAACCCAGGCACCGACTAACATGGCATTAACTACATAGACACCGATACCTGGGCACCGGACTAGCAGAGATCCTGAATACATGGGATCCAAAATTCTTGGGTATTGACCATTTAGGAAACACAAAAACTAGGAACTCAATCACTAATGAATCAAACACCAGTGAAACATAATACCAAGGTTAATGACTACCTAAGTACCCATTATCTAAAATGAGTACCACTTCACTTAGGTCACCTAACCAGGTTCTCATTCAGTCAGGTCACCTACCTAGGATCCCAAAGTTCCATAACATGAATTATTTACCCTCACACGCCCAATAGGGATCAATTAAGAGATATGATATTGGTTATTTAGAATGATCCCTATATTTCCATCACTTACCCCATCCTGAAAAATCAAGTGTCACATCATTATCTTTTAGGATTGCTTCAAATGTGATTTTTTTTTGTGATAAATAAAACCCCATCCTTGATTCAAAAGAATACATTTAGTTGATATTATCCACTTATATTACTCATATTCATTTATTCATAATAGTAATCTTTCTTCCTTTATATTCCTTTGGTTGAGATACTCCTCTTTGTTTCCTCATATACCTTGGGTTTAGATACTCCTCTTGGTTTCCTCATATGGATTGAGTTGAAATTGTCCTCATGATTTCTTCATATTACATAAGTTGAGATTCTCATGTTTGTTTCCTCATACTATATGAGTCAAGATAATCTTATTGGTTTACTTAAATTCCTTGAGTACATATACTCCTCTTGGCTCCACAAAATGACTTCAGTAGAGATACTGTGCTTGGTTTCTTTAAATTCATAGAGTCATGATACTCCTCTTGGTTTCCTCATATTACATGAGTTGAGATATCCCCCTTACTTTCCACACATATCATGAGTCAAGATACTCCTCTCAATTTACACATATTCCTTTAATCAAGACACTCCTCTAGGAATCTTTATATTCTATGAGTCAATACAATCCTCTTTTTTTTCACATATACATTTAGTTGAGCTACACCACTTGGTTTTCTTAAATGTATTGATATGAGATACATCTCTTAGTTTCCCAAAATTCCTTGAGTCGATACACATCATTAATAACAGAAAATTACTTTCACCAAGCTTATCTAAAAAATTAAGTAGAAAGGTACACTTCAGTGTAAGTCACACACCAACCATTTCTAGGGACCTTTCACCTAGTAGTTCACTCAAAATAACTTTAAAATACTTGGAAGAATTAATCTATGGGTGATATTAAAAATCACCAATGTCATCCTTGTCACATTAACTTAAAAGGTATGATGTGTTTCATTAAATAGCACTCAAATATATGGGGTTTGATTCAATTTTTATGGATATACATAAATCCCATTTCATGGGAACATTATCATCTCCACAACACTCCATGCCTCCTTTAAAAAGATACCAAATCCTCCCTGGGTGGTGATAAATTCCATAGTGAATTACAATATTGTTATGACCTACAGATTAAGTAAATAATTGGATCAAGTGTGAGACATTATAATTCACATTTTAAATTTCCTATTAAATATGTATTTTATTCAATAAATTTTACTTGAGGGTAATCAATATAGTTACTGGGAAGGATCTCATGATCATGTTTTAAATCAATAATTGAGTACCATACAATGAAAAAGAACGCCTTAAGTGTTGATATGACCATACATAATCTCATTCAATAAAATGTTTCATTATAATCATCTCAAGTGCTTGAAATGAAGACTAAATTTGGAAAGGGGGAAGGTTTTTTATGACCCAAAACAACCAAAACTACCCCATTAAGAAATAGAACCATCAAATAAATGTCACTAAATGAGGTTTTTTGTAGTATTATACCTATAATAATCATGGGGGAAATCACACAGTAATGAGGGCATCCATGAACTATTGACCAATAAAACATCAGTACTATGCTACTATCATCACTAAAACTACCTTATCTACAAGGTATAATTGTACACTATCATCCACCAATAGCCGATAAATTTTGATTGTAATGGTGCAAGCATACCTCTATAAAGTGACCATTCCGACCTTGAAAACAAGCCATGCTAATTTAGAGGGATTGAATCAATGAACGAAAACACCATGAATATAGGATGGTAGGAATCATGAACACCCTATACAATTTTCAAACAAATCTAGAAGTATCCTCTTATAGAAGTCCAATGTTTTCCTTCCTTAAATTAGGGAGTTGGTGGTAGACATCCACCACATCTAAGAAATTAACCAGGAGTTTCCTAGGAGGTATATTATTTTAAATGGTTTTCATAAATAATGTGTGACCCTAATTTTATAATAAATTTTTGAAAAAGTCGTTCTCTACCCCAACATTTGGACTATGAAACCCATAAGAAGATCCCATCGTGTAAATATAACTATTATAACCCAAGAACAAATCTACATACCAAATAATCCAACAATCCTAAATCTCACCAGTGCATCATGATAGTGGTCTACACCCACTTCTTGATTCCAAATGGCTAGAATATAAAAAAAATTATAATTTATATCCTTAGTGATGGCTTTAACAGGCCCCTAAATAGTTCATGAGGCAATTTACTAATAAGGAGATTCTCAAAGTGATATCACGACACATCTTACACTTGGAAGAATATTGGACTGAGAAGAAATGAGATTTATGTCTACAACTACAATATCCCAGGAGTAACCTCTACCCCTAGTGCTGGGTGAATTTTAATCCTCACACTAATCCCCAATATCATCATATGGGAAGGAATATTCCAAGATTATATATATAACTCATTTCAAGAAATTTATTTTTTGGATGTCATGTTTCAGAGTAGAAAATATCAAAACTTTTGAACCAGTTGATGATATAGAATGTGACACTATCAATGTATATTTCAAAAATGTGGAATATATATAGAAAACCACTCATAGAGAGCTATGTGTAGAAGGATTATGTATCTGACCTTAATGTAAACACTAGGATTTTAGATTCCCTTCCAATATTCCACTACCGACCACTCAATGGGATAGTACCATGAAAAAGTAAAGTTATGGCCATATCCACACCCTACCCACCACCATAAAATTTCAAGGTTATCTCAAGAAAGAGTATATTGCTCAATTAAATTCCATAATAGAAAAACTTTATAAGATAAATGTTAAACTACTCAATGGAAATATACCCGGTAGGTTTAATTTTTAGGTTGATGCTATCATGTATCCTTCAACAAAACATATTTAATGAGAGGAGATTTCTTGACCTATAATAGAATAATCAATCCACCCCATCAATTTTAGAACACATCAACTAGTATATTTAATTATATCACTAATTGATTATCTTGATTTACCATCATGGAGACAATGCCGACCACAAATTTAAGAGAGTCTCTTGAGGCTAACTCAAGAGGTGGTGTTAGCGATATGATCCTACTGATAAAATGGATTTATAAAAGACCTAAATTCACTTTTATAACCAAATAAGAAATCATATCCCAAGTGGGTGTATTTGACTACTCTTCCACCCAACTTCTAGAATCCAAACATCTGAACAATCAATAAAATGGGAGATTCAAAGCATCATCTAATAAATTTTTCATTCCAGTGTAGCATAATATTGGGAAAAATAGAATACTTAGATGTATCCATGCTCATATGTTTTTTGAATACCATAGAAGGTCCAACATGTTTTATAATTACCTTATAGCTAGGTGTAGTGCAAGATGGAAAAAAAATCGTTGTTAATTATTGTACCAATTAATCTCTTTATTGAAGGGGAAAAAATCTAGGCCTCTCTAATTTCATGTAGCAAGAGAATGATATATTTTTAGATTTAACTATAATATGGAAGGATCTTACATGATCCTGGGAAATTATAATACCCCAATAATTTATGGCATGTCTCTTCTTAAATACATTCAATTTCTTTGATATCTTACGTTGCATGCAACACCCAAATTAACAACACAATAAAATATTATTATTTCTTAACCATAAAATTGGTTGGAATTAATAGTATTTAAAACATTATGAAACTTTTATATATTCAAATTTTGTTAAATTAATCCAATAAATTTTATAGGCATAAGATAAGAATAAATTCAATGTTACACATAAGAAGCTATTTTTTTCTGAAGGCAGTTTTGTCTCCTTTTAATGGTGCACTTATTTTAGAACTAAATTTTGACACTTTTATAAATTGTATTTGAAAAAATAAACATCATGTTTGAAAGAAAAATATAAAAATTTACATATGTTGAATTTTTGTTCTTTTTATACTATGTTTTATGTTTTGATTAACAGTGAAAAATACATTATTTTAATTAAAAACAACTTTTTCATCTAAATAATTTATAGCATTAAATTATATTTTTTATTTTTTAAAATTATAATTAGATAAAATGTGAATCATTTTATCCAATTTTGGTAATTGGAATCAATTTCACATTGAATTTTTATAAAAACATTTCAAACTTTTGAATGTTTCAGTTTAATAACTCGTTTTCTTGTTTCGTCCACAAGATTAATTTTATCCAATTATTTGTTTTAAATTTTAAAAAATAGATTCAGTGTTTGGAACAATAATGTAAAAATTTATTAAATATATCCATTTTTTTAGATAATATGAATATTAACTTTAGTATTTTTTATTACGACTGTTATGGATAAATTAGGTAATTAAGTGTAAAAATATTATTATATATATTATAAAATTCCCAAAAAACTTATCCTAATTTTACTGTATGAGTTATTTTAGACCAAAAGTATACTTGGACCAATATTATTGCCTCTTTTATCCACTTGGATGACATTAATCCTTTTATATTATTTTATTTCTAGAAGAGTATAATGTGTCTTACCAAATAAGTATTACATTTTTAATATGTGGTTATTTTGAACATATTTTCCACTATAAATAATAATTCAAAAGACAAAAATTTTAGATTCATCATATTAATTTATTTTTAATTTTTAAAAAATAAATTAGTTCCTTAAATGCCTATACAATTATGATGCATTAATTGTTTAACTAATGGACAAATCAAAGAAATGTTATTAAAAATATTAAAATAAATATAATTTTATATAATTAATACCATCCATGAATTTTATAAATTAATTTTACATGTTAGCTATGATTAAAAGGAGTATTTTATAATATATCTTGTCTTTATGATATTTTTAAAAAGTCAAGTAATGAATAGTGTCAAAATTTATTTTAATGATATTTTAAAATAAATAATATTTTATTAAATGATATAAAATTCATAAAAATATAAAATTCAGAAAACTTATTTGGATATGGCTTAAAATTTCATCAGTGATCCATTTATGGTTTTTTTTTCATTTTATAGTAACTATATTAACCATGAAAGAGTAAAAACTAATTTTTTCATGGTAAGAGTTAAAGGGATTAAATGTGGGTTAAATCCAAAATATAAGGGTAAGAATATGACCTAAAACTATCTAAAAATTATTTTTGGGGAGAATTTATACCCATAGTAATATTATATTTGAAAAAAGTCACCTTTTATCCATTTAGTAATGAAAATTAATTTATATTAATTTAATATTTCAAGAGCTTCCAAAAGTGCACCTCAACTCAATTATAAAAGGGAACCTCCTACCTAACTTCATCAAGCCACTTTGAGCCTTATAGTTTGAAAAAACCCTAAAAATTTATCTTACAGTTATCCTTAGAAAAGTTATTGAGATCCCAGTATTAAAAAAAGACTAACCCCAGATCCTTTAAGAAGAGATCTAAAGGAACTCTGTCGAAGAAGAGGTAATTGTTTTTGTCAACTCATCCATGTTCATTTCTTATTATAATTGTTTTCATGTGTTTTTATGTCATAAATTAATAAAAATATTATAATATATATTCTTATAAGTTTATTATGAATTTGGGAAAACCATATTCCGCCTTTATCCATCGTATGAAAAATGAAAGTACCGTGTGTGCATATATACATCTTACGGTCTCCACGTTGTGGTGTAATTTGTTTTTCATCACCAAATTCTTTAGATGGATATAATGATGGGTATAATGTATAAAAATAATAAATATTACATGATATTGAATCTATAAAAATTAATATACCATACACCATTAAGGGAATGATACGATCTCTTGTGCGTACGTACGACCTACCATCTCTATGATATGATGAGATTAATTTTACATGTTCATCATTAAAAAATGATTATAAAAATTTAAATAATGAATGAATATGGTATATATTGCCATAATCTCATTAAATAAATGATAGAAATATATTCTATTCAAAAGAATCATGACTTACATGATAAAACATGCGTATAAAAATGGAGCAGTTAACACCTAAAACAGGGATAATAACAATATATTATTAACAAAAGGGTGATAAGATAATACAAGAGGATAATATATGATATATTAAATATGAATATGGTTCTGGAATAAATTAATAACATGATTTATATCATTATACATAAGGTTCATATATGTACAAATGAAATCAGACCTAAGGTAATGGTTATTTCATAATCTCATTATTATTTGGGATTCTTTATGTCTAAGTCTCCACTATAGAATATTTTTCTTACTTGTCCATGTTTTATAAAAAAATAAAAAATGTTTTTACTATTACACTATAATTGAATTATTTCTCTTATTTGAAATTTTATAAAATGGTTTGGAAGGAATCTTTTTTTCATTTTCTAAATGAGGTACTTTATGACTTTTTTGACAAAAATATGGAAGGAATATTTTTTTAACTTATACAAAATGAGAGGATTTTTCCACCATGATGAAAACTTAATGTTTTTAATCTTAATTTACAAGTTTAAAATGTTATTTCAAAATAAAAATTTTTCTTTTATAAATGTGTGTTTTGTTAAATAAATGATTTCAAAGATAAAAAAGGGGTATTGCTCTCAAAAAATTTCAATGATTTTATTAGAGTATTTTCATCTATGTCAATAACCATTTTTGAATCTTATGCTCCATTTATATTGATTTATTATGATATCATCTACCATATTTTATTAAATGGTTTATGATTAGTTTGACTGTAAATGTTCTATTTTGATACCATTCACCATATTACTCAAAATTGTTTGTGATTATGTTTACTTATTGAGGACAATTATTTAAACTTTATATTTATATTTTATTTATGTTTCAAACCATTCATATTAGGAATTAATTAGACTTAGTAAGTGATGTTTGGGGACCACTATATCCCCTCAATGCATTGGTATGTTTTATGAGACAAACTGGATTAGGATTTGGCTGAGGCCTTACCCATTTATTTTTATATGTCTTGGCTGAGGCCTCAACGTTATATTTTAGATTTTCAACAATATAAATTCCATAATTATGAGATTAGTTATTGATTTCCATGTGATTATTCTGTTAGTATAAATTCCATGGTAATTTTTGTATCTCATGGTATTTTTTATATCGTATTATTTGATCATATTTTATATCAGCCATTTTATGCTCAAGTTATTGATTAAATGGAATTTGTTTTAGTTATTTACCTACACAAAATTTTTATTTAATTGATTCTACTATATATATATCCTTAATAAACATTTTAGATCACCCCTTTATTATGTTTTATTTTTCCCAGGATGACAAGATATATATTATGACTGATATGCATGGTAAATATAGGAGAATAATGGTGTTTCCAATAAAGTATCTATGTTGTATATTATATTTTTAGTCGTAATATAGGATTCAAGTATGTATCTATTTTTTCAAAACTACAAAACTATTTGGTCCTTTGGGATACGATCACTTGTACTTAGTACCAATTTAATAAAGCAACCACCAATTATAGGTTACTTGGGTTTGGGTATTTATATTTGACAAGTTTATTAGAAACTTTGGAACTAGATTTAGAAAAATAAATATTAGGGAAAATTAATTTTATATCAAATATTAAGAATATTCATAAATTATCCAAGATTATGATTTTAAGATTATTTATTAATAATTTTTCATTTTTTGTTATGTGTTTTTCTAATTTAGAATTATAAATTATGATTCATAACCTAATCTAGTTTATTCAATTGTTTATACATGGATACTAGTGGTAGGAATGGAAACCTCATAAATGCATGTAATCCATGTAGAAATTTCCCTTATATGTAAGATAATGATGTTGGAGCTGGAGCTACAACTAGTTCTGAACAACTTATGACTATACGGGGATAACCGACTTAAGTTATGAACAATAACCTTACCAACATTGAGAATCCAAATCCAAAATGTGGAGGAATAATGTTATACCACTTCATGAAACAAAAACCTCCATCATTCAATGGAACTACAAATCCATTTCTAGTTAAGAAATGGATAAGTTCCATAGAGAAGATATTTATTTCTTTGGGAGTACATGAAATGGAGAAGGCTGTCATGGAAATTTATTATCTCTTAGGATATGTAGATCAATGATGGTCACTAATTCAAAATAAGAAGGAGGATAAATAAATATAAAACATCCAATTAAATTATTTTAAGGAACTTTTCATAGAAAAAAATTTCCACACAAATTGCAAGAAGATATGGAGTGGAATGTTTTGAGTCCAATAAAAAAGGAGGATAAAAATGTTGCTATGTATTAAGACAACTTTAAAAGGTTATCCAAGAATTATGCAGATTACATACACAATCTAAAGATCAAGATTGATCGATTATTTAATGGGATAAAACCATTCCTCCAATGAGATGTGATCTCCCAAAGTTTCTCATCATATGAAAATATATTATAATTTTCTATAAAGATAAAGAAATAATTCTCTATGTCTTATGAATTTAAGTAAAATAAAGAGAATAATAGGGTGGTAGAAAAAATAATTGATAAAGGGATGAAAAAAATGGAATTTTCCAACATGACATACTTGTGTAAGGAAACACCTTAGTACCTGCTTAAAAGTACAAGAAGTTTGTTTCAAGTGTGATGATAAAGGACATAATTTACATGATTTTAAAGGAAAGAAATAAGCTACCAATGTTCGATGCTATAATTTTAAGGATATGGGACACTATGAAAATGATTATCCTAAGCATTAAATAAACTTTCCCGATAAAATTTAAGGGGAGAAATGGTTAGATTATGTGATCAAAATTGTTGAGGTTGAAGTTTCTAATGATGTGGTGGTCGGTAAATTAATCATCTCCTCAAATTTAACTATTGATTTATTTTATTCTGGATCATCACATTCTTTTATATCTCCCCACTTTCCCAAGAAAAATATACATTTCCATTTTGATTTAATAAATGAGTGTTTAGTCAAAACTATAAAGGTAAGTCCCATTGAAAAAAAATATGTTAGATAGTCTCGTTTATGACACATAAATGTGCTTAAATTGACGGCCTTATCATCATACCTATGTTTTAATTTTATATAATCCTTGGTATGGACTGTATTTAAAAATATGATAGGAAGATTTATTACAAGAAGTAAATTAAGATTTGTGAGAAAGATGTAGAATTCCTTATCTTTATAGAAGAAAATTCATCATCTAATTATTATCTAGATCAACCCCCAATATCTATAATGAATGAAATTATTGGGGAGGAAGATCAGAAAACATATAGGGATGAATAAGGTAATCTTAAAATTGAGTATGCACCTATTGTAATTATAACACCCTAACCCCAGAAGCTCATAACTGGTGCATTACTTTATTACATTGGCATAATTATCAGGAATCAAGTCCTGAAGGACCAATCAGTTTATAAGTCTTTGAAATCAATATTACATACATTATACCCATAATACATTAGTAAATAAAAAATACAAACATGATACATAATAAAAGGAAATAAAATGAATCAATTAATTCTTATTCAAATATTTCTTCTTCATAACCCAGGGAAATAAAAACATAATAAGGGTGAACTAAAATGCTCAGTAAGGGTAAGTAAGGTAGAATAAGTATTAAATCAATAGGAATAAAATAAAACTATAGGGAAAATAACTGATAACACATGACATTAAAATAACTAGATAATGAAAATTTAATATGGAAAGGTAAGAAACTGATACACATTCCATTTAATAAATGAACAAAAATAAAATGTATCTATAGATATATCGACACAAAATCTCATAGATGAATAAGGATTAATACCCTGAGAGGGGGGGTGAATCAGGGTATAGCTAATTTAAAATTAACGCCCATTCTGATCTTGTTTCACTGTTAATAAAAACACTTATCTCTCTCTTTCCTGTTGCACAATATAAGCAGAAAGTAAAGCAAGCACAGGACACAGCAATTTTAATTGGTTCACCGCTAAGGGCTACGTCCAAGGAGCATATGCTGAAAAGTTGTCGGTCGTACCAAAATCCACTATACTTCACTAGTTATGGATTAAAATGTTCGGGTACAGTCACTCTGTTCCAGGCTCACTGCCTTTGCAAGGTTTAGGGCCAGCTCACTGCTTTCCCAAGGGTCACTCCCTATTTCTCTCTCTCTAGCTCACTGCCGGTGGAGAGGATCACCTTCTTTCTCTTCCTAAGTTCACTGCTCTGGAAGGGAACCCACTCACAGTTTATAGACGTGTATGTCTCTTTATTTGCATAAATAAATGCATCCTAAACTATTGATAGATTCTCTGTTATAGTCCACCTTTAATCCACTGATGAATACCACTTTGCCTCTTAACCACTGGGAAATTCACTTTGGAAACACATTCTCAAAGCACCCTACTTCGCAAGGCTCCCAATTTCATGAAGCTCAAAAAAGCATTCACGAAGCTCCTACCTTTTCGCGAAGCACTCTCGCGAAGCAGTTTTTCGAAGCTCAAGTCATTGCAGAGCAAATTCCCTCGCGAAGCTCACTGAGCCAATGCTGAGCACACAACTTTCACGGAGCTACAATAGCCGCCGCGAAGCTCTTCTTTCACGAAGCACACAGGCTACGAGAACTACCTTCGCGAACCGAGAGCAAATGATTTTATCTGAAAATTCTCTCTCTTTCTCTAGAGGGGGTCGTCCTCTATTTATAGGTGATTCCACCGAACCTTGAACTTTCCGCGCGAAGTAAACTCCACGTCATCTCAAATCACGAAGCTCTGAAGTTTCCACCGGAATTCTATCTAAATCGCGAAACACCACGGTAATTTTCTGATCGCGGAGCTCGTCGTAATCGCGGAGCATTACCGTCAACATTCCTTCGCACCTTCGCTGTGAAGCTCCCTCGCAAAGCCCTTCACCGCCGCGATGCGCTTCAACACTTCCATTCACGAAGCTTTGACATAATCGCGAAGCATCACCGCCTCCATTTTTCCGGTCTTCACGAAATCCAATCCATGCATCATCTCTTCGCGAAATTCATGCCTTTTCCATATAAAAATATGATCTTCATGGATATCCACTTTTCACGATGCTCACCAAACTTCCAAATTTTGGACCCCAAAAATTTGGCAAACACTGGGAAACGACACCACCTTGTACTGCTCTTTTGTACCGCCTTCAGATCGTCCTTTCCTTTTTCATCGTTCTTTGTCAACAAGGACTATCAACAAATTCTCGGGAACTCGAAAATTCTCCATAGGAACCTGCTTTTTCAACAAACACAATCAACCCAAAAATACTGCAATGTTACCTTGATGGATTTTTGTCCAACAAATTTTATATAATCCTTGGTATGGAATGGATTTAAAAATATGATAAGAAGATTTATTACAAGAAGTAAATTAAGATTTGTGAGAAAGATGTAGAATTCCTTATCTTTATAGAAGAAAATTCATCATCTAATTATTATCTAGATCAACCCCCAATATCTATAATGAATGAAATTATTGGGGAGGAAGATCAGAAAACATCTAGGGATGAATAAGGTAATCTTAAAATTGAGTATGCACCTATTTTAATTATAACGCCCTAACCCCAGAAGCTCATAACGGGTGCATTACTTTATTACATTGTCATAATTACCAGGAATCAAGTCCTGAAGGACCGATCAGTTTATAAGTCTTTGAAATCAATATTACATACATTATACCCATAATACATTAGTAAATAAAAAATACAAACATGATACATAATAAAAGAAAATAAAATGAATCAATTAATTCTTATTCAAATATTTCTTCTTCATAACCCAGGGAAAGAAAAACATAATAAGGGTGAACTAGAATGCTCAGTAAGGGTAAGTAAAGTAGAATAAATATTAAATCAATATGAATAAAATAAAACTATAAGGAAAATAATTGATAACACATGCCATTAAAATAACTAGATAATGAAAATTTAATATGGAAAGGTAAGAAACTGATACACATTCCATTTAATAAATGAACAAAAATAAAATGTATCTATAGATATATCGACACAAAATCTCATAGATGAATAATAAATAAAATATATATGAAGTAAATGATTAATTATTGGATGTCATGTCTTAGGCAGATGAGGAACCATACTGTCAAGATCCATCCTAAGGACAGTTTAAAACTACAGTTAGAAACCTGCTTAATTTGGCCAACATAATCATCTCATGAGGACCTTTAGATGAATTGAGGAGCTATATAAAGTATAGGATCCACCTATCATTTCATTTATAAATAATTCCTCATATTTAATAATCAATTTTATTAATATTCAATATTCCTTATCAAATATCAATATTGAATAAAAGATAAGGACTTATCAATAATTCCCCAGTTAATTAAATAAATATCAAAGTAAACACCGTATGTAAAATGATATACAGTTTATGAAAAAAAAATATCCATCATATAAAAGTATTTATATTAAAGGAAATTTAAAATTATAAATTATTATAAAAGGAATTTAGATTTCAATGTTCATCATTAAGAACATTCTTGAGAAGAATAGTCTTTAAACATTCCAAAGTGTCTCATACCACTTTGAAACATTTGAATCCTAATATCCAGAATATATGAAATTAAATGAAACATATAATATCAATATAAAAATGGGATTCATTATATAACATTAAAAATTCAGTATATTCACTAAATAAAATTGAATTTGTGCATAATAACAAATAAGTTTCAATGGAATGTAATTTCAGTTGAAATCACCTTACCTTATCCTTCCTTTTCAGTTTATGGCCTTTAGCCTCCTGTATAGTAGTTTAAAATATGTTAATAAATAATATAATAACTATAATCATGTTTATAATTCCATATAATAACTTCTAATAATATCTCATTACTCGTTTGTAAACAAACTTTCATTAATTTCACTATTTTGGGGGTTAATTGCCTAGTTTTCTCGAGTACATTTTAACTTGTTGTTTGTCGTTATCATTTATTAGATCCTGGTTTAATCATATCCATAATTTAAACCATGAATTAATTATAATATATAATCATTATATATTTATTTATAATAATCTATAATAATTGGAGATTAGAAATGAAGTGTAATGTTTATCGAGACGGTCGGCAATACGTACGCATGAACGCTACTTTCATTGTTTTGTTGTATTAAAATAATGAAAAATAAATGATACATATGTATATTATAATTATAGAATCATATATATGTTATATATTTTAAATATTTATATTAAAACCATCATTTATATGTTCCATGTTTGGCATGAATGATTCATATCGCTTTGAGGGGGCGGTAGTCCACACTTCCTCAAATGAAATTATCATATTTACACAAGATGGAAAGCATAAAGGAATGTTCAAAATAAAAATTAAAGAATCATAAATAAATTGTAAATATCATATATATATATTCTATAAATATATTTTCCATCATAATTTCCACCATGATATGTGATAATGGAAAAATGAACAATCATCATTTCATGAGGCAATAGTTCATCATATACAGATATAGTATGTCTGTTTCCCATTAGATAGAGGTTTGTGTATGTGTAGGTTGAACCCTAAGAATAAAAAAACTCATTATATTGAGTATAATGGGTTTGTTACATGATTATGTTATAATGATAGTTTAGGGAGTGAATAATGTAAATAATATTAAAAAGATTGAGAGAAGACGTTACCTCTTAATCGAGTAACTACTTTTAGTCTGTACCAAAAGGATTCCTTGGAAGGATTTCTGCCCAATGGAGGCTTAAAGTTTTATGGGAGGGATTTTTGGAATCTATATTGGTTGATATTTTACTAACCTAAGTGGTTTTATATTTGTTTGGAATGGGTATATTTGGTGGCCTTTTATAAGGGAGGAAAATACTCACTTGGTATTTTTTGAAAATAAGTTCGATGTACCCATGTCTTTACCAAAAAAAGGTCATAAAAAACCAAAATAAATAAATAATATAAGGTAAATGGCCTAATTATGTCCATAAAATGGGTTTGTACAAGTTTATTGGTCATTTTTTCCCTTAGTATAAATGTTTAGTCCTTTATGAAACTTACCTTATTAATGGTAATTAATTGTAATCACTTTCGCTAATCTTTTTGGTCCAAAAAAGTATCTATTATTAGAAATTATATATTATTATGATTCCAAATATGGAATATATTTCTCCAAATTTCAACCATATAAGTGGAAAATGTTGATTTAAATTTTATCCCATAGGCGAGATGACAATGCGGGTTTTTAAAGAAAAAATGTCCAAATGCTTGCTATGTTTTCATAATCAATTTCAAAGTTAAATTGATTCCAATGACATAAATTGTATTAATTGATAAAAATATGATCTAATTAAATTTAAAAATAATTAAAATTTTGATTTATCCTTATAAATAAATTTGATGAAAAAGTAGTTTTGAACTAAAATTCAATATTTTTAACTATTCATTAAAAATGAATCTTTGGAGAAAAATACCAAAAATTCCCCCTAAGATAATTTTTATGTATCTATTCTAAATATGAATTTTATTTTGACACGGTAAATCAATTAATTTTTAAAATTCATCTTTAAAAGAGGGTTTCCATTAAAAGGCGATAAATATGCCTTAATAAAAATATAGTATTTTATGTATAAAATTAGGTTTATTTTTATCTTAATCCTATCAAATCTAGTGGATTAATATAAAACAATTATTGGATATATAATATATATATCACATTAATGTCACTGAATAATTATAATTAATTTAATTTATTATAGTAAAACAGTTTTGTGATCATAAAATTAATAATATTATCCTTTATATTCAATCAGTCCTTATATTCATTTCTAATTATAACCTATGAAATCATTTTATATTTGAAAAAAAAACATATATTTTCCAAATATAGTTAACATTATTAATAACCACTAATTTAATGTCTAGGTTATTTCTTATTGTATTAAATAATAATATTTTAATAATATATTATTGTTTGGTTAAAACTTCTTCTTGCGTGTAATGTATTCTTTCAAAGAAGGTCCATCTTTCATGTAACACAAGATAACTTAGTGTTTTATGAATTGAAAAATATAGAATATATCTAATCTATTTAAAATAGTAAATATATTTTAAATTATCAGGATATTATATCCCCTTATGTGCTTGGGGTCGTGTGTCATGAATGATACAGATTATAAGGTTCTTACTTTTGAATTTCAAGGTGTTAAATTCTCAAAAGCTTAACTAAATTGCATCCTCAAAATTTAAACTTTATATTAGTAATCTATGGATTTAAAATAAACTATTTTTTAAAGACCCACATCATAAAAAGGGTTAATAACAAATCTTCTTAATAAGAAATAATGGAAAGTAAAATGATCACGTAACTAGGTTACCAAGTTGGATAACATAGGTTATAAATGGAAACATGGATATGGAAGAAAAATCCAACAATAAGGTTCTAATGGGGAGTGATATAGAACATGTTTAGATCAAATTCCTTGACTAAAAAACCATAAACCATAGGTGTGAATAAATTTCATTGATATCATAAAAAATGATGATTATAAGAAAACATTTTTGTTTCAAAACCATTTTTTATAGTTAAGGAGTTATTTCATTGTATAAGAATATAAGTAAATATAATTTTCTATAAACATAATATTTTACTTTATTATTCCTTGAACTATTTCTACTTTATCTCTTAGAACATGATGCATCATATGGTGAATTAATGCATCAATCCCTAAAATCTCATCCAATGTTTAACAAAAACCTATTTTATAAGTGATTAAATTTTCCAACAGATTATAATCCAATCACATTAGATTAAAGGTCACTGAATTTCCAATAATGAACTTATCATTATCCTTTAATAAATATGAATTATCACATACTGAATATGTGAACACCTTCACCGTGTATCCTTTTGAAATATCGTAATAACTTGAATTATCATAAAACCTTATTGGAAACATGAATTATTCTTTATTCCTTAAGTAACACACATTTTATTGGATATATTTCTTAAATAAAAAAAGTGTTGTAAATAATATCATTGATAGAGTATACCACATATCAACAAGACATTAATCAATTCCAATGTATTCATTACTTATCCAAATCAGTCATTTCTTTATCATTATCTCAACATTAGGAACATATTAAGTGTAGTCTCTCTCTCAGTAATGTTTTTTATGAAAATTTTAACTTTCTACTGAATAAATTTTCTTGGTACCATTAAGCTTATGATCTAAAATATTCATTAAAAAAGTTTTACAGTACAATATTTACATATTTAATAAATCATACGAGAAGAACATCATAAACAAAATACTTTTAAAACATTTTATTAGATCTAAAAACTAAATTACATTAATCATTCCACATTGGTTGTGTTAATACCATATTCTTGACCATGATCCCTTATCTTCTTCATAGGTACGTTACCTTGATGATGGGGAATTATTTTGTGTAGTGCCCCATATATTTATAGTTGTAACATTGGATAATAGTGTTTTCCTTCTTTCCTATGCATTCTTTTTCCTAGTAACCCATTTCTCCACACTTATAACAAGCTCCCAATCCTTTCATGAATTTTCCATGGTGATTCTTTCCATAGTTATCACATGTTGGATAATCCTTCTATCCCTTCATCTTCTTTGATCCATTCTCTTTTTTATGGTGTTCATAAGGCCTCTTTTTCTCTTAGTTTCCATTGAAACCACAGGACATATAGAATTATTTCGCTTTCATGATAGAACATAAACCTATTTTATTATATAAATAAAAAATATGTGAAACTAGTTCCCTTCAGAGCTTTGGCTTAAGTACTTAAAATAAATGATAAATATTACATTCTATGTTGCAATGAAATCTAGAACATACCTTTCTAACATGGTAAATGTTTCTTCATACTCCACAACACTTTCTTTCTCCTTCTTCTTTAAACTAAGGAACTTTCTCTTCATATAAATTTTACGATCAAGAGTAAAGTATTTATCGAAGAATTTCTCCTTAAAATTTCTCCATTCCATGAGTTAAATTTCTTCTTCCTCCCTTGTATTCTAGATTAGAGACCACCACTGGTCAACATCACCTTGGAGACCATAGACCACAAGTGTAACCTTTTCCTTTTTTATACATTCTTAGTTGGTAAATATCTTCTCTAGATACTTAATACATTTATCAACTAAAATTGGATTAGTAGTCCCACCAAATTATGGGGTATTCTACCACATAAAATGATCCAGCATAGGAGATTATCTCTGTGCAATAGGTTTCTCTATTCGATCGTAGTTATTTTTCATAACTTGAATAAGCTTCCCTAATATATCTATAACTTGCTCAGTTTCAATACTAGCTATATTTGTTTCCTTAGTAGGAAAATATATAAATTTTCCATGAGTAATGATAACATTCTTCCTTCCAGGAACCACTTCAAGATAATGAAATATACTGTATTAGATCATCAAGTTATGAAATTTGTATAACTCTAAATACGGTATAGAATATAACATAAATTTATGCATTGTGAATCCAAAAATGATAAACTTCAGTTACTTTCAAGTAATATTTAATTTCAAATACTTCATAATGGTAGGTATAGAAAATGGAAAATGTCCTATTTGTATCCCCTAGGTGTCAAAATAGGTGCATAGTAAGGCTATTTATTGTGTACCAGGTTACCCAGATTGAGGATCATAATACCTTGTTGAAGTTATTACTCCTAGGTACATCTATTCCAGAACCACATCCACTTATAGTATCTAGGCTGGGATGTATTTCCCGGAATACCCACATAATATCTACCTTACCAATATTCTAGGATATTATTATATAATCATACTCATTTTCTATCTTATGGTTCTACTACCTAATATAATTTTTCTAAATCTAGTTTCCAAGTATGCTTCTAAACTACCTCTAATACGAACTGTAATGCCCTGTCCCTAGAATCTTGGAGCTGGTGCATTGCTTTATTACATTTGTATGATTATAAGGAATCAAATACAATAGGGTTGAGCAATTTAGAAGTATTGGAAAGCCATATTACATACATGATTCCTATAATACATTGGGAAATATAAAATAAAAGCATGATACATAATAAAATGAAATGAACTTTATCCTTGAATGATTATTCAAAGATTTATTCTTCATAACCAGGGGAAAGGAAAACATAATAAGTTGAGCTAAAATTATCAATATGGGTATGTAAAGTGGAATAAATAAAGAATAAATAGGAATAAATCAATATAGTAAGGCAAATAACTGATAACACATACCATTAAAATAACTAGAGAAGGAAAATTCAATATGGAAAGGTAAGAAACTGATACACGTCATTTAATCAATGAATAGAAATGAAATGTATCCGTGGATATGTCAATGAAAAATATCATGGATGAATAATAACTGAAATATATATGATGTAAATTCTTAATTATTTTATTTCATTTTTTAGGCACATGAGGACATATACTGTCAAGATCCATCCTTTGGATAGTTTAAAACTATAGGTAGAAACAAGTTTAATTTGGCCAACTTAATCATCTCGTAAGCACCTTTCAATGCATAAAGGAGATATATAAAGTCTGAGCTCCACCCATAATTTCATGTCCAAATCATTCCTCATATTTAATAATAAATTTTATCAATATAAAATATGCCTTATCAAATATCTATATTGAATAAAAGATACAGATTTATCAATAATTCCTTAGTTAATCAAATAAATGTCAAAGTAAACACCGTATGTGAAATGATATACGGTTTAGGAAATAATAATATACATCCTATAAAATTATGAATATTTGAGGAAATTTATAATGAAAAAATATTATAAAATTAATTCATATTGCAAAGTTCAACCTTAATAACATTCTTGAGGAGAATAATCATTAAACATTCCAAAGTGTCTCATACCACTTTAAAACATTTGAATCACAATCTCCCGAATGTATTACATTAAATGGAACTTATAATACCGTTATAATAAGGGTATTCATGATATAACATGAAAAAGTAAATATATAAACCAAATAAAATTGAATTGGGTCATAATAACAAATAAGTATCAATGAAATGTAATTTGAGATGATATTCCCTTACCTTATCATTCCTTTTCATAATGTGGTATTTCAAATCATGTATAGTGGTTTAAAATATGTTAATAAATAATATGATAACTATATTCATGTTTATAATACCATATATTAACTTTTTATAATATCTCATTACCCATTTGATAACAAACATTCATTAATTTTACTATTTTTGGGGTTAATTGGCTAGTTTTCTTGAGTAAATTTTAACTTGTTTTTTATGGTTATCACTAATTATATCATGGTTTCATCATCTAAAAAATTGAAACCATGAATTAATTATCATCTATAATCAGTATATATGTATTTAGAATAATATATAATAATTTTACATTAGAAATGATGTGCACTGTTCATGGAGACAGTAGGGCATACGTATGCATGAATGCTATTTTTATTTATTTGTTATATTAAAAGGAAGAAAAATAAATGATAAATATGTATATTATAATTCCATTATCATATATATGTTATATATGTTACATATTTTTATTAAAACAATCCTTTATACATTTTTTGTATGGAATCAATGAGTCATATTTCTTTGAGGGGGCGGTAGTCCACACTTCCTCAAATGAAATTATTATATTTACCCAAGATGGAAAGAATAAAGGAATGTTCTAAATAAAAATTAATAAATAATAAATAAATTATAAATATCATATATATCATATATAAATATAGTTTCCATAAAAATTTACACCATGATAGGTGGTAAGCAAAAAATGAACAATCGTCGTTTCGTGAGGCAGTAGTTCACTATACACAGAAATAGAATAATGTTCTAAATAAAGATTAATAAAGAATAAATACATTATAAATATCATATATATCATATATAAATATACTAGGGTTTTTAAATTATAATAGAATAATGTGATTTTAGGGAGTGGATAATGAAAATGAAATTAAAAATCTTGGGATATGATGTTACCTCTTAATCGGGTAACTACATTTGGTTTGTACCAAAAGGACTCCTTGGAAGGATTTATACCCAAATGGATTATTCATGGTAAATTGGATGGATTTTGGGAAGCTATATGGGGTGATATTTTCTAAATAAAAGTGGTTTTAGATGTTTGAGGAATGGGGAGAGGTTGTGGCCTTTTATAGAAGAGGAAAAGGACTCACTAGGCATTTTTGAAAAGAAGTTAGGTGTACCCTCATTTTTACATAAAAAAAGCCATAAAAAACCAACACAACATAATAATGGTAAGTAAATGGAAAATTTATGGCCATTAAATTGGTTTTTGACAAGCCTCTAGGTCATTTTGTTGTTTAATTTAATGTCTTGGTCCTTTATTAAGCTTAATTTTACCTTAATAATTGTAATTAATTTTAACCACATTCACTAATATTTTTGGTCAAAACAAAATATGGTATTATTATACATTATAAATCATTCTAATTTCAAATATGTAATCAATTTTTCCAAATTATAGTAATATAGAAGGCTGAAGATGATTTAAATTTAATCCTGCATGCGGGACGACAATGCGAGTTTTTTAAAGTAAAAACGCCCGAAAGTTTTCTATTTTTTTATAATCAATTTCAATGTGAAATTGATTACAATGAAATAAAATGTATTAATTGATAAATAATAATCTAAATAAACTTTAAAACTAATAAAAATTAAAATTTAACCTTATAATAAAATTATATGAAAAAGCAGTTTTGAACTAAAATTATGTATTTTTATCTATTCATTAAAAAATGAATCTTCAAATAAAATGATAAGCTATTTTTTATGTTTATATTAAAAATATTAAGTTTATTTTCACATATTAAATCAACTAAATTTTCAAAATTCATATTTATAAAGGGTTCTCCATTCAAAGGTGGTAAAAATTCCTTAATAAAAATATAGTATTTTATGCATAAAATCGGGTTTTTTACCTTAAGAATATCAAATATATTGGATGAATATAAAAATATTTTATTAGATATATGATATATATATATATATCATATTAATATCACTAAATAATTGTAATTAATTTAATTTATTAGGATAAAATAGTTTTGTGAGCATAAAAATAATAATATTTTCCTTTATATTAAATATATTCTTATATTCATTTATAATTAATTTGTAACATATTTTTTCTGACACTTTTGTCGAGGTGCACATCCATCTATGTAGGACGTGCTGATTGTTTCCCTGCATTCCCGATTTCCAAAGTTGGGTGGTATCCGTCGCTTATTCAGGGACATTTTCTCCTTGATTGAAATGGGATGATGGGATGTCGGTCTCTCCTTCTGAGGATTTTTCCTTGGAATATGTTATCTAGTCTAGGTCTCCCTTAAAGATTAAGTCATTGTTTGTGAATCTCATTCTTGGTTCCATATCTTTGTAGACATTGTTTATTACAATACTTCTATCAGGACATTCCAAGGGGTCTTGACATGGTATCACCCTTCGGTCAGAGTAGGTGACAACATCAGTCAAGTCAGGGCATCTTTGGATGCATGGGCATTGGGGAACCTATATTCTTCCTCATAAGATGGCATATCAAGGGCGCATAACCCGAGGCATCCCGCATCGGTCATGGGGTATCTTATGCCAGAGGCATGTCTCTGAGGTTTTTCTCATCTTCCCATGTTTAACACGGGGTATGTCGTGAGTTTAACATCTTGAAGAGACAGTTACGCCAAAGGCATGTCTTCTAAGGTTTTCCTCAAGCATCTCATGTTTTACATGAGGTAGGATGTGAGTTTAACATCTTATGGAGACAGAATAATAGTGATCAGAACATCCCATAGGGACAGATCAGATTAGTACATCCCTAGGAGAGATCACTTGCACATGATCCTCAGCCCAGTTGGTGTGGTATCCTTAAGTGTATCCATAAGACCCAGGTTCAAAACCAGGTAGAGGCATATTTCTAGGTACTGTAATAGGCACTATAGCAGTATTGTCACAGAACTGTACACTGTGCGGGTACTGTAGAAAAACTGTGCACTGTGTGGTGCTGTAGCAATTACTGTAGCAGGTACTGTTCGGTACTGTAGCATATAGAACTATTCACCTTGGGCCACTGGTTTGGGCTTGGAGTCCTTAAGGATTTCGGGCCACCTAGGACTTCGAGTCATTAGGGATTTTGGGCCACCTTTAAGACCTTTGGGCCACCTCAAGGCTTTCGGGCCATATGCAGTTGTCCCAGACACACTACAAAAAAAGAGCATCCCCAGAAGAGGATTCAGCGCAGTTGCACTCACTAGAGCAGAGCCAAATGGATTTGTCAGAATGAGAGGGTATGGCTATGCCATTAGGACCGGCCTGTGCTTGCACGGGAAGCCTATTCAGATGGCCATGCAAAGGTGGAGAGAGACTATCATGATGCAGAGTCTGGGGAGGGGAAGTTCCTTGTAGATAGTCTGGTTGAATTCCCTAAGACCTCCGGGTCATGTAATCTCTAAACCTACATGCCATGTAATCTCTGAGACTACGGGCCTTGTAAGGGTTCCCCCTTATCCCTTAAAAGGGGGTTATCAAAAATCAATAAAAATGAAGGCCTTCGGTCCATTCAGGGTAGGAGGGATCACTTGGAAGGTTTACTAGATAGATAGATCAGAACACCCAATGAGGACAGATATGAGGTGGTGTGTCCCATAGAGGGAAGATATCACACCGCAAAAGATGATCTGGACACCACTGAGGGAGGATTAGGGAAAGTGCACCCCAGAAAGGGGGACACCAAGGATTACCTTTGGTTGGTATTGAACCTCGTGGACGTTTCCTATGTACCCCGTGTAGATGATAGGGATCAAAACCCACGTAGTTCGAAGGGGTGGTGAATCAGGGTGTAAACAAAGGACAATGACCCAAATGCATGATGGGGCTTATGTATGGGTAGCGGCCCATCGTAAGAGGTACGCTCTTGGGTGGATGGTTATAGATAGTGTGGGGATTATGCATGGTTAGCTTCTTATGTGTCGTGAGGAACGACGGTGGTTTGGATTACATGGTCTCATTGGGATGTGGCGGCCCAGGTAAGAATCAGTATGGATGATGGAGAGTTGAATGAAGTGGAGGGGGAATGAGATGGAACCGTCGTGAAGGTGACAATAGTGTTGGGATTGATCCTTAGAGAGGATTCCTATGTATCCCTTGTGGTAGGGAATCAAAATATGCGTAGTTCGGTGTAGTTATGGGAGACCTGAGGTGGCGATCCTTGAGAATGGACGCATGGATGGGACCTGAAAGAAGTGGAAACTCTGGTTTGAGGCATGAGATTTGGGTGTGCGTAGAGGATAGTGACCCGATAACATGTTGGGGCTTATGCGTGGTTAGCAGCCTGGGTTGATCTGACGCCACGGGGGCAGACCAAAGATGTGGATCCCAACAAAGGGGGCTGTAATGGCTCACCATCGATTGCTGACTACAATGGCTTACCGTTGGTTGGGTGCAATGGCTTATCACTAATTGGGAATCACAACATCTCACCATCTATTGGGGAATACAACAGCTTACCATCGGATGGGAATCACAACGGCTTACCACTTTATGGGAAACACAATGGCTTTGAATCGATTGGGGTTGGACCTCAGGGAGGATTCCTACGTACCTTGTCTAGGAGATGAGGATCAAAGACCATGTAGTTTGAATGGGTATAGTTTAACATATTTCAAGACAAAAAGGGTCATACAATTTAACATCATGCGGGATGAAGGTGAACCGACGTGAAGGTGGTTGGAACAACTGGGTGTTGGTCTTGATCCTCTGGGAGGCTTTTTATGTACCTTTCCTTGGAAAGGATCAAGGTCTGTAGTTCGGGTGAGTGGTTTGGTGAATCGACATGAAGGGGGTTGGGACTAATAGGTGTTGGGCTTGAACCTCAGGAAGGCTTCCTACATACCTTTCCTTGGAAAAGATGAAAGTCCACATAGTTCAGGAGTGTTTGGTGAACCGATGTAATGGGGTCGGTTCAAGTAGGTGTTGGGATTGAACCTTAGGGAGGCTTCCTATGTACCTTGCCTTGTCAAGGATCAACGTCCATGTAGTTTGGGTTGGTTTGGAGAACCGACGTGAAGGGATTCGGGACCAATAGGTGTTGTTCTTGAACCTCAGGGATGCTTCCTACGTACCTTGCCTTGGTAAAGATCAAATTCCATGTAGTTCGGGAGAGTTTGGTGAACCAAAGAGAAGGGTTCGGGACTAATAGGTATTGGGCTTGAACCTCAGGGAGGATTCCTATGTACCTTTCCTTGGTAAGGATCAAATTCCACATAGTTCGGGAGAGTTTGGTGAACTAAAGTGAAGGGGTCGGGACCAATAGGTATTGGTCTTTAACCTCAGGGAGGCTTCCTATGTACCTTGCCTTGGAAAGGATCAAAGTCTACGTAGTTCCGAAGAGTTTGGGGCTTTCACTCTAGGGAGGCCCGAAGATAATGTTATGTTTGATGATTACTCTAATCCCATGTGAGTCATGATTAGTGTGAGAAATAAGAGGTAGAAAAGACCTAACGATCACGTCATGAAAGGTGTGTCAGTGGGAAGTGAAGTGGGGATTACCTATAGTTAGCAGCCCAGGGAGATGGAGATTGGGACTTACTCCAGGGTGAAAGACTAGGTGTTTCTAAGCAGCGACAATGGTTGATGGGGCTTATGCATGGAAGAAGCTCGGGTGCCACTATGGAGTGGAAATAGTGAATGGGGCTTACGCAAAGAAGCTACTCATGTGACGCTATGAAGCAGCAATGGTGAATGGGGATTACACATGGAAGCTGCCCATGTGCCTCTATGTAGAGGCAATGGTAAATGGGACTTACGCATGGAAGATGCATGTGTGCCGTTAAGGAGTGGAAACAATGAATGGGGCTTACGCATGGATGTTTCCCGGGTGTTGCTAAGGAGAAGAAACGGTGGATGGGGATTACACATTGATGCTACCTGGGTTTTCTTCCTCATATTTGGCCATGAGGGCATCCCAACTCACTAGTGGGTTGAGGCATATAATTGAGGTATACACCTATGCACTAGTTCACAAGCAGGATAACACCAAGGGAATTGGAATCAGTTCGAACAAAGGGGTATGTAAAGTGTGAATCACATGCCCGAAATTCGGAATGTGGTGAGGGTGGAATGATGATGGATGATGGCTGCTAACCATGTTCGAAACACAACATCCATATCATGTTAGCCTGAAATGGGGAAAAACAAATGTGGGTCGACTGTTGACCGTGTTCGAAACACAGGACCTGACTCGAAGTGTTGTCCAAATCATTCTGGGGTGTTGGCCCAGAACGGTAGGTGAGCCAAGGCAACATGGGACCAGGCCATTAGGGGGTCCCTTCAGACATGAGAGAGGATGAAGATCTGAATGAAGGACACAAAAATCATGAGGTGGAGTGATGTAATGTTTGAACAGATTTTTACGCTCTTGAAATTATGCCACTATAATCATGACATTAGGTATCTTATGCTTGTCACATAAGCCATCTCTTATTTGGAACAAGAGGCATCCTATTATTGAGAGATAGGGCATACTATAGTTTATAGTCATGTAGAGAGGACTGTTATCATCTTATTCTTGGCATATAATGCATATCTTGCTTATATCAAGAGACATCCTATTTTTGGAGCATAGGGTATACTACAGTTTATAGTCTTATAGATAGGACTATTGGAATCTTATGCTTGGAGCATAAGGAATCTCTTGTTTGCAGTCAGAGGCATCCTATGTTTGGCACATAGGGTGTACTAAAGTTTATAGTCATGTAGAGAGAACTATTAGGAATAAGGTGCCTAGAAATGGTTGGTGTTGGGACTTACACGAGAGTGTCCCTTTCTAGTTCAACCTGGCATAGGAGCCAAGTGATATGGTTTGGAGGAGTTACTTGAGGAACAGTTCGACTCAAGGTACTTGGGGGAATTAAAGATGAGAATCTCGACTCATGATATGTGAAAGGGACCAAGAAGAATATGTCTACCCAAGGTATTTCATTGAGTGCAGAGGAGTATCTCGAATAATGGTAATTCATAGGTCGAAGGTGGGTGCGCATAATGATGCAATGGAAAATACTGATGTCTCTGCCTGAAAATTTCATGGTGTGACTCTCCATTTTTCATGGGGGTCAGTGACGGTAGTAAAAAAACCGAGCCAGAGGGTCAGGACCGTAGCCCGAAACTGATCTCGAATGGGGGTGCAGGGGCACAGCCCCCACAGTATAGACCAGTGGGTGCGATGGTAGGAGCTTCACAAAGGATATAGATTCACGGAGTGGCTTCATAGAGGAAAGGTGCTCGTGGATCATGGGGTCTCGTGAAGTAGCTTCGTGAAGGAAATCTACTCTCAGAGCATGGGGTATCACGAAGCATGGGGCCCCGCAGAGCAAAGAGGCTCTCAGAGCATGGGGTCTCGTGAAGAATAGGGCCTCATGAAGCAAAAAGTCTCATGGACCATGGGGTCTTGCGAAGCATGGGACCTCGCGGAGAAAAGGGGCTCACAGAGCAATGGGGCTCTTGGAGGAAAGGGGGCTCACGGAGCAAAGGGGATCACAGAGAAAAGTAGCTCACAGAGCAAATGTCTCGCAGAGAAAAGTAGCTCGCGGAGCCTCAAGCAACCCAAAGGAGCTCCCTCCATCACAAAGGGTGGATCCCTTTGCAAAAGTCATCACTTCGTAGTGCTTAGGAGCTCTGCGAAATCAGAGATCAGCTACCCAAGGGGTGGTGTGACCATCCTTATGAAGAGGGTAAAATGATTATTTATAGGATATAGAGATCCACAGAGCATGCCACGAAGCACAAATGTGTGCTACGAATCAAAAATGCGTTCCAAGAATCACAAATATGCGCTGTGAAGTACAAATGTGTGCTGCAAAGCACAAATGCATGTCGCAAAGGAAATCATGCTCCACAACCAGAGGGAGTTCCCTCAAGTTTCTCATAATCACGGAGTCGACCGTCATTGACCTTCATGGCACTCATGGAGGCTCTGGTCAAGTTACCTCAATTTCTTCATAACTGTAGAGTCGACCGTCATCAACCTTCGTGGCACTCATGGAGGGTCTGATCAAGTTCGTCTGCTCCGCGATCGTGGAGGGAGCTTCACAAATGGGCTCTATGAACCAGATTTCCATCTCAAATTCAAATGTTTATAACTCCTAATATGTAACTCTGTTTGGTCCCTACGACCTGTCAAATAGAATCTTGTGAAACTGAATAAGATCTTGGGTCATGTATGGATGCATTTGAAATATATTGGGGACACATTTTCTAGTGCCAACACCTATGAATTCATTTTATATTTGTGTACATGAAATATTTTCATAATATAGTTAATTGTACTCATAACCACTAATTTAATGGCTAGGTTATGTCTTATTATATTAAATAATAATATTTTAAAAATATATTATTATTCGGTTAAAAATTGGTCTTGTGTGTAATGTATGCTTTCAAATAAATTGTCTCTTGTGTGTAATGAAAAAAACATGGTGTTTCATATGTTAAAAAATATAGAATATATAAAATTAATTTAAAGTAGTAAATATATTTTAAAGTATCAAGATATTATATCCCCTTGCATGCTTAGTGTTGCGTGTCATGCATGCTATTGAATATAAGGTTTTTACTTTAGAATTTTGAGGTGTTATAGTAATGGATTACATTGATTTATTTCATGAGGGGTTACCTGGACACCCCCGAAGTGTTATGTTGAGTTTTTTATTGATTCAATACCTGCAAGACCAATAACAAAGACTCCCTATAGAGTGTCCATAGTGTAATTAGTGGAGATAATGGTACAACTTGAGGAGTTGGGTAAAAAGGGATTTATTTACCCTAATGTTTCTACATGGAGAATCCTTATTCTCATTATTCATAAGATATATGGATCAATGAGGTCATGTGTTTATTGTATGGAAATAAATGATATTACAATAAATAATAAGTATCGTCTACCTCTCATTGATGATTTATTTGAACAACTTGATGGAGCTCAATTTTTTTTCAAAGATTGACCTTTGTTATGGATATTAAAAATTGAGAGTAAATAAGGAATACATTATAAAGAAAAAAAATTAGACATGGTGTAGACATTATGAGTTTATAGTAATTGCATTTTTATTGACTAATGAACCTTCAGTTTTTATGGATCTAATGAATTGATTATTCAGGGAATATCTTGATGTTTTTTTGTATTCATTGATGATATTATGGTGTATTATAAAAACTATGAAGACCATGAGGATCACATGCATATAATTCTTGAGTCTCTTAGAAGGAATGAGTTATATGGTATGTTTAGAAAGTGTGAATTCTATCTTCAGGAAATTTATTTTCTTGGATATATCAACCTCAAGGATGGAATATATAATGGTCTTATAAAGAAAAATGAAATCGAAGAATGGATTTCACCAACTAGTATAACTGGGGTACATAGTTTCATTAGTTTAGTAGGTTACCATTAGCATTTTGTTTATAATTTTTCCCGATTGGATAACCTGTTAACTAAGATCTCTATTAAAGGGGTTAAGTTTGTATGAAAAAAAGAATACGAATAAAGTTTTGAAGAATTAAAGAGAAGATTGGTCAATGATATGATCTTGAATTTACCCTCAGGAAATGGTGGATTTTTTATTTATAGTGATTCATCAAGGAAAATACTTGGTTGTGTACTCATGCAAAATGATATAGTTATTTCATATGAATTAAGGTAGTTAAAAACTCTTGAATATAACTATAAAACTCGTGATCTTGAGTTAGCAAGTAGAATATTTGCTCTGAAGATATGGAGGAACTATCTATATGGTGAAAAATATGAGATATATATAGATCACAATATTTTTAAATATATATTCTCATAGAAAGAACTCAAAATGAGGCAAAGGATATGGATATATCTACTCACGGATTGTGATTGTTCAATACACTACCGCATAGAGAAGGAAATTATTGTAGAAGATGCATTGAGCATGAAAGATCATGGATTTCGAAACAAAATAAAGATTGATAGGGATCCTGTGTTCATGTATCTTGTAAAGATGGATATAATAATTATTAAGGAAGGGGAAACAACACTTCTATATGAAATTTTTACCAACCCATCATTACTAGAAAAAATAAAAAGCTCCAAGTAAGATGATGAAAATTTGTAAAAGTAAATTAAATCTTTGAGTGATGGAAAAATGGAAGACTTCATATATGAAGATGATATTTTAAAATTTGGAAGGAGGCTTTGTGTTCCCTCTATACCTGATCTAAAAATGAATTATTGAATGATGCTCATAGCACTAATTTATCTATAAACCCTAGTAGCACCAATATGTATAGATATTTAAAAGAAAATTTTTGGTGGGACAATATGAAATGTTGAATTGCTGACTTTGTGCCAAGATGTCTAGTTTTTCAGCAAGTGAAGGCTGAGAGACAACATCCTAGAGGAGTCATGAAACCTCTTCCTATATCTTTGTGTAAATGGGATGGAATTATGTGGGACTTTGTCACTGGACTACCAAACACTCCCACATAGAATTATGTGATATGGGTTATTGTTGATCACCTTACCAAATCATTACATTTTATTTCTATAAGAGAATATTTACCACTGGATATCCTTTTACAAATATAAGTTAATTAAGTTCCAAGACTTCATGGGGTACCTCTTTCAGTTTTGTCTAATCGTGATCCATGATTTATATCAAAATTGTAGAAAATTATTTTGAAGGGCCTTAATACTAAAAATAATTTGAGTACCACATATCATGCTCAAACAAATGGGAAATTAGAAAGCACTATCAAAAATTTAGAAGACATGATAAGGTCCTACTCACTTGAATTTCAAGGTTTGTGGGATTAGTATATACCTTTTCTAGAATTTTCCAACAAAAATAGATTCTATTAAAACATTCAAATGGTTTTATATAAATCTTTATATGCAAAGAAATTTTGTACACCAAATTTTTGAGATGATGTTGGTTAAATAAAACATTTAGGCCGGAAACTTGTTAAGGAAGCAATGGAATAGTTAAAGATTATTCAAACCCATATCAAAGCATCTCAAAGTATGCAAAATAGATATGATGATAATTGGAAGAAATATTTGGAATTTAAAATGTGTGATAAAGTTTTCTTAAAGGTATATCAATGGAAGGTTTTTATTAGATTCATAAATAAGGAAAAACAAATCCCTAGGTACATTGAACCTTTTCAAATTTTGGAATGAATTGAAACTGGTGCCTATCGTTTAGCAATGCCACCAAGTCTCTCCAAAGTTCATGATGTGTTCCACACATCATTGTAAAGGAAGTACATGTCTTACCCAAATCATGTACTCACCTATGAATAAATATAATTGGAACCTAATATATCATACTTTTAAGAGACTATCGGGAATCTTGAAACTAGAGAGAAAGTGTTGAGGAATCAAATGATGTGACTAGTAATGGTTCTTTGGAGAAACAATAAAATAGAAGAACTAATGTGGGTACCTGGGGATTTTATAAAGAAGAAACACCCTAATTTATTTAAAAGGTAATATTCCTAAAAATTTTGAGGATGAATTTTTTCAATGGAGGGAAAAATATAACACCCCATAATTTTATAGTATGTCTCTTTATAAATAAATTAAATTCTTTGGTAGGTTACTTTGTATGCAACATCCAGCTTAACCACACAATAAAATATCATTATAACCTAGTAGTAAAATTGGTGGTAATGAATATTATTAACCACATTCTGAAATTTAAACATATTAATTTTTTAACATTCATCCAATATATTTTATAGGCATAAGCTAAGAATAAATTCAATGTTACACATAAGAAGCTATATTTTTTTTCTAAAAGAAGTTTTGTCACCTTTTAATGGAGTACTTGTTTTCAAAATAAATTTTGAAAATTTCATAAATTATATTTGAAAAAATAAACAACATTTTTTTAGAGGAATTTTTAAATTTACTTTGGTTGATTTTTCCCTTTTTCTGATAAGTTTCATGTTTTGATGAATAGTGAAAAATACTGAATTTTAATTGAAAAAATAATTTTCATCTAAATAATTTAGTGTTAAATTATATTTTTGATTTATTTTAAAGTATAATTAGATTAATTTTATATTAGGTAATCCAATTTAGGTAATTTGAATCAATTTCATATTGAATTTTTATATAAAAAAATTCAAACTTTTGAAAGCTTTCACTTTAATAACTTGTTTTATTGTTTCATCAATAAGATTAGTTTTAAATTAATTTTATAATTTTTTTTTGTTTTTTAATTTTTAAAAATTGTTTTCAGATTTAGATTAATAATTTATACAATTATTAAATTGGTACCTTTATTTTTAGATAATATAAATAGTAACTTAAGTTTTTTTATTACCATGGTTAATGGTAAATCAGGTAATTAAGGGTAAAAATAATATTATAAAAATTATAAACTAACCTAAAACATAACCTAATTTTATTGGATTAGTTATTGTTGAAAAAAATAATCCTTGGACCGATTTTATGGCCACTTTAAACCACTAAGATGACTTTAAGTCATTTATAGTATTTTTTAAAGAAGAGTCAAATATGTGATATTCATGTTTTTAATAAATGTTACATTTTTAATATGTGGTTATTAAGAACATATCTTTGACTCTAAATTCTAATTTTAAAGAGTTAATTTTTACCTTCATCATAAAAATTTATTTTTAATTGTTAATAAATAAATAATAACCTTAAAGGATTCCACAATGACGATGCAATAATTATTTAATTAATGGACATATCAAATAAATGTTATTAAAAATAATAAAATAAATATAATTTTATATAATTAATGTCATACATAAATTTTATAAATTCATTTGACATTTTAGTGATTAGTTAAAAGAGTTGGTTTGAATACATCATGTTATGATATTTTTTAAAAGTCAAGTAATGAATAGTGTCAAAATTGACATTAATGATATTTTAAAATAAATAATATTTTATTAAATGATATAAAATTCATAATAATATAAATTAAATCCAATTTATTTTCATAAGGTTTAAATTTTCATAAATGAAACATTGATGGTTCTTTTTTCATTTTACAGTAACTATATCAACCATTAAATAGTAAAAACACATGTTGTTAGAGTAAGTGTTAAAGGGATTAAATAAGGGTTAATGCCAAATGATAATGGTAAAAATATAAACTAAAATTTTCTAAAAAACATTGGTTAAGTTTATTTCTACCCATGATCATCTTAGATTCTAAATAACTCACTTTTTAGTATGTTGGAAATGAAAATTAATTTATATTAATTTAATATTTTTAGAGTTTCCAAAAGTACCCCTCACCTCAATTATAAAAGGGAACCATATACCTCACATCCTCACACCACATTGAGCCTTATATATCGACAAAAAAATTCCCATATATCTTACCAACATCCTTATACAAGTTCTGGCTATTCTGGTCTTCCAAAAGGACCAACCCCAGATCCCTTCAGAAAATATGTAAAGGAAGTATACTGAAGAAGATGTGATTTTTTTATCAACTAATCCAAGTTTGTTTCTTCTTCTACTTCCTCTCCATGTTTTTAAAATATAAAGTAAAAACTCTAGTGTCATGTATATTCAGAGATTTTATTGTGATTATGGGAAAACCATATTCTACCTTTTATCTATCCTATGAAAAAAGAATGTATCGTGCGTGCGTATGTGCGGCTTATCATTGCCACACTATGGTGTAATTTGGTTTTCATCACCACATTATTTGGATGGGTATAATTATGTATATAATGGAAATACATAATAAATATGAAATTATATTGATTCTATAAAAATTAATATACCATACACCATTAAAGGAATGACACCTTCGCTCGTGTGTATGTCAGACCTACCATCCCCATGACGCGTTGTGATTCATTTTCTATGTCCATCACTAAAAAATGATTATAAAATTTATATAATGAATAAATATTATATCTATGAACTTAATATCATTATGTATATGATGTAACTATATCATATTCATAAGAATCAGGACTTACATGATGAAACTTTCAAAGGAAAATGAAGCAGTTGACACCTGAAACAAGGGTAATAACGAAATATTATTAACAAACAGGTGATAAGATAATATAATAGGATAATATATCATATCATAAATATGAATATGGTTCTGGTATAAATTAATAACATGTTTTAAACCATTATATAGTATTTTCATATATGTACAAATAAAATCATACCTAAGTTATGTGTTATTTCACAATCTCATTATTATTTGGGATTGTTTATGTTTATGTCTCCACTGTGGAATATTTTTCATCCATGACTATGTTTTCTAGAAATTTTTCCAAAATGGTTTTTACTATTATCCTAAAAATGTTTTATTACCCATGTTTTAATTTTTATACAATAGTTTGAAAATAATCTTTTTGTCTTTTTCTAAATGAGGTGATTTGTGTCTTTTTTGAAAAAAAACATGTTAGGATTGTTTTTTTAACTTATGCAGCATGAGAATATTTTCTATCTTCATGATGACTTAATGTTTTCAATCTTCCCTTACAAGTTTAAAATTTTCTTTTCAAAGAAAATTTTTTATTTTATAAATGTGTGGCTTTTTAAATAAATGATTTCAAAGTAAAAACATAGGTATTTATCTCAAAAAAATTCAATGATTTTATTAGAGTATCTTCATTTAAGTAAAAAACCATTGTTGAATATTAATATTCATTGATATTGATCTATTATGATATAATATACCATATTTAATTAAAATTTTTATTATCAATTTGATTTTATATGTTCTATTTTGATACCATTCACCATATTACTTGAAATGGTTTGTGATTATGTTTACTAATTGGGGAAATACATTTAAATTTTGTATGTATATGTTGTTTATGTTTCAACCCATTCATATGAGGAATGAATTGGACTTATTAGGTGATGGTATAGGCCTGATATATCCCATCAATACATCAATAGGTCTCATGAGACAAAACAAATTGGGATTTTGATGAGGCATTACCCATTTATTTTCAGATGTATTGGCCGAGGCCTCGATGATATATTATAGATGTACAAAATTATGCATTCCATAATTATGATATTAGTTATTATTTCTATGTGATTATTTGGTTAGTAGAATTTCCATGGATATGTTTTTTATCTCATGGGATTGTTTATATAGAAATATTTGATCATATTTTATACTTGACATATTATGCTCGTGTTATTGATTAAATGTGATATGATTTAGTTATTTTCCTTGAAAAAATTGTTATTTCTTATCTTAAACTATATATATACCTGTATTAAGCATCTGATCTCACCCCTTTATTATGTTTTATTTTTGACAGGATGCCAAGATATATATTATGATTGATATTCAGGGTAAATCTAGTAGCATAATGGTCTTTCCAATTAAGTTTCTTTGTTTCATTTAATTTTTAGTCATAATGTAAGATTCAAGTACATATCTAGTTTTCCAAAATTACTAAACTATTTGGTCCTTTAGGATAAAATCACTTTTACTTAGTATAAAATTAGTAAAGTAACCACCAACTATGGGCTACTAGGGTTGGGGTATTTATAGAAATTCCACTTCCCACTGAAACAATTACTAGAGATCTATGTAGAGAACCTATAGGATGGGTCATTAACCATACTCATCACCTTGAAGTATCCTTTTGGGTTACAAGATTTTTTTACAATAAAACAAATTCTAGAGGATAGTATTTATATATGTAAGGATAGATCTTACCAAAAACCATAGTCATTGATAAGTAAGTTAAAGAAAGGAGAAATTGTTTTTATCATGCTTGGTATAATAAGATTGAGGTAACATGATTTTGAAAGTAGAAGGAACCAATTTTATTCAACTCATAGTGATCTAGTTCTAGGGTACTTCATCTATGCCTTCAATAATGACCTGACCATGTTTTGAAATATCAATAATCCATATTAATTAGGTAAGAATGGCCAATTTAATTATTTATATTGACATCATTTGTTAGGTCACTCAATTTTTGAATAAATGATCATCAAATATTTGCTATAAAGGTGTTAAATGATGGTAAAGTACCACTGTATAGTCCCAAGGAACATGGGACATGTGAGTCAAACATTATTTCTAAAGAATAATACGAATAAGAAAAGGTTCCATATGAGATGCCTAAATATTTTATAACTAGATGATCTAGAATATAATGGATCATGTGTATGCCATCATCAAGGAATGAATTAATAAACCTATCATGAACTCAATTACCTCTATAAGAAATACTTCAATACCTTATAATTTTTAGCATCCAAAGATCTAATGTAATTAGATCTAGGGGTAAAATTTGAAACTAGAGTCCCCAAGGATTATTTAACCAGCCCAAAATTTCATGAGATATTTGTCCGTAATTTTGAGACCATGGGAACCATCCCACTAAACAGGATCCTCTTCAGATGTGGATCACCTGATCACATTAGTCGATTTTATTTTAGTAAAAACACATTATGTGAAGAAATAAATGTTTTATAAAATGGGAAACGTAATTTACTTCATTATAGTATCATATAAGATAATTATAGCCTGATCTAATAAAGTAAACTTTTGACAGATATGATCGAAGACTTATATGATCATATAAGGATGAATATGTTTTCTCATACTCTAATCCTAAAATTATCATAGAAGATCTTGGTGATACCCATAAAACCTATAATGAAGTATTCTTTGTCCCTATTTATTCCATAAAATTAAATATTGATATAGGATAATCTTTATGCCAAATGAAGATCTTGCTAATAGGGTATGAATCTAGATTTCCATTATCAGTAACCCATCATGTCATTGGAAAAGTAAAGGGTGTTTTCATGTCTTCTACATATCATCCCCCTAAAGCTATCATGGCCATATCCACTAAGGAACATATTAATTATATAATTTTTTAGGTATATTTTACCTATTATGAAATGTTTACCTTTTTCTATAGTGTTCCTCCTTGTAGTGATGTACCCCAATACAAAGCGCCACAATAATTTTGATATTATTCACCCCCTCATTGGTTAATCACCAATAAATTCCAAATATAGTCAAATTTATATAGTTTGGGGGTGGAACCATTGATTCCATAATAATAAAAAACATAAACATCCACCACTAAATTGATTGAGAATAAGGCACCACTAAAAAGATCTCAGATTCATCAATGTTCCCATACTAATTAAGGAATCTTTGACATGCTTTGGAAAAATATTTTTTACCTAGAATATTCTATGTTTATTCCTTCAAATGGTATATTTTTTTGGTAAATTTTACTTTTCAATGGAAAATAATCTCCCAAGAATCAGGATAATTGAGGAGAAACATTTGAGATACCATGCCAATTAATAACCCTATCATAAAATTTTAGGGCATATAATCATGTAGTTCTTTATATTTAAGGATTTCATTAAAAACCAAATAGATGAGGAGATAATGGATTCGATGACATCCAAATATCTACTTCATCCATGTGAACAACCTAATTAGAACACACAAAGTGTGGAAAATAATTTAGGTCACCCTTATCTTTGTGAAAAATGAAACATGGTACATTCCTCAAGGTTTGATCATACAAATTCATATTTAATCAATTCATTAGATCACAAACTTATTGATCTTCTGAAAACCAAGAGTCCAAATAAGGTAGTTATGATAGATTATCCAACTTATTTTACCTACCAAAAACTTTTGGGATATATGATAAAAGGATTATTTGTCTCTAAATATTAGTTCTAAAAATAGATTGAAGATGTTCTAATAGAGTTATAGAATCTTGGGTTGCATGAAACATGTATTTGAGTCATTCTAATTCTATAAAAAACCATTATAACTTATGAACCATGAAATATGGATGAATTTATCTCTAGATAACTTTAAAATTAATAGTATAAGTTCCCTATCACAGGGCCTTAAATTTAATGATGTAGGGTAATTTTCCCAAGACCAAAAAATACATGAAAAGAGGTCCTTAACACACAAACATAAACTATGAAATGAATGGTCTATCTCATGTAACTATAAACTATTTGTAATGGTTAATCATTGACTACCTTAAGTTTAATGCCTCCCTTTTCTTAAGGGCTTGTTGTTCAAAGGACCATTATACATTATTTGAGTGAGTAGAAAAACATTTTAAAATCAAGAAAATGCCTAAAAATGATAGTGTTTATGTAAACAATGTCCAAGATTCCTCCATTATATATTGATGGATATCTAAATTTATTATGAGATTATTTTACCATCCACCTGAATCAGGGTATATTTCTTTTTCCTAGACAACCCTACCTACACATAATGATATAATTTTAAAGTATTACAAACCCTTTTTTACATATACTCTTCCACACTACCTACTTTATACCTTTGATTTCTGAATCATAATCAACCAAAAATACTCAATTTCAGATTCTTCACATGGAAAATTATAAACACATGAGTTAATAATCTTCTTTTAGAAACCCATAACCATGATATGATATTATCTTCTTGGTTTTAACTCTTATAAAAATTGGTAAAGGGTTTGTTGAATCTTCTGAATGGACCCCCATAAGAAAAAATGGTGAAAACCACAGTTACTTTTAATCTATTATTTAACCATTAATATAAGGACTCGACCTTAAACATTAAGTAATCTTGAATTAGGTTAATAATTCACATTGAAGATCTTTTCAGATTTAGAGTTTTAGAGAATTATGCTATAACTATTACATTACATATCAATTGTTAAAAAGTAGACACTTATACTCAGTATCAATTTTTTCAAAAAATAAAAACTCTTAAAAGAAAACAAGAGTTATTTTCTTGATAAAAATATTCTTGAAATCTTCTTTTCTCTTACCCTTCCTTATATAATGTGAAAAACATTTCAAAAACTTTGGATGAGCATAAAAATCTCAGAAAGGGTTATCAAACAAGGAAAGAAAAAATTAATCCATAAATACATAAAAATCAATGAAATCATACTTTTTAATCTTTATCTTACCACAAAAAAACATAATATTTATGAATAAAAAATGGAAATCAGTTAACTTGTGGAATCCATAACATACTTACATTATAGCTTTTATATCTACATAGGGAGTTACATTTGGAATTCCCATCATAGTATATTCCCTAAATCTCTTAGGAGAAACATTAATATTTACCTCTGTCACATTACCCAATGCATTTGAGACCTATCTTGGGCTCACCCACCATAGGTTTATCATGGAACCACATGTATATGTAAACAATTCCCAAGAACAAAAACATATTCATGACACATAAAACAAACATAAAGAAAATATAACATTTCCACATTTCAATAACAGTATATCATTTAAATATATTGACATAAACAATCTATTATAAAAACCATTTTCAATAACAAAATACGTAAAAGATTATATGGTATTTATTTTCCTTTTAAAAACATTACGACTTGTTAAGGAAGCCAATTATCAAATAACGCTCATGGTAGTGGAAAGGTCATTGTCACATCATACATTAAAAAGAATCATTTCATTTTTCATTTAGTAAAATTCTACATAGAAAAATATTCCATTTGAATGAAATGAAAATTCAAAGGTATTTATACACCGTATAAAAGAAAGTCGTGTATAAATCAAAATATGCCTCAATGAAATGAGATTGAGGAGAAGTCCCTTACCTCGTGTATGACTTGACTCGTTCGTTCTTTAATATCCTGAATAATAAACTAAATTTAATTTATACTTTCTTAAGAACCTTTTTCAAGTTTATTATTCATTTTATATTACTTATTACCACGTTATAAACATTACATAACCATTTAAGTTAAGAAAGGTCCTTTTGTCGATATTTGGTGCTTGAGTCAAAAATGAACTTCTTATAATTAAAAGTTTTCCACGTGGTAAAATTTCCATTATATCCATAATTATATTAATGAATTATATATAATCTATATCATATATATACAATATATATATGTATTTATAATAGTACATAACATTTGGAGATAAGAAATGAAATGCATCATTCATAGGGACGGTAAGCCGTACGTACGAATGAACGCTACTTTCATTTCTATTTAGTATTTAATGGAATAAAAACATAATGATATAAAGGTATATTATAATTATAGTATAATATAATATATAATTTCAGTAACACTATCCTTTATACATTCCACATATGGCATGAACGAGTCATATCACTTTGAGAGGGCAGTAGTCTGCATTTCCTCAAATGAAATTATCATATTTACCCATTATGGAAACCATAAAGGTATGATATAAATGAAAAATAAAAAAGAATAGAGACAATATAAATATAATATATATCACATATAAATACAGTTCCATCATAATAGACACCATGAGAGTTCGTAGAAGACAATCGAACAATCATCATTTCCTGTGGAAACAGTTCGCCAAACACAGACTCAGTATGTTCGTATCCATTAGATGGAGGTGTGTGTAAGTGTAGTTTGAATCCTTATCATAACAAAAAATATTATATTTTGGATACTGTTTTAGTTATGTAAACAAAGAATAATAAGATCATACGGAGTGAAGAAGTAAAATAAAAGAAGATAACTTGAGGGAAGGCGTTACCTTTAAATCAGGTAACTCCCTTTGGTTTGAACCAAAAGGCTTCCTTGAAGTGCATTATGCATAAGGTAAGGCTTCTAGGAGGAAGATAGGTATCTTGGGAGCTTATTTGGGAAGAGTTTGGATGATACAAGGGGATTTAGAGGTGTGTTTAATGGGTTAGAGGTGATGGCCTTTTATAGGGGAGAGGAGGGGCTCTTTAGGAAAGTTTGAAAATATTATTTTATTATAAACTAATTTTCGGTTTCTAAAGGTCCAAAAATTATTTAATTAAAATATAAGGTGCATATAAGTATAAATAAAATCATAAAATAATAATTTTATAGGTCTTGGATATTTTTTAATCCTTACCTTTCTTATTTAACCCTTTGTTAACTTATTTAACTTTTATCATGTCTTCTTGAATATTCAAACTATATGGTTAATATATTTACTATAAAATGAAAAAAGATCCAAAATGGATAGTTAATTACATTTTTAACCTCATATATGTCACTTGGCCGAATATTATATTTTTAGTACTATTTTATCATTTAATAAAATATTAATTGATTTAAAAACTCATTTATGTCAATTTTTATACTATTCATATCATGACTTTTTAAAAATTCCAAACTAACTTGATTATTTCTAAAAACATTCATTAGTTCAAAGATAAAAAGTCATACTCATCTCTAAAATTCGTGGATAGCATAAAAATTTGCAAAATAAATTTATTTTAATATTTATAATCTAACTTATTTAAAACATTCATTAATGAGGTAATCATTACATCATCATTGTGCCGTAATTAAATTAATTTATTTAATTTCTAAAAATTATAAATAAAATACCATGATGTAGTAAATATTTTTATTTTTATAATGACTATTAATAGTCAAATATATCAATTATATATCCCCACATTAAAATTGGTTTGGAAAAACAATACATGTTTATGATATTTTTATTTTTAATTTAAATAAAAAGTTATTAATGTCATTATCTTACCCAATGACTTTCAAAGTAAAAAAGTATTACCCAAGGATTTTATTTGTAGAAAATTACTCATCCAATAAGTTTATTAAAAGTGTTAAGGTAATTTTATATTATTATAATATTATTTTTACCTTGAATTGCCCTATTTACCTTTAACCGTGGTAAATAAAATCCAAAAGTAACTATTCTCCAAAAATTATTTTCATATTATTGAACCAAATTTTACTTAATGAAGACAACCAGGTATGTTGTATTTTTGAAATTCCATTCACAGAAGAGGTAAAATTTCATTTAAATTAAAAAGTCGGTTTTTAACTACTATGTAGTGTTTTTAAACTATTCATTAAAAATTGAACGTTTTCAGAAACATACCAAAAAATCGCCCAAACCAAATTTTGATATTATGAATTAAAAAATGATGTCTATTTTACCAAATTAAAAACATAGAAATTTCATTAATTAATTTAAAATTAATTTCTGTTGTCAAAACTAGAAATCTTGTTTTTAAGAAATAAGAAATATCAAAGGATTGACATTTGTTTATATCCAATTTCAAAGTGAAATTATTTCTAATGACCAAAATTGAATTAAATGGTAAAAATATAACCCAATTAAACTTTAAAAATATTTAAAAAGATAATCTAACCATATAAATAAATTAGATTAAAATGTATTTATGAATTAAAATGCAGTATTTTTACTATTCATTAAAAATAAACATTATGAGAAAAATACCAAAATTTCATCCCAATTAAATTTTGATATCCCGATTCTAAATAAGAATTTTATTTTTTAAAATATAACATATAAAAGTGAGAAAAAATAGATTTAAAATATGTTCTCCATCAAAATGTGTTAAAACGACCTTTAAAGAATATTAGAGTATTTCATGCTTAAAATCAGATTCTTTCTTATCTTAAGCCTCTAAAATTTATTGTATAAATGTAAATAAAATTAACAAACATGTGTAATAATATTGTAATTAGTTCCTTTCATTCCCACCAATACAACGTCTAGGCGTTAACTACCGTTTAAAATAATAGAATATTATTATTTTTTAGTATGACTCAACCTTGTGCGCAACAAGAGATTTTGGAGAAACTCGTTGTTGTGTCTTGGGTATGCCATCCAAAATAGAATCGCATTTAAAGTAAAATGAATATTTAATTCAAAAATATTAATAAATATGAAAATATAATATTCTTTATTTACCTGGGATGTTACGTACTTCCCCCTTTTGGGAATTACGTCCTCACAATTTTAAAATTGGGCTCGAAAACATCATTAAAAGTCCCACATAAAAAAAGAGTGAATAAAACTATCACTTTAAAATAATGAAAGATAAGTATAAAGGTCACCTGATATAACACATATTAGGATTCCATGTATGAAAACATGGATTTGGAGGAGAAACTAAGTGTCAAGTTTTGATGGAGAGTGATATAAAACATGACTAGGAGAAATTTAACAACAAGAAAACCACAAACTTATGATAAGTTAAACGGTCTTTGATTCCCCGGTAGGAAAAGTAAATGGAAAATGTTTTTTTAGGTTCCCTTTCATAAATTTGGAGGATTTATTTATGATATTGATTAAGAACATAAGGTAATATACTTACTTTTAAAGTAGAGTTTCATTCTTTAATAAGTTTCTACCAAAAACTCATGTTTTCTCTAAATGATGAGTATTCAAGATGACTTGGTCAAACTAAAGTGATACAATCAACTTCTAGAGAATCACATAATCCACAAAGGATGAACTATATATTTCCACTATCTTTAGACATTAAAAAAAACCAAAAATGTTAGTACAAGATCAGTTAATCCCCAAAAAAGATTATCTTTTATAAAAAGAAATACTACTCTTAATCTCCAAAATTGAACAAACAATACCCAAATCTCAACAAAGACCATTCAATACACAATTTTCCTTAAAATTATTCTAAATAATCTAAACTAAGTTTGAAACACAAAATTCAGAAGGATTTTATATCACATTCTTCCACAAAAATCTTAACAGTTATCTCCAAATAACATTGGCTACTCTTAAAGTATCATACTAAAGTATAATTAACCAAATAACATATTATCTATGATAGGTTAATCATTTCCATAAATTTTCCAAATCGCCATATATCCACAATAAAAACATAGATTCTTCCAAAATAAAATTTCAACAATTAATCCACAAATCAAATCCCATCTTATTATGTTTTACTTAGGCATATAGTGTTTCCTCAAAAGAGAGAACACCTTCCAAAATAACATTTATCACTTCATCACCAAATCATTTTCTTATACTAAGGATATCCATTTTATAAAACATAAGTTCCCAAAATAAAATTATTTTGGATCCATATAATCATTTAATCAAAAATAATTCGTCATGCTAACTAGGGACTTCACGTAGTCCAGTGGTAGGCAATAAATCCCAATTGCACTTTGGTTGTGGGTTCGATTCCCGCAGCTTTGTCTGACGCGATGGGTTGTCACACATTCTGTGTGTTTTCTTTTTTTAAAAATTATATAATTTTATAAAATTCTCAAAAATGAGATAAATTCCTCAAAAATAACCATAACATATTTTAAACACAAATGTTATCTCATACCTCTCATTTTCAACCCAAAAAGTAATAACCCATAATTGACTCAAAAAACAGAAGATTACATGAACCCCTAAGGTTATCCATTATTTACACACAAGAAAAGATAATTCTTCTTTAATAAAATTTTCACATATCCAACTTCAGGGTTATACATACTAGAAAAAGTATTCCAAAGTAATCCCATCATCAAAAGAGCCTTAATACTTTTAATCATTTCATCATCCTAAACTGTACCATAACTCTTGAATACCTTATATTTATACTTCTTACTCATTCAATGTTATTCATGATCCATTAACCATTATTTTCCAACTTATTACATAGTACTACATTACTACAAACAAAAATCACAAATCGTTCCCTAAGATTCAATAATATCAAAACAACATCTAAGAAATAATCCATAACTTTTATAGGTCATTTTTAGTTTCCTCGTCTTTAATTAAAATGGAATTTGGAATTAGTAAACATATATTTGTACGATCCTGTTGATCCCATTCCCGAACCTTCTTCATAGGAAATCTATTTTTATAATGACCATGCACACCAAATTTAAAACATTCAAATGATTCTTCAGAAAGAACTTCTTTCCCTTTCCTAGAGTCAACATGATTATTCCTTTTTTCATGGAATGTTCTTGCTTTATGACCTTCATTACTACATCTATAGAATCTTAACGTCCCTTTGAAACATTTTCCTAGGTGTTTCTTTCCACATACTTGACACATAGGTTTTTTAAGATACTTACCTTTATGGTTATTACTAGAACTCCCATTGGGATTCGTTTCTTGTATATACAATGCCTTATAAAAATCACCAAGGTTCATGTGGTTAATCGTGACTCCAGATAGTTGGTTGAGAATAACCAAAAGAGTGTTCATTATAGCTCCCATTTCTTTCAGTTTCTTATGCAAAAAACCTTCATAGTTTTCATCACATCCATTGTTACTTTGGTGCCTACTAGATCCATCCATTTACTAAAATGAAAAAGGTCAGTGTGAATATATCAATAAAATCATCATATAATATCTTATGATGAGGGTAAACACTAAGATATACTTACTCATGTTATCTTAAACCCATTCAACTTATCTAAAATAACTATGACTCTTTCTAATATTATAACCATTATGTTTATGTCACTTATGCTTAAATAACACCCTAACCTCTAAAGTTATCTAAACCGACCTTTGATACCAACTATAAGGACCCGACCATAAACATTACGTAATCTTGAATTAAGTTAATAATTCACATTGAGGATCTTTTTAGGTTTAGAGTTTTAGAGAATTAGGCTATAACTATTACGTTTCATCTCAATTGTTACAAAGTAGACACTTCTACTCAGTATCTGTTTTTTTCATAAAATAAAAACTCTTAAAAGAAAATAAGAGTTATTTTCTTGATAAAAATCTTCTTGAATTATTATTTTCTATTACCCTTCCATATATCCTATGATTTTTTTTTCAAAAACTTTGGATTAGCATAAAAATATTATTAAGGGTTATAAAACAAGGAAAGAAAACATTAGTACATCAATAAATACAAATCAATGAAATAATACTTTTCAATATTTAACTTACCACAAAAAATATTAAGATTTATGAATAACAAATAGAAATCATAAATCATAAAGGTAACTTGTGGCATCCATAACATACTTACATTGTAACTTTCATAGCTACATAGGGAGTTATATTTGGAATACCCATCACAGTATATTCCCTAAATCTCTTAGGAGAAACATTAACATTTACCTCCGTCACGTTACCCAATGCATTAGAAAGCTATCACGGGATCACCCACCCTAGGTTTATCACAAAACCAGCAGTATACACAAACAATTCCCAAGAACCATAACATATTCATAACACATAAACAAACTTAAATGAAATATAACATTTCCACATTTAAATTACAATATATAATTTAAAAATATTGAAATAACCAATCCATTATCAAAACCATTTTCAATACAAAAATACGTAAAATAGTATATGGTATTTATTTTCCTTTTAAAAAACATTATGGCTTGTTAAGGAAGCTAATAGTCAAATAACGCTCGCGATGGCAGAAATGTCATTGTTACAACATATGTTAATAAGATAAATTCCATTTGTTGTTTAGTGAAACACTACGTAGAAAAATATACCATTTGAATGAAATGAAAATTCAAAGGTTTTTATACAACATATAAAAGAAATTCTTCTATAAATCAAAATATGTCTCAATGAAAGGAGATTAAGATGAAGTCCCTTACCTTGTGTCTAACTTTACCCGTTCATTATTTAATCTTCTAAATAATAAACTAAAGTTAATTTCTAAATTATTAAGGGTGTTTTTCAAGTTTATTATTCCTTTTATATTACTTATTACCATGTTATAAACATTACATAATCATTTAAGTTAATAACGGTCGTTTTGTCGATATTTGGTACTTGAGTCAAAAATGAACTTCTTATAATTAAAAGTTGTCTACGTGGTAAAAAGTCCATTTTCTCCAGAATGATATTAATGAATTAGATATCATCTATATCATATATATCCAGTATATATATTTATTTATAATAGTATATAACATTTGGAGATAAGAAATGAAATGCATCGTTCATGGAGACGGTAAGTCGTACGTACGCATGAACGCTAATTTCATTTCTATTTCATATTTAATGGAATTAAATCTTAATGATACATAGGTATATTATAATTATAGTATAATATAATATATAATTTCAGTAATTCCATCCTTTATACATTTCACATATGGAATGAACGAGTCATATCACTTTGAGGGGGTGGTAGTCTGTGCTTCCTCAAATGAAATTATCATATTTACCCATTATGAAAACCATAAAGGTATGTTATAAATGAAAAATACAGAAGAATAGATAAAATATAAATATAATATATATCACATATAAATATAGTTCCATCATAATGGCCACCATGAGAGTCGGTAGGAGATAATCAAACAATCATCGTTTCGTGAGGTAGCAGTTCATCGTACACAGAAACAATATGTTCGTATCCATTAGTTGGAGGTGTGTGTAAGTATAGTTTGGATCCTTATCATAAAAAAAACCTAGTATATTGAGGATACTGGTGTTGTTATATAAACAAATAATAATAAGAGCATAGGGAGTGAATAAGTAAAATAAAAGAAGAGAACTTGAGGGAAGATGTTACCTTTAAATCAGGTAACTCCCTTTGGTTTGAACCAAAAGGCTTCCTTAAAGTTCCTTCTACATAAGGTAATGCTTCCAGAAGGACGATAGGGATATTGGGAGCTTATTTGGGTAGAGGTTGGATGATCCAAGGGGATTCAGAGGTTTGTTTAATGGGTTATAGGTGATTTCCTTTTATAGGGGAGAGGAGGAGCTCTTTAGGAAAGTTTGAAAATATTATTTTATTATAAAATGATTTTCCGTTTCAAAAGGTACAAAAATTATTTAATTCGAAGATAAGGTGCATATAAGTCAAAATAAAATCATCCAATAAGAATTGGAAAGGTTTTGGATATTTTTTATTCCTTATCATTCTTATTTAACCCTTTGTCAACTTATTTAACTTTTACTATGTCTTCTTGTATATTAAAACTATATGGTTAATATATTTACTATAAAATTCCAAGAAACTCAAAATGGATCATTAATAAAAATTTTAACATCATATTTGTCACTTAAAAAAATATTATATTTTTAGGACTATTTTATCATTTAATAAAATATTAATTGATTTAAAAACTCATTTATGTCAATTTTTATACAATTCACATCATTGGTTTTTAAAAAATCCAAACCAACTTTATTATTTCAAAAAACATTCATTAGTTAAAATATAACAAGTCATCCCCATCTCTAAAATGTGTGGATGACATTAAAATTTTCAAAATAAATTTACTTTAATATTTATAATCTAATTTATTTAAAACATTCATCAATGAGGTAATCATTACATCATCATTGTGTCATAATTTAATTTATCTATTTAAAGTCTAAAAATTATAAATGAAATACCATGATGTTGGAAATATTTTTAGCTTTCTAATGACTATTTATAGTCAAAGATATCAATTATATATCCCCACATTAATTTTTTTTTTGGAAAAACAATACATATTTATGATATTTTTATTTTTACTTTAAATAAAAAGTTATTAATGTCATTATCTTACCCAAATGGCTTTCAAAGTCCAAATGTCTTACCCAAGGATTTTATTAGTCGGCCATTACTCATCCAATAAGGTTATAATAAGTGTTAAGGTAATTTTATATTATTATAACATTATTTTTACCTTGAATTACCCTATTTACCTTTAACTACGGTAAATAAAAGTCAAAAGTTACTATTCACCAAAAATTATTTTCATCTTATTAAACCAAATTTTACATAATGATGACAACCATGTATGTTGGATTTTTGAAATTCAATTCACAGAAGTGGTAAAATTTCTTTTATATGAAAAATTCATTTTTTAACTACTATGTAGTGTTTTTTCACTATTCATCAAAAATTGAACGTTTTCTGAAGAATACCAAAAAATCACCCGAAGTTAATTTTGATATTCAGAATTCAAAAATGATGTCTATTTTACCAAATTCAAAACAAAGAAGTTTCATTAATTAATTTAAAATTAATTTTTGTTGTCAAAACTAGAAAGCATGTTTTTAAGAAATAATAACTATCAAAAGATTAACATTTGTTTATATCCAATTTTAAAGTAAAATTACCTCCAATGACCACCATTGGATTAAATGGTAAAAATATAATGCAATTAAACTTTAAAACCATTAAAAAATAAAATCTGACCATAGAAATAAATTCAATTAAAAGGCAGTTTTGAATTAAAATGCAGTATTTTCACTATTCATTAAAAAATGAACATTATCAGAAAAATAACAAGATTTCATCTAAATTAAATTTTTATGTCCTGATTCTAAAGAAGAATTTTATTTTTTTCAAATATAACATATAAAAGTGGCAAAAACTAAATTTAAAATGGGTTCTCCATCAAAAGGCGGTAAAACGACCTTTAAAGAATATTAGAGTATTTCATTCTTAAAATTAGATTATTTATTATCTTAAGCCTCTAAAATTTAATGGATAAATGTAAAAATATTTAAAAAACATGTATAATAATATTGTAGTTAGTTTTGTTCATTCCCGCCAATACAACGGCTATGCGTTAACTACTATTTAAAATAATATTATATTATTATTTTTCAGTATGACTCGGCCTTGTGTGCAACAAGAGATTTCGGAGAAACTCATTTTTGCGTGTTAGGTACGCCATCGAACATAGAATCCCCTTTAAAGTAAAATCAATATTTAATTCACAAATATTAATAAATATGAAGATATAATATTCTTTATTTACCTGGGATGTTACAATTAAAGAGTGTTTTCATTCCTGAATGATATCCCTCTAAAATATATTCTCTAATTTATGAAAATTTTGTGGTAGTTTCTCCATTAATAATGGTTAATTTATTACCACCATTTAACAACCCAATACATGTTATTTAGACATTTGAAGACATGATTTACATTATCTCTATCCCACATGATTAAATATATCATAAATATCTCTATTTTTTATTCCCTTTTGAATTATAGACACTATTAAAGAGGATCCACATCACAGGACCATAAATTAATAAAACATTTGGTTGAATATTTACATTGGAACTAAGGTGATCTGAGATAGAGATTTTCGAACCAAGGTGATATAAGTTGGGAATTATTGTTTTTTTTATTTTCAATACATTATAAAGAGTTGAGAAGTGAGTATTATGGAATGACGGTTTTATGTGATGGAATATTAAAATAACTAAAAATACTTTGTGAGATATTCATGGTTATACAACTCTTGGGTGTACTATATGTTTTAGTGGAAATGTTATTTGAGGAATAATGCTTCTATATTTTATGGACATAAGTTTAATGGTATTGATATCCTTTATGGTTAATTTGAACATCAATTTTTAGGTAATTATTATCAATTGGGATAAATGGGTTATTATATGTTGGAATTTTTTATTTATCGTATAGATAAAAATGATATTTAAAGGCGATTTCTTGACTATGTGACTAATATTACTTTTGAATAAGTTTACTTTTATGGGGACATGGTATAATTAATCTAAATAGAAATTCTTTTTGATAATATGGGTTTTTCATTTTTGGAATAAACATTGATTTATCTTTGATAAGAATAAATGATTTGGTTGTGACATTAGTTTGGAAAATTATTTTAATATTTTGGAGAATATATGAAAAAGGAATATATATTTTAGATATGATACTTAAAGAGTGATTGATGTTATTTGGAGATAAATTTTATGTTTATATTGGAATAATATGTGCTAAAATCATTATAATCATTGGATTTCAATCATAGTAAAGAATACGTAGATGAATTTTAAGGATAGTTATTTTTAGAATGATTTATTTTTAACTTTGGGTATTACTGTTGAATTTTATGGATTAATGTTTTATATATTCATATGAATGTTCATTCATTTTGGGTATTATATTACCTAGTGCTAATTTTTTTTGTTTTTTATTGACTAAATACAGGATGAATAAACATTCATCCCTTTATATACTTCATGTTTAATAATAAGTTTATTCTAATGCTTCATGTATGAAAAATTCATTTTGAAAACTCATCGTTTAGACTAAAAGATGAGACTGGGGTGGAAATTTCTTAAAGGATGAAATTATACTTATCATGTAAGTATATTTCCTTATTTTCTTATTCTATATGGTCAAGAAATTCCTTATCTCTATAAAAATTATGTTGAAACAAAAATGATATCCTATTACATTCATTTCTGATAAATCAGTGTTCTTTTTCACACCTTTTCGGTTTCTTGTTTTGTAGTCATTAACTTTCTCATGGTCATCCACTTCTTTGTGATCAATGATCTTAGTCACTCTCCATCATTATTTTGTCATTATTTTTTCTCCATGTCTATATTTTCACTTCCCACTAATATTGTCCTATTTTTAAATATAGTATGTGTTATTACAGATGACCTTCATACTTCCTTTTCTCTCTTTTCAAAAGAAAGTTTTATTAATCCTTTTTATTATGTGGTTTTTAAAAAAATGTATTTTAAAATATTAAACCCTTGATTATCATGATCATGTTATATTTTCAAGGATGAAATTTATAAAAGTGGGTTGAATGTAACACCCCATGATTTTAAAAGAAGAACATTATTTTTTATAAAGTATACAACATGCAACACCGAGGTTAAACGACCCACAAAATATTATTATTTAAATATGACAAGTATAACATTGTTATTGAATTGGTGGGCATGAATTAAAATAAACCCATTATTAAATATATATATATGTGTGTGTGTGTGTCTTAATAAATAAAAATTTATTTATTAATTCTTCTAAAATAAGAACTCAATTTTTAGTATCTTATTCTTTAAAAATACTTTTTCTTCACAAAAAGGATTTTGTTTCTTTATGATAAAATTTTATAATTAATTTCCATAACTCTTATAATTTTTTTAATTAAAATAATAACATTTTTCAAATTAATATATCAAAATTATTTTATGGTTAATTTTTGATATTTTTTTCTTAAATAATGATTTTCCAATAAAAAGTAAAAAATACATTTTTTTTAAATCTACTTTTTTCAAGCATTTAAAAAGTTATGTTTTATTTTAAAATGCATTAAAATTAAAATTTCTTATATTATTTTATTAATAATCCAATTTATTTAATTTTAAACTATTTTATGCATGAATTTTTTATAAAAACATTTTTATTCTTAAAATGCATTTTTCTGTAAAATAGTTTTTCATTGTGGGTTGCATTTTAATCTTAAATTAATTTCTCTCACTTATAGAAGTTTAATATTTAAAAATGTATTCATTATTTATAATCTTTAGGTTAATTTTTTTTAAATATTCTCATTTATTTTTTGTCTTTATGAATAGTAATAATAATAAATAATTTTTACCATGTTAAGTGTAAATCAAGTAATTATGGTTAAAAATAATATGATAAGGACTAACAAATAACCATAAAACGTTTCTTTATCATATTTTATGAGTTTATTTCATCCATTTACATCCATGTTTCTACATTATGGTAAATGGTTGAGATATTAAATTTATGTTTGACCTTTATATTATTTTATGTAAATAAAAGTAAAAAATATCATTCTCTTTATTTTATTATCAATAAATTTTTGAAATTTGGACAAACAAAGGTTATGTTTTATTTTAAAAGTTGTATTTGGAAGATAAATGATGTATGTATCATTTTAATTAAATTTTAATTTTTAGTAATGATATAATTACCTTAAATTCATTACAAATACTTACGCATCGCTTGTGCAAGTAGTAGAAAATCAAGAAAATGATTTTAAAATCTTTAAAAGTAATATTATTTGGATGATTTAAAATATCCATTAAAATTTTAAGATAAAAATAACATATTATAGATTTTTTAAAAGTTTAAATTTTAATTTCCTTACAATCATGTTTTTTTCAAAGTAATATTAAATAAATAGTTTCAAAAATAAAATTAAGGCTATTTTATAGTAAATATATAAAATTAAATTATTTTAAATTTATAAAAATACTGAAAGAAGACAATTAGGAATATTTATGGATTAAATTTTCATCTATTTTATATTTATGATTGAATTTTCAACTTATCTAAAATTATAAACCTTTAATACTGAAAAATTCATTACCACAGTTAAAGATAAAATTTGTTATCTAACGGGTTAAACATAAATATATGTTTTAAAATTTATATCTAAAGATATAAAAATTTTATAATGTGGTTAAATTAATACCATTAAATAATAATGTTCTAATCCATGTAATTTTGAAACCATTTATCTTGAGTAAGACACATATTATATTATAATATATCATGTATTTCAAAAATTAAAATAAATTGTATTTTATAATAACTAACATTTAATTAAACGATTCAAAATTCCTAAAAATATTATATTTCTCCAAGTGTTTGGGAATTTTTTTAAAATATCAACCATTCTCCATTTATGGTCAAATATTCATTTTATAGTAACTATCTTGACCCCATAAATAGTAAAAAACATTGTTATCATGATAATGTTGAAAAAGGTTAATGGGGAGTTAAAACAAAAAGAAAAGGGTGAAAACATTACCTAAACTTGTAAAAATAATTATGAGATTATTTATACTAATATATATATTATATTCTAATTTGAACAATTTGGATAAATTTTAACATAAAAATTAATTTATTTTAATTTATTACTTTAGGAACACCAAAGAATGCCCTTCCCTCACTTATAGAATGGAACCACCTCTCACACTCCCTCCACACTTAAATAACCATTTGGTTTATTAAATCCCTATATAAATAAATTATTAAAAACACTTACCACATTATAGAGGTCATATTTTAGTTATAATATCCACCTTAGAGGGATTAAGGTGTAAAGAAAATGAGGTTATTCAAAGAAGAGGTATAACCTTTAACTGGATGTTTTAGTTTTATTTCTCCTTATACATCCTTTATATATTATCCAAACATGATGAAAAAACAACACCAGTATCTTTCCTATACTTATATTTTTTCTGTTAATGTAATACCCTATATCAATCTTCTCTTCTAACAATTTGGAAACAAAACCACTGTTTGTGTGTAAGGCAGACTACCACCTCGTGACCCGATGTAATTAATTTTTCATCACCAACTCCCAATACTGGTTATAATAATGTATTTAATATTTATATATTATATTAATGACATATTGATCACTTTAAAATGATAATATATCACATACTTTCTTACATTTCCATCCATTGAAAAATTGTAGTCTTTTTAGTTTACAAATGTGGACCACCGCCTCTAGAAAGCAATACAATTCATTTTACATCACCACATAATATGGATTATAACACCCCAATATTTTATCATATTTATCTTTTAAATTTAGTATAATTATGGATTACATTACACAGTACATCGAGCTTAAACAAATGATTAAGTATTATTATTTAATTATTATAGTTATGACCTAGAAGTAGTAATAGAGGGAATGAATGAGATTATATAAATTATGAAAATATATTTTAATTTTGTTTATAAAATGAATTCATTTATTTCTAATTAATTATAAATTAAAATGAAAATGAATTGAATATAAAGGATGTGGTTTTTTGAAAAACTATTTTTACACCCAAAAAGGCATTTTATCTTAATAAATTTAATTAATAACTATTAGTGAAAGATATTAATGATATTTATATGTTATATATTCAATAAAATGTTTTTAAATTAATCTAATACTTTTGATAAGTTTGAGATATGTTATAAATCCAATTTCGTGATTAAAAACTCTATATTTTTCTAAAATGAAATTTTCCCCCTTTTAATGGTGCACCTATTTTAAATCTAAATTTTGAAAATTTTATAAATTTTATTTGAAATTATAAAATTAAATTATAAAATTATTATATAAAAATTATCTTAGGGATATTTCTTTTCTTTTTTCTAATATGTTTCATTTTTTGATAAAAAGTTAAAATTATTAAAATTTAATTAAAAAATTCTTTTTTGTCTAGTTTATTTATACACTTAAATTGTTTTTTAAATTGGTTTTAAAATATAATTAGTTAAATTATACATTATTAAATCCAATTTAGGTCCTTGTAATTTATTTAATAGTGAAATTGAACATAAAAACATTCCATAGTTTTGAAATTTTCACTTTAAAAACCCACTTTTTCGTTGGGCCTACAGGATTAATTTTAAATCTATTTTTTCTAATTATGTGAATTAAAGTTGGAAAAATAGATTCCATATTTTGAATCATAAAACAAAAAATAGTTTTTTGTTCAATTTCATTTTTAGTCATAAAAAAAGCATCATGGTAAAAAAAAGTTATTTATCGTGTTATAGGTACAAAAATGAAGCGGGTTAAAGTTAAAAAGGTTAAGGCATTAAATACCAAAATACTACCATATGTAATGGTTTTTTGGGTACTTATAGAACCTATCCAACCTCTAAAATATTTATTTTCATCAAAAGTTTTGGAAATTAATTCCACCTCAATTTTTCTGGCTTTAAATATAAAATAATCATTAATTTAATCACTTAAACTCACCTCTCCTCAAGTATAAATACCACCCAAAACCCTCCCATTTTGACTCAAAATCCTTGAAGCACCTCAAATATATTCCAAAATATATACTCGTCACTCTCCCCATGACCAAGTGATTTTTTCTCAACAAAATACCAAGTATGAGGTCCTAAAGGATTCCTCCAAAGAGGTGATATTAAAAAGGAGGATAAAGTGTGTGAAACTAAAGGAAAACATGAGTTAAGGGTTTATCCTCTCACTTTTTAATTATTTGACATATATTCCTTAGTTACCACTTAATAATTGTGTGTGGTGCATGTACAAAACATTTACCAAGAATCTCATTATCTTCATGGTATTAAATGTCTCTTTTGATAATTATTACTTTTATGGGGCTCACAATTCAACTAATTACAAAGTGGTAAATGATTTGTTAACTCAATTTCCATTCATTGTATTAATGATCTACTTCATTGAATTATTCATTCTATAATTATCTGTTAAATTAATTTTGATTAACTCGTGTTGTATTTCCACTTGTTTTATGTGTATTTATAGTGAATACACATAATCAATTCATTTTATTAATAATATAATATTTTTAAGGGACTTTGTCTCAATATAATTTCATTGTGTCGTATTTTTATATTATGCACCCGACTTCTTTTATATGGTGTATAAACAGTCCCTTTTAATTATCATATCACAAATTTATTTATTTTCATGTTATTTAATTTTTTTTCAAATGTTATTTATTTATTGGGCTTATGATTCAATTGTTTTAAAGTGGAATGGGACACTTTGATTTATAAATATCATTTTAAATCGATTATTTTATATATGATGAATGATCTACACAAGAAAGACATAGATTGGGGACTGGTCAATTAAATCCCCTAGATACATCTGTAGTCTCATGGGAAAAATGTAGTTTGAGAAAACCATTTGAGTGTGTTTCCAAGAAGTTTTAAACTGTCCATATAATAGATATTGATAGTAGTGTATTGTGAATGGTCTTAACCTAATTCAAATGGGTTTCAATTCACATATGTAAACTAGTAAGAGGATTGATCTCAATAGTAACTATCTAGAGGATATATCTTGATAGTTTAGACTTCCGAAATTATGCATTCCATCATTATTATTATTCAATCTGATTAATCTATTAGTTAGGTTATCCACGATAAACTTTCTTTCTCATGTTATTATTTATATGGAATTATTTAACAATATTTTTTAATTTTCATATTATTCTGAAGTTAGTATTTAACTGGAATGCGTACCATTCATTCAAAATTCCATGAGTATTATCCTTTATTAATTTATGATAGCTTCCATTATATTTAACACTTATAGAGCATTTTATCTCACCCCTTTCTTATGTATTATTTCCCAAGGTTTCCAAGAAGTTTATTATTATTGATATGTAGGTTCATGCTAAGGGATATAATTATATTATCAAATAAAATACTTTTTGTATTTTATGTTTTACATGTAATTTGAATTTCAAATATGAATTTGGCTTATCAAAACTAGTAAACTGTTCAGACTTTTGGGATCTGATTCCTTGTGTCTTATGCTAATGTAACAAAGTAAGGAACTAACTCTGACCTACTAGGGTCAAGGTCATTATAGTTGATATCAAAGCAGGTTTAGTGAAAACATTGTGAACTATATTTGAGAAAATTTAAATTAGGTAACATAACCCTATGATAGACTTTGAGGATAATAATAGAATAATATCCCAAAGAAATTTCATTTATGGTTATACAATTATCTATGCATAAATTCTTGAATTTATGTTACCCCATATTTATAATTATAAAAATTTCCTAATTTTATCAGATAAACTTTTATATTTTGTTTTTTATAAATGTAATATATAATGAATAATTTTATTAATCCTCGTGACCAGTGTAGAGATTTCCCCTACTAAGACAGACAATACAATTGGTATTGGAATTGAGAAAGTTATGACTATATTAGGATATCTTACTCAGGCTATGATGAATAATCATGATACACCTATGTTGGATCACTCCATGCTTAAAAATCCCCCACCTATAAGGGGGTTACTAATCCATGGGGTAGTTGAGAAATGGATCAAGTTCCTAGAAAAGATATTTCTTGCATTGGGATGAAAAGAAAAGGAAAATATTACACATTTAGTATATTATCTCAATGGTGCTGTTGATAAATGGTGGTTGTTGATCTAAAAAACTAGGGATGAATAGAAAATAGAAATCATGGAATGAAATTATTTTAAGGGGACATTCTTTGAAAAATGTTTCCCTTATGAACAAAAAAACTGAGATGAAGAGAAAGTTCCTTAGTTTATAGAAAAAATAGAAAGAATGTTTTTTAGAGTATTAAGATACCTTTACTAGGTTATTAAGGTATGTTAAGGATTACATACACAACATAGAATGTAAGATTGGAAATATATTTTATGGTCTCAAGACAAGTCTTCAAATGGTGTTGGATTATTAAATATTTTCATCATGTGATGAAAAATATTTATGTGCAATCGGGGCATAGAAATAATTCTCCAAGTCTTATGGATTCAATGGGGAGCAAGAGAATGAGGGAGATAGATAAAATCATGGATAAAGGGAAGAGGGGAGAGAATTATTTTCTCACATGTGATAAATTTGGAGAGAATCACCGTGGAAAATACCTGAAAGGATTGGGGTTTTTTTAAAAGTGTAGAGAAAAGGTTTTCCAAGAAAAAGAATAGAAATGGATAAAAGAACAGACTGATATTCAATTTTTCAATTGTAGTGAAATTGGAACTATGAAAATAAATTCCCAAATAATCAAGGGAATATACCTCAAAAGAAGCTAAGGGATCAAGTTCAATATTTGGTTATTGATATAGATGAAATGAAATCATTATTGTGGTTTTATTTTTGGATCCAATAAATGTGTTTTATGATGTTATAATTATATTATTTATAAAATATATTTGGAGTTTAAAATAGTTATATTTCTTAATAGATTTGAAAGAATGTATTGAATGGTACCAGGAAAAGTGATTCACTAAAAAGTTGAACTTCTTGGAAAATACACGATTGAAGGAAAGATAAACTTTAATATGTTCTTGATGTTTAGATAATAATTTAGGGATGAAGAGATGATATAACTTTTATATGATTAATGATTTGTTGAAAAAGATGTTTGCGATACCATTTATAGAGTTAACAACACTTTATATTTAAGGAATATATCTAATAACCTCTGTTTTATATAAGTAATGAGGAAGAATGCATGTTTTCAATAAGGTTTTATGGTAATTCATGTAATTACCATACATTAAGAAAATACATGAAGAATGTACTCTCATATTGGTATGTGACATTAAGAGTTACATTATGTTGTTTGGGGAACCTAATGTTAAGATTATTTAGAAAATTTAATGTATTTCCTTCTAAATTTTTGTTTTTTTGAATTTGTAAAGACATATTTTAGGTTATTCTTATGATTAACTACATATGGAATGGATTATGTTGATCTTTGGATACTATTGTTTTTTGATAACATGTGATAAAAATTTTGGTTTTAGTAAATATTTAAAGGGTGAGAAAATGACTTGTGGATCTTATAATTCCTTAAATTGCTTAAGATATGAAAAAATCAACTTGAATATCCATTTCCAGCATAACAGTTGAAGTAAAAATAGATCTAATAAAAACCAAAGGATAATATTATGCTTATGACATGGGAATAAATAAAGTAATTTTATTTTCTCAAGTGATTATCTTGATAGTAAAATAAACCTAGAACTCTAGGAACGAAATTGGCAATGAAAAATCCATTTGATTAATTTTAATTATGTGAAATAAATAGACTCTTTAAGAAATAAAAAATTTATGGTTTTGTGATGGTAGGCTTTCTAATTACCATGTTCTCTATCACTCTTTATCGAAACATGATAGTTTTATTTATCTTCTATGTCTCGGTTTTCACTTTCCTCTAATGTTATCTTATATGAAATCCTATTTTTTGGTGAACTTCATATTTACCTTTCCCTCTTATTAAGGGTATGTTTTATTAACCCTATTTATGATGTGGGTTTACCAAAAATGTATATTCAAGTATCAACGTTTGATTTTTGAAATGGAATTTCAAATTGGGAGGATGTAATTTATTGAAGTAGGGGATAATATAATACCCCAAAATTTCAAGGTATGTCTCTTTTAAAATTAAACTATTTGATAGATTATGTTACATAGAACACTGAGCTTAAAAAATGATTAAATATTATTATTTAATTATTATAGTTATGACCTAGTCGTTTGAATGGTGGGAATGGATGAGATTGACTAAATTATGAAATTATAGTTTACACATGTTTATAAAATAAATTAATTGGTTTCCAATTAATTGGAAATTAAAATAAAAAAAATTTAATATAAAGGTCTTGTTTTTATAAAAAAATACTTGTATGCATGCAATGGCATTTTATCTTGATAAATTGAATTAATCACTATTAGTGAAAGATATTAATGAAGTTTATAAGTTATATATTCAAAAAAAATTATATTGATACAGTTTATATTTTAATTATTTTTCATATGTTTTTAAATGGTTTAATCCTTCTTAATTATCCAATTTGAGTATATTTTCATCATTTTAGTGTTTTTGATAAATTTTGGGCTTAATTGTGAAAATTTCTTAATTCAGAAAAATTCACAGTTTTCTAGAGCTTCTTGTTTTTCAGGAATAACATTTACAATTTGGATACAAATTAAGTTATTTCTTTTTTGTATGATTACCTCTTTGTAGGGTTAATCTTTTTCTTCAAGACCCAAACCTAATTCTATACACAATGGCCCATAAAAATCAATCAATTGGAGAAATATTTCTTGCTGGCAGAATAGACTCCACCATATTAAATCAGGAATATCTCATATTACCTACCTTAAAATGATTTTATTCTAGATGGTTTTGACATAGGAATCAAAAGGGACAGTTAATATTAAAATTCATAAATTAAGTATCTCATTAAGGTATCTTTTGAGCGCTTCTAAGTGGAGTGGGTGAAACAGTGTTTGGCGGAAAGAAAAAGTAATGTCCATTGAATCAGACATATCTTTCTTTACTTTTATACAAATACTTTAAAATTTTTATGGTATATAGAAAACCTTCATTCCAAACATCTTATAATAAGAGACCTGTGTGTGTTTTGGTCGTCTGGTGGTCAGAACAGAAGCAATCATCTGGTGGACAGATTACTGCGGAGAAAAATTTCTATTCATTATTTTCTATCTTTTATTCTTATTAGTTTTGTAATGAATTGTCCTTTACACTTATTCACAATTACCCGTACCATGGTGGGGTAAAATTCTATGTGATTGGTGAAGGATAGGTTTTTTCTTTAGTAATTCTTGAGTTCTTTCACTTAATGTTTTAAGAACTTTTTCTATCTTCTGCGAAATTGGTTTCAATTTCTTATAATAGTTTTTATTATCATGTAAAATTGTATTTTATTTTAGATTATATTATGTTTATTGCTTTGTTCAATGATAAATTTCTCCCTCCACTATATTTTGGTTTATATATGATGGAATAGACTAGGTATTAGTGGTGAATTACTTAGTGATTTTCAGTACTTATGTGAGTAGTGAATGTTCTTGATTGTTTGGGATAAACAAGACCCAATTGGGAATTTCCTAAGTCAATTGATGGTATTTTCTACAATTCTATCTAAAAATTAAAGGAGAGTAGACCAATATAAGATTATAATAAGGTTTATTTTCACTATTATCAATTGACCAAGGGAGTGAGAAGAAGTGATTGTTGATTATAACTTTTATCGACTTGGCAGAAGAGAATTGGATGATTTGAACTATGATAGAATTACAATTGGAAAAATGACCCTAACCTGATCACCATATCATATAATAGTTTTAAATCACTTGTTTTTTCAATTTTATATTAATATTTTTCTTTATATAGTTTCATTATTTTCTATTCTAAATCAAATAAATTAAAAAACAAACACCACTTCATTTTCATATTTTAATTGATAACATGATTGTTATGCACTTATCTCTGGAGAAAACCTAGGTTAATTACTATACTGAATTTTAACATAGTAAATAATTTTTGTCCACACCCCATGATAGAAATGTTTCAAAAAAAATTCACTATTTTTGGGGAGGTAGTGAAAATAATCTGATTGGAAATATTTGACTCTTTTCAATTTAAAAAAACGTAAAAAAAATATTTTTCAATGACGTTTTCAAATGATTATTTCTTTAATTAAGGGAACAAATACCCACATGTGGAACAAGTATATGTGGTTGGTTATGATATAGTTCATATGCAAGAACTTTGAAAAGACATATAAAAACTTGAGAGAAAAGTAGAACTAGCATTTGATTATGTCTGTGCATTTTTGGAGCAACCAAAACCTAAGTATGAACTTGAGGAGGCCATGATGGAAGAATTGACTACTGAGCTACTTGTGGAAGATCAAAAATATATGGATGGAATTTTGACTGAGTATGAAGAACTACTTGATCCCCCTATTCCTTAAAAAGTATAAGAGCCAGACCCATTGGAGGAAGACACCACCAAAGTGGTGGAATTTGGAGAAAAGATGGAGGAGGCTGACTACCTACCTCTATCTTGTAAAATTAAACTACAATAGGCACCTTCTACTAAAGAAGAAATTGAATCCAAACAAAATTAGGGAGATAATATTTTCTTAGAATCTTTGCATTCTGATTTTATTAAATCTGAATTGATTATTGTCTCCTTGCATTATAAATTTTCAGATTCATCCAAAAATTGTATTGTCTTGGTGGATGAGGAAGAAAAAGAATATGCACATCATAAAGAACATATAGATCTCCCTAAACTTGATTAACACTTATTAGAGGTATTTCAAGAGATTATATAAGTGGGTTTTCCTGAGGAAAAAGAGATACAAGATTCTTAATTTGAAAGGGAAGAATTTGATATTGATTCTTCATTCTTTAATTTTGTTCAAATAGAATTACACTCTAAATTTTTCTTGGATTATTTTATTGATTTAGAATACCTTGAGAAAGAACTGGATAAAGAATAAGAATTTGTGAAAGTGGAAACCATGAAAGAGGAGGACTCATTCTTTATCCTAACCCCACCATACAAGATGTATCTCATTTTCATGGGAGTGGATTTGGTGTATTATATCCATGAAGTCCTCAAAAAAAGAAATAAGTGGAAGATAGAAATAATAATTTTTGGTGGTTCATATTAAAGAAACATCACCTACCATTAGATTGGGGATAAATAACTGAAACTGCCCATCTAGAGGCAGTCAAAACCCAGGGCCCACTTGGGGGATTAAACCAAGATCTATCCTTCTTTTCTCACTCTATTTCTATTTTAATTTTCTTTTAATAAATTTATTATATTATTTTCTCTACTTTTTTTTGTAGGTTTTCATGTGTGTCGCACTTAAGAGCTTAACTCAATGCTACATTACCAATAAGTCAGGTTGTACCTCTCCATTTCACTTTATTTATTATTTTGATTAATTTCCAAATCTTCCTACAAGTAAAATACATTTGAATTCATTAAGGACACTATATCATTTAAATGTGTGGGATGGAACCTTTGTACTTTTGGAATTTAATTTTTTTTATTTCTTTTTTTATGTATGTTTTTTAATTTTTATGTGATTATTTTTCAATTTTTATGTTTTTTAACTTTTGAGAAGAAATGATTATATTTTAAATTTTTAAAACCATTTCCATGAGTGAAATAATCTATTCCATGAAACTGATCTTAAATGAATGCTAAAAATGACTTTGTTTCAAGTTAAAATATTTAAAAAATTCATGAAAAATACTATGATTTTTAAATCACATGACACATATCATTGTCTATATCTTTGAAATCACTTTTCTTTGAGTTTTTGGAACCATTGTTTTAATATTCTTTACATTCACCTCACTTCTTGAGAGAACCAAATCGTGATTTATTTAAACATAATTTGATTTATTCCTATAAAAACTTGAGGGTTTGAGGTATATATTTTTTAAATGATTGAGTCATTTCTTTGATTTTAAATCCCCCTTTTCAAAAGAATCATTTTCATTATGTACTACCTTGAACATTTAATCCTTATATACCTTATAAACCATGAACAGTCTATTAGGTTATCCACATTACATGTCAATTTTTCCTATCCAACCTACTCTTGAAGTGAAATTGCATGATCTGCTTGAACTTAAGTGTGGGGGAAGATGTCTTGTATTGTGCAACCTCATTTGGAGATACTTTGGGTGAAAATAAAAAGTTTAAGATATTTTCTTTTTTCTGAAAAAAATCATTCTATTTAAAGTTGTTCCTTTTCTAGAGCTTTCATGATAAGTGAAGTTATGCCTTTTTTGAGCTTCTAATGGAGGAAGAAATTTGTGCCTTTTCTAGAACTTTGAAGGAAAATTATTTTTGAGAATATTGAAAATTTTACTAATGAAATGATTAATTGGGTGAACATTCCTTGAGTTTTCATGATGATGGAACCAATTTTCTACTAAGTGGAATGAGGAGGAGACAATACTTGAGTGAAAATTAGAATAATGCAATTTTACTTCAAAAAGAGCCAAACCCTCCTCATTCACCCTTAGAATTTTTAACATCTAAATCTTAACAACTGAAATCCACAAAACAACCCTGAAAATTCCTCATTATAAACACATGTACTTGACTCACATTGGATGGAGATGAAGTGAATTATCAAGCCTATGGTGACCCATGCATGATTATTAAATGAGAAAGACATTGTTGAAAACTAGAATTTATGTGATGAGAGGAAATGCATGTTAGGTAGGTGTCTTGTGTGAATGGACAGAGAAATGAAGAGGAAATATAATTAATGGTCTAGTTTGAGATCTTGTAAAAACAAAATTTTCAAGGCATGATATCTTTTATTTATTGGTGTTAAAATGGTGGATCTCACGGATATGTGTTTTAAATTTGCTTTGGTTTTCTTTTGATGTTTACTTATCCAGGATTCCAAGTGATAAGTGTGGGAGAATGGATAGAGTAAATATTTTCATTATTTTTCATATGTGATTTAATGATTTAATCCCTCCCAATTAGTCAGTTTGAGTATATTTGTATCATTTTAGTGTTTCTGGTGAATTTTGGGCTTAATTGTGAAAATTGCTTAAGTTTGCAAAATTTGTAGTTTTCTATAGCTTCAGTTTTTTAGTCATAACATTTAAAATTAGGATCCAAATTTAGTGATTTATTTTTTTTAGGATTTCTTGGCTCATGTTATTGATAGTTTTCATCTGGACTTAGACCAAATTCTACACACAATGGCCTAGAAAAATCAATCAATAGGAAACATATTTCTAGATGGCAGAATGGACCCTACCATATTAAATCAAGAATGTATCATATTACCAACCTTAAAATTATGTTACTACAGCTGTTTTAGATAGAGAAATCAAAAGGTACGTTTCACATTAAATTTTATAAATTAATAATCTCATTGCAGCTTCTTTTGAGCGCATTCAAGTGGAGTGTGTGAAACAGTGATTGACATCCATAAAAAGTAATGTTCATTGATTCAGCTATTGATTTCTTTAAAACTATAAAAATAAATTAAAATTTTTATGGTAGATATAAAAATTTATTCCAAACATATTATAAGAAGATACCTATGTGAGTTTCATCAGTCTGGTGGCCATAACATAATCACACTTCTAGAAGACAAATTTTGGAGGAGAAAACTTTATGTTCTTTGTTTTCTCTCTTTTATTATTCTTAGTTTTGTAATGAATTATTTTTCCCCATAATTAAAAATTACCCTTACCATGGTGATTTATAATTATATGTGATTGGGGAAGGATTTGTTTTTCCTTTTTAAATCATTAAGTTCTTTCACTTAATGTTTTAAGATCTTTTTCTTTATTCTGTGAAATCAGTTTCAATTTCTTATAATGGTTTTTATTATCATAACGATTGTATTTGCTTTTAGATTCTATTATATTTATTAATTAGGTCAATGATAAATTATTCCCTCCACTAGGTTCTGGTTTATATATGATGGAATTGACTGGGGCTTAGTGGTGAATTACTTAGTGATGTCCAGTACTTGTGTGAGGAGTAGTGAAGGTTCTTGATTGTTTGGGATAAACAAGACCCGATTAAGAATTTCCTAAGTCAATTGAGGGTATTTTTGACAAATATATCACATAATGGATGGAGAGTAGAAGAATCTAATATTTTATTAAGGTTTATTCTCACCATTATTACTTGACCAAGGGGGTGAGAAGAAGTGATTGTGTATTTTTACTTTTATCGACTTAATAGAACAGAATTGGATAGTTTGAACTATGATAAGATTAAAATTGGAAAATCAACCCAGAACTGATCTCCATATCATATAATAGTTTTGAATCACTTTTTTTTATTAATTTTATCTTAATATTTTTATTTTTTAAGTTTCATTCTGGACTTTTCTAAATAAAACAATTTTAAAAACAACCACCACTTCATTCTCTTATTTTAAGTAACAACTTGATTATTGTGTGATCCTCTCTGGATACAACCTAGGTTAATTACTATACTACATTTTAACTTTGTAAATAATTTTTTTTTCACACCCCACTACATTCATGTGTCATATATTCATTCAATATGTTTGAAAAGTTTAATATATGATATAAATTTAGTTTTTTACATAAAAGCCATATTTTTCTAAAAGGAATTTTTGGAACCTTTTAATGACACACCTGTTTTAAATATAAATTTTGAAAGTATTATAAATTAAATTTGAAATAATAAAATTAATTTTTAAAATCAGTATATCAAAATTATCTTAGGGTGAATTTTTTTTATTTTTCTAATAATTTACATTTTTTGATGAAAAGTACAAAATACTGAATTTTAATTGATTTGTTTTCTCCTAATTAATTTATATAGTTAAATTATATTTTATATTGTATTTAAAGTATAATTAGTTCAATAATACATAAATAAATCTAATTTAGTTCATTATAATAAATTTTACATTAAAATTGGAAATAAAAACATTTCAAACTTTGGAACATTTCACTTAAAAATCCCACTTTTTCATTGTGTTCGTGAGGTTAATTATAAATATAATTTTATGATTATATGAATTGAATTTGGTAAAATTAATTACATATTTGGAATGTTATTTTTTCTAATTATGTTGTAAGGAAAATTTAGTTTTATCCATAAAAAAGATAACATGTTAAAAATAAATTATTTACTGTGGTATGGGTAAAAAATGAAACGAGATAAAGATAAAAAGGAAAAGGCCTAAAATACCTAAAAACTAAAAAATTTAATGGTTAGTTGAGGTATTTCATAACCCTGACCAAACTACATAGTATTAATGTTCTTCCAAATTCATGTAAATTAATGCCTCCTCAAAGTGGTTGGCTTTAAATATAAAATAACCATTATTTTGATCGCTTAAACTCACCTCTCCTCAAGTATAAATACCACCACTCACAAATCCATTTCTACTCAAAAGCCTTAAATCTCCCCAAATATCATCCAAAACCTTACCTCCTCACTCAACCTACATCTATGTGGTGTTGTTGTCATCAAAATACCAAATTCATGTTCCTCAAGTGATCCTCCAAGGAGGTGATATTCAAGAGGAGGGTAAAGTACATGAAACTGAAGGAAAGCGTAGGTTAAAGGTTTATTGTCGCACTTTTTATTTCTATGAGATATACGAATTATTCACAAATTAATCCATTTTTTGGTGTATTTAATTCCCTTTAATCATTAATATCAATATCTTCATAGTATTAAATGTCTCTTTAGATAATTTTTACTTTTATGGGGAATACAATTCAACAGATTACAAAGTGGTAAGGGATTTCTTAACTCAATTTCCATTCACTGTGTTAAAGTTATACTTCATTGAATTTTTGATTCTATGATTTTAGATGAAATGAATTTCCTTATTTTTTATTTCTACTTGTTTTATGTGGATTTACAATGAATACAAATAATCAATTCATTTGATTGATGATATAATCTTTGTAAGGATCTTTGTCTCAATCTTCTTTCATTGCAGCGTATTTTGATGAAATACACCAACATTATTTTATGAGTTGTATACACAAACCCATTGAAATATTATGTCATGAATTTATTAATTCTCATTTTATTTAATGTTTTCTTAAATTCTATTCCTTCATGGGGTTTATGATACAAATGTTTCAAAGTTGTATAGGACACTTTGATTTAAAAATCTCTTTTTAAATCAATTATTTGATATATCAGGAATGATTTGGATATGAAATACATGGATTGGGGACCATTTAATTAAAGACCCTATATTCATCAGTAGTCATATTAGACAAATTTAGTTGGTGAATTCCCTTTAAGTTTGTTTCCAAGAAGTGTTAAACAGTTTGGAGGATAGATCTTGACACTAGTGTATTTCGAAAGGTCTCAAAACAAATAAGATAGGTTTCCACCCACATAATTAAACTGGAAAGAGGATTGATCCTAGAAGTAACTATCTAGTGGATATATCTTGATAGTTCATGTTTCTTGACATTATGTAATACATCATTTTTGTTATTCCATGTGATTACTCGATTAGTTAGGTTATACATGGTCAAGTTTCAATCTCATGTGATTATTTATATGAAATTATTTAACCATATTTTATTCCTTAAATAATATACTCAAGTTATTGATTAATTATCATGTTTATCAGTCATTCACCATTCCATGATTAAGGAAAATTTGGCCTCTATAAATTTAGGATTAGTTAATTTAGCTAAATTTATTAGTATTTTTCCTCTAAGTACTAAAATTATAGTGGAATCATGTATAGTTTATTATGAGTCATCATTTAATTCTATTAAAGTACAAGTATGAATGGTAAATTATGTATTTGAAGTATTTTGTAAGTTCATATATTATATATTAAAGATCTGCACATGAGCCTCCTCCCAGTTGGTGAGGACTCGACAAGTGCATCTAATAGACCTGGGATCAAATCCGAGTGGAGACATATTTCCGAGATACTTTATCATTACTGTAGCAGGTATTGTTCGGTATTTTAGCACATGGAACTATTCATCTATCTTGGCCTTCGAGCCACTGGTTTGGTCCTTAGGTCCTGCAAGGATTTTAGGCCACCCAAGGCCTTTGGGCCAGTTGTATCTCAAGGCCTTCGGGCCACCTCAAGGCCTTCAGGACACCTCAAGGCCTTCAGGCCACCTCAAGGCTTTCAGGCCACCCCAAGGCCTTCAAACGACATGATATAGGCAGATGTACTAGTCAGATTACAAGGGACAAGGCTCCAGATGTGGATTCAGAGCAGGTGTATTCACCAGAGTAGAAATAACCAAAATTGGAATATTGAGAGGGTATGGAATTTCCATTGGTACCAGGAATGTGCATCTTTGCACATGACAACTAGCCGAAAAACCCTGTGAAGGTGGAGTGCTGATATCATGATATTTGATGGGGAGGAGCAATTCCAAGTTGTATTGTCTGGTGATTCCCTTAATACCTAAGAGTTATTTAATTTTCTATTAATCCTTTAGGCCCTGTAAGTGTTCCACCTCACCCCTTGAAAGGTGGAAAATCAAAAATAATAAAAAATGAAGGCCTTTGGGCCATTCAGGCCATATATTAAAGATCTTGAATCCATGTGGAAGGGTGATGTTAACATATAAATGTTAACAAAAATCTTCTTGAAGTTGAATGAAGTTTGAATTAGACCTCATTTATGGGAAAATAATTTAATTTCCATTTGATAACTTGATGAGATAGGATTTGGAATCTGTTTTACCAATAGTGTGTGAAAAATAAATTAAGGATCTATATCTATAAACCAGGGTATAAAGGATGAGAACTTATATCATACTAGGAGATTAGATAGAGAAACAAATATTAGAGTAACAACTCCTAAGTGTTTAGAGTTCAAGAATTTTCACAGCGGACACCTCATTGAGAATAACATTAAAGTTATTGCAATAAAGGGTATACTAAAGATTTATCATGTGAAAATCAAATATTCTGAGAGTTTTATACATAGAAAACAGAGAAATTAATCATTCAATTGGAATGGTTATAATTATAACAACCCTTCTTTTTATTACACACTTAAACATGATTTATTACATAAAATATTTACTTGATACAACATAAAATATTGAGAGGTCTAGTGTATTTGGGGATTAGGAACATTACATAACAACTTAAAACATAAAACACAATATCTTTATAGAAAACTTCTTTTACATGACCACACACATTCCTTCGTACTTAGTAATGCATGGTATAACCTGAGGAAATGAATAAGAAAAGGGTGAGCTATAAATCCCAATAAGGGAGTAAAAAGGCATAACATGAAGTATAAAATACATTTAAGGCAATAGGTATATCAATGGATAATAAGAGAAACATGAACATAATGGAATGATCAAAACATGGAAATGTGGCATCAATGTTTAACATGATATTAGCATGAGCCAAGGCTCATTGCACATGGAGCATGAGTAAAACCTCATTGCATTGGAATCAGAATGAGTAAACCCTCATTTCACTTGATGTATCATGATACTAATCTTTACCTAATGTATTGGAGCGCTATCAGGGCACACCCTTCTTAATCATTTCATTTCAGGCATAAGTGTGCCACATAGATCATATAACATGGATTCATTAAACATTATCATTTATTCCATGATAAAGGAATGTGGAATTAATACATTAAAATCTATAATAAATCTGTAAATATGCATAAAGGTGAATAACCTTGATAGAGAAATGGGCATGGTATTCACTACACAATGACTTTGGATTGGAAAATTGCGGTGCAATTTTGGCAGCATAACAGCGTGACATAAGAATTCATAAAAATGGTTGATGAGATAGAAAGGAGTGTCTCATCATATGTAAATGAAATTAAAATTAATTGGATCATATATACACATGTATCAACATATTTAATGGGATTTAGATTCATAATAAAAAAGAATTTCTTGAATGTAAATGAGGAGAGAGAAATCCCTTATGGAATTTCTGCAAGGTAACATGTGTGCATGGGAGGCATTAATGAGAGAGAAAGGGGTATATAATCATTAAAAAATAATTAGTTAAGTATGGGGAGGTTAAAAATCATACCCCAGTATTTGTAATTGGAAATAAAAGGGTATAACAATATAACGAAACTTGGAATAAAATGAGAAAGGAAGAAATCCCTTACTTGGAAGTGTTATCCCAAAGGCTTGGGAGAGGATTGAGAGAGGATTATTGGGATATTGGGGAGACTTGGGAGGATTACAGAGAGAGTAGGGTAGATTTTGGTTGATCTCAAAAGGCTTTTAGTGAATATGAAGTGGGATCTTGGGTGGGTTTATATAGGAAAAGAGCGGGAATTCGTTATTATTTAGGTTTTGGACACCACACATTAAACTAATCAAAACCACAAACCAACCCATGGTTTTTGCCCATGGTTTTTGAAAAAGGGGAGTTTAAACCATTTTTTTATAAGTACAATTTCCGAAATACTTAAAATATTAGGCTTTATTATGTGGAGGTGAGTCACACCCTCAAGGAAATCAATTTAAAAAAGTTAAAATGTTTTATAAGTCTTGGAGGGTCCACTAAATATTTGTAAAATAAATAAAACAAATATAAAATCCCAATATTTTAATGGTAAAACATATATTTTCCGAACATCCCATTTATATTATTTTATTACATTACTATTGGGTCATTATGATGTCATAAAACACATTATATAAATAAATAGTATTTAATTTTTACCCAAAAATTCGACTGTCTCAGAAAATTATGAAAAATTCACCATTGGATAATTTCAACATCCTAATTCCAAAAATAATATTAATTTTATCTAAATAATTTTCTAAATATGTGAATTTTTACTTTTAAAATAAAAACCGATATTTATCGAAAATTCATGGGTTTTGACAAAAGCAGCTTTCAAACCTTAATAAAAATCACGATTGTATTCATAAAAATTATATGATCATAATTATTTAATAAAAAGTAATTTATTAATAATATTTTATTAAAAGATTATTTAATTCAAAAATCCATTAATTCATCAAAATATATTTCTTAATTGAATATTAACTAAAAATACTATTTGTCCTTTAAAAATTATTTACAAAGCAATAATACTAAAATTAATGTATATTATTTATTATATAAAAAATAATGCATATAATCATAGTGCTAAGTTCTTGTTACATAACCCCTTATAACACCCGCATAAGACCTAAGGGTATGGTGTTTGATGGTGATAGACTCTTTTGGTGGCTCAGATAACATTGTTCGGGTGGTAATCTCTATCAACTTCTACTTCTCTCGTAGGCAGTTCTGTTCAAGCTTAACATGTTGAAGATCATCTTGGGATTGGTCAAGAGCGAAGCCAAATGACACCACCTCCTTTCCAAGCTTTTACAAATGGGCTTCGTATAGAACGATTCTACTAGATGAGGCCATCACTTTCTTTTTCTGAGTAAATTGGATTTGTTAAAGCCCTATATTTTTACTAATATCGTTATCACTGTTCAACGACTATATTAGAAATGATCAAAATTCTTAATGGTATTTTGAAATACAAAAACATAAAACCAATGAAGTTCATATGTTATATAACCATTTTACATAATAAGACATTTAATTAGATCAAGAATAATTTTCATTAATTAATGTTTGGGTCATTACAATCTTCCCCCCTTAAGAAATTTCACCCTTGAAATTTCCTTTTCCCCTACTAAAATAGATATGGGTAACTTAACTTCATTACTTCCTCTGATTCCCACATTGCTTCTTCAAACTTGTGGTTTCTCCACAACACCTTGACGAGGGGCATTATCTTATTTTATAGAACTTTTCCCCTAAGATCTAAGATCTTCACCGTATTCTCTTTATAGGGGAGGTCATTCTCCAATGCTACCACCTCTGGATTGAGTACATGTGATGGGTTAGGTACGTACTTCCTCAAGAGTGATACATAGAATACATCATGTACTTGAGATAGGTTTGGTGGGAGTTCTATTCAATTGGCCACTACTCCAATGCGAACAAGGATCTCAAAAGGGCCGATGTACCTTGGACTAAGTTTTCCCTTCTTCCCAAATATCATAACTCTCTTCCATGGTGATATATGGAGGAATACTATGTATCCGATATAATACTCTAGGTCTTGTCGAAAATTATCAGCATAGCTCTTTTCTCGACTCTAAGCAGCTTTAATGTGTTGTTGAATGTTGTTAACCTTCTCCACCATTTCTTCGACCATTTCTAGACTTAGGAGTTTTCTCTCCCCAACATCATCCCAACATGCCGGTGTTTTTCACCTCTTCCCATAAAGGTCTTTATAAGGATCCATTTGGATTCTTGAGTGGAAACTATTATTGTAAGAGAACTCAACTAGAGGGAGATGTTGATCCCATCATCCTTTGAAGTCCATTGAGAATGACCTCAACATGTCCTCAAGTGTTTCGATAGTCCACTCAGATTGGCCATCAGTTTGAGGATGATAAGCCGTATTGAAGTTCAGTCGAGTATCTAGAGCATGTTGAAGATGCTTCAAAAACATAGAGGTGAATCTTGGATCTCGATCGGATATAATTAATAGTGGTACTCCATATATCCTTACCATGTTTCTGATGTATATTTGTGCTAGTTGATCTAGTGAGAAATCCTCCCAAATTTCAATGAAGTGTGCAGTCTTTGTATGACGATCCACAACAACCCAGATAACATTGTTTCCTTTGGATGAATTCAAAAGTCCAGTGACAAAATCCATGGTGATGTTCTCCCATTTCCATGATAGTATGGGTAATGGTTGCATCATCCCCTTAGACTTTTTCCTCTCATCCTTCACTTGCTGACATACCAGGAACTTTTATTTATACTCAGTGATCTCCTTCTTCATGTCATCCCACTAATAATTCTCTTGGAGATCTCGATACATCTTTGTGTTTCCTGGATGAGTGGAGAAATTTGAACTATGTGAATCATCCAAAAGTTCCTTCTTTAACTCAAGACTTAATAAAACACATAGTCTTGTCTCAAATCTCACAATTCCTTATTCATTAACATTAAACTCCTAGGATTTCCCTTTTCTGATAGTTTCCACCTTCTTTTGAATTCCCACATTATCCTTTTAAGCACACATTAACCTTTCGAAATGATTTGGTTGAGAAATCATTTGTGAAAGGATTGATGATGTTCCCTTATTTATGATTCCTATGTCCATCTTCATCAAATCTAAGAAGATTATATACTTTTCAATTCTCATAAATGATAGAATTTATGGATCCTTTCTACTTTAAAGCATCTACCACCTTGTTCTCTTTACCATAGTGGTAATTTATTGAGCAATTATATTCTTTGATCAGCTCTAACCATATTCATTGGAACATATTCAACTCTTTCTGTGTGAATATATACTTGAGGATTTTGTGGTCCCTATATATTTCACACTTCTCCCCAAAGAGGTAATGTCACCAAATTTTTAAATTGAAGATCACCACATCTAACTCTAGATCATGTGTTTGATAGTTATTCTCATGAACATTCAATTGCCTTGAAGTATAGACAATTAATTTTTCATTTTTCATCAACACACAATCCAAGCTGTTCTTTGAAGCATCACTAAATACCACAAAAAGTTCTCCACTTGTGGGTAGTGCAAGAACATGTGCAGTGATAAGCCTCCTTTTCAACTCCTTGAAGCTTTCTTATCATTCCTCAATCTAAGAAAACTTGACTCCCTTATGAGTTATCTTGGTAAGAGGGTTGTAAAATCATGAGAAATTTCTCACAAATCGGCGATAATATCCAGCTAACCCTAAGAAGCTACAGATATTTGTTATCGATGTTGGCCTTGACAACCCCTCAATTGTAGTTGTCTTGGAGGGATCCACAGATACCCCATTGCTTGTGATGATATGACCTAATAATGAGACTTCCTTCAACCCAAACTCACACTTTCTATAATTTTCATAGAGCTTCTCCTTTTGCAAGGTCTCTAGTATAGTGCTTAGATACTCATCATGCTCCTCAGTTTTGGAGTATATTAGAATATCATCTATAATGACTAACAAAAATTTGTCTAGGTAATCTATAAAGAATATATTCATCAAGTCCATGAAGATTTTTGGAGCATTAGTGTGTCTAAAAGGAATTACTATGAATTCATAGTGACTGTATCTTGTACAAAAAGTAGTCTTGGGGATATCCTCCTTCACCCTTACTTGGTAATATCCTAACCAAAAATCCATGTTGGAAAAGTATTGTGCTCCACATATCTTATTGAACAATTCATCAATTCGTGGAAGAGGATACTTGTTCTTTATCGTGATTTTTTAATCTCACAATAATCAATGAAAAGGCTCATTGACCCATCCTTCTTCTTGAAGAAGAGGACTGGTGCACCCCATGGTGAAGCACTTGAGCATATAAACCCTTTATCCAGATTCTCCTATAGTTGTTTCTGCAGCTCCTCAAGTTCCACAAAAATCATTCTATATAGATTCTTGGATATTGGAAACACCCCAAGTTTAAGTTCAATTGAGAATTAAACATCTCTTCCAGGAGGAAGACCAAGAAATTCCTCAGGAAACACTTCAGCGAATTCCCTCACAATAGGCATGTCTTCAAGGATGGTTACTTCCTTAGACTCAATCATCTAAGCTCGATACACTTGCTCATAGGTTATTAATTTCCATGCTTAAGATGATGGTGCTAAAAAAGATTCATCTTCCTCCTTACACTTGTATAGAATCGGGGTCGATTCTCCATATACAGAGTGATTTCCCTCTCATGGAAATTAATGTTGTCTCTATATAAGGAAAGCCAATCCATGATGGTAATTGCATCAAATTCCACTAGAGGGAGTATGACGAGGTTCGTCGGGAAGTTCAATCCACAAATTATGTCAGAGTAGGAGTTATATTCATGGGTTGCAATGATTTCCCCATTTTCCATTCTCATCGACATCTTTACTTCCATGATTTTTGGTGGTGTTGGGATTGTTCAACTAAAAATTTTGGATACAAAAGAATGCGTAGAACTATAATAGAAAATTATGTTTTCCATTCTTTAATGAATAACTAGCATACCTATCACCACTTCGTTGTTGGGGTTCACTTTGGTGGTAGTGATGGAAAAATCTCACTCGTGCTACCTTGGAAGTTGTTGGTAGGCTCCAAAAACCCTTGGCTTAGAGAACTGATTTGTAAGGTGCCCTGGTTCTTTTCATTTGAAGCAATGAACAATGTGTTGAGGGTCGAACAGAGTGTTCATCTCCTCTTTCACAGCTATAGATTTTTCTTGTCAGAAGTTAACGGCTAGGTGCCCTTCTCTTCTACACCTAAAGCATTTCCTCGTCCCCTTTAGGCAATTTCTAGGGTGCTTCTTTCTGCACCTTTGGAAAGTAGGGTGCTATATTTTCTTAGCACCATTGTATTTATCCATCGGACCACCAGAATTAATGTCCACCTTATTCTTCTTACCCCCTTGATACCACTGGGATTTTCCGATCTCCATTTTTACCTTGAGGGTAGATTGGACAATTTACTCATAGCTATCAAAGTCATAGATCGTCAGGGCTTTCTATAGGCTAGGATTCAGCCCACCAAAGAAGCAGTCAAACTTGCATTCAGGGGTGATGACAAAGCCGGAGGCATATCCTGAAAGCCTTGTGAAGTTTTCCTCGTATGCTCTGATGGATTCTTCATCTTTTTTCTTGAGGGCAAGGAAGTCCAATTCCATCTTAAGTCAGAGGGTGCGAGGAAAATATTTGTTGAAAAACATTTTTCATAAATCCTTCCATTCCAACACCTTGATCTCCCCCTCAGGCTTCATATTTTTTTTATCAATGTCCACTATTGATCGGATTCACCCTCTGTACGATAAGTAGCCATAATAACCTTCTCTTGTTCGGAACATTGAAGGATGGAGAATATCTTTTCAATGGATTTGATCCATTGTTTAGCAATTTAGGGATCAGATCATCCATTAAAAGTAAGAGGCCTTTGTCTCATGAAGCTCTCGATTGCTAATTGTTATTTCTTAGGGTGGTTAAATGTTCCTATTGACCCATGTTTCTATTCAAAACTTGAGTTAACTGAGAGAGTATTATGAGAAAGTTCATGATTCCCACTCCCATCAGATTGGGCATCTCATTAGAACAGTCGTCACATTGATCTTCGCATCGGTTGTTATACCGAGTCCTCCTATTACCGACCATTGGATGGAATAAAAGGAAAGTTAGGGGTAACACATAAAGGGTAATCCAAAGACAAAAACAGGTTACTTATAAATTACTTTTATTTCCTTAACTTATGAATTTATAGGCTTCAATCTATGTTATCCATGATCTACTTCCCAACATATATTCTTAGAGGAATTTTCTTATTCCCTTAATAATGGTTCATACTAAGATTATTAATTTATCAAAGAATATCCCCTGAGAGTTTCATAACCAAGAGTGAAGCAAGGCTTGTTTTCATGCACCAATTCCTATATGAGTCTAGCTCAAAGCGGTGTTTTCAGGTTTTACCCCTAGGATACATATGTGACAGAGCCGCCTCTACCTGATCGTATCAAGGAAGAGATGTATTTTATTGATAAAACAATTAATCAATACTCACCAAAATTTAGGTATGTTTTTATTATTCCTAGTCTTATCCCTAAGTCTTTCACTAGGGTTTTCAAATCCTAATCCCAAAAATAACTAAACCTATCCTTTGATACCAACTATAACAACCCTACTTTTTATTACACACTTAAACATAATTTATTACATAAAATATTGACTTGATACAACATAGAAGATCAAGAGGTCTAGTGTCTTTGGGTATTAGGAACATTACATAATGAATAAAAACATAAAATACAACATCTTTATAGAAATCTTCTTTTACATGACCACACACATTCCTTCGTACTTAGTATTGCATGGGATAACCTGAGGACATGCATAAGAAAATGGTAAGCTATAAAGCGTAGTAAGGGAGTAAAAAGGCATAAAATTAAGTATAAAATACATGTTAGGAAATATGCATATCAATGGATCATAATATAAACATAAACATAAAGGCATGATCATAACATGGAAATGTGGCATCAAAATTTAACATGATATTAGCATGAGCCAAGGATCATTGCACATGGAGCATGAGTAAACCCTTATTACACTTGAATTAGCATGATTAAACCCTCATTTCACTTAACATATCATGATACTAATCTTTACTCAATGCATTGGAGCGTTATCAGGGAACATCCTTCTTAATCATTTTATTTCATGCATAAGTGTGCCACATAGATCATATAACATAGATTTATTAAACACCATCATTTATTCCACGATAAAGGAATGTGGAATTAATAAATGAAACTATATAATAAATCAGTAAATGTTCTTAAAGGTGAATAACCTTGATAGAGAAATGTACATGGTATTCACTACATAATGTCTTTGGCTTGGAAAATCATGGTGCAATTTCAGAAACATAACAACGTGACATAAGAATCCATAAAAATGGTTGATGAGAGAGAAATGGGTGTCTAATAATATGTACATTAAATGGAAATTAATGGGTTTATATAGATACGTGTCCCAACATATGTAATGGAATTTAGATTCATAATACGATAGAATTGCTTGTATGTAAATGAAGAGAGAAACCCCTTACGGAATTTCAGCATGGCAACTGGTATGAATGGGAGGAATTAATGATAGATAAAGAGGTATCTAATCATTAAAAAACAATGAGAGAAGTATGGGGGAAGTTCTTAATCATACCCCAACATTTGTAATTGAAAATAAAAGGGTATAACAATATAAAGAATCTTGGACAAAAATGAGAAAGGAAGAAATCCCTTACTTGAAAGTGTGATCCCAAAGGCTTGGGAGAGGCTTGAGAGAGGATTATTGGGAGATTGGGTGTCTTGGGAAGATTTTAGAGAGATAAGGGATGAGGTTGGTTGAGCTGTAAAGTCTTTGAGTTAATAGGAAGTGGGATCTTGTGTGGGTTTATATAGGAAAAGAGAGAGAATTCTTTATTATTTAGGTTTTGGACACCACACATTAAACTAATCAAAACCAAAAACCAACCCATGGTTTTTTCCCATGGTGTTTTCCAAATGGGAGTGTAAAAAATTATTTTATAAGTTCAATGGACAAACTTTTTAAAATATTATACTTTCTTATGTGGAGGTGAGTCACACTCTCAAGGAAATCAATTTAAAAAGTTAAAATGTTTTATAAGTCTTGGATGGTCCACTAAAGCTTTGTAAAATAAATAAAACAAACCTAAAATAACATTATTTTAATTTTAAAACATATATTGTCCAAAAATATCATTTATAGTATTTTATTACATCACTATTGGGACATTATGATGTCATAAAACACATTATATAATTAAACGATATTTAATTTTCACCCAAAAATTTGACTGTCTCAAAAAATTATGAAAATTTTATTATTGGATAATTTTGACATCTTAATTCCAAAAATAATATTCATTTTATCTAAATAATTTTCTAAATATTTTAATTTTTACTTTTAAAATAAAAAAGCCGACATTTATCGAAAATTCATGGGTTTTGACAAAAAACGTCTTTCAAACCTTAATAAAAATCACAATTGTATTCATAAAAATTACAAAATCATTTTTATTTATTAAGAATTAATTTATTAATAATATTTTATTAAAATATTATTTAATTAAAAAATACATTAATTCATCAAAATATATTTCTTAATTGAATATTAACTAAAAATACTATTTATGCTTTAAAAATTATTTACAAAGTAACAATAATAAAATGAATGTATATTCTTTATTATATAAACAAATAATTCATATAATCATAGTGCTAAGTTATTTTTACATACCCCCTTATAACACCTACATAAGACCTAAGGGTAAGGTGTACGATGGTGATAGACTCTTGGGGTGGCTCGGATAACATTGCTCGGGTGGTAATCTCTATCAACTTCCACTTCTCTCGTAGGTGGTTCCATTCGAGCCTAACGTGTTGAAGATCGGTATGGGCTTGGTCAAGAGAGAATCCCAATGACACCACCTCCTTTCCAAGATCCAATAAATAGGTATGGGTCAATTCTACTAGATGAGGTCATCACTTCCTTTGTCTGAGTAAATTGGATTTTTTTAAGCCTTATATTTATACTAATCGCGTGATCACTGTTCAACGACTATATTAGAAACAATCACAATCCTTGATAGTATTTTGAAATCCAAAAACATAAAACTAATGATTTTCATATGTTATATAACCATTTTACAGAATAAAACATTTAATTAGATCAAGAGGAATTTTCATTAATGAAAGTTTGGGTCATTACAATAATACTATATATTGGAAACTAGAACATGTTCACATAGATGTTTGGGGGGATAAACTAATCAATAGTACTAGTTGGACTCTGTAATTTTTGAATTTTATTGATGAATATAAAAAGGAAATAAGGGGTTTACAAATGAAAATACATGTCAAATATATTATGATATTTTATTCAATGTATAACCATGACAGAAATGGAAACCAGATATAAGATGAAATTCTTAAGGTTTGATAAAGTATTTTAAAAACTAATATCAAAATATGAGAATTAAAATTGGGAAAATTATAACTACAACACCCGAGAAGAATCATGTTATTTAGAATTTGAATTGAAAATTAATTGAAGAAACATGGTCCATAAGGATATATTTAGAAATTTCCAAGGATATTTGGTTGAGAATTTTTATCTATGCATCCTACCTAGTTAATATGAGTCCATCCACGTCAATGGATCATAAGATTCCAGAATATTTATGTTCTCGAAAACCAGTGGAATTTAACCACCTAATTGTTTTAGGCATTTAGACCATATCCTTTTCGATGATAAGGATTAGTAAAACTCAAAAAAACCTATAAATATATCATTTTAAGATATAAAAATAAAAATTTTGGATTCTTTCATTGTGATGAGTAATCTTGGAAGTTCATTAGAGAATATAATGTTCTCTTCAATGAGAAGTTCTTATTGAATGGATATTAATTAGTTGATAATGATGTTAAAAAAAATGATTCAAAAAATGAAATCCAATTTGATTTTGGTATGAATTCTAGAAGGATGTATATTCTTGAAAGATTAGAGATTAGTGGGAGTATAGATAATATGATAGTGGATTATATACCTAAATACTTAATGATTGAAAATTTTCATTCCAATGTATTAGAAGTTGAAGTTATAAAAGTTTGATTTTTTATATAGTTTATCTATATGTTGAATTAAAATGATCTACCAAAATTAGATGATCAATACAAATATTTAAATCTGATTTGTATTACATTATTCAAATGGAAGTTAGAAAGACTGAAAAATATAATAATCTAATATTCATAGAGATTTTAGAAATTTGAACATGTCTATGAATGATGATTTAGATTCACTTCACTCAAATGAAATATGGAATCTAACAAAACTACCACAATGGGTAAAAGAACTACATAGAAAATGGTTCTTATATTTGAAAGAATAATATGATAGTAGAAGAATTTAAAAGTAAATGTTTATTGTCAAAGTATTTTAGTAAAATGAATTAATTTACATCTCTAAAATATTTTCACTATTAGTTAAAAAAACTACCATCTGGATGGTGTTTGGAAGGGTTTCTTTTGAAAGTATTCATCTAGAATATATATATGTAAAGAAGAAGTTTCATCATGGTGATATAGAAGATGAATTTTATATGATGAAACCGACTGGTTTTTTGGATAAACGGAATAAGGAATTGGTGTGTTAGTTTAAGATAAGTCTCTATGAATTGAAGAAAAAAACTAAAACAATGAAACTAAAAATTAATTGTTTTAATGTGGTGAGAGGTTTCATCTAGAGAAACTTAGATCCTTATTTCTACCATAATTCATTTGAGGATAGAATATTTATCATCCTACTCTTTTATATGAATGATATACTCCGGATGAGACAATACATTAAAAAGATTCATTAAAAAAATTATTTTTTGGGAATATTCAAGATGAATGATCTTAATGACGAAAAAAATATCTTGGAAATATGGATTTTAAAAGATAAAAAAGCTATTTGTTTGGTGTTTTTATTGGGAAAATATATTCATAATATTATCAAGATATTTGGTAGGATCGAATATAATCTAGTCTCAATTCCATTTTTTGACACTACAAATTATCGATGTAGAAGGGATTGAAAATAGAAGAAGAGTCTAAGTATATGGTAAAAAAAATTACATCAATGATAGAAATCCTGATGTATTTCATTATATTTGTGATGTCATATAGTTTATTTTTACTGGGAATTGTTAGATAATTCATGGAGAATTAGAGAAAGGAAAATAGGGAGGCTGTGAAATGGTTTATTCAGTGTCTTAATGGTTTGTAAGATAGAGATTTCTATTATATAATGAATGATCAATTGAAAGTATTTTAGTATGGAAACTTTATAGGAGATAAAGACACTCATAAGAGTACCATATGTTTTTTATTCACACTTAAAGAAGCTTCAGTTAGTTGGATGTTGTGGTTGATGTTACTGGTAGTACTATCAACAATAAAATATGAGTAGGTTTCCTTCATGGAGGCAGGGAATGAATTGATATTTTTAAAGTTTTTATTTATGGTTCCTAGAATAATCCAAGGGCTTATTTCACTATTGTGATAATTAATGTGAAATAAACATGGTGATGTATCTAATGTTTTACTCCTGAATGAAATAAATTCACTTGAAATATCATTTCATCTGGAAAATGATGGAGGAATAAGTGATAGAGATAGGGAAGGCAGCAAAACAATAGAATCTAACTGATATATTCTCAAATTTTTTAGTCCATGAATGTCTAGGGAATAATTATGGATCAACGGGACTATGTAAACTAGAAGGCGGTGGAGACACTATTATTTCTCCAAAACCTGTATTTCTTTGTTTTTTCTAAGTGCTAGAGGTTATGGTGGATTCCTTTTAAAACATTATTTAAGTAGAATATTACTAAAAAATATTTTTTTAATGTTTTTATTTTTTTTAATAGAATTAGAAGCATAAAAACACACACTTTATTTGGATCCTAATAAGTGGTATTAGAAACTCTAGTAGAGGCAGTTGTTCAAGATGTTATGTTTTGAATGTTAGTTGTGGAGAGGTCAGACATCTAGAAAACAGTTATTGGGATTTATTATATATGTTATATTCTTTTTATGAAAATGTGTGAGGGTATCAATTTGTGGTTTTTGGTAATGGATAACATATAAATGTATTCATATTCAATATAAAGGTAACTTTTTCAGTTCACTAAATGTCAGTGGTCAGAGGTAGTTGTTACTATGGTGAATGATTGAACCACCCAAGTCATAGAAGGAGGTAGAACTAGTGGACTAGTTGGGACCCATTATAAAAATTAGATAATATCACTTACACACATGTTTGGTTTTATTCTATAATTAGTGATCTACCAATTGATTAAGTCATTTATTATAATATCTTGTAATGTACGGTTAATGAAAATAGTAGCAAAGTCTCCTCTATGGATGCAAGACTTAATTAATTAACTATGTAAATCCTTGTGTGTTTATTTAATTCCTTTTTCACTTGAATGTTTGATTATGTGATTTTTGTTTGTTGAAACCCTTATATCGACTCAGTTTAGTGATTTAGGGTGTGTTGAAACATCATATGTTTTGGTACATTGAAGTCATGAGTTGCTTCTGATCAAGTAAATTATATAAATTATTTCACCTTGAAGATTTTAGCTATTTTATCTTCTAGTGATCGGTGTGGTGTGTAGCCCCAAGAGGTTTATTTTTTGAGGAGGAAGTGCCCTACCCAGGTTTCCATCAATATTCACTTATTTTTTATTTATAAGTCCAATGATGAAAATTTAAGTGTGGGATAATGTTTTTCGCTCATTTTTTTCACATCCCTCCTCTTCCATTTCTAAATAAATTTTTATTACATTTAATTTAATTTAATTATCATATGTGATATTTTAGAGGAGTAGGATATGAATAACATGTGAGATATGGCTAGGAGTTTGAGTGATGGAATGAACTTCATAGAGGCGTGCTTTCGTTCATTACCCATTGGGAAAGTAAGTGGTTGATGTGTTTAAAGTGACTCTCAAGAATGATAATCATTCATACTTAAATGGTGTAAGGAAATTTGAAAAAATGGTATATAATATTTTAATTTAAGTAGAATTAAATAAAAATTATAAAAAAAATGATAACAACATTTTCTTTTTTCTTAGATTTATCATTCTCTATATAATGTTTTTGTTTTCTTATTCATATTTATATTGATTTAAATTTAATTTAGTTGTTTAGTTTTTTTTAATTCATGTAAACAACTATATTTATTTTTATGCATTCATTATTTTATTAAAAATACCATAAATAATAATAAGTTACAACCATCATGAAGTAAAAAATTCATTTTGAATCTCTTCGAGAGACAACACAGGGTTAGGCACTTGGATACACCAAATTATAATGTTAAAAAATTTATTTGATAAAGAACTGGTGATATGTCCTTTAACAGACTTGGAATCATTACCAGAGAAACACTTGATTAATTGACCTCGTATCACTTTTGAAAATATTTTCCCTCTTTTCTTTATTTGTTTTTTATTCTTATTTTGTTCTTTTATTTCTTCTCAAATTGGTATAATCATAAATTGTGTTCCATTCCTTTATAACAAACCAAAATTTCTTTAACCAATTAAAAATAATGGATGATATCACTATTGATTTCAGATATTCGATCAGGACCTAAAACCAGAACACTAACCACACATTTATCTTCTTGTAAGTACCCCATGTAAATTTTATTATCCACCACAACCTCTAGTATACCAAAGTGTATAGTAGGATACAAGACACTACAACAATGAAAATCATAAACAATAATATCAAATTTCCCCATGCCATAAATAATATGAAAAATCAATATAATGGAAATACTCTTGGCCTTGGCCACATAAATAAGAATAAGAGGGAGATATATTAGCTTAAGGAAATGATGGTTATGAGGAATAACAACCTCTAATAATTCATGCCATGATATCCACAACAAGAATAGGGCAAACTAATTCTGGTGGTCTTCGATTACAATGACATAAATAAGGTTGAACAACAAGTCTACAATCCTTAAATCTCAAAATTTTATAATCTCGTTTCTAAGGCCATTTAATAAGAGAACTACTTAATGTTGAAAATATCAAGGTATTTGACATTACTTTTGATTTAAATTTTTTTAAAATTTCAAACATAAAAAATTAACAATCCCCCTTCATTTTGACCTTTTTGATTTAGTACAAATTTTGAAATCCTTAGATGAAGGTGAATCCATAATGGAGGCAATATGTATTAAATAAAAATAAAGGATCCAATTCATACTTCCATTAACCCTTTCCCAAAGGAAATTTAATAAGAAAATAAGCTTTTGGTGGAACCATTAATGGGATCATATCATTCTTTGATCTCTTTCAAGTTTTGATGTATACACAACTGAGGCACTTACGTATCTTTAAATTGAATAAGAAGATTAATAATCTATCAAGGATAATATGGTACTTGAGTTTGAATAAGGATAAACCACACCCAAATTATGACCCTCGATGACCAATGATATTACCAAGGTGTAGGCATTATACCTTCATCATTTTTTGGTAGGCAAACCCTAGTTTCTATTAATTTTCAAGAGTTTCCCTTTAGTTTTTTGTTAGAATTGTTTTCTTACTTATTTTATTTCCTTTAATGTATTTTTATTTTTAAGAGGGATATTATCTTCAACCTCACCACAAATAACTATGCAGTATCTTTTAATCTCATATGCATTGTTTACATGGGCATTTCATTTTCAGCATAGCATGCATATCATACCTTTGAGTTAAATTGGTTACATTGCAATAATTAAGTTTAAGGGGAGAGGGAATATTTTTAGCAGTTTTTATACTTTTTAGAGGATTTTTCTATGTTTTAGTTTTCTTTTTAGTTTTTTAATGTTTTTCAAACACTTTGAGTATATATGAATATTTGAATGCATTTGGGTTTTTTGAGGTCATTTGTGTTAGGATTTCATCATTTTGAGCATAAAATGTGTTAAACTATTATTGATATATTTTTAGTTTTCATTATTTTTTTATTTTAAATCATTTTATAAATATTTATCAGATATTTAAATTCAGACCCATGAGCATCTATCCTAAATTAATTTTCCCATCCTGAAATTTATTCTATGTCAATCGGTCATCTTCTTCAAAACACCATCACTTTCTTGAGAGGTAAAAGAATTTTTATGATAACTAGAACTTGTTAATGTTCTTTTTTATATCATATAGGTTCATTAAATGTTTTTAAAATGATTGAGTCACTTCATTGGATAACAGAAATTGTATCTTGAGACCTATCGTTTCCATCAACCATTGTTAATCCCTTAGTTTATGATGAATGACATTGATTGTTTAAGGTATATTTTGAGATTATTTTATCATTTTCTTCATTCGAACTTAATATAATTTCCTGATTATTTTAAGTTTTAGTGTGGGAGAAGGTTATTTTTTGTGTTTTATTTGGGATGGATTTCATTTATTGGTAATTGTAAGGGTTGTGTTAAGATTTGGGGGTTGGGGTTTTGCAGTAATCTTGTAGCAGCAGCTCGGTGGGTGGATCTTCTTCTTCTCGATGGCCGATGTGTGGATCTTCATCTTCCTGGTTCCTCTTCTTCTTTTACGGTTGTTGATCTACAGCTTCCCAACAGCAGATATACAACTCCTTCTTTCTTTTGTGGTTCTGGTTGTAGATCCATGGTGTTCCCGGCTCCAGATCTATGACATCATCGGTCCAACAAGTTCGGCTCCTCGACATCGTGGCGGGCCATCACTTTCGGACCTCCCTGTGTGTGAAAATTTCTTGAGCGCGAAGGCTGCTTGAGCGCGCAGGTGCTGGTCGCGAAGGGTTGGACGCGCGCATGGTGGGACTCATGCAGGTTGCTTGAGGGCGCAAGGGCTGGTCTGCGTGGTAGGGCCGGTACGGAGAGATGGTTCTCTATTCCGTTTCTTTTTGTATCATTTTTTGTGGGATTGCTCGCACGCAGGGCTGGGCACACAAAGAATCAGGCTCGCGCAGGTTCTTGAGTGCGCCGGTGCTGGTCGCGCAGGGGTGGATTCATGTAGGGTCATCAGCATGTTGGTGCGGTCCGTGTAGGGGCCAGTGCTCATTTTTTTGGACAGCGCAGGGGCTGGTCCACGTGGAAGGGCTGGTTTAGAGAGCCACTCCTCAAGGTGTGGCTTTGTGGAGGACTTCTACGCGACAAATTAGTCACGATTTGCTGGTTTGAGAAGGAGGAAGGTTTTGTTCACGTTTGTGGAGTTTTGAATGCGAGAGTGGTGGGCTCGTGAAGGGTGTGCTCGGGAGATTACGTTGAGGTGGTGTTCATTCCTGTCATGGAATCCAAATTGGTGAATAGGTGGAATAACCTTTCGCTGACTGATAAAGAGAAAGCATTGATTACCACACGAAAAAACGAAGACGTCTTTCTGTCACATCGCATGTCACTCCTGGTGGTTGGGAAATTTTTAGCCAAATGCTCATTCAACCAGGGGGCCTTAAAAAATACTCTGCAAAACTTATGGAGATTGGAGGATGGCGTTTACATACTTGAAGTGGGAGAGGGTGTTCTTGTATTCGAATTTTTTAATAACAAAGATAAAGAAAAGGTGCTCAAAGGCAGACCATGGTCTTTCGATAATCAAATCATTCTCATTGAGGACTTTACAGGCAGGGAAGACATTCAGAAAATTGAACTGACTTCCTCACCTTTCTGGATATGAATCAAATGAATCTCGTTTCATGGTAGAACAGAATGTGTTATGTGGGAAATTGGAGAACGCATTGGAAAATTTCTAGACTAGGATCAATTTGATCCCATCCACTGGGGACCTGTTGTGAGGATTAGAGTCATAGTCGATGTGACAAACCACTAATGAGGGGTCTGTTCTTATCTATTAAAGATTTTAATGCCTGGATCTCTTTTGAATTTGAAAATCTCTCAATATTTTGTTTTTTTTGTGGTTGCATTGGACATATCGAGAAAGTTTGTGACTCGAGGAAGGAGAATGAAAAAGGCACCATCATCTTGCAATACGGCCCTTGGCTCTGTGCAAAAACAGTAGGATATGTGATCATTTCTGAGGTGGAAAAACAAAAGGATAGTGACCGACTAGAGAAGGACTTCTCTAAGCGAACTGAACCATAACTCAACACTATCATCATGCTAGGATCACTACATTTTTCTGGAGACAATCAAGACGACCAGCGGGCGAAAGGAGGGCCTTCGTACATCGCAATGGACAGGGCCAGAACTGGGGACAAGCATGCGAGTCAGAGTTCGGACTCAGTCATTTTCTCAAGTCAGGTCCCTGTGTCTTTGAGAGACAGTGTCTCACCACCATTCAGACCAATGTCCAAAGGTAAGGAGCCACCCGACCTAGTTTCTGAACCCAGGCAACTTTTCATCGAATCAACAGAGTCTTCTCTTGGGCCAGTGTCGGTTACTCCAGGTATCAACATCATGGACGAAACCAATACGATTGGGATAAAGGCATTAATTACCCTTACTCAACAAATGTGGAAAAGGTTTAATCGTGTAGATAGGAGTGGTGATCTTATTGATGCGAAACCTGGGGAACATAAAAGACAATTGGAGGATTGTCAATTAACTGAAAGCCTTCCAAAAAGATGGAAAGCAGCAGGTGATGGACAATTCTATGAAGTTTCAGAGGCAGAGGCAGGTATGTCTCAGCCCCACCTAGAGCAATGAAAATCCTATGTAGGAATTGTCGGGGGCTTGGCAACCCACGAACGGTTCAGATGCTCCAACGACATTGCACACAAAGTCACCCTAATATGTTTTTTTTGTCCGAAACCATATTGGATAACAAGGACAACAATGACATCGCTCTCAAATGCGGGTTTCATGGCTGCTTCCCGGTTCCCCGCCAAGGCCACTCAGGGGGACTGGGTCTTCATTGGAAGGACAATGTCGACGTCAGAATAATCTCGTACTCATCACATCATGTGGCTGCATCCATCCATGATGAACTCTCTCTGCCTTGGACTTTTGTGGGTTTCTACGGATGGCCATCACAAAATGATAAATGGAAATCCTGGGAACTTCTCTATTCATTACGACAAGGAATTATGGGCCCTATCCTCTTGGGCGGTGACTTCAATGAGATTCTGTTCCAGAATGAAAAACGTGGAGGAGCACATCGTCCCTTTGCCTCGATGTCAGGCTTTAGGGATGTGATTTCTAGGGCGGACTTGGCTGATCATGGCCATGCAGGTAGCCCCTTTACCTAGTTTTGGGGGAACACGGAAAGCACACACATTACTGAGAGTCTGGACAGATTTCTGGGATCGACGGAATGGACTAACATCTTCAAAATGTTTCCTATCACCCACATGGTGCTGAACTGTTCGGATCATTGCCCTATCGCTATTGACTTTTCTCATAGTGGTTGTATCTCAAGAGGTGGGAAATAATTCCGGTTTGAAAGATTATGGGCCAAAGACTGAGAGTGTGAAAAAGTTATTTGATCATGTTGGAAGGGTGGAAGTGAAGACATCAATTTTAACCTCCAGTAGGTGGCTGCTAATCTGAGATCATGGAGCTATAAAAAATTTCCTCAACCCGACAAGCTTTGTAACTCATTAGATCGACAACTCACCGCCCTTCTTGCCCGACCCCCAACAGATGACATTCTCTCCAAAATTGCTATTATTCAAAGTGATCTGGATGCGGATCTTCGCATTAAAGAAAGCTTCCGGGATATGCGCGCACGAGAAATCCACATCAAAGAAGGGGATGCAAATACCCGATACTTTCACTAGAAGGCTTATGACAGGCGCCACAAAAACAACATTTCGGTTCTCACCCACCCTGATGGGGAAACTGTGTCCAATATTGAAGGTATCCATGATATTATTTCATGTTATTTCCAAAAACTCTACACTACAGGAGATTCAATATTATCGTCAGAGGTTGAGTCTTACATCAAACATGTGATTACCAAAGAGATGAACCGCCAACTCACAAAAGACTTCACGGACGATGAGATTCTTCAGGCTCTCAAACAAATCCACTCCACGAAAGCCCCCGGTCCCGATGGCTTCCATGCTCTCTTTTTTAAGTAATAATGTCACATTCTCGGCCCTGACATATGCATGCTAATGAAAGGCATTTGGGCTGGGGAAATTAACCCCTTCTCTATTAATGAGACAATTCTCACCCTTATCCCAAAGATCAAGAAACCCCTTGCGGCATCGGACTTCAGGCCTATCAGTCTCTATAACGTCTCCTACAAGATTTTCTCAGAGGTCCTGGTTAATCGTCTGTGCACGTGGTTACCTGCTATTATCTCTGAAAATCAAAGTGCTTTCATAGCAAAGAGGCTTATCACGGACAATGCCATCGTGGACCATAAAGTGATTCATTCTATGAATACGCGATCTGTTGCGAAAAGAGGTATTATGGCCTGGAAACTGGATGTGACTAAGGCCTATGATCGAGTGGAATGGCACTTTCTCCAGGCCGTCATGACAAAAATGGGTTTCTGCCCCAAATGGACAGATATGATCATGCAATATGTTTCGTCCGTCTCTTTTCGGATTAACATCTATGGTGGACTCACCCAAGGCTTCTCACCCACCCGTGGCCTCCGCCAGGGAGATCCCCATTCCCCCTTTCTCTTCATCATGGTGGATGATGTCTTCTCCAACCTCATTTCCTTGGCCGCTTCCTCAAAAGGGATACATGGGAAAAAGGTTTGTGGGGTCGGCCCACCTGTCTCACACCTCTTCTTTGTCGACAACTGCCATCTATTCTCCAGAGCTACTCATAATGAATGCCTTGCTATCTGTCAGGTGATCCGCCTTTATGAGAGGTCATCTGGACAAGCGATCAATCCAGCCAAGTCAGAAATCTTTTTCAGTTCTGGCGTCCCACCGACCAAGAGAGCAGAACTTTGTCTTACTGCAGACATTCAAATGGTTGACAAACACAACAAATACCTTGGGATTCCCACTATCGCAGGTCGCTCAGAAAAAGAAATTTTCTCATCTACAGTGGATAGAATCGAGAAAAAAATACAAGGCTGGACTCTGAAAAGAATCTCTAAAGCAGGTAAGGAAACACTCATCAAAGCCGCTCTTCAGTCCATACCTAGCTATATTATGCCCCTGTTCAAGCTTCCTGACATGCTTGTTGACCATATCCACTCCCGCATTACTGAATTATGGTGGGGTCATAATAATGGCAGAAAGAAAATACACTAGATTGCTTGGAAGTCACTTTGCACCCCTAAAACAGGCGGTGGAATTGGATTTCGAGACCTCCAACTCTTTAATGATGTTCTTTTGGCTAAACAGGGTTGGCGCCTCATGATTCATCTATCTTCTCTTTGTGCGTGAATTCTTCATGCAAAATACTTTCCCCACTCAGATTTCCAAAACCCCTCTCTTGGCCCCCACCCCAACTTTCTATGGAGAAGCCTTTGAGGATCACATAATTTACTTAATAAAGGGCTGTCTGGAGGGTCGGAGATGGTACGAAAATTAATATTTGGACCGATCCCTGGCTGATTGATAAAGATGACTTGCAAGCTACCTCCCCTGTCGTACCTGGCTATGAGAACGCCACTATTTGCTGCTTGTTCGACGATCATGGTCCTGAGTGGTGTATGGATAAAATCAACTCATGGTTCAACGAAAGGGACAGAAGGATCATTCTTAGCATCCCCTGTGTGAGGGATGCGGGGCCAGACTGTCCCTTTTGGAGCAATGATTTCTCTAGATCTTATACGGTGAAGTCAGGGTACATGCTTGCTCTCGATACTCAAATCGAGGAAAGGGGAGGGCTCTGGAAAACCCTTTGGCATCTTAAGGTCCCCCCGAAAATCCGTTTTTTTTTTGTGGCAGGTTTGCACAGGTATTCTTCCCACTATGGACTTCCTCGCCTTCCGACATGTCACGAATGACAAGCAATGTCCCATTTGCTTGGGTGCACTCAAATCTCCTCTGTATGCGATCAGCTAATGCCCGGGGGTGGAAGGGATCTTGACAGTTTGAGGCTCTGATTTGGAGCTTATGCTGGATACGGCGCCGGACCTTCCGACACTGCTGATGTCGTGGTCGTCTTCTTTCACTGCGGACAAAGTTGCTTCATTATGCATCGTGGCATGGATCGTCTGGACGCGACGCAATGACTTCATCTTTAATCACATAGTGAAACCCCCCAGGTTCTGGATTGAACGGGCTACATCCTGGATTGTGGGGTGGAACCGAGACTCTGACCGTCATCGGCTCTTTGGCACTCACACAGCTGCTTCAAGATGGTACCCTCTCCCAGAAGGGATCCTCAAGATTAACGTTGATGCATCTCTCTCCATGGATGGAATTGTCGGAATTGGATGTGTGACACGATATTTTCATGGTCAAATCATTGCTGCCAAACATGAATCAAACCACGCTCTCTGGGAGCCCGTTGTTGCTGAAGCCTTCGCTGTCCTTGCCGGGCTAACGTTCGCAAAAGATCGTGGATGGGAAGCTATTCACATTGAATCTGATTGTCTCATCATCATCAACACTATCGAGCTTAATGATGGCAGCCTCCATTCTTTTGGCCCTGTTATCAGGAACATCCAGTCTCTCAGTCAAAGCTTTACAACCTGTTCCTTCTTCATTAAAAGGGACGAAAATGAAGCAGCCCATCACCTGACTTCTTTCAGCACGTCCGGCGTGAATCATCTCTGGCTTGATCACTTTCATTCGTGGTTGCATGACTGTGTAACTGCTGACCTTCGTGATTAATATATCATCCTCTTTTGTCAATATATATATAGACACACACACACATATGTGTGTGCGGGTGTAAAAAAAAGAGAAAAATATGATCATATGAAAAATAGAAAAGAACCATATGTATATATATAATAAAAATGAGAATGAGTATCGAAGTATTCATCATGCTTAATTTATACGACGCTTAACCCATATCAAGAAGAAAAGGGAGTGGGGAATATCCTTCCTAAGGGGAATTGAGTGAGTGGAACATTTCATTTTTTTACTTGATTGATCGTGCCATTGTATTTAAAGAGTAAAACCCTTCTCTTTCCGGTCTTGGTTTTAAAATGCTTACCCATCATCCTTAAGTCACTCAACAAGCAATTTAAAGATCTCTTGGTTTATTGCATCTTCATTGTCTCGTATTTTGGAGGCCTAAAAATTTTATACTCATATAGCGAAACATAAATTTTCTATGTATGATTATAACTCCATATACTTATCAATTCTCTTACGCGAACAGAGGAAATGAATTTATTGTGAGGTAGGTCAAAAAAATGGGAATGAATGGATATAGAATGTGGATTTTCATATGGACAAGTAGAATGATAATCATTGGAAAAAGATTCATAGAAAAGGTATGATGATAAATCATTTTTTGTGAATATTGAAAAGTCCCAAAAAAATTATTTTGGTTGTTCATTTAGACTGCAATATTTATTTTTTCTGGAGTGTAAAAGGTAAGTGCATGTGATTCAAATACTACGGGGAAAGGGAAAGGGAAATGAAGGTACCTGTTGGCATCTAAAAGGTAAGTGCGTGCGATTCAACCTCTTCTTTTGGTCCATGGTCGTTCGCCTCGGGAATGAATCTCCTCAGGCGGCGGTTTGGGTTCTCCTACGTGGGATACCTCTTCCTTTCTTCAACATCTCATTCCTGCGGAATATTTGGGACTCCTTAGGTGAGTTCCTCTATGCTGACGATCAGACGTCGCATCTCCACAAAGCCTCGGTCGCGCGGATCTACGTCACCATGGACATTTCTCAAGCGCTTCCCTCCCAGATCCTCCTCCAGGTCGATGGTCTTTCTGAATGGAGGAAGCCTCTAATCTACCCCAACCCTTCCCGCTTCTGCTTGCATTGTCACATCCACGGGCATACTTTGTTAGTGTGCAGGTGACAGCGGGCGGATCGGGATGATTATGGGCAGCTGGCTCCCGCTGTTGTTGTCGGTCGACGGCCTTCTTCAACTGACGGCGAATCTCATAAGTATCCTTCTGAGATTCGCGAGCAGGTTCCCTCGTGTCCTTGGGCCATGGGTCAAAATTGATTTTCTCGCCAATGAAATCACTAACAACAAAGCCTCTATTGTAGCAGTACGCTAGAAACAAAACAAGCCTCATCTAAGATTGCAGACTTTTCTAACAAAATGGATCTCCATAATTTCATGCACGATGATCCGAAGAACCAACATATCTGGGTCTTTTGGCGAAACTCTGTTTCAGTCTCCATGTAACCTATCACAGTGAAGGCTGGACGTAGTAATTAAATGGGTTTCTTCTCCTTTGTTTATGAAAAGTGGTACCCTAGTTTGAGAGATCAGTTGTGGCGGGATCTTGAAGCTTTTGATCCAGGTAATGCAACTTGGATGATCGACAGTGATTTTAACATTATCTTGGATACTTCGGAGAAGAAGGGTGGTGGGGCTATCCACTGGAGGGACATCCAGGATTTCTCCTCATTCAGGGCTCGCAAAGGTTTACTGGATTTGGGGTTAACTAGAAATAAATTCACATTGTGTAATAACAAAAAATGGAAGACACCACATGTGGAGCAGGCTCGATCGTTGTTTGGCCAACATGCACACCATTGAAGCGTATCCTGGTGCCAGTGTCTCCCATCTGGTAAGAGCCTTGTCTGACCACTCCCCTCTTCTAGTGAACTTTGAGTATGAAAGGGAGGCTAATAATAACTTCTTATTTTCCGAGTGATGGACATCTGACCAAAATTATCACTCAAAATTCCATACATCTTGGAGAAAAACCATGCAAGATGGATCATGGCTTGGCTTTCACAAAAATCTCAGGCGCCTGAAAGGCAACCTCCATAACTTGATCAAGAGTTATCCTCCGAGGTCCTAGGACAAGGAAATGGCAAAATTTGAGATTGAGAATGCTGAGGCTAGGCTTGAATATTTCTGGAATGATGAATTATTTAATAGTATGGATGAGAAGAAGAACAAACTCTTAGAGATTCTCTTAGATCGGGAAGGCACGTCCCAAGAGAGATCAAAACAAAATTGGTTGAAGGTAGGAGATATAAACACTACTTTATTCCATGATTTTATCAAAGAGATAAAATAGAGTGTTATCACTAAAACATTCATGGAGGATGGTTCCTTCATCGGTTACATCAATGTGGTGGGAGGAATGGTGGAAAATCATTTTACAAATTTACTTCTAGGTGTCAACCCGACAATGTAGGAGGGTTATTCACATATACATTCAAATTTATGCAATGTTATCCCTAATGTGGTGTCACAGGAAGTCAACCTAGAGTTGGAGAGAGTCCTTAAGGAGGGTTAAATTTGGATTGAAGTGACTTATCTCAATCAAGAAATCTCTCCGGGAATTGATGGCATCCTAGGCTCCTTTTATGTGGCATCTTGGGATCTGGTTAAGAGTGAACTTGCTGGAATTATCCATGATTTATATCGTGGGGGAAATCTGCCTTGGGGTGGTTTTAGCATCTACTATCATGCTCATTCCTAAGTTGATAGACCCTTCTTCCATTAAAAATTATAGATTGATAAGTATGTACAATTTTCCATACAAGGTGCTTGCTAGCGTGATCAACAGAAGGCTCTCATCTCATTTACATGAGTGGATTTCTGAAGAAAAACATGGTTTTGTTAAAGGAATAACTCCTATGGAAGCTATTTCTATATCCTAGAAGATGATAGGGGACATCAATAGAAAAACTCCAGGTTCCAACTCGGCGATTAAAATTGATATGGACAAGGCTTATAACAAGCTTGAATGGGGCTTCATTCTAAAAGTGATGTCTTGTATGGGATTCTCTTGATGGGTTTTGGAATTGTTCTTCAGGTGATTCAGTTCTTCCTAGCTTTCTGTAAACGTCATGGGAAAGAGATGTGGCTTTTTGAAATTAATGGGTGGTCTTAGATAGGGTTATCCTCTTTCTCCAACCCTCTTCATTTTGGCTCAATATTCTTTAAGAAAATTTTCATCCAATTTCATCAATATTACGAGTATTCTTCTTTTTAGATGTAGAGGTAATTTTAAGGGAATCTCTCCTCTTCTTTTTGTTTACGAAATTCTTTTGTTCATTAACGATAATAGAAGATCCATTCAAGGCTTTTCCAATGTCATGGAGGAATATTGTAAATGGATTGGCCAGTGTCTCAACTATGGGAAAAGTTGTGTTTACATTTCAAAGTGTTGTCCTGAGATCTGGGGCAGGAAAATCAATGATATGTTGAGAATAAAATGAAAATCCTTTCATATGGATTACATGGTTCCCCCTATATCCCTAGGGGCATACGTATTAAATTTTTTGATAGTTTGGTTTCTAAAACTATGTGGTGAATCAATAATTAGAAGAGCCGCTACTTATCTTTTGGGGACTACATTACGCTGATCAATTTCACTCTCACCTCTATCTCGATGCATGTGTTTTCTGTTCTCACATTCCTGAAGGCAGTGGTCAAAAAAATTGAGAACATCATGGTTTCATTTGTTTGGTACACTCACATGGATGGTCATTATCACCGGGCATCGTGGGTTAGAATAGAAAAGCCGATGGAGGCAAGAGGAATTGGTCTGAGAAGTGTGGCAAATAATATGAACATTCTTCAAGAAAAACTAGTGTGGGAGGTCATGGAAGGTCCTTCTATGTGGAGAAGTTTTATTATTGGGAAATTTAGTAATTACTTAGATAAACCCAAGGGTATGGTCTCCATTTTGTGGCATATGATGTGTTGGCATTTATCAGAACCTCAACATCAATCTAGGTGGATAGTCTGGTGCAGTGAAATTCACTCTTGGAAGCATAATTAGGCGGGTGAAACCCCCAGTTTTCTAGGCTTCCAAACCCCTGATATCTCTTTCACCTAGGCTAGCTATTTTCTGAGGCTCATTTATATCACTCTCGACTCACACCAGCTTGTTGTCTTCTATGGTACCTAGCTCTTTTCAGATCCTCATAAACTCATGTTTACTGGTGCATCATCAGGGACTTTCTTGAAAGAAGATTATCACCAATCCCTCTAAATGAGTCCTATTGTGAAAAAAGAATAATGTATTTGGTGAAAACTTATTTCATCCAAGTTAAAGTTCCTTATGTGGGGTATTTTGAAATGATATCTCTCAATGGACAACATGATCAGGTGAAAATGTATTTACATGGCTTCTAAGTGTTCATGTCACTGAAGCACCAAATTGAAATTAGTTGGTCAACTTTTCCTTAAATGAGACTAGGTGAGGGTAGTTTGGAGTGGTTTCATGGATTTTACCTATAATGGATTTTCAGTTGGTAATGGGGGCATGTTTTTTAACTTCTAGTTTCATGGGATAGAGATCAATGATATGGAAATATAGCAGAGGACCATTTTCATTATGGCTGGTTGTTGGAATATCTTGAATGCTAGAAATAAAGCATGGATGGAAGGATCCTTGAGCTCTTGATTGGGCCTACAAGTTCGATCTAAGAGCAGTGCAGTTGATCTGGGCTATTTGTTGAATAACTTAATCAATTGTCCCACCATGAGGAAGCTTATGGCTGGAAGGGGATATGCTCCTTCTATCTTGAGAAAGAATTCATCCAGAAAATTGATATGGTGGAATCCTCCATGAATTGGTTTTAAAATCAATACTGATGGCCCTTTCAACCTTGCCATCATGAGAGGGGAAGGCATGGTCTGGGACTCAAGATGCTTGGTTGTGATTTCCTTTATTGGGTTATATGGTCAGGGTGATTCTCTCATTTCATAGGTGAAGGATTTTCTTAATGGACTGGAGGTTTATCACTCCTCTAATATCACCCCCATGGAGATTGAAATTGATTCTTGAGTCATACTTAAAAATATTCAAGGAAAGAATGACCCCCTTGGTCTATTTCTTACCTCCAATGGTCCGAAGGCCATCATTTTTATTGATTTTGACAATCCACCTTTCAAGGGGTGAGGTGGAACCCTTACAAGGCCCGTAGGCATAAGTATTACATGGCCCATAGGCCTTAGAGGAATTCATTGCCCGTAGGCTTCAAATATTACATACAACCTAGACTAACTACTTGGAACTTCTCCTCCCCAGCATCTTCATCATGAAATCAGCTCTCCACCTTCGCATGACTGTTCGGCTAGTCTTTCCCATGCATTCACATGCTTGTCCCGATGGCAGGTGCCATAACCTCTCATTCTTGCAATCCGTTTAGCTTCTACTATGGTGAAATATTTTTTCTCATCCTTCTTCTGAAGTTTGTTCCTTGTAGGTTGTCTGGTTTGCATCTGTACTTAAGGTGGCCCGAAGGCCCAAATGGGGGAATATTCTCGGCTGCTACAGTTCCAAACAGTGTCTGCTACAGTTTCCACTATAGTACCTACTACAGTTCCAGCTACAGTACTGCTACAGTACCACGGAAATTATCCTCCGTCTGGATTTGATCTCGGGTCTCTTGGATGCACTGAAGGAGTCCTCACCAACTGGGCTGAGGCTCATGTGCCCCTTGGTCTATTGCTTATATCATTAGAAGATGTAGGAACTACATCATCTGAGCTAATATGAATCATACTTGGAATCAAGGGAATGTTTATGTGTATTTTATTTCCTCTAAGGGTGACCAAAGAGACCCCCCTCATTATATATTCCAATCCATGTTCCCCCTTCCCCCGAATGTACTGCTTTTGTTTGGGAGGATGCCCTTGGCCAGTATTTCAGGACTCCTGGAATTTGTTGTTTTCTTTTCTTTACATAATACAAATTTCTTACATTGACCTTTGGGGTAAAAGGAAAGTGTGTGTTAGGGGGTGATGTGATCCATATTTTTAAAAATATTTCTTTTAATTACATTATCAAATTACCCATATTTTATTATTAAAATATGACTTAATAATATTTTCCATTTTTAATAAAAAAATAGAATTTAATTGGAAAATGGATACAGTTTTGAAATCAATTAATTTAATCATTTTGAAAATATTGTAAATAAAACTTAAATTAAATTTTATGTGTTTTTTTAGTAATATAGAATTAAAATATATGAATATATTGATACATGGAAAGAAAAAAATATATAATTTTTAGAAAGGGAAAAAATTTATAAACCCACTTAATATTCAACCCTACCCCATGGAAACCCTAGCTAGGGTAGGTATTTATGGGACTAATGATATTTCAAGGGGAAAGGGGAAGAATCTATTGACTAAGAGAATCACTCAGGGATTCATAGCGATAGAAAAAATTAAGTATAATCCCATGAATAACAGTTAGATCACCAGGGCTAGGATAGTTCCTAGCAAAAGTTAATGATAAGCCATGATGCTTAGGCAATTTAGGGAGGAACCACATTACCTAGTAAATTGTGTAACCAAGATTATAAAAAATAGCCCATCCCATATATATTTTTCATTTTAGAGAATAAAATTTATTTTCAAATTCAAAATGGGTCGGTTGACATAGGATAGTTACATGAAAACAAGGAGAACTGACAGAGAAGATGGAGAATATGTGGTGTGGGGTGGCACTATTTGAATGATTAAGTTGTTGCATGAGTATATAATGTAGGTTCCTCACCACTGAATGACCTATGTGGTGCATGATTAAAACTATAGCATAAATAAAATTATTTTAAAGTGATAGCTCATCATTTTCTCCGATTAGTTCTTATAATTTTTACATCACTTGAACCAATGACCATATCTCTGGTATTCCCACCACAAGGAGTGCTCAAGTTTAAATTTATCCACTTGGACCAAATTTAAACACCCTATGAACATTCATGGAATTTTTTTAGTATTATCACTTATCATTCCACATGCTTGACAAATATGGGCCACTGAACCAAAATTCATGTTTCTATTTTTTTCCTTGCAAATTTGGAAAAGGCTTGAACCTAGAAGCCACACATAATACATCCATTCATAGGTATGAATAATGATTTTTATTTTTATAACACCATACATATTATGAGGTGGTAATTTGATTAAATTTTATCCAAAATTAGATAAATTTTTACCAATTATTGATGCAAAAAATGTCGAATAAGGCATCAAATTTAAATTCAAGAAAACATGCCAGATGGAGAAAATTTATGAAAGTCATAGATTATCCATTGGAAGGAAAATAGAGGCCTCCTAAATTTTTTATTTCTTTTAAAGGTTGATTAGTCTTCTTCTGACCCCATTGGTATTTCTATGAGGTCCTACAAGTGTTTTTTTGGAGCCTTAAAGCCTTAATTTTAAAGGGTTGGTTATTTTTTCACCACCTCTTTTATTTAATACCATAATTGGGATCCTTCTTCTCAAAGGAGTTTCCAACCCCCCCCCCCCTTTGGTTTTACAAATTTTTTATTCCCACCTATATATTTTTTCTTCTACTGAAGTGTTATTCATTATGATTAGTATCTTGAGGTAAGGCCTATGCCATGTGACCCTTGTTTATAGGATGCTCTCATTTCTATCAAATGTTTTTTCTTAAATCCAAATTTTATAGACTTTTTTTCCTGATTTTGGAAAATTCCTCAATAAAATATGATTCATTTGATGATATTTAATGAGAGGGGCCACGCTATATCGATATAGGAGGTTCATGAACTTTATTTTCAGATTATATAGGTTTTCATGTGATGCATGATACACAGTCGTTTCAACCATGGGTGATTGATGAAAAACTAATCTAAATTATTTTCTTGGACCCTATAGGAGTAGGGTAAGAAATTTTATGTCCATGAGTTGCTGTCCTTGCACTGTACATTTATTTCATAGTCATTTATGACTACATTATTGGAATAAAGTGAGTTTTACCTTATACTTTAATCCCAAGGATGTATTCTTTGAGTTATATTATGTTATAATAGAACTTTTTAGATGATAATTAACCTTCTTTTCTAAGTTGATGTGTAATTATTCTCGTGTTTAGTTGAGTTAGATGATTAATGGAACCATAAATACTTAAATATCAATTTTTGATTTGTTAATTATAGGGGGTGAGGGTCTCCATACTTTGAAACAAGTGGTTTCAAATGGATTAAACATTCATCTGTAATTATAGAAAAGGGTCCCATGTAATGGTTAACATTTCTAACCAAATTATAATTTACTCTTGTATTTGGTCCTTACCCCCAAGACAATTCAATTATTGTAAGAGAGGATTCTCTATATATGTGAGGGCCAAACAACATTTGATTACTTGAGGTATTGGTAGATGTTGCAACCATGTTATGTTTTTTCATGATTCCTTTATTTATTTGTTTCTTATAGAAATATATGTTTAATGTTAAGGGACACTATAAACTATTGTGTTGATGTAAATATTCCTTACGATTAAAAAAATTATAGGCATGAGACTGCTTTCCATTTTTTTTATATTGTTATGAGCTAGGATCAAGTTTTTATTTAGATGAGATAATTATATACATGGGTCGATTTTCCCAATTGTCTTTATATTAATATAAACAAAGTTAAGGAAACCTTAGTGTTAAGATCATTATGGACATGGTGATTCTTTTTTACATGGAATGTTTATAATTATGAGTTGGATCAAGATGATTATGAAATGATAAAGATATTGTTTTTATCCCATTTTTCTTCTGGTTATACTGAGAAAAGATCAATTTGGTTATGATATGAGATAATTATAGACATGGTTCACCTTCTCATTTATCATTACATTATATTATGTAGTGATATTTATGATTATGATTTGATATCATTATATAAATGGATTAACATACCAAATATTCTTTATATTTTTATGAGTTGGGTTCATGATGCCTATGGGATGAGACAATTATAGACATGGGGTCTCCTTTCCCATTGGTTTTTTATTATGAATAGTGGTTGATAACCATAAGTTCTATAATGGTATAGACTTGGACTACCTTACCCATTATCCTTATATTCTTCTAATATGGGGTACTGATTCCCTTTGGGTTGAGATCTTTATAGGTATGGGAACGTATTTACACACTGGCCTTATACTGTTATGGTTTTATGTTCAGAATAATTCCAACATTGGATATCATAGGTATGGTAACTCCCTAGGTTTCTTATTTATCACTCAAGGGTGTGATATTTATTTTTTATTTTTATTATTGAATTTTCACTCAATCTGGAACTTGTATATCTGGAATTTGATTAGAGATATCAATTTTGTTGGCTAAATAATTTTTACTCACAACCATAATTGGAATATTAATGAATGAAAAAAATTTATGGTCTATAATAAAGGCAAGGGAATGTGTTCTACTATATATAATTTAGATGGTGTTCCATTGGTGGAGTCTGGAGTCAAGAGCGGGTGGGGACTCAGGTCCAGTTTTTTTGTCTCCTTTAGTATTTAATTTATTTTTAAATAATTTTGTTCATGGTCGACCCATTAATGATATTTTTTTATTTATGTAGAACATGTATGAAATTAAAGTAGATAATTTTGGTTTAGCTTATTTTATGTTATTATTTTATGGTTTGTATTCATCCATAATGTCCATATTCAGCTATTATATGTTTTTGATTGTTATTGTTACTTTTTAAAATATTAGATATGGTTATTTGTACTAGATGTTATAGTCTTTCCAAGAGCTCTTATAGTCTATTTCTACTTGTTGGAAGCCTCTAAAATATGGGGAGGCACACCTGAGGTATGTGGAATTGTGGTTTGGATACGATTAGGGTGAGAAATGTTGGGTACAAAATAATGTGTTATCAAGGCATTTTTTCTCACTATTTGTGCATGGGAGTTAGAGGTAACCTATTTTTTAAACTTGTCCAGAACCTTAGGTATGGGGATAACTAAAAAATGTATTGGGAAATTTTGAGTTACCAGGTATACAATTTTTTTTGAGTTTTATGTTTACATAATTTACAAGAAATATTACTCTTGACTTATAATCTATTATTTTTCTCTTAGACTAGTTTAAAAAGTGGCATTCATTTATGTATCATACTTGGAACATAGGATTTACATAAAATTATTGTGCTTGTTTGTAGTTGAAAACCTTGATTTCTATTTATTGTTTGATTATTAAAGTGTCAACAATAACATATATTGTGTTTTCCTATAGAAATTGATGGTCTATTTTTACCTAATTGGATTTATGTTCTGGTAATGTTGTTAAATATAATGGTTGAGTATGAAAGTACAATGGGTATTATTGACCACTCAGAGTGGGTAGATGGGCTAGATATAGAACCAATTATAGGGGAAACTCTTGTGTTATAGTAAATGTGTATAGTATAGTGGGATGAAATGCTTGTAATTTTTTATCCTATTTGTGATATCAATAATTTTTATATTTTGTTTTCAAGGAATGTGTTTGAAATTTTATTGAAATTCCATAAAGATGACCTATAGTGGTGTACCTAGAGGGTTAGGATGATCATCCACCAATAAATAAGATAGATCCTCCTGTTACACATGTACCTCGTATTAATTATATACTCTATGAGATCATGTTTTATGTTATTTATACTAAAGGATGTGGATCTCTGAGAGAAGTGAATTATATGTCAGATCTAATATAGGAGTTCTAGTTAAAGTGTCTACATTTATTTACTAGGGGTGAACCACAATATACTGAGCATTGGGATGAGTAAATACAAAGTATCTTTGACCATATTTTTATAACTATAAATAGGAGGAAAAAGGTAGCTATGTATATGCTATGGAGACTAGAGATGTGCTAGTTGGTATCCATAATCCTAGTAGAATCTTATGTGGGGCTATATTGAAAGGAATTTTATGACTGTTTCCTTGATAAAATATTTCCCAAGATATTAAGGAATAATAAGGCTCGATAGTTTATTCACATCATTCAAGGAAAATTATTAGTAATGAATAATTTATCTTATTTTATCGATTTAATATGGATTTTTTCTATGATGGAAGGTGATGATATTACTAGGGTTTACCTTTTTGAGGGTGGTGTGAATAATTTTATATGGGTTTATTTATTGTTTCATGCCATAATAAGTTTTCTATGTTTGTAAACCAGACCCTCACATATTAGTGGAACCTTATAAGGGTAGCTATGTCGGGGTATATTAGATTGTATTTTAGATCCAAGAGTGGATATTTAGGTATTAGGAAGTGGTGATCTAATGATTCTTATTTTATTGGTGATATAAAGGTTATTAAAAACTATAGCGCATATTATCCCTCACTAGGGGGACTCCTTTAGTGCATTATCAATGCAGTATAGTGGGGTGTAGCTAACTTCTGGGTGAACGAGCACATATGGTGTAATGGTCCAGACCTCTCTGGTCCATTCCATTGCAAAAATTAGGTGTATGAGGTGTTTTGGGAGGTCAAGGTTACTTATCCCCAACATGTTTCCAATTTTCTATTTCTGTGAACAGTTCCATCAGTGAACAGTTCCAACGGTAGACAGTTGTTAATAGTGTAATGGTGACCTTATGTGAATAGTGTCATCAGTGACCATCAGTGAACAGTTCCAATGGTAGACAGTTGTGAATAGGGCAATGGTAACCTTATGTGAACAGTGCAATAGTGACCATATGTGAACAGTGTCATCGGTAACCTTCTGTGAACAGTGCCAACGGTGAGGTCCAACGGTAACCTCTCTTTCCTTTGTCAAATTTCCAATTCTATGAACAGTTCCATTGGTGAATAGTCTATCAGTGAGGTTCTATCGGTAACCTCTATTTCCTTTTCCAAATTTCGAGTTCATGAACAATGTTTCCAAAACGGTGAGGATCTATCAGAAACCTCTATTTCCTTTGCCAAATTTTGAGTTCATGAATAGTGTTTCTAGAACGGCGAGGTTCTATCGGTAACCTCTATTTCATTTTCCAAATTTTGAGTTCATAAATAGTGTTTCCAGAATGATGAGGTTCTATCGGTAACCTCTATTTCTTTTTCCAAATTTTGAGTTCTTGAACAGTGTTTCCAGAACGGTGAGGCTCTATCTGTAACCTCTATTTCCTTTGCCAAATTTGGAGTTCATGAATAGTGTTTCCAGAACGGTGAGGTTCTATATGTAAACTCTATTTCCTTTGCCAAATTTCAAATTCATGAACAGTGTTTCCATAACGGTGAGGTCTATCAGTAACCTCTATTTCCTTTTCCAAATTTCGAGTTTGTGAACATTGTTTCCAGCTTCCTACAGTTTCGCCCCTTTGACGTTTCCTTTGAAGTAAAATGCATTTAAAGCCCCATTTTAAGGACTCTAAGGTCGATTCAAAGGTCATAACTCCTATATTAATTTCCCCTAAGGATCGAGATTTTTTTTCTATAAGGTCAAACCACATGGTTTAATGCGATCCAATTTTAATGGAAAATCTAGCATATCTTAAACCACTACTCCGTAAAATCTTCTAAAGGGATTATATAACATCCTCTCTAGTTCGTCCTTCTTTTTCTCAGGTGTGAGACACTTGAACATCCCATTCCTTTATGTATGAGTTATGCAATAAAAATTTCCTCCTAGGATTTGTTCCGCTCTATTTTTATGCAACAAAGCAATATCAACCAGTCTTCGATATAAGGTATGATCTATCTTCATTATTTCGAGTTCATATCATTTTTTATCCTATCCCTTTTTATATAATTTTACCCCTGTGTTTCTAATGGGATTTTCTTGGGTGTTCACCGATGTGGTGGTGTCTCTACATCCTTGGGTGGATATAGTTGTCACAGGGGAGGAGATTGTAACCTGTTGTGTGGCTCGTTCTCATATAAATGTAAAGAACTGTTTGAGGTAGGGGATTCATTGCTTCTCTTTTATTTTACGTGCAACTATATAGTTAGCATGTTTTATCCCACTGGATCACAATAGGATTGACCTAATAAATATTTTAACTGGATAAATAAATTGATATCAATCGTATGTTATTGCCTCTTGTTTTGCTAGATAGTGTGATATTAATGCTTGTTGTGTTTAGCATTTCATTCTTAATGGAAATTGGTAAAGAACATAAATCCAGAATTAATTGATAATCTCATGGCTAAAGATAAAGAGTCATTTGAATGAATCCGATTTATGTTGTTGTAATTTGATGTTAATAAAATTGATGTAGTAAGCATGTTTAATCAATTTGTGATAGCTTACTGGTTATGTTTCCCAAATTGGAACCTGCGAATAATAAATTGGTTAATCCAAGATGGATTAAAGAACTAGTTGTTTGATAAAAGATAATTCTGGGTAGGGTTCTGAGTTACCCTATTACTTGTATAAGGGCCAAGAGATCAATTGTTATGATGTTTGTTTTTCCTGCTGCTTTTGTTTTTATATGAGCCTGGATGGCTATTGTAATACGTGGGGGCATGGAGGCCTATTGGTTGTGGCATCAGTTGACACCTAGAGTGGAAAGATGCATCAGTTTATGCATATGGGTGTCGGGGTGGAAACCGAGGATGGTGGAATGGGATGGATGTGATTGTTGGAAGCTTGCTGTTTCTTATTGGTTGATCACCTGCTTTACATTTCCCAATTGATCAAGATAGCTAGTCTTGATTACCCTTCTTCCGAAAGAGGCGAAGACGCATGAGGTATTCCACGTGATTTCTGTGTTTAGCTTCTCATGGGAGGATGGGTCTACACTCTTACTATAGGCGGAAAAGACTCGACGTATAGTACATCTACTCACCGTGTTGATCCCCCTTGTGTTTAGTAGCATAGAATTTTTTTCTAGAATGCCTGGGAATATGGGAAAGTAATTTTGTAATGAATAATTAAATAAATGATGTTAACCCATGGGGTTGGAGCTTGCTGGGATATAATGATGAGGTTGTAATTTGAAGGGATAGTAAACTTTGGGTGTGATGCTAATGATATATAATGTGGAAATTATTTATTGTTAATTAATGTTTAAAGAGTTAATTAACATAAAGTTCTACTAAAAAAATGGAATGAAGTAATATATTAAAGCTCTAAAAATGGTTGTGTGCTTATAGGATACCTAGTCTCAAAAGTGGCAGCTGGGAGTCTGAGAGACATTAGCTGCAGTTGTGTCTAAGACTCGGTTATGCCCATAGTGTGGTTGTGAGATATAGTATATTTTTTACTTTTTGTGTTTTATATATGCTACTCTACCCCTTCAGTAAGGGAAACTAACACCTCGGGGATTCTGAGCCTGGGGGGGGGGGTGTTTTCCCCAACATTCTGGTGGAAGGATGGATGACTGAATATCCCCTTTGGCCCCGCTCTCTTCTCTTGGAAGTTACATGTTCTGGTAGGCACAACGGTTAGTTTTCACCATATATGTGTGTAGAGGGCTGTATTTTATTTTGGTTATTGACACACAAATATTCTAGATGTAGTTTCTTATGGACTACTATAGGTGTAATGTGCATAGGCTGTGATGTATTGAGGATCCTTACTCGGTGTATGGGCTTTAATGACGTGAGGTATAATACCCGATGTATGATACACATTATCCGAGCTGTGGTGGATCTCAAAAACTACCTGCTTACTTGCTTATGTGGATGTGGTTGTTTTGTTGCACGAGGTGCATGTTTTGGTGCTTCACTCAGGTGTCTACAGGAAAGCCTTTTTGGAGAGAGATGCTTAGGACGTGCGATGTTAGGGCAAAGCGGAAAACCAGTGGGGAAGTAGTAGAGGGGTACCCTTGATATTCTTTATTATATTATATACTATTGTATGCATTATTTAGTGAGATTATCCATAGTGAGGATGGGAACATAGTATACATATTTAGGTGATGAGTTAGTTTCACTTATTGTTCACTGTGCTTTATCATGCTCTCTTTACTTTTGCACGAGAGGCTTCAGAGAGGATCCTATCGAGTATACTATTATACTCACCCTATGTATATATAAACTGTTTTCAGGTCACTTGGAGTAGGTTGGGGATCAATCTAGTTTCTACTAGCTTGGGGTTGTAGGAGCTATTTGGGCTTGTAGTTGCCGGTATTTTTACTTTCTTTTGGGTACTTACAGTTTTCCCCATTTCAGTTGTAGTAGTTTTTCATGAAATTACATATGTGTACTTGGGATTTCTTTTATATTTCAGTATGAGATGGATTTTTTTGGTGTCTATATTATCTCTCTCTTCTGCATGTGTTCTCTTAGAGGGTAATGCCTCCCATTTGTGGGTTTATTATACCCTCGGTGCTAGTCGCTAACCCGAGGCCTACTAGAGGCGGGACTCGGGGGTCATTATCTCCCTTCTCACATTTCTAGCCAAGTAGGGGTGCACTTTTTGGGGAGGGGTTCATGAAAGAGTTGTATTAGAGGATTTGGTTGAGGGATAAGATGGATATTGGTGTTACGAACAAGCAGGGTTTCATGGGTTGGTAGGGAAACAATTACATTCATGTTTAAAAAGTGATGTAAACACTGGAGACTAGCTGAGACATAGGAATTTAGGGCCCCCTATGATATGTTGTATGGATATTTAATATTATAATGGCTACTAAATAGGGTGATACTAGTTGCAGGGTAGAGACCGAAGAAATGATCATGCATCATTATTCTTTGTTCCTGTGTTTGAATGGGTAGACCTTGGGATAGGTTAACCTCAAATGAATAAAAGGAAACAATTAATTAATTAATGTGAGTCTTCCATATTCCAGGTTTAGGAGCTCTAACTATTTGTTATTTTTCATGTATGTCGCTAGGTCAACGTCCTTGTCAGGATCACATAGAAGATGTCCAGCAGGTTGTTCCAGCAGATCACCACCAGGTAGAGGTTGATGATGATGACCCTTGGAGGAGGACACTCTGAGATTTTCAGTTCCAGAGTCTGTAGAAGTATGAGGGCTCTGTTTCAGATGCAGTCATAGAAGACTGGTTGGAGGAGGTCGAGATAGGATTTTGTTCGATCTGTGCTCAGAAGGAGCATTGGGTGTCCTTGGTTGTGACGATGCTACGTGGAGTAGAGAGGCAGTGGGGGTTCTTGTTCCTCGGGGATCGTGAGGAGTCAGTGATCTCATGGGGGAGTTTCGAGATAATTTTAGAGTTGAGTTTCTTTATTCGAATGAAAAGGCGTCCAGTCTCCATGAGCTTCTTACCCTTCATTAGGGGAGATCTAGTGTGTGAGAGTTTGGAATCCATTTCAGGAACCTTCTACGACATGCTTTGGACCTGTTTCCAGATGAGGAGGCCAGGGAAAGGCATTTCGAGGAGGCTTTGCTTCCAGATATCCATCACCAGGTCACCACATTTATTCTGAAGACATATCTTGAAGTGATGGAAAGGGAAGAGGTCATCGAGAGGACATTGGCCAGAATGAGATCATCACGAGAGGGGAGTCGTCATGATTCCTCATGAAGCCGAGCTATGGTCCGGGGTTCCCGGTTTTCAGGGCAGAAGAGTCTCCATTCATCCAGGGGTAGGTCTCAGCCCTTAGCATCTAGTTTCTCCAGGGGTAGTAGCTCTCAGTCCTATTCCAAGGGATCAGACACTTGTTTTTCATGTGGTGGTTGAGGTCATCAGCAGTGAGAGTGCCCAACCATTCAGAGCAGTCATCGTGCACTAGGTGTTCCGATCCAGGTTCCTCTGTTGAGACAGTTCCAGCTGAGATAGCAGCAGCAGGTTGCACCAGCTTTAGATCACCAGAGGGTAGATGGGGCAGGTAGAGGACAACCCCGTGATGCTCCCCTTCCTTAGAGAGAAGATCATTTCCGTGGTGGTGGTCATCATCAGGGGAAGAGAGGTCATGGAGGAGGTCGTGGTCAGCTTCATGCTTTAGCGTTGCCAGCACCAGGAGATCCCGACGTTGTTCGAGGTATCCTTTGCTTGTTTTATACCTTGGTGTATGCCTTATTTTATTCATTAGCGACACACTCCTTCATACCACATACCCTTTTCCATGTTTTGGGACTTGAGGTAGATAGGATTCCAGTGCCCTTGGCGTTGAATACGCCAGTTGGAGGTCGGGCTGACTTGTTTGAAGTATGTAGAGATTGTGAGCTAGTGTTGGGGAAACACCGATCTTGGGGAGATTTCATATGTTTATGAATACAACCATATTATTTCATCCTTGTCATAGATTGGTTTTATTCGGTGTAGGCTATCGTGGATTGCTTCAGGAGTTAGGTTGTCTTCTTCGATGCAGATAGAGATCCAATGGTGTTCGTTGGCGAGCGAGACCCTCAGATGGTCAGAGTTGTGTCCCATCCTTTTCATACATGATGGCTGAGCTGATGCTGAGTTCTTCATAGGTTCAATAGTTGGCATTTCCTAGGGTTGTAGAAGAGTACCATGATGTCTTTCCAGAAGAGGTTGTAGCGTTACCCCCCAAACGAGAGATTGAGTTTGGGATCGAGCTACAACCAGGATCATCTCCTATCTCTATGTCTCTATATAGGATGGCCCCTTATGAGTTACGAGAGCTAAGTATATAGATTTATGGTCTATTACAGTGCGGTTTTGTTCGGTTGAGTGTGTCACCATGGGGTGCACCAGTTTTGTTTGTAATGAAGGCCAACAGCAGTTTGCGGTTGTGTGTCGATTATCGTCGCTTGAACAAAGTGACGATAAAGAATCGCTATCCTATTCCACAGATTGATTATTTATTCAATCAACTGAAGGGTATAGGTTAGTTCTCAAAGATTTACTTTTGGTCAGGATATCATCAGATGCGTGTGAAGGATGAGGATATCCCAAAGACTGCTTTTCGTTGTCGTCATGGGAATTATGAGTTCATTGTAATGAAATTTGGTGTGACAAATGATCCATATATGTTCATGGGATTGATGAAAGCTGTGTTTCGTGAGTTCCTGGACAAGTTCATTGTGATTTTCATTAACCCCATGTCTAAAGAAGAGCATGTAGAGCATCTACACGCCATTTTGGGAGTTCTTCGTCAACATTAGTTGTTTAGGAAGTTGTCGAAGTGTGAGTTTTGGGATCGAGAAGTCCATTTCTTGGGGAATTTGGTCTCCAAATAGGGAGTAGTTGTGGATCCATCAAATATAGAAGTGGTTTTGTCTTGGGAAGCCCCCAAGACTATGTTAGAGGTGCGAAGCTTCCATGGTATCATAGGCTACTACAGGAGGTTCGTAGCCAATTTCTCTCAAGTTGCGACTCCTATGAAAACTTTGACTAGGAAGGATTAGGTGTTCATATGGACTGATCAGTGTCAATAATATTTTGATTATCTAAATGAGAAGTTAATAAGTGCTTCATTTCTTTGTCTTCCAGTAGAGTGAGTTCAATTTGATGTTTTCTGCGATGCTTCTCATCTGGGTTCAGGTTGTGTTTTGATGCAGCAAAGATCAGTTGTTTTTTATAGGTCTCAATAGTTGAATACTCATGAATGTAACTATGCCACCCATGATCTTGAGTTGGTAGCCGTGGTGTTTGATTTAACGTTATAGATACATTACCTCATTGGTGAGGACTTTGGGGTTTTCACAGATCACAAGATCCTGAGGTATGTTTTCTCCTAGCATGACTTAAACTTGCGACAACATCGGTGGATGTAGTTCTTACCGGAATATGACTTCAAAATATCGTATACACCTAGAAAGAGGAATTTTATAGCCGATGCGCTAAGCAGGAAGTCACGTGGTGTTGTAGTGTGTGAATCTGGTGACTCCTGGAGAGTAATAGAAGAACTGTCAGCATTACATATTGATATGGGAGAAGTTGGGGGTAGAGGATGTCTTTTTCAGATGATAGTGCAGTCAAATTTGGTGCAGAAGGTGGAAGAGTCCTAGTTGGGGGATCTAGAGGTGGAGGTCTAGAGAGATTGAGTTGTTTGTAGTGAGGCCCCTGATGGTTGGTTTGAGGATGAACAACACTGAGTGCTGTATCACGGAAGGCTTTTTGTTCCTTTGACGATGCATGATACGGTTCTCATAGAGTTCCATAGCTATCCTTTAGCAGTGCATCCTAGCGTGGAAAAGATGTACTGAGCCTTGAGGATCCAGTTTTGGTGGCCTGGGCTGAAGCATGCAGTTGTAGAGTTTGGGTCTCGATGTTTGGTATACTAGAAGGTAAAGGTCGAACACCTTATTCCTGGTGGTCTGCTCCAGCCATTAGATATTCTTCAGTAGAAGTGGTAGGACATCTCAATTGAATTTGTTACTGGTTTACCTTGAGCTTAGGGAGGACATGATTCTATTTGGGTGGTAGTGGATCGTTTAAAAAAATCATCCCACTTCATAGCAATAAAGGATTCAAGCTCAATAGTAGTTTTGTCGAGGTAGTATCTCGAGGAGGTGGTGAGACTTCATGGAGTCCTAAGGACGATCATTTCTAATCGAGATCCTTGTTTTACCTCTAGGGTGTGGAGAGGTCTCCAGCTTGCTTTAGGTTCTCAACTATGCCTTAGAAATGATTTTCATCCTCAAACAGATGGTCAGACAGAGTGAACCATCCAGACTCTTGAAGACATGTTACGCTCTTGGGTCCTATATTTTTGAGGTTCATGGATGAGGCACTTAACCTTGGTGGATATTTCTTAAAACAATAGTTTTCACTCCACCATCGGTATGACACCATTTGAAGCTTTGTATGGTTTACCTTGACGTTCTCTGTTGTGCTAGACTAGGGTTAGAGAGGTAACAATTCTCATGCCAGAACTAGTGAAAAATATAACAAAGATGGTCCAGGTGATTCGTGAGAGGATGAAGACAACACAAGATTGTCATAAATCATATGCCGATCAAAGGAGAAGACCCTTAGAGTTTGATGTTGTGGATCATGTGTTTCTGAAGGTGACTCCCCTTTGTGGGCAGCAAAGGTTTGGTCGTGGGAGTAATCTTTCTCCCCAGTTTTTGGGGCCTTTAGAGGTGTTAGATCATGTTGGATCTGTGGTGTATCGAATAGCAGTCCCCCATAGATGATTTGGATACATGATGTTTTCCATGTATCACAACTCCTTTGTTATCTTCATGATGACTCTCACGTCCTCGATTGGGGAGAGATAAATGTTGATGATGATGTGACCTTTGAGGAGCGACCTGTGGAGATCCAAGAACGCAAAGAGAAGGTGTTTCACAGGTGTTCTATCCCCTTGGTTTGTATCTCATGGCGACATGGTGGCATGGGGGATAGTACCTGGAAATGTGAGTCACAGATACATGCTCAGTACCCAGAGTTGTTTGATGTTTAACTCTTTTCATGTATCGATGTGGACTTTGTGGTTATAGACCTTTCATGTTTATAATATGTATTTCTTTTGTTGCTTCTTGTGGCTTGATATCTTTTGAGAGGTATCTCGATGGGTGGTTGTTCAGACCTCATTTTGTTTTCCCTTTAGGTGGGTTTTTAATTCTCGAGGATGAGAATGTTTTGAGAGGTATCCGATGTAATGGAATAGACCAATCTAGTCTATTCCTTTGTGAAAATCAGGTGTATGAGGTGTTTCGGGAGGTCAAGGTGACTTATCCCCAACACTTTTCCAATTTTCCATTTCTATGAACAGTTCCATCGGGGAACAGTTCCAATGTGGACAGTTGTGAATAGTGTAACGATGACCTTATGTGAACAGTGTCATTGGTGACAATTGGTGAACAGTTCCAAGGGTAGAAAGTTTTGAACATCACAATGGTAACCTTATGTTAACAGTGCAACGATAACCTTAGGTGAATTGTGTCATCGGTAACCTTCTGTGAACAGTGCCAACGGTGAGGTCCAACAGTAACCACTCTTTCCTTTTCCAAATTTCTAATTCTATGAACAGTTCCATCAGTGAGGTTCTATCAGTAACCTCTATTTCCTTTGCCAAATTTTGAGTTCATGAACAGTGTTCCAGAACGTTGAGGTTCTATCGGTAACCTCTATTTCCTTTGCCAAATTTTGAGTTCATGAATAGTGTTTCTAGAACGGTGAGGTTCTATCGGTAACCTTTATTTCATTCGCCAAATTTTGAGTTCATGAACAGTGTTTCCAGAATGGTGAGGTTCTATTGGTAACCTCTATTTCCTTTGCCAAATTTTGAGTTCATGAACAATGTTTCCAGAACGGTGAGGTTCTATCTGTAACCTCTATTTCCTTTTCCAAATTTTGAGTTTATGAACAGTGTTTCCAGAATGGTGAGGTTCTATCAGTAACCTCTATTTTCTTTTCTAACTTTTGAGTTCTTGAACAGTGTTTCCATAATGGTGAGGTCTATCGATAACCTCTATTTCCTTTTCCAAATTTCGAGTTTGTGAACAGTGTTTCCAACTTCCTACAGTTTTTCCCCTTTGATGTTTTCTTTGACTTAAAATGCATTTAAAGACCCATTTTAAGGAATTTAAGGCTGATTCAAAGGTCATAACTCATATATTAATTTCTCTTAAGGCTCGAGATGTTTTTTTTCTACATGGTCAAACCGCATGGTGTAATGCAATATGCTTTTAATGGAAAATCAAGCATATATTAAACCACTACTCTGTTAAATCTTCTAAAGGGATGATATAAATTCCTCCCTAGTTCTTCCTCCTTGTTCTCGAGTGTGAGAATCTCGAACATCCCATTCCTTTTCATAGGAGTTCTGCAATAAAAATTTCCTCCTAGGATTTTTTCTACTCTATTTTGATGCAACCAAGCAATATCGATCAGTCTTCGATATAAGGTATGATCTATATTCATTATTTCGAGTTCATATCCTTTTTTCTCCCTGACCTTTTTGTGGAATTTTACTCCCGTGTTCCTAATGGGTTTTTCTTGGGTGTTCACCAATGTGGTGGTGTCTCTGTGTCCTCGAGTGGATACAGTTGTCATAGGGGAGGAGATTGTAACCCGTTGTGTGGATCGTTCTCATATAAACGTCAAGAACTGTTTGAGGTAGGGTATTCCTTGATTCTATTTTCTTTTAGGTGCAACTGTATAGTTATCATGTTTTATCCCACTAGATCACAATTGAATTGACCTAATAAATATTTTATCCAGATAAATAAATTGATACTGATCATATGTTATTGCCTCTTGTTTTGTTAGATAGTGTGATATCAATGCTTGTTGTGTTTATCATTTAATTATTGATGGAAATTGGTAAATAATGTAAGGGTGAAATTAATTGATAATCGCCTGGATAAATATAAAGAGGAATGTGAAAGAATCTGATTGATGTTGTTGTAATTTGATGTTAATCAAATTGATGCAGTAATAATGTTTAATCAATTTGTGATAGCTTACTGGTTAGGTTTCCCAAATTGGAACATGCGAATAATAAATCGGTTAATCCAAGATGGATTAAATAACTAATTGTTTGATAAAAGATAATTCCTTGTAGGGTTTTGAGTTACCCTATTTCTTGTATAATGTCCAAGAGACCAATTGTTATGATTTTTGTTTTTCATGCTTCTTGTGTTGTGATGTGATCCTGGATGGCTGTTGTGATATGTGGGGGCATGAAGGCCTATTGGTTGTGGTAGTAGTTGATGCCTAGAGTGGCTAGATGCATCCGTTTATGCATGTGTGTGTCAGGGAGGACACCGGGGATGATGGAATGAGATGGATGTGATTGATGGATGCTTGGTGTTTCTTATTGGTTGATTATTTGCTTAACTTTTCCCCACTTCTCGAGGTAGATGGTATTGCTTACCCTTCTTCTGAAAGAGGAGAAGACGCGCGAGGTATGCCACGTGCTTTACATGTTTAGATTCTCAAGGGAGGATGGGTCTACGCTCTTTCTATAGGCGACAAAGACTCGACGGGTAGTACATCTACTCACCATGTTGATCCCCCTTGTGTTTAGTAGCACAGAATGTTTTTCTAAAATGATTGGGAATATGGGAAAGCAATGTTGTAATGAATAATTTAATAAATGATGTTAAACCATGGGGTTGGAGCTTGCTAGGATGTAATTATGAGGTTGTAATTTGAAGGGACAATAAACCTTGGGTGTGATGCTAATGATATATAATGTGGAAATTATTGATGGTTAATTAATGTTTAAAGAGTTAATTAATGTAAAGTTCAAATGATAAAATGGAATGAAGTAATATATTAAATCTATTAAAATGGTTGTGTGCTTATAGGATACCTAGTATCAGAAGTGGCAGTGAGGAGTCTGAGAGACGTTAGCTGTAGTTTAGTCTAAGACTAGGTTATGCCCATAATGTGGTTGTGAGCTATAGTATATTTTGTACGTTTTGTGTTTTCTATATCCTACTCCACCCCGTCAGTAAGGGAAACTGACACCCCAGATATTCTGACCCCTAGGGGGTGTTTTCCCTAACATTCCAGTGGGAGGATGGATGACTGACTACCCCCTTTGGCCCCACTCTCTTCTCTTGGTAATTACTTGTACTGGTAGGAACATCGATTATATTTCCCCATATATGTGTGTAAAGGGCTATAATGGATTGTGGTTATTCATACATATATATTATGGATGTAGTTTCCTATGGACTATTATAGGTGTAACATGTATAGTTTGTGATGGCTTGAGGATCCTTACTCGGTGTATGGGCTGTAATGGCTTGAGGTATAATACCTGGTGTATGATACATGTTATCCGAGATATGGTGGATCTTGGAAACTACCTTCTTACTTGCTTACGTGGATGTGTTTGTTTTGTTGCATGAGGTGCATGTTGTAGTGATTCTCCCAAGTGTCTATAGGCAAGACTTTTTGGATAGAGATGCTTAATAAGTGCGACGTTGGGACAAAGCGGAAAACCAATGGGGAAGTAGTAGCATGATACCCTTGATATTCTTTATTATATTATATACTCTTGTATGCATTACTTGGTGATAGTATCCATGATGAGGATGGGAACTTTGTATACCTATTTAGGTGACGAGTTATTTTCACTTATTGTTCACTATGCTTTAGCATGCTATCTTTACTTTTACACGAGAGGATTCAGGGAGGATCCTACTGAGTATATAGTTATACTCATCCTATGTATATATAAACTATTTTTAAGGTCAGTTAGAGAAGGTTGGAGATCAAGCTAGTTTCTACTAGCTTGGGGTTGTAGGATCTGTTTGGGATTTTGGTTGTAGGTGTTTTTACTTTCTTTTGGGTACTTATAGTTTTTCCCCTTTCAGTTGTAATAGTTTTGCATGACATTACATATGTGTACTTGGGATTTCTTTTATATTTCAGTCCAAAATGGACTTATTTGGTGTCTATCTTATCTCTCTCTTCTGCATGTGTTCTCTTAGAGGGTAATTCCTCCCATTCGTGTGTTTATTATACCCTCAGTGCTAGTCGCCAACCCGGGGCCTACTGGAGGTAGGAATTAGGGGTCATTATCTCCCTTCTCACATTACCGGCCCAGGAGGGGTGCACTTTGTGGGGAGGGGGTCGTGACATATGGAGTGGAAGTCATGATGGAAGATGATATATCAATAGTATTTTTTCTAGAGACTTCTCATTCAGAAAACATTGATGGTAATGGCCAATCCTAGGGATAAGTGGATGGATAAGGCACCTTATTATATGGTAGTAATTGGATTTATTCTAGTCAATAATGTTACAGAGGATGGAATAATATATAGGGTCAGTAGAGGCTACAAGGTGCTACTCCTCAGCATAAAGAATATATGAAAATCTATAGTAGAGGCATGTCCATGGGATAATTTCATGCTATGAAGCTGACTCATGCTAATTATATAAAGGGACTATCCACCCTTAGAGGTACGATTTTTATGATATCCAGCCTTGCATATATTTTTTCTTCTGATAAGTTTGTATCATAATTATTTATGTTCTATCATTTTTTAATGATCTAGGGATAGTTATAGTGTATCAATATGGGGTCATGTCTATTGTTACACCCATAGGGTTGAAATTTTATAGAATTCAGAGATGTTCGAAGTTCTATATTTTTATTAGTGGGTACAAGATTCCATGATTTGTTTAAAATAAAGATGTATAGTTTTTATGTGATCCCTATGATAAATTATCTAACTTGATATTAACCACATGTTGACTATTATAGCCAATGGGTATCTTTAACATCTAATGAGGGTGATTTCTATATCTTTATTAAAGAGTGTGATTTACAAGAAGACCATTCAACACTAGACTATATTTAATAGTGTATCATTTTAACCCATTTTACAAGAATCATTATAGAGGATGAGGGGAATGCACAAAATCCGGTCCTTCCACTTATTGTTGGCTTATTCAATGATATTTTACCTAGATTTCTTAGGGTTTCCATTAGAGAGAGGTGTCAAGTTTATGATCAAGGTGCATCTTGTTATGGATCCCACATACATTCTACCATATATAATGGATCTTATTGGGATCATAGCGTTAAAGGTTTAGGTATAGAAGCTTGGGGTGAATAGATTCATTTTCTAGATCATGCCTCTTTAGGGTGATCCTATTTTATACACCAATAAGTGTAGTGGTTTTCTGGAACCATGTAATTTTCTTGAACCGATATAATCATCCTTATATATATGATATTTATGATCAATTAAGTGGTTACAAGTTTTTCTCTAAGAGTGATGTGAGATTAGGATATCACAATCTATGAGTGAGACCATCCAATGTTACTCAAAAAACTTTTTGGATTAGGTATAATATATATGAGTATCTCATGATGTCATTAAATTTGATGAATTCCCCAAATGTGTTTATATAAATGATAAATATATTTTTATATCATTATTTGGAATTATTTTTGGTTAACTTTATCAATGATATCCTGGTATACTCTTAATCATGGTAGGATCATGCTTAGCATCTAGGGATTATCTTAATCATTCATAGAGATCATCAGTTGTATTCCAATATTTCAAAGTGATATTTCAATCTCAAATATGCTTACTTATTTGGGAATGTGATATTAGAGGTATTAATATCTATGGGAATTGAATGTTTCATGGTTTTGGTTTCTAAATAGCTACCCCAGAACATTATTTATATTCATATCTTTAAGTGATTAGTAGGATACTACATAAGATTAATTTGGTACATCTCCAAATTATCTGCATTGACGAAATCATTTCCCAAAAAGGGAGTGATGTTTGAGTGGTATAATCCTTGTGGGATATCCTACCAAGGATTAAAGGGATTATTGTTTTTTTGTGGTGATTATGACCTTACAAGATATGGGTAAATAATATACCATATTTTTTTATTCATAGGGATTTTTTCTTGGTTCAATTCTAATGTAGGACGAGTGAGTAGTTACTTATGGGTCTGGGAAACTAGGAAAGTATGATAAAAAAATAGATAATACATGATCTATAGGTAGTGACAGTAGTGTAAATATTTAGATGTTCATGTAACTAGTTTTTGGGTGACATATTCATGGTTCTTTCCAACCATAAAATACTCAAGTAAATATCTTAATAGCATGAACTAATTATTTGATAGTGGAGGTGGATTTAATAACTCTAGCCATTTAAATTTGAGATGGTATATATCCCTAGAAGAGGTTATGTTGTGGATGATGTGATGAGTATAAAGATCTAGGATCTAGTAATTCACGTGGTGATTAGGAAGTGTCAATTGATCAACATATTCACTGACATATATCTTGATGTTTATGTGTATTATGGTAGGGAAACCCTTAATATCATGAGTATCAATTATACACTACTTAATCAAGTTAAGGTGAATCAGCTATCTAAATCTGACTGATAGGTTATGAGGGATAGTTTATTTTTGTGGGGAGATACCACTAGATTTCTCCTAATATTATAATGGGATCTTGGATGTGTGAAGTAGAGTTGTGGTCCCTATGAAAATGTTCATGGATTTGATGTAATATTCACATGCCACGTGATGGGATATTATCCTAAGGGTTACCAACAAGTATCATGACATACATAGGTAATATTGGTGCCTTGGGTTGAATAAAAAAATTTCAGGGCTTATATTCTGATGCTTCACCTTCCAACAGGTGATGGATGATAATCAATGACTTTTTGGTCTTCTTCAGCCTCTTTTTATTCTCAAGTGGAAGTTGGATATTGTGATGATGGATTTTATGATTTGGTTCCCTAGTTTAACCCAAGGAAATAATATGGTGTGGGTTATTTTCAACAGATTGATGAAGGTATCACGTTTTATATGATCAAGGAGAACTATTTTTTTGAGAGGTTAGGTGAGTTATATGTTTATAAGATTGTATAGTTACACTATATTCCTTGAAGTAACATATCATAATGGGATGGCCGCTTCACATCACAATACTAGAAAGGATTGTAGAAGGTGTTTGATACCTAGGTACAATTAATCATGAAATACCATCCTTATGCTGAGGGGTAGTTTGAGTGTGCTCTCCATGTGTTCTAGGAAAATATTTGAGAATGTGTTCTTGATTTTAGTGGTTCATGGTAGACTCATGTCACATTTGATGAGTTATATTATAATAATAGGCATCATGTGTCAATTTATATGGAACTTATCGAGTCCTTATATGAGAGGTCATTCCAATCACCTCTATGATATTTAGAGGTGGGGGAGTTTATTATCAGAATGAGTCTTGTTTTGGTAGATGTTATCGCACATCTAGTCTATCTGGATGTGGATAGAGATTACATAGGGTTGGAAATGATCATATATATACTAATGAATCTTTCCCCATGAGTTTGAGGTAGGATATCAATTTTCATGAGGTTTTAACCTCAATTGGGACACTTGTTTATTTTGGGGTAGAGAAAGTTGTCACTCGGGTTTGCGGGGTTGTTTGCGGTTATCAATAAGACCCATATTCTCTATTACCCATTACCACATGCTTAGAGACTTTGTGTGGCCCATTATGTATTCCACATATCTCATCTTAGGAGACACCACCATGATACTTCTCAAGTGATCAATATATATGATGTCGATTTGGAGATTGATACACAATTCAAGGAATAAATGGTTCATCTAATGGATTTTAGTGAGAAGATATTGAATTTGAAGATGGTATCCCCCCCGTATGCATAAAATAGTAGTATTAGTATATCTAAGAGGATACTTGGGAGCGAGAGACTAACAAGAAATCTTAGTGTACCAAGAATTTCTCTTTTAAGGCTCAGTGACACATCTTGATAATGATTTTCTATATGATAGGTTAGTTATAAACCCCCACTTATTCAAACAAATGAATTCGATTTAGTTTTATTCAAAACCATTTTATTTTTGGACTATTATAGATAAATAAATGGATATGGAGGAGGCTGAAGATTAAGATATGATAAAATAATTACAGTGTAAACAATAAAAAATATCGAATATTAGCCACAAGAAACATAGTAGAGACCATCATACATCTACTAGCATTGGATGGGGTTTCTAGCCCCTACCCACCCCAACAAATATTCGATGGTGGGTCCACCATTTTTACAATGGGGCTTGGAGCACTCAATTTTAAAGTGGGATAGGCTGGTTATTTGTTCACCTCCTCCTTCATTTAATACGCCCATTTGTCTCATTATTCTCAGATGAGTTGACTCTTGAATGTACCTTGGGTTCCATGATGATTTTATTCCCTCTTATATGTTTCTCCTTCGATTAAAGTTTCATTAATTATGATTTCTATCTAGAGGCATGGATTATTCCTTGTGACCATTATTATTTGATTATTCTCAACAATATCCAATATTATATCTCAAATTCCTAATTAATTTATTATTATCTTATTTTGGAGAATCCCTGAATTGAGGCTAATTTATCTGTAGATCTTAGATCATGGGGGTTCTACTAAGTCGAGGAAGGTGGCGCTTAAACTTTCTCATCAATTTGCCTATGTTTTCATGTGATGGGTGATATATGGTATGGCCAACCATGTTTACATGAACTAAAACTACTCCGAAATATTTTACTAAACATTATATGAGTATATAATAGATGTTTAGGGCCATGGGTGGTCCTTTGTGCATTGTTCTTTGGTTTCATAGTCGTCAATGGACTTATTCTTGGGATAAAGTGATCTATACCTTATAATTGAAACTCATTGAGGTGTTTATTAGGTTATATAATATCGTACTAGACCTTGTTAGGCTCTAATTAACCTCCCTTTATAAGGGTATTTTTACATAACTGAGTGGTTAGTTGGGATATATTTTTAATGGGGTCGTGGGTGATTAAAAAAATAGTTTGTCTTATTTATCATGTATAGGGTAGTGAGTGTCTCCATCCTTTATAATAATTGTATCCAAGGGGATTAAAATTTATGATTAAATTATGGAAAAGGGTTTCAATATATGAGAGCTAACCTAGTTTTGATTACCAGTGTTGTTGGGAAATGTTCCAACATTTTTATGATTTTCCATGATTCATCTATTTTTTTGTTTCTTATATCATGATATGGTTAATATTATGGACTTCAAACCCAAGTATGTAGATTTAAAGATTCTATAGGGTTAAGACTATTATAAACACGAGGATGCTTCCCCCACTGTCTCTATATTGTTATAAGCTAATATCGAGTTGCTATTGATCTAAGATCAGTATCAAAATGGGTATTGTTTCACTATTTTATTTATATTTTTATGAGAATAGATCTAGATTCCATTGGGATGAAATCATTATTGGGATGCCTTTCCTATGAAATTTGTGTTATTATGAGTAGGATCAAGATGCTTATGAGTTGAGATCATTATATACATGTGTTTTTTTCCTATTTATCTCCATGTTATATTGACTAGGGATCTTAATGCTTGTAAGTTGAGATCATTATAGACATGGGCCACTTTACCAGTTGTCTTTACATAATATTGAGCAAGTATTATTATTCTTATGAGATAAGATCATTATATACATGGGACAACATTCCTATTCATCTTTGTATATTTATGAGCTAGGATTGAGATGTCTAAGGGTTGAGACTGATATAGACATGAACCTCCCTTTAATTTCAGTCTTATTATTATGTGTAGGGGTCGATAAACCTAAGGGATGAGATAGATATATACATAGAATGTATTTCTCATTAGACTTCCAATCTTATAAGATGAGGTTGATATAACCTTCATAATGATATCATTATTTGATTGGAATGTACTTCTATAATATCCTTTTGATGTTAGGATGATATATTCAGACATATTCTCATATTGGTCAAGGTAGGCATGGCTGATCCCTTAGTGTCTTGTTAAGAACTTTTGGGTGAGGAATTTATTATTTTTATTATTATTAATTATTATTGTTATTAAAATATCACTTGAGTATACACTTGTATTTTTTTTATTTCTTTAGGGACACTATTTGTGATGGAATTTTAAATTATACTCGCAAACAACATAGGCATATTAGGTGATGTGTATAATCTATTGTTCATGAAACAGGCAAGGGAGAGGTCCCTAATCAAGATGATTAATATAGCGATACATGGTTAGAGAAAGGAGGTGAGAACAGGAGGGGACTCGGGTCCATTTTTATATTCACCTCTAGTTTTATATTTATTTTTGGACCATGTTATGTATGATATACCCATAAGAAATTTTATTTATTTAAGAATAACTAGTGTGGCATTATAGTAGCTCATTTTGATATAAAATGTGTCATATTATTCTTTTTTTTGTTGGAACGTAGTTGTAATTCCCATATGTTTATATTATATAGTGATGAAAATTATTTACCCCTATTATTTATAGTCATTTATTATAGAGGGTAGATCCTCTCCATGATTATTTGTAGACCCTTGACACTAGTTAGTAACTTTTGGTGTTCAGGTAGGTGCCTCTAAGGCATATAACACTCTTGTTTTGCCACTAATTTGGTGAGATAATTAGGGGATGTCATAGTGTCATTTTGAAGAATAAAAAAATTAAGAAAAGGGATCATGAGGCACTTATATTGGTTTCTCATCCCACCATTATCCTTGCTATATTTAATATATCTTATACATAAAGGGGGTGTGAAAACCTTCTCCAATGGTTATAAAATTTATGAAAATCTCTCTTATTTGTGGATCCTTAATTATTCCACATTTGTTTCCCCAATGATAAAAGAGAGTAAGGTATCATATTTTTCCTATATTTTCATTTCTATTTTTATTTTTTTTGTTTATTTTGTTATGTAATAGAATTTTCCTTTATTTATTTCTCCTATTTTTTGTTTCATTCCTCTAATTTCCCATTACGATATTCCCTCACATTCTCTATAACTCTATAATAATAAATAACCAACACACAATTAATGTGAGGGAGATAAAATTGATTTCACATATTTGTATTAATATTATATTATATTATTTTAATTCTAAATATGTTGATACTGATTGATGTCTGGGATAAAGGTTTTCATCCATTTATTTTGTCTTTTATATCCCTTTTCCCTTGTTTTCAAATAAAATTTTACTCTATTAATTTTTATTCATTTTCAATATAGAATATCAGAGTGTGGTGGGAGATGAATAGAGCACATGATATGATTAAGATATTGAGTGATGAAATTCACTTAGGAGACATATACTTTAATTCCTTCTTTGTAGAGAAAGAAATAAGTTGATTAATTTAGAGAGGCTCTCAAGTGAGCTAATCACCCACACTTTAAATTGTGAAAGGTTATGGGAGAAATGATATATAATTCAGTAGTTAAAATGAAAAAAGTAAACATTAACAAAAAAATTATTTTAGTGGATCCTTTTAACCACTTTATTTTTTTTGATAATTAATTTTTTTGGGTTTTTATAAATATTTTATTGATTAAGTTGTTTTTAATTATTATTATTTATTTATTAATATTTTTATTGTTATTTACAACTATTTTGGGTTATATTTTTTGAAAATAAGTTTTACAAAGTTTTTTTACACTTTTACAACATACTAAGTTACCCATTACACAACCTTTTAATTTTTTTAAGTTACCTTTACGTTGCATGAGTTTTCAGCATGCCGCATTTATATAAATTTTCTATTTAGCCATATTTATACTATATAAATTATGTGTTACCCATATTTGATTATTTATCTTACCCTTATATGGTGTATATAAAATACAAGTTAGCCTTACACCACATGTTAAAATTAATTGCTACCTTTATGCATTGTCTAGAATTTGAATTCTACCTTTAAATAGGGCATAAAAATTACCTTTATATAGGTATGAAAATATATAATTTTTTTATTTCTATATATCATGATTTTCTTGGTATTTTAAATTGTTTCAAGTTTATAAGAAGAGTTTTAGTTGTTCAAAGATTATATAAATCATTATTAATCATATGGAATTTATTTGAACTTTTTTATATCATGTTAAAATGATTTAATTATAGATTAATGTTATTCTTTTTTTTTCAAATATGTAGTATATATTTCTAATATTTTTAATTTATTTGTTTTGGTTGTTTTTGTTGACTTTTTTGTCTCTAAATTCATATTTAATTATAACATAGTTGTTCAATCCTATTTTATAGTTTATAATGTAGTATATTTAAGATTGATATTATCCCATATATATTTTTAGAAAGATATTTTAAATTAGAGTTTTGAATATTAAATATTGAATATTTGAAAGATTTTTAGACCACTTTAACATATTATTATGGATTTTTTTCAAACTATTATAATTGATGACTTCAAAATGGTTTGAATTGTTCAATTGTATTTTAAATTTAAAACAATAATATTATAGATAATAAGTTTCTCTCTCTCTGTCTCTCCTTTTTAACTCTTGATTATTTTTATTGTTATCTTGAATTGTATTTTGATAATGAATTACTTGGATGTGTTGAGTTTTTCTTGTTTAATTGGACCAAGGCATGAATTGAAGGGAGATGCTAGGAACGATACATTTTGGAAAACACAACATGATATAATAAAAGATAAGGAGAAATTCTATTACATGAACTATACATCCTATTGATATACTACAAGAAACATTCTTAAGAGAATATAAATCGTTCTTTATTTATTGTTTATGTAAGTTATTTCAACACCTTGGACTTAATCATTAAACTCCATTTAAAGGTCTAATAAGAACTATTATATTCCATCATATATATATATAAATCTTCAGTGGTTCTTTATTTTTTTGATTTATTTCTTTGGGGATGGGTTGAGTTATATATACCTAATCATTTCACATAATAGGTTATAATACCTTTAAAAAGAATTAATTGGTCATGCTCACCTAGCCAAAAGGTAGAACACATAGTTTGGGGATGCTTCTTATAGAAAATCATGGGTTTGGTCTTCTCCTGTAAAAGTCTAGTGAGGTTTGGGGCTGCTACCATGTAGAATTCATTGGTTTTGGATTTAATATTTTAATATTTTAATGTTTTATAGGATAAAATTATGCATGATCTTATTTGTTTAAAATATGTTTCTTTTTTTGGGGGAGATTTTTTCTTTCTAATTTTAATCTTTTTAATCAATTCCAAAAGGGGTAAAAAATTTCAAAACTGATCATTTATTTTATAATTATCAAAATTGGATAAAATGTTAGAGCATATCCTTTGAACCACTAATTTTTTTCATAATTATGAATGTTTTTGTTTTAATTTTTTATAAAAATGTTTTTTATTTATATGTTCTTTCCTTTTTTATTTAATTATTATTATTATTTATAATTATTATTTTTATCTTTTTTGAAAAAATTAAATTTATAAAGTTACTTTTTACCCTTACGTAGCATACCAAAATACCCTTACACAACTTTTAGAATTTGTATGTTACCTTTATATAGCCTGATTTTTTTACATGTTTCCTTTAAGTAAGTTTTCTATTTACCCTTATTCATAAAATATAATTTTTTTATTACCCTTATTCACCTATCTATCTTACCCATACATAGAATATATAAAATATGACTTTCCCTTATGATGAATATTAAAATTAATTTTTACCTTTATGAGTTATTTAGAACTTCAATTATACCTTTACACAAGGAATTTAAATGGCCTTTACAGATGTATGAAAATCTAGAATATTCATATTGATCTGTTTGAGAATTTTATTCGAATTTTTAATTGTTTCATGTTTATAAAAAGTTCTTAAATTATTTTAATGATTCTAAAAATTATTATTAATCACACAGAATCTATAAAAAATGTTATTAGTGTTTTTTGAATATATTTAATTATATATTAATTCAATTCTTTATTTTTTTTCATGAACATGAAGTAGATGTTTCAAGTATTTCGAATTTATTTTTTTGGTTGATTTATTTGATTTTAATATTTATAAATTAATTTTTTGTCTAATAAAGTTATTCAAACTTTTTTTATAGTTTTTAATATATTATCATTAAGAATGATATTATCAAATATATATATTTAGAAATAAATTCGAAACACAAATTTTGAATATTACAGTTTGAATATGTGTGAGATTTTTGGATTTCTTTAACATATTATTTTGGTATTGTTTTAAAACTATTTTAATGAGTGATTTCAAAATAGTTTGATTTGTTCAAATGTTTTAAAATTTCAAAAGATAATATTATTGGTTATCTATTTTTTTCTCACTCTCACCTTTATAATTCTATATTATTGTTATTATTATCTTGAATTTTAATTGACTAAAAAAATAATTTGTTGTATTTTTTTATTCTTATTTAAATAGATCAATGAATGCATGTAGGAGAGATGGTGGTCATGATACATGTGTAGAAGCACCCTATGATGTTATAAAATAGAATGAAAACATCCACTAGATTAATTTTATATCCTATTGGTGTGCTACAAGAAACATGCTTAATATAAGTTGTATCGTTATTCCTTACTTGTTTAAGAATATTACTGAAACTCCCATACTTCATAATTCAAATACATTTTAAGGGATAAAAAGAATTTTTCTACACTATCAAATCTATCTGAAACACTCTAGTTATTATTTATTTATTTTACTTATTTATTCTAGGTTGGGTAGAGATTTTTTACATACTATTTTTTCAAAATTGGCTATAATACCAATAAAAATTAGTCAATGGTTATGATAACCTGATGAAAAGGTAGAACACATAGGTTGGAAGAGATCCTTATTTCAAATCTTGAGTTTTTTATGCTCTCGTAAAATGTTATTTAAGTTTTGGGCTACTCACTTGTAAAATCCTTGAGTTTTGGATTAAATTTTTTAATTATTTAAAGTCATATAGGATTTAATTCAGGGACAAATTTTTTTAAAAAAATATTCATATATTTTTTTATAAGGATTTTTTTTATAATTTTAATCTTTTTAATCAATTCTAAAATGAGGAGAAATTTTAAAATTGATATTTTCTTTTGTAATTATCAAAAAGAGAGATAATGATAGAGTAACACCTTTGAACCACCTTATATTTTTGATACTTAAAAATGTTGTTGTTTTCAATTTTTATAAAATTATTTTTTATTTAATTTTTATTTAATTGTTTTTTATTTATTCATTAATATTATTATTATTCTGTATATATATATTTGGTTATATTTTGTAAAAAAATAATTTTATAATGTTTTTTTAACCATATGAATCATACTAAAACACCCTTATGCATCCTTTAGAATTTTTAAGTTACCTTTAGAAAATATTATTTTCTAGCTTGTTACAATTATATAAGTTTTTTATTTACCCTTACGTATACTAAATAAATTTTTTGTTACACATATTAACCAAACTATCTTACCCTAACATAGAATATATAAAATACGAGTTACCCTTGAACTAAATGATAAAATTACATATTTCCATTTTGAACTGATTATAATTTTAGTTCTACCCTTACACATGCATGTAAAAGGCCTTTCTGTAGGTATAGAAATTTGGTTTTTACAGATTACTATATTTTATGATTTTTTTGTAATTTTAAATTGTTAATGTTTATGAAAATCATTTATTTTTTTAATGATTATATAAATTATTATTAGTCATATAGAATCTATGTGAATTATTTTTAGTGTGTGTAAAATATATTTATTATAAACTAATATTGTTATTCATTTTTTCATGAATATATTGTAGATGTTTCAAATATTTTGAATTTATGTTTTTAGGTTGATTTTCATTTATTTTTATGTTTCTAAATTTATGTTTAAGGATAATACAGATATTTAAACCTATTTTTTTTAGTTTTTAATGTATTATCATCAAGATTGATATTATCATATATATATATGGAAAAAATATTAAATTCAAATTTTGAATATTAAAAACTGAATTTTTGTGAGTTTTTTGGATCTATTTGACATATTATTCTGATTTTTTTTCAGAAAATTATAATGATTGATTTAAAAATATTTTTATTTGTTTACTTTTTTTTAAATTTCAGAAGAAAATATTATTGATAATTTTTCTCTCTCTCTCTCTAACCTTGATAATTCGAAATTATTTTTATTATTATCTTGAATTTTAATTTCCTAACAAATTATTTAGATATATTTATTTATTATTGTTAGGTATTGAGGAATGCATGGAAGATAGATAGCGGGTATGATCAGTTCCTGAAAAAAAAAATGCAATATAATAAAAGAGATGGATAAATTATATTGCATAAACTATACATCCTATTTATATAATCCAAGAAACATTATTAAGAGAATCCATATCATTCTTCATTACTTGTTGATGTAAATTGATGTAATGCACAAACTTCTTCATTTAAATCCATTTTAATATATAAGAATAATTTTTCAACATCAACATATCTATATGTAACTCTATAGTGGTTTTTTATTTGTTTAATTTATTTATTCAATGTTGGGTAGAGTTTTATGTAAATAATATTTTAACACAATAGGTTATACTACCTATAAAAAGTATTCATTCATTAGTCTTACCTTAAAAAAAGGTAAAAAACATTGATTGGGGCTTCTTCTTATAGAAAATAATGGTATTTTTTTATACTCTCACAAAAGGCTAGTTAGGATTGAGTCTCCTCTCATATACAAGTCATGGGTTTTGGATTTTTCCTATTTTGAAAGTATCTACCTACTATATTAATTTGGGGTGTTAATAGTAAATTAGGATCATTTATATATGATCTAATTTATATTTTCTTGTGTTCATCACTTTATATTTTCTTCTTCAACTCTTCATACTTCCACTATTATTAATCTTTTTATAAAGAATTTTGTAATCTTCACAATACACCAAATTAATTAATTATTTTTAATATCCCTAATATTGTTAAGAAAATAAAATCATCCCCTTATATTTATTCCCATCTTCCCTCTCTAACCTAAAAAAATGACGGGGATAACTTAATTTTTACATAGATGAGCCAATCACCATCTAACACTTTACCTTTTTTATTTTATTTAATATTTATTTTAATTTAAATTTCAATTTTTAATGATTTTAATTTCTTTTAATTCATGTACACATCTACATTTATTTACATACATTTTTTAATTAAAATAAAAAAATGAAAACAAGTCAAAAACCTTTATAATGGTCAACTATCATGTCCACCCACATCGAGAGAAATCCAAGAGAAAACCACTAAGATACAACTAGTTAGTATTTTAAAAATAATCATTAATAAATACTATAATATATGTCTTCCACCAACTAAAAAATTAGTCTCATGGTTATCCTAATCATGATTTATAACCATACTTCCACTAAAAAACTGAAATATTTATATTTTTAAAATACATTTAAATGGTAAAGGTTTATATTACATTCATATATAATCAAAAACACTAAAAGAATCACCCCTTTTGATATATCCTCATTTATAGTGAATATTTTAATTATTTATCAACAAATGGTATGGATCCTTCATGCTATGTTACTCTAAATCATCTCCTCTTATCGTTATATTCCTTGTTCTCTCATTTTTTCCCTCTTTGGGATTTGGAATCATATGGTTAAATAGTAGTAAATTTTATTCTAGGTATTCTTATTTTAGGTATTAAAATAATTATCTAATAATAATAATTTCTATTTTTTTCATTAATCCTCTTATACCCCGACTACATCATTTATCAGTAGGTGGCTCTACATGACACTATTTGTTACAAAACAATTTGGGCTTGTATATTTATAGTTATGTTTTATTTAATATAAATTTTATAAATAATGTTTATAATTAGTTTATTTTGAGTTATATTTTTTTCTATCCAACATTAAATTTAAATTGAGGGGATTTACTATATCCAATGTCTAAAATTCAACACGTGTAATATTTTTTACACTGGGTTCTCGATGAAATGTATAGTATATATTTAAGATGAAATAAAGAAATTTATTTTTTATAATGATTTATTTGGATTTATAAATAATGTATATTGTTATTTCATTGAAAATATTCAATGAAAAATACCCACTTAGAATATAATAAAGTGTATTTGGGGTGGTTTCTTTGTCACCCTTAAAGTTGTACCCCTTGATGTGGATTATTTGAAATTTAGAATTTTATTATTATACATGGAATGATGAATGATTAATTATTAATTTTAATGTAAAAGTGTATATTTATTTGAAGGGATTCTAAATAATAAATTTTACTTTATTTTATTCATTTTATTGTATCAAATTTATATTGAAATATATATTTATTTGGATTTATCACCTCCCTTTTAGAAAACATCATGAGAATCCTTGGGTAGCTAAGTGGTAATTTAATATATGACTACAACAATAGTTTAGTACTGTGATATGGCTAGTGAACCCTAGTTTGAACTATTATACTAGTTAGGGGCTTGCTGGCTGATAAGGCTTTTGAGAGAAAGATGGATGTATGTGTCGTATGATCATGCCACATGGTAACATATGGTTCCATCAAGACAAGTTTTTTATTGCATCCTTAGGAACTAGGATATTATCCAATGATTCTATTGACTTGATTTATTATTTAACTTATAATAAATACCTTATTATTTAATATTTACTTTTGATACCCTAAACATTCATGGTAACCAAATTATTTCAAAATATTTCAAAATTGATTCTTTTTAAAGAATTTTAAGAGTGTTAACAATATATATTTTTTAAATTAAAAATAAAATATTTTTAGTAATGGATATAAAATTATAATTATTATAAAATATTTTTTTCTACCATATAATTCAAATGAATTTCTATTTTACAGTGAATCCTTTGTTTCTTTCATAATAAGTTCAATATAGTAAAATGTTTTGTAATTGTTTTAATTTTGTAAATTAAATTATTATTATTTAGATTCCCTCCAATTATTTGATTTTATAAAAAGGAAATAATTATTTTCTTATATATATATCAAACTAGCATGGAATTGATTTTTTCTAAAACAAATTTTACAATGAATTAGTGGTATCCTATTAGGATTTTATTTTATATCCTAAATACAAAATTTCTATATATATAGATTTGTTTTGGTCTCATGCTACTAAAATCATAGTTCCATCTTTTTTAAGAGGATAATCCATGAGTTAGACTTGGTTGTAGGAGGTGAAAAGTGATGCATTATTTCTTGTTGTATTGATTTGGGTATTTTGAACTATTTTTTTATTCACATTTGGAACCTTTATGTGTGTTTATCCACTACATCCTCCTATACTATTTGATTCAAAAATTTTCTTTCATTTTAGATTATATGATATATTGTATAGAGAATTTTATTTTTATATAATGTTTGGGTATAAATATTTCACAGTTTTGATGAGTTAATTTTTATGTTATTCTTTATTAAGATGTTATATTATTTTCTAAAGTATTTATTTCATATCAATGATATATCCAATATAAGAATAGGTTATTCAATGTTTTTTTTATGGAATCATTTTTTGGTTTTATGTTTATTCAGTTTAAATAATTCCTAAAGAGTTAGGTTTATTTCCTTGTAACTTATTACAAACCCATTGTGATTAAGAACACACTTTAATCCATGTTTTGTATAAACATGGATATTAATACATGGTATACAAGGGGTTTTCATTACATTTCTCCATGGTGTGACACTGATCCAGAATTATGGGTCTCTAATTTTATGGGTTTTGATGGACATCAGTAGGAACTGGCCATAATACAAAGTATATTTCTTCTATTTTAAGTGGATATAATTTCTATAATTCATTTTTATTTTTTTTTGTAATTATGATGTTTTTATTAGGTAACCTAATTCTTAAGTTTGTATTATAGTTTATCCATTGTATTTAGTGTCCAATTCGGTGTTGTTTTCATATTCGATTAATAAGGGTGACATGTCTATGGGTGATATTATAGATTATTATTAGAATATGATGTAAGGCCTATGTCTTATAATTAAGGTAATTATTTTCTATTATACCCTTATTCATAATGTATTTCCTTGGGGAATTTCAATGTGTAAACAGGGGCTGAGAGTGACTTCCTAGTTTTGTTCAAGTAAGACAATGCAATATATTAATCTTTTTTTATAATTTAAACTTAGAAAATAATGTTTGAAGAATTGGTATAATTTAGGCATATGTTTTAAATAATTTTTACTTTTAAATGGTTTTGTTTTAATATTTATATTGGAATAAAATGTGGATTTTTGAACATATGGTGATGTTAGTATGAAATATTTTAGAGGATCGTAATCTACTATTGTTTTAATAGAAGGAGGAGTCTACCTTATTCCATGTTTCCAATGATATTCATATTTATAGGTTGATAAAGAATACTACTAGTTTAAAATACTCATTTGAACAACATATTTGGTGTCATACTTATATAGGTTATGTTGAAGTTAAGGTGGATGTGGTAGTCCAACCATCCCGAGAGAGGAGTATTCTGGCTATATTGGTCTGGGATTTAGCTGGTGTAATGTTAGAAACTATGATATAATTAAATTGTGTATTATATATGTTACTTGTGGAGGCCCAATTTCCCCTTTTATGATTACATATAGTATATTTATTCTTTTAGTTGAATGTTGTGTTTAAATAAAGTTATATTATCACCCCTTATGAGTTAGATAATTTTTATAGGTGTATTTCAGGTTTTTTACACTTCCATCAATATATTAGTTGACTTTATTTATTGTTAAAGGTGAACATTTTTTATATGTTTCATGAAATTTAATTTAATAATAGATTACCTCACTAGGTTTTTTGTTTTTTTTTGACGAAACTTGGTTAGAGACAATATTTTTTTTTGGAGAATCTTATAGTGGTGGTTATTATAGATGGGTTGGGTTAATATATTTTTATGAATGATTTTGGTTGGTTTGTTTCTATATTTGGGTATTTTGGAATAAAAAACACCTAAATTTCAAGTGTTTCAATGTTATAGTTAGAAATAATAATAATTTTTTTGAAAGAAATTTTGTTTGACTATATCCTTTTAATGATTAAATTAAATTAAGTGTAATTATTATGAAACATATATAAATTGAAGGAAACTTTATAAGATTTAAAAATTTATATAGTATCATAAACATGTTTTATTTAATATTTTTTAAACTATATCACAACTTTTTCTAGGTTGGTAAAACTGGGCAGAGGCCTGAGCATGATTTAAGGAATGTTTTATAACCATTAATATAATCCTTGTTAATGAAATTTAAATCCACATTTTCAAATTTAAGGGGTTTAAATCTTCAATATAAAAATATTATTATCTCTTTATGTCCTTGAGTTATTCACTAGAAGACTATGGGGTATTTTTAGAACTTGTTTCATTAATAAAATTATTCATTCAAGTGGATGGGATCAATCGAGTTTCACATATAATATAATAGGATCATAATATATATTATTGTCATTTAATTATACCTATCTCTCTCTCTAAAATATCTAGATTTGGGAAGGTTATATATATATATATAATTCTATAAATTTTATTTGATTTAATTTTTTTTATATGAATAAGATAAGAAATTTTCCTACAATATATATGTTTTATATTTTATTGAATTATGTGATGATGTACCAAGTTAGGTGGATTCAATTTTTTATATCATTTGGTTAATCAATAATTATAAAATTGATTTCATTGAAAATCATGACTTATGATGATTTATTTGAGATGAAATTATCTTGAAAAGATCGAAGGTTTGGATTAAATGAATAAGTCAAGCATGGGACTCAACTCTATTTATGTTTTCCTTTTTTAGATAATTTTTAATATAGTCCAAAATTTAGAAGCCTGGATCATTTTAAGATGGGATAGAAAATACAATTTTTAAATATATATTGTGAAATATAATATATATATATATGAATCAATTATAAAATTGAAAAAAATGAGTGATTGTGTGACTATGTAATTTATTTAGTTTTGTATAGTCACAAATGAGAGTCTCTATTTGTAAAGAAAACTAGGATGTTTTCCCCAAAAATAGACAAATACATAGGACTCAATAAAAAAATAAATTTTATTTCCAAATCCATCGGTGGATGTTGGTGGGTTTTTCTTTCATGTGGGTAAAAAATAAACTAGATAAGATTGTCACTGTTGTAAAAACTGATGAATAATGTTTTTAAGAAATTATATATGTTCTAAAATTCGACCATATCCATATTGATTTAATGAAATGGATATGGGTCTATGAACTATTTTCAAAATAAATCACAACTTTTATACCTACCTTGAAAAAAGACCTTGGACTTTCTAGTGAATCCCATGATCACAGGCATAATTTAGCATGTTAATGATAAATAATGTGTAACATATTTTAGAAACAAATATTTTTTTTTGTGGAAATGATATTTTTCTAAAGAAGTGTAGTTTTTTATATGTAATAATTTTATATTAAATTAGTTCTTTTGATATAAGTTATTTGTTATTAAGAATATTTTTTTCTTTATATTAAATTATTTGTAATGAAATTATTATCACTTATGTAAGAAATTATTTGATGAAAATTTATTTTTAGGTATTTAGGTGGTTAAATGTATTATGGTGATCTTGAATAAAAAAAATTTATTTTTTTGATTTTTTTCTATGAGTGGATTAGGCTATTTTATAATCGAAACATGTATCATAATGGGCTATTAAAACGAGAAGTTTGGGGAGTGTATGTAATGGTGTTAGAAAAATTTAAATATTCACGAGGCTGCATAAAAAACTTAATTTATGTATTTTGGTGGTCCATTTACATGGTTCGATTATAAGGATATTTTTTGAAAGAGTGGAATCCTGGACCATACATTAGGATGGGAAAGTGATGACTTATTTTAAATTGGTTTTAGGAAATAGAAAGTGGGTTCTCTTGTGAATTTATATAATCAAGTTATACCAATATACATGTGAGTTTTTAGTGAATTATTTTGATGACTTGATGAAATATTTAGTAAAATATTTAATTTTCTTATATATGTTTTAAAAAGGTAAAATGAAGAGTTTTCTAAAAATGGGAATTCTTGAAAGGAAACCAAAAATCTTAATAAAACTTGAAATTTTATTTTTTTAAAGAAGGGTTTTTATAGCATGTTTTGTAATATGGATTTTTTGAATTGTTTTTATTTTAATTTCTAATAAAAATAATTTTCAATGTTTTAAAAGATAATGGAATTTCAGTTTCTTATTCCTTATGCATGGACTTATATTGGAGTCATTAGGTAAATCCCACAGATTTTTTTACTCACCCCCTACATGAACATATGGGTATATATATATACCTTATAGGTAATAATTATAGTAAAGTGAATAAAACATTATTTGTTAATAGAGAGTCACAAATTATTCAATGGAAATACAATTATAGAGTTGTTGGTTGATATTATTTAGATATTGGATTTTTTTATTTGGTATGTGATATTGGTCTCCTAAAACACCTTTTTAATGTAAGTTAAAAAAATATCATATCATTCATGTATGATAATTCATTTAATAAAAAAGTTTCCTTGATATTTTTTGTGCATTAATTATGTTTTTTAACCTCTAGAAAGTATCAAATGTGTTTGTTTCTATGTGGTTTTCGTAGATTGGGTGTCAAGATTCTTGAATCTGGATCAAGGTGTTACAAAATTGCATTAAATCCCAATTTTCAGTAAATTCATGGGTAGTAAATGGTAGATATGGAGAATAATATGGTTTGAACTCAAAATATACTAATAAAAAAGTGTAATTAACCACTTTATAATGACTCTTGAGTTACCAAGAAGACTTGATATAATAAAATATTATTAAAAACTTCAGAAAATTTTGTAACTTGTTCCACATAAACCATGATGGATTTCATTGGACAAGATATTATGCATTAATTTTATAAATTTAAAAGATTGAATTTTATGAAATAATTTTAAAATTATTTTTGTTCCATTAATATGAACATGGTTTTAAAATTACTTCCCTATATGTAAATGTATTTTAAATAATCAATTAATGATTTTCAATGTTTATTTTATATTTTTTTATAAATAAGTTTTATTGGTTTTTCTTGACCAACATGATTAAAAATTAGATTAACCCAATAAAGGGAGGGTGAGTCACTTAAATATATTCAAAAATGAGAGATTTTATTATGATACATGTTTTATTGAAAGATGTTGTGGTTAGAAAGCATATTGTTTTAATGGGATATCCTTTGGTTTTGTAGAATTAAGATTTTTATTAGAGGAGATCCTCAAGTTAGAAGTGAAAAATGTTATTTTGGATCCTTACCTTTTTAATATATTCAAAAAATATATTCATATGATTGGTAGGGATTCTAATTAGGACAGACCTAGAGATATGTATTAGACCTCATTATTCCGTAGGAAGAATCCATTATCATTTATTAAAGATGTAATATCCTAGGTGTAATGCTCTATCCTAGATCACCCATACAGTGACCAAACCAGTGGTATAATACACTAGAGGATGCTGACTACTGATGATAGTCTAAAAAAAATTATGGATTTGATATATTGTTGGTATCACAATATAAAATATCAAATAAGTATAAGAACATAATCTACCAAATAGATCAAAGTATGTGAACGCAATTATATCCATGAGATAACCATAATTAAAATAACATGCACCCATGCTATAAAAAATAAAGCATACATGTTATATGGAGCATATATTACAAAGTAAATCCCACTAGGATATTCATATACAATATAAAAAATGATAAAAATAAAAATGGAATACCAAAATAAAACTCCAAGCCCCTCACATGACTTATCTCCAAAATCCAATCAAGATGTTCTAAGAAAATACCAGAATCAATATCTTCTTTGACTTCCATATCAAATATAAAGTTTTCACATCTACCATGGTGAACAAAATTTTTTTGAGAAGAAATATTAGTAGGAAACAACCAATATTGACCCGAATATATGTCTCAATATATAAGTTTATATATATTAATGTAAATAAAGTAGTAATAGTTAACATGAAAAAAGGATATGTCATATTTTCCTAACCAATATACCATGAAACCAAAACCTACATACTTTAGCCATTTATAATTAATAGTGAACCAAGGTTCATGAGACTAAACCTTAGGTACCTAATATCCATACTTAATCCATCAAAGGGAGTCAGGTCTTGGACCCTAAAAAGGTACACCATAAACTATATAATGTTATGATCTGTCCCCTAAGAGAAATATTAGGAACCATGTAATTCCATGACTAGTCCCCTGGGAGAAATATTTCGGGACCATATAACACCTTGACCCGAAAAATAAGAGAACACAATGTGTACCACAAAACACAATGACCAAGCCCCTAAAAAAGACACTATAATCCATATAAATCTATGACCAAACCCATATAATAAAACATTAGTCTCCACAAATATCTATGATTGGATGCTTATGAGAAAACCCTGAGAACTATAGAATACCATTATTTGGCCCCTAATTAACCCATGAACCATCTACCATTGAAATAATGCAACACATAACTACCATATAATTTCCTTAATCATATGTCATGATAATATGAAATAATCAACCTTCCCATCTCAATCTAGGGAAATCAAAACCACGTGTTTCTTAAGACCTACTCAGGGTCTTTACCTATTTATTTCAACCAATATCCATCAACTATATTTTTATTTAAAGGATGATAGAACATACACATTCTTTTTTCATGATACCTATATATATCACCCAACCATACCATCATTACCCAACTACCTCTTCAGTGGTTACACATTTAGGTCTATGCCCATGAACAACTCATGCACCTATGCATGCTTACAAAACTATCTTCAAGAAAAACCCATAACCCACCCCTAAGATGTATATGAATTCGTACCCACTAAGAGATCCAATTATTTACCTTTATAACCATGCCTTGAAACTCTTCATGACTATCCAAAAATAGAATTCATGAACTTATATTCCTTATTATTCACCCACTATCCATTGGCATCCCTTAGGTGGAACCATAACCGATCACCAATTACTTTAACCACCACCTAATTCACTCCTCATGAAGATAAATATATAATATTTATTAATAAAATGATAGATAATTTCTAATTCCATTGGTGGATACTAGTGGGTTTGTAACACACACTTGTGAAAAATATACTTGATGGGATGGTTGGTGGTGTTCAAAATTATTAAATAACATTATTTTCATAAATAATATATCATTGAAATCTTGGATTTATTAATATGGGTTTATTTTTAAAAGGTTAATTAATACTGATATAGATATATATATATATATATAGGAATCAATTATAAAATTGAAAAAAATTTGTAGGTTGTGTAGCTGTGTTGTTTAATCAGTTTATTATATTCATGAAATCAATTCTCTAATGGGGAGGAATTATATAATTTTTTAGACCAATATATATAAATATTTATGATTATATATTAACTGAGAGATTATTTCCAATTCCATTATGGAATTTTGATTGGTTTGTCTCACACATGGGTGAAAAATAAACTAGATGGGATGGTAAATTGTGTAAAAATTTAATAAATAAAATTATTTTAATAAAAAATATAGTTTCTAGGTATTGAAGATATCCATATAAATTTAATTATATATATATTACTCCATAAGGAGAATAATTTTTAGACATATTTTTAGAATGATTAAAAATTTTAAGCCCTACCCGTGAAAAGACTATGGGCCTACAAGTGATGCTCATGATCTTAGGCCTGTTTTTACATGTTTAAGATAAAAAATTTGCACTAGATTTTGGTAAAAATATTTTTTGGGGGAAATGAGATTTGTAATGAAAATTTTATATTTTTATCTACCATGATTTTAAATCAAATTGGTTGTTTTTACATAAACCGATGATTTTAAAGAAATGACTACATTATCATAAATTATTTTTATAGAAATCATTCTTATTAGATTGAGACATTCTTTTAGAGAAAATGATTTCTGGGATTTTGGGGTGGGGTAGGGTGGGGTTAAAAATTTTATTATGATATTTAATAAAAAATGGGATTTCTTATTATTTTTTCAATGGGCGAGTTGCGTATTTTTTAATTCATGAGACTAGATCATAGTGGGTTACTACAATGGGATGGTCAAGGAGTGTGTGTAATGGTGTGAGCAGTGGTTGGTATGTCTGATTCCACATATACAAATACATTAATATATCATGGTGGTTCATTTATGTAGTTGGATTGGATGGTTAACATATAACAGGGTCATGACTAAGTCCATAAGTTAGGATGGGCATATGACAACCCTGCTTTTATTACAAACTTAAACATGATTTATTACATAAAATATTCACTTGATACAACATGGAAGATCGAGAGGTCTAGTGTCTCTGGGGATTAGGATTATTACATAACAACTTAAAACATGAAGTACAACATCTTTATTGAAAACTTCCTTTACATGACCACTACATTCCCTCGTACTTAGCATTGCATGGGATAACCTGAGGACATGCATAAGAAAAGGGTGAGCTATAAAGCCCAATAAGGGAATAAACATGGAATACATGAGGAGTAAAATACATGTTATACAATAGGAATATCAATGAATCACAAGAGAAACATGGACATAAAGGCATGATAAAGCATGATAATCATAACATGGAAATGTGGCAACAACACTTAACATGGATTAACATGAGCCAAGGCTCATTGCACATGGAGCATGAGTAAATTCTCACTGCACATGAAGCACGAGTAAACCCTCATTGCACTTGAATTAGCACAATTAAACACTCATTGCACATGACATATCATGATACTATAATTTACCCAATGCATTGGAGCGCTATAAGGGTGCACCCTTCGTAAACATTTCATTTCATGCATAAGTGTGCCACATGGATCAAAAAACATGGATTCATAAAACAGAATCATTTATTCCACGATAAAGGAATGTGGAATTAATACATGAAACTTTATAATCAATAATTAAGTGTGCATAAAGGTGAATACCCTTGATGGAGAAATGGGAATGGTATTCTATACATAATGGCATTGGCTTAGAAAATCGGTGTGATTTCGGCATCGTAATGGCATGACATAAGAATTAATAAAAAATGTTTGTTGAGAGAGAAAGGGGTTACTCATAATATTTAAAGGTAATGGATAGTAATAAGGTCATATAGATACATTTACCAACAATTTAAATGGAATTTAGATTCATGATACAAAAGTATTTCTTGAATGTAAATGCGGAGAGAGAAGTTCCTTTCGGAATTTTGGCATAGTAACGGGTGTACATGGGAGGAATTTAATGAGAGATAAAGGGGTATCCCATCTTTAAAACATAAAAAGGTAAGTATTATGAAGGTTTTAAACCATACCCCAACATTCATAATTGAATTTAAAATGGAAAACAACTTAAAGAAAACTGGAAAAAAATGAGAAAGGAAGAAAAACCCTTACTTGGAAGTGTGCTTCCAAAGTCTTGAGAGAGTATTGAGAGAGGATTTTTGGGAGCTTGAGGAACCTTGGGAGGATTATAGAGAGAGTAGGGAAGATGTTTCATGAACTCAAAAGGGTTTTAGTGAGGAGGAAGTGGGATATTGGGGGGGTTTATATAGGAAAGGTGAGTGAATTATTTATTATTTAGGTTTGGGACCCCTTATATTAAATTAATCCAAACCACAAACCATCCCATGGTTTTTGGAAAATGGAAGAGGAAAAAAATATTTTATAAGGATAAAGTCAGAACTTCTTAAAATAATGGGGTTTCTTTTATGGAGGTGAGTCACACTCCCACGGAAAATAATTTAAAAATACAAGATGTTTATTAAGTCTTGAGGGGTCCATCAATGCTTTTCAAAATAATTCAAACAAACCCAAAATCACATTATATTAATGGTAAAATATATATTGGCCGATCATAAAGCTTATAGTATTTTATTACATCACTATTGGGTCATTATGATGTCATAAAACACATTATATATTTAAACGATATTTAATTTTTACCCAAAAAATTGACTGTCTCAGAAAATTATGAATAATTCACCGTTGGATAATTTCGACGTCCTGATTCCAGAAATAAAATTTATTTTATCTAAATAATTTTCTAAATATGTTAATTTTTACTTTTAAAATAAAAACCGACATTTATCGAAAAATCACAGGTTTTGACAAAAATGGCTTTCAAACCTTAATAAAAATTACAATTACATTCATAAAATTATATGATCATTTATATATAATAAAATTAATTTAATAATAATAATAATAATATTTTATTAAAATATTATTCAATTCAAAAATCCCTTAATTTAATAAAATAGAATTCTTAATTAAATAATAACTAAAAAACACTATTTGCACTTTAAAAACTATTTACAATGTATCAATAATGACAAGAAAATATATACATTATTATATACAAAAAAAATAATGTACATGAATATAGTACTAGCAATTTGTAACAAAACCCCTTAAAACAGCCGCGTAAGACCTAAGGGTAAGGTGTGCGATGGTGACAGACTCCTGGGGTGGCTCGAATAACATCGCTCGAGTGATAATTTCTATCAACTTCCACTTTTCCCATAGACGGTCACATTTGAACTTGACATGATGAAGCTCAGATTGGGCTTGGTCAAGGGCCAAGCCCAAATATACCAACTCTTTTCCGAGCTCCGACAAATGGGCTTCTTATAGATAAATTCTACTGGATGAGGCCATCGCTTCCTTTGTCTGAGTAAATTGGGTTTGTTAATGACCTATATTTATACTAATATTGTGATCACTTTTCAATGGATATAAAAGCGACAGTCACAATTATTAACATAAAACCAAAGAAGTTGACAAAACATTTTACATAAAGAGACATTTAACTAGATCAAGAGGGATTTCCATTAATGAAACTTTGGGTCGTTACAATATTCCCCCCTTACGAAATTTCACCCTCGAAATTTCCTTTTTCCCACACTAAAATAGATGTGGGTAACTCAGCTTCATCATTTCCTCCAATTCCCAAGTCTCTTATTCAAACTTGTGGTTTCTCCATAACACCTTGATGAGGGGCGTTGTCTTATTTCGTTGAACTTTTTCTCTACGATCTAAGATCTTCACTGGTTGCTCCTCATAAGAAAGATCATCCTCCAACTGTACCACCTCAGAAGAGAGTACATGTGAAGGGTCCAATATGTACTTCCTTAAGAGGGATGCATGAAAGACATCATGTAATTTGGCCACGGTAGGTGGAAGTGATAGTCGATAGGCTACAACCCCAACACGATCAAGAATCTCGAAGGGGCCGATGTACCTTGGACTTAACTTCCCTTTCTTTCCAAACCTCATGACCTTCTTCCATGGAGATATGCATAGAAAAACCATGTCTCCAACTTTAAACTCAAGGTCTTATCGACGGTTATCTTCATAACTCTTCTGTTGACTATGGGCTACCTTGATATTCTGTTTAATGGTTTTCACTTTCTCCACCATTTCTTCGACCATTTCTGGTCCAAGCAGCTTATGTTCACCGACCTCATCCCAACATGCCGGTGTTCTACACCTTTTCCCATACAGGCCTTCATATGGTGCCATTTTGATACTCGAGTGGAAACTGTTATTATAAGAGAACTCAACCAGAGGAAGATATTGATCCCATCCTCCTTTAAAGTCCATTGAGCACGCTCTCAAAATATCCTCAAGTGTTTGGATAGTTCGCTGAGATTGGATATCAGTTTGAGGATGATAGGCCGTACTAAAGTTCAGTTCAGTATTCAGAGCTTTTTGAAGACTCTTCCAAAACTTAGAGGTGAATCTTGGATCTCGGTCAGACAAAATAGATAGTGGAACTCCATGCAGCCTTATCACTTCCATGATATATATCCATTCCATTTTATCCAAAGAGAAATCCTCTCGAATAGCAATGAATTGTGCAGTCTTTGTAAGATTATCCACAACAACCCAGATTGCATTGTTTCCCTTGGATGTTCTCAAAAGTCCGGTGACAAAGTCCATAGTGATTTTCTCCCATTTCCATTCTGGTATGGGCAATGTTTTCATCATCCCCTTAGACTTCTGCCTCTCTTCCTTCACTTGCTGGAACACCAGGCACTTTGATGTATATTCAACGATATCCTTTTTCATATTATCCCACCAAAAGTTTTCTCGGAGATCTGAAAACATCTTTGTGATCCCTGGGTGGATAGAGAAATTTGAACTATGTGCATCATCCAAAAGTTCCTTCTTCATCTTCGGACGTAATGGAAAACATAGCCTTTTCCCAAATCGCACAATTCCTTCTTCATTGACATTAAACTCCGAGGATTTCCCTTTTTTGATAGCTTCCACTTTTTCCTGAATTCCCACATCATCCTTTTGAGCATCCTTTAAACTTTCCAAGAGAGATGGTTGAGAAATCATTTGTGAAAGGATTGATAATGTTCCCTTCTTTATGATTCCCATATCCATATTCATCAATTCTAATAATATTAGATCCTTCTCAATTATCATCATTGATAGAATCGTCGGGTCCTTTCTACTTAGGGAATCTTCCACCTTGGTCGCTTTCCCAGGGTGGTAATGTATTGAACAGTCATAATCCTTGATGAGCTCTATCCATCTTCTCTGATTCATATTAAGTTCTTTCTGTGTGAATATATATTTAAGACTCTTGTGGTCAATATATATCTCACATTTCTCCCCATAGAGATAATGCCACCAGATTTTCAAGGAAAAGATCACCGCCGCCAACTCCAGATCATGCGTTGGATAGTTTCGATCATGGATTTTCAACTGCCTTGAGGCATAGGATATCACTTTATCACTCTGCATCATCACACAGCCTAAGCCCTTCTTCAAAGCATCACTGAATACCACAAAACTTTCCCCACTTGTGGGTAAAGTGAGAACGAGCGTAGTGATAAGCCTCCTTTTCAACTCCTTGAAGCTTTCTTCGCATTCATCACTCCAAGAAAACTTTACTACCTTTCAAGTAAGCTTGTTAATAGGGTTGGACAATCATGAGAAATTTCTCACAAATCATCGATAATATCCAGCTAACCCCAAGAAGCTATGGATATCCATTACCAATTTTTACCTTGACCATCCCTCAATTGCATCTATTTTGGAGGGATCCACATATATCCCATTTATTGTGATGATATGGTCCAATAATGATACCTCCTTCAACCAGAACTCACACTTTATGTACTTTGAATAGAGCTTCTCCTTGCGCAAAGTCTCTAGTACAGTTCATAAATGATCCTCATGATCCTCCTTGGTTTTGGAGTATATTAAAATATCATCTATAAAGACTACCACAAATTTGTCAAGGTAATCTTTAAAGACTCTATCCATCAAGTCCATGAAGATTTCTGGAGCATTAGTGAGTCTGAAAGGCATTACTATGAATTCATAGTGCCCGTATCTTGTACGAAAAGTAGTCTTGGGGACATCCTCCTTCTTTACCCTTACTTGATAATATCCCGACCACAAATCTATCTTGGAGAAGTATTGTGATCCACACAGCTGATCAAAAAAGTCATCAATCCGTGGCAGAGGATACTTGTTCTTTATCATGATTTTTTTTAAGTTCACGATAATCGATGCAAAGCCGCATTTACCCATCCTTATTCTTGACGAAGAGGACTGGTGCACCCCATGGTGAAGCACTTGGGAATATAAACCCTTTATCCAGATTCTCTTGTAGTTGTTTCTTCAGCTCTTCAAGCTCCATGAAAGCCATTATATATGGAGTCTTGGATATTGGTAGCACCCCTGGTATAAGTTCAATTGAGAATTCAATATCTCTTCTAGGAGAAAGACCAGGCAGTTCCTCGGGAAACACTTCAGTGAATTCCCCCATAATAGGCATTTCTTCAAGGACAGTTTTTCCTTGGACTCAATAATCTGAGCCAGATACGTGTGCTCATAGGGCATTAATATCCATGCTTGAGATGATGGAGCTAAAGGAGATTCATCTTCCTCATCACACTTGTAAATAATCGGGGGTCGATTCTCTATATGGAGTGTGATTTCCCTCTCCCGAAAATTTATGTTGGCTCTATATAAGGAAAGAAAATACATACCAATAATTGCATCAAATTCCACTAGAGGGAGTATGGTGAGGTTTGCCGAGAAATTCAATCCACAGATTATAACAGGGGAAGAATTATATTCATGGGATGCAATGATTTCCCCATTTTCTGTACTCACCGACATCTTCACTCCCATGATTTGTGGTGGTGTTGGGATTGTTCTACTAAACTTTCGAGATATAAAAGAATGCGTATAACCTGAATCAAAAATCATGTTCACTATTCTTGAATAAATAACTAGCATACCTGTCACCACTTCATTGCCGGGGTTCACTTCAGTAGAAGTGATGGAAAAAGCTATTCCTTGCTGCCTTGTAGGTTGTTGGTTTCCTCGTAAAACCCTTGGTTTTGGGAACTGATTTGAAAAATGCCCTAGTTCTTTGCAGTTGTAGTAATAAACAACGCGTTGAGGTTCTAATGGAGCGTTCCTCTCCTCTGTCACAGCCGCGGGTCTTTCTTGCCGATATTTAACAGCTAGGTTCCCTTCTCTTCCACACCTAATGCATTTCCTCTTCCCCTTGAAGCAATTTCTAGGGTTCTTCTTTCCTCACTTTTGGAAAGTGGGGTGATGGATTTTCTTAGCACCGTTGGATTTATCCATCGGACTGCCATCATTGAAGTCCACCTTACGCTTCTTGTCCCCATGATACCCCTGTGATTCCTCGATCTCCCTTTCTACCTTGAGGGCACATCAGACAATTTCTTCATAGCTGTCGAAGTCAAGGATCGGTAATACTTTCCACAGGCTAGGATTCATCCCACCAAAGAAGCGGTCAACCTTGCATTCAGGGGTAACAACAAATCCGTAAGCATATCGTGCAAGCCTTGTGATGTTTTCCTCGTATGCTCCAACATATTCTTCATCTTTTTTCATGAGGGAAAGGAAGTCCCTTTCCATATTAAGTCGGAGGGTGCACGGAAAATAATTATCGAAAAACATCTTCCAGAAATCCTTCCATTCCAACGCCTCGATCTCCTCCTTAGAATTATTATTTTTGATCAAAGTCCACCATTGATCAGCTTCACCCTCCATACGATAATCCGATAGGAGAACCTTCTCTTGTTCAAAACATTTAAGGATAGATAACATCTTTTCAATTGAGTTGATCCATTGTTCAGCGATCGTGGGATCAGATGATCCACTAAAATTAGGAGGCCTTTGTCTCATGAAGATCTCGATAGTGACTTGTTCTTTCTTAAGGGGGTTGAACATTCCTCTTGACCTGTGTTTCTATTCAAATCTTGAGTTATCTGAGAGAGAATCATGACAAAGTTCACGATTCCCGCTCCAATTGGATTGGGTATCTCATTAGTACAGTCATCACACTGATCTTCACATCGGTTGTTAGCCCGAGTCCTCATATTACCGGCCATTGGCTGGAATAAAAGTAAAGTTAGGGGGTAAAAAATAAAGAGTAATCCATAGACAAAGGTTGACGACTTATAAATAAACTTTTATTTCCTTAACTCATGAGTTTATAGGCTTCAATCTAGGCTTTTCATGATCTAATTTCTAACATATATTCTTAGGGGAATTTTTTTAATTCCCTTAATAAGGGTTCATACTAAGCTTGTGAATTTATCAAAACATATCCCCCGAGAGTGTCGTAACCAAGAGTGAAGCAAGGCCCGTTGTCGTGCACCAGTTCCAGTTTGAGTCTAGCTCAAAGCGATGTTTTTGGGTTTTACCCCTAGGATACATTTGTACCAGAGCCGCCTCTACCTTCTCGTATCCAGACATGGATGTATTTGTCTAATAAACCACTAAATCAGTACATACCAAAACTTAGGGATGTTCTTATTATACTTAGTCTTGTCTCTAAGGCTTTACTATGGTTTTCTAATCCTAATCCCAAAAATAACTAATCCTATCTTCTGATACCAACTCTGACAACCCTGCTTTTATTACAAACTTAAACATGATTTATTACATAAAATATTCACTTGATACAACATGGAAGATCGAGATCTCTAGTGTCTTTGGGGATTAGGATCATTACATAACAACTTAAAACATGAAGTACAACATCTTTATTGAAAACCTCCTTTACATGACCACTACATTCCCTCGTACTTAGCATTTCATGGGATAACCTGAGGACATGCATAAGAAAAGGGTGAGATATAAAGACCAGTAAGGGAATAAACATGGAATACATGAGGAGAAAAATACATGTTAGAAAATAGTCATATCGATGGAACACAAGAGAAACATGGACATAAAGGCATGATAAAGCATGATAATCATAACTTGGAAATGTGGCAACAACAGTTAACATGGAATTATCATGAGCCAAGGATCATTGCACATGGAGCATGAGTAAATTTTCATTGCACATGAAGCATGAGTAAACCCTCATTTCACTTGAATTATCATGAATCAACACTCATTGCACATGACGTATCATGATATTATACTTTACCCAATGCATTGGAGCGTTATAAGGGTGCATCCTTCTTAAACATTTCATTTCATGCATAAGTGTGCCACATGGATCATAAAACATGGATTCATAAAACATAATAATTTATTCCATGATAAAGGAATGTGGAATTCAAACATGAAAATTTATAATAAATAATTAAGTGTGTATAAAGGTGAATACCCTTGATGGAGAAATGGTCATGGTATTCACTACACAATGGCATTGGCTTAGAAAATTAGTGTGATTTTTGCAGCGTAACGACGTGACATAATAATTCATAAAAAATGGTTGATGAGAGAGAAAGGGGTTACTAATAATATTTTCATGTAATGGATAGTAAGGAGTTAATATAGATATATGTCCCAAAAATTGAAATGGAATTTAGATTCATGATACAAAAGTATTGCTTGAATGTAAATGAGGAGAGAGAAGTTCCTTTCAGAATTTCGGCATAGTAACGAGTGTACATGGGAGGCATTTAATGAGAGAGAAAGGGGTCTCCCATCATTAAAATATAAATAGGGCAGTATGAGGGAGGTGAAAAACCATACCCCAAGATTCATAATTGAATTTAAAAGGTCAAAACAACTTAAAGAAAATTGGAAAAAAATGAGAAAGGAAGAAAAACCCTTACTTGGAAGTGTGCTTCCAAAGGCTTGAGAGAGGATTGAGAGAGGCTTCTTGGAAGATTGGGGCACCTTGGGAGGATTTTAGAGAGAGTAGGGCAGAGTTTGGACGAACTAAAAAGGCTTTTATTGAGGAGGAAGTGGGATATTGGGCGGGTTTATATGGGAAAGGTGAGTGAATTCTTTATTATTTCGGTTTGGGACCCCTTATATTAAATTCATCCAAAACCACAAACCATCCCATGGTTTTTTCCCATTGTTTTTGGAAAAGGTAAGAGGAAAAAAATATTTCATATGTACAAAGTCTGAACTTCTTAAAATAATGTGGTTGCTTATGTGGAGGTGAGTCACACTCCCATAGAAAATAATTTAAAAAGACAAGATGTTTAATAAGTCTTGAGGGGTCCATTAATGCTTTCTAAAATAACTAAAACAAACCCAAAATCACATTATTTTAATGGTAAAACATATATTGGCCGAAAATAAAGCTTATAGTATTTTATTACATCAATATTGGGTCATTATGATGTCATAAAATACATTATATATTTAAACGATATTTAATTTTTACCCAAAAAATTGACTGTATCAGAAAATTATGAAAAATTCACCATTGGATAATTTCGACGTCCTGATTCAAAAAATAACATTTATATTATCTAAATAATTTTCTAAATATGTTAATTTTTACTTTTAAAATAAAAACTGACATTTATCGAAAATTCCCGGGTTTTGACAAAAATGGATTTCAAACCTTAATAAAAATTACAATTGCATTCATAAAATTATATGATCTTTTATATATAATAAAATTAATTTAATAATAATAACAATAATATTTTATTAAAACATTATTTAATTCAAAAATCCCTTAATTTAATAAAATATAATTCTTAATTAAATAATAACTAAAAAACACTATTTGCACTTTATAAACTATTTACAATGTATCAATAATGACAAGAAAGTATATTCATTATTATATACAAAAAAATAATGTACATGAACATAGTACTAGCGATTTTTTACATAAACCCTTAAAAAAGCCGCATAAGACCTAAGGGTAAGGCGTGCGATGGTGACAGACTCCGGGGGTGGCTCAGATAACATCGCTCGAGTGGTAATTTCTATCAACTTCAACTTTTCCCATAGACGGTCACGTTCGAGCTTGACATGATGAAGCACAGCTTGGGCTTGGTCAAAAGTAAAGCCCAAATACGCCACCTCTTTTCTGAGCTCTGACAAATGGGCTTCTTATGGAGCAATTCTACTGGATGAGGTCATCCCTTCCTTTGTCTGAGTAAATTGGGTTTGTTAAAGCCCTATATTTATACTAATCATGTGATCACTGTTCAACGGCTATAAAAGCAATGGTCACAATTCTTAACATAAAACCAAAGAAGTTGACAAAACATTTTACATAAAGAGACATTTAACTAGATCAAGATGGATTTCCATTAATGAAACATTGGGTCGTTACAGGGAAAGTGATAAATCATTTTGAATGGGGTTTGGTCACTATTTAGTGGGTAATTTTTTGGGGGTTGTAAAGTCAAGTTATACACAAATACATATTATTTTATAATTTAATACTTTTTTAAGATATTATATCATTTTTAGAAAACTATTTTATTTTCCTATATATGTTTTTTTAAAATGAAAAATCAGGATTTTTCCAATAAATGAGATTTTACGGAGAAAATAAGGTATCTTATGCATACATAACAAATGATTTATTTTAAAATTAAGGTTTTAATATTCTATATTTATTAAAATAATATATTAAAAATTTATAGATTTTTCTTATTTATCAAACATATTTTTGAATGTTTTATATAACATTGAAATTTCATTTTTTATTTCATATATATGGAAATTTATTTGAGTCGTTAGAGAAATCCAATAGAGTTTGTTACTCATCCCATATATGCACAAGTGGGTGTACATGTAAGATTTATTTTCTATAAAAATTCTAAAGTGAATAATTTATTATTTATTAGTGGAGGGTCATAAATCCTTTAATGGGGACATAATAGTGGACTTTTTGGTTGATTACATATGAATCTTAATAGTCTTAATGTTTATTTTGTCTGACTATATGTGATAATTTTAGTCATTTCCATATGAATGAATTGTATGGATGGATAACATATTTCAATTTTTGGTCTTCTATAAAAAAAAATTAATATAAGTTCAAAATTTTTACCATATCATGCATGAAAAAATTTTTTTTTAAGAGAAACTTATTCCCCAATAGTCTTTTTTATCCATCAATAGTAGTAGTTAGACTCCAGTGATTGGTGTTTGTGTTTATTTTGACATGGAGACCCTGGATGTGGTCTTATCATTTAGGTATCTGGGTTAAGGTCATATAAAATGATTTTAAATCCTTAATTTTCATTGATTTATGGGAATAATATTCTAGGTGTGGATAATAGTATGGACGAGACTCGAACTATGCTAATAGAATGATGTAACTAAACAATTTATAATGAATCATAAGTTACCAAGAAGACTCAATAGAATAAAAGGATGATGGAAACATGGTATGATGTTTCTAGTTGTTATAAGTAACCCACAATGGTATGAGGTGGAGATGAGTGTGTGCATAATTTTTGACATGTTAGAGGACTTCATTACATGATATCATTTTTAATGGATTTTTATTAATTAATAATGAACATGGTTTTAAAATTATTTCTAGAAAGTGGTTGTGGTAAGAAAACATATTGTTTTAATGGGATATATTTTGGTGCTTTAGTATTAAGTTTTTTCTTAGAAGAGTCCCTGATAGAAAAGCAATAGAAGAAATTAATAATGTTTTTGTGGATCCTAATATTGTGAATAATTTTATATAACATATTTATATGATTAATATATATTCTAGTCATGATATACCTAGAGATTTGGATCAGAACTTAGAATTCCACTGGAAGAAAACAACACCAGTTAGAGGTGATATAAGACCCTTACTATAACACCAAATATTGGATCACCTAAATAATGACCAAACATATAATTCTATGTTACCTCAAGTGTTCCTCTCTGAACATTTTAAGTTTTTGGTTAACAATGAGAATCTATAAAAAAATATTGAGGATAGTATACTAATATCCCCCATGGGACATTGTTATTTACCTAGAATTCTATGCAAAAACAAAATTTATAAAAACTAAACTATGCTACTCAATTAATTAAAATTTAGGAAATAATTAGTTCAAGATTGATCCATAGGGAGAGATAAATTATTTTATTTAGGTTTTCAAAAGACTTAATTTTATTATATTGAGGAAAGAGGTGAGAAAAGGTCGGTTTGACTGATTTTATGAAAGAATAATGAAAAAAAGTAGCAGATTGATTGGTTTTATAGCTAGATATTAAAGGTGCTCCATGGTTTTTTAATATTAGGGTTCATATGTAATTTCTTTTTTATAAAATAGGTTGATTCATGATTAGTGTCAGATTCGAGACAAGGTAGATCCAATGGTCATTGTATCTCCTCCTCAAAGTAGCAATACCCCATTTCTCTAGTTTCTTTAATATAGGGTGTTGTCGAATCAAGTTTTTCTTGATACCATTTTTAAACATAATTTCCCCTAAAATTTATAATGGTTATTCCTTATTTAGGGTTTTCATTTGCAAAATTTTTTATGTTCCTTTTATATTTAAATATCAATGTTCGTGATATAAATAAAATGAAATAAATCTAATGCACCTTCTCCCTTCTATTACATTTCCCTATCACATGGAGGGTTTATCACCTCATCACATTGATGAGAGAATAAGAGTTATGGAGGAAATAAAATGAATGCATAATGAAAAGAAATAAAGGAATGAAGACTGGAACAATGTCTCACTCCATAATTTGGTTTCTAGATCACCAATATCTCTTTCAACAATTGTATAGGTCCTCTATTTATCAGCTTCATATGGGGTCTTCCCAACCATTTTCACATCATGTAATCCTGATATGAGTTTTCCTCTGTGATTTTTGAATCTTCATGAATCTCATGCGAATATCGTTCAAATATTTTGAACATTGACTCTTTTCACAGTGTGTAATTGAGACTAATGGCATGTAATTATCTTTCACAACATGAATTCATGTCATGAATTGTACTAGTGGTTATTCTTCTTTTGGTGAAGTCACAACATGTAAATGAATTAAATGTCGTGTATTCATTATGCTCCTAATTTTACAACTTTTATTGGGATTAAAAAATCTAGTATCATGCCCCTCTTTTCATTACTTTTTAATAAATTGTTTGAATCCTTCCATAAAACATAAAACAAATAAAATTGTCCAACATTTGGCATGAATTATCATTTAGATACTTAAATCTGTACAATAAAACACTCTAAAATGTATGCATTAAATTCACTTATCATATACTCATTGTATTACAATATACAATATTTAATAAGAAACAGAATATCATCTACAACATAGATTAGATTATATGAATGGAATTATATTTGTAAAATCACCATAATTAAAAAATACATATGTATGCTATAAAAAATAATATTTAAATTATACATAGAATACATCAAAAGGGTCACCCCTTGGTTTATCATAAAAAAAATAAAAAAAATAGAACAATATAAAAAGGAAGACCCAACTAAAATTCCAAGCCCCTATGACCATGTCTCTAAAATCCCTTCAAGTTATTCAATCATGAACCCCCATACACACTATTTCTTGACTTTTATATCTGGAATAAAGTTTTATTGTCTAATAAGGAACACATGTATGGATTGAGGATAAATATCTATAGGAAATAACTATTTTGGGAAACCAATATATGCCTCAATATACCAGTGTATGTATGAGACAGTTACTAGAGTGATAACACATAACATTAAACTAAACAAGTTATGTAATCATATACTAATAGGGCCACACCTAAACCTACATAATTCAACCATTGATGGTAAATAGTGCAATGAGACCCATGAGGCAAAACCACGAGTCCATAATATTCATACATCAACATCAGAGAGATTCAATTCTACGACACTAATAAGAGAAACCTATGATAATAGAAAACCATGACTGGGCCCCTAAGAGTCACATTGGGAACCATAAAATTCCACAACTGGTCCCCTAATTGAAAACATTGGGAACCATGTAATTCCTTGATTGGTCCACAAAGAGAAAACACTAGGCACCAGAGAATTCCATGATGGAGACCCTATAAAAAGTCACTAAGAATGAAAAAACACCCAAACAAAACCTCTACATGAAAACACTAGGGTATAAATAATTACATGATTTACCCCCTATGAGAAAACACTAAGGGACACAAAACACCATGAATGATCCCCTAATCATCCCCTACACCATACACCCATCTTATAAAGAATCCTATCACTCGCTAATTCATATGGGATACTATAATGATGAAAACCTATTTTTGATATATTTTTTATTTTATTTCATATGTTAGGTTTGGGTATTTTAATTAATAATTATGCATAATTCATATTTCTAGTAATTTATGTTAAATAAAGGAATCTATTGTAAATAAGTGAAATATTTATGATTTTCATTAATTATGTCATTTTTGAATTAATTTTGATTTCTCATAAACTTTAAATAGGTTTTTCCTAGATTTGATGGTGTTGTGTGTGATTAAAATTATATTTCAATATTATATGTGATTAAATTTCAATTCTTACGTATGATTGAGGTGAACTACCCAAGTGTGAGCATCCTGTCAGTTGAAATGATCTCTTCACCAGATTAAATATTTCTAGGAAACCATATTGAAGGTGACATATGTGCCCAAATGATGTATATATGAATAATCCCAACGGTGGAACACTCAAATAGGACTCATAAGAGTCTTTTATGTGATATCTATCTTTATTAGGATTAAGTTGTGGAGGAATAAATCAACTAATCTAGGTAGATTATAACATCAGAATAAACAAATATTCTAGTAACAACATAAGATTATTTCATCCAAGGGAGGGCTCTCTTCAGAATAATTAAATTCCATACTATGATATATAGGAATCCTCTATGTGAGAATAAATTGTGTTCCACTCGTGTAAGATTCAATCTCATTTATAGTCATTTTCATATGGTGGGATCACTAATTTTTGATGTATGAATTAGCCATAGCTCACATATGATTCATCAGAACAAAGACTTACCCTTGTAATATAAAACTCAACCACAAACTAGATATGAAAGATAATCCATAAATTGCTTATATGAGATTAAAATAAAGAACCTATCCAACCTCGTATTAATTTGGGGAGGCCGATACTTTGTAGGAATGACACATTATGATTGAGATATGTCATTTTTAGTCTAAAACATTTTGTTTTCATGTTATTGGTTTTGTATCACTAAAAACCTTTGAATATTTATGCATGGGTTCTTTGGAACAAATCATATGATCCTAAAAGAATCAAAACACTATTATAAATCCATTAGATTCATATATGAACACATGTATATCATCTGGGAAAGATGTGAAGGAAACTAGAAAATATTCCAAGTGAATAATGTATAATAATTTTATAAAAATAGTTATCAAGATGAAAACGTGTCAAGCATGTAATAAAAATGAATTAAATAAGATCATGGTAGTTGTTTTAGGAGTAAGGGAAGAATATTCTCAAAGAAAGAACCTCCTCGATGTTGTGACATAGAGTAAATATATACTTACAGATGGATATATCACATGACTTAGGGATGAGTTAGAGAATTAATGTGTGAATTTTTTAAGAGGATAAAAATATCATCGTAATAGAGGTTCAAATCTATCCAAGAGTTGGACACCTAGGATATTATATGTTTTCTATTTTATTTCCTTATTTATCCACTTTCTAAGATCCAAAGATGTTTCTCTAAGCTTATTCTTCAAATATTAGGAGAAACCCCAACCCCCATTCTTGAATTTAGTTGTTTATATTATACATTAAACTCTTCTTCATCGTTTTCGTGAGAAATTAAGACTATGTGTAAGGCATTATTGTCCTTCATTATTCTCATATGTATCTCTCATCCTTATATTCCTTTTTTTGTCACACTATTCCCCATTGATTCATCTCAAAACTTAAATAGTGGAAGCCTATATGAAGGTTTGAGTGATGTTTGAGGGTTCTTGAATACATTGGTAGGGTAATGGTGGTGAGTACAGTCGTTATTTTATGGATTTTTCTCTACCAAAATCCAACAAGGAGATAGGTAAGTGTTATGTATTCATATATCACTTAATGAGATATGTTAGGTAATGGGTATTTTTATATAAGGACCATGATATAGTTGGTGGAATAATGTTTTAGGGCTCAGCACACACCCCATCCTCTTTACTTATTTTTAGTGATTTATTTTCAATTTGATTTACTCGATTATTTGATACACAAAAAATCACCCAGTATTCTTTTATTCTTTTAAAATTTAATAAAATTTAATTAGAAAAAGTAGTAGAAAATAATGATGATCCCTTATTTTTTAAAATGATCCTTGGTCATATTCCATATCTTAATTTCAGGGTTTTATAAATTCTATGTTTATCATGAGGACCATGACCTCCATGAATCATTAAATCTATCCAGTCCTAAATTATATACTATGATAATATGATCTAATAAACCCATCCATATCACTCTTGGTAAAACATTCCCTTGGGTTTCTTAGGACTTAATGTGGGTCTGTGACTATCAATACCAACCCATAACCATTACCTTCATATTGTTTTTAAGTATCATATTACTTACCAAATATGGTTTCATGAGAACTATCTATGTAAACCTTCCATTACAGCCTTATCAAACTACCTATTTAATGGTTACACATTCAGGTTTGTGACCAAGGTAAACCAATGTTTCTATGCATTCTTGGAAACCCATCTCAAAGTCAACCCCTAAAGTTACCCCTTAGTAGTATACTAATCTATATAAAATAAGAGATATAATGATTTTTCTTGATAACCATGCCTTGAAACCCATAATGACCCTCAAAAAGTAGAATTCATAATGAAAGAATCATTGTTATTTACTCACACACTATTATAATTCCTCTGTTGGAACAACCATAAATCAAAAATTCCTCTAAAAACCTATTATTACCTTTTTAAGAAAATATACAATCCCTTGATTAGGCTTATTGGACTAAAAATGATGTTTTTAAATAACACATAAAACGAGGTTTCCAAAAACCTACAATACCAAGTGGAAACTCTCCCCCTCACATATGAAATAAGGAAATCTAATCTCACTAGAATTGATTCACTAAATCAAGAGAGTGAATCATAGGCCACTCATAATATATTACAAGACTAAAAATCAACTCATGGTCTATCACAAATCACTGGTACCTAATCACCTTCTTGACATAGTCATTTTATAGTCTTAAAATATGTCAACCTAATATAGAATATCCATTATAGTCATAGGAGACTCTACACATCTATTATTTCTCATTAAATACCCTCTAGGTCCCTAATAAAATTTACCAAACTCAAACCACCTTAATCATTAATGAAATCACATATAAAACACACTATATATAGATTTATATATGAGATAACAAATAAATTATATCAGAGTTATCCCCTCAAATTATAATCATCCATTTCATCTAATCTTGACCATCTTATCCAATCTACACCATTCTTTGACCACCCCCCATGAGCTCTTATCTCATCCAAGGATTCCATTTAATTAGTTATAAAAAATTATAATTATTTTATATAATTAATCTAATTATGCATAATAGGGAAAAACTTATCATGCTATGAAACTACTAAAGACCTAATGAAACAGAGTCCGAGAGACTCTTAATGGACATTCAAACCCACAACATGAAAAATATGCACAATTTCACACTGAATCAATCACAAAATTTACCCAAACTAGAGAAAATATCTAAATAAAATTACTTAATTAAATAACTCTATAAAAATTATTAAATTTGGAATTTCTTACGTATATCTTGTCTCCCTCTATTTCCCATATAAAAAACACAAGATATATTTCACTATAATCTAGTAAAATGTGAAAAACATTTCTAAATATAGTCTAAAGGTATGTGCCCTCCAAGTCCATTACTTTTCTTATTTTGGTTGTTAAAGTATTTCAAGGGAGGTTCCAAGAGTTTTCGGTGGAATATGGGGGTATAACAAAAATAATGATGGAAATAAACATTATATAAGTGTATTGCATGACGTGTAGGTTGGTTTCTTGTCTTGTCCATTTATGGTTCACAACGTGTAGATTTTTGGGGTTAAATAATGAAAATGCGTTGTGTTTTTCAGTGAAACCAAATGATACAGATTACACAATGTGAAAAGGGATTCCACATCATGTAAATATCTTATGTAGTGTAGTTTTAAAAGTCATTTTCTGGTCAAACCTACATTCATTCAGCCATGAATTCTTCTTCCTCTTATTTTTGGAAAACCCTAGGCACCCTGATGAGTTTTTCAAGCACTATTCCTCCATATATAATTTGTTTGTTCTTGTTGATCCACATTGGTAATCTATAGTTGATACATGCTAATCCCTCCCTCCTTCTTGGTTAGTTTTGTCTTGTTCTTCTTTGGGGTTTCACTGTAGTGGAGCGGTTTGGTTTGATTTGTCTACTCAGGATGCGTTTTGATGGTATTTGGTGATATTATAGGTTGATCCATGTTTTCTCATGGTGTGGTTGTGGTTTATAGGTGTTTTTATTCTCCCTAAGGTTCATATCGAGTTGGAAAGCTTCTGTGAGGTATGGATTCCCTCATTTCTCTTTATTATCTATCATGTAGGATGGGTTTGCTTTTGTTTGATAATGAGTTATGGTTGTGGTGGCTTAATCAATGATAAATAACTTTTTAAATTGAATTGAAAGGGTAAAATGGAGTTTTATTAAAAAAAATTATATATTTGATATTATTTGTGATATTTTGGATTGTATGAGCTGTGGACCTACTAAAAATTGTGGTTTTGTGAGTTTTGTTTGTACTGAATGATATGTGTTGTGACTATTGTGTCTGTTGTGTCTGTTGTAATTGTTGTGATATCACAATAAAATATAAATTTAATTAATCACATATATTTGGCCAATGAAATGGTTTCCCCTGGATTATGGTTTGTGTGATAATATCTCTAAATTAAAGTGGAATTTGATAAAATACCCTTTTTAAATCCATAAAATGATCTTGATGTGTTGTGACATGTCGTCGCGCTTGTGGGATGAAAATGTATGGTTGGGGAATGTAGCGAAGAAGATTTCATGTGACGTTATTTTAGGGAAGAGAGGTGGTTTTTTTGGATGTTCTTTTTAGGTGACATGGTGGTTAGTTTGGTCATGGTTTTGGGGTGGTGAGGTGGTGGTTGATTTTTTCTAAATGCATGGGTAGTGATGGAATAAAAAATAAATGTTTAATAATGTTTGAAATGGATTTGGTTGGTTTTGTTAATGATATTTAATTGGTTAATGAATATTTAAATGGTGGGTTGTATGGTTTAACATTAATGATGTTAAATAATGAAAATAATGCAATGATTAAATGAAATTGGTTGGAAATGTGAAATGGTGTTTGGGGATTAACATGCGGTGTTATGCCTTTAGAGGTGGAAGAAAAAGTGATGGTGTTGTGAGTTGGTTGGTTTGTTTTGAACCCATAGGTTGTTCTTGAGTTCTTGATATTATATATACATATGCTTTTATATTACTGTGATTTCTATATGCACCCCACCCATTTCAATCACTTTGTGCCAAAACCCACATAGCCACATGGGGGTTGTTTTTCCTCACATCCGATGAGGAGTATGAATGGCTAGGTACCCTATCTTTCCCACTATCTATTCTAGGAGATGTATGTATTTCATAGGATGTGATGGATGGGGTTTTTTTAGTGCATTAGATGGTGGTTATGATAGCCCAAGTGTTTGTAGGAGAGATTTGATGGCCAATGTATTTTCATGTGGGATGATATATGACCATGCTTCTGGGGAGGCTTTTGGTTCGGGTCATGCATGGTAGGAGGAGAATACAAGATTGATGTTGTACATGATCATGATACCCTACTAATCTAGTTTTGGTAGTGGTATTTTTTTTCCAAGGTGTTTTCAGCTGAGATGTGATGTGGTTGTGCATGTGGATGAAGAGCCTATGTTTTTTTTGGTTGAGGTGTTTTGTGACTATGATTATTGGGCGGTGTGGTATACATAAGAGATGAGAGTGCCATGATGTACGACGTTGGGTGTGAGAGTAGCATACCAGTAGGAAAGTTTTTGGGGTACCCTAATCGATGTGATCATGTTATATTATATTACTTGACTTTCTTTATTTGGTGAGCGTTCCTTGATGAGGTTGGGCTTTGTTAGTATACATGTATAAGTGTTGTTTTGTTCTGTTATTTTATTATAGGTGCATTAGTATGATTCTTTCACATCTGCATGAGAGACTTTGGTTTTCCTACTGAGTGTACTTGTATGATCACCCAACTTATGTAAAACTATTTTTAGGTTTCCAGGGGGATTATGTGGACCATGATGGATATTTCTAGCTTGAACCATTTTATAGTTGTTGTGTGGCCACTTTATCTATTCTTTTAGGTATTTAATTTGGATAATTTTATTTTATTTGTTTCATCTATAGATGAATTATGGGATGTTTTGGGATTCTTTTATATTATGTCATAAAGTTTATTATAGATGATTCATCTTATCTCTTGATCCTATTTACATTATTGAGGGTAATACCTCTCATATATGAGATTTTTTATACCCTCAATTCTAGTCACAAACCCAGGGCCCATTGGAGGTAGGATTCGGGGGTCATTATCTTTATCCCCTCATTGTGGTATATTTAGAGGGAAGGAGTCATGATAGAGTGTTATCATAGGTGATGGTTGAGATATAGGATAGAGTTTGGATTTAGGCATAATTAGGAATTCATGGGGGTGGGTGGGTACGAAAACATTGGTAGTTGACCTTGGTGCATGACCTAGGCTGGAGATACCATCTATGACATGGGATTTTAGGGCCTCCCATGATTCAGTGCATGGACTCTGGGCTTATTAAAAAATCAAGTGAGATGGACCTACTTTCAAGGTAGAAACCTAGGAAAGGTACATCCATCATGATGACTTGTGTTATTGTTTGATTTGGGTTGTTTTGGAATATTGAAATGGATAAGAAATGAATCAATTGAGTTAAAATGAATCCAAATAAAATTACACACTACTTTTATGTGACTTGTTTGATTAAAGAGCTTCACACTTCTTTGTTATACCCAATCTAGCACATTCTCTAGGACTAGATGTTGAGATTCTTCCCTTTCCCATGTGTTGACTATGCCAGTTGGAGGCCATACCAGCTTGTTTGATGTATGCCGAGGATGTAGACAAATGATGGGGCTGCATCAGTCCCATGGGGATCTTTTCTTGCTACTAATACAACCATAAGATATTATCCTATACATTAAATGGATGTACTTCATTTGTGTTTTGTCGGCTGTTTCTAGACGAGAGTCATGTTTTCATATTTGGATGCCCAGCGTGTGGTTTTCATTGGTGAGCAGAGTTTTTAGGTGTTTAGACTATGTGTGGATCCCATTCGTTCTTTGTTGGCTAAGATTTCCGTGGAATCAGTTTATGATGGGATGATATAGGTTCTCAGGGTAGTTGGGGAGTTTCTAGATGTTTTTTCCGGGGAATTTGTGATGGTAACCCCTCAACTTATTATTGAGTTTGAGATAGATTTTCAACATGGTGATTCTCTTATTTTGATAGATCCTTATCAAATGGAACCTTATAAGTTGTGGGAGTTGATGTTTCAGATAGATGATATGATGTAGAAGGGTTTTTTTTCCTAGTGAGTCATCGTCGGGTGCTCCATAATTGTTTGAAAATGATAATGGTAGTTTGAGGCTATGCATAGAAAACTAAATGTTGAATCAGGTGACAGTCAAAAAACTGCTACTCTCTTTTGAGGATAGATGGACTTTTAAACCAACTGATAGGTGGAATCTAGTTTTATATGATAGATCTGCGGTTTGGATATCACAAGTTGAGGGTGAAGGAGGGTCATATTTTTATGAGTTACTTCAAATGAAGGTACAAGAAATTCGAGTTTGAATCCATTTCATTAAATGTTACAAACTCACCATATATATTAATGGGGATTATAAACTCTGTGCTCTATGAGTTCTTGGACCGGTTCATCGTCATATTAATCGATGGTATCTTGATCTACTCAAAGTTAGAGGAGGATTATTCTTATAATATCAGAACATGATTTCATATTCTTCGATTCCACCAAATCTATGGAAAGTTTTCCAAGTGTAAGTTCTAGATACATGAAGTGAATTTTCTTAGGCATGTGGTGTCTATGAAGGGTGTGGTAGTATAACCATCGAAAGTTTAAGTAGTTTCTTCTTGGGAAGCACCCAAGAATGTGACATAGGTTCATAGTTTCCTTGGACAAATAGGCTATTATTAGAGGTTTGTACCCAATTTCTATGTAGTCATAGCCCCATTGATATTTTTTACTAGTAAAGACCAAGATTTTTTGTGGAGTGATCAGTTCTAAGTAGTGTTTAGTTACCTGAATTGGAAGTTTTTTAGTGCCACAATTTCATGAGGAAGGGGTGATGTTTGAGGTGTTTTGTGATGCTTACCGTTTGGGCTTAAGGTGTGTCTTGATGTAGTATAAGGAATTGATCTCTTATGGGTCAAGGAAGTTATTACCTTATTAATGTAACTATGACACCCATGATCCGGAGTTAGTGGATGTTGTGTTTTCACTGAAGTTGTGGTGACATTACCTCATTAGGGTGCACTTTTTGTCCTTTAAAAATCAAAGGCGTTTGAGGTATATCTTTTCTTAGTGTGATTTGAACTTTAGATAGTGATTTTGGATGTGGTTTCCTCATGATTATGATTTTTAGATCTCCTACACCTCATGAAAGTGGAATAATGTGAATGATGCTTTTATTAGGAAGTTTTGGAAGGGTGTTTTTCAGAAGTCTATGGATGCTTGGAAAACGATGGATGAGTTGGAAACCTTACACATAGATTCAAGGTTAGATGGTGGTAGAGGATATTTTTTTTCAGATGAGAGTGTAGTCTTCTCTAATGCATTAGGTAGAGAAATATTATTGGGGAGACTCATAGGTAGAGGTGTTGCATGATCATTTTGGCCAGGGTGATGCCCTAAAGGTATCATCAAAACTGGATTTTGTTTCACAGGAGGTTGTTTTTTCTAGTAGAAATCCATGATGGAGTCCTTTTTGAGTTTTATAAATCACCTTTGTTGGAAAAACCATGAGATTCCAAGATTTAATGTGGCTTGAATATGCTGTTTTGGTGTCTCGAGATGAAGCGGGTTATGGCAGGGTTTATGGAAAAGTGCTTTATTTTCTAGAAATTAAAGGATGAGCATTATGTTCTAGGTGGTTTATTGAATCCCTTGGATGTTCCTGAGTGGAAATGGTCTATCAAATCGATGGATATAATCATAGGGTTACCCAGATCTCAAGGGTAATCTGATGCTTTATGGGTGATTGTGGATCACTTGATAAAATTATCCCACTTCTTAGTGATCAAGGATTTGGGTGCAATGGATGTTTTGGCTAATAGGTACATGAATGAGGTGTTGTAGTTTCATGGAGTTACAAGGTACATTGTCTCATACCAGGATTCATATTTTACCTCATGAGTCTAGAGTGGATTTCAGCATGATTTTGGCACTCAATTACACCTCATCACTGCTTTCCACCTCAGACAGATGAGGAGATGGAACTAACTATCCAGATGTTGGAGGATATGTTTCATGTGTGTGTCTTAGAATTTGGTAGATCTTTGGTATGACTCATGTCATTGGTAGAGTTTTCTTATAATAATATCTATCAATATTCCATTGGTATGGTTATTTTTGATTCATTATATGGGATACTATGTCGTTATCCATTGTGCTAGATGAATGTTGGGGAGACAATCGTTCTTAGTCCCAATGTGGCATAGAGAACGATTGAGAAAGTTCATCTTGTTCATGAGAATATGAAAGCAGGATAGGACTGTAATAAGTCTTATGATGATTATAGGAGGGGGCCCATTGAGTTTTAGGTTGGGGACTATTTGTTTTTGAAGGCTTCCCATTCACATGTGTAGCAAAGGTTTTTCATAAAGAGTAAGCTTTCTCTAAGGGTTGTTGGGACCTTTGAGGTGTTGGGGTGAGTTGACAAGGTGGTGTATCAGTTTAAATTTACACCATAGTTGGAGTGGATCCATGAACTCTTCCACATCTATCATCATCGTAGAAAAGCACTGATAAAGACTCCCTCTATCAGTGCTAAAGTTTTAGCGCTGATACAGTAAGGATTTATCTGCACTTTTTTAGCACTGATAAAGGGTACTATTATCAGCGCTAAAAAAACACTGATAAAGGACACCTTTATCAGCGCTAAAATGTTATCACTGATAAAGGTAGTATTTATCAGCTCTTTTTTAGCGCTGATAAAACCTCAGTGCATTTTTTTATAATGTCGGTCACACAGTTCCCTCTTTTTATCGCGACCTAAAGCTCTCGCGGTACTGGAACCCTATGAATCCCCTCTGCCACCCACTAAGATCACGTTGCCAGACCTCCGCCGGCCTCAATTCTCGTTTTCGGACCTCCGCGTCCCGCTGAGTTCACGTTTCCGGACCTCCGCCACCCTCGAGCTTCAGTTTGCCGGACCTCCGCCCCCCGTAACGCTTTCAAGCTTCAGTTTGTCGTACCTCCTTTAAGGCATTTTTTCCAAATATTTTTTCAATATTGTTCTACTCACCCATTTGTATATCATTTTTTAACATGCTTTTTTATTCTATGGGGGAGTATTATGGATTGACCGATTGAAGAAAATAAACTATACTTGATGGAAAATGATGTAAAGGGGATTATTCACATGTGGTTACTAATTTTCATTATATTTATCAAGAACATGGTGATTGTTTAATTTTGTTGTTGAAAATCATCATTGTTTTTTGGTGGGGTTGTTTGAGAAGTTTTTTGTTAGTTTGGTTGTGATAGATTTCATTGGGGTAAAATGTGAGATGGTTGAGGTGGTAAATAGTGCAGTGGGGAAGCAGCAACCTTTCCATTGTTAAAAAGATGTAATGAGTGGGTTATTGTGGGAGATGACATCGTTAGTTGATATGGGTTTTCCTTATAGTTTCCCAGTGACATATAATATAGTTGTTAATGATGAAATTGAAAAGGGTTTTGTAGGAATTGAATACCTTCATGTATAAAAATGAAATGGTGGCTATAAAACTATGCTAACCCCCTATGTAATGAGTGTATCGGGTGGTTCCCTCTTCTAAAATTCAAATATGTGAGTTCCTTTACTGAGATATAAACCTATGACCACTCTTAATTCAGGAAACATCCAAATCTAGGTGATAATCCTAGGTTTCCTTAGGTGACAATAATATGAAGTCCCAATGTTATGGGAATATGAGATCTTCTTTATATCCCAAATAATGTTCCCTTGATTATACCTCATGAGATTATAAATAGATTCATTAGGGGATATACCTAAGAATCCCCTAAGTGATGATCATAAGATCTCTTATTCATCTCCTAGGTAATGATCCTAGGATTATACCTCACATGAGGAGCATGAGATTCCTTAGGTGATGTGCCAAAGAATCCCCTATGTGATGAGCATACGATCTCTAAACACTTCCCCTAGTAGATGATCTTATGTTCTTACCTGGTGTGATAAGAACACGATTCATTAGTTGATGAATATAGAAATCCTTATGTGCTATGAATATATTTTATGAACCAAATTGGTGTAGATTCCTCACATGAAAAATGTGATCCACCTTGTGTAATGAGAATAAGATTATAGAGGTTATAAGACTTGAATTCCTTCTGCAATAAGAATAAGTTACCAATTATCAATCATGGTATGACTCTTGTATTACAGATAATACACCTCATGTCATGAGCTAATGAAAAATTAATAAACTCAATTTTAGATGAACTTTATAGTTTATCAATACACTCATCACCATTATTATATTCAACTAAAAGTATATTCCCTTTAACTAGAATAATAATTGTAATTAACTTGTGTCCACTAGAGAGTAGAACCAAAAACTAGATTCAGAAACATGTCTTATATCGAGGAGTGGTAGATGTATCATTCTTGATTATTCTTGTGTTTGGTCTGGGGTGATTTGAGGAAACTATAATGAATATAAAGTAATTATATTTAATGAAGATGAATAAATACTAATGGTTAGGATCTATTAATCTCCATTTTTATAATGAAGTGGTTATCTTCTACTGTATTTGGAATTCTTGTTTTGTGTACTTGAACCATAAATACTAATATTTGAGATTCAAATAGGATGGAGATGAATAAAGATTGGATGGATTCTAATCGTTTAACAATAGAGTACGAGAATGGAGTGAAAGAGTTCATCAAGTTTGAAAAGGATCATGCAATGGATCCTTCTCAAATCCTTTGTCCATGTTTATGTTGTTGTTATTCTAGACTACTTACTCCAGAGGAGTTGGAAGAACATTTGATATGTCACAGAATAGATCAGAGTTATAAATGTTGGAATAAACACGGAGAAAAAGAGAATGTAGCTACTGGATGGGATAAAACTGCATTTTATGGATTGTTAGATATGAATACAAATATGGATAATGAAGAATACCGTATGGAGGATGTTATTACAGATGTCAATGATGATGAAGATCGTATTGAGGAAATGACAAAGACAATTCAAGATGAACTCCGTGATTGCCCAAAATTGTTTGAGAAGTTAAAGAGTTGTGCAAAGACGCCATTGTATACTGCTTTCACTAAGTATACAACATTTTTAGCTGTACTGAAGTTGTATAAATTGAAAGCAGGCAATGGATGGAGTGATGTCAGTTTTACGGAACTACTTTCTCTCTTGAATGACATGCTCCCAGAAGATAATGATCTCCCAAGCTAGACATATGAAGCTAGACGAATGCTACACTCGATGGGAATGATTTATGAAAGAATACATGCCTGCCCAAAAGACTGTATATTGTTTCGAAAAGAGAAAAAATCATTTACATAATGCCCAAAGTGTGGTGCTTCTCGATACAAGAAAGATAAATCCAATCCTACGAAAGTTGTATGGTACTTTCCAATCATTCCAAGGTTTAGGCGTCTATATGGAAGTGAAGAAACTGCAAGACAATTGTCGTGGCATGTAGATAAAAGAAATAAAGATGGGTTATTACGTCATCCGGGCGACTCTCCTCAATGGATAAAAATTGATCATGAGTATCCTGAATTTGGAAAAGATCGGAGAAACCATCGTCTTGTGTTATCTAAATATGGAGTGAATCCTTTTGGTTTTCAAACCAGCACTCATAGTACATGGCCTGTTATGTTGGGAAATTATAACTTGACACCCTGGTTATGCATGAGGAAGAAATTCATCATGTTATCTATGCTTATATCAGGACCAAAACAACCAGGTAACGATATTGATTTTTATCTGGCTCTTTCGATCGAGGATTTGAAGTTATTTTGGGACTCATGTGTAATGTTGTATGATGCTTATAAAAGTGAATACTTCACATTGAGAGTGATGTTGTATGGGAAAATAAATGATTTCCCTTCTTATTGAAATTTGTTAGGCTATAGAATTAAAGGAACTCAAGGGTTTCCTATGTGTGAAGAAGATATAGAATCAATTAGGTTGAAACATTCATCAAAATCTGTGTTTCTAGGACATCGTAGATTTCTACCTCATCGGCATAAGTACTGATCTTGGATGACATCATTCAAAGGAAGTTCAGAAAAACACGCAACACCATCTCCACTAATAGGTGATTAGCTGTTTGAGAAAGTAAATGATCTGAACACTATTTTTGGTAAACCATTTTCGAAAAATCTTACGAAAATCGGTTGGAAAAAGAGATCATTTTTTCTAATTACCATACTGGAATTGTTTGTACGTCAGACATTTTCTTGATGTGATGCATGTGGAAAAAAATGTATGTGACAGTGTTATCGGAATGTTGCTAAATGCCCCTAGAAAAAAAAATATGGAATTAAGGCAAGGTTGGACATGTTTGACATGGGAATACGAGAAGAGTTGGCTCCCGTGAAGGGTGAAAATCGAATGTTTCTTCCTCCAGCTGCTTATACTCTTTCTAGGGCGGAGAGATATCAGTTTTGAAACATCTTCAATGATGTAAAGGTTTCAGAGGGGTACTCATCAAATATCAAGAACATTGTGTCAATTAATTATTTGAAGTTAAAAGGTTTGAAATCACATGATTGCCATGTTTTGATGAAAGATCTAATTCCTATAGCTTTACGTTGCATTTTTCTCATGAATGTTCATCATACATTAACAAAACTTTGTTTCTTTTTCAATGCTATATGTAGCAAAGTTTTAGACCCTGGGAAATTTCCATCTATGGAAAAAGAAATTTTCATCATATTATGTGAATTAGAAATGTTCTTCCTGCCAACATTCTTTGATATGATGGTTCATTTGATGATTCACTTGGTGATAGAGATTTGACTTTGTGGTCCTGTGCACTATAGATGGATGTATCCTGTTGAACGGTATATGATGATTTTGAAAGGGTATGTCAAAAATCAAAGTCGGATAGAGGGTTGTATAGTGGAGAGATATATTGTTGAGGAATCCATTGAATTTTGTACTGAATACCTATCTGATGTGGAAAGCATTGGTCTCCCGAAATCTTGTCACACTGGATGCATTGAGGGTGAGGGAATTTCTGGAAGAGAAGTTGCGACAATCAGTATTACAGATCGGGAGTAGGCTCATCTTTATGTTTTGCATAATAGTTGGGAGGTTTCTCCATATATTGAAACTCACAAAGAAATTCTTAGGTAGTTGAATCCATCGAGGGATGAAAAATGGTTATCAGATACACATAATCACCAGTTTATAGGATGGTTTCAGGACCATATTTTTAAGCAATTGGATGAAAATCCGAATTCAATTTCAGAACATCTTCGATGGATAGCCACTGGACCAAGTGTGTATTTATTATCTTACAGTGGTTATGTAATTAATGGTTATACATTCTATACAGATGAACATGATGAAGATAGTATCATGAAAAATAGTGGAGTTACAGTAGTGGCTGAAGTGATGCATGTTTCTGGTAGTAAGGACAGAAATCCAATTTATGCAAATATGTCATACTTTGGCATTATCAAACTAATATGGGAGTTGGATTATACGACATTCCAATTGCCGATTTTTTAATGCAAATGGATTGATAACAAAAGTGGTGTTAAAATAGATGAATGAGGATTTGTGAAAGTTGATTTTAGTAAATAAGGGTACAAAGACGAATAGTTTATAATGGAATCACAAGCGGTACAAGTTTTTTATGTTCCAGATCCCGCAAACCGAAAGTGGTCGATTGTTCTGTTATCATCCAAAACTACTGAAGGTTCTGATGAAAATTTAGTTGAGGATGATACTTTTAGTGGTACGTCACAATCATTTCGGAGCGGTCGCAATGCAGATGATGTTTTGTATGTTAGAAGAGACCACAATGAAGGGATTTGGATAGTCGATAGAGGTGTCAAATCCCTTCAACCTTTGAAAAAAAGAAAGAGAGTTCAGTAAATAGGTTATATTTTGTTTGTAATATAGATCTTGTTATCTCTTGTTATTATCTTATCATTACTGAATTTATGTAATCTGAATTAACTGTTCAACCACTTTTACAGATAATGACTTCTGCACATTCTGATGCTCCTAACCTTGAGGATGAACAAGTCTCTCAAGCAGCTGTTGTTGTGGCTGCTGCTACTCCTACTACTCCTGCATCTCATGCTGCTGCTGCTGTTGCTCCTGCTGCTACTCCTGTTACTCCTGCTGCTCATGCTGCTGCTGCTATTGCTCCTGCTGCTCGTCCTGCTGCGGCTCTTGCTGCTGCTGCTCCTCCTGCTGCTCCTACTGCTGTGGCTCCTGCTGCTCTTAGTGTTGAGGTCCAACAAACATCAACACATGTCGTTGATACCATTATATATGAACATATAGATGATGTTGATATCAATGAAATGGTCGGGAATGAAGGACCAGCGTCGCATAAATCACAGGTGTGTCGTAGTTTGATGGTGTTAGCCAAAATTCTTAAGGAAAAAAGCAAAGGCATAAAATTTGAAGTCGGATGGAATGCACGAGGCCAACATGTGAATCCCAACAAGGCTATGTTTAGATGCTACATTGGAGTTTTCACTCGACAACACATGCCGATTGACATAGATTTATGGCACCATGTTGTGTCCAGGCAGAAGGCTGTGATCTGGGAATAAATTATAGTAACATTATGAATTTATTTCTTTAATTTACTAGAAAATAAAATAATGAAACAATGTCTTACTCTTCTCAATCTCTTGTAGAGTAAATTTATAGTAGACGATTCACACAAGGATTATGTACTAAGGCTTATAGGAAAGATTCATTGAGGTTTTCGCACTATTTTAACAAGATGTCAGCTCAAAGATTCTAAAGGTAAAATAAACCCACACCCACCCATTGTCTACGCTCACCAGATATCCCAAGAAGCATGGGATGAATTTATTGGTCGTCCTGGGGATGAGAAGTTTCAGGTACATTGTGAGTGATAATACATTGTTTGAGGATACCTGTATTCATCACTTTGATTGTCAATATTTCATTTATGAAATAGAAACTCTGTACTAAAAATAAGGAACATTCTTCAAAACCAACATACCCCTATCGTAAAGCAAGGATGGTGTACAGTTCATTAGAAAAGAAAATGGTACATATTTTAAATTTACAATAATATTTTTAGGTGCCAATAAACAACATCATAATTATTTTTCTATGTTTATATGTAGATTGATGAGTCTAAAACCAAATGCACTTCCATCCCACGACATGTGCTATGGAAGGAGGCATGTGTGAACAAAGAAGGGAAGTTAGTAGATGAGAACACATAGAAAGTGTGGGAAATATGTGTAAGTATGACAAGACGATAAAAAATTTGTTTAAAATTGATATTACATAAAACTAATTAGTTATTTTCCTATATCCGACAGTCACAGGAATCAGCTACTCATGTAGCTGATACAAACCTATTATTGATGGCTTTGAAGCAGCCAGAAAAATACGGTCGTGTCAGAGGTGCAGGGTTTGGGGTGACACCCCGAGTATATTTTGAGAAGAAGAAAAAATGGATGATACAGATGAAAAATTGGAACAAATGAGCGAAAAAATAGCAACCCTTGAAGAACAATTGCAATGGAAGGGAGAGTGTAACACCCCAAGATTTCATAGTGTGTTATTTCTTCAAAATAATTCAATAACTTGCACTACACGCAACACCAAGTTCAAGCGCACCATGAATTACCAAACAAGCCGTTCAAAAAAGGTTATGAATAGTATTAACTAAATTTTAAACTTTATATAATCCTTATAATTTTAGAATCTATATTATGAGTTTCTTAGACATAATGTAAGAACAAATTCATCTTCAGTATTGTAGTTTTACCAACTTTTAATAGTGAACCCTTTTTAAATAAAATATTTTTAACTTTTTGACTAAATGGGGACATCAAAAAATTTAAAATAAAACATCCCAAGCTTCCATGGTACGCTTTCCTTTGAATAAAACAGTAGCGTGTGTTGTACGCAACTTCGAGTTTTAACACACACCACAACCGATCAAACTAGCCGTTATGAATAGTAATACTTAATTTTTTGAAATTATATATATTTTATATTTCAAAATGGACTTCATTTTTGGATTCAGAATATCAAAATTAGCCTAAGGTGAAATTTTGGTACTTTTCGGATAACTTTCATATTTTGATGAATAGTAAAAATTACTAAATTTTAATTAAAAACAACTTTTTTAATCAAAATAATTAATAGTGATAAATTATGAATTTGAGTGGTTTTAAAGTATATTTAGAATATATTTTTACCATTTAATATAATTTTGGTCATTGGACATAATTTTACAATTAAACCGAACATAAACATGTGTCAATCTTTTGATAGTTATTATCTCTTAAAAACACGCTTTTTGTTTTGACAGCGGGAATTAATTTTAAATTAATTTCTGCCACTTCTGTGTTTTGAATTTAGAAAAATGGATTCCATATTTGGAATCAGGATGTTCAAATTGTGTAAATATGTAACTTTTATTTTTAGACATTTTGAATAATTACTGCGGTAAATATTTTATTTACCATGGTTAAGGGTAAATCCGGTAAATAAGGGTTAAAAAATAATATTATAATAATACTAAATTACCCTAAAACGTGTCTTAACCCTATTGGTTGATACATGGTCGACCATGGGCATCTTTGGGTAAATTTTGGGACCCCATTGATCAACTTGTAAGTGATAATGACACTTTATTTTAATTAAGTTAAAATGAATACAAAAATGGCATAAGCTTACATCTTTTAAAAGAACAATTTTTACATAGGGTTATACATGTTGGATTTTCGATTATAAATATTCATTAGAAAGCTAAAAAGATTTCCTACATAATTATATTTTATTTATAATTTTTAGAAATCAAATAATTTAAATTATTAATGACACAATAATGATGCAATGTTTACCTCATTAATAAATCATTTAAATAAATAAGATTATAATGATTAAAATATTATCTAAAACCTGTCCAATTCTTATTGGTTGATGTTATTTAGAATATGAGTCATCGTATCTTCGACCGCAATTATTTTTGGACCATTATAAACCGAATATAATTATATTATAAAGTAATACTTTCACTCTTTCCTAAAGAGCCCCTCCTCTCCCTTATAAAAGGAGACCACTTCTACTCATTCCTCACACCTCTCAAGCCACTTGGCTCGTACAAACTCTGCCCAACTAAGCGCCCCACATCCCTCTCCTCCTTCTTGAAGCTTCCCCTTAGGCAAAAAGCATTTCAAGAAGTCCTTTGGTTCCAACCAAAGTGAGTTACCTAAATTAAAGGTAACATTTTCTCTTAAATTATTTTCAATTATTTTGCTTCTCCAACCCCCAAACTCTTTTTATTTCCTTTCTTTTGTAACAACACCAGTATCCAAAATATACTAGGATGTTTTTATAAGAAGGATTCAAACTACACATTCACACAACTCCATCTAATGGATGATGAACATAATGTTTCTATGGATGGCAAACTAACGCCTCACGAAACGATGATTGTTCAAATACATCTTACCGCCTCTCATGGTGGCCATTAGGATGGAACTGTAATTAAATATGATATTAATGATATATATTTTATATATATGCTTCTATAATTCTATTTTATTTCATACAATTATTCGTTTCATGTTGTATATACATACGATAATTTCATTTGAGGAAGTGCGGACTACCGCCCCCTTAAAATGATATGACTCGTTCATACCACACATGGAACGTATAAAGGATGGTGTTAATGAACTTAAGTAACATATATAAAATATTATATTTTACTGGAATAGTAATATACCTATGTATCATTTGGATTCGATTCTTTTAAAATAAAAATTAAATGGAAGTAGCATTCGTGCGTACGTACGGACTACCGTCTCCACGAACACGATGAGATTCATTCTCCATCGTATCCATTCAAGTATAATTATCATTTGATGATTTAAAAATGATGTTTAAGGACTTGATACCATTCTGGATATGAATAATATACATCCCATTAATAACGAATATGGCTCACATAACAAAGAATGTAAAGTAAAATGAACCCGTTAACACCTGAAATGACGATAATTCTAAGATATTATTAACAAATCAATGTTAAAAGATCATATATGATATCATATTAAAGTAACTGATTCTTGTATTATTCAATAACAATTATTTCACCATTATACAGGAGGTAAACCTACCATCTACCAAGGAAAAAGTACAAAGTAAGGGATTCTCATATCTCACTTTCAATTCCGTGAGATTTCTATTGTTCGCTACTAAATTATTGAAAGTGGTGTATTGTGTACTTCCATTTGATATATATTATCATTATTCACTTTATATTCATGTTATTCTGTAAATCATTTGGTGGTTATTAACTTTTGGCCATGCGACTCAGTTGATTAACGTGGTAAGGGGTTTCTTGTCTCACTTTTAATTCCGTGAGAATTCCGTTGATCACCACTTAATTATTGCATGTGGTGTATGTGTACTACCCATGATTGTATTCATTGTGTAATATACTTTATTTTATGGGTATTTACATCATCATGTTAGGATCTTTCTTTCATGGGTGTTTGTTTCTTAAGTTACCTAATCAATAAGGGAATTTGAGATTTTAATTTCCACTCATTTGGCTTTACGCATATTTCATTGATTATATTACCCCAAGATTATGTGTGGAATCACTATTCATTTGATTATGTCATAATTTCCACTCCCCTTCCTGTGGATATACTTTTGATACACATAATCACTCCATTGAAAATTCTCAAGTCATTGATATGAATTTGATAAGAGTAATTTTAACTCTTTCACCATTTGTTGAGTTAAACATCCAATTCGTTGGTGTTGTTTTTACAGGAATATGTGTGAATATACTTTGATTGTTTTACACTGAATATCCAATAATATTTAGTGTATTTATATTTTTCACACATAATTATGTTGTTGATTTATCCTTAACCTAAGGATATGGCCTTTATGAGAGATTTCATCTCAACTTACATTCCATTGAGACTTCTTTGTTGATATACACCAAATCACTTTTATGTGGTGTATATAATGTACTTTGACGTAGTATATCATGAATTCCCTTTATTCTCATGATATTACAAAGTTTTGATTACCTCAATTATTTTCATTCAAGTGTCTCTCTTTTGGTTAGAATCTCTAACTAAAATACCATTTTTAAATGTTTTAAAGACTTATTCATCTAAATCTTTCTCATTAATGTCCATGTTTTAAAAATGGTTTTAAGGATTTATTTATATGGAAGTTAAAGTTTAGAAATTAAAAATCCTTTTAAAAGGTTTCAAAGTGGTATGGGACACTTTGATTCAAAAATTTATTCTTGACAAATAGTGTGACTTTTAAATGTTTTCAAGAAAAGGGGGATATTTCTCTCAAATAGTTTTGATGATTATTTTCATCTATGTCAACATCCTTCATTATTCATGATTGAGGTTAATGTGATACAATAAAATCTTCCATATTGTATCAAATGAGTTATATTTGACTGTGGATGTTCTATTTTTATACCATTCATGGTTTGTGGTTAAAGTATTGACATTTCATATGGTAGTTTTAATACGAATGTTTATTTTATGCTTAAACCTATTCATATGAGGAATGCATTGGACTTAATAAGTGACGGGTGGAGCCCGCTATAGATCCTCGATGCATCGGTAGGTCTCATGAGACAAACTAGTGTCTTGGCACAAGGCCTTGGAAAAATCTTATTTGTAGTCTTGGCACGAGGCCTTGGCTATGTGGTTATGATAGTCTGGCATTATTCATTCCATCATTATGAAAGTGGTTATTGATATTGCATGTGATCATTCGACTAGTAGAATATCCATGTGAGTAAGTAAATGGAATTATTTCATTTTACCTTTGCCCTTTTATGCTGAAGTTCAAGTTTCAAAGGCTTTTGTTTTAGTTATAAATTGCCTTAAGTGTTTATGCTTATTTATGAAAGCTTCTGCTATAATTTTATCCTTACTGAGCATCCGAGCTCACCCCTTTCAATGTTTTTTTTTCAGGATTATGAAGAAGTAATTTATGAATGACATGCAGGGATAGTATGAGGGGATATGAAGACAAGATGTTTTTTTTATGATGTAATGTAAAAATTTATGGATGTATCTAGTTATTCCAAGGCTACTAAACTAATCGGTCTTTCGAGACTTGATCTTTCTCATGATCATGCCAATGTTATGTAATAATGCACCGACTCTGGGTAACTAGGGTCGGGGCGTTACAGTTGGTATCAGAGGAAGTTTAGTACAAACCTTGGTAGCTAGATTTAGATAAACTCTGATTAGAGCACGTAGACCTAAGATGAACTTTGAGGATTAGTATAAAATAACTTCCTAGAATTTTGGTATTGTAGAGATTTTGTGAGTTTTCCGAGCAATACATCCCTGTCTGGATACGAGCAGGTAGAGGCGGCTCTGGCACAGATGTACCTAGGGGTAAAACCCGAAAACACCGCTTTGAGCTAGACTCGAACGGGAACTGGTGCACGACAACGGGCCTTGCTGCACTCTTGGTTACGACACTCCCAGGGGATATGCTTAGGATAATTTACATTTTCTTTACAAACCGATTTAAGTAATATATACATAAGATGAGAGTAAATGACCTTGGTTAATCCTAATATGTTTCAAATTGAGAATATGGTGACATTTTAATGTCTAAATGATTTTATGACTACTATTACTCACACAATGCTTTCTGGTTTTAGTCAATGGCTGGATTCCAAGGAAGTCATAGTGACTTTGAGAATGATGTACAAGGTGGGAACGGTGGTGGAAATGAGCAACAAAATGGAATGTTTATAGGCGTAAAAGATATCGTCTTTATGCCAAATCAGTTTTCCAAAAATATGATCAACAACATATATATTAACCAACTCCCAGACTCAACAAGGAAGAGAAAGGTGATAAATGATAAGATCTCCAGCAATGGAGACCATGGAGAAAAGAAACCTCAATTTTCATCATGCAGGAATTGTGGAAAGAGACACCCAGGAAAGTGTCTCAATGGGACAACGAAATGTTTTACGTGCGGGAAGGAAGGACATAAAGTGAAGAATTGCCGAAGAAAAATGAAGAGTACTATGGAAGAAGATAAAAATGGTCCCAAGAGTCCATTTACAGTCATTTGCCGTAAATGTAGGGGACCTGGCCATTACCCGAGTGAATGTCCTATTTTATAGGATATTTTCTTTCTCAAAGAAGAAGCTATGCGGAAATAAATGGTTGGATAAAAATTTAAAAAGTATTAGCACTCCTTGTTGATGGGTTTACTTTGGAATAATTTTCTCTTGTATTTGTAACCTCTCAGTTTGCCATGTGAGAATGATATTTGAGGAATAATTGTCTCTTCTCTTGTGGATATAGGTATAAATAACCATTTGGTTTTATATGATCATTGGGGTTTGAGAAAATGATAAGTTATTATAATTTGGGATGAAAATGCAAATTATGATATAACATTTGTGGTTAAATTATGTTATTTTGAAAAATTTATCTCATTTTGGTAATATTATAGAATATAGTTTTTGAAAAAGGACAACACGTAGACCGTGTGACAACCCGTCGCGTCGGACAAAGCTGTGGGAATCGAACCCACAACCAAAGTGCGATTGGGATTTATCGCCTACCACTGGACTACGTGAAGTCCCTGGTTAGTATGACTATTTTTTTTGTTAAATGATTTTATTGATCAATAATAAGATGATTTGGGTTCTTATGTCTTATCAAATGAATACCCTTGGTATAGGAAAATGATTTGGTGATTAAGTGATAAATGTTATTTTGGAAGATGTTCATTTTGTTAGGAACACTATATGCCCAAGGAAAATAGAATACAATGAGGTTTCATTTGTAGAGTAATGGTGGATTTTTATCTACATTTTTATTGTTGATTTATAGTGATTTGGGTTATTTATGGAAATGATTAACCTATAACAGAGAATATGTGATGATGTTAATTACTTTTAAGTATGTGACTTTAAGAGTATTTGATGTCATTTGGAGATACAATGTAACATGGGAGACTACATAATCAAATTCTTCTATGTTTTGGGTTTCAATATTAGTTTGGATTATATTAAAGGATTTTAAAGACAATTGGTTATTGAATGGTATCTATTTAACTTTGGGGTATTGTTGGTTTAATTTTAGAAATTAAGATTAGTGCATATTTATCTCAATGAATATCTTTTTGGGGGATCATTAGATCATTCACTAACCATTTTGGTTTTGATTAATCTTCAAAGACAATGTAAATATATGGTTTATCTTGCATGGATCATGTGATTCTATAGAAGTTTATTCTAGCTCTTCCAGTGTGACCAAGTCTTCTTGAATACTCATCGTTTAAAAAAAATTGAGTTAGTGGTGGAAATTTATTAAAGAATGAAAATCTACTTAAAATTTAAGTATATCTCATAATGTTCTTAGTCAATATCATAAATGAATTCCTCTTCCTTATGTAATGTAACTTTAAAAAAAATGTTGTCCTAGATGGTACCTTAAATCATCACTAATTTATGGCTTTGGGATTGTTGGCCTTTTCATAGCCATGTTCTCTACCACTCTCCATCAGATAATTGATGGTTAGATTTCTCCTCCATATCCATATTTTCCTACATGGAACCCTAGTATGTGTTATTTTCGGTAATCTTCATACTTTCCACTCTTTATTTTAAATAGAGGCCTCATTAATTTATTTTTCGATGTGGGATTTCAACTAAGATATTTTGAAATGTCAAAAATGTGTGATCCCAATACCCTATATTTTGTTGAACCGATGGTACTTCAAATCATCATAGATTGATGAGTTTAAGGACCTCAATTTTATACTTGTTTGTGATTGATGACCTCAACCACTACCTATAAATATTTACGTTTTTCCTCCAGTTATATGTCTCTAATTGCCACCAATGTTCTCCTAATCGAGATCATAATTTGGTGGTGACCCTTTCATTTCTCTTTTCCTCATATTAAGACTAAATTTTAGTAAACCAATTTCCGATGTGGGTTTTCCCACAAATATATTTTCTATTTTCAACCTTTTATTTTCGAAGAACAATTTCAAATTGCGAGGACGCAATTTATTGAAGGAGGGGAGAATGTAACACCCCAAGATTTCATAGTGTGTTATTTCTTCAAAATAATTCAATAACTTGCACTACACGCAACACCGAGTTCAAGCGCACCATGACTTACCAAACAAGCCATTCAAAAAAGGTTATGAATAGTATTAACTAAATTTTAAACTTTATATAATCCTTATAATTTTAGAATCCATATTATGAGTTTCTTAGACATAATGTAAGAACAAATTCATCTTCAGTATTGTAGTTTTAACAACTTTTAATAGTGAACCCTTTTTAAATAAAATATTTTTAACTTTTTGACTAAATGGGGACATCAAAAAATTTAAAATAAAACATCCCAAGCTTCCACGGTACGCTTTCCTTTGAATAAAACAGTAGCGTGTGTTGTACGCAACTTCGAGTTTTAACACACACCACAACCGATCAAACTAGCCGTTATGAATAGTAATACTTAATTTTTTGAAATTATATATATTTTATATTTCAAAATGGACTTCATTTTTGGATTCGGAATATCAAAATTAGCCTAAGGTGAAATTTTGGTACTTTTCGGATAACTTTCATATTTTGATGAATAGTAAAAATTACTAAATTTTAATTAAAAACAACTTTTTTAATCAAAATAATTAATAGTGATAAATTATGAATTTGAGTGGTTTTAAAGTATATTTAGAATATATTTTTACCATTTAATATAATTTTGGTCATTGGACATAATTTTACAATTAAACCGAACATAAACAAGTGTCAATCTTTTGATAGTTATTATCTCTTAAAAACACGCTTTTTGTTTTGACAGCGGGAATTAATTTTAAATTAATTTCTGCCACTTCTGTGTTTTGAATTTAGAAAAATGGATTCCATATTTGGAATCAGGATGTTTAAATTGTGTAAATAGGTAACTTTTATTTTTAGACATTTTGAATAATTACTGCGGTAAATATTTTATTTACCATGGTTAAGGGTAAATCCGGTAAATAAGGGTTAAAAAATAATATTATAATAATACTAAATTACCCTAAAACGTGTCTTAAACCTATTGGTTGATACATGGTCGACCATGGGCATCTTTGGGTTAATTTTGGGACCCCATTGATCCACTTGTACGTGATACTGACACTTTATTTTAATTAAGTTAAAATGAATACAAAATTGGCATAAGCTTACATCTTTTAAAAGAACAATTTTTACATAGGGTTATACATGTTGTATTTTCGATTATAAATATTCATTAGAAAGATAAAAAGATTTCCTACATAATGATATTTTATTTATAATTTTTAGACATCAAATAATTTAAATTAGTAATGACACAATAATGATGCAATGTTTACCTCATTAATAAATCATTTAAATAAATAAGATTATAATGATTAAAATATTATCTAAAACCTATCCAATTCTTATTGGTTGATGTTATTTAGAATATGAGTCATCGTATCTTAGACCTCAATGATTTTTGGAGCATTATAAACCGAATATAATTATATTATAAAGTAATACTTTCACTCTTTCCTAAAGAGCCCCTCCTCTCCCTTATAAAAGGAGACCACTTCTACTCATTCCTCACACCTCTCAAGCCACTTGGCTCATCCAAACTCTGCCCAACTAAGCTCCCCACATCCCTCTCCTCCTCCTTGAAGCTTCCCCTTAGGCAGAAAGCATTTCAAGAAGTCCTTTGGTTCCAACCAAAGTGAGTTACCTAAATTAAAGGTAACATTTTCTCTTAAATTATTTTCAATTATTTTGCTTCTCCAACCCCCAAACTCTTTTTATTTACTTTCTTTTGTAACAACACCAGTATCCACAATATACTAGTATGTTTTTATAAGAAGGATTCAAACTACACATTCACACAACTCCATCTAATGGATGATGAACATAATGTTTCTGTGGATGGCAAACTAACGCCTCACGAAACGATGATTGTTCAAATACATCTTACCGCCTCTCATGGTGGCCATTAGGATGGAACTGTAATTAAATATTATATTAATGATATATATTTTATATATAAGCTTCTGTAATTCCATTTTATTTCATACAATTATTCGTTTCATGTTGTATATACATACGATAATTTCATTTGAGGAAGTGCGGACTACCGCCCCCTTAAAATGATATGACTCGTTCATACCACACATGGAACGTATAAAGGATGGTGTTAATGAACTTAAGTAACATATATAAAATATTATATTTTACTGGAATTGTAATATACCTATGTATCATTTTGATTCGATTCTTTTAAAATAAAAATTAAATGGAAGTAGCATTCGTGCGTACGTACGGACTACCGTCTCCACGAACGCGATGAGATTCATTCTCCATCGTATCCATTCAAGTATAATTATCATTTGATGATTTAAAAATGATGTTTAAGGACTTGATACCATTCTGGATATGAATAATATACATCCCATTAATAACGAATATGGCTCACATAACAAAGAATGTAAAGTAAAATGAACCCGTTAACACCTGAAATGACGATAATTCTAAGATATTATTAACAAATCAATGTTAAAAGATCATATATGATATCATATTAAAGTAACTGATTCTTGTATTATTCAATAACAATTATTTCACCATTATACAGGAGGTAAACCTACCATCGACCAAGGAAAAAGTACAAAGTAAGGGATTCTCTTATCTCACTTTCAATTCCGTGAGATTTCCATTGTTCGCTACTAAATTATTGAAAGTGGTGTATTGTGTACTTCCATTTGATATATATTATCATGATTCACTTTATATTCATGTTATTCTGTAAATCATTTGGTGGTTATTAACTTTTGTCCATGCGACTCAGTTGATTAACGTGGTAAGGGGTTTCTTGTCTCACTTTTAATTCCGTGAGAATTCCATTGATCACCACTTAATTATTGCATGTGGTGTATGTGTACTACCCATGATTGTATTCATTGTGTAATATACTTTATTTTATGGGTATTTACATCATCATGGTACGCTCTTTCTTTCATGGGTGTTTGTTTCTTAAGTTACCTAATCAATAAGGGAATTTGAGATTTCAATTTCCACTCATTTGGCTTTACGCATATTTCATTGATTATATTACCCCAAGATTATGTGTGGAATCACTATTCATTTGATTATGTCATAATTTCCACTCCCCTTCCTGTGGATATACTTTTGATACACATAATCACTCCATTGAAAATTCTCAAGTCATTGATATGAATTTGATAAGAGTAATTTTAACTCTTTCACCATTTGTTGAGTTAAACATCCAATTCGTTGGTGTTGTTTTTACAGGAATATGTGTGAATATACTTTTATTGTTTTACACTGAATATCCAATCATATTTAGTGTATTTATATTTTTCACACATAATTATGTTGTTGATTTATCCTTAACCTAAGGATATGGCCTTTATGAGATATTTCATCTCAACTTACATTCCATTGAGACTTCTTTGTTGATATACACCAAATCACTTTTATGTGGTATATATAATGTACTTTGACATAGTATATCATGAATTCCCTTTATTCTCATGATATTACAAAGTTTTGATTACCTCAATTATTTTCATTCAAGTGTCTCTCTTTTGGTTATAATCTCTAACTAAAATACCATTTTTAAATGTTTTAAAGACTTATTCATCTAAATCTTTCTCATTAATGTCCATGTTTTAAAAATGGTTTTAAGGATTTATTTATATGGACATTAAAGTTTAGAAATTAAAAATCCTTTTAAAAGGTTTCAAAATGGTATGGGACACTTTGATTCAAAAATTTATTCTTGACAAATAGTGTGACTTTTAAATGTTTTCAAGAAAAGGGGGATATTTCTCTCAAATAGTTTTGATGATTATTTTCATCTATGTCAACATCCTTCATTATTCATGATTGAGGTTAATGTGATACAATACAATCTTCCATATTGTATCAAATGAGTTATATTTGACTGTGGATGTTCTATTTTTATACCATTCATGGTTTGTGGTTAAAGTATTGACATTTCGTATGCTAGTTTTAATACGAATGTTTATTTTATGCTTAAACCTATTCATATGAGGAATGCATTGGACTTAATAAGTGACGGGTGGAGCCCGCTATAGCTCCTCGATGCATCGGTAGGTCTCATGAGACAAACTAGTGTCTTGGCACAAGGCCTTGGCAAAATCTTATTTGTAGTCTTGGCACGAGGCCTTGGCTATGTGGTTATGATAGTCTGGCATTATGCATTCCATCATTATGAAAGTGGTTATTGATATTGCATGTGATCATTCGACTAGTAGAATATCCATGTGAGTAAGTAAATGGCATTATTTCATTTTACCTTTGCCATTTTATGCTGAAGTTCAAGTTTCAAAGGCTTTTGTTTTAGTTATAAATTGCCTTAAGTGTTTATGCTTATTTATGAAAGCTTCTGCTATAATGTTATCCTTACTGAGCATCCGAGCTCACCCCTTTCAATGTTTTTTTTTTTCAGGATTATGAAGAAGTAATTTATGAATGACCTGCAGGGATAGTATGAGGGGATATGAAGACAAGATGTTTTTTTTATGATGTAATGTAAAAATTTATGGATGTATCTAGTTATTCCAAGGCTACTAAACTAATCGGTCTTTCGAGACTTGATCTTTCTCATGATCATGCCAATGTTATGTAATAATGCACCGACTCTGGGTAACTAGGGTCGGGGCGTTACAGAGAGTTTCTAGCAACTTTTATGGGTATGAAGCAAAGGGAAGCCACAACTCAAGAACAACCGCCGCATGAACATCCCGCCCCACCCCCCACCAGCTTTGAGGCGAGCCATTCGCCTCAAAGAACTGTCTTAGCCGTGGTAATCAATATTCTAATAATTGTACCCATGAAATATGAATCGGACAAACAATGATAATTTTTCTATACTCATCTTCTACAGGGTGATAATGATTGTGATTTATATCTGTCAACACCCACCTATCACCTTGTAGCGAGGGATACAGTGTTCAATATCCCAGATGCCACACTGCATAATAGAGCACTTCCGAAAGATCATCTGAAAGTGACGATTACTATAGCTCATGATCCAAAGGCGGAGCTACCTATTCCACTTGATGACGATGATATTCATATGGTCGAAAAGGCTATTAGGACATTCATTGCATGGCCGTCAGAACATGTAAGAGTACATGCAGACAAAGATGTATTTATTTCCTTTTATTTTCAAGCTAAACCCTTAACAATTAATGAAAAAAGGGTCTGAACCAATGATTGTTGTTATAGACGGAGAAAGGGAAGGGGGTGGAAAATGTCAGCTCAAAACCATCTAAAGGATCGACCAACCGATCCCAAGGATCTACTGAAAGCACAATAAGACCACCTTTTCTCTATCCACATTTACTATAATTGAAGACTCATGTGGATACGAAGATAAAATATAGTAATAGTCATATAGTGGTTTTCAAAGAGAATATATACAGAGAGGAAAGTCAAGATTTCATTGCTACTAAAAATGTAAATGAAATCCTTGAAAACGGTTGGCTAGGAATCACAGTTGTAAATGTATATATCAGGTATGTTTCCATGAATTTATTTTCCAAAAGCTAATCTAATGTGCAAATTATGACAAAATGCATTTTATATTGTTGACAGACGCATTTATGAGAAACAATTGAAGGGATTTTCCCATGAGGCAAGATTTGGACTGGTTAGTCCTCATATCACATCAACACACCTAAAAAAAATAGAGCCATCAAAAAGGGATGCAATAGTGAATGACTTGCTGAAAACATTTGAATGCAAGATTACAGATGACAGACTTTTCCTAATACCAACCATGAAGGGGTAATACTCTACGATTAAAGCATATCAATTATATTTTCACTTATTTTATTATTTATTACTTTTTGTGTTTTTAGGAAAGATTGGTTGCTAATTGCGGTGAACTTGGATACTCCGAAGATTTATTTTTTGGATTCAAAGCAAGGATATCCATCAAACCGACCACACATGATGGAGTTTGTGAATCTGTAAGACACTACATCTTACGTTTTAGGTCTAAACATCAAGTAATATAATTTATATTATCCTTTACTGAGGATTCTGTTATGATAGGGTGGTGTATCATTATTGTCTAAAAAAGGAATGAGGATAGAGGCTAAGCATAAGGAGGCAAGCAAGTACTATGTATAGACAAATATCAGGGTATATATAATAAAATTTCACTATCCAAACACATCTCAACACAAGTTACTTATTCTCCTAATGATCAATTTTTTTGCAGTGTACAAAACAAACAAACGATAATGATTGCGGTTATTATGTTTGTAAATTTATGAAAGAGATCATTTTTCATTAGAAAACTAGCATCCCTAAAGATGTATTTTTAAAAACAACTACTAGTTCATTTAAGTTATTTATTAATTCTTTATTTTTTTATTTTTCAGTAATACTCTGACTGCCGAAAAGCCTCATACTCACACGACGATATAGATGTGTTCAGAAATGAGTGGGCCTCATACCTGATGGAATATTGTACAAAAATACAATGAAGATCTGACTTGGGGACATGTACAATTTGTGGTCATTTTTGAGAGGGGTTAAGGGGATCAAAATATGAAACATTGTTGTATGTAAATGTTCGTAGGAAAATTGAAATTGTTATTAAATAAAACAAACTTTCTACAATGATTCATTTTCCCATTTTAACATATGATATGCACCAGCAACATGCAAGAATGCTGGACCACTCAAAGGGTCTCTATTTTGTTTAAAATGGACATGATTTTAAGTCAAAACAACAACTGACCTATAGAAATCTGACCAAACGCATTCGGATTGCATTGATCATTTATAAGAACGATCCAAGGGTCCTTGGTGATGTGTAAGAGTCAACCCCGCCTCAATCCATGGCATGGTGTGGCCGCTATCACTCAAAGGGTCTCTATTTTGTTTAAAATGGACAAGATTTTAAGTGAAAACAACAACTGACCTACGGAAATCCAACCAAACGCATTCGGATTGCATTAATATTTTATAATAAATATAAAAGGGTCCTTGTTGAAATGTACGAGTCAACCCCGCCTCAATCTGAGGGACGGTGTGGCCGTTATCACTCAAAGGGTCTCTATTTTGTTTAAAATGGACACGATTTTTAGTGAAAACAACAAATGACCTACGGAAATCCAACCAAACGCATTTGGATTGACTTTATATTTTATAATAATGATACAAGGGTCCTTGGTGACGTGTATGAGTGAACCCCGCTTCAATCCAAGGGATGGTGTGGCCGCTATCACTCAAAGGGTCTCTATTTTGTTTAAAATGGACAAGATTTTAATTGAAAACAACAACTGACCTACGGAAATCCAACCAAATGCATTCTTATTGCATTGAAATTTTATAAGAACGATCCAAGGGTCCTTGGTGACGTGTAAGATTCAACCCCTCCTCAATCTGAGTCACGGTGTGGCCGCTAGCACTCAAAGGGTCTCTATTTTGTTTAAAATTGACACGATTTTAATTGAAAACAACAAATGACCTACGGAAATCAGATAAAATGCATTCAGTTGAATTTATATATTATAAGAATGATTCATGGGTCCTTGGTGATGTGTATGAGTCAACCCAGCCTCAATCCGAGGCACGGTGTGGTCGCTATCACTCAAAGGGTCACTATTTTGTTTAAAATGGACAAGATTTTAAGTGAAAACAACAAATGACCTACGGAAATCCGACAAAACGCATTAGGATTGCATTGATATTTTATAATAATTATCCAAGGGTACATGGTGACGTGTATGAGTCAACCCCGTCTCAATTTGAGGCACAGTGTGGCCGCTAGCACTCAAAGGGGCTCTCTTGTTTAAAGTGGACATGATTTTAATTGAAAACAACAATTGTCCTACGAAATCTGACCAAACGCATTAAGATTGCATAGATATTTTATTATAATGATACAAGGGTCCTTGGTGATGTGTAATAGTTAGCCCCGCCTCAATATGAGGCACCGTGTGGCCGCTAGCACTCAAAGGGTCTCTCTTGTTTAAAATGGACACAATTTTAATTGAAAACAACAACTGACCTACGAAAATCCGACCAAACGCATTCATATTGAATTTATCTTTTATAAGAGTGATCCAAGGGTCCTTAGTGACGTGTAAGAGTCAACCTCGCTTCAATCCGAGGAACGGTGTGGCCGCTATCACTCAAAGAGTCTCTATTTTGTTTAAAATGGACATGATTTTAAGTGAAAACAACAACTGACCTACGAAAATCCAACCAAATGCATTCAGATTGAATTGATATTTTATAATAACGATAAAATGGTCCTTGGTGACATGTACGAGTAAACCCATCCTCAATCTGAGGCACGGTGTGGCCGCTAGCACTCAAAGGGTCTCTATTTTGTTTAAAATGGACACGATTTTAATTGAAAACAACAACTGACCTACGGAAATCTGACCAAACGCATTCAGATTGCATTGATCTTTTATAAAAACGATCCAAGGGTCCTTGGTGACATGTATGAGTCAACCCCGCCTCAATACGATGGACGGTGGGGCCGCTATCACTCAAAGCGTCTCTATTTTGTTTAAAATGGACAAGATTTTAAGTGAAAACAACAACTGACCTATGGAAATCCGACCAAACGCATTAAGATTGCATTGATCTCTTATAAGACCGGTACAAGTGTCCTTGGTGACATGTACGAGTCAACCCCGCCTCAATCCGAGGCACGTTGTGGCTGGTAGCACTCAAAGGGTCTCTATTTTGTTTAAAATGGACATGATTTCAATTGAAAACAACAAATGACCTACGAAAATCTGACCAACGCATTTGGATTGCATTGATATTTTATAAGAACGATCCAAGGGTCCTTAGTGACATGTATGAGTCAACCCAGCCTCAATCCGAGGCACGGTGTGGCCGCTATCACTCAAAGGGTCTCTATTTTGTTTAAAATGGACAAGATTTTAAGTGAAAACAACAACTGACCTACAGAAATCCAAAAAAATGCATTCGGATTGCATTGATATTTTATAAGAACGATCCAAGAGTCCTTGGTGACATGTACGAGTCAACCCCACTTCAATCCGAGGCACGGTGTGGCCGCTAGCACTCAAAGGGTCTCTCTTGTTTAAAGTGGACAGGATTTTAATTGAAAACAACAAATGACCTACGAAAATCTGACCAAATGCATTCGGATTGCATTTATATTTTCTAATAATGATCCAAGGGTCCTTGGTGATGTTTAAGATTCAACCCCTCCTCAATTAGAGGGATGGTTTGGCCGCTATGAGTCAAAGGGTCTCTATTTTGTTTAAAATGGACACGATTTTAAGTGAAAACAACAACTGACCTACGAAAATCTGACCAAATGCATTCAGATTTAATTGATCTTTTATAAGAACGATCCAAGGGTCCTTGGTGACATGTAAAAGTCAACCCCGCCTCAATACGAGGTATGGTGTGGCCGCTATCACTCAAAGGGTCTCTATTTTGTTTAAAATGGACAATATTTTAAGTGAAAACAACAACTGACCTACGGAAATCCGACCAAACGCATTTGGATTGCATTGATATTTTATAAGAACGATCAAAGGGTCCTTGGTGATATTTATGAGTCAACCCCCCCTCAATACTAGGCATGGTGTGGCCTCTAGAACTCAAAGGGTATTTTTTTTTGTTTAAAATGGACACGATTTTAATTAAAAACAACAAATGACCTACGGAAATCTAACTAAATGCATTAGGATTGAATTGATCTTTTATAAAAACGATCCAAGGGTACTTGGTGACATGTATGAGTCAACCCCTCCTCAATCTGAGGCACGGTGTGGCCGTTATCACTAAAAGGGTCTCTATTTTGTTTAAAAATGACAAGATTTTAAGTGAAAACAACTACTGACCTACGGAAATCCGACCAAACGCATTCAGATTGCATTGATATTTTATAAGAACGATCCAAGTGTCCTTGGTGACGTGTATGAGTCAACCCTGCCTCAATCCGGTGCACGGTGTGGCCGCTATCACTCAAAGGGTCTCTCTTGTTTAAAGTGGACACGATTTTAATTGAAAACAACAACTGGCATAAGAAAATATGACCAAACGCATTCAGATTACATTGATATTTTATAAGAACGATCCAAGGGTCCTTGGTGACGTGTACGAGTCATCTCCACCTCAATCTTAGGGACGGTGTGGCCGCTATCACTCAAAGGGTCTCTATTTTGTTTAAAATGGACACGATTTTAAGTGAAAACAACAACTGACCTATGGAAATCCGACCAAATGCATTCGGATTGAATTGATCTTTTATAAGAATGATACAAGGGTCCTTGGTGACATGTAAAAGTCAACCCGTCTCAGTCCAAGGCACGTTGTGGCCGCTAGAACTCAAAGGGTCTCTATTTTGTTTAAAATGGACAAGATTTTAATTGAAAACAACAACTGACCTACAGAAATCCGACCAAGCACATTCAGATTGCATTGATATTTTAAATGGTGAGTCATGGCATGTGATCTATCTAGGGCCTCATATATATCAAGTCATGGTTGTCCTGGTATACTATGGTGATCATGTGTTTGGTTCTATGATACTTATGGGCTTATATCTGGATGAAAATACTCCCATTTGGGAGGGTGGATATACTTATGGGTCTTATTCCTTAAATGAGAATACTCTCATAGGGAAGGGATGAGATGTATATAGGTATTATTACCCAAATGAGAATACAAACATAGGAGTGGGATGAGATTCTTATCAGGAATATTCAATAAATGAAAATAATCCCATAGGGGAGGGCTGAGATGATTATATAGATTATGCCTCAAATGAGAATACACCCATATTGGAGGGTTGATATGCTTCTAGGGATTATTATTTGGATGATAATACTCCCATATGGTAAATAATATATGATTATTAGTATTATTCCCTAAATAAGGGTACTCCCATAGTATAGGGATGAGATCCTTCTAGGTCTTATGCCTCAGAATTGGAAGAACACATATGGGTGGTCTGAGATACTGTTGAGGGTATTCCCTGGATGAGAAAACTACCATAAGTGGATTTCCATGATGGAGTATAAATAAAACTCACATATTGGAGGTCAATAATAATTATGTATATAGTGGGGAGATCATGGTATATTATATGTTTTGTGTGTTTCCTATGATGTACTCAGAGAAACCCTAACATTGGATGAAGTAGGTATGGTTGATCAAGCTTTAATACTTGAGAATAAACGTGTCTTGATGTAGATGGGGTAGGACTTGGTCAAACTATTTTTTTATAATGTTGACATGATCCTTGTGAAATTCTTGGTAAAAGTTCATCACATGGAAAATTAATTTATGTTTAATCATGGTCATGGATTTGAGGATCAATGATGATTTTTATTAGTTTTATTCCAGTTATTTCTCAACTAGGTTGTGCATATTGCCTAATCAGGCACATACAATAGCCTATTGCAGGTTTAATATTGGGGGTTTATTAATGAGATTCATCCCCCCCCAAGTATGTGCACCTTAGTGTGTGTAAAAACCTTATAACTTCTTTGAGGTTGAGAACATGATGCATAGTGGATAGAGAAAAGTCCAAAGATTTATGTATTGATAAAACACACCCATGTGGAGCCTTATGATTTATGAGTTAATTTTTTATGGGTATACTTTATTTAATTGGATTATTGAGATAATTTTTTTTGCAGGTGTTCGGGTGTGCTGCTACAGATTTATCGGAGCAGCAGAGAGGGCATTTATCAGCGCTCTTTTAGTGCTGATAAATCGTGCTTTTATCAGCGCTAAAAAAGCGCTGATAAACTACACCTTTATCAGTTCTAAAGAAGCGCTGATAAAGGTGTACCCCCTTTATCAGCACCGAGATTTACAACGCTTTTTTAGTGCTGTTAAAGCCCATTTTTAGCGCTGTTAATGCCTGTATTTGTAGTAGTGGTTGACACTTTTCACATTATGTAATTGAGACTAATGGCATATAATTGTCTTTCACAGCATGAATTCATGTCATGACTTGTACTGGTGGTTATTCTTCTTTTGGTAAAGTCACAACATGTAAATGAATTAAATGTCATGTATTCATTATGCTCCCAATTTTACAGCTTTTATTTGGATTAAAAAATCTAGTGTCATGCCCCTCTTTTCATTACTTTTTCATAAATTCACTGAATCCTTCCATAAAACATAAAACAAGTCAAATTTTCCAACATTTAGCATTAATTATCATTTAGATACTTAAATCTGTACAATAAAACACTCTAAAATGTATTCATGAAATTCACTTACCATATACTCATTGTATTACAATATACAATATTTAATAAGAAACAGAATATCATCTACAACATAGATTAGATTATATGAATGGAATTATATGTATGAAATCACCATAATTGAAAAAAAATATATGTACGCTATAAAAAATAATATATAAATTATACATAGAATACATCAAAAGGGATCACCCCTTGGTTTATCATAAAAAAAAATAAAAAAATAGAACAATATAAAAAGGAAGACCCAACTAAAATTCCAAGCCCCTATGATCCTGTCTCTAAAATCCCTTCAAGTTATTCAATCCTAAACCCCCATACACACTATTTCTTGAATTTTATATCTGGAATAAAGTTTTATTGTCTAATAAGGAACACATGTATGGATTGAGGATAAATAGCTACAGGAAATAACTATTTGGGAAATCAATATATGACTCAACATACCAGTGTATGTATGAGAAAGTTACTAGAGTGATAACACTTAACATTAAAGTAAACAAGTTATGTAATCATATACTAATAGGGCCACACCTAAACCTACATAATTCAACCATTGATGGTAAATAGTGCAATGAGACCCATGAGGCAAAACCATGAGTCCATAATATTCATACATCAATATCAGAGAGATTCAATTCTACGACACTAATAAGAGACACCTATGATAATAGAAAACCATGACTGGGCCCCTAAGAGTCACATTGGTAATCACAAAATTCCACAACTGGTCCCCTAAGTGAAAACATTGGGAACCATGTAATTCCTTGATTGGTCCACAAAGGGAAAACACTAGGCACCAGAGAATTCCATGATGGAGACCCTATAAAAAGTCACTAAGAATGAAAAAACACCCAAACAAAACCTCTACATGAAAACACTAGGATATAAATAATTACATGATTGGCCCCCTATGAGAAAACACTAAGGGCCACAAAACACCATGAATTATCCCCTAATCATCCCCTACACCATACACCCATCTTATAAAGAATCCTATCACTCGCTAATTCATATGGGATACTATAATGATAAAAACCTATTTTTAATATATTTTTTATTTTATTTCATATGTTAGGTTTGCGTATTTTAATTAATAATTATAGATAATTCATATTTTTAGTAATTTATGTTAAATAAAGGAATCTATTGTAAATAAGTGAAATATTTTTGATTTTCATTAATTATGTCATTTTTGAATTAATTTTGATTTCGCATATACTTTAAATAGGTTTTTCCTATATTTGATGGTGTTGTGTGTGATTAAAAGTATATTTCAACATTTTATGTGATTAAATTTCAATTCTTACGTATGCTTGAGGTAAACTGCCCAAGTGTGAGCATCCTGTCAGTTGAAATGATCTCTTCACCAGATTAAATATTTCTAGGAAACCCTATTGAAGGTGACATATGTGCCCAAATGATACATATATGAATAATCCCAATGGTGTAACACTCAAATATGAATCATAAGAGTCTTTTATGTGATATCTATCTTTATTAGGATTAATTTGTGGAGGAATAAAGCAACTAAGCTAGTTATATTCTAACATAAGAATAAACAAATATTCTAGTAACAACATAAGATTATTTCATCCAAGGGAGGACTCTCTTCAGAATAATTAAATTCCATACTATGAGATATAAGAATCCTCTATGTGAGAATAAATTGTGTTCCACTCGTGTAAGATTCAATCTAATTTCTAGTCATTTTCATATGGTGGGATCACTAAATTTTCATGTATGAATTAGCCAGAGCTCACATATGATTCATCAGAACAAAGACTTACCCTTGTAATATAAAACTCAACCACAAACTATATATGAAAGATAATCCATAAATTGCTTATATGAGATTAAAATAAGGAACCTATCCAACCTCATATTAATTCAAGGAGGCCGATACTTTGTAGGAATGACACATTATGATTGAGATATGTCATTTTTAGTCTAAAACATTTTTTTTCATGTTATTGGTTTTGTATCACTACAAACCTTTGAATATTCATGCATGGGTTCTTTGGAACACATCATAAGATCCTAAAAGAATCAAAACACTATTCTAAATCCATTAGATTCATATATGAACAAATGTATATCATCTGGGAAAGATGTGAAGGAAACTAGAAAATATTCCAAGTGCATAATGTAAAATAATTTTATAAAAATAGTTATGAAGATGAAAACATGTCAAGCATGTAATAAAAATGAATTAAATAAGATCATGGTAGTTTTTTTAGGAGTAAGGGAATAATATTCTCAAAGAAAGAACCTCCTCGATGTTGTGATGTAGAGTAAATCTATACCTACAGATGGATAGATCACATGACCTAGGGATGAGTTCTATAATTAATGTGTGAATTTTTTAAGAGGAGAAAAATATCATCGTAATAGAGGTTCAAATCTATCCAAGAGTTGGACACCTAGGATATTATATGTTTTTGATTTTTTTCCTTCCTTATCCACTTTCTAAGATCCAAAGATGTTTCTCTAAGATTCTTCTTCAAATATTAGGAGATACCCCAACCCCCATTCTTGAATTTAGTTGTTTATATTATACTTTCAACTCTTATTCATTGTTTTCGTGAGAAATTAAGACTATGTTTAAGGAATTATTGTCCTTCATTATTCTTATATGTATCTCTCATCCTTATATTCCTTTTTTTCACACTATTCCCCATTGATTCATCTCAAAACTTAAATAGTGGAAGCCTATATGAAGGCTTGAGTGATGTTTGAGGGTTCTTGAATATATTGGTAGGGTAATGGTGGTCAGTGCAGTCGTTACTTTATGGATCTTTCTATACCAAAATCCAACAAGGAGATAGGTAATTGTTATGTATTCATATATCACTTAATGAGCTATGTTAGGTAATGGGTATTTTTATATCAGGACCATTATATAGTGGGTGGAATAAATTTTTTGGGCTCAGCACACACCCCATCCTCTTTACATCCTTTTAGTGATTTATTTTCAATTTGATTTACTCGATTATTTGATACACACAAATCACCCAGTATTCTTTTATTATTTTAAAAGTTAATAAAATTTAATTAGAAAAAGTTGTAGAAAAAAATGACGATCCCTTATTTTTTAAAATGATCCTTGGTCATATTCCATATCTTAATTTCTGGGTTTTATAAATTCTATGTTTATCACGAGGACCATGACCTCCATGAATCATTAAATCTACCAAGTCCTAAATTATATACTATGATAATATGATCTAATAAACCCACCCATATCACTCTTGGTAAAACATTCCCTTGGGTTTCTTAGGACTTAATATGGGTCTGTACCTATCAGTACCAACCCATAACCATCACCTCCATATTGTTTTTAAGTATCATATTACTTACCAAATATGGTTTCATGAGAACTATATATGTAACCCTTCCATTACAGCCTTATCAAACTACCTATTTAATGGTTACACATTCAGGTTTGTGACCAAGGTAAACCAATGTTTCTATGAATTCTTGGAAACCCATCTCAAAGTCAACCCCTAAAGTTACCCCTTAGTAGTATACTAATCTATAGAAAATAGGATATATAATGATTTTTCTTGATAACCATGCCTTGAAACCCATAATGAACCTCACAAAGTAGAATTCATAATGAAAGAATCATTGTTATTCACTCACACACTATTATAATCCCTTTGTTGGAACAACCATAAATAAAAAATTCCTATAAAAACCTATTATTACCGTTTTAAGAAAATATATAATCCCTTGATTAGGCTTATTGGACTAAAAATGGTGTTTTTAACTAACACATAAAAGGAGGTTTCCAAAAACCTACCATAACTAGTGGAAACTCCCCCCCCCCTCACATATGAAATAAGAAAATCTAATCTCACTAGAATCGATTCACTAAATCAAGAGAGTGAATCATAGGCCACTCATAATATATTACAAGACTGAAAACCAATTCATGGTCTATCACACATCACTGGTACCTAATCACCTTCTTGACATAGTCATTTTATTTTCTTAGAATATGTCAACCTAATATAGAATATCCATTATAGTCATAGGAGACTCTACACATCTATTTTTTCTCATTAAACACCCTCTAGGTTCCTAATAAAATTTACCAAACTCAAACCACATTAATCATTAATGAAATCACATATAAAACACACTATACATAGATTTATATATGAGATAACAAATAAATTATATCATAGTTATCCCCTTAAAATATAATCATCCATTTCATCCAATCTTGACCATCTTGTCCAATCTACACCATTCTTTGACCACCCCCCATGAGCTCTTATCTCATCCAAGGATTCCATTCAATTAGTTATAAAAAATTATAATTATTTTATATAATTAATCTAATTATGCATAATAGGGAAAAACTTCTCATTCTATGAAACTATTAAAAACCTAATGAAATAGAGTCTGAGAGACTCTTAATGGACATTCAAACGCACAGCATGAAAAATATGCACAATTTCACACCGAATCAATCACTAATTTTACCCAAACTAGAGAAAATATCTAAATAAAATTACTTAATTAAATAACTCTATAAACATTATTAAATTTTGAGTTTTTTACTTATATCTTGTCTCCCTCTATTTCCCATATAAAAAATACAAGATATATTTTACTATAATCTAGTAAAATATGACAAAAATTTCTAAATATATTCTAACGGTATGTGCCCTCCAAGTCTACTACTTTTCTTATTTTGGTTGTTAAAGGATTTCAAGAGAGGTTCCAAGAGTTTTCGGTGGAATATGGGGGTATAAAAAAAATAATGATGGAAATAAACATTATATAAGTGTATTACATGACGCGTAGGTTGGTTTCTTGTCTTTTCCATTGATGGTTCACAACGTCTAGATTTTTGGGGTTAAATAATGAAAATGAGATGTGTTTTTCAGTGAAAACAAACGCTAAGAATTACACAATGTGAAAAGGGATTCCACATCATGTAAATATCTGATGTAGTGTAGTTTTAAAAGATATTTTCTGGTCAAACCTACATTCATTCATCCATGAATTCTTCTTCCTCTTATTTTTGGAAAACCCTAGGCACCCTGAGGAGTTTTTCAAGCACTCTTCCTCCCTCTCTAATTTTTTGGTTCTTTTTTATCCCCATTGGTAATCTATGGTTGATACATGGTAATCCCTCCCTCCTTCTTGGTTAGTTTTGTCTTGTTCTTCTTTGGGGTTTCGCTGTAGTGGAGTGGTTTGGTTTGGGTTGTCTACTGAGGATGCGTTTTGATGGTATTTGGTAATATTATAGGTTGATACTTGTTTTCTCATGGTTTCATTGTGGTTTAAAGGTGTTTTTATTCTCCCTAAGGTTCATATCGTGTTGGAAAGCTTCTTTGAGGTATGGATTCCCTCATTACTCTTTATTATCTATCATGCAGGATGGGTTTGCTTTTGTTTGATAATGAGTTATGGTTGTGTTGGATTAATCAATTATAAATAACTTTTTCAATTGAATTAAAAGGGGAAAATGGAGTTTTATTCTAATTTTTTATATATTTGATATTATTTGTGATATTTTGGATTGTATGAGTTGTGGACCTACTGAAAATTGCGGTTTTTGTGAGTTTTTTTTTGTACTGGATGATATGTGTTGTGACTGTTGTGTCTGTTGTAATTGTTGTAATATCACAATAAAATAGAAATTTAATTAATCACATATATTTGGCCAATGAAATGGTTTCCCCTAGATTATGGTTTGTGTGATAATATCCCTAAATTAAAGTGGAATTTGATAAAATCCCCTTTTTAAATCCATAAAATGATCTTGATGTGTTATGACATTTCGTCGTTCTTGTGGGATGACGATGTATAGTTAGTGAATGTAGGGAAGAGGATTTCATTTGACATTCTTTTCTGGCATAGAGGTGGCTTTTTGGATGTTATTTTTAGGTGACATGGTGGTGAGTTTGGTCATGGTTTTGGGTTGGTGAGGTGGTGGTTGATTTTTTCTAAATGCATGGGTAGTGATGGAATAAAAAATAAATGTATAGTAATGTTTGAAATGGATTTGGTTGGTTTTGTTAATGATATTTAATTGGTTAATGAATATTTAAATGGTGGGTTGTATGGTTGAACATGAATGATGGTAAATAATGAAATTAATGTAATGATTAAATGAAATTGGTTGGAAATGTGAAATGGTGTTTGTAGATTAACATGCGGTGTTATGCATTTAGAAGTGGCAGAAAAAGTGATGGTGTTGTGAGTTGGTTGGTTTTTTTTTGAACCCATATGTTTTTATTGAGTTCTTTATATTATATATACATATGCTTTTATATTATTGTGATTTCTATATGCACCCCACCCATTTCAATCACATTGTTCCAACACCCACATAACCACATGGGGGTTGTTTTTCCTCGCATCCGATGAGGAGTATGAATGGCTAGGTACCCTATCTTTCCCACTCTCTATTCTAGGAGATGTATGTATTTCATATGATGTGATGTCTGGGGTTTTTCTTGTGCATTATATGGTGGTTATGATAGCCTAAGTGGTTGCAGGCGAGATTTGATGGCCAATGTATTTTCATGTGGGATGATATATGAACATGCTTCTGGGGTGGCTTCTGGTTCGGGTCATGCATGGTAGGAGGCGAACACAATATTGATGTTCTACATGATCATGATATCCTACTAATCTAGGTTTGGCAGTGGTATTGTTGTTTCCAAGGGGTTTTCAGCCGAGATGTGATGTGGTTGTGCATGTGGATGAAGAGCCTATGTTTTTTTGGATGAGGTGTTTTGTGACTGTACTTATGGGGCGGTGTGTTATACATAAGAGGTGATAGTGCCATGATGTATGATGTTGGGCGTGAGAGTAGCATACCAGTATTAAAGTGTTTTGGGTTACCCTAATCTATGTGATCATGTTATATTATATTACTTGACTTGCATTATTTGGTGAGCGTGCCTTGGTGAGGTTGGGCTTTGTTAGTATACATGTATAAGTGTTGTTTTGTTCTATTATTTTATTATAGGTGCATTAGTATGATTCTTTCACATGTGCATGAGAGAATTTGGTTTTCCTACTGAGTGTACTTGTATGATCACCCAACTTCTATAAAACTATTTTTAGGTTTCCATGGGGACTACGCGGACCATGATGGATATTTCTTGCTTGAACCATTGTATAGTTTTTGTGTGGCCGCTTTATCTATACTTTTAGGTATTTACTTTAGATAATTGTATTTTATTTGTTTCATTTATAGATGAATTATGGGATATTTTGGGATTCTTTTATATTATGTCATGGAGTTTATTATAGATGATTCATCTTATCTCCTGATCCTATTTACATTATTGAGGGTAATACCTCTCATATATGAGATTTTATATGCCCTCAATTCTAGTCACAAACCCATGGCCAATTGGAGGTAGGATTCGGGGGGTCGTTATCTTTATCCCCTGATTGTGGTATATTTAGAGGGAGAGGGTCATGATAGAGTGGTATCATAGGTGATGGTTGAGATATCGGATAAAGTTTGGAGTTAGGCATAATTATGAATTCATGGGGGTGGGTGGGTACGAAAACATTGGTAGTTGACCTTGGTGCACGACCTAGGCCATAGATATCATCTATGACATGAGATTTTAGGGCCTCCCATGATTCAGTGCATGGACTCTGGGCTTATTAAAAAATCAAGTGAGACGGACCTACTTTCAAGGTAGAGACCTAGGAAAGGTACATTCATCATGATGACTTGTGTTATTGTTTGATTTGGGTTGTTTTGGAATATCAAAATGGATAAGAAATGGATTAATTGAGTTAAAATGAATCCAAATAAAATTACACACTACTTGTATGTGACTTGTTTGATTCAGGAGATTCACACTTCTTTGTTATACCCAATATAGCACATTCTCTAGGACCAGATGTTGAGATTATTCCCTTTCCCATGTATTGAATATGCCAGTTGGAGGCCATACCAGCTTGTTTGATGTGTGCCGAGGATATAGACAAATTATGGGGTTGCATCAGTCCCATGGGGATCTTTTCTTACTACTAATACAACCATATGATATTATACTATACATTAAATGGATGTACTTCATTTGTGTTTTATCAGTTGTTTCTAGACGAGAGTCGTGTTTTCATATCTGGATTCCCAACGTGTGGTTTTCGTTGGTGAGCAGAGTTTTCAGGTGTTTAGACTATGTGTGCATCCCATTCGTTCTTTGCTGGCTAAGATTTCGGAGGAATCAGTTTATGATGGGATGATATAGGTTCTCAGGGTATTTGGGGAGTTTTTAGATGTTTTTTCTGAGGATTTTGTGATGCTAACCCCTCAACTTATTGTTGATTTTGAGATAGATTTTCAACATGGTGATTCTCCTATTTTGATAGATCCTTATCAAATGAAACCTTATAAGTTGTGGGAGTTGATGTTTCAGATAGATGATCTGATGTAGAAGGGTTTTTTTGTCCTAGTGAGTCATCGTCAGGTGCTCCATCATTGTTTACAAATGATAATGGTAGTCTGAGGCAGTTTATAGATCACCAGATGTTGAATCAGGTGACAGTCAAAAACTGTTACTCTCTTTTGAGGATAGATGAACTTTTAAACCAACTGATAGGTGGAATCTAGTTTTATATGATAGATCTTCGGTTTGGATATCACCAGTTGAGGGTGAAGGAGGGTGATATCTTGATGAGTTACTTGAAATGAAGGTATAGGAACTTCGAGTTTGAATCCATTTCATTCAATGGTACAAACTCACCATATATATTAATGGGGATTATAAACTCTGTGCTCTATGAGTTCTTGGACCGGTTCATCATCATATTAATCGATGGTATCATGATCTACTCAAAGTTAGAGGAGGATTATTCTTAGAATATCATAACATGATTTCATATTCTTCGATTCCGCCAAATCTATGGAAATTTTTCCATGTGTAAGTTCTAGATACGTGAAGTGAATTTTTTTAGGCATGTGGTGTCTCAGAAGGGCAAGGTAGTATAACCATCGAAGGTTGAAGTAGTTGTTTCTTGGGAAGCACCCAAGAATGTGACATAGGTTCATAGTTTCCTTGGACAAATAGGATATTATTAGAGGTTTGTACCCAATTTCTCTCTAGTCATAGACCCATTGATAGTTTTTACTAGTAAAGACCAAGATTTTGTGTGGAGTGATCAGTTCTAAGTAGTGTTCAATTACCTGAATTGGAAGTTGTTTAGTGCCCCAATTTCATGAGGAAGGGGTGATGTTTGAGGTGTTTTTTGATTCTTCCCGTTTGGGCTTAAGGTGTGTCTTGATGTAGTATAAGGAAGTGATCTCTTATGGGTCAAGGAAGTTATTACCTTATTAATGTAACTATGACACCCATGATCTGGAGTTAGTGGATGTTGTGTTTTCACTGAAGTTGTGGTGACATTACCTCATTGGGGAGTACTTTTTGTCCTTTAAAAATCATAAGAGTTTGAGGTATATCTTTTCTTAGTGTAATCTGAACTTTAGATAGTGATTTTGTATGTGGTTTCTTCATGATTATGATTTTTAGATCTCCTACACCTCATGAAAGTGGAATGATGTGGATGATGCTTTGATTAGGAAGTTTTGGAAGGGTGTTTTTTAGAAGTCTACGGATGCTTGGAGAACGATATATGAGTTGGAAACCTTACACATAGATTCAAGGTTTGATGGTGGTAGAGGATATTTTTTTCAGATGAGAGTGTATACTTCTCTAATGAATTAGGTAGAGAAATATTATTGGGGAGACTCATAGGTAGAGGTGTTGCATGATCGTTTTGGCCAGGGTGATGCCCTAAATGTATCTTCAAAACTGGATGTTGTTTCACATGAGGTTGTTTTTTCCAGTAGAAATCCACGATGGAGTCCTTTGTGAGTTTTATAAATCACATTTGTTGGTACAACCAAGAGATTCCAAGATTTAATGTGGCTTGAATATGTTGTTTTGGTGTCTCGGTATGAAGCGGGTTGTGGTGGGGTTTATGGAAAATTACTTGATTTTCTAGAAAGTAAAGGATGCTCCTGAGTGGAAATGGTCTATCAAATCGATGGATCTAATCATAGTGTTACCCAGATCATGTTCTAGGTGGTTTATTGAATCCCTTGGATTCTCCTGAGTGGAAATGGTCTATCAAATCGATGGATCTAATCATAGCGTTACCCATATCTCAAGGGTATTCTAATGCATTTTTGGTGATTGTGGATCAATTGATGAAATTATCCCACTTCTTAGTGATCAAGGAGTTGGGTGTGATGGATGTTTTGGATAATAGGTACATGAATGAGGTGTTGCAGTTTCATGGAGTTACAAGGTACATTGTCTCATATACGGATTAATATTTAACCTCATGAGTCTAGAGTGGATTTCAGCATGATTTTGGCACTCAATTACACCTCATCACTGCTTTCCACCCTCAGACAGATGAGCAGATGGAACTGACTATCCAGATGTTGGAGGATATGTTGAATGTGTGTGTCTTAGAATTTGGTAGATCTTTTGTATGACTCATGTCATTGGTAGAGTTTTCTTATAATAATAACTATCAATATTCCATTGGTATGGTTATTTTTGATTCATTGTATGGGTTACTATGTGGTTATCCATTGTGCTGGACGGATGTTGGGGAGACAATCGTTCTTAGTCCCAATGTGGCACAAAGCACGATAGAGAAAGTTCATCTTGTTCATGAGAAGATGAAAGAAGCATAGGACTGCAATAAGTCTTATGCTGATTGTAGGAGGAGGCCCATTGAGTTTGAGGTTGGGGACTATTTGTTTTTGAAGGTTTCCCATTCACATGTTTAGCAAAGGTTTTTCATAAACTGTATGCTTTCTCTAAGGTTTGTTGGGACCTTTGAGGTGTTGGGGTGAGTTGACAAGGTGGTGTATCAGTTGAAATTTCCACCACAGTTGGAGTGGATCCATGAACTCTTCGACATCTATCATCTTCGTAGGTATTTTCACAATGACTCTCAAATCATTGATTGTGGAGATTTGGATAATTATGATGACACGATGTTTGTGGAATGGCCAGTAGGGATCCAGAATTTTCAAGAGAAGGCACTATGCGGACAGACCATTTATTTGGTCCATGTGTTGTGGAGGCATGGTGGACTAGATGAGAGTAATTTGGAGTGAGAGACAGAATTTTTTTTATAGTTCCTGAAGTTGATTTGAGTTTTTCTTTGCTCTGTTTTGTTTTGTGATGTGATGTTGGGATCCTTTTGTTTTATGAGATGAGATATTTTCCTTGGTTTGTGATGTTTTTGGTTTTATGTGTGATAAATTCCTGATATATTAAATTGGGAGGAAATGATTCCTAATCTGGATGTATTAATTGTGATGTAATTAAACCTATTAAGGTGAGTCAGTGCTACCCATAGTAGACATTATCTTGACATGTAGGACAGAATTCTCAGACACATGTGTTCGGGATGTTGTGGTTTATTTGTTTTTAAGTGGTTGTGTGGTACTATGGTTATGTGAGAGGAAATTTTTTGTAGTTTTATTTTTTTTATTATGAGGTTGTGTTAGATCTTTTTGGTCATTTGCTTTTGATTTTTTGGCTGGTGGTAACATTTGGGGTATGCCGAGATCCTTGAGAGCTATCTTACGTGGTGGTTGTTCAGACCCATTTTCTTCTCAGCTTTGTTTTGGATTCTTGATGGTGAGAATCATTTGATAGGAATTTTATATAATTTTTCATGCCCTATCAATTTGTTACTTATCCATTTTTGTTTGTTGGAGGTGTTTGGGGTAGGTTCTAAGAGTTTTCGGTGGAAGATAGCGGTGCAACAGAACTATTGTAGGAAATATACACTGTCTAAGAGTATTACACAATGTGAAAGTTGGTTTCACAAATTTTCTATATCTGGTTCATGTATGCGTATATTTTTAGGGTTGAATAATGATAGTTCATCAAGTTTTTCGGTGAAACCAACCCCTGGGGATTACATGATATGAAAGGGTATTACATGTCATGTAAATCCCCAATGCAGTGTAGTTTTAATAGTTATTTCTGGTAGAACCTTTATTCATTAGGCCATGGTTTATTCTTCATATCATTTTGGGAAAACCCTATGCACCTTTAGGAGTTCTTTAATCCATCTTCCTCCCTCTTTAATATTTTGGTTCTGGTCGATCCCCATTAGAAATTCATGGTTCATAATGGTAATCCCTCCCTTATTCTTGTTTAGTTTCATCTTGTTAGCCTTTGGGGTTTCACTGTGGTTGTGATGATTTCTTTGGGTTGTGTTTTTGAGGTTCATTTTGATGGTCTTTGGTTACAGTTTAGGTTGATCTATGTTTTCTCATGTTGCAGTTGTGGTTTGTGGGCGTTCTTCTTCAACCTGTGGTGCTTAGTGAGTCGGAAAATCTTTTTTAAGGTAGGGATTCCCTCATTTCTCTTTATTTTGTATCATTCAGAATAGGTTTTGTTTTGTTTACCAATATTTTATTGTTGTTCTAGCTTAATCAATGATAAATAATTGGTTAAATTGAATTGAAAGGGGTAAACAGAGTTTGATTCTCATGCTTCTGCATCTTTGATATTATTTGTGATATTGTGGATTGTACGGGCTTGGGGCCCCACTGAAAATTGTGGTCCTAGGGGGATTTGTTTGTGCTAGATGATATGTGTTGTGACTATTGGGTCTATTGTGATTTTTGTGATATCACCATAAAATTTAAATTGAATTAACCACTTATATTTGAATAGTGAAATGGTTTCCCTAGGATTAGGTTTTGTGTGATAACATCCCTAAAATAAAGTGGAATGCGATAAATGACCCTTTGTAAAACTGTAAAATAATCTTGATGTGTTGTGACATGTGGTCGTGCTTATAGGATGGAGATGTGTGGTTGGTTCATATGGGGAATTTGGTTTCATGTGTCGTAATTTTGGGGTGGTGATGTGATTTTTTGGCTATGATTTTGGGGCAATGAGGTGGTTTGTTTGGTCATGATTTTGGGGAAGTGAGGTGGTGGTTGTTTTGTGATAGATTCCCAGATAGTGACAGAATAAATAAATAATTGTTTAATAATGTTTTAAATGGATTGGGTTTGTTTGGTAAATGGGATGGAAATGGTTAAAGTCTATTTAAATGGCTGGTTATGTGTTTAAACATAATTGATTCAAAATAATGTAAAGAATGGAATGATTAAATGAAATTGGTTGGAAATGTGAAATGGGGATTGTGTCTTGACGTGTGGTGTTATGAATTCAGTGGTGGAAACAAAAGTGATGGTGCTGTGAGTTGGTTTTTTGTTTGTGAACCTATAGGTTGAGATTTAGTTCTTGATATTATATATATAATTTTATATTCTTCTGATTTCTATACAAATCCCACCCACGTTGATCACTTTATGCTAACAACCACATAGTCATATGAGGGTGTTTTTCCTAACATCCAGTGAGGAGTACATATGGATGGGTACCCACTCTTTCCCTATATCTCTTCCAGTAGAGGTAGGTATTTCACAGGATGTGATGTCTGAAGTTATTTTAGTGCATTATATGGTGGTTTTGATAACCTATGTTTTTTTGGGAGAGATGTGATGACCTAGTTGTTTTCAGGTGGGATGAGATATGACAGTGCTGATGGGGAAGCTTCTGGTGGAGGTCATGCATGGTAGGAGGATGGCATGAGGTTAATGTCCTACATGTTCCTGATACCCCACTACTCTAGTTTTTGTAGTGGTTTTGTTTTAGACTAGGTGTATTTGGGTGAGATTTTATGTGGTTGTGCTAGTGGGGTGGTGAGCCTAGGTGTCTACAAGTGAGGTGTGTTGTGAACGTGCTGGTGATGCAGTGTTGTATACATAAGAGATGGGAGTGCCATGAAATATGAAGTTGGGTGTGGGAGAGGAATACTAGTGGGAAAGTGGTGCAGGGTACCCTTATCGATTTGATCATGTTATACTATATTACTTGACTTGTGTTATTTGGTGGGCATCCATCTGTGAGGTTGGGTTTGGTTAGTATACTTGTATAGGTGATTTTTTGTTTTGTTTTTTTTCATGGGTGCATTAGTATGCTTTTTTCACATGCGCATGAGAGACTTTTATTTTCATACTTAGTATAATTTTATGCTCAACCTACATATATAATTTTTTTTGTGTTTCTAGGAGGATTACGTGGACCATGCTAGACATTTCTAGCTCAGACCTTTGGATAATTGATGTTTCGCTACTCTAGCTTTACTATTGGGTATTTAATTTAGATAATTTTATTGTATTTATTTCATTTATACATACATTGTGGGATGTTTTTATATCCTTTATATTATTTCATAAATGTTTTATGGATTATTCGTCATATCTCTCAATCCTATTTACATTATAGAGGTTAATGCCTCCCATACATGAAATTTTTTATACCCTTAGTGCTAATCGCTAACATGGGGCCTACTAGAGGCAGGAATCGGGGGTCATTATCTCTCTACCCTCATTGAGGTATCTTTGGAGGGAGGGGGTCAGAAATAGAGAACCCCCAAATCAAAGTAAGAGAGGGGAGGATGGGGGATGAGGTGAATATAAGAGATATTATCTCAAACAATTTTGAGGAGTGATACTAAAATTATCCCCAACCATGGGGGTAAGAATTGATTGAAGAGAGGTAAGCCGGTATCCAAATAGACTTACCCATAAACCCTATTTTGAAAAAAACAAATAGGTTATGATAGTAAATTTATGATCAGTACCCTCATTTTTAAAAATTAAAAATACTCACCAAATACATGATGTCTATCACCAAGATCCTCATTGTCCACCATCCACCCAATTGTACTCCAAGGTTTATTTCCACTACCAAAACTATTGTGTACTTTGTGATCCCACACAAGGCATCCAGAAGTAACTATAATATTTTGTGATATTTTAACATATTATCCATACTTCACCTAATTACATAAAACCTTTTTGATACCTCCAACCTTATGTAAAAACATTATCTAGATATATTCCAGTCCTTAAACCCTATCTAAATCTCAACAATAAAATCAAACCAACTCTTGATTTATAAAATTTCAAAATTCTTCAGGTTCACTAGACTATAATTATATGGGTTATTAGACCATCATCTCAGGTAATGGTTTTAGAATATTAATCATATATTTTAGTTTTCAAAAACACAATAAACTTGTAAGTTTGGGTTTATAGCTTATATGTTGAAGGAAAAAACAAGTACATTGTGATAGATAATGATTGGAGTTGGGTTGATTAACATTACTGACTATAATGGATTTGAAAATATGTTTAATTACCCATAATATCTTATAGTTTTTAAGTTGAAAAGATAGATGATTTCATATATTTTAGAGTTCATAAACTTGATTATTATAGAGTATATGTCAATTTTTTTATCTCATTCATTATGCACTTGAGTTGTTAATTAATGAGTACCTTAAAAAAGAGGTTTTATATGATAATTTGAATTAAAATTAAATTAAATATCATTTTTAGGGCTATATACTTATACATAAGTGGTTGATAAGGAAGTGATTGAGGAGAATGCCATAGTGATGACTCAGAGGGACTGCTATTTTATTTTAGAGCTAGTTAGTGGGTAAATTTCTATTAGGGGTAAAAAAATAAAAATGAATTTTATAATAATTCAATTTATATATTCTATAACCTCATAGGGAAGGATTACACTAAAGTGATTCTATTGTGAAAATTTGGGCATGTGAAATGTTGATTTAAAACTACACGTCGACCATTTTTCTAGATTGGAGGGAAGTGCTGAATGAAATATTGATAGAAAACGTTTTGTGCAATGTTTCTATATTAATTTGGTAAATAAGTGTTCAACCAAGTAAATAGATAGAGTAAATATACATATATAATGCGGAAAACTAGATTAAGGAATCATGGTAGAGTGGGTAGACCTCGAAAGGTTATTAGATATCAAGTTAAAACCATTAAATATATAAAGTAATATTCTAATTTACACTCATGTAATATATCATTTGGATATAACAATGTCACATTCTTTTAAATATTTATGGGTATTAGATCAATCATGATTCTGAGTAGAGTTCATGCCTTACTCTAAAAACATTGATACATGTTTTTGAATGATGTTGATGCAAAAGATTAAGTGTCCTTCAAATATGATAATGGTTAGTTGTGTTGAAATCTCATGGTATTTATGATTCATTAATATGAAATCATATGACTAGATTATTGGTATGGAGTGACTCTGTAATATCCTATGGTGTAAGACCCATTTTCAATATCCGACCATGGTAATGCCACATGACCTGAAGAAAGCCTCCCTATACTCTAAAAGTTTTTGAATAGTAGTGAGGTCCTAATATATACAATGAGGAGACTGTTACATCAATACCACAAACATCAAGTATCAAGTAAAAATAAATTATAAAGTAAAATAAATTTTATAAAGTATAATATTAGTGGTAAACCAATGATATAACATAATGAAAAAATGGAAACTAACCCAATCATGTCATACATTATCAGTTAGAAGAGTAACACCCGAAGGGGTAAATCATATATATAAAAATATGTTAAAAAAAATTAATGCTATTATGCCACAAATAGACAAATTTTCACCTAAAATTATCTTAATATACTTTAATCCATTATATATCAAAAAATAGTCATATGGGACATTTATTACTTTATATCAAATAATATAAGTATGACAGTCAAATAAATTTCAAATGCATGTTAGGAGTAAAAAAATCTATAAGACACCACTAACATTCTCCTAACATAAAATAAAATATATTTGAGTGCATTTATAGTATAATATGAAATCTATAACACTCAGTATAAGATAATAAAGTCATTTCATCATGCACTCACTAAGAAACCATGATGGTTAAACCAGTAATCTTCTTCTAGTGCTAGTGGATCACTCAGTCACACCACAATTTAACAAAAACCCACACCATGGTGGTACCATGACTTCTAATACATCCCACTTAGAAAGTGAAAAACATTATAGTCGCGAGAAGTGTCATAGCATATACAATTTTTCAGAAAGATTAAAGGTATTGATGTAAAAAAAGTTATCCTCTTTATAGTGCATCAGAATCATGGGTATTTTTGTAACATATTCAATCTCTTGGGAAGAGTCAACCAAATCATAGGTTTCTATAACACATGTTACAACCCCTTGAATTAGAATTGTGTTCAATGTTATAATGTATCCCCTATTTCAGTAATTTATCCCCATATTAGTCATCACACATCCTAAATTCCAAACCCTCGACTATAAACTAATACCGCTCATGAATTCAAAATCCCAATATAGATTTCTCAAATCTAAACAATTTTACACATATATAACTACACTAAATGGTCATATATTAAATGATATCGTTTTTTAACCTTAACATGTCATTATGACACTCCAAGGAACCAATAATGAGTAATAATCTTCACACCCTACCTTTGGTAGGTCATCTCACCTAGTCACAAAGATCTATACATGGTATATTTCCATATATTCAGTCACTTACAAAAATATTCCTTGGTCCTTCATATTATTTTTAAACACTATTTCCCTTAGGTAAAATTTTTTTTGGGAGTTAACCTATTAGTAACTCTATGTAAAATACTCCTTTTTTCATACTGGGCCTTATAAGGCCTTGGAATTTTTTTACCCAAATATAAACTCAAATTTCATCTTTTATATGAATCCCAATGTCATGTGACTAAGCCTTACCCCATTAACAATGTTTATATATAAGGATAAATAATCATTGAAGCCTCATACTAGTTACACTCACTAGAACCACTAATATAGACACTCACCTAAACACCATTATAGGTCCCAAATAACCAAACTAGCTCACATATGAAGAAACAAAATCCTCAAGTGACCCTAAAATAATCCTCACATGTGGATAACACCCATTGTATCCATAATATGGTATAACTTTTCTTTTAAACAATTTTTAACCCCTTTAGTTCCCATCTAAGTCTCTATGACCTGATTACCCACGCCTATATATCACACCACACATGAAATATATAATAATTATGAAATTAAATAGGAACCATACACCTTATATAAATATCATTTAACTCATCCAATCTCACTATCCATTTTTTATTTGATCATAATATATATCAAAGATTTTAAAAATTCCATAATTTAGGACATTTGTGTGGTGAACTATCAAATAATGAGATTAAAAAATATTTGAAGGGATTTTTCCCATATCCTTATTGAGAGAGGATTATTACTACAAATTAAACTATATTCTAAGCTTGAATAATAATTCTAGAGGAAATTATAGGTAATAAATACAAGAAGGGAGGGGGATAGGTCTATTAGTTCTCCAATAAATGAATAAGGGGATGTTTTTATAAAATCCCCCTAATAAAATCATAAAAATTCCATCGATCTCATTTCACAATGCAGACCATCAGATAATTTTCATCCCACCTTTCACATAGTGCTAGGAAATCCGTCGGTCGGTGGGAATATAATATGTTTTTCTAAACTACTTAAAACACATAGGGTACACATTACCCCTTACTAAGTAACTAGTGATTCCTATTATGGTGTTATTATAACAAAACACTTTATTATATTCTAAACTCTGTAATACTTATCTTAAATTTTCTTACTCTGATAAATTTATCATATATTTAATATCCCAATAAAAAATACAAAAATGAAACACACCTTGGATTGTGGGGTCATTGCAATCTCCCCACCATAAATCTAGTCATCCCTAAGACGTATCATTAAATATCTCTAGTGACTTATTGCATCCACTAGACTCAACAAAAATACTCCACACCATAAATCATCCAAAAGAAGTCCAAAAATATGAAATCAAGCATTCAAAACATCCAAAAAACTTGCAAAAACTCAAAAAACCAGAAATCACACAAGATACTCCACCGAATTAGACAACCCGACGCTAGAACAAAACCCTATCGTAGCCATGAGAAAGAAACCACTAGAATCTAATATAATTAATAATTTTAGAGACTCAACTATATTATATCATGTTATCATTACTCCTGGTCTATATTAACTATGTTTTATCTAAAAATTCATCATTATGATAAATTATAAACATAGATTGTTTCTAAGATGTTATATCCAAATTTAATTTCACATCACCACCACTTATCAAACAAAACAAGCGTTGGTTGATACCCTATTAAACCAACAATAACCAATTTCCAATAGGTATATGTATTAAGGAAATAACTATCTCTTCCTCCTCGAATGGGGATATCCCAAACTATAGAAATATCCACGGGAAAATATGATAAAAGATTTCAAACTCCAATGGTTGACATCACTACTCAACATAAGATCATTGACCACCTAGATCCATACAAGATAATATCTGGGTTATCATCATCTAATTTTTAGCCTTCAACTTGTCACTCAATCCATTATGTGGATCCTCAGTTTTTTAAATATGTTATCATATTCCTCTAATGAGTACCAATATTTCCAATACCAATTTATAAATAAACTATTCATTAAATTCCATACTCATTAGTTTCCATACATAATGACAATGAAAATTTATAGATTAATTACTATATATGGTTGTTTTGTAGGAAATTAAACCTCAGTCACTAGCTGTGTGATTTATCACCCACATCATCATTTATGTTAACCTAAATTCTCCCAAACAAGGATCATACCATAAAAATAACTGATACGTTTCTCCCCACCATCCCATTTCTCATATCACCATCTTACTATTGGTAACATATATAGATTCTTATATCATTGAAAAACATTTCTCACAAGACCATCTCAATATAACCCAATAACATCATAGTGTTCCACACCACCACTAAACAATATTCCATACAATCTATCATCACAAAATCATTCATTACCCTAAATATGATCCTATGGATATCTCACATATAAATCATCCGAGAAGAAATAAAAAAATCCAATTAAGTACATTTCTAAAAATTCGACATCAATAAAATAATTTTAAACATAACTCAAAATAGGTGATCTCTAATCACTGCTATATGATACCTCTATTTAATCCAACTACCAACCCCATATGTATCCATAATAAGTCTAATAAATTTTCTCTATATATCCTATATCACTATAATTAAGTTATTATATCACCTTTACATTCTTCTTATATACATAATTCTAACTTTAAATGTTCAAAAAATCTCAATGAATTTATATCTCCCCCGTAGTTCCAAACATTCAAATCATGAGTTGAACATTTATAATCAAATTATTGCATTCCTATGATAATGAATCACCCTTCAAGGTTGTGTAAGAAAACACATGGAACTAATAAATAAATATATCTATTACCACTTATATATTAATGAACCTTTTATCAAAAGTACTATAAAATAATTGTATAATTTTAGAAAATGGATAGTTCTAGAGATGTAATAACCCTTAGAGACATCTATTTTATCTCTTCATACTTCTAGATTGGGGGATCTCTCCTAGACAAAACTCCATTAAATAAGGATACACAAAAGATTAACATTCAAAAAAATAAGCAAATAACCTTAATGTTTCAGAAAAATTAAAAAATCAAGCACACAACCTTTACAAATATCTCTACATTACATTAACCACATATATATATGATACAAAAACTCTAACTCGCATTCAATATTTTCTAGATAAAAACTTATTTTAACCCAAACACACTCATTAGTGTGACACATATGTTATAATTATAATTTTTATAGGATCATAATTTTAACTAAACAACATAAATCTATTTAATATCTCCCTCTAGAGTCTCATAGTCATTTTCTATATAGATTTCTCATTATATCAATTCAATTTCATAATTAACAAGGAACACCATTTCCTGAGATGTTAATGCTTTCCAACCATCTTCTACAAACATTATATTCATCTATAATATCTATATCCAAAAACCCATCCACTCAAAACACTTTCACTTGGTCAATCTTAAGATATAATATTTTACATAATTCATGCAATGCCTCATCACACACCCTCTTGCCTCTAAGAAAATGTAAAGTCACCCATTTCCAGTTCTCATTACAATCCACATCCATCCTTTGTTCCTCACATCACATGAACACATACACTCTTTCTTTAATGTAATGAGAGAACTTGTTATCCATAAAAATACATAATATATAAAATCATATACCCAAAAAGGTGTATGATGTCATATTTCCCCACTACAACACCCAAATAAAGTTATCATAAGTCTTATCTCATAGTTTCTAGGTTTTTCCCATCTAATAAATCAGTTTAGTCATGAAAATAATCCTAACCTTCATGGAAACTACACATATCTCACTATCACTATTTGTGCTTTCCATACCCACACATACTCAAGGCCACCTACATGACTATAATATCCCCTAGACTACATTCTTTTTCCTATTATTCTTATTACACTAATAATATTACCATGACCATATTCCTACATCTTATCAAGGTATCCAAATATGCACATGTCATATTATTATCACAATACATGATATTACATTTTATTTTAAGTAATAATTAGAAAGAATCACTCTACTACTCTATTATCTCACTTGACCTATTCCACATGCATTATATGTGGTCAGTATATAGATCACATGCCTACTCACTTGACACCACATCTCACACATTTAAATCATGCCTCAGAAATTAATTTCCCAGATTATATTCTCATACAATACAAAAACACCTCACACTAATGGACCTATTCAGTTTTTTCATTAATATCAATTTTTTATATACCCATAATACCCACTTTGGGGTTATAATTTATACTATAATAATATATTAACAACAATTTCAGGCTTAAAGAAGTAACCATCAAGAAAAACTATCCCCATTGGTTTCAATTAATAACCACTTAATCAATAATTTATATAATGAAGAAGAAAATAAATTATTTATGACCATTAATCAATTAAAATGACTTTTTAGAAATAAAAAATTTAAAATAACATGAAATAATGTGTATTTCATGTAACCTACATTCCAAGTATGATTCATGTATGAATGACTTATTTCCATGTTAGTCTAAGAGTAAAACAATAAACTCTATCCCATAACATTATACTTTATCAAAACACAAAACTATAATAATTGAAAATAATAATCATCATTCTAACTCCCTGGTAACTTGGATCTCCACCATATAAGTTTTGTATTGGTATAAGAATATTGTCTATTTCAATTTTTTCACAGTCAATCTCTAAATACCAATCCCCAAATCATAATACAAATAAAATAAACGAGGACCTGATACCATTTTATGACATTATCAAACCCAATACCCATCTATATGGCCCAACCCAAGGAACACTTCAAGATTTTAGGAGCACCTCCCCATTCACCATATGTTACTATCTATTGGTAAGGAAATAATCTATACAATTATAAAACTATAACCTCATGAACATAACCATAATACACTAAATGGTATAAAGACTATAACAAAAAAATCATAACATGGAATAAAACTTATATGTCAATTATATAAATTTGATTTCACCATACAATAAAGGAATGTAACCCAGTTATTTCATACATCAATAGTCAACAGATTGATCTCCCATGGGGCTAATCATATGCATGGTTATATGAAAAATAATTAAAAATAAAGGAGTTTCCACTATAAATTTCTAAATTCCCACCCTATAATATTCTTCATCTCCATATCAAGCTATTATAACTTAACCACTAGATATAAGGGTTCTAACCTTACTTGAATCTGAAATGATACCATTTTTACATCCACTAACGTACACATGTTGGGTGTGATTACAAAAATCAATAGACTACAAGCAATGTACCTCTTATATAATCCATAATATATGTGAGTGCATATAAATTCTAATTTTATAGAAGGAAAACTCAACATAAAATAATTATTTTGAGTCACATGTGACTATATAGCTTTTATGAAGCTTTAATTTCCCTATTTTTACTAATATTGGATTATTTATCAATCATATGATAATTAAATAAGAATTAAACCATATTAGTACCATGATATCTAATATATTCTATCTAGTAAGTAACTAGTATCCATGTCATGGGCAGGGGAATAACCTATACAATCATTTAAGAACATTAATTTTTTTGGCTTAATGTATATTATCTCTTTATATTAAATTGGATCATTGGAATTGATGTGATGTAACCTATCTCTTAGGAAGAGGGGTGATATGACACATGTGTTGACCCCTAGCATTTAAATTGTGAAAAATGGTATAACCTAACTACTTTATCAAAATTTTATTCTCATAATAGTCATTACATAGTCATAATTATCATCCCTCAATATTCAAATAATGCATCTCATAAATATCATATCTCAATATTGAGTTGATAGATCTCCAACATGCAAGGAATGAATCACTACACTCAACCATCAACTTTCAGATGATCCCATGAACATTAAACTATAAAAATATAATTGTGTCTCTCCAGTCTACCAATATTGAATATTTAGATAGACATCCAACCCTTGGATGGTCATCTAGCTTGTTAGGGAAGACCACACCCAGCCTCTTACTATATATTCCCTCGTATCCAAGGTAATTAAATATCCTTTAACACTTGTTATTATTCTTTACGTACACAAAACCACTATGGAGAATCTTTTTCTAAGAGTCAACCCATTAGTTTACTCTATGTGGATTACTCCACTAGGATGTGATAGGCTTTATGAGGACACCGATTTTTTTACCCCAATCCAAACTCACCTCCCAAGTTAATTGTAAGGTTTTTTTGATTGAGCGTTACCCAATTACTAGTGTTAATCCATAATAAAATCCTATCATTGAAGCCTAAATCATATAATATAGACTCAAATTACCCACTATCATAGATAACATGGTCTAACCAAGGTCCCTCACAATGTATATCTCACATGAACACCCATTTGATTCCCATATCACCTAAATATTCTTGGATCATGTGGTAAATGCATTTTTTAAGTGACCCAAAAATAAAATTATTTTATATAGAACATTCATTATAATAAAAATAAGATCTACCTATTCCATTACACAATCCAAAACCCTCTTGCTTCCAATTTTAGTTTCCCTATTTAGATTACCCAGTCCATAACACCCCATACATGAAACTTTAATATAATTATTTTATAAATTATGTGACACCTACCCAATACCAATAAAATTTAAATCATCCAATATAATGTTCCAATTCACCCTCGATCAAAAAAAATATTTTAAAAACCCATCAAAAAGAATAAATTTTTTAATTTTGAGTAATGTACCATCAAATAGAGAGATTAATATATGATTTAAAGGTTTTTTACCTTATTCTGGGTGAGTGAGATTCAAAACCACTAATAAAACTCAATTTTGATCTCAAATACGTATTATATAGTCAATTCATTAAAATAAATCCAAGGGTAGAGACATAGAGGTCATAAAACTACTATGGAATGAAAAGGGGGTGTTATTATAAATTTTCCATTAGAAACTTTTAAAAATATTATTAGTAAAATTTGTCCCTACAAACAAATAGAAACTTGGTTCTAATACATTGGGAATTTGGTGGCCATATATTTGATGTTCATAACTCACTAGAAACACATCATGTACATGAAACCTCTTTCTGAGTTAACAATAGTGCATTCTTCTCTATTGTAGAAACACCACCCTCTATTATCATATAAAATCCATAATAATTATAAAAAAAATTTAAACTCAATTAAATTTATCCAATATTTTAGATTTCATTGTCAAAATTTCAATATAAATCTCACCTTGAATTTCAAGTCCATTATAGACACATTAAGTATAAGGGTCAAATGAACTATTTCAGTTAATATATTTCTCTTCACTTCATTATATGGATTTATATTAACATTTTATTAGACATGGGATTTTAATAGATGCATAAGTGGTCCAATTTTTTGACATAATGTTTTTTATCATTTAAATTAGTGGTATTCATCCTTGAGTGATTGAGGGTTGGTAACTAGTCTAAACAGATGGACATAACTGACATGTTTCCTAATGTATTGTTTGGGTATTTCTTAGCATATCTTCTAAAAAATGGGAAAATATTACCCATTTATTTTTATATGGGATAAATATTATTTTTATACCTTCTTACCATGTGGAACCAATGTTATTATATTAACATTAGATATAGTCAATAGATGTGTACTGATTACCCAAAAGTTGAATTATGTGATAATGTAGGCACCAATTTGTTTTTTGTATGCACTATTTTGTGAAATTATTGATGGGATTCCCATTTGTATAACATAAGTCATGATTGTACCAAAATATATCATAGTTAAATAATAATATGTAAATAGGTTCTCAATGTGTTACTAGACTTCTCATTCATCGAGGTATGTAGATTCTTAAAAAATATTTCCCAATCTAGTAGTGTGGTGGTGATAACTTATTGTTGGAAATATACCCTGTATTCTATCTAAATATTTAGACCTTTTCTTAAAATAAATTTTTATGTATTTGTTATAGAAAATATTATTCTATGAGTGTAACCTATAACTAAGGGTTATCTCATTTATTTAGTTTTAATTTAATATCTTGTAGATTCAAAACTCGCACCCAAATCAAATGTTATGGATGTTTTATGTTATAATTTTATTGATTTTTTTTCAAAATACTACTTAGAATACTCCCAAATGAAATTCATGTGCACACCCTACCAAAGTGAATTTCATAACTTGTTAAGGTACATGCATGTTCCCTACAAAAGTCAATGCATGATCCCTATCAATGTCTCATATGTGTGTACCCTATCAAAGTCTCATGTACACCCTCTTACAATACTATGTGTATATCCAAATTTTAACTACTATGTACCCCCCAGGTCGATGATAGGAACCTAGAGTGGTTACTATAAGGTACACAGACATGAAAAATGTTTTGATGAAAAAGATAGTGACTGAGGATAGTACTTCCTATACAAGTCCCCCCTAGCCTCCCATATCAACATAAGGATGAACCGAGAGTTGGTGAATAGTGACCTTGAGCACCTCAGTGCCTGGAGCCTGGTCCAATGCACTCGAATTTACCAAAGCTCTCTCTCAAGTTATTTTGGAATCAAAACCAAGTAGAAGTAATATATTGTAGGGAACTTTGGGATTTTTGAGGCTTTTAATGTTATATATGTACTAAAATCGGTATGTTCTATTTTATAATATACCCTGAGTTGTAACCAGGATACGAATATCATACATAAAATAAATAATGATATATCCATATCATAAAGTGACTAAGATACTACTATAATTTAATATAGATGGATTATGATATGGGTTATTAGGTGCATTTCCTTCTACCACATATTTAAAACAATATTTCATTAGATATGAATCAATTGGTTATTTCATTTAAGATATGAAAAATCATTGAAATATTCCATAATTATCGATCACTAATGGACATATTTTATGGTGAATCATATTTTCTACCAAGCATTTTCAACTAACCCTAAATTCTCTTTACTAAATGAATGGAGTTTATATAATGTATTTAATCCTCTTATTAGGGTAAGTGATAAAATTGATATCTTATCTAGAAAATTTGAAAATCTCTTTTACTTTTTGTTCTTTTATCTTTAATAAATAAATTTCTAACACACCATAGGATATATTAGGATCCTATCGTAGTGTACAATGATTCTAATATCGAGAGCTATCCCTATAGAGTTCAGTGTCCTTCAGGTATCTATAGGTGACCAAAATAAATTATACTCTATCAATATTTAAATTTATGGAGTACACTATGATAAAGGTAAACATATTTATATTTTATATTATTCTATGTATGTTGATTCTATAATGATATATTAGTCAAAAAAATGGTTTTTTTGACTTTTTTGATCATGAAATGATCCTAAAATCCCCATTAGTGGTATCAGATTCATGGTCATCATCAAATTAACATGTTTTTAACCTGTTTTTTAAATAATATACATTTTATTTGGTGCTTAATTCCATATTTTAATATATTATATTTTACTTCTTATTATCATGCATTAGGTTTCTTGTGTCATTCCGGTTTTTCTAATTATAAGGTATGACCAATTTGTATTATAACGTATAGTACATTGAAATCCCATATCATTGTTTTATTCCATAAGTTATGATATGGTTGGTATTATAGGTTATTATTACATCTTGGGTTTAAATGAGTTTCAAATCATAATGATGATGTTGGGGATATCAATGATTATTATTGGGCACTTTTAAAGAGTTATATATCCATTTATGTAAGGTAAATTAGGAACTAAAATATACCTCTTACCCAATCACTACCTATGACTCAACCCTTTTGTATCGAAGGGTAGACGACCAATGTCATATTAAATGAGCATCCAATAATAAGTTAAGGATTATGATAAATGATACTTTATAAGGAAATCTAACACATGCATAAGATACCCAATAATGACTTATGATTCATATATATACTTTATCAATCATAAAAAAGGAGTCGATTCAAAATAGAAAAAAATTAATATTTTGGAAAAAAATACTTTTAGTTTATAAAATTGTTATAAAAAAATAAGTGTTATAGATTATAAATAGTATATGTTTATGCCTTAATTAATTATAAAATTTTCATATTAATGTCTCAAGTTATATAAATAAATAAATAATTTCTTTCTTTCTTTCTTTCTTTTAGATATTCATGTTTATAATTTTTTTTATGAAATGCGAATATTATATATTCTTTAATTTATATGATAAATTTATTATTGTCAAAATTTTAATTTATTTATTACAGTATTATTATGACAACATAGGATTTAGTTTTTATCTACCCTAACATCATTTTGTAAATATAATTATCATATTAAATTTTTTGTTGAATATAATGTATACATATTAGGTGATATGATTATTATATAATTAAAAAAAATTCTTGAGTAATGTATCCTTAGGTAGAGGTACTTTGGGTCAGACTACCCTCTTGCATGGAGGCTTATGGATTGTTCTAGAAAATTAGGGGTTGGCTATCAATATCTGCAAATTTACTCATTTAGGAATTATTAATTTAATATAATTCTAAAACGTTACATGAAATTTTCATGTGAGTTATACATGAGATACATTTAGAAGTGTGTAAATATGTTTTGAATTTTATATTTGGGTGAGTAACACAAACTATGATTTGGGTAAAGAGTTACACATTAACCCAGTTGGAACATTTTAATTTTATAGATAGAACTGGGATTCCAAAACTAAATCCTTTTAATAACGTATAAATAAAGTAATAATACATAAGATAATAAATATTATATGGTGTGAAAAAATTGTTGATTTAATATTAATTTTATGTATATTAAATTTGGGCAACTTTAAAAGTAAACATATCAAATACTAAGTGTGATATTCCATCTAATTAAAACACATTGCAAGTACTCAACAATTGAAATAGGTGGTTTTTCTCAAGAATAATGATATTGGATTATCTTATTCAGGGAATGGTGTAAATTGATAACCCTAAGAGTTAGGTAAATTAATCTCACTATGATATTTCAGTGAAAGTTAGCTGGTAAACACTAAGAGTTGATATAGAACATGAGTAGAGTTATGTTTATATCCATATTATGGATTTAAAAAAAGTGTTGTCCAATTAGATATCCAAGTTTGATATATGATATGAATGGAATGATTTATTACCTAATTAATTAAGTGGTGAGAAGAAGACCAAAGTCAACTCATAAGCTAGTGAAATATGGGTCTTGGAAAACTAAAGGTAATTATATATGTGGAAACTATTTTACTGGGAGAAATTTCATTAAAATTATATGATGAAAATATATAAAACATAATACTCACCAATATATATTTTTTAATAGATTATGGCATGAATCATTTTCATAATTTTGAAGTATCGTATAAGTATGACCTGTAAAAAATTTCTACATTGGTATTTTGGATTAAGAAGTTTTATCAATTAATTTATTTGGAAGTAATTTTTAAAGAAAAAAGTTTCCCTAAATCCGACTCATGGGTACTAGATATCAGGCGTGCATTGCACTTTTCTTTTTGATAAAAACAAACTCCGATATTGGGGAGAATTAAAGAAATATAAATTAGATCTATGTGTTTTTAATGGGGAAAGAGTTTCTTCATTGGAAGTTGACACTTATGATTTAAATATATATAGTGGGTTAGTCCTACAATTAGAAAACTATTAATATATTCTTTCCTTAAATAAATTTTTTATTTATGTATCTTTTTTGGATAATATAGAATTTTAATTAATTATTAGGAACAAGTGTTTTTATATATATATATATATGAATTAAATGCACTCTAGATTTGAGAATATGGTAAATTGTCCAATTTTTTGGAAATAGATAATCTCATATATAAAATTTAGAATAAGAAGTTGAAGGTTAATTATAACCCCACTTACCTTTTCCATTATCACCATGGAAATATAAAAGAGAAACACATTATAATAATCCAAATATATATATTGTTGGAATCATTTGATTATAAAATATTAGATAACCATGAATATTTTAATTAAAAAAATGATTGTAGAACCTTTTAATGGGAATGTAAAGGCATAGTGGAAAATTGTTTCTTATACATAGTTATGTATATAGACCAATGAGTACTCTATAAATTGTTGGTTTTAGGTACTTCCTAATAATTTTCAATGACTCTAGTCAACATGGTTATGTGTTCTATATAAAAAATATGTTTAAAACTATTTGAAAGTTCATAGATTATCAGTACAAAGTATATAATCAACAAGTAGAAACTATTAATATTTTTTTATCAAATCAAGGTGGTGAATAATTATGATATCGATTCACTAAAAATATTAAAGATTATGTAATTTCTTCACACTCAATCCTATTAGAACACTATTTTGGAATTGTGTGTATGAGATGAAGAATCATACCCTTTTGGACATGGTTTGATATGTGATGAGTCAGTGTGATCTTCCTATTTCATTCTGGAGGTACGATATGGAAACTATTTAATTCCTAAAAAACGATGTTATATCTTAAGAATTCATAAATTCACCATATAAATATCGACCCATAAATATACTAATATGTATTTTTATGAATATTTGGGGTTTTGAAGCACTTGTATGATGTTTACATTCTAAGATAATTGAACCTAAATTAGAAAAGATCTTATTTTTTGGTTATCACAAGGAAGCTATGAGATATTATTTATGTAGTATTATTAAGAACAAAGTGTTTGTGGAATAATTGTATAAATTCCTTGAGAATGAATATATTAATCAAGGAGTTAGTGGGATGGAATTTTAACATATAGAAGTGAAAAACCGATACATAAAAAGTTTTCATACTATATAATTTTTGTCAATTTGATAAATAATTATAGAAGATGAAATGAATCAATTATAAAAGTGCCTTAAATTTTTGGTAGGATTAATAAATAGAAAACAAAATATGGATTTCATGTGGCTAATAATACTTAAGTACTATTCTAAGATTATATACCTACTACATTTTGAGATTAAATTGAAAATTTTCATTCCAATAAATGGATAAATACCATGTAATTTGGAATAGACTTTGTATACTGTAACATAGTTTGGAACTTGGTATATTCACATAAATTTGTGAGACCCATAGGGTGGATCAGTGTTTTCTATAAGGAAACTAACATGGATGGAAGTGTATCTACATATAATGATCTTTTAGTTGAAAGGGGTTATACATAAATTCATGGTATTCTCTATGAAGAAACATTTTCTCCAGTTGTGATGATAAATACCATTTTTATATTTATTTAAATAGAAGGTCATTATAATTATAAGATTCATCAAATATATATCAAAAATAATTTTCTAAATTTTAATTTATTCAAGGATGAGTATATAATATATATAGAAAGTGTTTACGTTCCAAATGAGTGAACTACAGTTTCCAAGCTATAATAATCTATTTATAAATTAGAGAAATATTCTTAGAGTTAGAGCATCAAGTTTATGATGAAATAAAATAATTTTGATTCATAAAAAACATGGATCATTCTTGTGTATATAAGAAGATTTGTGAGAGTGTCATGTTATTTAAGATATTGTGTGTAGATGATTTATTACTTATCAAAAATGATTAGAAAACTTTACAATATATAAAAATATTTTTGGGAAAATGATTATAAATAAATAACATGGGTGAAAAAAATATATAATGACTATAGAGATCTATATAGAGAGATCTTATAGGTTTATAAGATCGAGTCAATGCACATATATTAGTCATGTGTTGAAGTGTTTTATCCTGGAAAAATCAATAAATGGGTCTTTACTATTGTTTCATGGAATGAATATTAGGATGATTTAAACTCATTATAATGGTTTATAAACAATTCATATAATTATTTATGTGTAAACCATAATATGTATCATATATTTCATAATGTGTACTTGACCAGATATGACTTATTATTCGACAATAAAAGGTAGTTATCAATCAAATTATAGTGTGAATCACTGAATTTTATTCTATAATATCATTAATTTCCTATGAAGAATCATGGATATGTTATTAATTTTTATAGGAGAGGTTGAAATAATTATATATGGTTACACTAATTCTAGTTTCCAATATGAAAAATATTATATGAGATCTCAATTTGGTTTCATGTTTGGCATAAATTATGGATCTATTTTTTATAATAGTTATAAAACATTCAACATATTAGACTCAAAAATAGAGGAATAATATATTATTATATCATATTTTGTGAAGGAATATATTTGGATTAAAAATTTAATCACTAAACAAGGGTTAGTTCTAGTAGTTTTGGTAGAAATTGACATTCAATATGAAAAAATTGAGCAATTTATTAGTCCAATGAACTTTAGTCTCAATAAAGATCCAAAAACATCCTATTAAAATACCTTACCCTTATGAAGATAATTGATAGGGGTGATATAAGGATATGTTGAGTGGATACACAAGAAAACATGGTAGATCTATTGAAAAAAACATCAGTGCAGAAAAATCATAAGGGCTATGTTGAATATCTTTGTATTAGATACAGTAAAGATTGGATTTAATGGTTGTAAAATGTATTATGTATTTATAATAAGGTAAATATTATTTTATTAATCATTCATGTTTTTTTACTTTATATTACATGAATATTGGAATGATAATATCCCCTAAAAGTAAAACGTTTTTGTCCCTAATTGATCATCAACATAGATTATTTTGGGTTCAGATGATATATTAATATTATCCTAAGTTAATCTTGAACTTGATATAAATAAATTTAAACAATAAAATTAATAGGATCATAAGATAATGATTCGAGACTTATTATATGGAATATTGTGCCAAATTATATCAAATGAAATGTCATATATTTATTAATATACTTAGGGGTGGATGATTATTATGAATCATCATTACCTGAGGTTGGAGAGATATATCTCATATTAACCTTCATACCTGGATACATTTCTTACATAAAACTTGTGGATTTGCTAATCAGGGGGTTGTTTCATATGTTTTTGATCATGTCATCGATTAGAGCTTAAAAATATGATATTTTACTAATTGTATAAAATGAAATATTATGAGAATTTGATTGAGTTAGACTAAGAAAATCCATGTACATTATTTGTTTTATATGATGCGCATGACTACTTGGATGAATGACATGTGATGTATTCATTCATATTGGTTAATATATTTTTTAAAATCATGAATATATGATTTGACATATATTGTATGAAAGTATTACAAATCTAGTGGTCACTTGATTTCATAGAAAAATTATAACACTCCATGATTTTTTGGTATGCCTCTTTTTAAATTTAATCTCTTTGATGGTTTACATTACAGAAAACATCGAGATTAAACAAAAAATTAAATATTATTATTATGATAGTTATCACCTAGACATTGAAATGGAGGTAATGAATGAGTTTAACTAAATTGTGAAAATATAGTTTACACATTTTTATAAAATGAATTCATTGGTTACAAATTGATTATAAATAAAAACAAAAACAAATTGAACATAAAGGATGTGTTTTTATAAAATAATATATTTATGTCTACATTGTAATTTTATATTAATAAATTAAAATAATCACAATTATTGAAAGATCATAATGAAATTTATATTTTATATTTTCAATAAAATATTTTTAAATTCATCTAATAAGTTTTTATGCTTAATATAAGAACAAATCCAATTTTAAGCATTAAAAAGATATATTTTTGTAACAGGTAATTTTGTCTCCTTTTAATGTAACACATATTTTAAAACAATATTTGGAAAATTTATTAAATATTATTTTAAAAAATAAACTTAATTTTTTAATTCATAATAACAAAAATTATTATAGGGTGAAATTTTGGTATTTTGTAGAGAAGTTTCATTTTTTGATGAATAGAGACAAATATTGAATTTTAATTGAAAAAATATTTTTCTTATACTTTATTTATATAGTTAAATTATATTTTAAATAGGTTTTAAATTATAATTAGTTCAATTATACATCCAAAAATCCAATTTTTTTCATTTTAATCATTTTCACATTGAAATTGGTTATAAAAACATATCAAAAATTTGAACTTTTTCACTTTGGAAGCTAGTTTTCTCGTTGCGTCTGTTGGAATAATTTCAAATATAAATTTTCAAAATATGTGAATTTAATTTAGTAAAATTGATTAAATATTTTGAATCAAAATTTATAAATTATTTTTTCTGTTTTTTTATTTTTATACATAAAATGGTTACCATGGTAAAAAAATTATTTACCAGAGTATAGGTAAAATAATAAAAAGGATTAATGTTAAAAGGTAAAGGATAAAAATACATAATAACTGCATCATTAAATGGGTTTTTGATGTATTTATCTACCCTAAACAGACTTTAACACATTTATTATCATAAATATTCATGTAAATTAATTCCCCCTCAATGTGGTTGGCTTTAAACATAAAATAATCATTATTTAATAACTTAACTCACCTATCCTCAAGTATAAATACCACAACTCACCACCCCATTTCAACTCACTATACCTGAAGCTATAAAAATATCTACCAAAACCTCACCTCATAACTATAACCACTTTTTAGTGCTTATGGTATAACCAAAATACTTAATCCAATCTCCTACATGGGTCCTCCAAGGATGTTATATTCAAGAGGTGATTTTCTAAAAATACCTCTCTTAATTTCTTTTCCTTTTCTACTTTATACTCAACTCCTTCATCCATCAATAATGATAACTCCAATAATAATTTATATACTATAGTTTTATATTTATAATTAAATATCTTACATGCATACCTTTTTCTCTTATTTGAAGAAATGAAACCATTGTCCAAGTTATAGAAATTAACCACCTCCGTGAGTTATTATTGTTGGATCTTGAATATAAAGATTATACACAAGTGGGGGGTGAATTGTGTCATTCATATTTTTTGTTAACTCTTCGATTGAACGAGTTCTGTCCTCTATGCTTTATCAGATTTGATCATGCAGCGGAATAAATAAAAGAAGGGACACATAGATGTATAGTGGTTCGGGGAACAGAATTCCCCTAGTCCACTCCACCAACGCTCAACTCCACGAGCTTGGTGATTTTCACTATCTGGTCCTCATTTCAACAGACTGGTTCACAACTGAGTACAGGAATTTGACACCTTTACAATCCAAGGCAAAACAAAGCCTTCTGGTTCAAACATGAACCTACTCAGCTTAGTACGAGAAACTGGTTACTCAAGATAAAAAGAATTTTAGAAATAACTTTTCCAGTTGATCTTCACAATTGCAACCGAATGCAATTGATAGCAGATGGATCGTCATCTCTAGAAATATTGATTTTCAAGTCGAAGAAGTTCTGAGTCAATCCGGTTGTAGTAAATATAGAGATATAATTTAAAACTTCAGCAGTAGTAGATCTACGGTAGATATTTGATGTAGAACAAGTGAATAATCTATCGAGTTCCTTCTTCTTAAATAAATAGATCTTTGACGCTCCTTTTGAATCAGCAGAACTGAGACCTTTTTGCAGTCTCTGTTTTCCACCCTTTTGAATAATAGATTGATCACCAAACTGTTGTGCCTGGTGTTTCAGAGAAAACATATATAATAAAACCGAGCATATCCCTACACATTTAGATCCATAAAAGTCACCTTTTTATTTGAGATATTAAAAAATTTGAATTTACAGAGTAGTCGTGACTTTCCTGAAGACTCAGCATAAAAAGCTCCTTTTAATTCGATCTTTAATCCATTGATAAAAAGGATTTGAATCGGTCAAAGTCATATTTTAAAATCGACTTTAAATCCAGCTTGAAATCTTCCTAACAATCAGCTTGCTAACCGTTGCATAAAAATGTCATCTTTCAAACTTTCCGACGCCAAATGTAAGGTTGATGACATAGCCTCCAAGCGTAGGTTTGACAATGTAAGGTTGAACATAAACGTATGGTTCATGTTATTTTCTTCAAACGTAAGGTTGATCATAAATATAGGGTTGATCATCCATACTTTTTGTTCAACTCTCAGACAAAGTATAAAAGATCCATACTTTTACTTGATCCATACATTTCCAAGAACGTATGGTTGTTTACAAAAGTAAGGTTGATGAACCATACTTTTGAGAAAAAAATGTAACGTTTAGTACTTACGTACGGTTCTCCTTCCATAATTTGTTGACAACCCAAACGTAAGGTTTCTTCCTAACATAAGGTTCTTCTTCCATACTTTGCTAATAAAGTATGGTTGATTAACCATAATTTTTATCTTATCTCAAAAAGTATACACGCTTTTCATCCTTACTCTACGTTTATCCACGTAGGGTATGAACAGTGATTCTAGGACACGCTAAAGCAGATCCCGAATAAGTAAGGTTTGAAGAGTGTTTTCAGGACGTGCTAAAGCAGATCCTGAATAAGTAATAAAATATTGTTATTTCAAGAGTAAAATAAATTAATAAATTCCTAAAAATACTAAATAAAATCATTAGAAAATATTTAAGGGTATTTGTGAGCATCAAAATTATCATAAAGAGACAGAGTATTATTTTCAATAATCTCCCCCTTTAAATAACTTTATTATGTATTATTAAAAACAATACTTTTCTCAACAATCTCCCCCTTTTTGATGATCACAAAACCCATAAAATAACAAGAATAATTAAATGAAATTAACTTTTAAAATTAGTTACATAAAGTTTTAGAATTTTGAGAGGATAAAATAATATTTAATTTTAAAAAAATCATTTCAATAAATAAAAGTTTCTAGTTTTATCCAAATTTCTCCCTCTGAATAAAAAGTAAAAGAAAATTTCCCTTTATAATAAATGACTGTTAATAACTTAAAATAGTTTTCTATATAAGTATAAATATGTATAAATCCAAAACATTAAATATACAGGAAATCATTTAAATAAGGTTTTAAAAATAAAATGTTGTGTTTATCCAATTTCTCCCCCTTTTTGTGATATAAAAAATAATGATAAATCATGGATTTTAACACATTTAATGTTTCACTGAACTATAGGTAAATGTTATTATTAAATGTTTATCAATAATTAAATCTAGAGTACTAGGATATCAAAAAAATGACAGTAAAACAAATAGAAAGAAATAAACATATTTTCATTAAAAATCAAAAATAGATACAAGTATGATAAACACACGAATCAAGGTTTTTTTGCGGGGAACAGGTACAGTTTATCTTCGCTGGATTGTAGACTTGATTTCTGCTAACTTTTCTCTCAACCTTTTCATTAGTCCATCACCAAGCTTGATAATAAGATCTCTGGCCTCTTGAGTAATATGAATATCTTCAATGAGATTGACTCTGAAAAACTTGTGAAGCCTTTCTTCTTTCTCCATAAACAATGACAACTTCTCTGTGAGGTTTTCTAAGACAGAACAGATTCTTGGCTCACTGGATGTCAGTTGATCCACTAAAAATTTCTGATTGTCCAAAAACACTGATAATGGAACACTGTTACATTGAATATATTGCAACTTTTTATTCATGTTGCTCATCACGGCTGTGATAGCTTGAAATCTTCTGATTAAATCAGGTGAAGTACCTGATCCACTAAAAACACTATTTGCAACTGATGAAAATTGGTTCTCCATAAACAATTTTAGATCGCATTAATCTGTCTTCATAACCATTTAAGATTTCAACTTGACAACTGTATTCAGCATATCCTCTTTAAACATTTCAAATTACTGCCTTGAGACTGTACTCTCCATCAGCTTTTGAAATATCAATTGTTCTAAGTCTAAGGCATTTCTCAGAGTGATATTCTCAGATTCCAATTGAGACACTTTTTTGTATAGTTCTTCAACTTATTTCTTACTTGAATCAGAGGCACCCTATGCTTGATTCGCATTCTCGGGCTCTGGATGATGCAGCAGTACCAAAGGTAATGATTCAGCATCAGATTGTTCTTTCTCTTTGTCCCGAGTGAGTCGGTCCACATATTTTTCCTTAGAGTCCTCAGACTCCTCCACAGAAAAATCCTCTTGAAGTACCTCTGTTGGAGCATCAGGGAGATGTTCATCACAAACATCAACATCTTTGTCTTCCACTAGAATTTCTAGAACAATATTTTCAGGATTTTCCTTAGGTCTGGCCACTTCCTCACCAAGCTTTGCCTCCTTATCTTGTTCCTGTTGAAGTGTAACTTCAACATCAGCTACAATCTGTTCCCGAGTCTCCCTTTGAGCTTCTTCTTGAACTCATGATCCCTCTACTGGTGTTGTCCTTTCACTAACATCTTCCATGGTCTTATCAATAGCAGCTTATATTAAAAAAGTATTAGAAAATAAAGCTTTTATTGTTGCCAATTCAGGGGAATTAATTTTCTCATTAACAGGTCTAGTTCTTCGAGATTGAAGTCCCTCCCGACTTCTATCTTCCTCAGCATCTTCCACTTCAAATCGGATCCTTCTTGCTACATTGCTGACTCTTGATTCAGCTTGTCCCTCCATGGACTTAGCAGGTTGAGCCTGAGCACTCTCTGAGTCATCCTCAACGCCTACTGGCAAAAGTTTTCCTTTAATGGTGCTCTAAAAATGGCCAATTTTCCTTAAAGTTCTAGCATTAAACACATTACTGTGATGATATTGTACTCGGGCATCCACTAATCTCACCATGTCCTTCTTAAGAAACACCTTGGAAATGAATCGACCAAAAGGATAAAAGTTTATTCGGGCATCACTCTGACAACAATATCTTAGGTATCTAACCATATACCTAGGAAAATTTATTTTGACATCACTGAGAAAAAGATACATTATATACATATCAGGATATAATATTTTTTCATCTCAAACATCCACAGTGCAATTCATGTTTGCACAAATTTGACAAAAATTTTCTGATCAGGCTCCAAATCCTTGATAAACATTTTCTTTATAGTATTAGTACCAAAAATAAACGACATTATGTCCTCATATTTATGCACAGAATCTCCAATATTTTTCAAATCGAAATGAAAAACTCCCTCATGAGGGCAGTTGATAATCTGACCAATTTCTACTGACGAGATTTAGAAATATACTCTATCTTAGCCATCATACTGTCCTCAGTATCTCCCAGACTAAACTGTACAGATTTGAAGAAGTATCTAAGTTCTACCTCATACAGAAATTCTGTATTTTCACCGTTGAATGTCTGTTCAAGGTTCTGAAATGACATCGCTTGTTTCAACAGTAGATTTGTCTAAAATAACCAGTCTAGATCGATTACCTTGCCATATAAGATTTTTCTTCCTTCGGATCATTGTCTCTTGGCATTGCTTGTCTCATCTTCACTGGCTCTTTTAGTCCTTACCATCTCTGCGAGAATCTCTGAAGTTTTAAAGGTTAGGGTTTCAGAGGTTCGAAGATTAGGGTTCACGAGCGGAGGTGCGGTTTGCGGGTTCGAAAATGTTTCGATAGAAATGAAATGGTTTATAAGTCGAAAGGGTTTCTAACAACCCTAATTCCCATGTTTTTAATAATCGTTACATATATTTAAAAATAAATAAAATAGATTATGTGGGGAAAAGAAACTTATTCTATTTGAAAAACAAAAATAGCAGAATTATTTTAAGAAGAATTAAAATAAAGAACTAGAATTGTAAAATAAAATTTTATTTAAAATAAAATAAACCTAGCACCCCCTTAACAAAATCAAACCTTTCAGTGGGAATTGGTTTAGTAAAAATATCATCTAATTGAATTTCAGTACTTACAAATTCCAAAGATATATCCTTTTTAAGAACATGATCTCTTAAAAATTTATGCCTTATATCAATGTTCTTAGTTATAGAATGACTAATAGAATTTTTGAAATATTAATTGCACTTGTATTATCACATAAAATAGGTGTATTATTAAAATTCAATCCAAATTCAATAAGAGTATTTTTCATCCACAACACTTGTGCACAGAAACTGCCAGCAGAAACATATTCTGCCTCAGCTGTTGACAGGGCAACTGAATGTTGTTTCTTACTAGACCATGACACTAAAGACTTTCCTAAAAAGTGACATGTTCCTGATGTGATTTTTCTATCTAATCTACAACTTCCAAAGTCATCATCTGAATATGAAATCAAATTAAAATCAGAAGTTTTAGGATAAATTAGAGATTAAAAAATAGTTCCTTTTAAATATCTAAAAATTCTTTTGACAACAGTTAAATGAGATTCTTTGGGATTTGATTAAAATATAGCACAAATACATACTGAATACATTATATCTGGCCTGCTAGTAGTAAGATATAACAAAATACCAATCATACCTTTATATAACTTGTTGTCAACTGATTTCCCAGTTTCATCCAAATAAAGTTTTATATTAGTACATATAGGAGTTGTAAATGGCTTGTTGTTTTCAAGTCCAAATTTCTTAAGTAAATCAGCAATGTATTTTCTTTGATTTAAAACATTTCCAAAATATTTTTGAAATATTTGAAGATCCTAAAATAAATTTAATTCTCCCATCATACTCATTTCAAATTCTTCTTGCATTAATTTTGAAAATTCATGACAAAGAGTTTTATTAGTAGATCCAAAAATTACATCATCAACATAAATTTGAACCAATAAAACATTATTTTTCACAGTTTTCTTAAAGAGTGTTGGATCTTCCAATCCAACCGTAAAGTCATTTTTCAAAAGAGAAGAACTTAATCTTTCATAAAAAGCTCTAGGTGCTTGTTTAAGTCCATAAAGAGCTTTAGCAAGTTTAAAAACAGAATCAGGTTTTTGAGAGTTTTCAAAACTAGGAGGTTTCTCAACATTAACGTCCTCTATTAAATAACCATTTAAAAAGGAAGATTTAACATCCATCTGAAATAATTTAAAATTCATATAAGATGCATAGGCAAAAAGGATTCTAATGGCCTCTAACCTAGCTACAGGTGAAAAAGTCTCATCATAATCTATTCCTTCTTCTTGATTATATCCTTTATCTACTAATCTTGCTTTATTTCTAGTTATTGTGCCTTAGTCATCCTGTTTATTTCTAAAGACCCATTTGGTTCCTATTACTGGATAATTATTAGGTCTTTCCACTAATTCCCAAACTTCATTTCTTTTAAACTGGTTTAATTCATCTTTCATTTCTATTACCCATCTTTCATCATCTAAATCTTCTTCTATAGTCTTGGGTTCTTGTTGGGATAGGAAGGTAGAGAATTCCACTAGGTTTCCTAAGTTTCTTCTAGTTTGAATACTAGTTTCTAAGTCACCTATCACGGTTTCTAAAGGGTGATTCTTTAGGGATCTAGACTTTCTAGGCAATACATTTAAAGGTTCTTTAGTATCATGTTCCTCTGAACTAGAATGAATTTATTTTATATCATTTTCAAAATAATTATTTAATTTCTCAAGTCTCATGTTATCATTAGAGTTCGGTTCATCCATTTGATATGTCCTTTTCTCCAAGGGATAAGATTCATCAAATTTCACATGAACTGATTCTTCAAAAATCCTTGAATTTTTATTATAGTCTCTATAAGCTTTAGAGGTAGCAGAATATCCTAAGAAAATACCTTCATCAGATTTCGGATTGAACTTACCAAGATTAACTTTGGTGTTCAAGATGTAGACCTTGCATCAAAAAACTTTAAAGTAATTTACTTTAGGTTTTCTATTTTTCCATAGTTCATAGGTTTTCTTTTCCAAATAGGTCTAATTGAAACTCTATTAATTATATAGAAAGATGTATTTACAGCTTCTGCCCAAAAATATATAGGTAGGCTATATTCATTTAACATAGTTCTAGCCATTTATTGAATTTTTCTATTTCTTCTTTCTACAATACCATTCTGTTGAGGGGTTCTTGGTGCAGAGAAGGTATGTTTAATACCCATGTTTGAGCAAAAGGAATTAAATTCCTGATTCTCAAATTCTCCACCATGATCACTTCTCAATGAGATTATATTAAAATCTTTTTCATTTTGAAAAAATTTGCAGAAACTTTCAAATAAAGTAAAAGCTTCATTTTTAAATTTCAAAAAGAAAATACAAGTATATCTATAATAATCATCAACTAATATATAAACATATAATTTACCAGCTAATCTTGCTACTCTGGAAGGTCCAAAAAAATCCATATGGATAAGTTCTAGAGGTTTAGTTGAAGCAACTTTATTAACAGATTTGAATGATGATTTGTGTTTCTTGCCAAGTTGGCATGCATCACATAATCTATCACTTTCAAATTTGAGACTAGGAATATCAGAAACTAGATGTTTCTTAGATAATTTATGTAAAACATATACATTTCAATGTCCAAGTCTCCTATTCCAGATACAAGGTTCACTTACTTTAGCAGTCAAACAGTTTGCTTGTTGTTTACACAAGAAATTTAATTCCAAAGTATAGACATTATCAGTTCTTGGTGCCTTAAATTTAAACAGTTTATCTTTAGAAATAGTACAACAATTATTAGTAAAATAAACAGTATATCCATCATCACAATGTTGAGAGATACTTATCAGGCTGTGTTTTAATCCTTGTACATAAAGTAATTTGTTGATTGAGACTGTTTTTTGGATCTCCAACTGTTCCAATGCCAATGATTTTTCCTTTGGCATTGTCACAAAATGTGACAAGTCCTCCTTCCTTTTGAGTGAGTGAAGAAAAATTCAATGAGTTTCCACTCATATGTCTTGAGCAGCCACTATCCATGTACCATATATCTTTTCAACTCTGGTGGCCTGCTACCTTCAAAGACATTCAAACAAATTGCTTTGGTACCCATATTCTATTGGGTCCAGGGGTGTTAGCTAGAAATGATCTTGGTATCCAGATTTGATTTGTTCTTTTAAAATCAGTTGAATCATATAAGTCTTTTGAAACATAGGCTTTCTTAATACCACAAATTTGAGGTTGTCTTAAGAAACAGTTTTTAGCTATATGTCCCTCTGCCCCACAAAAGTTACAATTAACCCTTTTAAAGGTAGGAACAAAATAATTTTTATATAGCTTAGGTTTTTCTCCTTTAATACCAATTCCAAATCTCTCATTTTTAATGGCAGTTTTTCAAAGAATTTAATTTAATGAATTATTCCTTTTTGTAAAAACCAATTCAGCCTGTTTGTAAGATTCTACTTCATCTTGTAGTGTTTTTATTCTTGATTAAAAATTAATATAGTTAGTGTTAATATAATTGTATTAATCAGTTAATTCCTTATGTTGTTTCATCATTGTATATCTTTCATCTGAAATAGATTTATGTATGTTCTTTAGTAACTTATGTTTCTTAAATAGTGAGTCATATCTTTCTTCAAGCATATTGCAGTAGGCTGTAAGTTTTTCATTTGTGTAGCTTGATTCAAAATTTGATTCATTGTTTGAGTCAGAGGAGTAATATGAGTGTAACTCATCAGTTTCTGCCATGAAATACATATTTGATTTTAGATTGACTTCTTCTTTCTCTGAGCTTGATTCAGGAGAGCTACTGGAGTCTTCAGATACACTCCAAGTGGCTTTCATAGATTTCTTTTTTTTTCTGCTCATAGTCATTTCTTTTGAAGAATTTCTTCTTCTTTGCATCTTTCAATTGTGGGAAATCTGGTCTGATATGCCCCATATTCTTGCATTCATAGCATCTTACTTCCTTATCATCTCTCTTAAAGGATTTTTCGAATTCTCTTTTCTTTCTGTAAAATTTCTAAATTTTCTGGCTAGTTGAGCCAGTTCTTCATCTGAGTTTGATGTGTCAGAGCTCTCTGATTTAGCTTTGAATTATCTATTCTTCATCTTTCTATTCTTTTGTTGTGAAGTTACCTTCAAGGCAGTATCATCCTTTTTTATGTAAAATTTATGTTCATTTGCCTCATCTTGCATTTCAGCTTTGTACATCATCAGTGTACCAATCAGCTCTCTCATGGTTAGATTTTTGACAGGTGTTGACTGTCTGATTGCAGTAGAGATACCATTCCATCGAGTAGGAAGTACCCTCAGTAATTTTAATGCTCGATCATCTTTCTTGATAGGTTCTCATAGAGCTTTTATATTATTGACAATTTATGTCAATCTCCCATTAATTTGGGTAATGCTTTCACCTTCAAACATTCTGAATATATCAAATTTCAATTTGGTAGTTGCATATCTCATTTTTCTCACATTTTATATTCCTTCATACACCACAACTATTTTTTTCCACATCTCATATGCTTTCAGGCACTGAGATACTCTGTTAAATTCATCTGGTCCTAGAACGCAGATGATTGCATTCATAGCCTTAGAATTCATACCATACTCTGCCTCTGTAGCAGCACTCCATGTCTCATGCTTTTCAGGAATTTCATAAGGATTCGGAATCTTTGAATAGATTTTATATCCGAGGTTTTTCAGATATATTATCATGCGTGATTTCCAGCAGCCATAATTGTCTCGATTTAAATATGGTGCTCTGATCATTGACATCCCTTCTCTTGTATCAGTCATGATGCTCTGTTATATAATATTTAAATTATTCTAGCTTGCTAAGGCTCTATCATAAGCTCCACCTCTGATACCAATTGTTGGATTGTGAATATACAGATTATACACAAGAGGGGGGTGAATTGTGCCTTTCAGATTTTTTTGTTAACTCTTCGATTGAACGAGTTCTGTCCTCTATGATTTATCAGATTTGATCATGCAGCGGAATAAGTAAAAGCAGGGGAACATAGATGTATAGTGGTTCGGGGAATAGAATTCCCCAAGTCCACTCCACCAACGCTCAACTCCACGAGCTTGGTAATTTTCACTATATGGTCCTCGTTTCAATAGACCGGTTCACAACTAAGTACAGGCAGTTGACACCTTTACAATCCAAGGAAAAACAAAGCCTTCTAGTTCAAACACGAACCTACTCAGCTTAGTATGAGAAGATGGTTACTCAAGATAAAAATAATTTTAGAAAGAACTTTTCCAGTTGATCTTCACAATTGCAATAGAATGCAATTGACAGCAGATGGATCATCGTCTCTAGAAATATTGATTTTCAAGTCAAAGCAGTTCTGAGTCGATCCGATTGCAGTAGATATAGATATATAATTCACAACTTCATTAGTAGTAGATCCACAGTATATATTTGATGTAGAATAAGTGAATCTTCTATTGAGTTCCTTATTCTTAAATAAACAGAGCTTTGACACTCCTTTTAAATCAGCAAAATTGAGTGCTTTTTTTAGTCTCTGTTTTCCAACTTTTTGAATAATAGATTGATCACCACACTGTTGTGCTTGGTGTTTCAGAGAAAACATAAATAATAAAGCTGAGCATATCCCCTGCACATTTAGATCCATTAAAGTCTCCTTTTCATTCGCGATATTAAAAAATTTAAATTTACAGAGTAGTCGTAACTTCCCTGAAGACTCGGCATAAAAATATCCTTTTAATTCGATCTTTAATCCATTGATAAAACAGCTTTGAATCGGTAAAATTCGTATTTTAAAATCGACTTTAAATTCGGCTTGAAATCTGCCTAACAATCAACTTGCTGACCATTGCATAAAAATACCGTCTTTCAAACTTTCCATTGCCAAACATAAGGTTGATGACGTGGCCTCCAAACGTAGGGTTGACAACGTAAGGTTGAACATAAATGTAGGGTTCATGTTACTTTCTTAAAATGTAAGGTTGATCATAAATGTAGGGTTGATCATCCATACTTTTTCTTCAACTCTCAGACAAAAGATAAAAGATCCATACTTTTACTTGATCCATACTTTTCCAAGAACTTATGGTTGTTTAAAAAAGTAAGGTTGATGAACTATACTTTTGAGAAACAAACGCAACGTTTAGTACTTATGTACGGTTCTCCTTCCATACTTTGTTGATAACCCAAACATAAGGTTCCTTCCTAACATAAGGTTCTTCTTGCATACTTTACTGATAATGTATGGTTGATTAACCATACTTTTCTCTTATCTCAAAAAGTATACACACTTTTCATCCTTACGCTACGTTTATCCACGTAGGGTATGAATAGTGATTCCAGGACACGCTAAATCAGATCCCTAATAAGTAAGGTATGAACAGTGATTCCAAAACGCGCTAAAGAGGATCACGAATAAGTAATAAATTCTCTTTATTTCAAGAGTAAAATAAATTAATAAATTCCTGAAAAATACTAAATAAAATAATTAGAAAATAATTAAGGGTATTTGTGAGTATCAAAATTATCATAAAGAGACAGAGTATTATTTCCAATAATCTCCCCCGTTAAATAACATTATTATGTATTTTTGAAAACAATACCTTTCTCAACAATTATTTTGCTCATTTTATATTACTTCCTTCATGTGTGGTAATAAAACTATTTCTATGGTTAAATAATATTTTAATGGGTATATTGTAACCTATTTAACGGTATGTGACTAATATATAATCATAATAGTAAATAAAATTAATCTACTTTGCGGTGTTCGAAAAAACCGCTTAAATTAAGTAAACAATTATCATTAAAATTTTATCAAATGAATCATCCTCATACAAGAAGGAAAAATAATATATAGGTAAATTTAAAATTATAGAATTTAATTAATTCTATTCCATTACACTTATTTATTTATAATAAAATTTTAAAAAAACATCCATAATTTTACACAAATGAACCGATCATGAAACCATGAAAGGGGTGCACCTAAAACCATGAAAATAATGAAATATTATTAATAAATTGGTCATAAGATGTTATAAAATCATCACATAAGGTATTATAAATATGAATATTTCTCTATAATTAGTTAATAAAATTATTTAAACCATTATATAGGAGTTTAAAGTATACACCGCTAAAGGAAATCATGAGGTAAGGGTTTCTCGACTAACTTTTACTTCGGTGAGATATATGCCTTATTCAGAACCTATTTCTCATGTGTGGTGTATATATACTACACTTTTTTATATTATATAACGAATATATTTATTTAATGGTATAATAAGTTTTTTTAATTTTTATTATTTCATGAGTAATATGATTAGACTGATTACAATGAGGTAAGAGGTTCCGCCTTAATTTACATTCTATTGAGACTTATTTGTTATTATGCACCAATTCACTTATATGTGGTGCATATACTATCCCTTTGAAATGTAATATGTTTATATATTAATTTCTTAGGGTATTTTAGGATTCAATTTTAATTATTTCAACCAATTGTATTTTAATTTAAAATCACCAAGTGATAAATGTTATTGTAAAATATTACTCTCTTTTACGATTGTTATATTTCTCTTGAAACAATCAATTTATTGTAATTATTTTTCACCGGATATTAAATTTCTCTTAAATGTACATATTTGTTTTATGATGTATAATATTATAGTATATACCATATCCTATTTTAACATTTGGTTTTTTATTTTTAATGTTATTTGATTGATTTTGGAAATATTGATAAATCTTTATATTTTATTCAATGCAGATATTTGATAATAGGTAACATTTTTTAATAAATAAATTTATTATTTAATATATGATTAATTAATTAGACTAGAATAAATGGGCGGTTCCCAATCATAGATATCCCATCTATGCATCAACAGTCTCATGGGGTGAATCAATTAATCTCTCCTTAAACAGGTTTTTACCTGTAGATTAAACCATCTTGTGAAAGGTATTAGCAATAGTGGTTCATGTGCTAGATACATGATATCCACTAATTAATAATTTAGTACATTAATAATTCAATAATTATTATCAATAGAATTTTCACTATGAAAAAATCTATGGATTCATTTCATTCCTAGTTTATTGATTAAATGATATGTGTCTTCAGTTATTTACATTGACATATTGATTATCCTAATTGATTAATTATTTATTCCACTATATTTAACCCTTACTAATCATTTGATCTCACCATTATTTGGTTTCCTTTCCCTATGTTATGAATAAGATATCTTGAATGATTTTAAGAATGAAAATTACTTCCCTTTGTTATGTTTTATATTAAATTCCCAATGTAAAATTGGTTTCATGTATGAATCTAGTTTATCAAGACTAATAATCTATTCAGTACATTGGATTAGATTTCGTTAATATTATGAAACTTTAATAAATTAATGTAATGGATCTAGGCCACTGGGGTAGGGTAGTTATAGTTGGTATAAGAGAAAGTTTAATAGAAACCTTGGGAACTATATTTAGGAAAACATATATTAGGGAATATAACCCTATGTTTGACATTTTGGACAAGTCTAAGTATATGATATCATCTTATATATTTGGTAATTAAAATGGATGAACTATTTTTAACCTAAGGATTCATAGATTGAGAAATTTTTATTCTATAGACATCTTATAAAGGATTCTTCCTGGCTATGTCGCTATGATTACTATTTCTCACATCATTCTTTTGATTTAGTTAATGGATTGAACTAGAATAAACTGTGTTACTGATGAATGTGTTAGAAAATGTGTTGATTAGAAACCAAATGGGGTAATGACTGGAATTAAGAATATTGTGATTATAATATATGATTAACAACATGCACCTCAACCAACTCTCGGACTCAGAAAAAAGAAGAAGGATAAAGTTATCTGAGAACTTGGGTGGTGGAAACCGTAGAGGAAAAGATTATGTGGTTTCCTATATTTTGAAAACGTGAGAGTAAACACTAAAGTGAATGTCTTAGAGGAATGGGAATATGTTTTGGGTTTAGTAATTAAGGGTAAAGTAATTTCCAAGGAGAAATAAAAAGTTTAGAATAATAATATCCCTAAGGTATTATCAATTGTTGAATGTTTTAAATATAGAAAATAATGGATTTTTTAAAATAAATGTCCTAGAGAGAAAAATCATTAGGATAATTAGAAAGGTTATAAAAGTAATGGTTATACTTCTGGTGATAATGTTACTACAAATGAGAAATGGAAGGAAATATGTATTAAAGAATAATATGATAAAGCATAGTTAATGGTTTAAGAATGAATTAGAATGATTAAAGTTCTTTTGTATTTAAATTCATGAATTATTTTATTAGTGATGCTACAATTATAAGAATTGTGAGATATATAAGGACTGAAATACAATACTTATTTAATAATTTGGAAGTATGTAAAGAATAGTACTAGTAACCAAGAGAAGTGATTCGATTTCAATTTGATCTTTTAGAAAAAACATGATTGAGGGAAGATAAAACTTAATATATTCTTCATGTTAAGATAATAATAACAAATATATGTTAATGGGATAATATTTTTGAATATAAAATTATTTGTTGAATTTATGGTTATCTTTCATGGGTATAATAAATGTTTGGATTTAATAAATATACTTGATATTTTATTATTATAATCATGCATTTTTTCATTAATATTTAAAGGTTATCAAGGAATTAATATATTATTTATGTGAAAGTAAGAGAAAAAATATGTTGTTCATGGAAAATCTAATTTTATGTTGATATTATAAATATAGTGACCTTCTTTATAAATTATTTTCCTTTGAATTTGGATAGAAATATTTTAGACAAGTCTTAAAATTAACTACTTATTGAATGGATTAAGTTGAACATTGGATATTATTATTTGATGTTAAAGAATGATTTCTTATATTGGATATCATGAGATAACTATTTTAGTTTTAGTAAACATTTAAAGGTTGAAGTAATTACTTGGGTATCTTATGATTCATTAAAGTGATTTAGGTACAAAAAATACATCATGAATATTCATTTCCATGTGTAAGAAGTGAAAATAGATCAAAGAACAATCAAAGGATAATAATATTCTTGAGATATGGAAATTAATCAGGTAAGTTTATTATATCAATTTATTTATTTGGATTGTAAAAAGATTACTCAAATATAGGAAAAGTATTTTTGAATGAAAATTTTATTCGTTTCATTTTATTACCAAGAAATCAATGGCCACTTTAATCCATGACAAATTTATGGTTTTGTGATGATAGACTTTATAATGATCATGTTTTCTATCACTATCCATCAGAAAATGATAGCTAAATTTATATTTTATGTCTTGGTTTTCAATTTCCACTAATGTTATCCGAATAAAAATACTAATTTTTTGGTGACCTTCATATTTCCCTTTCCCTCTTTTTAATGGAATGTTTTATTAACCACATTTACGATGTGGGTTTCAAATAATGGAATTTTTAATTATCAGAATTTTATTTTCAAAGTATAAATTAAAATTTTAAGGAAGAAATTAATTAAAATATGCGATAATTTAATAACCATAGATTTTAGAGTATGTCTATTTTTAAATTTAATCACTTAGATATCTTACATTACACATAACATCAATCTTAAACAAGAAATTAAATATTATTATTGTGATAGTTATCACCCAGCTTTTAGAATGATGGGAATGAATGAGATTAACTAAATTATGAAATTATATTTTACATATATATTTAAAATTAATTCAAATTTTTACCAATTAATTATAAATAAAAACAAAAACAAATTGAACATAAAGAATGTATTTTTATAAAAAACTATTTTTATACCCATAAGGGAATTTTATATTAATAAATTTAAAAAATCATTATTATTGAAAGAAAATAATGAATTATATATGTTATATATTTAATCAAATGTTTTTAAATTCATCAAGTAAGTTTTATTGGCTTAAGATATGAATAAATCAAATTTTAAGTATAAAAAGATATATTTTTTAAAAGGTAAATTTTCAACCTTTTAATGTCACACCTATGTCGAAAATAAATTTTAAAACTTTTATAAATTTTATTTGAAAAATTAAATTTTATTGTTGAAATAATAATATCTAAATTATCTTAGTGTAAACCTTTGATATTTTTCCAATTTTTTTAATGAATAGTGAAACATATAGAATTTTAATTGAAAAATTCTTTTTATTTTATTTTATTTATAAAGTTAAATTATATTTTAAATTGTTTTTAAAGTATAATAAGTTTATTTTTTAGTAATAAATGCAATTTGGGTCATCATAATCAATTTATCATTGAAATTGGATATACAAATATTCCAAACATTTTAACTTTTTCACTTTAAAAACCTTTTTTCCTATTGTGTGCAGGATTAATTTTAAATATAATTTTTCCAATTATGTGGACAAAATTAGATAAAATGTATTCCATATTTGAAATAATAAGGTCCAAATAAGGTGGTATGGTTATTTTAATTTTTATACATAAAACATTTAACATGGTAAAAAAATTATTTACAACATCATAAGTAAAATAATGAAAAGGGTTAAAGTTAAAAGGTTAAGGCTTAAATACCTAAAAATACAACATTAAATGGTTTTTTGAGGTAATTAATGACCCTAAACAGCCTATAAACCATTATTTATCATCTAAATTATTGTATATTAAAGAAACATCAATGTGGTTGGTTTTAAAAATAAAATAATAATTATTTAATCACTAAAACACACCTCACCTCAAGTATAAATACTATCATTCACCACTCCATTTTAACTCAAAAGGTATTTAAGATCCTCAAATATCCACCAAACCCAATCATACTCACTATAACCATGCCCAAGTTCTTCTGTTATCACCAAATGTCCTAATCCGAGGTCCTCAAGGGGTCCTCCAAGGAGGTGATATTCAAGATGTAATTTTCTAAAAACACCTCTCTTAATTTAATTTCTTTTTCTAATTAATCCTCACCTATATCAACCATAAAGTCATAATAAATATAGAATCATTTATATACTAGAATTTTCTGTTTATAATTTAATATCTTATATCCATCCCTTTTATTAGCTCCTTTTATTCAAATAAATGAAACTATTGTCCGAGTTATGAAGATTAACTGCCTCCATGAATAATGATTTTTTTGGTTTTCCATTATCCCCTTCATGGGTAGTCATAAATGTAACATCCCAAAAATTTCTAATTTATTAATAAATTAATTATAATTTAAATAAATGAAATATCTTTTATAAAACTATATAATTTCATTTAATCAAAATGAATTTTTTTTATTTTGATTTGTATCGATTTTAAAAAATGTCATTTTTTAATACATAAAGTATTAAATTAAATTAATTATGATATTATAAAAATAAAATATAGTTTTAAAATATTATTAAATATTTTTTTTATTTATAAAAAAATATTTGATAATTATTTTCAAAATTATAAACAAATGTTGTTTTTTATAAACATAGTATAAATAATAAATGTTACAATTAAAAGCAAAAAAATATGTTTTAATTAAATAATTTTTGAATATTATTTTTTTAATAAATATTAAGTGTTTTATATTAAATAATATATAATAATTATAACATGATATTTTATAAAATTTATGTTCATAATATTTTTTATTTAATTATTTTAATATATATAAATAACTCAATGAAATATTAAAATAATATATTATTATGAATTTTGTTTTATAATGTTTTGAATTAATTTAATCTGAATAATATAATATAAGGATATAATTTTTAATTAAATATAATAATAATAATAAAAATAGTTAATGATAAAACATTTTTTTAAAATAATATTTTTTTTATAAATATATAAAATTATATTATGCTTTTTCTTTTATAAAATTTTGAAATTTATATATATATATATATAATTTTATTATCATCAAATAAGAAAAATTTCAAATATATATATATAATGTAAAAAATGATAAAAATAGTTTTTTATTAAAAAAATGGGATGAAATAGGCTAAGGGAATGGGGGTGTGCCGATAGTGTAGGGTAATGGGGCTTGGGTGTAATCGGGTCAGGCAACAAGGAGGAAAAGTGGGGCATCTGCAGAAGAGGGTTATGACTAGAGGACTTGTTGTAGATGGAAGGTCTGATCTACCGCTGGTTGAGCTCAGTGGAGTTTCACCGTCAGCTAGGGTTCGATTCAATCCTGGGGAGTTTGTTTCCCAGTGAAGGAGATTCGAGCGATGTCATCGATGGGGTTAAATCATTGTTAGGGTTTCTATTGTTGGCTAGGAAGGTGAACTGTTCTCCAGATCTGAGTGTGGTAGTTGTTTTCATTGTAGATCCAAATCTTTTCATTTTTTCATTTTCCTTTAATCTTCACTGTTGGGATTATCATGTTTTATTTTTTCATTTTTCATTTTTTGTACCCCTTCTTTGTTAGTTGATTGTTTAGAGATTGATTATTCTGTGGTTGTTTTTTTGTATACAGTTAGTTCCACAAGGCTAGATACCCTGAGAGGGGGGGGGGGGGGTGAATCAGGGTATGACAATTTAAAACAACTACCCCTTTTGATCTCATTTTTCTGTTGGAAAAAACCATCTTCTCTCTCCTTCCCATTCTAGAGTATGAATAAAACTTAAATCATGCACAAGACACAACAATTTTTACTTGGTTCTCTCTCACTAGACTACTTCCAAGGAGTATACACCGGAAGTGTGCCAAGGTACCAATTCCACTATAAGCGCACTGTTGTTTACAAGTTCTATGTGGACTCACTGTCCCTCCTAGTTTACAACCACTCACAATTTGAGAAATCACTACTCTCTCAACTGAAGTGTGGTCACTGCTTCTTTAGAAGATCCACTCACAGTTTATAGACCTATAGGTCTCTTCATTACCACTAATGAATGCATCCTCCACTATATGTAGATGCTCTATTGAAGTCCAAATTTCATCCACTAATGAATACCCCTTTCCCCTGACCACTGGGAAATCACCTTCGGGAAGTACCTTCGCAAAGCACCATATTTCGCAAAGCTCCCAATTTCACAAAGCTGAAACAAGTGTTAGCGAAGCTTCTCTCTTTTCATGAAGCTCACACCTTCGCAGAGTTCAGGTGGTCGCGAAGCTCAAATCGTCGCAGAATGACTTCCTTCACGAAGCTCACTAAGCTAACGCGAAGCTTTCCAGTTTTACGGAGCTAGATTAGCCGCCGCGAAGCTCCTTCCTTTCGTGACGTACACTGCCTTCACGAACCACCTTCACAATTTGAGAGAAAAATATTTTCTTTGAAAACTCTCCACTTCTCTCGAGGGGGTCGAGGCCTATTTATTAGTGATTCCACCGACCCTTGAACCAACCAGGCAATGTCAGTGCCACGTCATCTCAAATCGCGAAGCTCCAAAATTCCTGTCGAAATTATCTCAATATCATGAAGCACCATGGAAAATTTTGGATCATGGAGCTCGTCGTAATCACCAAGTGTTCCGTTAATACCTTTTCACCTTCTCTACAAATCTCCACTCGCAATTCCCTTCACCACTGCAATGCCCTTCAACGCTTCTGTTCGCGAAGCTCGTAATAATCGCGAAGAATCACCATCAAAAAATTTCATGTCATCATAAAATCTAATCCATGAAGCCTAACACTACGAAATTCACACCTTTTCCATGTTTTGATGAGATATTCAAGGATATTCACTTTTTTTGATGCTCACCAAACTCCAAATTTGGGACCTAAAAAATTTGGCAAACTCTAGAAAACAGTGCCACCTTGTATCTGTTCTTTTGTACTGCCTCTATATCGTCCATTCCTTTTTCATGGTTCTTTTTCAACATGGAGTGTCAACAATATCTCTAGAACTCAACAATTCTCCATGGAAACCTTCATTGTCAACAAACACAAGCAACCCAAAAATGCTGCAACGATACCTTGAGGGATTGTTTTCCAACATATACTACATCGCTTTTCAATTTTGAACTGGATTTGAATTTTTTGGTCCATAGATTTCATTTTGGAAAACATATAATATATTTGTGTGTAATTTATTTATTTTATTCTCTTATGTGAATTTGATTGAAATTGTTTTCTAGTTTTACAATTGGTGTGGACATAATCCTCAAACAGTTTCACTAATATTTTTTGTTTTTACCACAATGAATTATCCAATACACTTATTTTTATAATGTTAGAACCAAAAGGGGCCTATATACCCTAAGAGGGAGGGGGAATCAGGGTATGGATATTCTATTTCAAATTATTCTTCCCCATTGGATCTTGACCTCTATATTATAAGGGTCACTTTGTTTGCTCTTATGTGTTTATGTTGATCACTTCTTTTTATCTTTATCTGATGGTTATGCTTTAGATGTAATACAGGGAAGCATGCAGGAAGACAAATAGATTTTTACTTGGTTCACCCTCACTGGGCTACATCCAAGGAGCATACAACGACGATATTCCACTGTACCAAATCTACTATAAGCAAACTTCTATTTACAAGGTTCGGGCTAGATCACTTCTATGACCAGGCTCACTACCATTATAAGTTTTAGGGTTAGATCACTATTTTATCAAGGGTCACTCCCTTAGTCTCTCTCTCTGGCTCACTGCCGGTGGAGAGGATCACCTTCTTCCTCTTCTTTTGCTCACTGCTCTAGAAGGGAACCACTTATAGTTTATAGACCTGTAGGTCTATTCATTTTCATTAATAAATGAATCCTCCACTATATGTATATGCTATGTTGAAGTCCAAATTTCATCCACTGATGAATACTGCTTTACCACAGTTGTTCTAGGCAATTTCTAACTTTCACGCAACCCTAGGGTGACTTGTTTGGCCCTTTAACTAGTGCATAACCTCTAACTTCGTTGCGGAAAAACCAACTTGCGCGCTACACTTTTGTACCACACTAGCACGCCACACTAGTGTGCCAAACATTCACTCCATGATACTTGCGCGGACACTTGAGGGGTACACTTGCACGGTACAATTGCGCACTATACTTGTGTGGTACACTTGCATGATACACTTGCACGGTACACTTGTGTGTGCCACTTTCATGCACACTGAACTTGAGCCTCACTTCCACTTTTACGCTCAGAGCTCATATTTTCTCTAAGTGTTGAGCTTGTTAATAAATAAAGAGATTAGCCATCTATTTATAGGAATTTTGAGGACTTGCGCGCCACACTTGCGTGCCATTTAAGGACTTGCACGCGTCTTTCTTTCCTTTGTCATATTTTGATATGATGGTCTTGAAATATGACTTGCATGCCACACTTTCATTCCATACTTGCCCGGCAGACTTGCACGCCACACTTGCGCGCCATACTTGCATGGAAGACTTGCGCGCCACACTTGCACACCACTTTAGGACTTGCGTGCCACTTTTCCTTTGCCAAAATTTTGATGTTCTGAATTCGAAAAATTCTTGGCTTAAAACATTAGAAACCTCCTTAAAACAAGATCACAACTCCTTTTTCCAAAAACACTTTTCACTATTCTCTAGTAAAACCCCCTTTGTCAACAGTTTGAGTCATTGAAACTTTCTTTGTCAACAAACACAACATGGAGTCCTGCATTGTCAACAAACACAATCATCTCAAAAATTCTTCAATGATACCTTGAGGGATTTTTTCCCAATAATATCCCCCGTTGGGTTTGTTGACAACTCTTCTCAAAACAATTCTCCATTCTTTGATACCTCATTAAGGCTTCATTCATCTTCAGCCACCATTTTACTCTTGCGATACAGATAGCGATCAAAGATTTTCTCAACACATACTCTAATCCCACATGAGCAATTCTCGACGTGAGAAGCAAGAGTATCATGAAAATTTCATCTATGAGTCACTTTTTTTCTGACACCACTGTTGATACCAACCTGATACCAATTGAAATTTCTGCTTTTATCATGATCCTCAGCTATTGTGATATCTATTCTTTGATCGATCATGTCTAGAATCGTTTGATTTAAAATGCTCCCCCTATTTCATTACTCTCCCCCTATCCCGCTTCTCCACCTGTAAGATTCTCCCCTTTTCTTTTACTAAGACATTTTCTCCCTTCCTTAGCCATAGTTTCCCCCCCTTGAGGAGTCACTATTTCTCCCCCTTTGTCAACAAACTCAAAGGTCAACCCTTTGCGGTCTGCAACATTGGAAAGAACACAGATTAGTGCATTAGAGAAAAACACACAATACCTCGAGGAGAGGGGGGTTACACATCCACACTCTCTTAAGTGAGGGGAGTCGACTAAACTCTCAGATCCAGTCAATGCCTTTCAAATGCTTCCTTGGGTAAGGCCTTTGTCATAATGTCTGCAAACTGTAGTTCTGTAGGCACATACTCCAACTTCACAATTCCCCGATCAACCTTCTCCTTGATAAAATGATACTTTATCTCAATGTGATTTGTCCTTGAGTGATAGATGAGATTTTTTCTGTGATTTATAGAACTTGAGTTATCGCATTCGATTTCGATTGGAGACTTCACATCAATTCCCATATCATCAAGCTAGTGCTTCATCCATAATAATTGTGTGCAATCTTGAGTGGTGGCAATATATTCAGCTTCTGCGGTGCTCAATTAAATTCAATCTTGCTTCTTGATTAGCCAAGAAACACACAAGCCACCAAGATAGAATGCACCTCATGATGTTGATTTCCTTTCATCCACTGAACAAGCCCAATACGCATCAGTATATCCCAATAACTCTGTCTGAGATTTTCCATTATACATCAAGAAAAATTCCACTATGCCCTTGATATACCGAATTATTATTTTCACTACAAGCATGTAGATTTCCTTGGGATTGATTTGATATCGTGCTTCTTGGTAGGTGGAGAAAACAATATCGGTCCTTGTCGTAGTCAAGTACAATAGACTTCCAATGATTTTCTTGTATTCTGTGATACTAACAGCCTTGCCATTATCATCTTTAGATAATTTCATCTAGGTAGAAACTAGAGTATTCATCTCCTTAGAATTTTCCCTTAAAAATCTTTTCAAAACCTCCTTGGAATATTTTTATTGAGAAATTAATGTTCCATTCCTTCCTTGTGTCACCTGTAGACCAAGAAAAATTTCAGCTCTCCAATCATTGACATTTCAAACTCACTTTTCATGAATTCAGAAAACTGTCTTCACTGAGCTTCATCTGATCCGAAACATATTATGTTGTCGATATAAACCAATAAAATCATCCTTTGATTACTGTTTTTGTTTAAATAGAGATTGAAATGAACTCCTCCACGCTAGAAACCAAGCTTCTTCAAGTACTGATCAAGCCTTGAGTACCATGATCTTGGTGCTTGTTTCAGCCCATACAACACTTTCTTCAGTCTGCAAGCCTTTTTCTCATCCTCGTGAATGAGAAAACCATCTGGATACTCAATTTACACCTCTTCCTCTAGAACCCCGTTCAAAAATTCAGATTTGACATCCATCTGGAAAACTTTGAACTCCCATTGCACTGTAATGGCTAGAAATAATCTGATTGTCTCTAGTCTCGCAACCGGTGCAAATGTCTCATAAACATCTATTCCCTCTATCTGGGAGTATCCCATGAACACTAGTCATGATTTGTTCCGAATCACTATGCCATCTTCATTCATCTTATTGCGATATACCCATTTAGTCCCGATGACATTCTTATTTGTTGGCCTCAAAACAATCTCCCATGTCTGATTCTTTTTTGAACCAACATCAACCACTTTTGCTCCCCCTTTGTTGCTTTCTTCCTCATCACATTTATCAGGAAATTTCTCACTATTTCATTATTCAGTGGCATAATTTCTTTCAGTTAATTTTCTGAGCTTCTTGTTGAAACATTTTGGTTATTCTCTCATAACTTCTTGGTATACTGAAAAGAGTCAGCTAATACCATAATGTTAGAACAAACCAGATAAGCATGAGATGCATGATTATTGATGATTCTCCCTCAATATGTCTTCCCTCAATAGACAACACCTGAGCTGATTCATCCAATTATTGGTTTGATGGATCTTACATCTGATTTTCTTATTGAATGCTCCTCCTATGTTATGCAACACTTCCTAGTGTTAGGTCTATAAATATTATTCTTCTATCGCATCATTTATTCTCATCTTCCACTCGAAATTGATCCATTAACCAAATCTCTAAGCCTTCTGAGTTGGAACTAGGTGTATGAAACAAGAGATAAAGTTAATAACACAATCACTTCCTATTGTGTTATGTTTCTCCCTTTCCTCTTCAACTCTGCTACCTGATTTGAGTCAATTGAAACTTTGAATCATATCACTGCTACTGTGCATATTTAGGTGTTACTTACCCTTGGATCAAATCTCCCTTAAACCTGAAACATTTTATTCATTAGTTAACAATATTTCTATAAAAAGGGATATGGGTAATTTCTGGAATCCTCAATAAGAGGATTGTGGTTGATCCTGATGGGTCAACCCATTGATTCTTTCTTACAGAACATCACACTCCTTCCTTGCCTGCTCTAACTGCCTAGCCATCTCAAAATTCTCTGGCCATATAACTAAGCATTCATTACCCACATGTTGAGCCTTTTACTGATATATAGATTATGCAGGCTTGACCTTTATCACACTTTGATGTTTAAAACCACTGGTATACATTTCCTTCCTTGATGTTCCACTAATATACCACTTCCCCGGATTCCTTCTCTGAGTAAGAATATCTCTTCTTGTCATCTTCCCTTGCTTCTTCTTGATGCAATGTCTTGCCAAATTCCCATAATTAGAACATATAAAAAAATTCCATCAAAGGGATACATTATTTCATCATTTATCTGTCGAGATGTTGCTATAGTTTGAGTTCTTCCTTTGACATTGGGATCCTTATCATCCTAACACTTACTTATGGTGTGCCCCATTCTTCCATAGTAATAACATCTGATGAATGTTTTCCTCTGAGAGAATATTCTTTCTAATTTCTCATGATGCTTCTTCTTATTCTCAAATTTAGAAAAATTTCTATCTTCACCATATGAAATGTATTTCTAAGCCTCTGAATAAAAACTTGATGTGTTTCCATGAATCCCATAGAAATAGAACATGTTGTCACTACTTCTTGTAAATGTACTCTTAGGTCTATATCCATCACCTACAGTATTTTCTCCACTTCTGGAATTGTTCACGACTCTCTTTTTGTCATTCACCGAAGGGGATTCATCAAATCATATACCGATTTTTCCCAAACTATATGGTCTATGAGCTGAGAAAATATTCTATTGTTTCTCTTCATAAATAGCATATATGTTCTTCATTTTATCACCACTTGTGGAAGGATAATCAAATAGAAAGTGCAATGCATCCTTCATTTCAGACTTTACTTTGGTATTGGATCTCTCCACTTCCTTCTTTACTGATTCTAGCTCTTCTTCCAACATTTGACTCTTCATATCCCTTGATTCAAGTTGGACATAAGTTCTCTCTTGAGAAGCTTCCCTATACTCATCTCATCTTCCAATTCATGTGTCAGCTTATCCACCATGTCACTTTTCTCCTTTACTTCCAGTTTTTCTTGAGTAATAGAATCAGAACAACATGCATTATAATGTTGTAGCCTTTGATTCTTATGAACTTGTTCAGATAACTGTGTAGAAATATCATCATTTCTAGATTTTAGATTATGAACTTCATATGACTTCTGATTCCCTTTATATTCATTAGCCTTTTGTTTTCCTTTCATTCTAGCTATCTTTTGTAGTTCTTCACCTTGGGAATAATTTTTCTCCCTTAGGTCAGTTTCCACATAAATAAGACTTTGATTTTAGCCTCTTATCTTGTTAACCTCAATTTAAAATACTTGGATCTAGATATATTTAGATTTAACTTCTTCATCCAATTTCTGATCCAAATTGTTTGTCATGTTGACAACATCTACTGGTGATCTCCTTCTTGAAACTTCATCATCATCAGTTGTTCTGGTATCACTTTGAAGTTCATGTACTTCACTCATTCCAACATCATGATTGAGTGAATGAATCTTTTACCTATCAGATTCATCCACGCCTTCCTTTAGTAAGTTGTTTGATTATTTTAGTTGAATAACACTTTTTCCATAAACACTTCCACAATGAGGGATAACACATAACTTCTGATTCTTCATTGATGTTTTTCCCTTTTCCATGGCACACTGAGATAAGAGCATACTGATTTAACCACACAAATCGACTACACCAAGTCGTAGCAAACAAATCTGATAAAATAAACCTATACTGCTGATACCAATTGTTAGGACCAAAAGGGGCCTAGATACCCTGAGAGGGGGGGGGGTGAATCAGGGTATGAATATTCTATTTCAAATTCTTCTTCCCCACTGGATCATGACCTCTATATTATAAGGGTCACTCTGTTTGCACTTATGTGTTTATGTAGATCACTTCTTTTTATCTTTATATGAGGGTTATTCTTTAGATTCAATGCAAGGAAGCAACTAGGAAGACACATATATTTTTACTTGGTTCACCCTCACTGGGCTACGCCCAAGGAGTATACAACGATGATATGCTGCTATACCAAATCCAATATAAGCACACTTTTGTTTACAAGGTTCAGGCTAGATCACTTCTATACCCAGGCTCACTACCTTTAAAAGGTTTAGGGTCAGCTCACTGATTTCCCAAGGGTCACACTCTTAGTCTCTCTCTCTGGCTCACTGTCGGTGGAGAGGATCACCTTCTTCCTCTTCTTTTGCTCACTGCTCTGGAAGGGAACCACTCACAGTTTATAAACCTGTAGGACTCTTCATTTTCATTAATTAATGCATCCTCCACTGTATGTAGATGCTCATTTGAAGTCCAAATTTCATCCACTGATGAATACCGCTTTACCACGTATGTTCTGGGCAATTTCTAACTTTCACGCAACCCTAGGGTGACTTGTGTGGCCCTTTAACTAGTGCACGACCTCTGCCTTCATTGCAAAAAACCAACTTGTGCACCACACTTGCGCACCACACTAGCATGCCACACTAGCACGCAAAACGTTCACTCCACACTTCTTGCATGGACACGTGTGTGATACACTTGTGTGGTACACTTGCGTGCTACACTTGTGCAGTACACTTGCGTGGTACTTTGCGCGGTACACTTGCGTGACCCACTTGCGCGCACACTAAACTTGCGTGTCACTTCTAATTGCGCACTCAGAGCTAAGAGTTTATCTAATTGTTGAGCTCATTAATAAATGAAGAGAGTAGCCATCTATTTATAGGAATTTTGAGGACTTGGGTGCCTCACTTGCGCGCCACACTTGCGCACCACACTCGCGCGCCATTTTAGGACTCACGCGACTCTTTATTTCCTTTGTCATATTTTGATATGATGATCTTGAAATATGACTTGAGCGCCACACTTGTGTGGCATACATGCGTGACATACTTGTGCGCACCACTTTAGGACATGCAGGTCTCTTTTCCTTCGCCAAATTTTTGATGTTCTGAATTCAAAAAATTCTTGGCGTACAACATTAGAAACCTCTTTAACACAAGATCACAACTCCTTTTTCCAAAAACAGTTTTCCCCATTTTCCATGAAAACCCCCTTTGTCAACAGTTTGATTCATTGAGACTTGCTTTGTCAACAAACACAACATGGAGTCCTGTATTGTCAACAAACACAGTCATCTCAAAAATTCGTTGATGATACCTTGAGGTATTTTTTCCCATCAATTAACTTATATATATAAAAATTAAGTAAACATTGATGTTGAGTTTTAAATAGGGGTTTTATACTTATCTTCCTCTCAGTTCAATTTTTTTTCACGTTTCTAAGGTGATGATCTCACTGTTGAGGGTGCTGAAGAACCTATTTGGGAACTACACCACTTGCAGTGTCTTCTATTCCCCTTGCTTGGTGTATCCAAGCCTCAGTAGGTAGTCTAAATCCATTAAGATAATGGTTTATATTTAACTTTGACAAGATTTTGTTTAAATACAAGTTATTTTGGTATAGTGGGATGTTTTTCATTGAAAATATAATTATTTTCAAGGATTAATAGTTCTATGTATGATTCTAAAACCATTATTCCACTTATATATATATTTCAAGTTCTTCAAACATGCAATATTTTTAATTACAGTTTTTTATTATTACTTAATAAAGTATTCACCAAATTAATATTGATGTAAGGGATAATTTTATATAATTTATATGTTTATATATAAGGGATATATATATATATATATATATATATATATATATATCAAATTTCATGTTTTAATTTGATTTCATATTAATTTTTCAAAGGGATATTTTTATTTATCGATGTTTTGTTTAAACAAGAATTTATTCTACGAGTATGTGTATTATAAATTACATATCATATATATATATTGAAATACATGGTATATACATATAAATAATTTTATGTTTATGTTTGATGCACATATTTAAATTTTATTTTTATTATGCTATGTTTATTTTAATATGAGTATTATATTTATGTACAAATTATATATGTATATGTTTTATAAAACGTTCAAGATCAAGTTTATAACTATTCTTAAACAAATTATCGACGTTATTTATTTATTTAATAAAATAAAGATTAATAATTTCAAAATATTATGAAAGGGAATCATGTTATTCAGAAATTATTATTATGGACGTATATCATTGATTTTCCCTGACATCTCATTTTTTATTATATGTGAATATATATATGTATATACATTTAATCATGTGCATTGAATGAAATTTATTACTTATCAGGACTACCTATCAAAAATTTATTTTTATGAGATTATGAATGAAATTATAATGTACATGGATGCTAATTAACCTTCCATGTAAATATGAAAATTCAAGTATCAATAGATTTGGTTGTCCCATTTCTAACAAGTTATTTTCAATGAGCGTTTCTATTTATACATTTATATACATATATAAGTGTATGTGTATTTAAGGATTTTTTATGTTTTTAAAATAAAAAAATATAGTGTAAAATGTATATAAGTAAGGAATGATGAAAAGGTTTTTATAAAAATAGGCACTTGAACATGTTAAACATTATAGAGAGTGGTGAGTGAACCCATACCTAGGGAATGTGGGTAGGCTAAGATAACCTTCTATGTTTCAAGTGGCCTCATGTTTTTTTTAGAAGCTTGCTTAATATTCTCCAAAATTCAATGGAATATTTTTATAGAGTTTTAAAAGTATAATTATTTTCAATGATTTATAATATTTTTAAAAGATATTTTACAAAGGTATTTTCTATGGCCTTTAGAAAACCCCTTACTAGAAAAATTAATTCCCACCCTATGTTTTAAATTTATTTTCACAGGTTGAGTTAATTTTCTTTATGGAGGCATTGAACTTGAATTACTTTTGTTTAAATTATTTTATTTTGTACATCTTTGTTAAGTTGTAAGGCATGTATCTAATTCTCCAAAACCTAGTTTGGAAAAGTTCAAGTTATGTATTAAATGTTGTGTATTTTTTTAGTTTCTTTAATACAAATTAATACAAAATATTTATATGTGTTGAACCTAGAATCACGAGTTATGGGTGTTATAGTTTGTATTAGTGCAACTTTCTATACAACTTTGGAGATTAGATGATGCCTTCTAAGTGATAGAGTATATAAGTTCTTGTTTTTTTTAAATTCTGAAGACGAAAATCCCTAATTATTTTTAGTCCAATGAAATAATTGTGATGATGCAAATATTTTTAAGGTGTGGAGAATGTGACATCTTAGAAATTTATATGTGATTAATAAATTAATTATAATTTAAATAAATAAAATACCATTTATAAAACTATGTAATTTTATTTAATCAAAATGAATTTTTTTATTTTGATTTGTATCAGTTTTCAAAAATACCATTTTTTAATACATGATTAAGTATTAAATTAAATTAATTATGATTTTATAAAAATAAAATATAGTTTTCAAATATTATTAAATAAATTATTTTATTTATAGAAAAATAATAATAATATATTATTATAATTTTCAAAATTATAAACCAATGTGTTTATTTCATAAACATGTTATAAATAATACATGTTATAATTAAAATCAATAAAATTATATGTTTTTAAATAAAATTATTTTTTAAAATGATTTTTCTAATAAATTATAAGTGTTGTATATAAACTGGTATATAATTATTATAATACGATCTTTTATGAAATTGATGTTGATGATATTTTTTAGTTTATTATTTTAATAAATAAAAATAATTAAAGGGAATATTAAAATAATATATTATTATAAATATGGTTTTATAATGGTTTGAATTAAATTGATTGGAATAATATAGTATGAGGATATAATTTTTAATTAATGATAAAAATAATAATATTCATAATAATAATAATAATAATAATAGTAAAGGATAAAACATTTTTAAAGGAAATTATTGTTATAAATAAATGAAATTATATTATGATTTTTATTATGATTTTTTTTAAATTTTTAAATATATATAATTATATTATTATCAAATAAACTGAATTTCATATATACATATAGAATGAAACAATGTAAAAAATGATAAAAAGAGTTTGAAAAAAATGGGGGATGAAATGGTTTAAGGGAATGGGAGGTGCACTAACTATTTAGGGTAAGGGGGATTGGGTGTAATCGACTCGTACATTAATAAGGCTAAGAAGGGCATATACATAAGAGGGTTGTGACTGGAGGACTTGCTACACATGGAAGGATTGATCCGCAGCTGGTCGATCTCGGTGGAGTTTAGCCATCATCGAGGGTTCGATTCAAGCCCGAGGAGTTTGATACACAGAAAAGGAGATCTGAGAGATATTGTCAAAGGGTTAAATCATGGTTAGGGTTTCAGTTTTTAGCTAGGAAGGTGAAGCGTTATCCAGATCTAAATGTGGTAGGTATTTTCTTTGTAAATCTGAATCTGTTGGTTTTGTCATTTTCCTTCCATCTTCACTGTCGAGATGACAATGTTGTGTTTGTCCATTTCTCATTTTTTGTACCCCTTCTTTGTTAGTCGACTGTTTATATATTTCTTATTTTGTGGTCAGTTTGTTATATACAGCCTCTCCTTTTAATTTTGAAATAGAGTTGAATTCTTTGGTCTATAGATATCATTTTAGAAAACATACAATATATATGTGTGATTTCTTTGTTTGTTTCACTTATCCAAATTTGATTGAACCTTTTTTCTAGTTTTATACTTAGTGTGGACTGAATCCTCAAACAGGTTCATTTATTTATTTTTGTTTTTCCCACAATGACTTATTCAATACACATCTACCGATAAATTATATATATAAACATCATGTAAACATTGAAGTTTATTCTTTAAATAGAGTTTGTTATACTTATTTTCCTCTTGGTTCACTTTTCACACTTTTCTAAGGGGTTCCTCTCACTACTGGGTGTGTTAAGCACCCTATTTTGGAACTGCACCACTCGTGGTGTCCTCTGCACCCCCTATTTGGGGTATCCAAGCCTCCGAAGGCATCTTGAATCCACTAAGGTAAGCAGTTATATTTATTTTTGATAGGATGTTGTTTAAATACAAGTTATTTTGGTATAAGGGGATGTTTTTAACTGAAACTCTAATGATTTTCATGAATTAATAATTCTATGTATGATTCTAAGACCCTTATTCCACTTATATATAAATATATATCAAGTTCTTTAAACATGTAATATTTTCAATTATAGTTTATTAATTTTACTTAAGAAAGTGTTATTCCAATTAATATTGATGTAAGGGACCATTATATATAATATATATATTTACATGTGAAGAATATATATATATATATATATATCAGTGTTTATGTTTTAATTTTATTTCATGTTAATTCTTCCAAGGGATATTTTTATTTATCGAATCTTTGTTTAAACATGAATTTATTCTGCGAGTATGCGCCATGTCTAACAAGTTATTTTCATTTAAGGTTTATATTTATACATTTATATAAAAATATAAGTGTATGTGAATATAATACTTGTTTATGTTTTTAAAATAAAAACTTTAGTAAAAAATTTATATAAGTAACGAAATTTGGAAACGCTTTTTATAAAATTCATCACTTGTACATGGTAAACATGATAGAGAGTGGGGAGTGAACCCATCTCTTAGGAAAGTTTGTGGTCCCAGACAATATTTTATGTTTCAAGTGGCCTCATGTGGTTTGTTCTTAGAAGCTTGGTTAATATTTTCCAAAAAAACACTAGAATATTTTTAAATCATTTTCAAAGTAAAATTAATTTCTAAAATTTAAAATATTTTAAAAAGATATTTTACAAAGGTATTTTCTTTGGCCTTTTTGAAAACCCTTTACTGAGAAAATTAATACTCACCCTGTGTTTTAAATTTATTCTCATAGGTTTAGTATATTTTCTTTGTGAAGTCATCACATGCGAAATATTTTTATTTAAATTATTTTATTTTTTAAAATTTGTTAAATTATATTTATGTTATCTAATTCTCAAGAACGTATACTAGAAAAGTTTCAAATATGTATTAAATTTTGGGTATTTGTTCAATTTCTTTAATAAAACAATACACAACATTTATATGTACTGAACCCGGAAGCGCGGGTTTGGGGAATTATAATAAAAATATTTTTATATTTAAATAAGATATTTAAAAACATATTATAACCTATTTCGTGTTCTGTAACTAATATATATTCATAATAATAAATAAAATGAAATTATTTCGTGGTGTTCGGAAAAACCGGAAAAATTAACTAAATAATTATCATTAATATTTTATCAAATAAATAATCCTAATACAAGAAATAAAATTGATATATGAGACTATTTAAAATTATATAATTGAATTAATATTAATCCATTCCACTTCTGGGGCTATAATCTCATTTTATAACAACATCCATAATTTTACACAAATGAACCGATTATGAAACCATGAAATGAATTCCCCAGGAACAATGGAAATAGTGAAATATAATTAATGAATAGGTTAAAATATGATATAAAATATTCAAATAAGGTATTATAAATCTGAATATAGCTCTGGAATATTTTAATAATACTATTTAAACAATTATTCAGGAGGTTAAAGTATGCACCGCTAAAGGGAATAATGAGGTAATGGTTTCTTGTCTCACTTTTACTACTTTTATATATATGACTTATTGACAAATTATTTCTCATGTGTGATGTATATATAATTCTATTTAATATATTATATCATTAATATATTTATTTCACGGTATTTAATGTTTTTTTAATTCTTATTCTTTCATGGATCATACATTTCGTCTGATTACAAAGGGTAAGAGATTTCGACTTAATTTACATTCCATTGAGACTTATTTGTTATTATGAACCAATTCACTTATATTTAGCCTATATAATATCCCTTTGCTATATAATATCATGATTTATTCATTCCTCGTGTTATTTTAAGTTTCACTTTGAATTATTTAATCCAACGGGATTTGAATTCCAAATCACCAAGTGATAAAAGTTATTGTACAATACCACTCTCTTTTGTGATTGTTAACTTTCTCTTGAAATATTCACTTAATTTTAATCATTTTTCATTGGAAATTATATTTAACTTAAATATACATTTTATTGTATGATGGATATTGTTATATTATTAACCATATTCCATTTTTACATATGTTTTTTACTTTGATTTTTTATATTATGTTTTTGAAATATTGATAAATCCATATCTTTTATTCAATACAAATATTTTATGATAATTTACATTCTTTATTAATTAAATAGATTAGTTTATATATGAGGAATTATTTGGAATGGAAGAATTGGTTGGGGTGTGGTTATAGATATACCCTCAATGCATCAATGATCTAATGGATGAATCAGTTAAGCTATAATTAAATAGGGTTTTGTATATAGATTAAATCGTCTTGTGAAAGGCCTTGATGGTAGTGGTTCAAGTTTAAGATACATTATTTCCAATAATTAATCATTTATTGCATTCAAAATTTGATCATTATTATCCTATGGATTTTCAATATGAAAAAAATCCATGGATTCATTTCATTCTCAGTTTATTGATTAAATGACATGTGTTTTTAGTTATTTAGAATTCCATATTAATTATTCTCATTGATTCATTGTTTCTTCTATTATATTTAATCCTTACTAAGCATTTCAGATCACCCTTATTTTTTTCCTTTCTCTAGGATATGAAAAATATATCCTCAATGAGTTTAAGAATGAAAATTACATTCCAATGTTATGTTTTATTTTATATTCCCAATTTAAAATGGGTTTCATGTATGTATCTAGTTTACCAAGACTACTAATCTATTTGGTCCTATGGTATTTGATTTCATATATCTTATGCCAATGTAATAAATAAAGGCATTAGCTTTGGTTTAATGGGTTCGAGTTTTGTTAAACAAATAGATTATATTGTTATATATATAGTGTATATTATACATCTTTTTTGTATGTGTTTATATATAGATATGTATATGTTTGATCAAGATCAAACCAGTATTATTTGTTTCTTGAGAAGAAATTATATTTTACTAATATCCTATCTTTTATTATATATATGAAATAAAAATTTCATATTTCCTATCTATGTTATAAAGACACATAAGGTCACATAGTTAGAAATTCAAATAAAAATCAACTTTTAGAAAAATTGTTTGTTCCAAATTGAATATAGTTTGATAAATTATATCCAAAAGACTTTGGATGGATTAAAAATGAGTTATAAATTTTTTTGTGAATCACTTATGGGATTTTAGTTCAACTTGTTACATGTAATTGAATTACATGGGTTTTTATTCCCTTTACAGGGATATGTAGGAAGCCACTTTTATGGTCCTAGTCTCTCCATTATAGAACCTTGCACCTCCTTGGATGACAATAAATTCTATAGATCCTTCCTATACGTATTTAAACTGTAGAGTTATAAATTATTTGTATTAAATGTGATATAACATAACTACCTTGTGTAGTTTCCTTTTGAATGATTTTTTTTATCAATAAATTTTACAAAAATGGTAATTGATATTTTTATCAGGAAGGATTTCCTAATAATGTCTTAAAAATCAAAGAGAGTCCCAGACATGAAACTAAACTCCCCTAAAGGGTGTGTCAAACACCAATACTCTCGATTTTTACATACACCATAGTATGAAAATATCTAAATAGGCCCATGAAAATGAAACTTAAAAAACAAAAAAGTTGAACATAACATGAATTCTATTACATTATAAAGTGATTGATGGACCATAAAGTTTTATATAATACTACATTGATGGGTTTTTTGTGAATTATCCCTAATAATTAAAATACAATCCTTATATAATAGGTATAAAAAAATCAATATACCTAATTATCTTAAAGAAAATTTAATGGATTCCAGGGTTTTGATTCATCATTAATTGGTTGAACCATGAAAATATGTTATCATTGATACTATTGTAATTTCCAAAACTCTAAGGAACCAATATATAGTGTCACCTTAATAGTGACTAAATCATTATATTGAATAATATAACATTAGATCAATACCTCAATGATGGTATAACCCCAAATCTACAAATAAATCAAGGAATTTTTGAGGGGTTTAGTCCATAGAGGTCATATCCATATCGAAAAATCATGTAGGGGTAGGCGACCCCTTTTCAATATCAAACCACATTGTATTCTCTCTCTGGAGTTAGAAAAAACATACCATCTATTATTGAATTAAAGTGGGGATGATGTCTCTCACATATAAATAGTTACAATGGATTCTCATATGAGGCATATAACTAATCCTGGGAATTTTTTACATCATTACATGACCCTGATTTCACAAGAAGATGCTGAGGAGGTTTCTACATCCTCAGTTATCCAGAATAGGGAACTCTGAATAAGATACTAGCTAGGTTATTCAACTATTTAATATTAGGATCTCATTCATATCACTTTAACTATTACAATGATTAAGCCCCACCATAAAATTCTTAAGATTACCTAAGGAAAACTCAATATTAACCTTATTAGGAGGTTGAAAACATGGTTAAGTAAAGAAGTGACAACCCATTCAACTAAAAATTATTTTAATGGGAGAGAAAAAATGGAGTTATCTCCCATATAAATATCAAGATTAATGTAATATTAGAGTCCCTATTCATGGTGATTAAGTATCAATAATCCTCTATTAGGTTTCTTGGAATATGAAATAAGTATCAGATTTGATGAAGTTAAAATCAATGAAGGCTGGATCATATTTTTTTAATGATTATTTCTCATTTAAAACTAATAAAATATTCATCATGTCTAGAGTTCATTATAAGATTATCCTGGGAAGTGAGGAGAGTTGTGGATGTTGCTAAAAGCCCATGGGTTAAACCCCAGGCTGCTAGGTTGGGGTATTATTTCCCCACCACAACCCTATATATCATTAATAAATCATAAATATAACCTAATTAGTGGTCACCTGGTATTATGTTTTAATAACTCTTATAAATAGGGAAACCCCCATAAATATAACATGAGATAATTACTCTATTGAGATATTGTTTGGCAGTGGTTAAAATAAATTCCCTCAATATCACCTTTTTGAACAAACAACTCCATTATCAGGATGAAAATCTCAAAATATTCCTAAATTTATTCCCTTGATAATTCAAAAAAAGTTTTGATTATAGAAATATCCTTGATGGTTATTCTATGGAAAAATAATCCCTTTAAATATATGATAAAATGAGTAATTAGTTCCCACTTTTGGATTTTAATCATTAATTATCACCAATATAGACCCCATTGTTGCTTCAAATTATAATACTAAGGATAAATGTGATATGAATTAAATATACACATATAATCTCATTTTTATAATGATATATGAATAAGTCATACTAGAATGACATCAATGACAAGGTCACAATATAGGGTATCCCTCATATATCCCATAAACTATATGGTACACCATAGGCAAGGATTAGGGAAAATATGTGTTCATATCCATAGCACACCTGCAACTTAAAGGAATTGAGACCATATTTTTAGAAAAAATATGAACCCAATATGAGTCTAGAATATAAAATCTTCAGTAGATTGGTAGGACAATATATCATAGTTTCCTCTATACAACAAAAACCATTTTGGAATTTATAACCACAAGTCACTAAAACTACTAAGAAGTTGAATAAGATAAATGAGTACCATGGTCAAACCCATAGATATTATTCTAAAAACATTTCATTTAATATCTAGGACCTAAAATTATTTTATGAATGAATAGAAACTAATAATACTTCAATTAAAATAGTGAAAGAATAAATGAAACAGACTAAGCATAGAATATCTAGTTTTTTTCACTAGTTGGTTTGAAGGTTAACGTTTATTCACGTTTTCATCACAATTAGTTTTTTGTGAACCCTTGATCATGGTTATCACTTTCCCTACCACTGAAATCCATTTATTATGGTCAATTACCTTGTTATGTAATGAGATAGGTCACCCAAAACAATATTTAAATATTATAAATCTAATTTATACAATGTTAATGCATAAAATATAAAAAACTAGTAATTAATTAAAAATCACTCACAAACCAATTGAAAATGATCATAAATTTTATATTAGGAATATATAATAGGTAAATATGAATGAAAATCCATAATTATATTTTCCATAAAATTAAAAAATTCCTAAAAAAAATTGTAACACCTCAGACTTGGATGCAACTGAATGGTACCCCAAGCTTGGTTGGCTACATGGCCTCAAGTGCATCTCCCTAAATTCCATAGGCTTCTAACTTGAAGTGAGGGCCAAGGGTGAGTTTGTGGGGATATTATTCCCTCTTACCAGAGTGTAACATTGCATAATAATAACAATAGTCAAATATTAGTAGAAGTAAATCATCTAGATAAAAGAAAATAACCAAGATAGGTATGTATAAAAATAATTCCAAAAGTAATATCATATACAATGATGATCATGTCATGTGTATACAAGGAATCCAAAATAGGTATATAGGAAAAGGTGTAATATATATATCAAATCACCAAAAATACAAAAAAAATATTATCTCAAGATAGAATCATGAGTCGTGGCCTTGTCTTATGCTCCCCTGATCCTAAGAATGGAACAAAGTCAAGAATTATACTGAGGGCGCATGTCCTGGCCCCAACCTACATCCATATAGTCTGTTCGGGTACCCAATAGTGGCCCGAACAGAGTGTGAGATACAATCATAGTAGGTCACCACCTAAGGTGTCAATAAAAAATCCTATCTAGGTAATTCAAGATAAATCAGAGTGAAATGTATATAACAAATATGAAAATAGTACAAGTAAAATTCCCATTGAAAAAGTAAAGTTGAAAATTTATACTATCAAGAAAAACAAGTCTCCCTGCAAAACACGTACCAATATCCGATCACAAGGTAACTATAGAGAAAAATGATGTAAACCCAATGACCATGCCATATACACAGTATATCATATCACTTATAGACACACCACATAACCTATATATTATATCCCTCACATCCACACCGTGTAATAAGAAGTTTCACAATTTACCATGGTTGTGTCATATAATCATAATTATTGCATTTACCATGGTCATTACATATACTCAGAAATTTAAAATCCTACAAGGTCGTATCTAGGGTATAGTAGACCAAGGCATCCTCATCAAGTCCCATGATCATCTCGATGGAAACTCGATAATGAAACTAGTGAATTCCAAGGATCATATCAATAGAGCATGTCGAATGTGAGTCTAGAAAGTTGAATCAAAGGGGTAGAAATGCCCTTGGAATCCTATGAAATCAAGATCCAAGGAGAATACTGGTCTAAGGTATCTTCTACCATAAATCAAGATGCATGGCTGAAACATCCATGACATATAAATGGAATCAAGATCCATGGTATGAAAACCAAGGAATACACTACCATTTCAATTCATATCTCATTCCTTTCAATAACATAAAATAATTCAATTCAATGAGTTTACCCACCCATATAAAAATTCACATTCAATGATTATACCCACTCATATAAAAACTCCATATAAACCTTTTAATCAAATAATTAATATGAAAGGGAGGAAAAACATCTCCTAACGAGTTAATTCAGTTCAATTAATTTATAACTAGGATTCCTCTGACTGGGGAAGCTCATCCACTCACCCCTTGGGTGGTTCAAAAAAAGAAATTTCAAAGTAACACCCCATGGGTGACCTTGGTTGAGTAAAAACCCTCAAAAAAGACTCAAGGAACTAGTGGGAATCCTTAACAGGTTATATTATGTTCAATTCAATTACTCAATTAATTTTTAGGTCCACACTAGAAGCTATGAAAGTTTTTACAATGAAATAAATCTCTGTAAATCATTAAAACACTAAATAAAAGTATATACCACCTATTATAGGTCTATATTGGAGTTCTTATCTAGTATCATCTCCTAATTCAACTCAGATCAGGAGGAAAATGAATAATGTACAAAGAACATATAAATAAGAAATATTATCTTTCCCCTAAAAAACTACATTGATCTGACTTTAAATGAATAATGGAACAAAATAAATGGATTCCTCGTCTACATGAATCCAATGAGACCAATGATGTTATGATTCTAAGATCAGATGGAGAAACGTTAGAAAATCCTAGGATTTTCCTTTTGATGGAGGTCCCTTATATATGTTTTTTCCAATGGGAGATTTATAAAATGAGGTTTAGGTTTAAAATATATTCCAAGGTAAAATTATTCATTTTGTATCAAAATAAAGGGTCACATGGTTTGGAAACACATTTTGGCCAAACCATGCACCAACTGTGAATCCTCTTTTGTGACAAGGGGGCACCTGCACTATCACTGCACACGATTTGACTAAGCATGCACAATTTGTGAAAAACACCTGTGTTAAAAATTTCCGGTGATCCCGCATTGGTATGTGCCTCCTCCCACACAGTTTTAAAAACTATTTGGGATCCTCTATCCCACATTCTACGCCTTTCATGGTTATCAGTAACTATGCGGCCTAACCTACAGGGTTTCTACTAACTAAGAAGCTGAAATGTTTCTCCCAAAAATACAAGCTTTGGGCTTTGAACATGCACCAGAAACCACAAAACACCCCATAAAATCAAAGGGTATTCACATAAGGTCATAATTAATCATTTAAACTGAAATTAAAGGTATATTTACCTCATATGAAAACCCAAGATCTTACAATATCCCCCACTAAAATAACTCATTCCTGAATTTCCCTATTAAGGGTGGTTAAGATTATTCTACAAATAACTCTGGCCACTGAGCACATATGTCGGCCTTTATCTCCCATGTATCATAATGTAAATGTTTAGACTACTATATGACACATACTAGATGAAATGAATGGCCTTATAGAACCATCATACTCCTTTGAAAGATATGAATAAGATGCTTTTCAAAGAACACATATCACTGTAACTCCACCTCCTTGGGCTATAGAACGTGAGATGCGTTTGAATGATAATGGAACATCTAAGATATATGGAAGATGTAATTCATGGCCTAGTACCTCTTAGGTAACTTAAAAAGATATGATATCATCCTGACTCTCTCCAGAATCTCAAACAGCCTGAAATATCATGGTGAAAGCTTACCCTATCTCTTGATCCGTCTGCATTGTAGCCTTTGTGATATATGTAAAAATACTTGATCCCTGACCATGAACTCTAGAGGTCATATATGGTGATTAGTGTAATATTTAATTCGAGACTATTCTATATCCTTCCAATTCCTGATCATCTGGACCTACTCAAAAGACTTCTATATGAGACGTGGTTAAATATTCCTCACCCGCCTCATGGCCTACTGTAAAAATCCTTAAAAGGTGCAAAATTTCTAGTCTCCTAATAACTATTATCATAGGATAACTTAACCTGAGGAATATACCTCTCCCATGATCACCAAAAATCTTGGATACATGATTATAGCATGTTCTCAAGCACCTATATTGTACTCTATGACAAGAAATCAGTCTAAGGGAGGTATTTTATGCTCATAAGAACCTATGTACCCAATTACCTTTGTAAAATCTTATAAAAACAAGACATAAACTGGGTATCCCTATCTGAAATGATATTATGAGGGACCCCATGAATTCATACTCTCTAATGGATATATAACCTTTCAAGATCATCCATATTGAATGTTTCCTTGATTGGGTTCAAATGATAAACCTTCCTAAGCTTATACACAACAACCCATATAGCATTGCTACCAATAAGAAACCTCAGTAAACCAGTATTGAAATACCTTATGACATCATCCCATTTTCACTTGAGAAAATTTATCTCCTGTAAAATTATAGTTGTTCATTGATGTTTTTCCTTCACCTGCTGATATGTGGAACACCTCGTAACAAAACCAACAACCTCGTGTTTCATACCCAACCACTAGTACTAATAAGAGAAATCATGACACATCTTGGTTATGTTAGGATGCACTTCCCAAACTGTGTTATGAAACTCCTACATCAGTTCCCCATGTAGGTACAATGAAACCCAAATTCGACTATAGATATGCAGGATCAAATCCTCACCTACAGTTTAACCAAGTGGAGAGTCTTCATCAGACACACTCTCTATTAGGAGTAAGACCTCAAAATATAAAATATATCTAATTCTAACTCTATCTATAAGCGTAAATGATGTAACTAAAGGAGAAAGAATGGTATTCCCTTAACTTTCCTACACCTCTAAGTGCATATTGGAAAATAGATCCATAAGCTACCACTTTCTATTGGTCTCCTAAAAATCCTATATCTGAGTCCTTCTGGTTAGTACATCAGCCACTTCATTTACTTTTATAGGAGTATAGTCAAGCTCAAAATCAAAATACTATAGGCACTCAACCCACCTTCACTGCCTCATATTTAGATCATAATAAATAGATATGTACTTGATGCTTTTGTGGTCCGGGTACACCCCAAAATTCTCTCCCAGCAGATAATATATCTAACATCAAAAATCATGAACAACTATAGAAAACTCAATATCATGTGTCAGTTAATTACTCTTGTGTGGACTCATCTACCAAGACCTGTATTACATAACTCTATACCCCTACATCAGCACTACTCCATTACTGATACTTAATGCCTCAAAATACACAATGTAGCTCTTTCTTTGCTCTCTAAGAATCAAGACCAATGATGAAGTCAAACTCTATTTCCTCCCTTGAAAGGATATCTCATAGGTATCTGACCATAAAAACATGACACCCTTCTTAATCAAGATCATAATAAGCACTACTAAGTGTGAAAATTCTTGTATGAAATGCTTGTAATATTAAGCTAGTCCTAGGAAAATATATCCATCAAATACATTCTTGGGTTTCTCCTAGTAAATTAAAACTCTCATCATCTCTAGGTCTACTGATACTCCAATATATGTGATAATATGACACAATAAGTGAATCTTATCCATCCAGAATCAGAAATTTGTGAGATTATCATATAACAAATTATCTATTAGTGTATCCAAAATGATCACAAGATGTTTGGCATGTTCATGTTATTGTGATAATACACCAAGATATCATCCATGAAAACCACTACAAACAAATCCAGATTCGGATGGAAAAACCGGTTCATCAATGGTATGAAAAATGTTTGGTTGTTTGTGTGACCTAACGACATAACCAAATAATTGCATAGACCATACCCACTATGAAAAGTTGTATGAGGTATGTTTGCAGGTCGAGCACACAACCAATGGTATCTAGACCACAAATAAATTTTCAAGAACACATGAGCTCCCCAGATTTGATCAAATAGGTCATCTATATGAAACAAGGGATCTTGGTTCTTAACCATAAACTGGTTAAACTCCTGTTAATCCATGCATAACCTAAGGGTATCGTCTGACATTTTGAATAAAGGACTAGAGAACCCCATAGAGAATTATTGGGTTGAATAAACCTCTTTTCCTCCAAATCCTCTAGCTACCTCTTGAGCTCCTTTAACTCCATCAAAGAAATCCTATAAGGAGGAATGGATACTAGTGCGGCTTCTGGTACTAGCTCATTCGAGATATCAACCTCTCTTTCAGGTGGTAAACTAGAAAATTCATCTAGGAAAACATACTTGAAATGATCAACCACTAGAGGGAAATTTATCTGGTGTGCTCCTTTATCATATAAATATAAACTAGAAATATGGGCTATCATCCTACCTATCCCATGATGATGTGGTCCATATCAGCTCTATTGTATATCCCATTCACCCATATGAATAAACACTCTACCCTTTGGTTATACAAAAGTCACCCTATAGTGATAGAAATCATCATAGGCTCGATAAGCTTCAAGCAAGTCCATTCTGAGTATGATGTCAAGCCCTATCATCTTGAGGAAGAAAAGACTCAAAACAAAGTGACACCCACCAACCTTAATGGGGAACTCTTGACACTAATGTATATCCTCCATCTATGTCCCCAATAGAGTTCCAAGCATCATCAACCCATTATAAAATAGAATCATGAGCCCAAGGTTCTCCACAATAGGTATAGATATGAACCTATGCAATACACCTGTGTCAAAAAGAGAAGATAAATGCGTAGAGGCTACTAAGATCATACCTCACACCATAGAAAGTATATTTCCATTCTCCTTGGGTGTATGTTGTACAGAATATATCTGGAATGTATCAAAGCCCTATGAAACAACCTCACTACTCAAATTAGACCCACACTATTGTCTCGGTAAAACAGGTGTCTAGCTACCTCATCCAGGACCACCAACTCAGCCTGAATGAAAAAAACTTCTCCCACTCCCTACTTGATGTGGAGCTGAGAAACCCACTCGTGAACCTAGTGTCAGAGTTGACCCCCTAACACTCACTACTAGGGGTAAAGGTCCTACAAAAATGCTACATGTGGTCCATCATACCTCAAGATTAGGCCTTAACTGGGTCACGATCACAATGATTTCTCTTGTGTCCTCATCTACCACACTAATGGTAGAAAACTGAGCTACCATTACTCACAGCCTGGCTAGTACTCATCTCACAATAATCCCCAAAAAAACACTTCCTACCTGAATATGTTGAACCCCTTGTCCACGAGACAAAAAGGTTGTGCTTGGAAGCCCTAGCTTCCCTCAGGTTTTGCTCTGTAATTAGCACCTGATTTACAATATCAGTAATTGTAATCAACCAAAATTTTTTGACCTGAGATCTAATAAAATTTCAGATACCATCCTTGAAGTATCTTGACCACAAATCCTTATCAGCAAGATATATCAATGAAAAACACTGAAGCACTATAAATCATGTTGAATACTCCATAATTTTCATAATACCCTACTTCTGATGCATGAACTCATTATCCCTCTCTTCTCTTAGATTCTTTAGGAAAAACTACTTATAGAACCTAGATTGGAGATCCCTCCAAAACATGTTATGTAGCGCATCATCATAGTTCAAAACATCCCACCAATTCTTTACTTCTCCCCAAAGCATATGAGTCGTGAGCTTCACTCTCCTCCCAGGTGGTGTCTCTAGATGATAAAAGATCAACAACATAGTCTCAAGATACATCTCAACAGCCTATGGACCACCATAACCCGAAAACATGGGAGTATTCTACTATTGTAACACACATGTTAGCTCAACCATTGATGTGGTAGGATGTAGGGATCCCTGAATAGTCTACATAAAGTGCATAAAACTCTTATGGAACTATGCCTCATCACCTATGTCTATGACAACTAATGGTGTTGTAGCTAGTACAAAAGGAGGATCTAATGGTATAATAAGGCCCACTAACTCTGAAGCATGGTCTTCACCACCCTACTGGAATATGTTTGGAAATAATTGTTGTGACATGTATCTACAATGACAAACAAATGCCTTAGAAAAAAATTGATAACCAAATATCACAACTAAAAGAGTAGGATAGGTGAAAACCATCATATAACCAAGTCATATCACTAGATTTCTCCTAAATCTAGGATTGGGTAAAAAGAAATAGTCCCAAACGTTGCTAGGGACACTGTCTACTACCCACTCAAAAGCTAGTTCTGTTTTAAGACTATGTTTCACAGTTTTTAATTTCATTTGATTTTATATTTATTTCACCTTAATTTTTAATAGTTGAAACAAATGGTTCAAAATCCCCAATCCATAAGGGCTCATACTTTTCATGAACTAAAATATGGCATTCACATAATCTATACCATTACACATTCTGACCATGCGACTCATGGTTCATGACTCAACATTCCACAATTGGATTCTAAGGGTGTTTGTTATAGCCCAATCAGAAAAACAAGAGTTAGGGTATGGTAGGAACTCTAAGTGCCAATAATGTTTCAAAATTTAATGCATAGATAATTTATAAAATTAATAGTAATATCTATCATGACACATTTCATATCATCATGAAAACAAGTAACACATTATATATGGAATTGAATAATGCATGACATAATTCATACCGTGTATATAAAGTTCCTAAATTGATGCATGATATGGAATACTCCCATATGATTAGGTTGAAATAAAATTTAACCCTTAATAATATCAATGATACCATCAAAATTCATGTGAATCACCCAACAATGCAATGAAATCAATTGAAATATTCAAAATCTAGAAAACAACAATTTTCATTCGAGGCAATTTGGTTTTCCCTATACATGGGTTAAATACCCCCGATCACATCTCATTACCAAATTCCAATTTCTTATAATCCCTTTAAATTATCTCTAAATTGTATGAAAATAAAAAAAAAAATAACCCTTATGATGCGAATTTCTAACGTACCGGACCCAGATTCCACTGAATGGTTCCCTGAGCCTAGTTGTCCAAACGGCCTCAAGCGCATCTCCCCAAACATCAGAGGCTTCTGACTAGTAAAAAGGTCCTAGAGTGATTCTTTGGGGAGAATATTACATTTTAATAGAGTGTAACATAGTGGAATAATAATAATAGTCAAATAGTGGAATTAGTAAACCATCCAGACAAAAGAGGATACCAAGACATGTATATATAACAATAATTCCATAAGTAATCTCATATACAATTATGATCATTTTATATGCCTACAAAGAATCCAAAATATGAATATAGGAAATGATAAAATAATTTTATTAAAACTCAAAAATACTAAAAACTATTATCTCTATATATCATCGCTAACCTTAGCACGATCATGTGCCCCCCTGCTCCTAAGCATGGCACAAAGTCAAGTATCGTACTAAGGGAACTTGACCCAGTCCTTACCTACATATATATAGTCTATTCAGGTACCCAACAACAACCTGGATAGGGTGTGATGTAAAATACCAATAGGTCACCATGAGAAATTTCTATAAAAAATCCAAGATGTGAAATAAAGGCTAAAGAATAGTGAAAGGTATATAACAAACATGAAATTATTACAACTAAAATGTCAATGGAAAAAAGTATTGTTGTAAAGTGATATTGCCAACCCAAACAAGGATCCTTGAAAAATAAGTGTCAAGATCCTATCATAAGGTATCTAATGATAAAAAAGTTAGTAAACACCACAACCATTCCATATAAAAAATATATAATATCACCCACAACCACCCCATATAACCTATATATCATATCCATCATGGTCATTCCATATAAAAAGAAGTTTCACAATTTACCACAAACATGTTGTATAATCAGAAGTGTATCATTTACCATGGTTGTGCCATATAATCAATAATTTCATACCATGAAAGGTCTTATCTAAAGTATAGAATACCAAGGTATCCTCATCAAGCCCCATGATAATCTTGACAGAAACTCAGTAACAGAACCGGTGGAGTCCAAGGGTCATGTCAATAGAGCATGTCCAATGTGAGTCTAGAAATCCATATCCAATGGGTAGAAATGAACTTATTATCCTAAAAAATCAAGATCCAGGGATAAAAAAGGTTCAAGGTGTCTTCTAACACAAATCAAATCCTATAGTGGAAACATTCAAGGCATCTAAGTGGAATTAAGATCCATGGTATACCAACCAAGGCATCCACTACCATTTCAATGAAAATTTAATTCCTTTAAAAAACATAAAAGCATTAAATTTCATGATTTTCCCCACTTATATAAATATTTACATTCAACTACATTCAATTATTTTACCCACTCATATAAAAATTCCATATAAACCATTTAATAAAAGAATCAACAAGAAAAGGAAGAAAAACGTCTCTTAATCAATCAATTATGTTAAAATAAATTATGGCTAGGATTAATATAACTAGGAAATCTCATACACTCCCTACTTTGGTGGTTCAACAATTTCAATGTCAAAGGAATAGTTAAAGGTACTGTCATGGGTGATTTCAAATGATGTGTGATTTTTACTTATTAGGTGTAGCAGAGTGGCTGACCAAGGTCGTCTCTCAAAGGAGGAAGTAAATTTAACAAAATATTAAAGGTACTTGGAAAATATAATAAAATAACATAAAAAAATACTTAGAAGTATGGGGGTTATCATTTATAAGACTATAATAATTATTTTTTAATAACATTTTATATTTTTTTACGTTTGTTTTTGAAATTAGATTCAAAAAATGCAATGAGAATTTTTTAGAAAAATATTTTAAAGTCTTAATCGATATAACTCCATCTATTAACTTAATTATTAATAATTATAATTTAAATTAATATAAAATTAATTATGATTCCCTAAGTTTTTAACCTCTAAACCCTATGATAATTAACTTTACCATAAATATGAAAAGAGTTAAACTCTAGGCTAGTTTCGGAACGTGCAATCGCAACACCCTGCTTTGATTGTAGTTCTAAGTATTGATTATGGTAAGTGGTAAATTAAAGAATAACTAAATTATTTAAGTAAGGATTAATTAAGTTTACGTATTATATTTTAACTCTAAAAATTTATTATGTGTGGTTTTGGTTTATCGATTAAGGTTGTGCTCTCACAATTTACACGATTCTAGACATCACATGTTTTGTGTTAATTATTCAATTGGTTGGTTAGTTTATTATAATTTAAAAAATAAATTCATAGATAATATTATATGAATTAAGATATCTCATTTACTCAAAATAAATTAATTAAGAAGTTAGTATATAGATTGATTACTAAAAAACAACTTATCTTCCATGGGCGGTCTAGTCATCGTAGAAACGTTCTTCATTCGCAAAGGTTGTGGAAAGGTTATAAACCAATTACATTTATACTCATTATTTCCATATCAAAGTGGAATATTAGATAAAAATAAAATTTAATAAAATAGAATAAAACATAAGAAATAGAATAGGAATAAATAATTTTATTACAAAAAGACGAATATCACAATGCAAAAAAAGAAGAAGAAGGCTTCGATGAAGGGATTATTGCTTCAAGAGATATGATTATTGTAATACTTGGATAATTGAAGTGTAACCAGTTATATGATTCCCTAAACTTTATAATTCACATCCCAACCCCTAAAAATGATAAAAAACAATTTATAGATTGGAGGGGAGGCTGGGTTTTAAGAGGTTTCAAGTGTGAATGGGGAAATTCAGAAAAATAATTTTATCCAAATATGAATGCATGTTTGACCATATAAACTCATGAAACCACTATACTTAAAACTAATTATATGTTCAAAATTGTTCCTTTATCTCCTATCTAAATTTTGGCTCAATTCAATCATAGATGAAGAATATATATCCCAAATGGTGAAGTGATTTTCAATCTGGTGAGTCCAACCTAGCTCTGACTTCATGTCCAATTTACTCCACTCCAATGCATGATCCAGATCTGATTTATTCAATAGTTGTTTTATCCCATTTATTTATAAACATAGTTTCAACTTTTAAACTCATATAATATATAAAAAATATTTATGGTCGAAATACTAAAGTGCACATTAAAGGGTAAAACTGGATTTTCCTTCAAATTTTAAAATGAATGTTCTTATCTAAAATATTTTATAAATAAACATATTTAACCCAATTTGAGGAAATTATTTAATTTATTATAAATAATATACTAAATAAAATTGTTTTTTTTCTACTCCCCCATACTAACCTTTTTAACTCATTGGAAAAACCTCATATTATGTATTTTAGAAAGTGATGCATGTTAAAATTTCACAATCTGGGATGGTAATATGAGCATAGAAAGATTCAAAAAAAAGTCAATCTCAAAAAATTAGGAAAAAAATGTCTCCAAAATTGTATGAAAATGAAATCTAATGAAATCAATGACACCAATCAGGTGAAAACATCTTATGATTCAACTGTATGACAAACTCCCCATTTTTGTGTGTACCAATCATTTCAATCTTGCATCTCCACCATTTATCGAGCATATTCACATTCATAAAAACTTTTCTTCTTAATAAATTCTATTCCACTAAAACTATAAAAAATATTTTGCAATAAAATTCCAAAACCCACTCATTTAATCATTCTTAGAAGTCAAACCTTGAACTCTAGACCTATATATCCCCAGAGGTTGTACATTTCTTCACTCCCCTATTTATTGGTTTTTTATTTTCATTTTTCATTTTTTAGGGTGTAAAACAGTAAGATATTAGGTACACAATCATAGGTCAATTTTATACAGTAGTGGAAATGATTAGAAGAGAAATTAGCGTATGGAAAGACCATGTTATAATCTAGAAAGGATTACTTACTCGGACTATAACTTCAATTGGGTAAGAGAAACTCACAAGTCATGATTATTTGTGATGGGAATAGAGAGATTAAATGAACCAATTTTTCCATAAATGTCCCATAATGAATGATGTTATAAATCTCAAAGGCTTCTTGAAGACATAATCAAACATATCATTGACCAACATCCATTTTCATAAAAATTGACAACCAAAGATTAAAACTTTCTCTTTCTTAACTTACTTCGCATGAGGCTTGAAAAATAAAACATGAAATATAAATTAGTTCCATGGATATAATTGGTATATGTTTTTTTTTGTTTTTTAAACAATAAAATTAAAAGAGGAAACACATAGAAAGAAAAAAAATACAGAATCTACCCAAAATTTTATCCCCTCCCCCGCACTTAAAATGTTACATTTCCCTCAATGTGACTCTATGAATTGATAAAATGATCCTAAAATTCATAATTAAAATTAGAAAAAAAATATAAAAGTGATAGGGTAAGGGAAAACCTGATGTTTTTATGTGATGATGGTCTCATGTAGTGTGATGATATCTATTTCATGTGTTTGTAATCCCACATTGTATTGTTTCAACTATTTCCCATTGACTATAAAGATTCTTCCAGTTTACACTTGATTAATTTCTATGGGAATTAGCTTCAGTCATTAATTGTAGATTTGAAATTTATCTCCAACATGAAACTCTTATTTTGGGATCATTTTATCATGATATGATTTTTTATCATTCCTTTTAGAGCCTTGAGTTCTATTATGATGACAATCTAATCATTTCATGATATTGAATTTACATCTTTATTTGAATTCTAGATTGATCAAAATCCATGTTCCATTTCTTTATAGCCCAATATACCTGATGATCAACCTCCATAGGGAGATGATAGTATTTCTAAAAAAAATCCAAAATGGGGACATATCGATGGGTGTCTTGTATGTTGTCCTATATGATCAAATTGAATCATCCAAGCACTTGCTACAGTCCTTCCTATTTAGCTACATATTTTTCTCCAAATTTATTTCAAATCCCAGTTTGAAACCTCATCCTAGCCATTTGTTTGGGGGTGGTATGGTGTTTATGTTTTTTGTATTGCCCCATACTTATAAAAGAGGGAACCTAAATTATGATTCAAATAGCCTGTCTCTTGGTCCCTAATTATGTAATTTGGTACTCCAAATGTACCAAAAAAACTAGCCTTGAAAAATTCCACAATAACATGAGAATCCTCAGTTATAGTGGCCATGACCTCCACCCATTTTCTAACATAATCAAAAGAAACAAAACTATTCAAAAAAACAAAATAACTTGGAAAAGGACCTATAAATTCAATTCCTCGTACATCAAAAATCTCAAAGAATAATATGGTATGTTGGGGAATTTCATGTCTCCTAGAAATACATATAGTGTGTTGGCAACGTGAGAATGACTTACAAAATGTATGTGCATCATCGAATATTATAGGCCAATATAATACAGAGTCTAAGACTTTACTAGCATTAATTTTTTTTCAAAGTGTCTTCCACATCAAAGTGTATTGAAAAATATAGAATAGACTCAAACTCATGATCAGTAACAAAACTCCTAATAACTTGATCACTACACATGGTCATAGGTAGGGATCATCCCAAACATAAAATCAAGACTTATTCTTTAATTTTTGGACTTGATGTTTCTTTAAAGTTTATGGAATTTTAGAGGAAACAAGGTAGTTAACTTAATCATAATACTAAGGATTTTTACCTAATATGGAATAAATATTATCATCAGGGAAAGTGTCTTGAAGTGGTACCTGGTCCATGCTTTCATCCTATAGTTTGTGAGAAAGCCTTCTTATGTTACCCGCCAATAGGTTATCTAACCTCTTATTATCATTTATATCAATAAATAATTACTATAGAAGGTGTACCTATCAGATAAGTCTGGGGTTTTCATCTATATTATTCAAAAGGTACCTCAGTGATACATGGTAAAAAAACTACTTTTGGGATCAATAAATTTGAATGAAATTTATCTGAAAAATATGATGGAAATAAACTACTTTTTTGTAGTTGTGAAGATTCATTGGGATGAATTAAATGTCCTAGAATCATAGAAAATAACATGTAAACATCCCTCCAACTTCTATGATAAGACAACTCCAACTGAGAAGTTCGAAGCATTACACATAAGCTCAAATAGAATGTCCCACCATGGGGGATGTATGATTAGTGGAGTAGTTATAAGATTCTTTATATCATAACAGGAAGTCAAAAAAGAATCATCAAACACAAAATCAAAATCCTTTTGAATTAATCACTACATAGGAAGAGAAATCTTACTGAAATCTATGATGAAGCACTGATAAAATTCTGAATGCCCTAGGAAATATCTAACATCACGCACACATGATGTATAGGGTAAGGATAACATAATATCTACCTTAGATCTATCAACCTCTATCCCATATTCTGACACCACATTCACTAAAAAAATTCCATTATCTACCATGAAATCAAACTTTTTAATGTTCCAGACCAGATTCTTATCAATACAATGATTCAAAACCTTCCCTAAACTAATGTGACATTTCTAGAAGGTACCTAGGGAATTGCAATGACCAAATGGCATCCTTCAGTAGGAAAATTTACTGAATGGAAAAGTGAATATTGTCTTATATTGATCCTCTAGAACTATATGAACCTAAAAATGTCCAGAGAATCCATCCAAGAAATAATAATGTGTCTTCTTAGATAGTCTCTCAAGAACTTGATCAGTAAATGAGAGGGGAAATGGTCCCTACAAATGGATTGATTTAGTTTCTATAATCAATACACACACGCCAACTATTTTGTACCTTTATTGGAACAAATTCCTCTCTCTCATTACTAACAACATTAACACCACTTTTCATAGAAAAAAACGGAATAGGACTCACCCACTGGGAATCTAAAATGAGATAAATTATACCTACCTTGATTAATTTTTCAACTTATTTTTTAATAACTTCTAGAAGTGTTGGATTGAGTCTCTTTTATTGCTGCCTAACCAGTTTATCCCCATCCTCCAAAAGAATAATATAGATGAAAATAGAGGGGCTAATACATACTATTTCATCCAAGGTCTACCTGATTTACCTAATTTTTTCCCTTAATATGTTAAAAAAAATTCTTCATGTTCAAAATGGAAATTTTTATAAATGATAATAGGTAATTTCTCACCACTTTAGAAGTATGAGTATTTGAGATTTAGTGGATATGGCTTGAGTTCCAATGCAGGGGGTTATGTATGGATGGAGACATTAAAGGAACTGAAATACACACACAATGAACATGAGTAAAAAAAATATCATCAAAATTAGAGAATAATGCATACAAAAACAAACTTTTTATTTATTTTCTCAAAGTACAAGATAACAAGAAAAGGAGAGAGTAGGGAAAGGGAAGGGTGAGTCTAGAAATCCTGGGGGACTAAAATAAGGAAGGTCAAGATCATCTACACATTCTAGATTCACTACAATCATTTTAAGGGATCCAATGCTTGAGAAACGTGATAAATGTTCACCCGGGGTTGCGTAAGAATCAAAGAAGTCGCCGAAAACATTACCTTTGTTCCATGTATGAGAAATATCCATGTTTTTGTTCACCATGTGTTTTCATATCCGATTGGTATACTCAATAGACCATGGTGTGAAACCATGGACACATAGCACATTAAAACTTTCCATCAAATCAGTTTCAACCTCCACAAGATGAATATTTTTCTGAGTACACAAAAGATGACCTATGAGAATGGATTAGGCCTCTACCTGAAGAGAATTATCATAGCCAAAGTAAGCACAAAAATCCATAACCACAGATCCTCTTACATCATGAATCACCCCTTCACCCCTCATCTTTCCTGAGTTTCATGATACATCTGTGTTCATTTTAATCCCCTATTGACAAGGATACCACCATACCCAATTGCCCAGTCTATTGTTGGAATCATTATTCACTAACGTTCTTGTAATAAGGTGACTGATGGATGGGGTTGTCTCAAATTTCCTATAGAGTCAGGTTAAATCATTTAGAGTGATTTTGGATTTTATCACAAGACCATTTCCAGTACCTACATATTCTTGATGATGAACCCCATTTCATTCTCTCCAAATACACAAACATCCAGTTAAAAAATTAGAATATGAATCTATTCCAAAAATCAAGATATGAATCCATTTCAAAATCAAATCTAAGAGAGTTTTCTGCATTATAAACATGTGTGTAAGTTATATTAGACATCAAAACATATACAATTATCACAATATCTCTAATAATGGGGAAATAAAAATACATCGGGTTTTTACTTGATAATTCAAAATGAGTGACAAAAAAAGAAGAATGGTCCTCTTAGGAATACTTCATGGAGTCCATGACATTAAATATCATGAATTCATCTCCAAAATACATTGAAAGTGTACACTCATGGAAATTTATGATATTTTTGTTGTTTTAAGGAAGGTTATACCTAAGATAATGGGAGAATAAGTGTTTATCTGGTCATCCTCTATGTTAAGTACATATAAATCTACTACTAGAAATATCACGTCTCTTACCTGAACAAGTACATCCTCAAGGACTCCCGTTGGATTTGTTTTAGCTCTATTCACCAACTACACCACTACTCACATCATCTTCAACTCACTAACCCATAAATAAGAGAATACAAAGTGAGTCATCACATTTATGGAATAATTTAAATCACACAAAGCATCAAAAAAATGAAACTCCCCAATGGTGTGTGGTATGGTGAATATACCCAGATCCTTGCACTTTGTTGGCATTGATTGAGTAGGTGTAATGAGTGTTGACACATTCCTTTCAATATTTATTCTCTCATTTCTATTGAGACATCTTATATAGGTACAATTTTATTTTAAAAATCTTCATACCTTGTGATTTTCTTAACTGCTTCAAGTAGATAGATGTTGATCTCAGCACACTTTAATGTGTCTAATACCTCTTTTTGCATCTCCTCTTCAAGCATCATTTTGTTTTGAATAAATATATTTGGAAATGGAAGGGGTATAAGAGTAAAATCATCAATATTTTTCTTACATTTGTCTTTCTCATTAGGATTCTAATCATTGGTTCTTGAATGGGGCTTCACCATAGTTGAGGTCAATCCCGGTGGAATGGTAGGTGAAGATGTATCGGTTGTTTTCTTCCCACTTCTCAAGGTGATTTCATTGAAATTCCCCTTGGGATTTGGTGTAGTTTGAGAATAAATATTCATATAGTTTTTACTTACTAGTACATGGAGAGTGTTGGCAATCTGACATATTTGTGTCTTCAACTCCCTTAACTCAGAACCTTGACTCTTAATCTCATTTTGATGATTAATAACAATTTGTTTCAAAATATAATCATTGTTAGAATCTAAATTAGTTGGTTAATTCCACTGTTGTTGGCTGGTTTATGCTTGGGTTTCTAATCTCATTTTGGATTGTTGGAAACCCTACTAATAAGGAAGAGGATGCTAGAAATTTTAATGAAAAGGGGGAACCTATTGTTGTCCAGAGCCACACCTCATTGTTGATTGATCATTTAATCTTTGGTTATATTTTGTTGAAAATAAATCATATTTATTATAGGGATTTGGTTTTTGTTTCTGATGATATGGTCTCCCATGGAATACTACTGCGCAATCCTCTATCTCTTGTAGTTGGGGGAAACAGTCAGTTGGGTGGTCTGTTTCAGTGAAAATGCTTTAATGCCTCATAGGAGTGGGTTGGGACAACTTTAAATCAAGAAAAATATACCTCACCTTTGTGTCCAATTCTTCACACTTTGAATCAATTAAATGAATTTCAATAGAATATGTAATTACCTGATGTACTCCTCTAACATGTGGTGCACCCCGATTTCCAAATTGCTGGGAGTTTTGTGCCATATTGTTTATCAATACACATGTATTTGTTGGTGTTTTGTCGAACAATTCCCCTCCAACTCTGGAATCCACCATTCTTTTCTATATAGGTATGAGGGATTCGTAAAAAGTATTGGATGTTGATTTTCTCACTGATTTGGTAATGTGGATAGCTTGCACACAACTTCTTGAATCACTCCTAGTACTCATACATTGACTCCCCTTGGATTTTTTTGATTCTTGAGATCTATTTTCAAATGGAAGTGGTCCTTGATTCTAGAAAAAAATATTTTCCAGAAAATATGTTTCAAATAAGTCTAATATGTTACATCTTCAGGTGGTAAATAATACATCCACCCTTTTATAGTTTCATTAAGTGAGAAAGGATATTCTCTTAGTTTTATTTGATCTTCAGATATATTTCATAGTTTAAGGGTTGATAAAACCACATTAAATTATTTTCAATGTTTATTTGGATCCTCACCAGATAATCCATGAAACTTTGGAAGAAAATTAATTAAAAAAGATTTCAATTCAAAGTGTGATTAGAGGTTTTGTTATGAAATACAATTGGTTCATAGTCAATGTCGGTGCATCTAATTTTTAAATTGTTCTATTAATTTCATTTTTATTGTTTTTAGCCATTGTTTACAGTTTTATATTTGATTTAGAAGTGTCCTTAATTATAGGATTCCAAGAATGGAGGAATTTTACAACTATTTTAAAGTTGATATTTCCCATAGACTAATATTGTTTGATTTGTGATCAAAGGCTACATTCAATCTCAAGGTCAGGATATGAGAGTTATTTGGGATTATTTCATGTTATAAATAAAATAAAAATAAAATGAGGAAAATTAAATAATAATAAAAAGATAAGAAGTTTGATTTGATTGTACAAGAAAGATAAATAGAGAGAAAAAAAGAAAGGAAGAAAATAAAAATTGAGTAATGGGATATAAGAAAGAAATAAGAGAAGAAATTAATAAACTAAAAATAAAAAATACATCTAATTGGTTTAATAAATTACTTTCTTCCATGAAAAAACGACCAATTTGGAAGGTGTTGTCATGGGAACTTTCAAATGGTGTGTAATTTTTACTTATTAGGAGAAAAAGAGTGGCTGACCAAGGTCGTCTCTCAAAGGAGGAAGTAAGTTTAACCACATATTAAAGGTATTTCAAAAATAAAATAAAATAAAATTAACAAAATTATTAAAGTGATCGGGGTTTTATCATTTAAAATACTATAAGAAGTATGTTGGAATAATATTTTATATTTTATTTACTTTTTTTTGTAATGAGATTGAGAAAATACAACGAGAAGATGTTCTTTTAAAAAAATATTTTTAAGTCATAATCGATATGACTATACCTATTCAATTACTTATTAATAAATATTATTTAAATTAACATCCACTTAATTATTATACCCTAATTTTTTAACCCATGAACCCTACAAGAATTAAATTTATCACAAATATGAAAAGAGTTATATCATAGGATAGCTTCGGAATATGAAATCGAAACACCCTTCTTTGATTTTCCTTATAAGTCTAGCTTATGATTAGTCACAAATTAGGGAATAAATAAATTATGGATATAATGATGAATTGAGTTTAGTTATTATATGTGAACTATACAAATTTATCGTGTGTGGTTTTGTTTTACCGATTAAGGTCGCACTCTCACAATTTACACAATTCTAGACCTCACATGTTTTGTGTTGATTATTTAATTGTATTATTAGTTAATTATAATTTAAAAAATCAATTCATGGATAATATTAGGTGAATTAAATTATCTTTTTATTCAAAATAAATTAATGAAGAAGGTAGGATATAGATCGATTACTAAAAAGAACTAATCTTCCATAGGTGGTGTAGTCATCGTAGAAACGTCTTGTATTCCCAAAGGTCGTAGAAAGGGTATAACCCAATAAAATTTTTATTATTTATTTTCATATCATAGAGTATTATTATTTAAGAATAAAATTGGTGAAAATTTTAAAGATAATAAATATAATAGGAACTAATAATTTTATTACATAAACAGAAATATCATAACATGAAGAAGAAGAAGAAGAAGGCTTAGATGAAGGGATTTTTGCTTCAAGAGATACCTATATTACAATGATTGGATAATTATAGTGAAACCACTTATACACAACCATAAACTTCTTATTTCATGTAAAAACCCCTAAAAATTAGAAAAAAACCAATTAATAGAGTGTAGGTGAAGCTAGATTTTAAGAGGTTTCAAGTGTGAATGGGGGAATTTAGAGAAATAATTTAATCCTAATTTCACCACCTATTTGACCAACAAAATGCATGAATAATATATCCTTCAAAAATTATTATTTGTGAGTAAATATTTCCTTGATATCATATCCAAATTTGGTCCCAATACAATCATGAATGAAGATGAGATGACCCAAATGTTAATGTGATGTCAAATCTGGTGAGTCTAGCCTATTTTTTACTTCATAGACCATTTACTCCACTCCAATGCATGATCTAGCTCAGATTTCCTCAATTAATGTTTTATACCATTGAATGAGGAACACAGTTAAAAAATTCTGAGTTCAAATAAAATATAAAAATATATTTAGGGTCGCAATACTACAGTGCATTTTAAAGGTTAAAACTGGAATTTCAATCAAATTTTCAAATGAATGATCTAATCCCAAATATTTTATAAATAAAAATATTTAACACAGTTTGAGGAAATTATATCATTTATAATAAATAAAATATTCAAATAAAATTGTTTTTATAACACACCCCATGTGTGTCGTTGGTTGGGGGAAACAACCTCCAATAAAACTCAAGGAGCTTGTGTGAATCATTAACAGGTTAAATTACATTTAATTCAATTATTAAACTCATTTTCAGGGATGTTCAAGAATTTTTAGTGGTAGGAACAATGGAAATTATATCTATAATTCATCAAACCAATTTAGAAAATTATATACCATGTACCATTGGTCTGTAGTGGAGTGATCATCCTGTATCAGCTCCTAATTCGACTCAGACCAGGAGAAAAATGAAGAAAATTTGAATAACATAGAAATATGGCATATTATCTTTCTCCAAAATAACTCTATCGATCCAAATTTAAATTAATAATGGAACCAAATTAATGGAGTACTCACTGGCATTAATCTAATGATATTGACGACACTTGATTTAGAGATGAGATGACGAAAAAATAGAAAAACCTAGGATTTTTCTTTTGAAGGATCTCCTTACAATATATTCTATCCAATGAGATAATAATAAAATGAGGTTTAGGTTCAAAACATATTTTTATGGAAAATTTCTTACTGTTTATCAAAATACAAGGCCACAAGGGTTGTCCTTTATGGTCAACTAAACCGTTTTCCAACTGTGTACCCTCTGATGTGCTAAGGGGCACCCGTACAGTTATTGTGCAATGTTTGACTAACCATGTTCAAACTATGAAAAAAGAATCTATTAAAAATTGCAGGTTCTACCACATTGGCATTCACCTCCATCAATATGGTTTTAAAAACTATGCATACTTCTTCATCCCACTGTCTAGGTCTTGCATGGTTAGTAATAACCATGTGGTCTTCCCTACATAGAATATACTAACCATGTGGCCTACCTATTTATCTCAAAATGTCAGGCTCTAGGCTCCAAACAAACCCCCAATTATACAAAAAACGGGCAAGGGATGTTCCACATTTTATCAGCACTAAGAAAAAAGCGCTGATAAAGGAACCCTTTATAAGCGCTAAAATTTTAGCACTGATAAAGTCATTCTTTATCAGAACTTTTCTAGCAATGAAAAAAGGATTTTTTATCAGCACTAGAAAAGCGATGATAAAGAATCCCTTTATCAATTCTTTTTTCTTAGTTCTTATAAAGAGTATGATTTATAAGTACTAAAAAGCCCTGATAAAGAATTCCTTTATCAGCGCTAAAAAAGCACTGATAAAACCATAGTCCCATATATTATAAAATCCGGTGCATAGTATCCTCTGTTTATCACACCCTCAAGACCTCAAGGTGTTATACCCCTGAAAAAACTCCCCTCCCCCGCGATATTTTCTTTGTCGGACCTCCGCTGCTATCCCTACTCCTCCTCCCCCTCAAACCCCTTCCGCAGATCCTCCTCCCTGCAAACCCTACTTCCTCCTCCCCACTGGACTACCCTCAAAACCTACTCCTCCATTTCTCAATGGTGTCAGCTCCTCCCATGCACCTCCCCCTCGTGATTGAGCCTTCCCCTCTCAATGTAGCGCAGAAGGCTACCTGACCACTCAACTCTTCTTCTCTCTCTCCATTGAGGGTGCGATCTACTCAAGGTAAGTCTCCCACTTCTCCTTTTAGTTTTATTTTTGGTGGAATGGTTTTGTGAGAGTAGTTTTCATTAGGGTGATGTTTGGATTCTTCCCCGTTATCACCACCCTTGGATTAGATGCTAACTAACATAGATTTCTAACAATCTATGTCATGAAATAACACACGTAGTGGATTTTTATACTTGGTTAGCATATGATTTGAACTAAAGTATTACTTTTTTATGATTCCCCATGGGTTCTTATGATGTTTGGAACTAGAATTTATTTTTCACCAAGTTTCATATTTATGAGGGTTTGATATTCTCGTGCAACCTCAATCTAGACCTTGTTATACATGAATATTCTATTAATGTTGAGTTTTTTTTCCTCATCCTTCTAGTGGAGTGGGTTTATCTATACCGGGGAATGTGGTATTTTTGTAAACCCCTTCATGAAAAAAAGAGTTTTGATAGTACCCACCTCATTATTAATTGGTTACACTTTTTGGGTGTCATGATATGCTGGTTATTGTGTTTATGGGGAAGGTTATATTTATGATAGTGATTAGGACCCCTCAAATATAGAAAGTGTATCCAACTCTGTCGATGTTAAGTTATATTTCCCTTAGTTGGTGAGCATGGTTTTATGTGTTGTGTGCAAGAAGAATACTTTTATTCCCTATGAATGTCAAGGAATTATGGAATGCTTCATAATGGAGACTTATGGTTAACTCTTGGTAAGTATATGGTGTATGCATCAACCCATATACCATAGACGATGAGTGTCTTTGTGATGTTATAGTGTTCTAAATTGAATCTCTCCTTGAGACGGTTCATAGTGGAGCCTATAAGCCATTTAGGTTCATTTATTATTAAACCAAGATTCATGGAGTGGCCTCTAGTATTCATGCACTAGGGCCACATAAGATGAGGATATCAGAGTAGCACATCCATGGAAACGTGAATGGTATTATTTGGAAAAGGAATTTGGGTTTAGATAGTGGTATGAACATGTGAGCAGTTGTATTTGGGTTGTTAATTCTTTTTAGGATTGTGGGATGTTTCTTGACTTTGATCAATGGTAAATTACACACATATTTATTTTATGTTAAGGATAATTTAAGGGTGGTGTCAACTTAGTGAACCTCTATGACCAATTGTCCTAGGTGCTAGTCTAGAAGGGTTTTTCTTGAAAATGGGGAGATTCCATGAACTTCATTTGGTATATATTGATTTATCCCTGATACCTATTATGGGTATCAAGATTGTTATTTTGAATGGAGACTGCTCTAGTAAAGAACTTCCCTTGGTGTGTTAGGCCAAGTGATTTTGGTTAAGTACACCTACACTATGGAGAACCCAATTATGTGATGGGGGATGAATTTATTCTTAGGAGATTGAAAATGTCTTTCACTTTGTTGGATTGTATTTCATCTCTTTTTATTAAATCTATTAATTTATGTTGATCAATTCATAGACCTGCCTCTAGTGGTTTGGGGAATTCAACATGTAATACTAAACTTTGGATGGCTATATTAGTGTTCAATTATTATGCCTATGGTTTGAGTTGATATCATAATCTTTTAAGGTAGTGATCTTCGGGGATGTAGGGTTAACAACACCCACCCACAGTAGGTGTGTGATGCAAGTCTCATCTCAGGAGGCACTGTCATTCATAGGTACCTCAAGTATAACCCATTACTCCAAAGAATATAATATTATTGTTATGGGTATAGACATATCACATTGCATTTTCTTAACATTCATGCTACAGTCAGAGAGGCAGTCGAAGAATAGCCTAGGCAGAGGAAGGAACTAGAGAAAGGAGGTCTGTATAGTACTATAGTGATGGAGGAGATCGAGGAGCAGCATGAGGTGGATGGAACTTTGGTTTGATTCTACTAATACTACCTCTAAGTAGACCACTCCTATATTGAGAAGTTAGTGGTTAGAATCTCGGATAGTTTTAGTCACTAGAGTCTTTTTATCAGGAGGCACCAGGAGTGTTTGGAGGTACGATCTATGTTCATTATAATTTTCTTGTAGTACTATTAAAAATAGGTACAAGAAAATATTTTTCCTAAATTTTTCAATTATTTTCTAGGTATATGGTAGGCTTTGGTAGAGCCCCATGTTAGTGAGGGAGAGTTATTGCCTATTATTTAGATGTTCATGATAGAATTTATGTTCACTAAACTTTTTTATATTTTTATGTTAATTTGGGTAACAAAACCTATGATATTCCATAGTAGTTTTGGATAAACCTCGGTTATTTTTTTCCCATACTAACCCCTTTGTGTTTTGAAATGTGTCCACTATATTATTTTTCTCATCAAAATTGTATCCTTGTTTTCATTTTATTTGAGTTTGGTCACTAGTTTTTGGGTTGTTTAATGTGATTATTTTATTATGAATGAGGTGGTTGTTAGGGGTGGTTAAAAGTATTTTTAATGTTTTTATGCAAGGGTGTTTGGTGCAAGAACTATTGGTAAGGGGGTTGGAAAGTGTGTTGATATTGATGGGGGTGGGGTATTTTCTGGTTTGGTTGATTTCCAAATCTTTATTGGAAATGGTTAGCCTCTATTAATCTCTATTTCTATAAGGAATTAGTTTTGTTCTACTATATTTGGAAGTACTTTTTTGTGTATTTGAATCATAAATACAAATATTTTAGATTCAAATAGGATGGAGATGAATAAATATTGGATGGATGCTAATCATTTTCCAATAGAGTATGAGAACAGAGTGAAAGAGTTCATCAAGTTTTCAAAGGATCACGAAAAGGATTATTCTCAAATCCTTTGTCCGTGTTTAATTTGTTGTTATTCTAGAGTAATTACTCCAGAGGAGATGGAAGAAAATTTGATATGTCATAGAATAGATCAAAGTTATAAATTTTGGAATAAACACGGAGAAAAAGAAAATGTAGCTACTGGTAGGGATAAAACTGCATTTTATGGATCATAAAATATGAATAAAAATATGGATAATGATGAATAATGTATGGAGGATGTGATTAAAGATGTCAATGATGATAAATATTGTATTGAGGAAATGACAAGGATAGTTGAAGATGAACTACGTTATTTCCCAAAATTGTTTCAGAAGTTAAAGAGTTGTGAAAAGATGCCACTCTATGTTGGTTTCACTAAATATACAGCATTGTCAGTTGTACTTAAGTTGTATAAATTGAAAGAAGGATATGGATGGAGTGTTTTCAGTTTTATGGAACTACTTTCTCTCTTGAATGACATGCTCTCAGAAGATAATGAGCTCCCAAACCAGACATATGAAGCTAAATAAATGCTACGCTCGATGGGTATAATTTCTGAAAGAATACAAGCCTGCCTGAAAGACTATATACTATTTCTCATAGAGAACAAATCACTTACTGAATGCCCAAAGTGTGGTGCTTCTCAATACAAGAAAGATGAATCCAATCCTACGAAAGTTGTATGGTACATTCCAATCATTCCAAAGTTTAGGTGTCTATATGGAAGTGAAGAAACTGCAAGACAATTGTCGTGGCATGCAGATAAAAGAAATAAATATGGGAAATTACGTCACCCGACTGAATCTCCTCAGTGGAGGATAATTGATCATGAGTATCCTGAATTTGGAAGAGAGTCGAGAAACCTTCGTCTTGCATTATCTACAGATGGAGTGATTCCTTTTGATTTTCAAACCAGCACTCATAGTACATGTCCTGTTATGTTGGTAAATTATAACTTTCCACCCACGTTATGCATGAATTGGAAATTCATCATGTTATCTATACTTATATCAGGACCAAAAAACCAAGTAACAATATAGATGTTTATTTGTCTCCTTTGATCGAGGATTTGAAGTTATTGTGGGATTTAGGTGTTATGTTGTATGATGATTATAAAAGTGAATACTTTTCATTGAGAGCGATGTTGTATGGGTTGATAAATGATTTCCCTGCTTATGGAAATTTTTCAGGCTATAGAATTAAAGTAAATCAAGGGTGTGCTGTGTGCGAAGAAGATAAAAAATCAATTAGGTTGAAATGTTCATTGAAAACTATGTTTCTAGGATATCATAGATATCTACCTCATCGACATAAGTACCGATATTGGATGACATCATTCAATGGAAGTTCAGAACAATGCACAACACCATATCCACTAACAGGTGATCAGCTGTTTTAGAAATTAAAATATGTGAACACTGTTTTTGGTAAACCATTTTTGAAAAACCTTACGAAAATTGGTTGGAAAAAGAAAGCAGTTTTTTTTGAATTACCATACTGGAATTCACTACTGGAAATTCGGGCTATAGCCACGGTTCTAAACCATGGCTATAGTCCCAAAAACTGTGGCTATAGGCAATAGCCATGGTTCCTAAAACCGTGGCTAAGTTTGTCGTGGCTATAGGCCTCGACCTATAGCCACGGTTCCAAACCGTGGCTTTAACACTATAGCCACGGTTGAAACCGTGGCTATACTAAAGGCCAGACAGACTTAATTTCCACGGTTTATAACAGTGGCATTATGTCTATAGCCACGGTTAATAACCATGGTAATAAACCAATATCCACGGTTTAAACCGTGGCTATAGGGTGTCCAAATCCATAAAAAAATACCCCCCAACCCCCTCGACACCCCCCGGACACCCCCTCGATATCCCCTGGTCACCCCCCTGGACACCCCCCTGGACACCCCCCTGCCACCCCCTGCCAGTCCCCCCTTGCCACCCCCTGCCCCCTGCTTTCCCCCCTGCCAGCCCCCCTGCCCCATGCCTCCTACTTGTCCCCCTGCCACCCCCCCCCCCCCCCTGCACCCTGCTTGTCCCCCTGCCACCCACTGCTAGTCCCCCCTGCCACCCCCCCCTGCTTGTCCCCCTGCCAGCCCCCCTGCTTGTCCCCCTGCCAGCCCCCCTGCCCTGCCCCCTGCTTGTCCCCCTGCCAGCCCCCCTTCTTGTCCCCATGTCAGCCCCCCCTGCCCCCTGCCCCCTGCTTGTCCCCCTGCCAGCCCCCCTTCCCCCTGCTTGTCCCCCTGCCAGCCCCCCAGCCCCCTTCTAGTCCCCCCCCCCCCCCGCCAGCCCCCCAGCCCCCTGCCAGTCCCCCCCTACCTGGACACCCCTCTCCCTGCCTGGACACCCCTCCCCCTACTTGTCCCCCCTTGCCACCCCCTGCTAGTCCTCCCTACCCCCTGCCACCCCCTGCTAGTCCCCCCTGCCCCTGCTAGTCCCCCCTGCCCCCTGCTAGTCCCCCCTGCCACCCCCTGCTTGTCCCCCTGCCAGCCCCCCTGCTTGTCCCCCTGCCAGCCCCCCTACCCCTGCTTGTTCCCCTGCCAGCCCCCCTTCCCCCTGCTTGTCCCCCTGCCAGCCCCCCCTGCTCCCTGCTAGTCCCCCTGCCATCCCCCCCTGCCCACTGCTTGTCCCCCTGCCAGCCCCCTGCTAGTCCCCCCCGCCACCCCCCTTGCCCCCTGCTTGTCCCCCTTCCAGCACCCCCTGCTTGTCCCCCTACCAGCCCCCCCCCCCCCTGCCCCCTGCTTGTCCCCCTGCCAGCCCCCCCTGCCCCCTGCTTGTCCCCCTGCCATCCCCCCTGCTTGTCCCCCTGCCATCCCCCCTGCCCCCAGCTTGTCCCCCTGCCAGCCCCCCTGCCCCCTGCAAGCCCCCCTGCCCCCTGCTAGTCCCCATGCCCCCTGCTAGGCCCCCTGTCAGTCCCCTACTAGTCCCCCTGCCCCCTGATCTGATAACCATGTTTATCTGATCTGATAACCACAACATCTTCAGCACTTCCAGATTCAGGTTTAACAGGTACCAATTCACCAATTTTGACATGTTTAGCAGCATGAGATAAGACAGGAACAGACTGAACTACATCAGATTTACAGACCATGTTTAGCACCCCTCCCCCCTGCTGGACACCCCCCCCGCCTGGACAGCACCCCCCCCCCCTCCCTGGTCAGCACCCCCCCCCTCCCTCCCCCCTAGACACTGGACTCCCCCTGCATATTTACCCCTGCTAGACACTAGACCCCTGCTGGACATTGGACCCCTACTCCCCCCAGCCCCTACCAGCCCCCTTGTACCCCTGATGGACACATGAATCCCCCCTAGAAACTAGTTCTTGGGATGCCCAAATCATATTTACTCCTATTGGACACTGGACTCCCCCCTGGACACTGGACTCCCCCTGCATATTTACCCATGCTGGACACTGGACCCCTGCTGGACACTGGCCCCATACTATAGGTTCTTAGTAGGACCACCCCATACTATAGGTTCTTTGTAGGACTTGGGAAACACTTGAAACAAAATTCAGAAGTAGCTATATATGAGTAATCTAGGAAAACATACATATAATCAGTCTGGAAAATAAAACAGAATAAACTATAAAATGTTTATGGAAATAAAATAAAACATATTTCAAATTGGAAAACATTACCAGAAAAACTGTTTATCAACTAAACAAACTGCTTGGTGAAATCATGGTCACACATGCTCATCCTCAGATAAAATCTGCTTGCATTTCATGTAGTACTGCATTAAACAAAACATTGGAATTATGATTTGAAATAGAGTTACCAGATTTTATAGCACCGTGCTCACTATCTATAGGTGGTGAAATAGTTATACCTGGTGCCTGTGAAGTATCTGTGGGATGTTTTATGATATTTTCCAGATCTGGACAGCACTGCATTTTCTCTATAGAGACATTCATAACCTGCATGGGCTTAGGTTTCTGGAAAGCCCTCTTGAACCCCCTTGCAACCCCCTGGACAGCCCCCTTGAACACCCCCCTGCTGGACAACCCCTCCCCCCTGCTGGACAGCCCCTCCCCCTGCCTGGACACCCCTCCCCCCTGCTGGACACCCCTCCCCCTGCTGGACAGCCCTCCCCCCTGCTGGACACCCCTTCCCCCCTGCGGGACAACCCCTCCCCCCTGCGGGACAGCCCCTCCCCCCTGCCGGACACCCCTCCCCCTACCGGATAGCCCGTGACAGCCTGCCCCCTGCCTGACAGCCCGCCCCCTGCCGGACAGCCCGCCCCCTGCTGGACAGCCCCACCCCCTACCTGGACACCCCTCCCCCTGCTGGACAGCCCTCCCCCCTGCTGGACAGCCCTCCCCCCTGCTGAACATCCCTACCCCCTACTGGACATCCCTCCCCCCCACCAGCCCCCAACCCCAGCCCCCTGCCCCCACCAGCCCCCCAACCCCAGCCCCCCCCCCCCCACCAGCCCCCCCCCCCAACCCCAGCCCCCCACCAGACCCCAGCTGCACCAGCCCCTGCCCCCCCCCCCCCCCCAGCCCCCTGCACCCTGCCAGGCACCCTGCCAGTCCCCCTACCCCTGGACACCACCTAGACCCCCTAAAATAAGTGAGTTGGAACAGGAACAAGAATTTAGATGAGGGATTCAAATGTTAAGGGGTATGGTTTAATTGGTTAGAATTGGGTGAGGTTTGGAATGGTTTTAAAGTGGGATGCCTGGTGGAAAATGTGGGGTTGGTGGCTTAGAAGTTGAGAGGTGGGTAGGCCTGATTGGTGGTCAAGTTGTGGATGGGTTGCCTAGGTGGATTGAAAAATGGTGGGGGACTGGGAAGGAGTTTATAGTGGCTAAATTGAAGTGGGAGATTTGAATTGTAGTAGGGCTTGAGTTTGGATTTTTTAATGAGAGTGGAAATGGCCCTGGAATAGGTGGTTTGATTTTGGTGGGTTGGCCATGGGATTTTTATAGTGCATCGAAAAATAGTCACTAGCAGGGCTTGGTTTGGTGTGAAATTCAGTCAAACGGTTGTGGGAACCATCATGGAAGCAACTACCAAATACAGGGCCAAATCACGGCGTGACCGCGGCGTGACCACAACGTGTTGGCCCGGTCCAGCGACATCCGCGGGGCAACATCTTCCACTTAGATTCAAATAGGATGATACAGATGGCATGAGAGGATGTTTTCTTAGAAGATTTAAAGAAATGAATGCTAATCTGTGATAACTAAAGGATTGGATGACCCCTGATATACCTAATTCGGTGAGGTTTGGAGATCTAGAAATGTGTAGGAATACCTAGAGGAATAAAATATGTCAGAAAATTACAAACCAATGTTTTCAGTTGAATTGAGCCTTTGTACCACCTGCTATGCACGTTTTGTGGAATGATGGATGAGAGGCAACGCTGAGAGGAGATATAGTTTAGGAATGATGAAATACGAAAAATTATAGAGCTAACCATTCAATGTTTCTCTAAGGAGGAGTAACCGCCGCAAGGTGTCGTCCTGGAGTAGGGCCAAATCACGGCGTGACCGCGGCGTGACCGCGGCGTGACCGCGGCGTGACCGCCGCAGGGTGTCGTCCTGGAGGAGTAACCGCCGCAGGGTGTCGTCCTGGAGTAGGGCCAAATCACGGCGTGACCGCGGCGTGACCGCGGCGTGACTGCGGTGTGACCGCGGCGTGACCGCAGCGTGACCGCAGCATGACCACAACGTGTTGGCCCGGTCCAGCGACATCCGCGGGGCAACATCTTCCACTTAGTTTCAAATAGGATGATATGGATGGCATGAGAGGATGTTTTCTCAAAAGATTTAAAGAAATGAATGTTAATCTGTGATTACTAGAGGATTGGATGACCCCTGATATACCTAATTCTGTGAGGTTTGGAGATCTAGAAATGTGTAGGAATACCTAGAGGAATAAAATATGTCAGACAATTCCAAACCAATGTTTTCAGTTGAATTGACCCTTTGTACCACCTGCTATGCATGTTTTGTGGAAAGATGGATGAGAGGCAGCTCTGAGAGGAGATATAGTTTAGGAATGAGGAAATACAAAAAATTATAGAGCTAACCATTCAATGTTTCTCTAAGGAGGAGTAACCGCCGTAGGGTGTCGTCCTGGAGCAGGGCCAAATCACGGCGTGACCGCGGCGTGACCGCGGCGTGACCGCGGCGTGACCGCGGCGTGACCGCGGCGTGACCGCGGCGTGACCGCGGCGTGATAGCGGCGTGACCGCGGCGTGACAGCCCCCCCAGACCCTGGATACCCCTTCCAGTCCCCCCCCCCCAGACCCTGGACACCCCTCCCCCTGCTGGACACCCCTGCCCCCTGCCCCCTGCCCCCTGCCCCCTGCCCCCTGCCCCCCTGCCCCCTACCCCCTGACCCCTGTCTGGTTTAAGGAATCCACTATGAGAGAACCTCAAGGAGATCACAAATGAATTCCTTCAAAATTAATGGAACTAACAGATGGGGGGAGGGGTCTCTCATAGTGGATTCCTTAAACCAAACAGGTTCTAAGAGATCATAAATCAATTCTTTGAAAATTGATGGAACTGATTGAGAGAGAGGGAGAGATTCTCTCATAGTGGATTCCTTGAACCAAAGAGGGTCTAAGATATCACAAATGATTTCCTTGAAAATTAATGGAACTGGAAGGGGGGAGAGAGTTACCGAAACACCGGGTAAATGAGAGGTCTTTTCACGTATCTCCGCACTTATTTCTTGAAGGTCGAAAAGAGTCCCCCCACAAGACGGGCACGAAACATACTCCTGCCACAGTAGTAAAATTCCACACATCAAAATTATTAAAACTACATGATCAACCCAATCATCTTATTATCTAAAACCACATCACGTACCATCTTTGTATTTCGCATCCTGCAACCTTGCAGTAAGTTGAATGATGTATCCCTCACGAAATCAATGTCCTGATCCAGCGCTTCAATTAGAATCTCGTCCCCGATCCCATCCACAAGAAGTGCCCCGACATTAGTGCCAGCTTCGATCACTAACTCATCCCTGAAACCAAGCTACTTGACTCACACCCAATTGAAGAAACCCAGATGAGTTGCAGGTCATGGTATTGTTCTGTAATTACCTATGAATCCTGTTGGGGAATTGAAGATGATGGATTGCAGCGAAGTTCAGAGCATTGCCTTCCAAAAATTCAAATAGCCTCCTTGCAGCATGTACCCTGCTACTTTTCTCTTCACTATAGGGAAGACCTTGAAGAATCATGGCGGCATCAGTGTCTTTTAGGGTTTCAAGGTCCTTGTAGGGTTCATCGCCTCATACGGACACCACCAATCGTGTCCCTGAGACAAATTATATATATATATATATATATATATATCATTGATTTTATGCCTTTAATGCATCATTTAAGGAAGGGAAAATCAGTTCTTACAGCATCTGCATCATCTACTGGAGGAATCTCTCTTAAAAGGATTGAATCCACAGTTTCCACATCCTAAATCAACATAGGCTTTCATTTTTTCAAAAAACCAGTAGAAAATATATTTATTAACTTGTATAAATGGTACTCTTGAAAACATTTTTGAACACATTTTCTAATACATTTTTGGAAAATAAAAATACAAAATATTTGCACATACCGAACGCACCCTTATGGCCCCCCTAATTTTCCCCATTCAATAATGAAATAGAAACTAACCTTGAATGGCATGCCAACAACAACCTTTGCTGCTAAAGACTTGTAAAGAAGAGCCGGCATCTGTCACAGTTAATGAAGTAATACCAGTAAAAATGAGGAGCAAGAAATCAACATACAAGATGGATAAATTATAATTTAACCAGAAAAAAAATCAGATGGGGGTGAGAGATAATTTGAACATCCATGTAGGTATCATATGGCTACTGTTTTCCTTAATCACCAGAATTTAACTAGAATACATACTGCCCCCAGCTCCACTCCCCGCCCCCAGAGTAAAAGGGAAGGGGGGGGGAAACTTAATAACTGTGTTTGGTGTTGAAAAACATTTTCTATTTTCATTTTTCAAACAAGTATTAAAAACATGTTATAAAATATTTTGGATAATAGGGAAAAACAAGGGCACACTGAATTTAATTCTCCTTGCATTTTCATTTTATGATAAACATAAAAACATGATTTTTTTCTAGTTTCAATCCAATGGCCAACTATCACCTTCAATTGTTCCAACGAAACATACATTATAACAGAGCCATCACGGTGAAGCACACCCCTATAATCCACCTCTTCACCCTGCAAAGAAGTTTGTAAAATCTTCAGTATCACAGGAGGAATGACTCATTAATTGGAGTAATGGTATGGAGAAACTGCCCCCTGCCCCCTGCCCCCCTCCCCCCTGCCCCCCTCCATCCTGCACCCTACCCCCTGTCCCCTACCCCCCTCCATCCTGTACCCTACCCCCTGCCCCCCTGCCCCTGCCCCCTGCCCCCTGCCCCTACCCCCTGCCCCCTGCCCCCCTCCACCCTGCCCCCCTGCACCCCTCCACCCAGCCCCCTGCTACCCCCAGCCCAGCTGCACCAGCCCCCTGCCACCCCCCCCAGCCCCTAGCCCCATGCCTCCCTCCACCCAGCCCCCTGCTACCCCCAGCCCAGCTGCACCAGCCCCCTGCCACCCCCCAGCCCACCTGCACCAGCCCCCCCCCCCCCTCGCAGCCCACCTGCACCAGCCCCCAACCCCAGCCCCTGCACCACCCCCCCAGCCAACTTCTACCCCCTGCCACCCCCAGCCCACTCCACCCCCCCCCCCCCCCCGCAGCCCCCACCTGCACCAGCCCCCAACCCCAGCCCCCAACTGCACCAGCCCCCCCCCCCCCAGCCCCCCTGCCACCCCCAGCCCACCTCCACCCCCACCCCGTAGCCCACCTGCACCAGCCCCCAACCCCAACCCCCAGCTGCACCAGCCCCCCCCCCAGCCCCCTGCTACCCAAGCCCACCTGCACCTGTCCCCCCTCCCCAGCCCCCCTGCTACCCCATCCCACCTGCACCTGTCCCCCCCCTAATGTCTATGTGTTTTAGTTTACCATGAAAAACTAAAATATTGGAAAAATAAATGGTTTGACTATTAGAATAAACATTTATAACAGAATTGAAGAGGATAAGTTTAGAAGATGCACCTTTCATCCATATGGATTATACCTGGTGCCTGTGAAGTATCTGTGGGATGTTTTATGATATTTTCCAGATCTGGACACACTGCATTTTCTCTATAGAGACATTCATAACCAGCATGGACTTAGGTTCCTGGACAGCCCTCTTGCACCCCCTTTCAATCCCCTGGACAGCCCCCTTGAACACCCCCCATGCCCCCCTTAGTCCCCCATGCCCCCCCTGCACCCCACTGGACAGCCCCCATGCCCCAACTGACAGCGCCACTGGACACCCCCTGTGAAGTATTTGTGGTTTGGTTGATGCTAACTATACAGGTTAGTAGTCATTCCCATTCCCAATAAGATATGGTAAATATTAATGATATTGATAAAAAAAGAAATGTAATTGGATGCATGGAACTCGTCATACATTACCAATCCAAAAATACAATTTACATAAAAAGTGAGTCTCAATATCAGTATCATCATAATCATGATAACCCTCATCCACACCTCCTACAGAAACACCATCACCACCTCTCACACCACCAACATCATCATCGACATCGGCATCTACATCCGAACCGGCACCAGCACCGGGTCCAGCACTAGGTCCAGCTCCGGCTCCAACAGAAGAATCTACATTAGCAGAACGCATCGACATCAAAAATGCATCAACCGTTGCAACTTCTTCTGGTGGAAGTGTAGAAGATAGGGAAAACATAAACTTCATCATATTTGCAGTTATCGCCTGTTCTGATTTTTGAATTGCTTCTTTGATTGCGGCATTCATTTGTTCCATTGTGACAAAACCAGAACCGGTACTCGAAGAAACATTAGTAGACCAGTATCGAGATGGTACAATCTTCTTCCCAGGTCGACAACGCACTCTACCATGATGCTCATCTCCTAATACCTGATGTAGATGATCGTTTGGGCCCAAATTGTCAGGTTCTTTTTCTGACAATGCCTCTAAAGCATTTTGTTGATTGATATATAACATAAATTAAAATGATAAAATAATATAAGGAATTAAATTCAGTAAAAATCAAAGAAATTGAAATATACTTACAATCGCCTTCTCAGTGTCGGGATTTGGCACAGTACCATCTTTCTTTTTCCAGCTTGTACAAAACAAAGTTGAGCGAGGAACGCGACCCTCAATATTCGATGCCTTTTTGTAGAAAAAAACAAATAAATAAATCAAAATTGTATGTTAAAAAAATTACACAAAACAAAGCTAAATATTTTAAATGTTAAATTACCTGCGTCTTCTCATGATCTGGTAATGAAGTGTGTCCGCGAGTATAAATGTGTTTCATTGCACTCTTGTTTTTTTATTTCTATTTGATTTATCCTATAAAAAAATAATTATATAAATTCATTAACATAAATAAAACAAGTAATTTAAAATCATTTTTAAATAAATAAATGAATATATATATAATTTTAACAAATACCTTAAACGCTAAACTCTTCCAATAGTTGATCATCTCTTTATATTGTGATATTGGGAAATCTTGAATCACCGGTACTTCTTCAAGCTCTGTACCAACTCTCTTTTTCCACCCAAGATATAAATCATACTTGTAGGCTCGCCACATTTCACCTAAATCCATTATCCTTGCAGCCTTTGCATTTTGTCCATCGGGGAAATTATATCAAAGCTGCAATGGACATAATATTTGTTAAGAAAATATTATAAATTTATATATATATAAAAGGTGATTAACATTACTTACCCAAATCTCTGCCCAGGATTTGTCCTTTATTTGTTGTCCAACTGCATTCCAACTTATCGGTTGAACCGAAATGATATTGCTGTGTCTAGAAAGTTTTCCCATAAAACTTTTACATTTCGTTCCATTTTTATTAATTATAGCATTGTCCTAATTGTAATCAACTATGATTTGCGTGTTCTGATTCCAAACGTCACGCATTTTTGTGCGGCCTCGTCGTCTGGAAGAGGCTGGAGCTAATCATGAAACCAAAATAAAAGAAAATAATATATATGAATTTATCATTAATCAGTAACAGTAATGTTTAAACAAATACCAATAGATGGGGGATCTGCTGCCCCCTGAAGTGCTGCGTCTGGAGGGGGGGCAGCCTCCATGGTAGGTGAGATATCTACAGGAGTACTATGTATAGTAGATGCAAAGTGTACTGATGGAGGCAGAAAACCCGATGGATAATCCTGTACAGATGAGGGTGGATATGGATATGGATATGGTGGTGGAATATATGGGGGCACAGTACCCTGTAAAGTGGATGATGGGAAGGGAAACTGAGGGATGGGAGTCTGAGAACTACCATCCGATGTGGGTGCGGAAAAAAAGGGATACAAAAAAGGTGGGTATGGATAATATGGAGGTGGCATAATGGGAGGATGGCCTCCTGGTGTCTCAAGCGGCGTAGTAGTAGGCTGGCCTGTAGAATCAGTACCCCCCGCCACAATATCATCCTCAGTGGCATAATCCAAGCGTCTCCTCAACGATGCAGTCTAAAATAATATAGATGATAAAATAAAACGAACGATAACAAGATAAATAATATGAAAGACCATAATATTCAAACATAATTTGTACTTACATTGTTTCCAGGAGGAGACCTACGTTGTTTGTTTCTCAGTATTCTTCTACTCCTTCTAGTATCATCATAATCATACATTTTGACCTGGAAATTTAAAAAAATATTCTCAAATAAATAGAAATAATGCAAAATGATAAATAATACAATTGTATCATAAAACAATGAGATACATTTTCATGTGTGATATTTATATTGATAAAATATCAAGACTTTTCTATGTTCAAGATTTACTAGAGAAGTGGTTAAACATAAATTGGTGAGCCTATTAATAGTTTTATATTCGATAATGGTATAAAATATACTAGTTATTTTGATATCATGTATGAAAGTTAAAAAAAACACATACAATATTGCGATAATATCAGGTAAATACTTACAAATGTGTCAACGCTATGTGGGGTCTGTGACAATTTCTGGTTCACAATCTATTCTAACAATTGCATCATCTGTATCATCAAATGCAACATTCGAATAAATACCAACAGGTTCATCCACAACATCATTGTCATCCATGCCTTCGTCAAAAATATTTCTAGGAATAACATCAACAATAACACCAAATTGTTGTTGTAACGGGTCACTTACATAAAACACATGTTTAGCTTGTGACGCAAGAATATATGGTTCATCGGTACGAAGCTAGCGGTTCATATCAATCACTCTAAATCCACAGTTATCAATATGAATTCCTTGTCGTTTCATTGAATCAAACCACTTGCATTTCATCATTGCGACACGACCATGTGCATAGTAATCTAATAAAATGATTCTTTCAACAACACCGTAATATGATATATTTTCTGATTGAGGCTGCCTGTCCGATGCACTCGCATAACAATCTGTTGTGGCGCTTATCGTGACACCGTCATGCTGTGTTGCCATTTTTCTCACAACTATTTATAACAAATTTATATCCATTGACAACCATTGACTTACAATCACACACCACGTCGTTTGGACCAAAGGACAATGATTTTATTTCATCTGATACTTCAATCATTGGTAGAGTTAAAACCTAAAAGATACCAACATAGAATATTAAACAGAGACATGTGATTATGTTATGAGAATAATAAAAAGAAATCTATTACCTTTGACTTTAACCAGGCAGCAAATTCTTTGCTGTGCAACAGTTCCTTCCTCTTAATAGATAGAGAGCGATGTCTCTTTTTTATAATTTTAAAATGTTCTCTACAGATATTAAAGCATTAAAATGTCACAAGATATAAAGAAATCACACAATGAAAAAATACATATTTATTAGTTTACTTACTTCATATAATCATCAAGCACACCACAGTTGAATAATACTGTGCGATGTGCCATTTCCCACTCTTCCCTGCTTAAAGTACACAACGAGTACGATCCAGATATCCCCCCTGTTTGGGGAATTAAAGGAAATGTAGGCTCAATGGGATCATATTTCTCATCTTCAATTCTCATTAGTCGATTAGACCTCGTAGTGACATTAGCTAGGTACGATGAACAGAAATCCATGCATTCTTGTGCTAAATAGCATTTCACAATAGAGCCTTCAGGATGATATTTATTTCTCACATAAGATTTCAATGTAAACATCATTCTTTCGGTAGGATACATCCACCGACTCGAAACAGGACCACCAAAGAGAACTTCTGTGGGAAGATGCACAGTCAAATGTAACATAATTGTGAAAAAAGACGGTGGGAAAATTTTCTCCAAGTCGCAAAGAATAATCGGTGCATCTCTCTGCAATTTCTGAACAACACTTCTGCTCAATCTTTTGGCACAAAGATATCGATAAAATTGACATAAATTAATCACCGCAACTCTAACATTATGTGAAAGTAAATGACAAATGGCAATGGGAATCAACTCATGTAACAAGACATGGTAATCATGGGTTTTAAGAGATTTGAGTTTCACATCTTGTGTATTCACCCTTTTCGAAATATTACTTGAATACCTATCGGGAACCTTCAAACTTTCCAAGACTTGAAGAAATTGTTTTTTCTCCACATTTGTCATCGAATAACAGGAAACAGGAACTTTCCACTTATTTTTACCAATTAACTCAGGATGAAGTCTTTCTCTTATACCCCAATCCATCAAATCACGACAACACTGCAAATCGTCTTTTGTTTTGCCTTTGACATTTAAAATAGTAGCAAGTAACATCTCACAAATGTTTTTCTCGATATGCATTACATCCAAACAATGACGTAATAAATTCAATGACCAATACGGCAACTCAAAGAATATACTTTTCTTTCTCCAATTGCTGTTGGAATTCGAATTAGCATGCTTTTGCTTTCTGATATTTGATTGACTTTTGCCAAGAACATAATTCAAATCATCAAGTTCTTTAACAATATCATTCCTTGACATTCGTTGAGGTGTCTCATCTGTCTCGATGGCATTATCGAACTGTCTCCGATTTTTCCTGTATGGATGATCCATTGGTAGAAAACGTCGATGCCCTATGAAGCTGAAAGTTCGTTGAAACTTTAATCTTCAAAAACGTGTATTTTTTATACAAATAGGACATGATAATTTCCCTTTAGTACTCCAACCAGACATTATTCCGTAGGCAGGGAAATCATTTATCGCCCATAATAAAGCTGCACGAAACATAAAGTACTCCTTTCTGAATGCATCATACGCTTGTGCACCAACAATCCAAAGATCATTTAACTCCTCTATTAATGGCTACAAGTATATATCAATATAATTTCCAGGATCACTGGGTCCAGATATCAATATACTCAGGATAGTGCACGGCTTCTTCATACACATCCATGAAGGAAAGTTATAAATGTGAATGAAAACAGGCCAAGTACTGTGTGCACTATGCATTTGGATAAATGGGTTGAAACCATCACAGGATAATCCCAATCTAACATTTCGTGGGTCAGCTGCAAAATTAGGATGTAACCTATCAAATGTCTTCCAAGACAACCCATCTGCAGGATGCACTATTTCATCGTTATCCTTATTTATTTCATCTGCATGCCATCTCATATTTTTTGCCATTTGTTCTGACATAATTTTTTTTTGAATCCTGGGAATTAAAGGGAAGTGCCACATCACTTTTTGTGGTATGCGAGATTGAGATCCGTCTTTATTAGTCTTCCACCTTGATGTGCCACACTGTTTGCACTGACTCAAGTCTGCATTCTCCTTCCAGAACAAACAACAGTCTTTGAGACAAGAATGAATCTTACTAGATAAAAATCCAAATTTGTCAACCAACTTTGATGCCATGTAATCATTTTCTGGAATACATGCATCATCAGACAGTAAATCCTTAATAAATGTAAGGAGATAGTCGACCACAGTATTACTAAATCCATACATTGTCTTCCCATGATATAATCGCATTAAAAACTCAAGTTTGATCATTTTTCCACATGCTTGATATACTAGGGTATTTGCATCTTCCATCAACTTTCTAACACTCTCAACGTCATCATCCTGATTAATAGATGAGAACTGTGTTCCAGTATTCATTTCCTCTTGCACTAGTCTACATGAAGAGCTAGCTTCAGAAACAAAAGGAAACAGATCAGAAATCAAATTTTTCATACCAATCTTTTCCGCTGAATCGATGGCATTCAACACTTGAGCTTTTTCTCCATTGTGATACCACACATGATAATTTTTTTGGAAACCACTTTTAGTGATATGGTAACTCACTTCCTCACGAGTTAACCAAGGTCTTCCAACACAATCAAAACACGGGCATCGAATCAACCCGCCATCTGAATCATTAGTGAATGCAAAGTCCAAAAAATATTGTAACTCCTTCTGAAATTCATCATTGATCCGATCAATGTTGTACATCCAGTATCTATCCATCCTGAGGCAGATAATCATACATTAGATAAATAATCTAGAAAATGACTTAACATTATATGTATTGTTTCAAAAGATATTAAGTAATCATCAATATTGACTTTTTATAACTCAACCACCATTATCTAAAGTATTGTTTTTCCCTTCCAATGAAAAAGATATTAATCAATGCTATAACAGGGTTCCAGGCCCTATCTTTTATGGATGGATACTCCAGGTATAATCAGACATGGATGGCCCCAAGGATATAGAGTCTCCCATAATATGGTTCCATAGGGGAATTTCTACTTTTAATTGATTCTCATGGGATAGAATAAGGCACAATCGACGATATTCCCAACAAAATAAAGGCTCGACCGACTATCACTCGCATCGGGAAAGAAGAGGGTAGGATATTGAGGGACTTTTGTTTAAAGTATCTGAAAATGTCAAGCCAGGCTCCCTCTTAGGTAATTTTAGTTGTCATTTGGAGAAAATTTCTAAAATAGAACAACCATATTTGGAAGTTGGTGATTCAGGTAAAAACAAATGATGCACACAGACCATGTTAAGAAAAAACTCCAAAGAATATTAAGGTAAGAAACAAAAATAGCATCCATAATAGATTGAGAGAAACATGATCCAATAGGGTTGGGGAATTTCAAACCCAACATTCGAGGTCAATAAACCAGGTCCAAAATGTTGTGAAAGTGGAATGAAAAAAACCCACCCTCATGGATAAGGGATTTATTCACATTAGTAACATCCAAATTAGTGAAATCAGACTTCTACCGATCTGGGAAAAAACTAAAAAATAAATCTCCCACTAGTTCATCATTTTCTGTGATCTAGTACCCTCACTATGAATGCATACAACTGAACTGTCTGGATTTTTCTTTCAGATTACCATCTTCTAAATGGATCTTATATAATTAGTGAAAATGTGTAAAATACGTTTTAGAGGGTATATAAAAGGTATGTATCTCAAATATATTGAGATAATGTCTGCAATGGATTAGGCATTAGTGAATGCCAATAATATTTTCCAAGTGACCCTATAATACACGAGGCCAATTTGGAGGAGGAATTAGAGGAGGGAGTTTCAATAAAAAATATGGTACACACTTAAATTATAGAATTAGGTGTGTATAACTAGAACGAGATACTCTTTTTGAATCTAGGTGTTCCCTCAACAACTATGCCCTTACCTCCACAAAAGACATCAAACAAGGAAAAGGGTAAGGTTAATATTCTTCCTCACCTTATTCCTAAATAGGTTGAACCCAATTTAATTGAAGACATATTTTATAAACAAGAGTAAGAGGTGAAATAATTTGGGAGACCATATGAATAACTTCTTCAAGAAATCCTTCTTATTGGATATGTTCTATAAGAAGATCCTCATATCAAACTCCTAGTTGAAATACCTCAACAAATAGGGCTCAATATATGGATTTGTAACATCTTCAAAATATGGAATACCAACCATCAATATTCTTGGATTCAATAGTAGAAGATCATGAATTACCTCCATTTTATGTACAACTAGAACAGGACCAGACACATCCTTATTAGCATTCCCTTATAGGGTACCCAGGGTAGAATCCAGCTATGCCGCCACTTATGGCCCTACCAGCATCTACACCTATTCAAGATTTGAACCATCTAGAAATACTTGAGGGATCATGAACACTATCGAGCCACAAATGGATTGATTAGAATTTATGGAGGAATGGAACGTGATAATAAAATTAGAGAAGATTCTTTACCTCAAATGGGTAGATTTTAATCTTCCCACTATAAACATTAGGAACCCAACATTTCAATTTGTAATGGAATAGGAAAACTGTAGAAACATTTGATTCATTTCATCTCTCATTATGACACCAAGATGGGGAAACCTAAAAAATAGGTTGCAGTGAAACTGAAGTGATAAAAAATGGAATGATAAAGATACCGGCAATGAGGTCGTCGGGAGGAGGAGAGTTCGTCAGAGGAGGAGATTCCGTCTGGAGCAGGGGAGTTGCGGTCGTCCGGAGGAGGGGAGTCCATCGGGAGGAGGGGATTCCATCGGGGGGGAGGGGAGTACGTCGGGGGAGGAGGGGAGTTCGTCGGGGTCGTCCGGAGGAGGGGAGTCCATCGGGGGAGGCGCGGTCGTCCGGGGAGGAGAGGTCGTCGGGAGGAGGGGAGTGCGTCGGGGGAGGAGGGGAGTCTATCAGCGTTGGGGGAGGCGCTGTCATCCTTGGAGGGGGGAGGCGCGGTCGTCCGGGGAGGGGAGTGCGTCGGGGGAGGGGAGTGAGTTAGGGAGGGTTCCATAGGAGTGAGTCCGGGGAGGGGGGAGGCGCGGCGAGGAGGCGTCGGGGAGGAGGGCGCGACGACGAGGAGGGCGCGGCGAGGAGGGTGCGGCGAGGAGGGCGCGACGCGGAGGATGTGTCGGCGTGGAGGCGTCGGGGAGCGGGAGGGTGCAGTGAGGAGGAGGAATCGCGAGGGGAGGAGAAGAGCCCAATGGGTTTGGGAAAAAAATGGGTCAGCAGGATATAGCCACGGATGGAATAATTAACCGTGGCAGTATAAAAGATATAGCCATGGACCTATAAAACCGTGGCTATAGGTCCGTGGCTATAGCTCAGATTTGTAGTAGTGATTGTTTGTACGTCAGACATTTTCTTGATGTGATGCATGTGGAAAAAAAATTTTGTTGCAGTGTTTTCAGAACATTGCTAAACGCCCCTGGGAAAACAAAGGATGGAATTAAGGCAAGGTTGTACATGGTTGACATGGGAATATGAGAATATTTGGCTCTCGTGAAGTTTGAAAATCGAATGTTTCTTCCTCCAGCTACTTAAACTCTTTCCAGGGAAGAGAGATATCAGTTTTTAAACTTCTTCGATGATGTAAAGGTTCCAAAGGGGTATTCATCAAATATCAAGAACATTGTTTCAATGAATGATTTCACGTTAAAAGGTTTGAAATCACATTACTACCATTTTTTGATGTAAGATTTAATTTCTATAGCTTTACGTATCATTTTTTCCAAGATTTTTCTTCATACGTTAACCAAAATTTGTTTCTTTTTCAAAGCTATATGTAGCAAAGTTTTAGACTCGACGAAATTTATAGTTATGGAAAGAGAAATTGTCATCATATTATATGAATTAGAAATGTTCTTCCCGCTAACATTATTTGATATGATGGTTCATTTGATGCTTCACTTGGTGAGAGATATTCGACTTTCTGGTCCTGTGCACTATAGATGGATGTACCCCATTGAACAGTATATGAAGATTTTGAAAGGGTATGTCAAAAATCGAAGTCGGACAAAGGGTTGTATAGTGGAGCGATATATTGTTGAGGAATCCATTCAATTATGTACCGAATACCTATCTGATGTGGAAATCATTGGTCTCTTGAAATATTGTCACACTAGACGCATTGAGGGTGAGGGAATTTCTGGAAGATATGTTGTGACAATCAATATTACAGATCGAGAGAATGTCTACCTTTATGTTTTTCATAACAGTTGGGAGGTTGCTCCATATATTGAAACCCACAATGAAATTCTTAGGCAGTTGAATCCATCAAAGGATGAAAAATGGATATCAAATACACATAATCACCAGTTTATAGGATGGTTTCAGGACCATATTTTTAAAGAGTTAGATGAAAATATGAATTTAATTTCAGAATGACTTTTATGGCTAGCTGCCGGACCAAGTGTGTATGTATTATCTTAAAATAGTTATGTAATTAATGGTTATACATTGTATATAGATGAACATGATGAAGATAGTACCATGAAAAATAGTGGAGTTACACTTGTGGCTGAAGCGATGCATGCTTCTGGTAGTAAGGACAGAAATACAATTTTTCCAAATATGTCATACTTTGAAATTATCAAACAAATATGGGAGTTGGATTATACGACATTTCAATGGCCTATTTTTCAATGCAAATGGGTTGATAATAATAGTGGTGTTAAAATAGATGAATTGGGATATATGAAAGTTGATTTTAGTACAAAAGGGTACAAAGACGAACAGTTTATAATGTCATCACAAGCAGTACAAGTATTTTATGTTCTAGATCCCACAAACCGAAAGTGGACGATTGTTCTATTATAGTCCAAAAATACTGAAGGGTATGATGAAAATTTAGTTGAGGATGATCCTTTCAGTGGTATGTCGCAATCATTTCACAGCGGTCCCAATATATATGATGTTTTATATGTTATAGGAGACCACAATGAATGGATTTGGATAATCGATGTAGGTGTCAAATCCCTTCAGCCTTTGAAAAAAAGAAAGAGAGTTCAATAAATGTTTTATATTTTGTTTGTATTATAGATCTTGTTATCTCATGTTATTATCTTATCATTACGATTTCAATGGCAGGGAGAGTTTATAGAATCTTTTATGGGTGGGAATCAAGGAGAAGACATAACTTAGGAACAACCAGCACATGAAGATCACCCCCACTATCTTTGAGGCGAGCCATTCCCCTCAAAGAACTGTCTTAGTCGTGATAATCAATATTCTAATAATTGTTCCCATGAAATGTGAATCAGACAGACACTAATAATTTTCCTGTATTGATCTTCTACATGGTGATAACGATTGTGATTTATATTTGTCAACACCCACCTATCACCTTGTAGCAAGGGCTACGGTGTTCAACATCCCAAAGGACAAGCTGCATAATAGACCACTTCTGAAAGATCATCTGAAAGTAAAAATTACTGTAGCTCATGAGCTAAATGCAGAGCTACATATTCCACTTGATTACGATGATATTCATATGGTTGAAAAGGATATTGGGACATTCATTGCATGGTTGTCACAACTTCTAAGAGTACATGTGAACAAAAAGGTATTTATTTAAATTTTCTTTCAAGCTAAACATATAAAAATTAATGAAAAATGTTCTGAACCAATGAATGTTATTATAGATGGAGAAAGGGAAGGGGGTGACAAGAAACGTCATCCCAAAAGCATCTAAAGGATCGACCAACTGATCCCAAAGAGCTATTGAAAGCATAATAACACCACCTGTTCTCTATCCACATTTACTAGCATTGAAGACTCATGTGGATACGAATCTAAGATGTGGTAGTATTCATATAGTGGTTTCTGAAAAGAATATATATGGAGAGGAAATTCAAGATTTCGTCGCTACTAAAAATGTAAATGAGATCCTTGAATACGGTTGGCTATGCATCATAGTTTTAAATTTATATATGAGTTATGTTTTCATGAATTGATTTTCTAAAAGATGGTATAATGTGAAAATTATGACTAAATGCATTTTATATTATTGACATACATATATATGAAAAACTGTTGAAGGAATTTTCCCATGAGCCAAAATTCGGACTCGTTATTCCTCATACCACATCAGCACAACTAAAAAAATTAGAGCCATAAAAAAGGATGAAATAGTGAACGACTTGCTGAAAACATTTGAAAGCAAAATAACAGATGTCAGAATCTTCCTGATACCAACCATGCAGGGGTAAAACTCTACAATTAAATCATATCAATTATATTTTCACTTATTTTATTACTTATTCCTTTTTCTATTTTTAGGAAACATTGGCTACTAATTGTGGTGAACTTGGATACTCCAAAGAATTATTTTCTGGATTCAATGCCAGGATATCCAATAAACTGACCACACATGATGGAGTTTGTGAATCTGTAAGACACTGCATCCTATGTTTTAGGTCTAAAAATTAATTAATATAATTTATATTATATATTACTGAGGATTTTTTTATGATAGGGAGGTGTATCATTATCATATAAAAAAGGAATGAGGACAGGGGCTAAGCATAATGAGGGGAGAAAGTACTACATCTGGACAAATATAAGGGTATATATAATAAAATTTCACTATCCAAACACATATCAACAAAAGTTACTTATTCTCTTAATTATATTTTTTTTAGTTTCCAAAACAAACAAACGATAATGATTGCGGTTATTATGTTTGTAAATTTATGAAAGAGATCGTTTTTCATCAACAAACTAGCATCCCTAAAGAGGTATTTTCAAAAATAACTACTATTTAATTTAAATTATTTATTAATTCATTTTTAATATATTTTTCTGTACTACTATGACTATTGAAAAGTCTCATACTCACAAGATGATATAGATTTGTTCAAAAACTAGTGGGCTGTATACCTGATGGAATATTGTACACAAATAGCATGAAGATCTGACTTGAGGACATGTAGAATTGGAGGTCATTTTTGAGAGGGGTTAAGGGGATCAAAAGATGAAACATTGTTGTATGTAAATGTTTGTAGAAAAATTGTAATTGTTCTTAAATAAAACATCCTTTCTCCAATGAGTCATTTTTTCATTTTAATAGATGAAATACATGATTAACATGCAAGAATGATGAACCACTTTTCTTTGGGCTTTGGATAAGAAAAACCAGTAAAATATCTAAAATACTGTCATATCCAACCAAACACATTTGAATTGTGTTGAAACTTTAGGAGGATGATACATGGGTCATTTGTGACATGTAAGAGTCAACCCCACTTCAATCAGAGGCATGATGTTTCCGGTATCACTCAAAGTGTCTCTCTTTTGTTTAAAATGGACATAATTTTAAGTGAAAACAAAAACTGACATACAAAAATCTGACCAAATGTATTCGTATTGTGTTGATACTTTAGGGGAACGATCCATGGGTCTTTTTTGACATGTACGAGTCAACCCCGCCTCAATCCAAGGCACGATGTGGTCAGTATCACTCAAAGTGTCTCTCTATTGTTTAACATGGACTGAATTTTAAGTGAAAACAACAATTGGCATACGGAAATCTGAACAAACGCATTCAGATTGTGTTAATACTTTAGGGGAATGATCCATGGGTCATTTGTGATGTGTAAAAGTCAAACCCGCCTCAATCCAAGTCATGGTGTGGTTGGTATCACTCAAAGTGTCTCTCTTTTGTTTAAAATGGACACCCCCAACCCCACTGGACGCCCCCAACCCCCTAAACACCCCCACCCCTGGACGCCCCCAACCCTCCTAGAAACCACCCCACCACCTAGACTCCCCCACCCTCCTGGAAACCCCCACCCCCATGGACAACCACCCCAACCCCCTGGACACCACCACACCCCCCTTGGACAGCCCCACCACCCCCCTGGTTCGCCCCCACCCCCTAGACACCACCCACCCCTGGAAACCCCCCACCCCTCTGGACACCCCCACCCCCTGGAAACCCCCCCAACCCCTTGGACACAACCCCACCCCCTAGACAACCCCACCCCCAAAACACCCACAAACCCCCTAGACGACACCCCCACCCCTCCTAGACACCACCCCACCACCTGGACACCCCCACCCCCTTGGACAGCCACCCCCACCACATGGACACCACACACCCCCTTGGATAACCCCACCAACCCCCTGGACCGCCCCACCCCTGGACACCACCCCACCCCCTGGACACCCCCACCCCTCTGGACCCCCACCCCTAGAAAGCGCCCCAACCCCCTGGACACCACCCACCCCCTGGACACCCCCACCTTGGAAAGCCCCCAACCCCTGGACACCCCCACCCCTTGGAAACCCACCAACCCCCTAGACGACACCCCCACCCCTCCTAGACACCACCCCACCACCTGGACACCCCCACCCCCTAGACAACCCCACCCCCTTAGACAGCCACCCCCACCCCCTGGACACCACCCCACCCCCAAGAAACCCCACCCCTCTAGACACCCCCACCCCCTGGAAAGCCCCCCAACCCCCTAGACACCGCCACCCCCTGGACACCCCCACCCCTAGACATCCACCACCCCCTGGATGACACCCAAACCCCTCCTAGACACCACCCCACCACCTGGACACCCCCACCCCCTAGACACCCCACCCCCTTGGACAGCCACCCCCACCCCTTAGACACCACCCCACTGAACACCACCCCACACCCCTTGGAAATCCCCACTAACCCCCTGGACCGCCCCCACCCCCCTAGGCACCACCCCATCCCATTGACACCCCCACCCCCTGGAAAGCCCCCAAACACCCTGGACACCACCCCGCTCACCCTAGAAAACCCCATGGACACCCCCACACCGAAACATTCCCCCACCCCTGGACACCCCACCATCCCCCTGGACGGCCACCACCCCTTGGACGCCCCCTCCTCAACAACACCCCACCACCTGGACACCCCCTCGAGAACTCCACACCCATGGATAGCCCCACCACCACCTGTACACCACCCCACCCCCTTGTAAAACCCTATCCCCCCAGACAACCCCATCCCCCTAGACACCCCCATGCCCCAGACACACCCACCCCCCTGGACACCCCCTACCCCCCCTTGGACAACCACTCTAAACCCCTGAACAGCCCCTAATCCCTTGAATTATGAATTGAATTCTTTATGTATTTAATTAACTTATGAATTTTGTGTTAATGGTGTATGGGTATACTTGTTGTATGGGTATACATGCTAAAATTAACTTATAAATTATGTGTTAATTTTCTATCGGTATACTTGTTGATATGCAAATTTTTTTGCATGTCTTGTTTGGTTGTGCTGCTGCAGAATTTTATATTACAGCAGGCAGGGCATTTATCATCGCTTTTTTAGCGCTAATAAAGGATTCCTTTATCAGTGATCTTTTAACACTAATAAAGGGGACCCCCCATATCAGCGTTGATCTTTACAATTCTTTTTTAGCACTGGTAAAGCCCGTTTGGAGCACAGATAAAGCCTATTTTTGTAGTAGTGCCCAGACACCCCCGATACCCCCATGAACTCAAAACGTATTCACATAAGGCCTCAATTAATCAGTTAAACCAAAAGTAAAGAGATTCATACCTCATAGGAAAACCTAGGATCTTAAAAAAATCTTCCATAAATTACATTCTTGGCATAAGAACTGACCTTCTCATTTTATCATTGAGAGGTTGAAACACAATAAAAGAATGAAAATACTAGGATGAGAAACTATGGGTGAAAGAAAACCCCCCCTTCAAAGTCCTCCTAGTCAAATCATGAGTCCTCTTTAGTGCTCACAACCTTCCTCCCCTATATATACAAACATCCATAAGATATAAGTTTCATATCTCCCTCTTTTCTCTCCTTGTATATCTCTATATGATTAACATCATTGAAATCTCCATATATCCTTATCATTTATACAGGAATTATATATGTAATATACTTTAAAACTCCATTTTATATTTCTTTCAAATTTATATCTAAGGGAGTGACTTTTATAAAGTATATATCTTTATATATCTTCCGTTAATGTGGTGTAAAGTAATTCACTACATGAAATTATTCCTCATTAATATTTTTTTATGAATTTGAAATATCTACAGCATGGAAAATCACTTCAATCCATGAATAAATTTTAATTTTAATTATTGTTTCTTTATGAATGATCCATTCATGGAATGAATGTGGACTCGTGTTGATATAGTGTTATCACTTTTATGAATTGTTTCTACATCGTTCATACATGATGCAAATTGGGTTATTAAATCCATGAATCATCCATACATGATTCCCATGATCCATACATGTATATCTTGTGACATTAACTATTTGGTACATTTTAAGAACATCCTTACACAACGCCTCACCGTATCTTCTTGTCCATTCACAACTGTGAACAATGTGTACTCATCATGTCATCATATCCTTAATGAAAGGCTTATTTATTATCACATTTGTTCTATAGTAGGTTTCATCAGCTTATGAATCTCATCTATGGTGTATTATGATATTATTAGAGTATTAATAGGTTGAAACTAATATTCCTCATGGTAGCCATTGAATTTCCTTGAAATTAAGGGCAGTTCTCATTTAATTGTCAAGGCATCGAGTAGTGGTGTTAGTTTATCTGAGTAGGGGCACGTGATATATTACTAAATTGCTTCATATTGTTAAATAATGAACCATCATCTATATGAAATTCTACCAAATTGAAAAATATGGATTCTAAGGGAATTATTATAAACTGTCACATGGATTTCAAAGCTCAGATAAACAACACCTATACCCTCATTCCCAATATTTTCTTACCCAACACCTACACATGCTAGGAGACATTTTTAATTGACACCTTGATATTGTTCCTATAGTGTATTTGTGCCTGAGATCAACTTAGATCCTTATTTTTACATCCATCCATGTATTCCCTCCCTTGGTTAAGTGGAATAATGCCACTTTTTCTCCTGGAAATAAAATTATTTCTTCAATGTATTAAAAAACATAAACATTAATTATTTTTCCAAAATTCATTTTAAAATATTAATGTCAAAAAATTATTTATAAACACTAATTACCCTTTAAAATGTATAAATAAATTATTATTTGGTCCAAAACACATAAAAATAATAAAATTAATGAACTATAAATTAAAAAATAGTATGCATAAATATGGACACCAAATACAGCCACACATAAACTCATTACCAACCTCAATAATAAATCATAAAATTATAAAAAATATGTCCCATGATAAAGATATATGAATTTTAAAGTAACAATATTAAATAATTATTAATTAAGAATAAAACATTTATGCTATAAAATATAACAATTCAAATGCTCATATTCAAGGAAATAATCCAACCATTTATTTTAATCTACCCCTTTGAAAATATAATGGGATTCTCATAAATTTCATTGAAGAATATTAATTTATTATTATAAATCATTTCAACTATGATCAATCTCAATTTTGATTTTTATTCTCTCACCACTTAACGTAACCATATGAACTAGAGTTGTGCTCATGCATCAAGTGCATCTCCTATCCATAAGATTTCATTGGATCTCAAATATCCACTCTTTAAAGACAAAGATCACAAATAATTCGGAGGACTTAAACATTAGGTTCATACGACTATAAGGCTTTTGGTAGGTAGTTAATGACATTAACAACATTAAATCTAAAAAATGAGGTTCCACTATTAAGTAAAAAGTGTTATATACAAAATAAATTTTAGTGAAATTATCATTTTCAAAGTGAATCCATCCATATTTCCTAAAGTACAATGTAAAGGTTCATAAAATAATAAGTAATAATTATGAATGTACCCATTTTTTAAAAAACTGTTGTTCAAACTTTTATGAAACTTTCACTTGGGGTAAATATCACACCCTCAAAAAAACCTTTTATATCTCTTAATGGCATTAATTATAATAGTCATAACAAGAAATTTTTTTGGTATGAGTGATTTTTGACTTAACTAAGATACAACCCATTCTTTTTCATTTTTTGTCAATCTCTTTTCAATGATAAAAAAATGAGAAAAAAGAATGATATTCATAAAATTTCCACTAACATACCATGAAACAACTCACATCTTTATTATTAATGAACATCCCATTTACTCCATAAACAACTACTCCCCCACACTTAAACCATTGAATATCATGCAATATATAAATATTAGGGGTAGGAAAGGCGACATAATAGGCTTTTAATATGGATATTACCAAACAAATGTCATTCTTGGATTAAATGAACTTAATATGGATCTAATATAAAAGGTTTATCTTGAAGATAAAATAATTTTTAAAATATTCATCAATAATATTAAATATAACATTATTTAATCATATCATTATGAAGATACCAATGAAGGTTATAGTAGGTTTATATATCTCATGTATCTGTAACGCCCCGACCCTAGTTACCCAGAGTCGGTGCATTATTACATAACATTGGCATGATCATGAGAAAGATCAAGTCTCGAAAGACCGATTAGTTTAGTAGCCTTGGAATAACTAGATACATCCATAAATTTTTACATTACATCATAAAAAAAACATCTTGTCTTCATATCCCCTCATACTATCCCTGCAGGTCATTCATAAATTACTTCTTCATAATCCTGGAAAAAAAACATTGAAAGGGGTGAACTCGGATGCTCAGTAAGGATAACATTATAGCAGAAGCTTTCATAAATAAGCATAAACACTTAAGGCAATTTATAACTAAAACAAAAGCCTTTTGAAACTTGAACTTCAGCATAAAATGGCAAAGGTAAAATGAAATAATGCCATCTACTTACTCACATGGATATTCTACTATTCGAATGATCACATGCAATATCAATAACCACTTTCATAATGATGGAATGCATAATGCCAGACTATCATAACCACATATCCAAGGCCTCGTGCCAAGACTACAAATAAGATTTTGCCAAGGCTTTGTGCCAAGACACTAGTTTGTCTCATGAGACCTACCGATGCATCGAGGAGCTATAGCGGGCTCCACCCGTCACTTATTAAGTCCAATGCATTCCTCATATGAATAGGTTTAAGCATAAAATAAACATTTGTATTAAAACTAGCATACGAAATGTCAATACTTTAACCACAAACCATGAATGGTATAAAAATAGAACATCCACAGTCAAACATAACTCATTTGATACAATATGGAAGATTGTATTGTATCACATTAACCTCAATCATGAATAATGAAGGATGTTTACATAGATGAAAATAATCATCATAACTATTTGAGAGAAATATCCCCCTTTTCTTGAAAACTTTTAAAAGTCACACTTTTTGTCAAGAAGACATTCAAAAATAGATTTTTGAATCAAAGTGTCCCATACCACTTTGAAACTTTTAAAAGGATTTTTAAATTTAAAACTTTAATGTCCATAAAAATAAATCCTTAAAACCAATTTTAAAATATGGACATTAATGAGCATGATTTAGAAGAATAATTCTTTAAAATATTTTAAAATGGTATTTTGGTTAGAGTTTCTAACCAAAAGAGAGACACTTGAATACAAATAATTGAGGTAATCAAAACATTGTAATATCATTAGAATAAAGGAATTCATGATATACTATGTCAAAGTACATTATATACACCACATAAAAGTGATTCGGTGTATATCATCAAAGAAGTCTCAATGGAATGTAAATTGAGATGAAATCTCTCATAAAGGTTGTATACTTAGGTTAAGGATAAATCAACGACATAATTATGTGTGAAAAATATAAATACACTAAATATGATTGGATATTCAGTGTAAATCAATCAAAGGATATTCACACATATTCTTGTAAAAACAATACCAACGAATTGGATGTTTAACTCAACAAATGGAGAATGAGTTAAAATTACTCTTATCAAATTCATATCAATGAATTGAGAATTAGCAATGGAGTGATTATGTGTATCAAACTTATATCCACAGGAAGGGGAGTGGAAATTATGACATAATCAAATGAATAGTGATTCCACACATAATCTTGGGTTAATATAATCAATGAAATATGCGTAAAGCCAAATGAGTGGAAATTGAAATCTCAAATTCCCTTATTGATTAGGTAACTTAAGAAACAAACACCCATGAAAGAAAGATCATACCATGATGATGTAAATACCCATAAAATAAATTATATTACACAATGAATACAATCATGGGTAGTACACATACACCACATGCAATAATTAAGTGGTGATCAATGGAATTCTCACGGAATTAAAAGTGAGACAAGAAACCCCTTACCACGTTAATCAACTGAGTCGCATGGAAAAAAGTTAATAACCACCAAATTATTTACAGAATAACATGAATATAAAGTGAATCATGATAATATATATCAAATGGAAGTACACAATACACCACTTTCAATAATTTAGTAGCGAACAATGGAAATCTCACGGAATTGAAAGTGAGATAAGAGAATCCCTTACTTTGTACTTTTTCCTTGGTCGATGGTAGGTTTACCTCCTGTATAATGGTGAAATAATTTTTATTGAATAATACAAGAATCAGTTAATTTAATATGATATCATATATGATCTTTTAACATTGATTTGTTAATAATATCTTAGAATTATCGTCATTTCAGGTGTTAACGGGTTCATTTTACTTTATATTCTTTGTTATGTGAGCCATATTCATTATTAATGGGATGTATATTATTCATGTACAGAATTGTATCAAGTCCTTAAACATCATTTTTAAATCATCAAATGATAATTATACTTGAATGGATACGATGGAGAATGAATCTCATCGCGTTCGTGGAGACGGTAGTCCGTACGTACGCACGAACGCTACTTCCATTTAATTTTTATTTTAAAAGAATCAAATCCAAATGATACATAGGTATATTACTATTCCAGTAAAATATAATATTTTATATATGTTACTTAAGTTCATTAACACCATCCTTTATACGTTCCATGTGTGGTATGAACGAATCATATCATTTTAAGGGGGCGGTAGTCCGCACTTCCTCAAATGAAATTATCGTATGTACATACAACATGAAACGAATAATTGTATGAAATAAAATGGAATTACAGAAGCTTATATATAAAATATATATCATTAATATCATATTTAATTTCAGTGCCATCCTAATGGCCACCATGAGAGGCGGTAAGATGTATTTGAACAATCATCGTTTCGTGAGGCGTTAGTTTTCCATCCACAGAAACATTATGTTCATCATCCATTAGATGGAGTTGTGTGAATGTGTAGTTTGAATCCTTCTTATAACAACATCATAGTATATTGTGGATACTGGTGTTGTTACAAAAGAAAGGAAATAAAAAGAGTTTGGGGGTTGGAGAAGTAAAATAATTGAAAATAATTTAAGAGAAAATGTTACCTTTAATTTAGGTAACTCACTTTGGTTGGAACCAAAGGACTTCTTGAAATGCTTTCTGCCTAAGGGGAAGCTTAAAGGAGGAGGAGAGGGATGTGGGGAACTTAGTTGGGCAGAGTTTGGACGAGCCAAGTGGCTTGAGAGGTCTGAGGAATGAGTAGAAGTGGTCTCCTTTTATAAGGGAGAGGAGGGGCTCTTTAGGAAAGAGTGAAATTATTACTTTATAATATAATTATATTCGGTTTATAATGGTCCAAAAATCATTGAGGTCGAAGATAAGATAACTCATATTCTAAATAACATCAACCAATAAGAATTGGACAGGTTTTAGATAATATTTTAATCATTATAATCTTATTTATTGAAATGATTTATTAATGAGGTAAACATTGCATCATTATTGTGTCATTAATAATTTAAATTATTTGATGCCTAAAAATTATAAATAAAATATCATTATGTAGGAAATACTTTTAGCTTTCTAATGAATATTTATAATCGAAAATCCAACATGTATAACCCTATGTAAAAATTGTTCTTTTAAAAGATGTAAGCTTATGCCATTTTTGTATTCATTTTAACTTAATTAAAATAAAGTGTCATTATCACTTACAAGTGGATCAATGGGGTCCCAAAATTGACACAAAGATGCCCATGGTAGACCATGTATCAACCAATAGGGTTAAGACACGTTTTAGGGTAATTTAGTATTATTATAATATTATTTTTTAACCCTTATTTACCGGATTTACCCTTAACCATGGTAAATAAAATATTTACCGCAGTAATTATTCAAAATGTCTAAAAATAAAAGTTACCTATTTACACAATTTGAAAATCCTGATTCCAAATATGGAATCCATTTTTCTAAATTCAAAACACAGAAGTGGCAGAAATTAATTTAAAATTAATTCCCGCTGTCAAAACAAAAAGCGTGTTTTTAAGAGATAATAACTATCAAAAGATTGACACTTGTTTATGTTCGGTTTAATTGTAAAATTATTTCCAATGACCAAAATTATATTAAATGGTAAAAATATATTCTAAATATACTTTAAAACCACTCAAATTCATAATTTATCACTATTAATTATTTTGATTAAAAAAGTTGTTTTTAATTAAAATTTAGTAATTTTTACTATTCATCAAAATATGAAAGTTATCCGAAAAGTACCAAAATTTCACCTTAGGCTAAATTTGATATTCCGAATCCAAAAATGAAGTCCATTTTGAAATATAAAATATATATAATTTCAAAAAATTAAGTATTACTATTCATAACGGCTAGTTTGATCGGTTGTGGTGTGTGTTAAAACTCGAAGTTGCGTACAACACACACTACTGTTTTATTCAAAGGAAAGCGTACCGTGGAAGCTTGGGATGTTTTATTTTAAATTTTTTGATGTCCCCATTTAGTCAAAAAGTTTAAAATATTTTATTTAAAAAGGGTTCACTATTAAAAGTTAGTAAAACTACAATACTGAAGATGAATTTGTTCTTACATTATGTCTAAGAAACTCATAATATGGATTCTAAAATTATAAGGATTATATAAAGTTTAAAATTTAGTTAATACTATTCATAACCTTTTTTGAACGGCTTGTTTGGTAAGTCATCGTGCGCTTGAACTCGGTGTTGCGTGTAGTGCAAGTTATTGAATTATTTTGAAGAAATAACACACTATGAAATCTTGGGGTGTTACATTCTCCCCTCCTTCAATAAATTGCGTCCTCGCAATTTGAAATTGTTCTTCGAAAATAAAAGGTTTAAAATAGAAAATATATTTGTGGGAAAACCCACATCGGAAATTGGTTTACTAAAATTTAGTCTTAATATGAGGAAAAGAGAAATGAAAGGGTCACCACCAAATTATGATCTCGATTAGGAGAACATTGGTGGCAATTAGAGACATATAATTGGAGGAAAAACGTAAATATTTATAGGTAGTGGTTGAGGTCATCAATCACAAACAAGTATAAAATTGAGGTCCTTAAACTCATCAATCTATGATGATTTGAAGTACCATCGGTTCAACAAAATATAGGGTATTGGGATCACACATTTTTGACATTTCAAAATATCTTAGTTGAAATCCCACATCGAAAAATGAATTAATGAGGCCTCTATTTAAAATAAAGAGTGGAAAGTATGAAGATTACCGAAAATAACACATACTAGGGTTCCATGTAGGAAAATATGGATATGGAGGAGAAATCTAACCATCAATTATCTGATGGAGAGTGGTAGAGAACATGGCTATGAAAAGGCCAACAATCCCAAAGCCATAAATTAGTGATGATTTAAGGTACCATCTAGGACAACATTTTTTTTAAGTTACATTACATAAGGAAGAGGAATTCATTTATGATATTGACTAAGAACATTATGAGATATACTTAAATTTTAAGTAGATTTTCATTCTTTAATAAATTTCCACCACTAACTCAATTTTTTTTAAACGATGAGTATTCAAGAAGACTTGGTCACACTGGAAGAGCTAGAATAAACTTCTATAGAATCACATGATCCATGCAGGATAAACCATATATTTACATTGTCTTTGAAGATTAATCAAAACCAAAATGGTTAGTTAATGATCTAATGATCCCCCAAAAGGATATTCATTGAGATAAATATGCACTAATCTTAATTTCTAAAATTAAACCAACAATACCCCAAAGTTAAATAGATACCATTCAATAACCAATTGTCCTTAAAATCCTTTAATATAATCCAAACTAATATTGAAACCCAAAACATAGAAGAATTTTATTATGTAGTCTCCCATGTTACATTGTATCTCCAAATGACATCAAATACTCTTAAAGTCACATACTTAAAAGTAATTAACATCATCACATATTCTCTGTTATAGGTTAATCATTTCCATAAATAACCCAAATCACTATAAATCAACAATAAAAATGTAGATAAAAATCCACCATTACTCTACAAATGAAACCTCATTGTATTCTATTTTCCTTGGGCATATAGTGTTCCTAACAAAACGATCATCTTCCAAAATAACATTTATCACTTAATCACCAAATCATTTTCCTATACCAAGGGTATTCATTTGATAAGACATAAGAACCCAAATCATCTTATTATTGATCAATAAAATCATTTAACAAAAAAAAATAGTCATACTAACCAGGGACTTCACGTAGTCCAGTGGTAGGCGATAAATCCCAATCGCACTTTGGTTGTGGGTTCGATTCCCACAGCTTTGTCCGACGCGACGGGTTGTCACACGGTCTACGTGTTGCCCTTTTCCAAAAACTATATTCTATAATATTAGCAAAATGAGATAAATTTTTCAAAATAACATAATTTAACCACAAATGTTATATCATACTTTGCATTTTCATCCCAAATTATAATAACTTATCATTTTCTCAAACCCCAATGATCATATAAAACCAAATGGTTATTTATACCTATATCCACAAGAGAAGAGACAATTATTCCTCAAATATCATTCTCACATGGCAAACTGAGGGGTTACAAATACAAGAGAAAATTATTCCAAAGTAAACCCATCAACAAGGAGTGATAATACTTTTTAAATTTTTCGCCAACCATTTATTTCCACATAGCTTCTTCTTTGAGCAAGAAAATATCCTATAAAATAGGACATTCACTCGGGTAATGGCCAGGTCCCCTACATTTATGGAAAATGACTGTAAATGGACTCTTGGGACCATTTTTATCTTCTTCCATAGTACTCTTCATTTTTCTTCGGCAATTCTTCACTTTATGTCCTTCCTTCCCGCACGTAAAACATTTCGTTGTCCCATTGAGACACTTTCCTGGGTGTCTCTTTCCACAATTCCTGCATGATGAAAATTGAGGTTTCTTTTCTCCATGGTCTCCATTGCTGGAGATCTTATCATTTATCACCTTTCTCTTCCTTGTTGAGTCTGGGAGTTGGTTAATATATATGTTGTTGATCATATTTTTGGAAAACTGATTTGGCATAAAGACGATATCTTTTACACCTATCAACATTCCATTTTGTTGCTCATTGCCACCACCGTTCCCACCTTGTACATCATTCTCAAAGTCACTATGACTTCCTTGGAATCCAGCCATTGACTAAAACCAGAAAGCATTGTGTGAGTAATAGTAGTCGTAAAATCATTTAGAGATTAAAATGTCACCATATTCTCAATTTGAAACATATTAGGATTAACCAAGGTCATTTACTCTCATCTTATGTATATATTACTTAAATCGGTTTGTAAAGAAAATGTAAATTATCCTAAGCATATCCCCCGGGAGTGTCGTAACCAAGAGTGCAGCAAGGCCCGTTGTCTTGCACCAGTTCCCGTTCGAGTCTAGCTCAAAGCGGTGTTTTCGGGTTTTACCCCTAGGTACATCTGTGCCAGAGCCGCCTCTACCTGCTCGTATCCAGACAGGGATGTATTGCTAGGAATACTCACAAAATCTCTACAATACCAAAATTCTAGGAAGTTCTTTTATACTAATCCTCAAAGTTCATCTTAGGTCTACGTGCTCTAATCAGAGTTTATCTAAATCTAGCTACCAAGGTTTGTACTAAACTTCCTCTGATACCAACTGTAACGCCCCGACCCTAGTTACCCAGAGTCGGTGCATTATTACATAACATTGGCATGATCATGAGAAAGATCAAGTCTCGAAAGACCGATTAGTTTAGTAGCCTTGGAATAACTAGATACATCCATAAATTTTTACATTACATCATAAAAAAAAACATCTTGTCTTCATATCCCCTCATACTATCCCTGCAGGTCATTCATAAATTACTTCTTCATAATCCTGAAAAAAAAATAAAACATTGAAAGGGGTGAGCTCGGATGCTCAGTAAGGATAACATTATAGCAGAAGCTTTCATAAATAAGCATAAACACTTAAGGCAATTTATAACTAAAACAAAAGCCTTTTGAAACTTGTACTTCAGCATAAAATGGCAAAGGTAAAATGAAATAATTCCATCTACTTACTCACATGGATATTCTACTAGTCGAATGATCACATGCAATATCAATAACCACTTTCATAATGATGGAATGCATAATGCCAGACTATCATAACCACATAGCCAAGGCCTCGTGCCAAGACTACAAATAAGATTTTGCCAAGGCCTTGTGCCAAGACACTAGTTTGTCTCATGAGACCTACCGATGCATCGAGGAGCTATAGCGGGCTCCACCCGTCACTTATTAAGTCCAATGCATTCCTCATATGAATAGGTTTAAGCATAAAATAAACATTTGTATTAAAACTAGCATACGAAATGTCAATACTTTAACCACAAACCATGAATGGTATAAAAATAGAACATCCACAGTCAAACATAACTCATTTGATACAATATGGAAGATTGTATTGTATCACATTAACCTCAATCATGAATAATGAAGGATGTTTACATAGATGAAAATAATCATCATAACTATTTGAGAGAAATATCCCCCTTTTCTTGAAAACTTTTAAAAGTCACACTTTTTGTCAAGAAGACATTCAAAAATAGATTTTTGAATCAAAGTGTCCCATACCACTTTGAAAATTTTAAAAGGATTTTTAAATTTAAAACTTTAATGTCCATAAAAATAAATCCTTAAAACCATTTTTAAAATATGGACATTAATGAGCATGATTTAGAAGAATAATTCTTTAAAATATTTTAAAATGGTATTTTGGTTAGAGTTTCTAACCAAAAGAGAGACACTTGAATACAAATAATTGAGGTAATCAAAACATTGTAATATCATGAGAATAAAGGAATTCATGATATACTATGTCAAAGTACATTATATACACCACATAAAAGTGATTCAGTGTATATCATCAAAGAAGTCTCAATGGAATGTAAATTGAGATGAAATCTCTCATAAAGGTTGTATCCTTAGGTTAAGGATAAATCAAAGACATAATTATGTGTGAAAAATATAAATACACTAAATATGATTGGATATTCAGTGTAAATCAATCAAAGGATATTCACACATATTCTTGTAAAAACAATACCAACGAATTGGATGTTTAACTCAACAAATGGAGAATGAGTTAAAATTACTCTTATAAAATTCATATCAATGAATTGAGAATTATCAATGGAGTGATTATGTGTATCAAACTTATATCCACAGGAAGGGGAGTGGAAATTATGACATAATCAAATGAATAGTGATTCCACACATAATCTTGGGGTAATATAATCAATGAAATATGCGTAAAGCCAAATGAGTGGAAATTGAAATCTCAAATTCCCTTATTGATTAGGTAACTTAAGAAACAAACACCCATGAAAGAAAGATAATACCATGATGATGTAAATACCCATAAAATAAAGTATATTACACAATGAATACAATCATGGGTATTACACATACACCACATGCAATAATTAAGTGGTGATCAATGGAATTCTCACGGAATTAAAAGTGAGACAAGAAACCCCTTACCACGTTAATCAACTGAGTCGCATGGCCAAAAGTTAATAACCACCAAATTATTTACAGAATAACATGAATATAAAGTGAATCATGATAATATATATCAAATGGAAGTACACAATACACCACTTTCAATAATTTAGTAGCGAACAATGGAAATCTCACGGAATTGAAAGTGAGATAAGAGAATCCCTTACTTTGTACTTTTTCCTTAGTCGATGGTAGGTTTACCTCCTGTATAATGGTGAAATAATTGTTATTGAATAATACAAGAATCAGTTACTTTAATATGATATCATATATGATCTTTTAACATTGATTTGTTAATAATATCTTAGAATTATCGTCATTTCAGGTGTTAACGGGTTCATTTTACTTTATATTCTTTGTTATGTGAGCCATATTCATTATTAATGGGATGTATATTATTCATATACAGAATGGTATCAAGTCCTTAAACATCATTTTTAAATCATCAAATGATAATTATACTTGAATGGATACGATGGAGAATGAATCTCATCGCGTTCGTGGAGACGGTAGTCCGTACGTACGCACGAACGCTACTTCCATTTAATTTTTATTTTAAAAGAATCGAATCCAAATGATACATAGGTATATTACTATTCCAGTAAAATATAATATTTTATATATGTTACTTAAGTTCATTAACACCATCCTTTATACGTTCCATGTGTGGTATGAACGAGTCATATCATTTTAAGGGGGCGGTAGTCCGCACTTCCTCAAATGAAATTATCGTATGTACATACAACATGAAACGAATAATTGTATGAAATAAAATGGAATTACAGAAGCTTATATATAAAATATATATCATTAATATCATATTTAATTACAGTGCCATCCTAATGGCCACCATGAGAGGTGGTAAGATGTATTTGAACAATCATCGTTTCGTGAGGCGTTAGTTTGCCATCCACAGAAACATTATGTTCATCATCCATTAGATGGAGTTGTGTGAATGTGTAGTTTGAATCCTTCTTATAACAACATCCTAGTATATTGTGGATACTGGTGTTGTTACAAAAGAAAGGAAATAAAAAGAGTTTGGGGATTGGAGAAGTAAAATAATTGAAAATAATTTAAGAGAAAATGTTACCTTTAATTTAGGTAACTCACTTTGGTTGGAACCAAAGGACTTCTTGAAATGCTTTCTGCCTAAGGGGAAGCTTCAAGGAGGAGGAGCGGGATGTGGGGAACTTAGTTGGGCAGAGTTTGGACGAGACAAGTGGCTTGAGAGGTGTGAGGAATGAGTAGAAGTGGTCTCCTTTTATAAGGGAGAGGAGGGGCTCTTTTGGAAAGAGTGAAAGTATTACTTTATAATATAATTATATTCGGTTTATAATGGTCCAAAAATCATTGAGGTCTAAGATAAGATGACTCATATTCTAAATAACATCAACCAATAAGAATTGGACAGGTTTTAGATAATATTTTAATCATTATAATCTTATTTATTGAAATGATTTATTAATGAGGTAAACATTGCATCATTATTGTGTCATTAATAATTTAAATTATTTGATGTCTAAAAATTATAAATAAAATATCATTATGTAGGAAATCTTTTTATATTTCTAATAAATATTTATAATCGAAAATCCAACATGTATAACCCTATGTAAAAATTGTTCTTTTAAAAGATGTAAGCTTATGCCATTTTTGTATTCATTTTAACTTAATTAAAATAAAGTGTCATTATCACTTACAAGTGGATCAATGGGGTCCCAAAATTGACACAAAGATGCCCATGGTCGACCATGTATCATCCAATAGGGTTAAGACACGTTTTAGGGTAATTTAGTATTATTATAATATTATTTTTTAACCCTTATTTACCGGATTTACCCTTAACCATGGTAAATAAAATATTTACCGCAGTAATTATTCAAAATGTATAAAAATAAAAGTTACCTATTTACACAATTTGAACATCCTGATTCCAAATATGGAATCCATTTTTCTAAATTCAAAACACAGAAGTGGCAGAAATTAATTTAAAATTAATTCCCGCTGTCAAAACAAAAAGCGTGTTTTTAAGAGATAATAACTATCAAAAGATTGACACTTGTTTATGTTCGGTTTAATTGTAAAATTATGTCCAATGACCAAAATTATATTAAATGGTAAAAATATATTCTAAATATACTTTAAAACCACTCAAATTCATAATTTATCACTATTAATTATTTTGATTAAAAAAGTTGTTTTTAATTAAAATTTAGTAATTTTTACTATTCATCAAAATATGAAAGTTATCCGAAAAGTACCAAAATTTCACCTTAGGCTAAATTTGATATTCCGAATCCAAAAATGAAGTCCATTTTGAAATATAAAATATATATAATTTCAAAAAATTAAGTATTACTATTCATAACGGCTAGTTTGATCGGTTGTGGTGTGTGTTAAAACTCGAAGTTGCGTACAACACACGCTACTGTTTTATTCAAAGGAAAGCGTACCATGGAAGCTTGGGATGTTTTATTTTAAATTTGTTGATGTCCCCATTTAGTCAAAAAGTTTAAAATATTTTATTTAAAAAGGGTTCACTATTAAAAGTTGGTAAAACTACAATACTGAAGATGAATTTGTTCTTACATTATGTCTAAGAAACTCATAATATGAATTCTAAAATTATAAGGATTATATAAAGTTTAAAATTTAGTTAATACTATTCATAACCTTTTTTGAACGGCTTGTTTGGTAAGTCATGGTGCGCTTGAACTCGGTGTTGCGTGTAGTGCAAGTTATTGAATTATTTTGAAGAAATAACACACTATGAAATCTTGGGGTGTTACAGTATCTCTCTAATTTTTTTATAAAGAATGGTATATTTTAGTTTTATAATCCTATTTGTAATGGGAATCATATAATAAAACTAAATCACCCATAGAATGAATAATATGAACAAACTAATCCACATGAATATCAGAAATTTAAATCATTAAAAATTCTTGGTAAATTACAACTAAATAAATTTAATAGTCTCCCTAAATCAATAATCATTCAATCAATACTCCTATAATTATATCTAATCCATAAAATCCCCACCTTAATCATTAAATTTCATCAACATTGAAATTTAAAATGTGTAATAATGCGATTTCTAAAAAATCCATGTATCAAAAATAATAATATAGAAAAATTATAAATGGGATAATTATTTCTCATTTTAAGATAAAAAATAGAATTCATCAAAAATTAATTTTGGGTGAATGATTTAATGAATTTAAAGTAAAAAATAAAATTTTATTATAAATAACTTTTCCCCTTTATTTTTGTTTATGTATTCCTATAAATTTTTTCTTCTTGGTGGACCTAAAAAATTAATCAACCAAGTGGAATCAAAAGTTCCATATTCAACTAAGATCAAAATTATATGGGGATTGTAACATACTACCTAAACAAAATACAAAAATAATTTCCTAATATAAATCCTTGGAAATTAATAAAAAAAATTTCCTCTAGTAATAGCTTTTTTATGGTCATTAATATCGACTTTACCTCATTTGATCATGTAATAAGAGTATGGTATAAATCCACCCATTTCATATTTGTCCAATTATGATCTTTTTCACATCCAGGGTGGATTTTCCCTTACTATTCCATAAATTATTCCCAATACTTTTTTTTGGGGAAATCCAATTCATATAATTTTCTATAAATTAATGGATTAATACCTTAGTTAGACACACTTGAAAAAAATGTTATATCTCATCTATTTTTGGGTATTAATGTTTACATTTTTAATTGATTTGTATAATTTAGTATCCATCCACTCTTCCTATTATTCTTATTCTTTTGACTTTTAAGTTGGTGTAGGAGGATCATTTTTATCAATTTTTTCAACAAGATCCTTGTATTCTTCCTCTAATATTTCTATTATGTTAGTCTATATTTTAATATATCATTCCACTTATTCTTATTTCTATTTCTATTTTTATAAATTTTCTAATAAATATTTATTTTCAATTACCACCTATTATTATTTTTCCTTTTATTATTAGGATAAGGACTCTTATTATTTCTCTTTTTCCTTATTTAGTTTATATTCACCTTATTGTTGAAGTGAGAAACAAAATGTGGTAAACCATAGTGATTTACAAGGAATCTCTTGGGTTATGTATGCATGTTAGAAGACACTATTTTGATATTTATCCTTTATACTTATAGTGATGATGGTGTCTGCAATGGAAGTAAATTTATATTGGTCATTAGAAGTTACCACAGGTTTAACATTAGACTCAGTCATACTCTCAAATGTCTCCTCATATAGTGACTTAACTTTTATCTTCCCTCATGGATAATTCTTTTGGAATCATCAACCTCCATGGAAATCCTCCTTAGGCATGGACACAACTTTTTTAAAATAAATTATAGGATAGAGGTGTATTCCTCAACATCACTTGGGTATGATTATGGTCCATCTACTTGTTGACTTCATTTGATATTCTCATGAAATTATCTAATTTGGTGTGCATGCTCTATAAGGCCCCAGCCTTAAACCTTACTTAATATTGAATTAAATGAGTAATTCACATTGAGGATCTTTTCAAGTTTAGAGTTTTAGAGAATTAGGACATAACTATTACATCTCAAAAGATTACAAAGTAGTCGCTTCTACTAAATTTCCATAAAATAAAAATTCTTAAAAAGAAACATGTCTAGTTTGATGTTTTAGGTAGCATGACTTTCCCTTGATCCCATCCTTGACCCTATTCCATGCTAAGTCCTTTGAAAAACATTTCAAAAACTTGGGATGAGCATAAAAACTCAGTAAGGGATACACAAAGAATAAAAACTGTTAGTTTATCAAAACAAATAGTAAACCATGTATACTTTATCAAGGTAATACTTTTCACCTTTATGAAGTAGTAAAAACTCTTCACTGAATAAAATATCATTACTTACCTTTTTGTAACCAAAGTATTACCATAAAACCCATATTAAGAACACATAACATATATAAAGGTAACTTGGGACATAAACATACTTAAGTGGAATAACCATACAGTCGACTTCCACACATATCACTTAATGGAATAGCCATACGGCCAATTTCCATACATACTTAATGGAATAGCCATACGGCTGACTTCCATACCCAATGAATTGGAGGTTATAACGTAACCACCCGTCCTGGTATTCACGGCACCACCCGTCATATGGTTTATAACATAACCACCCGTTAAAATGTCCAAGTACCAATATAAAATCATAAAACATAAAACCAACATAAAGGAATGATAACATTTTCACATTTCAATCACAATATATCATAAATATATTGACATAATAGAATCCTTTTTCAAAACCATTTTCAATACCAAAATACATAAAAGAGTATATGGTATTTATTTTATTCTAAAAACATTACGGCTTGTTGAGGAAGCCAAAGACCAAATAATACTCGCGGCGGCGGAAAAGGTCGTTGTCGCAGCGTATGTTAAAAGAAACATTCTTTTTTGTCGTTTTGTAAAATTCTTCGTAGAAAAAGATTCCTTTTGTATAAAAGTAAAATTCAAAGGGGGTTTATACACCGTATAAAAGAAAGTTGTGTATAAAACGAAATATGCCTCAATGAAAGGAGATTGAGACGAAGTCCCTTACCAAGACGGTATCCTTGGTTTAAGGATAAATAAATTACTTAATTATGTGTGACAAATGAATACACCAAATATAAGTGGATATTAAGTGTAAAATAATCAAAGGTCATTCACAAATATTCAAAGGATTACATATTCAATAACAACATGTTGAACCCAAAGAAATCGAAATTGGGTTAAGAAGTTCCCTTGACAGCCTAACGGCGTCACATCAAAATGAGTTGATGAGAGATAAAAAAAAGGGTATCTCATCACTTGGACATAAAATTTACATCAATAAGGATATATGAGAACATATCCCAAAATAACAATATGTAAATTAAAAGACCCAACAAAAGAAGTCTTTTAAAAAAAGGAGGGTGAAAGGTTCCCTTACCGGCTTGGGTAACTTTTGAAAAGTACACCCCATTGAAGAAGTGTCATACAATGAATATGTAAATACCCATAAATGGAATTATATTACAATAGGATTGTAATAGTTGTAAGTACATAAACCACTCAATGGAAATTGTGGCAAATGTAGCATAAATCTCACGGGAATAAAAGTGAGATGAAAAATCTCTTACGAAAACTCGGCAGCCTAACGGCGCCACTTAAAACTTCCAAAATGGATTGATGAGAGGAAATAGGGTCTCTCATTACATCAACATAATGTTTACAGAAAGAGGAATATAAAAGAACATCCCCCAACATAACAAATAGGAGCTTAAAAGAAGTGACATAAAGGAGAGTACTTTAAAAGAAAGAGAGAGGTTAGATCTCTTACGAAAATTCGACAGCCTATCGGCGCCACTCAAAACTTCCAAAATGGATTGATGAGAGAGAATAGGGTCTCTCATCACATGAACATAAAAATTACAGTAAGATTAATATAAAATAACATCCCAATAACAATAAAGATGATCTTTAAAAGGAATGACATAAAAGAGTGTACTTAAAAAGAAAGAGAGGTGTAGAATCTCTTACCTCGGGTCCGACTTGACTCGATCGTTCTTTAACGTCCTGAATAATAAACTTGAGTTAATTTCTACTTCCTTAAGAACCTTTTTCAAGTTCATTATTCCTTTTATATCACTTATTAACATGTCATAATCATTATGTAATCATTTAAGTTAATAATATTTGTTTTGCCGATATTTGGTTCTTAAGTCGAAAGTGGACTTCTTACAATTACATGTTGTTCGTGTGGTCAAAGGTTCTTTATATCCAGAATGACATTCCTGATTCGGATATCATATATATAACATATATCCAGAATATACATGTATTTATAATATTACATAATCATTTATAGGTAAGAAATGAAATGCACCGTTCATGGAGATGGTAAGCCGTACGTACGCATGAACGCTACTTTTATTTCTTTGTGATATTAATGGAATTAAAACTAAATGAGAGGTATGTATATTTTAATTACAGAATTATATTCATCATTTAGATGTATCATTCATCATATATATCCATTATATACATGTACTTATAATAGTACATTACATTTGGGGATAAGAAATGAAATGCACCGTTCATGGAGACGGTAAGCCGTACGTACGCATGAACACTGCTTTCATTTCTATATCATAATTTAATGGAAAGAAATAATAATGATATAGAGTTATATAAAAATTCCAGTATAAAATCATATATAATAACATTAAATCCATCCCTTATACGTCCCACATATGGCATTAACGAATCACATCACTTTGAGGGGGCGGTAGTCCGCACTTCCTAAAATGAAGATATCGCGTATACCCATAATGGAAGCCATAAAGGTAAGGCACAAATGAAAAATACAGAAGTATAAGTAAAACATAAACATATTATATATCATATATAAAAATAGTGACATCATAATGGCCACCTTTGAAGGTGTTAAAAGAGTATTGAACAATCATCGTTTCGGGAGGCAGAATTTCGCCATCCCCGGAAACCGTATGTTCTTTAACCATTTAATGTAGTTATGTGAGAGTTTAGCTCGAATAAATCTTATAACAACATCCTAGTATATTGAATATACTGTTGTTGTTACAAAAGAAGTAAATAAAAAGAGTTTAGAGGGTTGGAGAAGAAAAATAAAACAAATGAACAAGAGAGAATGAATTACCTTTAAAAGTGTAACTCCTTTTGATTTGAGCCTAAAGGCTTCCTTTGAAAGGATTCTGACCAAAGGGAATCCTCTAGGATTAGGAGAGGGATGTGGAGAGAGTAAATGGGCAGGTGTTGGCCGAGCCAAAGGCTTGAGGAGTGTGTGAAATGAGGTAGAGGTGGGGGCCTTTTATAAGAGGAGAGGAGGGGCACTTTTGGAAAGTAAAGAAATATTACTTTATTTGAAAATGTGTTTCGGTTTTAAAAGGTCCCACATTGATAAAATTCGTGGATAAGGTGATAAGGGTTCTAAATCCACTCATACAATTGGTTTTGGACATGTGTAGTTCATAGATTTTACATTATCTTTCCATTTTATTTATATCGTCAAATAATGATGTCATCACTGCATCATTATTATGTCATAAATAATTTAATTTATTTAATGTCTAAAAATTATAAAAAAAAACTTCTATGGTGTAGGAAATTTTTTTATCTTTACAATGAATATTTATAATCAAAAATCTGATCTTTATAACCCCATGTAAAAATTGTTTTCGTAAAACATATTATGTTTGTGTCATTTTTACTTTTACATTAAATAAAAAGTTATTTATGTCATTTCCCAACCAAAGTGTCTCCATGGGGTCCCCAAGTTGACCCGTGGTTTGTCTTGGTCGTCCATGACACAACCAATAAGGTTTTGACATGTGTCTAGGTCATTTTATATTATTAAAGCATTATTTATACCTTAAACTACCCTAATTACCACTAATCGCGATTAAGAAATTAATAAGTTACTATTCACCAAAAAATTATTTTTATCCCATTGAACCACATTTTACTTCTTAATTACAACCATGTATGTCGGATTTTTGAAATTCAAAACACAATGATGGCAAAATTTCATTTAAACGGAAAATCAGTCTTTATAAGTACCACTTAGTGGTTTCACTATTCATCAAAAATTGAAGTTTTTCAGAAAATTACCAAAAATTCACCATAAGCTATATTTGATATTCCGAATTCAAAAATGAAGTCCGTTTTAAAAAATTCAAAACATATAAGTCACATTAATTAATTTAATAATTAAATCCCGCTGTCAGAGCAAATAGCGTGTTTTTATGAAACAATAAGTATCAAAAGATTGATACTAGTTTAAGTCCGATTTCAAAGTGAAATTAATTCCAATGACCACTATTGGATTTAATGGTAAAAATATATTCTAATTTCACATTAAAACCAATTCAAAAGATAATCTAATAATATAAATAAATTAGATTAAAAAGAGGTTTTGAATTAAAATACAACAATTTACACTATTCATTAAAAAAAATGAACTTCATCGGAAAGATACCAAAAATTTACACAAAGTAAATTTTGATGTCCCGATTCTTAATAAGAGTTTTATTTGGTCTAAAATAATGTTTGAGAGTGATCAAAACTATATTTAATGACAGTTCTCCATTAAAAGGCGATAAGTGAACCTTTAGTGAAAACTAGGGCATATACGCCTAAAATTGAATTATTTCCGTATTTTAAGCCTTTATCTTTTATTGGGTAAATGTAAAAACATTTAAAAACATATATAATCATATTTTAGTTTTTTCTATCCATTCCCGCCAATACAACGGCTACATGTTAACTACCATTTAAAATAATATTATTTTATTATTAGAGTGCAACGTAAGATTCCCAAGAAACTCGTTGTTGCGTGTTGGGTACGCCATCGAGCATAGCGTCCCCTTTAAAGTCATTTCAATATTTTATTCACAAATAGGGATAAATATGAAATGTCATATTCTTTATTTACCTAGGGTGTTACATGCTCCATGATAGGAAGAGTTAATTTTTTAAATTTAGTCAATAAACAATCAATTTGTATTTTTTATTCATAATAACACAAAACACTAAACCTAATAAGAAACAGTATAGGATGTGTTATTACTGAGTAATAAACCCACAGAGACAAGGTTAAACACTTTTAATTAATTATTTAATACCTAAAACTATTTTATAACCAAGTAAAAATAAATTATACTTGAATTTAAAGAGTGAAGAAAAAATGATAAGGAACCTTGCATAAAATATCTTGGTTTATGTATGAGTTATTATGATGGATAATATTTAATCTTGTTTCCAATGGAATTAGGCCTCAATGAACCTATGGACATGATGATCACTCTCACATCCAGAAACATCCCTTTTATTATGATTAAGTACTTAAATAACTTGTGAGATAGGTAAAAAAAAGAATATTTAAATTTTATAACTCCAATTCATATAATGTATATGCCTGAAATATTTATACTAGTAATGCATTAAAAATCACACCCAAAACCATACAAAAAGATCATGAATATTAGTTAATGATGACATGAGAAGAAAATATAAATGAAATACCCAACATGGATCATCCATACAACCAAAAAATTCCTATATTAAATCCCTATTAACTTATATTATTATAAGAAGAACCTTACCTCTCATGTTATCCCTGATAGGTTGAAACAAAATCAAATAAATAACCCCCTAGGAAGAAAAGCCATTGGTGAAAGCTAAAGAAGTCCCTCAAAAGTCCTCTCTATCAAATTAGGAATCTTCTTTTCTATAAAAAACCTTCCTCCTTTATATATATAAACACCCTTCAGATATAACTTTCTTATCATCCTCTTATATATCATTAGATAAATTTATATATTTCACTTAATTTAATCAATCCATTTATCCTTATCATTTATGAATAAACTCCACATGCAAAATCCCTTAAAACTATATTAAAAATATATTTCAATTATTAACTTGGAAGGGTGACTCGGATAAACTATACATCTTCATGTATCTTCCATTCACATCATATAGGGTAATTAACTTATTCCTCATAAACACTATTTTTTATACATAAAAAACATATGTATCATTGAAAATACCATTAATAATTAAAAACATCTTAGTTCACTACATTATTTCTTCATACATGATCCATTCACAGAGTGAATTGGACTCATAGTTTGAAGGGTTTCTCACTTCCATGCATTATTTTTTCCATATTTATATACCACATGAAATAGGTTATTCATGTATTGAACTATCCTTTCATGGATTCCAGGCTTCTTACATAGATCTATCATGATGTGAACTAGCCAGTATGGATTTTTAACATCCTTATATAATTATTCATAATATTTTCTTTTTGTTTTTTCATGAATGTGAACAATGTGTACAAAATGTGTAATACTAGCCTTAATACATGGATTATTAATTATCACATTGAGTTTAAAATGGGTCACAAAAACCTCTACATCTCTTACATGGGGGACTGAATCATTTTTAGTGTCTTAGTATCTCAAGATTAAGCATCCGAGTAGTGTCCATGGTGTTTTCCGATGGATTGGTGTAGTGGTTAGTGGTTTGGTGAGGTGTTGAGTGGCACCAGTGGTGGTAAAAGTGTATCCATGTAGGGAAACATAATCCATATAAGGACCAATGAATTTTGTTAAATGATGAACAATAACCCATGTAAACTGATCCTAAATAAAAATGTGGCTTTCAAAAACTCCCTTATAATCCATCACATGACTTTCACAGCTTAGATGAGTAGCACTTGATCCATCCTTCCAAAGATTATCCATCCCAACACCTATACAAACCATCCTAAATTTCCTATGGATTCCTAGATATAGTTATTAGAACTAACCTACACCGTGGATCAACGTGTCTCCTCGTTTATACATATTTACTTGTATGTCCTCCCTTAGATGAGTGTAAGAAAACCACTTTTGTACCTTGATATAAAATTATTTATTAAGTATTCAAAATTCAATAATATTTATAATTTTTCTAATATTCATTTTAAATTATTATTATTCCAAAATTCCTTATAAACTATAATTAACCATAAAAACATACAATACAAATATTATTTGATCCAAATTATTTAATAAATAATAATAGTTATAAAACATAAATTCAAAAATAGTATGCATAAATATGGACATCATATTTTCATGTTGAGTTACTCAACTGAAAATTTACTACTGAATATGAATTTAATATTTCTCATACCACCTTTTGATGACCCTCCTCAATAATAATAGGCTTCTCAACCCATGAAAGTATACTCAAGTTATCTATCTAATTATTGACCTTGTTCTCCTATTCAATTAATCAAAGCTCGTTTTATCTAGGAGGAGTGTTCCATATTTGGACACCATCAACCATAAGAACATGCAGTAATTGAATAAAATATTATATGGAAATACATAGAAAATATCAACTTATATAATTGTATTATAATAGGAAATAATAGGTGCTATCACCATTCAGTTGGAGGCAATTTAAGGCTAGTGGGAACTGGCACAATAAGAGATAAATCTATATCATGAGATATTGGATTTAGCCTAAATTTAAATACCCTAACTTATCAATATTAAATGTTAAAGGCTACTCAAACCTCTTACTCACATCATATTCCAATGAGGCCTTATATTGGGTACTCAATAATAGTAAAAATTAGCTGAGATCAAATGTTTTGTGAAGAACTAATAAGTTCTCAAATTTATATAATCCAAACATCTAATAGTTGGGTCTATTTCTTGTTGGGAGGATATCCATTGTAACATTATTAATCAATTTACCTTCACTCCAAGGAAAGTGATGATTTTAAACCACTCTAATTTAAGAGAATTAGGGAGTTGAAAAAATACTTTCCATATGGAAGGTTTTCACCTTTACCTTGGAAATAAAATATCCCCAGGATCAGTTACTATAAATTCATATGGATAATATATAAGATAACTTCGAAACCATACTAATTAGAAAATAATATCCTATAAGATTTTTTGAATTTATTAATGTATCAATTTTCCTCAAAGATATAATTCATAAAAATAGATGACATGAAATAACCTACATGGTCTATGGGAGATCACTAAGAGGGGGGTGATTTAGTGATATTAATTATTTTTAAATTTATTTCAAAACAACCTCCACTACCTATTTGGAAGAGTTTTTTTTTCAATTCATACACATGTTCAAACACACACTGATATTTGGAGAAAAATGATTCACAAGTTCCACTAATCAAAATATTCATTAATCCTTAGTGTGATTTGGAAAAACATGATAGCACATAATAGACTGGGAAAAGTATATGTATAATAACATGAAAATAATAACCATAGGACTCTTAAAAGACTCTCGAATTAATTTTGGAACTCCCTACACACAAGTTCATCATACACTATACAAAGGTACTAAATGATGTTAATAACTGATATGTTTTCTAAAAATGGACTATTATCAATTTTAAGGTGTTATGGTATCTTCTTATTCTTCTATTCATGCATGGTCGCAAGAAAACTCTTCAATTTTAAAGCATAGAATAATATGCTACACCTAAAATCAATATCGCAATTTTCATTTTGAAACATATTCTTCAAAATGAAGGGTAGTATTGACTTCATCAATATCTCTCCTCTGTGAACCTCATGTCAAACTTTCCTACACTTCTTAAATAGAAAACCACTCAATAATTTTCTATAGGCTTCATGCACAGTTATCTTATTCTACATAGGGGTTTTATACTCACTGAACCATGGGAATATTTCCCATTAATTTCCCTTCATTTAGGGTCTTTAACATATAATAAAACATTAAAAGAAAATTTAAATTAAATTCTCCTAAATACTTGACAACATCTTCTACTTACAATAATATTAATTTTAATTTCACTCTTCATCTATAATAACTACATGCGATAATTGTTTGTAACTTCATGTGAATATGAAATAAATATAATGTAGTTATGTATATTTATTTCAAAGTTACAATATATCCCTATAATTAATTTTTGTACAACTTCACGATTCAACACCTAACATTGCAATATATACTCACTTTCATGCATGTGTCATGAATATTAATTTCATTATATTTAATTCATACAAATAATATTTGACATAATCTAACATAATTTTCATGATCCATGAAAAGGTTTAAATGTAATAATAACTACCCATATCACCTGAAAAAAATGATGAGATTAAAAAACAATTATATTTATTTCTAATTATACCTAAAAATTATCTTATGTGTTGAATCCATCGTTGTAAGGGTGAAAACTATGTTGGGGAATAATACATCTCATAGGTGAACCCTATGTCAGCTTAAACCCTATATTAGAGAAAACAACTTCAAGGAAACCTATATTGGGGTGAACCCTATGTTAAAGAACCATATGTCAAGAAACACTAATTTTGGTGTGCACCCAACATTTGAAAACCATTCATTAAGAGTGAACCCTACATCAGGGAACCCTACATCAGGTAAGAAGCCTACTTTATCTTCCATACCTCCTTATGTTAGGATATATACCGTTGGAAAAAATGAAATTTCTACAAATCAATTTCAAGACATACTTAAATAATTACATAACCTTGTCAACACATACCAAGAGTCTTCAACTAATAAAACTCTTCTCAAATAATTATGAAAACGATATTCATAACTGTAAAAAGTAGCTTCCATGAACATTACTCCATTTATGGTTCTTTACAAGTTTCAATATGATTTCTATATTGAAAAAAACATCCAACACACTAACTACATTAACTTTAGACTAACTATATTCAATTCAAACTGCTCAAACCTTATTATCTAGTAAATTAATAGAAACATTTGGATAATCCTACAAAAACAATCACCCAAAATTCTTAACACTTCTCAAAATAACTCTTGGTATCAAAAAATATATCCCATCATATTTTATTGTCAACCAAGAAATATAAACCACCATCAAACTCTGAATTATTATAAATATATTACTAATAAGTAATTCTTAACCTACTAGAGTGAACTCGGTCTAGGATACAAGAATATATAACAACAATACCATGTTATCCCCAAAAATAGTGATTTATATTCAATTTCTTCAGACATGATATTTTTTATTTTTCATAAAGAAGTGATACCACATGAATGAAAGTCTTGTGATTAATGATTCATAATCATAATCAATATTTTTTCCTTAAATCATCATAATAAATACTTCATCATCATGTCAAATTTTTCCATAACCTGATATATATGTCTATAGAAACTATTAAATAATGGATTCCTTCATGTATTTCAACATATAACTTTGGAATATCCCCATGTAATTTATCCCCCCTTTAAAATATAATTTATAAATACATAAATGAATAAACACAAGAAGATTTTTGTTTTATTTTTCTTATAATTTATTAATAAATTAAAAATAAAAATGATATATGTGATAGTACACCAAACCTTATCCTTGATAAGGTTTTTATTTAACTCCCAACATTATACTTAGATTATAGAATGCATCTTTAGACAGTGGTTTTGTGAACACATCAACTATTTACACCTTTATAAGAATGAATTCTAACATCAACTCACTTCTTTCGACAATCTCCATGATGAAATGATTCTCTATATCAATGTACATGGATCTTTAATAGTGAACTAGATTCTTTGAATTATTTATAACACTATAATATCATAACCCAAAATCAGTGGAAACTTCAGTTATACCTTCAAATCTTCCAACCGTGTCTTCAAACATATCAACTGAGTTGTGGAATGATTCCAAAAACAATTTCTTCTTAAAAAATTATTAAAATCATATAAATATACTTATTATTTAATAATAAACACATCATTATTCAAGGAATAAAATTCCCCTCGATGTGTATCTTTTTTTTTGTCAAGAAAATATGTCCAATTTACATCTATAAAACCAAACACATCTAAATTTCCATTTCTTTTATATTTCAAACCATAATGTTTTCTTCCCATTATGTACTTGGGAAATATTTATCCAGATATTAACTGGGACTCTTTTTGTTCCCCAGGATACATATTAAAGATTTTGATTGCATAAAATATATCTGGCCTTGAAGATTTGAAATATAACAGACTTCCAATATTTTTTTTAAATTACTGAGTGTCCACATAACTTACTTATCCATCTTTATAAAGATTTTTCCCACTAAAATAGGTGATAAAATTGGATTTTAATCCTTCATATTTTTTTGAGAAGTTCCTTAGCATACTTTTCTTGAGAAGGAAAAATATGATCTCTCTCTTGAGAAATTTATAAGTTAAGAGAGTATCTTATCTCTACAAGAATGAAAATTTAAAATTACATCTTCATATCCTTGGGAAATTATTTATATACAAATTTACTATTTTTATAAAACATTATTTCATATATATAAATAATAAAAATTGGATAAATCTCTTTGTAAATTCTATTTTAGTTATTATTGTCTACTCTTGATTTAATGAATTTAAATTCTTTAAGTAGGTGTCCAACATGGAATAAAAGCTCTTAGGGCTTGTTTCACCCATATAAACTATTCTATAATCAGTAAACATAAGTTTCATATTCTCCATGTAAAAACCACAAGGTTTCTAAATGTTATCATAATTTTATAACTCATAATTGAGAAAAGTAGACTTAACATATATTTGATAAATATTATATTACCTTTGTGTGGCAATAATAAGAAATATTCATATGGTTTCAAATATTATAATCAGTGAACATGTCTCATAAAAATCCAAAACATTAACTTTTGAATAACCTTTTCAAAAAAATTGATTCTTTATTTGTAACAACATCTCTTTTATCATTCATTTTGTTATAGAATAACCATTATGATACAATAATATTCATATCTTTGTTCTTGGGTAATGGATCCAAAGTATAATTATTATAAATCTAGTATAATTATTTATTTATATCATCAACCCACTCTAAATTATTAAAATATTATTTAACATATCTATGTTCAACATGAGAAAAAATGAGGTATGGGTTCTTATAGTCAAAGTTATACTAATTTTTACCTATTGTGACTAATATCAAAGGATGTTTTGAACATGTACTTTATTTCTCGTCATAGGTTGAGATGAACAAGTTTGTTTCTCATCGCATTAAATGGATGAATATTCTTTGTAAACATGTATATATTTTACACATCCTTCATTTACTAAAACTTATTCTAGTTTTTTTCAACTGTAATACATTCATCTCTAATACTTTAGGAACTTTCTATTTAATATGTGTCTTAAATCCTTGAATTTTATAAATCTATAACATCAGTTTTGTCAATGATATTCCCTATTAATTTGTTGTAACATTTATATCCTCTTCCATTTATAGGATAACCAAAGAATATACCATTTCCACCTATTTTATAAAGTTTCCCAAAATTTTCACATATGAATTCGATAATGAAATGGAATCCCAATATCCATAAATATTTCAAACAAGAGTTTGTATTATAATATATATTGCAAGAAGAGATGTCAAATTTTGGTCTATATAGGAAGTGGTTTGGATGTGAACTGCATCATCAATGTCCAATCTCTAAAAATATCATGAGTTATCATGCTCAGTCAGTATCGTTCGATACATCCCCATAAAAAATTTATTAATTCATTTATCCACATAATTTTTGTGGTGTATATTGTGCACAATGTTCATGGTGAATACCATGCTTCCTGAGGTAAGATTTAAACTTTCCATTTTTTACTCATTGTCATTATCTATCAAGATTATCTTTAATAATAAACCACATTTTTTCTCTGTATTTTTTCTAAAACACGTGAATTATAGAGATCCTACTTTTTCTTACATGACTATTACATATTTTTAAAGACAAACAAAATAATAATTATACATTTTAGGATCAAAGGGTTTAGTATCTTAGGACAATTTGGATCATACATCACTATTATATAATAATCATTAACATTTATTTAAATTCATCTTCTTTATCCTTCAAAAAGCTCATGTTATCCTTAGTGCATGTAGTCACCTGAGGATATACATCAAATAAAAGGGTGTGTTAAAATCCTATTAATAGGATGAATAAGGGACATGAATAAATATAACATGGGAGAGGATAATCATAATCATCAAATCATAAGAATAGAATCATCATCATAAAAATTTGGGAAACATTTGATAAATTCATGGAATGTTCCAATACCTAAAAACGAAACATCATTTTACAGTGGTTAAAAACCACACATAGTTGTGAAAAAATCTAGCATCATATTCACACATAAAATATATACATAATCATAAAATAATAATTGTGATAAATCTATAATCATGTTTTTGAATAATACCCATTGTCTCATGAGATACATCATATTACACAAAGCATTGGAGGGATATATAATTTTGGGCCCACCCATCACGTCATAATATTTACATAATCACACATGATACATAGAACATATAGAACTCATAGTTATAAGATAACATATAAAAAGGAATAGGTTTCATAATTATTTAGTAAATAAAGATTTCAGGAATAAAAATCTGGTTCTAAAATGAATAATGGAAAACATATTTGTCATAAACATCATCATTATTAATTGATGAAGTAACAATTCACGATAAAAAAAATATGTGTTTTGGAAAGAAAAGGTTTTTTAAAATATATTTGTATTTTGATTATAAAACAAGGTGGAAACATTAAATCCCAGAAAATAAATTGGAATAATATTGAAAATAAATTTAAGAAATATTATAGGAATATACATAAAGAAGATGTCCTGAAAAAGGTATATCCCAAAGAAAAGAAGTGGGGTTCGAGGATCCCCTTACCTTAAATCATTATTTATTTCATTACATTTCTACCCCCTAAATAATAAATGTTGGATTATTAATACATAGTTCCAGAAGTTAATAATGTTAATTCTTGTACTATTTAACCATTGTAATAATTTTATTCTAATTATAAAACTCTTTGTTAAATGTGAATTGTTTTGATATCATGTTTTTATTTAATATTCCTATTGTTTTCTTAATGTTTCTATTTTTACTTCAGGTCATTCATACATAAGTATAATTAATTTCTGATTCTTAAAATAAATACATTTATATATTAATATTTCAGAAATAATTTATTGTAACCAACCATAGGTTGGTGATTAGAAAAGGATTGAAAATTTCCTCATTTGCGATTAACTAAACATTGACCAGACATTTTCGAAGGAGAGGGCAACAAATGTTTGAAATTTATATATGTCATAATTATGATACATTCAGTAGGTTAACATAATTAAATAATTTTAAAATACTACCTAATTAATTTTTTAATATTTTTTAATGTAATTGGTAAAAAATAAAGGGAAGAATAAAAAAAGAGAAGAGTTGATAGAAACATACTCTTTCCTTTATTTAGCTTCTCTTGTATGATAGTAAAAATCCCTTGATGTTCGTAGTTGGTTTTCTCCAAAACATCCCAAGTTATTATAAGGGGATTGAGAGAGATTATTTTGGTATATATTTGGATTTTTCAAGTGAGGGTGGGGTAATTTTATAAGGGGTTGAATTGGGGTTATTTACACATGAGTAGAGGGGTATTATTAGAATAAAATATTAAATAAAATATTATATCAATGTTAAAACTTGTAATAATAATTTTTTTGGAAATATAAATCATAAATAAATATAATAGAATATTTTTAAAACTTTAAACCCCTTAATAATTCCAATTCACTTAGTTTATTATAAATATAAGTGGGAAAAATGAAAAAATTTTATTTTATGGAATCACTTTTGAATTTAGTTTTTGGAAAATGACTTTTAGCTTTGAAAGTTATGTTTATTGTATTTTAGTGGCACATTTAGGAAATTAATTTTATTTTGTCTGAACTTGAGGTTTTAAAAGTTATTATAACATTATTAAATCATTAATTATGTAATTTATGATACAATAGTTCTATGAAAAGCTATATATTTTTTACTATTCACTTGAAAATTAAAGTATTTAAGGAAATTTAAAAAAATAACGATAAACAATTTTGACATGGTAATTTCAAAAATGATATTCATTTTATCAAAATAAATTTATAATATAGGTAATTTTAATTTTAAATATAAAAATTATGATTTTTATGAAATATTTAAAATAAAATTTATTAAGAATGTGCTTATATTTTATTTGAGTTTTATAATCATGGTACTTATTTTTTGGCATTATAATATTTATATTTACTTAAATTAATCCTGAAAAATATTATTTATATGAAAATTTATTATTTTTAGGTAAAATTACAATTCCAACGTTCATGTTACCATTCCCAATGATCATGTTACTATTCCCAACAGTCGCATTACTATTCAAATGATCACATTACCTCCTATAAATACCTCTACATTAACTCATTCATTATTCTACTCAATTCCTCTCATGGTTATGTATTTCTATTTTCAATAATTTCCTTGGTTTTTCTAATATTTTAATTCTATTCTATAGTGTTGTTCATGAGAGTGATGATTCTATAAGATGGGGAAATTCAAATTTTCCCACTGTAGTTTTTCTATTTCCTATTTTGATCCCCTTGTAATAATTTTTATTTTAATATGTTTAGTCAGAAACTAATGTAATTATTTTAATTAATGAATTATAGTGTTGTTTTTTTCTCTATGTTCTCTATGTGTCTAATACTTATATAATATAATATAACACACATTAGTTTAATAAGAAATTATATTTTAAAAAATTCTGGGTTGTTACATTCTTCCCCATTTAGAAATTTTATCCACCAAATTTAAAATCATATTCATGATTGAGAATAGGTGAGGGTGCTTCTATTTCTTTTTTTCCTATTCTTCCCATTTTTCATCTTCATACTTATTGTTTCGCAAAATAACTTTAACAAGATGAGTTGTCTTGTTTCATAGAACGTTGTCTCTATAGTATAAGATATTCACTAGCTACTCCTCATAAGAGAGGCCATTCTCTAGTTTCACTGACTCTAGATTCTATACATGTGAGGGAACATGTATGTACTTCCTCAGGAGAGATATGTAGAACACATCACGAACTTGAGCCATATTGGGTTGATGTGCAAGTCGATTGGTCACTGATCCTATGTGATCAAGGATCTCAAAGGGGTAAATATACCTAGGGTTAAGCTTCCACTTCTTTCTAAACCACATAAATCTCTTACATGTTGATATTTGAAGGAAAACATTGTCTCCAAATTCAAACTCCAAGTCTCTTAGATGGTTGTATATATAGATATTTTATGACATTGAGAATATTTTATATGTTTTTGGATGAACTGAACCTTATTTTTCATTTCTTACACAATATTTGGTCCAAGTATCATTCATTACCCAACTTCATCCCAAAAAGTTAGAGTTATTCATCGCTTCCCATACAGAGCTTCATATGGAAGCATTTTAATACTTGAGTGGAACATATTATTGTATGAGAAATCAACTAATGAAAGATGTTGATCCCATTATCATTTAAATTCTATTATGAAAGATCTCAACATTTCCTTGAGAATATGAATAGTCCTTTCATATTTTCCATCAGTTTGGGGATGATAGGAAGTACTGAAATCTAATTCAGTATTTAATGTATGTTGAAGAATTCTCTAGAATTTAGAAGTGAACCTTGGATCACGATCATATATGATCAAAAGTGGTACCCCATGTAGCCTCACCACTTTATTGATGTATATCTATTAAAGTCGTTCCAGTGAAAAATATTCTCAAATGGAGATAAAGTGACCATATTGGTGAGTCGATTCACAATAAGCCATATCACATTGTTTCCTTTGGATGTCTTCTAGAGATAATAGAAAAGTTTATGGTGACATTATTCTATTTCCACATGGGTATAAGCAATGGTTTCATCATCCCATTGAACTTATATCACTTTTATTTAACTTTTTTAACATACCAATCACCTTGAGAGATACTCCTCAATATACATCTTCATGTATTCCCATCAAATATTCTCAAGAATATTATTGTACATATTATAACTTCTAGAAAGGATAGATAATGATGAGTTGTGTGTATTATCCAGTATATCCTTCTATATCTCAGGTGATGAAGGTACATGAAGACTAGTCCCAAAGAAAATAACACCATTATCTTTGATGTGGAACTCAGGTAGCTTCCCCTCCATTACTTCTTTCACCTTCTTTAGTATCTATATATCATTCATATGTTTCTCCTTGATCTTTTCTTGGATAGATAGTTGGTAAATCATTTGGGAAAGGTAATATGTGTTCCATGTTGTTATGATTTCCAAATACATCCTTTTCATTTCCATGGAGATAATGTATTTATCAATCTAAATCATGGATAATGTAGAAAGTCATCTTCTACTAATAGAACCAGCTACCTTGTTTTCCTTTCCTGGATGGTAGTGAATAGAGAAATTGTAGTCCTTGAATAGCTCTAACCATCTTCGTTATTTCTTATTAAGATCCTTCTATGTGAATATATTATTCATACTCTTATGATCATAATATATGTCAAATTTATCACCATAGATACATTTCTTACAAATATCAAAGAATAATATCACATATGCTAACTCTGGATCATGCATCAGGTAGTTATTCTCATGGATCTTTAAATTTCGTGAGGCATAGGCTATTAATTTTTCATTTTTTGAGAGTATACAACCCGAACCTTTTTTAAAATCATCACTGTATATCACAAAACATTCTCGACTTGCTTGTAGTGTGAGTACAAGTATATTTATTAGCCTCTTCTTGACCTCCTCAAATATTCCCTCATATTCTCCTATAAAAACATACATTACCAATTTCCATGTTAACTTAGTTAGTAGTATATAAAATTGAGAGATATTTCTCCCAAAATGTTTTTAGTAAGCTACTAAGCTAATTAAACTATGTACTTTCATGACATAGGAGGGTCTAGGTCATTCGAAAATTTCCATTTCCTTTGAAGTGTCTATATAAATTCCTTCACTTCTGATCACATTCCCTAGGAATGTAACTTACTGTATAGAAAAGTCACACTTGCTAAACATATCATATTTTTTTCTTCTACCTTGACATTTCCAATACAATCCCTAGATGCACTCAATGATCTTACTTTCTCTTGGAGTAAATGATAATATCATCCATAAATACTTAAAAAATAAAGTTTCTATATAAAGACTCTATTAATGAAATCCTTGAATAATTAAAGGGCATTAGTAAGTTCAAAGGGAATCACTATGAACTCATTCTGTCTATATATTGTATGGAATGTAGTCTTTTAGATATCTTCCTTCATTACCTTTAGTTGATGATATCCATAATGAAGATCAAAATTTGAGAATTATTGAGATCATCAATGTTTATCGAACAATTCATCAATCCTTGGCAGAGGATACTTTTTCTTTATGATGATCTTGTTTATCTACTGATAATTGATACGCAGCCGCATTGATCCATCCTTATTCATGACAAATATCCCTAATGCACCCAAAGGTGATGCACAAGGGAGTATGAAACCTTTGTGTAAATTATCTGGAATCTTATTATTTAACACTTCATGGTTGATTGGGACCATCCTATAATGTCATTTAGATATGGTAGTGGATCCAGGTATATGTTCTTTTGATAACTCTACCTCATGATTTTGGGGAAGTCCAGGTAATTCTTCGAGAAATATATCAGCTTATTCCATCATAGTGGGTACATCATCTAGGTTTATACCTTCCTTTAACTCAACCAATTGAGTGAGGTATTCTTCTTTATAGGGTATCTCCACCCACGCCATTGAGGGATTTTAAAAAGGAGATTCATGATCTTCCTTACATTTATATAGGAGCATGTGATGATTCATTATATGAACATATATTTCCATTTACCAATAGTTGATATGTTCTCTATATAACAAGATCCAAAGCATTCCCAATATGGAAATTAAATCAACCAAGGGATGGATTATAGGATTATGTGGAATAATATTACCATATACGCTAATAAGAGAAGATTCCAACACTTGGGTTGCAACGATCACACCGCTATGGGTTTTTACAGATATCGTTACTTCAAGGTATCAAGGCTTTGACTCAATAGTTCTTGTAATATCTCATGATCTTATGATATGTATATTTTAAATTATTTCATCTTCTATAGTTTATGCTTCACGCAACACTAAGTTTAAAACTGTAATATATTATTAAATATGACTGTTGGAATAGTAATGTGATCATTAGAAATAGTAATAAGGCCAATAAAATAGTAACTAGCCTATGAAAGTATAAATAAAATTTATGTATCTTATAAATTAAAATATCTTATATTTATATATTGAATAAGTAAATAAATGTTTAAAAAAATATATTAAGTGTCGATATTTTTGTTAAACGTAATTTTTATGTACAATTTAATAATTAATATAATGATTTAAAAGAAAATTATTTTTATAAAATAGATTTATATATTAATATTTTGTTTTAATTATGATTATAAGATAAATTTATGAGACCTTAACAAATTTTTCAAGGTGTCATAAAAGTAGTGATAATATCAGAATCATTATTTTTCGAGTAAATGATGGTTTTATTTAAAAATTAAATTTCTCATATTTAAAAAATTATTTTCATAAAATGGAGTTCATTTTTGAATTCAACATGTCAAAAAATGGTTAGGGATAATTTTTGGTATTTTTCTAAAATAGTTTTTTTGGTGAAAAGTGAAATACGGTAATTTACGGTATTTAAAAATACCTGAATTATTTAGTCATAAATGATGCATGGATTATTTAAGACCACAATATACAAAATTACTCCATTATTTTAATATATTTATTTATAAGGTTAAAACTTCTGGTATTCTTGAGCCAAAATAATAAACTAATGAATAAAATAATCAATAAACACCCCTCTCCTCCACTATAAATACCACCCCTCACCACCTCTCTCCTCACACCTCAAAAATAATTAATCTTGTACAATTTCTTACAAATAACTCTCCCAAACATATCCTCTCTCTCCCAAAAGACCATTTAAAAGTTCCTTAAAGAGGTTCTCAAGGAGACAAATTCAAGAGGTAAAATCCCCTTTCATTCTTTTAAATTTATTTCAATTTCTTTCCTTTTCTTATCCTTTACTTGAAAAATCATTCCAAAAATGAATGATAACTCTAGTATCATATATATACTATACTTTTATTATGATAACGGGATATCCACCATCAATTCTTTTCTCTTAATATTTTTATTCTAAAAATGAAAACATCGTCTCTGAGGTTCCGATTTACCACCTTCATGGATGATGAGTTTTAATTTTGAAATTACGCCTTCAAGGATGGTCCTAAAACCATTTTATGGTTAAAATAGATTATAATATGTATATTAAAACTTATTTAGTGTTTTATAACCAGAATGGCACATAAAATTAATTAATAAAACAAAACTAGTGTGTGTTGATCAAAAAACAAGAAAATAATCTAAATGGTTATCATTAACATTTTATCTAATGAGTCATCCTTGTATCTTGAAAAAAATGATATATAAGACCATTAAATCTTTTTTATGTTTTTAAATAATATATAATTTCAATTTGGGATAACTATTCCCATTTCACATGATCTTTTGTACATGTATACAGGTGAACCAATCATGGAAACTAAGGAAAAGAATACTCCTGAATAACAGAATTAAATCTTATAACTCATAAAAAGGCTATAAATAAACATAATAAAATTCTATTAAATTTAATTAATTTTGAATAGGTTCTTAAATAATTTATTAATGAATCTAATTTCATTATAAAGGAATTTAAGTGCAAGTGAAGAACACTTTCAGACATAAGGTGAGGGATTCTCCCTGAACCTCCATTTTTCATTTGGGTTACAATTTCTCTCTATTTACCCCAATTTATTTCTTCATTATATTTATATAATTCTTTTATTTGGGGTATTTACTAATTTTTAAAGGCTCCCTATAATCTTACATTAGAACTCGGTTCAAATCCGAGTGGGATCAAATTTCCCTAGGCATGTGGTGATGTAGACATAACACATGCAGGTGGTGATGTAGGCATGATGGATGCCGATAGTGATGTAGACATGACATAGGTAGATGATCACACAGGAATGACATTTCACTGGGCCATTGTGCTATTTTGTGGGCATTTTATCCATTTAATGAGATTCATTCCTATAGGGCCTTCATGCTGGGTACTGAATAAATAAGGATTAATGGGTGGGTTATCCCTTGGGGGGTTATGGCCTGCCTTTCCAGCCTATGTGTGTGGTGTGTGTGTGTGTGTGTTTAATGTAATTTAAACCTAAATCACCTAATATATATATATATATATAATTCTTCTAAATTATATATATATGTTCAAAAAACAAGTATCCAGATCATTTTATCTTTCTTTGATGGGGAAATACATGTTTTACAAGGTTCCCTTTTTCAATTCTTCCTGATAAGCAAGCTTGATTAAAGAGAACTTGCCAATTTCTTACCCATTTTCAAGTATGCTACAAGATCTATACTAAGAAACCAATATTTCTCTAAAATATCTATTTTTATAATGAAAAACTATCTTAGATATTTTCTGGTTCCACGTAAACAATTAAGACTTATCAACTTAAAAGTATCTTTTATATTTTCCCACAAACCGCACTAAAGCATACCATTTATAAAGCTTCATAAAAACTTTTTTTACATGTTTTAATTTCATTTGGAAATCTTTTATTACTCAAACATAATTTAATTTTCCTCATTTTATGTGATATACATATTTAAAATATGATTTTATGACAAATACAAATGATTTTTTTTTTCAAAATAACTCTTCTTTGCAGAGTAAAAAATGGTATTTTCACAAGAATTCCTTGATGATTTTATTGGATTATTTTCATATATTTCAGTACCCTCTATTGAATACTATTTTTAATTGGTATTGATATTTTATGATAATATCCACCAAATTTTATTAAATAGATTATGATCAGTTTGACTGTGGATGTAATATCTTGATACCATTCAACATATTAATCAGAATGGTTAGTGATTATGTTTACTGATTGGTTAAATTTATTTACATTTCATATGTATATATTGTTAATTTTTCAATCCATTCATATTAGGAATTAATTGGACCTATTAAATTATGGATGGGACCTTATATATCTCTTTTATGCATAGGTAGGTCTCGTGGGAGAAAAAAGATATGGACTTAGCTGAGCCCTTGTCTATTTATTTCAGTTATAGATTTTTCTATATCCTTAAAAATTTATTTTCATATGTATTGGATGAGGGCTCCTCAGTATGTTTTAAATATCATGTATTATGCGTTCCATCATTACGATATTAGTAATTGATAATCAATGTGATTATTCAACTACTAGAATACCCATGGTTAAGTTTCATTCTCTTGTAATTATTTATACGGAATTATTTATTCAATTTTTTCCTACCATAATATTCTCAAGATTATGTTTTAATGGAATGTTTTTTTGGTTATTCACCTTTCCATATTTTTTATATTTATATTAGTTTCTGTTGTATTTATTAACCTTATTGAGAATCTGATATCACACCTTTCTTATGTTTTATTTTTCCCCAATATGTGATGATATATATTATGAATGACTTGTAGGGATAATATAAAAGTTTATTAATGGTTACAAATGGAGTTTATATATTTATTTTTCCATTCATGTTGTAATGTAAAATGTATGTATGTGTCTTTTTTTACCAAAGATACCAAAATATTTGGTCCATTGGGATGTGAACACTTGTTCTTTGTACCAATGTAATAAGTAAGGCATCGACTCCATGCTACTGAGGTTGGGGTCTTTACAGTTAGAAGTAGATAAAGTTTAGTAGAAACCCTAGAAACTATATTAGGGAACTTAACCCCAATATATAATTTGAGAATAAGAATAGAAAAATATAATAGAATTTTGGTAAGGTAGATATTATGTGGGTCTTCTTAAAAATACATCCCTATATGGATACTACAAGTGGTCATGGTTCTAGAACAGATATACCTAGGGGTAACAACTCTGACAAGGTGCATCAAGCCTCAATCGGTGTAACCTGGTACATAACAATGGGCCTTACTGCACACCTGGTTTGACACTCTAGGGAGATATTATTAGGAAAATTCCCATTTTATTTACAAACCATTATAAATGATTTAAAAGTAAAAGTGTCCCCAAATAAACCATGTTTATGATTATGAGATTCACTATCCCTAAATTTCTAATTTTTGTTAGGTTTTTTTATAGTTTGAAAATTATGCATTATGATTCATAACCTAACTCAGTGTTTGTCATTGTTTAGAAATGGCCCCTAGTGGAATAAATGTAAATCATATCAGTTCACGTATTCTATGTAGGGATTTTCCTAATACGAAGGATAATGATGTTGGAGAAGCAAATGAAACTCGAGCTAAGAAACTTATACCTATACTAGGATACATGACTCAAGTTAGGAACAATAATGTTACCTGTATGGAGAATCCATATCCAAAATGTGGAGGAATAATATTAGATCACTTCATGAGACAACAACCTCCATAATTCAATGAGACTAAAAACCCATTTGTAGCATAGTAGTGGATAAGTTCTGTAGATAATATATTTCTCCCTTTGGGAAGTAACAAAAGGGATAAGGTTATCATGTTTGATTATCATCTATCGGGATATGAATATCAATGGTGGTCATTAATTAAAAACAAAATGAATTAGGAATAAATTTGAAATATAGAATGGAATGATTTTAGGGAAATTTTCATAGAAAAATATTTCTCTCATGAACAACGAGCAAATTTAGAGCGACAATTCTTTAGTCTGAGATAAAAAGAGGATGAAACTATTTCCAAGTATGAAACCAACATTACAAGGTTATAAATACATGCTATAGATTACATATATAATCTAAAGAGGAATATTGATCAATTTTTTTATGGGTGGAAACAAATCCTCCTAAGGGAACTAGTATCCCAAATTGTCTCATCATAGGAAGATATAATATAATTTGCTATTAAAGAAGAGAAAAAACACTCTAAGCCTTATTTATTTAAGAGAAAACAATAGAAGAAGAAGTTGTATGAGCAATTAATGGATAAAGGGAGAATAAAAAAAGGTAATTTTCTAATGTGTGATACTTGTGGAAGTAAAAACTACGGTGCCGACTTAAAAGGAAAAAGAGTTTTCTAAAAGTGTGGTGGGAAATGCCATCATGCTCGTGATTGAAAGGGGAAAAAAGCTACAAATGTTCAATTATAAGATTGTAGGGAGATGATAAATTCTGCAAATTATTGTCCGAAGCATCAAGGAAAATTTCCTTAGAAAATTCCATGAGAACAAGGACAACCTTATGTGATCACTACAACTGAGGTTGAAGTTCATAATAATATCTTAGAATCTATATTAATCATCTCCTCGGATATAGATAAATATACATTTCATTTTGGATCATCTTATTCCTTTATATGTTCCTAGTCTGATTAAAAAATTAGATATTTATAATTCACCTTAACGGGGGAGTTTTTAGTAAAAACTCCAAATTAAAAACTTATTGAAGTAACGATTCATCGAGTAGTTCCTATTGTGACACATAAATGTCATCTTATTACTGATTTTGTCATCATACTTATTGTTGATTTTGATATAATCCTTGTTATGGACTGGATTTTGAAATATAATGCAAAAATTTATTTCAAAGGTAAGGAAATTATGTTTCTTGATGAAGGTATGGAATTTATAATCCTGAAACTTCTTTTTTTTTCAAATACGTCACTTTTTGGGTTAGTGAGAACCGAACAAGAAAAGCTAAGAACAAGGAAGGGAACCATAAGGGGGTCAGGCTTAGAACCACGCCCAAGTCTAGACCGGTCCAACAAAGAAACCCCAAATTCACTTTGTGGAAAACTTCCATAGACGCAACACTCAGGACCAGACCCACTGAACTACACCACAGAATTGTCGAGCCATTAAGAACCATGCCACCATGTCAAAACAACACCCTAACAGACCCAACTTCACTGAAGCCACCAACACGATCCAAAAAGTTATGAAATCCATCACACCAAACCAAGATGGGGTCGTGCGTGAAGGAGGATGAGGAAATGGTAGAGGAAACCAAGGATAATCATTTCTATCTGGGCACAACAAAAGGTAGAACAACAAAACAAATCAGAAGGGAAGGAGAATCCAACTGGCGAGGAGAAGCACCACCGACACTGAGCATTCCTGCATCTGCCATCCGCATCTGCATACTGGCCCAGTAGTTAAAGACAACCCTACCACAATCTGACTCACATAAAACCCAAATGTCTGCAGTGCAACAAGCCTCAAGAAAACCAGATAGGAGCAGGACGAGCCGGTTCCACCAACTCATCCTAGGTTGAACCGTCGTTGTCTGTGTATGCACCGGTGAGTATTCTTTATCGAAGATTCCCACAAACATCCAGGCGACGATCCTGTGCATTCCAGAGGACACCGACTCGCCTGTGTACAAACCAAAATAACCCCAAAAAATCAAAATCTAGAAGCAATCCTGTGTGATCAATCATCGATCCCAATACATCACATTAGATTGCCGAAGCCCACTAGATCCCTCGACATCGATGCCAAATCAGAGATGCATACTGATGAAACATGAAGCTGTAGTAGATCAGACGAAGCGTGGATCATGGTGGAGATAAGACAGTGTTCATGAATTCTATCCGAGGAGGATGATCAATAGATAATCTTAGTTGTCTGGTCTCCCAATCAAGACGGCGCTGACGGAGGAACCAACAACAAGAATTTATAATCTTTAGAGGGGAGACTTCATCATCTACATCATTTATGGATCCACCTGCAATAGATATTCTAAATGAAATTCTTGGGGAAGAATGGAAAACATCATCTATAGATGAGGAAAGAAATCATCAAATTGAGGATGTTCCTATTATATAAGAATACATTGATGTACTTCCATAGGATTTACCTTGACATACTATAGAGTGGGGAGTTGTGTTTTTATTGATTTAATCCCTAATACAATGACAATAACAAATAATCCTTATATAATACCCACTATATAAGTAGTAGAGATTTAGAAATAACTAAAGGAGTTGAGTAATAAGGGATTTATTTTCTCTATTTGTTCCCCATGGGGATCCCCTATTCTATTTGTCAAAAATAAATATGGATCCATGAGGTTGTTCATCAATTATGGAGAAATTGATGCTATTATAATAAATAAAAAGTATCATCTTCATTGAATTGATGATTTATTTTATCAAATTCAAGAACTCAATATTTTTTAAAGATTAAACTTTGATTTTTATATCATCAATTGTGTGTGAGGAAGGAAGATATTCCTAATATAGTATTCTGAACTAGGAATGGACAATATGAGTTTATAGTAATGCAAATTAAACTGACTAATGTACCCTTTGTTTTATGTATATAATGAAAAGCGTGTTCAAGGAAAATACTAATTATTTTTTGTGGTATTTATTGATGATATCTTAAAATACACCAAAAGATATGAGGACTATCAAAACCACTTACTGATTTTTTTGGAGAGTCTTTGAATAAAAGAGTTGTATGGGACGTTTAGCAATTGTGAATTCTGGATTCAAAAAGTTTCTTTTCTTGGCCACATTTACTCCAGGTATGGAATATAAGTTGATCCTGCAATGAAAAATATAGTTCAGGAATGGCCTAAACCAAAGAACATAACCTAGGTACGTAGTTTCATTCGTTTAATAGGTTATTATGAGCATTTAATTTATAACTTTTCTTGCTTATAGAACCCATTAACCAAGATTACTCATAAAGATGTTAAGTTTATTTGGATAATGTAATGTAAATAATGCTTTGAATAATTAAATAGAATATTAGTGAATGCTACAATCTTTACTTTACCACCAGGAAATATTGGATTTTTAATTTATAGTGTTGAATCAAAGAAAGGACATGGTTGTGTCCTTATGAAGAATGATAGAGTTACTTCCCATGCATCATGACAGTTAAAAAATAGTGAATATAACTATCCATCTCATGATCTTGAGTTAACAGTTGTAATTTTTACCTTGATGATATGGAGTACTATCTATATGGTGAAAGATGTGATATACATATAGATCATAGGAGTTTTAAAAATATCTTCCCCCAAAAAGAACTCTACATGAGGAAAATACAATGGCTTGAGATAATCAAGGTTTATGATTGTTCAATAGACTATCAACCAGGCAAGTCATGTAGTGTTATTGATTCATTGAGAAGGAAAGGTATTGGAGTTATAAATAAAATGAGGATTGAAAGGGATATTGTGTTAATGGATCTAGTGAGGATGGATTTGGGAATTATGAAGAAAGTTTAAACATAACTACTTTTTCAATTGGTTACCCAACCATCCTTATTGGAAAGGATTAAAAGTTCTAAGTATGGAGATGAAAATTTTCAAAGGAAAATTAAACATGTGAATGATGGGAAGTTGGACGACTTCGTGTATGAGAATGGAATTATAAAATTTTGGAAGGGTAGTTGTGTTCCCTCAATACCAGATCTAAAAAGGTAATTATTGGATGATATCATTAGCTCGAATTTCGTTATACATATTGGTATCACTAAGATGTATTGATATTTGAAGGAACATTTTTGTTGGGATAATATGAAGTGGGAAACTATCGATTCAATATTAAGATGTTTTGTCTGTCAATAGGTGAAGGATGAAATACAACATACTATAGGAGTCATGAAACCTATTATTATTACTACATATAGATGATATGAAATTATAATGGATTTTTCACATGATTACCAAAAAAATAAGAGAAATAATGATGTAATATAGGTAATTGTTGACGGAATTACCAAATCTACACATTTCCTTAATATAAGAGAGAATTTTCAATAAGAGAAGCTCATATAACTCTATATTAATGAAGATGTAAGACTCTATAAAAAACCTATTTTAATTTTTTCTGATCAGGATCCCTTATTTACATTGAAATTCTTGAAATTTTTTCAGATATTTTTGGATACTGAGCTTCATTTCAGTACTTCTTATCACCCTCAAACTAACGGGAAGTCATAAAGGAAAATCCATAATTTATAATACATGTTGATATCATTCCCACTTGACATTCAAGGTATGTGAGATTAGTATTTTCCTTTGGTAGATATTTTCTATAATAATAGTCTCCATTTAGGTATTCACATGGAACCATTTAAATAATTTTATGGATAGAGATGTCTTACACTAAATTTATGGGATTAAATTGTTGAAAGGAAGATTTTTGGCCCATACATTTTGGTGGAAATAACATCAAAGTTAAAGACTATTCAAATTTATTTTAAAGTATCTAAAAGTAGGAAAAATATCTATGATAATAATCAAAGGAAAGATTTTGAATTTCAAGTGGGTGATCATGTTTTCTTGAAAGTATCTCCATGGAAGGGTTTTATTAGATTTTAAAAGAAAGGGAAGTTGAGACCTAGATACATTGGACCTTTTTATATCCAGGAGAGAATTGGAGTTGTGTCTTATCATTTAGAAAATCCACCTAACCTTTCTAAATTATACAATGTGTTCTACATCTCTTTGTTAAAGAAGTTCAAGATAGACCCAATGCATGTGCTAACTTTTGAAGGAATATAATTGGAACTAGATTTATCTTATATTGAATTTTATATCCAGATTATGGACACTAAAGAATAGGTTTTAAAAAATTGTATGACTCATCTAGTAAAGGTACTTTAGAAAAATAAAAAAAATAGAAAAGGTGATGTGGGAACCAAAGAAAATTATGATGAATAACTACCCAAATATATTTTTAGGTGACACTAGAAATTTAAACGATGAAATTTTTATAGGAGGGTGGAATGTAACAACCCAAGATCTTATGGTAAGTCTATTTTAGAATTTAACATCTTTCGTAGTTTATGCTTCATGCAACATCGAATGTGAAACCGTAATATACTATTAAATATGATCATTGGAATAGTAATGTGGCCATTAAGAATAGTAATATGACCAATAGAATAGTAAGTTCACCTATTAAAGAATAAATAAAAGTTATTAGTATTATAAATTAAAATACAGTATATTTATATCCTGGATTAAGTAAATAAATGTTTTAAAAATGATAAATTAAGTGTTGGTATTTTTGTGAAACATAAATTTTTATTTACAATTTTATAATAAATATAATGATTTAAAAGAATTTTTTTATAAAATTGATTAATAAATTAATATTTTGTTACGTTATGATTATGAGATGATTTTATGAGACCCTAATGAAATTTTCAATGTTTCATAAATACAACTATAATATTAAAGTTGATATTTTCTGAGTAAATGATGATTTTATTTAAAAATTAAATTTATCATATTTATAAAATTATTTTTTTTAAATGGATTTAATTTTCTAATTATACAAGTAAAAAATGGCTTGTCTAAATTTTTGGGATTTGTCTAAAATAGTTGATTTTTGGTGAATAATGAAATATGGTAATTTGCAGTATTTAACAAATTCATGATTTATTGAGTCATAGATGATTTATTTTTTTTTGTGAGCCCATAATCTCAGATATTCCTTAATTATATTAATATATTTATTTATATGGTTCAAACTATTGATATTTTTCAACCAAAAGAATAAAATTGTGAATAATATAATAAAAAAACACCTCTATCCTTTACAATAAATACCACCTCTTCTCCTCACACCTCTAAAGCCTTGAATTTCGTCCAATTTCTTCCCAATCCATCTCCCAAACCTCTACCCTTCATTTTAGTCTTACGGGCCTCACTCATAAGACCATTTAATAGTTCTTTAAAGAGCTTCTCAAGGAGATAAATTCAAGAGTTAAAATCCCCTTTTATTCTTCAAAATTTCTATCAATTTATGTTTTTATTCTCCATTCCTTACCTACTTTGTCCAAAAAATGCATGATAACTCCATTATATTATATATACTACAATTTTTTTATGATAATGGTATATCCAAAATCAATTATTTTCTCTTACTTTTTTTATTCTAAAAATGATAACATCGTCTGTGAGGTACTGATTTACCGCCTTTGTGGATGATGAGTTTTCATTTTTCAATTATTCCTTCATAGATGGTCATAAATCCATTTATATGGTTAAAATAGATTATAATATTTATATTATAACATATTTAGTGTATTTTAATCAGTATATATACATAATATTAAATAATAAAACAAAACTAGTGTGTGATGATTGAAAAATGCCAAAATAATCCAAAAGATTATCATTAATGTATTGTCTAATGAATCAACCTCATATATGAAAAAATGATATATAAATAATTAAATATTCTGAATTTTATTTAATAAAATATAATTTATATTCTAGATAACTATTTTCATTTCACATGATCTTTCGTACATGTATATAAGTGAACCAATCATGAAAACCAAGGAAAATAACACTCCCGATCGACAGAATAAAATATTATAACTCATCAGAAAGGCTATAAATGAACATTATAAAATTATAATATATCAAAAATATAATTTTACTAGGTTCTAAAATAATTTATTAATAAATATAATTTCATTATCTATGACATTAAGTACAAGTGTAGAATGCTTTCAGACATAAGGTGAGAGATTCACCTGAAACCTCCATTTTTATTCAGGTTATGCTTTATTAATATTTACCCAAATATAATTATTAATTAATTTTATATACTTATTATAAATTATTTTTACATTTTCCAAACTCATGTATCCATATCATTTCAACTTTCTTTGATGGGGAAATACTTGTTTTACAAGGTTCCCTTTTTCAATTCTTCCCAATAAGTATGCCTGACTAAAGAGAACATTCCAATTTCTTACCCATTTTAAAGTACAATTCATAATATGTTTTAAGGAAAAACTATTTTTATAAAATCACACATTTTCATGAAAAAATAACTTAGTTATTTTCTAGTTTCATGAACATAATTAATCCTTTCCTGCTTAAAAGTCTCTTTTATATTTTCCCTCAAACCAAACTGAAGAGTCGCATTTCTAAAGTTTCTAAGAAAACATATTTCCTGTTTTCACATTAGTTGGACATAATTTATTCTGAAAAAATAATTTAATTATCTTCATTTTCTGGTATATACATATTTAAAATCTTATTTTATAAAAAATACAAATGATTTTTCCAAAATAAATCTTTTTTCAAGGAAAAAGGGTATTTCTCTCAAGAATTCCGTGTTGATTTTATTAGGGAATATTCATCTATTTAAAAACATTATTTTTTATACTATGTTTAATTAGGATTGATATTTTATGGTATCATCTAACATATTTTATTAAATAGTTAATTATTAGTTTGACTGCGGATATTTTATCTTTCTATCATTCACCATATTACTTAGAATGGTTGGTGATTAAGCTTACAAATTGGTGGAATTTATTTAAATTTTTTATTTTGTTCAAGTTTCACTCCATTAATATTAGAAAGGAATTGAACTTATTAAGTGATGTGTGGGGCCCAATATATCTCTTTTATGCATTAGTGGGCCTCATCTGAACAAATAATTATGGAATTGGCTGAGGTCGTGCCCATTTATTTTCATATATGGATTTGACTGAGGACTTAACCATTTTTTTAGATTTCTTAGATGGGGACCAAATGCTATGTTTCTGATGTCCAAAAATATTCATTCCTTTATTATGATATTTTTAGTTTATAATCCATGTGATTATTAGAGTAGTAGAATATCCATGGATAAGTTTTATTCTCATATGATTATTTATATGGAATTATATTTTTAACTTTTATTCATACCATAACATGGTCAATATTATGTTTTAATGGCATGTGTTTTTAGTTATTCACCTTACTATATTTTTTTGTGTTTATATTAGATTTTGTTTTATTTCTTATCCATACTGATCATATGACATGACCCATTTATTATGTTTTCTTTTTTCCTAGTATTGGAATATGTATATTATGAATGACTTGCAGGGATAATCTAAGAGTTTATAGGTGTTTCTAAATAGAGTTTATATGTTGTTTTTTCCTTTAAATATGTAATGTAATACTTATGTATGTATCTAGTTTTAAAAATCTTATAAACTATTCGGTCCATTGTAATTTTAATCCCTATGCTTTATACCAATGTAATTAAGTAAGGAACCATGTTTGGGCTTCTAGGGTTGGGGTATTTACAGTTTAAAAAAACTTATAGGATATAAAGGAATGTGTATATCTAGAATCAAATAAAACTTTTTCCAATATTGAGTTAATAGGAAGTGTACTTTTAATAAAATCATTTTGAAGCTACACTTTAGTAATAGTGATAGAATAAGCTTTCACTTTCTCCTCTGTATTTAGTGGTGCTAACTCGGTTTACCCTCAAGGAACCATGATTCAGTATATTGTCTTGAATAGTTCCCTTTCTCCATATAGTTGAAGCATTGAACCATGTGTGGTGAGTTATAAGGATCCTTCCTTTCCTCCATCATATTGGTCGACTTATTCATGTCTCTTAAATAGTCATGAGCTTGGTGGAATTATCTCCTACACTAGAATCATTTCCACATTCTTACAAGGAATCTCCCACACTTGAATCATTTCCCTATTCCAAAGTTGAACTTACCATTATGTTTCTTCCCATACTTTTCATACATGGGTGGTTGGATCCTATTTCATCATTTGTCACTTGATCCACCATCTTGAAACATCATTATTCTCTTCTTATCTTAATAATCATGGGACAATTATCCAAACTCCATATCTACTTTAAGATCATATAGAAATTATTCTTTATAAATACCAATGTATTATAAATATAGAGCATTTCAAAGTTTAGGTTTTTAAAAACTAAAAAATCTATCTATTTTCTATCATTGTGGATAAAAAATCTCGAGGCATATCTTTCAAGACTTGTAAAGTTTTACATTTAAGTAATCATAAATTCACCTTACTTTTTATTAATATATAGGAATTTTACCTCCATATTTTTTCAAAGAGTTTGATGGAAATACTTGTTAATAAATATTTTATTAAATTATTCCCATTCCATATCTTCCATTTCATCCTTCATCTTAGTGATTTTTATCAATGTCCACCATTGATCGACCTCTCAATCCAACTAATAGATGACCATGGTCAAATTTTCCTTCTTATAATAGTAGAGAATAGAAAATTTATTCTCCATTGTGTTAACCCACTATTTTATAACAAGTGGATCAGAAGAGCCTCTAAATGTTAGTGGTTGTTGCTGCATAAAAGACTCAATATCTAGCTTCTCCATCTTAGGTGATGTAGGATGTTCCTCATGGTTTATGTTGTTATTCAGATAATGAGACAGTTGGTTAAGAATCACTATAAAGTTTTTAACACTACCTCCCATGGAATTGGGGATGTCTTTTATGAAATCAATATATTTTTTCTCACATGGGTAGTTATCCTGGTTCTCCTAGTTTCCATAATATTATAAAATACTAAAGGATTGAATGGAACATTAGTCAACATATCATGAATAAATAATTTATTATTTTTCATAATTAACTCTAAATGAATGTATTATGGGATCCCTATGTTTATCGTTTTTCTAAAATAAATATTCTTGGATGTTTTATATACATAGACTTATCCAATGATTTGTCACTAATGTTTTATAATCCTAATTCACAAATTAACTAAATTGTACCTCTAATACCTACTATAATGTCCATATTTTTTTAAATTAATCTTATATACTTTTTATGAAAAACAACATAATAGTTATACATTCAAGGATCAAAGGGTTTAGTATATTTTATTAATTAGGATTATAAATCAATATTACATAATAATCATAAACATTTATATAAATCATTCTTCTTTATCCTTCTAAAATGCCATGTTTTCCTTAGTACATGTAATCACTTAAGGATATACAGCAAAGAACGGGGTGAGATAAAAGACTAGTAAGAGGAATAAGGTACATGAATATATATAACATGGATGATGATTATGATCATCATCACATCATAATAATAAGATCATCATCATAATTATGAGGATGGTATTTGATAGATTCGTAGAATGCGGCAATGCATAAAAATGACATGTCATGTTAGGGTTGAAAATACCATGCACATCTTTGAACAAATATAGAATTATGTATATACATAACATATGTACATAATGATAACATCATCATTGTGAAAAAATATATCATAATTTACATTCATAATATTCATTATTCCTTTAGATACATCACATTATTGTAGGTTATGGTCATAGTGGAAGAGTGTGATGGGTGATTCCCAAATTTGATTTTTGTCATGATCTATGATTAATCTGAGATTTACATAGTAATAAATTCCATGATTAATGGAATTGAATAAATGAATATATACAATGGATAAATGTCAGAACTGAAGTACATGATAATCTCTAATTATTTATAATAAGTTTAAGCAATTAAATAATTACCTTATGTGAAATTATTTCTACATGGATGGATCTAAGTTGTATAGTTAGTTATTTAATGGAATCAAGATTAGATTCCCTCTATAGGTGATCTATATGTGGTCCATGAATCTCAGAACATTACCATATGAATATTTGAGTGATAACATGGTGGCTCTTATTGCTTTCATTGTTCACCTTTGATTTCCTAGGATATCACTTCTAAAGGATTTTCCAAGATCTATCTAGATAAAATAGAGGTAGGTGGAAGAAGATCAATCTCGGTTTATGTGAGCATTCTTGGAGAGAGAACCCTCCAGGGATTTACAATATTCTTTTCATATATTTTCATGCATAACAGAAAAGAGTTCAAACTCTTAAAAAACAATACAATTGGGTTTATATACTGCTAGGGTTAGAAATAAATAATTTCACAAGTTCTATTTATTATTTATTTAATCCATGATGAACCTCATGTCTATAATAATAATATTATTATTGTTATTACTTCTTGATATGTTCTAAACATGAAAATTAAATTAAATATTATTTAATCAAATAATATTCAATATATATTATTTGTCCTAGGACCTTTAAACTATTTCTGCCATTTCTCCAAAATATTTATCAGGACATAAATAATGACTACTTTTATAATAAATAAATATCAATGTATTATTTTCTAATAAATAAATAAATATTATATTAACTGAATAAAAAAATATTTATTATATATTTGGCTCACATTATAATTTCATGAATAAATGGTGACAGAATATATGAGATCAAGAAAACATGAATAATTATTAAACCATGTGTGAGAATAATATTTATTCAACTTGTCAAATAATACATAATAACAAATTATTTTACTAAGATTCTAGATGTGCTTAGTGTGTCACCCTCTATAGATATTTCTTAGTGTAATCAGGCAAAGCAGCCTAAAGTCCAAAGTTAGTGTTTAGAAAAACTCAAAGGAACCCATAAAGAAAGAATTTAATGTCACAATGACATAATACCACATATGAATGAATGTTATGTAATACAATACATTTATCTTGATTTCTCCAATCAAGGAGGTTTCATGCTGGTTCCATCAACCTATATACTTGATTTATCTTTCTTCAAATTTATGGAAATCAAAATTTCCTATAGAACGCTGTGGGCATGGAATTATTTAGGATATATCATTTACATAAAAGGTCTTAAGATATCAACTTTCATTAAATAATATAAGGGATATGTCCTTTCTCGCATTATTCATGATGCAACCAAAATGTCCCTCCTTTCCAAAAATATATGTTGTCATGGTTTTCATCAATACATAAAATTTCATAACATATAAAACTGATTAATAATAATCTTAAAGTATAAGGACCAATACACACATATGTAGATTGAAACATCCAGTGAAACATATAAATGCATATTTCTTACTGGCAAGTCTCTTTGTAATAATATCCTACACTGGGTATTACTAAGGGAATACATCATGAGAAGGTTCTTTAATGTACTATGTGTCTCCGCCCCTAATATCCAGAATTATTTTTTCCCTCAAATTATTTCATCTCACTATATAATATATATTTAAGAATTTTTTCGTGGCACTTCAGGGTTCTCATCATAGTTGGGATCTTCTAAGACCTTTCCGTGTGGAAATTACTCTTAGGAAATTATAACATAATTTTTTAGGGATATGAACAATCATTATGTGATAAGAAGTTTATTAATATTTAAAAAATTAATATAGGTTACCATAAGGTACACATAATTTGGTTCTAGGGAACCTATAACAAAATACTCCCACTTTCACTTGAGGTAATTGCTAACAACCTTCAATCTTCTATATCTCACTTGATACTCATTCTTCTACTGAGATATTTTTTTAGTCAACATGTCTTCCACATTTTATTTTGTGGGAACTCTACTTAATCAAACATCACCATTTTTGGGAAAACTCTTTAATAGGTGATACTTCTAAAGTATGTGATTTGTTTGTGGGTGTGACCATATCTATTTTTCAAGATCCACCACTACAATATTATGTCATGACCCGTCCTCAGGGCCCATTCCATGACTACCACAAGCCCGCCTTCTATAGTTCAGGGGCGAGCGACTAGCACCAAAGGCGTAAATCCTGATAAAATGGGAAGGCATTGCCTTTATAAAAGTAAACAACACATCAGAGTACCCAATAGAAGAAAGAACAAAGTGATACTAAATACAAAAGTAAGTGCTGAAAGGTAAATGGTCCAGAATACAAACCCAATTGAAAGTACAGTACAACTGAAAATCTAGTACAACAGCAGTAAAGGAAAACAGCAACCACTGAGTCATCCTATGGGAATCCCACCTGAAGGGTGGGTAAAAATAGTCTCCTCAGTACATCGGGTCCACCAGTCATCTCCGAGTACGTATCACCAAGTGTTCCACCTCCTAGTACCTTCCATCTCTACAAGCCTCAACCACAATCAGTGATGTCCATCGTCTGCAACCAAAACAACGTAGTGCGGGCATTTCCAATGCAGGTGTGAGTATAACGATACTCAGTAGGGACCCCGAGACCCCCGAAGGTCTCCCAGAATCCACGAAGGATAAAACACAAAGGAAAGATACAATCATGAAGTATCAAACAACTCTACTTAGGTATATGCCCATACATATACCTAAGTCATCAATATCAATTCAGCTCCAACTCTCGAGCCCAAGCACAACCCAGTCCACACAGGAAAGAAGTCAATCACACCGATGGTAATGATTGAAAGTAAATACTTAGCTCACATAGGTAAACATCTTTTGTAATGTGATAAATATGATCATATGTAGTCACTAATTCATATAAGCTGTCGGACCCACATAGGATACTAGACCAGCTAAGCTATCGAACCCACGTAGGATTCTAGACCAGTTACTATGTCAGACCCACATAGGATACTAGAACATAAGTCAAACCTTCGGACCCACAGAGGATTCAAGTACGGTATTCATCACTGTCAAACACACGGAGGATTCTAATACAGTTGTCGTCATCGTCAAACCCACAGAGGATTTCAGTACATTTTCCATCATCGTTGAACCCACAGAGGATTCCAGTACAGTAGTTGTTGCAGTCGCAGTCAACTCTAGGGTTCCCGCACACAACACGCTCGATTCCAGGAGGGTATGCTCCTCGAGAAAAGGGGGAGATACATAAACTTTCACTAATTCTAGATTTGATGTATTCTGAATTTTTGTATCGTCAAAAGGAACCCAACATGATAGAGGACACGTCAATCAGACAGTCAGTCTGAGAGTTATTAGCATTTTTGCTTTAGGGGCCTGGTTGTAAATACGCTCGTTCCAAACCCGACCATTTTCCAAAGTTATACAAAAATCACTTAGAGTATCACAAAAGGACTGCCACGTCACGAGGGTCCCAGTTCCATAGACGGTGCGTCGATCGGACACGCGGTCTTCAAGTTATTCACCTTTAAGTGAAAACGGGCCCGGCCCGTTAAGCCCAGTGGGTTAGCGGGTCGGGTCAACCCTATTTTGGAAGGTACGACCCGGAAAAGGGTCAGACATGCCCGATGAATCGTGCGGAATGGCCCACCACGGCGCGGCCCTGCCCGGCGCGGCACGGCCCAGCCCTCCAGGGCGCGGCCCGGCTCGCCGCGGGTCGACCGGCTAGCCGAGCGGCTCGGCCCGAGGGGGGGTGACCCCCCGCTTTCTTGAAATGGCAGAGGCAAGTGGCATCGCCCTACCAAACCGGCCGCCAGAGGCCAGCCGGCCTTCCTGGCGCAAGCGGCCCGCTCGGGCGGGCCGCGGTCTGGCTATGCGGAACCTTCGGGTGCCACGACTTCTTCACCCAGCCGGCCAACAAGCTGGCCGGTTCGCCGCCAAAGCGGCCCATGGATCAGCCCGAGGGGGGGTGAATCCAAGGTCCTCTTTCGGCCCGACCAACTTTATCCGGCCGGTTCTTCGTCTTTCGAGATGCCTGCGGTTGCGGGCTGCAGTTCCTCCTCACGCGGCCGGCGCGTGGTCGCCGCCTTCGATCTTCACCACTTCCCGATTGAAAATAAAACAAGAAACTTCGGAGGGTCATCGGGCCAGGTTTGTTCGGCCCGCGCCCTCCGCGTTAGGCGGTAACAATCAGCCAATGTCAATTCCAAAAATTAACAAAGAATGAGGTACAATTTATTCAATCAAAGAATATAAAAAACCCCTACCTCGATAATTGACGCCGCACGTCGTCGATCCGTGGAAGACGATCGTCACGGTAGATAGCGTTGCGGAGAACGGCGTTGCGGAGAATGGACGTCGATTCCGTGGATGTCGGGGTGCATCCGAGGAGGAAGCGGCGTCTCCTCACTTTTTTTGGAGAAGAAGAAGGAAGGCACATCATCGTTCTTCACGGAATCGGCATTCTTCGTCGAAGAGGGCGTCATTCTTCATGGAAGGAGGAATCTCTTCTATTTCTCCAGAGGTTCCCCCATAAATAATATTTTCTATGCAAATATCTAATTAGATTTCCCCCACTTTAAAGAAATGCCAACCAATTCAAAATAATTCAAAACTAGATTAATTAATTAAAGATGTCTTTAATTAAAAGACTTGGCACTAATTAATGGGTGAGAGGGGAGGAAGTGAAGAGTCACAATTAAAAGAGGAGTTGTCATAATAAATTCAAGGGGAATTAATTGGGTAGGTGAAGGAAGGTGAGGAGTTAGGGGTTTATGTGGGCTCCACCTCACAAATATCCTCTCATGGGAGGTTATATGGGTGTGGGACCCCCCAACAACCTCCCCCTTGTAGGATATAACTACCGGATATAAAATAAAATTATGTTCCATAATTTTATTTATTTTATTATAAATCCCCAAAATTAACTTCCAACCCGCATAAAACGCAACTGTGATAAAGGTCCCCTTAAGCAAATACTGGCGCTGTGAGTTCATCGGTGTCCTTAGATTTCAATTCTGAGCACCGGTTCAAAAGATAAAAAAATCTGCATGTACTTTTACTGAACGTTGCCGAACAAAACTTCAGAAATTGATTCCAGACACACCGGGCCTCGGAATCAAGTGCCGTCAGAAACCACAGACTCGTAAAATTCCAAAGTATTTAAGAAAAACATTTCCTTGAAATTTACAAGTCTTTACATTAATCCCACCTCAGGGCTTTACGTCCCCATAAAGCTACAACACACATGAGGAAAACAAATGGGGGTACTGAGCTCGCATCTGAGCCTCCCGCTCCCAAGTTCTCTCCTGGAAGTTCCCGTGCTGCCAGCGAATGCGCACGAGAGGTATTGACCATCCATGTAGAACCCACTCCTATCAATCCCCGATCTCCATCGGGACCTCCGCAAACGTCACACCGTCATCGATGTCCAGCTCCCTGTGATCGATGATGTGGGTCGGGTTGTGCACGTATCTCCTCACCTGAGATACGTGGAAGACGTCATGCACCCGGTGCAACTGAGGTGGAAGGGATAGGTGGTAAGCCACATCACCTACTCTGCTGAGGACCTGGAAAGGTCCGATGAAACGTAGTGATAACTTGTCGCCCCATCCAAATCTCTGTAGACCTCGTCGAGGTGAGACCCATAGGAAAACATGGTCGCCATCCTCGAACTCCAGTGGTCTCCGTCTCCTATCAGCATAGGACTTCTGTTTGCTTTGTGTAGTCTTCATCCACTCTTGGATGATCTGCACCTTCTCCGTTGTAGCCTAAACCATCTCTGGTCCTACAAGTGCTGACTCCCCAGGGTCAGTCCAGCAGAGAGGTGATTTGCAAGGTCGGTCGTACAATGCCTCATATGGTGCCATCCCGATGGTGGAGTGGTAACTGTGGTTGTACACAAACTCCACCAAGGGTAGGTGATTCTCCTAGCTACGACCAAAGTCAAGGACGCATGCACGGAGCATGTCCTTGAGAGTCTGAATGGTCCTCTTAGTCTGACCGTCCATCTGAGGATGAAAGGTGGTGCTTAAGTGAAGCTGTGTCCCAAAGGCCTCATGTAACCCCTTCCAAAGCCAGGAAGTGAATAAAGCATCTCGATTAGAAACGATATTCGATGGCACACCGTGAAGCCGTACAATCTCCTAAATGTAGAGGCGCCCCAAGCTCTCTACTGAGCCATTCTATCTGATCAGTAGGAAGTGGGATGACTTGGTGAGTCGGTCTATGATCACCCAGATATAGTTGTGACCTCTGGATGTACATGGAAGCCCCGTTATGAAATCCATGGATATCCCATCCCACTTCCACTCTGGGACCTCTAAGGGCTGTATCAAGCCCCCTGGTACTTGGTGCTCCACCTTCACTTACTAACAAGGGAGGCATCAGGAAACGAACTCTGCTACAGCCTTATTCATACCCGGACACCAGTGCTATCGTCTGATGTCATGGTACGTCTTCTCCACTCCTGGATTCACTGCTAGAGGGGAAGTGTGAAATTCCCTCAGCACTTCCACCTACAGTGCAACTGGTACCATATTACATCCACTGAAGAGGATTTCTTGCTCCCCTCCTTCAGAAAATCCATTAGGCGCCTACCCTGTGGATATCTGAGCACGTCGTGTCTCACAGTCAACGCCCCCACAATGTGCCTCTCTGAATCGCTGAAGGAGTGGAGGAGTGATTGTGAGAGACTGTAGAAAAGATGCTCCATCTCTATCCACAAAGGATATCTGCAACGCGGCTAGCTGCTCCGTCGCCTCCCCTAGTAGTTGAATGCCCGATATCTTGCTGAGAGCATTATCTACTACATTCCCCTTCCCAGGAGTATAGATTATCTCGAAGTCATAGTCCTGGAGGAACTCAAGCCATCGCCACTATCTCAGGTTCAGGTCCTTTTGTGAGAATATGTACCTGAGACTCTGGTGGTCAGAATAGACTGTAAAGAACTCGCCCATTAGATAGTGTCGTCACATCTTCAAGTAGAAGAACATTTCTGCTAACTCTAGGTCATGGGTAGCGTAGTTCTTCTTGTGCTACTTCAACTTCCATGATCCATAGGTGATCACTGCTCTCTCATGTATCAGGACACACCCGAGTCCGGTCCCTGATGCATCATAGTAAACTACATACCCAACGACCTCCTCCAACAACCCCAAGATGGGCGCACTGGTCAACCTTTGCCTCAGATCCTGAAAGATTTACTAACATATATCTAACCAAATGAAGGGTTTCCCCTTCTTCTTCAAAGATAAAATTGGTTCTCAAACTCTGGAGAAGTCTAAAACAAATCTGCGATAGTGTCCAGCTATACCCAGGAATTTCCACACCTCCGTCACACTCCTGGGTGGCTCCCAAGCAAGCACTGCCTCAATCTTCACTGGATCCACTGCAACTCCCGCCTCTGAGATGACGTGTCCCAAGAAGTGTACCTCTCGAATCCATAACTGACACTTAGAGAGCTTACTATAAATCTAGTTCCCTCAGAGTGTATCCAGTACAACCTGCAAGTTGTAGGCGTTCTCCACCTCAGTAGTTGAGTAAATCATTATGTCGTCAATGAAGACTACGACAAAACGATCGAGGTAAGGCTGGAAGATCCTGTTCATGAGACTCATGAACACTACTGGAGGGTTGGTTACACTGAAGGTCATAACCAAGAACTCGTAGTGTCCATACCAACACCTAAAGGTCGTCTTCTACACATCCTCATCTCGAAATCTGAGTTGGTGATAGCCTGACCTGAGGTCTATCTTCAAGAACCAATGTGCTCCCTTAAGCTGATCAAAGAGGTCGTCAATCCTCAGGAGTGGGAACTTGTTCTTCATGGTCACCTGATTCAGGCGACGGTAGTCGACACAGAGTATCAAGCTCCCATCCGCCTTCTTGGCGAATAAAATCGGAGAAGCCCAGGGTGAAACACTGGGTCGGATGAATCCATTTCCCTGCAAGTCCTCCAACTGTACCCGCAGCTCACGATGCTCAGCGGGAGTCACCCGATATGCTATAGTAGATATCAGTGATGTCCTGGGATACAGGTCTATATAGAATTATACCTCTCTAAGAAAAGGTATTCCTGGAACATTGTCAGGAAAAACGTCCGCATAATGATCCACCACAACAGGAAAATTCAGACTCCGCACATCAACTGTTCCAAGGATGAGAATAGCCAACTGATGTGTGATCGGATTCTCTCTCCTCCGTGAAAGTCCATCTTGTGATGAAAAGTCTCCCTTCTCACCGGTGAAGGCAAACCTTCTCCCATTCATGCGAACACATCACACATTGCACCTAATGCAGTCAATCTGAGCATGGACTGTAGACAACCAGTCCATACCCAAGATGACGTCGTAAGGCCTCGATGTCGCTACGAGATGATCCCAGCTGAAGCTCTTGCCTCCTAGAGTAAGCTCACACTGCCGGCACCAGTTTGTAATCGTTGAGTCTGCTCTCATAAGAGTCTCTATCAGTAAGGATCGAGCCAATGGATCTGTTGGAATCTCCGAGCTCCGAACAAGGGCAGTGCCAATAAAATAATGACTTGCACCTGTGTCTATAAGTACTATAGGAATGGTGGAGTAGACATAGATAGTAACTCGAATCATCTCTGGTGTGCCGTGGTCATAGTCCTCGACTGCTTAGAGATGAGCCTGCCTCTGTCCTCCATCTCCTTATGGTCGGGGTGGTCCTCCTGGTAGTGGTGGTGGTAGAGCCTCAAAACGTCGTCCACCACCCTCTCTTCGGCCACCTACTCTTCCTCTTCCGCCTGCTCCCTGCGGACCACCACGGTCAAACCTCTTACTCTGCCTGGGAGGTCCCTCGACTGTCTGATGCTCCTCTTCCTAGTGGGTCGGGAAGTCTCGATCCATGTGACCATGCCTGCCGCATGCATAACACTGCCTGCTCCTCATATAGCTGGCTCTATTTCGGGTTCCCCACACAACCGAACCTGTATCCTGAGGTCGCTCTCCTGATGGCCCGGTCTGCTTGGACCTCTACGATATCTATCTACTGCCGGTTTCAGAAGAATCTACTATGTGTCTCCCTATGATGGGTCTCGCTGCTGGTGTTGGTTCAACGAGAAAGCTCTCCATAATAAGGGCTCGCTCCAACACTCCCGCCTACATCGGAATCCTGATGGAGATCATCTAAGTCCTAATCTTGTGCCTCAATCCCTACTCAAAGGTCCAGGCCCTAAAGAATGGGTCTCGTATCATGTCTGTGGAGTAGAGCTAGAGGTCAGTAAACCTCACTGAATACTGATCTACTGTCATGCTGCCCTGCCACAGGTGAAGTAACTCCTGAATTTGCACCGCACAAAGGGTGGCGGGAACACACCCCGAGTAGAAGAGACCCTCGAAGTTTTTCCAAAGTAAATATGCATCGTCATGCATCTGGAGCATCAAGCTCCACCATCTACCTGCTACTGCATGCAGAAGACTTGCATCAAGGATCACTATAAGTTCGGCTGGCGTCCCTACCAGTCTGAAGACTCTGACGACAACCTCCATCCAATCCTTGGATGCCTGAGGGTCCGTCTCTCCGTGGAACCTAGGCGGCCTCTATCACTGAAACTCATGAAATGCACTCAAGCAGCGTTCACTCTCTACTGCTGGGGATGGTAGTATCGGTGGCTCGTCATGTAGTGGTACTGCTAGTTCCTCCACTGTGATGTGACCCTACACCGAAGCCTCGTCGCTCGTTGGGCTTCCATCTCGTAGGAGACTCGGAACCCTAGCTGGCTGCCTTCGTGGGGCCATCCTGAAAATAAATAGGTGTACCATGGTCAAAAAAGTATACTTGGTGAGCTGACACAAAGTAATCACAAAGAAAACTTTTGAAACCCACATGCAATCACTGTTTTCGTGCACTGAGTCGGAAATCAGGGTTCGGGTCCTGGTGTATGAATATGTCGGCCGCCACACCAACACTGGACTCCCTGGACTGAAAACCACACTCAATACTCTTAACACTATTTATTCACAGAAAGGAATGATCAGAGTCCTGAGTTCTGCGGTAGAACTGACTTCTCTGATACCAATTTTCACAACCCGTCCTTGGGGCACATGTCGTGACTACACCAAGCCTGCCTTCCATAGGCCAGGGGCTGGTGACTAGCACCAAAGGCATAAATCCTGATAAAAAGGGAATGCATTTACTTTATAAAAGTAAACAACACATCAGAGTATGCAATAGAAGAAAGAACAAAGTGATACTGAATACAAAAGTAAATGCTGAAAGGTAAATGGGCCCGAATACAAACACAACTGAAAGTACTGTACAACTGAAAAGCTAGTACAATGGCAGTAAAATAAAAAATCAACCACCGAGTCATCCTACCAGAATCCCACCTAAAGGGTGGGTAAAGATAGTCTCCTCAGCACCTCGGGTCCATCCGTCAGCTCTGAGTACGTATCACCAGGTGTTCCACCTCCTGGTACCGTCCAGCTCCACAAGCCTCAACTACGATCAGTGTTGTCCATCATCTACAACCAACACAACGTATTTCGGGCATTTCCCATGCAGGGGTGAGTATAACGATACTCAGTAGGGACCCCAAGACCCCTGAAGGTCTCCCAGAATCCACGAAGGATAAACCAAAAAGGAAAGATACAATCACGAAGTATCAACCAACTCTACTTAGGTATATGCCCATACATATACCTAAGTCATAAATCTCAATTCGGATCCAAATCTCGAGCCCGAGCACAACCCAGTCCACACTGAAAAGAATTCACCGATGGTAATGATTGAAATTCAAGACTCAGCTCACACAAGTATACAAATTTCGTGAAGTGATAATGATGATCATATGCAGTCACTGATTCATCTAAGTTGTCAAGACCACGTAGGATACTATACCAACTAAGCTGTCGGACCCACATAGTATTCTAGACCAGCTACTCTATCGGACCCACGTAGTATACTAGAATAGAAGTCAAACTGTCGGACCCACAGAGGATTCAAGTACGATAGTCATCACTGTCGAACCCATGGAATATTCCAGTACAGTTGTCATTTTCATTGAACCCATGGAGGATTCCAGTACATTTTCCATCATCATCGAACCCACAGAGGATTCTAGTACCGTAGTCGTTGTAGTCGCAGCCAACTCTAGGGTTCCTGCACACAACACACTCAATTCTGGGAGGGTCTACTCCTCGAGAAAAGGGAACGATACATCAAATGTCATTAATTCAAGATTTGATGTATCTCGAAGTTCTTTATCATCAAAAGGAACCCAAAGCGATAGACGAAGCGTCAATCGGACGCCTGGTCTGAGAGTTATTAGCATTTTTTCTTCAGGGGCCTGGTTGGAAATACGATCGTTCCAAACCTGACCATTTTACAAATTTATCCAAAACTCACTTAGAGAATTGCAAAAGGACCGCCACATCACAAGGGTCCCAGTGCTGCAGACGGCGCGTTGATCGGATGAGCAGTCTTCAAGTTATTCACCTTTAAGTGAAAATGGGCCTGGCACGTTAAGCCCAGTGGGCTAGTGGGTCGGGTCAACCTAGTTTTGGCGGGTCCGACCTGGAAGAGGGTCAGACCGGCCCAATTAATCACGCGGCCCAGCCCGGCAAGGTGCGGCCTGACCCAGCAGGGTGAGGCCCGGCTGGTCGAGCGGCTCGGCCGGCTGGTCGAGCGGCTCGGACTGAGGGGGTCGAGCAGTCCGAGGGGGGGGGCGCTTTCCCATACCGACAGCGCGAAGTGGTGCCGCCCTCCCAAACTAGCCGGATGAAGCCATCCGACCTTCCTGGCACCAGCAGCCCGCTCGGGCTATCCATGGTCCGGCTGCGCGGCACCTTCCGGTGTCGTGGCTTCTTCACCCGGCCGACCGACGAGCCGGTCAGATCGCCGCCGAAGCGGCCTGTGGATTGCGGTCCACGGTATTCTGTAGCGCGGCACCCCTTATGGCACCGCGGTCCTCCTTCGTCCCGGTCACCTTTAGCCAGCCCGTTCTTCGTCAGCCGAGCGGTCCGCGGTTGCGGGCCGTGGTTCCCCCTCACGCAGCCGGCACGCAGCCGCCGCCTTTGATCGTCGCCGCTTCCTGATTGCAAATAAAACAAGAAACGTCAGAGGGTCATCAGGCTATGTTTGTTCAGCCCGCTCCCTCCGTGTTAGGCAGTAACAATCTACCGATGTCAATTCCAAAAATTAATAAATAATGAGGTATAATTTATTCACTCAAAGAACATACAAAACCCCTACCTCGATAATTGACGCCGCATGTCGTCGAGCTGCGGAAGATGAGCGTTGTGGTAGATGGCGTCACGGAGAACAGTGTTGTGGAGAATAGACGTCGATTCCATAGACGTCGGGGTGCGTCTGAGGAGGAAGCGACGTCTCCTCACTTGTTGCGGAGAATAATAAGGATGACACGTTTTTGTTCTTCGTGGAATCGATGTTCTTTATCGAAGAGGGTGACGTTCTTCATGGAATGAGGGAGCTCTTCTATTTCACTAGAGGTTCCCCCACAAACAATATTTTCTATGAAAATATCAAATTAGATTTCCCCCACTTTAAAGAAATGCCAATCAATTCAAAATAATTCAAAAATAGATTAATTAATTAAATATGTCTTTTATTAAAAGTGTTGGCACAAATTAATGGGTGAGAGGGGAGGAAGTTAAGAGTCACAATTAAAAGAGGAGTTGTCATAATAAATGCAAGGGGAATTAATTGGGGAGTTGAGAGAAGGTGAGAAGTTAAGGGTTCATGTGGGCCCCACCTCAAAAATATTCTCTCATGGGAGGTTATGTGGGTGTGGGCCCCACCAACAACCTCCCCCTTGTAGGATATAACTACCTGATATAAAATAAAATTGTGTTCCACAATTTTATTTATTTTATTATAAATCCCCAAAATTAACTTCCAACCCGCATAAAACACAACTGTGGTAAAGGTCCCCTTAAGCGAATACCTGCGCTGCGAGTTCATCGGTGTCCACAGATTTCAATTCCAAGCACATGTTCAAAAGATAGAAAAACCCGCACGTACGTTTACTGAACATACCCGAACAAAACTTCAGAAATTGATTCCGGGAACACCGGGCCTCGGAATCATATGCTGTCAGAAACCGCAGACTCATAAAATTCAAAAGTATTTAAGAAAAAAATTTCCTTGAAATTTTTGGGTCTTTACATATTATCACAATTTAATGTGAAAGTTACATTACGTCTACGTACTACAAAAATCTCATGGAAAAAAATTCATATCCTAATGGATTCCTTGACTACATATGATGTATCTATATATTCAGAATCCATAGTAGAATCAGCAACAACTAGTTTATTTAAAATCTTCCATATCATAGCTCTTATATTAAGACAAAAAAATATCCTACCTTTGACTTCAGATCATTTTGATATATTTTGGAAACTAACTTCTGTATATCCCCTGATGACTAGATCTATGTCTCATCCATACACTAGGAAAATATCCTTAGTTCTTCATAAATACTTAAGGATATCCTAAAATGTATACCAATGTTATTCTCCCGAATCATCATGATACCTACCTACCATTCTAAATGCATAGGCAACATCAAGTCTAGTACCTGTCATGGAAAACATGATTGATCCTATCATTAAATCATATGGTAACTTACTCATTCTATCTTTCTCTTATTATGTCTGGGGTTAAATGTTCTTATAGAGATGTATACCATGTGAAAATGTAACAAATCCACTCTTGGATGGTTCCATACCAAATATTTTTATAATCTAATCAATATATTTACTTTTACTTAGTCGAAGTATCCTCTTGGTTCAATCATGAATGATCTCGATCCCCAAAATATAGGTTGTTTCATCTAATTCCATCATAGAGAAACAATTTTTTAACCAGTCCTTAATACACTATAAGACCAATATGTAATTTAAAATTAGTAATATTTCATTAACATATACTACCAGGATAACAAAAAAATTCACATTAAACCTATTATAAACACATGTATTACATTCGTTCTTAATGAAACCATGCTATTTTATAGTTTCACTGAATCAAATGTTTTATGAATCAAATTATTGATTCTATTCATAGATGGATCTATGTAACTTTAAAATTCTTTTGGAATCACATTAAGTCACAAACAACTATGTCATGTAGGCATATTTTCAAATATTATCCTTAAGGAAAGTTATTTTTACATTCATCTACCAAATTTTTTAGTCATGGTAAGCTCATATAGCAAGTAGAATTCTTATAGATTTAAATATTACAACTGTTGAAAAGGTTTCATCATTACCAATTCATTGATTTTGTTTAAACCATTCAGTCATAATCCTTGATTTATATGTATTTATCATACCTTTATTGTATAGTTTTCTCTTGAATGTCTATTTTCACCCTTTCAGATTTACAGCAATAGGCACATCGACAAAAAACTAAACTTGGTTCTAATGCATGGAATCCATTTTATAATTCATGTCTTCTTTTCATCATTCATATTATAAGATATATACCACCTCTATATAAGAGATAGGTTCATCATTGTCAACCAATAATTATTCACCATACACAGTGACTAAAAAACCATATCTCTCCAGTTCTATTACCTCTCTAGTACTCGTATGTAGTACTTGTGTTTTTGAAACTAATTATTCCATTGGGAACTACGAAATATGTTCCTATACCAAGTCTTGTGTACCTTAATCATCAAATTCATCGAAGTAAATATTTGTCCCATTGTCTGTTTTTAGGATATTCTCCTACTCAAGAAAGACATCTTATCTGGTGAAAAAAATTCTTTTAGAGAGGTTTTATAAGAAGTATCTCTTTGTTTCATTATGATAACCTATAAAGATAAATTTTATTCCCTGGGGTTCCTCTAGATTGCAAAAAAGGACTTAAAAAACTCTTCACAACCCCATATACACATATGTGATAAAACAAGTTTCTTTCCACTCCATAAGTCAAAGGTAATTTTATTTTCTTCTTTAGTTGGAACTTGGTTTAGTTTTTATATCATAGTTTGTATTGCATATCCACAATAGGATAACAGATGATCTGTATGACTCATCATTGACCTTACCATGTCTAACAAGGAATGGTTCCTTCTTTCACTAACACCACTCAACTATGGTTTGTAAGGTGGAGTGAGTTGTGATATAATCACAAACTCCCATAGAATTTAAATAAAATCTTGGTTAATATATTATCCACCTTGATCTGATCAAAGCTTCTTTATCTTCTTTTGATGTTAATCCAATAGTTCATTCATGAATTTTTTGAATTTCTCAAATAACTCATAAGTATACCTCATTAAGTGTACATATCCATATCTACTAAATTCATCAGTAAAACTTATGAAGTAAGAATTTCAACCACTAGATTCTACTAGAAATTGTCCACACAAATCAGTTTGTACCAATCCTATAATCACTGTGGTCCTTTCACCCTTTCCACCAAATAGAGGATTGGCCATTTTTCATTGTAATAAAGAATGACATATTTCATGTGGTTATAGCTTAGAAGAGTCTAAATAACCATCTCGATAGAGATTTTTCAAATGCTTCTGGTTTACATTACCAAGATAGTGATTCCTTAACTAGGTGTTATATGAGTTATGTGAACATGATTAATTGTCAATTTCTAATACATTGTTTTAATAATGTAATGCATAAAGATCATTATTTGAATGTTCTATACCATGAAATATATTTTCTTCATAAAATAAACAACTTTAATTTTCAAAACATGAAAATAAAACCCCCTGCACTAGGCATAAAATAAAATTTTTTTTCTTGGTAATAGTTTCTATATAATAAAAATACCTTAAAATAAGTATCATTCATGTTGAAAATGAAATGTGGTAGTCACAAATGGATAGATCATGTAGCCTTGAACCTTTGGTAGCTTTAAAATCTACCTATCCTCTAAAAATATTTCCAAATCTACTCGGTTCCTACATTTTGATAGAGATGTGATTACCCTAAGATATATCTAACACACAATGTGTATATATTGAAAGATTACACTCAATGATGAATTCACCTTTAGCTTTCCCTTGCTTCTAGGTTCCATTCCTATTATAGTGTCCTTACTTTACACATGAAAAACATATGGTCCCATATTACTTTGCCTATAACTGGGTCATCCTCTTAATAGAAGGATAATTATCGGAATATTTGGACTTTTTATGAGTCTTGGGCCACTTCTCCTTGTTTTTACTTCTCTTATTCACCATAAAGAATCCACGTTTTTATGCCCCATATCCTTAAAAACATAGTAAATTAGAGTAAAAATTTATGAGAGGCTCTTCTCATTATTGATCATGTTATAATTAATAATAAAAATGGATAAAGTCTTGGGTAGTGAGGAAGGTATGAGATTTGTGTGCAACTCATCAAGGAATTTAATCCCAAAGATGTCTAAGCATTCAATGCATCCAATGACCTTTACTACATGAATCCCAACTTGTGAATGCTCTCTAAACATAGTTGTAAACAAAGTATATGATAACTTAGATCTCTCTTTTCCTACATTCTCTTGATATAGATTCAAAATGTGAGACATAATGATATACGCATCCATGTCATCATGTTTCTTTATAAGCTCATTGGTCATGGATGATAGAATGAAATGGTAAACATCTATATAATCATTCAAATGTTTCTAATATAGAGGTAATTTTTCTTCACTATCCTCATTACTATGAACCTTAATATTATGTTCTTCCAATGCATAAAATTTCCTTTCATGGTGTAGGATAATTCATAAGAACTTTTTCCATTCTTGGAAATTTTTTCTATTGATAAGTTTATCATTATCAAGTATGAATCATGATTATATGTTTGAAGTCGTTTTATTTTTATTTCTAAAAATAAGACGAGAATATTTTTACTACATTATCTAATAAAAATTATACAAATAAAAAAATATTATATTTATTAGTATCCCAATATTTTATAAAAATCCAATAGCTCTAACCTTGTCTTTGGAATATCATGTTGCTTGGAAATTCTAGTACCAAGGATCTATATTCTCCTTATCATTACCCAAAATTTAGCTGGTCAAGCAATTTGATGGGTTTTGGATCAACATCCCAAATTTTGATTGTATTAACCCTGATTTCCTTGAGCTTTTGAGTGGACTCAACAATCTTGAAATCATGAAATTGGATTTCCTCAACCCTTGCATCTCAGTTACACTATGTCCTTCTTTGTAAGTCAACCCTTTATGTGAACTATGTTTAGTCAACCCAAAACATCAAGTTAAAATTCCTTGATAAATTAAAGCACCTAAACTTTGGCTGGTCAATCACATTTAACTATGGTTTAATTTTAATGTATATAGCTGAAGAATATACCAACTTATCATATATAATTCAGGGATTTTATATTTTTTTCATAAATATCAAATTATTATATTCATTACATTATTTTTAATGTTAAGTGGATTTACTTAAGTGATTAACAATGTATTAGATAATATTTACGCATAATGCAATTTATTTTTTCTCTATCTTGCATTCTTGTTAATTAATTAATTCACGTGATCATGAAAAAAAACCATAATGAAATAACTATGAAACTTGATGGAAAAAAGGTGGTATTATCCTTATCTTTTACTAATGGTTAGTTTATCTATCAGATGATAAACTAATAAATGACTTAGGGGGAAACACCTTGAACCAATTAAGGTTTGTGTTTCATCTTTCCACATATACACATATGAATCTATATTGGATTGGTTTCAAATCAAATCCAAACATGAACTACCTCCACTAGCTTGGGAGATTCATCCATTACATATTCCTTTACTCAAACACGAGTGAGGGGGACCAAAATATTGGTTAATGGGTTTACATAAAATAAACCATGGGCATGTAGGCCCTTAAATAATGGGATAAGAGATGACACATAGACCAATAATTTAATTTAATTATAAATTAAATCAAAGAAATCACCTACAATAGTCTAGTCTAATCTCATGATCATCCACGTTCATGCAACCAATTATGCATTTAATAAAATTATCATTCAATTATAACTGTTCTTATTTAAGATAAATCACACTCTATTCAATTAATTATCTTCTTTAATGAATCTTTTCTTTTATCTTAATTATCTTCTAAATTTAGTAGATATTTTCATCCATCATAATTTTAAATTAATTAAATTAATTTATTTAAAATTAACCATGTACAAAAATATTCCATGGAGGCAACATGGTGGGTACCTGTTCAAACTACCCAATTTGTATTATACTTGTATATTATTTACTCTTGTGACATGTGGCATACATGACTTATCAAATAATAACATGACGTGTAATACTAACATAATGATCACATGGTTTACATTATTTTTTTTATTTTTATGTAATGTGTAATGATTCAATGTGTGTAGAGTGATAACTACAATACAACTTATATATGATATATATATCTAAAAATTGTAGAAATTAATTATATATATATATATATAACACATCACATGGAATGTCTTGTGAACTTAATGAGCACATTCAAGTACACATTGATATGTTTTTTAATGTATAATAAATTAACATTAATTTTTCATAATTTGGTAAATGTATAAAAAGTGTATATTTAAGATACATTGTGTTTATTATTCTCACCATCTATCCACAGAAAACGCCTAGGGGATCAGCTTGTGATAGTGCTATAGAAAATTTTGGAGTATGTGACATGTACATGGAATACATGGTGTGCGGTCTCTACGTTACATGGCCACCAGTAATGTAGGTTGTGTTAGAAGATACACAACCCATATCTGACTAAAGGACAACACATCATGTATGGATGTTACACGAAATGTACTACTACTCCCGTGTTCCAGGCTAGCCTGATCAACATATGGCGTATAATTAAATTCACCACTTGTAATAAATTAATATGACTTGAATTAATTCTGAATTAATTATTTGTGTATGAAACACAAGTACGCGACATGTACCTTTGGGTTATATGGCGTGCACTCTTTTATGATCTGTCCAGACTCTTTGTCACCTCAGTATGAGATATTCTAATTTATTTCATTCAAAAAAATAATCAATCTTACTATATCTATGAGAATCCAAATATAATGAAATAACATCACCCAATTCATATTAAATAATGATTAAAATAGAATTGAAAATCAATAATTAATGCATAAATCAATCAAATTATTTTAAATAATTAAATATAATTTTGTTACCCCTTTGATTCCAATTGTAGGTTCCTGACATAGTAGAATTATGTGATGGTTCATGCCCACCATTTCTTTTTTTCATGATCGATGATTAATCTAATATTTAAATGATGATAAATTACATGATCAACATAATTGAATCAAAAAAATATGAAATGGATAAATGTCAGAACTAAATCACATGATCATCCCCTATTATTCATAATTAATTTAATAAATTAAATAATTACCATATGTGAAATTATTTCATCATTTAATGATCATAAAAAGGATCGATGTTGTACTATCATTGTGTTTTAGGAATCAAGATTAGAGTCCCTATTTTGGTGATATATAGGTGGCCCATGAATCTTTGAACATCGACATAGGAATCTCATGGTGCTAGCATGGTAGAACATATCGCTTTCATCATTCTAATTTGAGCATTGCGAGAATCAATCCCAAAAGGATTATCCTTGATCTCTCTAGACATGATATTGAAAGGTGGAGGATGATATCTATTCATTATTAGGAGTGTTCTTAGAGAAGGATATCTTTAAGGAATTATTGAATTCTCTCCAGATGTTATTGTGTACAACAAAAATGAATTGGATCACTTGAAAAATAATATAATTGGGTCTATATACCGCTAACGTTATAAATAAATAATTTCACAAGTTCTATTTATTATTTATTTAATCCCTATGGAATCCCATATCTATAACAAAAACAACAACAACAACAACAACAATAATAATATTTCTTGACATGCTCTATACATGTGAATTAAATTAAATATTATTAAATCAAATAATATTCAATATATATTATTTCTCATGAGACCATTAAACTTGTCCCGTAATTCCTCCACACTATTTATTGGGAATTATATAATTACTATTTACTTAATCAATAAATACCACTTTGTTATTCTATAATAAATAAATAAAATTTATATTCACTAAATAGAAAATAAATATTTATCCAGTATTCTTCTCACATTATATTCTCTAAAATAACTAGCGGTGAAATATATGCGATCAAAAAAATATGAATTATTATTAAACCCCATGCAAGAATGATATTCATTGAGATTGTTAAATAATAAATAATAATATTTTATTTAACCAAGATTCTAGATACATTTAGTATGTGACCCTCTAAGCTTCTTTCTCAATGACATTAGGTGAAGCATCCTAAATTTCAAGGTTATCATATAGCAACATGAAAATGAACCCATAGATAAATAATTTAATGCTACAATGAAATAATAACTCATAAGAATTCATACTATGTGATATAATCTCTTTATCATGATATCACTAATCAAGCTGGTTTTACACCGGTGCCATCAACCCAAGTGCTTGATGTCTCTTTCTTTGACTTCCCAAAAATTAAACTTGCATATAGAACACCATGGACATGGATTTTTTTAGGCTATATCATTTCCATAAAAGGGATTAAGATGTATACTACATGAAATAATAGAAGGTAAAAAACCCTTTCTCACATTATTCATTAATGAAATATTACACATGACGTACCCAACATATTCTACCATTCCATGAACAAATTTGATCATGGTTTTCCTAAATACATCCAAGTAAGAACCTTATATCACTCATTAGTAATTATCTTAATTTCTAAGGACAAATACAAACATTTTTAGATAAGAAAATCCAATGACACGATTAAATGTTGATTTCATACTAGAGGGTCTCATTATCATAATATCTTATACTGGATATTACCAAGGGCATACACCAAGAGAAGGTGCCTCAATGTCCTAAGAGTCTCCACCCTTGGTAGCTTGAATAATTTATTTACCTCAAATGTTTTTATCCAGCTATAAAATATATATTTGAGAATAATTTCATGGAACTTATGGGTTCTCATCATAGAGGAGAACTTTTATGACCTTTCGGTCTAAAAAATACTCTTAGGACATTATCATAAACTATATGATGTAGAAGAACAATCATAATGAGATAAAGAGTGTATTAATATTGAAAAAAATGAATACATGTTATCATGAAGTACAAAAAAATTAGTTATATGGAACTAACCCCAAATATTACCCAATGGATTGGGGTGATATATAATTTTTGGTCCCACCTATAACATCATAAAATTTACATAATCCAACATGCCACATATAATGTATAAAAATTATAGTTATAAAATAACCCATGGAATGAAATAGGTTTCATAAGGGCTTAAGAAAGAATTATATAATAAATAAAATTGGGGTTCCTAAACAAATGAGGGAAAAAATATTTTCCATAAACATCATAATTCTCGAGTGAATAAGAAACAACTAAAGAGATGTCAAAGATGTGTTTTAGAAAGAAAAAAAAATTTGATTTTTTTATTTTGATCATAAATTGAGGTGGAAACATTTATATCCCATAAAAGAAGATGGAATATTAGTGAAATTATATTTACAGAATAATAAATTAATATACATACATAATATTTCATGAAACATGGATAACCTAAAGAAAAAAGAGATTGTTTTGAGAATCCCCTTACATTAAATCCCTCTTTGTTTTGTTGTTTTTAAGCCTCCTGAGTCATAAAGTTAGGATTATTAAAACATAGTTACCAAAGTGAATTATTTTAATTTATTAAACTATTTATCCATTATAGTTATTATATTCTAATTTATAACAGTCTTCATTAAATGTGAATTTTTTTAATATCATGTTTTCATTAAATTTTCCCATTTTGTTTCGATGTCGCTATTTTTGTTCGAGGTCATTTATACATAAGTATAATTAATTTAATAATATTAAAATAAATAAATATATATATATATTATTAATTTATGTAAAATAAATAATTCATTATAACCAAACATAATTTTGGTGATAAAAAAAGGACTGGCAATGTCTTTATTGGTGATTAACTGATTGTTGATGGGACATTACCAAATGAGTGGGAAAGTGAGTTTTAAAATTTATATATGTCATAATAATGATACTTATGGTAGGTTAAAATCATTAATATAATGTTAAAATACTTCCAAATTTATTTTATAATATTTTGTTTTTAAAGTAAATGGGAAAAAGGAAACATATGAAGAAAAAAGAGAAGAGTTTATAAAAACATACCCTTTCATCAGTGTGGCATCTCTTGTATGACACTAAAACTATATTTTAGTATCTAAATAGTATACATAGATGATCAATTACAAGAGGGGTGAATTGTAACTTTCAAAACCTTTCATTTTTAACCTTAATGAAAACTATGTTTAACAAAGTTAAACAAGGTAAATTCACAGACTCTTAACTATGAAATAAAATTTCTTAGGATCTGGAAATATGAATTCGGAAAATAAACTTAAGGAAAATTTTATTAGAGAAATATTATACCTTAAAGTGCATAGAATCTTATTTATCGTAGTAAGTAAAAGTACAATAAAGTATAAGAAAGTTATACTTTATTTCTTAAACAAAATACATAGGAAATAAAACATGAAACAAGAAAAAGTAACAAGTAGGAAATATTTAAACCAAAAGTGTAGGGTATCCAACAACTTTGGATAAATTCCCCTTGATTTATAATTTTATGAAAATCTATTTTACCCACACCAGGGTAAGCCCTCTATAATAATATCAATGTATTTTTTTCTATCTCTATAATACCAAAAACTTGAAGGTAGTTGGAAACTCTGTCTTCCTATCCCTGGAAGCCTTCAATTGTACTGAACAATAATCAGGGTTGCATGAAAAAACTAAACAAGTTGTTCACCACTGAATAAGATTTTCATTAAATGCACAAATCATGAGAGTTTATATCTAGAAATCACTTCCCAACATCACATCATGTAATATCTAGATCTATGTCGAGCTCATTCGAATGAGATCCTATTTATATGAAAGGATTCCAATGGTCTGCTCCCTCCTCCAATGATCATATTTTTCCTTGAATATCGGAGGGACCTCTACACGTGTCACTCAACCAACAGTTAGTTAGAAACAAATTGTATGATATCATATCATAATAAAAACATGTGTATGGAAAATAAAGTAGCTTATCCAAATATGAAAAATCCAGAATCTTGGGGAAAATAGAATTCATAGTATAAACATATAAAAAATCATATTCTCAAAACATGGATATTCATATTCTATTTTATAAAGAATTATAAATATGAATTCTATAATTTTTGGAGTCTGAATTCTGATGAATTTGGAGTCTTAATTATGATAAATTCGGAGTCTAAATTATGATGAATTCAGAGTCTGAATTCTAATGAATTTGGAATCAGAATTCTAAAGAATTTAGAATCTGAATTTTGAGTAATTTGTGGTCTTAATTTTAGAGAGTTTGGAGTTTGAATTTTAGATAATTCAGAGTCTGAATTTCAGAGAATTTATAATCTTAATTCTAATGAATTTGGAATCTTAATTTCATATAATTTAGAGTGTGAACTTATGAAAATTCGAAATCTGAATTCTGAGGAATTAAAATTCTGAATTTCAGATAATTCAGAGTATGAATTTCATAAAATTCAGAGTCTGAATTTTAGATAATTTAGAATCAGAATTCATAAGACTTTGTAGTTTAAGAAACTATATGATTTTTATGTTTTTTATAAGGATCTAATTTTTTTCCTTTATTAAAAATTAGACTTGGTTTTGAGAATACATTGAATAATATAATGAAATACAAGGTAAGGGTAAAACTTTTCTTAAATAAAGACACTTTTCCTTAAGAAAATAATTATTAGAGAAATATAATTTTCCTTAATAAAATGAGTTTTTGATTTTCAAAACATAGATAAATGAAAAATTCATAAGGAAACATTATTGACTCAACAATATTACCCTTTTTGGAAATCACAAACAACCTTTAAAAAAAGAATATAAGAGATAAGGATTTTTCTTTTTTAACTTTTAAAAAAATTATCTTCCTTTACTAATGAACCATGATGAATACAACTAACTCTCCCTTATGTTTTTAAATCCCTAAGGATTGTATTATTTTCTTTCTTAGAGAAGTAACTTTTTATTGTATAATAAAGTCTTATTTAAGTAGACTCCACCGTACTTAAACTCCCCTTTACTGAGGGAACTCTACTTTTTTACTTAATATTGTTTTGATCATTATTTTCTACCCTTTGTGATTTTTAAAAAGTAATAGAGAGAATGAAAAAAAATTCCTAAAAGATTATAACTATAAAAAACAAAACATATGAAGGATAACAACAGTTTCATTAAGATAAGAAAAATTAATACAGGGTAAATACAAAAAAATATTGGAATGTCATGAAAATAACTCATAATTCTTTTCCTTCAGAATGATCTTCCTCAAGGTAGCCTTTAACTTCTTAAGATATTTATGATCATCCACAAACCACTAGAGAAACTGTTCCTAATCCCGATTCTTTTTTTCTAGAGACATGATTGTTTCATCTCGAGACTTTAGGATTTCTGACTGAGACTTCAGTACTTTGCTGATTGAAATTTTCTTGAAACTCTTCCCTGAGTTCACTTTATGTATTCAAATTTAATGTAAATGAATTTAAATCCCCATTCAGATCTTTATCCTCTTTCTTCCAGGATATTTGATCAAGATTTATCATCTCTGTAAAACATGTTGTAATATTTTTGAACTTATAATCTGAGTTATCAAAATAATATTTCACTAAATCTTGGAATTTATCAAAGATTCTCATGTCTTCAATCATTCTTTTAGACCATTTTGTTATTTTCTTACAAGATCTACTAAGAGCATCATAACCGATATGAAAAGTTCTGAAATATGTCTCAAGATTGATAAAATTTTGTATAACCATGATTAACAAATCAAAATTATGATTGAAAGAATGTTGAAGCAACTGGAAACTCAAATCAATATTAGGAATCAGAGGAATTGTTTTCAATAACTTCTTTAAATAATGTACAACAAAATCCGAACCCATTGAAGATGAAGATTTGAAATCAGATTCTCTTGTAGGAGAGGATTCATTGGCTAGCTCTTCATCTTTCCTCTTTGATGAACCACTGACATCCTTCTTCTCTTCTAAAACCACAATATTTTTAGGTGTATCATCAACCACCTATTTTCCTTTATCAAGTTTTGAAATAACCATCTCATCCCTCAGAGACTCATGATAACTATCAGAGAGTTGGACTATCTTATCTTCATCAACCCTTTCTTTCTCAGCATCTTCCATAACATCATCAGGTTGGATGAAATCATGGTTTCTACTCTCATCATCATTAGGTTTTTCAACATCTTCTAGTCCATCATCCTCTTTTCCTTGAGAAACAATTTTGGTTGAATCAACTTGGAATATTTGGATTGAAATCCTTCCAGAAGGACTTTCTTTCTCATGATATTTTTCTACTTGATTTATCACATCATCACTCTCATATTATTCTTCCTATTTTTCTTCTTCTACTTCCTCTTCTTGAACTATTTCTTCTTCCACAATAGGTTCCAAAATTGGAATTTTATTTCCCATAGTCTCTAATAGTACTGCTTTTTAGAGAAAAGATTCTGGTCCTTGATTCTATTTAGAGGTCTTCTCAGTATCCTTGAGAAGTTTCTGAACAATCTCGGCTTCAAAAATTTTATTCTTTTGTTTACTCTCTTTTTTTTCCTTTCAATCTCTTCAACAGCTTCAATTTTTAGGGCCTTTTCCACCACAGGATCTAGGCCAAAAATTTGATCTTATTCATTCTTGTTCTTCTTCTGTTCCCTCCACTTTTCTATCACTACATTAGGGAATATATTTTTCTTTTTTTGGATTTTGTGGAGCTGACTAACTTTCCAGAACCATAGATTTTTTTGGTTTCTAGTTCCTTGTCTTTCCTCTTTTTCTGGGTTTTCTTGGAAGTTTATACTACTTCCCCTTTCTTGTCTAATGCTTTAATATCTCTTTTAGAGTGATCATAAAACAAAAATTATTTGGTATTGAGGATGAATTTTATCCTCCTCAATGTATCATCACTCATCAACAAGAACATAAAGGTTCATGGTTTAGAACTGTAGGGAATTTTGAATGATTCTAAGAAAAGCAATGTGATCATTGACTAGATGGACAAATACATGATAATCTAAGAATTTAGAGTTCCATTATTTATGTTGGTGATTTTTAGAAGGATGTAATTCACCAGTTTTACCTTTCTATGGTTATCCAAAAATCCAATATAATGATATCACTTTTCTTTAAGAAGTACTTGTCACCCTTTCTCAGAATGAGTAAACCTTGTACCGACTAAGCAAGCATCCAAAAATTTGATGAAAGGTTGTTGATCTTAGGTGACATTACTCCTTTGATCCCAAGGAACTCAATTGGGTTTTCCTTCTCAAAACTACCTGACTGATCTTCCATCTTTTGAGTAAAAAATATTTCCTCACCTTCATGCATAATTCCACAAATATTTACTACCATATTAAAATATAGAGAATAGGTTTTTCTATATCTCTTTAACGAAAACTTCTCCCTTCCACCTACCTCATAAAAACTTACTGAATCATATAATTCTATAAGAAAGTTAGGATAAACCAAATCCTGAGTCTTTGGCTTAGCAACACAAAAACTATGCCATCTATTCAAATTTATATTTTTCATAATCAAGGAATTATACTTAGTAAATAATTTTGGGTGAACTAACCTTTACCTATAAATTTTACAATCCTTAATTTCATTAGTTGAAGACATCTATTTCTTTAGTGAGTCTTCTAGTGACATTCAGAGTGTAAGAAAACTAGGAAAACAGAATGATCTTTTTTAAGATGAGTAGATCTTATGCACACTAAGTCTTGAAAACCGATGTGGGGCAAGTAATAGGGGGCTTTATATAGGCTTCGAGGTGATAGTTCAAATTTCTGATTTGATCCAATGGTTGAAATAAGTACGATATAATCTGACGGTTGAGATGAATGCCAAAAAAAGTATTTGGTAGATTCTGATATTTTGAGGTATTTAAAGAAAAATTCATATTTTGAGGAAACTGAATTTGATATAATTTTCATAAAATAATATAAAAAAATACCAATAAGTAAAAGTATGATTACAAAATTTTAAGTAAGGAAGAATAATCTCCAGATTTACCTAAAAAAATTATTAGTAATGAAAAATTTTCTTATTGAATAACTTTAGATTCCATAAAATTTTTAAGTAAAGGAAATTTTAGATTCTAGAAATTTGAGTTCCAAAAATAAATTGAGAGAGAGACGAAAAAATACTTACAAAAAAAATTGTTTAATTTTTTTTGGAAAACAAGAAAAGGTAATCCCCCTATGAAAATGAGTTTCTTAAGGTAAGGATATGTGTTTTAACAAAAAGTTAAAATAGAATATTACATTATGGTTATAATTCCTATATTTTTTTAATGTATTAAAATCTAACGGCGAGTAATTATTTTGTAAAAATATCAACAAGTTGATCATGAGTTTTGATAAATTGAATAATGACATCTCCTTTTAGACTGTGATCCCTTAGAATGTGATGATTAATGTATATGTGTTTTTCATGAGAGTGGTGTACATGGTTTTTTCTTAGGGTAATGAAACTTGTGTTATCACACAATATTTTTGTTTTGGTAAAATTCATTCCATAATCTGGGAGTGTGTGTTTCATGCACAATACATGATCACAACAACTTTCAACTGCTGCATATCTAGATTCAACAGTGGAAAGTGCTACTAAGTGTTACTTCTTGCATGAAAAAGAAACTAACGAATCTACTAAGAAATGGAATGCTTGGGATGTACTTTTTCTGTACATTATACATCCACAAAAATTAGCATTCGAGAAACATTTTAAAACAAAATAATTTCTAGAATAATAGAAAAGTCCTATATCCATGGTTCTCTTTAAATAACGAAAAATTCTTGTCACTGCTTTTAAACGAGATTCCTTTTGGTTAGATTGATATATTTCACTTAAGCATACTGAGGACATTAACTTTGGACTACTAGATATTAAGTATAATAAACTTCTTATCATACCTCTAAGAGATGTTTGATCTACTAGTTTCCTAGCTTCATCAAGATAAAGAGAATTTGAGGTACCGATTGGAGTGCTTATACATTTAGTGCTGTCATATACATACTTTTTAATAATATATTTAATATAATTATGTTGAGATATATAATTTCCTTCTAGTTTTTAAGAAATTTCAAAACCTAGGAAAAATGTTAACTCACCCATCATACTCATCTCAAACTCATATTTCATGAGATTTTCAAACATATCAGTTAAAGATTACTGAGTTGATCTATATATAATTTCAACGACATATATTTGAACAATTATAATATTTTTCTTATCTTTATTTATAAAAAGAGTTAGATCATCAGTTATCTTAACATAATTTTTTTGTAACAAAAATCTTGTAAGTCTATCATATCAGGCTCTAGAAGATTTTTTAAGTCCATATAATGATTTGGTATATTTGAAAACATGTTATAGAGGTTTTGTGCCTTCAAATCCAAGAGTTTTTTCAACATAAACATCCTCTTGAACATATCTGTTAAGGGAAGCACACTTCATTTCCATTTGAAAAATCATGAAATTAAAGAATGATTCAAAGGTAAGTAAAATATGAATAAATTTAAATCTAGATGTTGGAAAGTAGGTTTCGTCATAGTCAATTCCTTCTTGTCGATTATAGCCTTTAGAAACTAATATAGATTTACTTCTTTCTATGATTCCATTTTAATCACATTTATTTCTGAAGACCCATTTTACTCCAATTAAAGAGGTTTCCTTAGGTATTTTAACCAAGGACCAGACTTTGTTCCTTTAAAATTCGTGTATCTCATCTTTTATGGATTTAATCCAATCATCATCACGTAAAGCTTCATTAGTGATTGTTGGTTCTAATTTGGAAAGGAATGCAAGATGTTATACTTCATTTCTTAAGAAACATCTAGTCCTTAGAGGTTGATTTACATCACCAATGATATTATCACCAGGACTATTTTTAAGAAACAACTGATTTGGATTTTGTAAAACCTGTTCATCAACATAAGGTAGAAACTCTTCTAGGGTAAATACTTCAGAAACATTTTCTTGAGTATTTTCTTTATTAGAATAATATTCTATCAAAGGTTGCTAATAGGCTTTTGAACACACATCCGAGGATATAGGTTGGGTTTTTTTAAAAACAAAAGGATCAATTTCATTAAATTTAACATACACTGTTTCTTTAATAGTACAAATATTTTTGTCAAAAAATCTATAGGCCTTAAAAGTAGTGGAATTTCTTAAGAAAATTCTTTTATCGAATCTGGGTGCAAATTTATATATGTTATCTTTAGTATTCTGAATGAATACTTTGAATCCAAATAATTTGAAGTATGAAATTCAAGGTTTTCAACTAGTTTCCAATTCATAAGGTGTTTTGTTAAGAAAAGGTCTGATTAAAACTTGATTTATAGTATAACAAGAAGTACTGACTGCTTCATCTCAAAAGTGTTTATCAACAGAATACTCACTCAACATGGTTCTAGTTATATCTTAAAGAATCCTATTTCTTTTTTCAATAACACCATTTTGTTGAGGAGTTCTTGGATATTATAAGTTATGAGTAATGCCTTTTTTTACTAAAAAATATTTCAAAATATGAATTTTTAAATTCTCCTCTATGACCACTATTAATTTTTATCAATGGAAGGTTTTTATCATTTATAACTTGTGCTCTATATGTTTTGAAATAAAAAAATCTTCATATTTCTTTGATAGAAAATAGATCGATGTAAATATAGTGTAATCATCAAATAAAAAAAATACATAATATTTTTCTCCAATACATCCAATTTGTGTTGGACCAAAAAGATACATATGAACTAAATATAATGCATTAGAAGTTGAGACTTCAATAATTGATTTATGTTGCTTTCCATATGAACAATGATCACATAGTTTTGAATAATTAAATATAAGTTCCTGTATGTCCTTAAAAATTATTTTCTTCAAGAATTTTTATAATTTCCTTAGGTTACAGTGTCTTGGTCTTCTATTCCATAACCAATATTGACCTTACATTGCACTAAAGAAATGTAGGTCTTGGATCCTAAGTTCTTTTATGTTTAGTGTATAAACATTCACATGCCTATGGGCTGAAAGAATAAACTCTTCCTTGGAATTGTATACTAAGAATTTATCATTCCTAGAATTCACAAGGTAACCTTCATCACATAATTCTCTTATGCTAATGTAGTTGTGATTAATACATTTAACTAATAAAACATTTGAAATCAATGTTTTTCCAATAAGAACAATGTTACTTATACCAACAATTTCTCCCTGGGAATTATCTCCGAATGTTAATTTTCCACATTCCGTCTTGATAATATTTTCAAAGATTTTTTTACCAGTCATATGCCGAGAAGATCCACTATTAATGTACCATTTATTATTGCTGGTACTTTCTTTCTTTTTTCTTGAAAATGAAAGAGTTAGACTTTCAGAATCTAAACATTCTTGGATCCAAACATTTCAGAAAGTAAAATTTTAGGAATCCACATTTTCATAGAAAAATAAGCTTTATGAAAACCTAATGATTTGGTTTTATTTAAAGAAACATTTATTCCCCATGTACACCACATTGACTTTTCGTACAAAAGGGAGAAATTTTGGGAACCAAATTATTGTTACTAAAGACTGATTTTGAGTGAGTATAACCAAATATAGAATTATTCCTTAGAGGATGAAGTTGTGAATACATTTTATCAAAAAAAATTGTTTCTGATGTAAAATTTGATAAATTTTTTTTAAGAGAAAAATTTTAGATTTATGTATAATGACTAAATTATTATCCTCAAAGTTATTAGTTTTATAACTTGAGTTATTCTCTAAAATATTTATCTTGGAAATAAAATTTAAATGATCCTTAGAAAGTTTATCCTTCACAGAATTATCTTATTTAAGGTTTTTGGAAACATTTTCATAATCAAAATATTTATGATCAAGATCCTTAGAAAGATCTAATACTTATTTAGTTAAAATAGAAATTCTAGAATTTTCTATCTCTAACTTATTTTTTATCTTACAATTTTCATTCTCATGTAGTTTAGAAAATCTAGGAACTTCTTCAAATGAACGTAATTTATTATCTTCTAATGAGTAAGCTTTATCATCTAAAGATTTTTAATATTATTTATTTGGAAAATTATCATTTCAAAAAATATTGGTTATGGATTCAGAAATGTGTACCTTATCCATAAGACAACTATTTTCAATGGGTACTCTACCTATAATACCAATATTCTTCTGACCAGAAGATTCATAATCTGAAGATTCATCTGAATAATAACCACCACTGGAACTACAGGTGTCATTTTCTTTCAAGACATTATTATCCTTGGACTTGTAATACTTCTTTCTTTTTTTTTAAATTTTTTTCCTTCCTATCTTTTATTTTAAGCCTAATATAGTCAGGTTTGATATATCCAACTATTTTGAACTCATAAGAGGTTACATCAGAATCATTATTTTCCTTTATATCTTTCTTCTTATATCTGTACTAAAAATATTTCTTTCCCACAATCTTGTTCATCATTCAAGATATATTGGCTAATTTATTCTCATATTGATCACTTTCACTAGATTCTTTTATAACAACATCTTTCTTAGCATTATATTACCCATTTTAGAGTCTTGGATTTAGATTTAGTAGTGAATTCCACACTTCTATTATTATTATTCTTTTTTTTTTGAAATCAATATCTCTCTTAATTTTGGTTTCATGATAAAGAATAGTTCCAAATAACTCATTAAGAGTTATGTTAGATACTTTTCTATTTTCATCAATAGTTTTCCTTTTTTATTCCCACTCACTGGGCATGATATCAATTATATTATCTAAAAGAACATCATCATCGGGATGTTTCTCTCACATAGATCGAATACTATTGACAATGGTCATAAATCTTTGATATAATTTTCAAAAAGGTTCTCCATAAGGAAATAAGAATCCATGATATTCATATCTTAACATAGATCTCCTAGTTTCTATCACTTTAGAAGTCCCAAAATGTGTAACTTACAGTTTCTTCCAAATTTAGTTGGCATCTTCACATGAAGATATTTGACTGTATATATTTATGATCATATAACATAACAATGTATTGCATACCTTGTAATTTAGTTGATATTCTTGTTTTCCCTAGTTGGTGAAGGTTTTGACTTCCTTATCTAGAATTTTTTAGTCTCTAGTGGTCATTAAAAAACAGTCTACTCTAGTTTTAATGATAAAAGTCTTCATTCTATCTCTCCAGTACTCATAATCATTACCATAAACAATTTGCGGTCTAGTAGGATTTAGGTTATCAATAGAACCAATATTTATACCTACCATTCTATAAGAAAATACTTTTCCATAATACATTTTAGTATTAAAAGTTTATAAACAAATATAAAAATATTTAAGAAAAACTTGAACAAGAAAAGTTAAGCAATAAAATTTAGAATAAGGAAAACATGAGAAAGAAAAATTATATGTGAGTATATTTATTTCATAGACCTTTTTATGATACCAATTATTGGATTGAAATATTATATTTAGATGCTCAATTACAAGAGGGGATGAATTGTAAGTTTAAAAACCTTTCATTTTTAACCTTAAGGAAAACTATGTTTGACAAAGTTAAACCATGTAAATTCACAAAGCCTATTAAACTTGAAATAAACTTTCTTAGGATTTGTAAATATAAATCTGGAAAAGAAACATAAGGAAAAATTTCTTAGAGAAAGATTCTACCTTAAAGCATATAAAATATTATTTATCATAGTAAATAAAATTACAAGAATTCATAAGAATGCTATAATTTATTTATTAAACAAAATATAGTGGAAATAAAACTTAAAACAAGAATAAGTAACCAATAGAAAATCTTTTAACCCAATTAGTAGGGTATCCAATAAAATTGGATAAAGAACCCATGATTTATACTTTCAAGAAAGTCTGTCTTACCCACACTAGGGTAATCCCTTGATAAGAATATTAGAGTTTGTCTTTCTATCCCCACAAGCCCTAAAACTTTAAGATAGTTGGAAAATCTATCTTCATATCCCCAAAAGTCCTTGATTATACTCAGAAACAATCATAATCACATGAAGAAATCTGAACAAGTTATTCATGGATGAACACGATGTTAATTAAACGCACAAATCATGAGAGTATCTCTCTAGATTTCACTTACCATCATCACAACATGAAATATCTAGATCAATATCGAGATCTTTCAAATTATATCCAATTTCTACACATGGATTACAATTGATGAATCCATCATCCAACAGTTATATTTTTCGTTTAATCTCAGAGGGACCTTTACACATGTCACTCAACCAACAGTTAGTTAGAAACAAATTGTACGCCATCGTTTCATAATAAAAACTTGTGTACAGAAAATGAAGTAGTTTATCCAAATAGGAAAAATCAAAAATCTAGGGAAAAAATAATTTGAAGTCTAAACATATAAACAATTCGATTCTAGAAACATGGATATTCGTATTCTATTTTTCAAAGAATTCGGAATCTGAATTCTATAGTTTTCGGAGTCTAAATTCTAATGAATTCAGTGTCCACATTCTGATGAATTCAGAGTCTGAATTCTAATGAATTAAAAGTCTGAATTCAAAGGAATTCATAATATAAATTCGGATTAATTCAGAGTTTAAATTTCAGATAATTTGAAGTCAAAATTGTAGAGAATTCGGAGTGTGAATTTTAGAGAATTCGAAATCAGAATTATGAGGAATTCAGAGTCTAAATTTTAGAGAATTCAGAGTTTGAATTTCAGAGAATTTGGAATCTGAATTCTAAGAAATTTAGCATATGAATTTAAAAGACTTTATATTCTGAATTTTAGAGAATTCTGAGTCAGAATTTCAGAGAATTCATAGTTTGAATTCATTAAGACTTGGTAGTTTAAGAAACTGTATGATTCAGACGTTTTTGATAAGGATCTGAATTTTTTTACTTTAGTAAAAATTAGACTTGGTTTTGAGAATATATTTAATAAGATAATGAAAATCAAGGTAAGGGTAATACTTTTTTTAGAGAAAGAAAATTTTCCTTAAGAATATAATTCTTAGAGAAAGATACCTTTCCTTAAAAAAATGTGTTTGTGATTTTAAAAACATAGAGTAATGGTAATTTCATAAAGAAACCTTATTGAATAAACATATATTGATTCTTGGATTTATTTTACTTCAAAAAAATACCTTTTTAATATAAGGGGATATAGAGGTAGGATTTTGTCCGAATTTGTATTTTAAAGGAGGGAGGAGTGTTTTTCCAACAGAAGGGATGGGTATTTTTAGAATAAAATATTAAATAAAATTATATCAATGGTAATGTGATAGTGATTTTCTTACAATATAAATCATATATAAAAATTATAGAATGGTTTAAGGCATTAAAACCATAAATAATTATAATTCACTTGGTTTATTAAAAATAAATGTGGAAAAAAGGAAAAATTGTAATTTTTAGGGTTCACTTTTGAGTCTATGTTTTGGAAAATATTTTCTAGGTTTTGAAATTATGCTTATAGTATTTTAATGACTCATTTATGAAATGAAATATATTTTGGCTGAACTTAATGTTCTATAAATGATTATTTCGTTACTTTCTAATGAATGATATCATTTAAGATACAACGGTTACATGAAAACTATATTTTTACTATTCACTTGAAAATTGAAGTATTTCATAAAAATACCAAAAAAATAATCCTTGGAAAATTTGCATGTGCTGATTTCAATAATAGTTAATTTTATCCAAATTAATTTTTATCATATTTAATTTTAATTTTTTATAAAAAAAAATTATATTTTTTTAAAAAATACTTTAAATTACAGTTTGTTAAAATTTTCCTTATATTTTCTTTGAGTTTTATAATCAGGATATTTATTTTTCTGCAATTATAATTTTATATTAGGTTAAATTATTCACGATAAATATTATTTACAAAAAAATTATTATTTTTATATAAAATTTCTATACCAACAACCGGGTTACTGTTCCCAATGGTCATTTTACTATAACCAACAGTCACTTTACTTTTCCAACAGTCACTTTACCTTCTATACATACCTCTACATTCACTGATTCCCTATTTAACTGAATTCATATAAAGGTTCTATATTTAAATTTTCTATAATATTTATTAGTTTAGCAATATATTATCTCTTTTCTATTGTTTTTTTCTTGGGAGGGTTGACTCTAGCAGATTGGGGCGATCTGTATTTTCCCATAGAATTTTTTCTATTTTCTATTTTTATCCCCTTGAAATAATTAGAATTTAAATTGGCTTAGTCAGTGACTAATGTAATTAGTTTCATTAATGAATTTAATTTTTCTAATCTTTATGTTCTATATGTGTATAATACATATATAATATAATATAACACAAATTTATTTAAGAAACAATTGTAATTTAAAAAATCCAGGACATTACAAGAATATATTGATATCCATTGATTTATCTTTCATAAAAATAATGAAATTAATGTGACTAAAATATTAAATGAACGAAATAAGACACTTTTATCAATTTATTTATTATATTCTCATGGTCATACAGATGTCAAAGTGAATAAGATCTAATTGATGATATGTATGCAATTTTTCTTTCTTGTAAGAAAATATTTTATGATCTTCCTTTTGGAATGTGAATCATATACAGTATGAATCTATATTAACCTTAATAATATCACAACCAATTTATATTTGCGTAATATTTCTCATATTCTTTTTAAAAAGATATCCAATCATTATATGGAATAGCATTTTATCTTATTTAACACATAGATCACATGAATTTTGAGCATTTATTAATTGAAATAAATTGTCCTTAGTTTATTATCCTCTTATCATAACTCTTACATCCTCCAATTTATTAACTAATAACCCATACTTGATAAACATTAATTCGTTTTATTTTTGATAAATAAATAAAACACTTAACAATTTTTTTTTCAATCCATTAACATATAGCGTGTTTTTTATTTTAGATTTTCATTTCCAATGATTGTTGATCCATATCATTAAATAAAAAGTGAAGCATAATTTAAAAAGTTCATTAAGCCTTATTTTAATTATTTAATATCATTTAATATATTTAAATATCTTTTCATATGATAGGAATACCCATTGTTTAAGATCATTGGAATTTCCCCTTTAGATAATTTGAGTTCCACTTCCATAGCAAAATATTTATCCGTACCAATTTTCTTCTTCTTATGAAGATGTTGAGTATCATAACGTTTATTTTTTGTGCTTTTAGTAGTATTTTACATTCAATTTATTGGTTTCTAGGCTATTAAAATCTCCCACATACTTCCTCGATCACATCAAACCTATTTTGAAATTTCAGTCCAAAATTTTAAATTTGTCATGGATCATTCTTCATTTAAAGGGGATTATTACCAATTAAAAATTTCATATAAATCCTCCATGGAACATAATGATGTTTATTTTTTATTCCAAAAAACATTATTCATAATCTAGAAGCCTCCATAGTACCGAAATAATCCATATAAAGTATAGATATTTTTATAAGTATCATGTTGTCCAAAAATTGATAAATATATTCTATGTTTAAGTAATTAATCATGGATCCTTTTTTCTAACGAAAATTATTGTAAACTCTTTAAATGGTATTAATCATATTAAAATTCTTCTAAAAAATTTCTAAGACATCAATTATATTAGTTTTTTACTTTAAGTTATTGTTCCTAAAATTTCTAGATTTCTAAGAGTCCCCAAATTTTTCCACAAAGGTGACCTTCTTGAATTTATTATTTTTCTAAGAATTTTTACCAAGTTTTTGAAGATTTATTTCACCATATAGGATGTTTTATTTATTTTATTATTAATTATTATTATTCTTTGATCAATATCTACATTTTGAAATAGAATTATGAAAGGTCAATCTGTACTTGTTCAACTCTTCTTCTATTTTTTCCAGTTTCTTTTGAATATAGTCAACATATTTATTCTTTTAATTTACTTATAACGACTTAATGTTTAAATTATTACCATCATCAAATATATTCTTTAAACCTTCAGTATCATCTAGAAAAAAATTTTACATCTATAATAAAATATTCCTTACTATTAAAATATTTATTAATTTTTTTTAATTTTCTGATCTCCTTCAATAATTTTGATATTTTCAAACAAATTCACCTCAATTCCATCTTCACTGTGAGATCTCTCTCAATTTATTAATATTAATTTTTAGAACTACTTTCATCACTAGATATATTTCTATGATTCACTTTAGCAATTAATATTTTTTCACAAATTCCATCATTGGAATACTAAACATCCTCTTCATATACACTACCTTCACTCTCTTCAGAAAATAAGTTTCTATTGTCATATATAGAGAACATAACACCCATATCTTTAGAATAAACCTTTGACTTTTCAATTTTTTTAATTAAATTTTCAATGATTTTCTTTTTCATATTATTTTTCTTATTCATATTTTGATTTTGGGTAGTTAGTTTTGAAATAATGAGTAGCTCTATACCAAAAACTTTTTAAATGAAGTCTTCCAATATACCAACCTTTTCCTATTTTCACTTTTCTTATGATAGGAGACATAACCTCATCAAATATTTGATCCACATTTTTATCCTAAAATAAACTTATAGATTATTTTTCAACAAAAAAACCTTCTTTATCTTCTCAAGTTTTGAGACCTTAAAGGAAATTTCATTTTAATATTTTCACTTCTTCTTGAAAACATTATCTTGTATCATTTCATTAGATATTAAAATAGGAAATATGTGATCAATATTGATATCACTTGGATATTTATCTTCCAAAGATGATACTTTTGAAATGAACTTGTCTAGTAAGAAATGTAAAATCTTCTCTTCCATGATAGATTATTTAGCTTGTCATTGAAACCTCTAATTATGATAATACAATATTTTACCCTTGTGATTAATATGTATTTAGTTTCATCATCATGAATAATATATTCACCATATTAAAACCTCAAACTCTATATTTTTTACCTCTTCACTTTGGAATTTTATTTTTAGATATCCTAAATTTTATCCCTAATACCTTTTATTGTTTTTAATCCCTTAATCTTCAATGATTAACCATAGGAATTAGAGGACGAAATAACATTAATATCACATCCATTAATCTCTATATTATTATTTTCCACTACTATCATGGAATAACCTTCAACATGAGAGGTGAATCTATCAGTTGCGACTTCCAGGACACCATAACTGATAGATAAAAGGTATGATAAGATCTTATCTATCCACATCTGATAAAATTTTCTATAAAATGTGGGAGTACCACTATTTTTAACTGAATATAAATTATCAATTATAGATAATATAAATAAAATACTCATTCTTAAACTATATAGAGAACTCAAACTCCAATATTCAAATAGTTTATCACAAATGATGGTATCTTAGATCTGATAAAACTTTGAAACCACATGTAGGATCTTTGGGAAATCACTGATAGGGGTTTGAATTAGTGATCTTAAATATTTTCAAATTTATTTTAAAACAACATTAAACACCTATTATGAAGATTAGTGAATTATTTACATTTGTTTTTAATTATTATTTTGGAAAATAATTAATACATTGTGGAAGGTGGAATACACCAAGTACACAGGGAATCTTTTTAGAGAAATGAAATGTATTATGGCCCAAACCCCTAATAATTAAACAAGTCATCCATAAATGTGTCAATGGAATGACCAAGTGTTTTTCTTAAGTCATACCTACACACACCACATGCGTGTCAAAGTACCTTCACCTAGGGTATAAAAGTTTTCTATAAATAGGACCCTTGGGATTCTTATTTTCACCTTTTAGTATATAAAGAGATGAATCAAAACTCTTTCCACCCTAGTATTCTTCCCAATCGCTAAAATTCGGTTATCTTAATTATCTAAGACTAAATCAAAGGTAAATTAACTCAAATCGAGTGTAATTTAGTTTCCTGATGGTTTGAAATACAAATAACCTTTATGGGAAACCAATTCCTCTTAGTTCAATCTATACTAGAGAAAAGAAACATTAGATAGCTACATAATGGTGAACCATTCATCTAAAGGAATATGAGGAGACCCAATACTACTATGGATAATCTCTTCTCAAGTTATATCACTAGCAATACCTATTCACCCAAGTACCACTAGTGGGAAAATTTAACCAAGTATTACTTTGGTGAATACTTTTTTTCCTCACCAAGGTGAACCACTTTTCTTCTCCATTTAGTTGAATCTTGTGTGCTCACCCAAATCTTAATTCGGTGAATCAATTTTCTACCCCTATAATTACTTTGGAGAAACATTCTTTTAACCCTTTATCTAGGAAAACCATTTTATTTTTTTGCCATACTGAGGCATAAAGAACACCCCAACATCAATGGTATTACATCCTTTTACCACATATCCTATTTGTGCCTCCAAGTATCATTTCCTCCACTAAAGATAACAGATGCATATGGTCAAGGAATGAACACTAGAATGAACCCTTGGATGATGATTTTTATTGATAAAATGAGGTTTGAGAATATAATTCCTAGACAGTTATAACCCTTAGGGGGATTATAATGTTTTATTACCTTGATAAATGGGTCTCTATCAGGAAGAAAATAGAGTAGTCACTCTTTCCTTGATGATGGAATTGTTCTACATCGAAAAAATTCATTCCATCGAGGGTATAAATCTTAGATTAATCTCCTAGCCTAACTTTTAGGGGGTTATAACCCCAATTTACTTTATAAAATTCCATGTCTATCAGTAGGTAGGATGATATGAGGATGGGCCGCCTCTCAGGTATAAGACCCGAGATGGTTTCTATTGGCGATTTCACTAACACTCCAAGGATACTCACCCTGGATAGCCTTAATGAATGATCCCTATTCCAATATAATTAAGAATTATAATGAAATGTACTTGATCTTCTAGGATATATTTTTTCTTACACTAAGCATCACCCATATAGGCTAAGTGATCTGAGTACATCATAAAATCAACCTAATACAAATACCCCTATATGGGCTTCCTTTTAAGGGTAAGTCTCTACTTCTGAATCAATGATGGATTTATTTTCCACCCAATGATTCATGCCCCCAATGATCCTATTCTTTAGGTGTAATACCCAGCCATATCCATTATTTCATCTTCATATGTGTAAGACCTACTCAATTATATGTTTTCAAACCTTTCATGAAATTATCTTCTAATCTAAAAGACCTTAAACTGTATAGAATAATTTCCCAGTCCCACAATGTAGAACCTCATAACAACGTACTTATCACATGACATTAAACCGTGTGGTATGGTCCTACCACATGACCTTAAAACATTTCATTTGAACACTATGGAATTTGATTCCTATGAAGATAGGATATATATAATACTTCCATGTGGTTCAATCCTAATATCATCATCCTTTCATATTCACCCTCATGGGGTTTTATCCTTCATAAATTAACCTGAAACTCTCCTCACTGGGCTATATTCCCTTTGAGTCTGTACATCCTCACTCATTGATCAATATTCCCATTGAAATATAATTTTCATCCATTTTTTCCATATTCCATGTGGTCCACCCTATATCATTCTTTATTTCTTATAAAATCAGGCCCCCATCCAATGTAATATATTCCTTCCGAGTCTTATCACATTAACCTCAATGTTTTACTTTCCCTATGAGATCCATACATATCAAACCATATTCCCTTTGAGGAAAATTAGAAATGGTTTCTCAAGAATAAGTCACATACTAACCACTACTAGGAATCTTTCACTAAGAAATCCTTACTACATGACATTAAATTTCATGAGTAGGTTCATATCACATGAACCTTAAAGGTTTGATATGTCCTATAAAGTGGTGTTGAACTACATGAGGTTTGATTCTATTTATTGGGATACATAGTAATCCATTGTTATGATAATGATCCCAAAAACATGAATACTTACTGCGTTCTTAGATATTGATAAAATCTAAATTTCTTAACTATGTAACATTAAACCATAGCCCCGTTAAAATTAAGAATCACTAGGTAATAATAAACCAAGATGGAGAACCTATAATACATAAAGATGGTACCATCCATGGAGAACCTATAATACATACATATGTTCATGTTAATGGAGGAACATCGATATAAAATGATGTTCATATAGATACATGTTAATGATTAATTTCTAGAACATGGATAACCAGTCCCACACTAGGATATAGAAAGGATCAAAAAAAGATACTTAAATTTATAAGTGTCCAATATTAAGAAAGATTAACCTTATAATAGTGAGTTTTTTCTAATTCTCTTTTCATGGGAATGCATCAGGATGATGATTCACTTTTCGTTGCCCTGTATTCCTACATTCCAATGGAAGGAATCATTTACCACTATCATTGGTGATGTCGGCTCCTTTATCGAAGATAGATGGAGTTTCAATTACTCCTTCTATAGATTCCTCCTTGGATATTGTTTTCTAGTTTGGGTCTCCCTCATATATTTGAGTCATGTTCATTAATCTCATTCCTATCTCAAGGTGGATGCCCATTTATTACTGTGTTTCTGTCATGATAGGGTAGTTGAATACATTCAGAGTTGTTGGAGACATTGAAAACATTGGGTATAGGAGGTTTTAGATAGTTTTGGACACCTAAAAAGTATTCCTTTTTCAAATTTGATGGAATATAATGTTTATGTCATCATATGTATCTGACCCATGGAATCCCATATTTGTTATGAGTTAACTTTTTCTAGGGGTATAATTTGATTGAGTCTCATTGCCTCTGACCTGTCATGTTCATTTAATGATATAGAGATACTGATGCACCCAAAGGGTGTGTTATAGGTTTAGGGTCTTGTGGGGACATGGTGGTTAAAGGATTAATGTATTATAGAGATAGGTTGTCCACATGTTTAATTTATTTTGGGATAGTTTTTTTAGTGGTTTAAATTATTATAGTGGTAGGTTCTTCCTAGGTTTAATGTCGTATGGAGATAAGTTTGTCCCAATTTTAATGGATTATGGGGATTATTTGTTCATAGGTTTAATATCTTATGGTGATAGTTTTTGCTAAAGGTTTAATGTCTTGTAGATACAGTTTGGTCATATGTTTAATGTATTATGAGGAAAATTTGTCATAGGTTTAATATCTTGTGCGGATAAGTTGTTCATTGGTTTAATATCTTGTGGGGATAGGTTTTGTCACAAGTTTAATGTCTTGTGGGGACAATTTGATCACATGTTTAATGTCTTGTGGGGATAGGTTGGTAAGAGTTTAGATTTATTATGTGTAAATATTGTTCATTGATTTAGTATCTTGTGGGGATAGTATGGTAATTGGTTTAAAGTCTTGTTGGGATAGGTTGTTCATATGTTTAATGTCTTGTGGGTATAGGTTGGTGGTAGGTTTAATGAATTACAGGGATAAGTATGTGTGGTTCAGTGTGTCATAGGGGGAGATGATCACAAATTGATTTCACATCATTATAGGGGAAAGAAATTTATATTTAATGGTTATGTTGGGGGATCGAGATTGAGCCTCAGGGAGGGTACCTATAGACCATGTTGGGTGGATGGAATAAAAACCCATGTAGTTTATGTGCATAGTTTAAGGTCGTGTGAGAGGATCAGTCCATGTAGTTTAATGTTAGGTAGTAAGCATATTCATATCATGAAAGGAGAGGAAGAAAGGGATGGTGTGGTGCTTATGCATAGGGGCTTCCCATGAGGTGAGGTAACATCCCATTCCAGTCATACATGGTGCATCTTGTGTTCATTTCAAAGAGTAGAGATACATTTTAATGACCTGTTCTAAGGATGTTTTTATATATTTTAATGTCATATAACAAGGATGCTGGGATATGCAGTTTAAATTCTTGAAGTTCAAACTCAGTTGGGGTTATGCCCAAGGATTCTATTTCTATTTATGATAAAAGGATATTTCAATAGGCCTATTCACATATAAAGGTGGTAATTTTCCCACAATTTATCCATATTTGAGGGTTATATGTCTATTATGCATATTCTTTTTCATGGCATAAGGAATAAAAAATTACATAGTGATGTTTCACATGGTGGGTCCCGACATTAGGTTTCCTATTCTTAAGATTACAATGCTATAAAACTATAGAGGCTGCACTTAGAAAAAAGGGGTTGGAAATGAGGGTTGATGATACCAATTGTATGGATGGTTGGGTCATAATTGAACTAAGTTTGAATTGGTATAGGGCCATTGAGCTCTCAACTTTTGTGAAAATGGGTATGCTAAAAGGAGGAATCATGTAGCATATTTTTAGGCGGGTTTCTTTATGGTTATGTATTTCATGAAGGTTAGGGGTCTTACAAAGGAAACTTCTCCATGAATCATGGGTGATCTACCTAGGATGAAGTCTTGGTTCCCATATGGAAGGTTTTATAAAGGATAAGTATCTTGCAAAATACCAACTAGCATGAAGGGGTTTTCTCTAACAAGAAGGTCATGAACTTTCATGAAATTCATCTCCACAATGGTACAAGAGTCATAAGAACCCATTGGAGTATGTTCATTAAGTATGGATACCTATAAGAATTTATCTCAAATTCATCTCACAAAAGATGATGTTTCATGAATTCAAAGCTTCTAGATTAAGTCCACTGATCGCGTAGCTTTAAATATCGAGTAAAGGGAGGTATTCATATGAATACCCGAGGTAAAAATATAGGTTTCATGAATGTTACCATCATTGCATAAACATTCATGGTACTCTAATTACCTTCATGAGGAGACATCTGCTATAAAGAAATTTACCTTGATTGTGTATGGAAAACTCACACAGTGCTACGATGACCTTTGTAAAGAAAATCCCATTCACAAAATATTAAACGTTGAGAAATCCAATACCTTAGGTGGATTTGAGTCTATTTTAGCCCAAATTATACTTGAAACATATATTAATTACATTATATCTTTTGAAAAACATTTTTTCAGTATAAAAAAAATACCCCCTCGAGATGGGAGGTTATGTGGGAGATGCAGGTTAGTTTATGAGGTTAAATCACTAAAAATAGGATATAAGGGTGTCCCTTTCCTAAAAATTAGCTTGAACCATATCCTAAAAATATCTGAGGTCCCCCATGGGTGGAAACAATACTTTTGGGCAATATTGGTCATAAATATATTTTCAAAAAACTCAAAACATTCATGATTGTTCTGTGACTCCAATCCTTAGTGATTGTGGAACACTATCACATCTACGAATGATTCTTCTATAAGAAATTTTTTTCTATACTCCAAAATATAGAAAATCAAAATTTCATAAATAATACATTCATGAACAATACTTTCACTAACCATCATTCAAAAATTTCAAATTCCTTAAGATAACCACTAAAGGTATGTAAGCTGAAACTTCTTGATAAAGGAAGATAACTGGGAATATTATAATTTTAGAGATATATCATAGTATTTGGATAATTACACACTTACTGATTAGTTGATGGAGAATCAAAAAAATATATACTCTTCTTGAGGGGTTTTTGTACATCTCTGAACTTATGGATGATGTTTTAATCACTATTTCTAAAAGAGAATCCCTCTCTTGTTGGTTTAAAATCTCCCCTAGGCTATACCAGTGGAGCAAAACTATCATGGGTCCCTGTATCCAGTACCACGCATCAATCACCCCTAACTCCTTATAAAACCCAATAAATAACATCAATGGGTAGGATCATGTTGTAGAGAACCCCCCCCCCCTCAATTTTGGACTATCTTCAAGGAAGACCTATTGGACTGCCTACAAGGATGGACAAAGGAGTGACACCTACACCAGTGTGGAAAATTAAAAAAAGAGTGGGTTTGGGCCTACTGGGTTTTCTAGTCCTATGATTAATTTGAGGTGTGTCTAAAGATAGTGGGGTTTTATGATAAAAAATGGACTTCACAGTACCACATTTACCACCACCGAGAGATCATGCATGAGCTATTGAGAATGTGGCCACCAAGTACTAATAGTTTCCACCTAAATCATCAGGAGGTCAAAATCATCATTTGAGACCTTTAAAAGTATTTGTATATTCTTATCTAAGGGAGATTTGTGATGAGTTCCTCCCCAAAGAAAACATTTTGGAGGATTATGAATAGATGTCGATGATGGAAAGTGATTTATGACACATGGTACAAGGGGCGCAGTGGCACAAGATGGGGAATATAGATATCCCATTAAATAACTAGTTTTTATATTTTTTTAATGGTTTCATAGAGAGGCTTCTAGGGAGACCCCACCAGTGTCTGAAGGCATGACAGTGTGGGAAGTAACACTATTACTAGGTGTCCATAGAGGAGAACTAGTGGTAACTGTGGGGGTATAGCGTGAATCATGTCGTTCCCGGGATCATATTTTCAAGATTCATTATGGTGATATTTAGTAGGTGGATTCTCACAGTTCATGATGAACACATGTGGGTGTGTGTGAAAATACTTTTCATTGTAGAAATGTTTTTTGTTGGGAAACATATTAATTTGTTTGTTATAGTGAAAGAGAAACTGTAAATATTATTGAGGAATATTAGAAAGGGGAAGACCCCAATACATGTGTTCATCCCTTTAAACTTTCTATATGGATAGGTTTTCACACACATGTGTGCGTATGAATACCCAAACTAAATATACCCTCCTGACATGATGTTTAGTCCATCCATGTTGAAGATTATCAGGATCCACCCACTACTACTGGAGAAAGTTAGCATAATTGAAAGGGTAGGTATATCATATCACTTCACCTTTAACTCATTCCCCCTCAAAATAGGGATGGCTATAATGAGCGAACGAAAATGGTGGAGTGGGGTTCATACCTTCTAGCCTTTCAAGGTGGGGTACTGGTGGAAAGAGTTGACTTACAGGTGATGATTGAACTATATGTCCCATATCAGTTTGCAAGGAATGTTTTGTGCCTCCAAAATCACACCCAAAATGTGTACACCTAAGTATATGTCGAGTTACACCCTCTAGTATTTCAGAGAATGTGGTGTAAGTCCATGTGAGATGATAGAAGAGAGATGAACGATCTAATGCCAACTAATGCTACATATGGAATCTTCCACAAATATGTGTAGAACTAGGAGAGAGTGTGCCTTGGTGAATCATTGATGCACCCAACCATTAGATTGAATTCCATGGCAGGGGATCTACAATAATAGTGTCGATAGTGTGTTGTAGTGGGTATATTACATCAAAAAAGAAGATATTTTTTCATTGGGAGGTTAGTAGATTCAGCTCCATAATTTCATGGATATACATGGGATTTTTTTCTTAATGGAGATAACATGGATACCTATAAACTCTAGGGAAATAAGATCCAACAGGAGGATCAAACCTCTAGAATATGACTAAGTGAATATGTTTCATCTCTAGGAAAGTGATTGTAGCTTGTAGATATTCCTGGTGATGATGTCTTCCCCAATTCCTAGAGGTACTTGGGTGTCTTTCGACATTTCAAATGTAACACCCCAATCTTCTACGGTACGCTTCTCTTTGAATAATGTGATAGCGTGTGTTGTACGCAACACCGAGTTCTAACACACCATAACTAATCAAACTAGCCTTTATGAATAGTAATACCTACTTTTTGAAATTATATATATTTTATATTTGAAAATGGACTTCATTTTTGGATTCGGAATATCGAATTTAGCCTAAGGTGAAATTTTGGTACATTTCGGATAACTTTCATATTTTGATGAATAGTGAAAATTACTAAATTTTAATTAAAAACAACTTTTTTAATCAAAATAATTAATAGTGATAAATTATGAATTTGAGTGGTTTTAAAGTATATTTAGAATATATTTTTACCATTTAATATAATTTTGGTCATTGGACATAATTTTACAATTAAACCGAACATAAACGAGTGTCAATCTTTTGATAGTTATTATCTCTTAAAAACACGCTTTTTGTTTTGACAGCGGGAATTAATTTTAAATTAATTTCTGACACTTCTGTGTTTTGAATTTAGGAAAATGGATTCCATATTTGGAATCAGGATGTTCAAATTGTGTAAATAGGTAACTTTTATTTTTAGACATTTTGAATAATTACTGCGGTAAATATTTTATTTACCATGGTTAAGGGTAAATCCGGTAAATAAGGGTTAAAAAATAATATTATAATAATACTAAATTACCCTAAAACGTGTCTTAACCCTATTTTTTGATACATGGTCGACCATGGGAATCTTTGGGTCTATTTTGGGACCCCATCGATCCACTTGTAAGTGATAATGACACTTTATTTTAATTAAGTTAAAATGAATACAAAAATGACACAAGCATATATCTTTTAGAAAAACAATTGTTACATAGGGTTATATATGTTGGATTTTAGATTATAAATATTCATTAGAAAGATAAAAAGATTTCCTACATAATTATATTTTATTTATAATTTTTAGACTTTAAATAATTTATTTTATTTATGACACAATGATGATGCAGTAATTACTATAATAGTGAAAAATTAAAATAATTGATATTATAAATACCCAAATAAATATAATATGAAACTTTTAATGAATTAAACTAATTTTCTAGGATACTATGATATATTAGGATTTATTTAATTGACTTTGTTCTAAGTAATCAATCTGTTATGAGTTTCAAAAAAATAAACTATTGAATAGTGTCAAAATTGACATAAAAGAGTTCTTAAAACAAATATTATATTATTAATTGATATTAAATTCTTAAAAATCTAAGGTTCGGCCAAGAGACTTATATCATGATACGTTCATCATTAATGTACCACTTGGGGGTCTCTTGGATGTATATAGTAAGTTTATTAACCATATTATATAATAATACAAAGAGACATTGTAAAAGTGAAACTAATTAACTTAGAGTTAATACTTAAAGATAAGGTTAATATAAGTACCCAAACCTGTCTAAATTCTATTGGTTGAGTGGTTTTCGACCTATCCCCACCTTAGCCTTTGCATAATCAGCTTTGGAGCCATTAGAAACCGAATATGAATTTATTATAAATTAATATTTCTAGCTTTTCCAAAGGTGCCCCTCACCCCTCTTATAAAAGGGCACTCCTCCTTCTCATTTCTTCACACCTTAAAAGCCTTTTGGTTCGGCCAAACTCTTCCCAAATACTCTCAAAACATCCCTCAATACAACCTAGAGGCCTTATTTTGATCAGAAAGCCAACCTAAGGAGCCCTTTTGATCAAATCAAAAGGAAGAACCCGAAGAAGAGGTAATGATTTCACCACCCTTCTCCAAGTTCATTTATTCTTCCACTTCTTCTTCCTTTGTTCTTACCATTCTAAAATAATAACTCCAGTATCTCACATATACTGTGATGTTATTATAAATATGGTACAACCATATTCAGTATTCTATCCACCCTTTGAATAACATGTCACCATACGTGCGTACGTACGGACTACCGTCTCCACGTCGTGGTGTAATTGTTATTCAATATAATATTATTTGGATGGGTATAATAATGATGTGTAACTCATGTAAATAATAAATATAACATGTTAATGATTCTGTATATATGATATACCATCCATTTATATATTATTTTAATATCAAAAGAATGATATTGTCGCTCGTGCGTACGTACGGACTACCGTCTCCACGAACGCGATGAGATTCATTCTCCATCGTATCCATTCAAGTATAATTATCATTTGATGATTTAAAAATGATGTTTACGGACTAGATATCATTCTGGATATGAATAAGATACAACAACCATGGCTTATGTAACAAAACATATAAAACAAAATGAGTAAGTTAACTCCTGAAACGACGATAATTCTAAGATATTATTAACAAATCAATGTTAAAAGATCATATATGACATCATATTATTATATATGATTCTTGTATAATTTAATAACAACTATTTCACCATTATACAGGAGGTTAACCTACCCCAACCAAGGAAAAGTACAAGGTAAGGTTTTACTTTACAACCTCTTCATTATCCAAGGTTGTTTATACGTAATAATCTACTGGGATCTCTTTATCATCCACATCCATGTTTCTTAAAAATGTATTTCAAAACATTTTTACCATTTACTAGAATATGAGTTAAAGTCATTTATACCCTTTTTGACTTTTATAAGTGGTTTATAAATGAATCTTTCGGTCGTTTTCAAAACAAGGTCCTTTTTAACCTTTTCGACAGAATTAAGGTAAGAATGTTTTTTTTAACCTATACGGCGGGTGCGGCTATTTTCCGCCGTTATAAAATCTGCAAAGCTTCCCTTACAAGCTTATAAGAATATTTTCAAAGAAAATGTTTTATTTTATATGGATCTTAAATTATTTCAAAATAAAAGGAGATATTTCTTTAAAAAGAATTTTGATTTCATCTATGTCAACATCCTTTGATGGATTTTAAGATTATTTGAAGTTGATTTATTATGATACAAAACTTCTATATTGTATTGAAGGTTTTGTGATATGTTTGACTGTGGATGTTCTATTTTTATACCATTCATAGTTTATGGTGAAAGTATTGACATTTCATATGCTAGTTTTAATATGAATGTTTATGTTATGTTTAAACCTTTTCATATGGGAATGCATTGGACTTAATATGTGATGGGTGGAGCCCGCTATAGCTCCTCGATGCATCGGTAGGTCTCATGAGACAAACTAGTGTCTTGGAACAAGGCCTTGAAAAAATCTTATTTGTAGTCTTGGCACGAGGCCTTGGCTATGTGGATATGATAGTCTGGCATTATGCATTCCAACATTATGAAAGTGGTTATTGATTTTTGCATGTGATTATTCGATTAGTAGAATATCCATGTGAATAAGTAAATGGCATTATTTCATTTTATTTATGCCATACCATGTTGAAAGTTCATATTTAAAAGGCTTTTGTTTTAGTTATACATTGCCTTAAATGTTTATTCTTATTTATGAAAGTTTCCGCTATATTGTTATCCTTACTGGGCATTTGAGCTCACCCCTTTTCTATGTTTTATTTTTCCCAGGATGTGAAGAAGTAAGTTATGAATGACCTGCAGGGATTTTATGAGGGGTTAATAGTGTGGATTGTGGAAACATTATGTTGTTGTAGTAGTTTTTCATTTTATGATGTAATGTAAAACTTATGAATATATCTAGTGTTTCCAAGGCTACTAAACCAATCGGTCTTTCGAGATTTGATCTTTCTTGTGATCATGACTATGTTATGTAATAATGCACCGACTCTGGGTAACTGGGGTCGGGGCGTTACAGTTGGTATCAGAGGAAGTTTAGTACAAACCTTGGAAACTAGATTTAGATAAACTCTGATTAGAGCACGTAGACCTAAGATGAACTTTGAGGATTAGTATAGAAGAACTTCCTAGAATTTTGGTATTGTAGAGATTTTGTGAGTTTTCCGAGCAATACATCCCTGTCTGGATACGAGCAGGTAGAGGCAGCTCTGGCACAGATGTACCTAGGGGTAAAACCCGAAAACACCGCTTTGAGCTAGACTCGAACGGGAACTGGTGCACGACAACGGGCCTTGCTGCACTCTTGGTTACGACACTCCCGGGGGATATGCTTAGGATAACTCTCATTTTCTTTACAAATCATTTTGAAGGGATTATGAGTATATACATCCTCAAAGAAAAAAATTCTCATGATTATGGATTATATCCATAAATAGTTCAATTTATGTTAAGTGTTTTATAAGTATGGGATTATGTATTTTGATTCATAAACTGATCTAGTTTATGCCATTGTTTAGAAATGGCGCCTAGTGGAAGAAATGGAAACAGTATCAATGCACGCACTCCATGTAGGGATTGCCCTCCTGCTCAAGATAATTATAGTGGGGCTGGTGATGCAACTGGTGCTGATCAGCTAATCACCATACTGGGACAACTTACTCAGGTTATGAATAATAACCTTACCCATATGGAGCACCCTGATCCGCAGCGTGGAGGATCAATGTTAGATCGATTCATGAGGCAACAACCACCAACGTTCAATGGGAATACAAATCCCTTAGTAGCTGAGCAATGGATATTTTCCCTAGAGAAAATATTTCAGGCTTTGGGGAGCAGTGAAAGGGAAAAAGTTATCATGGAAGTTTACCGCCTCACTGGAGATGCTGATCAATGGTGGTCATTGATTCAGAACATGAAGGAAGATGATGAAGTATCAAATATGGAATGGAGGGAGTTCAAAGATCTGTTTTTAGAAAAATACTTTCCTCGCGACCATCGAGCAGATATGGAAAGACAATTTCTGAGTCTGAGACAAAAGGAGGATGAGAATGTCACAAGGTATGAGGCTAACTTTACAAGGTTAGCGAGGTATGCTGGAGATTATATTCGCAACCCAAGAAGTAATATTGATCGTTTCTTTGATGGGTTAAAACCATTTCTCCGTCGAGCATTAGTCTCACAATCCTTTTCATCGTACGAAGACATTGTCTCATGTGCTATCAAGACCGAAAAGGAATTCTCTAAGTCTTATGACTTTAAAGAAAAGCAAGAGAAGAAGAGACCTGCTGATCAATCTGGGAATGGAAATAAGGGGAAGAAGGGAAAGGTTGAATATCCATCTTGTGGTAAATGCGGGAAGAAACATCCTGGTACTTGCTTGAAGGGAATGGGAGTCTGTTACAAGTGTGGTGAAAAAGGCCACCAAGCTCATGATTGCAAGGGGAAGAAGGAAGCTACCAACGTTCAGTGCTACAATTGCAGGGAGATGGGGCATTATGCAAATGCATGTCCTAAGCGTCAGGAGAACTTACCTCAGAAAAGGCCAAGGGATCAAGGCCAGGCTTATGCTATCACTACTGCTGAGGTAGAAGCTCCGAAAGACGTGGTGGCAGGTAATTTAATGGTTTCCTCAAGTTTAGCAAATGCATTATTTGATTCTGGATCATCGCATTGTTTCATATCTTCCCAGTTTGCTAAGAAAATTAGATGTTTCCAATTTGATTTAATAAGGGAGTTGTCAGTTAAAACTCCTAAGGGAAGTATCGTTGCAACAAAGTTTTGTGAATCAGTCCCCATTAGAGCACATAAATTTTCTTTATCTGCTGATTTCATCGTCATACCTATGATTGAGTTTGATATAATCCTCGGTATGGACTGGCTTTCGGACTATGATGCGAAGATTTATTGTAAGAAGAAAGAGGTTACGATTCTTGATGATAATGATAAGGAACACCTTATTTTTAGAGCAGAATCTTCACCACCTAATTCTTATTTAGATCCACCCTCAATAGCTCAACTAAATTCAATTATTGGGGAGGAAGAGAATGAAATAACTGCGGGTGAGGAAAGGAATGTTCAAATAGAGGATGTACCTGTTGTGAAAGAATTTGTAGATGTATTTCCAGAAGATTTACATGGACATCCTCCAGAACGAGAAGTTGAGTTTTCCATTGATTTGATTCCTGGATCAAGGCCTATATCGAAGACCCCTTATAAAATGGCCACTGTAGAGTTAGTCGAACTAAAGAAACAACTAGAGGAATTGAGTAATAACGGATTTATTCGCCCTAGTGTTTCTCCATGGGGAGCCCCTGTTCTTTTTGTTAAAAAGAAAGATGGATCTATGAGGTTATGTATCGACTACAGGGAGATCAATGCTATAACGATAAAGAACAAGTATCCCCTACCTCGTATTGATGATTTATTTGACCAACTGCATGGATCTCAATACTTTTCAAAGATTGACCTTCGATCTGGATACCATCAGTTGTGTGTGAAGAAGTAAGACATTCCGAAGACAGCATTTCGAACCAGGTACGGGCATTACGAGTTTACTGTAATGCCGTTTGGATTGACTAATGCACCCTCTGTATTCATGGATCTGATGAATAGAGTTTTCAAGGAGTATCTCGATGAATTTGTGGTGGTATTTATTGACGATATCTTGGTATACTCCAAAACCTACGAAGATCATGAAAATCACTTGCGCATTATTTTAAAGACTCTGAGGAGGCATGAATTATATGGAAAGTTTAGCAAGTGTGAATTCTGGCTTCAGGAGATTTCTTTTCTTGGCCATATTGTCTCTAAAGATGGAATCTCTGTTGATCCTTCTAAGACCAAAGCAATCCAAGAATGGCCAGCACCTACGAGTATAACTGAGGTACGTAGTTTTATTGGCTTGGTAGGTTATTATCGACGTTTCGTCCAGAATTTTGCCCGATTGGCTAACCCATTAACGAAGCTCACACGTAAAGGGGTTAAATTTGTTTGGACAAAAGAGTGTGAAGAATGTTTCGAAGAACTGAAGAGAAGATTAGTCAATGCTCCTATATTTACTCTACCATCGGGGAATGATGGGTTCGTTATTTATAGTGATGCATCAAAGAAAGGACTTGGTTGTGTCCTTATGCAGAATGATAGAGTTATTGCCTATGCATCACGACACTTGAAAATTCATGAACAAAACTATCCTACTCATGATCTCGAGTTAGCAGCTGTGATCTTTGCTTTGAAGATATGGAGGCACTACCTCTATGGTAAAAAATGTGAGATTTATACTGATCACAAGAGTTTGAAGTATATTTTCTCACAAAAAGAACTCAACATGAGGCAAAGGAGATGGCTTGAATTACTCAAGGATTATGATTGCACGATACACTACCACCTGGGGAAAGCAAACAAAGTGGCAGATGCTTTGAGCAGAAAAGACCATGGTGTTTTGAACATGATGAGAATTGAAAGGGATCCAATTTTCATGGATCTAGTGAAGATGGACATGGGAATAACCAGGGAAGGTGAAACATCAATGCTTTTTCAAATGGTTGCCAAACCATCCTTACTAGAAAGTATTAAGAGTTCTCAGACTGATGATGAAGAATTTCAGAAGAAGATTAAAGCTGTGAATGATGGGAGATTGAGAGACTTTGTGTATGAAGATGGAATTTTGAAATTCGGGAAGAGACTTTGTGTTCCCGATTTACCTGATCTAAAAAGGGAATTGCTGGATGATGCTCATAGTTCCAATTTCTCTATACACCCTGGGAGCACCAAAATGTATAGAGATTTGAAGGAAAATTTTTGGTGGGACAACATGAAGAGGGAGATTTCTGATTTTGTGTCAAGATGTATGGTTTGTCAACAAGTGAAAGCTGGAAGGCAACAGCCTGGAGGAGTCATGCAACCTCTTCCCATACCGGAGTGGAAATGGGACAATATTACAATGGACTTTGTCATGGGGCTACCAAAGACTCCTAGAAGGAACGATGCAATATGGGTTATTGATGATCGTCTTACCAAGTCAGCTCATTTTCTTGCTATAAGAGAAGATCTACCTCTGGAACGTCTAGCAAGACCATACATTAATGAAGTTGTGAGACTTCATGGAGTACCCCTATCGATTGTTTCTGATCGTGATCCCCGTTTTACTTCAAGATTTTGGAAAAGTCTTCAGAAATCCCTGGATACTGAACTTCATTTGAGCACTGCTTACCACCCTCAGACAGACGGACAATCAGAACGGACTATTCAAACCTTAGAAGACATGTTGAGATCTTGCTCACTTGACTTTCAGGGTATGTGGGATCAATATTTACCTCTGGTAGAATTTTCCTATAACAATAGCTTCCATTCGAGTATTCAGATGGCACCATATGAAGCGTTATACAGAAAGAGATGTCGTACACCAACCTGTTGGGATGACGTTGGTGAAAGAAAACTTGTAGGCCCAGAACTGGTGGAGGAAACGGTGGAAAAGGTGAAAGTAATCCAAAATCACATCAAAGCAGCTCAAAGTAGGCAGAAGAGCTATGCCGATAATCGAAGGAAGGATTTGGAATTTCAAGTCGGTGATCATGTTTTTCTGAAGGTATCTCCGTGGAAGGGAGTCATACGTTTTGGTAAGAAAGGTAAATTGAGTCCCAGGTACATCGGACCTTTCGAAATTCTAGAACGAATTGGGGTTGTAGCTTACCGATTGGCAATGCCGCCAAGTCTCTCCAAAGTTCACGATGTGTTCCACGTATCTCTATTGAGGAAATACATGCCTGATCTGACGCATGTACTCACCTATGAGGAATTAGAACTGGAACCCGATCTGTCTTATTGCGAAGAGCCCGTCAAGATTCTTGATACGAGAGAACAAGTGCTGAGAAACCGGACGACGCGTCTGGTAAAAGTTTTGTGGAGAAACCATAAGATGGAAGAGGCAACGTGGGAACCCGAGGAACTTATGATGAAGAACCACCCGAGTCTTTTTATGCAGTAATACCCTAGAAATTGCGAGGACGCAATTATTTGAAGGAGGGGAGAATGTAACACCCCAAGCTTCTACGGTACGCTTCTCTTTGAATAATGTGATAGCGTGTGTTGTACGCAACACCGAGTTCTAACACACCATAACTAATTAAACTAGCCGTTATGAATAGTAATACCTACTTTTTGAAATTATATATATTTTATATTTGAAAATGGACTTCATTTTTGGATTCGTAATATCGAATTTAGCCTAAGGTGAAATTTTGGTACATTTCGGATAACTTTCATATTTTGATGAATAGTGAAAATTACTAAATTTTAATTAAAAACAACTTTTTTAATCAAAATAATTAATAGTGATAAATTATGAATTTGAGTGGTTTTAAAGTATATTTAGAATATATTTTTACCATTTAATATAATGTTGGTCATTGGACATAATTTTACAATTAAACCGAACATAAACGAGTGTCAATCTTTTGATAGTTATTATCTCTTAAAAACACGTTTTTTGTTTTGACAGCGGGAAATAATTTTAAATTAATTTCTGCCACTTCTGTGTTTTGAATTTAGGAAAATGGATTCCATATTTGGAATCAGGATGTTCAAATTGTGTAAATAGGTAACTTTTATTTTTAGACATTTTGAATAATTACTGCGGTAAATATTTTATTTACCATGGTTAAGGGTAAATCCGGTAAATAAGGGTTAAAAAATAATATTATAATAATACTAAATTACCCTAAAACGTGTCTTAACCCTATTGGTTGATACATGGTCGACCATGGGAATCTTTGGGTCTATTTTTGGACCCCATGGATCCACTTGTAAGTGATAATGACACTTTATTTTAATTAAGTTAAAATGAATACAAAAATGACACAAGCATATATCTTTTAGAAAACCAATTGTTACATAGGGTTATATATGTTGGATTTTAGATTATAAATATTCATTAGAAAGATAAAAAGATTTCCTACAGAATGATATTTTATTTATAATTTTTAGACATTAAATAATTTATTTTATTTATGACACAATGATGATGCAGTAATTACTATAATAGTGAAAAATTAAAATAATTGATATTATAAATACCCAAATAAATATAATATGAAACTTTTAATGAATTAAAATAATTTTCTAGGATAATATGATATATTAGGATTGATTTAATTGACTTTGTTCGAAGTAATAAATCTGTTATGAGTTTCACAAAAATCAACTATTGAATAGTGTCAAAATTGACATAAAAGAGTTCTTAAAACAAATATTATATTATTAATTGATATTAAATTCCTAAAAATCTAAGGTTCGGCCAAGAGACTTATATCATGATAGGTTCATCATTAATGTACCACTTGGGGGTCTCTTGGATGTATATAGTAAGTTTATTAACCATATTATATAAAAATACAAAGAGACATTGTAAAAGTGAAACTAATTAACTTAGAGTTAATACTTAAAGATAAGGTTAATATAAGTACCCAAACCTGTCTAAATTCTATTGTTTGAGTGGTTTTTGACCTATCCCCACCTTAGCCTTTTAATAATCAGCTTTGGAGCCATTAGAAACCGAATATGAATTTATTATAAATTAATATTTCTAGCTTTTCCAAAGGTGCCCCTCACCCCTCTTATAAAAGGGCACTCCTCCTTCTCATTTCTTCACACCTTAAAAGCCTTTTGGTTCGGCCAAACTCTGCCCAAATACTCTCCCAACATCCCTCACTACAACCTAGAGGCCTTAGTTTGATCAGAAAGCCAACCTAAGGAGCCCTTTTGATCAAATCAAAAGGAAGAACCCGAAGAAGAGGTAATGATTTCACCACCCTTCTCCAAGTTCATTTCTTCTTCCACTTCTTCTTCCTTTGTTATTACCATTCTAAAATAATAACTCCAGTATCTCACATATACTGTGATGTTATTATAAATATGGTACAACCATATTCAGTATTCTATCCACCCTTTGAATAACATGTCACCATACGTGCGTACGTACGGACTACCGTCTCCACGTCGTGGTGTAATTGTTATTCAATATAATATTATTTGGATGGGTATAATAATGATGTGTAACTCATGTAAATAATAAATATAACATGTTAATGATTCTGTATATATGATATACCATCCATTTATATATTATTTTAATATCAAAAGAATGATATTGTCGCTCGTGCGTACGTACGGACTACCGTCTCCACGAACGCGATGAGATTCATTCTCCATCGTATCCATTCAAGTATAATTATCATTTTATGATTTAAAAATGATGTTTAAGGACTAGATATCATTCTGGATATGAATAAGATACAACAACCATGGCTTATGTAACAAAACATATAAAACAAAATGAGTAAGTTAACTCCTGAAACGACGATAATTCTAAGATATTATTAACAAATCAATGTTAAAAGATCATATATGATATCATATTATTATATATGATTCTTGTATAATTTAATAACAACTATTTCACCATTATACAGGAGGTTAACCTACCCCAACCAAGGAAAAGTACAAGGTAAGGGTTTACTTTACAACCTCTTCATTATCCAAGGTTGTTTATACGTAATAATCTACTGGGATCTCTTTATCATCCACATCCATGTTTCTTAAAAATGTATTTCAAAACATTTTTACTATTTACTAGAATATTAGTTAAAGTCATTTATACCCTTTTTGACTTTTATAAGTGGTTTATAAAGGAATCTTTCGGTCGTTTTCAAAACAAGGTCCTTTTTAACCTTTTCGACAGAATTAAGGTAAGAATGTTTTTTTAACCTATACGGCGGGTGCGGCTATTTTCCGCCGTTATAAAATCTTCAAATCTTCCCTTACAAGATTATAAGAATATTTTCAATGAAAATGTTTTATTTTATATGGATCTTAAATTATTTCAAAATAAAAGGAGATATTTCTTGAAAAAGAATTTTGATTTCATCTATGTCAACATCCTTTGATGGATTTTAAGATTATTTGAAGTTGATTTATTATGATACAAAACTTCTATATTGTATTGAAGGTTTTGTGATATGTTTGACTGTGGATGTGCTATTTTTATACCATTCATAGTTTATGGTGAAAGTATTGACATTTCATATGCTAGTTTTAATATGAATGTTTATGTTATGTTTAAACCTTTTCATATGGGAATGCATTGGACTTAATATTTGACGGGTGGAGCCCGCTATAGCTCCTCGATGCATCGGTAGGTCTCATGAGACAAACTAGTGTCTTGGCACAAGGCCTTGACAAAATCTTATTTGTAGTCTTGGCACGAGGCCTTGGCTATGTGGATATGATAGTCTGGCATTATGCATTCCAACATTATGAAAGTGGTTATTGATTTTTGCATGTGATTATTCGATTAGTAGAATATCCATGTGAATAAGTAAATGGCATTATTTCATTTTATTTATGTCATACCATGTTGAAAGTTCATATTTAAAAGGATTTTGTTTTAGTTATTCATTGCCTTAAATGTTTATTCTTATTTATGAAAGTTTCCGCTATATTGTTATCCTTACTGGGCATTTGAGCTCACCCCTTTTCTATGTTTTATTTTTCCCAGGATGTGAAGAAGTAAGTTATGAATGACCTGCAGGGATTTTATGAGGGGTTAATAGTGTGGATTGTGGAAACATTATGTTGTTGTAGTAGTTTTTCATTTTATGATGTAATGTAAAACTTATGAATATATCTAGTGTTTCCAAGGCTACTAAACCAATCGGTCTTTCGAGATTTGATCTTTCTTGTGATCATGACAATGTTATGTAATAATGCACCGACTCTGGGTAACTGGGGTCGGGGCGTTACATCAAATCCTTCTATGTGATTTGGATACATCTCCAGGTTAATGGGATCCACATTTTTAAGATTAGCCATGCCAAGTTAGTCTTCCAAGATCCCCAAGACAAGGTGGTGAAATATATATTAGAGTTGGAATAAATTATCCACTCCCATAGCAGGTAACATCCCTTGACTAACCAAATGAAGATATTGAAAGACGTTTCTTATCTTATAGAACTCTCTATAAATTTTTCGATAATAGTTATGGTCAAGGAAGAAGAATCTATTTAGGAGTATTTGGAAAGTGATGATTTTTGGGAATCCCCATTGGGAGGTGCCTCTGTGGCTGATGAGGCAAATATCTAGGTTTTTTGTGTTTCGGGCATCTTCTAACACTTTGTAATTGATTCCTTACCCCATTTTTATATGTGGAGGAATTATAAATAATGTAGGGGGAGATTTTTCAGGAACCCCTAATAGAGGATGATCAATCCTCAACCCTTAAATAGGTATATGTGGTATGACCTTATTATGTTAAAACCATGGGTGGATAGCTATCTTTTGTTGGGTCATAGCCTATGACTGAGGTTATGACTCAACAGCCTCAAGTATTCCCTGATAATTTATAGTTCCTTCTCATTACTTTTAGGTTTGAAATTTTGTATTCTAAAATTTAATGATGTCTTGTTTTTTACTTTTTAATAGATACAATTAGTCCAACTAATAAACATCCTTTGGAAGTTGAGGCATCAGTCCCCATGGATATGCAATCACTAGATGATATTCCAGTGAACATCACTATCTTTTTTATAGTCTTTTATGCTTCTTGTAAGCCTTATCACTTTTTTCATTTTATTTTATTCATATTTGACAAGTTTATATTCATTAAGGTTGTGTCTTAATGGAATTGAATACCACATTGGGGGCCTAGCCAAAGTGAAAATTTTTGAACCAGTGGAGCCTGAAACCAAGGAGTAGAAATGGATAATCTGATGTAGAGCAAGGATGAGTGTGTGTAAATTCATTACCTGCACCTCATTTTTTGTTATTTCATGCTAGGTGGGGTCCCTCCTCCATTGTATGGTATGTATGGGGACTAGAATGGCGGTTCCTCATGGTCTCCATGCTATGTTATAGGACTTTATTTTTTAAGAAGGAGCAGGTAGAGAGGCATTAGTTTGATGCTTCCAAGAATAAGAAGAAATATATAGGCACCAAGGTGATCCAGATGATGGTACATGGGCTTGCTTTTTTAGATTTTGAGGCACGGTAGAACGATTGAATCACTAACTCCAAATGAGATATTATCAACCAACCGAGGGTGTAGTTGGTAGTATCTAAGACTAAGGGAGTGAAGGTAGTATCCTAGTAAGTGAAGTAAAGGGATAAATAGGACCAAGTGTATATTAGATCTGACAAGTTCATCCAAACTACATAGGAGGAAGTGGTGGAGATGGGGGAGTAGCATAGAAACCTATATGCTACTCAACAATTTTTGGATAAGCTAGAGAGCTTGATTATTGGGGTTCAACCTTAGGGGGGGATTATTTTCTAAATTAATAGTGGAGTATCTCCAGCCTATAGATGAACCTCATTGATGAAGGAAATAAAAATATTGTTTCAATTCCCTCTATAATTATTTTTTTGCATCTCAATAACATTAACAAGATGACCAACTATAAACATATAAGACCACATGAGTCCTACTTGGTTTGTTAAACATTATATAATGATAATATCACTTTATTACAAGAGATTTCCAAAAAAAGGTACAAAATAATTGGGGTCATAATTAGCCATCAACCACTGGGATTGTCCTAATGAGGAAAGTCTTGGTTGGAAAGTGGGACTCTAAATGGATTACTTTCTTTCCCAATGTGACAAGGTGTATAAGTGGGGTAACTTTAGGGGAATTGGATTCTAACTGAACAAAGGGGTAGATAATGAATGTGAATTGATATTTCTAGTAATTGGAACATAAATAAGAGAGATAAGATGATATAGGATGACTAATGAACTTGTTCATAACAAATATTCCACTATCATACTACTAGTAGATGGGATGTACAAATGAGGGCTGACCATTGAACATGATTGAAACATGGGACATATCAAATTTTCATCAAACATCCATCAGGTCGTGTGCTCTTGATGGAAAGAAAGTTATTTTGGAAAGGCACTATCACTATTTGGGGGCTCGTTCAGACATGGAAGATGTTAGAAATCCAAATAAAGGAAGGAAGAAAGCATAGTGGTGAACTTGAGGTAATTTTCATATGGAACTCCATATTGGGTGGGAGTATTGGTTTGATTAAGAGCCAAAATATCCTCCAAAGGGGATTGGTACTTATGTTATCAAGTTATGGTCAATGAACTCGAGTGGTGTGATAATAAATAGGTATCGAAGGGGGGAAAAGATCCTCCTAGGCGAGGAATTAAAACATTTTACAATTTTACATCATGAAATGAGAATAAGAAGTATTCATTTAAATATATTTCATAAAGTAATATGAGTATATAGTTTAATGTCATATGGGGAGGACATGTGGTTTTTTTAGTTTATGTTCATGTAGATTTGACCATAGTTCTGTACAGTTAAATGACATATAATCAGGATGTTCATGTCATAGTTTAGCATATTGTGAGAAGTATGTGTGAAGTTTTGTGAATAAAAATATACCCTATCATGGTAGTGGGATGCATGAAAAGGGAACACAAAGAGTGTTACATCATATAGGACCCCGTGAATTTGGGGGAGTTATGGTTTATCCCTAAATGTTTTCTAAACTTTTATGTCCAGCGAGTGCAGCCTAGACTTTTTCAAGGCTTCGTGATAAGTCTCGTTGGCTTTTTACCTCTTTCATTCAATGCCACATTTTTCCTACGTTTCAAAGGTGAAATGGAGTCAAATATTCTGACTTTTTATCATATTTTTTATATAGGTTTGCAACATAAAAGACATTTATGTATCTTTCCTTGGGTATTTTATGGTTATGCGTTCTAGACCAAATAGGCATAGATTTTGGAGAATATTTGTAGATGAAATCACTTTGCTTTAATGTCATTATTATTATACAAGGGATACCATTTTAATTTCATAGAGTTAAGAAACCAATTCCCTTTGAGCATCACACTATGTTAGTTATGTGCATATATAATAAAGACCACCATGGTGGAAGGGGCGCTAGAGAAAGGCATGGGTGATGAGTGGAGTTTTAGTTGGTTCGGAGATATGAGATCTAGGAATCACTACATATACCATTAAATTTTGAATCAATCCATATGTAGTTATAGAATGTGAAATAATGGGATACCAACTCTGGTATGGGGTGGTCCTCTTGAGCGAGGATGTGGTGAAAAAATGGGGCATTAGTTCTCTAAAAAAAGGGGTGATCTAACCCTAACACAGATCTGAGGCCACAGGGGTAAAGTTTCACATATTCGAAGGCAATAATGATTTTTCCAAGGATTCCGCAAGTTTTTGGTAATAGAAATTTTACCATGCGGTGGTACTCTAGGAGGATACATGTGATGCTAGAGTGTTTAGTACAAAACGTGAGTTGGGGTTAAGGGGGTCCTATAACCAAAAAATATTTCCATGGTATAATTCACATTTTTTAGGTTTGTGATGCTTGGACATAGGGTTTGAAAACAGTTTAAGGCCATGATTCTTGGATGAAGGATTACTGAATTTTAATGTCACATAGATTTTACTATTGTGATGATACTAGTTTAGAGTCCTATTTGGAGGATTTTGGTCTCCAAAATAGTTTAATATCAAGATTCTTGGTCCAAAGGGGTTAGTTTATGAGTGGTGTTTGAGTAGAAATAAAGGGGAAAATATAATTTTATAGATGGTGAAGGTGGCCCAGTTCCATGTGAAGAATCTATGAGACAAGTCACACACAATTTAAGGTCGTTATGATTAGACCATACAGGGGATGGTGAGATAGTTTCATAAGAAATTCACTACCAAACCTATCATAAATAGAGGTCTTAGGGGAGGAATGCTAGAGAATGTAGTCTCACCCAATGGGTGTGTGTCTAGGAAAAATATAGGGTGTGTAAGAATCTATACAATTACCATGACACTAGGAATCAATCCACACATAGACATGGAATGCAGTGGGGTGGAAGACCAATTCTGGAAGGGGGGGTATCTAAAAAAAGGATGGGAATCCAAATATATTGTTTAAATTTTCATACAAAATGATTCTAGATATGAAGGTTAAGGTCATGCATCTAAGATCAATGTTTTTTCTACATATTTAAATTCATGGAGATGAGACTGTGGGTTTTCAAATAGTTTAAGTTCATGATGCTTATCCCAAATGGGTGTGTGTCTTAAAGGATTTTTTTGCATTAAAGAGAAGTAACATGACAAGAAGAGTGGTCCAAGGAGGCCTAGTTTTATTAGAAACATCCCTAATGTGAGTTGAACATAGTTTAAGGTCGTGATATATAGAAAAATGATCCATTTGTAAGGTCATAGATTTTAGACCATAGAGAGGGGTGACAATACTATTTATAGAATGCATGTTTTCCTTAACTATTCTTGGGGGAAATTCTACCATGACTCCTAAGAACAGATGATCCATGCTCGGTGTGAGAAATAAGGAGAGGTAGGGAGTTCCCCTTATCATAAGATGGAGGGCAAATAGATAGATAAGAATCCATCTTGGTAAGGTTCCAATGATTCCTACTTGATTGGTCATCATGCGCAACCACACAAGGGTGATGCACCAAGGGTTTTGAAACTCCACTAAAACAAAAGGATGTGTAAAGGGAGGTAAATCATGAATTTTTAGATATATTCCCTGAAAAGATACAAATTATGGCTTAGTAATAACTGTTGACCATATCTGAAACACAGTTCCCACAATCACTCCATTCAAGGATGGGGAAAACAAATGTGGGATCAAATATTGTCTATGTATGAAATACAGGATATATCATTTGTTTCCAACAGATCCATCGAGTCATGTGCCCGAGATTGTAGGTGATATAGTTTCTCTATACACTATTGTCGTTAGGGGGGCTATTAAAATTGGTAGGGTGGTGAGGATTAAAATTAAGGAATGAAGGAAGTGTGGATGTGTAAATCTTGGGATGCATGGGGGGGAGTAAAACACTTTGATAACTATTCCATCATGCACTCTAATGTGCCAGATAAGAATATTAGTAGGTGATTACTGAACATTTTCCCAAGGGGGATACCTTAGAAAATTTTGGCAGTCATTATGGGCCTAGGATATGAGATCTAAGCTTTGTTATGTATCGAATTTAACTTGGAATCATTCCACATGGAGTTCTTGTGTGTGGTGAGGTAGATTACTAACATCGTAATTGAGGGAACTCTCTCAAGAGAGGTATAAATTCATCACATAGTTTTATGTCATTTAATAGGGATGTGTACAAAGCAATTTAAAATAATGAAATAAAGATGTTGATCAAGAAATTTAACATCATATGGTGAGGACATGTGATTGCTACATTTTATGGTCGTATAACTTTGACCATGGAGGGCATGTTCCATGGGTATCCCATTTCTATTGAGGATCAAAGATGGTGTGACTCGGGGATTACATGCATAAGCTTACTAGGTTCTATAGGGGAAGCAATGGTGTGATTGATGGATTTTACATGGAATCTACCTAGATGATACAGGAGCAGCAATAATAATATCATGGGATTATGAGCGGAATATTCCCATGTATACGGGTATCCTATCACACTTATCAAGTGACACATATCATCTTATCACATGATTCATCTTGTCTATATCACATATGGTGTCCCAGATTCACTGTATAGGGTATATCCACTATCCGACATCATATATGAGAACGTTTTGTGTGGGGATCTATACACTAAGCTACCCATTATTTCTTTCTCATTCAGGTCATGAGGGGTTCTTGAAACATTGATTTATTGATGTATATGATTGACATTTGCATCCTCTAGGGGTTTCTTGGGATTGATGGGGAAATATATGGGTCTTTTCACTAGGGTTTCCAATGTTTCCTCCACATTTCAGGTCACGAGGAAATCATTTCCCACTAATAGGATAGGGGAATATGATTGGTGCTTACACCTTTAGAGGAGTTCTTGAACCACTGATTTATTGATGTATATGATTGAAATTTGCATCATCTAGGGGTTTCTTGGGATTGATGGGGAAATATATGGGTCTTTTCACTAGGGTTTCCAATGTTTCCTCTACATTTCAGGTCATGAGGAAATCATTTCCCACTGATAGGATAGGGGAATATGATTGGTGCTTACACCTTTAGAGGAGTCCTAGGAAAATTATTTAGGTTCGTATCATGATCATTACCTGAGACATCTTACACTTGACACACAAGGCATCTCATTATTGTAACAGGAGGAATCCTATGATTTTAACATAGGGAATACTATAATTTAACATCAATCATCTAGGATTATGTCATATAGTTTTGCATATTATGACTATGATAATTACCTATAGTGAGGGTGAAGTGGATTCGATAACTAGTAATTGTTGACCTGATGTGAAAAGAGGCCATGGGGGCCAAATGATAGTGAATATGATCTCACCCTAGGGGTAAATTTTGTGGTTGGGCCCAAATACAAGGGTCTAGGCATCACTACATATCCCACATAAATAGGAATAAAACTACACATATTTCTAGGGAGCAGTGTGGTCGGAGAAAAATACTAGAGGGGTGGTGTCCTCTTTGGTGAGGACCCAAAGTATCTCATAGTTTCTCATCATGTGATGGTGCTTTTGGCTGATGTATTTTAATTTCATACAGTTCATACTTTAGATTATCTTATATTTTTCATATAATGAATCCCATGTTTATCACACAAGGTAAGTCTATAGTTTAATTTCATGTGATGAGGATGTTTTTGTATATTTTAGCATCATATGACTAGGATGTTAGGATTTTTATGTAAAATTCATATAGTTCCAATGAAAAGGTTCACATGAAGTACAGATTTAGGAACCTGACATTAGATAGTGGTATGATGTGCTCCCCATCTATGGTGATCAATGAGTATGCACCTTTTTAGTAGACCTTATGAATAACATAAGGTCTTTCTCATTTGGGTTATATCTTGGGAGTCGTCTTTCTAGTTATGACCAGCCTTCAGAGAGCTAGTACCATATCACCTTAAATGAAGATGTCCAGTGTTGACAACCACCAAATGAGCATCATAAAATTAACAAAGGAAGAAAAACCTAAATATGGGTATTATCTTCCCCACAAGGAAAATGAATAAGGATGAGTCTATTATCATTCAAATTGTGTGAACCCCTAGAAGACACGTGATTGCATGACCTTTATAGGGTCACACATGACATATAGACCATGTAAAATCCTACGAATCACCTTTGAAAAGTACCTTTTACAAGTCCTTATGCTTTTAAAAAGGCACCCCAAAAAATCACTGATCAGGTGCGGACATCCAGATAACATCCCCCAAGTCACATGAATTTTCAACCGAAGGACACCCAACGATCCATCAAAAAATCCATGGAAAATATGATTAAAATATAGAAAAATATAGGGGTCTATTGTGGTTGAAAAACTTACAGGAAACATCACCGATGGAAAGAGTGATTGTCCTTTGCAACATTCATACAACCCTACGAGATCCCCAAGATTTGTGAAATAAAAAAAGGGAATAAAAATTATAGGATTTAGTAGCCCCTTGTGGTTATAAAAATCACGTGGCACACCCCTAGAGATCCTCAAGACACTATAAGAACCCAATGACATGTCCTCCTCATCTATCAAAAATACCACTGACATGACATCCTCGTCTCATGGAGAGCCTTGAACATATATAGGTGACCTCATGATCCCCCTTTTTCTATATAAGGATAAATGAATGGGGTTTTCTGTGAAGTTCTTAGACATCTTCATATAACCCATTATTGTTCATGTGATGCATCGCCAATAGGTAGGGTGGTTTTTTTTTAACAACACTCTAACAAGTTTTTGAGATTAATAACCTCTATAAAATAAAAATGTAAATAAAAAGGAAAATGAAAGGAGCCTTTCACGGTATTAAAACTCATGTGATATGCCTAGGATGTCCGTAACATAGTCTCACAAGACCCCTTGACCATACAATATGATTTTGTGAAGGCCCCTAGACAGATCATCCTTGTCTCATGGGAAGTCCCAAAAAATTTGTATGAGGTCACATGAAGGCATTTTGATAGGCACCATGATGTCATGAATTCCATTAACATATCTTTACGACAATATGAAAGTACCTCAACATTTACACATGAGAAAATGGAACCACTTTGATTGGAAATAATCTAATGAAGGACATTATAATGGTATGGTCTCATATTTTCTAGAAATTAGGCTATGTACCTAGAATGGTCTACATCAGGATCTCAGAGAGTCCTATAAATCCCCACCCCATCATCAAATAAGTGGTTTTCCTTTTTTCACTCGGAGATGGGCTGAATAACTCTTGGAATTTCACACAGGCACACCCAAGAATCAAACTAGATTTCTGGGAGTGGCTAATATCATGAATGGGAAGTTTTCCATCATGTATGATTTAGTGAAAAATCAGAGCGATCATGAAACATGCATAGGAACTTCGGGTGATCATTCATAGACCACACGATGGGATTCTGGAAGGACACACGAAAGACATACCACAAATATTCTTAATAACACAAGACATAAAATAAGTTAACAATGAACAAATCTATGTAATTTTTAATATAAAGGATATAATAAAGAATAAAATATGGGAAAATTATGAGAAGAACATATATGTTGATCCTTATACACTTTGTAGGAAACACCCAGGATATGCGACAACACAAGGACATTTCAACTAGATCTTATGATGCTTATTTGGTATACTGTTTGGATCATGTGGAGTCCTCCAATATATGTTAGATGAAGTCACATGGATCCCTCTAGTAAATCCTTCCAAGTCTTGCAAAACCCTCTAATATTGCCATCAAAACCTTTCAGTGTCCTTCAAAAATGTTTCTTAACTCATACAATATCACTTACACTTGTTATATGAATCTCATGATGGCACCTTGGAATCTCAAATGGATCTTATGATTCCATTCGAGCATGCCAACCAGATCTCATGATGACCCTTAAGAGGTCATATTGGATCAAGAGTTGCCCTCTAAGATAAGTTTCATTGACTCCCACGATTCCCTAACGTGTCATCCATCTTTTGTGATGACACTAGGGAAAGTTAGTTGGATGATGTTATACCCTCTAAACATGTAAATCGATATAATGGGACGGATTATAGGAAAATCCATCCAAGTATCACGATTTCCTCTAGATAAGTTATCCTTGATCATCTGATGACCCTCAAACATATCTTACAAGTTATGTGGTTTCCATCGAATAAACCAACTGGATTATGAAATTGTATTTAGACATGTCTGACAGATATCCTCTAACATGTTAAGAAAGAAATCAAGGAATGTCCTGCAGACAATCAAAACTTGTTAGGAAGGAAAGTAGTCCAGGTCAGTAGGTAATCATAGAACTTGATAACCTTGTTCATCCTCAGTGTGTAAGCCCTAATTATAAGGGAAACAATAGTGTGTAATATCTGATCATTATCTTGTCATTATATATAATGCATATAAGGTAATATAATGAATTTATAACCTTGTTCATTTGTAGTGGTTAAGCACCAATTATAAGTGAAACATTAGTGTGTAAACCCTAATTAGAGGCATCAAATGATATGTCCCAAATATAAGGTAATCCTAGGAATTAATAACCTTGTTCATCCTTAGTGTGTAATCCCTGATTACCAGGGAATCCTTAGTGTGTAAGCCCATATTAAATAAACTATGATGAATCTTATTACTAACATAACTAGGATACGTATGATACCCCTCCAAGGATCGATATGTATATCAAACTCCAAAGTGTTTTCCCATTACATAACTTCTGCATCTATAAGAAATGATACTAATCACCTCCATCCTTTGTTGTCCACACATAGCATAGCTCATGTGGGTTTAGGTAGTTTCAATAATCATATAATTTTCATCATAAGCCTCTATAAAGGCAAGGGTAGACTTAGTGTTTAATACTTGACTAATTGAACTACGATGAATTTTATTCCTTTCATAACCAGGATACATAATATGACTTTATATGGCTTGATCCTGAACACAAATGGTAATCAAATCTAGTGTAATCATGTCCATGTCTCAGACATTTCAACTACCAAGACCCAATTATTCCCATGGGCTGACATCTCTGCACATCCATCAATAGGATTGATAAACCCATTGAACTACAAGGACCCAGATTCCTCCCATAACTGGGATACGTAGGATTACCTCCTAAGGCCCAAGAATGTATAAAAATGGGAATGTAAATTAGTGTGAACTCCCCCATGTCTCTATAATTTTAACCATCAAGACCCTAAAATTCCCATGGGATGATCTTCTCCCCTCACCCATTAATAGGATTGAGAAACACGTTGAACTATGAGGACTCAGATTGTTATCGTAAACGAGATACTTGATTCAAAACTCAAATGGGAACCCACTTCGGTGTAAGTCCCCTCATGTATCCAACATTTCATCCAACTAGACCCAATAATTTACATGGTATGATCATTCTACCTCTCCCATAAACAGACTAACAAAGCAATTTAAATACGATGAATCATGTTCCTATGATAATCAGGATACGTAGGATGGATTCCTAAGGCCTGAGCTACATATTAAACACTAAAAGGTCTATCCTAACACGTAATCCCAACATCCACATGTATTGAGGCTAATTAATTTCTATCCACTATTTCTCACACTTAGAATAGATCAAGTGGTCTTAGGTAGGTTCAATAGTCATATCATTTTCATCGTGATTCTCCACCATCCATGAAAATATCAGTATGTAATCACTGATGAGTGGAATGATATAAACACCCCCATATAAGAGTACAAACCTTGGGGTATATCCCAATGTCATAACTGAACTATGATAACCCTAATTCCTATTATAACTAGGATATGTAGGACGTATCCTTTATACTTGATCTCAAATATCTAGTGCGTATGTTCTCATGCATATGTACTTTTCACATGATGTTAAACTGTATGGGATTAAGAAAATATGTGGTTTTTGATTCCTACAATAAACAAGATATATAGGAAACCTTATAATGGATCAATCCTCCCCTTGGAAAATTAGTCACTTCCCAAAATGGAAAAATATTATAAATTTCTTGGTTATGTGGCTTCATCATATAAATAGTTATTCATTACTATGAAATTAATGAAGAACCTCAGATACATACAGATGGATTCAACTACAAGATCCACTTTACTTTTTATAACAGGATACTTAACCTATAATAATTTTTAGGGTAATTGGTATCGTATCAAGATTAGTGAGAGTTTCTCGAACGTATACTAAATTTATAAGGGAGTCCTAGATTAAAAAACAATTCCCCCAAAAATAGGGTGTGACAAGCCCGACCTCCCATCCTATCAACCAATGCAATTACCTAAGGGTTATTTGGTCTCAAACCCTAACTGACAATCAGCCTTTTGAAATTAGTTCTTTAATCAGTTATGGATGAGGGAACCATTGGGAGTTTCCATTAAGAACAAAAACAATGGCAACCTGATGTAAATGATTATGAAACACATTTAACCACCTTCACTCACAATCAACCCCTGGACTAATCCCAATGTTCCTATCATACATCTGTTTCTTTTCAAAACAAAAATAGTGAACTCAACATGAATCTCTCAAATAAAAATAATTGTTGGGTTATTATCCATTAGTCCATTTTGTTTTCATATTACACACAAAAAAATGGTGAACTTGATGTGAATATATCAAATAATAAAATGATTGGGTTATTATCCATTGAGCCATTTTATTTTCACGCTATATGTAAACAAAAATGGTGAACCTCATGTGAATCTCTCAAATAAAAAAATGATGGGGTTATTATCCATCGGGCCATTTTTTTACATTATAGTAAAAAAAATGGTGAACCCGATATAAATCTATAAAATAACAGAATGATCAGTTAATCATGCATCAGAACACTTTTTCAATCATATACTAAAAAGAAATATTATAATCATGACATAAATCTTAGAGATAAACATCTGTAACTAGGGTTCCCATTAAATAAGTTCATCTCTGATTTGACAAGTACACACGAGAAGAATGGAAATATCAGGAATAAAAGGAAAATTGTGTTAACCATTCATATGACATTATGCCTATGATATTCCACTAATAGGTGACCTTTTGTATTGTTTTATACATTAATTTATATACTTATCCAATCAACTTCATACTGATCCAAGATAATGTCATCATTCAGTAATATTTTTGGCAAGTTGATTATGGATGCAACCCCCACAGGTTCCAAAATAATCTCACCTACTCAAAAACATCAATATCAGGTGGAGAACATGATGGTCTAGGAGTAAAATCGACATGGTACAATCCCAAATCTAGAGACTACTTATGTGGGTCTCCATGAATGGAATATGACAAGTCTTTATCATCCAAGGATATCTACAGCTAAACCAATGGCCCCCGTTTCCATAAATAATCGCTTCAGGAGTTTATCTTCAGAGTGGAACAGTCACCACCTTTATTATCTAATTTAGGTGGAACATAGAGTCAAATATGTCTCTCTTCTATTTCAAGTGTTGTTTAGGAGGGATCCTGTCAACCATCTTTGCCAGCACCATCCCATTGATGCCCACTAGTTTCCTGTTGAGGGAACCACCCAAAACACTGCAACCTCTAATGTCCATTCATGGGTAGAAAGGAAGACACATAGGGTTAGGATGGTTCAGGATAACTGTGAGTGGGTGCGTATCCCTACCCTCAATGATGATGTCTATAAGAAAATTTTGGTATTAACTAGTAAGAAGACTCATATCCCTTCTCACTCAGAACAAGTTTGTGGGCATATTTCTACAACATGCATGGGTGAGGCGCATATCCCTACCCCCATACATGATTTCCATTAGAATATTCTATTGGAATAATGACGAAAAAAGTGGTATTATATCCCCACTTCAATCAATGATATCTACCATTACATAGAAGAGATAGAAAATGTGTGGGATTATATCCCTATGCACACTTTTCCAAAAATACCAATACATCTTAGAAACACCTGACCAACTCTACCAGCATATTTTGTAAGTGTTAAATATATAGGGAAGTCATATATTCCAATTCCTATGGCTAGGGAATCTCCACGTTGTAGTCATTATGATCATGTGTTTTCTCCAGAGTAAGATCACAATATTTCTCATGTTCAGGAGGATTATCAACACATTTTGGCAAAGGACACACCACCAGATTGAGCTCATATTCCATTTCCAAATAGGGATCACCAGTTGAGAGAATCAAATTCCTCATTACAGGGGAAAAATTCTATCAAAAAAGTCTTGTGGCATATTCTAAAGGCCCAGGATCAGGCTTATATCCCTACTCTGTTCAAATCTCACCAAGTGAAAGGGGAACATGCCTCAAGACAGACTCATATACCTATCGAAATATACCTAAAGATACACTAAAGGCTTAGGATCGTTATCATATCCCCATTATAGATGGGGATTGACATGTGATAATGGAACATGAATCAGGATAGACTCATATTCCTTTCAGTGAATCTTCTTGGTATATTACAACAGATCACAGAAGTCAAGTGCATATTTTAACTTATATCGATGAATTACTACACTGTGATCCTTCCGAGGCAATACAAGAGGATTCTCATATCCCTTATCCTATTCCATAGGTCCATCAGCATATTCAGATGGGGAATGAAAATTCAGACTTGTTTTATATTCGTATTCCAACAAGGGCTCACCATGTGATAGGGGGACATGCCTCGGGGTAGGCTCATACTCATACTAAAAAAGACCAGCAGCATATTACAAAGGCTTAGGATTGGGATTATATTCCCATACTAAATGAGGATCACCAAGTGAGAATGAAACATGCCACACAATAGTCTCATATTCTTATTAATAATGAGTAATATCATTGGAATATTCCAACAACTTCTCACTAGCAGGCTCATATTCCCACAACACCAGACACTTATAAAAAAGATCCCGAAACAATCATATAGTAGGATCATATACCTAAACAATTCCAAATGTTAGGTCAGTTTATTCTAGAAATGATAGATAATGAGATCCATGTTCCTAATCTACTCAAATAAAATTTCCTTGAGGTCATTCGGGGTACATTCTCAACACCACAAGGTACCTTTAACTCCTCAAACAAATTAGAATACAACCATTACCATGATATTCCTCCACATGGCAGTGTAGAGATGGATCATAGGGACTCTTCTCTTGGAATGCACTATTTTCAACCATTAAATGGTGATATATCCCACAAACAAGTGTATACTACTCTTTTATAGACACCTATATATAAAGGGGTGTTCAAAACAAAGACGTTTTCATATAGATATGTGCTCAAAACATTGAGGTCAACCACATATAGGTTCCCATAAACTTTATAAAGCACTCCATTTGGGTTAGTAGGGGACCCCAAGAACCATATTCTATTGTCTGGTCAGATGGATGTGTGTATGTTTAGTGAATAGGAATCATACATTGACATATAGAGAGAGTTACCTAGAAACAACCTCTCAATAATGTTCTGACCCCTTGCAACTTCTGACTATGAGGTCCCTAATGATCTAGAAAAAGAGTACATGACTTATCTACACCAAAATATATGGGATACTCATTAAAATTTGAAGGCCATAAATACTCCCTATCAAGGATACGAGTATCACCTTCATCTCATCAATACACGATGTTTTCATCTAGATATGGACGACTTTTCCATATCCTAAAACCCGGGAATGTAGGAGAATAAAAAATTCCTATTTAGTGTTTGTCTCTTCACCATGAAAACTCTCTACAGACTAATTTCCCAAGCATAAATAGATGTGCGTATCTAAGGATGGATGAAATATAGAGCATTACATTCACTATGTATCTAGAATAGCATAACCCTTCAAATATGGTTTCATGTAATGTCATAGCCTCTGAAAAAATCAGAGGACCGCATAACGTACGATCAATTTGGACAATATAATAGAATCCCTCTAATTCAATGATGGAAAGACTATAACAACCCCGAATGATAAAGGGTTAAATGACTAAATGATACGACTCTTCTCAACAAGGTGTATCTTCCTTTTTTGGATCCTATCTTATTAGAACTCAACAGTTAAGCGTATTTGGTTTGCAGTAGTGATCAGGATGGGTGACCTTTTGGGAAGTTTCCTAGGATGTTTGTGATTGAGGTAAAAACACACTAGAAATGACATGTGTTGGATTATAGGGAATTTAATTAGTCATATGACCTGTTCGGGCACGTGGGTAGGCCCCACGGTGGGGACCACATGTCTGCGGGGAAACTGGTGGTACCTGGCAGGCTAGGACCCGACGACCATGTTAAAGGTGGGGTGTATGTTTTGTCACTGTGATCCAATTGTTACATTTGGTATAAGATGTGGTACCCATACTTAAGTGTTGTGCACTACCTATGATGATATGTAGGGCCCACAACAATGATATTGTGCTCTAAAGGGGTGTGGGGTGAATGTAACACCATAGAATGATAAAGGGTTAAATGACTAAATGATATGAATCATGTCAATAGGGTGCACCTTTCTTCCTAGGAGCCAAATTGATTAAAAGTCCACAGTTAAGGGTGCTTGGCCTGAAGTAGTGATTAGGATGGGTGACCTTCTGGGAAGTTTCCTAAGGTGTGTGTGTGTGAGGAAAAATCACACTAGAAAGGACATGTGTTGGCCTGTGGGAACAATCATTAGTTAGATGACCTATTCAGACAAGTGGGTGGGCCCCAGTGTGGGGTCCATGTGTTTTTGAAGAAAGTGGTGGTACATGGCGGTCCAGGACCCAATAGTCATGTTAAGGTGGGTGGGCCTCAGTGTGGTGTATATGTGTTTATGAAGCAAGTGGTGGTACCTGGTGGTCCATGACCCAACTGTCATGTTAAGGCGGGGTGTTTGTGCTGTCACCGGGAGCCAGCAGTTGCACAAATAGAGGGAGAGGATAGTTGTCAAACCTTTGAACTGTACCCATCATCGTCCACTGAGAGAGTCCTAGGGAAATCAACTTTAATTCTAGATCAACCCCATCCTGCTGGGTTGGGGGGGATTTATATCTCAGTGTCTATCCCAGGATTCATCAAATCCTTGAATAGAATCATTGTATCCTCAACAACAGGATCTGTCAATTCCAATTATGGCATCTAATAACCCCCATTCTATAGGGTTGGTCCCATTTTCATCTTCCTTATCACTATAGATAGAATAAGTCTTCTATAATTTGGGAGGTTTAAATCAATGGATGATATCCCATCTGTTCCTCCTTTTGCAAGACAAATCTCTTCTATTTAGGGACCATACAACAATCAAGATTAGAAACTCCCTCAAATTCATTGTCTATAGACCGAGATGGGAGGAACATATAGGGATTTTAGTAAGACATCCCTGGGGTCACAAGAAAAAAGTCCCAATATGGATAGGATTTCAACTGGTGGTGCCTGGCGATCCAAGACCCAACAGTCATGTTAAGGTGGGGTGTTTTTGCTATCACCGGGGGCCAGTTGTTGCACAAAAGGAGGGAGAGGATAGTTATCAAACCTTTGAAATGTACCCATGAAAGTAATGGGAATGAATTTTAGATGTTAAATCCAAAAATTAAGATCAAACAGACAACTTCTCTTGAAGAATGATTCTCGTCATGGGTTTCCATCTCACCCAACTCCTATGTGAGAATAGTTACGCCACATCAAATGGGCCACATTAGCAACTTCCATAGCAGTCATCTAGGTGTAAGTGAGTGAGGAAAAATCACACTAGAAAGGATATGTGTTAGCCTGTGGGAAAAATCATCAGTTAGAAGACCCATTTAGACATGTGGGTGGGCCTCAGTGTGGGGTCCATATGTTTATGAGGCAACTGGTGGTAACTGGCGGTCTAGGACCCAACAGTCATGTTAAGGTTGGGTGTTTATGCTGTCACCAGGGGCTAGTTGTTGCACAAATGGAGGGAGAGGATAGTTGTCAAACCTTTGAACTGTACCCATCAAAGTAATGGTAATTAATTTTAGATATTAAATCCAAAGTTAAGATCAAACATACAACTTCCTGGGAAGAATGATTCTCATCATGGGTTTCCATTGCACCCAGATCCTATGTGAGAATAGTTGTGCCCCATCAAATGGACCATATTAGCAACTTCCATTGTAGTTATCCAGGGGTAAACCAAACCTAATCGGTTGGGGAAATATCTACCACATCCTCCACCACTCAGATTGTGAATTACAAATATGATTTCAGAAATATCATCAAAAGCTACAAGAAAATCCCATCTTGTTGGGATGGGAGAATTTATATCTTAATCACCATCACTAGGTTCATCGTCCACTGAGAGAGTCCTGGGGAAATGAACTTTAATTCAATATCAACCCCATCCTACTGGGTTGGGGGGATTTATATCTCAGTGTCTATCCTAGGAGTCATCACATCCTTGAATAGAATCATTGTTTCCTCAACAACAGGATCTATCAATTCCAATTATGGCATCGAATAACCCTAATTCCATAGGGTCAGTCCCATTTTCATCATCATTATCACCATAGAGAGAATCATTATTCTCTAATTTTGGAGGTAAAAATCAATGGCCGACATCCCATATGTTCCTCCTTTCGCAAGACAAACCTCTGTTATTCAGGGCCCATATGATAATCAAGATCAGAAACTCCCACAAATTCATTGTCTTTAGACCGAGATGGGAGGAGCATATAGTGATTTCAGAAAGAATTCATTAGGGTCACAAGAAAAAAGGCCCAATATAGATAGGGGTTCATCTGGTGGTACCTGGCGGTCCAAGACCCAATAGTCATGTTAAGGCGGGGCATTTATGCTATCACTAGGGGTTAGTTGTTGCACAAATGGAGGGAGAGGATAGTTGTTAAACCTTTGTGCTTTACCCATCAAAGTAATTGGATTGCATTTTAGATATTAAATCCAAAATTAAGATCAAACAAACAACTTCTCATGAAGAATGATTCTCGTCATGGGTTTCCACTGCACCCACCTCCTATGTGAGAGTAGTTGCACTACATCAAATTTGACACATTATCAACTTCCATAGAATTCATCTAGGTGTAAACCCAACTCGCTCATTTGGCTAAATATCTACCACATCCTCCACCCATAAAATTGTGAATTACTAATTGGATTTATGAAATATCATCAAAAGATACATTAAAATACCATCTTGTTGGGACGGGGGAATTTATATCTTGATCAATATCACATGTTTAATCTTCCATTGGGAGAGTCCTGGGGAAATCAACTTTGATTCTAGATCAACCCCATCTTGTTGGGTTGAGGGTATTTATATCTCAGTGTCTGTCCTGGGAGTCATCAAATCCTTGAATAGAATCATTGTATCCTCAACAAAAGGATCTATCAATTCTAATTATGGAATCCAATAACCCCCATTCCATAGGGTTGGTACCATTTTCATCATCATTATCACCTAGAGAGAACCAGTCTTCTCTAATTTGGGAGGTAAAAATAAATTGCTGGCATCCCATCCTTTCCTCCTTTCGTAAGACAAACCTCTGCTATTCAGGGCCCATACGAAAATCAAGATCAGAAACTCCCTCAAATTCATTGTCTATAGACCGATATGGGAGGAACATATAGTGATTTAAGTAATACATCACTAGGGTCATAAGACAAAAGGCCCAATATGGATAGGGGTTCAAATAATGACCCTAATGAAGGTTTTTCATAATTATATTATCACATCGAGAGTAATGGTACAACCACTATTGTTTGATACGCCTCTATGAATGTCATCACCATCAACATGGCATACATTTTGTATCAAGATGAAAATTTAGTGGGTCATAACATAGAAAACCTACCCTGATAGGAGGGTGATCTGGATGCACAAATCGAGGTTTCACGCACCCAAAATCAGAGAAGGCTCCAAAACCTGGAATCTCCAAATATCAAGTTTCCACCTATATGGAAGAACACTACGAATGAAAAAAGGAAGGGTGTAGCTGTATCCCAATCACCACATCAAAGAATCGATTTTCCTTCCATGGAGGAACACTTGTCACAATATTAGAGTGAGATAAAAACTCTAGGAAAAACCAATGAGGAGCTACTCCAGGGTAATATTTCCATTGGGTATCATCTTCAGGCAGAGACGAATATTCTCCCTTCCATAGTTGATCCACCTACAAATGTGGTATCTGAGTGTTAGACAAGATCTGTATCCTAGTATCTAGTCTACATATTTGAGGAAGTCAAAAATGATCATGGAATCCCTCTATTGTAGCGATCACCTCTACCATGCTAGAAAGATCATCCAGTCCTAAGATGAATCATGAATAAATAGGAGATGAATATGGGGCCACCTCATCAACATAGACCTACTCCATGTAGATGGGAGGTGGCTCAGAATGTAGTACCCCTAGAGTTTCTTTGCATCATCATGTCCCTGGATACATGAATGGAATCCATGGATGTGAGACTATAACCTATACAGCCTTAAATGATTCCATACCCCGAATGGGTTGATGAAAATTTCCCCCCACCCAACTCCTAAAATCCTTCATTATCTAACTTTTATGGTGTGGAAGACCCTAAATATAATTTCAAACACTTTTTATTCCAATGTGGGCTAATTATGGGCCCTCAAGATCTGCAGGAGTCCAATAATATGGGGTGTTTTGTATAGAAATTTCTAGGAATAGCATTTTTTTGGTATAATAGTTAGCTAAAAATATCCATTATAGGATGTGAAGACCTTCTTCTTCGATTATTTATTAGTTCATCTCTACACCGAGGAAAATTATAATCATCGACCTAAAGAACTATAAACAATTCGAAAAAATAGGGTGTCTGACTTCATAGCTAGATGGAATGGTTTAACCTATTCGCTCAACATCCCTCTCTCATTGAAACAATTTCTAGAAATATATGTTTAAAATGTCAGGGATCATTTTCTGACACCAATGATCCTAATCAAGTATCTAGGTGGGTTCTGTGAGTTTGTATAAATGGACCATCATTTGGAAGACTCCATTCAATGAACTCTGTCCAAATATCAACTCATTCCACCAATATAGGGGTAAAGTCTTGGAAAAGTATAAGTTATATTTGTCACTATCAAGATGGAAGGAGTACCCATCCAATCACCCAGGAAGATCCCAAACTGCCCAATACCTCTTATCAACTAGTGAAAACCAAAAAAATATCTCTCATCCAAAAACACAGATAAATCAGGGTCACCTAGGATTTGATGATCAGATCAACAAAACATACTACTTTCGAAATGAAAAATTCCTTGTTATTTATTATTATCCATAGATAATAACCTACTCAAGCTACCATGGCCTAGGAAGCACTATGAGTTTGACCTCACCAACCATCCTAACTACTGTCATTTCCATAGAAGTATGGGCCATAATATCCAAGAGTGATTTATCTTCAAATAAGTCCTTCACGACAAGTTCAATTATAGAAAAGTGGTTCTAGATAACCCATCAAATTAGGTGGCCTACATAACTATTTCCTAGTTATATGAATATGGTGATTGGTAGAAAGATCAATCTAGGCGTGTGTAGAAGATAGATAACTGGGTGACTTAGAAAATAGTTGACGATCTCATGCCACCCTAAGAGAACATCTATATAGGCCCACAATAACTCAACCACATGAGAGGATGACATCATATATGTATCTAAAAAGTGAGTGTGACCATCATAAGCAGGAAAAAAACATAATAAGAAGATTTGTATTCTTCTAAAATACAGGCTCTAACTATTTTATATTTCTTCCCAACAACATACACAACACGGGAACCACCCCACCAAACAAAACCCTCACTTTATAAATAGATCGTATTTAGTTCTGTTAATATTACACACTAGGAATACCCCTTCTTTGATAATGAATATTCCTCAAAATATGAGTTTCCCTCACATAACTAGGGAGTGAGAGGTCGTATATGCAGGAATTGAGGATACAGAGGATAACACATAAATGTTAAAACCCAATATTTGGGTTATATCCCCATAGAGGAAATATATTTAATTGAGATCCATGGGGAAAGAACTTTAGCAACCCCAAAAGAGACATGTAAGTGTCCTAGAACCCTCCATCACTTACCCATGACCAGTTTTCTTACATGACTACTCAGAAGGGTGTCATAATCCATTCATACTAGGAAACAGGGAAGGTCAACATGACCCGCACCACTAGAAATAGATTCTCACAATACCTCTTCATAAGAACCAGGCCCATCCACCACAAATGCCTCGATTATTGAGCCACATTTCTAGGAGAAACTCAGCCCCATGAAGCCCAACCTATGGCATAAAACTAATAAATTTTGAAATATCTAGCAGTTTTCGTAGCCAATATCTAAATCATGGATGCAATACATCTTTAAAAAATTATGGAGGCACTTGTTGAATCTTTATAGATCCCAAGGGAGTTCGAGATATAATTTTTTGAAACTGAGGTTTACTGATTAGAGACCATAGCATAAAAATTTTATATCATCATCTCGTTCACTGACCAGGATTGGGAAGATGTCATTTAGGAGAAAATTAGTCCCCTGTATGATTTGGGGAGACTCAATAATGTTAAGGTCTAAAGGGTACTTATTGATAATTGTTCTGGGATCAACCTCATCTTAGTTCAGACCCTCAAATGTTAGGGATGTAGAAAAGTGGAACTAACTCCCACAAAGATGACCACTCAAGTGTATGATAAGAATTAGAAAATACCTCTCGGGAAGATCAAACTCGAAGCTCAGTTTGGGGATCTCACATCTGATGTTGATTTTATGGTTATACAGCAAGACACCACATACAATTTCCTTCTTGGAAGTCCCTATATTAATAGAAACATGGAGTTACCTTCAACATTCCATTAGTGTCTAAAATACCCCCATAGATGGAATGGTCAGAATACTACATGGTGATAGTTCCCACTTTGAGACTTACAGAGCCATATATACTGGAGTATATTACTAAAAAGGGGGGGGGGAGAAACAACCACTGGTGGATGATTATATATAGGTAAAATCCCCAAACTTCTTGTGGATATCAACTATTATGGATTTCTTAAAAACAATCAATGATTCAAGTAGGAATCTAAAAGGATTCACCCCTCTATACTAGATGAATACACTCATCCAATCGGGTGTTTCTATGATTTTTGTGGAATTTAAGTATCTTCTTATATAAGTGTCTGCTGCCAATTGATTTATCAGTTGGTCCTTATCATCATAATAAATGGGGGATATGACCCTTTGATGTGAAACATAAATGAAAAAATAATCTTAGTCGAGCTCTATAAGAGATGCGACCGGACCTACCAAAGCATTGGCTCAGTCATTCTATGATTGGGGATCATGAGTCACATTTGGTTGTGAAGGGAATTGGGCTATAAACTCATGTGTATGTTCCAATAGGGAAAAAATACTATTTCATGATGAGATTGTCACCATTTATCTACTATATGACTATCTTGGATTCTCTCTTCACATACAGGTAGGGGACGTTGATCTCAATGGATAACTCAAGGATAACGATAAGAGACTGATACTCGACCGCATTATTGTTATAGCATTCCAACAATCGGAATGAGTACGAAAATATGGAATTCATGGGAATGATGATGATATTACAAAGGATCTCCATGTTTACTTTGGGGTGGTTGAGAATTCTCCAGGTTAGACTATAGGAGGCACCATGGAAATTCATATTCCAACATAATGACATTTGATCCAAAGTGAGGATGAATTCATCTAGGAAATCAATGTCTGAGGGGAGTTCATCAGGGTTCAGATGCACATCTAGGATTTCTACTAATTATTGTCCCTTAATGTCTTTCTAGGGGAGAAAATGGATGTAAAAATATTGTTGAATGACTTCCAAACACACCAATTAACCTGTCAACATGGGGTGGTTGAGGATATAATTCTGCAGAATGAAGTGGGATGCCATCTATATCTCATGATGATATAGGTAGTGTTGCAACTTATGAACTAGAAATAACATGGAAATACAACTCTTCTAGAAGGTATAATATCTAGTATCTATGTCTAGAAACATGAGACTATGATAATATAGGTTTTTTTCTCTACCCTCATTATTCTTCTAAGATATAGGGGCATACGGAGACCACTCCAGGGTGGGCATGTAAAGTAAAATAGGCTTCATTGATATGGGTGGAATCAAGAACATAGTATATATAAGATACTTATTAATGACTTCAAATATACTATGTTATACTTCATCCCACTGGTAAATGGTACCTTTATTCGCGAACCTTAAGAAGGGATTACACATAATGACCAAATTCGAAATGAATTGTTGAATATAATCCAACTTTCCTTGGAGGCCTCACAACCCCTAAAAGTTTCATTGGGGATTATTATGGTTGATAGAATTAAAATTTTATGGATAAATATCAATGCCTTTGTACCTAAAAATGTTGTCAAGTAACCTTCCATCGGTAAGCCTGAATGCACACTTTAAGGGTATAATTTTCAGGTGATGGGATTAGAGGAAGTTCAACACTTCATCCAGATCCCTGAGATAGTTCTGAAAATGGATGTATTTAACCAAAAAATCATCCATATATCACTCCAACAATTTTCTAATGATTTGATTGATGATATGGTGTATGTAATACTATTAGGGAGCTCTGTCATTGTTCAAATAGAATGGAATCACTCGGTAATAGAAGGTTCCCAAAGGTTATCTGAAAGTAGCGGGGTCCTTATCCTCATGGGCTATCTGGATCTAGTTATGCCCAAAGTACCCAAACATGAAGGAGGGTTCTTGAAAAATATACATCATATAAATCAGTAGATATGCTACTAGAAGAGTGAAACCTTTTTTGGGAAATGGTGTTGAAATAGTGGGTGTCCTATACCTAACTATGAAGTACTTTTGATTATCATATCGTGTGTATAGTTAGTTCTGCATGATGTCATCTTACCATTATAGTGTAGACTTTTCTACGTCCACTATTATAATGGTAATTTTGAAAGATTAATTTTCATGTCTAGAGGTTATAGCAGACCCAGGCTATAGTGAGAACCACGAGATAATATGACATTAATCTTAAATATATGTTCTATAGTCTAGATACATCTTACTGACTGGACACAGTTGATGTATGAATATCAGGTGTTGAGTGCTCATAAGCATTAAGACTTCTTCTCGGGAAGTTTGCTCTTGGTGATCTCTAGTAATGAGATCATGAGGACTGACCCACTAATAGGAACAACACATGTTTTTGGGTGACATTGGTTGTTCTTATCTACAAACATGTGTATTGGTCTCCTGACTTGAGACCATTACCAATGGGTACTATTTCATTACGTACTTTGATGCAAGATGAGAACCATGGAAATGAAGTTGTGGAGAGGTAGTTTGTGTTGGGTGAATCGTTGGTGGTATGACATTGGATGAATGGTTAAGAAAGGAATTGTCGCTTCCAAGTTCAGGAAGTTGTATATCTCAGGCCTGGTTGATCCGGATGGTACAACCTTCATAAGTCTTTGGTCAAAGAAGTATAAAGGAAAATCCATCCGGATATGTCAACAAATAATAAAGCAAGATAAGGACAATGACAGAAGAGTATGTCCTGCTTTATGAGATATTTAATGAAAAATAGATTATAGTACACAGTCAATGTTCGTAGGATGGTAGTCATTGCTATGACTATCCTTATCTCTTTAGTGGCCATGATGGGTTTCTAGACTCCACTCTTGGTCTGTGGATTTATTCACTGCTATCTAGATAAGGGCCTAAAGGGTCACACACCATAGCGTATTCAAGAATCCACCCTATTCAGTTAAATAGGTATATGGACATAGTGGGCCCCGCCACAGGGTCCGAGTATTGTCCAAGTTATCAATCACCAAAAGAATTAAATAAATTAATTAATATTCAAGTTATGAATATTTGGGATTGAATTTATTTAATGTATTTACAAGTATAGTAAATATGAGAAAAATATTAATCAAAGTAATATTATTTTAATATTCAATGATCGTTTAATATTAAGCGATATAATGAGTCGAGTTAAATGACTGGGTTTTATCATGTAATATATTTTATATATATTACAAGTATGTGATACAATAATAAATAATATTGGCACTATTTAGTTCCTCAAAATTATTTATTTAGTGGATGTTGAAATAAATGGGGGTCGGGGAACCCAACCAGGTATTTCTCAACTCCACTATAAATATAGGAGTAGGCTCTCTCTTATGTGGTGTAACTAACTATTCACTAATTTCATGGACTGAAATCAAGAGTCTCTCTCTCCTCCCGCTTCCTCGAGAGAGAATATCTTGATCCAAGAGTTCAAATCAAGTTCTTCCTCAAGCATCGAAGATATCTTGATGAAATGATCATCGGGACATCGAAAGCATCGTCATATTGCTGCGCTAGCACCCAGAATTCGACGATCGATGTTTCAGTGGATTTTTGGAGTACATGTGGACGATCTAGAGGGATCCTGCTTTGGATCCTTCAAGCGACGATCACCATTGACTAGATGCAGTCGTCCACGACTTCATATTTGAAACGGGTATGTTTTTCATTTTAGTTTTGTGATATTAACAATTAACGCGAGATCCTAGGACCTCCTCGGGACTCGGTCATCAGCGTCGACAAGTACCGTCGATCTGCCAATGAAAATTTTAAAATCCCCAGCCCACCGGCTTCCGTTACGGGCCCCAGAACCTCACAGTGGTATTAGAGGGTTCGTGTAGCTTTTCTGAGCCAAATAAAAATAATTTTCATAAAATTAAGTAGAGGGATCAAGGACGGTCCCAACAGTTTAAATCGCGCGACGATCCGATGTCGAATGACCAAGTTATGGTCAGTTTAAATTTTCAGATTGGATCAAATTCACGGTTTGATCTCGGGTTCTTTTTTTTATTTCATCTTGTTGAACTGATTAAAATTCAATCAGTTCATTAGAAATAAAATTAATTGTGCAAATTATAATTTTATAATTTTAATAATTTAAAAAATAATTTTATTATTATAATAATATTTATTTTATTATTATAATAAAATAATAATAATAATAATTTATTATTTTAATATAATAAATTTATTATTATTAATTTGAAAGGCTGTTATTTAGGCTTTAAAAAAAGGGTGAAGTGTGGAATTGACTTCGAAAGAAGTCATTTAAAAAAAAAGGAATCAGGAGACTTGAATCCTTAAATTAAAAAAAATAATAAAAAATTAAAAGGGAGAAAGGGGTTTGGGGGATGGCGCATGGGATAACAAAAAAAGGGTTTTACAAGGGGGTCCGAGCGGACCCCCTCTCCCTCGCATGGCGCAACAGTCCATCGGGGGTTTTTTTTTATCTGGGTTTTTAAAAAATTAAAATTTGATAACAGGGTATAGGGTTCGAATATTTTTAAAAATGGGTCGGGGATGCGTGAACGGCGTTCACGCATCCCGGACCCGGGCGTGATGCGTGAACGCCGTTCACGCATCCCGGACCCGGGCGTGATGCGTGAACGCCGTTCACACATCTTCCCGAGAGAAGAGATGCGTGAACGGCGTTCACGCATCCTTCACGAAGTTGATGAAGGATGCGTGAACGGGGTTCACGCATCCTACAGTATCTTTTTTTTTTAAAATTTTTTATTTTTATTTTTTGTTTTGTTTTGTTTTGTTATATATATATATATATATATATATATATATATATATACAAACAAAACATAAAATTCAGCAGAATTTATCTGCTATTTAATATCCAGCAGAACTGCCATTACAGCAGTCTGGATTCTGACAGAAACCCTCACCCAGGGCTCTCTTTTATAAGAGGGCTTGCCCAGGAAATCATACTGCATTTCCGATGTGGGATTCAGGTTCTCTTTTCCTGCACAGAACATTCTGCATTTCCGATGCGGGATTCTGTTTCAAGTACGTGACTTTGAAAGACTGTAAAATACAAACTATACGACCAATATAAATAAAACTTAAAACATGAATTAAACATATAATAAATAGTTGAAAATGAAAAGAATTTCGTAAAAAGGGTTGATGAATAATAATTTATAAGCTTTCAAAACCACCAACTTGAAACTTAAAAAAGTTTCAAGTACGTGATTTTGAAAGACTATAAAATAAAAACTATATGACCAATATGAATGAAACTTAAAACATGGATTAAACATACAAGAAATAGTTGAAAATAAAAACAATTTCATAAAAAGTGTTGATGAATAATAATTTATAAGCTTTCAAAACCACCAACTTGAAACTTAAAAATGTTTCAAGTACGTGTCTTTGAAAGATTATAAACTACAAACTATATGACCAATATGAATGAAACTTAATATACGGATTAAACATATAATTATTAATTACATAATAATTAATTGGTTAATTAGTAAATTAGTAATATAATAAATAATTATAAATATTCATTACAATTATTAGTTATTAATTATTAAAAATTAATTATATAATAATTAATTAGTTAATTAGTAATATAATTTTTAATTATTATTATAATTATTAATTATATAATTAATGATTATATTACTAATTAACTAATTAATTGTTATGTAATTAATAATTAATAATTATATTACTAAGTAACTAATTAATTAATATATAATTAATTTTTAATAATTAATAATTATATTGGTAATTAACTAATTAATTATTATATAATTAATAATTACTAATTATAATTACTAATTATATTACTAATTATAATAAATAATTATATTACTAATTAATATATAATAATTATAGTTAATAATTATAGTACTAAATAACCAATTAATTTTTAATAGTTAATCATTATATTGGTAATTAGCTACTTAATTATTATATAATTAATAATTAATAATTAATAATTAATAATTAATAATTAATAATTAATAATTATAATAAATAATTATAATCACTAATTATATTACTAATTAATCAATTACTTATTTTATAATTAATAATTATATTACAAATTAACTAATTAATAATTATAGATAAATAAAAAATAATTATAATTAATAAATATATTACTAATTAGCTAATTAATTATTATATAATAAATAATAAATAATTATATTTAATAATTATATTATTAATTAACTAATTAATTATTATATAATTAATAATTAATAATTAATAATTATAATTATAATTAATAATTATTATTAAGATTTATATTACTAATTAACTAAGTAATTATCAATTAATAATTATACTACTAATTAACTAATTAACTATTATATAATTATATTACTAATTAACTAATTAATTATTGTATATTAGTAATTAATAATTAATAATTATATTAATTATTAACTAATTAATAATTATATTACTAATTAACAAATTAATTATTAACTATTTGTTATATGTTTAATCCATGTTTTAATTTTCATTTATATTGGTTTTATAGTTTGTATTTCATAGGCTTTCAAAGGCACGTAAACGTATTTAAGTTTCAAGTTGGTGGTTTTGAAAGCTTATAAATTATTTTTCATTAATTTTTTTTATGAAATTCATTTTATTTTCAACTATTTCTTATATGTTTAATCCGTATATTAAGTTTCATTCATATTGGTTATATAGTTTGTATTTTATAATTTTTCAAAGACACGTACTTGAAACATTTTTAAGTTTCAAGTTGGTGGTTTTGAAAACTTATAAATTATTATTCATCAACACTTTTTATGAAATTATTTTTATTTTCAACTATTTCTTGTATGTTTAATCCATGTTTTAAGTTTCATTCATATTGGTCATATAGTTTTTATTTTATAGTCTTTCAAAATCACGTACTTGAAACTTTTTTAAGTTTCAAGTTGGTGGTTTTGAAAGCTTATAAATTATTATTCATCAACCCTTTTTACGAAATTCTTTTCATTTTCAACTATTTATTATATGTTTAATTCATGTTTTAAGTTTTATTTATATTGGTCGTATAGTTTGTATTTTACAGTCTTTCAAAGTCACGTACTTGAAACAAAATCCCGCATCGGAAATGCAGAATGTTCTGTGCAGGAAAAGAGAACCTGAATCCCACATCGGAAATGCAGTATGATTTCCTGGGTAAGCCCTCTTATAAAAGAGAGCCCTGGGTGATGGTTTCTGTCAGAATCCAGACTGCTGTAATGGCAGTTCTGCTGGATATTAAATAGCAGATAAATTCTGCTGAATTTTATGTTTTGTTTGTATATATATATATATATATATAAAACAAGACAAAACAAAAAATAAAAATAAAAATTTTAAAAAAAAAAGATACTGTAGGATGCGTGAACGCCGTTCACGCATCTCTTCTCTCGGGAAGATGCGTGAACGGCGTTCACGCATCACGCCCGGGTCCGGGATGCGTGAACGCCGTTCACGCATCCCTGACCCATTTTTAAAAATATTCGAACCCTATACCCTGTTATCAAATTTTAATTTTCTAAAAACCCAGATAAAAAAAAAAACCCGTCCATCGGCGCACCCAGTAGCCGCCTCGGGGCTTCGCCTCCCTTCACTCCCATGCAGCACCCGATTTCCCTACCTCCCGTAGTGTCGTTCTGCTGCCTGAGGCTAGCACTAGGACCCGGAAACTCGGACCCAGGTTGCCGCCCTCCGTGCAGCAGGGCTCCCCACCATTCTGCCTCACCAGAGTGCCGCACGCCTCCCCCTTAACTCCACCGTACAAGCCCTCCTACATGAGGCCGCCACAACCATGACCTCTGGCCACACCACCAAGGGGGTCCGGTAGACCCCTCTCTTCCTCGGCAAGCTTCGGCCGAGGTGCCCCAAACTTGTAGCGGAGACGCCTCCTCCTCCTCTTGCGGACGACGCCCGTGCCTTTCCATGTGCCTGCACACCCTCCATGCAGAAGCCGACCAGCAGTAGGGTACCCCGGCTGTCTCCCAGCCTCATCCGCAGCGGGTCGGCGCCACCTGCACCGGCCTCCGGCCGTCTTCCCAGAGCCACCACTAGGCGTCGCAGTAGGCCCCCGCACGGCGCTACCCAAAGGGTGCAGGTCCCCTTCCCAACCGGCAATGCTTTCCGGCACGCAGCCCACGAGGCCTGGTCCCGGCCACCTTGAGCTTAAACCCTCCTGCCACCCGTGCATCTTCCTCTTCATGGGCTGACAACCATGAGTCATTCGGCGACCCCAAACCACCACGGAGGACCAGCAGCTCCTCTTCTCTCAGCCGGACCTGCCAAGGCCGCCGACCTTGCCTTGGACTGCATGACCTCGGATGTCGGCCGATCCAGTTGGGAAGGTACATCTTCAATTTTTTTGCAAGTTTTTTTTCGCCGGATAAAATTGGTCCCGAACTAAAATTAATTTTGGTTAATTATTTTAATACCCAGAGATATAAATTAATTTAATTTTTAATGAAATTAAATTAATTAGTGGATCGATAATTAATTAAATTATTTGAATTATTAAATTCATTTAATTTAATTTAAGTAACCATCGTAATCTATTAATGCATTTTAATTTTATCGCTCATTTTTTACCCGTATTATGGTCTTGAGCACCGACCCGTGTTTGTCACTTTTATTTAATTAATTATTTAACTGCGTGTGATGCTTATAATGAATTAAATAGACGGTCTGTGCATCATCTTTCTTTTTGGTTAAAATGTATATGGACTTGTGTATCCAATCCACCTGATATACATTTATACCCGAGTTCCCCTCACTTGCGCGCGGGTAATTTTGTACTTCGGATGAAGACAAAGAACGACGTGGACCCCGCCAAGATGAGGCGGTGCACGTTGATTAATACGGTGCAAGATGACACGTGGATTCCACCATGACGAGGCAGTACTCCTAGACGTGACGTGGACCCTGCCAAGATGAGGCGATACATCAAAGAAGTGAACATACAAGACAGAGGGAAGACTGCATTAAAAGTCAAGCTTTGACTTAGGTACGATGTCATTAGGTCGTTTAGATGCTCAAGACCAGTCGAGTAATAATTTACCTTTATGCATTTATTTATTATTTTATGCATTTTAGAACAGCGGGAAAAATACATAAAATAATAGATAATAAAATGTATAAATATGTGGCATCTGTTTTTCTATTAAAGTTTTGTTGTGAGCACGACAATATAGATGAACAAGTTTAATAGAAATGGATTACATTCGTATAGAGAAAAACCAATAAAACCCTCAAAGAAAATATTAAGTCACATTAACCTTCTATCATTCAAGTTTGAACAAAACCGGGTGTTCGAGGTGCCGATCATGCCATAGCTAAGAGTGCCTCTTACTAATGGGGAGTTCTTATTAGGATGGTGGGTCAACATGACTAAAATTGCAGAAAAGAAATAGTCATAGCTAGCTTGTTGTAATTTTAGAGGCAAGCGTTGACTAAATCAGTAATGATTTTTGAAGCTAGGACTTCACTCAACAGATCAAGGAACTGCGAGTTAATGCGGTTGGCCAACCAAAATCCTACCTTGGACCCTCCGAGTAGTGACGTAGCCATATATTGTAGACTATGAGCGAGGTTCATGGATCTTTTCCACTAGAATACTCAAGAGTATTCTGATTCTAGTACAGAGGGTTCCTAGAATTTGAAAAATTAGTGGGAGACATTTAATGATTAAATAATCAGTAATTTCACATTTGGTAATCACGTAAAAGTACAATATTCTAAAGTTTATTTGTAGAGAATGGAAAGCAATACCACAATAAAACTGCGATAAGTATTAGGAAAAGTTAATTTCCAAACAATAATGAAATTCCATGTATAGTATAGGTGCTCTCATACATTATTACTATATCGGAAATTCAAGATTCTTGTGTCCCAACCTATTAAGCCACCTCAACAAGCGAGGGTGTAAAACTGCTTACAAGAGACTCATGAATCAAGAATATTATGGTTCTGTCATAATGAGACCATCAAATTATGATGTTATTTGCGGTCACTACGCCATGACATGGATGATGTTACATGAAGTCTCATCTCCAAGATCTTTTTGAGGAGAAAGCAAAGCAAGATTTGAATGTGATGGTCTCACTCGGTTTGTGTAATGTGAAAGACAACTCACAATCTTTCATGTCATCCCATTCATATACCTTTTACACTCAATTACTCTAGTTTCTCTTAATAGTACAGACGAATGGTATAGAGTGAGCGATTCATTACCTTTATGATAACATTTTCCAGTAAATAAGAATATTAGAGATAACGTCATCTTTTATTCTTATGTAGAAAAAATTGAAAAGACAAGGCAGAAAGGCCTATGGAAAGTTACACCAAAGGCACTTTCATCATGTCCTTCAAATAAAAGTGGTTGGTTATTTAACATGAGGTTATTTTCATCACATATTATGAAATAAATTCATGGAAGTTTAAAAACTGAAATACTAGAAGCAAGTACCCGCTTCTCATTCAGTTAATAATCATCAAATAAAAGTATTGTTTTCTCAAATACTTCTGGGGTATTAAAATACAATATTCTTTTCACATATATTTATTGAAATACCGTAACCAAGTAAATAGAGAAAAATTTCTAGGCGTAATGTTTCTTCTCCAGATAGCTGAGAAAGGGTGATTCCTTAGTCAGTGCTGAGAAACACATGACTTCTATTTTCCAAGTGATTAATTCAAATTGAACAAGTTGTTGAGTAAAACCAAAAACTTTATCTCAAGTGTCCTTTTGGACATTATGAGACATTATTCCATGTTTTGGAATGAATGTTGTTTGTGTTAACATACTCAAAAAATAGTTCACTGCTACTTGAATCAAAGGAAATACATGATGAAAATAAAAATGTAAGACCTACCCAGTTGTGTCAATATAGTTCTTTGTCAAGTAAAACTAAAATTGGATGTTAAGTAAATAAACAATATGGTATTTAGGCTTGGAAAAACTAAACACATTTGGTATTATTGACATCCTTAGTTTATACAATGAAACCTTTAGAAATAAAGGTATGCCACAAAGCTTTTGAGGATAGTTCAACAAGACAATGTGAACTATTACAAAGGAAAGCTAGAGGTAAAACTACTTCATCAGATTCCTTTAAGTTATCAAGGAATGTAATAGTGAAGTATATGCATGGTCAAAAGATATGGGTTTATTCAGATCGGCATGACGAAGAATATCTTGACTATGCAATCATCGATCATGATAATATAGCATGAAGTAATTTCTAAACACATGTTACCATATCTACATCACCATATTGATGTTCATAAGAATGATTGATTATAATGTCTTACATGTTTACATTGATTGAAAAAATGTAGCGTGGAGAAATTCCTAAATGCACATTTTATACATCAAATTTATGATGTAAGTTGTATTAATGTTACAACCTGCAGAAACTGCCATTATATTTCAAGACGTGTTTTGAAAATAATGGCATAAAACCATAACCATTATGCCAAATAAAATGAAAAATGGATATCATATGAGTCATAGTATGATGAAAATCCATTATGTCATAGACCATGTGTTAGGATGAAAATATTTTGTTATGATATAAACAAACATGCATCAAGTTGAACACATGGTGAATCTAAGGTAATCATCCTAACAGTTTCTTAGGATATTACATAAATCCCTAAGATAGGAAATATGTAGTCCAGTATTAGACTAAATTTCTATATAAGGGTGCACATATCTATTAGAGATAGTGGGAGAAGAATTTACTTGGACTTATTCAATGCTCGAGAAGAAAAAATGGTTGGCATAGGAACAAGTTCCACAAGTACATGTGGAATAGGCATGTTCCAGAGACACATACTGTGTAGGAAGAATGAAACCATGGTGATGGTTTTATATTCACCACGGCTGGTGATATATTATTCATTAAGAATAATAAATCCTACAAGTAAGAAGTATAAAGAAATTAGTTAAGATTGAAAATATCAACTAAAATTCAATAATGGATTCCATGTATCAAATTACAAAGGGGCTTATAAATTGAATACTATGGTCGGTATTCAAATGATAAGATACATGGATGGTACAAGCATGGTGCTAGTAAGGCTCGATTGGTTATACCAAGTTTGTACGCCTAAATACATTAGAATTTTACTTGTCATAGCTAAACTTCTAATATCATTTAATTGGTCATTGGATGTCAAGATCATCTTTCGTGGAAGGTGTCTTTACGACGCAACCAGAAAGAGATGATGGCATAAAATGATGCCAATAAGGGTTTCCAGTTACTGAAATCCAATTTTGGATTAAAGTAACCAACACGATCTTAGATTATTAATTATATATTCCTTGTGTATACCAAAGGTTAGTGGGAGAGCCAATGTTTTCCAAGTGAAATATGTTCGACGACATATGTAAAACAAATCTTGGACTTACTATTAGATAAGACCAGGGTGAAAGTAATTCTCCAATGATTGACTTAAAGTAGAAACCTGAGTTATATGGAACAAGATCCACTTAGGTATATCCAAAGGTTTCTTGGTCCTAGTCAATCGTACATATAGTGACATTGTATTGAAAAATACAAGTTGGAACAATTTTAGTTCAGAATTGTTTCCAATGTCACATGGTTTAATCTCTCTAGGTTAACTTGTTCGGAGCATGAGTGGAGATTAATGTTGTGAATTGATACCATATGTTTTTGTGATGGATCAATCACATATTCCATAATATGTACAAATAATTGATACTTCCAGGATATAATTTATTATGGACAGATATCAATTATTTCAAGGAGCACTACAAGTGATGCAGTCAGAACTATCATCTTGTACTTTGACAAGTACAAATGATATATGCATGTTATATGGAGAATAAGGTATACTAGATATGGTGAGAAATATACTAGTAATCCTTAGATCAATATTATTTAGTATCACGATTAGGAAAAGGCGATGAGAGAGTCAAGCTCATAAAAGCTAGTGGTAGCCATACCTACAAATAACGAGTATGTTGCAGCTTATAAGGAAGCTAAGAAGTAGTTATAAATCACAATGATTTTTCCAGTTCTTGGATATGCACCTATTAAGAAAAGTATTATTATAATTATGATATTCTTACTAGCCAAGTTGTCAAGTTATGACAGTGGAAAAAAGTGATATACTCAGGGATACCTTATCTTGAGAAGTTTTACTCAAGGAGATGAGGTTGCATATAGAGGATATGCCACATAGCCAAAACATGGTAGGTCCAGTAGTTAAATCCATTACTCAGTAGAAGCATGATCTTTATCATGTGAGTAGCTAACAATTTTTGTTAGCAATTTTACTCTAGTCCAAGTGGGAGTGTTGAAATAGTGGGTGCCCTAGACCCAACTATGAAGTACTTTTGATTACCATATCGTGTTTATAGTTAGTTATGCATGATGTTTTCTTACCATTATAGTGTATAGTTTTCTATGTCCACTATTATAATGGTAATGTACAAAGATTAATTATCGTTTAGAGAGATTATATAAAATCCCATGCTATAATGAGAACCTCGAGATACTATGACATTAATTTTAAATATATATTATATATTCTTGATACAAATTACCGACTGGACATAGTATATGTATTACTATCCAGTGCTGGGGGATCATAAGAATTGAGAATTATTCTCAAGAAGTTCACACTTGGAGATCTATAGTAATGAGATAATGAGGACAAACTTTCCAATAGGAACACCACATATTTTTGGGTGTCATTGGTTGTTCCTATCTATGGACATGTGTATTGGTCTCCTGACTTGAGACCATTACCAATGCGTACTATTTGATTTTGTACTTTGATGCAAGATGGAAACCATAGTAATGAATTTGTGGTGAGGTAGTTTGTGTTATGTGTGTCGTTGGTGGTATGACATTGGCTAAATGGTTAAGAAAGGATTTGTCGCTTCCATGTTCAGGAAGTTGTATATCTCGGGCCTGGTTGATTAGGATGGTACCACCTTTATAAGTCTTTGGACAAAGAATTAAAAAGACAAATACATCCGAATAGGTCAAAAAATAATAAAGAAAGATAAGGACGATGACACAAGAGTGCTTCCTACTTTATGAGATATTTAATGAAAATGAGATTATAGTACACAGTCAGTGTTCATAGGATGGTAGTCGTTGCTATGAATATCCTTATCTCTTTAGGGGCCATGATGGGTTGCTAGACTCTGCTCTTGGTCTGTGGACTTATTCATTACTATCGAGATAGGAGCCTAGAGGGTCACACACAATAGCATATTCAAGAATCTTTCCTATTCAGTTGAATAGGTATATGGACATAGTGGGCCCCGCCACATGGTTTGAGTATTGTCCAAGTTCTTTATCACTAAAATAATTAAATAAATTCATTAATATTCAAGTTATGAATATTTGGGATTGAATTATTTTATGTATTTACAAGTTAAGTAAATACGAGAAAAATATTAATCGAACAAATATTATTTTAATATTCAAGTTTTGTTTAATATTAAGAGGGATATAAAGTCGAGTTAAATGGATCTATTTTATCACGTAATATATTTTATATATATTACAAGTTTTTGATAAAATAATAAATAATATTGGTGCAGTTTAGTTCATCAAAATTATTTATTTAGTGGATGTTGAAATAAATAGGGGTCGGGGAACCCAAATGGGTATTTCTCAACTCCAATATAAATAAAAAAGGAGGCTCTCTCTTATGTGGTGAAATTCACTATTCACTCATTTCATGGATTGAAATCAAGAGCCTATCTCTCATCCTGCTTTCTAGAGAGAGAAGCTATTGATCCAAGAGTTCAGATCAAGTTCTTCCTCAAGCATCGAAGAGATCTCGACGCGGTAGACGTTGAGACATCGCAAGCATCGTTGGATCGCCACGCTAGCAATAGGAATTCAACGATCGACATTCCAACAGATTTTTTGGAGTGAGTGTGGATGATCTAGAGGGATACTTATTTGAATTCTTTAAGTAACAATCGCTATCGACTAGTTGCAGTCGACCGCGAATTCAGATTTGAAACAAGTACGTTTTTCATTTTAGTTTTGTGCTCTTAACAATTTATGCGATATCCTCAGACCTCCCCAGGGCTCAGATCATCGGCGTCGACAAGTACCGTCGATCTGCAAATGAAAATTTTAAAATCCCCAGCCCACCGACTTCCGTTGCGGGCCCCATAACCTCACAAATGGAAGGTAGGTTCCTAGAAGTAAATGTATATTCTGATATTCCCTTTCTTCTTCTTGACTGGGATAATTTTGTCCATCCACTTGGGGTATTGGACCACTCAAGTAAAGGATGATTTAATAATATTATCAACTTTTACCTCAACCATGGTTATGTGGGAAAGGTGTATCTTCCTAGAAGGTTGTTTAGATCCACATTGGCCTATTGGAAGGCCAAAGTGATAAATAGAAGTCTGGGAGTTAATCCCCAATATTTTCTTGTAGCTCTAGGAAAACACATTGTGATTATATTTTAATAAGGACATATACTACTGATTCTCCCCAAGGTACATGACTAAACCAATCAAAATCAGCCTTACGTCTCCCTCTATATTGAGATTTACCCATGTTAGGTCATCAACTATGAAATAAAGAAACTCTTCAAACGCTAATGGTTTCATCTAGATCATATTGTTTATCTAAAACATTAGAATTGTGGGTAGGATATGACTCTTCAATATATATATACCTAATAGTGTAATTGGAACAGGTGGAACCCTCACTAAGGGAGTTTTTATCCCTGGAGGACATGGTAACAAATCATAATGAACCAATATCATGTGGCTTCTGATTGTGAGACCCATCTTTGATATTCAAGTAATGTTTTTGAGTGGACTTACACTAGGCCAAACCTACCTTTTGGAAAATCTTGTGGTGTTGTATATCTGTGGCCATGGGTCAGATCCCTTAATATCCCATAACAATAGGGCTTCCACGAACTGGATAAGTGTATTTTGGGTAAGCGTATGAGGTAATATATAAGAAAACCTCCTTCTTCATGGAAATAAAATAGCATCCCAAATCTAGGGTTGTGGCCTCTAACTGGTGGATTGGAATAATGAATTTTCCTTTAAAATGTACACAAGTATCAGCTAAAGTGTTTGTATTGGTGGGGGGAATTGATACACTTGACCCCATCTATCTGAAGCTATTCTCCCTCCTTCTGTAGTACCCAATGTCTAGTTGGTGGGTTTTATAAGAATTAAAAGGACATGAAGCTGACTAGACTACCTGTACTCAACCATTGAAGGATTATTTGAGGAATTGATGGAATGAATAGGGTACCACCACATATAGATAGATAAAGGTACTTCCCTAAAATGAATTTTAGATGGTGTCTTGTGAGATGACCATGAACTTAGTGATTTCTACTAGGATACTGAACTAAGTCTTCATCCAAATATTTTCACGAAAATTCTGGTCACTCTTGTCAAACCCCTAAATTTTAAGGATAGAGGGAGTAAAATAGTCTTCCATTAGCCATGTCTTTTGGAGATTTTGGTTTTGTATGAGATTGATACCAGAACCAATAATCACTAGGTATTGAAGGATTTACACACAATTTAACTGGATTTTGATAAATTACAGATGAATGTCCCCCTTGATAGTGTCACCACCATCCTCTTCATAGAAGGAAATAAATAGTTTGAATTCTCCCTAATTAACTTCATCTACATAATGGGCCTCAATGGAAACTAACTCATTATCGAACTAGATAGGTCCTCAATAAGGGCCTCATGCATATCCTTTTACAAGTGAAGTGCATCAAGGATTGAGAGTCTTTCTAGTTGATAGCTAGGTGCTTCAACACATCATATTTCTAGTAAAGGGTAATGTTTCTATTTTCCACGGGTTGTTCTTTAAAAGGAAGTATAGTGAGTGAAATTGGTTGAGGTTATAGGGCTTGAATGGTGTAATGACCTAAACATTTATAAATTAAATTATGTTTTAAAATAATTAAATACTTTATTAGTAAATGAAGTTATATAAAACACATGCACTAATTTTGTTATTTTGGTCTATTATATGGTCTATAAAATATAAAATACCGATATAAATTATAATTTTTTATGATATAGTTGTTGTACAGTGATCATTAATATTATTATGTTAAGGGTTATGATTATATTTGACATGAACAAAGGAAGTGATGGCCTCAACTTGTAGGATCATACAGGATGGAGCCAATTTATCAGAGATTTCAAGGGAGATAACATCAATAGGCCTTTTATTTTACCCATCCCAAGATAATATTAAATAACTAAAGCCTAAGTGAAACTATTTATTGGATAATTTCAAACTCATTAATATCACGACCAAAACCATGTCCTTTGAACCACCCCACGAAAATATCATCATCACACACTTTACCCTTAGGGCATTCACTGATGTAATAATGGGCTATGTATCAAAACCCTATCATTATAAATTTTTATATTTTATTTTTAATAAAACAATTAATATAATTATTCCTATTTAATATTACTTTTAAATTAATTTAATAAATATTTTGAAAAAAAATTAGATTTTGATATGATGAAAAACAAATTGTATTTTTGTGTAATATAAAGTTTCAATAAAGGTAATCTTTTTTTTGAATTCAAGTGTTTTTAATAAATTATATTTTATTAAAATATTATTATTTAACAATATTTAGTAAATATAAATTATAATATAATTTTATGAAGTCAAATGTAATTTTTAAAAGGGTCAGAAAATTGTTATTGTAAAAAACCCGATATTTTTCAATAAATTGGTATTTTTGATTTAAATGTTTATTTTCTAATATTTATATAATCATATTGAAAAAATAAATATTATTCTTGAATTCATTATGTCAAAATTATCCTACCATAATTTTTTATAATTTTTTGAGATAGTCGAATTGTTTGGTGAAAATTAAATACAATATAATCATATGGTTTGTGTTATGATAACATAAAAGCTAAAAAGTGATGTAGTAAATACTATAAATGGTATACATGACCAAAACTATGTTTCCCCATCAAAATAATGAGTTTTTAAACTATTTTATTAATTTTATCAACCCATAATGAATCCTCCCTAAAATATATTATATTTGAAGTTTTTAAAATCAATTATTTATAAACATGACACACTTCCACATAATTAGGGTAATTATTTTAATTTATTTAGTTCTTAGACATATAAATTAGTGAAAAAAAATCCTATTTTGTATAAATAATGGGAAGGTTTTTTATTTTTAATTCATTATCATATAGATTCCAAAACCTAATATTGTTAATTAATAAAGAATTATCCTATCTTTTTCTATATAAACCCAACCATCCTCCCATTCCACTTCACTCAAAATTCCTAGAGAAAAAATTACTATTTAATTTACACTCTATATCCCTCCAAAGTTTCACCCAATATCTTAATAATATCCTCAAAATATTTTAGAAGTGCCATATATAGGTAAGGGATATTTCTCTCTTCTTTCCCATTCAAACACCTTATTTGTATTTAGAATTTTGAATATAAATTTCTTATATTTCAATGTATTTATAAATAAACCTTTATTATCCAACTAACCTTATATAAATGGGTGATAATTTATCCCCTCTCGTTATAACATTTACATAAGATGTTACTATGTCAAATTAAGGGATCCTACCATTATCCTCTTTATCTAAGAACTTTCTTTATGTCATGTCTTTTTATTTAAAGTAGTTTATGTTGGGATATATTTTTAAACATAATTATTATTTTAGAAAGGATTAAAAATTAATTATATGCCCCTTTCTCTCTCATTTAACCCTTCTTTAAACCTGTATGTACACTCGTTATGCTTCTGAAATTATCCTTTGATTTTCTATGCCAAATATTTCATTTAGTTAATACCCATATCCATTTCTATCAAAAGAATTCACCTAGTTGTACCAATTATTCATTGATTTTGGTTTTACATGTATTAATCCCACACTCGTTAATCATGGTGATAAAATTTATGAAATACATCCTTATGTTTTATGATTTATGTGGATCACTTATACATGTACTTGATATGAATGTCACAGGTTGGCCAGAAATTATAGATCCCTCTAATACATTATTGTTTTTATCTCATGATATGTCATGTATGGTAAAAAAGTTTCTTTCCTAATAACAATATGTTATCTTGTCTTGGAGGTAATCCTTGACTTATGTTTATGATGTCATGTTTTAGGTTTTTTTCCAAATTTGTATGTTTCCTTTATATTTTCATGTTATATCATGCCTCACTATTCAAGATTATGATTATCACCCCTATTATGTTACCATGATATGCCTCTTGGATAACATTTACTACTTTACCTTATGTTATTATTTGTTTATTCCATTATTAGGATTTATAACTCACCCCTTTATTATATATATCTCCAGGTTATCCCTTGTAATTTTAAAATATCCAAGGAATATAAGTCCATGTTTCATAGTATTAAAATAATTATGTTGTAACCATGCTTCAAGATAATGTTTTCTATACTTAATTTACAAAAGAAACTATGCCTAATGATCTTTTTGGGCCATATTAAGTGTATCGTTATGTAATAAATAACGTATTGTGGTTAAGTAAAATATGGGTTGTCATAAATGGTGCTAGTTGTATTCCACAACTAACTGGAAGGTAAAGGTTGAGCACTAGATGGATGAGGTTGAGCCCTAGATGGCCACACATGATTATTATGTTACTATGGTTTAGTTTCATGATTTAACAATACTATTAGCATGGGGGAATCCCCTATGGAATTCCCTTAAGGTATTGTGCCAAAGAAACCCTACGTGATTGTTTTTTATGGTCTCAGTGACCAGAACAATTTCTTCTAAAGTAATGGATTAAACGCCCTAGTTTTTGGCGTGGTTCCAGAATCTCCTTAAATGGTTTTGTCTAGAGGTACCTAAAGGGTCCAAATGGTTTTCTTCATCAATGAATATTATGCAGTGATCTACCATCCCAACAACATTCATGGAAGCATATTCACATTCTTCAATAGGGGAATACTATTGGACATGATGAATTATATGGATATATTGTAATCTGAGAGTCATGAAGTCACTATGATTGAATTTTGGTTTTAACACTGATGGGGGACTCTGATTTCCCTGGAACCATTGGTTCCTGTCCTTCTACAACTTAGAATGTTGTGATACCGATGAGGTAGTTAGAGTGAATGTGGCGACCGCAAGGTGTGTCAATTTTCTCAAGCGGGCATGGATAATGATATTGGTGCACGAAACCCACTTACAGGACAACCAATAATTTTTCTTCTACGTACCCTGGCATAGAGAATGTTTCCATTCATCGAAGTCTTCATCGATGCTATTGGGGTCAACAAAGATATGTTCTACCTGTGTTGAGGCATATCCCAATGTCATTAGGACATGATATACCTAGTCCTAAATATAATATTTTAAGATGAATCACTCCTTGATGGTATGACCAAGGATCCTATGGTATGGTCAACAGTTTTCATGATTAGTGAGGTTGGAATCCTTAGGTCTTTCTCATTATTCAAGTTTAAAGATTTTATTCTCTAAGGAACAAATAACGTAGCCTGATACATTTTTATACATGAGGGAGTATATCATGTTATTCTACTTTGAAAAGGGAATCCTAGGTTTCTAGACCTTATGGGGAGTTTGATAAGTGTTTTCACAATGAGGTTGTACTTGATGAAGATGCACCTGGCAGGGCCTGTTCAGTAAAGGTACCCAAAGGAGGATTGGTCATGGGGTTTTGATTTGTACAATGATGGGTTTTTCTTCCTTCACAGGTTTTTGTGTGAGTTTTGTAAGAGGTAATGGGTGAGAACTTTTCTTGGTCCACTATATAGATTCTTCCAAGCATTGATATATTTTAGAGAACTCCTAAAACCTACCTAGATATCTCTTAGATATGAGGTTAGAGACCAACTCATATTTTAAATTCTCGATATACATAATCAATAGATATTCTTGATAAAGATACATATCAAGTGAGTATGTGAGTCCCTTCCACCAGGAAATGAAGTTGAGACTCACCCATATACCCCCATCTTATATTTTTAGAGGTTATTCATACTGGTCTTTCACATGTTAGAGATGAACTGGTAGAGGAATAACTTATGTAGATCCTTCCAACTAGTGATGGATCTAAGGGATAGATAGCTATACCAAAAAAAAATATGTTCCATCAATGGTCTGTTTGAAACACTGATGTTTTGTATCCTACTACTATTCTGGAGTCCCTTGCATTATTTTTCACTATGAGGAGAAGTAGAAAAAGTGCTATAATGGGTTACCTATATCATTTAATGGGGTGAATCTAGGATTACCAATCCCTTGGGGAAGAAGGATGTGGTCTACCCGTACTATATATAGATTTCGTTTAGGTGGGTTCAACATATTTTTTGTTTACAAAACCTTAAGTTTTATGATGAGAGAAGCTGTATTGTATTCTTAGGGAGGTTTGGAGGTCACCAACACATTAAACTACCAACTTCTTGGGAGTAAAAGTGTTAATGTTTTAGAGGTATGAAGTCTTGTAGATCAGTAAAGGTAGGCATGTCATATCTCCTCCTTTTATTATGGTAAAAAACCTCTATACTAATTTTATTGATACGACCACCAACCCTGACTATGGGTTCCTTGCCAATGAGGACTGGTTGCTCTACTGAAAGGAAGACTGGGTCTCCTCTGACATTGTCTCTCCTTTGGTGATACTTGGTGGTAATAATTTCACCAGTATTCTTATAGCTCTCAATATTCTTTAGTAAATTGGATAACCTGGCATCTGACTCAGCCTTGGGTGCAGCCTCTAATGGGCCAAAAATTTTGGGAACTCCCATACCTTTATTGATATATCAACATATAGATGTAACTGGATACTCAATTGGACTTCTGAGTCCCAATGTTTGCCTCCATTGGAAGATGGATGATCCCATCATAGGATCTCCCAAATATTATTCCCCACCTCAATGTAGTTCATCCTCATCAAGCCCTATTCCCTTAACCCAATTTCCCGGATTATTCGGGAAATTTATCGTGGAAATGTTCACAGTATTGAATGATGGAGGAGAGATTTTAATATTATTGGGTATGGCAATATGATGGTCTAGTTGTTTCATTAGTAGGAGACAAAATTAAAGGGAATCATACTATCTACATCCCCTAATTTTCACATGAGGAGATTCCTCATGCATGATTCACTAGATCATGGTGAGTCTCCAAATATAGGTCTACTGAAAAGTCTTGTGGTATCCATATGATTTAGGTCACTGATCCAAATGGAGAATTATGTAACATCTAGGACCCACTGATAGTAAAAACACCCTAACATTACATGATCTTTAGGTCCTGTCCCACCAGACACGACTAGTTTCCCCATAGACACATGGTCCCCTACATTGGGCCCAACCACATGCCCGAACAGATCATCAGACTAATGATTATCCCCATAGGATTACATGTGTTCTTTCATATGTTATTTATCCATACTCACACACACCCTAGTATACTTCTTATGAGGTCATCCATCCTAACACTACTCCATTCCAAGCATGATTAACTATGGAATTATAATTAGGTAGGCTACCGAAAATAAAGGTTCACCTTTTTGAAAGGGGTGGAAACATTTATCCTTTTAACATGCTATATTTATGATATGTAACAATCACACCCCACAAAAAAAAACAATTTAGACCATAATTTATTAATTTTAGACCCTATATCTCAACCCAGGTTGTGCCACTGCACTTTTGTCAAGGTACGTCCTCTAATACCAATGTAACAAATATTCCCCACTGACAGCACAAACACCCTAACTAAACTTGTTCATTAGGTCCTAGCCTGATAAGAACCACCATCTTCCCTACAAACACATTGTCATTTACTTGGGTACCACCCACATATCAAAACATATCATCAAACTAATGACTCTCCCTATAAGCTATCACATGTTCTTTCAGTGTACTTTATCCTCACTCACACACACTCTGGGATACTTCCTATGAGGTCACCCATCCTGACACTACTCTAGGAAAATAATTATTTACTATGGATTTATAATTAGGTAGGATCCTAAAAAAAGGTGAACCTTGTTGACATGGGTAGTAACATTTATCCATTTTAACCCTTTATCTATCTAGGGTGTTACACATTGCAGTGTCAACCCTCCATCATTATCAATGGATGGCCTTGATGTGATCATGGATCTATAAATATTCCATTTGGTGATCTCAGAGACATTTTAATGTTACCCAAATGTTTTGGAAGATAAATGAATCCTGTCCCTTGATGAGGGATTCTAGAATGTTAAAGTATAGGGTTGCAGGAAACCATAACATAACTAGTAGATGGTTAATGGACAACATTTCCCACAAATATTTCTCATGTTTAACATCCAAGGGGGTCCAGTTCTTGATCACCCCAATACCCAATCGATGTTGTTTGGGAGACTGGGGGTGACAATGATGTATACCATCTATTCTATTGACATTCTAGTATAGGGGGCATTGCACATGCCAACATCCCTCGAGCATCGAGTTGGGGTAATATTCCTAATCAAATCCATAATGTATGGGGTGTCTAAAACCTAAAAATTATTAGGAAAGATGTAATATCCCTATGGATCAGTGAAGTGTTCATAATCATCTGAAGGTACCAATAAAGGCCTTGAAGTATCTCATAGTTCTACAATGGTGGTCGAGAGGAGGAAATATGATAGCGGCAGTGATGGTTATGCAACGAGTCCCTTGAAGGATGCTGGAACATCCTCCACATAAATGTACCTATTTAGGGATATAGGGACCTTATGGAACTAAGAATCATATATGGTCAACCTACAGGGTTCTTCCCTATGTTCTGGTGGTGGGGGGAGTTTTTTTGAGTGATTCATATGTCACCTCTGATTCGGAGAGGTAAATTGTTTCATGATGCTTCCCTTGTTCCTTCCTTAAGTTGTCTAGGAGATCTCACAGAATTAACTGTTGAGTTTTTTTAGGGATTCCTTCATCATGTAACATATTTAGTTCCATGGTCATATCCTCCATGATGGTTGTTCTTCCTCATTACCTATGATATATCATCAAGGAAAGGAATGTCTTCAGTCTGGGGAGGAACTCTTTGTCGATTTATAGTGTCATGAGGAGGACACCCATGATGGAAATATTTTTTATGTGGTGGATTGTGATGGTTTATTCTAGAACCCGTGATGGGGAGAGTCAACCTAACCTACCTAGTGGGTGACTAGTGTCTTGATCCAAATCAGGAAAATACGGTCCCCTATGTGGTGGTCACGAGGGTGGGTTAAGGGGAGCCAATGGTGGTAGGGACATAATAGAACAAATAGAGGCCTCAGGTATTATAGGTTTAGTTTCCTTTCCATGGCATCAGTGCTGGGTTTTTCAGACCAAGGCCCATAGAGCCAAGGTAGGGTCGACCAGCTCGTCGGCTTGTAAAGTTGTTTGGTGTTTCCACCTTATTCGGGTGGGATCCCTCCTAGGCGAATCTTAGGTGTTGGTATCTATGGAAATGATTCAAACTTCCCCTAACGCCTTGGCATAGGGGAGAAATTTCTTGGAATACTCTATGGATTGGTTCTTGAAATGATTTTTTGTGGTGATCCGATGTTATTCATCATGTCCTACCTAATGGAGGCATCATCTATGGGGAGTCAATACTTCTAGGTTTAGTCAAGACATTTACCTAGTTAGAATGATCCCTTTCTATTCATACTAAATAATTGTGGTATTTATGACCCTCTAATGGATGAAATTGGAGGGAAATAGGGGGTTATGTTTCTTGGAAGATGTGTAAGTAATGTAAATTGTGGAAGGGGCATAGTTATGAAATATTACCACAACACTGGTTCTTCTACCCCCATTCGTATTAGTAATGGTTCATTAAAAATTATTAGCATCTTGAGTCTTTTATGGTGCTTGAATTATATCATCATAATATGTATGATGAAGGTGATTTCCCAAGCGATCATCATTATCCATTATATCCAATGTGCGGGAAGGTTCCACATCAATGATTTGTCACACTAGAGATGCCCAACAACATTCATTTTCCCTAGTTTCAAGAGAACATTTTTATGTGTGGCCTATCATTTTGGATTATTGATGCCTAGAACTGAATGTATGGATCATGAGGCATCAAAATATAATGGTTTCCAACATTGATGATCTATTAATGGTTGGAGAAGAGGTGAGTCACTTTGGGTTCACCATTTGTTTGACACTCTTGGTCCATGGAATGTATCAGGACGATGAATCATTTTTCATTACATTGTACTCCCACTTTCCAAAGGCGAGAATATCCTACCACCATGATTGGGTATGTAATCTCCTTGATCTAAATGGGATGATGGAATATCAGTTCCTTCATCTAGGGATTGAACCTTGGATCTCATTTACTTTTCTAGGTATCCCTCATATATTTGATTCATGTTAGTGAAGATCATTTTTTACACCATCTTAAAGTGGAAACTGATTAATTGCACTAATTATATTATGATAAAGTAGTGGCATGTGATTGGAGTTTATGGTGATGTTGGACACATATGTACATCAATAAACATTGGACGTGATATAGACATATAAATTCTTCCTCTTTATAAGTAGAGGGAATCTCATGTCTGAGTCATCTTAGAAATATGACCCATGTCATCCCATGTTCATCACATGGTAACTTTTTCCAAGGGAATAAGGAATATGAGGTTCATTTCCCTAGAAAAATATTGTTTATTTAATGAGGTAGAGATTATATTTCACTTGATGGTGTGTTTCGTAGGTTTAGGTTCTTATGTAGGCATGGTGGTCAAAGGTTTAATATCTCTTGGGGATAGGTTGGTTGAATATTCAATGTATTGTGGGGATTGGTTAGTCATAGGTTTAATGTATTGTGGGGACCAATTTGAATATGTTTTATGTATTGTGGGGACAAGTTGGTAACATGTTTAATTTCTTGTGGGTAAAGTTTGGTCGTATGTTTAATATCTTGTGGGGATAGGTTGTTTATAGGTTTAGTAACTTATGGGGATAGGTTAGTATGTTTAATGACTTATTGGTAAATATTTTTCATAGGATTAATGTCTTGTGGTTATAGGTTGGTGTTGTTGAGTGTTTCCACGGGGGGATGATCACACTTATTGTTTTCCACATTCCATGGGGAAGAAATTCATATTTAATGGTGATATTAGGGGATCAAGATTGAACCTCAGGGATTAATCTAACATAATCTTTAGGAGAAAGGGATCAAAATCTACATAGTTTGAGTGTATAGTATAAGGTTGTGCGACATGACCATTTCATACAGTTTACCATCATACAGTAGAGACTATTATGTCATAGAATTAGTGACAGAAAGGGGTGGTGTGGGGATTATGCATAGAGATTTCCCATGAGGTGAGGTAACGTCTCATGCCAATCATGAATAGGGAATCATGTGTTCATTTTATAGGGGAGGATATAGTAAAAAATATTTTGATAAGATTTTTTCATATAGTGTATTGTTATATGACTAGGCATTGGTTTATATAGTTAAAAGTCCTTCATCTTGGAATTTTAGGGGGTTATACACAAGAATACTATTTATAGGTAGGAGATACAAGTCATAAACTAGGCCTCCTCACAAATAAAGGTGGGAGGTTTCCCATGATTATTCCACCTTCAGGGATAACATGTCTACTATGAACATGATTTTGGATGGACCAAGGTGTAAACACTACCGTGGTGAGGCAACATATCAAGGTACTTATATTAGGGTTTCTATGCATAGGATTAAGAGGTGATAAATCTTTACAATCCACACATATATAAAAGCATTCATACATGAGGGTTGATGATATCACTTTTACATGTGGTCAAGGCATGAATAATCTGTGTTGGAATGTGTATAGGTCCATTAAGTGTTCAACTTTCACAAAAGGAGGTCTACTAAAATGAGGCATTAAGTAGGGGATTTGTAGGTGAGTTTTGTGAATTTTATGGGTTTTAAAAAGGCTAGGTGGATTGAAAATGTTAGGTATTCATGATGTAATTTTTTCTTTCCTTATTATGAATTTTTAGTTCCCATGGGAAATGATTTGTTAAGGAGTGGTATCTTGTAAAACCCCATGAATTTTAAGGGGTTTTCCTATAGCTCAAAGGTCATGAAAATTAAAAAAATCATTATCCACCATGGTCGGAGAGTCTCAGGAATCCATCAGATTCTATTCATAGAATATGGATACTTATAGGAATCCATATCCACTTTATCTCACAAAAGATGAAGTTTCTAAAATTCAAAGCATTTGGAAGTACAAAGGTCACATACCCTTAAATTTTAGATTAAGGGTGATATTTATAGGTTCCATGGTGGTAAATATATGTATTTCATGAAATTTATTTCCATTTAGTAAACATTATCAGTGTTTCATATAATTTTGTGAGGAGACATACACTGTAGAGAAGTTAGCATAATTGAATAAAGTGAACTCACATGGTCCTATGGGGACCTACATGAAGTAATTTTCTTTTGTGAAGGATTGTACATTAAAAAATAAATTCTTCAATGTATATTTTGAACATTTTTCAACATGTATTCATCTAGAAATATCGATGAATTCTTCAAAATCTCCCAAAATACATGTTTTTCAATGTCAAAAATGAGTTTGACCTCCCACCCTCTCAACCAATACACATTATGAAGTTTCACTAGAAAAAAACACAATAAACATCCTAAATTTGAAAATAATGTCCCAATTGAAATTCATATTGAACCATTGCATACACAGAATACATTGGGTGTTTCTAGTTCCCTAAAAATATTCTCACCAAAAACAGAAAAAAATAAAAATTGTGAACATGATGTGAATTATTGAGACATTATATTCTTTCACAACAAACCTTTAATACATTTTTCATATGGTATATAGAGACAAAAATAGTGAACCTAACATGAATTTTTTAACTATGTTTCCCTTTCAAAACCAACCATCATGACATTTTCTTTCACAGGTGTCATACAAAGAAATAATGTTTAACAAGTCATGAACCCTTTAACTATGAAATTGATTAGTCAAACATGTTAATGTCTGTGATACTGAATTTATGTGTATTATTTTGGGTTTTTTATACCTTACTGGGTATTCCCTATTAAGAACCCATTTCAATTAAAACTCATGGAATCACCTCCACAACAATAATATGCATATGATATTTCCCAATATGAGGCCTCTTTGAACCTAAATACATTTTCATCCACCCAAAACCTTCAGTTCCAAGTGAATAATGCACCAGTCTAAGAATACCACCTTAAAGTTACAATCCCAAACTTGGTGGTTGCACATGAAGACCTCCTCAACATGAATCCTTGTTGGACATATAAACAATTAAATTCAATGGGGAAACATGTGTCGCCTATTCCCCCCATCAAACACTTCAATAGATCTACCCAGAACATAGAAAAAAATGACTCCCATAACTTATAGAGGAATATTTAGAAGTCAATTGATGCCTTAACATAGTAAATTAGTCTCCTATGAGGGATAAAATAAACCACCACCATCACCATCACCATGAAACATTTATCCCATAAAAACCAACCAAGGATTCCACCCTATAGAACTCTCACATGGATACTCATACCTATAAATCAATGATAGCTTACCAAGGGTCGTGAGCTATGAACCATAATGATCGAGCCCAAATTACTACACCCACGAAGAATCCCATCACCATATTTTGTATTTAATCAGTGGGAAATCACATATTCTTGTTCCCACACACCAAGACCTATAGAATACTCTTGAAGAATCAAGGGATTCTTACTATAATATCCAAGCAGTAACTAGGGGTCAAACACACATTCCCACCCCCACACATGAATCCCATTACCATATCACAGTGGAAACTAGGGATAGAAGCAGGATCATATCCCCACTCTAATAAAAAAATGGACACAAATTCCCATTACCACTATATAATCTCATCAAAAAAATCTTGTAGAAAAAGGATTGGAATGTTTATATCCCTACCCACATCATAAGAAAATATTATTATATCCTTATAGTAACAACAAATAATGTTCATTGGAATATTTCATAAAAGAATAGGGGGAAATAACATATTCCTCATATAGTGACCTTATCCTTTTACACATAATAATACATGATTTTAGGCAAAATAATCCATAAATACAAACCAAAGATCTAAATTTCTAGCATGTTTGGCAGACTAGGCACATAATTAGAAAACAAGGAACCAGAATAAAACATTTTTTTATTAATCACCACGATGATATCCTAACTTATTTTGGGATCCTATAACTTCCTAGGATAACTTGGGAAATTCATGGACAAAATGGGTGAGTTAAAAATCCCAATAATAGAAAAAACATGGAAATAAAGCATAAAACATGATTTTGAAGGCATAAAATGATAACATAAAAGGAATAGATCATGAGTAAAAATTTGCAGGTAGAGTATATAGAATGTTGAATCATATGATCATGTAAACAAGGGAATGTTTAAGAAGAAGGTAACATGACATAAAAATAAGTCAAGGCTAACTTCTGATATGATATCACATGGAGGACAGAGTCCCATAATGGATTAGGATTACTCTCTAATCCAATACATAAAGTCTCATGATAGAAAACATTACCAAATTCATTGATGTGATATCTTGGAACTATCATAAAAAATATTACATGCATTTGTGTTCCACATAATGAAATCAAAAATAAGGAATAAACATAAGGGTTACCTGTGGAAAGAAATGGGTTTACAAGACATATCATAAGGACAAACCAAAGGGTGTATCATAATGGTATCCATGAAAGAAGGTATTAAATAATTCTTTGAACATCACAAATTAAGAAAAGAATAGATCATGAATAATTGTATTTAAATAAAGTTAAAACATATAAAATTGTTTCTAGGTAACAATATAAAGGTTCCCCTTCAGCTCAGTTTTAAGGAAAAGAAAAAAGATTCATTAAAAGGATAAAAGAATAATTATTTCAATAAAACCATAATTGAACTAAAATAGGTTTTCATGATAAAATGATTAATATTTGAAAATATATTTGTCCTAAAACATTTTATTTAGTGTTCTTGAAAATGATTATGAAACAGAGATGTTCCTTTTAATTGGGTTTTCTTATCGAGAAGAATTGAGAAGAGAAACTTTTAAAATATGTATTTACCCCATAAAATAAATATTAATTGAGATATATATATATATATATATATATATTTGAAATATATTTATAGGATATATAATAATTATATAAGAATAATTAAGAGATAACTTAAGGTAAATAGAGATAAACCATTACCCAAATTAAATACAGAGGTTCAGAGAGATCCCTTACTTTATGTCAACAAGTGTTATGCATTGGTACCTAATGTACTAGATAATAAAATTAGAATAATTAATTATTTAATTTAGAACTTATTCAACATATATTGTATTTATTATAATTTTATTAAGTACATTTATGACCATTACGATGAGTTATAATGGTCAATTTTGTCGTTTTGAGAGCATCCATTTCATGGTTTCATGGTTAGTTAAGTTGTGTATATTTATGGATGTTAAAGTCAAATGGTAATATTACTATAGAAGTGAAATTATAAAGAATCCATGAACACACATAATATTAAATGGTCTCATATATCATTTTTATTTCTGGTATGAGGATTACTCATATGATAAAATGTTAATGATAAATGTTTAGTTTAATTTGGTAGTTTTCCCGACTAACATAAACTAGTTTCATTTTATTTGAAATTATGTATATATATATATAGTGAAATATACTAAATAAGTTATCATATACCTATTAAAATAGTATTTAACCAAAATAATACTTTTAGGACCAGCCTTGAAAGCGGTAATGGAAAATGAAAAATCATTATCTATAGAGACGATTAACTGCCATAATTTGGACAATGGATTAGTTTATTTGAATAAGTGGAGATGATATAAGGGGTGGATATAAGATATTACATTATAAATATAAAATTATAGTATATAAATGATACTATAGTTATTATTATTTTATTTAAGAATAGGTGAGTAGAAGGTTGAAGAATAAAAGAAATTAAGAGTGGTGGTTTGAGAAAGTTTCCAGTAGAATATCACCTCGTTGAAGGACTCTTTAAGGAACTTGGAATTGGTATTTTTTATAACAAGAAGAACTAATACATGGTTAGAGTGATTAGTTGTGGTTTTGGTAGAGATTTGGATTGCTTCAAGGCTTAGAATGTGTTAGGAGAAGGGGTAGTGAGGGGTAGAATTTATAAGGGGAGGAGAGGGGTGTTTTTATTACTATATTCATTTGTTTATTATTTTGTATCAAGAATATCAATATTATTGATTCTTATTACTATATATAGTAAATGGTGTGTTTTATTTCGAAATAATGGGTTCTTACATCTTCTATGACTCAAAAATTATTCTATTTGTCTTATAATGTTTAAAACTTTAATTACCAGATTTCACTATTCACCAAAAGTTCAACTATTTTAGAAAAATAAAAAAATCACCTTAACCATTTTTTGATGTGTAGATTTCAAAAAAATGATTCCATTTTTGGAAAATAAGTTTTTAAATATGATTAATTCAATTTTATAAATAAATTAAACATTTATTCTAAAAATACTTATTTTAGTATTATAATCGACTTTATAACCCTTTGAAAATTATTAATGGTCTCATACAACAATATTATAATTATAATAAAACAAAATATTAATTTATAAATCAATTTTATATAAATTAAATTTATTTTAATTCATTAAATTTATTATAAAGGTGTGATTAAAACATTTATGTTTAATGAAAATACAAACACTTAATTTATCATTTTTAGAACATTTATTTTTCTTATACCATGATTTAAATATAATATAATTTAATTTTACATGAAACCTAAATATTATTTTATAATTTCATATGTGAGGTTACTACACTAATGGTTAGAAAAATATTCCAACGGTCAGATTTATAATGGTCATATGGGTTCCCAACTTCTGATAAAAACCACTTATTCTATTCATTATTCATTTAATTATATTTTATCTCATGTTTATATATAATTTAAAATTTAAAATTAATATTTTATTATTAAAATTAAGTGTTATTTATACAGTTTTTTCCATGACTACAATCATTGTGGTGGATCGAGCATATCTAAATTATTATATTATTATTTTCTTTTTTTTCTATTTATTGTCCAATATTAATATTTGGCATTCTTATTGGTTTATTTGATGACTAATATATCATTATTCATTTATGAGAATAATGTTTTGTTGTTTTCTATATGTAATGTGTATTCTTTATACTATATGACATAATTATAAGAAAGTAAATGTTAATGATACAATTATGGGTTGTAACATTCTTCCCCCATTATAAAATTTTGCCCTTAATATTTAGTTTTACGTACTATGATGAAAATAAGTGATGGTACTTATACTTCATATATTCCTATGGTTCCCATGTTATCTCTTCATATTTGTGTTTCATCTACATTACTTCGACCAGGTGAGTAGTCTTGTTGTTTAGACCTTTATCTCTATGGTCCAAGATCTTAATCGGTTGTTCCTCATAAGAGAGTTCATTTTATAGGTATACCACCTTGGAGTTTTGTACTTGTGAGGGATCTGTTAGGTGCTTAATCAATAGGGATATATATATAATTAATAATCTACTTGATCTGTAGTTGGTGAAAGTTCTAGTCAATATGTTACAACTCCGATGTGATCAAGAATCTCAAAGGGGATGTTGTATATGGGACTTAGATTTCTCTTCTTCTAAAATATCTTGAATCTCTTCCTTAGAGGTATGTGGACGAATTCATTATCTGCAACCTCATACTCCAGGTCTTATTGATGATTTTCCACATAGCTCTTCTTTTGAATTTGTGCATCTATGAGGTGTTATTGAATAGTCATCACATATTCTACCATTTTCTTGATCATTTCAGGTCCCATCATCTTATGTTCACCAACTTCATCCCAGCATGAGTTTGTTTTATATATTTTTCCCATAAATTGATACATATGGATCCAATTGTATACTTGTGTGTAAACTATTTTTGTAAGAGAATTTGACATGTTAAAGATATTGGTCCCATCATCCAATGAATTCCATTGAGCATGCTCTCAACATTTCTTCTATTTTATGAATAGTGAACTCAAGCTAGCCATTAGTTTGAGGATGTAATCCATACTGAAGTTGAGATCATTGTTTATAATTGTTTTGAGACTCTTCTAGATTTTAGAGGTAAATCTCAGATCTCAATCAGATATAATCGATAATGGTACGTGATGAATCTTCACCACTTCTCTGATGTATATCCATACATGTTGATCAAGTGAGAAGTCCTCTTGAATTATAATAAATTGTGCAGTTTTTATAAGATAATACACAAAAAACATATATAATTATTTTCTCTTGATGTCTTTGGAATTATGGTGATAAATTCCATTGTGATGTTTTTCCATTTCCATGTTGGTATGTGTAATGGCTGCATTATCCCCTTATAATTTTTACTTTCAGCCTTCAATTACTAACATATCGGTCACTTTGATATATAACCAGTGATCTCTTTCTTCATATTGTACCAAAAATTGTTCTCTCGAATATCGCGATACATATTTGTGCTCCCTGGTTGGATGGAGAAGTTCGATATATTTTCATCATTCAAAATATCCATATTTATCTTAGAAATTTAAAGTACATATAGTCATGATCCAAATCTTATGACTCCTTCCTAATCAATTTCAACATCCAGGGATTTCCCATTCCTGATAGCTTCCACCTTCTTCAAAATTTCCACATCACTTTTTAGCATTATTTATCTTCTCTTAAAGGGATGGTTGGTCAATAATTTGATAAATTATTGATTATGTTCATTACTTTTTTATTCCCATGTCCATACTTTTCATATATAAACATATTTTATTCTTATAAATTCTCATCATTGATAAAGTTGTAGGATCCTTTCTACTTAGAGAATATTCTACTTTATTTTATTTACCAGGATGGTAGTTTATTGAGCAATAATAATTCTTGGTAAGATCAAAACATCTTCATTGGTGTGTGTTTGGATCCTTCTATGTGGGTAAATATTTCATTCACTTATGATCATTATATATCTCAAATTCTACCAATAGAGTTAATTCAGCCATATTTTCAGCACAAAGATCATAGCTGCCAACTTCAGATTATTCATGGGATATTTTTTCTCATGAAATTTCATCTTCTTTAAGCTACCGAATATTACATTATCATTATTCATCAGTAAATATACTAAGACCCACTTTTATTCATCATTGAATACCCCAATGATTTCACTAATTGTGGGTAGTGTATATACTGGTGTAGTGTTAAGCCACATTTTCATTTCTTTGAAGGAGTCTTCACATTCACTGGTCTAGAAAAACTGTACTCCTTTCTGAGTCATCTTAGTTAATGTGTTTGTAAATTGAGATTATTTTCTCCCAAATCATTGGTAATATCCAAATAGACCAAGTAAACTATAGATCTCCATTATAGATGATGGCCTAGGCCATTCATCTATTAGATTTGTCTTATAAGGGTCCACATATATTACTTTACTGGTGATAACATTCCCCAGTAATGATACTTCCTCCATCTATAACTCACATTTAATGTACTTTCCATATACTTTCTCCCTTCACAAATTCTTTAACATAGTATTCAAATAATCATCAAGCTTATACTTTACCTTTAATTATATCATGATATCATCTTTAAAGACTACCAAAAATTTGTCGATATAATCTATAAAGTCTCTAATCATTAATTCCATGAAATTATTTTGAGCCTTAGTGAATCTCAAATGCATCACTATGAACTCATAGTGTTTATACATCATTCTAAAGTTAGTCTTGGGAATATCTTTTTTCTTCACCTTTAATTAGTGATATCTTGACTGAAGGCACACCTTAGAGAAATACTTGTCCCCATATAGTTGATTGAACATGTCATCTATATGTGGAAGGGGATACTTGTTCTTTATTGTGATTTTTTTGGTTCCATTATGATCAATGCAGAGGTACATTGAGCCATCCTTCTTCTTGATGTATAGGACTGGCACACCCCATAGTGAAGCACTTGGTCATATAAAACCCTTATCCAGATTACCTTGTAACTGTTTCCTAAATTCTTCTAACTCAATGGTGGCCATACTCTAATGCATCAATGATATGTAATAGATCCCAGTATAAGTTAAATTGAGAACTCAACCTATCATTTAGGATGAAGTCTAGGAAATTCTTCAGGGAACACATTAGTGTAGTCCCTAACAATGTGTATCTCATAAATAATGATCCTCTCCTTTGTATTAATTGTTTAAGATAGATATTATTTCTCATATGGTGATAATATCCATGCTTGATAACATGATTCCAAAGTATATCCTTCCTCCTACTTACATTTTTATAGGATTTTTGTCTTCCTTATGATGTGAAGAGGGATCATCAACTCCCAATGGTTGATGTTGGATTTATATAAAGATAGTCAATCCATACCCAATACAACATAAAACTCAACCAAAGGAAGTAAGATAATGTTTTTTGGGGGTTTTGATCTACAAAAGTTAACTAGGGAGGAGTTATATACTTTAGATTCAATAATTTCTCCATTCACTATTCTCATGGATAACTCAACCTTCATATTTTTAGGTGGTGTTTGAATATTTCTAAAAAACATTCATGTTATGAAATAATTTGAAGAACAAAATCAAATAGTATGTTTTCTATTCATTAATTAATAACTAGTGTACCTATCACCACGTTATTTATGGGATCCAACTTATCGGTAGTGACAATGTATTCCCTTAATTACTTCCTTTAACATTGTTGATGTTGATTATCTATAAAACCCTTGGCTTAGGTCATTGGTGTGCATAATTCTTGTGTTACTTATAGTTGAAACATTGTACTATAGGATGAGTGTTTATTTAAACTTACTCTATTCATAAAAATTTTTATGCTTCTTCATATACCTTTATAAATGATTATCCTGATGAGCCTCTTTTCCAAATTTAAATAAACTACCAGTTCCCTTTAGATAGTTCCTAGGATGGATCTTACCACAATATTAACATGTTGGATGATGTATTTTCTTACCTACATGGGATTAATATATTGATCCTCTCTTAATAAACTTTATTTTCCACCTTTTATCACTAGGACCATGGGACCACTGGGAGTCACCAATCTCCATCCCAACCTTAAGGGAACAATGGACTATCTCCTCATAGTTTTCAAAGTCTCGAATCATCAATGATTTTCATATACTCAGCTTTAATAAACTAAATAAAAGATACACCTTGAATTCAATGTTCATGAAAAAGATACAGTTTTATCGTTCAATCCATGTAATTTTTTCCTTATACACCCTGATAGACTCATTTCCCTTTTGTGTCATTCTAATGAACTCCTTCTCCATATTAATATAGAGTGTTTGGGGAAAATATTTATTGAAAAATATTTTCAGGAATTATTTACATTCCATGGAATCAATTTCCTTATTAGACTTTGTCTTTTGGATTAATGTCTACATCTCATCAACTTCCCCATAAAAATGATGGACCTCCAGTATAATTGTCTCTTGTTATAAGCATTCAAGTCAAATAATATATTATCAATAGAGTTAATCCATTTTTTCAAAATGAGTGGATTAAAATATCCAATAAAGTTAGGGGGGACTTTTTCACCTAAATTATTCAGCTACAAATTTCACTTTATTAATAAAAGGATGGTTTTCCAATAAATTCAATCATTATTCATAACTTGATATAGTAATGTTATGAAGTTATGATCTCTCATTCCAATTAGGTTTGGAATGTCATTTTGTAAATCATCACATTTCCTATCAAATTGGTTTTTGGAACATGTTTTACAATTTACTATTATTAACTAAAAAATTAAAAATAAAATTTAGTGGTGGAATACCTAGATAATAAGTATATTAAACAGAATCTATGAACATAGAAGGATAAAATTATAAAATGAAAAGTATGTCCTAACTTATGATTACCTTTGTTGAAATATAGGCTGTCTATATTGATTGAATTATCCCTAGGGATATTAAATAATGTTTTTTAGTCCTAATCCCCCAAAATAACTAGAATACCTTTTGATACCAACTATATATACCCTTTCCTTTTATACATAATAATTCTTTATTTTAAGAATAATCATCCATTAAATACAAAATAAGGATTAGAAAATCTAGTTTATTTAGAAGACTAGGTACATAATTAGAAAAAAAACCCTATAATAATATGTCTTTTATTAATCTCTATAATGAGATCCTAACTCCCTTTGATCTCTTATATATACATAAGAAAAAATGGGGAATACATAGACAAAATGGGTAAGCTAAAAATCCTAGTAAAGGAATAAACATGAAAACAAAGAATAAAACCTGGGTCAGAAGGCATGACATGATAAAATAAATGGAATCTCTCTTTAGTAAACATAAGGAGGCTTCACATATATATCATGGAATCATATGATAATTTCAATACAATAATGTGGTAGCAACACATTATATGGAATAAACATGATTCAAGGCTAACTACCAAGAAAATATCACATGGCGGACAAAGTCCCCTAATGGATTAGGTTCACTCCCCAATACCAAAGGTAACATCTCCTGAGAGTTAAATTTACCCAGTGAATTGGATAAATATATATGTACACCAATAATAAAATGTACATGTAGATTTGTTCCACATGATGTAATAAAACATATGAATAAACAAAAGGGTTACCCATGGAAAGAAATGTGTTTCATAATCCTGGGATAAGGAAAACCCAAAGGGTGCATCACAATGGTATCCATTAAAAAAGTGATTATATAATTCTTGGAAATTTATAAGGTAAAAATTGAATATTTCATTAATAATTATGTGCAACTGAAGTGGAGACATGAAAAATAGTATCTAGGTAACAATAGAAATGGGCCACTTAAGCACAATTTTAGGGAAATGAATAAAGATTCATTAAAAGGATAAAGAAATAATTATATACATTAAACAAGAAATGAAATAAAATGTGTTTTCATCATCAAATGAGTGATTTTGGAAAATATTTTTGGCATAAAAAATTTTATGGAGTTTACATGAAAGCATGTAAGAAACGGAAAAGTTCACTTTAATCAAGTTTTCTTATCGAGAGGAATTGAGAGGAGAACCTTTTAAAATATATATTCCCCCATAATATAAAGATGAATTGATATATATATATATATATATATTTGGAACACATATACTGAATATATAATAATTATATAATAATAATGAATATATTACTTGAGGTAAATAGAGATAAAATGTTACCCAAATAAAATATGGAGGTTCATAGATATCAATTTACTTATGTTCAGTAGTGTTATGAAATTGAACCTAATGTCCTGGATAATAAAATTAGATTCAATAATAACTTAATTCAGTACCTATTCCACAATTAATTTATTTATTATAACTTTATTAATTTAATTTATGGCAATTTAGATGAGTTATAAAGATCAATTTCATCGTATCAGGAGTGTTATTTCCATGGTTACATAGTTAGTTAACATTTGTATATTTATAGATGTTCCTAAAAAATGGGAATAGTAATAATGATCTTAAATTATATAGTATTTATGTACTTAAAAAAAGTTTAAAATTTACCACATTTCATTTTTCTTTCAGGTATGAGGCTGATTCATTTTATAAAATATTAATGATAAATGTTTAGTTTATTGGATTTTTTTCCGACCATCATGAACTTGTTTCATTTCATTTAATATTATGTCTATTTATCAGCTAAAAAACATTAAATATGTTATAATATACCTATTAAACTTGATTTAAACATAATTATACTTTTATGACTAACCTTGAAGGTGGTAAATTGAAATGAAAAGTCATTATCCATGGAGACGGTTAAGCACCATAATTTTGACAATGGTTTAGTTTATTTGAATAAGAGAAGATGAGAAAGGGGTGGATATAATATGTTACAATAGCAATATAATATTATGGTATATACATTATACTAGGTTTATTATGATTTTATGGATGAAGGAGGTTAGGATACAGTATAAGAACAAAATAAATTAAGAGAGGTAGTTTGAGAAAGATACATCTTGAATAGCACCTCCTTGTAGGACCCCTTAAAGAACTTAGAATTGGTATTTTGGTATGACCAAAAACACTTCTACAAGAGGATAATTGGGATGAGAGGTTTTGGTCAATATTTTTAAAGCTTCAATACTTAGAAGGTGTGAGGAGAAGCAGTGGTGAGTGGTGGTATTTATAGGTGGAGAGGGGTATTTTTAATTAATATATTCATTGGTTTATTTTTTGACTGAAGACTATAAATAGAATTTATTATTGTGACTATATAACGTAAATGGTTCTTTTTAGTTTTAAATAATGGGTTATTACATCATTAATGACTCCAAATTCATGGATTTGGCTTATAATGTAAAATACCGTAAATTACCATATTTCACTATTCACCAAAAAATAAACTATTTCATAAAAATCCAAAAAATTTACCCTAAATATTTTTCAATGATTATATTTCAAAAATGGAATTAATTTTTATAAAATAATTTTCTAAATAATGGGAATTTAATTTTTTAAATAAAGTCGCCATTTATTCAAATAATATCAATATTAATATTATAACCAATTTTATGACCCATTGAAATTTTATTTATGGTCTCATAAAATTATATTATCATTATAATACAACCAAATATTGATTTATAAATCCATTTCATGTAATTTTTTTTAAATAGTTACATTTACTATAAAAGTGTGATAAAAATGTTTATGTTTTATCAAAATACAAAAACTTAATTTATCATTTTTAAAACATTTATTTTTCTCGTACAATGATTTAAATATATTATAATTTAATTTCATAATACACATAAATATTATTTTATAATAACCTAAATTCAATTACTAATATGATAATTATAAAACTATTCTAATGATCAGATTTATAACGATCATATGGGTACCCTACTTCCTATAAATACCTCTTATTCCATTCATTTTCCATTCACTTCTATTTTTTTTATCAAGTTTATATATAATTTAATCTTTAAAATGAAAATTGTATTAAAATTATTTTTTATTTATATATATTTATTCATGAATGTGGTCATTATTATGGACCAATCATATCCAAATTATCCTATTCTTATTCTCTTATTTTCTATTTAATATTCCATTGTAGTATTTGGAATTCCTATTCGTTTATTTGATGACACGTATATCATTATTCATTAATGAGAATATATTTTTTGGTTTCTATATGTGATGTATCTCTTTTATAATAAATTAAATAATTATAAGAAGGAAAGTTTTATTGATAGAAATATGGATCGTTACACCCCCACCACCACCAGAGTAACTCCAAGACATATTTCAAAAGGTACTCAGAAGTAGACACACATTACTAATCTCATTAATAAGGATCATCATCACATCTCCATGATGAATGTAATTCCATATCATTAACATATTCCTATCGCAACTAGAGATTATTGGCCCATTACAATATCCACTTCATAGAAAAGACAAATTCATGTCAAACCTTTAAAAAAATACCATCTTATTACAGCAGACACTTAGGAGAATGAATATATTCCAACTCCCCTTTAGTGCATGGAATTTCATCATAATATTCTATTGAAAATAAAAAAGAAACCCCATATTACTATATATTTAGAATAATCCCATTGGTGTATTCTAGGGGTAGTGTTGGAGTCACCTTATAAGGTACCCACATATAAAGGTTGTTGTGTACAATGCATGACCCCAGCCAACCAGTAAAAATAATTTAAGAAGTCTCATTTGGGGAATCCAAAAACACAAGAGAAGTCCCATATCACTACCCTATTCAATGATGGAATTATTGAATCTATAAAATATCATTTAATAGTGTCCCAATAATTTACTATTTATTTATCAAAAATAGGAATTAGTTGATGTTTCAAAGTTCCTCCCCACAATGTTTCTACTAGTATCTCTTGATATCCTCCTTAGAGAACCTTCTCAAAATTTCCTCTATATAGTGATATCCAAATTGATTGTAGTAATTGTTCTTATGTTGAGATCTATAGAAATACTCCTCACAATTAAATGATGAACCATAAAAAATTTCTACCCATTTCTATTATTCACCATAATGGTCCTCCCTAGTGAATATGATGTATAAGTCCCTTATAAATCTATACATTAATCCATGATTCTAGTCCTCCCTATGAATAAATTCATTAAAAAGGTCATCCCCTCAAAAAAAATCATTTTATAAAGAAGGTTATGACACTTCTAAAGAAACTCTTTAAAAGACCTCATATCATGAGGAAATAGGGATATTGAGGATAATTATATAAATCAAATTAGCATTGATGTTATATGATAGTTTTAGGTAGCGATCATCATCTTTATCGCCACCTGATCACTCATCTTTCAATTTAGTAGAGCGAATCCTAATTGATCCTGAAACCCTCAATAAAGTATCTAAGGAAAAACCTATTTGTTCTAATAAAGTATCATAATCACTTTTAAATGTTTCAGAAATATTCTATGATTATAAGAAAAGAACTAAAAGAAACAACATGACAATCATCTTTTGAATAGAGGCTATATCTAAGTATGAAATTACTAAAGAATTGAGAGATGAATAAATACCCCATCTTCATCTAAATCTATGTAATAACCTATATCATTTTAAGGAAAATTTATACCTTAAGAGAAATTTGAAACCATATCAAGAAAATATAAAAACTTCTCCATTATATTAACTTGTCCACCCTATTAGTTGCATGATGCCTAAAATTGGGAAGGTAGTATTGAGATCATAAATAAGAATGACTTAATTATCTAAGGGATCTATATCAACTGCTATCTGAAACTCTATCTAATGTGTATATCAAATTTTGAGGTGAGAATAGAGTGGCGCGTTTCACTTTTCTCCATTGTTATTAGAGACCTCCGTTATAGATTACATGCAATGAAATCACTTTAGGATAAATTTTAACTTCAAGATATTTATATTCTTGTTGTTATATCAAAAAGGGTCCCTTTATATCTAAATCCTAGAAATAGTGAACCAAAAAGGAATAAGACCTACCGAGAATCTTGTATCAGTCCTCTATAAAGGTTTAACAAGCCTCTCATTTTAGAAATAAAAAATCCTTGACTAAATCATTACAAAAAATTGTGATCATCTCATGCTCAAGAATATACACTACATATGGACCAGTCTCTAATAAGATTATATAAAATAATAATTACAATAATAGTATTCATAGCATCATCCATATAGGAAAAACCACAACCTAAAGTGTAGGGGGATTTTTACCTCTATCACCTTTCCAATGAACATAAAATCCCTAATAGGTTCATGTTTTTTTAGAACCATAATCAATTAGACCATAGACCATAGGTATGGGAGAATTTTATATCATAGTCTCCTCCTACTCCTTGAAAATCAGTTTTCTTAGAACAGGGAGAGACACTATAAGAAATTAATTTACAATTTCTCCCAATTTATGACCCATATTTAAATTTGTGGAGATGTTCAGTAAAGTTATTTGGAAATTACATCAAAATTACCCTTCATAAGTCAATCTCTAGAAAGAACTATAAGGAGAAGGAAATTCCTCACAAGGGTTTCAAATTAAAATGGCATACCAAGAAACCAAAAACCAATAGGGATTTTGACTTTCCTCTTGATGTTTATTCAAATTAAAACCAATAATTTTATCCTTCTGATGATGACATGGATCTTGTAGCATACTACGCATTAGTGAATAATATCAACATAAACCCCAACAATAATCTGGAGCTTGATTTTGATACAAGATAATGGAATAGGGAATTTTATATCCAAAACATGTTCCACACTAAAATAATTGAAGAAGTATTACATACCTATCATCATAGACAAACTCAAAACTTGGGAATTACCCAAAATTATCCATTTCTACCTACTAAATGGGATTAATCCAAAGAAAAAAGAGAGGTTGTGGATAAATCCCATGTGTTACTCAAAGAGGATGAAACTCTAACAATAAAAGTGATATTTTCTCAATATAAAGCAGTGATAACAGAGTTAAAGTGACATAATCTGTATATTCTTGAATAGAGTGATAGTGGAACTCTCTATGTTACATATAGATATGGGAGAGGTTGGTGGAAACAATTTCCTTTTTATATGACATTTCAACCACGTTTGGTGAAACATGTAGAGGATTATCATCTATGGGATTCTAAGGTGGAGGTTTAGAGAGACCAGTGTTTCTATGGTGATTCACTTGATGGATGGTATGAGGATGAACAACACCAATTTTGTTTTAGGGGAGAATTTCCATTCCTTCACGGAAACTTTAGGTAGTTCTCTTTGAGTTCCACAACTCATTATTAGAGTTACATACTGGTGTGAAAAATGTAAATCGTGATCTATAAGATAAATTATGGCGGCCTGAGTTGAATAATTATATTGTATAGTTTCTTCCATTATCTTTTTTTTCAGAAGGTTAAGGATAAACACCACATTCCTCGTGATTTTCTCCAGTCATTAGATGTTCCCTAGTTAAAGTGGGAGGATGTTTTGACAGAAATAATTTCTATTTTATCTCATGATTAGGGGGGCTATGATTATATATGGGTGATAGTGGACTATTTGATTAAATTGGATCACTTTTTTTCAATAAAGGAGTTGATATTGTAAGAGTTTTTATTGATGTAGTATCTGGAGGGTGTGGTGAGACTCCACAGAGTCTCGAAGAAAATAATATATGATTATGATCCCCATTTTACTTCATGGGTGTGGATAGGTCTTCAATATTACTTTTAATATTATTTATTTCTAATAACTACTTTTTCATTTGTAGGACGATCAAACATATTGGAATATCTAGGATCTTGAGGTCATGTTGCAAATTTGTGTCTTATATTTTATTGGTTCACAAATGAGGAAACTTCGTTTATTTTATTTTTTATTAAAATAATATCTTTCACTCCACCATCATTATGGAACCATTTTATCATTTTTACAGTCGAACTTATAATTCTCCATTATGTTGGATTGGGTTCGAAGAGACATTAATCCTCATATCAGAATTAGTTAAAAGAATGAAATAGTTGTTTTGGGTGATTCAGGAGAGGATTATGGAAGTGCAGGATCATCATAAATCTTATTTCGACCATATGAGGATACCTATAGATTTTAACATTGAAGATCATGTGTTTTTAAAGGTGAATCTTCATCATTGGTAGTGAATGTTTGGATTCACAAGTGATCCATATTCTTGTTTTTTTGGGAGGTCGCGATGTTTTATCATGTTGGAACCATGGTGTATTGAATAGAATTCCCCATAAAGATAATCTGAATATATAATGTCTTCCTTATATCACAACTTTTCCATTAACTTCATTATGACTATTATGTCATTGATTGGGTGAGATAAACATTGATGATGATGTAAACTTTAAAGATCAGCCTATAGAGTTCAAATACCACAAGGATAAGGGATTTTGTGGGCATGTTATTCCCTTGGTTTGTGTCATGTAAAAAAATGGTGCTGTATAAGAGATCACTTAGTAATGTGAGTTAAAGATACATGCTTAGTATCCTGAGTTTTTATCCCTTGACTGTCTCTTGTATTTATTCATATTTTTTTTAGTAATTTACCCTTATCATGATTATTAGATAGATTTATCTTCTCGATTACATATTTTTTTTACTTAATCATTTTTGGGAGGTATCTCCCTCATGATAGTTTTTAGGATACATTTGTTAGTGTTCTATAGTATTACACCTTGTTCCTCTATGCAAGGTGGTTGTGATCCTATGATAGAGATATTCTAGAATGGTATGTTGTGGAGTTGTTTTTTGGATTACCCTTTTATATTTTTCTTCTCTTTGGGTATGCTGTTAAATTCTTGAGAAAAAGAATTATTTGAGAGGTACTTGATATAAGGGCCAAAATATTTTTATCATGTTCCTTTTCACGTTTTTATGTCCTTGGTGCTTTGAGAAAGCATATAGATGGTTCAAAGGATTTTATAGAGATAAAATATAGTTGAAGGAGAATTTCATGACATGAAATATGGTTCAATGCATGATTGATAGGTTTATAACTCGAATTAGAATTTACAACCTAACAAGGGAATTTAACAAGGTGTGTTTCAGGTGTGAACTGCTGATTAATGATGTGAAAAAAAGGAAGGATTTCATTCAATGAATATATATACATAAACTCAGAATGTGAATATAAATTTTATGATGTGATATGATCTATGTTTACTGAATTGATGATTTTTTTTTGATTACTAAATATCCATCCACTTATGATGTGAAGGACCCATTTTCAACATGAATCTACATCTGGAAGGGCGCCTATAAATATAATACAACACTCAGTTTTTAAAAAACCCTCAGAATTATCCCAAACATTAGGAGAATAGGGATCTCTCTTAAGGAGTTTCAAATCCCTTTCAATGGGGATTGATCTCCAACATCCGGTGTTCATTCTATGGTGATATGAGGCGAGTTTTCCCTCTTTCATTTGTGATATCTTATTTGATTGTTTTTCCCTCCTATACCATAGAAACCCAAATGTGTCATACATTGATATTAAATATTTTTAAATAAATTTTAATTACATTACACAAACACATTCTTGAGGATCATGATGGTTAAGTTCCTTTGGACACTAGTTATACAATCTTCTTATTTAGTGAATGCAATTCAATGTTTCCTATAAAGATCTTCCCATTTAGTACTATTCATAGACATACCCTACTTAAAAAATTTCTTGATAACCTTGGGAAAGGATACAAAAGAATGGGTGAGATCAGATGCTCAGTAAGGGTAAAAAATGTAAAATACGTAAACGAAACATATGTATAAGGTTATAATAATGTGAGAATAGTAAATGAAAACCATACCCTACATATCAAAGATCAAAATCTTGGGTCATGGAATAAATATTGTAAATTAATAAGACATGAAACATATGAAAATCAAAGAGCATTATCCGTGAGAGAATAACATTGACATAAGACATGGAATTTCTAGATACACATAAACATAGAAAATCATTTCCATATTAGTCAATTCATACAACCAAGGTTATCATACTAAAATGGGTTCACTCCCCGAACCATCATAGTAGTAATGGTTTACTCCCAAGACCTCCATAAAGTTCAAATTCATTTATTAAACTATGTCCAATATCTATTCAAGTCATATATATCTCAAGAGATATAAATCTTTACCCACTGCATTGGAGGGAGATATAGGTCCTACCCATTACAAAATGAAAATCATACATATATATTACAAAAGAACATAAAAAATTAATCATATCAAAAACCATGAAAATAAATGGGTTTCATAAACATTTCATCATAACATAACTTGGGGAAAAGAGATAGGTTTCAAAATTATTACATAATTTCCTCAAATCATAACCTAGGGGAAAAAGTGGGTTTTATCATCATTTACTCATGGAATAACCCGTGTAATACAAATAGGTTTCATAAAAATCATGTCATCATAAACATAAACCATTCAGACAAAGAATAAGAACGGTATCTATGGATAATATCCCCAATAGGGAATAGGTAACATCAATAGTTGTCATCTTAGATAGAAAATGATATTAAAAATACACTTGGAAAATTTCTTGAGGAAAATAACTTTTCTATTAAAATTACATGTTAAAATAAAAAATTCATAAAAAAATTTGGAAATCCTTTTCTTTGGAAATAATATTTGATACTTATAAAGGAATATTTTAAAATTATATAAATATTTTCTTGAGAAAAATATCCTTTCCACTTTGAAAAAACATTTTAAAACATAATTTTTTTAAAATACTTTTATTTTAAAATAATTTTCGAAACATTTAAAGGGATATTGAAAAATTAATTAAAAATTTCTTGAAGAAAATATCCTTTACACTTGGAAAAACAATTTTTAAAAACTAAAACATTTTCAAAATAATTTTGTTTGAAAATAACCGAGGAATATAATAATGTATTATTCTAAGCATTATTTATCATGATAGTGGATAATTAAATTCATTTCATACACATTAAAATGAATATTCCTTTCACCTTTTCAATAAAATCTAAATGGGAATTGTAAAAAAATGAAATGAATATTCTTTTAAAGAAAATTTAAAATAGTAAAAAATGGTTAAAAATTCTTTTAATAAATAGTTTATATAATTTAAAAAACATTTTTTTAAAAACTTTTAGAAAATATGGTTTTGAAAAAAAAAACAGGTTTTCGACTGAAGATAAAAATATGTATTCTCATTAAATATCCATGGGAGAATAAATTTCATGAGATTCTTGAGAAATATAGCATAATATTTATCATTAAAAACATAATAATAAACAATCCGGATAAATGATGAGATTATAACATAGAATATTTAACAGACATTGGTAACTATGAATTATAATGCCCATGAAGGAATAAAATTAAATGAAACATAAAATATCATGATAATAAATGAATTCATGATATTAAATTAAATGGGGTTGTACATAAACCTCATAAAGGAAGATAGGTACAAAACATAACATGTGTCTCAAAGAAGTCAAATTGAGTCAAAAAAACCACACCGATTTAGTAAACTATTGAATCATAAGAACTAATAAACCATAAAATAAAATGAAACTTTAAATATCATGAGAATAATTATATTAATTATATAACATGTCAAATGGGAATTATATAAACCTCAAAAAAAAGTGGTGAATATGGCTTATGTCTCCCAGAAATGAATGATAAGCCAGATCTCCCTTACCTTAAGTCTTGATCTCCATAATACATGTTAAAAAATCATTTATAATAAATATTATTTTATTATAAATCTATTAAAAATCATAATTATATGTATCATACAGTTTATTATTTTCTTATGACCTTTTATTACATTTTTATTAACAATTCAATGATAAAGTCACATCTTGAGAAATAACTACTTTGTTTTTTCGTGTATGTTTTGATTTGTTATTTTTGGTACTCCTAATTTGATCATTTATAAAAAATATAAAAATATTTAACCATGATATAATCATCATATATATTCATTATATATATTTTTTGAGTGATCCATAAAATTTAGAGAAAGATAATTAAATACACCGTTCATGGAGATGGTAGGTTGTATGTATGCATGAATGTTATTCCCATTTTCCCATAAGAATGAATGAAATAAAGGTAAATATTATATTAAAATTATATCATATTTTTTACTTTATATATATCATATATTCTCATTAAATTCATCATTATTACCTTCCATGTATGGTGCGAGCGAATCACATCACTTCATAAGGTGGTAGTCCTCTGTCCACAGAAACGATGTTATCATATTCCCATAGAATGGAATACAAGAAGTAACATGTGATATCATGAATATAGAATCTTGATAATATCATAAATTTCATATATTAAAAATAAATCCATCATTATATCTAGTTTTGAGAGGTGGTGATGGAAAATGAATAACATTTGTTCGTGAGGCGAAAGTCCTCTGTATAAACTAATGATGATTTTATAAACCATTTGATGGAATATGAGAAGTATTTAGGTTATTTAATTAAAATATTTACATTTCAGTATAAAAAATATATAGAGTATATAATATTATAATTATTTAACAATAATTTAAGGATGTGGAGGAAAAAATAAAATAAAATGCTTGATTAGGGATGTTATCTTTACTTCAGACAACTTATTTTGGTTTGCACCAAAAGGATTGTAAGGTTGGATTTATGACCAAAATATGGATTCTAGGATGATTGGAGGGAATTAAGAACTTTATTTTTTAAGGTCTTGGATGAACCAAATCGTGTTGATATTTTCAATAGGAGATGAGAGGGGTGGCCTTTTATAAGTGAGGTGAGTTGCACACTTGAAAGTTTTCAAAAGAAAAATCTATACCCACATTTTTCACATGTAAAAGGCTAAAAAAATATACCTTTATAGAACCTAGAAGATATAAGGTCTACATATGTCTATAAAATGGTGTTATAAATGTTTTGGGTAATTTTTAACCCTTTCATTTTTAGTTTAACCCCCCAACAAACCCATTTTTATCTTAACTGGGGTAAATAATTTTTACTGTTTTCACTATTCGTTATGATAGAAAAATAATATGAACTTATTAGATAATATAAATTTTTATGACTAAAAATATGGAATCTGTTTCTCCAAATTCCATTCACATAATTTGAAAATTTTAATTTAAAATTTATCCCATAGTCGTGATAAGAAAGATGTTTTCCTAAGAGAAAATGTTCAAAAGCTTTAAAACAATTATATCAAAATTAAATATTAAATTTTCTCAAATGATATAAATTTGATTAATAGGAATATAAGTTAACTAATATTACATTTATAGCCATTTTAAAATAGTTTTAACATTTTTAAATGCTTTAAATAAATGAAAATTCTTAATAAAAACTAGTATTTTAAATTTTCATTGAAAAATTTAACTATTTAGAAAACTACCAAAAAATAAAGCCAATATAATTTTAACATTATGATTTAAAAAATTATGTTTATTTCTTAAAATATTTTTTCTAAACTTTGAAAAAATATTTTAAAAAAAAGTGCACAAAATTTCAAGAACTAAGCTAGGGTGCCATCCAGCCCAACACCTAACCCGACATCAGTCATGGATCAAGCAGAATTCATAATCCCCAAGGGATTGAAAATGGTTCTTGGAAATAAATAATACACTTTTGGGAATGATTTATACCATGATAAACAACTATGAATAGTTCTCAAAGTAAAACATCACACCATGATCAATATACATAACCAAAAGAGATATAATAATTCTAACATAAACAATTTCAGCTTTACCCAAAAACCAAAGTACCAAAACAGAGAGGGAAACCAACTACAAAAAAACCCCAAAACATACATCAAATAATAGGTCCTTCACCCTCAAGACACCACAACCAACACTTATAAAAGGAGGGATACCAGTAACCAGATCCACCATCACCACCCCGAAATAGATTTCTTTTACCTGGGTAAAACAAAACAAAGCCTAAATATACCCAAAGGTGTATATAGGGTGTGATCCAAATCCTAATAGGATTCCACCCAAAATAAATATTCCATGCCATAACATTAGAAGACAAATCACTATGCATGTTCTAAGAAAGAGCTTGGAAACATTTTCAACAAAAAAATTTAGGTAAATTTTTTTTCAAGGAGCATTCTTTGAAATTTAACATAAGAGTAAGTTCCACCATATATTGAAAATATGAAAAAAATCACAATAGCTCCATGGGAAATCCTTAAATATGCTAGAAATATAGGGAAACTAGTGACCTCATATCATAGTGAAACATGGTATAACAACCATAACCCACAAATTCTATATTTATGAGCCACTAGAGTGAAATCCATCCAAATTTAGAGTGGTATCTAATCACAATCATAGTTTAGTTAGTGTTTTAGCATAAATCTACTAGAAGAAACCAGACATTATCCCCACTTATCCAAGTAGCGTACTCATCCTGGTCCACCCACCTAGATACATAGGATTCCCTTTGTGCTCAAATTTCTATTTCACATGCCACATAGATCACCAATTTTACATACAAACATCAAGAATCATGAATAAACATGATAAACCGCCATTTCTTATAGTAAAAACCCATTTTAAATTCATAAGAATGCCAAATTAATTTAAAAACATTCTTTATATCACTTTCAAAATTTATAAAACACATCTAAGAAGCACATCATGGAAGCACACATGAAACTCAATCCATTTCTTTTGTAAAACCATCTTTCAACACATAAAAACCATAAATCCTTTTGAAAAAACATTTCACACCATTATAATAGTCCATAGAACATATTAAAGAAGTAAAGTAAGCATACCAAACTCATCTACAAAAGCTAAAGCATGTAATCGCCTACCTCGAGCTTGGAAACATCTAGAATTCAGTGGAAAACCAAAACTGCATCACAAAGAAACCCTATAATGGAAATATTGAACCATAAACATCAATATGTTACCCAAAAACTCAATATTAAACACTTATTAGGTCAAATTATCTACCAGAAAAAATATATCCCAAGGAATAGAGAAGTGGAACCCTAAAATAAGGAATAAATCAAAAGAAGATAATAATACTTGACATTTCATACATATCTAAATCCAAATACTCCCATGATTTGAGGGTACAAGGGATCCAAGAAGAGGGGAGTAAGAACCTAGGGCTGTAAATCCTGAGTGGGAAGAGAAATGGGTGAAAAGAGAGTTAAATCAGAGGAGGTAAAAAGGGTAATTTTCATATTTTTAATGATCTAAACTGAACCCATGGTTAGCCCGCATAATTTTCCAAACCATACAAAAACCATATTGTCTTGTTTTTCTAAGATAAAACTATTCAAATAGTTTTTTGGGGGAGGGCGCACACCCATGTAGCTAACTGTGTGGCCTGGACCATTCCACTATCCAAGATGCATGGTTTCTTGTAGGCTCGCACATGGTTTCCCCTAAAAATGCACCAACTGTGCGCCACTTGCTACTGTGTCCAGAAAATATATTTTTCTCAAAAAACTTTGAAAAAAGAGATAAATACCATACCTAAAATAAAACTAATAAAAACTAAAATTAAATTCATGGATGTGACAATTCTCCCAACCATGAAAACTATCCACCCTTGGAAAGTCACTCCAGATTTTGAATAGAGAACAAAAATAGATACTGCTCTCAACCCATGAATTCTTCTCCCAAGTATCATGCTCATCATTCCCATTCTACCAAAGAACCTAGACCAATGGTATGGAATTCCCACATATCACCTTATCTTGGGAATCCCAAATCTATATTGGCCCTTCCAAGAATGAAAAATCTAATTTTAATTCCAATTCTTCCAATTTCAATACATGAGATGGATCCAGATTATAGTTTTTCATCAGTGAGACATAGGACACATCAGGAATTGACATCCATTAATATGGAAAAGATAACCGATATACCACTTTACCAACTCTCTCAATAACCTCAAAAGGTCCAACATACCTCAACATTAGCTTTTGTTTCTTACCAAGATGATAGTAACCCAAGCGAGGGGTTAATTTAAAAAAAACTTGATCAACCACAAAGAATTATATAGCTTATTGAGGAAAATTGGCATAAAATTTATGGTGATCCTACACTATCTACAAGCATTTTCTAATTAACATGACTTTTTCAAACATTTTCTGCACCAAGCTCTGTCCCAAAAATGATTTCTTACCCACCTCTACCCAACATAAAAGGGACCAACATGGCTGACCATATAGTGATTCAAAGGGATCTATTTGAATTAGGTAATGGTAACTATTATTATATGAAAATTTCACCAACCCCAAATGGCTATCTCACGAGCCTCTGAAATCCAACATGCATGTCGAGAGCATGTCTTCCAAGATCAAATTAACTCAAATGTATGACCATCTATTTGAGGATGGTATATCGTACTCAACTTGATCTATGACCCCATTTTCGTTTGAAGGCCTTCCCAAAATCATAAGGTAAAGCTGAGGTCCCTATATGAAACAATTTTTGACAGCACACCATGAAGTCTCCCTATCTTCTGGTCATACAATAGACCTAACTCATACACCATGGACAAATCCATAATCGGGATGAAATGTGATTATTTGGTCATTTTCAGAATCACTACTTATATAGAATACTACCCCCGAGGTGTATCAGGTAATCCAAAAATAAAATCCATGGTGACCGCGTCCCACTTCTATGTATAAATGGGTAATGGATGAAAATATCTGGACAATATTTAGTGATATGATTTAACATGATGACATGTATAAGATCGATATGCAAATTCATCTATATCATGTCACATAACAGGCCACCAGAACTGATGATACAATTCATAGAACATATTGGTTGTATTAGGATGAAGGGATCACATAGACTGGTGGCTATCCTAGATCACTACCTTTTGAAATGACAACAACACCAAAAAGCGACCCTTAAAACACAAAACTCCCTCAGGAGACAGTGACCACTAACATGGAACATAACCACAATTTAAGAACTTTATAGAATGATGGAAAAACTCATCACCTGGATGATCTCCCTGAATCAACTCTAGAATACAAGGTGTCATCTAAACAATGGAAAAGAATTCAACTCCACTATGCTTCCTAGTCTCCAGATGAATCTGAGAAAAAAGACCCATTAAAGTCCACTCATCACTAGACTCCTTCAATGCATGCACAGTAACTTTCTTGCTCAAATAATCTTCCCCTACATTACCTTTTTCTGGGGTATACGCAATATCAAATTCAAACACCTGATGGTACTCAACCCAATGACGCTGCCTTAGATTCATATCTTCCGAGGAGAACATGTAAGCCAAATTATTATGATATGAATAAATGACAAACTTCTACCCAAAAAAATGACTTTATATCTTCAAGGCATAAATTACTGCCATTAAATCTAGGTTATGGGTTGGGTAATTATTTTCATGTGGTTGTAGTTGGAGAGAACCATACACCACTACATTCTTTTCTTGTATAAGAACACACCCATGACCCATACCTAAGGCATCATAGTAGACCACGTATCCCATTCCAGATTCTGGGAAGATCAAAATAGTGGATGTGTTTAACCATCAATTAAGCTTCTAAAAGTACACCTGACATTATAGGTCCATTAAAACATCACCCATTTCAGTGTAAGCATCATCATGGGTGATGAAAGCTGATAAAAATATGTAAATAACCTCCTACAATACCATTCCAAGACCAAAATTTCCTGATCTCAAAAATATTCTTCAACTGCTCCCATGAAATCATTTCACTGATATTTTTAGGGTCCATAAAAACCCCTTGTTCCAAGATCACATGACCCAGAAACTTCACCTCTCTAATCCAAAATATTCACTTGGAAATATTTACAAAAAGACAATGATCCCAAAGAGTTCCTAACACAACCCTCAGTATTACTCATTCTCCTCCTTGGTCTCGAAATAGACTAGTTTTTCCTCTATAAATACCATGATAAAGAGTCAATATACTAGTGAAACACCCAGTTCATAAGAACCATAAATACCACTATATAATTCTTCAACCCGAAATGTATGACCAAATACAAAAAATGGTCATACCAACATAAAAATATATTTTTAGAACATCTACCTCTCTGTCTATGACTTGGTGATACCCATAATGTAATTCAATCTTGAAAACCACATTTCCCATTTAATCTGGTGGAAAAGGTCATCAATATGGGGAAAAGTGTATTTGTTCTTGATTGCCACCTTATTCATATTTTTTTCATCAATACATAACTGAAGATATCGATCAGACTTTTTCAAAAACAAAACTAGGGAAGCCCAAGGTGAGATACTCAGGTAGCTGAATCATTTAGATTCCAAATCATCCAGTTGTACCTTTAATTACATCCACTTAGTGGGGTACATATGGTTTGGGGGAAGAGATATCAGTTATTTACCTTATTTCAAATCAATGGTAACTCCACATCCGTATCTGGAGGAAAACCTAAGCAGTCATCTTAGAAAACCTCTGGGAACTCATCCACTACAAGTGGTAATCCTATCTCTGAACCAAGACCATCATCATTATCCAACATGGGTGACAATATCTAAAAATTATATTCTTCAATTCCAAAAGGGGGGTCTAGCGCATCCCGATTGAGGATCCCATTCACCTTAAAAAACATGGGTACCACTAGTAGGTTCCACAAAACATACTCATAATAAATAAAAATTGATGTTTTCTTAGATATGAATCATCAAATCCATACTGAGGATTATGTCAAAGAGGACCATCTCCAAAACTCATAAATCCCATTCTAGATCGATCTCAGACATAGTGAATTCACACAACAGACACTTGAAACCCTACTCCATATGTCTACTAAGATGTGTTACCAAATCCATTATATATAGAAAAATCTCTGTCGACAATTCCAACAAATCCACAAATCATGCACAAATGAAAGAAATAGAGGCACCCATATCAAATAGAGAAACATCTATAAATGATGCTATACGTATCATACCATGAACTATGGTGGTCCCTACAATTGATTCTTCAGGTGCCTAATCTATAGAGTGATGATTCCTTATCTATGCCTGAGCCTGAGAATGTCCACTAACCTGTGACTCTGCCATGAACTGACACTACCCATATGAAGACTTATACCTACCACCACAACCACTAAACCAGGAACCTACAGTCCTGGTTGGCTCCAATTGATCATAAATTCCCCTAAAAAATTACGAAGTTTCACTACCGAGTATGGACGTGTGGCTCTGAAAAACTACTGTAAGGGACCGATATGACCACACTAGTGGCATGGTCTGGGTAGAGCTGAACACGTGGAATAAATATGCCCCACCTTCCCATGTTTATTGAACATGTCTGATCTGGTATCTAAAGCCATAGATGATAATAGATAGGAAGGATGTCCTAAAATACAACCTCCCTTCTTCTCTTTCTCATCCCACTACATCTTCTTCTTAGATGAACTACAACTAACTTATACCACAACTAAAACTACTAAAGAGAAGATGTAATTTCCACTATGATCATTATCTTCCATCAAAGCATGATGAACCACCTTGGCATAAGTCTTCAACTTGAATAAGAAGGCTTGAGATCATATATCCAGACACAACCCTATCTCAAACTTTTTTGTTTTAGCTACTCATTAGAGACTACCTAGGGTGAAAATCGAACTATATCTATAAAGCGGTGGGCTTACTCCATTATGGTTTGATCCCCCTGGTGGAGATCTAAAAAAACATGGATCTTGGTAAAGGCCAAGTTCTCAAGGAAATAATTCTCATTAAATATGAACTTTAAATCCTTCCAATCCATCTACAAGTGCTTCCCATCATGAAGTACAAAATCCCACCACCTCCAGCTGAGATCTTCCAACAGGGATGTGGAACATCTCACTCTGACCACCTTAAAAGTATTAAGAAACTCAAACACCCTTTGTATTTTCTCAAATCACTCCCCTACTTATTAGGGGTCCATGTTACCTCAGAAGTAGGAAACTTTTTCTTGATGAATTCCTAATTTTTGTCCTTTCCAAGACGTATTTTGGCTTCCCCATCGTGAGTAGAACCAAATCTTGTTCCCTTCCCCAAAGATTAGACAATATTTACCAAAACTTCCAATAGTCTCTAATCAGATAGTAAAGGAAAACTCTCTCTATCCACTTCAAGTGTTTTCAAAGTTGGTATCCAGTGGGAATCTTTCTAAAAAAACTGATAAACATAAGTAAACTATCACTACCATCATCAATAAAATATTTTGGAAATTTTTAGTGACAATAACAAATTTCAAACACTTCCCTAAATGAAAACAAAACCATACCCATCACAATAATAATACCAACCACTTTCCCCCCACCCCGTGTCTATTCATAGTATGTATCATGTAAATCAAACCTGGGGAAAAATTCAAACTAAATCCTAATATCCTATGGTGACTTAAGTTCCATTACGAGGGGTATTGTCCAAATAACCTACTCCTAACCAAAACCTCAAGCCCTGATAGTCCTTGCTCCAATCTATCAAAACTCTCCCAAATTTAATTACCTAAATAAAGTTCCAAAACCATGATTTGATACCATTTTATCATAAAACAACCTAGGGTTCCATCTAATCTGATGTCGAAATCAACCCTAGGCATGGATCAAAGGGAATTCCTAATACCCATGGGATAGAAACTAGTTCCTGAGTATCAAAAATTTAATTTTGGGAATGATTTAACCCATTATAAAAAATCATGAACATTTCTCAAAATAAAATATCACACCCAGATCAATATTCATTAGAAAAGGAGATAAGATGATTCAAACTTAAACATTTTATAACTTTACCCAAAAACCAAAGTACCAAAACAGGGAGAGAAACCAACTACAAAAAAACCAAAAACCATCGTACAACAATAGGGTCATTAAACTCAATTAACCACCACTAACACCTATGAAAGGAGGGATAATAGAAATTGAATCCACCATATAACATATTTTCATTACCTATGCTAAACATAAAAAAGTATATACACACCTAATGGTGTATATAGGATGTGAGAAAAAACCAAATAGGATTACACCCAAAATAAAGATTTCATGCTATAACATTACATGAAAAATCACTATGTAATATTTAAAAAAGATTTTGGAATCATTTTTAATAAAACAAATAAGAAAAACATTATTAAAGGAGCATGATTTTAAATTTAATGCAATATTATGATCCATTGTATGTTGATGATATTCACAACATCAAAGGAGAACCATGGGAAATTCCTAATGGTACTTGCACTAACGGGACACTAAAAACCTCATATGTCCGTGAAACATGGTATAGAAACCATAACCCATATTGTCCTCATGCATGAGCCACTGGAGAAGAATCCATCCAAAGTTCTAGTGGTATCCAATAATCATCATAATTTGATTAATGTTACAGCGTCAATCTTTCTAGAAGAATTTAAGCCTCATCCCCACCTATCCAACTGGTGTATTGGTCCTAGTATTCCCACCTAAATACCTAATATTCCCTTTCTTCTCAAAATTCTTTTTCACATCCCTCATAGATCAACACATTCACATAAAAACATAATAAATCCATAATACACATGCTAAACCACCATTTACCGTAGTAAAATACCCTTTCAAATTCACATGAACACAAAATCCATTTTAAATCAGGTTTCACATCACTTGAATAGTTAACAGAACAAGTTGAAGAAGAACAACATGGAAGAAGACATGAAAAAAACCCATTTTTTTGGAAACCCATCTTTCAATAGATAAGAACCTCAAATAATTTTTAAAATACATTTATCACCATTAATAAATTATATATAACACATTCAATAAGTAAATAGAAAATACCTAACTCATTTAGAAATTTTAAAGCATGGAATCACCTACCTCAATCTTTGAAACTTTTGAAATCTAGTGGAAAACTGCAATTACACCACAAAGAAACCCTATAAATGAAATATTGAACCATAAATATAAATATTTTACCCAATAACTCAATATTAAACCCTTATTAGGTCAACCAATCAATTAGTGATATGATTTCCTAAGAAAGAAGGAAGAGGAACTCTAGAAGAAGGAAGGAATCAAGAGAAGATAGACTTAACTGAAATTTCATGAATATCCAAAGATAAATCCACCCAATATTTTTGGGTCTAAGGGATACAAGAATAGGGGATAGGTTCCTAGGGTTTTAAATCTAGAGTGGGAGGAGAAATGGGTGAAAAGGGTGTTTAATCGGAAGACAGAAAATGGGTGATTTTTTATATTTTAAGGATATAGATAGGTAACACGGTAAGCTCGTACGATTTTACAAACCATGCATAAAATGTATAGTCTTTTTTCTAAAAGAAGAAACTAGCCACATGATTTCTTGGGAGAGGGTACACACTTGTGTATCTAATCATGAAAACTGGATTGTACCACTGTCTAGGGCGCACAATTTCTTATATGCTGGTGAATGGTTTTTCTTAATTGTGCACCAACCATGAACCACCTGTTGTAGGGTCCAAAAACTACATCTGTATCCAAAATAATCGTGGTAAAACCAAGGTATAAATACGAGACCAAAAATAAACACAATAATTTCTAAAAATAAAATTATGAATATGACACAAAAGGTGACAAATTAAGAGAAACACATTTTTAGCATAAAATTGGATTTATCCTTATCTATTATCTTGAAAAAAATAAGATGAATGCCAAAAAATTTATTGAATATATAATATATAAATTTCATTAAAATATTTTAAAAAATTATTTGTTGAATTTAATGATTTAAAATGTCTTTGTTTACATAAAAATAGTTTTTAGAAAAAGATTTCATATATTTTCAAATAGTTTTTATTTTCAATTATCATTAATTAGACACCAAAGAAATCATTTTACATACATCTGTAAACCATATATTTTCATAATTTATTTAATCATATTCATACTCATCATTCTAACTTCTAGGTGATAACTATAATATAAAAATATTTTAATAGTTTTTCAAATTTATTTTAAACTTAGTGTTACATGAAACACAAGATACACTTGATGTTGAAGGTAACACAAAATATAGAAAAGATTAAATTAATTTAAAAAATATTTCACAAAATATTATGGTTTTACATTATACCCACTTAAATAAATTTCACCCTAACAATTTGAACTTATGCTCTGTAAGCAAGGGTTTAACATTTGGATATCCCATTCTGAGAAACCCACATCGTATAACAAGATAATAAAACTTCCTCTTGAAAATAGTGAAATGGATTTTAAAATGTCATCTCGAATAACACATACTGGGTTTACAAATAAGAGAACATAGGTGGGAAGATAAAACATGGACATATAATAGAAAAATAACGACCACATACTTATGGAGAGTAAAGATAACATGGTCAGAAGAACGTTAACGACCAAAAAGACATAAACCAAATATGTGTGAAAATTGTCATTCATATCATAAAAATTTATGATAATAAGAAAAAATATCATTTTCTTAATTTTGGATAATTTTCATGTGAAGATATACTTACTTGATTTCATTCCCTTTCATAAGCACAATCTCATCCTTTGGTTATGACTTGATCAATTTCCACTTTATCTCTTAATTTAAGAGACGAATTTTTCATGTCTAAAAAACTAAATAAGATCCATAAAAGAATTTTAATTCATTCTTTCTATCTATATTTATTATAAAAAACAAAATAGTTAGCACAATTTATGCATAAATATTTATATGGAGGAATAATACATTAATCTATAAAACCTCATCCAAAATTCAATATAAAATATTTCAAAGATGATCAACCTTATAACCCTTCCAAAAATAAAAATTTATAAAGAATATCACTAAATTTTTGAAAATCAACTTGACATTAATCCCCCAAATATAATAATGTATATCTTTATTTTTACATTCCAAATATGAGAATACCTTAGTCATATATTTTCATGAATTATGGTAATAAATAGGATTACCATAAAACCTTAATGAAAACGTACATAATTATTCATTCCTTAAATAAAACCAATTATGATGGAATATATTAAAAATATAATAATGTTCTAAATTCCATAAATGATAACATAAACAACCTTTTCCACAAATTAGTGACCAGTTAAAAAGTCACCAACAGTAACAAATTTACATTATTCATATCTTTTATCTATTTATCCAAACTAAACACCATTTTATCAGCATCAGGAACATATTAATGGTTATCTTTCCTTAATCTAAATATCAAATTTCTATTAGACCACATTTCTAAATCATCACCACCATTTAATATATTTTTTGAAATCATTAAAAAAAATTATAATGAAAAATACTTATATATTTTATGATTCATGTAACATAATTATTGATTTCCAACACATAAACACTTCAATCATCCCTCTTTTTTCTCAAAACATTAACTATGATTAATCATCTTATTGCTTAATAAATCTTTCCTATAATATGAAATATTAATCATGTATTAACAATCATCAACCTCAATTTAATCATTCTTCTCATATTTATCATAAAAAATACTATTAGAATAACTCGTACCATTCATATTTCATTTGTAGTCTCCTTATCGTCAGCAATATAACCATTACGTGTACCACCTTGGTGATTATATTCATGATATTACCCATTAAGATGTTTATTTTTATAATTCTCATACATTACACATTTGAAACATTCAACCATCGATGACATCTTAGGGAGGTCATTATTCTCACCCATTGTGTTATTTGATCTTTTCATTTTTAATATATAATTATTTTGTGTCCTTTTCCACACTAAAAAAACATATTATTCCAATATAATCCCTGACCCATTTATCCACATGAAAAGTGCTATTATATCGAGTTCCACTAGGATTAGGAATGCCTCTCCATATGCAAAATGTTGCCGACTAGCCGCAAGGGTGTAAAAGAAAAATAGCGGGGAGACTATACCCTCAAGGGAAAGAAATAATAAAGGTATGAGTACATATATATAACATGTAGTTAAAATAAGACTCATCATACTTGAACTAGACCTTCCAAAGGAGGAATCATAGTAAATAAAATATAATCGAGGAAGCATAAAAATCAATAATAGCGGAAATAAAGGATCAAACCAAAAAAACCACTTATAACAGTTGAAGATAAATAATCATATAGTACATTTCATAAAATACAATATCAAGAAGGGGTATCCAATGGATTTCCAATAGTACAATAGATATATAGGCATGTTGATATAAAATATAACAAAAAGGAAAACTCAAAAGTAACCCATTTAGTGGAAAAAACCTCAAGGTCCCTTTCCATCATTCCATGAAAAATAGCTACTAAGATCTATCTCCTTAATTTGATCCCCTACATAAATATAAAATCATAAAGTCGACACGAATCCCAAAGGGAATGTTTAGGGTGTGAGAATGAGTCTCAGTAGGATACAAAAAAAATGTGGACACCCAACATAATTTTTTAATCAGGTGTGTATTATAAAAATAAACAAAGAATCTCAATAAAATTCAATTAAAAAAAGCTTCCTTGATGCTCAAAAGCCACCAAGAAACTATAACCTTCCTCAAACAATTCTGGAATCCCGGAAGAGGAAAGGATACTTGGACCAAAGACCAAGGTATACCCTAATGTAAAATAGCTTATGTTAACCCTCAGGATATATATCAAATGAAGTAGCTTGGATCCATATGACTCTTGACACCTCGTATCTCAAATAAATCACCGACGTCCCGAAGGCATGCCTATGAAAATAGAATCTAGTCCCTCAGACCCCTGCTTGAAAGAACCTATAGTCTTGAACCATGACGTTAAGAGTAACAATAATTTTTTTCCTCAAATAAAACCATCATTGTTTCAAGGCATAACATCCCGAGGAATGGAAATCCCCATCCTCCCAAAATATTCTTGACCCAACAACCTCAATATGGAGAGCCTCATCTCCCAAATAATATCCCCAATTCTATCATATTAAGGAAAATCACATTCCCTAAGGGTTTATATAACAATAACCCCCAAACTAAATTACTAATCCACACCATTATGGGCCTCTACCCACATGAGTGGTTAAAACCATCTCATCATCTGAGTCAACAATTGTGGACATGACTCCAATCAATGCTTTGGCCATAATAGGTGAGTAGAAATCACCAACATAGTACTTAAGATACATCTAAATAGAACCTAATTACCTTATAACAATGTATCTCAAGTCCATTGGACATGCCATCCAATATCAGAGGCCATGCCCTCAACCTGATGGCCTCACTGCCTTAAACCAATATCCAATACGCCCAATCTGACGATAAACATCACCCAAATGTATCCAGGTCCATCCCAACCAGACGACCAACTTCACATCAATCCCAATGGCCATTCCACCCCAATATATCAAGGAAATATCATCACGATCACATAGATCAAAATATTAGATCAAAATCATTATATATAATTCACTAAAATCATTTTAATAAAATGATTCAATGTAATTGAATTGTATATTTCAAATTAAATAAAATAATTCAAAGTAAACAAAAAAATTTATATAATTGAATTTAACTTCTCATATTAAACAAAAAACTCAATCTAAACTAAGAACACGCCCTAACCAAACTACCCAAGGTGGTCAACGACCTCTAACCCAACCTCACATGTTTAAATTGGGCTAGGGAATGCGTAAAGGCATCCCATAAGTTCATACAATCAATTTAAAATCAATTGCTCAAATTATAAATGGCTCACTCTCAATTACCCAATGGAATGATAAAATCCACACCCCAAAAATGATTTTGAAAAAAAAATGAATGGCATACATGACCTTCCTTGGACTCATAGACATAGGCATGTCCATTAACATTATCTAACTCAAAGTAGTTTGGAATAAATTGAAAATTCCATCGAATTCCATGAAAATAGGGAAAAAGGTCTAAAAAAAAATTAGTATTCCATTAGGAGAGAGAAAATAATAAAAGTTGAAAGGGAGGGGAGAGCCTTACTGATACAGTTCTATGGCATCCAATGGATCTAAAAATGGAGAAAGCATGAGGGAGAGTGAGCACACCCTAGTGAGAAGAAGAAAAGTGAGAAGATCCATTCTGTGCATGAGACTAAGGAGGATGAAAATGGGGGAAGAAATAAAAAGGTAAGAGGGGTATAAAAGTAATTTTACTAATTTTATTAGGTTTTTGGTTATCTCGCACGGTTTTTCCAATTTTTGTGCAAACGTTTCATGCTACAGTGCACATGTACTGCCTAAGTGGCACTACCCATGTAGCTTTCCGCATGGGTTTCCCAAACCGTGTGAAAAATGTGTAAAATCCACTAAAAAAACTACAAATACCCACACATGTTCATTAAATCCTACCCACATGGTTTTCCAAACCACGCATAAGTATGAAATGGTCCACTAATTTAGCTAGAGGAGGCTTCACAGTTTACCCAAACTGGGTGCCTTGACCTGCAACTCCCAAAACAAGCCTTCGAGCCTTCAAACCTCCTAAAATCATTCTGAACACCCATGAAAAATTTAAAGCCTTAAAAAATGACTAAACATAATGTATTGGGGTGATGGAAGACTGAAAATTAGGTTCTTGTGATTGAAAAATTATTTTTCATACCCATCAATTCCAAAAATCAAAAAGGGAGAGGTTTTTTAGGCAATTCAAAAAAAAGTGACGTTACAATATCCCCATATTAAAATAGACCATCACCAAGTAATAAAACAAAACATGTATATGGTACCAAACATAACCATCCCATTTAAATAAATCTGAACTACGATGACCATAAAGTGTATAGGACAGCTACCACAAGGTGGTTTCCCACCTTATAAGGGACCTACACCAGTCTCATCCAAACCAAAACTAAAATCAAGAAAGTGGTCTAATGACTATTATAGAACTCAAAAGTCCAATTATGATGCATAGTTACTCCCTAAAATCATCAGGTTCTCTGGTGTCATACCTAACACTCATCTAAATCTTGCATCACATCAATGCCCGCTTCATTCCAATGTCACACATGGTACCAACAAGGCCCTTCATCTCATCATATGCGCAAATCAACTTTGATGCCTTGCATATCAATCAATTACTACACAAAAATGATGCCCATATGACTTATTACCTCATGAAACTAACATATCATTTATTCCCTTATTCCAATCACCTCAAAAAACACACACCCAATGGTGCTTGTATATAAGAACTGGGGCCACACACCTCACACACACACACTCTCACACACAGATATATATATATATATATATATATCACACACCTAAGATGGTGGATACCTACTAAACAATATATGGTTAGTCCATTTACATATCTCATGCACCTCATGCACCGAAAATGGAAATGCATCAATAGGACATGCCGAAGAAAAAAAGAAGGTTTGGTCACACACACGGTGTACCTTTGACCGTCGTCATCTCACCCATCTACTTAGAACCTAGAAACTCCATAGCATGAACCCGGTATAAAGACTGAATTCCTGATTCCTAACCTACCTACAGTGCCATACCAGCCACCAGCCATTAAACCCACTACTTAGTCCCACCATCTCTTCCACAAACTCCGCATGTAGTTGAAGCATGACTATAATCACCTGTTATCGCTTTCGATCTAATCCTAGAGCCCTATGTCTTCCCCTATCCCTGACTTCCAACTATCTAAGAATGATTTTTATATAATCTCTTGATATTACTTCTCTTTTCACATTCCCAAAACTCTTTTATAGGCCAATCACATTATGTCTGAACATGTCTTGGATTCCAACACTATAATAACACAATCGAAGATCCACTCTAAAGTGCTCTAGATAATTCCTTGTCATGACTGGCCAGTTGGAACTCATCTATACTATGCTCCCTTCCATTTGATACATCTCCACTAAAATTATCTGAATCCGTCACCTGTATCGATTAAGGACTACCCGTCATATTTCCCTCTACTATGAGAAACTGGTTCATTACCCTTAAGAATGAGGCCTACCTAAAGATTTTTACCTACACCCAAATGGAGTATCATAAACCATGATTGAAACACATCACCCTTGAGGTCTCATCGCTCACCCTGGATAGTGAAAAGTGAGATAATTTAGTGAATGTCATTTTATAGTCCATGACAGTCATTTCACTTTGATGAAGGCTCAATAACTCTTGACCCCTTTCAACCCTAAGTGTATCCATGAATAAATGTTTGAATAACCTGGCATCAAAATACTTCCAGTCTAGTCTCTCGTGTTTTCCTGCCTACCCCTACACTTCCCACCAGAGTTTAGTCGGTCCTCTCAGCATATAAGTTCCCAAATTCACCCTCTACCCTAAAGGCATCTCTAAAAACTTGAAAATCATTCCCATTGATTCAATCAGTTTTTAGCCACATGTGGACTACCCTCACCCTTGAAATTGGTGGGTTATGTGACTAAAACACCAAGTAAGGTAGGCCATTGATGAATCTAATCATTGATATCCCCTATCAATCCCATGTATCAAATATACCTGGATTACATTGAGCTTCTCATCCCACTATATCCCAAAGGCTATCAAATTTAGAGGCTACCAACCTGCACTGAAGCCTGTAGGAGAGCAGTTTTCTGAGCCTATACCTGAGCATGTACCTGGCTTCCTAACCCTTAGGGGTGTAAACCTATTTGTATTCCAAATTCTCCCTGTCACCATAATCCTGACACTCCATCTGATATGACTAGGTGGAAACCCACTAAATTTCTTCAACATAGTCATACATCCTACATATAACATATATATATATATATAATGAATATAAGGAAAGAAGTAACATGAAACATCAAATCACGACCCCTTACTCTCCCCCATCTCAACCATGCCACATGACATCTCGGCCTCATGGATTCCTTACCCACCCTCAAAAAATCCATATATCAAATATTCCCCAAGCCACACCTATCCTGACAAACCACATTGCCTCAAACTGACAACCACGTCACCCAACCTAGTGATCATCATCACCCCATTTAATCATACTGACCTACTCATATAAGATCCAGGTCCATTTCAAATATCACATGCACATTATATATATATATATATATATATATATATATTATAGAGAATCACATTTCATAATAAATTTTCATATGAACATGATTTACATAATTTTAAACATCCTACCATGTGGTTAAAAAACGCATAAACATGCATAGCAACCACACACCTTTCTTAAATAGGCCAAAGTTCCAAATCTCATTCCTTTCCATACTAAGACACGGTTCAATATTCATAATAATTAACAATTCACATTTATAATAAGCCACTCTAGGTGAAAATAAATCCAACTGTAAAATGAGAAAACAGAACAACAAATTTCACCCTTGATGACTTGATCTATCCCTCATGAATGGGGATGGAGGCTCCCAAGTATGAGTTATGAATCTAGTTCTAACCACATCCTAATCTTCAGTCTACCATATCCTAAATAATAATATTATTAGAGGATAATTTAAATCTCTATATCATTAGTATGAATTTGAACACTAATATTAAATCTCAATCAAAAACTGCTTTGATGCCACATGTAGTGTCCCTAACTCATTTAGCCACCCGAATAGTGCTATTTGGCCATGTTCTATTGGGGTTAGGCATGCCTACCCATACACAAAAGGCTGTTGACTAGAAGTGAGAGAGTAAACATTTAATAGTAGGGATACTATACCCTCAGGGGGAATATATAATAATGGTCTAAGTACATATATATAACATTTAGGGGAAATAATACTCAACAAACTCAAACCAAACCCGCCAAAGGTGTAATCACATTCAATAACATACAATAGTGGAAGCATAAAAATCAGAATTAGTATAAATAAAGGAACAAACTAACCAAACCACTTGTAATGATTCAAAATAAAGCATGCATAAAATACAGTTCATATGATATAATATCCAGAAGAGGTCGCCAATGGCTGACCAACAATAATATATATATATATAGGAATGTTGATAAAAAATATAACAAGAAGGAAAACTCAAAAGTAACTCTTGTAGAGGAAAGAACCTCAAGGTCCCTTTCCAAAATCCCATGCCAAACAACTAAAAATATCCATCTCCTGAAGTAGATCGCTTACCTAAACATAAATGAATAAGGCCTATATGTATCCTGAAGGGCCCGTATAAGGTGTGAGAACGAGTCTTTCTAGGAAAACACCAAAATGTGCATACCAAACAAAAGTGTTTAATAATGTATGTAATATAAAAATAAAAAATAAGCTCAATTAAATTCAATTAAAAAATATTTATTGGTGTTCAACATCCACCAGGAAGCTATCACCTACCTCGACCAACATCATAATCCATGAAGAGGGGAGGTTCCTTATCCCATGTCCTAAGGTATCACTTGATGTAAAATAACACAAGTGAACTCTCAAGGTCCACCTAAAATAAATTAATCCATAAACAAGTTTCTTATGACACCTCTTGTCTCAAACAAATCACCAACATCCCAAAGGAACACTTAATAAAATAGAATCTTTTCCCTCATACCCCTTCTCAAAATCACCCGTCAGCTAAAAGACAGATGTCTAAAGGCACAGTGATAATTTTCCTCAAATAAAACCACCATTGGCTCAAAGAAAAACGTCCCAAGGAATGATAATATTCATCCTCCCAAAATATTCAATACCCAATAACCTCAATATGGAGATCCTAAACTCCTAATTAATAGACTCAACACTATAAACTAAAGTCTCCTCACCTTCCCCAAGGATTTTTATGATAAGTACTACCAAAAAAATTCCTAATTTAAAATACTAAGGTCCTCTACCCACACGAGTGGTCAATACCACCTCATCATCTGATTGAACATGTGTGCACACAACTCTAATAGGCTATTTGGTCATCACAGATGAGTGGTAATCAACAAAATAGTACCTCATACACATCTAATTGGCACCTCGTTCCCCTGCGATAATGTCGATCATGTCTGATGGCCATGCCATCCAATATGACAGGTCATGCCCTCAACCTGACGACCACACTGACTCAAACCAACATCCATGAAGCCCAATACTACAATCAACATCACTCAAATGTAGTTATGGTAATCCCAACTAGACGACCAACATCACCTCAATCTCGATGTCCAGGCCACCCCAATATCTTAGGCCAAGCCTTTCGAGATCTCATGAATCAAAAATGTATATTAAAATCCTTATATATAATTCATTAAAATAATTTTAATAAAATAATTCAATGTAATTTAATTTTACATCACAAATTAAATAAAATAATCAATGTGAACAAACAATTCACTATAATGGAATTGAACATTTTTAATTAAACAAACTCAAATTAAATCAAGAACTCACCCTATACTAACTACCCAAGTTGTTCGAAGACCTCTAACCCAACCTCACATGTTAGAATTGGTAAAGGGAATGCCAAAAGTCATACCGTAAGGTCATACAATAAATTTAACAACAAGCATTCTTATTAAAAGGTATCTCTCTAAATTTCTAAATGGTGCACTAAAATCTACACCCAAAACGACTATAAAAACAAAAATAAATTAATGCACCACCTACCTTGTACTTATAGACATAAGGATTCCTGGTATTAGCCTCTAACTAAAAGCTATTTGGAAGAAACCAATGATTCTGTCGAACACCCTAAAAATAAAGGAAAACATATCAAAAGGATTTAGTGCTCCATGAGGTAAGATAAAATAAGAATAAATGAAAGGGTTAGTAGAACCTTGCTGATATAGGTCTATCACATCTAACAGATCTGAAAACAGATCATGGATGAGGGATAAGGATCACACCATAGTTGGATGAAGAAAATTCAGAATCTCTCTGCTAAACATGCGACCAAGGAGAAGGAAAAATGTAGGAACAAATAAAAAGTAAATATGGGTAGAAAATTAATTTTACCCCTTTAATGAGGCTACATTTTAAGCTTTAATGGTTCACCAAACTCTGTAAAAACCATGTATGATACATTTCATGGGTACTAACTAAGTTGAACTACCCATGTGGTTTTCTACATAGTTTTCCCCAATCATGAAAAAACCATGTGGAAGAATCTAAAAATTGTATTTACCCATGAATGTTTATGCCCCCCTACATGAATGGTTTTCCAAACCATGTGGTAGTACCAAAATGGGTCGCACAGTTAGCTGGAAGATGCCGCAAAGTTTACCCAAACTATGTCCCTTAACCTGCAACTCCAAAAAATAGGCTTCAGACCTTTGATGCTCTTCAAACCCTTAGAAACATTTGTTACTCTTTTGAATAATTCAAATATTACAAAAAATGTATTGGGGTAATGGAAGACTCAGAATTTGGTTTCGGTGATAAAAAAGTTGGCATACCCACCAATTCAAAAATTCAAAAACAGAGAGGTTTTTAACCCAATTCAAAAACCCAATATGTTACAGTTCCTCTAAGATATCCACTTTCATGCTTCTTCCCACATTCTCAACATATAGGTAAATGAATATTCTTTCCTCTATGTTCTCCACCACCCAAACTCTACAGGAAAAATACCCTTCTTTTTTTGGTGTGGAAGAGAGTTCATTAAGGTACATGTTGTTAATCACATATCGTGATAATTAATTTGGAATAATAAAAATAGCATCCACACCAGTTTTCCTCCCATTTGGGTTATCATCAACACAATTTCTATCACATTAAATGTTTTTTTAGTTCTTCTAGGTTTTTTCTATTGACTAAAACTAAATCTCATAGTGTGAATGACAATATTCATTGTGGGAAACCACATAATAATGAAAAATCACTTATATGATGTCTAAATCATGAAACATTTTAAATATATGAAACTTTAGTCTTAACCTAGGTCATTCATGGTCATTATTTAAATCCCTAATGATGGACCATAATGAGTTTGTTAATTTATAATGTAACGAGCCAAAATTTTATTAATGAAAATTCCTCTTGATCTAATTAAATGTATTATTATGTAAAATGGTTATATAAAACAAATGAAATTACCTAGTTTTATGTTTTTTGATTTTAAAATACATTTATGAATTTTTATCATTTCTAATATATCTGTTGAATAGTTATCATATGATTAGTATAAATATAGGGCTTTGAAAAATCCAATTCACCTAGACAAAGGAAGTGATGGCCTCATCCAGTTGAATTTATCCATATGAATCCCACTTTTTAGATCTCAAAAAATGAGGTAATATAATTAGGATTTACTCTTGACTAATCCCAAGTCAAGCTTCTAAATGTTACACTTGAACGGAACCACTTATGGGAGAAGTGGAAGTTAATAGAGATTACCACCCAAGCGATGTTATCTGAGCCACACCAAGAGTGTGTCACCATCTCACACCTTACCCTTAGGTCTTATGTGGGTGTTATAAAGGGTCATGTAACAATACCCTATAACTATTATTATATTCATTATTTTTTTATAAATAATATACATTCATTTTTTATAGTTACTTTGTAAATGGGTTTTAAAGCGCAAATAGTATTTTTAGTTAACATTCAATTAAAAAAGATATTTTGATGAATCAGTGGATTTTTAAATTATATAAAATTATAAGAAAATATTATTACTAAATTAATTTTTATTAAATATAAATGATCATATAATTTTTATTAATATAATTAATTTTTTTATTAAGGTTTGAAAACCGTTTTTGTCAAAACCCATGAATTTTCAATAAAAGTCGGTTGTTATTTTAAAATTTTAAAATTAAAATATTTATAAAATTATTTAGATAAAATTAATCTCATTTTTGGATTCAGGACGTTGAAATTATCTAATGGTGAATTTTTTAAAATTTTCTTAGACAGTCAAATTTTTGGGTAAAAACTTAATACCGTTTAAATATATAATATGTTTTATGACATCATAATGACTGAATAGTGATGTAATAAAATACTAAAAAACGTTTTTTAGGGTAATATATGTTTTATATTTAAAATAATGTTATTTTATATTTTTTTGATTAATTTTATAGTTTTTTGATTAATTTTATGTTTCCTTAGTTTTTTCCTTAAATTTATGACATCATAATAACTTTTTAAAATGATTTCCTTGAGTGTGTGACTCACCTCCACATAAGAAAGACATATATTTTAATAAGTTAGGCCATTGGCCTTATAAAATAATTTTTTACACTCCAATTTGGAAAACACCATGGGAAAAAACAAGGGATGGTTTTTGGTTTTGATTAGTTTAATGTCTAGTGTCCAAAACCTAAATAACAAAGAATTCCTTATCCTTTCCTATATAAACCTACTCAATCTCCCATTAATCTTCATTAAAACCCTTTACAACTCGACCATACTATTCCATACTCTCTCTAGAATCCTCCCAAGTCACCCCAATCCCATAATAATTCATTATCATGCCTATCCCAAGCCATTGGGATCAAACTTCCAAGTAGGGGATCCACACTTTTCTTTCATCCTTATTTATGTTGAAGTTTCCTTATATTGTTATGACCTTTTATATTCAGTTAAAAATGTTGGGGTATGATTCCGAACCTCCACTATACTTCCCTCCTTATGTTTAAATTATTAGATACCCCTTTATCTCTTATTAATGTCTCCCATGTACACCTGTTACCATGCCAAAATTCCGTAAGGGGTTTATCTTTCCTCATTTACATTCAAGAAATTATTTTATATTATGCTTATAAATTCCATTACATATGATGGGATATTATGTTAAATGACCCCATTACTTTCCATTTCTTGTATAAATTATGAGATACCCCTTTCCCTCTCATCAACCAATTTTACAATTTCTATTTGACGTTGTTATGCTGACGAAATTACACTAAAATTTCCCATGCCAAAATCATCATGTAAGTGAATATGATACCCACTTCTCTATCAAGGGTATTAACCTTTATGAAAATGTACTTGTTTATTGATTACTTACATTTATATATTCCAAATATTTTATTCATTGAATAAATTATGATGTTTAATTAATCCATGTTGTATGATCCATGTGACACACTTATGTATGAAATGAAATGTTTATAAAGGGTGTGCCTTGATAGCACTCCTATTCATTGGGTAATGAATAATATAATGATATTCCAAGAAAAATGAGGGTTTAATCATGATAATTCTAGTACAATGATGGTTTAATCATGCTAATTCAAGTTCAATGAGGTTTTATTCATGCTCTATATGCAATAAGCCTTGGCTCAGGCTAATATCATGTTAAATGTTGTTGCCACATTTCTATGTTATGATAATCATGCTATATCATGCCATTATATAAATTTTTATCATGTGATCCACTGATATTTCTATTTCCTAAAATGTACTATATTATTCATTTTAATCATTATTTACTTCCTTAATGGGCTTTATATCTCACCTTTTTCGTATGCATGTCCTCAGGTTATCCCATGTAATGCTAAGTACGAAAGAATGTTGTGGTCATGTAAAGGTAGTTTTCAATAAAGATGTTGTGTTTTATGTTCTAAGTTGTTATGTAATGTTCCTAATTTTCCCATGACACTAGACCTCTCTGTCCTCATATTTTTCTTAAGTGCACGTTTATGTAATAAATCATGTTGATGTTCGTAATAAAGGGCAGGATTTTTATAGTTGGTATCAATGGACAGGTTTTGTTATTTTTGGGATTAGGATTAGAAAAACCTATTGAATGCCTCAAGGATAAGACTAATTATAAGAAAAACATACCTAAATTATGGTAAGTATATATTAAGTGGTTTATTAAAAAAATTCATCCCTCTATGGATACGAATAAGTAGAGGTGGCTTTGGCACAAATGTATCTAGGGGTAAATCCTAAAAACACAGTTTTGAGCTAGACTAGAATGGGAAATGGTGCATGACAATGGGACTTTCTTTAATATTGGTTCGACACACTCTAGGGATATTCTTTGGTAAATTCATAATCTTAGTATAAGACATTGTTAAGGGAATTAAAAAATGGCGCTAAGAATATATATTGGGAAGTAGATCACTGATAATATAGATTGAAGATATAAATTAATAAGTTAAAGAAATAAATTTAATTTATAAGTTATCCTTTTTCTCATTGGATTCCCCTTTTTTGTTACCCCTAACATTTCTTTTATTCCAGCTAATGGCCGGTAATAGTAGGACTTGGGAAAACAACCGATGCAAAGAAGAACGTGATGACTGTTCTAATGAGATAGCCAATCCGATAGGAGTGGGAATCACAAAAATTGTCATGATACTATCTAAGTTAAATCAAGTTTTGAATAGAAACATGGTTCAAGGGGAACGTTCAACACCCCCCCCCTAAGAAAGAAAAATTCACAATCGAGAGCTTCATGAGACAAAGGCCTCCTGCTTTTAATAGATCATATGATCCCTCATTCACCGAACAATAGATCAAATCCCTTGAAAAGATCTTCTCCATCCTTCAATGTTTAAAAAAAGAGAAGGTTTTTCTAGATTCTTATCATATAGAGGGTGAATATGATCAATATTTAGCATTGACCAAAAATATGAAGCCTGAGGAAGAGATCGAGGCATTGTAATGGATTGATTTATAGAAAAGAAATTTCGATAAATATTTTCCACACACCCTCCGACTTATGATTGAAGTGGAAATCCATTCCCTCAAGAAAAAAGACAATGAATCCATTGGAGAGTACAAGAAAAACTTCAAAAGGATTTCATGATATTCCTCCCACTTTCTCATTACCTCTGAATGAATGGTTTACCACTTCTTTGAGGGACTAAAATATTTCCAACAGAAAGCTCTAGCGTTCCATGAGTTCAATAGCTATGAGGAAATTTTTCTATTTTCCCTCAATGTAAAAATGGAGATCCGAAAATATCAGGGATATCATGGGGATAAGAAGTAGAAAATGGACTTTAATTCTAGTGATCTGATGGATAAATCCAATGGTGCTAAGAAATTATAGTACCCAACTTTCCAAAGGTGCTGAATGAAGAACCCAAGAAATTGACTAAAGAGGATGAGGAAATGCTTTAGGTATGGAAGATAAGGGCACCTGGCCATTAAGTGCCGATAAGAAAGACCCGATACTATGACAGAGGAAAGGATTTCTTTATTTCACCATCAACACATCATTCATTTCTTCAACTACAAAGAACTAGGGAACTTTTCATACTAGTACTTTAAGCCAAGGGTTTTTGAAGGAAACCATCAACCTCCAAGGCAGAAAGGAAAATCTGTTTCTATCACTACTACTGAAGAGAACCCTGAAAATGAAGTTGTAATAGGTAATCTAGTAATTTATTCAATAATAGTGAACAAACATTATTATTATGGTTCTATGCATTCTTTTATATCCCGAATTTTTAGTAGAACAATCCCAACACCACCACAAAACATGGAAGTAGAGATGTTGGTGAGAATTGAAAATGGGGAAATCATCACATCCCATGAATATAACTCCTCCCCTGTCATAATTTTTGGTTTGAACTTCTTAGAGAACATTTTCATACTCCGTCTAGTGTAATTTTATGCAATTCTTTTCATGGATTGGATTTACCTATATAGATCCAACATATATTTCCATGAGAAGGAAATCACTCTCTATATGATGAATCAACCCCCGATTCTATACAAGTGAAAGTAGGGGGATGAATCTTCTTTAGAACCATCATCTCAAGTGTGGATATGACTGCCTTATGATCATGCATATCTTACTCAGATGATTGATTCTAAGGAAGCAACCATCCTTGAAGACATGCCTATTGTGAGGGAATTCACAGAAGAGTTTTCCAAGGAATTTCCTAGTCTTTCTCCTATAATATATGTTAATTTATCGATTGATCTTATACCAAGGGAATTTCCAATATCTAAGACTTTATATAGAATGGTTGTTTTGGAAATTAAGGAGATAAAGAAACAACTATAGAAGAATCTGGATAAAGGGTTTATACACCCAAGTGTTTCAGCAAGGGGTGCCCTGGTCCTCTTCATCAAGAAGAAGGATGGGTCAATGTGCCTTTGAATTTATTATCATGATCTAAAAAACACGATAAGGAACAAGTATCCTTTTCCCCAAATTGATAACTTGTTCGATCACCTATGTATAGCACAATACGTCTCCATGGTGGATATGCGGTCAGGATATTACTAAGTAAGGGTGAAAGAGGATATCCCCAAGACTGCTTTTTCGTACAAGGTATGGTCACTTGGAATTCATATTAATGCCTTTCAGACTTACTAATAATCCAACAATCATCATGGAATTGATTAATAGAGTCTTTAGAGATTACCTTGAAAAATTTGTGGTATTATTTATATATGATATTATATTATACTCCAAAACCAAGGAGGAGCATGAGAAGCATTTATAATTTTACTAGAGACCTTGCGAAAGGAGAAGCTCTATGAAAAGTACAGAAAGTGTGAGTTCTGGTTGAGAGAATTATTATTCTTGGGTTATATCATCTCAAGCAATTGGATATCTGTGGATCCCTCCAAGACAGCTACAATTGAGAGACAGATGATGCCAAAATCAGTGACAGATATCCATAACTTCCTCGGGTTATCTGGATATTATCATCGATTTGTGAGAAATTTCTCACGATTTTCAAACCCTCTTACCAAGATAACTTAGAAGGTATTTAATTTTTCTTGGAGTGATGATTGCGAAGATAGCTTCAAGGAGTTAAAAAATAGGCTTATCACTGCATCCATGATCACACTACCCATAAGTGAAGAAATTTTTGTGATATTTAGTGATTCTTTAAAGAATGTCCTTGTATGTGTGCTGATGAAAAATGAAAAAGTCATTGCTTATGCTACAAGGAAATTGAAAGTTCATGGAAAAAATATCCAACACATGATATGGAGTTGTATACAGTAATATTAGCTTTAAAAATTTGGCAACATTACCTCTTTGGGGATAAGTGTCAAATATATATGGACCACAAAATCATCAAGTATATTTTGGCACAAAAAGAGTTTAATATGCGCCAACAAAGATGGTTAGATCTGATCAAAGACTATGATTAATCAATCCATTACCACCCTAGGAAAATAAACAAGGCGGAAGATGCTCATAGTAAAAAGGACCCAACAATTCTATCATTGATGAGAGTTGAAAAGGATCCAATCTTCTTAGATTTGATAATGATGGACTTGGGAATCATAAAGAAGAGAACATCATCAATCCTTTCACAAAATATTGCTCAACCGTTTTTTTTGGAAAGGTTAAAGGTTGCTCAAAAGGATGATGTGGGAATTCATAAGAAAATTGAAACTATCAAAAAAGACAAATTCTTGAAGTTCAATGTTAATGAAGAAAGAATTGGTGGATTTGGGTCAACATTATATGTTCCATCAAATACGAAGTTAAAGAATGAACTTTTGGATGATGCACATAGTTCAGATTTCTAAATTCATCATGAAAACAAAAAGATGTATCGAGATCTCTGAGAGCTTTATTGGAGAGATAACATGAAGTATGAGATCGTTGAGTATACATCAAAGTGCCTGGTATTTCAACAAGTGAATGATGAGAGGCAAAAGTCTAAGGGGATGATGAAACCATTACCCATACCAACATGGTAATGGGAGAACATTACCATGGACTTTGTCACTGGATATCCGAAGACATCCAAAGGAAACACTGCTATCTGAGTTGTTGTGGATCATCCTATAAAGACTACCCACTTCATTGAAATTCGAGAGGAATTCTCATTCGATAAACTAGAATAGATATGCATCAGACAAGTGGTAAGGTTGCATGGAGTACCACTATCAATTGTATCCGATAAATATCCAAGATTCACCTCAACGTTATATAAGATTCTCCAACACACTCTGAATATTGAGATGAACTTCAGTATGAATTATCATCCTCAAAATGATGCCTAATTTGAGTGGACTGTCCAAACAGTTGAGGAAATGTTAAGAGAAGGCTCAATGGACTTTAATTGAGGATGGGATTAATATATTCCCCTAGTTGAGGTATCTTACAATAAAAGTTTTCATTGAAGAATCCAAATGGCTCTTTATGACGCCCATTATGGGAAGAGGTGCATAACACTAGAATGTTGGGATGAAGTTGGGGAGTGAAAAATCCTAGGTCCATAAATAGTTGAAGAAATAGTGGATATGTTTAAGATCATCAATCAGAACATTGAAGATTCTCAGAGTCGACAAAAGAGCTATTTTGATAATCATCAACGAGACCTATAGATTGATGTTGGAGACATGGTATTCCTCCACATATCACTGTGGAAAAGAGTTCTGAGATTTGGGAAGAATGGAAAGCTTAGTCCAAGGTACATCATCCCTTTTTAGATCCTCAATCGCATTGGATTAGTAGCATATTGACTAACACTCCCATCGAACCTATCTCATGTACATGATGTATTCCATGTACCACACTTGAGGAAGTATATACCTGACCTATCACATGCACTCAATCCATAAGTGGTACCATTGGATAATGACCTCTCATATGAATATAAGCCAGTGAAGATCATAGATCATAGGTAAAAAGTTATACAAAATAAGCTAATGCCCCTCTTCACGGTGTTTTGGAGAAACCATATGTTTGAAGAGGCAATGTGGGAATCGTAGGAAGTGATGAAGAAAAGTTACCCTCATCTATTTTAGTGTGGTAAAAGGAAATTTCGAGGATGAAATTTCTTAATGGGGTAAGATTTTAATGACCTAAACTTTTTTAATGAAAATTCCTATTGATCTAATGTAATTTCTTATTATTTAAAATGGTTATATAAAACATATACACTTCCTTGGTTTTATGTTTTTGGATTTTAAAATACCATTAAGAATTTTTATCTTTGTGCATATAGCTATTGAATAGTGATCACATGATTAGTATAAATATAGGGCTTTAACAAATCAAATTTACTCAAAAAAAGGAAGCGATGGCCTCATACATTAGAATTTCTCCAAATGAAACCCATCTGTCGAAGCTTGTAAAAGAGGTAGTGTTACTGAGATTCAGTCTATACCAATACCAAGCTAATCTTAAACACGTTAATCTTGAACGGAACCGCCTACAAGAGAAGTGGAAGTTAATAGATATTACCACCTGAGTGGTGTTATCTGAGCCTCCCCAAGAGTCTGTCACCATCACACATGTTACCCTTAGGTCTTATGCACGAGTTATAAGGGTTTATGTAATGATACCCTAACACTATGATTATGTGCATTATTTTTTTAAAAATAATATAAATTTATTTTATTATTGTTACTTTGTAAATGGTTTTTAAAGAACAAACAATATTTTTAGTTAATATTCAATTAAGAAAGTTATTTTAATGAATTAATGGATTTTTGAATTAAAAAATATTTTAATAAAATATTATTATTAAATTAAATTTTATTAAATTTAAAGGATCATATAATTTTTTAAGAATATAATTGAAATTTTTATTCAGGTTTGAAAACATTTTTTTCAAAACCCATAGAATTTTCAACAAATGTAGGTTTTTATTTTAAAATTTAAAATTCACATATTTATAAAATTATTTAGACAATATTAGTAACATTTTTTGATTCAGGATGTCAAAATTATGTAATGGTGAATTTTTAATAATTTTCTGAGACAATGAAATTTTTGGGTAAAAGTTAAATACCGTTTAAATATATACTGTATTTTATGACATAATAATGACCCAATAATAATTTACTAAAATACTATAAAAATTATTTTGTCCAATATATGTTTTATCATTAAAATAATGTGATTTTTAGATTTTTTATTTATTAATTTTATGGTGCCTTAGTGGAACCTCCAAGACTTATAAAATATTTTAACTTTTTAAAATGATTCACTTGAGAGGGTGATTAAATTCCACATAATCATGCTTAACATTTTAATAAGTTCGTCCATTTTCCTTATAAAATATTTTCTTCCACTTTAATTTCACAAAAACCATGGGTGAAAACCATGGAATGGTTTGTGGTTTTGATTATTTTAATGTGTAGTGTCCAAAACCTAAATAATAAATAATTCCCTCTCCTTTCCAATATAAACTCACTCAATCACCCATTACTCTTAATTACAAACATCTGGATATTGACCAACATCTTCCCTCCTCTCTCTAGAATCCTCATATGGCACCCCAATCTCAAAAGGATCCTATCTCAAACCTCTCCCTAGCCTTTGGGATCACACTTCCAAGTAAGGGATCCTTACTTTTCTTCCTTGCTTATTTTTTTCCATGTTTCCTTATATTGTTATGCCCATTTATTTTCTATTAAAAATGTTGGGTTATGATTTCACACCTCCCCTATAATTCCCTCCTTATGTTTTAATGTTGATATACCCATTTATCTACCATTAATTCTTCCCATGTCCACATGTTACCATGCCGAAATTTCGTAAGGTATTTCTCTCCCCTCATTTACATTCAAGCAATGATTTTATACTATTCATCTAAATTCAATAAAATATGTTGTAATATTATGTTACATGTCCCCCTTAATTTCCATTTCATGTATAAATGATGATATACCCATTTATCTATCATCAAACCATTTTAAAATTTCTATTTGACGTCGTTATGCTGTCTTAGTAACACTAAAATTTCCCATCCCAAAATCATCGTATATGTGAATACCATACCCATTTATCTATCAAGGGTATTCAAATTTATGAACATTTAATTTTTGTTTGAAGACTTAAATTTATGTATTTTACATCTCTTATTAATGGAATAAATTAGTATGTTTAATGAATCCATGTTGTATGATCCATGTGGAAAACTTATGCATGAAATGAAATGTTTATAAAGGGTGCGCCCTGATAGCACTCCAATGCATTGGGTAAAGAATAGTATCATGATATTCCATATGTAATGAGATATTACCCATGATAATTCACATGAAATTATGGTTTAGTCATACTAATTCAGGTTCAATGAGGGTTTACTCATGCTTCATGTGCAACGAGCCTTGCCTAATGCTAATATCATGTTAAATGTTGTTGCCACATTTCCATGTTATGATAATCATGAAATATCATGAATTTATGTTTATGTTTCTCCTTTACTCGATTGATATTAATACTACCTAACATGTACTATATTCTTCATTTTATGACTTTTTTACTCCCTTTTTGGGTTTGATAGGTCACCCTTTTCTTATGCATGTCCTCAGGTTATCCCATTCGATGCTAAGTACAAAGGAATGTTGTGTTCATGTAAAATAAATTTGCAATAAAGATGTTTTATTTTATGTTATATGTTTTTATGTGATGTTCCTAATTTTCCCAATACACAAGAACTCTCGATCCTCATAGTTTTCTTAAGTTAATGTTTATGTAATAAATCATGTTTATGTATCTAATAAAGAGAATGGTTGTTATATCCAAAGCATATAACTTTGAAGAATAAAAACAGGTGCGTAGTAAGTCCCATTATCATGCACCAGGTTAGGATTGAGACTACCTCAATGTGCCCTTTTCTGATTTATTACCCCTAGGCACCTAGGTTCTACAGCAATAACCACTTTTAGTATCAATAAAGGGGTGTAATTTGTTAGAAACCACTATCTCAATCCTTTAACAAAATTCCATGACATTTTCCTATACATTAACTCATCCTTAGACTTATATTTAGATATATACCAAGACATATTCTATGAAATATTCATAGGTATTTCACTAAAGTTTTCTCATCATAGTTACCAAAGGATAAAAAAATATTTCCTCTAATACCAATAATAGCACCCCAAAATTTTCATAAATAGATATTATATATTTTTGGATAAATATTGATTACATTACACAAACACATGCCTAAGGATCGTAAGAGATTATTTAATTTGAATACAAAGCACACAATATTCTTATTTAGTTGTATATCTTAAATGTATCCTGAAAATATCTTCCCATTTAGTACATTTCATTGACATATTTTAATTTTAATCTTTATTTATAACCTAGGGAAAGGAAACATAAGAAAGGGTGAGCTTAGATTCTTGGTAAGGGTAAATAATAGAAAATAAATAAACAAAATGTGATTATATGGATATCATAATGTGAGTAGAACAAATGAAAACCAAAACCAGCACATAAAATATCAAAATAAGTCATGGAATAAATATTGGCAGTTCATAAGATCCGAAACATAAAGAAATAAAATAAAATAATCCATTAAATCATAACATTTATAGAATCCATGAAGTTTTGGCATACACATGAAGATAAAAAATAATTTCCATAGTGGTCAAGGCTCACTACCAAAAATATAATACTGTAATGGGTTCACTCCCCAAATCATCATAGTAGACGTAGTTCAATCGAAATGCCATCATAGCGGACCAAGGGCCTTACTAAATTGGGTTTAATTCCCATTATAGTCATCTATATATCATGATATTTAAATACTTACCCAATGATTGGAGGGGAATATAGGTCCCACCTATCACATAATGAAAATTATATGTGTGTGTTCCACAAGAGCATAAAACATTCAACATATTATAACCCATGAAAAGAAATGTGTTTCATAAACATTTCATCATAACATAACCTATATAAAATAATTGGTTTCAAAATCATTTTATTATTTCATCAAAGTTTAACCCATGAAAAAATGTGTGCTTCATAAGTATTTCCTCATGGTATAACCCATAGAAGAGAAATAGGTTTTATAAACATCATACAATATTTAACATAACTCTTTTAAGAAAGAATAAGAATGGTATCCTTGGATAATATCCTTAGTAAGACATAGGTAATTTCAATTAATGTCATTTTATATGGAAATTTATTTTATAAATACTCTTTGAACATTTCATGAGGAAAATAACTTTTATGGGAAAATCTCTTTTGAAAACTATATATTCATAAAAAAATTGTAAATAATTTTCTTTGAAAATATAATTTTAAACTTATATAGGAATCTTTAAAAATTATTCAAAACATTTCTTAAGTAAAATACACTTTCTTCTTTGAATTTTTTTTAAAACATAAGATATTTTTAACATAATTTTATTTAAAAATAACCTTGAAAATTTATAGAGGAATATTTAAAATCATTTAAGACATTTATTGAGGAAAAATTTCATTCCTCTTTGAAAAAAAATTTTAAAGCATAAAACATATAAAAAATATTTTCCTTTGAATATTGCCTTGGAATATTATAAATGAGTCTTCAAAGAAATTATAGGTCATGATGGTGGTGAATTATTTCCATTACGTACATGTTAAAATGAATATTACTTTCACATTTTTGGTAAAATCCAAATGGGAATTTTTTGGAAAATGACATGATGATTCCTTTTAAAACATTTTGTAAAAAAGTTAAACATGGGTAAAATTTTATTTAATAAATTGTAACTCCTCAAACCTAGAAGCCCAGATTTAGTGCCTTAATTTATTACATTTTCTTGATTATAAGGAATACAATCCCAAAAGACTATTCAGTTTAAAAGTTTTGGGTAACCAGAGTACATAAATGATACCTGTATTACATTTATAAGTAATAAATAAAATATGATACATAATAAAGTGAAATTAACAACATCCTTGAAATATAATTCAAATATTTCTTCTTCATGTCCTAGGGAAAAAAAATAAGGGTGTGGTCAAATTCTCAGTGAGGGTAAGTACATTGAAATAATTAATAAATAAATGATGATAATCAACATGAAAAGGTAAATAACTTAACAGATATGCCATTTATATAACTAGATAAGTAAAAACCAATATGGCCAGGTAAGTAATCGAAACACATTCCATTTAATCAACAAAATGATAACGAACTACATCCATAGATAATTTAAAAGTTAGAATATCTTGGATAAATAATTAGAGAATCTGAATGAAGGAAATTATTAATTATTTTACTCCATGTTTCCTAAGTACATTTTATATTTACCATCAAGACATTTTACAAGATGGTTTATAACATATAATGTGAAAATCCTTCTGATTGGCCAAATGATTCATCTCATAAGACTACCAATGAATCAAGGGTATATTTATAATCGGGCCACACCCATGTTTTCCTGTCCAAATCATTCCTCATATATCTAATAATTTATTTAATTCATGATCAATGAGCCTTATAAAATATCTGTACTGAGTAAAAGATATAGATTTACCAATATTTCCCCAGTTAATAAAATAATTTTTAAGTACACACCAAATGTAAAAATGGTTTTCATTTTAAGAAATAATTATACCCATCACATAATAGTATATATATATATAATAACCCTTATTTACAATTTAATGTGTTCATAATTAAGGGATTATTTCAATAGAAATTTAACTAATACAAAAAATTGATATTTCAAAGATAACTTTTACCCCTTTGTAATTTTTGATTCAAACCCCCATTGATGATATCATTAAAATTAAAACATATAATACCATGAAATATGAGTGAATTATGATATTAAATGAAAAATTGGAAGTATATACACCACATTAAAGTGAATTGGTTCATAATAACAAATAATTCTCAATGGAATGTAAATTGAGACAAGATTCTATACCTTACACTAGATTTTGGTTGAACACCATTTAAAATCATGTATAATTATTTTAATAATGATATTATATTATAATATAACCATAATAATATTTATAATAAAATATATTATCTTTTTATAATATCTTATAACCTGTTTCTTTACAATATTTCATTATTTTCATAGTTTCGAGGGTTAATTGTCATCTTTTTGGAGTAAGTTTTGACTTGTTATTTCTTTAATTATTATGTAGATCATTATTTCATCATATAGAAGAATAAATATATGATTTAAATATCCTATATATTCATAATATATGTATTTATAAAAATCCATAAAATTTGGAGATAACAAATGAAATTCACCGTTCATAGAGACGGTAGTTCGTACATACTCATAAATGCTACTTCCATTTCCTTATCATATTTCATAATTATGTGGTATATATATAACAATTATATTATCATATTTATGTTATATATATCACATATTTTTATTAATACCATCCTTAATACATTCCATGTAATGTTTAAATGAATCACATCTCTTTGAGGAGGTGATAGTCCACATGACTTATCGTATTTCTAAAAATTGGAAAGAATAAGGTATGTTTTATATAAAAATTACATAATCATAAATAAAATATAAATATTTTATATAGTATATATAAACTATAAATCCATCATTATTTTCAACCTTGAAAAGTGGTATTGGAATAATGAACGACATTGGTTTGTGAAGCGGTAGTTCGTTGTACATACGAACAATGGTTGTGTATCCAATTTGATGGAAGTGTGTGTATGTTGGAGTTGGTGTCCTAGAACCATTTTTTTACTTTTAATACAATAATATTTAGTGTATTTAAATATTAAACATTTTATTAGATTTTGTTCATTATTCTTCATGATAATAATGTAATAATGTCATAGATTATTTGTCACATTAATAAGGTCATAGAAGTTCCCTGCTATGATGAAAAACATGAAGTGCTATGAATGTATTCTTAAATATAGTTCTACAAATATATTAAATAATATAATAAGACCAATATTATATAGACAGTTAGGTACTAGTACTCATAATAAGATGAGAATTCTTCTCATGAATTCGCACTTGGTAACCTCCGAGAAAGAAGATTATGAGAACATACCTGCCAGTAGAAATTCCTAATGTTTTTGTGTCATCATATATTACTATATTTTAGCATGTGTAATGGTTCTTAGAATTTAATATTATCATTAATAAATATCATGAATCATTCAAATTGATTTACTGATGAAAACTATCATGCCATATGTTGGCGGGAAGTAGGGTATGTTGGGTGCATCAAGAATGACATGTTATTATTGGATAAGTCGATGAAGGATTTATCACTTCCATTTATGGAAGTTGATATCTCATCCCTTTGATTGAAATAGAACTGTTTCCCTAAATATCATGTCCACGGTGTAATGAAGAGTTTATTTTAGGTAGTCAAATAATGGCATATCAAGCAAATAGGTTGACGAAACTATTAGGAAACCTACTTGATGATATATTTTTACAAAGGGATTATATTACACAATGATAATTAATTTTTTGATGTCATCATTACAAATTTAAGTTCATTATATTGTGTGCCTTTACCCATTGCTAGACAGTAATCTTGGTCTTTAGGAAAGCCCACCTAATTCCAACGAGAAGGAATCCAAAAGGTTTTGACACTAAGTTTTTCTAGTGGTTTTGATTAAATTGTATTTTAATTTAATTAATGGAATAAATATTATTCTCAATACTGAGGAATAATTTTATTCGAGTTAAAATGATCTCATAAATTAAATAATTATTTATTCACCGGATTGTGAATAAAATTTATTTTTTTATTTTAGTTAATTTTTAATAAATATTAATTTAATAGTTTTTAAATAAAAATATTCATTTAAGAGAATAAAATATTTTATTTGGTTTTTCAATAAATGGAAGAAGACTTCGAACATACCACGAAAGTGTCTGTTGATAAATTAATTATTTACAAGCTGGTAAATATTGTTTATCCAGTTTGTGCAAGAAATAATAACAACATTATTATCTTTGTGTGGCACAAGATTTAATTTATGGTTCAATTTTGTGCAAGTTGGTGTAACAAAAATAGTGGTTTTGTTATTGTTATTATGTGGAATTGGTTTTCTCTAATCGTTATAATTTCACTTATTTGTTGATTCACAATTAAATATTGTATCTGAAACCCCATTTCTATTAATAGGTAGGTACATCTATTGTGCCAAACCTCGGTGAATTTAGAATTGTTGAGATAAACATTTTCTCTCTTGACTCCTCTCATATATCCCTCTCAAGAATGAGAGATGTTCTTCAACACCGAAGAATGAGAAATCAAGAACAATCAACATTAGACACTCGCTTCGCCGCGCTAGCACTCTGAGAATGAGTGGTTTTGTTTGGAGACCATTGAAATAGGGGTGGATCACCTCTAGATGGATTATACTTTGGATCCTTGTGAGTGGGACAAAGTCAATCATAAAGGGTCATTCTGAATGATCAACGATCATCAACAATGAAAGCACCAATGACCTAGGTATTTGATTTCTTCATAAATTAATAAATTAATTATAAACATGATGTGCAAGATCCTCTTTCTCGAATCTAGATTTATTCTTATATTTTTCTAAATCATTTATTTTAATATGTGGATACTAGAATTTATCACTATAGTGATCCATGATTGGTCATTGATTATGGAAAAAAATTTGGGCCCTCCCAACCACCATGCTTCTGCTGCATCTGAATTCTTAAATTGGTATTAGAGCAAGGTCCATCATTATTTATAATTACTTAAATAATTCACTGATGATTTACTCTTTAATAATTTAGTTTCTCAATACATTTTTAATCATTCTTGTAAACAGAATTTTGAGATCTCATTAGGAGGCACCGATGATTTTATCCAGTTAACACGGTAGTACATGCCACATATTCAGAGTTACATGATGTGTAATCTACCATACACATTGTGTAATCTATATTACACACCATGTAGTTTTTCTCAGTGCATCAGGAGTAATTTATAAATTACTCAAGTTGTGTGCATTAATGACACGTGGTGTAGTTAATTATTACATCATGTGTTGACTAGGACATAATGTCACTTGGTCATCCGTATTACACACCGAGTGGTCCACAGGACATGGTTTGTAGTCCATTCAGGTCAAGGGAAAAAACGTGTATCCCAAACATGGCTAAGCAGATAAGTAACTATGTAGCCAGGAGATAAAACTGTGTGTGGCCCACTGGACACACCATGTACTCTGAGATTTCAGAAGTACATCTCACACGCTGGGTCCCTAGGCATGTGATTTGGATAAGACGGTGAAGGCAATACACACCATGTATTAATAACTACACACCACATACTTTAGAAAATTACACAAAATTAAAACTTTAATCTGTGTATAATGTTCAGAATTACATATCATGTAGATTCAAATGGGTGTACACCGTGTTACCTCCAAGGTTATAGAGTAGAATCTTAAGGACATTCAGAAAAGGATTAAGATAAATTGAATGGTTAATTAAAAAAATTAATTAATCGATTTGAGTGCAATTTATATTAATAATAATGATTAAATAAATGGATGTTAGTTTTATTAAATGTGTAATTAATTTCATGTTTTATGATGATCATGAGTTATAACATGCCTTTTTTGTGATTTGTTTCCTTTTAATTTATTTTAAATTAAATTGTTGGCATGTGTTCTATATCTACTCATTGATATGTAGGGTACGTGTTCCCAACGTTTCTTTTATATAAACCCCCTTTTTACCCCTCACTTAAATCTGAGTTAAAAAGCATATGTAATGGATGGATCTCCCAAGCCTGTCGGGGAAATTCAATCAAGGAGTTGAGGTGAAACCAATCCAAGGAGATACAAAGGTGGACATGTGGAAAGGTGTAGACACAAACCATAAATAGTTCAAGGTGTTTCTCCCCTAGGTCAACTATTAGTTTATCAACCTATAGATAAACTAACCATTATAATATCTCTTGATCATTCACTTTACATTATTTTATTTCTTTCAGTTTCATGGTTTTTCATTACGGATGTTTTGTTATGACTATGTAATTAATGAATTAACAAGCTTGCAAGATGGAACTAAAATAAACTTGGATTATGTGTAAATATTATCAAGACATGGTTAATCACTTAAGTATGTTACAATTAATATTAAAAATCATTTGATAAAGATAATAATGCAATTTATGTATATGAGATAACAATCCATCAATAAAATATTAAGTTAGAATAAGCCTTCCGTTACTTGATTAAGTGAAAGACCCAAAAAAATTGTGTTTTTGACCGAGCCTTGTTGGGAAATTTAAATTTATATAGGAAGATCCTATAAATTTTTCGATTTGAATTAACCATTTTACTTTAAGAAGAGTATACCATGCTATAATTGGTGTAAATTTGGAGGCAAGTGTTGAGGAAATCTAAGCTAAGATTTCAGGATTTGGAAGTCCACTCAACGGATCATGAAGTGGTAAGACCATAGTTGGTAAAGAACTTCCTACCTAAATACATTAAATATTTCGACCAAACATTGTTGGGGTTATGTGAAGGGGAATATGGATCCCTTTTACTATAATGTTCTAGAAACTAAACATTTTGAGTTCAATGGTTAGGGCCATTGGGAATTGATAAAATACTGGGAAACTTAATAAAATTAATTTATTACTTCTCAGAAAATGTAATCAAGAAATTACTAATTATCTTCTCTTTTAATTATAGAATAAAAATGACAAGATCATTGACCACACTATCACTATAATAAATAATGGATAAAAATAACATCCTCACTAGTGGTAAATTCCTAGAACGTTTTATATGCCTTGGGGTCATTATATGCCATGAAAATAAATCTTACATACTAGAGTCATCATTACTTGATCTTCCTGGTCTAGAGGTGAGTGAAGAAAAGCACCTATTCTAAGAGAAACATATGAATGAAGTATTCGATGTTCAATGTTTTATGTTATCATCAATTTCTACTGAACTCATGAAGTCTCAAGAAATCATGGATATCTATAGCATACTTGATAAACTCCATGGTCTTTACTAGGATAGAGCTAGAAAACAATGGTTTGAGATCTCCAAGGAACTCTTTCATAGTAATATTGAAGAGGGTTCCCTAGCTAGGCATCATGTAGTCAAGATCATTGGTTACATTGAGCGTCTAGTGGTTCTAGGGTTTAAACTCTTCAAATAACTGGGTATTGATCTCATTTTAGCATCACTCCCACAGAGGTTATCTAATTTTGTTGTGAATTTCAATATTAAAAACATTGAGAAGTCTCTACCAGATCTTCTTATCCTCATTTTCCAAGTGGACAAAGACATTAAGTGAAGAAATCCTTCTGTCCCTATGGTGAATAAAATTAATGGGAAGGAGAAGAGATTTAAGCCTAAATATTCTTCATGACCTTCCAAGAAAAAGAAGATCAAGGGGGATAAAAGGGAACATGAAGCTATTTGTTTTGTATCTGGAAAGAAGGGCCACTAGAATAAAAACTACACCAAGCTAAAGAAGAAAGGGGAAGCTTCAGGTGTGTTTGTTATCTAGTGCAATTTACCTATTTCTACAAATTAGGTATTAGATACAGCTTGTGGTTCTCACATATGTATCCAAATATAGGAAACAAGTAGATTAAAGAAAATTTACTGAGAGGAGGTAGATATCAATGCATCCAATAGAGATTGAATTTCTATAGTAACTGTAAGGGACTACCTCTTTATGTTGCTAACTACGATGATATTGGTATTAAAAGGTTGTTATTATGTGCCTTTTGTAACCAAAAACATTATTTTTGTATTTAGACTAGATAAAAATGGATTTATTTTCATGTTCGGATATTAATGTTTCTTCTTTGATAAATATAGAATTTTGTATGTCACATTTCTAAAACGGTATTTACTTATTGAATTACCCAAACCAAGTAATGGTAATTGATAATAGAGATACTTCACATGAATCATACCACACCCATATTTGGAATCACTAGCTAGGTCATATAAATGAGAAACACTTGACAAAGTTACATCAAGATTGATATTTATATTCCTTCAAACTAAAACCAATAAGTGTATGTCACACATGCTTACAAGAAAAAATGACGAAATCCTCCATTTCATGGGAAAGGTGAAAGGGACAAAGAGCTTCTTGAATTGGTTCATACTGATGTTCATTTACCATTTATAGTTAAAGCAATGGGTGGATACTTATACTTCAAAAATTTTACTGATGATTTTTGTAGATATGGATATATCTACATAATGAGGTATAATTTGGATTCTTTTGATAAGTTCCAGGAATACAAGAATGACGTTGAGAACCATAATGGTAAGAAGATTAAGAAAATATACACAGGATGAGGTGGAGAATATCATAATCAGGACATAATTGATTACTTATGGGATTTGGGGATCCTATCCTAACTCACTCCTCCTTACATGCCCTAGTGGAATAGTGTAAGTGAAAGGAGGAACATCTCCTTATTGGAAAAGTTGAGATCAATGATGAGTTATGAAAGTCTTCCATTATCCTTTTGGGGATAGGAGTTAAAAACAACATAATTCATACATAACCAAATTCCAAAAAAATTGATAAATGGTATTCCATACAATCTTTGGATTAGAAGAAAAGCCATGTTATTGAATTTACATGTGTGGGGAAGCAAAGTGATTGTTAAAGCCTCTTGAGGTAACAAACGCGCACCCCGAAGTACAAAGTGTACCATTATAGGATACCACTTAGAAATAAGAGGATAATACCTATTATACCCCTCAAAAAAATTTATAGTGGAAATAAATGCCACATTCCTTGAGAGGGAGCACATCTACAAAAGAGATAGTGGGATCAAGATAGAATTCAATGAATTTGAGGATCAAGGTACACAAGAGATAGTACATGGAAAGATTCTAGAAATCCTCATTGAAGAAAGATCTATTCCAGAGACAAAAGTACTATGTAGGAGTACAAGAGACATAAGGTAACCAGAATGGTATGGTTTTCTAGTTACTAAGGCTGGTGACTCGTTATTAGTTGATAATAATGATCCTTTAACCTACAAATAATTAGTAAGGGGCACATACATTGCCATGTGGGAAGAAGCCCTGAATTCTAAAATTGATTCCATATAGAGAAACAATGTCTAGATTTTGGTAGATACTCTAGTAGATGTAATGATTTTTGGTTGGAAATGGATATTCAAGAAGAAATTGGACATGGAAGGACACTTCAGTACCTATAAGGCATGACTAGTTGAAAAAGGGTCTAAAAAGAATTAAGGAATTTACTATGAAGAAACATTTTGACCAAATGAAATGATTAAATCCTTTAGAATTCTACTGGCCATTTCTGCTTACCATGACTATGAGATTTTTATAAAATGGATGTCAAAAGATCCTTCCTTAACGGGAACATTCAGGAAGATATCTATATGACACTACCTGAATGTTTTGTGACTCTAAGGGATTCAAATAAGATTTGAAAGTTTCTAAAATCCATTTATGGATTCAAGAAACCATACAATTCTTGGAACATTCATTTGATGAATCCATAACGGAATTTGGTTTTATAAAGATTGAATGTGAGCCTTGTGTCCAAAAATGGTTTAGAGGGAGTGAAGTCATTTTCCTAATAATATATATTGATGAAATATTACTTATTAGAAAATAAATAACAGTCTTACAGTGTGTCAAGACATTGTTGAAAAAATATTTCTCCATAAAGGACATGGGAGAGGCAACATATATTCTTGGTATCAAGATCAATCATGATATATCCAAGAGATTTAAGGGCCTAAGTAAAAGTAAATACATTGACAACATATTGAAGTGATTCTGTATGGAATAATTTGAGAGGGGACTATTTCCAACATCACATGGGATTCATCATTCTAAGAAAATGTGTCCTCAAATGCACGATGAAAAAAAAGATAATGGAAAGGATTCCATATGCATCAGTGATTGGGTTATTCATGTATGATATGATATGTACTAGGATATATGTCACAAACACATGAGTGTGGTAGGAAGATATCAAGATGATCTAGGTGACCACCATTGGATGGAATTCAAGACTATAATTAAGTATCTGAGATGTACTGAAGATATGTTCCAATTTTATGGAGGATATGATGGAATAGTCATCAGAGGATATGCATATTCCAGTTTCCAGACTGATCAAGATGACATGAAGTCACAAACGGGATAAATTTTCACTTTTAATGGAGGTGCTGTGAGATAGAATATCTTAAAGCAAGGTATAATTGTAGATTCTATAGCATATTCCGAGTATATCGCATCTTCTAAGGTATCTAAAGAATCAGTTTGGATGCATATGTTCATCCAAGAGTTGGATGTGGTTCTAAGCAGTAAAGATCCCATCACACTCTATTGTGATAATACTGTAGTGGTGGATCTCACAAAAGAGAAAATGGTTACATCAGTAGATGAAGCACATGTTATGAAAGTATCATCTCTTGTTAGTTTTTTCTCAGAGAGGTGAAGTTATAGTGACAAGTATTTCCATGGAAGATAATGTGGCAGACCACTTTACAAAAGCCTTGACTCATCAGAAACATGATCATTATGTGAAGTCTAGAGGACTAAAATTCATAGGTATTTGGCTCTAGTCTATGTGGGAGTTTGTTGGAGTTTGTGTCCTAGAACCAACTGTTTTCACTTTGATTACATGAATATTTAATGTATTTAAATATTAAAAATCGTATTATATATTGTTCATTGTTCTGTATGACTATTATGTAATAATTTCCTGGAGTATTTTTCATATTAATATGGTCATAGAAGTTACCCACTTTGATGAGAACCTTAGAGTGATATGACAATATTTTTAAATATAGTTCTTCGGTTGGATGACATACTATTATTTGACACATGTTATACATATTGTCAGGAGTGAGTACTCGTAAGTGGATGAGACTTCTTCTCAAGAAGTTCACACATGGTAATCTCCATGATGGGAGATTGTGAGAACACACCCTCTAGTAGTAATTCCCCACATTTTAGTTTCATTAGATATTCCTATATTCCGGCATGTGTAATGGTCCATAGACTTTAATATTATCATTAATACGTGTCGCGACTCACACATTTTGATTTACTAATTAAAACTATCATGTCATATGTTGGCGGGAAGTAGGGTACGTTGGGTGTGTCAGGAATGACATGTTATTAATGAATAATTCGAGGAAGGATTTAACCCTTCCATTAGTGAAAGTTTATATCTTGGTCTTTATATTGAAATAGAACTGTCGCCCTAAATTCCATGACCATGGCATAATGACAATTTTATTTCAGGTAGTCAAAGAATGACGTATCAAGCATATAGGCTGATGAAACTATCATGAAACCTACTTGATGAGATATTGTGATGAATGGATTATATTACACAATGATTTTTTTTATGTGGATGTCATCATTGTGACTTTAAGTTCTTTCTCATAGGTGGCTTGACCCGTTTCAAGACAGTAATCTTAGAGTTTAGGTAAGGCCACCTAATACCGACGAGAGATAATCCTAAAGGGTCACACACTATGTTCTTCCAATGGTCTCGATGAAATTATATTTGAATTTAATTAAAGGAATAAATATTATTCTCAAGACCAAGGAATAATTTTATTCAAGTTAAAATGATCACATAAATTAAATAAATATTTTTTCACCATATTGGGAATAAAATATATTTAATTATTTTATTGAACATTTAATAAATATTTATTTACTAGTTTTTAAATAAAAATATTTATTTAAGAGAATACAATATTTTATTTGGGTGCTCAACAAATGTTAGAGGATTTCGAACAGACCAAGATCGTGTACATAGATAAATCAGTTATTTAGAAGTCGTGAAATAATGTTTATCCAGTTAGTGCAAGAAATAATAATAATATTATTATAATAATGTGGAACGAGATTTAATTTATGGTTCTATTTTGCACAAGTTGGATCACCAAAAATAATGGTTTTTTATTCTTATTATGTGGCATGGGTTTTCTCTAATAGTTATAATTTCTTTTAATTGTTGTTTCACAATTAAATATTGTAACTGAAACCCAATGTTAATTAACAAATAGTTATTTCTATTATGAAAAACCCTGGTGAATTTAGAATTATTGAGCCAAAAATTTTCTCTCTCGAATCCTCGCATCTCTCCCTCTCAAGAATGAGAGAATTTCTTCAAGACCGAAGAATGAGCAATCAATAATTATTGACACAAGACATTCACATCGCCATACTAGCACCCAGAGAATGAGTGACATTGTTTGGATACCATTAAAACACATGTGGATCACTATTAGAGGTATTGTACATTGGATCCTCATGAGAACCAAAAAGAAAATCTGGAAGCTTCATTCTAGATGATCGATGTTCATGAATGAAGAAAGTACCAAAGACCCGGATATTTAATTTCTTTAGAAATTAATAAATTAATTATAAAAATGATGTGCAAGATCCTATTTCTCATATCCAGAATTTTTTTCAATTTGTCTAAATATTTTATTTTATTCCATGGATACTGGTGTTCGTCATCATATTGATCCTGGATTGGTCATCAATTATGGAAATAACAAAGTTTGGCCCTCTCAACCAAAATGCTTCCGCTGCGTCCAAATCCTTCAGTATTGGTGAAGGTTATACCATTAATAGAAAAAAATATTAATATATTTAGGATAATGATGTTATTATGTAATCAATATATATAAATTATTTAAGGGTTTGAGAAATAAATGAAACAGAATTGATCATTAAATAACATTACCTCTTATTCGGGTAACTTCCTTGGGTTTATAAAAAAAACCTTACTTGGTTTTATTTCATCCTAAATTGAGTATTATAAGATAGTTTGAGGGATATTGGGAGATTATTTTTTCAGGTTTTTTATTATCCAAAGGTCCTGAGAGGATTTAATAAGTGGTAGGGGTGAATTCTTTTTATACTGAAGGAAGAGTGACATTCTTGTAAATATAAAAAGGTAAAACACTATTAGGAGATTTCCCTTAAATAATGTGCCTCCAAAGATGAAAATATTTCTATAAAATGGGTTATATTGTTGATATATTCTTGATAGTATGTTTTTACATGTTTCTAGTCCATTTTTGCCCTTACGTTTAAGATTTAGTCCCTTGTTAACTAAGTTTTTCTCTTAATTGTTGTAATTAATTTTAATTGCTTTCATGTTTGTTTTTGGTAAAAAACTAAGTTGAACATAATAGACATTATAAGTTATGATGATTTAAAATATGGGATCCATTTTACCAAATTCAAATCACCTAATTGAAATAAACTAATTTAATATTAATATCACTGATCGGATGGGAAATATGATTTTTAAAGTGAAAATGTTCAAAAGTTCAATAAGTTTTTATATCTTAATTAAATCTAAAATGTATTCCAATGAAATAAATTATGTTAATATATTTAGACTTGATATAATAATATGTTAAAACCAATTATAAATATAATTTAATAATATAAATTATTTAGATGAAAAGTTGGTTTTCATTTAAAATTCAGTGTTTTCCACTATTCATCAAAAATTAAACTTTACAAAAAAAACCAAGAACTATCCCTAAGATAATTATTAAATCAAATTTTAAAAAATGATGTTTATTTTTTCAAATAAAAATTATAAAAGTGAAAGAAATCGATTCTAAAATAGTTTCTCCCTTAATATCCAGAAAAAGTGCCTTTAGAAAAATACTGCTTTTTTATGCATAAAATTGGATTTTTTTCTTATCTTATGCCAAATAAATATATTGGATGAATGTAAAAATTATTTAATTGAATAGATAATATATATACATATTTCATTAATATCATTCTATAATACTAATTAATTCAATTTATTAAGACAATGTTCATTTTGGTGAACAAAATTGTTTTCTAATAAAAATATTTCCTTTATATTCAACTTGATTCTATATTCATTTCTAACACTGAATAATTATATAAATGTATATAAAAAATAATTTCAAAATATAGTTAATCAATTCCATAAATTTAATTATAATATAATGTTGATAACTATCATATTAAATAAAATTATTAATAGTATATGGTAGTTTGGTAAAATTCGATCTTGCATGTATTGAAAATTATCAAAGGAACTCGATATTGTGTGTAACATAAGCCAATAAAGTGTTTTGTGTACCACAAGATAATATCAGTGCTATGTGTAGCCTAATATTAACTTGGGGTTTCATATAAATAAATATAAAAATTAAATTAAATTAATTCCAAAAGGAAAATATTGTAATGTCTTGGGGTGTTACATTCTCTCCACTTTATAAAATTTGCATCCTTATAATTCAACCTTGATCTTGGTAATTGAGGATTTGATGTTTATAAATAAACTATTATTCAAAAACCCACATTATAATCTTGTTTACTAAGAAAATAATTTTTAATAAGAGTTAAAGGTAAATGAAAATGTCACCACAAAACTAGGATTCAGAATAGGATTACATTGGTGAAAACATGGACATGGAAGAGAAATATAACTACCAGGTTATGATGGAGAGTGATAAAGAACATGTTCATGAGAATTTTTTTGAACACAATTCTAAAAACTACAGGTGTTAAAACAGTAATTGATATCATGAAAAACAATGTTAATAAGAATTTTTTTTTCAAGACCATTTTCCTATAGTTGATGAATTATTTTATTCTCTAATAAAATAAGTAAATATAGGTTTCTTAAACACAATATTATCCTTTAGTTGTGAATTTAACTACTTTTAATTTATTTATTAGCATAGTTTGCATCATATTGAAGTAATAAAATAATCTCTAAAACCTCATCAAAATATCAAGTTAAACCATTTCATAAATGGTTAGATTTTCTAAAATATTATGTTACAAATATTTATATGGAAGGTAACTGGATTTCAAAAATGAACTTATCATTAACCTATAATCAACATGAAGTGGATTTTTAATCATCACATATAAAACATGTGAACACCTTCGTCATGTGTTCTCTTGAAACATGTTAATAAATTGAATCACTATAAATATTTATTGTAAACATAAATTATTACTTTTTTCCTTAAGTAAAACACAATTTATTCAACATATTTTGTAAATCAATAATTTTTGTAAGCTCCATCAATGATTTTATAAATAATTTTTTCAAAAAATAATTAATCTGTTCTAAGGTAGTTAGTACTTATCCAATTTTATTTATTCAAACTCATCATTTCTTTATACAAATGTATTTATCTCAACATAAGGAACATATTAAGGGTTATCTTTCTGTTAATAATGTATTTTCTAAGAAGAAAAACTTTCCATTGAATCACTTTTCTTATTCATCAATACCATTCAACACATGCTTCTTAATCCTTGATGAAATAGTACTACAATACAATCCTTATACATTCCATAATATCTATAACCATGATATCATTGATAAAATAATTTTACAATATTACCTAAGTATCCAAATACATAAGAATAATATTCATTACACTTTTTTTGTATCAATAACATAAGCTGGACCTTGATCCATTGGATTTACCTGGGGTATATTCCCTTGATACTTGGAAAATATTATTGTATAGTTCTCTATCTCTTTGAATTTGTAACATTGAATAATAGTGTTTTACTTCTTCCCCTTTCATTATTTAAATTGATATCCCCTTTATCCACACTTGTAACTTGATTTCATTCCTTTCATGAATTTCCAAGGGTGATTGTTTCAACATTTCTCACCTGATGGAAAATTATTTATCTTCTTAATTGAGGCACTTTCTTTCTCTTAGTGTTTAGAAAACCTCTTCTTATCTTGATTCCCCTTGAATATATTGATCCTAGAAAATACCTTCTCTATTTTTATGGCACATAAAACTATTTATTTATATGATGAAAAAATTTGGGAGACCATTTCTCTTCAGAGACCCAACTTAATCCCTTCCAAAAAGTGGTGATTCTTTCACTCTGTGTTGCATATATAATCTGAATCATACCTTGCTAACCTGGTAATTGTGACTTCATCATTCGTGAAACTTTCTTCTTCATTTTTCTTTAATTTAAAGAACTTTATATTAATCTTAATTTAATTATTAAGAGGGAAATATTTATCAAATAAAATCTCCTTAAAATATTTTTAACCCATTAGTTCCATCTCCTCTTCATCCCTAGTATTCTGGATGAATGATCTCCATTGATCAAAATCATATTTGAGAAAATATGCTACAAGTGAAACCTTTTCATTTTCATCAAATCCAAACACCACAAATATATTCTCCAAATACATAATTCATTTATCATATATAATCGGATTAGTAGTGCCACTAAAGAAAGGGGATTTTGTCACATAAAGTGATCCAGTATAGGATAATCTCCTTATTGAATAGTTTTCTCCATTGAGGAAAGTTTATGTGCCATGACTTGATTAAGATTCCCTAATATATACATAACTTGATCAATTACAATACCATCTATATTTTTTTCCTTAATATAAAAACCTCTACATTGTCTATGAGTATTTATACATTTCTTACTCCCAGGTGACATTTCTAAACAATGGAATATATTGGATTAGATCATTTCATTATGAGACATAATTTATAGTTCTAAAACTAGTTAACTACTTAACATAAACTGAAAACTTTATGTGTATATAATATCATAATTGTAAACATGGTTTCTTTAGGATGTTATTATATACTTATCATCAAAATCTATCATAGGTTTATGTTCCCTAATCTATGTTTTCCTAAATATGGTTTCCAAGGTTTCTGCTAAACTTCCTTTGATATGAACTTTAACACCCAAACCCAAGAATCCAAAAGTCAATGCCTTAATTTATTACATTAGCATGATTATAAGGAATTATATATATCACATATTTTTTAAACCATCCTTAATGCATTCTATGTAATGTGTAAACAAATCACGTCGTTTTCAAGATACGGTAGTCCACACATCCACAAAAGATGTTATCGTATTCCCACAAAATGGAAAGAATAAAGGTATGAGTTATATAAAAATGATTGAAGATTAATTAAAATATAAATATTATATAAATAATATATAAAATATAAATATATCATTAATACCAACATTTATATTTGGTAATGGAAGAACGGACGACATCGGTTCGCAAGACGGTGGTCTGTCGTAAACACGAATAATGATTGAGTATCTGATTTGATGGAAGTTTGTGTAGGTGTAGTTATTACCCTTAATATAACAACATATCAGTATATTTAGGATACTTATGTTAATATATAATCAATATATATATAAAAAATTAAGGTGTGTAGAAAGAAATGAATCAAAAGTGATCATCGAAGAGTGTTACCTCTTATTCAGGTAACGATTTTTGGTTTATACAAAAAGAATTTCTTGGTTTCTTTTCAGACAAAATTGAGGCTTATATGTTGAGTTTGGGGATTTCTAGAGCTTATTTGGGTAGTTTTTGGATGACATAAAAGCATTGAGATGTGTTGATAAGTGGGACTGGTGAGTTCTTTTTTATAGTGGAGGAGGAGTGACATTCTTGTAAATATAAAAAGGTAAACAATATTGGGAGGTATACCTTACATCATGTTCCTAAAATAATAAAAACAAACTTCTATAAAAAATAATATATGATAGAAATATTTCTTTAATATAGTTTTTTTACAGTTTTATAGGTAATATTTTCCCTTAGGTGTATGATTTAGTCCCTTGTGAAGATAGTTTTTCTCTTAATCAATGTAATTGATTTTAATTTATTTCACTAATATTTTTGGTCAAGAACTAATTTAAACTTACTAGAAATTATAAATTATTAATATTAAAAATATTGAATCGATTTTATCAAATTACAATCACATAATTAGAAAAAATTAAATTAAAATTAATCCTAAATATGGGACGGGAAAGCTGATTTTTAAAGTGAAAATGTTCAAAGGATCACTATATTTTTATATCTAAATTAGACATAAAAATGATTAAAATGACATAAATTGTATTAAATAATTTAAAATAAATATAATAATACTTTAAAATCAAATAAAAATATAATTTAACATTCCAAATTATATATATGGAAATTCAGTTTCTAATTAAAATTCAGTATTTTTCACTATTAATCAAAAAATGAAACTTAATAGAAAAACACCAAAAATTCAGCCTATGATAATTTTGACATCACAATTTCAAAAATAAAGTTTATTTTTTAATATAATATTTAAAAAACTTCCAATTTTTTTTTTCTGAAATAGATGTTCCACTAAAAGTTGACAAAACTATTTTTTTGGAAAATATATCTTTTTATGTATAAAATTGTTTTTCTTCATATCTTATACCTAATGAATCTGTTGTATAAATTGAAAAAATAGTTGATTAAATATATAATATATGAATTTCATTAATATCATTCCATGATAGTAATTAATTTAATTTATTAAGATAAAGTGACTTTGGGTGCATAAAATAGTTTTCTTTTAAAATCATTTCATTTATATTTAATTTGATTCTATATTCATTTATAACACCAAAAATTTGTATATAAACATGTAAAAATTATTTGAAAATTTTAGTTAATACTTCTAAAACCTGTCATTACAATGTCTAGTTTATAACTACAATATTAAATAATAATATTAATAGTATATTTTATTTTGGTAAAACTCAGTCTTGAATTTAATGTAAACTAATCAAGGAACTAGGTATTGTGTGTTACACAAGCCAAAATATTATTGCGTGTAGTGCAAGATAATCTCAATGTTGTGTGTAACGTAAGCTTAATTTAGTGTTAAATATAATGAAATATAAAAATAAAATTATATTTATTATAAAAAGATATATTTTAAAGTCTTTGGGTGTTTCATAAATAATGTGGATAATGTAAAAAAATTAAAACACTTTTAAAAACATGGTTTTAGAAACAAATGGGTTTTCGACCGAAGAGAGAAATAAAGATGATTTTTCATAAAGCCATTTTTTGAGATCTTGAGTATATAAATTGAGTAAACTGAAGTAAAAAAGATATATTCTTGTGAAATTAATAGAGGATAATAGAAGTCATCAGTATCTTGAGAGATCAATCATAATATTTTATTATCAGAAACATAATCATAAGCCTTCCCCATAAAAAATGAAATTATAACATAAAATCATTACCACTTTGGTAACTTAGTATTTTAAGGCCCATGAAGGAATAAAATCAAATGAAACATAAAATATCATGAGAATAAATAAATTTATGATATCACATATCAAAGGTTCTGTATACACACCTCATAAAATAAGATAGGTTCCGAGCATAACATATGTATCAAATAAGGAAAACTGAGATAAAAATATCATACCAATTTAGTAATATTTTTGAATCGTAATTTACAATAAATAATAACATAAAATTTAAATTTAAATATCATTAATATAAGTATATTCAGGATCTAACATGTAAAAGGGGTAGTCTATACCCCACACAAAAGAAACATGTCATAAATATGGCATATGTCTCCCAGAAATAAAAGAGAGACTAGAAATCCCTTACCTTAAATCTCAACTTCCATCATATGTGTTAGAACATACTATATGATAAATATAAGTTTATTATAATTATATTATTTAATAAATATTATATTTATCATACCATATATTATTTTTTATAATGTTTTATCACCAGTTTATTAATAATTCCATGTTAAAGTCGTGTTTCGAGAAGTAACTGTTTTTTTCGTATATGTTTTGATGTATTATTTTTGGTCCTTTTACTTTTATAGAAGTTAAATAACATCCAGATTTTTTTACCATGATATAAATTTCATATATATTCATTATTTTTATTTTTATAGTGATCCATAAAAGTTATAGATTGTAAATGAAATACACTGTTCATGGAGACGGTAGGTTGTACGTACGCATGATAATTGTTTCTATTATCCTTATGGAAAGAAAGAAACAATGATAAATAATATATTACCATAAAATAATAATTTTTATTTCATATATATAACATATTTTTATTAAAATCATCCTTGTTAACTTCCATGTAAAGCGTGAACGAGTCACATTGCTTTGTGAGGCGGTAATCCACCATGCACACTAGTGACGTTATCGTATTCCCACAGAATAGAAAGTAAGAATTAACATTATATATAATGACTATATAATAATAAAAATATAATAAATATAATATATAAATAGTAAATACTTTAATATATTCATCTTTAAGAGTTTCTTATGAAAAAAGAATAACATCAGTCCGTGAGGCGATAATCCATCGTACAAATAAATAATGATTTCATAATTCATTCGATGGAAGAGGATAAGTATTTTTGTAATTAAATTAAATTAATAACATATAATTATATTTAATTTACTGATTTTATTATATCATCATGTTTTAATAATAATTTAACGAGTTGTAAGATTAAAAGAAATAAATGCTTGGTTAGGGATATTACATATTTTTGGACAACTTCTTTTGGTTTGCACCAAAAGGATTATTTGGTTTCCTTTATAACTAAGATAAGTATTCAAGGATGATATTATTGAATTAATTAAGTAAATTATATATATAATTTCCGAATTAAAGGGTTTTTAAATCATGAATAAGAGATGAGAGGGGTGTCCTTTTATAAGTGAAGTGAGTGACGCACTTGTAATTTTTGAAAAGAAAAAGGTAAACCCATATTTTTATAGGACACATGGATAAAAAATGGTAAATTATATAACCTAGAATATATAAGGAACATATATGTCCATAAAATTAGTGTTATAAAATTTTTTGGTAAATTTTTACCCTTCTCGTTTTAGTTTAACCCCTCAGTAAACACATTTTCAACTTAACTATGGTAAATAAATTTTTATTATTTTTAAAATTATTTATGATAAAAATTTATGTTTACCATATTATATTGTATAAATTATTATTATTAAAAATATGGAATCAGTTTTTCCAAATTAATTTCACATAAGTGGAAAATTGTAATTTAAAATTAATCCCATAATCACGATGAGAACGAGGTTTTCCAAAGAGAAAATGTTCATAATTTTAAATAAAATTTATATCAATATTCAATATGAAATTTAATAATATTAACTAAATTGGATTATAAGATATATAATTGAACTAACTTTTCCTTTAAAACCATCTTAAAATAATTTTTATGTTTTTAAATTCTTTAAAAGAGATAAAAATTCTTAATAAAAACAAGTATTTTCCACTATTCATGAAAAATTTTATATTTTTAGAAAATAAAAAAAATTATCTCCAAGATAATTAATAAATTATTATTTTAAAAAATAATTTTATTTTATCAAATAAATTTTCAAAAATTTGAAAAAATAATTTTCATATAAGTGCACAAAAAGAGAAAAAACTACCTTTTTGAAAAAATGCAATTTTATGCATACAAATGGATTTATTCTTAACTAGTATCTAAAAAAACATTTAAGGAATGTTAAACATTATATTGAATATATAATATATAAATTTCATTAAAATCATTCACCAAAAATGGTTTAATTAATTTATTGAGGTAAAACTCGTTTTTTTATAATTAGAATATTCTAGAAAAGAATTCCTTCATTTTCAAATAGTTTTATTTTAATTTTTAATTAATTATTTACCAAAGAATTAATTTTATATACATGTGTAAACCATATATTTTTCATAATTTATTTAATCCTATTCATACCCCCTATTCTAACTATTAGGTGATAATTATCATATAATAATACATTAATAGTATGTCACGTTTCATTTATACTTGGTGTTGTATGTAACTCAACCTATACTTGGTGTTGCATGTAACACAAAATATCAAAAAGATTAAATTAATTTGAAAATAAAATTCACAATATCTAGGGGTATTACATGTTATTCATTGAAATTATTTTGTGAATGATATCTTTTTTATGGATCTCTTTTAATGTTTTTTTTTTGATTATGGAATGATTTCCTTGGAGGGTTGTAGTTTTCTTATAGGAGGGGTGATGGGAGTTAGATGTTGTTTTAATGTTCTTGATCAGATAATGTTGAAATCCTTGGGGTAGGGGATTAATTTATCCTCCTATCATTCTATATGAAACCATAAATTAATCATGCTTTATCTCTTTTGGTGGTGGTGTAATTAACCCTAATAAATAATAAACATGATTAATGAAAAAACTTATTTATGGTTGTAGTGATTTCATGTGTTTCCACCATGATAATTATGTGCCTATTATTTTAATTGAGAGTGTTTGTTTCAAATGCTTCCACTTAGGTTCACATCAGGTGTTCTTTTATTCTCTAGAGTGGTTGATGTCCTTAGACTAGCCACGATCCCTCTAGTGTCATCACCCTACAATTTTTATTTCCAAAGGCAGGTGACCTCTACCACCATGGTTGATGATATTGGCTCCTTGATCTGAATTTGATGATGGGATGTTAGATCCTACTTCCATAGATACATCCTTGGTGTTTATTTCCTATTCCATTTCTCCCTCATAGATTTGAGACATGTATGTGAAACTCATTCTCGGTGGCATTTTTAAGTTCACACCAGTTAATTACATTGCTTATTGTCACTACAGGGAAGATACCTTTGGTAGAAGTTCATTATTATGTTGAAAATGTCTATAATAGGTTGAAATTCGTTACATTTTGATTCTTTAATATTCTTCAATTTTCAGAGTTGAGTTAATCTCATATAAAAGGAATCTTGGGTGTAGAACCCAAGGAATCACATGTTCTCTACAAGGAAACATATATGAGGCATGTAAGTCATCCAAGTATTATTAACTTTAGATTCTCATGATCTTCATATGAGATAAATTTTTTGATGCAGCAGGTGGAGTCACATGTTTAAATTCTTGTGGGTACATGGTCGGAGGTTTAATGTCTTTTGGGGATGTAATCACATGTTTAATGTCCTATGGGTATGTTGTCACAGGTTTAAAGTCTTGTTGGGACATTTCTGTTGTACTCTTTCTATATATTGGTCTAGGTATTGTTTAACATTTCATAGAAACACCAAATTCTAGTGGGAGCCTTGGGTTTATGTTGTAATAAGTTATGTGGGACCCCAAGGTGGTGATGATCATACTTTGTGGTTGTCACCTCCCATAGGGAAGACAGTTGGATTTACAACGATGCTTAGATTTTTTGATTGAACATTAGGTAGGAATCATATGTACCCTATTAAGATAAAAGGATCAAAATCCACATAGTTTGAGTATATAGATTAAGGTCACTTGACCGGAACAATCCATGAAATCGAGAAGCATAAAATAAGGATGATTATGTCATGAAAGGAGTGACAACAAGGGGTGGTTTGGGGCTTACACGTGGAAGCTTCCTGGGTGCCACTAAGGAGTAGTGATGGTATTAATGGGTACTATGTGTGTAAACTACCCATAATATGTTTTTTCATATCATTCCTATCACATGAGGAAACCTATATTTTTCAAACACGTAAAAGTAGTGGTTTAATATCATATCTTGTGGCTGTTAGTGTAAGTTTAGTTTCATATTTCTTAGGAATTAGTGCTATAAAATTTAAAGTGTTATAGATCAAACATTTTTGGGACTTACGGATGGGGAATCCCATTCCTAATATGGGTATGAGGATATGAGGATCCCATATGCCCTCATCAAATGTAAAATAATGTTTTTTCCCATGATGATGCCACTAATGAGACTTATACTCCTTCTACGCGGGTGATTTGGGATAGTAGAAGGCATAAACACTACCTATTTCAAGAATCATAGTGGTGTTATGATGTTAAGGAGCCTGTTTCGAGGAGAAAAATGAAATGAGACTACTCATTCCTTGACTGATAAAAAGGGTTTGGGAATGAGGGATAATGATACCAGTCATGAAGATGATTTATTCATGAGTAAAACTATCTTGGATAGGTACAATTTCAATAAGCACTCAACTTTCAAAAATCAATGACTACTAAAAGGAGGCATTATGTAGGAGCCTGTGATGTGGGCTTCATGATGGTTTGAGTATTTTTGAAGGTGAGGCATTCAAAAAACATGGATGGGCTTCCTAAGGATGGTACCTTGGTCTCTAAGGGTGGGGTTTTATGATTGATGAAGGTCTCACAAGACCCTATGTGGTGTGAGGAATGTGGATATAGCATGTAGGTTGGGATATTTCATGAATGTTTTCTATACCAAGACTATATGTTCTAAATTACACAGGGTAAGTCACTTTTAAAAATGGATAACTATAGGAATACATATTTTATTTGGATTGTGAAGGATGAAGTTTCATGAATTGAGAGATTTAGGTGGAACTCTTAAGGTCATGGTCCCATTAAATGATGGGTGAAGAGGGTATTTATAAGTATTGAAATAGTTGAGACCTTTTTTGTATAAAATATTACCATATTCACATAAGATAGAGTATCGTGGTTCTTTGACATCCTTTGTGAAACCCTTTTCTTTCACGAAGGATAGATCCTTCATTAATCTATCCCCTTGGGTGGATTTTGATCCCTTTTGAGCCTTCATTTGTCTATAATAAACCTTGTTCTTCTGGAATTATCCAATAAGAGGTAGAGAATCATGTTTTCAATATAATACTTTCAAATAATTCTATATATATTTCTAGAGTGAGGCGCTAAGACGGTGTGTGCTTTTGGGGCCTAGTGTGCCCGAAATTAATTGTATAAAAATATTAAATATATTTTATATTGTGCATGTGAAGATTCTTAAGGAAAATTGGATAACTCTAAATATGAATCTTAGATCAAAAATATAAGACCGTGGTTGAGTCCGTAACATGGTGTTTATCAAATGTGCGACATAAAAAGGGTCGGTGCGAAGCACTCAGACTCCTCGCTCATTGATGGTACATCCAATAGATAAATTAATTATTAAATTCATTCATTCATTAATTTTATATATAAATTAAATGTTTAAAAATATACATTCATAATGATTCACCCAAATTTATCCTCATAATCCTAGAATCACTGAAGATTATATCGTTCCTCATTTCACATGCGAATCTTATTAGACGATGAAGAAATGTCAGATCAGAGTAGATCGAGACACAACAAATGTAATTATTTTCTTCAATTGTTGGTGGGAATTTTATTTGATGCTGAAAGATCCAAACTCCAGGTCGGACTCACCAATGGGTGTTTTAGACCATTTTTATTAAATAGGTTGAGCATATCTATCCATGTTATTAGATCTGCGCCAATTGTGGCCAATTGCATGCACCTGTTTATAGAAACTTAATTATCTTCAATTATTTTCTAACCCTAGATTTTCATTATTGATATTTGAAAATGAACACTTGTACAATTATTCTTAAACATCTAGTTTTGTTATTTTCTCCATCGTTTTCTTTATGTTCTTCACCAGTTGGACCTCACGATCCCAGATCGACATTTGTGGGCATTATCGTGCCCGACCGGACCCGCAGAATCACAATGAAATCATAAATGAAGAATGGATATACAAATATAGAATAGGTATGGGATGATTACAAGTTGTGGATGATATTTTAAAATGATCATAGGATGGATCTTCAATGGAAGAAGGATAGAAACGTGTGGTGGTGTATGGGTTCACAAAAACTCAATCGAAGAATCAATTTCTAGCCACTAGAGGATTGAGAACGATAGATCTAGACTATATCCATATGTTTCGATTGGAGATATGGGTGCAATCAAAGTGTATTGATTAGATTCGGTCATTGGATCATGGATCTCAAATTTAGTAGAAAACCTGATTGTACTCCATGTATAGGTATGAACACACAGGATGTAGCCCCTTAGCAGTGGTGTCTAGGGTTTTTGAAAAGTTAAGGGATGAATGAAATGTATCTAGACTACACGTTGTGTATCCTTTCCCTTGATGGGAACCTAAGGGGTGGATCACATGGGTGGGATCCCATATGGAAGTACATAGCTAGGTACACAGTTGTGTATCTAAGTACAAGGACACGACTAGATCACACAGCAGACACCCCAAGTGAAGAAACAAATTTTGTACCATAGTACATGGACATGGGGTCAGTACAGATATAGGAACCAAAGGTCACAACTCAGTCACAGGTATATTGGAAAAATCATATAGTCCTCCTACATGAAATATGCTCCTACACGGTCAGGATCCATGTGTCAGCCAATGACACGACCATGCGGTGGAAGCGGACCACACTCCATGTGGGCCCCCTCACATGCTGTGTACCCATAGCTTCCTTTTTCATAAACATAGAAATTCCATATCCCCTTCATTTGAACTTGGATTTTAGATCATAGGTAGCCTATACTGAGTTTTATTTTTCATAGAATGAGATGGTGTCCTCAATTGTGGAATTTGAGATAAGATGTGAAATGTTCTTAGAATGGCACTTACTAAGGTGATTCCCGAAAATGGCAGTGATAAAATCAGATCACCAGAGTCTTATTTTAGGTGGAACCCCAATATCAGAAAGGGAATAGGTCCTCAAGGACTAGCGTGGATCCCCCCACCCCACCACCATGTCACACCAGGGCTTGGGTCCTCGACCACTATAGTGGAACCCCCTATCATCATGGGAACGAGTCGTCTAAAAATAACTCTTGAGTGGAACCCCTATCAGATAGGGTGTCGGTCCTTTATGAATAGAGTGGGACCCTATTATCTCACTATGGAATGAGTCCTAAAACTATAGAGTGGATCCCCCATCATCTTGGATGCGGGTCCCCTATCGACTGAGTGGAACCCCCTATCAGCAGAGGGTGTAGGTACTTATTACACCAGAGTGGAACCCACCATCAACATGGGAACAGGTCCTCTATGGATACTTATAGAGATGAATCCCCCCCCCCCTCACACACACACACACACACCAACATGGGAGCGGGTACTCTATATATACTTATAAAGTTGACCCCCCATCAGTATGGATGAAGGTCCTCTACAGATAATTATAAAGTTGAACCCCCTAACGTACTAGGGTATGAGTTATCTACTTAGAGTTTGTTCCCACTCAACTATATAGATAAGTGAAGATAAATCATTAGGATTATATGGTTACTTATGGTAATACTATTGTAATGATGGGCATCATTGATAGAATTTTTGAACTGTTTTTACTCTTCCTCTTTTACTGATTTGTGAGATGAATATCCCCTTACCCTCTCATTTGGGATTCTTTTAACTAATAATGTATACATTTTTTTGTATCCACACCTTATATTTGGTTATTCTATTTCCATTAAAGGAAAATATGGGAAGGGTATGCCACATTATTTCTGTTTTTATCTTATCATGGTTGGATGATTCTACTCTCCTCTGTATATGGTGAAGAATCTACCTGTAGTTCATCAACACACCATGTCAGTCTCTATGTGTTTGGATGAGTATTGTTTCGGGTAGCGATGTTCTCTTTGACTATATCATTAATATATTGTATTTATATTATTATTGTATCCCTTACTTATCTCCCTTTAGATTTAGGGGCATCCTACTAGGTATGTATATACTCACCCCCGCATGAGATTTTCTTATACATGTCATGTCTTATGCAGATGAAGGACATGTCATAGTTGACTTTAGAGGATCTTAGGGATACCTGGTACTTTGGATTGTATATGGTTTTCATAGATAGGAGATTAGGAGATAGTGTCTATTACCATTTAATTTTATAGTTTTTTCACATTAGGACATATTTTGGGTTGGGTGTTTATTTTTTCCCTTTACTTTTCTATCTTCATTATCATACTTTGAGAACATAAGTTTGAGAAGGGACTCTATAGAGATATCTGAGTCATCATTGTGCCCTTTTTCATACCCACCTATGTTGAGGTTTTAAAACTCGCACTAGTGATGGAAATATTTCTGTTAGAGGGGTTCCAGACAGCTGGAGCTGGTAGTGGGTGCTACAGAACTGAGTCTCTTGCTACAACTAGTATATTCTAGGCACCAGGATCTTGATGTAAGAGAGCTTACCATGATTAGATTTAGGAACATGGTCAGGATAATCTTATAGTAGTAGTCTATCCCAGAGAGGGGTGGTTCTTCACTTGTGATGGGCAATGTCACGTGGAACAAGACTGCCCGATCAGGCATGTTGAGCATCACTGACCAAAACCTAGAGGACCTCCACAGCAGAGGCAGTGCCATGATAAAAAAATCACCCAAGAATGGGAAGGTTTTTCCACTAAAAGGTGGATCTGTAATAGGAGTATGAGGTGCTATAGGTGGTGGATTATGCTATGATATCCTTCCACCACCACCATTAAGCGGCCTACTTTGGGCTTAGGGAACTAGAAGTTGGGGTCATGGACAACTGCAGGATCTAGTGGTTTATGACCCCCTAGTGCACGAGATGATTAGAGGTATGATCTATGTTTCTTCAACTCTTTCTTCAGTATTAGTTTACATAGGTTCGATTAGTTGAATTATCTTTATAGACCTAGTGTGAGATATAGAGCTCCCAGTCAAGGCACTACCCTAGTAACTTCATGTTGAGGTTCTTAAAGGGAACACTTATTCAATATCTTTCATCTACGGGTAGTGTAAGACATATTTTGGTGGTGAGAGGTTCATGTGGGGGATTTTGGTAATCACAATAAAACTATATGACGTCATTTTGGGTATAGATTCTCTATCCATGGTTTGAGTCCAGATTGACTATCATCATAGAAAGGTCATATTACTACACACTGATGGGATGGGTTTCTCTTTTTCTATAGAGGTAGATCTCATGGAAGGACAATTTGTTTCTATTAGTAGGAGGATAAAACCCATCACCCTTGAGTTAGTGAGTATAGAACTTGGTGAATCTGGATCTTCAGATATCTGGGTTCCTTATGTTGTGGAGGATTACATTGATGTCTTACCCAAGGATGTTCATGGACTACCTCCGAGGTGAGAGATACAGTTTTGCGTCAACATGAATCTCAACACCACTATGATATCTTATGCAGTATATCTGATGGTCCCTACTGATCTCTTGGAGTTTTAGTTGTTGTTTGAAGACCATTAAGGAAAGGGTTTCATTAATCCCAGTGTGTCCCCCTAGGCAACTCCAATGTTTTTAGTTAAAATTTTGAATGATATCTTGAGAATTTACATGGATAATCATCTCATGAACCAAGTCATAATAAAGAACAAGTAAACCTTTCCATAAATTGATTACCTATTTGACTAGTTTTGAGGCACAAGATGGTTATCAAAGATTGATCTTAGTTCCAACTACCACCAATTGAGGGTTCACAAGTCTGAAATTCCCAATCTATCATTCTGATTTCGCTATAGACACTATGAGTTCCTATTGATGCCCTTTGGTTTGATGAATTCCCCCACTATGTTTATGGATTTTATGAACCAAGTTGTATAGTCATACATGGACTAGTTTTTTTTAATCTTCTTCGATGAAATACTTATCTACTCTATATCCAAGGAGGATAATATAGAGAACTTAATGATGGTCCTAGATTTTATTTGAGAGCACCATCTTTATAGAAATATCTTTAACTAATAGTTCTAGATATATGAGGTTCACTTTCTAGAGCATTTCATTTCTATGCATGATTTTTCTATGGACCCATCAAAGATCAATGCAGTTCTTTCTTATGATCCACTAAAGATTGTTTTAGTAGTGATGAGATTTATTGGTTTGGTGGGGTACTACGAGAGGTATATATAGTATTTATTTAGAATCACAGCCCCTTTGACTACCCTGATGCAGAAAGGGAAGTCATTTACCTAGACTGATTAGTTTCAGAGGTTCTTTGAGGAGTTGAGGCTAAGGATGATGAGTGATACATTGTTAAGACTACCAAAGGAAGGAATGGATTTCATAGTGTATTATGATGGATCAAGATTTGTTCTTGGATACGTGTTGATGTAGTAGAAGTTAGTTATCACATAGGGGTTGAGGTAGTTGATACCCCACATATATAACTACACAAATAATGACATAGAGATGGCATTGGTAGTCTTCACCTAGTGAATGTGGAGGTGATAATTTATAAGAGAGCATTGTTTGGTTTAATTAGGCCACCAGAGTCTCAAGTACATCTTCACACAAAGAGATATAAACCTGAAAAAATGATGTTGGTCGGATTTTATGCAGGACTGAATTCGAAATAATCTATACTCTAGGGAAGGGAAACATAGTATCATATTTATTTATTAGGAATTTCTAGGATCGATTGGTGCATGAGGCTTCAGAGCAGTTGGATTCTCTGCAACTGACCCTAGTGGAGCAGGAGGGTGCATCTTTTCTAAATTCAATGATGTCGACTCCTCCACTTCTTGAGCGTGTGACAGAGTGCTAGCTAGGTGACATCTAATTTGAGGTCTTGTGTGACCATATATCCATTGGGTACTCACTAGATGAATATTATGAAGGAGGGAATCAAGTAATCTCTTTCTAGGGATGGATGGTGGTTCCATTCATGATGTGGGAGGAGGTGATATGAGAGTTCCACACTTATCACCTAGTCGCAAATCTCAGTGTGGGAGAAGATATATAGAGATATTCAGTGGCAGTTTTGGTATTCCATCATGAGATAGATCATAGATGAGTTCATCTCTTGGTGCCTTGCATATTATTAGATTAAGGATGAGAAAAAAGTTTTTTTCGACTTAATTAAGCCCCCTGATATCCTATAGTGGAAATGGGATGACATATACATGGAATTTGGGATACAGATTCTGCACATTGTGAAGGGGAATGATTACATCTGGGTGATATTGACCGAATCATGAATTCAACACACTTCCTTTCTACCAAGAAGTATATTTTAGTGAATATTTTGGTGAAATAATATGTATAGGATATCATTTTCTTTCACTGGGCTCCCTCAATGATTTTCCAAAGTCGTGATGCATAGTTTAAATCACAATAGTGAAGAATCCTAGAGGATTCATTCAAGACCCAAATGAGGATGAGTACAACCTTTCACCCATAGACTGATGGGAATACCAAGTGCACTATCTCGGTGTTGGAGGATATTTTTAGGACTTTCATGTTAAACTTTTTCATGATATTTTAGGATCACTTTCCCTTATTTGAGTTTTCATATAACAACACCTTCCACTCTTCCATTAGCATGGAAACATTTGAGGCCTTATACGAGAGACCCTTCAGGTCACCCTTGTGCTTCATAATGATCAGTGAGATATATATTATGGTTATAGACATGGTGCAGGTGGTGACTGAGAAAGTCTAGGTCATCCATAACTGGATGAGGATGACCCATAGTAGAAAGAAATGTTATGTAGATCGTCGTCGTAGGCCCTTAGAGTATGATTAGGGAGACCAAATTTTCTAGATAGTCTTCTCACGGTAACTATTTCATAAGTTCTTCAAGGACGGAAAACTAGCCTCAAGGTTCATTGAACTGTTCAAGATAATGAAAAGTGTTGGATAGTTTTCTTATCGCCTCACCCTACCCCCACAGCTGGAGTGGGTTCATGGAGTCTTCCATGTGTCTCACCTAAGAAGATATGTGCATGACCCCACACACATCATTGATTAGGGAGAGCATGATATCAAGGATGGATCAACCTTTGTAGAGTACCCAGTGTTGATTTAGGATTGGCAGGAGAGGACCCTTCATGGATCGACCATCCCATGGGATAACATATTGTGGCAGCATGGGAATGTGCATAAGGGTTCATGGGAGATCGATTTCCATGTGTGGGATAAGTATCCCGAGTTGTTTTCTTAGTTTTTTCTTTTGGGGGAAGAAAATATCAAATGATGGAATGATTTAGAGACCTGGTTATTCCCTTGTAATCTTTTATATATATATATATATATTCAATGCAAGATGCTGAGATGGTGTGTGATTCTGAGACCTGATGTTCCCAGAATAAATATGATAAAAATATTAAATATATTTTATGTTGTTCATATTAAGATTAATAAGTAAAATAAGATAACTCTTAAATGGAATCTCATATCAGAAATATAAGAGCACAGTTGAGTCTGGAACACAGTGTATACCCTATGAGTGACATAAAATGGGTCAGCATGGGGAGTCCGGACTCCCCACTCATTGGCGGAACATTCAGTGGATTAATTAATTATTAAATTTATTAATTAATTTATTTTATACCTAAATTTAATGTTTATAAAAATAATATCATGGATATTTTCCGAGGGTTAGCCTCATAATAATGGAATCTCCAAGGACACTATCATTCATCCTTTTGTTGGCGAATCACATTAGACAATGATGAAAAGATGGATCAAAGTAGATTAGGACACAATGAATCCAATGAATTCCTTCTATAATTTTAGGTAAAGGTATTCAATGATGAATTATCCAAACTCTAGGTATGTCTCATTAATTAGTGTTTTATGTACTTTTTATTAAATAGATTGAGAAGATCAATCCTGGTTCTTGGATCTGCACCAATTGTGTCCAATTGCATGAACTTGTGTATAGAAACTTAATTATAATAAATTTATTTCTGTTGGTTGGATTATGACACTCAATAGGGGTGAATCTTGTTCTTATAAAAAAATGTATATAAAAATATTATTTGAAAAATCACCCAATTTAAAATAAAATACATACCCATTAACCAAAGTATCATATTTTTAAAATATTTAATCATTTGAAAGATTTCTCGAATATTAATTAGTTCTCAGTAAAAAAATATGGATTGTTATTTTAGATTTTTAAATGAGTATACTAAATTAAATTCTAATACAAACACTCTTTGAGATTAACTATCAGGGTGGAGTGAATTTTTCTGAAATAATTATAAGAACGGTGGAAACAAAACATGAAAGCACATAGATAAAATAAACAAGAGGTCCAGTCTCATGTTGAGAACTAATACTCTCCACTTGGAGATCAGCTTCCACAAAGAATTTTATATTAAATAAACTTGATCCACACCCTTTATTAGGGTAAAAACAACATAAAAACTATCTAGGTCACTAGACCTCTTACAAAGTATAAGTGGGAGTGCAAAACAAACAAATAGATATGCCACATAGGGACCTCTTCCACTATTATCCGTGGGAATATAAATTATTAAAAGATAAGTTAATGAAGATATGTATGTATATTATAGTTTACCACATGATTCAGTGTGTGTTTATAAAATAGAGATACCCACACTACCCAAAATGAAAATAATATGCAAAGGAAGTGTAATGTAATGAGAATAGTGTTTAGAATGCTTTATGTGATGTTCTATGAAGCATCTAGAATCCTTCAAAATGATAGAAGTGAAGCACGATTCATATTCCAGAAATAGATAGAAAAATAGAGAGTCTTTTTGGATTATGTCTTCTATTATTAGTGAGCCTCAAAGTTTTCTTTACTTCTATGTTGTTACTGCATAGATTTTTGGTCTATTGGTTCTTATTATTATATTTGTGTATTCATAGTAGGCAGTTCTTGTGTTTTTCTCTAAGGTGAACGAACAACTTAGTATATTTCATTCAGGTAACCTCCTTCTCACTATGATCCAAATATTCCCTACATATATACAAGAAAAATGTTCTCTAGTACCTCATACCTTCTACTGGTCTCTAAAATCATTAAATTTTGTCTTCAAAAGACAGAAAAGCTCAATAATATAATAATTAGTACTAAGTTTCATAAATATGATCATTAGAGATAATTTTTAATTTAAGATAAATATCACCAGTGACTCAATTTTTCAGTAGGTCAGACTATCGATGTCTTGTACTATTGGTGAGACATATTTTCAGTGATTCATGTTTTCAGGATCTCATTATATCAGTAGATCATTTTTTCGGTAGATCAAACTTGCATCAGTCAATCGATTTGTTGGTAGATAATGCATCAGTAGCTCAACTATTGGAAGTTGATACCTCGGTAGCTTGAATGTCGGTAGCTCATACTTAGTGAAATTCTTGAGTGTCGTTCAGTCACTCTATTAATAGGTTGAGCATCGGTAGGTCAGGCGTCGGTAGCTCATACTTCTTCCAGTTAGTCAACTTATCAATATCTTATGTCATTGGTAGCTTATGTATTAGTGAATTTTCTATTGGTAGGATAAGTATTGATATCTCATACATAAAAAATATATAATTCTATATTATGATGCAAAAATAATAACACCAGAGGTTAAAATTAGAGCTGGACATGATTAAAAATGATGTATCTTAATAAATCATAATTAGTATAATTAAGCATTATTTGTTAGCATTAAAACAATAAGGGGACAATAATCTCCCATTTTTATGATCACAAATCATGGAATTAAATATCATAATAATTGAATTGATTTATGATGATCATATAAAAAATATTCTTAACATATTACGAAGAATATTTAGATGAAACTTTAAAAGAAACACAAGTATATATTACTTTTTAAATGTTATTTGTCAAATATATGTTCCTTTTTAATCTCATGTTTAATATTAAGATCCCCCTAAAAGAGATGACATATTATTTCTCTCCCTTTTGAGATTATAAAAAAGGAAAAAATTAAGGAAAAAATAAATAATAGATAAGGAACTAACAATAATATGGAATCATAGAAGGTATTCCATTAATCAAGCAGTATATAGGATAACAAATACATTACAAAAAAAGTGTTCATAAAATCTCTATAAAAATTTGATCCAAATACTTATTAGTAATAGTATATTAAATCACTTACTTTCCTTTATTAAAAGAAGATGAGGGAGGAGTAGATGTTTTATCAGTAGGAGTGGTGGAAGGCACAAAGTGGATATTGAGGGAAGGAAGATGAATTCCATGAAAGACATATGGAGAAAGGATTGGTCTAGAAGAAGAAGAAGGTCTTGTGAATGACTATTGGATGATAGGTATAATCTGGATAATAGCTTGAGCATGGGTCATGGTAAAATGTGAGAAAAGGGTATAAGAGGAATAGGTAGAATTAAGTAGGACCAGTCTGATAAGAGCATCATATGGAGAAACAATGGTTGTCCTGTGATGATGCAAGTATGGTTTGTGCTGATTTACGAAGTCCCTGATGACCTCACCACCATAGTTCATTTCCTTCTCAAAATCACCTTTGTTTTCCGTGAACTTATCAAGGGTATGAGTAAACTCCTTCAACTACCTAAATTTCTCTTTGAATGCTTGATTCACCAGAGGTGTCCTCAAATTCCCCACTAAATATTTGAAATGACTAGTTTACTAGTTTTGGGTGTAAATCCTATCAAAATAAAAGTCTATATTCTTGGTTATTTCTTCTTGAGCAGTTGTGTATTATTTTGAGTAGAATCTCACCATTTCAGGTACATAGTCACATTTCTTTCTACTCTTACTGAGGCTTTCCTGATCAGTGCCACCCATCACAGTATGAAGTTCCTCCAAAATCACATTTCTGACCTTCTCAACATCAAGAGGATGATAAATATGAGAAGCAAAGCTATAGGAACCTTTCACTATATCTCTCATATCTAATCTTAACTGAGTTAAATATAGAGTTCGAGATAGAGGAGTATATTCCTTAGAAGAATCAAAAGTGGTGTCTCAAAGAGTTTTTGGAACTCTGTCTAAATAAGTTCTAAATTCAATTTTCAAAATATTAATGGCATAAACCATAGCATTTAACTCATTACTCATATTCTTATTATCTAAGACAACATCTTCCGCAAGAGTGATCAACCTTGACTCAACCAGAGATACATCTCTCTTAGTAATCAAATCAGCATCTCTTTTACTAATTATGAAAACTAGAGAAGGTGGATTTGAAGGGTTTGATCTAATAGTAGCCAACAAATCTTCCTTGAGGTCATTAAAATATACTTTGGTAATATACTCAATGATTTTTTAACTAACCACATGAGTAGGAGAATTACTCTCCTATATATCAGGATTATCCAATCCAAGAGTCACATAACATGGGTCCCTCCTCCATATAGGTACCAAAATATCATCCAAGGTAGAAATCACATCTACCTTTTCTCTTTTTTGCCTCCCCCCCTCTGTAGATGACCCTTTTCTTGAATAAACCAACTCTCTTTCTGGAGTCATCGATATATCTTTTATAGCCAGAACTTATTCTTAAACATGGACAATAGGAGATCTATCTTAAACCATAGTCAGTTCAACATGATCATCAAGATCCCTTTCCTCAATCACAACCTATTCAACAGCCCCATGGGATTCCACAATAAGTTCTTCTTCAAATAAGGTATGACCAATAGGATTCTAATTTTCAACATGATATAGGGTTATATCAATAGTATCTCCTCCAAGAACTTGGTCATCATCACCATGGTATGATCCACTATCTGAATCATCACTTTATGCATCTTTCCTTTCACATTCATCTTCTCCATCATCTTCTCCAGATTCTACATCATCTTCCTAAGCTCCATCATCATCCTCAACTTTATCTTCTTCTTCATTCTCAATTCCTTATTCTTCAATAGATTTTTCTTCACTGCCATATTTTCTCTCATACTCATCAATTTATTAATATTATATCTCCTCACTATGATTCTCAATTACATGTGGTCCCTTAAAATGTAGAGTTCAGGGTGGACTTTTAGGACCATAAGACATACTTGTTGGACTATAAGAAATATCAATATCACTCCCTTAATCTATAGAAAAATCATTTCATTGACACTTCTTAGTCACATCCTCATCAGAATACTCATCAACTGCATCTCGTCTAAGACTATGATCAATCATGTTCCTTAGACTTGAGGGATTCTAAACAGGATAAAATTTCTCATAAAACTTATCATTATCCTCAACCAACGTCTTCTTCCAGGGATTCCAATTAAATTTCATCCTCTTACATATAACATTGTTGAGACAGAAACCATCAAAATAATATATTTTCTTTCATCTTCATTTACAAAGACTTTATCCAATAACATGCAATAGATTTTTATAGGTTAAAATACAATGTTTCTTTGGAATAGGACTTGATAATTTCACGTACATAACCATAAGATATTTTCACCAGTTTACCTTATATCCTTTCTTCAATAGATATTGAAAATAAAAATCTTGTTACATAAAAGAAGACAATTCTTCTTTCCTAGGATATAACTAATGCTAGATGAATTTGAACAAAATACTTCTTTCACCAACAACTTATGTAGATATGGATCTCCTATATTCTCTATTGTATATCAGCTCATCCAAAGTTACCTCGTAACTAAAAATATCACTTCTGGGAGGATAAATACCCTGATGGTCATCACAAACACCTTCATGGGGTACCTTTATACATTATTCTCAATGATTAGATGAAAAGGACACCCTCCTTACAACCACTATTGACTTAGAAGAGACTTACTCGACAAAAGTCAATCTGAATGTACTTCCTTCTTAGGGGTCACAATGTGATTCAAAAGTTCTAGATGAATAGGTGGTGGTCTTGGTTGGATAGCATCATCTATTTACCTTTTAAACTGGTGTGTCTCATCCTCAAATCCTTGAAGGAAACACTTGACACAAGACATTGAGAGATATTTTAAGGGACTGGTTTGAGAGATAAGGGTAGTCACTCGAGAGAGAAAATTTTGTGGGTAAAAGTCTGAGAGTAAGAGTGTGAGGGTAACAAGTATTGGATCAACCCTTAATTCGTATCAGTTAAGTATTTGAAAACAAGAAATACTAAATATTGGTTAAAATAAAATAAAACAAATAAAACTATGACATTTCTAATTCCAGACAGATAAATAATTCATTAACGGACGGCGAGACATCATCATTGAGACATGTTGGTGAGACATCATCAGTGATTCACGTCGATGAGACATCATCAGTGAGTCACATCAGTGAGACATCATCAGTGAGACATAATTAGTGAGTCACGTCGGTGAGACATCATTGGTAGGTTCTTAAAAATTGATCATCCCTAACACATGTATGATGTAACTCATCCTCCTATAATTTAAAGGTTTAGTAAAAATATCTGCAAGATGATGTTATGTACCAATGAATTCAAGAGTTATATCACATTTTTTATGATTATATCTCAAAAAGATATGTCTTGCGTCAACATGTTTTTTTCTAGAATGAGAAACTAGTTTCATGGAAATATTAATCACACCTTTTTTTTCATAGTTTATAGGGACACATCTAAAATGATATCCATAATCCATTAATGTGTTTTTCACCCACAAAATCTAAGCACAAAACCTGCCAACAACTATGTATTCAGCTTCAGTAGTAGATAATGCAACAAAAGTTTTATTTTTACTACACCATAATACTAGAGACTTTACCAAAAAGTGAGATGTTCTAGATATTGTTTTCTATCTATATTACAACCACCAAAATCAGCATCTTAATAACTAACTAAATCAGAAGGTTTTTCTTCTAGGATAGAACAATCCTAATTTGTTAGTATACTTGAGGTATTTGAAAAATATTTTAACATAACTTAAATGAGATTATTTAGGGTTTTCTTGAAAACATGCCCACATACATACACTAAATAAAATATCAGGATAGCTAGAAGTCAAGTAGAGTAAACTTTGAATCATCCCCATATAATTGGTTTGGGAAACAGAATTTCTATTTTCATCAAGATCTAATTTAGAGGTGGTACTCATTAGATTATCACTACTTTTTATACTATCATATCCAAACAATTTCAAAATATATTTAGTGTACTTTTATTTAAAATAATACTTTCTTTATTTTGAAACATTTTAAATCCAAGAAATAATTTGAGTTCACTCATTAAACTCATTTCAATTTCATTTTGCATCAGTATTGAAAAATAAATACATAAAGATTTTTTTGAAGATCCAAAAATAATTTCATCAACATTGATTTGAACAACTAAAATTACTTTAGGAATTCTTTTTATAAATATATTACCATCAGCTATGTCTTTTGTAAAACCTTTTGAAATAAGAAAAGTGATGAGCCGATCATACCAAGATCTTGGAGCCTTTTTTAAACCATACGATGTCTTTGATAATTTTAAAACATGATTTGTAAAATGATAGTTTGTAATACTTGGGGTTGTTCAACCAAAACATCCTCAACTATATAACCATTTTGAAATGAACTTTTAACGTCTATTTGATATTCGTTGAAATTGAGATGATCTGTATATGATAGCAGAATTATAATGGATTCATGTCTGGAAACATGTGAAAATATGTATTCCTAGTCAATTATTTTTTCTTGACTATATCATACTGCAACTAGTCTAGAATTTTTTATCACAATAGTGCTAGCTTCATTTACTTTATTTTTAAACACCCACTTAGATCCTATAGCCAAGGTGTCTTTGGGCCTATCTACAAGTTTCCAAACATTATTTCTTTAAAATTTATTTTAACTCTTCTTGTATAGACATTACCCAAAATTTATCGTTGATTAAACCATTTATGTTCTTAGGTTTAAGATGTGAAAAAAAGGCTTGATGTTCAACCCGGTTCCTTAGAGAATATCTAGGTTTTGTTCTATTATCTAAGTCTCCAACTACAACATCTAAGGGATGGTTCTTAATGATTTTGAAATATCTATAAAGATACAGGATAATTATTTAAGGTTCTTCTATAGGTTTGGGTTCACTATGATCAGAATCTAAAAATTTTCCATAACTGTAGGATTTTGTTGTTTTCTTAGTAGCAGTGTCAAAAGGTTTATCATTTCTGTCCAGATTGGATAGATCATCCTCGATATTTTCTAGAGAGGTTTTAGGTTCATGTGGATCTGTTACATCAAATTTGATATGTACAGATTCTTTTACACACTTGGTTATTTTATGGAAGACACTATAGGCTTTTCTAGAGGTTTAATAACCTTGGAAAATTCATGCATCAGTTTTGGAGGAAAATTTTTCCATATTATATTTTTTATTAAGGATAAATACTATGAAACTAAAAAAAATTAAAGTAATTAACCATATGTTTCCTATTGTTCCAGCACTCATATAGAGTATTCTTAAGGATATGTCTAATTAAAAGTATATTAATTATATAACAATATTTATTCATAGTTTCTTCTCAAAAGTAAATAGGAAAGTCATACTCATTAAGAATAGTTTGAGAAATTTCTTGTAAGGTATCATTCCTTATTTCTACAACTTCATTATATTGGGGTGTCCTAGGAGTAGATAAGCTATGACTACAGCCATTCTGTGATAAAAAAGATTCAAACTCTTGATTTTCAAACCCATGTCCATAGTCACTTATTAAATATTTAATTCTAAGACCACTTATATTTTATACTAACCTAGAATACTTGGTGAATTAGGGTCAAGCTTCACTCTTGTGATCTAAAAAGAAGGTCCAAGTATATCTAGAAAAGTCATCTACTAGAATATAGACATAATGCTTACCATTTAAACTATAAACTCTAGATGGCCTACACAAATCCATGTGAACCAACTCAATATATTGAGAAGTTGAAACTTCATTCTTTGTTTCGAAATATATTTTACGTTGTTTACCTTTTTGACAAGGATTGAAGATTTTTTAGTTGGAAACTCATATTTAGGTATATACTTGACTAACCCTTTCCTAGTATGCTTTCTAAGGGAGTGAATATTATAGTTTCCTAGACTCTTATGTCATAGGAAATAATTTTTTTGAAGGGAATTTGAGAAAGAAACATTTTAATAAACAAAAGAATCTAAATTCACAGCACAAACATTTTCATTTCTAAAATTAATGAATAATAAATCATTCTTAGAACTGAAAAAATTACAAGAATAATTTTCAATTATAACATGAAATACATCATCATATAATTGTGAGATACTAAGAATATTATACTAATACCATCAACAAAAAGAACATTATAAATTAAAATTGAGTTAGTGTTACCAATTTGGAAAAAGCCATTAATTTTTCCTTTTTCATTGTCACCAAAAGTGATATTCCCGCCATCAGTCTTGATAATATTCTTGAATATTGAATAGTCACCTTTAATATGTCTTGAAAAACCACTATCTAAGTACCATAAGCTCTTATAAGAACTCTTAAAACAACATTCATACAAAAATAAATCAAACAAGAAAAGATTTTAGTACCCAAAGTTTCCTAGGTACAATAATATTAGTAATTAAAGATTTGGGAACCCACATTTACTTCATAGGTTTTCTATAAGCAGTTTGTAAATTATTATAAAATTAAACACTTTTTGTCTAGAAAAACTAGTAGTTGTAAAAGATGTTCTAGTGTAGGAACTTGCAAAATATTTTCCAGAACTGGGCACAAAACCAAATTTTCTAGATTATGGTTCAAAATTATTTTTGAAAAAATTTATTTTTCCGGGTTGATAACCAATACTGGTAGTATCTTTTAGAGAAAATTTTTTTCCAAGAATTTTAAATAATTTATCATTACCATTTTTGAATCTATCTAGGTCCTTCTTTAATTTCTCATTAGATAGTTTAAGTTCATTGTCCCCATGAAGTAGTTGGGGATTCTTTTCCTATTCAATAGTAAGTTCAGATTTAATAAAAAGAGAAAGAGTATGTTGTTTCTTGAGTGATTTATATTTTTATATAAATTCATAGCATGTATCCTCAATAATTTTACAGTATTAAAACATTTATTCATTTTTCATATTTTCAAAATCATATTCATATATAGAATAAAAACAACTATATATTAAAGATTCAAAGATTACCTCAAATGTTTTTTTCATGAAATGTATATTTTCTTTATCAACCTTCTCATCATGTGTAGATTCATATTCACTATAGCTATCCTCATAAGCACTCCATATGGCCTTCATTTCCTTTTTTTACTTTTTATATTTTTATTCGTATTTACTTTCGAACTTTAATTTAGGACAATCATCATTTACATGTCCTGTCTTCTTACACTCATATCATACTATCTCATTAGTGTTATCACTTATCTTCCAGTGATTTTTACAATTACCCTTGTTGTCATACTTCCCTTTCTAATTGGGTTTTCTAAAGAACTTATTTATTTTGTAAAATTTTTTAAATATCTAATATAACTGAGTCATTTCCTCCACACTATCGCTTGATGATTCTTCATTGCTGCTTGAAATTTAAGTTTTTCTTTTTATTTAGAGGCAGTGGTTTTGAAAGCCACTGACTTTCTCTTTGGTTTGTCATCTTCTTCTCTGTTAACCTTTATTTATTCTTCACATATCATTAGCTTACCTATCGGCTCTTTTACTAGTAATGTAATGACAACACATGATTCCCTTATTGATACTGAGGTTCCTCTCCATAAATCTGGAAAGCATATGTGAATTCATATTACTTGTTCCTTATATGTGATTGTATTTCCCAGAGAGGCTATCATATTTACTATCTCATTGAACCTAAGATACCTGTAAGAAATATGTTCATCGGGATTCTATATAGAGTTATCATATTTAATATTATATATATTAAGTCTCATTTCTCTAAAACTACTAGTTCTTTCATGTGAAATAGCTAGAGTATCCCAAATTTCATGTGTTGTCTTACATGTAGAAATCCTATTGAATTCTTCATCCCCAAAGGAGAAGTATAATGAATTAATATCTTTGTAGTTATTATTATAGTCTTCCTTAGTGGAATCATCCCTTGTAATCCTAGTAGTAACATGAGTCTTATATTCATCTATAATTGATGACCAGATTTCAAAACTCATAATCTCCAAATGTATTATCATTTTAATTTTCCACTTTGAATATTTTTTCCCATTGAAATAGGGAGGTTTATGGGTAGAAACACCTTCTTATATATTATCTATATTAAATAATTAACTATATTTTTAATGAACTAAAAATTTAGAACTAAAAAAATAGATATCTTTAGAAGAACAACTAAAATCATGGTTGAAAAAGGGTTTTGAAAAATCTTTTAAATATCCTATGATACCAAATGATGGTCGGAGCAGAACACTCATGAGGGGGTTAATTGAGATCCTATAAAACATTGTAAAAAAATTATATAAAAAATCCCCCAATTTAAAATCAAATACATGCCAGTTAACCAAAGTAGCAGATTTATAAAAGATTTTATCATTTTAAATATTTTTCAAAGATTTAATAGTTCTTATGTTAAAACAATATGTATTATTATTTGAGATTTTGAAATCAGTCTACTTGATCAAATTCTAATCCAAAAACTATCTAAGATTAACTATCATAGTGAAGTTATATTTTCTGAAATAATTATAAGAATAGAGAAAACAAAACATGAAAGCACACAACGGAAATAAATAAGAGGTTCAATCTAAAGCCAAGACCTAATCCTCTCCACTTGGTGAACACCTCCCACCAAGAAGTTTATATAAAATAAATTTTATCCACAATTTGGATTGGGGAAACAATAGTATACAAATTTTACATCTCAGTAGACCTATTCCACAGTATAAGTGGGAGTACAAAACAATCAAATAGATATTCCAAGTAAGGAACTCCTCCACTATAATCCATGGGAATTTATAATATGAAAAGATAAGTTGATGAAGATATCTATGTATCTTTTACTTTATCACAATAGTCAGTGTGGGTTTATAAAAAAAACATACACACACTGCTCAAAATTTAAACAATATGCACATCCATAGAAATGTAATGAGAATAGGGTTTATAATATGTGATTTTCTCCCTCATTTGCTTTGTGTTATTCATCGGTTGGACCCCGCAATACCATTTCAACATTACCGGGTGGTACCAACCTCAATCATCCCCCCGAATTGCAATGAAATCTTGAATGAGGAATATATCGAGGAATATATCATATATCTTTCATGATTACTAGTTATGGTCGATAATTTAAAATGATCAAAGGTCAGATCATCAATGGAGTAAGGATTAGAATGTGCAGTGGCATACATGTTATCATGAAATCAATTAGAGAATCAATTTTTGGCGACATAAGGGATGGAAATGATATTTATAGAAAAGATATATAAGTTTCAGGAAGAGATAGGTCCAAAATCTAAGTGGATTAGCAAGATTTTAGTAGTGGATCAGGTATATGGAATTATAGAGAAATATAGACTAAATTCCATGTACAAGGATGAACACACGATGTGTATCCCCTCAGCGGTAGCAGCTAAGGTTTTGGGAAAAGTTAAGGATGGCATGACATGTAGCCCTACTACACATCATGTACCCCTTCCCCAAATGGGAAACTTGTGTAGTGGATCACAAGGGAAGAATCTCATGTGTAAGTACATGAAAAGGTGCATAATTTTATACCTGAGAACATGGAAACAACTAGATCACATGGGAAAAACCCTATTTGATGAAACACGTTGTGTACCATAGTACATGGACATGAGGTTGAGACACAAACACAACCAAAAGTACATGGCCAGGTCCCAGCTATCTTGGACACGTTTTGTAGTCCACCTGCAGGACATGTACTCTTACCCAGTGAAGAGCCATCTACCATCCAGGGACATGGCCAGGTGGTGGAGCAGGACCACACACAATGTGGGTCCCCTCACACGCCATATACCGCTAGTTTCCTTTTTAGGAAAATTATACCGTTTGTATCTCCATTTTTTTGAACTCAGATTTTGGACCACGTGTATCCTATCCTAAATTTTTCTCATGTATAATCTAATGGATATCTTGGTTGTGTGTTTTGAGATACGATGTAAAATATTATGTTTACAGTGATTACTTAGGCAACACCTGATGATGGAAATGATTAGGCCAAATAACCAGAGGATTCTTCCGAGTAGAACACCCTATCAAATAGGGTATGGGTCCTCGATGAATATAGTGTAATTCTTTGTCACACTAGGGTATGGGTCCTCAACCACTAGAGTGGAACCCCCCATCGGTATAGACAAGGGTCCTTTATAGCTACCTCCTGAGTGAAACCCCCTATCAGATAGGTCATGGGTCCTTGATGACTATAGTGGAACCCCGGTATTGCACTAGGGAGTGGGCCCTCATCCTATAGAATGGAACCCCCGTATGGAACTAGGGAGTGGGCCATCATCCTATAGAATGGAACCCCCATTATTATAGGAATGGGTCCTCTACCTTTCGAGTGGAACCCCATATCAGCAAAGGGTGAGGGTTCTCGTGACACTAGAGTGAAACCCCCATCATCATGGGCACGGGTCCTTTATAGATACATATAAAGTGGAACCCCCCATAATCTTGGTCACAGGTCCTCTATGAATACTTATAGTGTAAACCCCCCCCCCCCCAATTAGCATTGGTGCATCTCCTCTAATGATACTTACAGAGTGGACCCCCACCCCCCACTGATGCACTAGGAAGTGTGTACTCTACTTCGATTTTTCTCCCAATCAACTCTGCAACATAGTGATGAGGTGTGGTTAGAATTGGATGGTTACTTATGGATATACTCATGAGTTGTTAGAAATCATTGATAGACATTTTAAACTATTGGATACTCTTTTTCCTGGGTTGATCTGTGAGATGGAGATCCCCTTATCCTCTCATTTGGTATTATTTTGACTAAGCATATATATATTATTCTATATCCACACCTTGGAATTAGTTACTCTCTTTCCATGAGAGGTGAAGATATGTTGGGTGTGCCATGTGATTTATGTGTTTATATTCTCATTATTGGATAAGTATACTCTTATAATATAGGTGGAGAAGACTCAATATAGAGTTCATCTACTCACCGTGTTGAGCCCCTTGTGTTTGGATGAGGTTACCTTTACTCTTTTTTTGGGTTGAGATATTCTCTTTGACTGTATCTTGTATATATTTTATTTCTATTCCTATTGTTTATCTTACTTATACCCCTTCATATTTCATGGAATCCTACTAGGTATGTATATACTTTCCCCTGGATGGTATTTTCCCATGTGTTTCATGTCTTATATAGATGACGGATAGGTCAGCGGTGACTTTAGAAGATATTAGGGTTACCTAGTACTTTGGACTGCTATTGGTTGTCACAGAAAAGAGATTAAGAGATGGTATCTCTATGAATTTCCATTTTTTGTTAGGTTGGGGAATATTTTTGGGTGGGTGGATATTTTTCCCTTTAATTTTTCAGTATATGTTGTTCTACTTATGTAGAACCTAGATGTTATGCATTCTTGGTTTACCTTTTAGCTATGTTGTATCTTTTACTCCTTCCCTCTTCACTTCTGCATCAAGATAGTTGTGTGTGTATATATGTACTTAAAAAAATTCCTCCCGTGTTTTATATGTCTTCAATACTCGTTGCCACCCCTGGCCTATAGAGGCGGGCTTGGGGTAGTTGTGGCTAGATCCCCATCATGGGCCGGGTCATGACATAATACTAGTTTTTTGAGGACATCAAATGATACCCTTATAATGGGAGATGATTTAGGAGAGGAGGATTCAATTATGATGCCAAAATGTTTAAATCTAGAACCACTAGTTACATGGTTCATGAAACGCGGTCCACTCTTTTCCTATAAAGATGGGATGGGTCTGAGGGGGCCACAAGATTCTTAAAAAAGATTAGTTGATCCACACTTTTCACAAAACTCAAAACCCTTAGAAGAATTATATAATTTAGATCCTTATAAATCATGATTATATCCATCATCATGAATTAATCTTCTACAAAACCTTTTGGAAGAATAATATTTCACTAAGTCTATAGTTTAATGAAAAATTAATCACAAACTATAATTCAAAAAAATGAAGTCACTGAGATGGTTGTGGATCGTGTTGAATTGAATTTTACTCAAAGGAGGACAATTTCAAGTAACATGAATTGTGTTAGAGCATGAAACACTCATAGAACTAATTATATAATATTAGATATATTACCCACTCTTCCAAATTATACCATTATATGGTCTTGGACTGAAGGATGAAGTGAAGATCCTAGTGCTAATAGAGATTCTCATGCCTATTGATTTAGTATTTTAAAGGGTCTCTATAGGAAGAAATTAACCATTGGAAGTTCCCTTACTAGGGATACATTGGTTATAGAGATACCATACACAGTTAACTTTCATTCCAAACATGTACGAGTGCATGAGCGGGGTAATTTTTGGGGCATTGGATTCTACCCAAATAATTATGGGAATGGAGGATGTAAATTGATACATCTAATATTTGGAATGAAATAATAAAAGACATATTGATTGACGATAGCTTATGACCATGTTCAATACTTAGGTTACACTATAGCACTACCAAGATTGGGGACATACAAATGAGGGTCGACTGCTGACCATGTCTAAAACATGGGATCCCTAACATTTTCATCATAAGTCAATGAAGGCATGTACTTGGGATAGGAAGTGAGCCATTTTATCTTATCACCATCACGGTTAGGGGATCCCATTTGGACATGGAGGATTGTGGGGATCCGAATAATGGAATATGTGATGAATGGGTCCAAACTGAAGAAATGTTATAATGTATTTACATGCTCTAATAATTACACCACTATAGAACTGAACACATTGAGTAGGCACATCAGCCTCAGAAAGGGTCAAAAACAACTACAAAGGGGGTCATTGACATGGTTTTCAGGCGATGGTCAAGGGAACCGAGTGGTGTAGTAGGTAACTTGAACCTAAGGGAAATAAAGGTCATTGCAAGTGAGGGTCTAAAACAATTTTTATTTTTAAATCTTGTATTGAGGATGATAAGAATGCATTTTAATGTCTTGTTATGAGGAGGCTGGACATGAATTTTAACTTCATACAGTAAGGATGATGCATTATGTAGTTAAATATAATGTGACTAGGATGTGTGAAACGACACGAGTAACATCCACATTTTTTATTTAGTGGGTTTAATGAAACGGTAACATATAGGATGATTCCTCATGGATGACATCATGAAGTGGTGAAAAGGGTATGAAGTATTGGCTTTCAATTTTTTCCAAAACTAGTGGGTTCAGCGAGTACACCCATGTTTTTTCTAGGGCCCAATGGGGAGTTCTGTGTTATTTGTACCTTTTCTATTTCTACCCTCAATTTTTCCCTTGATTTAGGGGTGAATATTAGGGTTAAGTGTTAACTTTTTCTTAGGTTACCTATTATGGGTTTTTAACCTAACACACATTTTTTACTTTGGCCTTAGGTAGTTTGGGGTCTTTCTAATTAGACCAAAATTGTCATGGGTAATATTATGTGGCACAATAGGTAATATTACCTTGATATTAATGAAAAGAGTGATAGGAATAATTCCACAAAAGTGATGAGATCACATGTTTATGTTCATAATCCTTTGACCCGAAATCTTCTAGTTTATCACTAAAAATCTTGGACCAAAAAGTGGCATACTGGAGTGGTCATTAGGGGTTTATATGGAGTACTAACCTAATGTTAAAGGAGTACTAAAGAGTCCTAATTTCAAAAAAACATCTCCAACATGAGTTACCCAAAGTTTAAGGTCGTGATTATTAGACTGAAAGAGATACTACCATTTTATGGTCATGGATCTTTGATTAAATGTGGTTTATTCTAAAAGGGTTTTCATGGATTCATATATTTCAAAACCCAATGTGAAATTTTGGAAAAAGATGCATAATTCCATGAAAATTTCTTCCAAAAGAATTTAATATGGTTTTAGTTCATGATTCATGGAACAAAATAGTTATTTAATGTTTATGGTCTTTTAGATTAGACCAAAAGGGGTGATTGAGGAAGGTTTATATAGTTATAGAGAGAAAAAAACCCAATGTGAATGGATTTCAAAATATTCCTTATCCTAAATTAATTTCCCTATGGTGAGTTTATTATATTTTTAGGTTACAATTATTAGATCAAAAGGGATTAGTGTATCTCAAACCCACGGGGGGAGGCCCTATCGTTACTCATAAGTCCATATGATACATGTGTAGTGTGGGAAACAAGGAGCGTTGGGGAGTCTCCCCTATCACATGGGGTGAGAATTCGGGGTGAAAATCAGTTGGGTTGAGAGAGTCCCAAATACTCCAACTTACTTGATCAATGTGTGCGACTAGACGAAGGGGTAACACCAAGGGTGTTATAATTTACTTATAATAAAGGATGATGAAGTGGGTGTAAATTGTGACTTATAAGATTAGAACCATGAAGGGGTAACCAATAGAGGGAATAAACTACTGAACATTTAAAAAAACAAGTTCCATAGCCACACTATCCAAGGATGGGGAAAGAAAATTCTTGGGACACCATTGAACATGATCAAGATACAGGAATCATCACCTTTCACATGAGATCCTTTGAGGTGTATACCTATGATGTGTGGTGATCCATTTTATACCTAAACTATTTTAATTTGGGGGTACATAGATTTGGAAGAAAATGAGGATCCAAATTGTGGAAAACAGAGATCATGGAGATTAATTAAGGAAGTTTTCAAGTAGAATTCAACACTCTATGTTCTATGCCATCATGCATTTAAGAAAACCAAAGGGGAATATCAGTGAGCAAGATTCAAATTCTTTCTTGAGGATAGAGGTCCTGAGATAGATTAGTAAATGATATGGACCTAGTATATGAGATTTCATTGTATCTATGTATCCTATTAGAAATTTGAATCAATCAATACAATGTTTTATAAGGTAGCCTCATAGGAGACCAATGTTGAAGTGGAAGGTGTAACACCATGATATTTTAAAATAGAAACATCTTATTTGATAGAATATATGACATGAAACACCTAAATTATAAGATAATTTCACACCCCAAGACTTAACGCTATATTTATTTTTAAATAAATTAAATATCTTTGATATCTTTTGATGCACACAACACTAGATTTAAACGAAATGTGATACTACATTAAAATGATTTTATTTAAACATGCCCATTATAACCTAGCCATTAAATTAAAGAATATGAATGAGAATAAATAAATTAATAAAATTATATACATTAAAAATGTATTAAATTAATTCAATGGTTATCTATTTATTAGATATAAAATTTTAATCATTTCAAATAAAAAAGGTTTTCTTAAAAACTATATTTTCCTAAAAGGCAGTCTACTCGCATTTTTCATGCATAATTTAAAATTTATTTATACCATTTTTTAAAAAATTATTTTAAAAAATAAAATTAATTTTTAAAATCAATATGTAAAAATTATATTTGGGTGAATTTTAGATAATTTTCTAAAAAGAATAATTTTTTTTGATGAATAGTGAAAATACTGATTTTTTTAAAAACTACCTTTTGGTTTAAATTATTTACAAAGTTAAATTATATTTTAAATTATTTTTAAAGTATAATTCGTTCAATTATATTATATTTTAACACATTTAGTTCATTTTAATTGATTTTATTTTTAATTTTTATATAAAAACTTTTTGATCTTTTTAAAATTGTTCTTCGGAAAAGTCATTTTTCTACAGGCCTGTGGGTTTAATTTTAAATTAAATTATGAAATTTATGTTAATATAATTCATAAAAATGGATTAAATTTTATTTATTTATCATAATTAATATTATATAATAAGGTAAATCTAATTTTTTACTATAATGAATAGTGAAAAAGAAAAAAATTAATTATCGCGGGTAAGGTAAAAATTGTTTACTATGGTGGTTAAATTGAAATGATAAGGGTTAAAAGTGACCTAGGTCATATATAGTTATAATTTTGCGGTCATATTTATACATCATATCATCCATGGTTTTATAATGAACCATTTTGGATCCTTGAGGCTAGTAAAAATGTGGGTATCACTTTTTATTTTCAAAAATTCCATGTGTGTCCTCTCCCCCACTTAAAAAATGCCACACACTATCCCCCCTAATTAACAAATACAAAGATATTTTTCTCTGAAAATTACTATAAAAATACTTCCTTATTTCTCTCCTCAATTTTGGATTCCTTATTTTTATTATGAAACCCTCCTAAGAAGGAAATATGTATAAACCTAAAGAGCCTCTCTAAAGAAGAAGTTCTTAAACTTCTGTTTTTGTTTTATTTATTCTTCCGAATCCTTAAAATATTATCCAACTAATATTAAATAATAACACAAATATATTATATATACTAATATATTATTTTGTTAACGTTATGACTTATATCAATATCCACTTCGATCAAATGAAAAACAAAACCATTGATCTTGTGTACGGAAGACTACCACCTCGCAAACCGATGTATTCATTTTCGATAACCACCTTGTAAGAACCTGGATTTTCTTTTCAGATATGTTTTTCTTTTTTCTGGATTTTTTGAGAAAATATAATTTTTTGAAATTTTTTGAAGTAAACGTCGTGTACTTTATGAGTACACACCGTGTACTCGGTTACCGCGGCTAGTCGTGTGCTGGCTGTGTAGCGGCCTTGCACACGGTTGTGTGGGGTGACCTGGATGCCGCTTAAAACTGAGTATGGAAAAGGCGATTAAACGCTTTATACTTAAAAATTGCATGTCGTGTACTTTGTTTTTTTCATTAAATGCACTGGGGTCATGTCTAATCGACAGAAACACCCCCTTCTTCATTCGTCTCATCCTGGAGCGTCGTACGACCATAGATCTTAGACAAACCTCTGAGCATGCATCCGTCATCCGAATCGAACGTCGTCGGTTGGGTTGGAATCACATAGGTGAGTTCTCTCTTCTCATAGAGCACCGTATTCTGATTTCTCCTATCTCATTAGATATCATGGGTTGAACGTTTTAGATTTTTTATAGATCTTTGACGTTATAAGGAGATTCAAGCTTTGAGTTTCACATATATTGATCTCCCAATGCCGAGGTAGGTGGTTTGTACCTTTCCGTTCAGATTCCTTGAGTATTATATAAAAGTTCCACCAATACCCTTGAACAGAGTATTGTGTGCTTACCGTTTTACCCCTGTTGATTGTCTTCCATGATTGTATGCTTTTGTAGAGGTTATTTGGATATAAATAGGTTTGATTGATTTGATTTGGATGTTTTTCCCTTGCATGTTCTGTTTATGACCATTTGGTTCTGTTTATCCAGTTTGGATGCCTTGCCTATTTTCCATGCCTGTTGCTGTAGGATGGAGAGTTTGTATTCTAACATGCTTGATTCGCTGTATACTGTTAGCCTAGTAGTTCTATAGGTTTACATTGGCCATAGCGCACTGCTATACTCATTGACCTACACAGGGCTGTGAGAACCTGGTGTAGTAGACTATAATGGGAATTGACTGAGTGAGATTCCTCATAGAGTCTTATAGCACTTTAGTCTATAAGGGGGATTGACCTAGGAATTATCTTCATAGAGCCTAGGACCACTTGGGGAAATAAGGGGAATTGACCAAGTGAGAATCCTCAGAGAGTCCTTGATTGCTTTAGACTATAAGGGGATTGACCGCATGAGCTTCCTTAGAGAGTCTATGTTTTAATCGAACGACCTGGGCTATAAGGGGAATTGACCATGTGATCTTCCTTTGAGAGTCCTAGACCTTGGGTCTATAAGGGAAATTTACTGTGTAAGATTCCTCAGAGTGTCCTTGACTACCTTAGACTATATGGGTAATTGATTGTGTGAGCTTCCTTAGAGAGTCTTGCTTTACCTTTTACAATAAAGGGAATTGAATTTGAGCACTTCCTCAAAGAGTCTTTATATATTCTTATGACTGAACCAGAGGGGTTATGCTGTGTGCACTGCCCAGAGGGTTACCTGTATGAGGTTTATCTGTTTGTTTCTCTATTTCTTGATATTGAAATTGTGGATTATTTACTACTGATCACTTTCTTGTTTACTATTTTCTACACTTTTACCTGCCATATATTCACTGACTATTAGGCACAGATCTTCAAGTGGTTTCCTACTGGGATTTAGTCTCACCCTTATTTGGACCATGATTTTTGGCCCAAACAGATTAAATTGTTGTAGGTATAGATAAGGGAAAGGGACCTTCTACTTCAGGTACTTGATATGCTGTGGAGATGGAGAGCATGGGACCAAGCTATGGCTTGCGATGCTGGGGAGTTTATATGCTTCATTTTTCACTTTTGTTTAGCACTGTTGTATTTCAGCATTGTGACCTGTTTGGCATTTTTACTAGACATATGTATCATGCATGATTTTATATATGTTCTCCAGTTTATACTTTCAGTTTTCTGCTGTTACTACTGTATTTCATTATTACTACTCCCACTCTTGTATGTATTTATTTATTTCCATTCTGTACTCTAACAATTAAGGCATAGTTTCCCCACTATCACACCCAAGGCCATCGCTGCTAGTTGGCAGCCTCTTATATCCAGGGAAATGCGCTTGAGGCCATGTGAAAAACCAGATACGGGGCACCTCTTCGTGGATTTCATAACCGAGACATTACAAAGTGGTATCAAAGGCATTATTTTCTCTTGATTTACTATTTGGAGCCTTTTCCAAGGATAATAAGGAATAGGTACTTGGTAATAAGTTGTTCCCGAGAGTAGCTAACCCGTATAAAGGGAATATCCAATCTACCTCGTTTATTGTAATTTCTTCTGGTTTTTCAAGTTTACAGTTGATCTGATTTTCACCATTGTGTGAGTCACATGTTTTTTGTTATTATTGTGGACATTATTGAGGTTCTATTTCTATTTCAACCCGATGGAGATAAGGGTATTCCATCTCATGCATCATATAGACACTTGCTACAAATCACATGTCCTGCATGCTTGCCTTGTCATCTAGGATGCATGAGCAATTGCATGTTGTTTTGATATATGTTGTGTAGAATATTCATGTTGTTGGGATGGATTCCTTGATAAGAACACCTACTGTTGGATATGGTATAGTTTTGTGTAATGTTTTTCTTTAATGGACGCCAAACTTTGGTTCTTGAGGTGTTATGGGACCTCATAGACCATAATTTGGTGGATCATTGCTCTGTTTTCCTTGTTATAACATGTATAAGATTCCAGAATCTGATTCTTGGTGAGTATGGGCCCTCACGGATTGGAATTTGGCACATTCAGTGTCTATTTCAGTGTTTTCTAGGTTCCGGAGTAGTTTCTGAGGCTTACTGTTTGGAAAAACCCAGAATACATGTCGTGTAGTGTTAAGTACATGGAACGTGTTCTTATGTTCGGGAAGAAACTGTTTTTCTTAAGTACATGTCGTGTACTTTATGTACATGCCATGTAGTATCTGACCGTGTCATAGGTCGTGTGGGAAGAGACATGGGATGGGGAAGGTACGGTGGAAACACGTCGTGTACCAGGCGAACACGCCATGTCATGTTGACCATGTGTCCACTCGTGTAACCAAAAACATGGATGGATAATACCTTAAGTTATACATGTCATGTCTGCATTGAAAACGCTGTGTAGTCTGACCTAGGTACCCGACCGTGTAACCAACAACACGGTTTGGTGTTATCCTTTCACATACACACCATGTCCACCTTGAACACACCGTGTAGTTTGATTTATGTGTCAGGCCATGTCACTAACAACATGGGCCAGGTGAATCTTTTCTAGTACACGCCATGTCTATCTTGAATACACCGTGTAGTCTTATCTTAGGAGAGCTGTGTAGCTTAACTGTGTAGAACGACTCAGGTAGGGGAATAAGATTCAGGTACACGTCGTGTTTTAATACAACATGTCGTGTGTTTGGGGAGTTACACGCCATGTCCACCTTGAACACGTCGTGTAGGAAATGAACACGCCGTGTAGTCATGTTTTGTAAAACTTGAATTATTTCATTCTCATGTTCCCTTCTTACATTCCTTGTTTTCATTCCTTGATAACATTGATCTAAGGTGTGTGCTTGACCTTTCAGAGTCATGCCACTGAGATGACCTCCGGCTGTGCACCTGTTTCTAGATGGTGATCAGACACTGGACATGGCTGATTAGGGAAAACCTACAGATCCTCCTGTTGTGCCAGCCTTGGCACCAACTGTTGTACCTGAAATAGGTGTAGATGCACAGTTAAGGGAGGGATTTTTGAGGATGATGCAGAACATTCAAGGATCACCACCTCCTGCCCCGTCGATGGATGATTTGATGCGGGTCTTCCTGCAGTAGCATCCTTCTACTTTATCATTGTATAGAGGACCTCAGGCTGTAGAGTCATGGTTATAAGCCACGTTGACAATTTTCGAGCATCTGGAGATACCTCCAGAGAAGAGGGTGAAGCTCTCTACATACATGCTCCGAGACTCCGCCAAGAGGTGGTGGGATGTGATCTCACAGGAGGGACATCAGCAGAATATGGTGTGGGAATATTTTCGGTCCATCTTCTGCAATTTATTCTATCCAGAGACCTTGAGGGCCAATCGATCCCGAGAGTTCATTATTTTGGTCACACCTATTCTTGGAGGTGATGAGTTGTTCCTTGCACGGAATTTTGAGGATGATCTGAGGCATGACATCCGATCTTAGGTGAAAATATTCCGGTTGACTTCGATATCCTTTATCATCAACTAGGCACTGATCACAGAGCGTAATTTGATGGATTCTGGATATGTTATCCAGGGAGGTTAAGCATCTAAAGTTATTACTCCACTAGCTGATAGTATGAAGCACCGTAGGGAGGCTGTACGAGGAGATCAGAGCAGGCATGATGCATCTTCTGGTAGCCAGCTGGTGTGCTACCAGTTTGGGAGAAGTGAGCATACGAGGCCACGTTTCCCGAGAGACCCAGGGGAGTGCCAATCTTGCGTCAATATAGGCCATCTTCTGCACTTTTTTCAGTTCTTTTCACCAGAAGCTGGTGAAAGGTGTTCTTCTATGACTCCGCATTTAGTTGTAGTGCCACAAGTTTCTCACTAGTCAGGGAATTTGAGTTCTTCCAGCCATTCGGGCCAAGGTGGAGGTCGTGGCTGTGGTATTCAGTCACCGATTCATCAACGATAGTAGGGTGGATCGGCTCAGAGTGGTCAGGCAGGGTCACAAGTCCATAGAGAAGGACAGACCTTTGCAGTGGAGCAAACCCAGCATGAGAAGGATCTCAAACCTTCTACAGTTCGAGGTATGATCCTAGTTGCCTCAGTTTTATCTTCAACTCATTTCAATACAGGGGTTTCCTATAGCTTTATATCTGTTTCTTTTATAGAGAGTCTTGGTCTCTGCATCTTTTCTTCTTCAGATATCTTGATGCTAGACACTCCGTTGGGGACTGTAATAGTTAGTGTACGTCAGTGCAAGGAGTTCCCTCTGGATTTTGGTGGGTGTCACTTTCTATGGGACCTCTATGTCCTAGAGATGACAGGATATGATGTCATTCTCGAAATGGACTGGCTAGTTCCCTTCCAGGAATTCATCAACTGTTACCAACATAGGTTGAGTTTCATATCACCATATGGTGGATCCTTTATTCATAAGGGTGAATGGGATGTCCAGGAAAGCAGAGCGGGTCCAGAGCATCATGGGTTAGAAGGAGTTACAACCCAGATTTCTAGTCTGTATCTGGATGACCAGGGGACTTCACAAATGGACTTTCCTCCAATGGTGGATCGTTTTAGAGAAGTTTTTCCAGAGGACTTTTCAGGTTTTCCTCTGGAGTGAGAGGTATACTTTTCAGTTGAGCTTGTGCCAGGAGCGGCACCGGTGTATATTCCTCCTTATAGGATGATTACACCAGAGTTTTAGGAGCACAAGAAACAGTTGTAGGAGTTGCAGGAAAGGGGTTTCATCTGACCCAGTACTTATCCTTGGGGTCCTCCTGTCCTATTTGTGATGAAGGCAGATGGTACCCTTAGGATTTGTGTGGATTATGAGAAGATGAACCAATTGATGGTCAAGAACCGATATCCCTTTCTGAGGATTGATAATCTCTTTGATCAGCTTTGAGAATCCCAGGCGTTCTCGAAGATTTACTTAAGGTCTGTTTATCATTAGTTTCACGTTAGACCATATGATATACCTCTTAAATCCTTCCGGAGCAGGTATCGCCTATACGAGTATAAGGTTATGTTGTTCGGTCTCATGAACGCACTGGAAGTTTTCATGGCACTGATGAACCGAGTGTTCCATCCATACATGGATTCCTTTGTGGTTGTTTTTGTGGACGATATCATGGTGTACTCTCACACTCTACATGTCCATGCTACCCATATTGAGATATTTTTGAGTACACTAAGGGAGCATCATTTATATGAAAATCTCTCAAAGTGACACTTATGGATAGATCAGATTCACTTCCTGGGTCATGTTATCTCAGAAGAAGGAGTATCAGTAGACCTAGAGAAAGTGAGAGTTATAGTTTCCTAGAAACAGATGAAGAACATATTTGAGGTGAAGAGTTTTCTAGGGCTGGGTAGATACTAAAGATGTTTCATACAAGACTTTTCACACTTAGTAGCATCGCTGACAGGTCTGACTAAGAAGGGTATGAAGTTCTCATGGTCAGATTCTGTTCAGTCAGCCTTTCAGGAGCATAAAGGGAGGTTGACTTCACCACCGATAATAGATTTTCCAGAACCAGGCAATAGCTATGTTGTTTACTATGATACGTCAGGTATTGGGCTGGGAGTTGTGCTTATGCAAGGAGATGGAGTCATTGTGTACGGGTCCCGGCAGTTGAGGCCACATGAGAGGAATTACCCAACGCACGATCTGGAGTTGGTAGATGTTGTTCATTCCATACGCTATTTGAGACATTATCTTATGGGGGACCATTTTTTGGTTTTCACTGACCACAAAATTCTCAAGTACATCTTCACCCAATGTGATTTGAATTTGAGATAGCGCATGTGGGTTGAATACCTACAGTCCTTTGACATTGAGATTGCCTATACGCTTAGGAAGGGAAACGCGGTGGCTGATGCGTTGAGCAGGAGGACTCATATATTGGCAGTTCAGAAGGCCAGTAGTGAGTGGAAGCTTATGGATCTGTTGTATGAGATGCATTTGGAGGTGCACGACAGACAAAGGAATAATTTTCTATCTTTTATAGATGTTACCTCTACTCTTCTTGATCAAGTTCGAATGAGGAAGATATCAGATTCGGAAGGCCTAGTCCTAAGGGACAGTGTGTCAGTAGAGGACCATATTCCTAGATGGACCATAGGCGAGGATGAGATCTTGCATTTCCAGGGGCGTGTATGGGTGCCAGTAGAAATACACGAGAAGATGATGCGGGATTTTCATTCCTTAGTTTGGTCAGTTTATCCTGGCATCACTAAGAGGTATCGTGATCTACACCATCAGTTTTGGTGGCCAGGTATGAAGAGATACATTGCTGGTTTCATTATGAGGTGTTCCATTTGTCAGCAGGTGAAGGAGGAGCATCAGCGGCAAGCAGGGCTTTTACAACAGCTACCCATTCCCGAGTGGAAGTGGAATGACGTTGTGATGAACTTAGTGACCGGTTTTCCGAGGTCTTCTCGAGGGAATGACATAGTTTGGGTTGGAATTGATATAATCACAAAGGTCACTCACTTCTTGCCGATCAAGGAGACCTATAGTGTTGATGAGCTGGGACGGTTGTACATCCAATATATTGTACGTATGCATGGAGTTTCACACTCCATTGTTTCAGACAGAGATGTGCGTTTTACTTCTCAGGTATGGTAGGGGCTTCAGAAGGAATTGGGTACACAGGTACTTTTGAGTACAGCTTACCATCCCCAGATAGATGGCCAGTCTGAGCATACGATTCAAGTGCCTGAGGAAATGCTCCGAGCATGCATTCTGCATTTTGGAGGTTCTTGGAAGAAGTATATACCTCTTTTGGAGTTTTCCTACAACAATAGTTTTCAAGCAACTATTCTGATCGCACCTTATGAGGCTTTGTATGGTAGGCCATGCTGATCACCCTTATGTTGGTCGGAGGCAGGAGAGGAAGCTTTGCTGGGACCTCGTCTTGTTCAGGAGACCACAAAGCAGATAGAGTTGATTCGGAAGAGGATGGCTACTACGCAGTCATGACAGAATTCTTATGCTGATCAGAGGAGATGACCTCTGGAATTTGAGGTTGGGGATCATGTTTTCTTGTGTGTCACACTGAGGTTGGGAGACAAGAGGATTTGGAGACAGGTTAAGCTTTTGCCGAGGTATGTCGGTCCGTTTGTGGTGTTGGATAGAGTTAGGCCAGTTGCCTATCAGTTTCAGTTACCTAAGAGGTACCGAGCTATGCACGACGTCTTCCATGTTTCTCAGCTTCGACGTTACTTCTCAGACCCATCTCATGTCTTCCAACCCAAGGAGGTTGAGTTGGAAGTGGATGCATCCTTTGAGGAGAATCCTATCTGGATTATTTATCGAAGTAAAGAGGTTCTCTGTGGCCATTCGGTTCCTCTGCTATGGGTGCTTTGGCAGCACGAGTGAGTACATGACGAGGCTTGGGAGAGGGATTCCGATGTACGATCGCAGTGGCTAGAGTTGTTCGGGGTTTCTTCTTCTACGCTGACTTGCTAGGGAAATTCGAGGATGAATTTCTTTAAGGGGGGAAGTTTGTAAGAACCCGGATCTTCTTTTCATGTATGTTTTCTTTTTTCTAGAGTTTTTGAGAAAAGAGGAGTTTCATGATATTTTTGAAGTACACGCTGTGTACATTATGAGTACACATTGTGTACTCGGTTACAGCGGACAGTCGTTTTCTGGTCATGTAGCGGCCTTGCACATGACCATGTGGGATGACCTGGAGGTCTCTTAAAGAAGAGTACGAAAAAGGTGAGTACATGCCATGTACTTAAAAAGTACACGTCGTGTAATTTCTTTTTTCATTAAACGCACCAAGGTCGCGTCTAATTGATAGAAACACCCCCTTCTTCGTTCGTCTCATCCAAGAGCGTTGTACGACCACAGATATTCAATAAACCGCTGAGCGTGCGTTTGTCCTCCGAATCAAACACCGTCAGTTGCGTTGGAATCACATCAGTGAGTTCTCTATTCTCCTAGAGAACCATCTTCTGATTTATCCTCTCTCGTGAGATATCATGGGTTGAACGTTTTATATATTTTTGTAGATCTTAGAAATTCTAAGGATATTCAAGCTTCTACGTTCATGTATATCGATCTCCTAATGCTGAGGTAGGTGGTTTGTGCCTTTCTGTTCAAATTCCTTGATTATTATGAGAAAATTCCACTAATACCCTTGAACAGAGTATTGCGTGCTTACTGTTTTAACCCTGTTGATTGTCTGCCATTCTTGTATAATTTTGTAGAGGTTATTTGGATATGAATAGGGTTGATTTCTATGCTTTGGATGTTTTTCCCTTGCATGTTCTGTTTATGACCGTTTAGACCTGTTTGGCCAGTTTGGCTGCCTTGCCTGTTTTCCATGACTATTGCTATAGGATAGAGAGTTCGTATTCTGACATGATTTATTTTCTATAGACTATTATCCATGTAGTTATGTAGGTTTACTTTGGCCATATCACACTGCTATGCTCGTTGGCCTACACAGGTCTGTGAGAAGCTGGTATAGTAGACTATAAGGGGAATTGACCGAGTGAGCTTCCTCAGAGAGTCTTTGAGCACTTTAGGATATAAGGGGGTTTGACCGAGTGAGCATACTCAGAGAGCCTAGGACCACTTGGGGCTATAAGGGGAATTTACCAAGTGATCTTCCTCAAAGAGTCCTTTATTGCTTTAGACTATAAGGGGATTGACCACGTGGGCATCCTCAAAGAGTCTTTGTTTTAATTGAACAACCTGAGCTATAAGGGAAATTGACCATGTGATCTTCCACATAGAGTCCTAGATCTTGGGGCTATAAAGGTACTTGAACATTTAAGATTTCTCATAGAGTCCTTGGCTACCTTATACTATATGAGGAATTGACTATGTGAGCTTCCTCAGAGTATCTTGCTTTAACATTGACTATAAGGGGAATTGACTGTGAGCGCTTCATCAGAGAGTCTTTATATATTTTTATGACTGAACCAAAGGGTTTAGGCTGAGTGCACTGCCTAGAGGGTCACCTGTATGAGGTTTATCTGTTTGTTTCGTTGTATCTTGATTTTGAAACTATGGATTGTTTACTACTGAGTACTTTCCTATTTACTTTTTTCTGTACTTTTACCTACCATATATTCACTGAATTTTAGGAACAAATATTCGTGTGGTTTCCTACTAGGATTTAGTCTCACACCCTATTTGGGACATGCTTTGGTGCCCAAACAGATTATATTGTTGCAGTTATAGATAAGGGAAACCACCCTTCTACTTCAGGTAATTGATATGTTGTGGATTTGGAGAGCATGGGACCAAGATATGACTTACGATGCTGAGGAGTTTACCTTCTTTCTTTTACACTTTGGTTTAGCACTGTTGTATTTCAGTATTGGGACTCATTTGGAATTTTTTATAGACATATGTATCATGCATCAATTTATATATATTCTCCAGTTTATACTTTCAATTTTCTACAGTTACTGTTGTATGTCATTATTACTTCTTCCGCTCTTGTATGTATTTATTTACTTCCACTGTGTACTCTTCCAATGAGGGCATAGTTTCTCCACTTTCACAACCAAGGCCCTCAGTGCTAGTCAGCAGCCTCTGGTGTTCGGGGAAATGCGCTTGAGGCCATGTGACCAAACGGATACGGGGCGCCTCTGGGTGGATTTCGAAACCGGGATATTACACACCTTTAAAGGATGTATATAATAATATATTTAATATATTTATATGATATTTATGATATTATTTTAGTTTTGTAATTATTTTATCACATATACCATTTTACTATCCATTTTTAGGCGTTATGATAGTGTCACTTGTGTTTACAGAGAACTAGCGCATCGCGAAGCGATGTGATTCATTTTTACCTAAAATGTACATGAAATGTATTAGAGATAATTTTAATATATATATATATAATATTTATGACCTAAACATACTTCTGGAAATAAAATATCACATATAACATCTTAATATCCAGAGCCTCATATCCTAACTAATAGCCCCAATGCTATCATATAAAGGACAATCACATTCCCTAAGGGTTTATATAACAATAACCCCCCAAACTAAATTCCTAATCCACACCACTGGGGGCCTCTACCGACATGAGTGGTTAAAACCATCTCATCATCTGAGTCAACAATTGTGGACATGACTCCAATAAGTGCTTTGGCCATAATAGGTGAGTATCAATCACAAACATAGTACTTAAGATACATCCAACTAGCACCTCATTCCCTTATAACCATGTATCTCAAGTCCGATGGCCATGAAATCCAATATCAGAGGCCATACCCTCAACCTGATGGCCTCACTGCCTTAAACCAATATCCATTACGCCCAATCTGATGATGAACATCACCTAAATGAATCCAGGTCCATCCCAACCAGATGACCAACTTCACATCATTCCCAATGTCCATTCCACCCCAATATATCAAGGAAATATCATCACAATCACATGGATCAAAATATAAGATCAAAATCATTATATATAAATCACTAAAATCATTTTAATAAAATGATTCAACGTAATTGAATTGTATATTTCAAATAAAATAAAATAATTCAAAGTAAACAAAAGAATTTATATAATTGAATTTAACTTCTCATATTAAACAAAAAACTCAAACTAAACCAAGAACACACCCTAACCAAACTACCCAAGGTGGTCAACGACCTCTAACCCAACCTCACATGTTTAAATTGGGCTAGGGAATGCATAAAGACATCCCATACGTTCATACAATCAATTTAAAATCAATTGTTCAAATTATAAATGGCTCACTCTCAATTACCCAATGGAATGATAAAATCCACACCCACAAAATGATTTTGAAAAAAAAAAATGAATGGCATACATGACCTTACTTGGACTCATAGACATAGGCATGTCCAGTATCAGTATTTAACTCAAATTAGTTTGGAATAAATTGAAAATTCCATCGAATTCAATGAAAATAGGGAAAAAGGTCTCAAAAAAATTTAGTATTCCATTAGGAGAGAGAAAATAATAAAAGTTGAAAGGGAGGGGAGAGACTTACTGATACAGTTCTATGGCACCCAATGGATCTAAAAATGGAGAAAGCATGAGGGAGAGTGAGCACACCCTAGTGAGAAGAAGAAAAGTGAGAAGATCCATTCTGTGCATGAGACTAAGGATGATGAAAATGGGGGAAGAAATAAAAAGGTAAGAGGGGTATAAAAGTAATTTTACTAATTTTATTAGTTTTTTGGTTATCTTGCACGGTTTTTCCAATTTGTGTGCAAACTTTTCATGCTACAGTGCACAGGTACTGCCTAAGTGGCACTACCCATGCAGCTTTCCGCATGGGTTTCCCTAACCATGCGCAAAATTTGTAAAACCCACTGAAAAAACTACAAATCCCCACACATGTTCATTAAATCCTACCCGCATGGTTTTCCAAACCACGCATAAGTATGAAATGGTCCACTAATTTAGCTAGAGGAGGATGCACAGTTTACCCAAACTGGGTGCCTTAACCTGCAACTCCCAAAACAATACTTCAAGCCTTCAAACCTCCTAAAATCCTTCCGAACACCCATGAAAAATTTAAAGCCTTAAAAAATGACTAAACATAATTTATTGGGGTGATGGAAGACTGAAAATATGGTTCTTGTGATTGAAAAATTATTTTTCATACCCATAAATTCCAAAAATCAGAAAGGGAGAGGTTTTTTACGCAATCCAAAAAAAAAGTGACATTACAATATCCCCATATTAAAATAGACCATCACCAAGTAATAAAACAAAACATGTAGATGATACCAAACATAAGCATCCCATTTAAATAAATCTGAACTACGATGACCATAAAGTGTATAGGACAGCTACCACAAGGTGGTTCCCCACCTTATAAGGGACCTACACCAGTCTCATCCCAACCAAAACTAAAATCAAGAAAGTGGTCTAATGACTATTCTAGGACTCAAAAGTCCAATTATGATGCATAGTTACTCCCTAAAATCATCAGGTTCTCTGGTGTCATACCTAACACTCATCTAAATCTTGAATCACATCAATGCCTGCTTCATTCCCATGTCACACATGGTACCAACAAGGCCCTGCATCTCATCATATGCGCAAATCAACTTTGATGCCTCGCATATTAATCAAGTACTACACTAAAATAATGCCCATATGACTTATTACCTCATGAAACTAACATATCATTTATTCCCTTATTCCAAGAACATTAAAAACCACACACCCAACGGTGCTTGTATACAAGAACTGGGGCCACACACCTCACACACACACACTCTCACACACAGATATATATATATATATATACATATATCACACACCTAAGATGGTGGAGACCTACTAAAAAATATATGGTTAGTCCATTTACATATCTCATGCACCTCATGCACCCAAAATGGAAATGCCTCAATAGGACATGCCGAAGAAAAAAAAAGAAGGTTTCGTCACACACACGGTGTACCTCTGACCGTCGTCAGCTCACCCATCTACTCAGAACCTAGAAACTCCATAGCATGAACCCGATCTAAAGACTGACTTCCTGATGCCTAACCTGCCTACAGTGCTATACCAGCCACCCGCCACTGAACCCACTGCTTAGTCCCACTATCTCTTCCACGAACTCCGCATGTAGTTGAAGCATGACTACAATCACCTGTTATCTATTTTGATCTAATCCTAGAGCCCTATGTCTTCCCATGTACCTGACTGCCAACTATCCAAGAAGGATTTTTATATAATCTCTTGATATTACTTCTCTTTTCACATTCCCAACACTCCTTTATAGGCCACTCACATTATGTATGAACATGTCTTGGATTCCAACACTATAAGAACACCATCGAAGATCCACTCTAAAGTGCTCTAGCTAATTCGTTTTCATGACTGGACAGTTGGAACTCATCTATACTATGCTCCCTTCCATTTGATACATCTCCACTAAAATTATCTGAGTCCATCACCTGTGTCGATTAAGGACTACCCGTCATATTTCCATCTACTATGAGAAACTGGTTCATTTCCCTTAAGAATGAGGCCTACCTAAAGATTTTTACCTACAACAAAATGGAGTTTCATAAACCATGCTTGAAACACATCACCCTTGAGGTCTCATCGCTCACCCTGTATAGTGAAAAGTGAGATAATTTAGTGAATGTCATTTTATATTCCATGAAGGACATTTCACTTTGATGAAGGCTCAATAACTCTTGACCCCTTTCATCCCTAAGTGTATCCATGAATAAATGTTTGAATAACCTGGAATCAAAATCCTTCTAGTCTAGTCTCTCATGTCTTACTGCCTACCCCTACACATCCCACCAGAGTTTAGCCGGTACTCTCAGAATATAGGTTCCCAACTTCACCCTCTACCCTAAAGGCATCTCTAAAAACATGAAAATCATTCCCATTGATTCAATCAGTTTTTAGCCACATGTGGACCACCCTCACCCTAGAAATTGGTGGGTTATGTGACTAAAACACCAAGTAAGGTAGGCCATTGATGGATCTAATCATTGAGATCCCCTATCAATCCCATGTATCACATATACCTGGATCACATTGAGCTTCTCATCCCACTATATCCCAAAGGCTGTCAAATTTAGAGGCTACCAACCTGCACTGAAGCCTGTACTAGAGCATTTTTCTGAACCTATACCTGGGCATGTACCTGGCTTCCTGACCCTCAGGGGTGTAAACCTATTTGTATTCCAAATTCACCATGTCACCATAATCCTGATACTCCATCTGATATGACTAGGTGGAAACCCACTAAATTTATTCAACATGGTCATACATCATATATATAACATATATATATATATATATAATGAATAGAAGGAAAGAAGTAACATGAAACATCAAATCACGACCCTTACTCTCCCCCATCTCAACCATGCCACAAGACATCTCGGCCTCATGGATTCCTTACCCACCCTCAACAAATCCATATATCAAATATTCCCCAAGCCACACCTATCCTGACAAACCACATTGCCTCAAACTGACAACCACGTCGCCCAACCTAGTGATCATCATCACCCCATTTAATCATACCGACCTGCTCATATAAGATCCAGGTCCATTTCAAATATCACATGCATATTATATGTATATATATATATATATTATATAGAATCACATTTCACAATAAATTTTCATATGAACACGATTTACATAATTTTAAACATCCTACCATGTGCTTAAAAAGGCATAAACATGCATAGCAACCGCACACCTTTCTTAAATAGGCCAAAGTTCCAAATCTTATTCATTTCCATACTAAGACACGGTTCAATATTCACAACAATTAACAATTCAAATTTCTAATAAGCCACTCTAGGTGAAAATCAATCCAACTGTAAAATGAGAAAATAGAACAACAAATTTCACCCTTGATGACTTGATCTATCCCTCATGAATGGGGATGGAGGCTCCCAAGTGTGAGTTATGAATCCAGTTCTAACCACATCCTAATATTCAATATACCATATCCTAAATAATAAGATTAGTAGAGGATAATTTTAATTTCTATATAATTAGTATGAATTTGAAAACTAATATTAAATCTCAATCAAGAACTTCTTTGATGCCACATGTAGTGTCCCTAACTCATTTAGCCACCCGAATAGTGCTATTTGGCCATGATCTACTGGGGTTAGGCATGCCTACCCATACACCAAAGGCTATTGACTAGAAGTGAGAGAGTAAACATTTAATAGTAGGGATACTATAACCTCAGGGGGAATATATAATAATGGTATAAGTACATATATATAACATTTAGGGGAAATAATACTCAAAAAACTCAAACCAAACCCGCCAAAGGTGGAATCACAGTCAATAACATACAATAGTGGAAGCATAAAAATCAAAATTAGTATAAATAAAGGAACAAACTAACCAAACCACTAGTAATGATTCGAAATAAAGCATGCATAAAATATAGTTCATATGATATAATATCCAGAAGAGGTCACCAATGGCTGACCAACAATTATATATATATAGGAATGTGGATAAAGAATATAACAAAAAGGAAAACTCAGAAGTAACTCTTGTAGAGGAAAGAACCTCAAGTTCCCTTTCCAAAATCCCATGCCAAACAACTAAAAATATCCATCTCCTGAAGTAGATCGCTTACCTAAACATAAAAGAATAAAGCCTATATGTATCCTAAAGGGCCCGTATAAGGTGTGAGAACGAGTCTTTCTAGGAAACCACCAAAATGTGCATACCAAACATAAGTGTTTAATCATGTATGTAATATAAAAATAAAAAATAATCTCAATTAAATTCAGTTAAAATAATATTTCTTGGTGTTCAAAATCCACCAGGAAGCTGTCACCTGCCTCGACCAACATCATAATCCATGAAGAGGGGAGGTTCCTTATCCCATGTCCTAAGGTATCACATGATGTAAAATAACACAAGTGAACCCTCAAGGTCCAAATCAAATGAATTAATCCATAACCAAGTGTATTATGACACCTCTTGTCTCAAAAAAATCACCAACATCCCAAAGGAACACTTAATAAAATATAATCTTTTCCCTCATACCCCTGCTCAAAATCACCCGTCAGCTAAAAGACAAATGTCTGAAGGCACAATGATAATTTTCCTCAAATAAAACCACCATTGGCTCAAATAAAAACGTCCTAAGGAATGATAATCTTCATCCTCCAAAAATATTCCATACCCAATAACCTCAATATGGAGATCCTCAACTCCAAATTAATAGCCTCAACACTATAAACTGAAGTCTCCTCACCTTCCCCAAGGATTTTTATGATAAGAACTCCCAAAAAAATTCCTAATTTAAAATAATAAGGTCCTATACCCACACGAGTGGTCAATAACACCTCATAATCTGATTGAACCTATGTACACACAACTCTAATAGGCTATTTGGTCATCACAGATGAGTGGTAATCAACAAAATAGTACCTAATACACATCCAATCGGCACCTCGTTCCCCTGCGACAATGTCGATCATGTCCGATGGCCATGTCATCCAATATGACGGGTCATGCCCTCAACCTGACGACCTCACCGACTCAAACCAACATCCATAAAGCCCAATCCTACAATCAACATCACTCAAATGTAGTTATGGTAATCCCAACTGGACGACCGACATCACCTCAATCTCGATATCCAGTCCACCCCAATATATTAGGCCAAGCCTGTCAAGATCTAATGAATCAAAAATGTATATTAAAATCCTTATATATAATTCATTAAAACAATTTTAATAAAATAATTCAATGTAATTTAATTTTACATCACAAATTAAATAAAAAAATCAATGTGAACAAACAATTCACTGTAATGGAATTGAACATTTTTAATTAAAAAAACAACTCAAATTAAATCAAGAACTCGCCCTGGACTAACTACCCAAGTTGTTCGAAGACCTCTAACCCAGCCTCACATGTTAGAATTGGTAAAGAGAATGCCAAAAGTCATACCGTAAGGTCATACAATCAATTTAACAACAATCGTTATTATTAAAAGGTATCTCTATCAATTTATGAATGGTGCACTAAAATCTACACCCAAAACGACTATCAAAACAAAAATAAATTAATGCACCACCTACCTTGTACTTATAGACATAAGGATTCTTGGTATTAGCCTCTAACTAAAATCTATTTGGAAGAAACAAATGATTCTGTCGAACAACCTAAAAATAAAGGAAAACATATCAAAAGGATTTAGTTCTCCATGAGGTAAGATAAAAGAAGAATATATGAAAGGGTTAGTATAATCTTACTAATATAGGTCTATCACATCTAACAGATCTGAAAATAGATCATGGATGAGGGATAAGGATCACACCATAGTTGGATGAAGAAAATGGAGAATCTCTCTGCTATACACGCGACCAAGGAGAAGGAAAGAGGTAGGAAGAAATAAAAAGTAAATATGGGTAGAAAATTAATTTTACCCCTTTAATGAGGCTACATGGTAAGCTTTAATGGTTCACCAAACTCTGTACAAACCATGTATGATACATTTCATGGGTACTAACTAAGTTGAACTTCCCATGTGGTTTTTCTACACAGTTTTCCCCAATCATGCAAAAACCATGTGGAAGAATCTAAAAATTTTAGTCCCCCATGAATGGTCATGCTCCCCCTACATGAATGGTTTTCCAAACCATGTGGTAGTACCAAAATGCGTCACACAGTTAGCTGGAAGATGCCGCAATGTTTACCCAAACTATGTGCCTTAACTTGCAACTCCCAAAAATAGGCTTCAGACCTTTGATGCTCTTCAAACCCTTAGAAACACTTGTTACTCTTTTTAATAATTAAAATATGACATAAAATGTATTGGGGTAATGTAAGACTCATAATTAGGTTTCGATGATAAAAAAGTTGGCATACCCACCAATTCAAAAATTCACAAACGGAGAGGTTTTTAACCCAATTCAAAAACCCAATATGTTACAGTTCCTCTAAGATATCCACTTTCATGCTTCTTCCCACATTCTCAACTTATAGGTAACTGAATATTCTTTCCTCTATGTTCTCCACCACCCAAACTCTACAGGAAAAATATCCTTCTTTTTTTGGTGAGGAATAGAGTTCATTAAGGTACACGTTGTTAATCACATATCGTGATAATGGATTTGGAATAATAAAAATAGCATCCACACAAGTTTTCCTCCCATTTGGGTTCTCATCAACACAATTTCTATCACATTCAATGTTGTTTTAGTTCTTCTAGGTTTTTTCCATTGACTAAAACTAAAACTCATAGTGTGAATAACAATTTCATTGTGGGAAACCACATAATAATGAAAAATCGCTTATATGATGTCTAAATCATGACACATTTTAAATCTATGAAACTTTAGTCTTAACCTAGGTCATTTATGGTCATTATTTAAATCCCTAATGATGGACCATAACGAGTTTGTCAATTTATAATGTAACGAGCCAAAATTTTATTAATGAAAATTCCTCTTGATCTAATTAAATGTCTTATTATGTAAAATGTTTATATAAAACATATGAAATTCCCTAGTTTTATGTTTTTGGATTTTAAAATACATTTAAATTTTTTTATCATTTCTAATATATCTGTATAATAGTTATCATATGATTAGTATAAATATAGGGCTTTGACAAATAAAATTTACCTAGACAAAGGAAGTGATGGCCTCATCCAATTGAATTTATCCATACGAATCCCACTTTTTAGATCTCAAAAAAGGAGGTACTATTATTAGTATTTACACTTGACCAATCCCAAGTCAAGCTTCTAAACGTTACACTTGAACGGAACCACTTATGGGAGAAGTGGAAGTTAATAGAGATTACAACCCAAGCGATGTTATCTGAGACACACCAAGAGTGTGTCACCATCTCACACCTTACCCTTAGGTCTTATGTGGGTGTTATAAAGGGTCATGTAACAATACCCTAGAACTATTATTATATTCATTAATTTTTTTATAAAGAATATACATTCATTTTTTTATAGTTACTTTGTAAATGGGTTTTAAAGCGCAAATAGTATTTTTAGTTAACATTCAATTAAAAATGATATTTTTCTGAATCATTGGATTTTTAAATTATATAAAATTACAATAAAATATTATTACTAAATTAATTTTTATTAAATATAAATGATCATATAATTTTTTATGAATACAATTAATTTTTTTATTAAGATTTGAAAACCGTTTTTAACAAAACCCGTAAATTTTCAACAAAAGTCGGTTGTTATTTTAAAATTTTAAAATTCAAATATTTATAAAATTATTTAGATAAAATTAATCTCATTTTTGGATTCAGGACGTTGAAATTATCTAATGGTGAATTTTTTAAAATTTTCTTAGACAATCAAATTTTTGGGTAAAAACTTAATACCGTTTAAATATATAATATGTTTTATGACATCATAATGACTGAATATTGATGTAATAAAATACTAAATAAAATTAGGGTAATATATGTTTTATATTTAAAATAATGTTATTTTATATTTTTTTGATTAATTTTATGTTTCGTTAGTGGACCATTCAAGTCTTATAAAATATTTTAACTTTTTAAAATGATTTCCTTGAGTGTGTGACTCACCTCCACATAATCAAGCCAAATATTTTAATAAGTTAGGCCATTGGCCTTATAAAATAATTTTTTACACTCCATTTTGAAAAACACCATGGGAAAAAAACAACGGATGGTTTTTGGTTTTGATTAGTTTAATGTCTAGTGTCCAAAACCTAAATAACAAAGAATTCCTTATACTTTCCTATATAAACCTACTCAATCTCCCATTACTCTTCATTAAAACCATTTGGAACTCGACCATACTATTCCATACTCTCTCTAGAATCCTCCCAAGTCACCCCAATCCCATAATAATTCTCTATAATGCCTATCCCAAGCCATTGGGATCACACTTCCAAGTAGGGGATCCACACTTTTTATTCATCCTTCTTTATGTTCAAGTTTCCTTATATTGTTATGACCTTTTATTTTCAGTTAAAAATGTTGGGGTATGATTCCGAACCTCCCATGTACTTCCCTCCTTATGTTTTAATTATTATATACCCCTTTATCTCTTATTAATGTCTCCCATGTACACCTGTTACCATGCCAAAATTCCGTAAGGGGTTTATCTTTCCTCATTTACATTCAAGAAATTATTTTATATTATGCTTCTAAATTCCATTACATATGCTGGGATATTATGTTCAATGACCCCCTTACTTTCCATTTCTTGTATAAATTATGAGATACCCCTTTCCCTCTCATCAACCCATTTTACAATTTCTATTTTATGTCGTTATGCTGACGAAGTTACACTAAAATTTCCCATGCCAAAATCATCATGTAAGTGAATATGATCCCCAGTTCTCTATCAAGGGTATTAACCTTTATTCACATGTACTTGTTTATTGATGACTTACATTTCTGTATTCCTAATATTTTATTCATTGAATAAATTATGATGTTTAATTAATCCATGTTTTATGATCCATGTGACACACTTATGTATGAAATGAAATGTTTATAAAGGGTGTGCCCTGAAAACACTCCTATTCATTGGGTAAAGAATAATATAATGATATGCCAAGTAAAATGAGGGTTTACTCGTGATAATTCTAGTACAATGATGGTTTAATCATGCTAATTAATGTGCAATGAGGGTTTGGTCATGCTCTATATGCAATAAGCCTTGGCTTAGGATAATATCATGTTAAATGTTGTTGCCACATTTCTATGTTATGATAATCATGCTATATCATGCCATTATGTAAATTTTTATCATGTGATCCACTGATATTTCTATTTCCTAAAATGTACTATATTATTCATTTTATTCATTATTTACTTCTTTAATGTGCTTTATATCTCACCTTTTTCTTATGCATGTCCTCAGGTTATCCCATGCAATGCTAAGTACGAAGGAATGTTGTGGTCATGTAAAGGTCGTTTTCAATAAAGATGTTGTGTTTTATGTTCTAATTTGTTATATAATGTTCCTAGTTTTCCCATGAAACTAGACCTCCCTATCCTCATATTTGTCTTAAGTGTAGGTTTATTTAATAAATCATGTTTATGTTTGTAATAAAGGGCATGATTATTATAGTTGGTATCAATGGATAGGTTTTGTTATTTTTGGGATTAGGATTAGAAAAACCTATTGAATGCCTCAGGGATAAGACTAATTATAAGAAAAAAATACCTAAATTATGGTAAGTATATATTATGTGGTTTATTAAAAAAATCATCCCTCTATGGATACGAATAAGTAGAGGTGGCTTTGGAAAAATGTATCTAGGGGTAAATCCTAAAAACACCATTTTGATCTAGACTCGAATGAGAAATGGTGGATGACAATGGGACTTTCTTTAATATTGGTTCGACACACTCAAGGGATATTATTTGGTAAATTCATAATCTTATCATAAACCATTGTTAAGGTAATTAAAAAATGGCGTTAAGAATATATATTGGGAAGTAAATAATGTATAACATAGATTGAAGATATAAATTAATAAGTTAAAGAAATAAATTTAATTTATAAGTTATCCTTTTTCTCATTGGATTCCCCTTTTTTGTTACCCCTAAAATTCCTTTTATTCCAACTAATGGCCGGTAATAGTAGGACTTGGGAAAACAACCGATGCAAAGATGAACATGATGATTATTCTAATGAGATAGCCAATCTGATGGGATCGGGAATCACAAAACTTGTCATGATACTATCTAAGTTAAATCAAGTTTTGAATAGAAACATGGGTCAAGAGGAACTTTCAACCCCCCCTAATAAAGAAAAAGTCACAATCCAGAGCTTCATGAGACAAAGGCCTCCTTCTTTTAATGGATCATCTGATCCCTCATTCACCGAACAATGGATCAACTCTATTGAAAAGATCTTCTCCATCCTTCAATGTTTTAAAAAATAGAAGGTTTTTCTATATTCTTATCATATAGAGGGTGAATATGATCAATATTTAACATTGAAAAAAAATATGAATCCTGAGGAAGATATCGAGGCATTGGAATGGATTGATTTATAGAAAATGTTTTTCGATAAATATTTTCCATGCACCCTCCGACTTAAGATTGAAGTGGAAATCCTTTCCCTCAAGAAAAAACACAATGAATCCATTGGAGATTACAAGAAAAACTTCACAAGGCTTTCACGATATGCCTCCCACTTTCTCATTAAATCTGAATGAAAGGTTAACCACTTCTTTGAGGGACTAAAATATTTCCAATGTAAAGCTCTAGCGTTCCATGACTTCAATAGCTATGAGAAAATTTTTCGATGTTCCCTCAATGTAAAAATGGAGATCGGAAAATATCAGGGATATCATGGGGATAAGAAGCAGAAAATGGAATTTAATTCTAGCGATCTGATGGATAAATCCAATGGTGCTAAGAAATTCTAGTACCCAACTTTCCAAAGGTTCTGAATGAATAACCCAATAAATTGACTAAAGAGGATGAGGAAATGCTTTAGGTGTGGAAGATAACGGCACCTAGCCATTAAGTGCCGATAAGAAAGACCCGATGCTATGACAGAGGAAAGGAGTTCTTTGTTTCACCGTCAACACATCATTCATTTTTCAACTAAAAAGAACTAGGGAACTTTTCATACTAGTTACTTAAGCCAAGGGTTTTTGAAGGCAATCAGCAACCTCCAAGGCAGAAAGGAAATGCTGTTTACATCACTACTACTGAAGAGAACCCTGACAATGAAGTTGTAATAGGTACTCTAGTAATTTATTAAATAATAGTGAACAAACATTATTATTATGGTTCTATGCATTCTTTTATATCCCGAATGTTTATTAGAATAATCCCAACACCACCATAAAACATGGAAGTAGAGATGTCGGTGAGAATGGAAAATGGGGAAATCATCGCATCCCATGAATATAACTCCTCCCCTGTCATAATTTGTGGTTTGAACTTCTTGGAGAACCTTTTCATAGTCCGTTTTGTGGAATTTGATGCAATTATTATCATGGATTGGATTTACCTATATAGATCCAACATATATTTCCATGAGAAGGAAATATCTCTCTATATGATGAATCAACCCCCGATTATATACAAGTGAAAGGAGGGGGATGAATATTATTTAGAACCATCATCTAAAGTGTGGATATCACTGCCCTATGATCATGCATATCTTACTCAGATGATTGATTCTAAGGAAGAAACCATCCTTGAAGACATGCCTATTGTGAGGGAATTCACAGAAGAGTTTTCCAAGGAATTTCCTAGTCTTTCTCCTATAAGATATATTAATTTCTCGATTGATCTTATACCTAGGGAATTTCCAATATCTAATACTTTATATAGAATGGTTGTTTTGGAAATTGAAGAGCTAAAGAAACAACTATAGAAGAATCTGGATAAAGGGTTTATACACCCAAGTGCTTCACCAAGTGGTTCCCTAGTCATCTTCATCAAGAAGAAGGATGGGTCAATGTGCCTTTGAATTTATTATCATGAGATCAAAAAAATCACAATAAGGAACAAGTATCCTTTTCCCCAAATTGATAACTTGTTCGATCAGCTACGTTGAGCACAATACGTCTCCAAGGTGGATATGTGGTCAGGATATTACTAAGTAAGGGTGAAGGAGGATATCCCCAAGACTACTTTTTCTTACAAGGTATGGTCACTCGAAATTAATATTAATGCCTTTCATACTCACTAATACTCCAACAATCATCATGGAATTGATGAATAGAGTCTTTAGAGATTACCTTGACAAATTTTTGGTATTATTTATAGATGATATTATATTATACTCCAAAACCAAGGAGGATCATGAGAAGCATTTATGATTGTAATAGAGACAATGCCAAAGGAGAAGCTCTATGAAAAGTACAGAAAGTGTGAGTTCTAGTTGAAAGAAGTATTATTCTTGGGTTATATCATCTCAAGAAATTGGATATCTATGGATCCCTCCAAGACAGCTACAATTTCTAGACAGATGATGCCAAAATCAGTGAAAGATATCCATAACTTCCTCGGGTTATCTGAATATTATCATCGATTTGTGAGAAATTTCTCACGATTTCCAAACCCTCTTACCAAGATAACTTAGAAGGTATTTAATATTTCTTGGAGTGATTATTGTGAAGATAGCTTCATGGAGTTAAAAAATAGTCTTATCACTGCATCTATGATCACACTACCCACAAGTGAAGAAATTTTTGTGGTATTCAGTGATTCTTTAAAGAATGTCCTTGTATGTGTGCTGATGAAAAATGAAAAATTCATTGCTTATGCTACAAGGAAATTGAAAGTTCATGGAAAAAAAATATCCAACACATGATATGGAGTTGTATTCAGTAATATTTGATTTAAAAATTTGGCAACATTAGCTCTTTGGGGATAAGTGTGAAATATATATGGACCACAAAATCTTCAAGTATATGTTGTCATAGAAAGAGTTTAATATGCGCCAACAAAGATGGTTAGATCTGATCAAAGACTATGACTGATCAATCCATTACCACCCTAGGAAAATAAAGAAGGTGGAAGATGCTCATAGTAAAAAGGACCCAACAATTCTATCATTGATGAGAATTTAAAAGGATCGAATCTTCTTATATTTTATAAAGATGGACTTGGGAATCATAAAGAAGAGAACATCATCAATATTTCACAAAAGATTACTCAACTGTGTTTTTTTGGAAAGGTTAAAGGATGCTCAAAAGGATGATGTGGGAATTTATAAGAAAGTTGAAACTATCAAAAAATCCAAATTCTTGAAGTTCAATGTTAATGAAGAAGGAATTTGTGGATTTGGGTCAACACTATATGTTCCATCAAATACAAAGTTAAAGAATGAACTTTTGGATGATGCACATAGTTCAAATTTCTCCATTCATCGTGGAAACAAAAGGATGTATCGAGATCTATGGGAGCTTTATTGGAGAGATAACATGAAGTATGAGATCTTTGAGTATACATCAAAGTGCCTGGTATTTCAACAAGTGAATGATGAGAGGCAGGAGTCTAAGGGGATGATGAAACCATTACCCATACCAACATGGTAATGGGATAACATTACCATAGACTTAGTCACTAGATATCCGAAGACATCCAAAGGAAACACTGCTATCTGGGTTATTTTGGATCATCCTATAAAGACTACACACTTCATTGAAATTCGAGAGGAATTATCATTTGATAAACTAGAATAGTTATGCATCAGACAAGTGGTAAGGCTACATGGAGTACCACTATCAATTGTATCCGATAAAGATCCAAGATTCACCTCTAAGTTATATAAGATTCTCCAACACACTTTGAATATTGAGATGAACTTCAGTATGGATTATCATCCTCAAAATGATGCTTAACCTGAGTGGACTATCCAAACAATTGAGGAAATGTTGAGAGAAGGCTCAATGGACTTTAATTGAGGATGGGATCAATATATTCCCCTAGTTGAGGTCTCTTACAATAAAATTTTTCACTAAAGAATCCATATGGCTCCTTATGACACCCTTTATGGGGAGAGGTGCAGAACACTAGCATGTTGGGATGAAGTTGGGGAGTGAAAACTCCTAGGTCCATAAATAGTCGAAGAAATAGTGGATAAGTTTAAGATCATCAAGCAGAACATTGAAGCTTCTCAGAGTCGAAAAAAGATCTATGTTGATAATCATCAACGAGACCTAGAGATTGATGTTGGAGACATGGTATTCCTCCACATATCACTGTGGAAGAGAGTTATGAGATTTTGGAAGAATGGAAAGCTTAGTCCAAGGTACATCAGCCCTTTTGAGATCCTCAATCGCATTGGAGTAGTAGCCTATTGACTAGAACTCCCACTGAACCTATCACTTGTACATGATGTATTCCATGTACCACACTTGAGGAAGTATATACCTGACCTATCACATGCACTCAATCCATAGGTGGTACCATTGGAGAATGACCTCTCCTATGAATATAAGCCAGTGAAGATCATAGATCATAGGTAAAAAGCTATACAAAATAAGCTAATGCCCCTCGTCACGGTGTTTTGGAGAAACCATAAGTTTGAAGAGGCAACGTAGGAATCATAGGAAGTGATGAAGAAAAGTTACCCTCATCTATTTTATTGTGGTAAAAGGAAAATTTGAGGATGAAATTTCTTAATGGGGTAAGATTTTAACGACCTAAATTTTTTTAATGAAAATTCCTCTTGATATAATTTAATGTCTTGTTATTTAAAATGGTTATATAAAACATATACACTTCCTTGGTTTTATGTTTTTGGATTTTAAAATATCATTAATAATTGTTATCTTTGCTAATATAGCTATTGAATAGTGATCCCATGATTAGTATAAATATAGGGCTTTAACAAATCAAATTTACTCAGAAAAAGGAAGCGATGGCCTCATCCTTTAGAATTACTCCATATGAAACCCATCTGTCGAAGTTTGTAAAAGAGGCAGTGTTACTGAGATTCATTCTAGACCAATACCAAGCTGAGCTTAAACACCTTAATCTTGAACGGAAACACCTACAAGAGAAGTGGAAGTTAATAGATATTACCACCTGAGTGGTGTTATCTGAGCCTCCCCAAGAGTCTGTCACCATCACACATGTTACCCTTAGGTCTTATGCATGAGTTATAAGGGGTTATGTAATGATACCCTAATACTATGATTATGTGCATTATTTTTTTATAAATAATATAAATTTATTTTATTATTGTTACTTTGTAAATGGTTTTTAAAGAACAAACAATATTTTTAGTTAATATTCAATTAAGAAAGTTATTTTAATTAATTAATGGATTTTTGAATTAAAAAATGTTTTAATAAAATATTATTACTAAATTAAATTTTATTAAATTTAAATGAACATATAATTTTTTAAGAATATAATTGAAATTTTTATTAAGGTTTCAAAACTATTTTTTCAAAACCCATAGAATTTTCAACAAATGTAGGTTTTTATTTTAAAATTTAAAATTCACTTATTTATAAAATTATTTAGACAATATTAGTAACATTTTTTGATTCAGGATGTCAAAATTATGTAATGGTGAATTTTTCATAATTTTCTGAGATAGAGAAATTTTTGGGTAAAAGTTAAATACCGTTTCAATATATACTGTATTTTATGACATAATAATGACCCAATAATAATTTACTAAAATACTATAAAAATTATTTGGTCCAATATGTGTTTTATCATTAAAATAATGTGATTTTTAGATTTTTTTTGATTAATTTTATAGTGCCTTAGTGGAACCTCCAAGACTTATAAAATATTTTAACTTTTTAAAATGATTCCCTTGAGAGTATGATTAAATGACACATAATTAAGCTTAAAATTTTAATAAGTTCGTCCATTTTCCTTATAAAATATTTCCTTCCAATTTAATTTTTCAAAAACCATGGGTGAAAACCATGGTATGGTTTGTGGTTTTGATTATTTTAATGTGTAGTGTCCAAAACCTAAATAATAAATAATTCCCTCTTTTTTCCTATATAAACTCACTCAATCTCCCATTAATCTTAATTAAAACCATCTGGATATTGACCTACATCTTCCCTCCTCTGTCTAGAATCCTCTTAAGTCACCCCAATCTCAAAAGGATCCTATCTCAAGCCTCTCTCTAGCCTTTGGGATCACACTTCCAAGTAAGGGATCCTTACATTTCTTCATTGCTTATTTTTGTCCATGTTTCCTTATATTGTTATGCCCATTTAGTTTCTATTAAAAATGTTGGGTTATGATTTCACACCTCCCCTATAATTCGCTTCTTATGTTTTAATGGTGATATACCCCTTTCTCTCCCATTAATTCCTCCCATGTACACATGTTACCATGCCGAAATTTCGTAAGGTATTTCTCTCCCCTCGTTTACATTCAAGCAATGATTTTATACTATTCATCTAAATTCAATTAAATATGTTGTAATATTATGTTACATGGACCCATTAATTTCCATTTCATGTATAAATGATGATATACCCATTTATCTATCATCAAACCATTTTACAATTTCTATTTGATGTCGTTATGGTGTCGTAGTAACACTAAAATTTCCCATGCCAAAATCATCGTATATGTGAATACCATACCCATTTATCTATCAAGGGTATTCAACTTTATAAACATGTACTTTTTGTTTGAATACTTAAATTTATTTATTCCACATCTCTTATTAATGGAATAAAATAGTATGTTTAATGAATCCATGTTGTATGATCCATGTGGAAAACTTATGCATGAAATGAAATGTTTATAAAGGGTGCGCCCTGATAGCACTCCAATGCATTGGGTAATGAATAGTATCATGATATGCCATGTGTAATGATAGATTACTCATGATAATTCGCGTGAAATGATGGTTTAATCATACTAATTCAGGTTCAATGAGGGTTTACTCATCCTTCATGTGCAATGAGCCTTTCCTAATGCTAATATCATGTTAAATGTTGTTGCCACATTTCCATGTTATGATAATCATGCTATATCATGAATTTATGTTTATGTTTCTCTTTTAATCCATTGATATGCCTACTGCCTAACATGTACTATATTCTTCATTTTATGACTTTTTTACTCCCTTTTTGGGTTTTATAGCTCACCCTTTTCTTACGCATGTCCTCAGGTTATCCCATTCCATGCTAAGTACAAAGAAATGTTGTGTTCATGTAAAATAATTTTGCAATAAAGATGTTTTATTTTATGTTATATGTTGTTATGTGATGTTCATAATTTTCCCAAGACACTAGAACTCTCGATCCTCATAGTTGTCTTAAGTTAATGTTTATGTAATAAATCATGTTTATGTATGTAATAAAGAGTATGGTTGTTATATCCAAAGCATATAACTTGGGATAATCAAAACAGGTGTATAGTAAGTCCCATTATCATGCACTATGTTAGGATTGAGACTACCTCAACGTGCCCTTTTCAGATTTATTACCCCTAGGTACCTAGGTTCTACAGCAATAACCACTTTTAGTATCAATAAAGGGGTGTAATTTCTTAGAAACCACTATCTCTATCCTTTAACACAATTCCATGACATTTTCCTATACATTAACTCATCCTTAGACTTATATTTAGACACATACCAGGACATATTCTATGAAATATTCATAGGTATTTCACTAAAGTTTTCTCATCATAGTTACCAAAGGATAAAAAAATATTTCCTCTAATACCAATAATAGCACCCCAAAATTTTCATAAATAAATATTACATATTTTTAGATAAATATTGATTACATTACACAAACACATGCCTAAGGATCATAAGAGATTATTTAATTTGAATACAAAGAACATAATATTCTTATTTAGTTGTATATCTTAAATGTCTCTTGAAAATATCTTCCCATTTAGTACATTTCATTGACATATCTTAATTTTAATATTTATTTATGTCCTAGGGAAAGGAAACATAAGAAAGGGTGAGCTTAGATTCTTGGTAAGGGTAAATAAAAGAAAATAAATAAACAAAATGTGATTATATGGATATGATAATGTGAGTATAACAAATGAAAACCAAAACCAGCACATAAAATATCAAAATAAGTCATGGAATAAATATTGGCAGTTCATAAGACCCGAAACATAAAGAAATAAAATAAAATAAGACATTAAATCCTAACATTTATAGAAGCCATGAAGTTTTGGCATACACATGAGGATAAAAAATCATTTCCATAGTGGTCAAGGCTCACTACCAAAAATATCATACTGTAATGGGTTCACTCCCAAAATCATCATAATATCCATAGTTCAATCCCAATGCCATCATAGCAGACCAAGGCCCTTACTAAATTGGGTTTAATTCCCATTATAGTCATATATATCTCATGATATTTAAATATTTGCCCAATTATTGGAGGGTAATATAGGTCCCACATATCACATAATGAAAATTATATATGTGTGTTTAATAAGAGCATAAAACATTCAACATATTAGAACCCGTGAAAAGAAATGTGTTTCATAAACATTTCATTATAACATAACCTATATAAAAGAATTTGTTTCATAATCATTTTATTATTTCATAAAAGTTTAACCCATGAAAAAAATGTGTGCTTCATAAGTATTTCCTCATGGTGTAACCCACAGAAGAGAAATAGGTTTTATAAACATCATAACATCTTTAACATAACTCTTTTGAGAAAGAATAATAATGGTATCCTTGGATCATATCCTTAGTAAGACATAGGTAATTTCAATTAATGTCATTATATATGGAAATTTATTTTAAAAATACTCATTTAACATTTCATGAGGAAAATAACTTTTATGGGAAAATCTCTTTTGAAAACTATAAATTCATAAAAAATTGTAAATAATTTTCATTGAAAATATAATTTTAAACTTATATAGGAATATTTAAAAATTATTCCAAACATTTCTTAAGTAAAATACACTTTGTTCTTTGAAAAAACTTTTTAAAACATAAGACATTTTTAACGTAATTTTATTTAAAAATAACCTTGCAAATTTATAAAGGAATATTTGAAATCATTTAAAACATTTATTGAGGAAAATTTTCATTCCTCTTTGAAAAAACATTTTAAAGCATAAAACATATAAAAAATATTTTCTTTTGAAGATTACCTTGGAATATTATAAATGAGGCTTCAAAGAAATGAAAGGTCATGATGGTGGTGAATTATTTCGATGACGTACATGTTAAAATGAATATTACCTTCACATTTTTGGTAAAATCCAAATGGGAATTGTTTGGAAAATGACATGAATATTCCTTTTAAAACATTTTTAAAAAAAGTTAAACATGGGTAAAATTTAATTTAATAAATTGTAACTCATCAAACCTAGAAGCCCAGATTTAGTGCCTTAATTTATTACATTGTCTTGATTATAAGGAATAAAATCCCAAAGGACTATTCAGTTTAAAAGTTTTGGGTAACCAGAGTACATAAATGATACCTGTATTACATTTATAAGTAAGAAATAAAATATGATACATAATAAAATGAAATTAACAAAATCCTTGAAATATAATTCAAATATTTCTTCTTCATGTCCTAGGGAAACGAAACAAAATAAGGGTGAGGTCAAATTATTAGTGAGGGTAAGTAGATTGAAATAATTAATAAATAAATGATAATAATAAACATGCAAAGTTAAATAACTTAACAGATATGCCATTTATATAACTGGATAAGGAAAAACCAATATGGCCAGGTATGTAATTGAAACACATGCAATTTAATCAACAAAATGATAACGAACTATATCCATAGATAATTTAAAAGTTAAAATATCTTAGATAAATAATTATATAATCTGAATGAAGGAAATTCATAATTATTTTACTCCATGTTTCCTAAGTACATGGTACATTTACCATCAAGACATTTTACAAGATGGTTTATAACATATAATGTGAAAATCCTTCTAATTGGCCAAATGATTCATCTCATGAGACTACCAACGAATCAATGGTATATTTATAATCGGCCCACACCCATGTTTTTCCTGTCCAAATCATTCCTCATATATCTAATAATTTAGTTAATTCATGATCAATGAGCCTTATAAAATATCTATATTGAGTAAAAGAAATGGATTTACCAATATTTCCCCAGTTAATAAAATAATTTTTAAGTACACACCAAATGTAAAAATGGTTTTCATTTTAAGAAATAATTATACCCATCACATAATAGTATCTATATATAAAATAACTCTTATTTACAATTTAATGTGTTCATATGGAAGTGATTATTTCAATAGAAATTTAACTAATACAAAAAATTGATATTTCAAAGATAACTTTTACCTCTTTGTAATTTTTGAGTCGTACCCCCTTTGAGGATATCATTAAAATTAAAACATATAATACCATGAAATATGAGTGAATTATGATATTAAATGAAAAATTGGAAGTATATACACCACATTAAAGTGAATTGGTTCATAATAACAAATAATTCTCAATGGAATGTAAATTGAGACAAGATTCTATACCTTAAACTCAATTTTGGTTGAACACCATTTAAAATCATGTATAATGATTTTAATAATGATATTATATTATAATATAAACATAATAATATTTATAATAAAATATATTATCTTCTTATAATATCTTATTACCTGTTTCTTTACAATATTTCATTATTTTCATAGTTTCGGGGGTTAATTGTCTTCTTTTTGGAGTAAGTTTGGACTTTTTATTTCATTAATTCTTATGTAGATAGTTATTTCATCATATCCAAGACTTAATATATGATTTAAATATAATATATATTCATCATATATGTATTTAAAAAATCCATAAAATTTGGAGATAACAAATGAAATTCACCGTTCCTAGAGACGGTAGGTCGTACATACTCATAAATGCTACTTCCATTTCCTTATCATATTTCATAATTATGTGGTATATATATATAAATTATATTATCATATTTATGTTATCTATATCAAATATTTTTATTAATACCATCCTTAATACATTCCATGTAATGTTTGAATGAATCACAACTCTTTGAGGAGATGATAGTCCAGTTGTCTTATCGTATTTCTAAAAATTGGAAAGAATGAAGGTATGTGTTATATAAAAATTCCATAAGCCTAAATAAAATATAACTATTTTATATAGTATATATAAACTATAAATCCATCATTATTTTCAACCTTGAAAAGTGGTATTGGAAGAATGAACGACATTGGTTCGTGAAGCGGTAGTTCGTTGTACATACAAACAATGATTGTGTATCCAATTTGATGGAAGTGTGTGTATGTTGGAGTTGGTGTCCTAGAACCAATTTTTTTTACTTATATTACAATAATATTTAGTGTATTTAAATATTAAACATTTTATTATATTTTGTTCATTGTTCTTCATTATAATAATCTAATAATGTCATAGATTATTTGTCACATTAATAAGGTCATAGAAGTTCCCTGCTATGATGAAAACCATGAAGTGCTATGACAGTATTCTTAAAAATAGTTCTACAACTATATTAAATACTATGATAAGACCAATATTATATAGACCGTTTGGTACTAGTACTCATAATAGGATGATAATTCTTCTCATGAATTCTCACTTGGTAATCTCTGAGACAGAAGATTATGAGAACATACATGCCAGTAGAAATTCCTCATGTTTTTGTGTCATCATATATTACTATATTTTAGCATGTGTAATGGTCCTTATACTTTAATATTATCATTAATACATATCATGAATCATGCACATTTATTTACTGATGAAAACTATTATGCCATATGTTGGCGGGAAGTAGGGTATGTTGGGTGCATCAAGAATGACATGTTATTATTGGATAAGTCGATGAAGGATTTATCCCTTCCATTTATGGAAGTTGATATCTCATCCCTTTGATTGAAATAGAACTGTTCCCTAAATCTCATGTCCATGGTGTAATGAAGAATTTATTTTAGGTAGTCAAATAATGACATATAAGCAAATAGGTTTACGAAATTATTAGGAAACCTTCTTGATGATATATTTTGACAAAGGGATTATATTACACAATGATAATTCATTTTTTGATGTCATCATTGCAAATTTAAGTTCTTTATATTGTGTGCCTTTACCCATTGCTAGACAATAATCTTGGTCTTTAGGCAATCCCACCTAATTCCAACGAGAAGGAATCCCAAAGGTTTTGACACTAAGTGTTTCTAGTGGTTTTGATTAGATTTTATTTGAATTTAATTAATGGAATAAATATTATTCTAAATACTGACGAATAATTTTATTCGAGTTAAAATGATATCATAAATTAAATAATTATTTATTAACTGGATTGTGAATAAAATTTATTTTTTTAGTTAATTTTTAATAAATATTAATTTAATAGTTTTTAAATAAAAATATTCATTTAAGAGAATAAAATATTTTATTTGGTTTTTCAATAAATGGAAGAAGAGTTCGAACATACCACGACCGTGTCTGTTGATAAATTAATTATTTATAAGCTGGTAAATATTGTTTATCTAGTTTGTGCAAGAAATAACAACAACATTATTATCTTTGTGTGGCACAAGATTTAATTTATGGTTCAATTTTGTGCAAGTTGGTGTACCAAAAATAGTGGTGCTGTTATTGTTATTATGTGGAATTGGTTTTCTCTAATCATTATAATTTCACTTATTTGTTGATTCACAATTAAATATTGTATCTGAAACCCCATTTCTATTAATAGGTAGGTACATCTATTGTGCAAAACCTCGGTGAATTTAGAATTGTTGAGAAAAACATTTTCTCTCTTGAATCCTCTCATATATCCCTCTCAAGAATGAGAGATGTTCTTCAACACCAAAGAATGAGAAATCAAGAACAATCGACATTAGACACTCGCTTCGCCGCGCTAGCACTCTGAGAATGAGTGGTTTTGTTTGGAGACCATTGAAATAGGGGTGGATCACCTCTAGATGGATTCTACTTTGGATCCTCATGAGTGAAACAAAAACAATCATGAAGGGTTATTCTGAATGATCAAAGATCATCAACAAAGAAAGTACCAATGACCTAGGTATTTGATTTCTTCATAAATTAATAAATTAATTATAAACATGATGTGCAAGATCCTCTTTCTCGAATCTATATTTTTTCTTCTATTTTTCTAAATGTTTGATTTTAATCTGTGGATACTAGAATTTATCGCTGTAGTGATCCCATATTGGTCATTGATTATGGAAAAAAAATTTGGGCCCTCCCAACCACCATGCTTCTGCTACATCCGAATTATTAAATTGGTATTAGAGTAAGGTCCATCATTATTTATAATTACTTAAAAAATTCACTGATGATTTACTCTTTAATAATTTAGTTTCTCAATACATTTTTAAAAGTTCTTGTAATTAGAATTTTGAGATCTCATTAAGAGGCACCAAAGATTCTATCCAGTTAACACAGTAGTATATGCCATATATTCAGAGTTACATGATGTGTAATCTACCATACACGCTGTGTAATCTATATTACACACCATGTAGTTTTTCTCAGTGCATCAGGAGTAATTTAGAAATTACTCAAGTTGTGTTCATTAATGACACATGGTGTAGTTAATTCTTACATTGTGTGTTGACTAGGACATAATGTCACTCGGTCATCCGTATTACACACCGAGTGGCCCACATGACATGGTCTGTAGTCCCTTCAGGTAAAGGGACAAAACTTGTATCCCATATATGGCTAAGCAGATCGGTAACTATGTATCCAGGAGATAAAACTCTGTGTGGCCCACTGGACACGCCATGTACTCCGAGATTTTAGAAGTATATCTCACACGCTGGGTCCCTAGGCATGTGCTTTGGATAAGACAGTGAAGGTAAAACAAACCATGTTTTCATAACTATACACCACATATTTTAACAAATTACACAAAATTAATACTTTAATGTGTGTATAATGTTCAGAATTACATATCATGTAGATTCAAATGGGTGTACACCGTGTTACCTCCAATGTTATGGATTAGAATATTAAGGACATTCAGAAAATGATTAAGATAAAATGAATGGTTAATTAAAAATATTAATTAATCTATTTGAGCGCAATTTATCTTAATAATAATGATTAAATAAATGGATGTTAGTTTTATTAAATGTTTAATTAATTTCATGTTTTAGGATGATCATGAGCTAGAACATGCCTTTTATGTGATTGGTTTCCTTTTAATTTATTTTAAATTAAATTGTTGGCATATGTTCTATATCTACTCATTGATATGTAGGGTACGTGTTCCCAACGTTTCTTTTATGTAAAGCCCCTTTTTACCCCTCACTTTCATCTGAGTTAAAAAGCATATGTAATGGATGGATCTCCCAAGCTTGTCGGGTCAATTCAAGCAAGGAGTTGAGGTGAAACCAATCCACGGAGATACAAAGTTGGACATGTGGAATGTTGTAGACACAAACCATAAATAGTTCAAGGTGTTTCTCCCCTAGGTCAACAGTTAGTTTATATACCTATAGATAAACTAACCATTGTAAGATCTCTTGATCATTCCCTTTACATTATTTTATTTCTTTCAGTTTCATGGGTTTTCATTACGGATGTTTTGTTATGACTATGTAATTAATGAATTAACAAGCTTGCAAGATGGAACTAAAATAAACCTGGATTATGTGTAAATATTATCAAGACATGGTTAATCACTTAAGTATGTTAAAATTAATATTAAAAATCATACGATAAAGATAATAATTCAATTTATGTATAGGAGATAAAAATCCATCAATAAAATATTAAGTTAGAATAAGACTTCCGTTACTTGATTAAGCGAAAGACCCAAAAAAATTGTGTTTTTGACCGAGCCTTGTTGGGAAATTTAAATTTATACAGGAAGATCCTATGAATTTTTCGATTTGAATTAAGCATTTTACTTTAAGAAGAGTATACCTGCTATAATTGGTGTAAATTTGGAGGAAAGTGTTGAGGAAATCTAAGCTAATATTTTAGGATTTGGAAGTCCACTCAAAGGATCAAGAAGTGGTAAGACCATAGTTGTTAAAGACCTTCCTACCTAAGTACCTTAAATATTTTGACCAAACATTGTTGGGGTTATGTGAAGGGGAATATGGATCCCTTCTACTATAATGTTCTATAAACTAAACATTTTGAGTTCAATGGTTATGGCCATTGGGAATTGATAAAATATTGGGAAACTTAATAAAATTAATTTATTACTTCTCAGAAAATGTAATTAAGAAATTACTAATTATCTTCTCTTTTAATTATAGAATAAAAATGACAAGCTCATCGACCACACTATCACTATAATAAATACTGGATAAAAATAACATCCTCACTAGTGGTAAATTCCTAGAATGGTGTATATACCTTCGGGTCATTATATGCCATGAAAATAAATCTTACATGCTAGAGTCATAATTACTTGATCTTCCTACTCAAGAGGTGAGTGAAGAAAAGCACCTATTCTAAGAGAAACATATGAATGACGTATTCGATGTTCAATGTTTTATGTTATCATCAATTTCTACTGAACTCATGAAGTCTCAAGAAAACATGTATATCTATAGCATACTTGATAAAATCCATGGTCTTTACTAGGATAGAGCTAGAAAACAATGGTTTTAGATCTCCAAGGAACTCTTTCATAGTAATATTGAAGAGGGTTCCCTAGCTAGGCCTCACGTAGTCAAGCTCATTGGTTACATTGACTGTCTAGAGGTTCTAGGGTTTAAACTCTTCAAATAACTGAGTATTGATCTCATTCTAGAATCACTCCCACAGAGGTTCTCTAGTTTTGTTGTGAATTTCAATATGAAAAACATTGAGAAGTCTCTACCAGATCTTTTTATCCTCATTTTCCAAGTGGACAAAGACATGAAGTGAAGAAATCCTTCTGTCCTTATGGTGAATAAAATTAATGGCAAGGAGAAGAGATTTAAGCCTAAATATTCTTCATGACCTTCCAAGAAAAATAAGATCAAGGGGGATAAAAGGGAACATGAAGCTATTTGTTTTGAATTGGGAAAGAAGGGCCACTAGAAGAAAAACTGCACCAAGCTAAAGAATAAAGGGGAAGCTTCAGGTGTGCTTATTATCGAGTGCAATTTACCTATTTCTACAAATTAGGTATTATATACAGTTTGTGGTTCTCACATATGTATCCAAATATAGGAACCATGTAGATTAAAGAAAATTTACCAAGAGGAGGTAGATCTAAATGTATCCTATAGAGATTGAATTTCTGTAGTAACTGTAAGGGACTACCTCTTTACGTTGATAACTATGATGATATTGGTATTAAAAGGTTGTTATTATGTGCCTTTTGTAACCAAAAACATTATTTTTGTATGTAGACTAGATAAAATGGATTTATTTTCATGTTCGGATATTAATGTTTCTTCTTTGATAAATATAGAATTTTGTAAGTCACATTTATAAAACGGTATTTACTTATTGAATTAGCCAAACCATGTAATGGTAATTGATAATGGAGATACTTCACATGACTCATACCACAACCATCTTTGGAATCACTAGATAGGCCATATAAATGAGAAACACTTGACAAAGTTACATCAAGACTGATATTTATATTCCTTCAAACTAAAACCAATTAGTGTATGTCACACATGCTTACAAAAAAAAATGACCAAATCCTCCATTTAATGGGAAAGGTGAAAGGGCCAAATATATTCTTGAATTGGTTCATACTGATGTTCATGTACCATTTCTAGTTTAAGCAATGGGTGAGTACTTATACTTCAAAACTTTTATTGATGATTTTAGTAGATATGGATATATCTACGTAATGAGGTATAAGTTGGATTCTTTTGATAAGTTCCAGGAATACAAGAATGAAGTTGAGAACTATAATGGTAAGAATTTTAAGAAAATATACCCAGGATGAGGTGGATAATATCATAATCAGGACATAATTGATTACTTATGGGATTTTGGGATCCTATCCTAACTCACTCCTCCTTACACGCCCTAGTGGAATAGTGTAAGTGAAAGGAGGAACATCTCCTTATTGGACAAGGTGAGATCAATGATGAGTCATACAAGTCTTCCATTATCCTTTTGGGGATAGGAGAAAAAAACAACATAATGCATACATAACCAAATACCAACAAATTTGATAAATGGTATTCCATACAATCTTTGGATTGGAAGAAAAGACATGTTATTGAATTTACATGTGTGGGGAAGCAAAGTGATTGTTAAGGCCTCTTGAGGTAACAAACTCGCACCCCGAACTACAAAGTGTACCATTATTGGATACCACTTAGAAACAAGAGGATAATAACTATTAGACCCCTCAGAAAAAATTTATAGTGGAAATAAATTCCATATTCCTTGAGAGGGATCACATCTACAAAAGAGATAGTGGGGTCAAGATAGAATTCAATGAATTTGAGGATCAAGGTACATAAGAGTTGGTACATGGGAAGATTCTAGAAATCCCCATATAAGAAAGATATATTCCAGAGACATAAGTACTATGTAGGAGTAGAAGAGACATTAGGGAACCAGAATGGTATGGTTTTCTAGTTACTCAGGCTGGTGACTCGTTATTAGTTGATAATAATGATCCTTTAACCTAAAAAGAAGTAGTAAAGGGAACATACATTGCTAGGTGGGAAGAAGCCATGAATTCTAAAATTGATTCCATATAGAAAAACAATGTCTATATTTTGGTAGATCCTCTAGTAGATGTAAAGCTTTTTGGTTGGAAATGGATATTCAAGAAAAAATTGGACATGGAAGGACACTTCAGTACCTATAAGGCATGACTAGTTTCAAAAGGGTTTAAACATAATCAAGGATTTTAATATGAAGAAACGTTTTGACCAAATGAAATAATAAAATCCTTCAGAATTTTACTGGCCATTTTCGCTTACCATGACTATGAGATTTTTACAAAATGTATGTCAAAAGATCCTTCCTTAACGGGAACATTCAGGAAGATATCTATATGACACTACCTGAATGGTTTGTGACTCTAAGGGATTCAAATAAGATTTGAATGTTTATAAAATCCATTTATGGATTAAATAAAGCATCCAAGTAGTGGAACATTCATTTGATGAATCCATAATGAAATTTGGTTTTATAAAGAATGAATGTGAGCCTTGTGTCCAAAAACGGTTTAGAGGGAGTGAATTATTTTTTCTTAATAATATATATTGATGAAATATTACTTACTAGAAAATAAATAACAGTCTTACAGTGTGTCAAGACATTGTTGAAAAAATATTTCTCCATAAATTACTTGGGAGAGGTTGCATATATTCTTGGTATCAAGATCAATCATGATATATCCAAGAGATTTATGGGCCTAAGTGAAAGTGCATACATTGACAACATATCGAAGAGATTCTGTATGGAAGAATTTGAGAGGGGACTATTTCCAACATCACATGGGATTCATCTTTCTAATAAAATGTTTCCTCAGATGCATGGTGAAAAAAAGAGAATGGAAAGGCTTCCATATGCATTAGTGATTGGGTTATTCATGTATGATATGATATGTACTAGGATATATGTCACCAACACATGAGTGTGGTAGGAAGATATCAAGATGATCTAGGTAACCACCATTGGATGGAAGTCAAGACAATAATTAAGTATCTGAGATGTACTAAAGATATGTTCCAATTTTATGGAGGATATGATGGACTAGTCATCAGAGGATATGCATATTCTAGTTTCCAAACTGATCAAGATGAAATGAAGTCACAAACGGGATACATTTTCAATTTTAATGGAGGTGCTTTGAGATGGAATATCTTAAAGCAAGGTATATTTGTAGATTCTATAGAAGATTCCGAGTATATCGCATCTTCTAAGGCAGCTAATGAATCATTTTGGAAGCATATGTTCATCCAAGAGTTGGATGTGTTTCCAAGTAGTAAAGATCCCATCACACTCTATTGTGATAATATTGTAGTGGTGGATCTCATAAAAGAGAAAAAGGTTACATCAGTAGATTAAGCACATGTTAAGAAAGTATCATATCTTGTTTTATTTTTCTTAGAGAGGTGAAGTTATAGTGACAATTATTTCCATGGAAGATAATGTGGTGGACCACTTGACAAAAGCCCTGACTCACATAAACATGATCATTATGTGAGGTCTAGAGGACTAAAAGTCATAGGTATTTGGCTCTAGTCTATGTGGGAGTTTGTTGGACTTGGGGTCCTAGAACCAACTATTTTCACTTTGATTACATGAATATTTAATGTATTTAAATATTAAAAATCTTATTATATATTGTTCATTGTTCTGTATGACTATTATGTAATAATGTCCTAGAGTATTTTTCATATTAATATGGTCATAGAAGTTACCCACTATGATGAGAACCTTAGAGTGATATGCCAATATTTTTAAATATAGTTCTCCATTTGGATGACATACTATTATTGGACACATGTTATACATATTTTCAGGTACGAGTACTCGTAAGTGGACGAGACTTCTTCTCAAGAAGTTCACCCATGGTAATCTACAAGATGGGAGATTGTGAGAGCACACCCTCTAGTAGTAATTCCCTACATTTTAGTTTCATTAGATATTCCTATATTCAGGCATGTGTAATGGTCCATATACTTTAATATTATCATTAATACGTGTCGCGACTCACACATTTTGATTTACTAATGAAAACTATCCTGCCATATGTTGGCGGGAAGTAGGGTACGTTGGGTGTGTCATGAATGACATGTTATTGATGAATAATTCGAGGAAGGATTTAACCCTTCCATTAGTTGAAGTTGATATCTTGGTATTTATATTGAAATAGAACTGTCGCCCTAAATTCCATGACCATGGCATAATGACAAGTTTATTTCAGGTAGTCAAAGAATGACGTATCAAGTATATAGGCTGATGACACTATCATGAAACCTACTTGATGAGATATTGTGATGAATGGATTATATTACACCATGATTTTTTGTATGTGGATGTCATGATTGTGACTTTAAGTTCTTTCTCATGGGTGGCTTGACCCGTTTCAAGACAGTAATCTTGGACTTTAGGTAAGGCCACCTAATACCAACGAGAAATAATACTAAAGGGTCACACACTATTTTTTTCCAATGGTCTCGATGAAATTATATTTGAATTCAATTAAAGGAATAAATATTATTCTCAAGACCAAGGAATAAGTTTATTCAAGTTAAAATGATCACATAAATTAAATAAATATTTATTCACCAGATTGGGAATAAAATATATTTAATTATTTTATTGAACATTTAATAAATATTTATTTACTAGTTTTTAAATAAAAATATGTATTTAAGAGAATAAAATATTTTATTTGGGTGTTCAATAAATGGTAGAGGATTTCGAACAGACCAAGATCATGTACATTGATAAATCAATTATTTAGAAGTCAGTAAATAATGTTTATCCAGTTGGTGCAAGAAATAATAATAATATTATTATAATAATTTGGAACAAGATTTCATTTATGGTTCCATTTTGCACAAGTTGGATCACTAAAAATAATGATTTTTTCATTCTTATTATGTGGCATGGGTTTTCTCTAATAGTTTTAATTTCATTTAATTATTGTTTCACAATTAAATATTGTAACTAAAACCCCATGTTAATTAATAAATAAATATTTCTATTATGAAAAACCCTGGTGAATTTAGAATTGTTGAGCCAAAAAAATTCTCTCTCTAATCCTCACATCTCTCCCTCTCAAGAATGAGATAATTTCTTCAAGACCGAAGAATGAGAAATCAATAATGATCGACACAAGACATTCACATCGCCATACTAGCACCCAGAGAATGAGTGACATTGTTTGGATACCATTAGAGCACATGTGGATCACCATTAGAGGTATTGTACATTGGATCCTCATGAGAACCAAAAAGAAAATCTAGAAGCTTCATTCTAGATGATCGATGTTCATGAATGAATAAAGTACCAAAGACCCAGATATTTAATTTCTTTAGAAATTAATAAATTAATTATAAACATGATGTGCAAGATCCTATTTCTCAGATCCATAATTTTTTTCAATTTTTCTAAATATTTTATTTTAATCCATGGATACTGGTGTTCATCATCATATTGATCCCGGATTGGTCATCGATTATGGAAACAGCAAAGTTGGGCCCTCTTAACCACAATGCTTCTGCTGCGTCCAAATCCTTTAGTTTTGGTGAAGTTTATACCATTAATAGAAAAACATATTAGTATATTTAGGATAATGATGTTATTATGTAATCAATATATATAAATTATTTAAGGGTTTGAGAAATAAATGAAACAAAATTGATCATTAAATAACATTACCTCTTATTTGGGTAACTTCCTTGGGTTTATACAAAAAACCTTACTTGGTTTTATTTCAGCCTAAATTGAGTATTATAAGATAGTTTGAGGGATATTGGGAGATTATTTTTGCAGTGTTTTTATTATCCAAAGGTCCTGAGAGGATTTAATAAGTGTAAGGGGTGAATTCCTTTTATACTGAAGGAAGAGTGACATTCTTGTAAATATAAAAAGGTAAAACAATATTGGGAGATCTACCTTACATAATGTGCCTCCAAAGATGAAATTATTTCTATAAAAGGGGGTATATTTTTGATATATTCCTGATAGTATGTTTTTACATGTTTCTAGGCCATTTTGGCCCTTAAGTTTAAGATTTAGTCCCTTGTTAACTAAGCTTTTCTCTTAATTGTTGTAATTAATTTTAATTTCTTTCATGCTTATTTTTGGTAAAAAACTAATTTGAACATAATAGACATTATAAATTATGATGATTTAAAATATGGGATCCATTTTACCAAATTCAAATCACCTAATTGAAATAAATTAATTTAATATTAATATCACTGATCAGATGGGAAATATGATTTTTAAAGTGAAAATGTTCAAAAGTTCAATAAGTTTTTATATCTTAATTATATCTAAAATGTATTCCAATGAAATAAATTATGTTAATATATTTAAACTTGATATAATAATATAGTAAAACCAATTATAAATATAATTTAATAATATAAATTATTTAGATGAAAAGTTGGTTTTCATTTAAAATTCAGTGTTTTTCACTATTCATCAAAAATGTAACTTTACAAAAAAAAACCAAGAACTATCCCTAATATAATTTTTAAATCACATTTTAAAAAATGATGTTTATTTTTTCAAATAAAATTTTTAAAAGTGCAATAAATCAATTCTAAAATAGTTTCTACCTTAATATCCAGAAAAAGTGCCTTTAGAAAAATACTGCTTTTTTATGCATAAAATTGGATTTTTTTTCATATCTTATGCCAAATAAATCTATTGGATGAATGTAAAAATTATTTAATTGAATATATAATATATATACATATTTAATTAATATCATTCTATAATACTAATTAATTCAATTTATTAAGACAATGTTCATTTTGGTGAATAAAATTGTTTTCTAATAAAAATATTTCTTTTATATTCAACTTGATTCTATATTCATTTCTAACACTGAATAATTATATAAATGTATATAAAAAATAATTTCAAAATATATTTAATCAATTCCATAAATTTAATTATAATGGAATGTTGATAACTATCATATTAAATAAAATTATTAATAGTATATTGTAGTTTGGTAAAATTAAGTCTTACATGTATTGAAATTTATCAAAGGAACTTGATATTGTGTGTAACAGAAGCCAATTATGTGTTTTGTGTACCACAAGATAATGTCATTGCTATGTGTAGCCTAATATTAACTTGGTGTTTCATATAAATAAATATAGAAATAAAATTAAATTTATTCCAAAAGGAAAACATTGTAATGTCTTGGGGTGTTACATTCTCTCCACTTTATAAAATGTGCATCCTTGAAATTCAACCTTGATCTTGGTAATTGAGGATTTGATGTTTATAAATAAACTATTATTGAAAAACCCACATTATAATCTTTTTTACTAAAAAATAATTTTTAATAAGAGTTAAATGTAAATGAAAATGTCACCACAAAACTAGGCTTTAGAATATGATTACATTGGTGAAAACATGGACATGGAAGAGAAATATAACTACCAGGTTCTGATGGAGAGTGATAAAGAACATTTTCATGAGAATGTTGTTGAACACAATTCCAAAAACTACAGGTGTTAAAATGGTCATTGATATCATGAAAAATAATGTTAATAGGAATATATTTTTTTTCAAGACCATTTTACTATAGTTGATGAATTATTTCATTCTCTAAGAAAATAAGTAGATATAGGTTTCTTAAACACAATATTATCCTTTAGTTGTGACATGAACTACTTTTACTTTATTTATTAGCACAACTTTCATCATATTGAAGTAATAAAATAATCTCTAAAACCTCATCAAAATATCAAGTTAAACCATTTCATAAATGGTTATATTTTCTAAAATATTATGTTAAAAATATTTATATGGAAGGTAACTAGATTTCAAAAATGAACTTATCATTAACCTATAATCAACATGAAGTGGATTCTTAATCATCACATACAAAACATGTGAACACCTTCATCATGCATTCTCTTGAAACATGTTAATAAATTGAATTACTATAAATATTTATTGGAAACATAAATTATTACTTTTTTCCTTAAGTAAAACAAAATTTATTCGACATATTTTGTAAATCAATAAGTTTTGTAAGCTCCATCAATGATTTTATAAATAAATTTTTCAAAAAATAATTAATCTGTTATAAGTTAGTTAGTACTTATCCAATTTTATTTATTCAAACTCATCATTTCTTTATACGAATGTATTAATATCAACATAAGGAACATATTAAGGGTTATATTTCTGTTAATCATGTGTCTTCTAAGAAGAAAAAATTTCCATGGAATCACTTTTCTTATTCATCAATACCATTCAACACATGCTTCCTAATCCTTGATGAAATAGTAATACAATACAATCCATATACATTCCATAATATCTATAACCATGATATCATTGATAAAATAATTTTACAACATTACCTAAGTATCCAAATACATAAGAATAATATTCATTACACTTTTTTTGTATCAATAACATAATATTGACCTTGATCCATTGGATTTACCTGGGGTAGATTCCCCTGTTACTTGGGAAACTTTATTATATAGTTCTCTATCTCTTTGAATTTGTAACATTGAATAACAATGTTTTACTTCTTCCCATTTCATTATTTAAATTGATATCCCATTTCTCCACACTTATAACATGATTTCATTCCTTTCATGAATTTCCAAGGGTGATTGTTTCAACATTTCTTACCTGATGGAAAATTATTTATCTTCTTAATTGATTCATTATCTTTGTCTTAGTGTTTAGAAAACCTCTTCTTATCTTGATTCCCCTTGAATATATTGATCCTAGAAAACACCTTCTCTATTTTTATGGCACATAAAACTATTTATTTATATGATTAAAAAATTTGGGAGACTATTTCCCTTCAGAGACCTGGATTAATCCCTTCCAAGAAGTGGTGATTCTTTCACTCTGTGTTGCATATATAATCTGAATCATACCATGCTAACCTGGTAATTGTGACTTCAAAATTTGTGAAACTTTCTTCTTAATTTTTATTTAATTTAAAGAAATTTATATTAATCTCAATTTAATTATTAAGAGGGAAATATTTATCAAATAACATCTCATTAAAATATTTATAACCCATTAGTTCCATCTCCTCTTCATCCCTAGTATTCTGGATGAATGATCTCCATTGATCGAAATCATATTTGAGAAAATACGCTACAAGTGAAACCTTTTCATTTTCATAAAATTAAAACACCACAAATATATTCTCCAAATACTTAATTCATTTCTCATATATAATAGGATTAGTAGTTCCACTAAAGAAAGGGGATTTTGTTACATAAAGTGATCTAGTATAGGATAATCTCCTTATGTAAAAGTTTTTTCCATTGAGGAAAGTTTATGTGCCATGCCTTGATTAAGCTTCCCTAATATATACATAACTTGATCAATTACAATACCATCTATATTTTGTTCCTTAATAGAAAAACCTCTACATTGTCCATGAGTATTTAAACATTTCTTAATCCTAGGTGACATTTCGAAACAATGGAATATATTGGATTAGATCATTTCATTATGAAACATAATTTATAGTTCTAAAACTAGTTAACTACTTAACATAAAATGAAAACTTTATGTGTATATAATATCATAATTGTAAACATGGTTTCTTTAGGATGTTATTATATACTTATCATAAAAATCTATCATAGGTTTATGTTCCCTAATCTATGTTTTCCTAAATATAGTTTCCAAGGTTTCTACTAAACTTCATTTGATATGAACTTTAACACCCAAAACCAAGAATACGAAAGTAAATGCCTTAATTTATTACATTAGCATGATTATAAGGAATTAAATCCTGAAATACCAATCAGTATAGTAGTTTTAGTAAACTAAATTTCATACATGATGTATAAATTATATTGGGAAGTATAAAATAAAACATGATACATAATTAAATGAAATGAATAACATCCTTGAAATCTCATTCAAATATTTCTTCTTCATATCATGGGTAAAGGAAAAAAATAAGGTTGATCTCAAATGATCAGTAAAGGTAAGTAAGTTAGAATTAATAATTAATAAATGAGAATAAAAAATACATAAAGGTAAATACCTAAGAATACATTCCATTTATATAACTCGATAAGGAAAAGTCAATATGTCAAGGTAAGTAACTAAAACACATTCCATTTAATCAATTAACTGAGAATGAAATACATCCATTGAAATTTTCAAAGTGAAAATATCATGGAAAAAAAAATACCTAAATCAGAATGAAGGAAATTATTAATTATTGGACACCATGTTTCCTAGGTACATAGAACCTTTACAATCAAGACCTTTCACAAGACGTTTTATAACATATTGGGTAAAACCCATATGATTGGTCAACTAATAATCTCATGAGGCTGTCGATGTAAAGAGAGGATATCTATAAAAATACTCCAACCTTATAACTTTCCAAATAATTCCTCATATATCTAATAATAAATTTAATTTGAGAACAATGTGTCTTATCAAATATTCATATTGAGTAGAAGATACGAATTTCCCAATATTTCTCCATTTAAGCAAATAACTTTCAAGTACACAACATATGTAAAAATGGTATAAAGTTTAAGAAATAATTATAACCATAACATAATAGTATTTATATCTAAAATAAAGGATATTTCCAATGTAAAATGGTCATAATAAAGTGATTTTTCAAGGTAAATTTATCAATCACACAAGAAAGTGAGATTGAAATGATAACTTTTTCTACATGGAAATTTAAAGTCAAACCCCATTGGATGAGATAAATTAAATTGAAACATATAATTATTTGAATTATTAGTGAATAATGATATAAAATTACAAAGTTTAAGTATATAAACTGCATTAAATTTAATTGGTTTATAATAATAAATAAGTCTCAATGGAATGTAAATTGAGATGAAATCCATTACCTTATTCTCCCTTTTAGTTGAATGAATTTTAAACTACTTTATAATGGTTTTAATAATTTTATTAAATTATTAAATTACTATATTACTAATTATAATATCATATATAATATTTTTATAATAACTTATAACCCATTTATTAACAATTATTCATTATTTTCATCGTTTTGGGTGTTAATTATCATGTTTTTTAGTATGTTTTGACTTGTTATTTTTGTTCTTATTATGTACATCATGATTTTATAATCTCTATTATGAAATAAATTACTTAAATATCATGCATATTCATCATATATGTATTTATAAAAATCCAAAAAATTTGATATAAGAAATGAAATGCACCGTTCATGGAGATTGTAGGTCGTATGTACGTATGAACTCTACATCCATTTACTTGTCATATTTAAAAAGTAATATATATATATATATATATATTGAATTATAATATTTATATTATATATATCACATATTTTTTTAAACCATCCTTAATATATTCCATGTAATGTGTAAACAAATCACGTCGCTTTCAGGATGCAGTAGTCCACACATCCACAAACGATGTTATCATATTCCCACAAAATAGAAAGAATAAAGGTATGAGTTATATAAAAATTATTGAAGCTTAATTAAAATATAAATATTATATATAAAATATATAAAATATAAATATATCATTAATCCCAACATTTATATTTGGTAATGGAAGAACGGACGACATCGGTTCGCAAGATGATGGTCTGTCGTAAACACGAATAATGATTGAGTATCTGATTGGATGGAAGTTTGTGTAGGTGTAGTTATTACCCTTAATATAACAACATATAAGTATATTTAGGATACTTATGTTAATATATAATCAATATATATAAAAAAAATTAAGGTGTGTAGAAAGAAATGAATCAAAAGTGATCATCGAAGAGTGTTACCTCTTATTCAGGTAACGCTTTTTGGTTTATACAAAAAGAATTTCTTGGTTTCTTTTCAGACAAAATTGAGGATTATATGTTGAGTTTGGGGATTTATGGAGCTTATTTGGGTTGGTTTTCGATGACATAAAATCATTGAGATGTGTTGATAAGTGGGACTCGTGAGTTCTTTTTTATAGTGGAGGAGGAGTGACATTCTTGTAAATATAAAAAGGTAAACAATATTGGGAGGTATACCTTACATCATGTTCCTCAAATAATAAAAAAAACTTCTATCAAAAATAATATATGGTAGAAATATTTCTTTAATATAGTTTTTTTACATTTTTATAGGATATATTTTCCCTTAGGATTATGATTTGGTCCCTTGTTAAGCTAGTTTTTCTCTTAATCGATGTAATTGATTTTAATTTCATTCACTAATATTTTTGGTCAAGAACTAATTTAAACTTACTATAAATTATAAATTATTATTATTAAAAATATTGAATCGATTTTATAAAATTACAATCACATAATTAGCAAAAATTAAATTAAAATTAATCTTAAAGATGGGACGGGAAATCTGATTTTTAAAGTGAAAATGTTCAAAGGATCACTATATTTTTATATCTAAATTAGACATAAAAATGATTAAAATGACATAAATTTTATTAAAAAATTTAAAATAATTATAATAATACTTTAAAATCAATTAAAAATATAATTTAACACTCTAAATTATTTATATGGAAATTCAGTTTCTAATTAAAATTCAGTATTTTTCACTATTAATCAAAAAATGAAACTTAATATAAAAACAGAAACAATTCACCCTATGATAATTTTGACATCACAATTTCAAAAATGAAGTTTATTTTTTAATATAATATTTAAAAAAGTTCCATTTTTTTTTCTGAAATAGATGTTCTATTAAAAGTTGACAAAACTGTTTTTTTGGAAAATATACCTTTTTATGAATAAAATTGTTTTTCTTCTTATCTTATACCTAATGAATATATTGTATAAATTGAAAAAATATTTGATTAAATATATAATATATGAATTTCATTAATATCATTCTGTAATAGTAACTAATTTAATTTATTAAGATAAAGTGACTTTGGGTGCATAAAATAGTTTTATTTTAAAATCATTTCCTTTATATTTAATTTGATTCTATATTCATTTATAACACCAAAAATGTATACATAAATATGTAAAAATTATTTGAAAATTTTAGTTAATACTTCTAAAAACTGTCATTACAATGTCTAGTTTATAACTACAATATTAAATAATAATATTAATAGTATATTTTATTTTGGTAAAACTCAGTCTTACATTTAATGTAAACTACTCAAGGAACTAGGTATTATGTGTCACACAAGCCAAAAAATTGTTGCGTGTAGTGAAAGATAATCTCAATGTTGTGTGTAACGTAAGCTTAATTTAGTGTTCCATATAATGAAATATAAAAAGAAAATTATATTTATTATTAGAATATATATTTTAAAGTCTTTGGGTGTTTAATAAATAATTTGGATAATGTAAAAAAATTACAACACTTTTAAAAAACATGGTTTTAGAAACAAATGGGTTTTCGACCGAAGAGATAAATAAAGATGATTTTTCTTAAAACCAGTTTTTTGGAAATCTTGAGTATATAAATAGAGAAAAATGAAGTAAAAAAGATATATTATTGTGAAATTAATAGAGGATAATATAATTCATCAGTATCTTGAGAAATCAATCATAATATTTTATTACCAGAAACTTAATCATAAGCCTTCCCCATAAAAAATAAAATTATAACATAAAATCCTTACCACTTTGGTAACTTAGTATTTTAAGCCCCATGAAGGAATAAAATAAAATGAAACTTAAAATATCATGAGAATAAATAAATTCATGATATCACATATCAAAGGTTCTGTATACACACCTCATAAAATAAGATAGGTTCTAAGCATAACATATGTGTCAAATAAAGAAAATTGAGATAAAAATATCATACCAATTTAGTAATATTTTTGAATTGTGATTTACAATAAATAATAACATAAAATTTAAATTTAAATATCATTAATATAATTATATTCATGATATAACATGTAAAATGGGTATTCTATACCGCACACAAAATAAACATGTCATAAATATGGCATATGTCTCCCAGAAATAAAAGAGAGACTAGAAATCCCTTACCTTAAATCTCAACATCCATCATATGTGTTAGAACATACTATATGATAAACATAAGTTTATTATAAATATATTATTTAACCATGATTATATTGATCATACCATATATTATTTTTATAATGTTTTATCACGAGTTTATTAATAATTCCATGTTAAAGTCATGTTTCGAGAAATAACTATTTTTTTCGTATATGTTTTGATGTATTGTTTTTGGTCCTTTTACTTTTATAGAAGTTAAATAATATCCATATTTTTTTACCATGATATAAATTTCATATATATTCATTATTTTTATTTTTATAGTGATCCGTAAAAGTTATAGATTGTAAATGAAATACACTGTTCATGGAGACGGTAGGTTGTACGTACGCATGATAATTGTTTCTATTATCCTTATGGAAAGAAAGAAACAATGATAAATAATATGTTACCATAAAATAATAATTTTTATTTCACATATATAACATATTTTTATTAAAATCATCCTTGTTAACTTCCATGTAAAGCGTGAACGAGTCACATTGCTTTGTGAGGCGGTAGTCCACCGTGCACACTAGTGACGTTATTGTATTCCCATAAAATAGAAAGTAAGATTTAACATTATATATAATGACTATATAATAATAAAAATGTCATAAATATAATATATAAATAGTAAATAATTTAATATATTCATCTTTAAGAGTTTCTTTTGAAAAAAGAATAACATCAGTTCGTGAGGCGATAATCCATCGTACAAATAAACAATGATTTCATAACTCATTCGATGGAAGAGGATAAGTATTTTTGGAATTAAATTAAATTAATAACATATAATTATATTTTATTTACTTATTTTATTATATCATCATGTTTTAATAATAATTTAATTATTTGTAAGAATAAAAGAAATAAATGCTTGATTAGGGATATTACATCTTTTTGGACAACCTCTTTTTGGTTTGCACCAAAAGGATTATTTGGTTGCGTTTATAACTAAGATAAGTATTCGAGGATGATATTATGGAATTAATTAAGTAAATTATATATATAATTTCCAAATTAAAGGTTTTTTAAAGCATGAATAGGAGATGAGAGGGGTGTCCTTTTATAAGTGAGGTGAGTGACACACTTGTAATTTTTGAAAAGAAAAAGGTAAACCCATATTTTTACGTGACACATGGATAAAAAATGGAAATTTTATAACATTGAATATATAAGGAACATATATGTCCATAAAATTAGTGTTATAATATTTTTTGGTAAATGTTTACCCTTCTCGTTTTAGTTTAACCCCTCAGTAAACCCATTTTCAACTTAACTATGGTAAATAATTTTTATTGTTTTTACAATTATTTATGATAAAAATTTATGTTTACCCTATTATATTGTATAAATTATTATTATTAAAAATATGGAATCAATTTTTCCAAATTAATTTCACATAAGTGGAAAATTGTAATTTAAAATTAATCTCATAATCACAATGAGAACAAGATTTTCCAAAGAGAAAATGTTCAAAATTTTAAATAAAATTTATATCAATATTCAATATGAAATTGAATAATATTAAATAAATTGGATTATAAGATATATAATTGAACTAAATTTTCCTTTAAAACTATCTTAAAATAATTTTTATGTTTTTAAATTCTTTAAAAGATATGAAAATTCTTAATAAAAACAAGTATTTTCCAATATTCATAAAAAAATTTATATTTTTAAAAAATAATCAAAAAATAACTCCAAGATAATTAATAAATTATTATTCTAAAAAATAGTTTTATTTTATCAAATAAATTTTAAAAAATTTGAAAAAATAATTTTCATATAAGTGCACAAAAAGAGACAAAACTACATTTTTGAAAAAAATGCAGTTTTATGCATACAAATGGATTTATTCATAACTAGTATCTAGAAAAAACATTTGATGAATGTTAAACATTATATTGAATATATAATATATAAATTTCATTAAAATCATTCACCAAACATGGTTTAATTAATTTATTGAGGTAAAACTCATTTTTTTATAATTAGCATTTTCTTGAAAAGAATTCATTCATTTTAAAATAGTTTTATTTTCATTTTTAATTAATTATTTACCACAAAATTAATTTTATATACATTTTTAAACTATATATTTTTCATAATTTATTTAATCCTATTCATACCCTCCATTCTAACTATTAAGTGATAATTATCATATAATAATACATTAATAGTATGCCACGTTTCATTTATACTTGGTGTTGTATGTAACTCAACCTATACATGGTGTTTCATGTAACACAAAATATCAAAAAGATTAAATTAATTTTAAAATAAAATTCACAATATCTAGGGGTATTACATATTATTTATTGAAATTATATTGTGAATGATATCTTTTTTTATGGATCTCTTTTAATGTTTTTGTTTGATTATGGAATGATTTCCTTGGAGGGTTGTAGTTCTCTTATTGGAACAGTGATTAGAGTTAGATGTTGTTGTCATGTTCTTGATCATATAATGTCGAAATCATTAGGGTAGGGGATTCATTTATCCTCCTATCATTCTATATGAAACCATAAATTAATCATGCTTTATCTCTTTTGGTGGTGGTGTAATTAACCCTAATAAATAATAAACGTGATTAATGAAAAAAAATTATTTATGGTTGTAGTGATTTCATGTGTTTCCACCATGATAATTATGTGCCTATTATTTTAATTGAGAGTGTTTGTTTCAAATTCTTCCACTTAGGTTCACATCAGGTGTTCTTTTATTCTCTAGAGTGGTTGATGTCCTTGGACTTGCCACGATCCCTCTAGTGTCATCACCCTACATTTTTTCTTTCCAAAGGCAGGTGACCTCTACCACCAGGGTTGATGATATTGGATCCTTGATCGGAATTTGATGATGGGATGTTAGATCCTACTTCCATGGATAAATCCTTGGGGTTTATTTCCTATTCCATTTCTCCCTCATAGATTTGCGATATGTATGTGAAACTCATTCTCAGTGACATTTTTAAGTGCACACCAGTTAATTACATTGCTTATTGTCACTACAGGGCAGATACCTTTGGTAGAAGTTCATTATTATGTTGAAAATGTCTATAATAGGTTGAAATTCGGTACATTTTGATTCTTTAATATTCTTCATTATTCAGAGTTGAGTTAATCTCATATAAGAGGAATCTTGGGTGTAGAACCCAAGGAATCACATGTTCTCTACAAGGAAACATACATGAGGCATGTAAGTCATCCAAGTATTATTACCTTTGGATTCTCATGATCTTCATATGAGATAAATTTTTTGATACATCAGGTAGAGTCACATGTTTAAATTTTTGTGGGGACATGGTCGGAGGTTTAATGTCTTTTGGGGATGTAATCACATGTTTAATGTCCTGTGGGTATGTTGTCATAGGTTTAAAGTCTTGTTGGGAAATTTCTTCTATACTCTTTCTATATATTGGTCTAGGTATTGTTTAAAATTTCATAGAAACACCAAATTATAGTGGGAGCCTTGGGTTTATGTTGTAAGAAGTTATGTGGGACCCCAAGGTGGTGATGATCATACTTTGTGGTTGTCACCTCCCATAGGGAAGATAGTTGGATTTACAACGATGCTAAGATTTTTGGATTGAACATTAGGTAGGAATCATATGTACCCTATTAAGAGAAAATGATCAAAATCCACATATTTTGAGTATATATATTAAGGTCACTTGACCGGAATAGTCCATGAAATCGAGAAGCATACATTAAGGATGATTATGTCATGAAAGGGGTGACAACAAGGGGTGGTGCGGGGCTTACACGTGGAAGATTCCTGGGTTCCACTAAGGAGTAGTGATGGTATTAATGGGTACTATGTGTGGAAACTACCCATAATATGTTTTTTCATATCATTCCTATCACATGAGGCAACCTATATTTTTCAAACACGTAAAAGTAGTGGTTTAATATCATATCTTGTGGATGTTAGTGTAAGTTTAATTTCATATTTCTTAGGAATTAGTGCTATAAAATATACATTATTATAGGTCAAACATTTTTGGGACTTATGGATGGGGAATCCCATTCCTAATATGGGTATGAGGATGTGGGGATCCTATATTCCCTCATCATATAGAAAATGAAGTTTTTTCCCATGATGATGCCACTAATGGGACTTATACTCCTACGCAGGTGATTTGGGATAGTAGAAGGCATAAACACTGCCTATTTCAAGAATCATAGTGGTGTTATGATGTTAGGGAGCCTGTAATTTATATAAAAATGAAATGAGACTACTCATTCCTTGACTGATAAAAAGGCTGTGGGAATGAGGGATAATGATACCAGTCATGAAGATGATTAATTCATGAGTAAAAATAGATTATATAGGTACAAGTTCAATAAGCACTCAACTTTAAAAAATCAATGACTACTAAAAGGAGGCATTATGTAGGAGCCTGTCATGTGGGTTTCATGATGGTTTGAGTATTTTTGAAGGTGAGGCATTCAAAAAACATGGATGGGCTTCCTAAGGATGGCACCTTGGTCTCTGAGGGTGGGGTTTCATGATATATGAAGGTCTCAAAAGACCCTATGTGGTGCGAGGCATGTGGATATAGCATGTAGGTTGGGATATTTCATGAATGTTTTCTATACCAAGACCATATGTTCTAAATTACACATGGGAAGTCACTTTAAAAAATGTATAACTATAGGAATACATATTTTATTTGGATCGTGAAGGATGGAGTTTCATTAATTGAGAGATTTAGGTGGAACTCTTAAGGTCATGGTCCCATTAAATGATGGGTGAAGGGGGTATTTATAAGTATTGAAAAGGCTGAGACCTTATTTGTATAAAATATTACCTTATTCACATAAGATAGAGTATGGTGGTGCTTTGACATCCTTTGTGAAACCCTTTTCTTTCACGAAGGATGGATCCTTCATTAATCCAACCCCTTGGGTAGATTTTGATCCCTTTTGAGCCATCATTTGTCTAGAATAAACCTTGTTCTTCTGGAATTATCCAATAAGAGGTAGAGAATCGTTTTTTCAATATAATACTTTCAAATAATTATATATATATTTCTAGAGTGAGGCGCTAAGACGGTGTGTGCTTCCGGGGCCTAGTGTGCCCGGAATTAATTGTATAAAAATATTAAATATATTTTATATTGTGCATGTGAAGATTCTTAAGGAAAATTGGATAACTCTAAAAATGAATCTTAGATCAAAAATATAATACCATGGTTGAGTCTGTAACATGGTGTTTATCAAATGTGCGATATAAAAAGGGTCGGCACGAGGCACTCAGACTCCTCCCTCATTGATGGTACATCCAATAGATAAATTAATTATTAAATTCATTCATTCATTAATTTTAGAACTAAATTAAATGTTTAAAAATATACATTCATAACGATTCACCCAAAGTTATCCTCATAATCATAGAATCACAGAAGATTCTATCGTTCCTCATTTCGCATGCGAATCTTATTAAACAATGAAGAAATGTCAGATCAGAGTAGATCGAGACACAACAAATGTATGGATTTTCTTCAATTGATGGTGGGAATTTTATTCGATTATGAAAGATCTAAACTCCAGGTCGGACTCACCAATTGGTGTTTTAGACCATTTTTATTAAATAGATTGAGCATATCTATCCATGTTATTGGATCTGTGCCAATTGTGGCCAATTGCATGCACGTGTTTATAGAAACTTAATTATCTTCAATTATTTTCTAACCCTAGATTTTCATTATTGATATTTGAAAATGAACACTTGTACAATGATTCTTAAACATCTAGTTTTGTTATTTTCTCCATCATTTTCTTTGTTTTCTTCACCAGTTGGACCTCAGGATCCCAGATCGACATTTGTGGGCATTATCGAGCCCGATCGGACCCACAGAATCACAATGAATTCATAAATGAGGAATGGATATAAAAATATAGAATAGGTATGGGATGATTAAAAGTTGTGTATGATATTTTTAAATGATCATTGGATGGATCTTCAATGGAAGAAGGATAGAAACGTGTGGTGGAGTATGGGTTCACAAAAACTCAATCGAAGAATCAATTTCTGGCCACTAGAGGTTTGAGAATGATAGATCTAGACTATATCCATATGTTTCGATTGGAGATATGGATGCAATCAAATTGTATTGAATATATTCGGTCATTGGATCATGGATCTCAAATTTAGTAGAAAACCTGATTGTAATCCATGTATAGGGATGAACACACAGGATGTAGCCCCTTAGCATTGGTGTCTAGGGTTTTTGAAAAGTTAAGGGTTGAATGACATGTATCCCTACTACACGTTGTGTACCCTTTCCCTTTATGGGAACCCAAGGTGTGGAACACATGGGTGGGATCCCATATGGAAGTACATAGCCAGGTACATAGCTGTGTATCTAAGTACAAGGACATGACTAGATCACAAAGTAGACACCCCAAGTGATAAAACAAATTTTTTACCATAGTACATTGACATGGGGTCAGTACAGATATAGGAACCAAAGGTCACAACCCATTAACAGGTAGATTGGACACATCATGTAGTCCTCCAACACGAAATATGCTCCTACACTATCAGGATCCATGTGTCAGCCAATGACACGACCATGCGGTGGAAGCGGAACACCTGCCATGTGGGTCCCCTCACACGCTGTGTACCCCTAGCTTCCTTTTTCATAAACTTAGAAATTCCATATCCCCTTCATTTGAACTTGGATTTTAGATCATAGGTAGCCTATACTGAGTTTTAGTTTTCATAGAATGAGATGGTGTCCTCAATTGTGCCATTTGAGATAAGATGTGAAATGTTCCTAGAATGGCACTTACTAAGGTGATTCCCGAAAATGGTAGTGATAAAATCAGATCATCAGAGTCTTACTTTAGGTGGAACCCCACTATCATAAAGGGAATAGGTCCTCAAGGACTAGCGTGGATCCCCCCACCCCACCACCATGTCACCCCAGGGCTCGGGTCCTCGACCACTATAGTGGAACCCCCTATCATCATGGGAATGAGTCATCTAAAAATAACTCCTGAGTGAAACCCCTATCAGATAGGGAGTCGGTCCTTAATGAATAGAGTGGGACCCTATTATCTCATTAGGGAGTGATTCCTAAAACTATAGAGTGGATCCCCCATCAGCTTGGATGCGGGTCCCCTATCGACTGAGTGGAACCCCCTATCAGCAGAGGGTGTAGGTCTTGGTTACACCAGAGTGGAACCCACCATCAACATGGGAACATGTCCTATATGGATACTTATAGAGAGTAATCCCCCCCCCTCACACACACACACACACCAACATGGTAGCGAGTACTCTACATATACTTATAAAGTTGACCCCCCATCAGTATGGATGAAGGTCCTCTACAGATAATTTCAAAGTTGAACCCCCTAACGTACTAGGGCATGAGTCCTCTACTTAGAGTTTGTGAACACTCAACTATGTGGATAAGTGAAGAGAAATCATTAGGATTATATTGTTACTTATGGGAAAACTATTGTGATGATGGGCATCATTGATAGAATTTTTTAACTGTTTTTACTCTTCTTCTTGTGCTGATTTGTGAGATGAATATCCCCTTACCCTCTCATTTGGGATTCTTTTAACTAAGAATGTATACATTTTTTTTGTATCCACACCGTATATTTGGTTACTCTATTTCCATTAAAGGAAAATATGGGAAGAGTATGCCACATTATTTCTGTGTTTATCTTATCACAGTTGGAAGATTCTACTATCCTCTTTATATGGTGAAGACTCTACCTGTAGTTCATCAACACACCATGTCATTCTCTATGTGTTTGGATGAGTATTGTTTCGAGTAGCGATTTTCTATTTGACTATATCATTCATATATTTTATTTATATTATTATTTTATCCCTTACTTCTCTCCATTTAGATTTAGGGGCATCCTACTAGGTATGTATATACTCACCCCCGCATGAGCTTTTCCTGTACCTGTCATGTCTTATGCAGATGAAGGACATGTCATAGTTGACTTTAGAGGATCTTAGGGATACCTGGTACTTTAGACCGTATATGGTTTTCATAGCTAGGAGATTAGGAGATAGTGTCTATTACCATTTAATTTTATAGTTTTTTCACATTAGGACATATTTTGGGTTGGGTGTTTATTTTTTCCCTTTACTTTTATGTCTGCATTATCATACTTTGAGCACATAAGTTTGAGAAGGGAATCTATAGAGATATCTGATTCATCGTTGTGCCCTTTTTCATACCCACCTATGTTGAGGTTTTAAACTTCGCACTAGTGATGGAAATATTTCTGTTAGAGGGGTGCCAGACAGCTGGAGCTGGCAGTGGGTGCTACAGAACTGAGTCTCTTGCTACAGCTAGTAGATTCTAGGAACCAGGATCTTGAAGTAAGAGACCTTCCCATGATTAGATTTAGGAACATGGTCAGGATAAGATTATAGGACTAGTCTATCCCAGAGAGGGGTGGTTCTTCACTTGTGATGGGCAATGTCACGTGGAACAAGACTGCCCGATCAGGCATGTTGAGCATCACCGACCGAAACCTAGAGGACCTCCATAGCAGAGGCAGCACCATGATAAAAAAATCACCCAAGAATGGGAAGGGTTGTTCCCTAAAAGGTGGATTTGTAATAGGATTATGAGGTGCTATGGGTGGTGGATTATGCTATGATATCCTTCCACCACCACCACCAGGTGGCCTACTTCAGGCTTAGGGAACTAGAAGTTGGGGTCATGGAAAACTGCAGGATCTAGTGGTTTATGACCCCATAGTACACGAGATGATTAGATGTACGATATATGTTTCTTCAACTCTTTGTTAATTATTAGTTGACACAGGTTCGATTAATTGAATTGTCTTTATACACCTAGTGTGATATATGGAGCTCCCTGTCAAGGCGCTACCCTAGTAACTTCATGTTGAGGTTCCTAAAGGGAACACTCTTTCTATATCTTTCATCTACTAGTAGTGTAAGCCATATTTTGGTGGTGAGAGGTTCATGTGGGGCCTTTTGGTAATCACAATAAAACCATATGACGTCATCTTGGGTATAGATTCGCTATCCATGGTTTGAGTCCAGATTGACTATCATCATAGAAAGGTCAGATTACTACACACTGATGGGATGGGTTTCTCTTTTTCTAGAGAGGTAGATCTCATGGAAGGTAAATTAGTTTCTATTAGTAGGAGGATAAAACCCATCACACTTGAGTTAGTGAGTATAGAACTTGGTGAATCTGGATCTTTAGATATCGGGGTTCCTTATGTTGTAGAGGATTACATTGATGTATTACCCAAGGATGTTCGTGGACTACCAACGAGGTGAGAGATACAGTTTTGCATCAACATGAATCTCAACACCACTCTGATATCTTATGCATCATATCAGATGGTCCCTACTAAGCTCTTGGAGTTGTAGTTGTTGTTTGATGACCATTAAAGGAAGGGTTTCATTAATCCCAGTGTGTCCCCCTAGGCAACTCCGGTGTTTTTAGTTAAAATTTTGAATGATATATTGAGGATTTACATGGATAATCATCCCATGAACCAAGTCATAATAAAGAACAAGTACACATTTCCATAAATTCATGACCTATTTGACTAGTTTTGAGGTACAAGATGGTTATCAAAGATTGATCTTAGTTCCAACTACCACCAATTGAGGGTTCACAAGTCTGAAATTCCAAATCTATCATTCTGATTTCGCTACAGACACTATGAGTTCCTAGTGATGCCCTTTGGTTTGATGAATTCCCCCACTATGTTTATGGATTTTAGGAACCAAGTTGTATAGTCATACATGGACTAGTTGTTTTTAATCTTCTTCGATGAAATACTTATCTACTCTATATCCGAGGAGGATAATATAGAGCACTTAATGATGGTCCTAGATTTTATTTAAGAGCACCATATTTATAGAAATATATTTAACTAATAGTTCTAGATATATGAGGTTCACTTTCTAGATCATTTCATTTCTATGCATGATTTTTCTATGGACCCAACAAAGATCAATGAAGTTCTTTCTTATGATCCACTCAAGATTGTTTTAGGAGTGATGAGATTTATTGGTTTGGTCGGGTACTACGAGAGGTATATATAGTATTTATTTAGAATCACATCCCCTTTGACTGCCCTGATGCAGAAAGGGAAGTCATTTACCTAGACTGATTAGTTTCAGAGGTTCTTTGAGGAGTTGAGGCTAAGGATGATGAGTGATACATTATTAAGACTACCAAAGGAAGGAATGGATTTCATAGTGTATTATGATGGATCAAGATTTGTTCTTAGATACGTGTTGATGCAGTATAAGTTAGTTATTACATAGGGGTTGAGGTAGTTGAGACCCTATATATATAACTACACAAATAATGACCTAGAGATGACATTGGTAGTCTTCACCTAGAGAATGTGTAGTTGATAATTTATAGAAGAGCATTTTTTTGGTTTAATTAGGCCACCAGAGTCTCAAGTACATCTTCACCCAAATACATATAAACCTGAAAAAACGATGTGGGTTGGATTTTATGCAGGACTAAATTCGAAATAATCTATACTCTAGGGAAGGGAAACAAAGTATCATATTTCTTTATTAAGAATTACTAGGATTTATTGGGGCATGAGGCTTCAGAGCAGTTGGATTCTCTGCAACTGACCCTGGTGGAGCAGGAGGATGCATCTTTTCTAAATTCAATGATGTCGACTCCTCCACTTCTTGAGCGTGTGACAGAGTTCCAGCTAGGAGACATGGAATTTTAGGTCTTGTGTGACCAGATATCCATTGGGTACTCACTAGATGAATATTATGAAGGAGGGAATCAAGTAATATCTTTCTAGGGATGGATGGTGGTTCCATTCATGATGTGGGAGGAGGTGATATGAGAGTTCCACACTTATAACCTAGTCTCAAATATCAGTGTGGGAGAAGATATATATAGTTATTCAGTGGCAGTTTTGGTGTTCCATCATGAGATAGATCATAGATGAGTTCATCTCTTGGTGCCTCGCATATTAGTAGATCAAGGATGATCAACAAGTTTTTTTCGTCTTATTTAAGCCCCCTAATATCCTATAGTAGAAATGGGATGACATTTCCATGGAATTTGGGATATAGATTCTGCACATTGTGAAGGGGAATGATTACATCTGGGTGATATTGACCGAATCATGAATTCAACACACTTCCTTTCTACCAAGAAGTAGATTTTAGTGACTATTTTGGTGAAATGATATGTATAGGATATCATTTTCTTTCACTGGTTTCCCTCAATGATTTTCCACAGTCTTGATGCATAGTTTACATCACAATAGTGAAGAATCCTAGAGGATTCATTCGAGACCCAAATGAGATTGAGTAAAACCTTTCACCCATATAATGATGGTAATACCAAGTGCGCTATCTAGGTGTTGGAGGATATGTTGAGGTCTTTCATGTTAGACTTTTTCATGATCTTTTTGGATCACTTTCCCTTATATGAGTTTTCATACAACAACACCTTCCACTCTTCCATTAGCATCGAAACATTTGAGGCCTTGTACGAGAGACCCTTAAGGTCAACCTTGTGCTTGATAATGATCAGTGAGATATATATTATGGTTATAGAGATGGTGTAGGTGGTGACTGAGAAAGTCCAGGACATCCATGAATGGATGAGGATGACCCATAGTAGAAAGAAATATTATGTAGATCTTCGTCGTAGGCCCTTAGAGTATGATTAGGGAGACCAAATTTTCTATATATTCTTATCATGGTAACTATTTCATAAGTTCTTCAAGGAATGAAAACTAGCCTCAAGGTTCATTGAAATGTTCAAGATAATGAAAAGTGTTGGAGAGTTTTCTTATCACCTCACCCTACCCCCACAGCTGGAGCGGGTTCATGGCGTCTTCCATGTGTCTCACCTAAGAAGATATGTACATGACCCCACACACATCATTGACTAGGGAGAGCATGATATCAAGGATGGATCAACCTTTTTAGAGTACCTAGTGGTGATTTAGGATTGGCAGGAGAGGACCCTGCATGGATCGACCATCCCATGGGATAACATATTGTTGCAGCATGTGAATGTGCATAAGGGTTCATGGGATCTCGATTTCCATGTGTGGGATAATAATCCCGAGTTGTTTTCTTAGTTTTTTCTTTTGGGGGAAGAAAATATCAAATGATGGAATGATTTAGGGACCTGGTTATTCCCTTGTAAACTTTTTCATATATATATATATATATATATATTCAATGCAAGATGCTGAGATGGTGTGTGATTCTGAGACCTGATGTTCCGAGAATAAATTTTATAAAAATATTAAATATATTTTATGCTGTTCATATTAAGATTAATAAATAAAATAAGATAAATCTTAAATGGAATATCATATCGGAAATATGAGAGCACAGTTGAGTCTGGAACACAATGTATACCATATGAGTGACATAAAATGGGTCAGCTTGGGGTGTCCGGACTCCTCTCTCATTGGCGGTACATTCAGTGGATTAATTAATTATTAAATTTATTAATTAATTTATTTTATACCTAAATGTAATGTTTATAAATATAATATCATGGATATTTACCAAGGGTTATCCTCATAATCATGGAATCTCCAAGGACACTATCATTCGTCCTTTTGTTGGCGAATCACATTAGACAATGATGAAAAGATGGATCAAAGTAGATTAGGACACAATGAATCCAATGAATTCCTTTTATAAATTTAGGTAAAGGTATTCAATTATGAATTATCCAAACTCTAGGTATGTCTCATTAATTAGTGTTTTATGTACTTTTTATTAAATAGATTGAGAAGATCAATCCTGGTTCTTGGATCTGCACCAATTGTGTCCAATTTCATGAACTTGTGTATAGAAACTTAATTATATTCAATTTATTTCTATTGGTTGGATTATGACACTCAATATGGGTGAATCAAGTTCTTATAAAAAAATTTATATAGAAATATTATTTGAAAAATCACCCAATTTAAAATAAAATACATACCCGTTAACCAAAGTAGGAGATTTTTAAAATATTTGATCATTTGAAAGATTTCTCGAATATTGATTAGTTCTCAGTCAAAAAATATGGATTATTATTTTAGATTTTGAAATCAGTATACTAAATTAAATTCTAATACAAACACTATCTGATATTAACTATCAGGGTGAAGTGAATTTTTCTGAAATAATTATAAAAACGGTGAAAACCAAACATGAAAACACATAGATAAAATAAACAAGAGTTCCAGTCTCATGCTGAGACCTAATACTCTCCACTTGGATAATAGATACCATAAAGAATTTTATATTAAATAAACTTGATCCACACCCTTTATTAGGGTAAAAACAACATAAAAACTATCTAGGTCACTAGACCTCTTACAAAGTATAAGTGGGAGTACAAAACAAACAAATAGATATGCAACACAGGGACCTCTTCCACTATTATCCATGGGAATATAAATTATTAAAAGATAATTTTATGAAGATATGTATGTATATTATAGTTTACCACATGATTCAGTGTGTGTTTATAAAATATAGATACCCACACTACTCAAAATGAAAATAATATTCAAAGAAAGAGTAATGTAATGAGAATAGTGTTTAGAATGCTTTATGTGATGTTCTATGAAGCATCTAGAATCCTTCAAAATGATAGAAGTGAAGTGAGATTCATATTCCAGAAATAGATAGAAAAATAGAGAGTCTTTTTGGATTATGTATTCTATTATTAGTGAGCCTCGAAGTTTTCTTTACTTCTATGTTGTTACTGCATAGATTTTTGGCCTATTGGTTCTTATTAGTATATTTGTGTATTCATAGTAGGCAGTTCTTGTGTTTTTATCTAAGGTGAATGAACAACTTAGTATATTTCTTTCAGGTCACCTCCTTCTCACTATGATCCAAATATTCCCTACATATATACAAGAAAAATATTCTCTAGTACCTCATACCTCTTACTAGTCTCTAAAATCATTAAATTTTGTCTTCAAAAGATAGAAAATCTCAATAATATAATAATTAGTACTAAGTTTCATAAATATGATCATTAGAGATAATTTCTAATTTATGATAAATATCACCAGTGACTCAGTTTTTCTGTAGGTCCGACTATCGGTGTCTTGTGCTATTGGTGAGACATGTTTTCAGTTATTCATGTTTTCAGGATCTCATTATATAAGTAGATCATTTTTGTCAGTAGATCAAACCTACATCGGTCAATAGATTTGTTGGTAGATAATGCATTAGTAGCTCAACTATTGGAAGTTGATACCTCAGTAGCTTGAATGTCGGTAGCTCATAATTAGTGAAATTCTTGAGTGTCGTTCAGTCACTCTATTGATAGGTTGAGCATCAGTAGGTTAGGTGTCGGTAGCTCATACTTCTTCCAGTTAGTCAACTTATCAATATCTTATGTCATTGGTAGCTCATATATTAGTGAATTTTCTATTGGTAGGATAAGTATTGATATCTCATACATAAAAAAATATAATTCTATATTATGATACAAAAATACTAACACCAGAGGTTAAAATTAGAGTTGGACATGATTAAAAATGATGTATCTTAATAAATCATAATTAGTATAATTACGCATGTTTTTTGAGCATTAAAACTACAGGGGGACAATAATCTCCCATTTTGATGATCACAAATCATGGCATTAAATATCAAAATAATTGAATTGACTTATGATGATCATATAAAAAATATTCTTAACATCTTATGCAGAATATTTAGATGAAACTTTAAAAGAAACACAAGTATAAATTACTTTTTAAATGTTATTTGTCAAATATATGTTCCTTTTTAATCTCAAGATTAATATTAAGCTCCCCCTAAAAGATTCTCTCCCTTTTGAGATTATAAAAAAGGAAAAAATTAATGAAAAAGAAATAATAGATAAGAAACTAACAATAATATGAAATCATAGAAGGTATTCCATTAATCAAGTAGTACAGGGGATAACAAATACATTACAACAAAAAGTGTTCATAAAATCCCTATAAAAATTTGAACCAAATAATTATTAGGAATAGTATATTAAATCACTTACTTTCCTTTATTAAAAGAAGATGAGGGAGGAGTAGAAGGTTTATCAGTAGGAGTGGTGGAAGGCACAAAGTGGATATTGAGGGAAGGAAGATGAATTCCTTGAAAGACATATGGAGAAAGGATTGGTCTAGAAGAAGAAGCAGTTCTTGTGAATGACTATTGGATGATAGGTATAATCTGGATAATAGCTTGAGCATGGGTCATGGTCAAAGGTGAGAAAAGGGTATAAGAGGAAAAGGTAGAATTAAGTAGGGCCAGTCTAATAGGAGCATCATATAGAGAAACAATGGTTGTGTTGTGATGATGCAAGTACGGTTTGTGCAGATTTATGAAGTCCATGATGACCTCACCACCATAGTTCATTTCCTCCTCAAAATCATCTTTGTTTTCCATGAACTTATCAAGGGTATGAGTAAACTCCTTCAACTACCTAAATTTCTCTTTGAATGCTTGATTCACTGGAGGTGGCCTCAAATTCCCCACTAAATATTTGAAATGACTAGTTTACTAGTTTTGGGTGTAAATCCTATCAAAATAAAAGTCTATATTCTTGGTTATTTCTTCTTGACCAGTTGTGTATTCTTTTGAGTAGAATCTCACCATGTCAGGTACATAGTCATAGTTCTTTCTACTCTTACCGTGGATTTCCTGATCAGTGCCACCCATTACAGTCTGAAGTTCCTCCAAAATCACATTTCTGACCTTCTCAACATCAAGAGGATGATAAATAGAAGAAGTAAATCTATAGGCACCTTTCACTATATCTCTCATATCTAATCTCAACTGAGTTAAACCGAGAGTTGGAGATAGAGGAGTAGATTCCTTAGAAGAATCGAAAGTGGTGTCTTAAAGAGTTTTTGGAGCTCTATCTAAATAAGTTCTAAATTCAATTTTCAAACTATTAATGGGATAAACCATAGCATTTAACTCATTACTCATATTATTATTATCTGAGACAACATCTTCCGCAAGAGTGATCAACCTTGACTCAAACTGAGATACAACTCTCTTAGTAATCAAATCAGCATCTCTTTTACTAATTATGAAAACTAGAGAAGGTGGTTTTTAAGGGTTTGATCTAATAGTAGCCAACAGATCTTCCTTGAAGTCATTAAAATCTACTTTGGTAATATATTCAATGAGTTTTTAACTAACCACATGAGTAGTAGCATTACTCTCCTCTATATCAGGATTATCCAATCCAAGAGTCACATAACTTGGGTCCCTCCTCCATATAGGTACCAAAATATCATCCAAGTTAGAAATCTCATCTACCTTTTCTCTTTTTTTGCCTCTCCCCCACTGTAGATGGCCCTTTTCTTGAATAAACCAACTCTCTTTCTGGAGTCATCGATATATCTTTTATAGCCAGAACTTATTCTTAAACATGGACAATAGGAGCTCTATCTTAAACCATAGTCTGTTCAACATGATCATCAAGATCCCTTTCCTCAATCACAACCTATTCAATAGCCCCATGGGATTCCACAATAAGTTCTTCTTCAACTAAGGTATGACCAGTAGGATTCTAATTTTGAACATGATCTAGGGTTATATCAATAGTATCTCCACCAAGACCTTGGTCATCATCACCATGGTATGATACACTATCTGAATCATCACTTTATGCATCTTTCCTTTCACATTCATCTTCTCCATCATCTTCTCCAGATTCTACATCATCTTCCTCAGCTCCATCATCATCCTCAACTTTATCTTCTTCTTCATTCTCAATTCCTTATTCTTCACTAGATTTTTCATCATTGCTATATTTTCTCTTATACTCATCAATTTAGGAATATTATATCTCATCACTATGATTATCAATTACATGTGGTCCCTTAAAATGTAGAGGCCAGGGTGGACTTTTAGGATCATAAGACATTCTTGTTGGACTATAAGAAATATCAATATCACTCCCTTAATCTATAGAAAAATCATTTCCTTAACACTTATTAGTCACATCCTCATCAGAATACTCAACAACTTCATCTAGTCTAAGACTAGGATACATCATGTTCCTTAGACTTGAGGGATTCTAAACAGGACATAATTTCTCATAAAACTTATCATTATCCTCAACCCACGTCTTCTTCCAGGGATTCCAATTAATTTTGATCCTCTTACATATAGCATTGTTGAGACAGAAACCATCACAATAATAAATTTTATTTCATCTTCATTTACAAATCCTTTATCAAATAACATGGAATATATCATTATAGGATAAAATAAAATGTTTCCTTGGAATAGGACTTGATAATTTCACATATATAACCATCAGATATTTTCACCAGTTTAACTTATATCCTTTCTTGAATAGATATTGAAAATAAACATCCTGGTACATAATAGAAGACAATTCTTCTTTCCTAGAATATAACTAATACTATATGAATTTGAACAAAATCCTTCATTCACCAACAAGTTATGTATATATGGATCTCCTATATTCTCTATTGTCTATTAGCTCATCCAAAGCTACCTCGTAACTAAAAATATCACTTATGGGAGGATAAATACCCTGATGGTCATCACAAAAACCTTAATGGGGTACCTTTATACATTATTCTCAATGATTAGATGAAAAAGACACCCTTTTTCCAACCACTATTGACTTAGAAGACACTTACTCAACAACAGTCAATCTGAATGTACTTCCTTCTTAGGGGTCACAATGTGATTCACAAGTTCTTGATGAATAGGTGGTGGTTTCGGTTGGATATCATCAGCTATTTACCTCTTAAACTGGTGTGACTCATCCTCAAATCCTTGAAGGAAACACTTTACACAAGCCATTGAGAGATATTTGAAGGGATTGGTTTGAGAGATAAGGGTAGTCACTCGAGAGAGAAATTTTTTAGGGTAAAAGTCTGAGAGTAAGAGTGTGAGGGTAATAAGTATTAGATCAACCCTTAATTTGTATCATTTATTGATTTAAAAACAAAAAATACTAAATATTGGTTAAAATAAAATAAAACAAATAAAACTATGACATTTCAAATTCCAGACAGATAAATAATTCATTAACGAATGGTGAGACATCATCATTGAGACATGTTGGTGAGACATCATCAGTGATTTACGTCAATGAGACATCATTAGTGAGTCACATCAGTGAGACATCATCGGTGAGACATAATTAGTGAGTCATGTCGATGAGACATCATTGGTAGGTTCTTAAAAATTGATCATCCCTAACACATGTATGATGTAACTCATCCTCCCAGAATTTAAAGGCTTAGTAAAAATATCTGCAAGATGATGTTATGTACCAATGAATTCAAGAGTTATATCACCTTTTTGATGATGATATCTCAAAAAGTGATGTCTTCCATCAACATGTTTTTTTCTAGAATGAGAAACTAGTTTCATGGAAATATTAATCACACTTGTGTTGTCACAGTTTATAGGGACATGTCTAAAATGATATCCATAATCCAGTAATGTGTGTTTCACCCACAAAATCTAAACACAAAAACTTCCAACAACTATGTATTCAACTTCGGTAGTATATAATGCAACCAAAGTTTTCTTTTTACTACACCATAATACTAGAGACTTTCCCAAAATGTGACATGTTCTAGATGTTCTTTTTCTATCTAGATTACAACCACCAAAATCAGCATCATAATAACTAAATAAATCAAAATGTTTTTCTTCTAGGATATAACAATCCTAATTGTTTAGTATACATGAGGTATTTGAAAAATATTTTAACATAACTTAAATGAGATTATTTAGGGTTTTCTTGAAAACATGCCCACATACACACACTAAATAAAATATCAGGATAGCTAGAAGTCAAGTAGAGTAAACTTTGAATCATCCCCCTATAATTGGTTTGGGAAACTGAATTTCTATTTTCATCAAGATCTAATTTAGAGGTGGTACTCATTAGAGTATCACTACTTTTTACACTATCAAATCCAAACAATTTCAAAATATATTTAGTGTACTTACTTTTATTTAAAATAATACTTTATTTATTTTGAACATTTTAAATCCAAGAAATAATTTGAGTTCACTCATTAAACTCATTTCAATTTCATTTTGCATCAGTATTGAAAAATAAATACATAAATAATTTTTTGAAGATCAAAAAATGATGTCATCAACATTAATTTGAACAACTAAAATAGATTTAAGAATTATTTTTATAAATATATTAGCATCAGCTATGTCTTTTGTAAAACCTTTTGAAATAAGAAAAGTTATGATCCTACCATACCAAGATCTTAGATCCTTTTTTAAACCATACAATGTCTTTGATAATTTTAAAACATGATTTGTAAAATGATAGTTTGTAAAACTTGGGGTTGTTCAACCAAAACATCCTCAACTATATACCCATTTTGAAATGAACTTTTAACGTCTATTTGATATTCGTTGAAATTGAGGTGATCTGTATATGATAGAAGAATTATAATGGCTTCATGTCTGGAAACATGTGAAAATATTTATTTCTAGTCAATTCCTTTTTCTTGACTATATCCAACTGCAACTAGTCTAGACTTTTTTATCACAATAGTGCTAGCTTCATTTACATTATTTTTAAACACCCACTTAGACCCTATATCTAAGGTGTCTTTGGTCCTATCAACATGTTTCCAAACATTATTTCTTTCAAATTGATTTTAGCTCTTCCTGTATAGACATTACCCAAAATTTATCATTGATTAAATCATTGATGTTATTAGGTTTAAGATGTGAAAAGAAGGCTTGATGTTCAACCCGGTTCCTTAGAGAATATCTAGGTTTTGTTCTATTATCTAGGTCTCCAACTACAACATCTAAGGGATGGTTCTTAATGGTTTTGAAAGATCTAAAAAAATACAGGATAATTATTTCAGGTTCTTCTACAGGCTTGGGTTCACTATGATCAGAATCTATAAATTTTCCTGAACTGTAGGATTTTTTTGTTTTCTAAATAGCAGTGTCAAAAGGTTTAATATTTGTGTCCAGATTGGATATATCATCCTTGATATTTTCTAGAGAGGATTTAGGTTCATGTGGATCTGTTACATCAAATTTGATATGTACAGATTCTTCTACACACTTGGTTATTTTATGGAAGACCCTATAGGCTTTTATAGAGGTTTAATAACCTTGGAAAATTCATTCATCAGTTTTGGAGGAAAACTTTTCCATATTATATTTTTTATTAAGGATAAAGACTATGAAACTAAAAAACATTAAAGTAATTAACCTTATGTTTCCTATTGTTCAAGAACTCATATAGAGTATTCTTAAGGATATGTCTAATTAAAACTATATTAATTATATAACAAGATTTATTCACAGTTTCTTCTCAAAAGTAAATAGGTAATTCATACTCATTAAGAATAATTCAGGAAATTTCTTGTAAGGTTCTATTCCTTATTTCTACAACATCATTATATTGGGCTGTCCTAGGAGTAGATAAGCTATGACTATAACCATTCTGTGAGAAAAATGATTCAAACTCTTTATTTTAAAACCCATGTCCATAGTAACTTCTTAAATATTTAATTATAAGACCACTTATATTTTATACTAACCTAGAATACTTGGTGAATTAGGGTCAAGCTTCACTCTTGTGATCTAAAAAAAGGTCCAAGTATATCTTGAAAAGTCATCTACTAGAACATAGACATAATTCTTACCATTTAAACTATAAACTCTAGTTGGTCCACACAAATCCATGTGAACCAACTCAATATATTGAGAAGTTGAAACTTCTTTCTTTTTTTCGAAATATATTTTACGTTGTTTACCTTTTTGAAAAGGATTGAAGATTTTTTAGTTGGAAACTCATATTTAGGTAGATCCTTGACTAATCATTTCCTAGTATGATTTCTAAGCGAGTGAATATTATAGTGTCCTAGACTCTTATGTCCTAGGAAATACTTTTTTTAAGGGAACATGAGAATGAAACATTTTAATAAACAAAAGAATCTAAATTCATAGTACAAACATTTTCATTTCTAAAATTAATGAATAATAAATCATTCTTAGAATTGAAAAAATTACAAGAATAATTTTAAATTATAACATGAAATCCATCATCATATAATTGTGAGATACTAAGAATATTACACTAATACCATCAACAAAAAAACATTAGAAATTAAAATTGAGTTAGTGTAACCGATTTGGAAAAAGCCATTAATTTTTCCCTTTTCATTGTCACCAAACGTGATATTCCCACCATCAATCTTGATAATATTCTTGAATCTTGAATAGTCACCTTTAATATGTCTTGAACAACCACTATCTAAGTACCATAATCTATTATAAGAACTCTTAAAACATCATTCCTACAAAAATAAATCAAACAAGAAAAGATTTTAGTACCTAAATATTCCTAGGTACAGTAATATTAGTAATTAAAGCTTTGGGAACCCACATTTGCTTCATGGGTTTCCTATAAGAAGTTTGTAAATTATTATAAAATTAAAAACTTTTTGTCCAGAAAAACTAGTAGTTGTAAAATATGTTCTAGTGTGGGAACTTGCAAAATATTTTCCAGAACTGGGCACAAAACCAAATTTTCAAGATTTTGATTCAAAATTATTTTTGAAAAAAATTTCTTTTTCCAGTTTGATAACCAATACTGGTAGTATATTTTAGAGAAACGTTTTTTTCAAGAATTTTAAATAAGCTATAATTACCATTTTTGAATCTATCTAGGTCGTTCTTTAATTTCTCATTAGATAGTTTAAGTTCATTGTCCCTATGATGTAGTTGAGCATTCTTTTCCTATTCAATAGTAAGTTCAGATTTAATAAAAAGAGAAAGAGTATGTTGTTTATTTAGTGATTTATATTTTTATATAAATTCATATCATGTATCCTCAATAATTTTACAATATTAAAACATTTATTCATTTTTCATATTTTCAAAATCATATTCATCTATAGAATAAAAATAACTATATATTAAAGATTCAAAGTTTACCTCAAATGTTTTTTCATGAAATGTATATTTTCTTTATCAACCTTCTCATCATGTGTAGATTCATATTCACTATAGCTATCCTCATAAGCACTCCATATGGCCTTAATTACATTTTTATACTTTTTATATTTTTCTCCATATTTACTTTTGAACTTTAATTTAGGACAGTCAGCCTTTACATGTCCTCTCTTCTTACACTCATATCATACTATCTCATTAGTGTTATCACTTATCTTCCAGTGATTTTTAAAATTACCCTTGTTGTCATACTTCCCTTTATAATTGGGTTTTCTAAATAACTTATTTGTTTTTGTAAAACTTTTTAAATCTCTAAGATAACTGATTCATTTCCTCATCACTATCAATTGGTGATTCTTCATTACTGATTGAAATTGAACTTTCTCTTTTTATTTAGAGGAAGTGGTTTTGAAATCCACTGACTTTATCTTTGGGTTTTCATCTTCTTCTCTATTAAACTTTATTTCTTCTTCATGCATCATTAGCTTACCTATCAACTCTTTTACTAGTAATGTAATGACATCACAGGATTCCATTATTGATACTGAGGTTCCTCTCAATAACTCTGGAAAGCATATGTGAATTCATATTAATTTTTCCTTATATGTGATTGTATTTCCCAAAATGGATATCATATTTAATATCTCATTGAACCTAAGATATCTATCAGAAATATGTTCATCAGGATTCTACATAGAGTTATCATATTTAATATTATATATATTAAGTCTCATTTCTTTAAAACTACTAGTTCCTTCATGTGAAATAGCTAGAGTATCCCAAATTTCTTGTGTTGTCTTACATGTAGAAATCCTATTAAATTATTCATCCCCAAAGGATAAGTATAATGAATTCATATCTTTGTAGTTATTATTATAGTCTTCCTTAGTGGAATCATCCCTTGTGATCCTAGTAGTAACATTAATCTTATATTCATCTATAATTGATGACCAGATTTCAAAACTCATAATCTATAAATGTATTATCATTTTAATTTTCCACTTTGAATATTTTTTCCCATTGAAATAGGGAGGTTTATGGGTAGAAACACCTTCTTATATATTATCTATACTAAATAATTAACTATATTTTTAAAGAACTGAAAATTTAGAACTAAAAAAATAGTGATCTTTAGAAGAACAACTAAAATCATGGTTGAAAAAGGGTTTTGAAAAATATATTAAATATCTTATGATACCAAATGTTGGTCAGAGTAGAACACTCATGAGGGGGTTAATTGAGATCCTATAAAAAATTGTAAAAAATTATATGAAAAATCCCCCAATTTAAAATCAAATACATGCCAGTTAACCAAAGTAGAATATTTATAAAAGATTTTATCATTTTAAATATTTTTCAAAGATTTAATAGTTCTTATGTTAAAACAATATGTATTATTATTTGAGATTTTGAAATCAGTCCACTTGATCAAATTCTAATCCAAACACTATATAAGATTAACTATCGTAGTAAAGTGATGTTTTCTGAAATAATTATAAGAATAGAGAAAAAAAACATGAAAGTACACAACAAAAATAAATAAGAGGTTCAATCTCAAGCCAATACCTAATCCTCTCCACTTGGTGAACACCTCCCACCAAGAAGTTTATATAAAATAAATTTTATCCACAATTTGGATTGGGGTAACAATAGTATACAAATTTTCCATCTCAGTAGACCTATTCCATAGTATAAGTGGGAGTACAAAACAAACAAATAGCTATTCCAAGTAAGGAACTCCTCCACTATAATCCATGGGAATGTATAATATGAAAATATAAGTTGATAAAGATATCTATGTATCTTCTAGTTTATCACAATAGTCAGTTTGGGTTTATAAAACAAACATACACACACTTCTCGAAATTTAAACAATATGCACATCCATAGAAATGTAATGAGAATAGGGTTTATAAGTTTTGATTTTCTCCCTCGTTTTCTTTGTGTTATTCATCGGTTGGACCCCGCAATCCCATTTCAACATTACCGGGTGGTAACAACCCCGATCAGACCCCCATAATTGCAATAAAATCTTTAATGAGGAATAGATCGAAGAATATATCATATATCATTCATGATTACTAGTTATGGTCGATAATTTAAAATGATCAAAGGTCGGATCATCAATGGATTAAGGATTATAATGTGTAGTGGCATACATGTTATCATGAAATCAATTAGAGAATCAATTTTCGGCGACATAAGGGATGGAAATGATATTTTCAGAAAAGATATATAAGTTTCAGGAAGAGATAGGTCCAAAATCTAAGTGGATTATCAAGATTTTAGTAGTGGATCAGGTATGTGGAATTATAGAGAAATATAGACTAAATTCCATGTACAAGGATGAACACACGACGTGTATCCCCTCAGTGGAAACAGATAAGGTTTTGGGAAAAGTTAAAGATGCCATGACATGTAGCCCTACTACACATCATGTACCCCTTCCCCAAATGAGAAACTTGTGTAGTGGATCACAAGGGAAGCATCTCATGTGTAAGTACATGAAAAGGTGCACAATTTTATACCTGAGTACATGGACACAACTAGATCACATGGGCATAACCCTATTTGAAGCAACACGTTGTGTACCATAGTACATGGACATGAGGTTGAAACACAAACACAACCAAAAGCACATGGACAGGTCCCAACTATCTTGGACACGTTGTGTAGTCCACCTGCACGACATGTACTCTTACCCAGCGAGGAGCCATATACCATCCAGGTACATGGCCAGGTGGTGGAGTAGGACCACACACAATGTGGGTCCCCTCACACGCCATATACCCCTAGTTTCCTTTTTAAGAAAATTATACCTTTTGTATCTCCATTTTTTTGAACTCCGATTTTGGACCACGTGTATCTTATCCTATGTTTTTTTCATGTATAAGATAATGGATATCTTGGTTGTAGGTTTTGAGATATGATGTACAATATTATGTTCACAGTGATTACTTAGGCAACACCTGATGATGGTAATGATCAGTCCAAATAACCAGAGGCTTCTTCCGAGTAGAACACCCTATCAAATAGGGTGTGGGTCCTCTATGAATATAGTGTAACCCTTTTTCACACTAGGGTATGGGTCCTAAACCCCTATAGTGGAACCCCCAATTGGTATAGACAATGGTCCTTTACAGCTACCTCCTGAGTGAAACCCCCTATCAGATAGGTCATGGGTCCTTGATGACTATAGTGGAACCCCCGTATTGCACTAGGGATTGGGCCCCCATCCTATAGAATGGAACCCCCGTATGGAACTAAGGAGTGGGACCTCATCCTATAGAATGGAACCCCCATTAGTATAGGAATGGGTCCTCTACCTTTCGAGTGGAACCCCCTATCAGCATAGGGCGAGGGTTCTCATGACACTAGAGTGAAACCCCCGTCATCAGGGGCACGAGTCCTCTATAGATACATACAAAGTGGAACCCCCCAGAATCTTGGTCATAGGTCCTCTACGAATTCTTATAGTGTAAACCCCCTAATTAGAATTGGTGTAGATCCTCTAATGATACTTACAGAGTGGACCCCCCCCCCACTGATGCACTAGGAAGTGGGTCCTCTACTTCGAGTTTTCTCCCAATCAACTCTACAACATAGTGATAAGGTGTGGTTAGACTTGGATGGTTACTTCTGGATATACTCATGAGTTGTTAGGCATCATTGATAGACATTTTAAACTATTGGATACTCTTTTTCCTGGGTTGATCTGTGAGATGGAGATCCCCTTATCCTCTCATTTGGGATTATTTTGACTAAGCATATATACATTATTCTATATCCACACATTGGAATTAGTTACTCTCTTTCCATGAGAGGTGAAGATATGTTGGGTGTGCCATGTGATTTATGTGTTTATATTCTCATTATTGGATAACTATACTCTTATAATATAGGTGGAGAAGAGTCAATATATAGTTCATCTACTCATCGTGTTGATCCCCTTGTGTTTGGATGAGGTTACCTTTACTCTTTTTTTGGGTTGAGATATTCTTTTTGACTGTATATTGCATCTATTTTCTTTTTATTCCTATTGTTTATCTTACTTATACCACTTCATATTTCATGGAATCCTACTAGGTATGTATATACTTTCCCCTGCATGGTATTTTCCCACGTGTTTCATGTCTTATACAGATGATGGACAGGTCAGCGGTGACTTCAGAAGAGATTAGGGTTACCTAGTACTTTGGACTGCTTATGGTTGTCACAGCTAAGAGATTAAGAGATGGTATCTCTCTGAATTTCCATTTTTTGTTAGGTTCGGGAATATTTTTGGTTGGGTGGATATTTTTCCCTTTAATAATTCAGTATGTGTTGTTCTAATTATGTACAACCTAGATATTATGCATTCTTGGTTTACCTTTTAGATATGTTGTATCTTTTACTCCTTACCTCTTCACTTCTGCATCAATATAGTTGTGTGTGTGTATAGGTACTTAAAAAAATCCCTCCTGTGTTTTATATGTCTTCAATACTCATTGCCACCCTTGGCCTATAGAGGCGGGCTTGGGGTAGTTGTGGCTAGAGCCCCATCATGGGTCGGTTCATGACATAATACTAGTTTTTTGAGGACATAAAATGATCCCCTTATAATGGGAGATGATGTAGGATAGGAGGATCCAATTCTGATGCCAAAATGTTGAAATCTAGAACCACTAGTTACATGGTTCATGAAACGCGGTCCACTCTTTTCCTATAAAGAGGGGATGAGTATGAGGGGGCCACATGATTCTTAAAAAAGATTAGTTGATCCCCAATTTTCACAAAACTCAAAACCATCATAATAATTATATAATTGACATCCTTATAAATCATGATTATATCCCCCACCATGAATTAATATTCTACAAAACCTTCTGGAAGAATAATATTTCACTAAGTCCATAGTTTCATGAAAAAATAATCACAAACTATAATTAAAAAAAATGAAGTCACTGAGATGGTTGTGGATCGTGTTGAATTGACTTTTACTCAAAGGAGAAAAATTTCAAGTTATATGAATTGTGTTAGAGCATGAAACACTCATAGATCTAATGATAGAGGATTATATATATTACCCACTCTTCCAAATTATACCATTATATGGTCTTTGACTGAAGGATGAAGTGGAGATCCTAGTGATAATAGATATTCTCATGCCTATTGATTTAGTATTTTAAAGGGTATGTATAGGAAGAAATTAACCATTGGGATTCCACTTACTAGGGATACATTGGTTAGAGAGATACCATACACAGTTAACTTTCATTCCAAACATGTACGAGTGCATGAGCGGGGTAATTTTTGGGGCATTGGATTCTACCCAAATAATTATGGGAATGGAGGATGTAAATTGAAAAATCTAATATTTGGAATGAAATAATAAAAGACATATTGATTGGCGATAGATTATGACCATGTTCAATACTTAGGTTACACTATAGAACTACCAAGAGTGGGGACATACAAATGAGGGTCGACTGCTGACCATGTCTAAAACATGGGATCCCTAACATTTTCATCATAAGTCAATGAAGGCATGTACTTGGGATAGGAAGTGAGCTAGTTTATCATATCACCATCACTGTTAGGGGATCCCATTTGGACATGGAAGATTGTGGGGATCCGAATAAAGGAATATGTGTTGAATGGGTCCAAACTGAAGAAATGTTATAATGTATTTACATGTTCTAAGAATTACACCACCATAGAACTGAACACATTGAGTAGGCATATCAGCCTCAGCAATGGTCAAAACAACTACAAAGGGGTCATTGTCATAGTTTTCAAGCGACGGTCAAGGGAACCGAGTGGTGTAGTAGGTAACTTGAACCGAAGGGAAATAAAGGTCATTGCAAGTGAGGGTCTAAAACAATTTATATTTTTACATCTTGTATTGAGGATGACAAGAATTCATTTTAATATCTTGTTACGAGGAGGCTGAACATGCAGTTTAACTTCATACAGTAAGGATGATGCATTATGTAGTTAAATATAATGTGACCAGGATGTGTGAAATGACACGAGTAACATCCACATTTTTTATTTAGTGGGTTGAATGAAACGGTAACATATAGTATGATTCCTCATGGATGACATCATGAAGTGGTGAAAAGGGTATGAAGTATTGGCTTTTAGTTTTTCCAAATCTAGTGGGTTCAGCGAGTACACCCATGTTTTTTCTAGGGCCAAATGGTGAGTTCTATGGGATTTGTACCTTTTCCATTTCTACCCTAACTTTTTCCCTTGATTTAGGGGTGAATATTAGTGTTAAGTGTTAACTTTTTCTTAGGTTACCTATTATTGGTTTTTAACCTAACACACATTTTTTCCTTTGGCCTTAAGTAGTTTGGGGTCTTTATAATTAGACCAGAATTGTCATGGGGAATATTATGTGGCACAATAGGTAATATAACCTTTATATGAATGAAAAGAGTTATAGGAATAATTCCACAAAAGTGATGAGATCACATGTTTATGTTCATAATCCTTTGACCCTAAATCTTCTAGTTTATCACTAAAAATCTTGGACCAAAAAGTGGCATACTGGAGTGGTCATTAGGGGTTTAGATGGAGTACTAACCTAATGTTAAAGGAGTACTAAAGAGTCCTAATTCCAAATAAAACATCTCCAACATGAGTTACCCAAAGTTTAAGGTCTTGATTATTAGACGAAAAGAGATACTACCATTTTATGGTCATGGATCTTTGATTCAATGGGGTTTGTTCTAAAAGGGTTTGGATGGATTCATATATTTCAAAACCCAATGTGAAATTTGGGAAAAAGATGCATAATTCCATGAAAATTTCCTCAAAATGAATTTAATATGGTTTTAGTTCATGATTCATAGAAAAAAATAGTTATTTCATGTTTATGGTCTTATAGATTAGACAAAAAGGGGTGCTTGAGGAAGGTTTGTATTGTTCTAGAGAGAAAAAACCCAATGTGAATGGATTTCAAAAGATTTCTTGTCCTTAATTAATTTCTCTATGGTGAGTTTATTATATTTTAGGTTATGATTATTAGATCAAAAGGGATTAGTGTATCTCAAAACCAAGGGGGGAGGCCCTATCGTGACTCATAAGTCTATGTGATACATGTGTAGTGTGGGAAACAAGGAGCATTGGGTAGTCTCCCCTATCATGGGGTGAGAATTCGAGGTGAAAATCGGTTGGGTTGAGAGAGTCCCAAATACTCCAACTTACTTGATCAATGTGTGCGACTACACGAAGGGGTAACACCATGGGTGTTATAATTGACTTATAATAAAGGATGATGAAGTGGGTGTAAATTGTGACTTATAAGATTAGAACCATGAAGGGGTAACCAATAGAGGGAAGAAACTACTGAACATTTAAAAAAACAAGTTCCATAGCCACACTATCCAAGGATGGGGCAAGAAAATTCATGGTACACCATTGACCATGCTCAAGATACAGGAATCATCACCATTCACATGAGATCCTTTCAGGTGTATACCTATGATGTGTGGTGATCCATTTTATCTCTAAACTATTTTAATTTGGGGGTACATAGATTTGGAAGAAAATGAGGATCCAAATTGAGGAAAATAGAGATCATGGAGATTAATTAAGGAAGTGTTCAAGTAGAATTCAACACTCTATGTTATACGCCATCATGCATTTAAGAAAACCAAAGGGGAATATCAGCGAGCAAGATTCAAATTCTTTCTTTAGGATAGAGGTCTTGAGATAGATTTTTAAATGATATGGACCTAGTATATGAGATATGATTGTATCTATGTATCCCATTAGAAATGTGAATCAATCCATACAAAGTTTTATATGGTATCCTCATAGGAGACCAATGTTGAAAGTGGAAGGTGTAACACCCTAATATTTTAAAATACAAACATCTTGTTTGATAGAATATATGACATGAAACACCTAAATTATAAGATAATTTCACACCCCAAGACTTAACACTATATTTATTTTTAAATAAATTAAATCTCTTTGATAGATTTTGATGCACGCAACACTAGGTTTAAATGAAATGTGATACTATATTAAAATGTTTTTATTTAAACATGCCCATTATAACCTAGCCATTAAATTAAAGAATATGAATGAGAATAAATAAATTAATAAAATTATATACATTAAAAATGTATTAAATTAATTCAATGGTTATATATTTATTAGATATAAAATTTGAATCATTTCAAATGAAAAAGGTTTTCTTAAAAACTATATTTTTCTAAAAGGCGGTCTACTCGCATTTTTCATGCAAAATTTAGAATTCATTTATACCATTTTTTAAAAACTTATTTTAAAAAATAAAATTAATTTTTAAAATCAACATGTAAAAATTATATTTGGGTGAATTTTAGATAATTTTCTAAAAATATTAATTTTTTTGATGAATAGTGAAAATACTGATTTTTTTAAAACTGCCTTTTGGTTTAAATTATTTAAAAAGTTATATTACATTTTAAATTATTTTTAAAGTATAATTCGTTCAATTATATTATATTTTAACAAATTTAGTTCATTTTAATTGATTTTATTTTTAATTTTGATATAAAAACTTTTTGATCTTTTGAAAATTGTTCTTTGGAAACGTTTTTTTTCTACAGGTCTGTGGGTTTAATTTTAAATTAAATTTTGAAAATTATGTTAATAGAATTCATAAAAATGGATTAAATTTTATTTATTTATCATAATTAATATTATATAAAAAGGTAGAATTAATTTTTTTACTATAATGAATAGTGAAAAGGAAAAAATTAATTACCGTGGGTAAGGTAAAAATTGTTTACTATGGTGGTTAAATTGAAATGATAAGGGTTAAAAGTGACCTAGGTCATATATAGTTATAATTTTATGGTCATATTTATACATCATATCATCCATGGTTTTATAATTAACCATTTTGGATCCTTGATGCTAGTAAAAATGTTGGTATCACTTTTTATTTTCAAAAATTCCATGTGTGTCCTCTCCCATACTTAAAAAATGCCACACACTATCCTCCCTAATTAACAAATAAAAAGATACTTTTCTCTGAAAATTACTATAAAAATACTTCCTTAATTCTCTCCTCAAATCTTGGAGTCCTTATTTTTATTATGAAACCCTCCTAAGAAGGAAATATGTATAAACCTAAGGAGCCTCTCTAAAGAAGAGGTTCTTAAACTTATGTTTTTGTTTTATTTATTCTTCCACATCCTTAAAATATTATCCAACTATTATTAAATAATAACACAATTATATTATATATACTAATATATTATTATGTTAATGTTATGACTTATATCAATATCCACTTTGATCAAATGAAAAACAAAACCATCGATCTTGTGTACGTCAGACTACCACCTCACAAACCAATTTATTCATTTTTGATAACCACCTTGTATGAACCTGGATTTTCTTTTCAGATATGTTTTTCTATTTTCTAGTTTTTTTGAGAAAAGATAAGTTTTTTGAAATTTTTGAAGTAAACGTCATGTACTTAATGAGTACACATCGTGTACTCGGTTACCGCGGCTAGCCGTGTGCTGGCTGGGTAGCAGCCTTCCACATGGTTGTGTGGGGTGACCTAGAGGCCACTTAAAACAGAGTATGGAAAAGGTGATTACATGCTATTTACTTAAAAATTACATGTTGTGTACTTTGTTTTTTTCATTAAATGCACTGGGGTCACGTGTAATCGACAGAAGCACCCCCTTCTTCATTCGTCTCATCCAGGAGAGTCGTACGACCGCGGATCTTAGACACACCTCTGAGCGTGCGTCCATCCTACGAATTGAACACCGTCGGTTCGGTTGGAATCACATAGGTGAGTTCTATCTTCTCATAGAGCACCATATTCTCATTTCTCCTATCTCGTGAGATATCATGGGTTGAACGTTTTATATGTTTTTATAGATCTTTGACATTATAAGGAGATTCAAGCTTGGAGGTTCACATATATTGATCTCCCAACGCCAAGGTAGGTGGTTTGGGCCTTTCCGTTCAAATTCCTTGAGTATTATGTAAAACTTCCACCAATACCCTTGAATAGAGTATCGTGTGCTTACCTTTTTACCCCTGTTGATTGTCTTCCATGCTTGTATGCTTGTGTAGAGGTTATTTGGATATAAATAGGGTTGATTTCTTTGATTTGGATGTTTTCCCCTTGCATGTTCTATTTACAACCATTTGGTCCTGTTTATCCAGTTTGGATGCCTTGCCTATTTTCCATGCCTCTTGCTGTAGGATGGAGAGTTTTTATTCTGACATGCTTGATTCACTGTATACTGTTAGGCAAGTAGTTCTATAGGTTTACATTGGCCATAGCGCACTGCTATACTCATTGATCTACACAGGGCCGTGAGAACCTGGTGTAGTAGACTATAATGGGAATTGACCGAGTGAGATTCCTCATAGATTCTTATAGAACTTTAGTCTATAAGGGGTATTAACCTAGGAATCATCTTCATAGAGCCTAAGACCACTTGGGGAAATAAGGGGAATTGACCGAATGAGCTTCTTCAGAGAGTCCTTTATTGCTTTAGACTATAAGGGGATTGACCGCGTGAGCTTCCTCGGAGAGTCTTTGTTTTAATCAAACGACCTGGGCTATAAGGGGAATTGACCGTGTGATCTTCCTTTGAGAGTCCTAGACCATGGGGCTATAAGGGGAATTTACTGTGTAATATTCCACAGAGAGTCCTTAACTACCTTAGACTATATGGGGAATTGACTATGTGAGCTTCCTCAGAGAGTCTTGCTTTACCTTTTACTATAAAGGGAATTGAATTTGAGAGCTTCCTCAAATAATCATTGTATATTCATATGACTGAACCAGAGGGGTTAGGCTGAGTGCACTGCCCAGAGGGTTACCTATATGAGGTTTATCTGTTTGTTTCTCTATTGCTTGATATTGAAACTATGGATTATTTATTACTGAGCACTTTCTTGTTTACTATTTTCTACACTTTTACCTTCCATATATTCACTGACTGTTAGGCACAGATCTTCGGGTGGTTTCCCACTGGGATTTAGTCTCACCCCTATTTGGACCATGATTTTTGGCCCAAACAGATTATATTGTTGTAGGTATAGATAAGGTAATGGGACCTTATACTTCAGGTACTTGATATGCAGTGGAGATGGAGAGAATGGGACCAAGCTATGTCTTGTGATGCTGAGGAGTTTATATGCTTTATTTTGCACTTTTGTTTAGCACTGTTGTATTTTAGCATTATGACTTGTTTGGCATTTTTCCTAGACATATGTATCATGCATCATTTTATATATGTTCTCCAGTTTATACTTTCAGTTTTCTACTGTTACTACTGTATGTCATTATTACTACTTCCACTCGTGTATGTATTTATTTACTTCCATTGTGTACTCTATCAATGAAGGCATAGTTTCCCCACTATCACACCCAAGGTCATCGCTGCTAGTTGGCAGCCTCTTACATCTGGGGAAATGAGCTTGAGGCCATGAGACAAACCAGATACGGGGCGCCTCTTCGTGGATTTCATAACCGATACATTACAAATTGGTATCAGAGGCATTATTTTCTCTTGATTTACTATTTGGAGCCTTTAGCCAATGATATGAAGGAATAGGTACTTGGTAATAAGTTGTGGCCGAGAGTAGCTAACCCGTATATAGGGAAAATCCAATCTACCTCGTTTATTGTAATTTCTTCTGGTTTTTCAAGTTTACATTTGATCTTATTTTCACCATTGTGTGAGTCACATGTTTTTTGTTATTACTGTTGACATTATTGAGGTTCTATTTCTATCACAACCCGATGGAGATAAGGGTATGCCATCTCATGCATCATATAGACACTTGCTACAAATCACTTGTCATGCATTCTTGCCTTTTCATCTAGGATGCATGAGAAATTTCATGTTGTTGTGATAGATGTTGTGTAGAATATTCATGCTATTGTGACATATTCCTTGATAAGAATACCTACTGTTTGATAGGGTATAGTTTTGTGTAATGGTTTTCTTGAATGGATGCCAAACTTTGGTTCTTGAGGTGTTATGGGACCTCATGGACCAGAATTTGGTGGATCATTTCTCTGTTTGCCTTGTTATAACATGTATAAGATTCCAGGCTCTGATTCGCGGGGAGTATGGCCCCTCACGGATTGGAATTTCGCACATTTAGTGTTCGTTTCAGTGTTTTCTGGGTTCTGGAGTAGTTTCTGAGGCTTACTATTTGAAAAAACCCAGAATACACGCCGTGTAGTGTTAAGTACATGACATGTGTTATTATGTTCGGGAAGAAACTGTTTTTCTTAAGTACATGTCGTGTACTTTATGTACACGCTATGTAGTCTCTAACCGTGTCATAGGCTGTGTGGGCAGAGACATGGGATGGGGAAGGTATGATGGAAACACGCCGTGTACTTGGCGAACACGTCGTGTCGTGTTGACCATGTGTCCGCTCGTGTAACAAAAAAAATGGATGGATAATACCTTAAGTTATACATGTCATGTCCGCATTGAACACACTGTGTAGTCTGATCTAGGTACCCGACCGTGTAACCAACAACACGGTTTGGTGTTTTCCTTTCACATACACTCCATGTCCACCATAAACACGCCGTGTAGTTTGATTCGCGTGTCAGGCCGTGTCACTAACAACATGGGCCAGGTGAATCTTGTCCAGTACATGCCGCATCTATCTTGAACACACCGTGTAGTCTTATCTTAGGAGAGCTGTGTGGCTTAACCGTGTATAAGGACTCGGGTAGGGGAATAGGATTCAGGTACATGTCGTGTTTTAATACAACATGTCGTGTGTTTGGGGAGTTACACACCATGTCCACCATGAACACATCGTGTAGGAAATGAACACGCCGTGTAGTCATGTTTTGTAAAACTTGAATTATTTCCTTCTCATGTTCCCTTCTTACACTCCTTGTTTTCAGTCCTTGATAACTTTGATCTAAGGTGTGTGCTTGAACTTTCAGAGTCATGCCACTGAGATGTCCTCCGGTTGTGCGCCAGTTTCTAGACGGTGATCAGACACTGGAGATGACTGATTAGGGACAAGCTGCAGATCCTCCAGTTGTGCCAGTCTTGGCACCAACTGTTGTACCTGGAATAGGTGCAGATGCACAGTTGAGGGGGGGATTTTTGAGGATGATGCAGAACTTTCAGGGATCACCACCTCCTACCCCGTCGATGGCTGATTTGATGCGGGTCTTCCTGCAGCATCATCCTTCTACTTTCTCAGGGGATGGAGGACCTCAGGCTGTAGAGTCATGGTAATAAGCCACGCTGACGATTTTCAAGCATCTGTAGATACCTCCATAGAAGAGGGTAAATCTCTCTATATACATGCTCCAAGACTCCTCCAAGAGGTAGTGGGATGTGATCTCACCGGAGGGCCACCAACCGAATATGGATTGGGAATATTTTCGGTCCATCTTCTGTGATTTCTTCTATCCAGATACCTTGAGGGCCGATCGAACCCGAGAGTTCATGAGTTTGGAGTAGGGTACTCTTATTGTTTTGGAGTATTCCTATCGCTTCAAAAAGTTGAATCGTTTCACACCTATTCTAGGAGGTGATGAGTTGTTCCTTGCACGGAATTTTGAGGATGATCTGAGGCACAACATCCGATCTCAGGTGAAAATCTTCAGGTTTACTTTGATATCATTTATCATCAACTAGGAACTGATCACAAAGTGTAATTTGAGGGATTCTGGATCTGTGATCCAGGGAGGTTAAGCATCCAAAGTTATTGCTCCACCAGCTGATAGTAGGAAGCACCATAGGGAGGCTGCACGAGGAGATCAGAGCAGGCATGATGCATCTTCTGGTAGCCAGCTGGTGTTCTACCAGTGTGGGAGAAGTGAGCATATGAGGCCACGTTGCCCGAGAGACCCAGGGGAGTGACGATGGTGCGGCAATATAGGCCATCTTTAGTGCTTTTTTCAGTTCTTTTCACCAGAAGCTGGTGAAAGGGGTTCTTCTATGACTCCGCATTCAGTTGTAGTGCCACCCGTTTCTCACTAGTCTGGGAATTTGAGTTCTTCCATCCATTCAGGCCAAGGTGCAGGTCATGGATGTGGTATTCAGTTGTTGGTTCTTCAGTAATAGTAGGGTGGATTAGCTCAGAGTGGTCAGGGAGGGTCACAGGGCCATGGACAAGGACATACCTTTATGGTGGAGAAAACCCAGCATGATCGGGATCTTAGACCTTCTGCAGTTCGAGGTATGATCCTAGTTTCCTCAGTTTTATCTTCAACTCATTTCAATACAGGTGTTTCCTATAGCTTTATATTTGTTTCTTTTATAGAGAGTCTTGGTCTCATCATCTTTTCTTCTGCAGATATCTTGACGCTAGACACTCCGTTGGGGACTAGAACGGTTAGTGTACGTCAGTGCAAGGAGTTCCCTCTGGAGTTTGGTGGGTGTCACTTTCTATGGGAACTCTATGTCCTAGAGATGACAGGATATGATGTCATTCTCGAAATCGACTGGCTAGTTCCCTTCCAGGAAGTTGTCGACTGTTACCACCATAGGTTTAGTTTCATATCACCACAGGGTGGATCCTTTATTCATAAGGGCGAATGGGATGTCCAGGCAAGCAGAACGGGTCCATAGCATCATGGGTTAGAAGGAGTTACAACCCAGATTTCTAGTCTGTATCTGGATGACTAGGGGACTTCACAAATGGACTTTCCCCTAGTGGTGGATCGTTTCAGAGATGTTTTTTCGGAGGAATGTTTGGGTTTTCTTCAAGAGCGAGAGGTATACTTTTCAGTTGAGCTTCTGCCAGGAGTGGCACCGGTGTATATTCCTCCTTATAGGATGGTTACACCAGAGTTTTTGGAGCACAAGAAACAGTTGTTGGAGTTGCAGGCTAGGGGTTTCATCTGACCCAGTACTTATCCTTGGGGTTCTCCTGTCCTATTTGTGATGAAGGAAGATGGTACCCTTAGGATTTGTGTTGATTATGAGAAGTTGACCTAGTTGATGGTCAAGAATCGATATCCCTTTCTGAGGATTGATGATCTCTTTGATCAGCTTTGAGAATCCCGGGTGTTCTCGAAGATTTACCTGAGGTCCGTTTATCATTAGTTTCACGTTAGACCATCTGATATACCTCTTAAATCCTTCCGGAGTAGGTATAGTCTATAATAGTATAAGGTTATGTCGTTCGATCTCATGAACGCACTGGCAGTTTTCATTACACCGATGAATCGAGTGTTCCATCCATACATGGATTCCTTTGTGGTTGTTTTTGTGGATGATATCATGGTGTACTCTCAAACTCTACATGGACATGCTACCCATATTGAGATCTTTTTTAGTACACTAAGGGAGCATCATTTATATGCAAAGATCTCAAAGTGCCACTTATGGATAGATCAGATTCACTTCCTGGGTCATGTAATCTCAGAAGCAGGAGTATCAGTAGACCTAGAGAAAGTGAGAGTTGTAGTTTCCTAAAAATAGCTGAAGAACGTATTTGAGGTGAAGATTTTTCTAGGGATGGATAGATACTACAGACGTTTCATACAAGACTTTTCACACTTAGTAGCATCGCTGACAGGTCTGACTAAGAAGGGTAAAAAGTTCTCATGGTCAGATTCTGTTCAGTCAGCCTTTCAAGAGCATAAAAGGAGGTTGACTTCAGCACCAATAATAGATTTTTTAGAACCGGGAAAGAGCTATGTTGTTTACTATGATGCATCAGGTATTGGGCTGGGAGTTGTGCTTATGCAAGGAGATGGAGTCATTGTGTACGGGTCCTGGCAGTTGAGGCCACATGAGAGGAATTACCCAACACATGATCTGGAGTTGGTAGCTGTTGTTCATGCCATATTCTATTTGAGACATTATCTTATGGGGGAGCATTTTGTGGTTTCCACTGACGACAAAAGTCTCAAGTACATCTTCACCCAACGTGATTTGAATTTGAGATAGCGCATGTGGGTTGAATACCTATAGTCCTTTGACATTGAGCTTGCATATACGCTTAGGAAGGGCAACATGGTGGCTGATGCGTTGAGTAGGAGGACTCAGATATAGGCAGTTCAGAAGGCCAGTTGTGAGTGGAAGCTTAGGATCTGTTCTCTGAGATGCATTTGGAGGTGCACGACAGACAGGGGAAGACATTTATATCTTTTATAAATGTTACCTCTACTATTCTTTATCAAGTTCGAATGAGGAAGATATCAGATTCTGAAGGCCTAGTCCTAAGGGAAAGTGTGTCAGGAGAGGACCATATTCCAAGATGGACCGTAGGCGAGGATGAGATATTGAGTTTCCAGGGGCGTCTATGGGTGCTAGTAGACATACACGAGGAGCGGATGCGGGATTTTCATCCCTTAGTTTGGGCAGTTTATCCTGGCATCACTAAGAGGAATCGTGATCTACACAATCAGTTTTGGTGTCCATGTATGAAGAGATACATTGCTGGTTTCATTATGAGGTGTTCCATTTGTCAGCAGGTGAAGGCGGAGCATCAGCGACAAGCAGGGCTTTTACAACAGCTAGCCATTCCCGAGTGGAAGTGGAATGACGTTACGATGGACTTAGTGACCAGTTTTCCAAGGTCGTCTCGAGGGAATGACATAGTTTGGGTTATCATTGACATACTCACAAAGTTCACTCACTTCTTCCCGATCAAGGAGACCTATAGTGTTGATGAGATGGGACAGTTGTACATCCAAGAGATTGTACGTATTCATGGAGTTTCACACTCCATTGTTTCAGACAGAGATGTGTGTTTTACTTCTCAGGTCTGACAGGGGATTCAGAAGGCATTGGGTACACAGGTACTTTTGAGTACAGCTTACCATCCCCAGATAGATGGTCAGTCTGAGCATACGATTAAAGTGACTGAGGAAATGCTCCGAGCATGCATTTTTCATTTTGAAGGTTCTTAGAAGAAGTATATACATCTTGTGGAGTTTTACTACAACAATAGTTTTCAAGAAACTATTATGATTGCACCTTATGAGGCTTTGAATGGTAGGCCATGCTGATCACCCTTATGTTGGTTGGAGGTAGGAGAGGCAGCTTTGCTGGGACCTCCTCTTGTTCAGGAGACCACAAAGCAGATTGAGTTGATTCGGAAGAGGATGGATACTGCGCAGTCATGACAGAAGTCTTATGCTGATCAGAGGAGATGACCTCTGGAATTCGAGGTTGGGGATCAAGTTTTCCTGCGTGTCACACTGAGGTTGGGAGACAAGAGGATTTGGAGATAGGGTAAGCTTTCGCCGAGGTATGTCGGTCTGTTTGAGGTGTTGGAGAGAGTTGGGCTAGTTGCCTATCGGTTGCAGTTACCTAAGAGGTACCGAGATATGCACGACATCTTCCATGTTTCTCAGCTTCGACGTTACTTCTCAGACCCATATCATGTATTCCAACCCAAGGAGGTTGAGTTGGAAGTGGATGAATCCTTTGAGGAGAATCGTATCTGGATTATTTATCGAAGTAAGGAGGTTCTCTGTGGCCATTTGGTTCCTCTGCTACGGGTGCTTTGGCAGCACGAGTGAGTACATGACAAGGATTGGGAGAGGGAGGCCGATGTACGATCACTGTGGCTAGAGTTGTTCGGGGCTTCTTCTTCTACGCCGCCTTGCTAGGGAAATTCGAGGATGAATTTCTTTAAGGGGGGAAGTTTGTAAGAACCTGGATCTTTTTTCATATATGTTTTTCTTTTTTCTGGAGTTTTTGAGCAAAGAGGAGTTTCTGGATATTTTTGAAGTACACACTGTGTACATTATGAGTACACATTGTGTACTCGGTTATAGCGGATAGTCGTGTGCTGGTCATGTAGCGGCCTTGCACATGACCATGTGGGATGACCTGGAGGTCTCTTAAAGAAGAGTACGAAAAAGGAGAGTACATGCCATGTACTTACAAAGTACACGTCGTGTAATTTCTTTTTTCATTAAATGCACCAAGGTCACGTCTAATTGACAGAAACACCCCCTTCTTCATTCGTCTCATCCAAGAGCGTTGTACGAACACAGATCTTCGATGAAACGCTGAGTGTGCGTTTGTCCTCTGAATCAGACACCGTCAGTTGCGTTGGAATTGCATCAGTGAGTTCTCTCTTCTCCCAGAGAACCATCTTCTGATTTCTCTTCTCTCGTGAGATATCATGGGTTGAACGTTTTAGATATTTTTGTAGATCTAAGACATTCTAAGAAGATTCAAGATTCTACGTTCATGTATATCGATCTCCCAATGCTGAGGTAGGTGGTTTGTACCTTTCTGTTCAAAGTCCTTGATTATTATGAGAAAATTCTACCAATACCCTTGAACGGAGTATTGCGTGATTACTGCTTTACCCCTGTTGATTGTCTGCCCTTCTTGTATAATTTTGTAGAGGTTATTTGGATATTAATAGGGTTGATTGCTATGCTTTGTATGTTTTTCCCTTGCATGTTATGTTTACAACCGTTTAGACCTGTTTAGCCAGTTTGGCTGCCTTGCCTGGTTTTCATGCCAGTTGCTATAGGATAGAGAGTTCGTATTCTAACATGATTTATTTTCTATAGACTTTTATCCAAGTAGTTATGTAGGTTTACTTTGGCCATATCAAACTGCTATGCTTGTTGACCTACACAGGGCCGTGAGAACCTGGTGTAGTAGACTATAAGGGGAATTGACCGAGAGAGCTTCCTCAGAGAGTCTTTGAGCACTTTAGGATATAAGGGGGATTGACCGACTGATCATACTCAGAGAGCCTATGACCACTTAGGGATATAAGGGGAATTGATCGAGTGAGCTTCCTCAGAGAGTCCTTGATTGCTTTAGACTATAAGGGGATTGACCATGTGGGCATCCTCAGAGAGTCTTTTTTTTAATTGAACGACCTGAGATATAAGGGAAATTGACCATGTGATCTTCCTCAGAGAGTCCTAGAACTTGGGGCTATAAAGGGAATTCACCATTTAAGATTCCTCAGAGAGTCCTTGGCTACCTTATACTATATGAGGAATTGACTATGTGAGCTTCCTCAGAGTGTCTTGCTTTAACTTTGACTATAAGGGGAATTGACTGTGAGCGCTTCCTCAGAGAGTCTTTATATATTTTTATGACTGAACCAAAGGGGTTAGGCTGAGTGCACTGCCTAGAGGGTCATCTGTATGAGGTTTAGCTGTTTGTTTCGATGTAGCTTGATTTTGAAACTGTGGATTGTTTACTACTAACTACTTTCTTGTTTACTTTTTTATGCACCTTTACCTACTATATATTCACTGAATTTTAGGAACAAATCTTCAGGTGGTTGCCTACTGGGATTTAGTCTCACACCCTTTTTGGGACATTCTTTGGTACCCAAACAGATTATATTGTTGCAGTTATATATAATGGAAACCACCCTTCTACTTCAGGTACTTGATATGTTGTGGAGTTAGAGAGCATGGGACCAAGCTATGACTTGCGATGCTGAGGAGTTTATCTACTTTATTTTACACTTTGGTTTAGCACTGTTGTATTTTAGTATTGGGACTCATTTGGAATTTTTTCTAGACATATGTATCATGCATCAATTTATATATATTCTCTAGTTTATACTTTCAGTTTTCTACTGTTACTGTTGTATGTCATTATTACTGCTTCCTCTCTTGTATGTATTTATTTACTTCCACTGTGTACTCTACCAATGATGGAATAGTTTCCCCACTATCACAAACAAGGCCCTCGCTGCTAGTCAGCAACCTCTGGTGTTCGGGGAAATGCACTTAAGGCCATCTAACCAACCAGATACGGGGCACCTCTGGGTGGCTTTCGGAACTGGGATGTTACACACCTTTAAAGGATGGATATAATAATATATTTAAGATATTTATATGATATTTATGATATTATATTAGTTTTGTAATTAATTTATCACATATACCATTTTACTATCCATTTTTTAGGTGTTATGATAGTGTCACTTGTGTTTACAGAGAACTAGCGCATCGCGAAGCGATGTGATTCATTTTTACCTAAAATGTACATGAAATGTATTAGAGATAATTTTAATATATACATATATATATAAAATATTTATGACCTAAACATACTTCTAGAAATAAAATATCACATATAACATCTTACCTTACAATCTATTGGAAAATAATAACGTCACTCGCGTGTACGTGTGGAAAATACATCCATGTAGCAATGTGAAATGTTTTTCTTTTATTTTTACATAGATGGTAGTAAGGATGAATTTTATTAATATGAATTATATATATAAAAATATAATGATTCTATAGAGGTAAATTAATATTTATTTTTCTTTCATTTCATCCACAAAAGGGAAACAATGCTCTTCTATACGTACAACCTATCGTCTCCATGAACAGTGTAATACACTTTTTTTCTATAACTTTTATCGATTAATATAAATATGTATATAATGAGTATATATTTAAATTATATGTGTGATTTTTCCCTGATCAAAGTCTAAGGATCAAAATTATCTAACTAAAACATACATGAAAAATGAAGCAATTATCACCCGAAACATTAATTTTAACAATGAATTATTAATAAAAGGGCCATAAAATACTATAATTAAATCATATATAGTATGAAATATATGATTATGGTTATATTATATATTTATAATAAATATATATTTTTTATACAATAGTTACAACATGTATGAAGGAAATCAGATCTAAGTTAAGCGTTTCTCAACTCACATTTACTTCCGCGAGATGTATGTCATATTCACCACCTCTTTCTTTTATGGGGTGTATATGATACCCCTATTGATATTATATATAATTAATTTATTTAACTTAATGTTATTAAAATTTAAATTTAAATTTATTTCTTTCACATGGCTTATGATTCTGAATTTACCAAATTGATAAATATTTATGTTACAATCTCTTATCATTATTGTTTATGGATAAGTTTCTTAGAATAAAATATTATGATATAACTCTCAAGAAACATGTGAATTTTATTATAATATAATTTTCACGAAATTTTCAAGTATTATTACCATTTATCCTCTATTTTTAACATAAAAATATTGAAAAAATATTTTTAATAAAATTTAACTTTATTTCTCTCTTCAGTCGAACATCCTTTTAAAACTGACATTTTCTAAAATGGTTTCAAGAAATTTTTTAACATTATAAAAATGTTTTATTAAATATATTTTTACACAAGATTGTATTTTTATAAAAAAAATTAAAATAAATCTTCCATTATTTTTTCAAAGAAGGTACTTTTGGAATTTTTATACAAAACTGTGAAAGGAATACCTTTTTAACTTATACAGCCTGTACGAAATTTCCCTCTATAATGAACACTCATTTTTTAAATATTCCTTTATAATTATAAAATTTTATTTTAAAAGAAAATTATTTTTACAATACATATGTAATTTTTAGTTATAAAATGTTATTTTTTAAGTGTAAAGGTGATTTTCCTTAAACATATTTGATGCTCTCTTTAGGGAATTTCTATTCATCAATAACAAAAAACCTTAATATACATATTCCTAATAGGGGATATTTTGTAATGATACCAAACTTATTATTTATATAGATGGTTTATGATCATTTTTACTAGTTACATACCAATTTGATACCATTCATATTACTCTGGATGGTTTATGATTATGTTTATTGATTGGGGTAATTGTTAACATGTCACATGATATTGTTTTTAACCAAATTTTTATGTTGATTATGGTGCACCAATTTAATATGAGGAATGAATTGGACTTAATAAGTGATGTATGAGATCATTTTATCCCATTTATGCATCAATCAGTCTCATGAGAAAAACTATCTTGGGTATTTGGTTGAGACAATCTCATTTATGTAAGATGTCTTAGAATAAAGAATTGATGGTATGGATATGATGTATATAATGATGCTTTATCTCATTATTATATTATATATTGATGTTACATATGATTATTATATTAGTTATAATCTCTATGGTGATGTTTCAAACTCGTGTGATTATTTATATGGACTTATTTGATAATCAATTATTCCGTCCATATTATGCTCAATTAATTGATTGAATGGCTTGTGTTTCAATTATTTATCTTTCTATATTGATTGTTCCTTATTTATTAATTATAGATTTAATTTTACATATACACTTACTGAGCATGAAATCTCAAAAATATCTTATGTTTTCTTTCCCCATGATTCCAGGAACTGTTTTATAATTGATATAGAGGGATATGCTAAAGGAAATAATGGCGTGGTCAAAGAAAATACTATATTGTTTTTTATTTATTCAACTGTAATATGAGATTTATGTATGTATATAGTTTACCAAGACTAATAAATTATTCAGTACTTAAGTATATAATTCATTATATCTTATGATTATGTAATAAAGTAACCATTGACTCTAAGATAATAGGTTTTGAGTCTTTACAGTTGGCATCTGAGGAAGTTTGGTATAAAATTTTGGAACTAGATTTAGGAAAACATTGATTAAGGGACATAACCCTTATATTAAAAATTTATGATAATTATATAAGAACATCCTAAAGTTTTATTGAGGAAGATATTATATGTTTTTTCCAAGAAATTCATCCCTGTATGGATATTACAAGTGAATGTGGTTATAAAATAATTGTACTTAGGATTAATAACATTAAAAAGGGTGTATTGGGATTTGACTCTATCGTCACATGGTTTATCACAACGGGTTGTAATACACATGTGATTTGACACTATTAGATGATATTCTTCAGATAATTGAAATTTTATTTACAAACCATTATAAAGGATTCAAAAATATTTTATTATTTGAAGATACTCCCACGGAAACCATGTTTATGATTATGAGATAATCCATGCATAAAATTTTCAATTTATGCTAAGTGTTTTACAAGTTTTGGGATTATAAATTATATTTAACGATTTTATAATATAATCAATTGTATTTCAATATTGTGAAATGGTTCCTAGTAGAAGTAATGAAAACTGTATGAATTCATGTACTACATGTATAGATTTACCTCCTTGTAAAGATAATGAAGATGGATCTTTAACTACACCTGGAACTGATCAAATTATAACAATATTGGGGTAGCATACTCAGATTATGAAAAATATCCTTGTCTATATGGAGCATCCTACTAATCCACCACACAGTGTAACAATTCCTGATCGTGTCATGAATTATAAACCTCAATCATTTAATGGGACTACGAATCCATTTTTAGATGAGAAATGTATAAGTTCCTTAGAGAATATATTTATCACTTTGAGAAGTAATGAGCGGGAGAAATATTTAATGGTAGTTCATTGTCTCTCAAAAAATGTGGATCAATGCTGGTATTTGATTCAAAATACTATGGATGAAGAAGAAATAGTAAAAAATGTAATGTAAATTTTTAAGGTATTATTCTTGGAAAATTACTATCCTCATGACCAATGAGTAGATATTGAGAGACAATTAATGATTATAATAGAAAAGGAATATGAAAATTATGAAAATTATGAATCCAAATAAATAATATTATAAAGGAATTATTCACAAATTTTATGTAATACAAAGAGAAATTGTTTTCATTTCTTTGATGGATTTATGATAATTAATTTAAGTTCATCAGTCTCCCAAACATTATTATCATATAAAGACATAATATCATGTGGAATAAAAACATAGAAATAATTTTACACGTTTTATTACATATAAAGGATTAAAAACAAGAAGAGGATGGTAGAGAAAAATATAGCTAAATGGAATAAAGGAATTAAGTATTTTCCCTATGTGTTAGTTTTGGAAAGAAACACCCAGGTGCTTTCTTGAAGGTAATGGGAGTTTTCAACAAGAGTAGAGAGAAAGGAAACCATGCTCATGATTTCAAGAGAATGAAATAAGTTTACAATTTTCAATGATTCAAATATAATAATATAGGGCACTATGAAAATCAATGTCCCAAGTGTCAAGGGAATATATCCCATAATAAGATTAGGGATCATGGTTAAGCTTATGCAATTACTATGGCCGAAGAGGAATGATTATAGTTATTATGTATTTGGATTCAATAATTATGTTTTAGAAGTATTTTATCAATGATATTCTCATTATAAGAATCATAAAATTCATAATTATTTTACAAAATTAGTTTTTCTATAATGATTTGAAGATATATTTTGAATTGTACCAATGACTAAGAAAAGCGATATAGTGGAAAGTTGATATTTTTTGAAAAAACATGGTGGTGTGAGGATAACCCTTAATATAAACCCAATTTTGAGATAATAGTGTTAAAGTTATTTTTATAGTATAGTATTGGTGACATAGAAATTGGTGATTGATTTTATAGTTTATTTCATCTTTACTGAAGTCTACTTTATTTTTTGGAATTATAGAAAATTTTGATAATTTTAGATTTTATTTAATGAATGAAGAGAAAAATAATTTAACGAATCATTCATGTTTTTATTAAGGTGTTATTGTGATCAATATATTCATATATTTTTTATGTGACATTATGATCTTAATTGTTTTGTTTAGGGAATTTAATGTTAAATTAATTTTCAAAATTTAGTGACCTTCCTTCTAAATATTTGGAAGTTGAATTTTGACAGACATATTTTGGATGAGTCTTATGTTTAAATATTTTTGAAATGGATTAATAAATAAATTTATTATTGGATAACGCATGATAACCATTTTAGTCTTGGAAGATATATAGAGATAGGTGTAATTAATTTTCATTCTTTTTATGGTCCATTAACAGTTAATCTTAATACATCATGCATGAAAAATAAATTTGAGTATTCACTTATTGAAGTAAGAAATTAAGTGGGAATTGATCATAAAACAAGAAAAGGTGTAAATTTTTCCTATGAAATATAAGTATGACACGTAAATATATTTTATCATGTTCTCAAACTATATGGTAAAGGAATTCCTCAACACTAGTAAAATAATCATGAAACAAAAAATTTATCATAGTGCATTAATTTTCAATGAACCAAATGTTATTTTAATTCATTGAAGATTTATGTCTTTATGTTCATTAAATTTTCTATATCATTCACTTTCTTGTGATCCATGATCCTTATAAATCTCCATAATTATTTTTGTTTTTCTTCCATGTATATATCTTTATTTACCGCTAATTGTTTCCTAATTGGAAACCTAGTTATGTGTTATCCGAGATGAAATTCATACTTCCCTTTCCCTATTATCAATAAGAAGTTTTATTAAAAAAATTATGATGTGTGTTTCTAACTAATTTTAGACCTAATATGAACAAAATATAATTGTGGGGGCGCAATTTATTTAATGGGGTAGAATGTAACACCCTGAGATTTTAAAAGAGGGGTATAATCTTTCATAGTATATATGACATGAAACGCCAAGATTAGAATCAAATTTAACACCTCAAGACTATACAATGTATTTATTTTTAAATAAATTTAATCCTTTTGATATCTTTCTAGGCATGGAATACCTGGCTTAAACAAAATGTGATAGTCTATTAAAATATTATTATTTTAACATGATAATTATAATATAGACATTAAGTTGGTGAATATGAATAGGAATGAAAAAAATTATGAAAATTAAATGGTTTAAAATTTTATTAAATAAATTAAATGGTTATTAGTTGATTATAAGTAAAATAAGTACCATTTGAAATAAAAGAAATGTTTTCTAAAAAATTGTATTTTCCTAAACGGCGGTTTCGTCGCACTTTGCGCACGTAATTTAAAATTAATTTATAAGAAGTTTAGAAATATTATTTTAAAAAATAAACATAATTTTTGAAATATACATTTAAAAATTATTTTAGTATGAAATGTTGATAATTTTTTGAAGAGATAATTTTTTGATGAATAATGAAAAAATAATGATTTTTTTTTGAAAATCCATTTTTGTTTAAATTATTTACATAGTTAAAATATAATTTTAATTTTTTTAAAATTAAAATTAGTTAAATAATATTTAATTTAATTTAATTATGTCATTTTAATCAATTTCATATTTAATTATGATATAAAAACATTTTAAAGTATTGAAAGTTCTTCTTTGAAAAAACAATATTTTCGACGCGTCTGTGGGTTTAATTTTATATTAAAATTTTAAATTTATGTGAATGGAATTTGGAAAAATAGATTACATATTTTTAATCATAATAATTAATATTATATAATAACGTTGACTTGATTTTTGACTATAATGAACAGTGAAAATAGTAAAAATCAATCACTATAGTTGAGGTAAAACATGTTTAGTGGGGGTTAAACTAAAAAGATAAGGGTAAAAAATGACCCAAAACTGGTATAATTCCAATATTTTTGTCAAATTTCTAGATAATATAATCCATGGTTCTATAATTATCCATTTTGGATCCTTTTTTCTTGTGGAAAACATGGGTGTCACTTTATCTTTTTTAAAATTCCATGTGTGTCCTCCCCCCACTTATAAATGGCCACCCCATATCTTACCCTATTAACAATTAACAATACCTATGGTTAAAAAAATACCCATAAAATATCTTATTTAAATCCCCACACACATACCATATTCCTTTTTTTATTAATAAATTATCTTAAGAAGGATTTATGTATAATCATAAAGAGGCTCTCCGATGAGGAAGTAAAATCCTTAATCTTGAATTTTTGTATAATTGCATCTTACACATCATTAAAATATTATCAAAGTATGATAAAATTATAAAAAAAATAATTAATATATAATTATATGTTATTATGTTTATGGAATAACCAATATCCGTGTCCACTTATATTAAATGGAAAATGCAATCATTGATTTTGTGTATAGAAGACTACCGCCTCTTGAACCAATGTAATTCGTTTTCCATCACCACCTTTCAAGGATGGATATAATTTTGGATTTAATATATGTATATAATATTTATGAAATTATTTTAATTATGTAATTATTATATCATATATACTTTCTTAATTTCCATTCCATGTGGGGATATGATAACGTCACTCGTCTGTACGGCGGACTATCGCCTCGCGAAGCGATGTAATTCATTTTTTTCTTATGATTTACATGTAAGGTAGTACATATAATGTAAATAAATATATGTGGTATTTATGACATAAAAATACTTCAATAAATATAATATCACATCTAAATTATTATCTTATAATCCATTGGAAATAAATAACGTCACCCATGTGTAAGTGTGGACTATCGCCGCCACATAGCGATGTGAAAATGTGTTTATTTTTATCTTGAAATTGATGGTAATAAGGATGGATTTTATTAATATAAATATTATATATAAAATAATTATTATAATTTAAATGTGAATCATTATTTATTTTCCTTCATTTCATCCATTGATAAAATGGGAACAACATTCATGTGTACGTTTGGCCTACCATCTCCATGAATGGTGTAAGTCATTTTCTATATTTAACTTTTATGTATTATTATAAATAAATATATAATGAATATATATTATATTTATATTATTTTTCTAATTATACATGTGATATAATCATGATCAAGGAAAAAGTACTGAAATTACAGAACTAAAATAAACATGAAAAACGAAGCAATTATCATCTGAAACAGTGATTTTAACAAAAAATTGTTAATAAATAGGTAATAAAATAATAAAACTAATTAACATATGGTAAAAAATATATTATTATGTTTATATGATAGATTTTTTAATAAATATATTTTCATTATATAGGAGTTACAGACATGTACGAAGGAAATCAGACCTAAGGTATGGTTTTCTCGCCTCACTTTTATATCTGTGAGACATATGTCATATTAAACACCAAGTAGTTTTGTGTAGTGTATAAAATATCCATTTTAATATTTCAAATCATTTATTCATTAACTTCATGGTATTTAAATTTTTATTTTATGTTATTTCTTCCATGGGTCTTTTGATTCAAAAATTGCCAAAGTGGTAAAGATTTATGTTACAATATCAATGTTTATCAAGACGATTTATGATTATATCTATAATGATAAAATATTATTATTTATATATCTCAATAAAACCCATGTGTTTTATTATCCTATCTATATTAATTAACTTTTCAATTATTAGTACCATTTTTTACTCTCCTTGTTACTTAAAATGATTGAAACTTTTTTAAGAAAATATGACTTTATTTCTCTCCTCAGTTGAAAATATTTTTTTCATACAAAGCCATTTTTTCTAAAAATATTTTCAATAAATGTGTTAAAATTATAAATTCTTTTTATTAAATAAGTTTTTACCCATTATTATCCTTTTATTTTTTTAAATGAATCTTCTTATCCCTTTCTAAACAAGTTAATTTTATTAATTTTCTTACAAAAATGTGAAAGGTATATTTTTTAATTTTACATAATGTATGTAATTTCTTCAATCATGTTAAATAAATGTGTTAAATATTCATCTATAATATTCAATGTTTATTTTTAAATAAAAGTATTTCAATAGTACATTTTGAATTTTTAGTTATAATTTTTTTTTCAAAGTGGAAAGGTTAATTTCCTCAAAAATGTTTTAATTATCGATTTATGGATTTTTTTTATTAATCAATGAAAGTAAATCTTATTATACTTATTTCACACTAGTTATATGTTGTAATGATACCATAATTATTATTTCATTTGGATGGTTTATGATCAGTTTGACTGGGGGTATACCAGTTTGATACCATTCATATTACTCTGGATGGTTTATGATTATGTTTATTGATTGGGGTAATTGTTATCATTTCACATGCTAGTTTTACAATAAAATTTTTTATGTTGATTATGTTTCACCACTTTCATATGATAAATACATTAGACTTAATATATGATGGGAAGGGCCTTCTATTTCTCCTTGATGCATTCGAAGGTATAACGAGAAAAACTACATTGGGTATTTGGATGATTCCTTACCCAATTATATAAATGTCTTGGGAAGAGGCCTTAACTGTATGGTTATAATGTCCTACATTATTAATTCCTTCATTACAATATTAAATATTGATAATTCGTGTGATTATTTTATATGTTATAATATCTGTGGTTATATTTCAATCTCATGTGATTATTTATTTGTCATTATTTTATCATAATTTATTTCTATCATATTATGATAAATTAATTGATTTAATGGCATGTTTTTCAGTTATTTACCTTGATATATTTCTTATGACTTATTTATTCATCATATATTCTATTTTATGTAAAACCATATTAAGACTTATATCTCCCCCCTTTCTTGTGTTTCATTTCCTCAAGATTCCAGGAAGGGTTTTGTGATTTATATGTAGGGAAATGATAAGGGAAATAATGGTTTACTATAAGAAAATAATGTGTTGTGTTTTATGTTATCAATTGTAATATAAGATTCAAGTATGTATTTAGTTTTCCAATATTACTAACTATTCAATCCATCGAGATGTGATTCCTTATATCATATGACAATTTAATCAAGAAACCACGGTGTCTAGGATATCAGGGTTGGGATTATTACAGAAGTTCCTCTTAGGAAATGGCCAAAGTATTAGGAAATTTCACATCATGTAATGGGTACATAAACCATGAATTTTAATGTCTCATGATAAGTAAGTTTTCCTATAGTTTAACTTCATTCAACTAGGACGTGTACATGCATTTTAATGTTACTTGATAAAGACCAATGGTGAATGTGAGATTACTTTTCTATCTAGTAATAATGAACACAACATGAATAGAGACTTTAGGGTCGAAAGCTAGAAAATATGTACTTGTATGGGGGTATAATTTGTGGTTGGTCCTGAGACCGAACATCTAGGCGTCACTACGTATCCCATGAAATGGTAATAAAGACATATTTATTTCTAGAATGTTTGTGATGGAAACAAATGATAGGAGTGGGGAGTTATCCTCTCATGTGAGGATGATAGTCTCATTATATAGTCGGATATTCAATATATGGAGATAACATATACATAGTTTAATTTCATTTAGCTAGGAAATAGGAATTATATAGTTTAATGTCTTATAACAACTATTTTTTTAGTTTAACTTCATGTGACAAGGATGTGTGGTTTTTTTTAAGGTCATATATATTTGAGAAAATGTTTCATATAGTTTAATTTCATGATTCTTGGAACAAAGTGGGGTGTGTCCCAGGGATGTTTGTGCAGCACAAAAGAGTAGAAAACTGATGTGATTTTTTTTCCAAAGAATCATTTCTTATCACACAAAATCTCTAATATGAGTTGCATATAGTTTAAGGTCATGATTCTTAGACCAACATATTATACAGTGTAACATCATGTGATCGGGATTTTGTTATGTGACTTAATGGAATGTGTCTGATATGAGTGGTTGTTGTATTTTAATTTCATATAGATTTTACCATTTATTTACTTGTAGTTTAAGTTCATAATGTCCAGACCGAAGGTCTGCTACTAGTTTATGTTCATAGATCCTGGACCAGAAATTCTTTCTACCTATTTAAGGTCATAGATCTTGGACCAAGAGGGTTTCTCTGATTTGGAATGTTTTTGAATTTCAACCATGATGTAGGATACCTTACTATAACTCATAATCCCCTGTGATCGATGATTATTGAAAGAAACAAGGAGATATGAAGATTCCCTCAATCAAATAAGACAACACAATAGGGGTAGAAGAATCCATCTTGGGGAGGATACAATGATGCCATATTTCTTGATCAACATGCATAGATGCATGAGGGAACACCAATGAGAGTATTAATACTTTACTAGAATAAGGGGAGGTGGGAAAGAAATAAATCATGAATTCCTCGATCTATACTACGAAATGTGTTAATAAATGGGTGAGTAATTAGTGTTGACCATATTTGAAACATGGGTTCTAAAACCACATCAGTGAAGTGTGGGGTGAGAAAATATAGGATTGACCATTGGAAACATATGAAACCTTGGATCTATAATTTATCACAGGAGATCATATAATGCATGGGACCAATATGGGAGGTGAGCCATGTCCTCATACAATAAAGGACCAAGAGTACTTGGTGGCACAGGGAATACCCGGAGGATGGTTCATGAAGTTGGAATGGATTGAGAATGAATGAATTTTTTTGGTGAACGTGATATAGTTATAAAACATTGTGGTCCATAAGTACCCTAATATTTGGATTTTGTGGGAGATCTTCAATCCCCCTTTATGGGACAAACATTACCCATCATGGAATTCATGAAGGACTTGAGTAACCTCCTTACCTTAGATGCATTATATAAATATTATATTAAAAACCCCCCTATAGAGAGTATCCAATAGGTTGGGGAAATCCCAAAGGGGTTATTTCACTACATGATGACAGATCCACTCACACTCAACACGTTCTAGAGGGAGGGTTCCATGATGGAGATACACAATTAAAGGATTCATCAAATTGGGTTATTATTTCACTACCAGGATAATTGAGGGCCCTATGGTTGAAGTTTCTGTGGATATTTAGTTCCCTTTATAGTCATATTAATCAAAATTTATGGTTGAAATGACCCTCTTATGTTCCACATTAATGACTAATTCAACTTGGTCGAGCTCAATGAGGGATTTTCCTAGGACTTCCAAGGTATCCGTTTTGTTGTTCTAGGACAAGGAAACATGATTCACCTTTGGTTGTAATGGGAACTTCTCCATCATATCATAAGCTTCTTCTAGAAAAGTGAAAATTTCCTTCTTCCTAATTAAATATACACCATTGATATGCTTGATAACTGGTTTGGAGTATCCTTTCACATCAATTCATGGGACTTATATCTCAAGATCCAACTCAGGACCAATGATTATAGATGGATTCTCATCCATATTATTGGTAAAAGAATTTAAAACCATAAATGAGTATGGTAGGATGGCCTATAAAGGAGTTATGAAGACAATACCAAGTCTCACCATATTGATATTGGGGTTGTTGAGTCTTCTCATGGTTGGGATCTATGAGGAACCATCAAATTAAATTTACTAAAATTACATGGTTTGATTTATAGAGAGAATGACATCATCTAAGAATTCTAAATCTAAGGGAAATTCTTTAAGGGTTGGATGTGTGGCCTAGAAATCTTCTAAATCATGGCCCTTGAAAACTTTTTTGGGGGATAAACCTGAGTCAAACTACAATATAATTAATTCTCATTACACCAGTCACCCATTCAGAACAAGTTAGTGGAGGATTTACTTCATCAAATCAATGAAGGATAGAAGTTTAATCTCATAGTTCTACAGGTAGTGCCAAAATATCTGAATTGTGAAGTCCAATTAAAGGTATCTCTTATCTATGTGATAATATTTGTTCTCCATATTGAGAAGAATTCAGCCCAAATAAATTTTTTTATTAATTAAAATTTACAGGAGAATAGATAAGGGGAAGAGGGAATTAAAAAGTTATGTGGGTTTAAAGTAATGGAGTCTAATATAATCTTCATGTACCAGATTTACACCCTTGAGGGAAATAGACCCAAGACATGATTTAGTACAATCTCTTCCCCCTCCCCTCATCATTATTTTTATCCAAGAGGTCATAAAGGGGTCATTAATGAGTATTCATGTAAAGGACTATAGTATTCTTACAAATATTTGGTATCAAGACCAGGGGATATAGAATGTAATGCTTGATGTCCTCAAATGTGGTCAAGCACTCTTCATCCCACTAATAATGGGTTCCTTTATTCTTAATCCTTGAAAAGGTCTTACACATCCCATCCATATTAGAGATTAATCACTAAATGTTTTCTAGGGGGCCCTAGAGTCCTTTTAACCCTCATAGGTTGTGTATATGAGGTATTATATTGATAGACTTAATCATATTCAGAACAATTTTGATGCCTATGCATGTGATAAAAAATACAAGGAACCTCCCTAAGGTGACCCTGAATGCACACTTCAGTGGATTTATCTTTAGGTAATGGGATCATAGGAAATTTAAAACTTTATCTAAATTCTTATTATGGTCTTGGAATTGGTGGGACTTGACCACAAAATCATCTGCATATCACTCCGCCAAATATTTTAAAAGAGGATGGAAGATTTGGTGCATATAATGCTGGTAGATATCCCTAGAATTTTTCAAACCAAACAACATAACTTACTAAAAGAAATGGCTTTAATGTTCCTTGAAAGAGGTGTCATATTCATCTTATGGTCCATCTAGATTTGATTATACCCATATTACCCATCCATGAAATACATGGCCTAAAAATAGTTATTGCATTGATTAGTATCTTTTTCACAAGGAGGGAAATATTATCCTTTGGTTAGTAGTGGTTGAGTCCCAATAATTGATTTCAGACATTGATCTATTCATTATTCTTCCTGACTAGGATGATGTTGTCTATCCACATGGGGTACTCAACTTCCCTAATGAAGTTATCCTTGATGAGATTATAAACATCAACCTCAAACATGGAACCATGGTAAGGGTGTATCTTTTGGGGTGCTTTTTTGAATCCAAAGTGGCCTATTGGGTGGCCAAGGAAATGAACAACTACTAGGGATTATATCCCTTGAAAATTCTTCTAGCTCCAGGAGAATAAATCATGGTGATGCTTTAAGAAATCCATATTTTTTTTCTTCTTTGGAGACATTATTGTTCTAATAATCATTGACCTCATATATTCCTCAATGAAAAGATTATCCTAGGTTAATTCATCGACACTAGTGGAGAAACATTCCTTAAAATCTTGAGGGGTGTCATCCAAATCATCTACATCATCTGAACCTTGAGAATTATAGTTTGGGGAAACTCCCCTGGAGATGGAGATAGAATAATTAAATCATCATCTGATTTGGATATAGTTGGATCCTAAATGAGGGATTCATACCTTATGGATTCCATACTATTGAAAAATGATGAACTAATCTCTTGTGGTTTCCAATTATAATATCCATTTTGATATCAAAATAGTGATGATGTGCCGACCTCCATTCGGTCAGACCTTGTATCCAAAAGGTACAGTGTTATCATGGGTCAGTAACCAAGGGATGAACCTCTTGGTACTCAATTGGTATCGGACATTCTAGGTTCAATTGTTCTTATCTTATGTAAGAAAATAAGGTAATATTCAATCATTAGTTCTTCTTAAAAAATATGAAATTTATCATATGATTCAGGTTTTCTTGCACCAATCGGTGAATTTTTAGGATGATCTATCTTTTAAATCCAACCATGGATCCAATGAGGTAGTGATTAAACCATTGGGGGTGCTGATACGATCGACTCCATTGGTCTTGAGAATATTTCCCTCCCTATTGTAGTAACAAAAATCAGGTATTAGGATTCATAAGGGTTTAATGGTGTGGCATAACCATAGAGTACCACCACTCAACTGTTGATTGAGTATTTATGGCTATAATAGTACGAAAAGGGGACCATTGTGTTAAATTAATGCTAGATCTTCCCAAAAAATTATTTTTAGGTAGATTCATATGAAATAACCATGAACTCCGTGTTTGTTACGAAGTCACCAAACTGGGTCTCTAGTCAAATATTTTCATATAACTTCTTTTCACTGTTCTCATACACTTAAACCATCTGGTTGGAGGGAGTCTGATATTATTCCACAAGCCCAACATATGGATCATCTAGGTTAGAATGATATTGATCCCGAAGCTAATATCCACCAAATAATGCTAGATTTTTATTCCACTGAATTGGCATGTGACATACAATGTGTGTTTGTTCCCTTAAATAGTTTCAGCCTTATCTTATTCTAATAAGTATATAATGGCTTAGAATTATTCATTTTTGGATTCCATTACATAGTATGCCTCATTGGAATCTACCTCAGTCTCTAACTTAGGAGGGGTCTTCATGGCCTTGATGAGAGCCTCACATAACTCCTTTAATATGAGAAGTGCATCAGGGGTTGAGATTCATGAAGTTATACTAGTGAGGTGATTCATTACATCATAATTTTGGGAAAGGATTGTGATTTCACCCTCTAATAGTCTCTATTTAATGGGGGTCATGGTGGGATATGTTTTTTGAGGCACCGGGTCAAATATGGTACTTATCGTATTCTGTTGTTGATTTGATGGATTAGGATGAGCACTAGATAGCTGATTTGATTCATTTTATAGACATTAATAAACAATAGGATGTTTTGTTTTATCCCCATAATCATTCAATATGGTTGGTTTTAAAGGTGCACATGATGGTACGTCCTGCAAGGACTATGCCTATGGATCCCTAAGTGAGGCTTATTGTCTTCCTTATGAAATACAAACTCTAAAATCTTTCCTATAGTAATGGAACATATCCCTCCATCACATACATCTTCCAGAGGTTATCAAAGGGGATACACAGTGTTCCTCATCATTGGGTACCATACAGGGATCCACCTTCCAAACAACATTGACATAATCATACTCATGTTCTTAATTGGTGGAGTATTCAGGGATAGGATGGATCCAAGGTGATTCTCCAAATTTAGGGGGAATTAAGTCACCAATAATGTTGGTTCATTTTGGAAATGGTTGAAAACTCTAATTTAACTAGAATTTTCAAGGCATATTCTTTTGATACTTGGAAGGTCGTGATGCTGATGGGGTGGCTAGAGAGGGCATTGGGACCACGGGAGGTGTTGGTCCGCTTAAAAAATAATAGAAAATGTCATGGTTCTAAGTGATCATGTTACAACAAACCAACTTTGTATACATTTTTGTATAATTTATAAGAACCTAAATTCATTCACCACAGTATTCATTGTCTCTATCAGGGGTGGTATAGAGTTATTCCATATACATCATGATATGAACCAACTCGTAAAGTCCATTGTCTATATCATTTAAAAGAAAATATTTAAAAATGAATCATTATTTTATGTTGTATCCTATGGCATTATGGTATGGGAATTAGTCACCAAAATTTTTCAATCCATCCATTTTGGGCCTCCTAAATTCTAGAAACTTCTAGTTTTTATTTTCTAGTACATTGATTAAGTACGTTCTGAAAAGTGAATCCTTAAAGTAGTATACCTTGTTCTTCCATTTCTTGAAGGGAAACCATGGTACCCAGGATTGATGTACATGGATATTAAATCCCTTTTTAATAATATTTCAAAAATTACACAAACACACACCCAAGTATTGTATTAGTTTAGTTTCTTTAGAAACATGGAAACATAAACATTGGTACATGAGTGATCTACATTATCTCCCACTAGGTTCTTCTATACAATTATCCTTCTTATACATATTAATAAAAATATGTATCTTCATAACCTGGGGTAAAGGAAAAAATAAAAAGGGGTGATCTCAAATAATCTGTAAGGGTAAAAAAGGGAGACATCTAAACGTAATCATAAGCACAAAAGGATGATAACATGATCATGAAAATTGGAGATTGTACCTTGTGTATTAATGATCCTAAAAATGAATCATGGAATAAATATTTGTAGTTCATAAAACAAAAAATCATAAGGAAATTAAGAGAACGGTCCCTGAAATCATAACATAGGAAAAGACATGGAATTTGTGGAAAACAAATAAGCATATAAAATTATTTCCATATTAACCAAGGAATCACTTTCAAGTTCATATTAATAGTATCGGTTCACACCCCATACCATCATGGTAGGCATGGTTCACTTCCAAGACAATCTTGGTAGTCAAGGTTCACTCCCAAGACCATTGTAGCAGACAAAGTACATTACTAAACTGAGTTCAATTCCCATTCCAATTATCTCTATATCATGAGATATAAATCATTACCCAATGAATTAGAGGAATATATTGGTCCCAACCATCACATAATGAAAACCATATATATATGTGTTTCAAAATAAAATAAATATTTCATTATATAAGACCCCATAGAATGAAATGGGCCTTATAAACATCATTAAATAATTAGATACACCCATGGAAAAGAAATGGGTTTCATAAATATCATTCCATCATAACAATAAACTATTCTTAGAAAGAATAAGAATGGTATAAATGAATCATATCCCCATTAAAATATATTTAACATCAAATAATTTTATCTTAGAAAGAAAATAATTTTGAGAGATTACTTGAAATAATTCCTGGGGAAAATATCCTTTCCATTTTAAAAAAGCACCTTTTTATCATAAAACATTTAGTAAACCTTTTTCATTAAAAATAATCTTGGAAACCTTTAGAGTATGATTTAAAACTACATTAAATATATTTGAAATCCTTTTCTCGAAAATTCTAAAAAGATAATTTAAAACAATTTTAAGGAAATATTTTTAGACATTATTTCAAAGGAACACATATTTCCAACTCAGGAGAGAATATCATTACATTAAAATTATAATATAATGAATATAATTATATTAACTATAAAAAATTCAAATAACATTATATAAACATTTTAAAAGGATATAGGTGTACAACATAACATGTGTCTCAATGAAGGAAAATTGAGGCAAAATTACCTTACTGATTTGGTAATTTTTGAACCATAAACCCAATGAGAGATAGATCATAAAATGGATAATAAAATACCCATAAATTTAATTCATAGTATCATATATTGAATTCATGGGAATTATATACACTACGTAGAAGAAACACGTAATGTATAAGACACGTGTCCCACAAAAAAAAGACATATACCCTTTAATACTTGAGTAAATTTTGAATCGTAAACCCCATAAAATAATAACATCAATTATGTATTTTAATATAATTAAATAAAGTAAATTAATGATATAAAATTTTATAGGTCAGAATATACACCACACAAAATAAGAGAGTGGTGAATATGTCTTGTATATCATAAAAATAAAAAGTGAGATGGAATTCCCATAACTTATGTATGATTTACATTGTATGTATCATAAACTCATATATATTGGATTAAATAATGTTATTAAATAATTAAAAAGTCATATTAATTTTTATGGTATCATATAAGATTGTATTATCACTCGTTTTTTAGTAATATTTCATTATTACTCTTCTTTTGCGTGTTAATGACTTTATTTTCTTATGCATGTTTTATCGTATAAGTACCAATTCTTGTGAATATAATACAGTTCCATAATTTAAAGAATTATATTAAGGTAATCTATATCATATTTATTCATTATATACATTCATATAATCATTCTTGAATGGTGAATATTGAAAATTAATTGCATCGCTTCGTGGACATGGAAGGTTGTGCGTACGCACGAGCGACAATATCATTCCCTTGATTGTGAAATTGTAAAGAAGTGAATGGTATATATATTATTTCATAATAAATATCATGTTATAATAATAATATATAATTATTATTTCCATCATTATTATACTCATCCAGTTAAAGTGGTGATGAAAAAAGATTACACTGCAGTGTAGAGACGGTAGATCATACGCACACACGCGTGGTGATTTCATTTTTCATAGGATGTATAAAAGGTGTAATATGGTTGTTTCATAATAATAATAATATATAATAATATAGTTTAAACTGTATTTACTACTTTATAATGTAAAAAATACATTAAGAGGAAGTATAATAAAAAATAACCATGAAAGAGTCGGTAAAAGAGATTACCTCTTCTACGGAAAGCTCCATCTAGATCACCTCTTAGGGACACAAGAGTTGGTATTTTTAGAATACAAACACCACTAGAATGTGACTAGAGTAGTTAATAAGGTAAATTGGAAAGTTATGGAATATATTTAAGGCTTAAACTGGTAAAATTATATGAGGGACGAGGTTCCCTTTTATAATTGATGTGAGGGTCACTTTTAGAATTTTTAAATATACTAATTTATAATAAATTTAATCTCAATTAAAATAAATAAAAAAGAAAATTAATTCAAATATAAGATTATTTATTTTTGTAATATCATCAACCAATAAATTTTAGACATGTTTTTATGTAATTTTAAACCTTATATTTCAGCTTTAACCCTTATTTAAACCCATTAACTCTTATCGTGACAACTTGTCTTTTTACTATTTAAGGGTTAATATAGTCACTATAAAATGAAAAAATAACCCTAAATAGATAATTTATGACAAATTTAACCTTATGAAAATAATTTGGCCGAAGTTTAAAATTTTATAAAATTTATATCATTTAATAAAATATTATTTATTTTAAAAAATCATTAATGTCAATTTTGTTACTATTGAATTTTTAACTTTTTTAAAAAATATCAAAACACAAGATAACAAAAAAAACTTTAATAAATCCCTAATATGTCTATGTATTATATAAAATTAAAATAGAAAATTAAATATCTCAAATTATATTTATTTAAATATTTTCAATATCATTTATTTTATATTTCTATTAATTAAATAATTACAACATCATCATTTTATAAGCTTTTAAGGTAACTAATTTCTTTCTAAAAAATAATGATCAATTACCATGATAAATAAAACATTTATCTTTTAAATGAGTATTTATAGTTTAAATTACTTCTTGTATAACCATATATTAAAAATGGTATAGTTATTAAAATATGATTATGACATCTTTAACTCTACTTTAAATAAAATATAATAAATGTCATACTCTCACCCACGGGGATTCAAAAAGATTATAATTTATTCCAAATGATGATTTTGATAAATAGAACCCATCCAATGAAATTATAAAAACTTTCAGTGTAATTTCATAATCTTTATAATATTTTTTTACCCATAATTACCAGATTTACCCTTAACCGTGGCAATTAAAAAATTATTAAATTTACTATTCATATGACTAAAAATAAAATAAACCTATTTAAAAAATTTTAATCCACTGATTCCATATATGGAATCTATATTTCAAAATTTATAACATAGAATGTGACACCCCAAAATTTTATAGTACGTTATCTCTTCAAAGTAATTCAATAACTTGCGCTACATGCAACACCGAGTTCGAGCACACCACGACTTACCAAAATAGCCGTTCAAAAAGTGGTTATGAATAGTATTAAGACAATTTGGAATTTTATATACTCCATATAATTTCAGAATCCACATTATGTATTTCTTAGACATAATATAAAAATACATTCATTTTATTCAGATAAAGGAAATATTTTTCAAAAAATGCAATGTTATAACATTTTAATGGAAAACCCTTTTTAAAATAATATCTGAAACTTTTATATATTAAATTGAGTGAAATTAAATTCTTCTTTAGAAATTTTACATAAAAATTTAGTTTGGATATTTTGATGAATAGTGAAAAATACAAAATTTTAATTGAAAACATTTTTTTAATAAAATTCATTTTTAGTGTTAAATTGTGAATTTGAGTGGTGTTAAAGTATAATTAGATTATATTTTTTAATAATTTTATATAATTTAAGTCATTATAAGTAATTTTACATTTAAATTGGACATAAACGCATGTCAATCTTTTGATAATGTTTACTTATTAAAAACCAGCTTTTTGGTTTTGACAACCAGAATTAATTTTAAATTAATTAATGAAACTTATATATTTTTAATTTGGAAAAATAGATATCATTTTTGGATTCATAATATAAAAAAAATCTTAGGGTGAATTTTTTGTATTTTTATGAAAACTTTCAATTTTTGATGAATACTAAAAAACACCAAATAATTGTTTAAAACTGATTTTTATTTAAATAATAATTTATTTTATTTAAATTTATTTTATGTAAAAATAGATATATAATACCTATATATGTTCAATGTAATTTATTGGAGTCATTTTATAATAAAATTAGATGTATAAAATTTTATTGAACTTTTTAATGTCTTTTACCCACCTTCTAGGCACATTTGCAAATTTGCATAAAATATAATTTTACCGATTCTATGAATTTAATTTCAAAAATATGAGCAACACGGTTGACATCAGTAAGTAAAATGTAGTTCAATAATATGAAAATAATTTTTAGTGAATAGGAAATTTTGAATTTTATTTACCACGAGGAAAAGTTAATAGGGTAATTAAAGGTAAGAATAAGGTTATAATTACCCTAAAACATGTTCTAATTCTATTGTATAAGCGTTTTTATACCAAAATAAAACTTCTGAATAAAATATGATCCTTTTTAACCCACTTGGATTAGATTAGGATATTAATTATTATTTTACTTAAAGAAGAGTTAAAAGTGTAAAATTTAAATTTTAATAACTAAAACATTTTTAATATATAGTTATAAATAAGATAAATTCTATTATAAATATTAATTAGAAAGATAAAACTAATTCCTACATCATGTTATTTTATTTATAATTTTTAAACATTAAATAATTAATTTTATTTATGACACAATGATGATGCAGTAATTACCTTATTAATGAAAGAAACAAATAAATGGTATTATAAATATTAAAATAAATATAATTTCAAAGTTTTGATGACATTAAAAAATTTTATAGATGAATATAATTTTTTATGGTTGATTCAATGTATTTTTTTTGAATTAATCAATTTTTTATGACTTTCACAAAAACAAAAATACTAAATAGTGTCAAAATTGACATAAATCTATTTTTAAAACAAATATTATTTCATTAAATTATATAATAGTCCTACAAATATAAGGTTCACCCAAAGAACTTATATAAATATAGATATGTCATTAATGAACCACTTGGGGTTCTTTTGGTTTTTTATAATATGTTTATTAACCATTTATTATATTAATAAAAGAGGACATGGTAAAAGTTAAACTATTTAACTAAGTGTTAATTATAAAATATAGGGTTAATATGGTGAACTAACCTTTTATAAAACCTATTAGTTGAGAGGATTTATACCCATCCCCACCTTAGATTTTAATTAAATTAATTTATATCCCTTAGAAACAGAAAATTATTTTCTAATAATATAATAAGTGAAACTTTTCCTAAAGTGACCCTCACCTCTCATATAAAAGGGTACTTCCCCTTCTCTCAAAATAACACATCAAAATCAATTTGGGTCATCCTAAACCTGCCCAAATATCCTCTTAAATTCCCTCAATTCAACCTAAAGGCCTTACCTTGATAATAAATCCAACCTAAGGAGCCCTTTTGTTCAAATCAAAAGGATACACCCAAAGAAGAGGTAATTATTTTATCACCACTTTCAAAGTTCTTTTATTCTTCCACTTTCACATTATTAGTTATTTCCATACCAAAATATTAACTCTAGTACCTTCTATATACTGTGATGTTATTATAAATATGGTACAACCATATTCATTATTCTATCCATCCTATGAATGATAATGTCACCATGTGTGTGTATGAATGGCTTACCGTCACCACGTTGTGGTGTAATTAGTTATTCAACACTATGTTATTTGGATGGATATAATGATATTTAATATGTATATAAATAATTAAAATAACATTCTTGTTTATATTTATAGTTAATATACCATCCAATTATACACCTTTTAATCATTAATGAAATGATATAATCACTCGTGTGTACGTATGACTTACCATCTCCACGATGTGATGAGATTAATTTCCACGTTCACCATTCAATGATGATTATAAAAATATATATTATTAATAAGTATGTAATATATGAAATAATAATTCTACTAGATATATATATATATATATATATTTTTACTTACATATAACTTATTCACTTACTTCTGTTTAATATGATATGAAAATGGAAACAACGTTTATGAGTACGTACGACCTACCATCTCCATAAACAGTGTTTTCCATTTCATATATCTATATATTATACATATTTATATTCTAAATATATATATATAAATCATTTTTTATAATCTTAAATCATTTAAATCATGATCTAAATGATACGATCGAGAATAACAAGTTCAAACGCGACATTAATGAAAGCGATTATTACCCAGAATGTTAATTTAACATGGGAATTATTATTAATGGGAAGTATAAAGCCATAAATGAATCATGTATGATATAATAAATATGAATATAGTTCTCATATAATTTAATAACATATTATGGTCATTATATAGGAGGTTTAATGTACCCTCGACTAAAGGAATGTACAAGGTAATGGCTAATTCCTCAATCTCATTATTATCCGAGATTGTTTATGTATATGTATTTTATGGGATATATTTATTATGAATGTCCATTTATAAAAAATAATTTTCAAAATTATTCTTTTGAGGTACTATATAACTAAAACATCATTTTAAAAAGACTTTTCAAAATGATTATTTAAGGTAATCTTTAACTAAAACATCATTCTAAATGTTTTAAATATTATTCTTCTAAATATTTCTCAATAATTTCCATGTTTTCAAAATTGTTTTAAGGATTTATTTATATGAACATGAATGTTTTAAAATGTTAATTCCATTAAAAAGTTTCAATGTGGTATGGGAAACTTGGATTAAAAAATATCTTTTAAACATCTTCCTTTATAAATTGTGAGACTTTTAAATGATTTCATGAAAAAAAGATATTTCTCTCAAAGGGTTTTACTGATTATTTTCAACTATGTCAACATAATTTTTGGATATAATTCTTGATTGAGGTTGATTTGTTATAAATAAAATATTCAATATTGTATTGAATGAGTTATGATATGTTTAACTGTGAATGTGTTATTTTTATACCATTCATGGTTTATGGTTAAAGTTTTGACATTTCATATGCTAGTTTTAATACGAATGTTTATGTTATGTTTCAACATTTTTCATATGATAAATGAAGTGGACTTATTATGTGATGGGTGGATCCTACTATAGCTCCTAAATGCATCGGTAGGTCTCCTGAGACAAACTAGTGTTTTGGAACAAGGCCTTGACAAAAATTTTATTTGTAGTCATGGCATGAGGCATTGACTATGTGATAATGATGTTCTGTGTTACGAATTCCCTCATTATGAAATTAATTATTACATGTTATTATTTGACTAGTATAATATCCATGTGTATGTTTATATGGTAATGTTTGGTTTATTTTCTCCATATTGTGTTCATTTTTATCAAAAGGCTGTTGTTTTTATTACAGATCTTGCCTTAAAAGTTTACAGCTTTTGCTAAATTATTTACCCTTACAGAGAATCTTATCTCACCTATTTATTATGTTTTGTTTTCGCAGGATTCCAAGAAGTGTATTATGTTTGATATACAGGGTTAATCTAGGGTAATAACGGCGTTCTCAATGGATTATTTATGTTGTGTTTTATGTTTGAATATGTAATGTAATGTTCATGTATCTAATCTATTTTCCAAGACAACTAAACTGATCGGTCCTTCAAGACTTGATTCCTTATAATCATGACAATGTATTAAAATAATGCATTGACTCTAGGATTCTGGGGTAGGGGCGTTACATTTAGTATCCGATGACGTTTAGTATAGACCTTGGAAACTAGTTTTAGAACAACTCTGATTAGAGAACATTGCCCTAAGATAGACTTTGAGGATTAGTATATAACAACTTCTTAGAATTTTGTTAATATAGAGATTTTTTGAGTTTTCCAAGCAATACATCCTTGTCTGGATACGATCAGGTAGAGGCGGCTCTGGCACAGATGTACCTAGGAGTGAAAACTTCGACAAGGAGTTTCAGGCTTAACCAGGGGTATCCTGGTACATGACAACGGGAATTACTACACTCTTGGTTATGACAATCCTGGGGGATATGCTTTGGATAATTCAAATTTTCATTACAAGCCATTATAAAGGATTTAATAATAAATAATTCCACAAAGATATTTTTTTTATGATTATATATTATATTCATAATCTTTTCAATTTACGTTAGGTATTTTACAAGTTTAGAAATATGCATTGCAATTCATAAACTAACCTAGTGTATTTCATTGTTTAGAAATGGAACCCAGTAGAAGGAATTATAACTCAATCAATATGCATGATCCAAAGAGTAAGAAGGATCATATCTTTCATGGAATTAAGCCAATATTTAGAAAAGAAATAGTCTCCCACTTATTCTCATCATATGAAGAAATAATGTTATGTGTTGATAAGATAAGTAAATAATTCTCTGAGTCCTATGGCTTTGAAGGGAAACAAGAGAAGAAAATGATGGTAGATAGAAAGATGGATAAAGGGAAGAGGGGAAAGAAGGATTTTCCCATATGTGATAACCGTGGAAAGAATCGCCTTGGTAAATGATTGAAGGGAATGAGAGTTTGTTATAAGTGTAGAGAAAAAGGACACAAAGTACGTGATTCCAAGGGTAAGAAAAATGTTCCAAATGTACAATGCTTTATCTTCAAGGAGTGGGGACACTATGTGAATCAATTTCCAAATCATCAGAGTATGACCCAAATGATGCTATTGGATAAAAATAAAGTTATGATACTACCAAAGATGAAGAGGAATGACTAGTTTTCGTATATTGTTATTACATAATTATTTCATTTTAGTGTTGTATCAACAATGTACTTGTTATATGAATTATGGAAATAAAAAAGGATTGTACTGCAATACTATTTCATTGAAGATTTTAGATTATATGGTTCTAAGAAAAGAGACTCAATAGAAAGTTAAACTTTTTGGAAAATACATGGTTTAAGGAAAAATAAACCTTAACATGGTTCTGATACTGGGGTAGGGATTTTGGAATAAGATATGATTAATTTGGATAGATTATATTCGATATTCTTGACTACTTTGAAACCAATTATTTATTTGTTTATTCCATTATTGTTGGATTTTACAATATTTTTGTATATAAAGAGTATATCCAATATTCTATAAGGAATAATGGAGCATGAATGTAATCAATAAGGTTTTATGGTAATTCAGGGTGTTACCATGTTTTAAAAGAATACATGATGAAGGTATTTAAATTTTATTACGTGGAAAAAAAGATCTTCATTATGATTGCCTTCCGTATAAATTTTGGACTATGAGTTTGGATAGAAGTATTTTGGATAAGTATAAAAGTTAGAATGGATTAAGTTTGAAATTGGATACTATTGTTAAGGTTAAATAATTTCTTAAGATTATTTTTGGATTGTAATAAAAAGGACAACCCGGAGGTCGGGCGACAACCCATCACGCCCGGAAAGGCCACGAGACTTGAACCCGCAATCGAAGGGCAACAAGGGTGAATCACCTACCACTAACCTACGTGATGTCCTGGTTTGTATAATAACGTTTTTATAAAAGGTCTGATTGATGAATTATAATTAGATATTTTTTGGAACCCAATACAATTAGTATAAATAGAATATTTTTTATTTCTATTATCTTTTGGAGTAAAAGATGAGTTTGTGGTATAAATTAGATAATGTATGGAACTCTACTTATCAAGTATTCTTTTTCTTATTATATGAATAAATTAATTCTTAAACTTTTGGGAAAATATCTCAAAACAAAAATGTGTTATCCTAATACCTTATGTTTTTTTGAACATATGATATTGTAAATCGTCATCGATTTATGGATTTGATGTTCTCAATTTTCCATTTATTGTTCACTTGTTTTTGATTGAAGACCACAATCACTCCATATAAATATTTAAGCTTTTCCAAAAATTTTGTGTCTATAATTTCCAACAATTTTATCCTATTTGAAACCCTAATTTGGTGGTGACTTTTTCTTTTCCCTTTCCCTCTTATTAAAGCTAAATTTTATTAACCCTATTTCTGATGTGGGTTTTCAACAAAGGTATTTTCTATTTTAAACCTTTTATTTTTTGAAGAACAATTTCAAATTGCGAGGATGAAATTGATTGAGGGAGTGGAGAATTTAATACTCCAATATTTCATAGTACGTTATATCTTCAAAGTAATTCAATAATCTGCGCTACATGCAACACCGAGTTCGAGCGCACCACGACTTACCATACTAGACATTCAAAAATCGGTTATGAATAGTATTATCTGAAAATTGAATTTTATATACTACATATAATTTTAGAATCCATAATATGTGTTTCTTAGACATAATATAAGAAAAAATTCATTTTTTTCAAATAAAAAAATTATTTTTCAAAAAATGCAATTTTATCATCTTTTAATGGAGAACCCTTCTTAAAACAAATATTTGACTCTTTTTTAAATTCAATTGAGTGAAATTAAATTATTATTTATTATAGGGACATAAAAATTTAGTTTGGATAAATTTTTGGTACTTTTCTGATAACTTTCATATTTTGATGAATAGTGTAAACTACTAAATTTTAATTGAAAACAAAATTTTTAATCGAAATAATTTATAGTGTTAAATTATGTATTTGAGTAGTTTTAAAAAATAATTAGTTTATGTTTTTATAATTTAATATAATATAATTCATTATAAGTAACTTCACATTTAAATTTGACATAAACACATGTCAATCTTTTGATAGTTTTTACTTTTTAAAAAACCCGCTTTTTGGTTTTGACAACTGGAATTAATTTTAAATTAATTAATGAAACTTCTATGTTTTACATTTGGTAAAATAGACATTATTTTTTTATTAAGAATATCAAAATTATCTTATAGTTAATTTTTGGTATTTTTCTAAAAACATTCAATTTTTGATGAATAGTGAATAACACTACATTATAGGTTAAAACCAACCTTTATTTAAATAATTGTTTATTTTATTTAAATTTAATTTAAGTAGAAATAGATATATAATACCTATACATTATCAATGTAATTAAACCGAGTTATTTTATAATAAAATTAGATGTATAAAAATTTATTCAACTTTTTAATGTCTTTTACCCACCTTCCAAGCACATTTGCAAATTTGCATAAAATGTAATTTTACCATTTTTTTTATTGAATTTCAAAAATCCAAGAGACACATTTGACATCAATAAGTAAAATTTAGTTCAATAATATGAAAATAATTTTCTGTTAATAGTAACTTTTTGAATTTTGTTTACCACGGTTAAAAGTAAATAGGGTAATTAAAGGTAAAAATGAGGTTACAATTACCCTAAAACTTGTCCTAATTCTATTGGATAAGTGTTTTTAGACCAAAATAAAACTTAAGAATAAAATATGATCTGTTTTTTACCCACTTGGATTAGATTAGGACATTTATTATTATCTTATTTAAAGAAGAGTTAAAAGTGTAAAATTCACATTTTAATAACTAAAACATTTTTAATATAGGGTTATACATAAGATAAATTTGAGTATAAAAATTAATTAGAAATATAAAATTTATTCTTAAATCATGGTATTTTATTTATAAATTTTAGACATTAAATAGTGAAATTTATTTATGACACAATGATGATGCAGTTATTACCTTATTAATGAAAGAAACAAATAAATGGTATTATAAATATTAAAATAAATATAATTTCAATGTTTTTATGACATCCAAAAAATTTATATATGAATAAGATATTTCAGGGTTGATTTAATGTATTTTTTTCGAATTAATCAAGTTATGATGACTTTCAAAAAAACCAAATACTAAATAGTGTCAAAATTAACATAAATGAGTTTTTAAAACAAATACTATTATATTATATTATATAATAGTCCTAAAAATATAAGGTTTGGCCAAAAAAAAAATATAATTATAGGTATTTCATTAATTAACCACTTGGGGTTCTCTTGTCTTTTTTATAGAATGTTTATTAACTATTTATTATAATAATACAAGAGGACATGGTAAAAGTTAAACTATTTAACTAAGAGTGAAATCAAAAATATAGGGTAAATATAGCAACCTAAAATTATATAAAACCTATTGGTTGAGATTATTTCAACCCATCCACACCTTATATTTGAAATAAATCAATTTTGAACCATTAGAAACCAAAAATGATTTTATAATAAAATAATATTTCCAACCTTTCCTAATCAGACCCTCACCTATCTTATAAAAAGGTGCTTCCCCTTCTCTCCAAATCACACCACAATATCCATTTGGATCGACCAAAACCTATGCAAATATCCTCATAACTTACCTCACTTCAACCTAGAGGCCTTACCTTGAGCATAAATCCAACCTATGGATCCATTTTGTTCAAATAAAAAAGAAAATACCCAAAGAAGAGGTAATTATTTTATCACCACTTTCAAAGATCTTTTCTTCATCCACTTTCTCTTTCTTTGTTATTTCCAAACCAAAATAATATCTCCATTACTTTATATATACATTGATCTTATTATAATTATGGTACGAGAATATTCATTATTCTATCCATCCTATGAATGATAATTTCATCATGCGTGCGTACGTAAGGCTTACCGTCCCCACGTCGTGGTGTAATTAGTTATTCAACACTATGTTATTTGGATGGATATAATGATGAGTAATATGTCTATAAATATTGAAAATAACATGATAATTTCTCTATATAGTGAATATACCATCCAATTACACACCTTTTAATCATTAAGTTAATTATATCGTCGCTCGTGTGTACGTACGGATTACCGTCTCCACGACGCGGTAGGATTCATTTCCATGTTCACCATTAAATGATGATTATAAAAATATATATTATTAATAAGTATGTAATATATGAAATAATAATTCTACTGGAGATATTTTTGTGTGTGTGTGTGAACTTACATATATCTTATTCACTTACTTCCGTTCAATACGATATGAAAACGGAAACAACGTTTATGCGTACGTACGACCTACCATCTTCATAAACTGTGTTTTCCATTTTATATCTCTATATGTTATACATATTTGTATTATAAATATATATGATATATAATAATTTTTTATATTCTAGAAGTAATTAAATCATTATTTAGATGATACGACCTGGAATAACAAGTTAAAACATGCATGATAAAGGAAGCGATTATAACCCGAAATGTTACTTTAACATGGAAATTATTATTGATGGGTAGTATAAAGCCATAAATGAATTATGTATGATATAATAAATATGAATATGGTTCTGGTATAATTTAATAACATACTGTGGTCATTATACAGGAGGTTTAACGTACCCTCAACTAAAGGAAAGTACAAGGTAAAGTTTAATTCCTCAATCTCATTATTATCTGAGATTGTTTATGTGTAATTATTTTATAGGAAATATTTATTATCCATGTCCATATTTCATAAAATAAAATTCAAAATGATTATTTTAAGGTACTCTTTAGCTAAAACGTCATTTTAAAAAGTCTTTTAAAAATGATTCTTTTAAGATACTCTTTAACAAAAACAACATTTTAAATGTTTTAAATATTTATTCTTCTAAATATTTCTCATTAATGTCCATGTTTTAAAAATTGTTTTAAGGATTTATTTATATGAACTTGAATGTTTTAAAATTTTAATTACTTTAAAAAATTTCAAAGTGGAATGGGAAACTTTGATTAAAAAATATCTTTTAAACATATTCCTTTATAAATTGTGAGACTTTCAAATGATTTCATGAAAAAAAAGATATTTCTATCAAAGGGTTTTACTGATTATTTTCAACTATGTCAACATCCTTTTTAGATATTATTCTTTATTGATGTTGATTTATTATAAATACAATCTTCAATATTATATTTAATGAGTTATGATATGTTAAATTGTGAATGTGCTATTTTTATACCATTTATGGTTTATGGTTGAAGTATTGACATTTCATATTCACGTTTTAATACGAATGTTTATGTTATGTTTCAGCATTTTTCATATGAGAATGTAGTGGACATATTAAGTGATGGGTGGAGCCCACTATATCTCCTTGATGCATCGTTAGGTCTCATGAGACCAACTAGTGTCTTTGCACAAGGCCTTGAAAAAAAAAATTATTTGTAGTCTTGGCATGAGGCCTTGACTATGTGGCAATGATGTTTGGCTTTTGGCATTCCCTAATTTTGAAATTAATTATTACATGTGATTATTCGACTAGTAGAATATCCATTTTCATGTTTATATGGTAATGTTTGATTTATTTTCTCTATATTATGTTCAAGTTTATGATTAAGAGGTTTTTGTTTTTATTACACATCTTGCCTTAAAATTTTATAGCTTCTGCAAAATTATTTACCTTTACTGAGCATCTGAGCTCACCCCTTTCTTTTGTTTTGTTTTCACAGGATTCCAAGAAGTGTATTATGTTTGATATGTAGGGTTAATCTAGGGTAATAAAGGCATTATCAATGGATTATTTATGTTGTGTTTTATGTATGAATGTGTAATGTAACGTTCATGTATGTAATATATTTTACAAGACTACTAAATTGATTGGTCCTTCAAGACTTGACTCCTTATAATCATTTCAATGTATTAAAATAATTCACTTACTCCAGGCTTTTGGATTTGGGGCGTTACATAGAATTTTTAGTAATTAATTGAAAATTAATCCTGTTGACTGGGCGAAAAAATGGGTTATTAAAGTTTAAACATGTAAAAGATTGAAGTTTTTTTATATAAAAATAAAATGTTAAATTGATTCCAATAACGAGAATTAGATAAAATAATAATAAAATAGTTTATTTTAATTTAAAACTAATAAAAAATATAATTTAACACTACAATTGTTTTTGATTAATAATGTTTTTTCAATTAAAAATGATTATTTTTAACTATTCATCAAAACATGAAACATTTTAAAAAAATTACAAAATATAAACCAACGTAAAATTTTAAATAATGATTTTAAATTAGATGTTTACTTAATCATATAAAAACTATAAATATTCCAAATGTTTATTTAAAATGGGTTCTCCATTAAAAGCGGTAAAATTACCCTTTGAAAAAATATAGGTTTTTATGTATAAAATTGGGTTTTATTTTATCTTATGCCTATAAAATATATTTTATGAATATTAAAAATTATAAATTATTGAATAAAAAACATATATATTTCATTAATATCATAAAATAATTTTAATTTATTTGATTTATTAAGGTAAAATGACTTTAAAGGAATAAAAATTAAAATATTTCCTTTATATTTAATTAGTATATATTTTCATTTCTAATTAATTATATCCAATAAATTAATCTTATAAACAACATATTTTTATAATTTATTTCATTGTATTAAAAACACTAATTTAGTTACTAGGTTATATCTTACTATACTAAATAATAATATTTTAATAATATACTTTTGTTCGGTAAAACTCGGTTTTACGTGTAATGAAAACTATCAAAATAACTCAATATTATATGTAACATAGGGCAAGAAAATTGTTGCGTATACAATAAGATAATATAAGTGTTGTATTTAGTGCAATATAAAAGTGTTGTTACATATAATGAAATACAAACACAATGTTTTTCATATAACAAAAGCTATGTTTAGTATTGAGTGAAAGGAAAAATATCAAAAAGATTAAATTAATTCAAAAAAACACAAAATATATGGGTGTTAAAATATACCCCCTTAAAATAAATTTCACCCTCAAAATTCATCAGGTTATCAAAGGTTTAATTCTTGAAAGTTTCTTTCATATAAACCCACATCGTAAAAATGAATTCTTGAACATTCTTTTAAAAATGAGATGTTGGAAAATAATAGTTACCCAAAGTAAATCATAACTAAGTTTATATATTGGATAACATAGTTTAAAATTTGGCCATAGAGTAAAAGCATAAATAATCATAGATATTGATAAAGATCGTTGATCATAAGAAAATTGGTGATCCATAGAATGTTAACAATAAAAAAACCATAAACTAAAGAAGCAGTAAAGAGGTCATTGATATCATCATTATTGATGATATCAGGACATAATTGTTTTTCAAGAACATTTTCAGAAATATTAATAATTATCACAAGGGGATTTACTTACTTGATTTCAAGAAAACATCACCATTGTTTATTCCTTGATCAATATCCACTTCATATCATATTCTAAGAAATGAAGTTAAATTTTTCATTCCTTAAGTGTTAGAAAATTTTAAGACCTGTAAATAGAATGATAGGTCATTCTATCTTTATTTTTCACAAAAAAACGTTAGAAAAAGCAATAAAATATGCATAAATCCATATATAATGTGATAATACTTTAATCTCACAAACTTCACCCGAAGTTTAACTTAAACTTTCTATAAATGGATAACCATAAAATACTTACAAAAGCATAAAATCCAAAACATTAGAAATAATTTCACTAAATTAGTTAAACATTTATCTCACAAATATCAAAGGTAACACTTGGTTGTCACATTCCAATCATGTGAATTCATTCATCATGTATTCTCTTGAAACATGGTAATAACCATAATTACCATAAATCCTTATTGAAAACATGTATGTTTCATTATTCCAAATTTTATTGGATATATTTCTTAAGTATAAAAGTGGTAAACTTCATCAATGATCACATAAACTACTTTTCAAAAATACTTTATCAGTTCCAAGGAAATCAGTACCATTCAATTTACTTATTCGTATCCAACATATCTTTATCCAAATATCATTATCTCAACATCATGCTTATATTAAGGGTTATACTTACCTTAATATTGTGTTTTACAAAAATACCACCTTATTACCTCAATAACATTTCATGGTTACCCATACTATTGAGAATATTATCTTAAATCCTTATGAAAAAACAACATTTGACCAATATATATATATTTCATTGTTTGATCATACCATAAACATACTTCTAAAACATTTTTCATTAATTCCATTACATAAATACTCATTAATTCCATCACTTAATTTTCATACTCCACATCTCCTATAGTGATCTAATGAGATCTACCTTTGTACCTTAGATTAAGAGGTTACTCAAGTTGATCATCATCACCAACCCTTTGGTTTGGGAACTAGTTAGCTTAATTTATATTCAGCTTACAATTGTATCCCCAAATCAAGAAAGGTGCATTTTCTGTTTCTTTCTCTCAATTCTCATTGTAAGATGACTTCTTCCTGTAAATTTTGAAATCAAATACCCAATGAAATTTATTTCCATACATAAAAAAATTATTATACCCCTTTAAAAAATTTCTACCAAGCTTGTTTCTAAACTGAGACCATAAATAAAAAATTATCCTATTTTCTCCATAGTTTTTAGATTTTTCCTTGATCTCCATATTCCTATTCTTATCAGATCCATGAGATTGATTCGTAACTCCAACCTCCATTTAAACCTTGATTACCCAACTCACAATCTATTCATAACTAGTAAATTATCTTATATATAATTCCATTGAAATATGTGATTTGAAAACATCAAAGAATCGATCAACCTTAATTTCAAGTTGAATTATAATACCATAATCATACCTCTCATGTATTGTGAAATTTTATTTATAGGTAACAATGGATTAGCCATCCTTTGTTTGATCTCAAATAACACATTTTCCATCTATGTACAAAGAATTTTAGGAATTTACTTCCTATAAAATAAGTCCTTGAACTCGTCTCATTCACTGGATTCAATTTCATATTAATACCTCATATTCTTGATTAGATTCCACCACTGGTCTACTTCACCATCTCAATGATAAACCAACAAAATAAATTTTTCATGTTCTAAATAGTGACGAATGGAAAATATCTTTTTAGAGGTACTTATCCATTTTTCTGCAATAAGTGAATCAGAAGACCCACTGAAAGAAGGTGGGAATCACCTAATGAAGGACTCAAGAGAAATTTGTTCCCTCATATGCTAATTTCAAATTTCACAATGATTCACATCTTGTAGGAATATAGTTACAAGCCTTTTCATTCTATCTCCCATAAAATTTGGTTGATCAGGATGAAATGTTTTCCATTTACCATTTCTTTAATCATTAACATGATTCCTTCAGGTTCTAGACATTGACCAAACAAAAGTATAATATGAGTTACATAATTAATAGTGGTAAAAACCACATAATCAAGAGAAATTAGTTTCAATATATAGCATATTAGGTTTAATACTAGGTTTTTCATGATTGTTACTAAAACAATAGGAATGTAACCAATACATAGAATTATCCTTAGAGACATCCCAAGACATATCCTTATAAATATCTCAGGAATATCATCAAATTTTTCTCATCATAGTATTCATATTTTGACCATACCTTTTCATTGATACCAAATATAATGATCCAGGCTTAATGTACATAGATATTATATCCTTTTGCGGAACACTTCATACAATACACAAATACATGCCCAAATGCCATATTAGTTTAGTGCCTTTGGAAACATGGAAAGATAAACACTAGTACATAAGTGATCTATATAATCTACCACTATATTATTCTTGACTATAACCATTTTTAGACACATCAAACCTAATACATATCTTCATAACTAGGGAGAAAGGAAACATAAAAAGTGGTGACCTCAGATACTCAGTAAGGTTAAAAAAGGGAGACATGTAAACACAATCATGTGAATAAGGGTTTGTGAACATGATAATGAAAATAGAATATCATAACCTGCGTATCAATAAGAATAAATAGAAATAATAGCATAAATATTGGAATTTAAAAATATATAAATGATAAGTAAATAAATAACATAATCCATTAAATCATAACAGAGGAATAAGATATGGAATTTTTGGCAGACACATAAGCATATAAAATTATTTCCATACTAGCCAAGGTATCATATACAAGGAAATTTTAGTAGTATGGGTTCACTCCCTATACCATCCTGGTTTTCATAGTTCACTCCCATGACAATATTAGTAGTCAAGGATCACTCCAAAGACCATCTTAGTGGTAAAAGTCTTTTACTAAACCAAGTTTACTCCTCGTTCCAGTAATGACTATATCATGAGATATAAGTAATTAACCAATGAATTAGAGGTATATATAGGTCCCACCCATCATATAATGAAAACCATATATATGTGTTCCAAAATAACATAAACCATTCATTATATCAAAACCCATGGAATGGAATAGGATTCATAAATATCATTTAATCATAACATAACCCATGGAAAAGAAATGGGTTTCATAAATATCATTCCATCATAAAAATTAACTACTATTATAAAGAATAATAATGGTATAATTAATCATATCCCCAGTAAAAAATAATTAAAATAATATAATGTTATCAGAGAATGAAAATAATTTTGAGAGATCACTTGAAATGATTCTTGAGGAAAATATCTATTCCATTTAAAAAAATATTCTAAATCATAAAACATTTAATAATTATTTTTCATTAAAAATAATCTTATAAACTTTTATAAGAATATTTGAAACTATTTTAAACATATTTGAAATATATTTTCCTTAAAATTCTTAAAATATCATTTAAAACACTTTTAATTCTCCCTTAAAATCATTATATTGAAGGAACAAGGATTTCTAACTAAGAAGATAATAAAATTACCTGAAACTTATAATATCATGAATAGAGGTATATTCATGACACAACATGTCAAAAGACTTTATATACACCTTTTAAAATGATATAGTAGTATAACATAATATGTGTCTCAATGAAGGAAAATTGAGTCAAAATTAGCTTACCAAATAGGTAAATTTTGTACTATAAACCCCATTAAAGAGATATCAAACAAATAATATGTAATTAATCATAAATTTAATTAATATAATCATATAATACCTATGTGGGAAGTATATACACTACATAGAAGAAACATGTAGTGTATAAGACATGTATCACATAAAATAAAGGTGAGACATAAGTCCCTTACTACTTGAGTAACTTTAGAATCATTAACCCCATAAAATAATAACATCAATTAAATATTTTAATATAATTAAATAAATTCAATTAAGGATATAACATTTCATAGGTCAGAATATATACAACAAAAAAGAGGCGAGTGATGAATATGGTGTTTATCTTATGAAAATAAAAAGTGAGATGAAATTACCTTACTTTTTATACGATTTCCTGTACGATTTCCTTTGTACATATGTGAAACTACTTTATAATATATTAAAAAATTATTATAACTTATTATATAACCATATTAATTTTTATGATATCATATATGATCATATTATCACTCGTTTGTTAATAATATTTCATTATTACTCTTCTTCCGTGTGTTTACTGCTCAATTTTCTTAGGTATATTTTTTCCTATAAGTCTAAATTCATGTGCATATAATATAGTTATATCATTTAAATAATGATATTAAGGTAATATATACATATTTATTCATTAAAAATATTTATATAATCATTTTTTAATGGTTAATATGGAAAATGAATCGCATCGTGTCATAGAGACAGTAGACCCTATGTACGTATAAGCGACGATATCATTCCCTTAATTTTGAAACAGTAAAGAATTATATGGTGTATATTTTCTTCCAAAATAATTATCATGTTATAATAAAAATAAATATTTATTATTTTTATTATTATACCCATCCAAGTAATGTGGTGATGAAAAACATATTACACCATGGCATGGAGACGGTAGGTCATATGTACGCACGCATTGTGATTTCTTTTTTCATAGGATGGATAGAAGGTGGAATATGGTTGTTTCATAATAATAATAAAATATAATAATATAGTTGATACTAGATTTAATGCTTTAGAATGTAAAAAGCACATGAAGATTATGTATAAGAATAAATAATCTTGAAAGAGTTTGTAAAGGAGATTACATCTTCTTCAGTGAGCTCCCCCTATATAACCTATTTGGGACACTGGAGTTGGTCTTTTGAAAAGTAAAGAACGTATATAATGTGATTAGGGAAGTTTATATGGTAAATGGGTAGGTTATTACTAATATTTAAGGCTCAATGAGATGAAATGACATAAGGGAGGGGGTTCCCTTTTATAATTGAGGTGAGGGGCACTTTTGGAATTTCCAAATATATTGATTTATAATAAATTTGTTCGCTATAAAAATACCTCAAAAAAGATATTAATTCAAATATATGATCATATAATGTTATATTATCCTCAACCAATAAATATTAGACATATTTTTATGTAATTTTAAACCTTATCTTTGGCTTTAACCCTTAGTTAAAACCTTTAACTCTTATGGTGACAACATGGTTTTTTACTCTTTAAGGGTTAATATAGTTATAATAAAATGCAAAAATAACCCTAAGTATTTAAGTTATGAAAAAATTAACCTTATTAAAATCATTTGGATGAATTTTATATTTTTTTAATTTTATATCAATTAATAAATATATTATTTATTTTAGAGAATAATTAATGTCAATTTTGTTACTATTCTATTCTTGACTTTTTTTTAAACAAATATCAACACACAAGATAACCTAAAACCTAAACCTTTAATAAATTACTAATATATATATTTCTTAAATAAAATTAATTTAGGAAATTAATTAAACCAAATTATATTTATTTTAATAATTTTAGTATCATTTATTTTATATTTCTATTAATTAAACAATCATTGCATCATCATTGTATAAGACTTTATGGTAATTAATTATTTACTAAAAATTAAATATAAATTACTATGATAAATAAAAACATTTTATATTTTAAATTAATCTTTATAGTAAAATTTATCTTCTTTATAACCATATATTAAAAATGGTATGGTTATTAAAATAGGAGTATGACATCTTTAACTCTTCTTTAAATACAATATAGTAAATGTCATAATCTCAACCAATTTGTTTAAAAAATGTTATAATTTCGGACCAAGGATTATTTTGGTCAAAAACCACCAATACAAGGAAATTAGGAAAAGTTTTAGGGTAATTTTATAGTATTTATAATATTATTTTACCCATAATTACATGTTTTCCCTTTACCGTGATAATTAAAATATTACTAAATTTAATATTCATATGCCCAAAAATAAACAAAACTTTTTAAATAATTTGGATCTAATTTTTCCAAATATGTAATATATTTTTAAATTTTCATAACACACAAGTTTTAGTAATTAATTAAAAATTAATCTCGTTGAGGGGTGATAAAATGGGTTATTAATGTTTAAAAAAGAAAAAGATTGAAATGTTTTTATATCTAAATTAAATTTAAAATTGTTTTCTATGACCTACATTAGATTAAATGATAAAACATATTCTAGTTATACTTTATAACCAATCGAAAATATAATTTAACACTATATATTATTTCTTTGAAAAAAGTTGTTTTCAATTAATAATTAGTATTTTTCACTATTCATCAAAACATGAAACATTTTAGAAAAATTCCAAAAATTAAACCAAAGTAAATGTTTATAACATTATTTCAAATAAAAATTTTATTTTTACTTATAAAAACTATAAAAGAGTCAAAATTTTATTTTAAATTGGTTCACCATTAAAAGGTGGTAAAATTGCCCTTTTGAAAAATATAGGTTTTATGCATAAAAATGGGTTTGTTATTATCTTATAATTATAAAATAAATTGGTTTAATAGAAAACAATTATTGAATATATAACATATATATTTAATTAATATCATTCACTAACTACAATTTATTTAATTTATTATGATAAAACAACTTTGAGAGTATAAAAATTAAAATATTTCCTCTATATTTAATTGGTATATATTTTCATTTATAATTAATTGGTAACCAATGAATTCATCTTATAAAATATATATTTTTATAAGTTAGTTAATATTATTCATAAATACTAATTTAATAGTGAAGTTATATCTTATTATATTAAATAATATAATTTTAATAATATAATTTTGTTTGGTAAAACTCGATCTTGTGTGTAATGAAAACTATCAAAAGCACTCATCATTGTGTGTAACACAATACAAGCATGGTTTTGTGTATACTGAAAGATAATATAAGTATTGCATGTAGGGAAATCTCAACTTGGTGTTGTATATAATGCATGACAAACATAGTTTTTTTCGTATAATAAAAGTTATGTTCAGTATTGTGTGGAATGAAAAATATTTAAAAGATTGAATTAATTTAAATAATTTCAGAAAATTTTAGGGTGTTAATTTCTACCCCCATAAAATGAATTTCCAGACCACATTGTAAAAATAAATTCTAAAACTTTCTTTTAAAAATGAAAAGTTGGAAAATAAAATTACCCAAACTAAATCATAACTAGTTTTCTATGTTGTAAAATATAGTTGCATATCTTAGATGGAGTGAAATAACAAATAATAATAGAGATTGATAAAGATCATTGATCATAAGAAATTGGTAAATCCATATAAATTTATCAATCACAAAACTGTAAACTAAAGAATCATGTAAGAGGTCATTTATATCATTGATAATGAAGATAATATGACAAAATTTTATTTTAAGATCATTTTACTAAATTTGAATAATTTTCACCCGGGGATATACTTACTTTATTTCAAGACTACTTTACGCTTTTTTGTTCCTTGAACAATTTCCACTTCATTTCTTATTCTAGTAAATAAAGTTGAATTTTTCCTTCTTGAAGAATTATAAAATCATGATATCCATAAATATAATGATGGGTTATTCTATCTAAGAAAAGGTTATCACAAGTTATCAAATATGAATAAATCCATCTTTGGGGAGATAATAATTTAATCTCAAATACTTAATTCGAAGTTAAACCTTTGATTTCAATAAATATATAACTCTACAATCCTTCCAAAATCTAAAAATCCAAAACCTTAGAAATAAGTGCACTAAATCATCTTAACATTTATCTCCCATATATCTTAAGGTATCTCTTGGTTTTCACATTCCAATCATGTTAGTACCTTCGTCATATATTCTATTGAAACATGTTAATAACTTGAATTATCATATATACTTATTGAAACAATGCATGTTTTCATATTCCAAGGTTTATTAGATATATTCCTTGAGCCCAAAATTTTTAAAATTCATCCATGATAGAATAAACCACTTTTCAAGAAATCCTTGATCAGTTCAAAGGAAATCAGGACCATCCAATTTACTTGTTCATATCTATCATATCTTTATCCAAATAACATTTTATCAACATCATGCACATATTAGGGGTTATCCTTACCTTAATCATGTGTTTTAAAAAAATATGACCTTATTACCTCAATCACTTTTCATTGTTACCCATACTATTCAGAATTTTATCTTAAATCCTTATCGAAAAACAATAGTTGACCAATACATAAATGTTTCAATATTCCTTAATCCCATAAACATACTTCTAAAACATTATTATTAAATTACATTACATAAAAACTCAATAATTCCACCACTTAATTGTCATACATTACATCGCCAACAGTGATCACATTAGATTATCCTTTTCCCCTTAAATTAAGTGGTTTCTGACGTTAATCATCATCACCAACCCTTTGGTTTGGGCACTGGTTAGACCCCTTTGGACAATTTTCTCCATGATTCTTCCCATTCTTAGAGCATAAAGAAAATATCCTCTTATTTTCACCATGTTTTTTATATTTTCCTTTAAACTCCATCTACCTCTTCTCATCAAACCCCTAAGATTGATATATAACTCTAAGCTCCATTTCAACCTTGATTTAAAAATTCAAAATCTCTTCATTTCTACTAAATTCTCTTTTGGATAACACCCTTTGAATACTTGGTTTTAATACACTAAAGAATTGATCAGCCTTATTTTCTGGTTGGATGGTAATTACAAATTCATACCTCACAAGTCTTGTAAAATCTGCCTCATAGGTTCAAACGGATTCATAATTCCTTTGTTTGAGCTCAAGTAACTCATTTCCTATCTTTTTATGAATAATATAAGTAAATTAATTATTGAAAAATATGTTCTCAAACTCGTTCCATTCCATGGATTCAATTTCATCTTTTTTCCTCGTAATCTTCATTAGAGTCCACCACTAGTATACTTCACCTTCTAAATTATAAACAATAAAAATGAGTTTTTCGTGTTTGAATAGTGAAGGATGGAAAATATATTTTCAGTAGTACTAATCAATTGTTCAGAAACAAGTGGATCAGAAGACCCACTAGAATAAGGTATATGTTGTCTCATGAAGTATGTAATATAAATTTGTTCCCTCCTCTACACATTTGTAAGTCTAGAAATATTCATAGCTTGTGTGAGTACGTCCAAAATATTTTTTATTCTATCCCCATAACATATGGATACTCAAGAGGAGAATTATAGAATTTCCCATTACATTAATTATTAACACGGTTCCTTCAGGTTCTATCCATTGACTAAAATAATAGAATAATGTGAGTACTACTATTAATAGTGGAGAAAACACATAATCAAGTGATATTATTGTTAATTTTTAATATCTTAGGTTTAATCCTAGGATTTTTATGATCATTGCCAAAATTCTAGGATTATATCCCATACTTAGAGGTATCCTTAGAAACATCCCTAGAAATATTCTTAGATATATCTCTAGGGATCTCATTAATGTTTTCTCATCCTATTTTCTAATGTTTGAATAATCATTTTCTTTGATACCAACTATAACGACCTAGTTTTGATGTAAATGTATATTACATCCTTTTTGCGAAACATTTTATACATTACTAAAAACACATTCCCAAATAATGTATTAGTTTAGTGCCTTTAGAAACATGGAATCATAAACACTGGTACATAATTGATCTATATTATCTCCAACAAGGTTATTCTCGAATATTACCCTTCTTATCCACATAAAACATAATACATACCTTCATAACCATGGAGAAGGAAACATAAAAATGGGTGATCTTAGATTCTCAGTAAGGGTAAACAAGGGAGACATGTAAACATAATGATGAATAATAGGGGATGAGAAAATTACAATGAAAATAGACTATCATACCCTTAATATCAATGATCATAAACTGAAATTACGATATAATGATTGGAATTTCATAATACATAAATCATAAGGAAATAAAGAATATATTCCCTAAAATCATAACATAAGAATATGACATGGAATTTCAGAAAGACACATAAGCATATAAAATGATTTCCATAGTATCCAAGGTATAACAACCAAGGTCATCTTAGGATTATGGGTTCATTCCCCATACCATCATGGTAGTCAGGGTTCACTCCCATGGATATCTTAGTAGTCAAGGTTCACTCCCATGACCATATTAGGGGACATAGTTCTTTACTATATAGAGTTCACTCCCTATTCTAGCTATTTATATTTAATGAGATATAAATAATTAACCAATTTATTGGAGATAGATATAGGTCCCACCCATCACATTATTATAATCACACATATGTGTTCAAAATCACATAAATCATTTATACTATTAGAACACATGTAATGAAATAGGTTTCATAAACATCATTCAATCATAACATAACCCATGAAAAAGAAATGGTTAAATTTCATTCCATAATTAACATAAAAACTTATTAGAAATAATAATAATTGTGTTATTGAATCATATCCCCTATAAAACATAAGTAACATTAAATAATATTATCTTATATGGAAAATAACTTTGATAGATTGCTTGAAATAATTCTTGAGGAAAATATCATTTCCGTTTAAAAAATGCCTTTTAAATCATAAACCATTTAGTAAAAAACATTAATTTAAAATAATCATTTTCAAATTTAAATTATTATTAAAAACTATTTTAAACATCTTTTATGTTTAATTTCTTGAAAATTATTAAAAGCATATTTAAAACACATTTAAAATATTTTTATTAAATCATTATTTTGAAGGAACAAATATTTCTGAACGGAAAGTGAATAACATTACATGAAACTTATAATATCATGAATATAATTATATTCATGATACAACATTTCAAAGGATAATATATACCCAATATAAAAGGATATAGGTGTATAACATAATATGTGTCTCAAAGATGGAAAATTGAGACAAAATTACCTTACCAATTTGGTAGCTTTTGAAACATAAACCCATAAAAGATATATAATAAAATATATATGTAGTTACCCATAAATATAATTAATATTATAATATATTACATTCATGGTAAGTATATATACAACATATAATAAAAAAGAAGTGTATAAAACATGTGTCCCATAGAAATAAAAGTGAGACATAAACCCCTTACCACTTGAGTAACTTTAGAATCGTGAACCCATTAAAATAATAACATCAATTAAATTTATTAATATCATTTGATAAATGAAATTAATGATATAACATTTTATAGTTTTGTATATACACCACACAAAATAAGTGAGTGGTGAATATGACATGTATCTCACAGAAGTAAAAAGTGAGATGAAATTCCCTTACCTTATGTATGATTTCATTCATCCATATCTAAAAATTATATATAATGGGATAAATAATGTTATTAATTTATTAAATAACCATATAAATTTTTATTATATCATATATGATCATATTATCACATGATTTTTAATAATATTTCATTTTTACTCTTTTTTAAGGTGTTACTGCTTTATTTTCTTCTACATGTTTTGTCATATAAGTCTCAATTAATTTGAATAGGATATAGTTAAATCATTTGACTGATGATATTAAAGTTATATATAACATATTTATACATTTTATACATTTATATAATCATTCTTTAATGGTGAATATGGAAAATGAATCGCATCACGTTGTGGAGACTGTAGGTCGTACGTATGCACAATCGCCGATATCATTCCCTTAATTGTGAAATGGTAAATAATTTGATATTAAATATTTTTATCCAGAATTGAAATCATGTTATAATAATCATATATAATTATTATTTCCATCATTATACCCATCCAAGTAAATTGGTGATGCAAAATATATTACACCTTGGCATAGAGACGGTATGTCGTACATACACATGTGTGGTGATTTCATTTTTCATAGGAAAGATAAACGGTATAATATGGATTTTTCATAATCATAATAATATCTAATAATATATTTTATACTGAATTTATTACTTCGTAATGGAAATAACACATGAATAGTAAGTATAAGAAGAAATAATCTTCGAAGAGTTGGTAAAGAAGATTACATATTCTTTTGTGATCTCCCTATTGACCACCACTTAGGGACACTAGAGTTGGTCTTTTAAGAATACCAGAACATCTATAATGTGAATATGGAAGTTTATAAGGTAAAAGTTCAGGGTATTTACAAGATTGAAGGCTCAAAGTGAGGAAATGAGGTGACATAGGAGGTTCCCTTTTATAATTGAGGGGAGGGGAACTTTTTGAATTAACAAATATATTAATTTATAATAAATTAAATATCAATAAAAATACCTCAAAAGTCCATTAATTATACACTAAGATGATATAATGATTTAATATCATCAACCAATAAATTTTATATAGGTTTTTATGTAATTTTAAACCTTATATTTTTTTCTTTAGCCCTTAGTTAAACCATTTAACTCTTACCATGAAAACTTGTATTTTTACTCCTTAGGGGTTAATATATTGACTATAAAATGGCAAAATAACCATAAATGGATAATTGATGAAATATGTATCCTTACCATAATAATTTGGCATAATTTTATACATTTATCAATTTTAATACCAGAGAAGCTCAGTCAGAGGAAAACCTCTAACCATTTATTAAAAATAAAAGAAAAGTACATCAAGCAGGAAAAACAAGGTGAGAAAGACAATTACAGATCATAAAAATCAGACCCATCACCACATCCATGATATACTACTTCCTCCGCGGTAGTTGATTCCCAATCTGAACTTTCATAGTGTTTCAAAATCTTGGCATACATTCTTCTAAGATTCAGCTTCTCCAAATAAAAAAACTCTTTAGAAGATTGAGCAGTCCATCTATCCTTCCCAATATAAGATCTGGTAGCTATAGGAATTGGCATGTAAGAATAGTCTTTTTATATGCTTTTTCGTGGTGGGTCAGACCTCACTTTCTCATTATCAGACACTTTCTTTTTTCAACCCCGAACAACATCACTATAGGATGTTTGGGCCATACCACCATCATTTTCCTTACCACTATCAGAACAATCCCCCCATTTACCAGAAATGTGCACCACAAGATAGCCCACACTCACTCCCTAATCCCGTTGAGATTGACTATTAGCATCCATCATGGAAAGGCAGTGGGAATGATCCACAAATTCATGGCTACCATCCATCCCCTTCTTCACAATGCATTCTCCAAATATAGTATCTATCGATGTACTACCATACTCATTTATTACAAAGCCCTTATCAACATTAGAGGCCTTCACATTCTCCAGTTCTTGTTCACATTTGCTAATAGATACTATCATTGGTTCAACACCAGCACCTAGATATGCAGAACTTTGACCCTCATAAGACCTTTCAGTGAAAGGCACAACCCATTCATGATCCAAAACCAAGTTAGCATTCAATAGACTTGAAAAAAAATTACCGAGCTCAATGGTGGTCACCTGCCTCCTAGAAAGTGACTGCGTCCCAGCTGAAATCTGCATCCGCACACCACTATCATTAGTAAATTTCTTCACTAGGACTGTCTGTTTCCCAATCGGCTTCCCAAACCCATGTTCCATGTGATGATGATGAATATTGATACCCTATTGAACTGGATCAAGAGGACCTTCATCATTGGCTTGTTCAGCATGAACTACATCCTTTGCTGCAGTTGCACCCACGGGTTCCAAGCAGAGGGAGGTCGCACCACCAGCTTGTCCACCAAGGTATGCAACCTTCTCCATAGAATCACAAACAGGTTCTGAAGGAGAATCCCTCTCCACTATCCTAGTATCTTCAAGCTCCATAGAAATGGTCAGTTGTTCACACTGATCGCCCGGTTCAACATTACCCACTGCCTCTTGGGGGATTTCCATCAAAGAGGAACTCTCAAGTACTAAAAGTTCGAAAATACCCCATACAGCCTTAGTATAAAAAAAAAGATTCACCACTACCATTCAGGGAACCAACCTTCCCCAAATCCCACTTCAACCTGGTGAATATATCATTGACCTTTGGTCTAAGAGGCACCACACCTGATCGTTTTAGATCAGACCCCTTGTCATTACCACCACATTCTATTACATCCACCACCTGATGCTGAGGAATCTTTAATTTCTCTCCATGAAACCCACCACCTGACTAATCCTTCCCCTGCATCTTCAAGCTCTCCACAGCGGAACCATCATGGGAAACCAAACCATCATTCTCCCACCGGCGCACCTTCCTGTTCAAATAACCATTTCGGCAATACGAAACACCATGACCCACCCTGATTGCATGTATTGTATTAGTCAGTCCATGATTCAAACTTAACAACCTGTTTCCACCGGAATTCTTGCCCATCAGTAACCCACACCCAATCAACTGGAGGCTTGGAGAAATCAATCTCCACACATATGTGAGGCAAGATGAGATGAAACACAACATCAGTTTTGGTATCGGAACACAGGTAACAAACGACCATGTTTCCAAGAATAAGAAAAATAGAAGGGTTCTGGAATGGGAGAGGGAGGCCAGAGAAATATACCCAAATCACCATGTTCAGATTATCTATCTACATATAAAAATAAAAATTCCACCGAAGAAGATAGAAAGATGAACCTTCTCATATTTTAGGATCTTTAGACCACGCAGTGATGAGATCATCTATATACCCAAATCAGATCATGATATACCTTCGATTAAGAAGAACAATAACAACCCGATCTTAGAGATCCCAGCCATCAAAGACAAAATGATCGAAAGCATCAACTGAGGGATGTAGTGGATGAAACTGATCCACCAGAGTCAACTTAAACAGATCTGTAGAAGATTTGAATTCTGAAGGTGAAAAAGAGAGTTGAGGTGATCCACGGTACAAATCTGGAACTTTAAGGAAAATCGGGATATGCGGGAATGAGGGCAGGAACTTGGGATTATAAAAGGGAATGAAGGTATGAGGGTGAATCTATGAAGATGAAAGGGAAAGAGCTCCCCCCTCTGTTGGGGAGGGGGAGACAAGACCTCCATCATTTGAACTATATCATCACCATCGGCCCTAATCGCGAATATACTATCTTCTTTTCTAACTCTTTTATGAATTTTATATCATTTAATAAAATTTTATTTATTTTAATGAATCATTAATTTCAATTTTGTTACTATTCAATTCGTGGATTCTTTATAAAATATAAACTCCCAAGATAGAATTGAAAATAACATTTAATACATCGATAACATGTATTAATATTCTATAAAATTCATGGATGAAATTAATTATCTCAAATTATATTTATTTTAATATTTTTAATATCTTTTATTTAATATTTCTATTAATTACACAAATACTTCAACATTATCGTATAAGCCTTCAAGGTAATTAATTATTTCTAAAAAATTAAAGATAAATTACCATGATAAATAAAAAGAAACTTACCTTTCAAATTAATATTTATAGTTATATTTATCTTTGTTGTAACCTTATATAAAAAATTATATAGTTATTAGAATATGAGTATGACATCTTTAACACTTTTTTAAATAAAAAATAATAAATGACATACTCTCACCCAGGTGATTTAAAAAATGATATAATTTAATCCAAAAATGATTTTTGTCAAAACCCACCCAACTGATGATATTATGAAAATTGTTAGGGTAATTTTTTAATCTTTAAAATATTAATTTTACCCATAATTACCTAATTTACCCATAACCGTTGTAAATAAAATATTACTAAATTTACTATTCATATGCCCAAAAATAAAATAAAACTATTTACATAACTTGTATCAATTTATTCAAAATATTTAATTTATTTTTCAAAATTCAGAACACATAATTTTTAGTAATTAATTTAAAATTAATTTCGTTGACTGGGTGAGAAGACGAGTAATTATAGTTTAAACATGGAAAAGATTGAAATGTTTTTATATATGAATTAAATATAAAATTGATGAAAATGATAAAAATTGTATTAAATGATAAAAAAAAATATTTATACATTAAAAACAATAAAACATATAATTTAACACTTTAAATTATTTCAATGAAAAAAGTTTTTTTCAATTAAAATTTTCTATTTTCACTATTCATCAAAACATGCAACATTTCAGAAAAATATCAAATATTTTAAAAAAATTATATCCCACTTTCAAAGAATAATTTATTTTGTCATATAAAAACTATATAAATTTCAAAATTTTGATTTAAAATGGGATTCCCATTAAAAGGAGGTAAAATTACCCTTTCGAAAAATATAGGCTTTTAGGCATAAAATTGGGTTTGTTATTATATTATGCCTATAAAATCTATTGGATAGATATAAAAAAATATTTTATTGAATATATTACATATATATATCATTAATATCACTCACTAATTGTAATTTATTTAATTTATTAAGATAAAATGACTTTGAGACCATAAAAATTAAAATATTTACTTTATACATAATTAGTATATATTTTCATTTCTAATTAATTAGTAACAATTGAATTCATCTTATAAACTATATGCTTTTATAAATTATTTAATAATATTAATAACTTATAATTTTATTGATAGGTTATATATTATTATATTAAATAATAATATTTTAATAATATACTTTTGTTTGGTAAAACTCGGTCATGTGTGTAATGTGAACTATTTAAAGAACTCATCATTTTGTTTGACACAAGCCTGTAATAGTATTTCATATACTACAAGATAATCTAAGTTTTTTGTATAGTGAAATATCGAATTGGTTTTTTATATAACACAAGCCAAACATAGTGTTCTTCATATCACAAAATTGTGTTCAGTTTTGTGTGAAATGAAAAATATCGAAAAGATTATGTCAATTTGAAAAACAATCAAAACATATAGGGGCGTTATAATTATCCTTTATGGGGGTATTGGGAATAATTTTCATGATGAGGTTGTGGTTGGTGAGGCCTTCCTTATGGAGGTTATTAAAGGTGAGCCAATTGTGGGGCATGGGTTTACATGGTGGTAGTTGCTTCTTTATTTCCATGTTTTACACAGGAGTTGAAAGAGGTAAGGGGTGAGACCACTACTTGTTCAAATGAATGGATTCTTCCAAACGTGGATCTCTTTTAGTTAAATTATAGAGACACATATGTTTTAAACATAAATATTATATATTATTAGATAAATATTTATTACATAACATTATGATGAATACCCGAACCATAAAGGTGTAGTGCCTTTGGAAACATGGATACATAAAAAACGGGTTCATAAATTATCTAAATCTTCTTCCCCTTAGTTTTTCATAACAATAACTCAAATTATACACATCATACATAAAAACATTCTTCATAAACATGGGAAAATAAAACATAATAAAGGGTGATATAATTTTCTTAATAAGGGTAAATAATGGATATATCAGTGATCTTTTAATCATAACACGAACATAATGGGTATATGAACATGATATTGAACTTTTTAAATCACACCCTTCAAATATTATATCATTAAAATGAGCCATGGATAAAATCGTGTCTATTAATAACACCTGAATCATAAATGGATCAAAGAACATGATCCATGAGAACATATCATTAACATATGATCAGGTAGTAAAAGAGTGGTATAAATTTTTTCATAATAATAATAGATATGTTATGTTAAGGATATCTACCAAGTAATTTATAATATGTTAGGAATTATTAAACTTCCTGCGTACATGATTCAATCTTCAGATAACCTCTTGTGTGCCTTCTTTTGGTCGTGGGATAACCTCATGTGTACCCTTTAAGATCATAGAACATTAATATTTAACTAATGTATTAGATTGATATATAATTATGGTATCACCAATCACATAATTATAAATCCATTCATATAGATTCCATAATATCATAAAAACATTCATCATAACTTAACCCATGAAAAATAAAACGGGTTTCATTGATATTTCATCATTATAACAATAAACCATATAGATAAAGAATATATATGGTATCCTTATATTACATAACCAATAAATCATAAGTAATGAAAAAAGATGTTATCATGGATGAAAATTTACTTCAAAAGATCCCTGAAATGTTTCCTGAGAAAAATACACTTTTCATTTTTAAATCACATGTTTTAAACATGAAAAATTTCTAAATATTAAGGAAAAAAATATTTTAAAATAACCTTTGAAAATTTAAAATTATACCTAAAATCATTGAGTGGTTATAATGGATTTATATTTCATTCATTTCGTCTATGTAAAATAATAATTATTTAAATATTTTCTGTAGAAAATCAAAAGTACCTTTTTTATAAAATGGAAAGAAGAATCATTTTAATAAATTTTTTAAAAATTCAAACATGTGTAAAAATGACTTGAAAAATAATATAAGAACATAAAAATAATTTTTTAAATCACTTTTATAAAACATGGATATTATTATTATTTTTTGAAAAAATAGAGAAATAGTTAGTTTTCTTTAAAAATATCCATTTGGTATCATGAGTACTTAAAGTGATCAAAATTAAATGAAAAAAAATTAATCATATGAAATGAGAAAGGTTGAATAAATATCATGATATTATTGGGAGATAAATTATTAAAGTTAATCATTATAAACTTAATATAAACTATCCTAATAAACAACGAGATTGTAACTCAATATCTTACATATTTGGTAAATTTTGAATCATAATCACTATGAAATAATAAAATAAAATGAAAGTATAAATATCATGAACATAATTTCTTAATGATATAGAATTTAAAATGGTTTTTATATACACCTCATAAAATAAGGTAGCTACATAAGATAACATATGTCCTAAATGGAAAATTTGAGATGATAAACTCTTACCTAAAGTTTGAATTTCATAAAAAGTTCTCTAACCTCATGTATAATAAATTTAAATTTATGTTGTTTCTATAAAATAATCATTTAAATTTTTTTTCTATAAAATAATCATTTTAATACTTATAATATCATATATTATCCATTTATAATATTTCAACACCCATTTATTAATAATTCTTTACTAAAATCCTTATTTTTGGGTGTTAACTGTTTTATTTTTCATGAGAATTTATGTTTGGTAGCTCTGATTCTTGTACATTGATCATGGTTACATCATATCTATAATTTTATTTATGATATAAATATCTTATATATTCATTATAATTATGTTTTTAATCATCCATAAAAGGTACTGATAGAAAAATAAATTACACCATTCATAGAGACGGTAGGCCATACATTTTCTTGGATGTTGTTTTCACTTTTTAACATAAGGAAATAAATAAAGGTAAATAATAATAAAAACTTATAGAATAAAAATTATATCATATTTATCATATATATTTATTAAATCCATCCTTATTATCATCCATGTAAATCAGAAATGAAAAACAAATCACATCTCATCGTGGAGGTGGTAGTGCATATGTACACACGAGCAACGTTACAATTTTCTAAAGGATTTGAAATAAATAAAGTAGTTATTATATTATATTTCTAAAATAATAATTGTTTCATAAAAATTATATATATTAATCATTTACATATTTATAAGCATCCAAATAATATGGTTATAGAAAATGAATTTCACCGTTACGTGGAGATGGTAAGTCATGTGTATGCATGGGCAATGTTTTCGTCGTCTTCTGTCCTTTTATTTTAGGGTTTCATCCCACTGATTTTCCCCTATGTTTTATCATGTTTCTTCTTTGATGGAAGTTTGTTCATTGAAAGCATTTTTTATGGTAGTTTCTGTGTTCGGTAGCGTGGATTTGTTCTCTTGGCGATGGCGATTTCTGGTGAGTCTCGCCGACATTATGACTGGTCTCTATCTGCTCGTTTCTCTGCTCTTTGATCCAAAACTCTACTGCTCTATCTGAGGTGGATCTTCTGGGTAGTCTTTATGGTGCCTTGGGTCATGATTTCAAGAGTATCGCTGTCATGGTGATCTCTTCGGTGTTCATTCTCTATTGATGGTATTCTATGGTGCTTCTTGTGTTGATTGTATGGTGATGTTGAAGGCGGTGTCTTTCCAGCGACGTGATAATGCGGTGATGGGGTAGGTTTTGGTTCTGCAACTGAGGTTCGAAAGCTTTGATGCATTGATACAGCATCGAGTATATGGAGACCTGAAGCTTGACGTACATGGATATTACATTACTTTTGTGGAATACATAATACATAACAAAAACAGACACACAAGGACCATAATAGTTTAGTGTCTTTGGAAACTTGGAACGTAATCTTCTAATTGTGGTGAAAGATCTTCAACATCTCCCATAAAGATCTTCCACTTTTTGTTTCCTTACCTAAAACCTTTCTTTTAATCCTGGGGGAAAATAAAACATAAAAAGGGTGAGCTCAAATGCTCAGTAAGGGTAATCATGGATAAAATAAAACATACCATATACATTTGAACTTAAAAACATGAACATAATGTTTAAACATCAAAATCTTGATCAACGACTTAAAACATGGAATTACATAAGGAATAGATCATAATGGAACATAAATCATGATAACATAACATGGGAATAAAACACGTAATTGTGGCATCCATTAAGCACATGTAATGATTTCCATAGTAGCCAAGGCATTGCTGCCATGACCATCTTAATGGAAAAAGTCCCTTTCTGAATCGAGTTCACTCCTCGTTCCAATCCTATAATACTGAACCGGATTAACTTACCGTTCCAGCCATGTCTATCTGATGAGATATAATCTTTTACCCAATGCATTGGAGTGAGATATAGGTCCCACCCATCTCATAATGAAATCATTCTTACTTGTGCCACAAAATAAACATAAATCATTCATAATAACCCAATGAATAAAATGGGTTTCATAAACATCATCCCATCATCACATAATCCATATAAAAGAAATGGATATCATTTCATAATAAGAAAAGGGAAACCATGTAAATGTAACACCCCAAGATTTCATAGTGTGTTATTTCTTCAAAATAATTCAATAACTTGCACTACATGCAACACCGAGTTCAATCACACCATGACTTACAAAAAAAAGCCATTCAAAAGAGGTTATGAATAGTATTATCTAAATTTTAAACTTTATATAATCCTTATAATTTTAGAATCCATATTATGAGTTTCTTAGATATAATGCAAGAACAAATTCATTTTCAGTATTGCACTTTTATCAAATTTTAATAGTGAACCCTTTTTAAATACAATATTTTAAACTTTTTGACTAAATGGGGACATCAAAAATTTAAAATGAAACATCCCAAGCTTCCACGGTACGCTTTCTTTGAATAATACAGTAGCGTGTGTTGTACGCAACCTTGAGTTTTAACACACACCACAACCAATCAAACTAGCTGTTATGAATAGTAATACCTACTTTTTAAAATTATATATATTTTATATTTCAAAATGGACTTCATTTTTGGATTCGGAATATCTAATTTAGCCTAAGGTGAAATTTTGGTAATTTTCAGATAACTTTCATATTTTGATGAATAGTGAAAATTACTAAATTTTAATTAAAAACAACTTTTTTAATCAAAATAATTAATAGTGATAAATTACGAATTTTAGTAGTTTTAAAGTATATTTAGAATATATTTTTAACATTTAATATAATGTTGGTCATTGGACATAATTTTACAATTAAACCGAACATAAACAAGTGTCAATCTTTTGATAGTTATTATCTCTTAAAAACACGCTTTTTGTTTTGACAGCGGGAATTAATTTTAAATTAATTTCTGCCACTTCTGTGTTTTGAATTTAGGAAAATGGATTCCATATTTGGATCAGGATGTTCAAATTGTGTAAATAGGTAACTTTTATTTTTAGACATTTTGAATAATTACTGCGGTAAATATTTTATTTACCATGGTTAAGGGTAAATCCGGTAAATAAGGGTTAAAAAATAATATTATAATAATAATAAATTACCCTAAAACGTGTCTTAACCCTATTGGTTGATACATGGTCGACCATGGGCATCTTTGGGTCGATTTTGGGACCTCATGGATCCACTTGTAAGTGATAATGACACTTTATTTTAATTAAGTTAAAATGAATACAAAAATGACACAAGCATATATCTTTTAGAACAACAATTGTTACATAGGGTTATATATGTTGGATTTTAGATTATAAATATTCATTAGAAAGATAAAAAGATTTCCTACATAATGATATTTTATTTATAATTTTTAGACATTAAATGATTTATTTTATTTATGACACAATGATGATGCAGTAATTACTATAATAGTGAAAAATTAAAATAATTGATATTATAAATACCCAAATAAATATAATATGAAACTTTTAATGAATTAAAATAATTTTATAGGATAATATGATATATTAGGAATGATTTAATTTACTTTGTTAGAACTAATCAATCTGTTATGAGTTTCACAAAAATCATCTATTGAATAGTGTCAAAATTGACATAAAAGAGTTCTTAAAACAAATATTATATTATTAATTGATATTAAATTCCTAAAAATCTAATGTTCAGAAAAGAGACTTATATCATGATAGGTTAATCATTAATGGACCACTTGGGGGTCGCTTGGATGTATGTAGTAAGTTTATGAACCATATTATATAAAAATACAAAAAGACATTGTAAAAGTGAAACTAATTAACTTAGAGTTAATACTTAAAGATAAGGTTAATATAAGTACCCAAACCTGTCTAAAATCTATTGGATGAGTTGTTTTAGACCCATCAACACCTTAACCTTTGAATAATCAACTTTGGAGCCATTAGAAACCGAATGTGAATTTATTATAAATTAATATTTCTAGCTTTTCCAAAGGTACCCCTCACCCCTCTTATAAAAGGTCACTCCTCCTTCTCATTTATTCACACCTTCAAAGCCTTTTGGTTCGGCCACACTCTGACCAAATACTCTCCCAACATCCCTCACTACAACCTAGAGGCCTTAGTTTGATCAGAAAGACAACCTAAGGAGCCCTTTTGATCAAATCAAAAGGAAGAACCCGAAGAAGAGGTAATGTTTTCACCACCCCTTTTCAAGTTCCTTTCTTCTTCCACTTCTTCTTTCTTTGTTCTTACCATTATAAAATAATGAATCCAGTATCTCACATATACTGTGATGTTATTATAAATATGGTACAACCATATTCAGTATTCTATCCACCCTTTGAATAACATGTCACCATACGTGCGTACGTACGTCTTACCGTCTCCATGTCGTGGTGTAATTGTTATTCAATATAATATTATTTGGATGGGTATAATAATGATGTTTAACTTAGGTAAATAATAAATATAACATGTTAATAATTCTGTATATATGATATACCATCCATTTATATATTATTTTAATATCAAAAGAATGATATTGTCGCTCGTACGTACGTACGGACTACCGTCTCCACGAACACGATGAGATTCATTCTCCATCGTATCCATTCAAGTATAATTATCATTTGATGATTTAAAAATGATGTTTAAGGACTTGATATCATTCTGGATATGAATAAGATACAAAAAACATGGCTTATGTAACAAAACATATAAAAGAAAATGAGTAAGTTAACACCCGAAACGACGATAATTCTAAGATATTATTAACAAATCAATGTTAAAAGATCATATATGATATCATATTAATATATATGATTCTTTTATAATTTAATAAAAATTATTTCACCATTATACAGGAGGTTAACCTACCCCAACCAAGGAAAAGTACAAGGTAAGGGATTTTCTTATCTCACATTCAATTCCGTGAGATTTCCATTATTCGCCACTAAGTTATTGAAAGTGGTGTATTGTGTACTAGAATTTGATATATATTATCATGATTATATTTATATTCATGTTATTCTATAAATAATTTTGTGGTTATTAACTTTTGTCCATATGACTCAGTTGATTAACGTGGTAAGGGGTTTTCATCTCACTCCTTATTCCCGTGAGATTCATGCCATATTGCCACCATCACCTTTTGTGTGGTGTATGTACTGCCCATAATTATATTCGTTGTCTAATACACTCTAATGTATGTGTATTTACATATTCATTGTATGATACCTCTTTCATGGGTTGTATGTTTCATAAGTTACCAAATTGGTAAGGGTTATTTCACAATCTCTCCATTATCCGAGGTTGTTTATACGTAATAATCTACTGGGATCTCGTTATCATCCACATCCATGTTTCTTCAAAATGTATTTCAAAACATTTTTACAAGAATATGGGTTAAAGTCATTTACACCCTTTTTTGAATTTTTATAAGAGGAATCTTTCCGTCGTTTTCCAAACAAGGTGCTTTTTAACCTTTTCGACAAAATTAAGATAAGAATGTTTTTTTAACTTATACGGCGGGTGCGGTTATTTTCCGCCGTTATAAAATCGTCAAAGCTTCCCTTACAAGCTTATAAGAATATTTTCAAAGAAAATGTTTTATTTTATAAATATATGTCTCTTAAATGATTTCAAAATAGAAAGAGATATTTCTTTAAAAAGAGTTTTGATTTCATCTATGTCAACATCCTTTAATGGATTTTACGCTTATTTGAGGATGATATATTATGATACAAAACTTTTATATTGTATTGAAGGTTTTGTGATAAGTTTGACTATGGATGTGCTATTTTTTTATATACCATTCATGGTTTATGGTGAAAGTATTGACATTTCGTATGCTAGTTTTAATACGAATGTTTATGTTATGTTTAAACCTTTTCATATGGGAATGCATTGGACTTAATATGTGACGGGTGGAGCCCGCTATAGCTCCTCGATGCATCGGTAGGTCTCATGAGACAAACTAGTGTCTTGGCACAAGGCCTTGGAAAAATCTTATTTGTAGTCTTGGCACGAGGCCTTGACTATGTGGTTATGATAGTCTGACATTATGTATTCCAACATTATGAAAGTGGTTTTTGAATTTTTTGCATGTGATTATTCGATTAGTAGAATATCCATGTGAATAAGTAAATTGCATTATTTCATTTTACTTTTTCCATACTATGTTGAAGTTCATGTTTAAAAGGCTTTTGTTTTAGTAATGCATTGCCTTAAATGTTTATGCTTATTTTGAATGTTCCGCTATATTGTTATCCTTACTGGGCATTTGAGCTCACCCCTTTTCTATGTTTTATTTTTCCCAGGATGTGAAGAAGTAAGTTATGAATGACCTGCAGGGATATTATGAGGGGATAATAGTGTGGATTGTGGAAACATTATGTTGTTGTATTAGTTTTTCATTTTATGATGTAATGTAAAACTTATGAATATATCTAGTGTTTCCAAGGGTATTAAACCAATCAGTCTTTCGAGATTTGATCTTTCTTGTGATCATGCCAATGTTATGTAATTAATGCACCGACTCTGGGTAACTGGGGTCGGGGCGTTACAGTTGGTATCAGAGGAAGTTTAGTACAAACCTTGGAAACTAGATTTAGATAAACTCTGATTAGAGCACGTAGAACTAAGATGAACTTTGAGGATTAGTATAGAAGAACTTCCTAGAATTTTGGTATTGTAGGGATTTTGTGAGTTTTCTGAGAAATACATCCCTGTCTGGATACGAGCAGGTAGAGGCGGCTCTGGCACATATGTACCTAGGGGTAAAACCCGAAAACACCGCTTTGAGCTAGACTCGAACGGGAACTGGTGAACGACAACGGGCCTTGCTGCACTCTTGGTTACGACACTCCCGGGGGATATGCTTAGGATAACTCTCATTTTCTTTACAAATAATTATGAAGGGTTTATGAGTATATACTTCCTCAAAGAAAATATTTTTTATGATTATGGATTATATCCATAAATAGTTCAATTTATGTTAAGTGTTTTATAAGCATGGGATTATGTATTTTGATTCATAAACTGATCTAGTGTATGCCATTGTTTAGAAATGGTGCCCAGTAGAAGGAATGAGAACTCCAGAAATGCACATGATCCAAAGAGAAGGATGGATCATATCTTTCATGGTCTTAAGCTAGAATTTATAAGAGAAATAGTCTCCCATGTATTATCATCATATGAAGAAATAATATCATGTGTTGATAAGATAAGTAAAGAGTTTACTGAGTCCTATGGCATTGAAGGGAAGCAAGAGAAGAAAAGGATGGAAGAGAGAAAGATGGATAAAGGGAAGAGGGAAAAGAAGAATTTTCCCATATGTGGTAACTGTGGAAAGAAACACCCTAGAACTTTCCTAAAAGGAATGGGAGTTTGTTATAAGTGTGGAGGAAAAGGGCACAAAGTACGTGACTGCAAGGGTAAGAAAATGGTTTCAAATGTACAATTCTTCATTTGCAAGGAGTTTGGACACTACGCGAACCTATGTCCCAGTCATCATACTATGCCGCAAATGATGTTATTGGATAATAATCAAGTTATGATACTACCACATATGAAGAGGAATGATTAGAGTTCTTATGTTGATTATGTCAATTGAGTGTTGTATCAACAATGTACTTGTTATAATAATTATGGAGTATATAAGGATTGTACTGCAGTACTATTTCATTAAGGACTTGAGATTGTGTGGAACCAAGAAAAGTGACTCAATAGCAGGATAAATTTTTGGAAAATATATGGTTGAGAGAATGATAAATCATAATATAGTTCTCATACTGAGGTAGTGATTTTGGAATAATATGTGATTGTTTTGGATAAATTATATTGGATATTCTTGACTACCTTGGAACTGATTAATGATTTGTATATTCCATCATTGTTGGGGTTTAAAACATTTTTTGGATTAATGAAGTATATCCAGCATTCAATATGGAATAAGGGAGCACGAATGTAATCAATAAGGAATATGGTAATTCAGGATGTTTCAGTGTATTAGAAGAATACATGATGAAGGTATTCATATGCTATTACTGGGTAAGAAGGATCTACATTATGTTTACCTTTCTTATAAATGTTGGACTGTGAGTTTGGACAAAAGTATTTTGGATAGTTCTAGTTTGGATTATTTTGGATTGCCATAAAAGGACAACCTAGAGGTCGGGCGGCAACCCGTCGCGTCCGGCAAGGCTGCGACACTTGAACCCGCAACCAAAGGGCGACAAGGGTGTATCACCTACCACTGGCCCACGAGATGTCCTGGATTAAATAATGTAGTTTTTATTAAAAGATCTTGTAGATGAATTATAAATTTGTTTATTTTGGAACCCTAGTATGTGTTATTTTTGGTAATCTTCATACTTTCGACTCTTTATTTTAAATAGAGGCCTCATTAATTCATTTTTCGATGTGGTATTTCAACTAAGATATTTTGAAACGTCAAAAATGTGTTATCCTAATACCTTATGTTTTGTTGAACCGATGGTATTTCAAATAATCATAGATTGATGAATTTAAGGACCTCAATTTTATACTTGTTTGTGATTGATGACCTCAATCACTACATATAAATATTTACGTTTTTCCTCCAATTATATGTCTCTAATTGCCACCAATTTTCTCCTAATCGAGATCATAATTTGGTGGTGACCCTTTCATTTCTTCTTTCCTCATATTAAGACTAAATTTTAGTAACCCAATTTCCGATGTGGGTTTTCCCACAAATATATTTTCTATTTTCAACCTTTTATTTTCGAAGAACAATTTCAAATTGCGAGGACACAATTTATTGAAGGAGGGGAGAATATAACACCCCAAGATTTCATAGTGTGTTATTTCTTCAAAATAATTCAATAACTTGCACTACATGCAACACCGAGTTCAATCACACCATGAATTACAAAAAAAAGCCATTCAAAAGAGGTTATGAATAGTATTATCTGAATTTTAAACTTTATATAATCCTTATAATTTTAGAATCCATATTATGAGTTTCTTAGATATAATGCAAGACCAAATTCATTTTCAGTATTGCACTTTTATCAAATTTTAATAGTGAACCCTTTTTAAATACAATATTTTAAACTTTTTGACTAAATGGGGACATCAAAAATTTAAAATGAAACATCCCAAGCTTCCACGGTACGCTTTCTTTGAATAATACAGTAGCGTGTGTTGTACGCAACCTTGAGTTTTAACACACACCACAACTAATCAAACTAGCCGTTATGAATAGTAATACCTACTTTTTAAAATTATATATATTTTATATTTCAAAATTGACTTCATTTTTGGATTCGGAATATCTAATTTAGCCTAAGTTGATATTTTGGTACTTTTCAGATAACTTTCATATTTTGATGAATAGTGAAAATTACTAAATTTTAATTAAAAACAACTTTTTTAATCAAAATAATTAATAGTGATAAATTACGAATTTTAGTAGTTTTAAAGTATATTTAGAATATATTTTTACCATTTAATATAATGTTGTTCATTGGACATAATTTTACAATTAAACCGAACATAAACAAGTGTCAATCTTTTGATAGTTATTATCTCATAAAAACACGCTTTTTGTTTTGACAGCGGGAATTAATTTTAAATTAATTTATTCCACTTCTATGTTTTGAATTTAGGAAAATGGATTCCATATTTGGAATCAGGATGTTCAAATTGTGTAAATAGGTAACTTTTTTTTAGACATTTTGAATAATTACTGCGGTAAATATTTTATTTACCATGGTTAAGGGTAAATCCGGTAAATAAGGGTTAAACAATAATATTATAATAATATTAATTACCCTAAAACGTGTATTAACCCTATTGGTTGATACATGGTCGACCATGGGCATCTTTGGGTCGATTTTGGGACCCCATGGATCCACTTGTAAGTGATAATGACACTTTATTTTAATTAAGTTAAAATGAAAACAAAAATGACATAAGCATATATCTTTTAGCAAAACAATTGTTACAAAGGGTTATATATGTTGTATTTTAGATTATAAATACTCATTATAAAGATAAAAAGATTTACTACATAATTATATTTTATTTATAATTTTTAGACATTAAATAATTTATTTTATTTATGACACAATGATGATGCAGTAATTACTATAATAGTGAAAAATTAAAATAATTGATATTATAAATACCCAAATAAATATAATATGAACCTTTTAATGAATTAAACTAATTTTCTAGGATAATATGATATATTATTATTGATTTAATTTACTTTTTTCGAAGTAATCAATCTGTTATGAGTTTCACAAAAATCAACTATTGAATAGTGTCAAAATTGACATAAAAGAGTTCTTAAAACAAATATTATATTATTAATTGATATTAAATTCCTAAAAATCTAAGGTTCTGCAAAGAGACTTATATAATGATAGGTTCATCATTAAGGGACCACTTGGGGGTATCTTGGATGTATTTAGTAAGTTTATTAACCATATTATATAAAAATACAAAGAGACATTGTAAAAGTGAAACTAATTAACTTAGAGTTAATACTTAAAGATAAGGTTAATATAAGTACCCAAACCTGTCTAAATTCTATTGGTTGAGTTGTTTTCGACCCATCCCCACCTTAAACTTTTAATAATCAACTTTTAAGCCATTAGAAACCGAATATGAATTTATTATAAATTAATATTTCTAGCTTTTCCAAAGGTACCCCTCACCCCTCTTATAAAAGGGCACTCCTCCTTCTCATTTCTTCACACCTTCAAAGCCTTTTGGTTCGGCCAAACTCTGCCCAAATACTCTCCCAAAATCCCTCACTACAACCTAGAGGCCTTAGTTTGATCAGAAAGCCAACCTAAGGAGCCCTTTTGATCAAATCAAAAGGAAGAACCCGAAGAAGAGGTAATGTTTTCACCACCCCTTTTCAAGTTCCTTTCTTCTTCCACTTCTTCTTTCTTTGTTCTTACCATTCTAAAATAATGACACCAGTATCTCACATATACTGTGATGTTATTATAAATATGGTACAACCATATTCAGTATTCTATCCACCCTTTGAATAACATGTCACCATACGTGCGTACGTACGGCTTACCGTCTCCACGTCGTGGTGTAATTGTTATTCAATATAATATTATTTGGATGGGTATAATAATGATTTTTAACTCAGGTAAATAATAAATATAACATGTTAATAATTCTGTATATATGATATACCATCCATTTATATATTATTTTAATATCAAAAGAATGATATTGTCGCTCGTGCGTACGTACGGACTACCGTCTCCACGAACGCGATGAGATTCATTCTCCATCGTATCCATTCAAGTATAATTATCATTTTATGATTTAAATATGATGTTTAAGGACTTGATATCATTCTGGATATGAATAAGATACAACAAACATGGATTATGTAACAAAACATATAAAAGAAAATGAGTAAGTTAACACCCGAAACGACGATAATTCTAAGATATTATTAACAAATCAATGTTAAAAGATCATATATGATATCATATTAATATATATGATTCTTTTATAATTTAATAACAATTATTTCACCATTATACAGGATGTTAACCTACCCCAACCAAGGAAAAGTACAACGTAAGGGATTTTCTTATCTCATATTCAATTCCGTGAGATTTCCATTATTCGCCACTAAGTTATTGAAAGTGGTGTATTGTGTACTGGCATTTGATATATATTATCATGATTATCTTTATATTCATGTTATTCTATAAATAATTTTGTGGTTATTAACTTTTGGCCATACGACTCAGTTGATTAACGTGGTAAGGGGTTTTCATCTCACTCCTTATTCCCGTGAGATTCATGCCATATTGCCACCATCACCTTTTGTGTGGTGTATGTACTTCCCATAATTATATTCGTTGTGTAATACACTCTAATTTATGTGTATTTACATATTCATTGTATGATACCTCTTTCATGGGTTTTATGTTTCATAAGTTACCAAATTGGTAAGGTTTATTTCACAATCACTTCATTATCCGAGGTTGTTTATACGTAATAATCTACTGGGATCTCGTTATCATCCACATCCATGTTTCTTCAAAATGTATTTCAAAAAAATTCTACAGGAATATGGGTTAAAGTCATTTATACCCTTTTTTGACTTTTTATAAGAGGAATCTTTCCGTCGTTTTCCAAACAAGGTGCTTTTAACCTTTTCGACAGAATTAAGATAAGAATGTTTTTTTAACTTATACGGCGGGTGCGGTTATTTTCCGCCGTTATAAAATCGTCAAAGCTTCCCTTACAAGCTTATAAGAATATTTTCAAAGAAAATGTTTTATTTTATAAATATATGTCTCTTAAATGATTTCAAAATAGAAAGAGATATTTCTTTAAAAAGAGTTTTGATTTCATCTATGTCAACATCCTTTAATGGATTTTACGCTTATTTGAGGATGATATATTATGATACAAAACTTTTATATTGTATTGAAGGTTTTGTGATATGTTTGACTATGGATGTGCTATTTTTTTTTATACCATTCATGGTTTATGGTGAAATTATTGACATTTCGTATGCTAGTTTTAATACGAATGTTTATGTTATGTTTAAACCTTTTCATATGGGAATGCATTGGACTTAATATGTGACGGGTGGAGCCCGCTATAGCTCCTCGATGCATCGGTAGGTCTCATGAGACAAACTAGTGTCTTGGCACAAGGCCTTGGAAAAATATTATTTGTAGTCTTGGCACGAGGCCTTGACTATGTGGTTATGATAGTCTGGCATTATGCATTCCAACATTATGAAAGTGGTTTTTGATTTTTTTGCATGTGATTATTCGATTAGTAGAATATCCATGTGAATAAGTAAATGGAATTATTTAATTTTACTTTTTCCATACTATGTTGAAGTTCATGTTTAAAAGGCTTTTGTTTTAGTAATGAATTGCCTTAAATGTTTATGCTTATTTTGAATGTTCCGCTATATTGTTATCCTTACTGGGCATTTGAGCTCACCCCTTTTCTATGTTTTATTTTTCCCAGAATGTGAAGAAGTAAGTTATGAATGACCTACAGGGATATTATGAGGGGATAATAGTGTGGATTGTGGAAACATTATGTTGTTGTATTAGTTTTTCATTTTATGATGTAATGTAAAACTTATGAATATATCTAGTGTTTCCAAAGCTACTAAACCAATCGGTCTTTCAAGATTTGATCTTTCTTGTGATCATGCCAATGTTATGTAATTAATGCACCGACTCTGGGTAACTGGGGTCGAGGCATTACAGTAAATCATAGAGACATTATACATGAAACATACACATATGAAATAATGTTATCTTAGATGAAAAAATGGTTTTGATAAAACACTTGAAATGAATTCTTGGGGAAAATATCCTTTCTTCTTCAAAATCAATTTCTTTTCACAAAAAGTCTTTAAATTTTAAAAGAAATATATTTTGTTGAAAATAGTCATTAAATCTTTTGGAGTAAGATTCATGAAAATAAGGCTTTATAAATCCATAAAAATCCTTTCATGCTGTATACGTTAAAAAAAACATTCTTCTCATACTTTTTTCAGAAAAGTCAAAAAGTACCTTGTAGGGTAAATAAAAGAAAGATTCCTTCCATACCATGGGGTAAAAGTCAAAATGGGTAAAAATTACTTTAAACATACATGAAAACACTTTTATAAATCATGGACATGGATGATATCAATAACCCCAGTAAATAATTACGAATAAGAAATCTCGGATAAAAATGAGATTTGCAAAATTATCCCTTACCTTAGGTCCGATATGCTTCGTACGTATCCAAACCTCATGTATAATGATTTAAATAATGTCATTTACTTATTACAGAATCATATTCATTGTTATTATATCATATATGGTTCACTTATGACTTTATATTACCCGTTCTTTTGTAAATTCATGTTAAAGTAGCGTTTTGGGTAAAATCGTTTCATTTGTCGTTCGTGTTTTAACTTGTAATTATTCATATGATTACTTAGATCATGATTACTTACATCCAGAATGTAAAACATGATTTATATATAATATATATTCAGAATATACATCTATATAATAGATCGATAAATGGAAAGAAATACACCGTTCATGGAGACGGTAGGCCGTACGTACGCATGAACGCTATTTTCGTTTCCTTATTGAATTGAATGGAATTAAGTAGATGACATAAATATATATATACATAAATCCAGTAGCATTATTATGTCATATATTTCATGATTACTTATTATATATACCTTATAATCATTCTTGAATGGTTATCATGGAGAGTGAATCTCATCGCGTCGTGGAGACGGTAGTCTGTACGTACGCACGAGCGATGATATCATTCCCATGATCGTGGAATTGTATTAAAGTGTATGTATAATATTAAAGAATCAATATCGCTTTACAATAATCATATATATTCATTACTTTCACCATTATACCCATCCAAGTATGGTGGTGGTGGAAAATAGATTACACCACGGCATGGAGACAGTATTCTGTACGTACGCACGCGCGGTGATTTCGTTTTCCGTAGGATGGATAGATGTTGAAATAGGGTTGTTTCATACTTATAATAACATATCTGTATATTAGTGATACTGATTTAATTACTTCATAATGAAACAACTAAGGAAGAATAAGTGGAAGAAGAAATAAAGTTAAAAGAATCGGTAACGGACATTACCTCTTCTTTGAAGCGCCTCTTTGAAACCTACTCTTACGGCACTAAAATTTGTCTTTGAAGAAGACAAGGACCTCTATGATGTTCCTAGGGAAGTGGTGAATTGAATTTTTCAGGGGTTAGCCGAACTTTATGGCTCAAAGTGGTGTGAGGAAGAGAGGGAGGAGGTTCCCTTTTATAAGGGAGGAGAGGGGCACCTTTGGAATAACTAAAAATATTATTTTATTATAAAGTCATATTCGGTTTTTAATAGCTCCAAATTGATATATTTATAATATAAGATGGGGATGGGTCGAAATCCGCTCATCCAATATAATTTATACAAGTTTAGGTCATTATATTAACCTTATCTTTTATTTTTAACTCTTAGTTAATTAGATTGACATTACCATGTTACTTTGTATTTTTATATTATATAGTTAATAAACTTTCCATATACATCCAAGAGACCCCAAGTGTTCCTTTAATGATACACCTATCATTATATAAGTATCTTGGATGAACCATAGATTTTTAGGAATATAATAACAATTAATAATAAAATATTTGTTTTAAAAACTATTTTATGTCAATTTTGACACTATTTGGTAATTGATTTTTGTGAAAATCATAACAGAATGATTGGTTCGAAAAACGTTAATTAAATCAATACTAACATGTCATATTAACATATAAAAATATTTTAATTCATAAAAAGTGTCAAATTACATTTATTTGGGTATTAATAACATCAATTATGTCAATATTTTATTAATAAGATAATTACTGCATCATCATTGTGTCATAAATAAATTAAATTATTTTAAGTATAAAAATTACAAATAAAATACCATTATGTAGGAAATAGTTTTACATTTCTAATGAATATTTATAGTCGAATTTATCTTATGTATAGCCCTATATTAAAAATGATTTAGTTATTAAACTTTGATTTTAACTATTTTAACTCTTCTTTAAATAAATTAATAATAAATGTCCTAATCTAATCCAAGTGGGCATAAATGGTCATATTTTATTCCTAAGGTTTTTTTTGGTCAAATTACACTTATAAAATAGAATTAGGACATGTGTTAGGGTAATAATAATATCATTTTTACCCTTAATTACCCTATTTACTTTTAACCGTGGTAAAAAAAGTAAAAAGTTACTATCCACCAAAAATTATTTTCATCTCATTGAACCACATTTTAGTCCTTGATATTAACTATGTATCTCGTATTTTCGAAATTCCAATCACAGAAGCAGTAAAATTATGTTTTATGAAAAATTCAGTTTTTTTAACTACCACTTAGTGGTTTCACTATTCATTAAAAAAATGAAAGTTTCCAGAAAAATACAAAAAATTAGGCCTAAGATATATTTGATATTATGAATTCAAAAATTATATCTATTTTACCAAATTAAAAACATATCAGTTTCATTAATTAATTTAAAAATTAATTCCCATCGTCAAAACAAATAGCGTGTTCTTAAGAGATAATAACTATCAAAAGATTGACACTTGTTTATGTCTGGTTTAAATGTGAAATTACATCCAATGACCAACATTATATTAAATTGTAAAAATATATTCTAAATATACTTTAAAACCACTCAAATTAATAATTTATCACTATTAATTATTTCGATTAAAAAAAGTTGTTTTTAATTAAAATTTAGTAATTTCACTATTCATCAGAATATGAAAGTTATCTGAAAAGTACCAAAATTTCACCCTAAGATAATTTCGATATTCCGAATCCAAAAATGAAGTCCATTTTGAAATATAAAATTTATAAAATTTCAAAAATTGGGTATTACTATTCATAACGGATATTTCATAATAATATCTCGTTTAGTGAAACTCAGTATTGCGTACTACACACGCTATCGAGGAAGGTCTTTATTATGTGTAATGAAAGACAAGTTAGGGATGTGTGTTGTGCAAGATCCTTTTTGTGTAGAGTACAAAACAAGACATTAATGAAATTAAAAATAATATTTTTCATAAAATCTTGGGGTGTTACAGAGTAGAGTTGAGTGATGTTTTGGTGTTACTAGCACGGTGCAATAATTTCAGCGACAATAGTATCAACATCCACAGCAGCGGTGATGTTGATGGCCTGGGCGGCGTGTGGCCTCATTTCGCACAAGGTTCATGGCTCGAGGTGTGATACTACTTTTCATTTTAAATTTTAAATGTGTATTTTTTTGGTATATTTTGAATTTAGAATGTGGATTTTGGGATGTGTTCGACTTATGAATGGTAATTTGTAATGGTTTTCACCTCTCCATAAAGTGGATATTTTGAAAATGGAAAAAATGGATTTGGTCATTAATGTTATTTTTGGGAATACCTAGAATATTATAATATAATATGTGTCTAACTCATTTAAAATGGTTCAAAAATGAAATAAACTAGAAGATAATAAGTATGTGGTGTTAATATAATTATCCAATAATTTTTTTATAGATTTTGATGTCATTTTTTCCTTATCTTTTAGATTAACCCTTTAGATAACCAATTTTAACTTCAATTGTGGTAATCACCTTTTCAATGTTAAAGGGTTCTAATTTTACTTATAAGGTTAAAATTGGATCATAAATATACAAGGGGTAAAATCCTAGACAATTTATAATCCTAATTTTCCTATTTGAAATTTTTATTATTTTTAAATAATTTAATAAAATATTATTTACCATGAAATAATATTAATGTCATTTTAAGAACTATCCACATAATTTTACTTCAAAAACAAAATGATATAAATATAATTATAATATAAAACTTTTCAAAATCCATAATATTTTATAATTATTTTCAAAATTCATGGAACACTTTAACTAAAACCCAAAATATTACATTTAGAGTTTTTAAAATTATTTACCTGATTTTTAAACTACTTTTGGGTGCACTAAGTCGGTTTTACGTAAGAATTTAAGGTAATTACTTCATCATTAAAAATTAAAAATAAATTACCATGATAAAAAAATTTATATTTTAAATAACCATTTATAATTGAATAAAAGTTGTTTTTATCATTATCACAAAATTTTATACATATTAAAATAAAGAGAGTGACATTATTGACTTTATAATCAGAAGGTTCAGGAATTAGGAAATCCCACTACTAAAAATTTTATTATAAAAATAAAGGTATAAAGTGATACATTACAAGGGGGTTTTACAAATGTGGGTATTCGAATCACCATGTGCATCTCCTTCAAACAAAGATGAACAAAAATTTGAAATCACAAAAGACCATCTTGAACTAATATTCATAATTTACCTTTTAGAGAGTTCATCAAAAACATAATTTTATTCCTTATAAACAAGTGTAATATCATGGAATATATAATATAAAATATAAAGGAAATCTATTCAGAGCGAAAACATTATCCAAGGGACGTTCCTGGAATGCGCTTTAATAATTTCCACTGCCAAACTTGGGCCAGATTCTATTCATAGGGACTACCAACAAAGATTCATAGAATAACCAATCTATTTGATCATAAAATTTATTAAAGTAACGTTTGTGGTTATTTTTATTCTTTATCATATTATTTTTAACCTTCATTACCTTATTTACCCTTACTGAAGTGACAATATTTACTGAGGTTACTATTATTGATGATAAAAAATAAAAGGGATGTATTTACTATTATTTGAACCTATTTATTCCAAATATGGAACCCATTTTCCAAGATTCAATTTCTATAATTGTAATAAATCAATTTTAACATATGTTTATAAAATATAAAAAACATTTATATAGAAAATGTGTTTTTTAATCCCAAAAATGAACATATACAAAAATAAATTATAGTGATGATTACTAGGAAATTAATTAGATGATATAAAACTAAATAGTACTTTTATTACTTTAATATAAAATTAAAATCATAATGAGACTTTGAAATGAAAATAAAAGAGATTTTTACAAAAATCTGTATTTTAACTATTCATTGAAAAATCAATCTTTTCAGAAAAATATCAAAACTTTACCCTAAGATAATGTTAATATACTGATTTCCAAAATGAATTTAATTTTATAAAAATAATATTTCTAAAATTTGGTGAAGGTAATTATATTTTCCATGCCCAAAATGTAATAAAAATCATTTTTGAAGAAAATGCGATTTTAAAGCTTAAAATGAATTCACTAAAAATTGAGTGTTTATTTCCTAAGAATTATCCAATACATTTTTATTGAGTACGACTACTATAAATTTATTTTATAATGTTTTTATGTATATTCAATCCTGAAATTTAAAATATTAACTCAAATTTAAATAATAGCGTTTCTATAATACATCTTAATTCACTGAAAGATCATTTTTGTGTGTTTAGAAAATCCTTAATATTATTATAATTTTAAAATAAATGTTTAGGTTGTTACATCCCCCCCCCCCCACCCCCACCCCAAAAAAATATTCATATAAATTTTTAGTAAAGCTCAGTAATCAAGGGTTTGAAATTTGTAAATTCCTTTATTGAAAACTCACATAGTAAAAAGGGTTAATAAAACATCCCATTAAGAAAATGAAAAAGAAATATTAATGTCATCTAGAATACCACATAACTATGTTTCTAAAAAGGATAACATTAGTGGGAAGTAAAATTATGTAAATGGAGGAAAAATTAATGTAAAAATAATTATGGGTACTGACAGGGAACATGATAATGTATAATTAAATGACAAGAAAACCATAAATCTGTGAGGGGTGAAAAGACTATTAATTCATCAGAAATGAAAGTAAAAGGATAATTTTTTTATTTCAAGATCCTTTTCCTAATTTTGAGGTATTAATTTATCATCAACATAGAGAATATGATAAAATGTACTTAATTTATTTCATTCCATTTCATAAGTACAATTTCATCCTTTTATTGTGCTTTAATGATTTTATAAATCATCTCTTATTTAAAGATGAATTTTTCATTCCTGAAGCACTAAGATTAACATTTAATGTTTCACAAGATCCATAAAATAATGAAAAATTATTCTTTATTTCTATAAATATTTAACAAAACCAAAATTATCAACAAAATTTATCCAATATAATACATTAATATCTAAAACCTCAATAAGAACCACCGAATTTCAACTTAATCAATTCCATATATGGTTAACTTTAACACTCCTTTAAAATATGTCTAACCAAATTCAAAACCCAAAAATATAAATTATTTGATCAAACAATTTTTTTCAAGATCTACTTTAACATTTATTTAAAAAATAAAAATTAACACACAATTTCACATACTAATCATGTGAATAACTTTATCATATATTCTCTTAAAATATATTAATAATCTTAATCACCATAGAACCTCAATCAAAACATATATGTTTCCAAAAATTAACAAAATCAGTATTCGTAACATAAAATCACATATAATTTATAATATTACCTAAATCAAAAAATAGAATAAAATTCATCAAATATGACCTAAATCAATTTTTTCTAAAATCACTAATCAATCTCAAGGTCACCAATACAATCCCATTTACTTTATCAGTATTAATCATCTCTTTATCTCTACTAAAAATTATTATCTCAAAATTGGTAACATATTAAGGGTTTTCTTTCCCTCAATAATGTATTTTCAAAAAAAATCTCCTTACAAATAAATCACTTTTATATTTCATCTATACCATTCAAAATATTCATGCAAATACTTAAAGAAAAATTACTATGGAAAAATCCTTATATATTTCAAGATTCTCATAACTGAAATACCATTGATAAAAATACACATAAAACATAATTATAAAATCCAAATACATAAATACATCAATAATTTCAACATAATTATTGGTATAACATAGGTTCTTTCTTGGTATAGGAGTGGACCTGTATATGGGGGAATTTACTCAGAAAAATCCTAGTTTCCCAACAATTAATACAACAAACTATAAATGGATCCCTCAGATGAAATTTATTTTTCACCATCAAACTTCTCATTTCTACAAAAAATTTAATTTCATTATAAAATTATTTTACACACATAAAACATATTCATATTCATTTAAGATTTTATTTTGGGTGTATATTTCCAAATTTCTAACATGAAGGAAATTGAACCTTATTTTCATTGTGGTCTCCACCACCAGATCTCTCAATGAAATCCATTGTTATCTTATGTGGTGAGTCTAAGAGTTATTTAGGGTATGGGTTATCAATAATATATTGTGATAAATGATTAATAATTATAATAATATCTTTTAATTCAGTCATCATCCCATTTAGTTTCTCAAAATAACTGTATTTTCTGTTACATTTAATGTTAACATGATTCCTCTTGTTTTCACCCATTGTCTAAAACCAAAAATAATGGTACAATAAATAGTAACTATAATCATGAAAAATAATTAATAGGATGTTTAAAACATGAAATATTTTCAATCTATGATAACTTAGTTTTAACCTAGGTCATCCCTGATCATCATCTATCTAAATCCTTTAAAATGGCTCAAGAAGAAAATTTGGATTAACCTAAGCGTATTCCCATAAAGTGTCAAAATAGGATTGCAGTTAGTGAAAACTCAATATAAACTGGAATTATGGATTATATGCACTTAAGAAACTATTTTTGAGGTTATTACCTCCTACATGCATATGTTCTATAACCCCATCCACTTATAGTATACAGACATGGATGTATTTCAATTAAAACTGCATAGTCTCTTCCATATGAAAACATTAAGATTTCATCCTATTCATAGAATTTTCATTAGGGTTTTTTAAAATTTTATTTATTCCTATTTACCAATTTCAACTAAACCCTACTCTAAAACCAACTATAACAACCCATACTTTTCATAAAGAAAAATATTACATCTTAATAGATACATATTTATTACATAGCATTATGATACACACTAGAGTACTAAAGGTTTTGTATCTTTTGAAATATGGATATATAAAAAATTGGTGCCTAAAAGATATACATCATCTATAACGTAGTTATTCATAAATATCAACCTTATTAGATGTATCATACTTATAAATTTGCTTCATATCCAGGGGAAATAAAACATAATATAGGGGGATTTCAGATGCTCAGTAAGGGTAAACATGAGAGATGTCTATGATCATTCAAACATGACATGAACTTTAAGGGTGTGAAAACATTATATTAAACTTTTAAAATCACAATTATTAATTCTTAGATCATAAAAATGAGTCATGTAATAATGAATTTTGGTTCATAAGAATTGGATTATAAAGGGATCATAGAAAATGATCCACAAGAACATAACGTTGGAAAAAGATAATGTCATAAAAGAGTTGAATAAAGTGTGTAATTATCATAATAATATAAAAATTTTGTTAAGGTTACCCCCTACGTAATTAATAATATGTTTATATTAGGATAATCACTTGTTTACCTACTTTAGGCTTGGGATAACCTCCTGTGTACTCTCTTTCAGGCTTGGGATAACCTCCAATATATCCTCTTTTTTGGGAATGGGATAACGTATCATGCACCCTTTGAGCTATAAATACATTAATATTTACTTAATTAGTTATATTTATATATAATTCCATCCCCACACATTACATAATCATAAATACATTCATACGTATTCAAAAAAACCAAACAACACTCATCATAACTTAACCCCTAGTAAAGAAAAAGAAATTATCGATATTTCATCATCATAACCATAAATCGTGTTGAAAAAAGAATAAATATATAATTATAAGATCTTATAATTAGTAAATTATGAGATAAAATATATTTTATCATGGATAAAAATATCCTTTAAAAGATAATTGCAATATTTAAATAGTAAAATACCCTTTTCATATTTAAGTCGCATATTCAAAATCTAGAAATTTCCCAATTATTAAGGAAAGTGTTTTCTTTGAAAAAATACTTTTAATAATTTAAATTAATCCTCAAATACTTGAGTGATCATGAATATGAGAATTTTCATTCATTTCATTTATGTTAAAATAATGGTAACTTTCATATTTTCGGTAAAACAATTCCAAAGTACCACATTCAGAAAACAACTAGAAGATTCCTTTTAAATTTGTTTCTAAAAACTCAACCATGTGTAAAAATTTATTTAAATAATCTTAAAAAATATATAAAATATCTTTTACAAAAAATGGATATGATTGGAAAAAAGGATTCTCAACTGAAGATATAAATAATGTCAGTTTTAGTAAAAAAATGTTTTTTCGATCTCTTGAGTACGTAAAGTTAGGAAAATGAAAGGAAAAAATGTATTATCAAGAAATAACTAGAGGATAGTTAAATTTACTATTTTATATAGGTATATATCACGAAATTCCATCATTAAAAAATTAATCATATACAATCTCGTTAAATAGTGAGATTGTTACACAATCCCTTACCGCATTGGTAAATTTTTAATCATAATCCTCATGAAATTATAACATTAACTGAAAATGTAAATATTATGAAAATAATTATATTCATGATATTAAATGTTAAAGGGGTTGTATATACACCTCATAAAATAATATAGGTTCATAACATAACATATGTCTCAAAAAAAGGCAATTTGAGATAATAAACCCTTACCTCATGTTCGGCTTTATTCGAAAGCAGTATGTCCTCCATATAATAAATTTAAATTTATTTTAATTCTAAACCAAAATAATTTAAATAAATATAATATCATATATGATCCACTTATAATATTGAAACACCTATTTATTAATAATTCTGTAAAAAAATCATCGTTTCCATGTGTTAATAATTTCATCTCATGAGAAAATTTTGTCGGTGGTTTAGGCCCTTATAATTTGATCATGGTTCAATAATATTCATAATTATATTTATGATATAAATATCATATATATACATTATATAGATATTTATAATTTCCGATTAATGGTATATATATAAATGAATTACACTGTTCATGAGGATAGTAGGTCATACGTACGCATGAACATTGTTTTCACTTTTCATCATATGGAATAAGACAAAATTAAATAATAATTCACCATTATATAATAATTATTATATCATATATATCAAATATATTCCTGAAATAAATCATTTTTACCATCTATGAAAATTTGAAATGCAAAATGAATCACATCACTTCGCAGTGGTGGTAGTCTATTCATACGTATGAGTGATGTTATAATTTTCCAATGGATTTGAAGGTAAGAAGGTAGATATGATATTATAGTTACATAATAATAAAAATTTCATAAATATCATATATATTAATTATTTAAAACATTATAACCAACCAAATAAAATTGTGATGATAAACGAATTTCAATGATGAAAAAGCAATGGAAAATTGTTTTTAATTAAAAATTATAATATATAAATATATTTATTATACCATAGTTATTATTTTAGGTGATATTATCACCATTATTTCTCTGTTTTAACACTCGTTACCCCTTTTGATAATTACCACAATATTGAAGTGTTTTACTCTTTAAGGGTTAAGAATGTTACCATAAAAAAAGAAAAGTGGCCCAGAAATAGACAATGGTTGATATGTTCAACCATATCCCATTAAATTGTTCGAATATAGGATTTTATGAATTTTAAATGATTTAATAAAATATCCTTTATTATAAAATATCATTAATGTTATTTTGGAAATATTTGAAATATTATAATATAATATATCTCTAACTCATATAAAATGGTTTCAAAATGAAATTCCTTTGCAGATAAGGAGGATATAGTCTTAATCTAATTACTGAGTCAAATTCTCATTGGTTTTTATATCATTTTAGACATTATATTTTATACAAACTCATTGGTTAACCAATATTATCCTTAACTACAGTAATGACTTTTTCAATAATAAAGGGTGATAATTTTACTTATAAAGTAAAAATTAGATCATAAATGGAAAATGTATAAAATTTTAGACCATTTATCATCCTAATTTTATTATTTAAATGTATTTATTATTTTAAACCAATTTAATAAAATATTATTTAACATTAAATATTACTCAAGACATATTAAGTTATATTCACATAATTTGACTTTAATAACAACATGACATTAATAGAATTGGAATATAAACCTTAAATATATCTATAATATGTTATATTTATCTTAAAAGTTAGTTTAAAACTTAAATTAATGTAAATAATATTTCTTTTAGCGTTGTTAATATTATTTACTTTATTTTTCTACTACTTGCACAAGCACTAAGTCGGCATTACGTAACCATTTACAGTAATTATTTCATCAATAAAAATTAAAAATAAATTACCATGGAAAAAATAATTTATATTTTATATAACCATTTATAAAGAATATATAATTTATTTTTAACCCTGTCAATAAAATTTATAGATATTAAATTAAATAGAGTGATATTTTTTACTTTATATTTTCTTAAAATAATATAAAAGTCATTTAAAAGAAAAATAGCCACAAATTTCCATAAAATAAAATATTTGATAGGTATGGTTTAACAACAATAATAAAATATATTAAACACAAGTTTATAAGTTAATTTTTATATTTATCATATTTTTTTCAATCATAATTACCAGATTTACCCCTACTAGGGTGATAATATTTATTAAGGTTACTATTCATAGTGACCAAAAATAAAAAGGAAAGAATTTAAAAAATTTAAACATCATGATTCCAAATATGGAACACATTTTTCAAGATTCTTTTTCTATAAGTGGAAGAAATCAACTTTAATATAAATCCATAAAATGCAATGAAAAATAATTTTTAGCAAATATTTGTTTTTAAGCCAAAAATGAAGATATACCAAAATAAAGTATAATATTTATTCCTATGTAATTATTTATATTATATATAGTTATAGAATGATATTTTTAATTTAATTTTAAATTAATTTCGTAAATATACTTTTAAATGGAAATAAAATACAGTTTTACAAAAATCTGTATTTTTCACTATTCACTTAAAAATGAACCTTTTCAGAAAAATATCTAAACATCACCATAACCTAATTTTTGTATGATTATTTTAAAAATGAATTTAATTTTTTATATTATAATTTATTAAATTGGTAGAAATTAATTATAATTTTCATGCGCAAAATATAATAAAAATTATTTTTGAAGAAAATTCATTTTTCAAGCACCAAATAACTTCACTAAAAATTGAGTTCATGTTTCCTAATAATTATTTGATAAATTTTTATTTCATAGTAATTCTATAAGTTTATTTAATAATTTGTTTATTTATATTCATACCCATAAATTCAATATCTAGGATTCTTTTAAATAATTATATTTTAATAATATACCTCAATTTTCTTAAAGATTGGTGTTTCATGTGAAGAAAGTTATTGATATTATTTCTATTTTAAAATAAACTTTTGGGGAGCTATAGAAATCTCGATATCCTCCCAGATATAATATGGAGAAGAGGTTAGGGACCGTTCTCCATGTGCACCCCTAGTATCTTTTCCTTGGAAAGATGCACATTGAGCGAGTGTGTGAGTGCCATCCATTAGGAAATGAAGTATGAAGCTAATTCATCACCCCCTACATGAATTTAGATAATTAAAATATGATGGTATTGAGAAAGGTGGTGATAAACTAATAGATAAATTATCTATGTAGATCTTCCCATCTGGTAACAGATCCTAGGGCCAACTAGTTGTAACACATAAAAGTGGATCCCTCCAATGTCTGTATGAAACACTAAATCAAGGAAGGTGCATGCTAATCTAATGTTCTTATAATATAGAATCATCATTAAGAGATGTTCACAAGATTCTATAGCAGATCACCAGTCATGTTTAAATGGTAGAATCCAGAATTACCAAACATTGGGGGTGGAGGGACATGATCTATGTAAGATGAATATGGCTTCCCTTCATGTGGGATATAAGCTTGTTGTATCTCCAAAGACTAATTTTAGTCATTGAGAGCTATTATAACATCACCAGGGTGAGTGTTGGTAGTCACTAGTACTTTAAATGACCTACTGGATCGATAAGAAAAGTGATCATGGTACAAAGGTGAGAAGTCATGCTACTCTGGTGGGGTAAAAGAGTCATATCTCAATCATTTTCCAGATCCAGTAGCCTCCACCCTAAATGGGTGTGTTTAATAGACAAATTAAACGCTAGGAATCATGAAAAGAAGGATCATATGTTTGGATGGAGGAATTTTGGGGTCCCCTAAGACATTTTCTTGGTATGGGTGCTTCTCAACAAGGATTTCGATAGTGAGCCTCTTGTATCCCCAAGATTCTGGATCATAGTGGAAAATATTTCATCTAATTTAGTTTTTAGTGTGGGATTATAAGGTCCAACGGTCTTAGAAATTCCCTTTCCATTGTCAATGTGTTGATAAGAGTGTGTTAGAACCTCAATAGGGAGACTTTTGAGTCCCAAATGATATCTCTTATAACAAGTATGGGTACCTAATAGATAATATTCCTGATTTTACACCTGGTTATGAGGTGTGTCTTCATCCTCGTGTTATGTATCATCAAACTAAATCCTCTAATCATCGAGTGGATTGATTATGATGACATTCACAGTGGATGTGGTTAGAGAAGAACCCTCACTTTCAAAGGGTGCATCATCCTGATAGTCTTAGTGTCACCATGAAAGGGGATTGAATTTGGGGACTCATTCTAACCCTAGACCTTAATATTTATATGGAAATATGCCTCCTCCATGACTCGTCAAATCTCAGTGAGGATCCTTATGCAATTCTGATAGAAACTCTAGTGGTACCCATATGAGTCAAGGTGATGATACATTAATAGTTTTGTGATATCAACATTTTTGAACTACTTGTGTATGTCCTTGAAAAGTTAAGTTAATTCTGGATAGTACAACTACTGATCAAAAATGTTGTTGAATATGACCTATATATTTTAGTAAAGTCACACCATATGGTCTTCAGAAAAGAACTCTAGGATAGTGAAGTAAAGGGTTATGGGTGGCCAAAACATGATCAGTAGCTGGTTAGTGGATAGTATCTAACAAAATATTTCATACCCATACTCATTTTATAGAGGATAAAATTATTCTTGATCCCCCTAAGCTTCAATTGGAGATGGTAAGGATGCTAGATGTGGTAGCAATGTAGACCTGCTCTGTAGTTGACTTTCTGACAGAGGAGGTGTCACAAAGGTTAATCAAAAATAAAATTATAGTGTCTTCAAACGAAGTTCCTTTTTCAAAACCATGTCCATATAGGATGGGGAATCTATGACCATATGCTAATCAATATGTTTTTTATTCACCTATGGCTCGGTAGAGTTCTCACCTTATTTTAGGGTTCTAATCTACACCCAGACATCTCACTTATTTCTATGGTGGAAGTGGAGAGGAGGGAAGTTGATAGATGAAGATATGGTTTCATGGAGAGTCCTTATAATGAATCCAATACATCCTCTGCATGATGTCACTTGTTGAGGGATATAGGTACATTATGAATATCAGCTTCAGTGATGGTCAGTCCTAACATGCAAGCTTTTTCCTTGAGCTTTGGTGGTGGAGGAAAATGAATCATTGTTGATTAATCCATCACCTCAAAATCTAAGACCTTGATGGTGATGTGATGTTTTGCCAATTCCTATATATAAGTACATGGGATATTCTTGAGGGCAAGCCTCTAAGGGTCACATGGATTTCATCTATGCACATTATGACCAGTGTTGTGGGTAGGGCTCAAATGATGGTTGTTTTTTCTTCAATCATGGGATGGATATTTTAGGAAGGAAAAATATTCATAATAGTAAAGAACTACATTTTAGTTGATATCATTTTTATAAGGACCCATGTAGTGAAATTATTCATTATGTTATGTTCAAAGATAGTTTTTAGTGGCACCTACACTAGAGAGAGTCAACCTGATCATCTTGGTAGGGATCTAGGGCCTCGATACCAATTGGGAAAAGAAACACCCTTATGCACTAGTGGAGAGGGTATGAGGAGGTGCACAAAAGGAAGCAGGGTTTACTAAAGATATTGGTGAGTTCTTATGTAGTACATGGTTATCATATTATCCCTAGTGTCAACACTGAATATTCTGGGTCGAGGCCAATAGAAAAGGGATAAGATTGTCCTACTTTTTGTCTTGTGGGACCGGTCAATGTTATCAGCATGGCTTGGTGTAAGCCCTTTTGGGAAGATTCTAATAGGTTGTTATGGTAGGAATGACCTTTTGTACCCCTATATAATCGATGTGATGGGATGATCTATTGAATAATTCCATGGATAGACTCCTAAAATAGTTCATCATCATGATTGGTGGGGGTCTTCCACACAAAACCCATGAGGGTAACGACGTCAGTGTGGTGTCATAGAATTTAGATCCCCTCAGTCCATGTATTTAGTTGGGATAGCCTCTCCTTCCTCATATTGATGAACAAGGCAATTTGTCACACTCTGTTGTATGAGCTCGGGGGGAGGGGGTAGGGTGAGGGCGCCTAGTAGTCATTGCATTGTTAGTCATCATGGAAGAAGTGTGGTTGTAAAATATTATCATACCATTAACTCTCTATCCTCCACCCTTGTTAGCAATGGGTCTCTAACTGTTTTTATAGCTTATGTCCTGTGAAATGTATGAGTTCCAACATCAATACATGTTTGATGAAGGAAATGAACAATGTTCCCAACATTACTTGTCCTCTCTTAGTTGGATAAGGGATTCATGTCAATGATGCTTAGAACTATAAATACCCAATTCTTAGCATCTAAATACTATTGAAGAAGAAGATATTCTAATCGTGTTTACTATTTTATTTATAATTCTTCTATCGGTGCATGAATCGGGATTTATTTCCATCCATGGAGTGGTCTATGTCCTTGTACTGGTCAAGACCCCTCATGTGTGGTTGCCCTACATTCACATTTTCTAAAGGTAGGTAGCCTCTACCACCATGGTTTATGATACTAGATCCTAGAATGAAATGGGATAATGGTTTGTTATATCCTCCATCCATGGATTCCTTTTTGTATTTCATTTCCCATTATAGGTCTCCCTCAAAGATTTTGGACATGTTCATGAAACTCATTCCCAAAGTCATCTTGAAGTGGACACTAGTTAATTTTGTTACTTTTTGTTGCTATAGGGAAGCTATCTTCAGTTAGGTCTGATGATGTGGTTTGTAATGTTTAGAATCTATATATTTGGGTGTGTGGAGCACACAGTAAATTATTACACATTTGTAGTTGTTGGAATCCCATGTATGTGGAATCATGGGTGTAGAAACTAATTCATCTCATGATTTTTATGGGACAACATACATGGGGGTGTAGGGAATCCAATGTTTTTTATCTTGGGCATATCATTCTCATCACATGAGGTAAAAAAAATTATGCATCTGCAGGGGTCATGGGTTGAAAGACTTTTGGTACATGGTCATAAGTTTAATTATTTTGGTTAAGTAATCATAGGTTTAAATAATTTCAGGGACATTATCATAGGTTTAATGTATTTTTGGGATGTTTCCCATGTACAGTCACCATGTATTAGGATGAGTATAGAATACAAGTTCATGGTGATTCCAAATTATGTTTGGGACCCTAGGTTTGGGTGGTAATAAATTATGTGTGTCCCTAGGGGGTATTATCATACATTATGGTTGTCACCTCCTAAGGGAAGATAGATGAATTTATAGTGATGTTAGGATTTTAGGATTAAACCTCATGGAAGAACATTACATATCCAATTAGGAGATAGGGATCATAACCCACATAGTTAGAGTACACATTTTAAGTTCATGTGGACGGACTGATCTATTTAGTTTAACTTCATGTGGTATGGTCTCTTGTGTAATGAAAGGAGTGAAAACAATGGATTGTGTAGGGATTACATGTGGATGTTTCTCTAAATATGTGGTATCATCTTATGCCTATCACATGAGGTGTCCTATATTTGTCACATAGGGTAATTCTATAGTTTAATTTTATATGTTGAGGAAGTTATCATTAGTTTAACATCATATGAATAGGACATTGGCACTATATAGTTTAAGTTCCTTTATCATGGACATTATTAGGACTTACACAAAAGAAAGTATTTTTTTAATAACGGTGGGAGGAGAGGAGGACACAAGGATCACAAATTCCCTCATCAAAGGGGAAATAATGTTGTTCCCCTTAATGATTCCACCACTGGGGATTATATGTCCACTACAAAGGTGCTTATGGATAGAAAAAGGTGTAGAAACTTTATATTTTAGGATTCTTATAGGGGTCCTAAGGATAGGGAGCCTATGCCTAGGAGGAAAAGGAAATGAGACTACCTAGACCTTTCTTGAAGCAATGGGTCTAGGAATAAGGGTTGATGATACTAATCATTTAGATGTTTGAGGAATGACTAAACTAATCATGGATAGGTAAAAGTTCTGTGAGCCCTGAACTTTTAGGAAGCTAACTCTATTGAAAAGAGGCATCATGTAGGATCTTGTGAGGTTGGTTTTGTGAAATTGAAGGTGTTATTGATGGTGAATGTTTTTTGAAACACAGATTATATACCAAAAGGTGGTTCTTCAGTCTCCAAAGGAGGGTTTTTGTGAAGGATGGAGGTCTCGTATGACCCTATGTGGTGTGAGGCATATAAAACTATACTAGAGGATGTTATCCTTCATAAACGTTATCTCAAACATGAAATTAAGTGCTAAAGTAATAATGGGAGGTAACTTCATAAAATATGGATACCATTAGGAATCTATTTCATCTTTTTCTTGAGAAGTATGAAATTTCACAAACAAAGAGCTTCAACTAGATGTATAAAGGTTTTGATCCCCTTAAATGAGGGGTGAAGGAGGGTATTTATAGGGGTTACAGAGGTGGTCCTATATGTCTCACGAAATATTAAAATATTCAAATAAGATGTAGTTTTTTGTTAAACTAACACCCTTCATGAAACCCTTGTCTTTTTTGAAGCATGGATCTTTCATGAATCTAATCCCTTTTGTGTATTTTGTGCCCGTTTGAGCCCTAATTTGCCTCAAATCATTTGTGTGCTTCTCGACTTCTCCTAAAAAATGTGTTTTCAACATCAATAGTTTTATTTATATGTTATTATTTGGTTATAATTCTTTTTTTGTTAGGTTTAATCGAGCTAATATATTGAAAATGATTATTATCATATATCTAGTAATGTTGGTTTGATAAACACTTAAATATGCCTTCTATATCAAACTATAATTACTTATAAATTGATGGAATTAAAGGTGATACATTTTTCATGTCTAAATTATATTATTCTTAAATTTATTAAAATTATTTTTTTATAAAACATGAATCTAGAATTTCTTATTCATGTAATTAATAAAGAAGCATGTTAATGGAATTTTTTATTCTGTAAATTTTGTTGAAACTGGAAGTTATTCTTGAAATAATGTTTATAAGCCTTATAGATTTTAATATTTGATGACTTAGGTTTCCCTGGCTGTAACATATGAATAAATGGATCAGTTAATAAAATTTGTTAAATAATTGGTTGTTTTCTAAGGATTAATTTTTGGGGTTGAGAAATCTCATTTACTTTTGAAGGTAGAATGCCTTCTTTTACAACCTAGCTTCCATATTGGTTTTTGTTATTTTATTTCTATCATATCTGATTAATCTATATATGATACTTTTTATGTGATGTGATGTGTTCTTAGGATGGTTGATGGTTAATAGTACATAGGCAGGGTGGCCTGGTTTTTTGGAAGCAAATGGAACCTCAGATGGAAGGATGAATGGTGGTGTCGGGGATAGAAATGAGATTGATAGAATGGGTCAAATATGGGTTTTATTATTTTTGTGTTGAATTATAGGATTCTTGATTCATTATAGTCTATTTATAGTATAGATGGTCAGGTTTATTTTTTCTACATTCCTTTCCCCACTACTTGAGGAAGATATTTTGGCTTAGTTATGCATCTATTTTATGGTAAGTTAGGATGATTCCTAGAGTACATAGAATTATGGAATGATAATTAATAATGAATGTTTTAACCCATTGGGGTTTATGGATGTTTGGAATGAGAATGATGATAACTCTTGGGGAACTGTAAAATCTGTTGTTTTATACATGTAGGGAATTGTAATCAGTTGATGGTCATTTTTAAGTAATGTTAACACGTAATAAAGGTTAATTGAAAGAATTGATTTAATGTGAATGTTTAATGAAAATACATAAATTAAATTATTCTTGAAATGATATTTTTCTTATAGAATATCAAATCCTTTGGGTTGGAAATCATTTCTCTAAGTGATGATAGCTGAAGTTGAGTCTAAGTCTAGGTTTCACCCATTATGTGGTTGCAAGATATATTATATCCTGTATTTTATGTGATTTCATATGCTACCCCGAACATTTCTATAGGATGACAAAGACCCATTGAACTCTGGCATGTTGTTTTCCCCAGTATCCTAGTTAGTGGTTAATGGATAACTGACTACCCCCTTTGTCCTTATTCTCTTATCCTAGAATTATTATGTGTCCATATGAATTTTGGTTACCCTTCCCATATATGTGTGTCGGTATATAATGAATAGTTATTATTCCACACAAATTCATCTTTATATATAATTTACAAAGGATTATTATAGTTATATTGGGTATGGTTTGTGATGGGTTGAGTTATAATACATGATACACATAGTGTGGTGGCTCCTAGAACAAACTATGTTACTATCTGGAGATGTGGAATGGGATGATGATGATATGATGTGATTCATGGGGTGCATGGTATGAGATGATGAGATGATTTCATATAAAAAGTGAAATAGTTTATACTTTATCCCAGGAGTATTTGGGAAAGATTTCTTTTAGAGATATATGGATTAGAACATATGACATGGGGTATAGTGTAAAACTAATGGGGAAGTGGTATCATGGTACTTTCATTGATACTATATTATATTATCACTTGTATGCGATGCGTCATGAGAGATCCATGGTTAGGCTTGGAATTTATTATAAATGTTTAATTGATGAGATAGCTTCACTTTTTTCTCATTAGGCTTTAGTATTATTTCTTTATCTTTTGAAAAAGATACTTTGAGGAGGATCCTAACGAGTATACAAGTTATGATAACCCTATGTATATATAAACTATTTTTAGGTCATCAAGATTAGGCTGGACATGGGATATACTTTACTAGTTCATGTTTATTCAAGTGATTTTTGGGCTTTTTGGTCATTATCAAGTTTATCTTTTGGTACTTGTAGTTTATTTATAGCTATTTTAATCTATATTACATTACATGAATTTACATTGGATCTTTTATTTTTTCTTTAGTAAGAGTTGTATGGTGGTTTAATCTTATCTCTCTTTCCTCATGTTCTCTTTAGAGGGTAATGTCTCCCGTCTATGTGTATGGTATACCCTCGATTCTTGTCCCTAACATGTATCCTATTAGATTCATTCTTCATGAATCATTATCTCCCTTCTCTCATTTCCATCCCAGGAGTAGTACCTTTGGGGGGAGAGGTTTGTGACATGTGATTTAGTGAAAATGTGATTTTTTATGAAAAAATAGATGATTGAGGGATAGATAATCTTTAATAGGGAATGATGTAGAGATACTGAAGTTTATGTTTTATAAAGAGGTGTTTGATACTGATAATGTAAATTGGATAGTATTGGTAACATTTAAAATTATTATTTATTTAATGAAAAAGTGATTTATGATGATGCTTATTTCATTTTTGGGTTTTTTTAATATACTTAATAGTTTGTGATTTTATATATGGAATAAGTTTAAAGTTAATTTCTAGAATCATATATGTTTTCATTGAGGTTTAAAAGTGATTATGTTTATTATCTTACTTCAAGATAATATAATATCAAGGTGTTCACATGTTTGGTATGTGACATTATGAGATACTTCATGTTGTTTGGGGATAAATGTTAAAGTCGATATTGGAAACATATGTGGCCAAATCATTTGGATTTTTGGTTTTTTATTTTTTTAGACATATTTTAGTAGATACTTAAGACTAAATATTTATGGAATCGATTGAGTTAAAATTTTGGTGTTATTGTATGAATATAGATACTGATGTATTATATTTATCCACATTGGATAACTTGTGCTAATTATTTTGGTTTTATAAAATATTTATATAGATAATGAATGACCTTTAATTATTTTATGGATTGTATGATATATTAAAAGTTAATTTTAGTGCTTCAGGTATGAAAAATTTATCTTGAATATTCATTTATTATAGACAAATTATAAACTTATTGAACCATAATTATGAAATAAAAAAATCAAGTAACTATATTTCCTCATGTTATCTATATTTATTGTTTAATAATTCCTCAAATTTTGGAAAAAATATCTTGAAATAAAAAAAAATTATTATTTTATATTCATTTTTGAATAATTGATGGTATGTTAACCCCTCATTGTTTTATGGTTTTTTGGTTGTTAACTTTAAAATGACCATGTTATCTCTTACTCTCTATTAGTCCTTGGATATTATTTTTCTCATATATGCAATTATTTTAAGTTCCCACCAATTTTATCCTTATATGGGAAACTAATTATGTATTATTTTAAGTAACCCTTATGTTTCCAACTCCACTTTTTAAAATGATGTTTTATTGTCCCTTTGTATGATGTGGGTTTTCAAAAATGGAATTTTCAAATATTGAACATTTTCTGACTGAGATAAAATTAATATGATGAAATTTATTTTATGGTATGGGGGAATGTAACACCCTAAAAATTTATTTTAAAAGAATAATAATATTGATAACTTTCTTAAGATGCAACCTTGAGCTTTAAAAGAATTTTTATACACTATAGAAATATTAATATTTAAATATGGCCGTTATAACCTAGCCATTGAATTGGTGAGTATACATATGGGTAACCATATTATGAAATATATTCATAATAGACCTACTTATTAAAAATTTATTGACTACTTCTTATGAAATAAGCACTAAATTTTTAGTGAATTCATTTTATGCTTCAAAAGTACTTTTTCTTAAAAAAACAGTTTTTATTGCATTTTGTGAGTTCATATTTTAATAAATTTATGAATATTTTATAAATTTTAAATTATAAAGAGGATATTTTTTTTGAAATCATAATATCAAAATTATCTTAAGGTGAAATTTGGGTAATTTTATAAAAAGATTAATTTTTCTGTGAATATTAATAAAATAATGATTTTATAAAAATCTATCTTTTTCATTCAAGTATTTACAAAGTCTCATTTTTAGAATTGATTTTAAATATTAATTAGATCATTTTTATTTAACATAATCCAACTCATTTTTTTAACCTAAATTAATCTCAATTTTGGTATAAAACATTTTTATACGTAAAAATGTATTTTTCTAGAAAACAGTTTTTCATCTCGGTTTACAGGTTTGTTTAAAAAGTAATTTCAAAAAATTATAAGTATTGAATTTAAAAAAAATGTATTAAATATTTAGAATTATAATTTCTAAATTTGGTAAATTGTTAAACTTTATTGTTTTCCATTATAAATAGTATTCATGATAAATATGTGTCACCATGGTAAAGTTAAAACGGTTAGAAAAAGGTTAAAATTATGAGATAAGGCCACAAAATCATACATGAACTTTCCTATATTTGATTTGATAATTTAGATTCTATAAAAATCCTTAAAATATTCAAAAATATGTTCTTTTTGTGCCATTGGTCTTTGATAAAGACCCGTGATATATTTTAAGCAAGGAAAAGTCTAAAATTTCACTATATTGCTTTAAATTTCTCTTATATACTCACAAAGAATAAAAATATATTATGAATTATTATAAAATTTTATTTTTAAATTAATTAAATTATTTTCCATATTTTAATTTGTTTTTAATTTTTAGTGATGGTAAAATTATCTTAAAATATTACACAATACTGATAGAGTTACTGTGCAAGCAATAGAAAATTTAAAGTAAATGATTTTAAAAACATAAAAAGTAATATTTTTTTATGAATTATGGTTTAATAAGAATTTTATATACAATAATACTTTATAATTTATTTTTAAAGAATTTTTGTTTTAATTACATACTATTCTTGATATATTTAAAATAAAAATATATGAATAGTATTTAAAAGAAATTTAATGATATTTTATGTTAAGTAATATACCATTAAATGATTTAAAAAACATAAAATTTTGAAAGTGAATAAGGGGGATGTTATATGGTTTAAAATTTCAAAACCTGGCCATTTTTATCCAATTTTTACCTTGTAAGTAAATTTATATACCCTTAGTATTGAAAAAAAAATTATTATGGTTAAGCTTAAAAATAGTTAATTAAGGGGTTAAAGCAAAAGATAAGGCTTAAAATTTCATCTAAACTTGTCCAAATTTTATTGGTTGAAGGGATTTAAAACATAAACTATATTATATTAAAAATTTCACTTGGTTCCACTTTCACTAGAAAATGAATTTATTATATTTTAATATTTTATCTAATTCCAAATGTGTATGTTCCTTCACTATAAAAGGATTCCACCTCTTCTATATTCTCCACACCACCTGAGCCACTAATCTCAAAAAAACCCATGAAAAACTCTCTTATTAACTTCATTATCTATATTATAGAGTTTTTTTCTTCTTCTTAAAAGACCATACCTAGAGTCTTTAAGGAGATATCCAAATGAGGTTCTTCAAAGATGAGGTAATCGTCTTAACTGAGCATTTTCATTTTATTCCATCTTCCACCTCTTTCAATTATATCACAAATATTTAAATATAGTAACATCAGTATCTTCCATATAATTAGAGTTGATTACGTTAATGTAATAACTTTATTCATATCCTTCAACCATAAAATAGGAAATGAAATTCTCACTCAGGCGTACTTGTGGACTACCACCTCCACAAAGAAATACAATTCATTTTACATCACCTCCTAAAATGGATAATTATAATGATTATTTTAATAAATATATATGATATTTATACTATTATTATGGTTTTTGAAAGTTGAATTATTATTTAATCTTCTTTCATTCCATCCATCAAAAAATGTAAACATCACTCGTGCATACGTATGAACTACGGTCTCCACGAAGTGTTGTAATTCATTTTTCATCACTACTATATGTGAATGGTTATAAAGGTGTATATAAGGAATAAATATGATACTTCAGTCATTATTATAATTATTAAGATTATTAAACCATGACCAAGGTTGAGGTATCCTAACTATCAAACTGAAACATGTATGGAAAATGAATCCATTTTCACCCAAATGTCTATTTTAAAGAACAATTTTTAACAAAAAATTGAAATTATAACGGAATGGTACATAGTAAGTTATTTATTAATATTATTATATAATAAGTATATAATAAATATAAATTTAATATACATTATATTTTAGTGTTTATTAATCAATATGATACTTAAGGAAAGGGTTTCTCATATCACATTTATTTCTGTGAGACATATTTCATATTCACCACTTTTTCCCATTATGTGATGTATATAATTCCCAAGATTGTACTTTATGATGTTTTAATGAAAATTTTTCTGGTTAAAAAATCATATAAGGTTCTCCCTTCCATTAGTGTAAAACCCCAAGCTTCCACGGTATGCTTATCGTTTAATAATATAATAGTTTGCGTTGTATGCAACTTTGAGTTCTAACACACCACGACTAATCAAACTATCCGTTATGAATAGTAATACCCACTTTTTTAAATTTTAAAAATTTTATTTTTTAAAATTTAGTTCATTTTTGGATTCATAATATCAAAATTATCTTATGGTTAATTTTTGGAAATTTTCTGAAAACATTCAATTTTTTATGAGTAGTGAATACACTATGTTATTGTTTAAAACCGACTTTTTATTTAAATAATTATTTATTTTATTTAAATTTATTTTAAGTAAAAATATATACCTAATACTTATATTAGTTTAATTTAATTCATTGGAGTCATTTTATAATAATATTAGATGTATAAATTTTTATTGAACTTTTTAACGACTTTTACCCACCTTCTACGCACATTTGCAAATTTTCATAAAACGTAATTTTACCGCTTCTGTGAATTGAATTTCAAAAATCTGAGATACACGATTGAAATCAGTAAGTAAATTTTTTTTCAAAATGATGAAAATAACTTTTGGTGAATAGTAACTTTTGACTTTTATTTACCACGGTTAAAAGTAAATAGGGTAATTAAAGGTAAAAATGATATTATAATTACCCTAAAACATGTTCTAATTCTATTTAATAAGTTTATTTTGACCAAAATAAACTTTATTAATAAAATATGGTCCTCTTTGATCCGTTTGGATTAGATTAGGACATTTATTATTATTTTATTTAAAGAAGAGTTAAGTGTCAAATTCAATTTTTCATAACTAAAACATTTTTAATATAGGGTTATACATAAGATAAATTAGACTATAAATATTCATTATAAATAAAAAAATATTTCCTAAATTATGCTATTTTATTTATTATTTTTAGACATTAAATAATTAAATTTATTTATGATACAGTGGTGATGCAATAATTACCTGATTAATGAATGATTAAAATAATTGATATTATAAATATAAAAATAAATGTCAATTGAAACTTCTGATTAATTCCACTAATTTTCAAGTTTAATATGAAGTTTTTGTATTAATTTACTGTATTTGGTTTGAAGTAATCAAGTTTTTTGACTTTCAAAAAAACCAAATACTAAATACTGTAAAAATTGACATAAATGAGTTTTTAAAACTAATACTATATTATTAAATGATATAATATTCCTAAAAATATAAGGTTCTAAAAAAGAAAACATATAATTATATATATGTCATTAATGATCCACTTGGAGTTCACTTGTAAATTTATAGTAAGTTTATTAACTAGGTAATATAAAAATACAAGAAGACATTGTAAAATTTATACTATATATCAAAGAGTTAAATATGAAAGATAAATTTAATATGGTGACCTAAACTTGCCTAAAACATATTGTTTGAGATAATTTATACCCATCCCCACCTTATCCTATAAATAAATCTATTTGGAGCCATTATAAAACTGAAAATTATTTTATAATAAAAAAAATATTTCAAGCTTTTCTTAAAAGTGACCCTCTTCTCTCTTACAAAAGGGTACTTCCCCTTATCTTAAAAATAACACCTAAAAAGCCATTTGTAATGGCTAAACCCTACTCAAATATCTTTCCAACTACCCTCAATTCTACCTATAGGCCTTACTTTGATCAGAAATCCAACCTAAGGAGCCCTGTTGATCAAATCAAAAGGAAGCACCCGAAGAAGAGGTAATAATTTCATCACCTCTTTCAAAATTATTTTCTTATTCCACATCCTCTTTATTTGTTGTTTCCATACCAAAATAATAACTCCAGTACCTTATGCATACTATTATGTTATTATAAATATGTTACAAACCATATTCAATATTCTATCCATCCTATTAGTGACAAAGTCACCATACGTGTGTATGTACGACTTATCGTCTCCATGTTGTGGTGTAATTTGTTATTAAACACTTCATTATTTGAATGGGTATAATAATGAGTTTAATCGATGTAAATAATAATTATAACATTTTAATGATTTTTTATATATGATATACCATCCAATTAAATACTATTTCACCATTAATAGAATGATATTGTCTCTCATGCGTATGTACGGATTACCGTATCCATGAACATGATGAGATTCATTCCCCATCATAACCATTCAAGAATAATTTTCACCTTATGAATAAAAATAATTTTTAACAACTCAATATCATTCTGCATATGAATCAAATAAATCTTATCCATAGCAAACATGACTCATGTTGCAAAACATATAAAGGAAAATGAATCAGTTAACACCTGAAACAATGATACAACTGAAATATTATTAACAAAACAATATTAGAAGATCATATATAGTATCATATTTATGTATATGGTTCTTGTATAATTTAATAAAAATTATTTAACTATTATACAGATTTTTAACTTACCCTTGACCAAGGAAAAGTATAAGGTAAGGGTTAATTTTACAATCTCTATTAACTGAAGTTGTTTTTACAAAAGTATCTACTAAGACTTCTATTTCATCCACATTTGTGTTTCTTAAAAAGGTATTTCAAAACATTTTTACTATTTTCTAGAATATAGGTTAAATTCATTCATACCCTTGTTTGACTTTTTATAAAATGTTTTAAAAGTAATCTTTTCATCATTTTCCAAAAAAGGTACTTTATGACCATTTTGACAAATTAAGGAAAGAATTTTTTTTCAACTTATATGGTGGGTGATGCTATTTTATGACATTATAACACCTTAAAAGATTACCTTAGAACTTATTAGAATATTTTCAAAATAATTTTTTTTATAATTATGTGACATTTAAATGATTTCAAAATAGAAAGATATATTTCTCTCAAATAGTTGTCATTTCATCTATGTCAACATCCTTAGATGGATTTTATACTTTTTTGAAGTTGACTTATTATCACACACTCTTCCATATTTTATTGAAGGATTTGTGATATGTTTGACTATGGATATGTTATTTTTATACCATTCATGGTTTATGGTTAAAGTATTAAAATTTCGTATGCTAGTTTTAATATGAATATTTATGTTATGTTTCATCCTTTTCATATGAGGAATGTATTGGACTTATTAAGTGATGGGTGTAGCCCACTATAACTCCTCGATGCATTAGTAGGTCTCATGAGACAAACTAGTGTCTTGGCACGAGGCCTTTACAAAATATTATTTGTAGTCTTGGTATGAGGCCTTGACTATGTGGTTATGATGTCCCGCATTATGCATTCCATCATTATGAAATTAGCTATTGATATTACATGTGATTATTTGACTAGTAGAATATCAATGTGAATATGTAAATAGAATTATTTGACTCATATTTTCCATTTTATACTAATTTTTGAGTTTAAAAGGCTTTTGTTTTATTCTTATACATTACCTTAAATGATTATTATTATTTATGATAGTTTTTGATATATTGTTATCCTTACTAATCATCTGAGCTCACCCATTTCTTAAGTTTTCTTTTTCCTAGGATGTGAAGAAGAATTTTATGGTTAACCTATAGGAATAGGATAAGGGATATGAGTGTGTTCAAAGGGGACACAATGTTGTTGTTTTTCTATTTCATAATGTAATGTAAAACTTATGTATATATCTAGTACATCCAAGGATACTAAACTAATCAGTCTTTCGAAAAATGATCTCTTGTGATCATGAAAATGTTATGTAATAAATCACTGACTCTGGGTAAATAGTTTTAGGGCATTAAAGTTGGTATCAGAGGAAGTTCAATACAAACATTGGAAGCTAGATTTAGAATAACCCTGATTAGAGAACATTACCCTAAGATAGACTTTGAAGATTGGTATAGAAAAACATCCTATAATTTTGGTAATGTAGAGATTTTTTATATTTTCCAATAAATTCATCCCTTTCTGGATATGAGCAGGTAGAGGCGGCTTTGGCACAGATGTACCTAGGAGTGAAAACTCCGACTAAGAGTTTCGGGCTTCGCCGAAGGTATCCTGGTACATGAAAACGGACCTTTCTACACTCTTTGTTATGACACTCCTAGGGGATATGCTTAGTTTAAATTCATATTTTTTACAAACCTTTATAAAGGATTTATGAGTAAATACCTCATCAAATAAAACTTTTTTTTTGTGATTATGGATTATATGCATAAAATGTTCAATTTATGTTGGGTATTTTAGTAGTTTGGAATTATGTATTGTGATTCATAAACTAATCAAGTGTTTTCCATTGTTTAGAAATGGTGCCTAGTGGAAGTAATGGAAACTGTATCAACGCACGTAATCTATGTAATTATTTCCCTCCTACTCAAGATAATTATAGTGGAGTTGGTGATGCAACCGGTGATGAAAAACTTATAACCATACTGGGATAACACACTCAGGTTATGAATAATAACCTTACACATATGGAGCACCCTAATTCATAATAAAGAGGATCAATGTTAGAATTATTCATGAGGAAACAACCGCCAACATTCAATGGAACTATAAATCTATTTGTAGTTAAGAAATGAATAAGTTTCTTAAAGAAAATATTTCATGCTTTGGGGAGTAGCGAAAGATAAAAAGTTATCATGGTAGTTTATCGGCTCATAGGAGATGTAGATCAATGGTGTTAATTAATTCAAAACACAAAGGAAGATGAAGAAGTATCAAATATGGAATAGAGGGAGTTTAAATATCTTTTCATAGAAAAATACATTCCTCATGACCATCGAGCGGATATAGAAATTCAATTTCTGAGTCTGAGGAAAAAGGAGTATGATAATGTCACAAAGTAGAAGGATTAGTTTACAAGGTTAGAAAATAATTCATAAGATCATATACATAACCAAATGAGTAATATTGTTCAATTCTTTGATGGGTTAAAACCATTTCTCCGATGAGAATTAGTCTCGGAATCCTTCTCATTGTACGAAGATATTGTCTCATGTGCTATCAAGACAGAAAATAAATTCTTTAAGTCTTACGACTTTAAATAAAAACATGATAAGAAGAAATCTATTGAACACTCTGGAAATAGAAATAAGGGGAATAAAGGAAAAGTTGAATTTTTATCCAATAGTAAATGTGGGAAGGAACACCTGTGTACTTTCTTAAAGGGAATGGAAGTCTGTTACAAGTTTGGTGAAAAAGGACACCAAGCTCGTGATTTTAAGGGAAATAAAGAGGTCATCAATGTTGAATGCTACAATTGTAGAGAAATAGGGCATTATACGATGGAATTTCCTAAGTTCCAGGGAAACTTACCTCAGAAAAGTATAATAGGGAATGGCCAAGCTTATACGATCACAACTACTGAGGTTGAAGCTCTGAATGACATAATGGAAGATAATTTAATGGTTTCCTCAAATTTATCCAATGCTTTATTTGATTCTTCATCATCACTTTGTTTTATATCTTCCCAGTTTTCTACGAAAATTAAATATTTCCAATTTGATTTAACAAGGTAGTTTTTAGTCAAAACTCCTAAGGGAATTATCATTGCAACAATGTTTATTGAATCAGTTCCCATTAGGGAATATAAACATGTTTTATCTGATGATCTCATCTTCATACACATGATTTAATTTGATATAATCCTCAGTATAGATTGTCCTTCGGACCATAATGCGAAAATTTATTGTAAGTATAAACAGTTTACAATTTTCGATGATGATAAGGAGTACCTTATCTTTAAAGTAGAAAAGTCACCACCTAATTCTCATCTAGATCCACACCCAGTAGCTCTACAAAATTAGATTATTGGGGAGGAAGAGAGTGAAATAACTATGGGTGAGGAAAGGAATTTTCAAATAGAGGATGTACCTATTGGTCAAGAATATATTGATGTGTTTCTAGAGGATTTTTCTTGACATCCTCTAGAATGAGAAATTGAGTTTCCCATTGATTTAATTCCTGGTTTAAGGCCCATATCGAAGACCCCTTATAGAATGTCCACTGTGGAATTAGTGTATCTAAAGAAACAACTAGAGGAACTGAGTAATAATGTATTTATTCATCCTAGTGTTTCTCCATGGGGAGCCCCTGTTCTTTTTGTTAAGAAGAAATATGGATCTTTGAGGATGTGCCTTGACTACAGGGAGATCAATGCTATAACAATAAATAAAAAGTATCCTATACCTCACATTGATGATTTATTTGATCAACTTCATGGAGATAAATATTTTTCAAATATTGACCTCCAATATGGATAGAATCAATTGTTTGTGAAGAAGGAAGACATTCTGAAGACATCATTTTGAACTAGGTATGGGCATTACAAGTTTCCAATAATGGATTTTGGACTGACTAAGGCTCCCTATGTCTTCATGGATCTAATGAATAGAGTTTTCAAGTAATATCTTGATGATTTTGTAGTGGTATTTATTGATGATATCTTGGATTACTCCAAAAACTATGAAGATCATGAAAATTACTTGCACACTATTCTAAAGACTCTTAGAAGAAATGAATTATATTGGAAGTTTAGAAAGTCTGAATTCTGGCTTCCGGAGATTTATTTTCTTGGCCATATTGCCTCTAAGGATGGAATCTCTATTTATCTTTCTAAGATAAGAGAAATAAAAGAATGGACAGCACCGATGAGTATAACTGAGGTACAGAGTTTTATTGGTTTAGTAGGTAATTATCGGTGTTTTATCTATAATGTTTCCTGATTGGCTAACCCATTAACCAAGATCACAGATAAAGGGGTTAAATTTGTTTGGAAAAAAGAGGGTGAAAAATGTTTTGAAGAACTGAAGAGAATATTAGTCAATGCTCTTATCTTTACTCTATCATTGGGGAATGATGGGTTTGCTATTTATAGTGATGCTTCAAAGAAAGGAATTGGTTGTGTCCTTTTATAGAATGATAGAGTTATTGCCTATGTATCATGAAAGCTAAAAATTCATGAAAAAAACTCTCCCACTCATGATCTTGAGTTAGAAGATATAATCTTTTCTTTGAAGATACGAAGACACTATATTTATGGTGAAAAATGTGAGATATATACTGATCACAAGAGGTTAATGTATATTTTCTTATAGAAAGGACTCAATATGAGGCAATGACGATGGCTTGAACTACTCAAGTATTATTATTTCACTCTACACAACCACCCGAGGAAGGTAAATAAGGTGGAAGATGCTCTGAGCAGAAAGGATCATGGAGTTTAGAACAAGATGAGAGTTAAAAGGGATCATATGTTCATGGATCTAGTAATGATGGATATGGGAATAATCATGGAAGGTGAAACACAATACTTTTTCAAATTTTTTCCAAACAATCATTACTAAAAATGAAAAAAAAGTTCTCAGACTCATGATGAGAAGTTTCAAAAGAAAATTAATGTTGGGAATAATGGGAGATTTATTGACTTTATATATGAAGATGGAATTTTGAAATTTGGGAAGAGACTTTGTGTTCCTGACATACCTGATCTAAAAAGGGAATTGTTGGATGATTCACATACCTCAAATTTCTCTATAAACCCTGGTAGTAATAAGATGTATAGAGATTTAAAAAAAAAATTTGGAGGGAAAACATGAAGAGGGATATTTTTGATTATGTGTCAAGATGTATGGTTTGTCAAAAAGTGAAGGCTAGAAGATAATATCCTAGAGTATTCATGAAACCTCTTCCCATACCTGAGTGGAAATGGGATGAAACTACAATGGACTTTTTCATGGATCTACCAAAGACTCCTTGAAGAAATCACACAATATGGGTCATTGTTGATCATCTTACCAAGTCAGCACATTTTGTTACTATAAGAGAAGATTTACTACTTAAATGTTTAGAAATGATATATATTAATAAAGTTGTAAGACATCATGAAGTACCCCTATTGATTGATTTTTATCGTGATCCCCATTTTACATCATGATTCTGGAAAAGTCTTTAGATGGCCTTGGATACTGAACTTTGTTTGAGCACTGCCGACCACCCTTAATCTGATGGAAAATTATAACGGACTATTCAAAAATTATAAGCCATGTTGAGATCTTTATCACTTGACTTTTAAGGTATGTGGGATCAATATTTACATATGGTAGAATTTTTCAATGAAAATATCCTCCATTCAATTATTCATATTGAACCATATGAAGTGGTATATGGAAAGAGATGTCGCACTCCAACTTGTTGGGATGATATTGGTGAAAGAAAACTCGTAGGCCCGAAACATGTTGAGGAAAGAATAGAAAAGGTAAAGATTATCCAAAACCAGATCAATGTAGTTCCAATTAGGAAAAATAACTATGCCAATAAAAGAAGGAAGGATTTTGAATTTCAAGTAGGAGATTATTTTTTCTTGATGGTATCTTCATGGAAGGGGGTTATGTGATTCGGTAATAAGGGTAAATTAAATCTCAGGTACATTGGTCCTTTAGAAATTCTAGAATGAATTGGAGTTATAGCTTATCATTTAACAATGCCTCCAAGTCTCTTCAAAGTTCATGATGTGTTCCACGTATAACTGTTAAGAAAATACATGCCTGATCCAACACAAGTACTAACCTATGAAGAAATAAATTTGGAACCCAATCAATATTATGGAGAAGATCCTATCAAGATTCTTGATACCAAATAATAAGTGTTTAGAAACCAGAAAACTCGTCTGGTAAAAGTTCTATAGAGAATCCATAAGATGGAAGAGGTAACATGGGAACTCGAGGAACTTATGATGAAGAACCACCTGAATCTTTTTATGCAGTAATATTCTAGAAATTCCGAGGACGAAATTATTTTAAGGAGGAAAGAATGTAACACCTCAAACTGCCATGGTACGCTTTTCTTTGAATAATACAATAGCTTGTGTTGTACGCAACTTCGAGCCCTAACACACCACGACCTATCAAACTAGACATTATAAATATTAATATCCACCTTCTCAAATTTTTTAAATTTTATTTTTCAAAATGGACTTCATTTTTTGATTTGGAATATCAAAAATATATTAGGGTGATTTTTTTTCTCTGAAAACATTCAATTTTTGATGAATAGTGAAAAACACTATATTATTGTTTAAAACCATCCTTTTATTTAAATAATTATTTATTTTAATTTAATTTATTTTAATTAAAAATAGATACATAATACATATATTCGTTCAATGTAACTCATTGGATCCATTTTATAATAATATTATATGTATAAAATTTTATTGAACTTTTTAATGCCTTTTATCCACCTTCTAGGTACATTTGCACATTTGTATAAAACATAATTTTACCGCTTCTGTGAATTTAATTTTTAAAATATGAGAGACACGGTTGACATTAGTAAGTGAAATTTGGTTCAATATGATGAAAATAATATTTGGTGAATAGTAACTTTTGAATTTTATTTACCATGGTTAAAAGTAAATAGGGTAATTAAAGGTAAAAATGATATTATAATTACCCTAAAACAAGTCATAATTCTTCTTGATAAGTGTATTTCGACCAAAATAAACATTATAAATATAATATGATCCTATTTGATCCACTTGGATTAGATTAGGACATTTATTATTATTTTATTTAAAGAATAGTTAAAAGTGTTAAATTCAAATTTTCATAACTAAAACATTTTTAATATAGGGTTATACACATGATATATTAGACTATAAATATTCATCATAAAACTAAAAATATTTCCTACATAATGGTATTTTATTTATAATTTTTAGACATTAAATAATTAAATTTATTTATGACACAATGATGATGTAGTAATTACCTGATAAATGAAAGATTAAAATAATTGATATTATAAATATAACAATAAATGTAAATTGAGACTTATTATGCATTCCAAGAATTTTATAGATTAATATTAAATTTTAAAATTTATTTTTTTTATTTTTTTTAAAGTAATCATGTTTTTTTGACTTTCACAAAAACCAAATACTAAATAGTGTCAAAATTGACATAAATGAGTTTTTAAAACAAATACTATATTATTAAATGATATAATATTCCTAAAAATTTATGGTTCAGAAAGAGGACTCATATAATGATAGGTATTTCATTTATGAACTACTTTGGGTTCTCTTGTCTTTTTATAGTATGTTTATTAACCATTTAATATAAAAAATAAAGAAGATATTGTAAAAGTCAAACTATTTAACTGATATTTAAATCTAAAAGATAAGTTTAATATGGTAATATAAACTTGTCTAAAACCTATTATTTTAAAGTATTTATACACATACCCACCTTATCCTCGAAATAAATTCATTTAGAGCCATTATAAAACCCAAAAAAAATTATAATAAAATAATATTTCAAGCTTTTTCTAAAGTGACCCTCATCTCTCTAATAAAAGGATACTTCCCCTTCTCTAACAATCACACCCCCAAATCCATTTGGCTCGGCCAACCCCTGATGAAATATCTTCCCAACTATGCTAAATATAAACTAGAGGTATTACTTTGATCATAAATCTGACCTAAGTATCCGTTTTGATCAAATCAAAAGGAAGCACCTGAAGAAGAGGTAATAATTTCATCATCTATTTCAAAGTTTTTTTCTTCTTCCACTTCTTCTTTATTTATTGTTTCCATACCAAAATAATAAATCTAGTAACTAAAACATATTCTGATGTTATTATAAATATGGTAAAAATCATATTAATTATTTTATCTATCCTATGAATGAAAAATTCACCATTACGTGTGTACGTACGGCTTACCTTCTCCAAGTCGTGGTGTAGTTTGTTATTCAAACACTTCATTATTTATATGGGTATAATAAATATTATAATTTATGTAAATAATAAAAATAAAATGTTAATTATTATTTATATATTATATACCATTCAAATAAATATTATTTCACCATCAATAGAATGGTATTGTCGCTCGTGCGTACTTACGGATTACCGTCTCCACAAATGCGATGAGATTCACTCCCCATCGTATCTATTCAAGAATAATTTTCATTTTATGAATTAAAATAATGTTTAAGAACTTAATATATTTATGGATATTAATCAAATACATCCTATACATAACAAACATGACTCACATAGAAAAACATATAAATTAAAACAAATCAGTTAACACCTGAAATAATGATACTACATCAATATTATTAACAAAACAATATTATAAGATCATATATAATATCATATTTTTGTATATGGTTATTTTCTAATTTAATAACAATGATTTAACTATTATAAATGAGGTTAAATTACCCTCTACCAAGGAAAAGTACAAGGTAAGGGTTAATTTTTCAATCTCTATATTAACCAATGTTGTTTTTACGAAAGTATCTACTGGGAAATCTTTATCATCCACATCAGTGTTCATTAAAAATGTATTTCAAAACATTTTTACTATTTTCTATAATAAGGGTTAATTTCATTTTTACCATTGCTTTACTTTTTATAAAATATTTTAAAAGGACTCTTTATGTCATTTCCCAAACAAGGTACATTATGAACATTTTGAAAAATTAAGGTAAGAATGTTTTTTCAACTTATACGGCGGGTGCAGCTATTTTATACCATTATAACACCTTCAAAGATTCCCTTAGAATATTATTAGAATATTTTCAAAATAAATGTTTTATTTTATAATTATGTGACTTTTAAATGATTTCAAAATAGAAATAGATATTTCTCTCAAATATTTTTGATTTCTTCTATGTCAACATCCTTGGATGGATTTTACACTTGTTTGAAGTTGATTTATTATGTTACAATCTTCCATATTTTTTTGAAATTTTTTATATATGTTTGAATATGAATGTTTAATTTTTATACCATTCATGGTTTATGGTTAAAATATTAACATTTTTATGCTGGGTTTAATATGAATGTTTATGTTATGTTTCATCCTTTTCATATGAGGAATGCATTTGACTTCATAAGTGATGGGTGGAGCCCACTATAGCTCCTCGATGCATCAATAGGTCTCATGAGACAAACTAGTGTCTTGGCACAAGGCCTTGACAAAATCGTATTTGTAGCCTTGGCATGAGGCCTTGACTATGTGGTTATGATGTATGAAATTATGCATTCCATCCTTATGAAATTAGATATTGATATTACATGTGATTATTTGACCAGTAGAATATCCATGTGAATAATTAAATGGAATTATTTGACTTATCTTTTCCATATTATGTTGAAGTTTAAGTTTAAAAGGATTTTCCTTTAGTCTTATACATTTCCTTAAATGTTTTTTTCTTATTTATGACAGTTTCTACTATATTGTTATCTTTACTGAGCATCTAAGATCACCATTTTCTTATGTTTTATTTTTCCCAGGATGTGAAGAAGTATTTTATGATTAATTTTTTGGAATAGGCTAAGGGATATGAGCCTGTTCAAAGGGGACACAATGTTGTTTTTTGAATTTCATAATATAATGTAAAACTTGTGTATGTATCTAATACTACAAAGTCTACTAAACTAATCAATCCTTCAAGAAATGATCTCTTGTGATCATTTCAATGTTATTTAATAATGCACCGACTCTGGGTAACTAGGTTTAGGGCATTACAATGAGGTTTTGATTCACATACTACAAAAGTATTAAGTGTTTATGTTACAATTTCATTATTTTCATATTTTTATATGCTAAATTTATATTGGGGCTAATTATATTGATATTACCCATAAAAAATATAGTTTCTTATCCTATGTTTATTCTTGAGATATTAAATTATTTTACCATTTTTTATAGTCTTTTACTTAAAAATTTTGAGAGATGGTTTTAAAAAAAGGTTGAACTCATTTCATCTTTGGATGATGAACTCTTTCTTCTATGTACATGACATTCATGATTATTTTATAAAAGTTTTTTGTTATAATTTTTTTAAAAAATTACATTTAACTACCATTTAATTTATTTAAAAAATATTTAAATAGAAATTTTTTTAAAAAAAATATGAACAAGTCATTTTTTACTTTTAAAAAATAGTGTGGCAGGAAATATTTATTTTAATATATATAAAATGAATGGATATTCACACAATCATGACCATTGTTTTATTTTAATATTAATTTAAAAGTTTTCCTGGTTATTTCCAAAGAAAATTACTTTCCCAATATCCTATAAATGTTTAGTTAAAATTTTATCAAATTAAAATTATATTACATCGTGTTTTTTAAGAAATGTTCAAATGATATTTTAAAGGTATTTTTAATCCATGTAAACATCCTTTGATGTTTCTTATGATTCACTAGGGATGATATCAAATGATATTATCCATGTTATTACTCTGGATGGATTATAGTCATGTATTGATGAAATGTTTATGAAACCTATTTCATTTATATTGGTTATGATATAATGAAATAATTAATACTTTATGATCTTGTGTTACACATATGTATGATTTTATATTCACCATGAAGGGTGATATATTTGTTTCGGTGCGGATGTGCGCCGGGTTTCTGTTCCGACGCTGTTCCGCCAGGACGCGTTCGCGCATGCGCCCGTCGACCCGAGGGGATGGGCGCGCGGCTTGTGGCCCCGCAGTCCCGCTTTCCAAAGGTGGGCGACATCCGTCCCTTATTCAGGGGCGTCTGCTCCTTGATCGAAACCGGGATGATGGGACGTCGGCTCCTCCTTCCGTGGTTGTCTCCTCGGAACTCGTCGCCTAATCCGGGTCTCCCTCATATATTTAAGACGTGCTCGTGAATCTCGTTCCCGGCGCCATATCTTCATGGACACCGGTTAATTACGCTGCTTCCGCCCAGACGCTCCAAGGAGTCTGGTCGGGGCAGCAACCTGCGGTGAGGAGACCGGGTGGCTCTGGGTGTTGGGGGCGTGTCTTAACACTGCGACTCTGCACGTCTTCCTTCCGTCCCTAATAGGGCTTCTCGAAGGCGTGATGGCCTGAGGCATCCCGCACTGGGTGCGGGGAACTGTGTTACCTGAGGTTTTCCTCAGGTTCCCATGTTTAACACGGGGTATGCCGCGAGTTTAACGTCCAGCGGGGACGACATCAGACTGATCAACACGAGAAGTGGATCAGATGACAGAACCCCTTGCGGGGAACCTCCGATGCTGGGGCCAGCACATGGGCGGCTTCCCGAGTGAAGTGGAGTGGAATGAGATGGCATGACCCCACCGGGATGTGGCGGCCCGGGTAAGGATCAGGATGGATGATGGAGTGAAGAGCTTGGACCCCGTAGGGGCTTCCTACGTACCGCGCGTTAGCGCGGATCAAAGTCAGCGTAGTTCGGATATACAGTTTAACATCATGCTGGACGTCGGCAAGCCGACTCACGAAGAGGTCGATGCTGCCGGGCGGAGGATTGAACCGAACCACCTCGCACAGAGGGGGATGGAACGGCCGGGTGGATCACAGTTTCACGTCATGCTGGACGCTGAAAGGAGAAAAAGGCAGTGGGGAAGCACAATGGAGATACACATGTGCAGTCTCCCACAAGGGCGGATTCATAGGTGAATCGATGCGAATGTGAACCCGAGAGGGGTCCACTGATGGACGAACCGACGTGAATACGACCGGGACGACCAGGTGGTGGGCTTGAACCTCGGAGAGGCTTCCTACGTACCCTGTTTAGGAGACAGGGATCAAAGTCCACGTAGTTCGTTCTGTTTGTAACACTCTACCCCCGTGGGCGAAGGCCACTCCAATCCCGACATCCCTGCAGAGACGAGCGGGTGGGGGCCACATCCAAACCGGGAGGACCCTGCGTGCAGGGCACGGGATCAGGTGATGCGGACGGTTTAACGTCTTGCCGGACTAAGTATAGTTTAACGTCGTGTGTTGAGGACGAAGCGGACGGTTTAACGTCTTGCCGGACGAAGTACAATTTAACGTCGTGTGTTGAGGACGAAGCGGACGGTTTAACGTCTTGCCGGACGAAGTATAGTTTAACGTCGTGTGTTGAGAACGAAGATGCTTGGCAGTTTAACGTCTTGCGACGCGGACGTGGTGCAGTTTAGCGTCATGCAGGACGAATGCTGAACAGTTTAACGTCTTGCAGCGCGGACGTGGTGCAGTTTAGCATCATGCAAGATGAATGCTGAACAGTTTAACGTCTTGTAGCTCGGACGATATGCTAGGCATTTTAACGTCGTGCAGCTTGGATGTGGTACAGTTTACCGTCATGTTGGACGAAACACTTGGCAGTTTAACGTCTTGCAGCGCGGACGATGTGTAATTCCGCCAATGGGTTCGTGTCACTTCGCGCGAGCCTGGAGGGCCGCACGGGAAGACAACGCACGGTGCGGGCACCCGGGATGAAGATCATCGGGCGCCACGCAGGCGGGTACCCTCAGGGGGTCAAAGGGGGCGACCCTGGCGGTTTGCGCGCAAAAGAGGAACTTGGCGCGCAATACCGCGGGTCGGCGCGCAAATGGGCGGGCTGGCGCGCAATTGGGCCAGCGCTTTGCACGCAAGTGATTGAGATTGCGCGCACCGGGCTTCGGATAGCGCGCGGGGGCAACGGATCATTCTTTAACGAATGGCCACTTTGAAAAGGGGGGGGGGGGTGCGCGCAATCGGGCTTGATTGCGCGCACCCGGGGGCAATTGCGCGCAAGATGCTTCTTTTGCGCGCGAAGGCCTTTGGGTAAAGAGTTGTTTCAAAGGAAAGGAGCCAAAGGGATTACGCGCGAAGGAGAACCCCAAGGCTTTATTGCACGAAAGAAAGGAGGTTACCTGAAGATCGACATTGTGCGCGGAGGGGGTTGGATTGCGCGAACGAGCAACTCTTCGAATTCCGGCAACCCTCAAAACGTCGGGGGTCGCCTTATATTTATAGGCAACCCCGGGCGCGGAATCTGGTTCGCGGGCGCGCAATTTCCTTCGCGGGCGCGGAATTGGGCCCGGCGCGCAAGGGAGTCGCGCGGGCCACGGTCACGCAAAATTGCGCGCCGGCCCAGCGCATTGCGCGCATCCCGGGAGGTTTGCGCGCGGCCCTGCAACTTTGCGCGCGGGCCTCCAAAATTCCGTGCAAGGCTTCCGGGCCCTCCGAAACGGGCTTCCGACTCCAAATATGACCTCGCTTCCCGCATCCGGAGCTTCGTTTGGGAACAACGGACTTTTCCGGCGTCTACAAAAGCCCCCCCTCGGAATCTGATCGGCGAGAGGTCGCAACGATCGGGTTCCGAGGGAGACGCCGGAATGCCGAAGTCCTGGGTGGCGCGGGTCTGTGGCGCGCAAAAAGGGCGTCGGGCGCGAAATCCGCTGTCTCAGTCGCGCAAAGCGCTTTCCGCGCAGCGCGGACACCCGGCCTCGCCTATAAATAGGGGTCCTGGGTCCCCCGCACCGTACACCGGCTTTCCGCGTGACTAGCTTCCAAGCTCTCGTTCGCGAAATTGCCCTTTCCGGCGCGGAATTCACCCGTTCGTCGCGCAAACCTTTCCGGATTTCGGCCTGTCTTTGCGCGAACACCCGGGGTTTTACGCGACGGACTTCCCAATTGCGCGCCATCCACTAGGATTGCGCGCCGACTGTCAAACTTCTCTACCAGCCTTTTCCGATTCCGCACGCCTCATCCCTTAACCCACACGACTCCCGGAGCTTCTGAGATGGCCGCGAATCAAGGGAATGAGGGGGATGCCGCCACTCGCAGAGCTGAGATGGCGACGAACGAGGAGGTCTACGGAGCCAAGGAGATTGTTTCCAACAATCAATCCTTGTTCGACTTGCTGACGCCGGCCCAGAAGACATATCCGCTGTCGGACAACCTGCCGCTCTGGAACTTTGGCATCCTAGATGAGGTTCCGGTGCCAGGGTTCGTGGTTGATGCGCCACGGACCTGGGTGACTCGGGAGGACAAGCTTCCCCGCTATAACATCACCAACAATGGGCATCCTGCCAGGGAGACCAGGCACTTAGATGTCTATGTCCTGAACCCGAGGACGCGAACCATCGTCGGAAGTGAGCCTACTGCGAAGAACTCTCCAGCCCTCTACTCGAGCACATATCGCCAGAGTGTCACCGACGACACCAAGGGATGGCTGAAGGACTGGGACTTGCGATCTGGGGGCAATTTCACCAGTGAGTGGGCCTGGGCGTTCTGGGTACGCCACACTTGCGATCACTTCGCAGAGGAGCTGTGGTACATCGGCCTGTTTGAGGTGGTGTGGACGTCGCAGTTCCACTTCTACCAGCAGTCCGAGCTCGGGCCGGAACTGTTCACCCGCTGGTCCCCGGATACCAACACCTTCCATCTTCACCATGGGGAGGTCGGCATAGGTCTCTGGGACATCCACTGCATCGGAGGTATCCCGCTGGAGGGTTACCAATATGATGAGTTCCTGCCTCCGAGGAACACCTGGGGCGACAGGTCACGGACTCCCATCCTGACATGGCATCTGCTGGACCTGGCTACAGAGCGGCTCGGGGTCAAGGACTTCCATAAGGACATAGCCTACAAGGAGTGGTTCAGCCAGTTCTTGGAGCATGACCCCGCGGTCAAGATGCCAGGCAGGGGGAAGCGGTGCCCGACCGCGGCTCAGAGGAGCCGGAACGGGTCGTACTGGCGGGTGCTGGAGACGGGCGACTACCGCTCATGGGGGTACCGCGTCATCGAGGCCCGGGACCCAAATGTCCGGTACGCGGCGTTCCTGGCCGCCTTTCTGAGTGGGTGGCTTCTTCCAGTGTGGGACTCGAGAATGGGCGTCCGCCCGGCGACACTGGCGATGGCGGGCGCCATGGCCGCCAACAAAAGATACAACCTCGGGTCCCAGTGCTGGCTAAGCTGTACGCCATCCTGGGATGCATCTCGCGAGGGGGGTCGCCACGAAGGGTATGTGGGCCCTTTCAATTCTTCCACGGCTGGGTGGCTGCTGACCTCGGCGGGTACACATTTCCAAACGCTGTCATTCCTCCGGGCAACGGCCTGCGACCCTCCCTGCTGAACATCGCGGGGGTCGCTCCGATGACCCTAAATGAGGAGGGCGTGAGGATTCGGATTGGCAATCACGCCAATTTCAACTTCAGCCCGTTCCCCACTCCCGCTGGCCAGATGATCGACAATGGGCAGGGTCCGCTGGAGCAGCACAAATACTTCCTGAACATGCGGGGCGGGGTGCTCGTGGCTCGGATCGACGGGAAGGTGATCTGCGAGCCCTACGTGCCAAACCGGTTCGCCAGGCAGTTCGGGTGCCTTCAACGGATGCCGAAAAGGGTATTCACTGCTGTCCGGGAGGAGATGAACCCTTGCGTCCTTCGCCAGATGTGGCTAATGTTCGCCGCTTTCGACTCTGGCGACGTCATCACTCTTCCTCCTACCGGGGTCGACGCAGGCTTGGCAACCGAGTACGCCGAACACTGGGCCATCGCGTACCCTGAGGGGCTTCTACGGAAGCCAGTTCGGTGGCTCGAGGTCACCCGTGCGGAGACCGGGCATCAAGGAAGGAGGCGAGGCGCCGTTACGCGGGGGAGAACGGAGGTGCGCCAAGCAGTGGAGCCGGCGCGAGCAGGGACTTCGGCGGCGGGCACATAGCAGGCTGCCGCTACGACCTCGGCGCCCAGAGAGGGGGCACGTGCGGTGGTCGAAGAGCGGCCCGGGAAGCAGGTAAGGCGTCTGCTCGAACCCTCCCACGATGCAGTCTTCCCGGCGCTGTGGTCGGCCTGGATGACCCTGCGGCAGTCACTGGGGACCGAAGCCATCTGGCGGAAGATACTCAGAGAAGGAATCCATCTGCCAGAGGTCGGGTGCCTCCAGATCGCCGACAGGGTGAACTTCCACCGGCGGTATGCGTATCTGACGGCCATGGACGAGTACGCGCGCCAACGTGGTCAGCGTGCGGAGCCGTCCCTTCTGGTGAAGGTGATGCTCGGTCTAGAGCCCGCTCCAAAACAGATGCTGCCGGAGGAAGATGACAGTAACAACAACTCCGAGGAAGAGGAGGAGACGGGGGAGGATGAAGGCTCTGAGGGAAGGTCCCATCAGGGGATCCCGCGGGAGAGCGACGAGGTGGCCGTCTCTGGCAATATCGATATCACTGAGCTCCTCGAGGTCCGCTTCTATCCCTACTCAACCTGCTTCATCCATTCTCTTATGCAGCTTCTAACCCATTTCTCCACCTTTCTCAGGAGTGCGTGGATGTCGGTCAGGCATCCTCAGTAGGAGTAGGAGAGGCACCAGCAGGACAAGGCGGGGGCCAGACGCCCATCATCGAATTGACAAGCGCTGAAGGGTCCCCTGCTGCAATTGTTCCTGCGGCGGCCGGGACAGCGGAAGATGATGCTCTGAATTCCCGTAAGTCTCCTTACTTTACTACTGGTGCTTGCCGTTGACAAACCGTGATTAACCGCGGCATGCCTTGTGCAGTGATCTCAACACTGGAGGCTCGTCGGGCTGTCGAACCCGGGCCATCCACGAGTGGACCAGTGGCAGACCTGCCGCCTGCTCCGGAACAGACTTCCCAAACCGAGCCGGCCCCACCAACTGCTGATCAGGGGGCTACGGACGCCGGCGGTGCTGCCATCGGAGAGAGGTCGGGGGCTGACGAGGGTGTCAACGCCACTGGGGCGAGAGAAGAAGGTCTCCCAGATGTTGGGGAACCTATCCCCTATGAGGACATCCCAGGGGCGGACCCTGCAGCAGACCTGCTGGCTGCCTTCCCTGCCTACCGGCCTGCCGACCCTGAGGAGATGGACGACTCAGACGCGGAGGCGGTCGAGGAGAGCCGGATAACGCGCCGCAGGGGGTGGAAGTGCATCCAGCGCTTCCTCAAGCGAGACCCATCGGAGTGGCTGGGGCGCGTGGGATCCCTTCAAACCTGGTTGCGCTTCCTGTGTGCCGGGGGAGCTGACGCTCAATGCCTCCATCTGACGGTCCGTGATTTCATGGCCGAAAAGATGCGCGAGAGCCGCCGGCGTGCCGACGTCGCACAATGTCGGGACATGTCAGAGAGCACGCGGGCGCTCCTCGTGGCGGAGCAGGAAGTACGGCGTCTCGAAGGGCAGGCGGCAGAGAAGGAGGCCTTCGTCGCAGCGTGCACTGAGCTTGTGGAACAACTTACGGCCCAGCTGGATGATGCCCAGGTACAGCTGACGGAGGCGGGCCAATAGATGGTCACACTTCAAGTCGAGCGGAAGCGTGCACAGGCCAGAATCGACGAACTGCGTGCTGCGACCGCCGACGAGGAGAGGGCACGCAGAGAGCGAGAAGCAGCTCTGGAGGCCGCCAGCCAAAGGGTAGAGGCGTTAGAAAGACTTATTCAGCACGCTAATCCCTAGGGGCTTTGTTTTTGCCACTCCCAGAACATTTTCTTCCGCTACTCAATATTTCTATCCATTTGTATGAACCAATATATTTATCTGCATCTTTTGGCTTAACATGCTCAACCACAATTCATTGTCTCGCGGGAGCGTTAACCAAGCTTCAGGCATCCGTAATTGGGCCTGGATTTCTAAAGAAAAGAGGGAGGTCATCCCTAGGAAAGGAGACCTCATACCTAATCAATGTATCACCCCCCAACTTGTTCCAACACACGAGCGGGACAACGCTAGGGGCGTTGAAATTTTATCCGAACATAGGGAAATGAGAAAGGGTGAATCGCGTGTCTCGAATTCAGAAATCCACAACGGTCGTCCTTCCAGGAAATGCCCAAGACGACAAGCGGACAATGGATCAATCGACCATACTACTGCAATAGACGGACTGAAGGTCATCATTCATATTGCAGGAGGCGGATCACATGTCATCATCAATGCCGCTTTGGGGGTTCCTTCAGGCACAAGGGTGGAAATCCGGATCAACAGGGCACGCGAAGCGTGGGGCGAAGTGACGATTTGTTCGGACAGAATCTAACGCTCTCAAAATTGCGCCACTGTGGGGAAAGCGTATTAGGCGGATGCACTAACCTGGCCGTGAATCACCCCAATTCTCAGACAGAACCTCTTTGACGAGGAAACTGTCGCTTCCCATCATTTCAATGGGGCATCCCGAGCTGAATCGGGGAGAATATCACAATCGCACCACTCTACCAGAAGCCAGGCGAGATGGTCGGCGACGAGGAGGGGCGGGACTTAGCGATCCCTTAGGATGGACCCGAGCCGAGATGCCCGGGCGTTCCTACGTACTCCATCGGGCTGGAGATCAAGCCACACGTAGTTCTGAAAGTGCAGTTTAATGTCATGTAGGACATAGAACCCCGATTAGGGAGATCTTAGTTTAAAGTCGTAGAGCTCGGACCATAGGGACAGATCTTAGTTTAAGGTCTTAGAGCTCGGACCATAGGGGCCTCAAAGCACGCCACATCGTGGTCCCATCCCCTGGATATGCAAAGATGCACTGAGGGATAGTGTCAAGAGTGTCGAGGTTTTGCCTGGTCAGAATGGGAGGTGGAGAATGTAATGTGAATCATGCGGCCATTCACTCAAGGACTGGGGGAAACGGCGTAACGATATGGGAGTACTGTCGACCGTGGCGGAAAAGCAGCATCAATATCGCACTGACCGTTGATGGAATGAGGCAGCAAACGAGCATCAACCGCTCAAGCGCAGGATTCATATCGATTTGCTGCCCGAGGCCCTTGGGGGCACCAGCCCGAGTCAGTGGGAGAGCACTGAGGCATTGTGTCCAGACCGCTCACGGGGGCTCCACCCAGGGCGTAGGCGATGGGTCCGAATGAAAGGGAGCACGAAGCCTGAAAAGTGGAAGGAACCTGACCAAGCTGAACCTGACCCTCCTGGCAATAAACCAGAGTACTCTTGACACCGGTGGACCACTGCAAGGGGTCGAGGGACACGCCTTGAGGGTGACCCGAAGGCGGCGGATTCCCCATAGAAGGGGGAATCTCTAGGAGGTGGGGGGATGGACCCGAAGTTTCAAACATCCGGACATTCCTACGTATCCCATAAGGATAGGAATCAAGCCACACGTAGTTCTGGAAGTGCGGCGCAACACAATCGGGCACCAGCGCGGGGAAGGGTGTGGGTCTGACCCTCGCACCCAGAAGAAGCGGTATTTGATATTTCTTGTTTGTCCTTAAAGGTGGATGGTTTTTCCTTGTGCAGCGACATGCCTGTGATTAAGGAATCCCTGGCGTCGCCACAATAATCAAACCATGAAAGGCATTGATAAATGGCGTGGTTATTAACCAGCGCCCAACGTGAGTGTCCTCTGAGGAGAACATCACGATGCAGTGCCGTTTCTCGTCGGGCGGCCAAGACGATCACAGTTTACGGTCGTGTGGTAGGACCAGACAACACAGTTTAAGGTCGTGTGGTTCGGACCATGGAGGAATCTGCTTATTGCGATATGGCGGACCCAGCGGAGGTGGGAACATACCCAGCCCTGCGGTCACGCACGATTCCAGGAGAAGGATCCTGGGATAGGGGCCTGCGTATGTCCATCACCCGAGGGGCAGAGATGCTAGCCTCCAGCTATACTGGGCCCAGAACGCGATTGTTCGGGAGACTCCTTCCTCCTTATGGGGACGAGGGTCCAGATACACATGGCCCTTAGGGAGGACATCAGCATATATCCTTGGTGCTCAGATCGTGGGAGCCTCGAAAGACACCATTACCCTGGTTGGCCTGCCTAACGTGTAAAGGTGTACTACAGGTCAGTATGAAGAGAGTGTCGAGATTCCACTACAACGCATAGAGGCGGAGTGTGATGAGGACTGCGCAACCAATCTTCAGAGCCTGAAAGAGCCGACATGGCGATCAAGGATGTCGCTGACCATATTCGCAACACAACATCTGATCGCGTCAGCCTAGAATGGGACAAGCAAACGACAATCAACTGCTTAAGCGCAAGACTCATATCAATTTGCGGCCCAGGACCCGCCGGTAAATCGACCCGGAGCGGTAGGAGAGCACTGAGGCATCGTACCCAAACCGCTAACGAGGATCCCTTTGAGTGAAGGCTCGAACAAGAGGAAGCGCGAGGCCCGACAAGCAACACAGGACTTGTCGGGATTGAATCCGACGCCACGGGTCATAGACCTGAGTACCCAAAACATGTTAAAAGATCACCGGAAAGGGTCGGAGGACTCACCCTGAGAGCAACCAAAAGACGACAGATCCCCGTAATCAACCAAGAGACGGGGCTGGACTTGAAACACAAGCGTCCAGGCGGTCCTACGTATCCCATAAGGATGGGAATCAAGCCGTACGTAGTTCTCGAGAGGCAGTTTAATGTCATGCAGGACGATGAGGGGTGTGAGGTAGTCCCACACACGGGGGAGGCGTACAGCGCGGCCAGTAGACCAACGTGAATGAGGACATAATCCCCCGCTCACGCCACACGCCTCGCACAAAAAGGAGGGGAACTTGGGCCAGAGGCCCAACGCGGGATAGAGATTCCCGGGAAATGGGGTTGGGCCCGAAACATGAATGTTCAGGCAGTCCTACGTATCCCATAAGGATGGTAATCAAGCCGCACGTAGTTCTTGAAGTGCAGTTTAATGTCATGCAGGACGAAAAAGGAAAGGGGGAGCGGAAGGCATCCCCAACCGTGGGGGGCGTACAGCGTGGCGAGAAAATAGCCCTGCATTCACACCATACGCCGCATACCCAGAGGCAACTGGGCCAAGGGCCCGAGATGGGATGGAAATTACCGAAGGATGGGGCTGGGCCTGAAACATGAATGTTCAGGCGGTCCTACGTTTCCCATAAGGATGGGAATCAAGCCGCACGTAGTTCTTGAGGGGCAGTTTAACGTCATGCAGGACGAAGATGCTTGGCAGTTTAACGTCTTGCAGCGCGGACGTGGTACAGTTTAACGTCATGTTGGACGAATGCTGAACAGTTTAACATCTTGTAGCTTGGACGTGGTACAGTTTAACGTCATGTTGGACGAAACACTTGGCAGTTTAACGTCTTGCAGCGCGGACGAATGCACTCAGGCAAAGTACTGCTTGAGGAACCTAGCGTTGGTGGGAGGAGTGACACGCTCACCATCCATAGTTTCCAGGGAGTACGCGCCATTGGGATAGACCTTGTGGACAACAAAAGGTCCCTCCCACTTGGGATCCAACTTGGGTGGCTTCCTGCCGGGGATCATTGGCGCTCTTAGGGCCAGTACTAAGTCACCCTGCAGGAAGGAGCGGAGGAGAACCTTCTTATTGAAAGCTCGAGCCATTCTGCTTTGATGTCTCTCCAAGTTGTGCAAAGCGCGAAGTCTATTCTCATCCAGTGCTTCCAACTCGACTAGACGGGCTTCAGCAGCTCTGTCCGGCGCTTTCTGGTCGTAGACCACAGTGCGTAAGGACGGTAACTGAATCTCGATGGGCAGGACGGCCTCAGCTCCATACACAAGGGAATAAGGGGTCATCTGGGTGGAATTGCGAGTCGTCGTCCGATAAGCCCAGAGGGCGTTGGGGAGATTGTCCGGCCAACTCTTCTTGTTCTGACCAACCATCTTTTTCAGAATGTTAGAGAGGGTTTTGTTAAACGCCTCAATCTGTCCATTCGCCTGCGCATGATAGCGAGATGTATGGTTCGAGCGAATGTTGTACTTGGCGTACAACTTCTTCAACTCGGCTGCTCGGAAATTGGCTCTGTTATCCGTGAGGATAGCGTGAGGCACTTCAAATCTATGAATGATGTTGGAGGTCACGAAGTCAGTGATCAAACAGGATTTGACCTCTCTGAGCGGAATCGCCTCCGCCCATTTGGAGAAGAAGTCAGTGGCGGTCAGAATGAACCGGCACTGGCGAGCCGTCGCCAGCGGGTAAGGTCCCACAACGTCCATCCCCCAGACTGCAAAGGGCCAAGAATACCTGGTGGTATGGAGAGGCTCCGGCGGCCGATGCACAAAGTTCGCATGAACCTGGCACGCATGACACCTCCTGGAATGCTCGATGCAGTCATGGATCATGGAGGGCCAGAAGTATCCCAACCTCCGAATCTGGTGGGACAGCTTCGGCCCAGTCTGATGGGCACCGCATGAACCAGCATGAACCTCTTGCATGACTCGTGGGATCTCAATTCCCTGAAGGAAACGGAGGAGAACACCATCAAATCCGCGTCTGTAGAGGATCTGCTCCAGGCCGGGACTGCTCTGGAGGACAAACTGCGATGCGCGGCGTCGAACTCGCTCGCGCTCGGCTCAATCCGATGGGAGAATGCCATGTTGGAGGTACTCAACCAAAGGCGTCCTCCAATCAGGGGCTGGTTCGACTGCCATATCTGGGGTACTCGGGGCTCCGGGCATAGGGGAAACCGTGGTGAGATTACTTACCGACGGGCCGCGATCTCCCTCCGGGATAACGGGAGCGATGAGCCTGCGGTGTGTCACACGGACGATCAGGTTATCCTGTTCAGGCTCTGCAAGTGACGCAGCAAGGCTGGCCAAAGCATCTGCTCGACCGTTCTGCGACCGGGGAATATGGACAATTTCTGGCCGAGAAGGGAAATGAGCCATCAGAAGGAGGGTGCACTCCAGCAATGGCACAAGTTCTGACTTCCTGACAACATAGTTGCCATTGATCTGCTTAACGACCAGCTCGGAGTCCCCTTTCACACACAGATGGGGCATGTCGATCTCGAGAGCCAACTCGAGGCCAGTGATGAGGGCGTGGTATTCCGCCTCATTGTTGGTACAGCCCTTTGACAACAGGAAAGAGTATGGCAGCACGGCTTGCTCCGGGGTAATGAAGACGATACCCAAGCCCACTCTGTTGAGCTTAGGATTATCGAGTCTTCTACCGGTGGGGCTCTGGGAGGCACCGTCAAAGTGCATCTGCCAGCATGGATCGGCTCGATCGACCGAGAGAATGGCCTCATCAGGAAAGCCTAGATCCAGCGGCTGATCCGCGGAGGTCGGGTGAGCAGCCAGAAAGTCTGCCAATGCTTGCCCTTTGATGGCCTTCTGAGACACATACCTGATGTCGAACTGCTGGAGAATCACATCCCATCGCGCTAGACGACCAGTCAACATAGGCCGGCTCAGGATATATTTCAACGGGTCTACCCGAGAAACCAACTGTACCTCATGGTGCTGCAAGTAGTGTCGTAATTTCTGTACGGAAAATACGAGCGCCAGGCAGCTCTTCTCGATGGGGGAATACCTGACTTCCGCATCGAGGAGCATGCGACTGAGGTAATAGAGGCTATTCTCTGTTCCCTCATTGTTCTTCTGGGTGAGAAGGGCACCAAGGGACCGTTCCAGGGCAGTCACATAAAGGACCAGCGGCTTCCCGGATACAGGCGGCATCAGAACCGGAGGTTGAAGCAGGTACTGCTTGATTTCCTCGAAAGCGGTCTGACACTCTTTATCCCATACATAGGTGGCACCTTTCTTCATGAGCTGAGAAAAGGGCTTACACTTGCCGGCCAGATTCGTGATGAATCGGCGTATATAGGCTAAGTGGCCTTGGAACCCTTGTAGTTCTCGGATGTTACTTGGGGGAGGCATCTGGCTAATCACCCTGATCTTCTCTGGGTCGATCTCAATACCCCGGTATCTTACCACAAATCCAAGGAACTTTCCAGAGGTGACCCCGAAGGCACACTTCAACGGGTTCATCTTCAGGCAGCGAGACCGGAGGAAGCCGAACACTTTCTCAAGATCTTTGAGATGGTCCTGACGCTAGCGCGATTTGACCACCAAGTCGTCGACGTAGCATTCCACCAGTGTGCCGAGGATTGGCTTGAATATGCGGTGCATTTCCCGTTGATAGGTGGCACCTGCATTCTTCAGGCCGAAGGGCATGACCTGGTAACAAAAGATACCTTGGGGGGCCCTGAAGGCAGTGAACTCCTCATCCTCAGGGGCCATCCGGATTTGGTTGTATCCGGAGTATCCATCCATAAAGGAGAGGGCTTGGAACCCTGTCGTGGCGTCAATCAACAGCTCTGTCACTAGAAGGGGAAAATCATCCTTCGGACAGTGGCGGTTGAGATCGCGGAAGTTGATGCAGACTCTGATCTGCCCGTTCTTCTTCCTGACCGGCACAATGTTGGCCAGCCATTTGGGTTACTGAACTTCCCTCACGAAGTTGGCTTTGATAAGCTTGTCAACTTCGGCCTCAACCATGGCACCGTGGAATGGGTGCATCTTTTTGGGAGGCTGCTTGAACCCGCGATGGTTCGCCGGGAGACCAAGGCGGTGGACGGCTACTTGAGGATCTAGCCCCGACATCTCGTCATAGCCCCAAGGGAACACATCACGGTGCTGTCTGAGGAAGTCCACGTACTGCTGCCGCTCTTCAGAGGGCATGGCAGCACTGACCAATGTGGGTCTTGGATCTGCCTCGGTTCCAAGGTTCACCGGTACTAACTCATCGACCGTGGCGGAGACGCCCTCCTCAAAGGCTGGGGGTGCATCTTCCACGTCCTCTCTACTCGGGGAGGGATCGTCCACGGGAGAGACTGCGTTGGAAACTGCATTGGGGCTACCAGATCCTGCTGGGCCGCTAGTGCTGGCACGGGCGGTCGCGGTCATCTAATCAGGAGACTCACAGGCCGTCGAGACCATGGCTACATCCAACCGTTGAATCGGGAGGACGTAAGCGTCATCCAAGGTTGCCCAGGGATCACTTGCAACAACGACAGGCTCAACCTCACCTGCCAGGATCTGCTTATCCTTGCTCTTGTAATAGTCCGCATCCAGATAGTGGGCTTCACATGAGGAAAAAGGAGAGTCATCTCCCTGAAGCACGCCTACTCGACCGTTAAGGGAGTATTTGAGGCATTGGTGGTATGACGAGGGAACCGCCGCATGAAGGTGGAGCCATGGCCTGCCCATCAATGCGTTATATGCAGTGTCCTGAGAGACTACCATGAATTCGGTGTTGGCAACCAGGTCACCGAACTGGGTCTTCAAACGTATCTTGCCGACCAGGGTTTGCTCGGTGCGGTCGTACCCCTGGATCCTGAGGTCGGAGGGGATCAAGTCATCCTCAGACAACCCCAATCTCCGGAGCGTCCGGGTTGGAATCAGGTTAATCCCGGACCCCGTGTCGACAAGACAGCGCCGGACTTCAAGGCCATTGAACTGGCCAGTAACATACAGCGGACAAATGTGCCCCTGTATAGGAGGGTCTTCATCCTTACCAGAGAACGAGATAACTGCCTGACATTCGGTGTCCTCAATCGTTTCGGCGTGAAAGGCCTCTTCAGCCGCGACCTCCGTCTCAAACTGGAGGGGGCTCTTCAGGGCTTCAGCGAGTGCCTCGCGCATCTCAGATGACATGCGCAGAGCCTCAAGGATGGAGAGCCTTGCTGGGATGTCGGCCAAGTGCTTCAGGACATCATACTTTTTGGCCAAGCGCGAGCCCCTGGTTGCAGGAGGTTGCTCTGCGGTTGGAGGCATGACGGGCCTTGCCTGTTGGACCGGCGGCCGACTGGTGCTTGGCGCATCTCGCTGTTCATTGGTTGAAGCCCGGGAAGTAGTCACCGTACTGGGGTCAGGAGGCCGGGATGGACTCATGGTAGGGCGGAGCTGATCGCGACGCGGCTGAGGCGGTTCTGCCTGGTCCCACACCACAAACAGCGGCGGAGGCGAATCCGTCATCCCCGGATGGGGGGGCTGCGCACGCTGAGCTCGGTTTTGAGCATGCTGCCTAGTCTCAGTGGCGTGCACGGCCTGGCTGTAGGTACCAACTGCTGTGCCCCGGCGACTCCTGTTGTTGCGGTTCCTCCGACGGTGGCGACGACCGGGGACACTAGGGAGGTCCACTTGGTGTTCCTCAGCGTCGGGAACCGCAAAGGGATTTACCAGCTCGAAGGTATTAACCGAAGCGTACCCAACACTGTCATCGGACGAATCATTCACCACTGGGCGGATCCGGGGAGGGATCCCCATCTCCGGGGGCATGAAATCGCCAAGAGTGCGGGATAGCGGCGGAACTGGCGGGGCGCGCTCTTCCTTCTTGCGCTGCCGCCGTTTGCTCTTCTCGGAAGAGGCAGGCTGGGATGACGATGTCGAAGCAGCACCCGCAGATTCTGGGGGCTCAGGCTGATTCAAGCGCGGATGGATGATTCCATGGGCGCGAATGATCGTCTTGCGGGCCATCCAGTTATTATACTTCTGGGATCCACGGTCGGAGACCAGCTGCCATTCGTCCTCATTGCCACTACCGTCATCTGATCCCACGAACACGCCCGCCACCTGTGCTGGAGCTGGGCCCAACCTGATTACATTGTTGTTAATCTGGTCTTGGATCCAATCCTTAAACACATAGCACCGCTAGATGGTGTGCCCCAGGGCCCGATGGTAAGGGCAGTAACGGGGGTTATCCGTGAGATGTGCCTCCTCTGGCCTCCAACACTCAGGCAGTCGCACAATCCTCTGCTCCAGGGCGCTCCGGAAATAACAGGGGACCTGATCCTCGTGAAATGAGTAAGTCAGGTATCCCGGGCCCCTGGGAGCGTGGTCTTGACGAGGGGCTGGAGGGGCCTACCGAGGAGGTGGACCCTGAATATCTCGCCTGGGTTGTGGCGGTACATTACGCGGAGGGGCCGGCCGGTTCTGGGGCTGCCGCTGCTGGGCCGGGAACTGAGCCCGTGGAGGCGGATTCTTGTGAGGCTGTGGAGCTGGCCTCGCCGGCAGCAGCTCCAACGGCCTGGGGGCCTCTATCTGGGCAACAGCAGCGGGCTCAGCCCTGCTGACTCTCCTTGCAGGAATCATAGGGGGCAGCGGGTGTGCCTGGCTGGCCTGTTGCAGGGCTTCCTCAAGGCGTTGAGCTTTGTCTGAGAAGTCCCTGAACCCTCCGGGGTAATTCTGAGTGATCAAGGAAGGGACCAGCTCGGTCTTGACGTTCCCGACACACATTGTCAGCAACTGCTTCTGAGTCAATGGCATGTCAAGGGAATACGTGAGACCCTTCCATCGGGCGACGAAGTCCGCGACTCGCTCATCAGGCCTCTGCTTGCACTTGAAGAGGTCTGCGATACTCGTCTTCCGGGTCGTGGAACTGAACTGGTAGAGGAATTGTCTACGAATGTCCTCCCAGCTAGTTATCGACCCGACGGGGAGCTGGGTGTACCAGACAAATGCTGGCCCTTCCAGTGTCTGGACAAAGCAGCGAAGATTAGCGGCCTCTTGCTGTTCCGGAGTTCCCAACATAGGCCCGCACCTCGAGTTGAAATGGGCCAAATGCTGTGGCGGATCTCCAGTTCCGTTGAAGGGGGCGAAAGTGGGATTCCAGAATCCCGGAGGCGCCGGCATGTCATCCACCCATGCTGGGTATGGCTTGCCGTCCGGTGAGATCGCCACTTGCCGAGTCTCCAAGGCTTCCAAGCGGGCGATGAGTGCCGCCATCGGATCGTCCGGGCATGGGTTCCAGTCCTGGCGAGGATCTCTAACCACGAGCGCATTGCACGGCCCTTCAATCGGGTCGTCAACCGGGTCGTCGAACTCGGCAGCTCGTGGGATGGCGGGCGGAGCGGCCCTTGGGGCAGCGGGAGGAATCCGAGCGGGGTCTCTCAGGTAGTCACGCCGCTAGGGAGGGTGCGGTGAAACATATTGCGCCCTCTTTCCATAGGCAATGGCCTCTCCCCTGTCGGCAAACACGGCATAATCACGGTTGCCCGGGAGAGCCTCATCGAGGGGTGGTTGTTCCTGTCCCTGCTGTCCTGGCCTAGGATCACCGTAGTCAGGCCGCTGCTCTGCAGGGCGCTCGGCGAGGAGCTGGTCAACTAGATTCTTCTGCTCGGCGAGCTGTTGACGTAGCATAGCCTTCTCGGGATCCTCATCCGCCCTCTGTATGGAGGCAGATGGGTCGGCGGGCTTCATAGCCCCGCCGTGCTCCTTACCTTTGCTGACGTTTCGGCTCAACGTCAGTGCTTCAGTGGGTGTGGGGAGACCCAGGAGGTTCTTCTGGTGATGAGTAACTCTCGCCTATGGATCCAACAACGGCTTGTCTTCGGGGGAAGAGCCCCCGTCGAGAAGTTCCAAGCCGTTCCCCTCCCCCGACAGGTCAGCCATATTGACCGTTTCCGTCCCTGGGGATGTACCCTCAGGGACACCCAGTGAATCGGGCTGTCGGCGAATCGCACTGAAGCGTAGGGCAGCGTACTGCCCCCATCCACAGATATACACGTGGGGGGTGGCTCCCTCGATAACCTTGCGGAGTACTTGAAAACACTCAATGCATCGTTGTTGGAGGGCCTCGTGGTGCCCAAATGACCCGGGGTGCCGAACCGCGGGGAGCGTGGCCAGGTCAACTTGACGGCACTGCTCACCAATATCCTCCAGGTGTGCTTGAATCCCGGGATATGGCATTTGAAGGCGGTGATGACGGGAGTGAGTCTCCCGGAGAGTTCGGCGGAAGCATTCGAACTCATCCGGGGTGAGTGATTCGGGTGCATCAAAGTCCGGTCCTGCGACTGGCCAAAACATCTCAGGGAAGTGGCCCTCTGCAAGGACGGTCCAGAAGCTCCACGACTCAAACTCGAGACCCAGGTCTCCTTGGTCCTCTTCAACGACTGGGAATGGACGGGGAACCGGCAGTGGTGCCGAGGTGGGCCGCTGGGCCGACGGGCTGGCCGACGGTGAATACGGCGAGCAGGCCGATTGGCCTCCATATCCCGGGCCGCCCTCTGAGGGTGGTGGTGCCCCAGCTACCACATCACGATAGGATGGGCCGACGAGCGAACATCCTGCCGTAGCGTCGGTGCTCGCCGAGGGTGCACTAGATCGTGGTTCGACCGTCGGTCCCCAGAAAAAGTCTCCGGCTTCTCCGATCGAGGCAGAAGGCGCTTCCAGAGGGGCCGGTACCAACCGCAAGCTTGATCCTTGGGGGTCTACCAGGCCCTCACTACTCCGGATATACCTTCGGAGAGAAGCGGGGATCGTATCGATCTCGCTCTCGGGAAGTACGAGGCTGACGTGCCGCATTCCTACCCCTGTCCCTAACTGGCGGGATCAGGGGGAGGGCTCCGTCGCCGAATCGTACTCCGCCTCTGTATCAGAGAAACGAACCGGTCGGATCTCTGTCCGGAATTCCGTAACATTCTTCCCTCGACGTCGACACCTCGCGTTCCTGCCCCTGGGTGGTTCTTCGGGGCATGGTTGATCTCTATCCCGGCGTCCTCCGGCCGCACCGGTGCTGGGGCCAAGAGGACTGGAAACCAAGGTGCGAGGAGCACCGGGACAGATATCAAAGGGGACACGGGGAGAGATGATTCCGGGCAGGCCTCCGGACCAGGATCGGAAGGTGGGGTGACCCATGCCTCTTGGATCGGCCACACGGAGTAGACCCTGTTGGTGAATAGCGCTACCGCGAGGTGGTCCGCGGTGGCTATTGCCTGTACCAGCAACCGGGAGAGTCAACCCAACCTGCCTTTGGGGCGGTCGGGGCCTCGATCCAGGTCGGGCATAGAAGTGCCCCTGCTCAGGATGCACAGGGGCCTGGTGACTGGAGCCAGCAGTGGCTTGAGCCAACGCGGCCGCTGTTGCTAGGGCCCCAAGGTGGGCATCCTCTTCCGCTCGTGCCCGACGTTGGCGTCGGGATAAACGAGTCGGGATGAGCGGCGCGGGCAGGTGGAGAGCCCGTTCTTCGACTTGAGAGGCCTGGCGGCGGTGTCGCCGTGGCCTGACAGGAGCCCTTATCGCGGATCCCTGGAGCGAATCTCGGATAGGGTAGTCCCGGGCATCTTCCACCTCATCCGCATAGGGGAAGGAGCTGTCGGAGCGTTCCAGGGATAAACTCCCGAAGCGGTTGGACGTCGAGGTAGGCAGCGGTGCCTCCCTGCGCGGCCCTCAGGGGCGGCGTTGGTGGCGAGGTGCAGCTTCCTCGAGGTCTAGGCGAGCCATGTCCCGGGTGGGGATGACTCCCTCTTCCTCATATCTCCGCACCAAGTTGTTGATCACCCTTCTCTGGATGACCTCCGAGGGGGAGAGAGGGCGTGGTTGCCCCGCAGCTGCGGCTGTTGGGACGGCTGTGGAACGGGCGGGACCGCGCGGAGTAGCCGCGTCGGTGTTTCCCCTACCCCTGCGCCAGTGGGCGGGTGGCGATCGGGCACTGGATTGGGCGACTTGATTCCTGAAAGCAGGGAGAAAAAACCATTAACACTGAGAGGAAAAGGAATCGGCAACCAACCATTAGTGCCACGACGCCCTCCGTGGGGGGGAACCCAGGCCATCGACGTCATGAGACGGAGTGCCCGATTTCCCTTCCCCAGCCCCTGGCGGGTTCCGTGCCCCGATGCTGAATGCTCGGTCGAGCAGAATGTTGGTCTTCCAACACCTCTGAAAGCAATCGGTCTTCGTATTTAGGAGAAGAGATTCACGTCGGGTTCACCATTTTTCTGTTTCGGTGCAGATGTGCGCCGAGTTTCTGTTCTGACGCTGTTCCGCCAGGACGCGTTCGCGCGTGCGCCCGTCGACCCGAGGGGATGGGCGCGCGGCTTGTGGCCCCGTAGTCCCGCTTTCCAAAGGCGGGCGGCATCTGTCCCTTATTCAGGGGCGTCTGCTCCTTGATCGAAACCGGGATGATGGGACGTCGGCTCCTCCTTCCGTGGACGTCTCCTCGGAACTCGTCGCCTAATCCGGGTCTCCCTCATAGATTTAAGACGTTCTCGTGAATCTCGTTCTTAGCGCCATATCTTCATGGACATCGGTTAATTACGCTGCTTCCGCCCAGACGCTCCAAGGAGTCTGGTCGGGGCAGCAACCTGCGGTGAGGAGACCGGGTGGCTCTGGGTGTTGGGGGCGTGTCTTAACACTGCGACTCTGCATGTCTGCCTTCCGTCCCTAATAGGGCTTCTCGAAGGCGTGATGGCCTGAGGCATCCCGCACTGGGTGCGGGGAACTATGTTACCTGAGGTTTTCCTCAGCTTACCATGTTTAACACGGGGTATGCCGCGAGTTTAACATCCAGCGGGGACGACATCGGACTGATCAACACGAGAAGTGGATCAGATGACAGAACCCCTTGCGGGGAACCTCCGATGCTGGGGCCAGCACATGGGCGGCTTCCCGAGTGAAGTGGAGTGGAATGAGATGGCATGACCCCACCGGGATGTGGCGGCCCGGGTAAGGATCAGGATGGATGATGGAGTGAAGAGCTTGGACCCCGTAGGGGCTTCCTACGTACCGCGCGTTAGCGCGGATCAAAGTCAGCGTAGTTCGGATATACAGTTTAACATCATGCTGGACGTCGGCAAGCCGACTCACGAAGAGGTCGAGGCTGCCGGGCGGAGGATTGAACCGAACCACCTCGCACAGAGGGGGATGGAACGGCCGGGTGGATCACAGTTTCACATCATGCTGGACGCTGAAAGGAGAAAAAGGCAGTGGGGAAGCACAATGGAGATACACATGTGCAGTCTCCCACAAGGGCGGATTCATAGGTGAATCGACGCGAATGTGAACCCGAGAGGGGTCCACTGATGGACGAACCAACGTGAATACGACCGGGACGACCAGGTGGTGGGCTTGAACCTCGGAGAGGCTTCCTACGTACCCTGTTTAGGATATAGGGATCAAAGTCCACGTAGTTCGTTCTGTTTGTAACACTCTACCCCCGTGGGTGAAGGCCACTCCAATCCCGACATCCCTGCAGAGACGAGCGGGTGGAGGCCACATCCAAACCGGGAGGACCCTGCATGCGGGGCACGGGATCAGGTGATGCGGACGGTTTAACGTCTTTCCGGACGAAGTACAATTTAACGTCGTGTGTTGAGGACGAAGCGGACGGTTTAACGTCTTTCCGGACGAAGTACAGTTTAACGTCGTGTGTTGAGGACGAAGCGGGCGGTTTAACGTCTTACCGGACGAAGTACAGTTTAACGTCGTGTGTTGAGGATGAAGATGCTTGGCAGTTTAACGTCTTGCGGCGCGGACGTGGTGCATTTTAGCGTCATGCAGGACGAATGCTGAACAGTTTAACGTCTTGCAGCGCGGACGTGGTGCAGTTTAGAGTCATGCAAGACGAATGCTGAACAGTTTAACGTATTGTAGCTCGGACGATATGCTAGGCAGTTTAACATCGTGCAGCTTGGACGTGGTACAGTTTACCGTCATGTTGGACGAAACACTTGGCAGTTTAATGTCTTGCAGCGCGGACGATGTGTAATGCCGCCAATGGGTTCGTGTCACTTCGGGCGAGCCTGGAGGGCCGCACGGGAAGACAACGCACGGTGCGGGCACCCGGGATGAATATCATCGGGCACCACGCAGGCGGGTACCCTCAGGGGGTCAAAGGGGGCGACCCTGGCGGTTTGCGCGCAAAAGAGGAACTTGGCACGCAATACCGCGGGTCGGCGCACAAATGGGCGGGCTGGCGCGCAATTGGGCCAGTGCTTTGCGCGCAGATGATTGAGATTGCACGCACCGGGCTTCGGATAGCGCGCGGGGGCAACGGCTCATTCTTTAACGAATGGCCACTTTGAAAAGGGGGGGGGGGTGCGCGCAATCGGGCTGGATTGCGCTCACTCGGGGGCAATTGCGCGCAAGAGGCTTCTTTTGCGCGCGAAGGCCTTTGGGTAAAGAGTTTTTTCAAAGGAAAGGAGCCAAAGTGATTGTGCGCGAAGGCGAACCCCAAGGCTTTATTGCGCGAAAGAAAGGAGGTTACCTGAAGATCGACATTGCGCGCGGAGGGGGTTGGATTGCGCGAACGAGCGACTCTTCGAATTCCGGCAACCCTCAAAACGTCGGGGGTCGCCTTATATTTATAGGCAACCCCGGGCGCGGAATCTGGTTCGCGGGCGCGCAATTTCCTTCGCGGGCGCGGAATCGGGCCCGACGCGCAAGGGAGTCGCGCGGGCCACGGTCGCGCAAAATTGCGCGCCGGCCCAGCGCATTGCGCGCATCCCTGGAGGTTTGCACGCGGCCCTGCAACTTTGTGCGCGAGCCTCCAAAATTCCGCGCAAGGCTTCCGGGCCCTCCGAAACGGGCTTCCGACTCCAAATATGACCTCGCTTCCCACATCCGGAGCTTCGTTTGGGAACAACGGACTTTTCCGGCGTCTACAATATTATTCATTGATAATAATAATTCCTATAAAAATTAGTACATATTAATATTCTATAATAAAAAAGTTTTTATAAATTTAGATTTTGATTCCATTTATCAAAATCCATTTTCTCATTTTGATGGTTTCCCTATTTGATTTAAATATATTAGTGTGTATTCAAGAGAAACTAGGTATGGATGTTCAAGTTTGTACCAATAATGAATGAATAATTAACCAAAGGTTTATGACATCTAGACATAACTATCAAAATGACTTTTCACCAGTTATCATAAAAAATACATTTAAATTATACTTCTCATAGAATTTTCTTATGATCATTAAATTGGGAATTAGATGGTACATAAATTTTACCTAGGTAAAACCTTATGGAATATTTCTATATGATGTGAACAAAAATTTTGGGGACATCAAAGAATGCCAACATGATATTCAAGTTACATGTATCTATTTTTGAATAGAATCAAGGATAGTGATCATAGTATATTTGGTTAGAAAAAATGTGTAGCATGTGTCTAAAAGAGGTTATTGGGGGTGTTATAGTTTTCCAATATATCTATTTTGAAAAGAAAATTATTGAAAAAAGTTTATTTTATTGAATTTATTTAAAAATAAGAATAATTTCTCCAAGAATTACTGAAATTATCCAGCCATGTTTTAGGAAATAAGATCTAAAGACTAAGACCTCTTAGATTTATAAATATATTCATATTACATATGTTTGCAATGTATTGAAAATTTATAGTGGAAGAATTCAGAAACCAAATTTTTTCCCATGTCACATGAGAAAAAATATTACCTAGTTTATGTGCAAGAGTATATGAGAAGATTATTAATGAAAATAGAATTCCATATTTCTAACAGTATCTTAGAATCTATATCATAGGGAATGATATGTACTAAGGCTTGATATTCATTATGCCTAAATCATAAAATGATAATATTAAAAAGAACTAGGAATATTTAATGGATTTTTAGTCATAACTATCTAAATGTACTTAAGAAAGTAAAATTGGATGAGTTCCTAGTAATTGGAGAAATGGGAATACTAGTTATCGATGGGATTAAAACTAATCTTAATTTAGATCAGTCTGAATTAGTATCATAGTTAGGCTAAGTAAATATAAAATAAAAATATTATTGTAGAAAAAGGTTTCTATTTATACATAGACCTAGTATGATGTGACTTATTATACAATGTAAGAAGTGAATCTATCAATTTATTTGTTGCATATATTATATTTATAAAAATATATAAAAATATATTTATATTATTATAAACATTAAACTATTATATTATCTAATATTTTAGGGATGACATGTGATAAAAAATGGTATATATATACTCAGTGGTATCACATCTTGAGGGATTTTATTAGAGAGGTTAAGTCACGGTAAGTAAATCGGATACATGAGATTATGGTGGGATAAATATCTATATCCATACTCAATAGAATAATGTTTATCATGCGAGGTTAACCAGGTAGTTAGTAGTTTCCTCTAGTGTGAGTGGGATTCTATTTTAGTTGGTTTCCTCATACTAACTATCATTGTACACTTAATTACTTCTGTATTCAATGATTTAAATATTAATAAATATCTTATCATATGATTATTTTTCTTCTATGTTTTAAACAATAGGATGTTCCCATATAAAAAAAACATTCATATATGTAGAATTTAAAAAAAACATACCTATCACTATAAAATGTATTTATTGATCATGCATAATCACTTACTCAGTTACATACAATTTCATACTTGACACACTTTTCTCTTTATTACCCTATTGAGATTTCACTAGCTGAGGTGTCATGGTGTTCCTCAAATCACTATGTCTTACTCAGTTTGGTTGGCGAGATCTATTATAATGCACTCGTTTTGTTAAATTTTATGATTCTTGGGAATCAGGAGATATGTCTCTATCACTAGACCTGGGATCACTGTGAAAATAACATTGAATATGTCCCATCTAGTTGAAATTTTGAAATTATCTAGGTGGTTTCGTACAATCTCAATTTATGTTCTTGAAATAATAACACTGAAATCATTATGTCTTACTCTTCATTTGAGGAGGTGAGTTAACTATTCCCATTGTCTAATTCTAATATATTCCACCCCTTGAGAATATGTGTCCCTCCTTTTATTTTTCCCATTATTAGAGTTCCCACCAGTTCCCTTAAAAATAAACATGCTTCCTCTAACCATGTTTCCCAAGATTTCTACTTCTTATATTGTCTCTCTATTGACCATCTCTGTATAATATAGCATACAAATGATGGAAATATTTTTTAGAATTTATGGTTTCAACCCTAACTCAAAAATTCATTCCTTCATGGACACACTTATAGAAAATTATAGTGAAAAGTGAACTATATCCATAAATTTATCTACATACTCTTTTAATGAGAGATTATCCTACTTCAAACTGAAAAAGTCGTTTGTTCTAGAAATTCTGAACATGTGAGGATTGAATTATTTATTGAACAATTTTTTAAATTCCACCCATTTCATTCCTTAGTATAATCTATCCTGAACTACTAAATCCCACAACTGGTATTCTAGATGTTCCAGCATATACGTTACCAACTTCACCTTTAGCTCAGATGGTGTACCCAAGAAATTAAAGACTTAATTCATCTTATTTAGTCATCATTCTCCTTTTTCTGGTTCCAAATCACGCAAAAAATGAATGTATTATTCTTCTATAATGGAAATTAATGATCCACTTTCATGGGATCATCCTTTTTATTCCCACTATCTATGACCTGAAAACCCTAGACAATACTATATACCAACTATTTTTTCACCTATGGCTTATGTGCAACAATATTCTCAACATCCTCCTCCAGTTGGTTTTCATGGAAAGTACATATTTACATTATCTATAAACACAAATTCACTTAATATCTCTTATTATAAACTAAAGGATTAGAAATTTAAAGTTTACCACATCACACATATCACAACAATGATTTCCAAAATTAAAAAATTTCTGATTTCAAAACATTTTTGAAAATTCCACCATACTTTTTGAAAATCAATCCATTTTCAACTATTTTCAAAAATAAAAAAAATCACCAAATCATAAATCTTTACTCAAAATTAATTATGCACTCCAAGTGTTAATTCATTACTATCAATTCATGTCATGCTATTTTAATTAGATGAACCCATGATGATGAGTTAACAACTTCTATAAGTTCCTCAAAAAACTCATTTACCCAAATTCCATGGTAATATTAATTTCAGAATAAATAGGTTAGTTGTGACTTTTATGTTTAACATTTCAAAATTAAAAAATGATACTCCTTTATACCATCTCAATGACAAAAAACTTACCAAGACTAATAATCAAGGAATGAACAAAATGATACCATTTCAAACTGAAGTATCGAATAAGCTGGTGCCATTTGTAACATCTCTCCCCTCCTCATTAGCTTGAGAAGTGATGGGTGTGTGTTACTAGATTTATGTGAAATCCCCAAGATACTGAAGGCTAGACTAAATTCCAAGGCATTCATAAACTATTTGGGGGTTATTTTTTTCTTATTAAACAACCAACCCACAAGACAAAACCTAACCATTATAACCATAAAACCCAAACCTCTATATGATGAATTATTACAACAATGAAAATAAAATATAATAAATCCAACAACCATATCTTATTAAAAAGTAGAAATCAAAACTAAGAAAACTAAAAGACACCAAATATATCAACTCAGAAACTCCCAAACTACTCCATTATGAAACTCAACAAGTCATTCCCAAGGTATCAAGATGAATTATTAAAGACCCGAGATACCTTGCCTTTAACTATGTCTTGATATATGACATCTGTAAATTAAATATAGTTCCCATGCAAGGGGTGACTCTAACCTCAATAGGATTTCCCCAATGAGTTCCTAACTCATGCCGTTGGGAAAAATATTGTTAAAATGATTAAATTAAATATTTTAATAAAAATTAAAGCAATTTATTATAAAAAAAATTGATTTCCATGGAAATAAATAAAACAATCCTTTAAAACATTTCTTAAGTCATTTAAAATACCCATTCCATGATACCACACACACCCACAGATGCATGCCCATCTGATAGTTTCATACTCATGAGCGGTATCTTTTCCATCCACCAAGTCATCACAAGGGGTCCAATCTCCTTGTACCCCAATGTCACAAGCCCCTTATACAGGGCCAGGTCTCTTGTACCCCAATGGTATACACCCCTTATTTAGGTTCACATCCAAAATATGAACTCACACCAACCATAAATTCTAAGTACCATTCCAATCCATTTTAAAAAAACACTTCTTTTATTCAAAACATTTCTATTTTTCCCATGTATCAAAATGAATCCACAATTTTAGAATCACCATTTTAAAATAATCATCAAAGAGCATTTTTTCACCAAACAATCCAATTTCCCACATTTCACAAAACCATAACTAAATTGGTTTTCTATCAATAATGACACATCAATTTAATAATTTTATTTGATAAAAAACCATTTATTTCAACTAATCCTTGTAGTTCTAATCATGTGGAATCAAGAGATAATCCACCTACATCCAAAAATTTGGTGAAAATGAAGAACGACACAAAAAATCTCATGATATGATTATAAACTATGTTCCTTTAATTAGATCAAAAAAATTAATCATAAATCAACCCAAAACACATAGATCTTACCATAATTAAAATGATCTACGTTTCTGAGAGAAAAAAGAATTAAGGATCTAAGAAGAAGGACCAAGAAAGAGAACTTATCAATGAATCCAGGCCTCCAATGCACATTGATTTTCCTTTAAATTACTCAGGTTCAAAAGGGAAATTTCTCCCACATCTAGGGATAAAAAGGACTTTTTATGGTTATATTAAGGGAAAGACGATTTTCTAATGGTATAAACGGAGTTAGATCCACAAATTTCTTAGGGATGAATGTGAATTGCATAATTAGGCCCCACGGTTTGGATAAACTTTTTCCAACTATACATGTAATACTACCTTAAGACACACCTTTCATGATTATCTCGCATGGTTGGACAAAATTTTGGTTAGCCACTATCACAAATTATAGTAGGCTTGTGTAGTTTCTCCAGGGCATATGTATGGGTTGTCCAAATTTTGCGCCAACCATGTGCTTGCCCAATGATCTTTGTTTCCCTTGAATGGTTTCTTAGAAGTGTTTCATAGTCTCTCTTAAACATTATCATAATATATATATCTAGAAAAGCCTCCAACAAGCTCGAAATCATACTGAAAACTCCCAAAAATTGACCCAATCATTATATGTACATAAAATAACTAAATAAAGGGTCAAATACCTGAAACCAGGGGTGATACATCTTCTTTTGTTTGTAAACATTACTAAGAAATTAAGATTTCTCTAATTTTGTTTCTTTTACTTGGGTTACAAATAATCAATATTTGAATGAGTTTCAAGGATGCATAACATTTGATTTTGTTATGTTTATATTTTATTCTGAATGTAAAATGGTTATTTTTTAATTATTTTGTTCTCCAAGACTTCTAAGACGATCAATCCTTTGGGATTAGACCTCTTGTATCTTTTACTAAATAATAAATCAGACACTGGTTCAAGGTTACTATATTTGGGGTTGTTATTTTTGGTATCAGATAATGATTAGTAAAAACCAAGGAAACTGTACTTTAAATAAATAAAGATATAATGATAATTATCATAATCCCTTATAGTATTTGAAAACATTTACCATATATGGATTTTAATTTTTTCATAATATTCATGGTGATTATGATGTGATATAACATGGTGTGTATCATTATTTAGTGATGGAACATAATGGAAGAAATAGAATCGATACCCATGGTTAATGTAGGGATTTCCCTACTCATCACGAAAATATAGTTGACATTCGATCTGATTAGATCATGAAAATATTAAAGAAGTTGACCTAGGTTATGACTAATAACCATGCACATGTTGAGAAACATGATGTTCCATGACCCGATATGCCTATATTGGATCATTTCATGCGATATAAGCATCTATATTTTAGTGGAACTACTAATCCATTAGTAGCTAAGAAATGGATCAATTCTCTTGAAAGGATATTTCTCAACATAGGATGTAATGAAAGGGAAACGTTCATGTTGTAATTGTATTGTCTTAGAATAGATGTTGATCAATGGTTTTCTTTTATCTATAATACTAGGGAGGAATAAGAAATAGAACATGTAGAGTTGTGATATTTTAAAGTAATATTTTTCGATAAATATTTCCCTCATAAGTAATGAACTGAAATGAATATAAAGTTCCTCATATAAGATAAAAAGTAGAAATAAAATTTTGTATATTATGGGGCTACTTTTATAGGACTATCTGGATATGCTATGGATTATATATATAATATAGAGAGTAATATTGTCCATCTAACTAAAGGCCTTAAGAAAAACCTTCGAAGGGAACTGGTATCTCAAACGTTTTCATCATATGATAAAATATTATTATGTTCCATTAAAATAGAGAAGATTTTTTTTAGATCTTATATATTTAAGGGAAATAGAGATAAGAATATGATGGTTGAGAACCCTAAAAAAGGTAATGTTTCAAAGAAGAATATGGGAACAAATAAATTCCTATCATGTGAATATTGGGGAACGAAACATCCTAGAAAATGCTAGAATGACATGGAAGTTTGTTACAAGTGTAGAGATAAGGTTCACTTGTATAATGAATGAAAGGTTATGAAACAAATCATTTATGTGTGGTGATTAAAATGTAGATAAATAGATCATTATTCACACCAATTCCTCAAGCATCGAGGGAACATACCACAGAAGAGGTCGATGGGAGAATTTAAAACTTATGTGATCATTGTAGTTGAGTTTAAAGTTCTCAATTATGTGGTGGAAGGTACATTAATAATAGAATCAAATTTATCTAATGCTTTATTGGATACTAGATCTTCACACTCTTTTATATATTCCGTGTTTTCTAGTAAAATTAGATATTTCCCTGAATCCTTAAGAATGGTGTTTTTAGTCTCATCTCCTGGTATAAATTTCACTATAGTAAGGATGTTTCAATTAGTTCCTATTATGACCCATAAATATTACCTATTTAAAAACATGATTATTATACCTATGGTTCATTTTGATATAATCCTTTTTATGGATTTTCTTCAAAAATATAATGATTTTTTTTCAATGTAAACAAAATTATAATTTGTGATGAGTATGTAGAATTCATCATCTTAAAAGGGGATACATAACCACATGAGTCATTTCTAGACCCCCCCCTCTATTATATATTCTGAATGATATTCTTAGGGGAAAAGAGAAAAACAATCTATTGGTGAAAAGTGTAATCTTAATATTGGGGATTTACCAATTTTACTGAAATACATTGATGTATTTTATGATGAATTTTCTAGAAATCCACCAGAACATGAATTTGAGTTTTTCATTGATTTAATCTCTAATGAAATACCTATACCAAAGACTACCTATATAATGGCCACAATGTAATTATTGGAGTTAAATAAAAAACTATAGGAGTTGTGTGTAAAGTTAATTTTACTCCCTAGTGATTCACATTGGGGATTCTCTATTCTTTTTGTTAGGAAGAAATAGGGTTCTAGGAGGCTCTATATTGATTATATAGAAATCAATGCTACTATAATAAAGAACAAATATCCTCTTCCTCGAATTATTGAATTATTCGATCAACTTCATGGAGTGAAATATTTTTCAATGATTTAACTTCATACTAGATACCATAAATTATGAATAACCAAATAAAAAATTCCAAAGTAAACTTTCTAAAAGAGTTATAAACATTATGTGTTTATGATAATGTCATTTTGATTGAAAAATGAAAACTCTATTTTTATATATCTAATGAAAATAGTATTTAAGAAATATATAGATAATTTTGTTTTAGTATTTATTAATTATAACATGTTATACTCTAAAATCTATGATTATTATGAGTATAACTTTATGATCATTCTTGAAACTCTTATAAAAAAGACGATATATGGGAAATTTATCTTTTTTGAGTTTTGGCTTCAGAAAAAAAAATATTGGTCATATTCTCTCCAAGGATGGTATCATAGTCAATATAACAAATACAAAAACATTAAAAAATAGACTACACAAATGAACATAAATAAGGTGTGTAGCTTCATTAATTTGTAAGGTTACTATAATGAATTTATTTAAAGTATTTCCTGATTGGATAACCCGTTAACCATGCTTATTGTAAAGGGGTTAAATAAATATGTTCAATGGAATGTGAATAATGTTTTGAATAATTTGAGAGGATATTGTTGAATGCTTTGATTTTGACTTTACCATTATGAAATGATGGATTTGTGATATATATTGATGAATTGAAGAAGGGTCTTAGTTTTTTCCTTCTATAGAATGATAAAATTATTTCACATGAATCAAGGGGATTAAATATTCATGAATGGAACTATAATACCCATTATCTTGAGTTGTAATCTATAATATTTTCTTTTAGTGTATGGATACATTATCTCAATTTTAAAATATATGAGATATAAATTGATCATAAGAGTTTAAAATACATATTTTCAAATAAATATATCAACATGAGGAAAATACAATATCTCAAACTACTAAAGGATTATAATTGTTCAATAAAACACCTCCCATGGAAGGGAAATAAGGTAGAAGATACATTGAGTAACAAATATCATGGAGTCCTAACCAAGATAAAGATTCAAAGGGATCCCATGTTCATTGATTTAGTATATGTGGATATGGATATTACTAAAGAATGAAAAAATTTCTCTTTTTCAAAATGATTTCCAACCCATATTTATTAGAAAAGATAAAAATATATCACCCTAGTGATGATAATATTTAAAAGAAAATTAAATCCATTAATGATGAAAAATAGGAAGACATTGTATATGAATATAGTGTTTTGAAATTTAGAAATAGGTTATGTGTCCCATCTATACCTAAGATAAAAATAGAATTATTGGATTATGCTAATAGTTTGAATTTTTATATACACCCCAGTAGCACCAAGATGTATAGATATTTGAAAGAAAATTTCTAGTGGGGTAGTATGAAGAATGAAATTAAAAATTCTTTATCAATATTCTTGGTTTGTGAACTAGTGAAGGCCGGGAGATAGAATCTTAGAGGATTCATGAAACCTATTACCATCCCTATGTACAAATGAGATTACATTTTGATATATTTTGTAACTTTATTTCTAAATAATCATTTAAATAATGATGGAATATGGGTTATTATTGATAACCTTACAAAATATACACATTTCCCCACTATAATATAATACTTTCTTCTTGAGCTCCTTGAAAAACTCTATATTAATGAATTTATAAGACTTAATGGTGAACCTCTTTCAATTGTGTCTATTCATGATCCATGATTTACATCAAAATTCTATAAAATTATTAAGATGGATCTTGACACTGAAATTTATTTGAGCACTTCTTATCATCCCCAAACTGACAGGAAATCAGAAAGGAATATTTAAACCATATAATATATATTAAGGTCATTATCACTTGACTTTCAAGTTATATGGGATCATTATTTACATTTGGTAGAATTTTCCTATAATAATAGCTTCCATTCGAGTATTCAAATTGCATCATAGGAATAATTATAAGGAAATAGATGTCAAACACAATGTTTTTGGGATAAAGTTAGTGAAAAGAAAGTTGTGGGTCCGTATATTATTGAGGAAACAAATCCAAAGGTAAATATTATTAATAATCATATTAAAATATCTCAAAGAAGACACAAGTGTTATGTCAACAACCGAAGGACTTATTTGTATTTTTAAGTAAGAAATCATATTTTCGTAAAAGTATCTCTAAGGAAGGGTGTTATAAGGTTTAGTTATAAGTGAAAACAAAACCCCGAGTATATTTAACCTTTTTAAAATTATGGAAATAATCGGATATATGGATTACCGATTAGTAATGCCACTATTCCACTATAAAGTGTATGATTTTTTCCATTTAACTTTATTAAGAAAGTATATGCGAGACCCAACACATGTGGTCACATCTAAATAAATAGAACTAGAACTTGATATATCTTATTTTGAATAGACTATCTGGATTATTGATACTATAGAGAAAGTGTTAAGGAATTGAATGACTCGATTGGTAATGGTACTTTGTAGAAATCAAATGAAAAGAGTAAGAAACATGGGAACCTAAGGAAATTATGGAGAAGAAACACCTTCCTTTTTTTAAAAGGTAAAACCCATGAAACATTTGAGGATGAAAATTTTTTAGTAGGTAAGAATATAATATCCCGTGTTTTAAAAAGAATACTATGTTCGATAGTGTATACATCACGTAACACCGAGCCTAAACAAACCATAATATATTATTATTTAATTATTTTTGTTATAAATTAGTTGTTGAATTTAATGGTATGAATATGAATAAACAAATTATGTAATTTATATAAAGCTCATACTCAGTAAAAATTTACTTATTAATTATTAGGAAATATACACTCAATATTTTAGTAAAGTCATTTTATTCTTCAAAAATATGTTTTCTTCAAAAATTATTTTTTATTAATTTATGTAATAAAATAATATAATTATTTTTTTCCAATTTTATAACATTTATTTGATGAAATGAACTTCATTTTTTAAGTCATCATGTGATTTTTTTAAGGGTGATTTTTTATCTAAAATGATTGATTTTTAAATGACTTGTAAAAATACTGCTTTTTATTGAAAACAATATTTTTAATTCATGAATTTAAATATTTATATTTTATTTTAGAATACATTTAAAATTATTTTAATTTTATTATTAATAATCCAATTATGGTCTTTGGAATAAAATTTGTACATTTATTTGCTATATAAGTATTTTTATACTTAAAAAGGAATTTTTCTAAAAAAATTGTTCTTTATTACATTTTTTGTTTTAATGTTAAATAAATTTATTCCAATTATTCAAATTGAACATTGAAAAATTTATTACATATTTTTAATCTTGAGGTCCAAATTTGGTAAATATTTCTCTCTTGTTTCTGGACATTATGAATAGTACCCATTATAAATAATTATCACCATGGTAAGGGTAAATTGGGCAATTAAGGTTAAAAACAATATGATAAGGAAATAAAAATCAACCCAACAGTTTTTTTAATTTAAATTTATGAGTATATTTCATTAATAATAACCAAAAATTTGAAAATATTACCTTTTTTCATTTATAAATCATCCTGAACTTTATTATATTTAAGTGATAAATTAATAAAAAAATGTCACTTTTTAACTTTTAATATATGTAATATCTTATGAAATAGATAAATACAACTTATATTTAGCTATAAATACTAATTTTAAAGATAAATGATATTTTTTATCATTTTAATTTATTTCAAATTTTTAGTGATGAAATAATTACCTTAAATACTCATGCAACACCGACACAACATTTATTTACTTAATAGAAAAATAAAATAAATGAATTTAAAAATTCTAAAACTAATATAATCTAAAATAATTATTATGTTACATGAATTTTTTAGAAAACTATAAAATTTTAGTGTTTTTTGAAAGTATTACATTTAAATTCATTTCTTTATTTTATGTATTCAAATTCAACATAAATGAATATTTTCAAAAATAACATTAATGATATTTTATAATAAATAATAATTAATTAAATGATTTAAAATTCATAAAAAATTATATTCATAAAAATAAATGGTATATAGTTAAACAAAATTACCATGTTCCATTTATATGTCTTCTTTAAATTTATTGTAACATTATTGACCCTTAAAGTGTAGAAAATTATAATATTATGGTAATTGTCAAAAGAGTTAATAGGGGGTTAAAACTAAAATATATGGGTGAAAACATAATCAGAAATTGTCCACATTTTGTTTTATAAGATTATTTTGGATAATAATATTATTTTATTCTAATTATATCAATTTAGATCCATTTTTAAATAAAAAATAATTTGTATTAATTTAATATGTTATGAAATTCCTAGAATACTCCTCCCCTCACTTATAAAAGGGCATCACTTCTCTTAATTATTCAAAACAAATTGAGCCACCTAGCTTAAATAAACCCTAATTAATTTTATTATAAACATACTTATAAGTTTTTTAGATATTTTTTTCTTCCTAAAATACCAATCCAAGGTCACATAGGATAATATCTACAGAAAAAAGTTCGAAGAATAGGTAATCATCATTATCGAATCTTTAAATTTATTTTCTTATTATACTTCCTCTAAATTTGTTCTAACCATAATAAAATAATAACTACTGTACAATAAATATAATAATATGTTTTTATGATTATTTTAAACCATATTACATATCTTTCCAATCTTATGAAAATTTTAAAACATCGCTCGCACGTACGTAAAGCTTACCTTTTCCATGTAATGGTGTAATTTATTTTTTATCCCCACTTTCCTCGGATAGTTATAATGATAGAACTAATGAATATATATATTATATTTACTAAATAAATATTACTATGAAATTTAAATATCATATATACCTTATTACCTTTCAATCCATTGTAAAGAGATAATGTTGCTCTTTCGTAGGTTTGGACTACCACCTCTATGAAGCGAAGTGATCCGTTTTTCATTTTTTGTTTATATATAAGGAAATAAGAATACAATTAATGGATATATAAGATATTTATATTATTATTATAATTTTATATAATATGTAATCTTAAACTAACTATAAGGACCAAAACATCCATGAAAAAAATTTATAAGAAAATAATGCATTTAACACCCAAAACAATGATAATAATGAATGATTTTTAACAAACAGATGATAAGTTGTTATAATAGGATCATATATGATATTTAAAATATTAATATTATTATTTTATAAATTTATAACCTATTTAAAACCATTAAAAATGAAGTTAAATCATGTTCAACTAAGAATAAATGTCAGGTAAGATATTTCATCTCAATTTTCACTCCATTGAGACATATTTAGTAATATACACCTATTTAATTTTATGTGTTTTATATATTTTCAATTTTAGTTAATTAAAATGAATATATATTTATTCATTATGATTAATTATTTAATTCAAGTAACCATTTCAAGGGGAATGTTTAAAATAAAAACTAATCTTATTTCTCTTCTTGATGGGGTATATTTTTATTCCATATCCATATTTTTTTAAAAAATTTATTAAAAAACTTTTATTTAAATAAATGAATTATAAATTAAATTTTATTTTATTCTTGAATTTTTAAATTTTAGGGATGTGATATTTCAAATTTTATCCATAAAGGAACCATTTTCTACTTTCTTTACTAAAAATTGAAAAAGGAATGTTTTTTAAACTTATACGACCTTAAAAGACCTTCCCGCCACCATAACCATTTTATAACATTTATCTTATTATATAATAATTAAAAAATTTAAATAGAAACTCTTTTGAGAATGTTTTATTTTCAATTTTATTTTATTCTCTAAAATACATGAATTTATTTTAAAACCTGTATTTTTTATGAATTAAAGGTCTTCTTTTATCTCTTGTTAATTTTTGGGTTATTAAAATTATCAAAAAACATTCAATTTGTTATGATAATTTAATATTAAATTTCCATCAAGGATATGATTACTATTTAAACCATATACCATTTATATATATAGTTTTTTACTTTAAAAGTTATTTGATTGATATGGGAAATATTGTCATTCTGTATTCTTTACTCAACTCAGATATTTATTGATAAGGAATATTGTTCATGAGTTAAATCAATCGTTTGTTGTATAAGGAATTCCGTAGACATGCAGAGATGGGTGGGGTCATGAATTATATATCCCCTCTATGTATTGATTGATCTCATGAGATTAATCAGTTTTCAAAATTAAATGGGTCTTTAACCATGGTTTTACATTGTCTTGCTGCAGGGTCTTGATTGTATAGATATCATGATATCTAAAATCACAAAATCCAATTATATTAAATCACTTAATTGAGAATTCAGTTATTATTATACATGATATTATTTCATAAATATTATCCATGGATTCATTTCAAGCTCTGTATATTGATTAAATGGATTTTATTCTCAGTTATTTACCTTACCATATAAATTATTTATTAATTATTTACTAATTACTCATGATATCTTATGTTTTACATAAACATTACTGAGAATTTAAGATTTAACTTATTTGTTTCCTTTCCTTGAGTTATGAAGATTAAATGTTTGAATGAGTTTCAATGATGTAGAAAGTTTACTTTTGTTATGTTTATATTGTATTCCCAGTGTAAAATGGGTACCATATATGTATTTGGTTCTCCAAGACTACTAAACTTATCAATCCTTTTGGATTATATCCCTTGTATATATGCCAATTTAATAAAGTACACACTATCTTTAGGTTACTATTATTTGGGTTGTTACATGACCAAAATGTATGCATTCATTGTAGGAGTTAATAACTTCTTATATGTTTCATATTATGTAATGGATTTTAAATAAATGATATTTTAGGTTTAAGAAGGCTTTGGTATCTATAAAATACTACCAATGTAGGTAGTATATAATAATAAAGCTCAATATGCATGAAAATCTCAATTTTCATATAATCCCTGATATCATATATATATATTGAGATTTAAAGAATATATCTCATTAAATATTTCACTTGCACTAAATCCAAATAGACTTTGTTCCATTTCAACTTATATTGTATCATATATAATAACTTGTGAAACAATATTCACATCTCATTTTTTATATTTTCCAAAACACTTGGAAATCTATGATTAACTTCACATTGTATTACATCATATGAAATACCTTGTGAATACTCATCCAAAATAATTTTGGATTAACTATAAAACACTTTTTAGAGGAGATCTTTGTATGTAACTCAATACCCATTTAGTTAAACAGAAAGTGTGACCTAACGGTCCTTCACAAATTGAAAAAAAATATTAATCTTCAAATTAATTTATTTAAGAAAAGAGAAGCCTCTAGAAAAGCTTCATTTATACTTAATATATAAAGGTATCTGGTGTGATCTCTATCAAACACGCATATATCTACACTTATTTCCACAGGACTTAATTATATGAAAATGTGTATTATCATATTTTACTTTTTTATATGAAATAAAGTGACCATGGGACATAGATTATGTCAATCCCATATTGCCAACTCATTTGTTCTTGATTCTTTGATTATAGACTAAAATGTTCATTGAATACATCACCTTTCATTTATCTTTAGGGATAAACACATCACATATTCCTTACCAAGATATATATAAAATATCTAGGTGTAGTAACACACGGCCATGGTCTATCTAAATTGAGGGCTATGATGTCACACTCATCATATGAGAGAAAAAAACTCATATTTGTTAAGCCCCAAGTACAACATTATCAGTGAAATACCAAACCACCCTCATATTAACAACATTAATATATAGGATTACGTAAGTAGGGTGAAAAAGTATGAAGTTTCTCATGCTAGGTATCTCACCAACTTTCGGTAATGGGGACTTCAATATGATTCACATTCCCCGGGTATACTAAACATATTTGTATGAAACTCTATGTGGTATACTTAGTAGGACATCCAGTGAAAATAAAGAGTCATATTATTTGTCTTGTGACACATGAGCATATTATGAATCCATACATATTTATACTACTCGTGATAACCTTAACATCTCAATATTACCTATAAAACATCATGATGATCAATGGTTAGGGATAAACTCAATGTCATAATTTGATATGTTAATTACCATTACACTTCACTAAATGTATATATATATACATTTATATATCCAATGTGAAATAATGATAAAATGGAGGTTAACTATAATCTGATAAATTTTAATATTATTAAACTTTTTAATAATATTTTACAAAACCAACATATGCATCATTTTATCATATCATATATGATAAGTTACCAGATCATCCTTATGTTTTCCACTTTCTAGGAATTTTTAACTAATTACAACATATGTAATTAATGTCACATATCTATATGATCATATGATAAAACTCTCTCATTCATATCTTTAGTGATAACATCTATAAATAATTTCAGTTTGAATAATGGTAAGACTTGGGAATAATATTCCAAATTATTGAACTACTTGAACATATTCAACCCTATTAACATCACAATATCGAATGTTATGATGTTGAATTCTTTTTTCTACTTAAAATATATCATTTTTATCATCATGATCCTTCTATCATTATTCCATCAAACTTTATCCTTGAAATAATGTCACTACTTAAACCATTATTTTCAAATAAATCCTTATTTGTCTTATGATATTATGTAAAATTATCTTAAAACTTATATTGATATAATATTTTAACTTTGAACTACTCTTAAGTCTAAAAAATAAAACTAGAATCTTATACACAGTATTCATTTCATAATATCATGATAAGATACACAAACCCTTTGGGTTTTGAAAATAACACTTATTTCCTTTTGATTGGAATATTTAAAAAATAAACAATTGTTTTAATATGTGATATTCTATGTTTTTAGAACATTTTCATTATAAAAGAATACTTTATTAAAATATATGACTGATGGGAGGAAGAAAACACATTCTATAATATTTTAACAAATATATTTTGTAACACCCCAAGCCTCCATGGTACGTTTCCCTTTGAATAATACAGTAGCTTGTGTTGTACGCAACTTCGAGTTCAAACACACTGCGACCAATCAAACTAGTTGTTATGAATAGTAATACCCACTTTTTTAAATTTTCTAAATTTTATACTTCAAAATGGACTTCATTTTTGGATTCCGAATATCAGAATTAGCTTAGGGTGAATTTTTTGTATTTTTCTGAAAACATTCAAATTTTGATGAATAGTGAAAATCACGGAGTTATAGTTTAAAACTGAATTTTCATTTAAATAATTAGTTATTTTATTTAAACTTATTTTAGGTCAAAATAGATACATAATAAATATATATTTTCAATGTAATTCATTGGAGTCAGTTTATAATAATTTTAGATATATAAAAATTTTATTGAACTTTTTACCGTCTTTTACCCACCTCCTATGAGCATTTGCAAATTTACATAAAAATTAATTTAACCTCTTTTGTGAGTTGAATTTAAAAAATATTAGAGAAACGGTTGATATTAGTAAGTAAAATGTTGTTCAATGAGTTGAAAATAATTTTTGGTGAATAATAACCTTTGACTTTTATTTACCGTAGTTAAAAGTAAATAGGGTAATTAAGGGTAAAAATGATATTATTATTAACCTAACACCTGCCCTAATTCTATTTAATAAGTGTAATTCGACCAAAAAAACCTTAATAATAAAATATGATCCTTTAGGTCCACTTGTATTAGATTATCACATTTATTATTATTTAATTCAAAGAAGAGTTAAAAGTGTTAAAATCAAAGTTTAATAAATAAACCATTTTTAATATAGGGTTATACATAAGATAAATTCAAATATAAATATTAATTAGAATGATAAAAATATTTCCTACATAATTGTATTTTATTTATAATTTTTATACATGAAATAATTTAATTTATTGACGACACAATGATGATGCAGTAATTACCTTATTAATGAAATATTAAAATAATTGATATTATAAATACCCAAATAAATGTAATTTGAGACTTTTTAGGAATTCCACTAATTTTATAGGTTAATATGACATGTTAGTGTTGATTAAATTATTATTTTTTAAATAATAACGCTGTTATAAATTTAGCAAAAACAAAATACCAAATAGTGTCAAAATTGACATAAAAGTGTTTTTAAAACAAATATTATATTATTAATTGTTATTATATTCCAAAAAATCTGGGGTTCTACAAAAGGGATTAAATACTATTATATATGTCATTAATGAACCACTTGGGGTTCTCTTGAAAGTTTATAGTATGTTTATTAACCATACAATATAAAAATACAAAGAGACATGGTAAATGTCAAACTATTTAACTAAGAGTTAAATCTTAAAGATAAGGTTAATATAGTGACCCAAACCTATCTAAAACCTATTGGTTGAGTGTTTTTAGACCCATTCCCACCTTATCCTATAAATAATTCGTTTTTGATCCATTAGAAACCGAAAATGATTTTATTATAAAATAATATATCTAGCTTTTCCTAAGGTTCCCCTCACCACTCTTATAAAAGCGCACTCTCCCTTCTCTCTAATCCACACCTTCAAATCCATTTGGATCGGCCAAACCCTACCCAAATACCCTCCCAACTATCCTCCCTTATTTCTAGAGGCCTTCATTTAGTCATAAATCCCACCCAAGGAGCCCTTTTTATCAAATCAAAATGAAGAACCCGAAGAAGAGGTAAATATTTCATCACCTCTTTCAAGTTCCTTTCTTCTTCCACTTCCTATTTTTTTGTTGTTTCCATTCTAAAATAACAAATCCAGTATCTTCTATATACTATGATTTTATTATAAATATGGTACAACCATATTCATTATTCTATCCATCCTTTTAATGACATGTTACCATACGTGTGTATGTACGGCTTACCGTCTCCACGTCGTAGTGTAATTGTTATTCAATACATTATTATTTGGATGGGTATAATAATGATGTTTAATTGATGTAAATAATAAATATAACATTATAATTATTCTGTATATATGATATACCATCAAATTATATATTATTCTAGTATCAAAAGAATGATATTGTCGCTCGTACGTACGCACGGATTACTGTCTCCATGAACACGATAAGATTCATTCCCCATCGTATCCATTTAAGACTAATTTTCATTAGATGATTAAAAATAATGTTTAAAGAATTAATATTATGATGAATATTAATAATATATATCATATCCATAACAAACATAACTTACGTAACAAAGAATATAAAGGAAAATGAATCAGTTAACACCCGAAATGATGATAATACTAAGATATTATTAACAAAACAATGTTAAAAGATCATATATGATATCATATTAATGTATATAATTCTTGTATAATTTCATAACAATTATTTCACCATTATACAGAAGGTTAACCTACCCTCAACCGAAGAAAAGTACAAAGTAAGGGTTAATTCTACAACCTATTCATTATTCAAGGTTGTTTATATGTAATTATCTACTAGGACCTCTTTATCATCAACATCCATGTTTTCCTAAAAATGTATTCCAAAAAAAATTTAATACTTAATAGACTATGGGTTAAATTCATTTATACCCTTATTTGATCTTATACATTTTGAAATGAATCTTTCCATCATTTTCCAAACAAGTTGCTTTATAACCTTTGCGATAAAATTAAGGTAAGAATGATTGTTTTAACTTATACAGAAGGTGCGGCTATATTCCTCCATTATAACATCGTTTAATATTCCCTTACATTATTATAATAATATCTTCAAAATAAATTTTTTCTTTTATAATTATGTAACTTTATATTATTTCAAAAAAAAGAATGAGATATTTCTCTCAAACAGTTATGATTTCATCTATGTCAACATCCTTTGATGTATTTTAAGTTTATTAGAAGTTGATTTATTATGATACAAAACTTACATATTGTATTGAAGATTCTGTGATATGTTTGACTGTGGATTTTTTATTTTTATACCATTCATGGTTTATGGATAAATTATTGACATTTCGTATGATAGTTTTAATACGAATTTTTATGTTATGTTTAAACCTTTTCATATGAGGAATGAATTGGACTTAGTATGTGACAGGTGGAGCCTACTATAACTCCTCGATGCATCGGTAGGTCTCATGAGACAAACTAGTGTCTTGGCACAAGGACTTGAAAAAATGTTATTTGTAGTCTGGGAACAAGGCCTTGACTATGTGGTTATGAAGTCTGGCATTATGCATTCCATCATTATGAAAGTGGATATTGATATTTCATGTGATTATTTGACTAGTAGAATATCCTTGTGAGTAATTAAATGGAATTATTTTGATTTATATTTTCCATATTATGATGAAGTTTATGTTGAAAAATATTTTTTTAGTTTATACATTTCCTTAAATGTTTATGCTTATTTATGAAAGTTTCCACTATATTGTTTTTCTTACTGAGCATCTGAGCTCACCCCTTTCTATGTTTTATTTTTACTAGGATGCGAAGAAGTATGTTAGAACTGACCTGTAGGGATAGTTTATGGGATCTCAGTGTTGTCTATGGAAACAATGTTGTTGTAGTTTTCCATTTTATGATGTAATGTAAAACTTATGAATGTATCTAGTACTTCCAAGGATACTAAACTAATCAGTATTTTGAGACTTGATCTTTTGTGATAATGACAATGATAAGTAATAATGCACCGACTCTGGGCTTCTGGGGTCGGGGCATTACATGTTTGGATAAAACATTTATCTCAAATAAAAAAAATTTATCCATATCTTCTTCTTAAAAAATGTTCAATAAATGGATGAATCATAAACCGTTAGTATACATTCAAACATCCCATACTAGTTCATAAAAACATTTTTTTATCATTCATATTCTATTATCAGATAAGATAAATGAGATAAAGAAACACATATTCTATTAGTTTTATTTCAACGTTATAAAATCCTTTACATTAAAATACACGATATAGTGACTATTTACTTTATATCATGAATATAACCTGTAATATCAATCAATTATTCCTTTTATTTTTAATTCTAAGGCCTATTGTTCCCAGAATTAATGTTTGAAATATATTAAATATTTTAAATGGAATGTGCAAGCAGTTTTCTTGAAAAAGTAGAATAACTTCTAAAAAGGGTCCTAGATCATAAACTTGTGGGAACCATTGATTTCAGAGAATGTTTTTTACACTAAATAGGACATAACATTTATTGACTCGTGATGTTTGTGAAAAAATTCATCATGGGATTAAAAAAAATTAAATAATTAGATAAATTATTTCATTTCATTAACTGAAACAATGACCCAATTTCATCTATAATTATATGATTATGACATATTCCTAGGTTTAGCTTCATAATCCTAGATTCGTTGGAGAAACATTTGAGAGAGTGCTGAAGGATCTCTCTCATAATAACGATAACCGGATCACACTTCTACAATAAATGTGCAATAGAATAGGAGGATATCACTAATGAAAATGATGTAGATTTTTTCCTCATTAGTGATTAATCTAAAATCAAAGTAGGATGATTTTTTTGATTGTTTGTCTTCCCCGTCATTAATTCCTATGATGAATTCAAATTAATTGAGCAACTGACTGATTTTCAGATCTGTCATATTGGGGGATGGGTTTATCTGTGGGGATCTTTTGAGAGATTTATTTATTTATTATTGGTTTTTAATTCATCTTTCTACTGGAAATGGATTGAGTCCAACTAAACATGACTATGGTTAGTTCAAATTTTGAGTTTTTCATGGTTTTCTCCCATTTTTCTATATTTATTCATCATTAGGGATTCATTTTCTAGGTGGTTCAACCCAAATACTAAGGAACTTAATGTTTTACACTTGTTTCTTAGCACAAAAATTGAATATCACAGATTAGGACTTGGTATGACATAGGGATCATGTGACGATGATGAAAGTGATATATTGGGAGTGGATTAGAGGCATTCGTGCGTGGGTTTTAGACAAATTATGTATGAATGAATTCAAGTTGAATTTTTTAGAAAATAAAAGGCTAGAATCTAATGGTTGATGGTGGTAACACGGATTCCTCGGATGGCCTTGCATTCCCTCGGCTCGTGCTGCTCTCTCGCTTTCTCCGCCTGCTTACTTCACCCTCTCGACGTCTCTAGTTTTCTCCTAATCTCCTCTTCCTTCAGGCTTCCTTGACTCTATTCGTCTCCCCCATCGTTCCCCGGCCTCTTCCATGGCTTCTCCTAGGGTTTCTTCCCCTGCTACTTTTCACGGTTGGTCCGCACTGTTTTTATCCTTGTTCTCATCCTTCGACTTTGCTTTGTTGGAGGTTCTTGGATATTAATCTAGGCTGATGTTCCTCACTCTGATATCATGTTCCAACGTTCTCCTCTAGTTCAGATCTGAGCGTTAGATACTCAAATATTTTGGGATGAGGCTCGACAGTGTTGGGTTCTCCCGGCATCTTATTGTGATCTCTTTTCGGGTATCATCCTTTTCCCCCTTCTTTGGTCTTGGTTTAGATTCTGATAGGGTTTCATCCCGTTTCTATTTTCTATTAATGCTTCGTGCTCATTTGTGGCATTACTAGTTCTGTTTTGGGTGATTTGGTTTTCGTTTTTGGGTCTATTTTTGGGGGGTCTCGTAGATGAGCTCCATCGTGGTCTTCATCCACTATTTCTCTACTCTGGCTCCAAGTCTCCACCACTCTCTCTAAGGTGGATTTGCATGGTGGTCTTCTCGGTGCTTTGGGATGTGAGGTCGAGCGGTCTTGACTAGTGGAGTTTCATCTTCGTTGGCCCCGGGAGTATGAATGTGTTGGTTGTGATTTCTTGTTCAATGGTTTCTCGGTGAATTTTTTATTTTTTGGTATTTGGTTCGGTGGCTTTAGTTCCATGTGTTTTGATGGAGTCGACGTCTACAGTCATGACAAGGATGAAGTGACGATGGTTCTTCTGAATTGGTTTTTGAATGATGAGCTGCTTTTAGGTGACTGTGTTTGTGGTGTTTATTGCGGGCATGGATGCAGCAATTTCGGCGATGAGGATCTTTGGAGAGCGGTTCTTGGTGATGCTATGGATGATGAAGAGTGTTTCCGTGTGTTGGGGTTTGCGGCTCAAGACTCCTGTTTTTGGTTTGAAGTCTGAGGCAGGGCGCGTCACTTTTTGATTTAGAATTTTGTGAATCCAGACAGTTGGCATGAGGTGTTCTTGTTTTATGTGAAGTCTATTTTGTTGTGTTTGAATTAGTTTTGGAATTTGTGCAGTTCCCACTCACCCATAAAGTGATTATGAAAAATACAAAAAATAAAGATTTGTGGATGGTGGTAAGGTTTAGCCGGAGTAGATCCATGATTCCAAATGAGATTGATTCTGAAAGCCAAGGTGATTGTAGAGTGATCATACATGGGAGGAAGAACTTGGTTAATATATAATTCTAAAAAATATATCGTGTACTATAGATCTACACATCCTATGGTTCCTTCTTAGTAGAAGATAGTGTTTTATGATGAAGTTAAGGATCACACATCATGTGACCCCTCTCTGATGTCTTGGTGTGTACCTCATAGGGTACACAAATATGGCCAGGAGTACATGAGAAAGGGAAATTCATGTACTCCCACACGAACATGGCCAAAAACAATGTGCATGGTCATAGACATATACTTGGACACAAGAATAAGTACACAGTCATGAGCACACCATGTACTTCTACACAAACATGGACATGGTCTGTTTACATAGGCATGACCTAGTGTCTACAGGACATGTTATTTACTTATAGTACACTCCATGTACTCTATAAAAGAAGGATTTGAGCCCTTGTTCTCTGTATCTTGGACATTTTTTTGTTAAGGTTCATTCCCTATATCCATTCCCTATGGGTTAGTATAGAATCACTTCCTACACATAGGATGGCGATCCCTTCAGTAGTACTTCCTAGATTTAGTTTTTGGAATCCTTTCGTGAGGCCATGAGTGAGATCCTCTATCATATTATTTCCCTAGGTTGAGTTATTGGTATCGTTGTGACAAAAAAAATATGGGAAATGATCCTCTACATATCGGTTTAATTCAAATTGAGTTGTTATTATACTCCATGGACTTAGTAGTGATCCTCATCAGTGTATTATATCTATTACGACTTCCAAAATATAATTATAATGGAGAGACTTGATGATCACTATCTCTCGGACGAATTTCATCATTACTATCTGACTCGTGGAGTTTGTTCTCCTCGATGAGTGTTATATAGAACCTTTGAGCAGGAATCCTAGGATGGTATTATGATTATGACTTTACCTTGAGACTTTGTGTTCTTTGAGTATATCTATATATTCTTATTTTGTGTGTTGTAGACATATACCTATGTATAGATCACTATAATTATTATTTTTATATTTTTTGTGAATTTAGGGTGTCATACTGGGTATCATTATACTCACCCCTACATGGGACTTTCCCACATGTATCATGTCTTGTGCAGGTGATCAACCTTTCGACTGAGTCCTAGAGGGACTAAGACCAGGTGAATCTTAGTGATCTAGACAAATCAAGTTGTGTTCCTGTGGTATCTTGATAGCAGTACCCATCTTTACCATTAGGTTGGACTTGTTTTTAGACTCTATGTGTTAGGATTTTATTTGGACATTTTTACTTTCCATTAATTTTGTTTCATTCTCTAGTTGGGGTATTTATATATATACACTAGTGCGGAAAACATTTTTAACATCGCCATTTTTACGTCGGTTATATATAACCGATGTGAAAATATATGATATGTGTTCTTTTACTTTGGTTATGAAATAATGGACGTAAAAAATACTAAGAGTAAATTTTTTAAGTCGGTTATTTTAAAAATCAGCGTAAAAAATCACGCGTGTTAGTTTTGTACGTTGGTTATTCTATAACCGACATAAAAAATGAGGCATCTAATGAATTTTTTATGTCGGTTATTCTATAACCGACGTAAAAAAGGCGGCATCAGAGGCCTTTTTGACATCCGTTATTTGATAACTGACATAAAAACCAAACCCGCAGAATTTTTTACGTCGGTTATAATATAACCGACGTAAAAAACAAACACACGGTATTTTTTACGTCGGTTATAAAATAACCGACGTAAAGACTGTGGTTTCTGATTTGTTTTTTACGTCGGTTATAGAATAACTGACGTAAAAACCCAACACGCGGCTTTTTTTACGTCGGTTATAAAATAAAAGACATAAAAAATGTGGTATCTGATACATTTATAATGTCGGTTATTATAATAAACGAAGTTATAAATGTACTAAAAATAGTTTTTAACGTCTATTATTAAATAACCAATGTTATAAAAAATTTAAAAATTTTATCACGCTCCGTGGATTGTCATTTCTGATTTTTCGATCAACAGACCTGCGAATCGTCTCTCTCGCGTAGAAAACCTAGAATTGAATCTTCTATCTCATTTCATTAAACTCATTTTTCCATCATCATTTATCATCTTTACTCTCCTCGGATCTATCATCTCCACTCGCAACACTCAGGTGATCCTCCCACAACTTTATTTCGTTCGTTTTTTCCCCGGATAGTCTATATTTACATTTTGCGATTTGTTTTGTTTAAACTAGGTATGATTCTTCGATTTCGAACCCTCTAACATCATTTTTCCATAGTCATCTTATTTATTATCACCATATCTATTAGATCAACTCACAATATTCAAGTAAGCCTCGCCTACTTCTATTTCATTTGTTTTTGTTTCGCGGATGCCCTACATTTATGGTAATATTTGTTGTCATTGACAACTAATGATCTCATTCACTTATATTACTGCAAATTATATCTAAACCATTGTGATACACCCATTCCATGTACTAGTGTGATTTATTTTATAAGTATATATGGTTTTTCATGGTGGAATGTTTTTTTTCGATCCCTGGTCGTTTCTATTTTGGGTATCACTTTTTGTTTTTCCATAAAATATTTATGTCGCTTATTTTTGTGGACTATTATAAGTCTTCATATGCTATTAAATCCCGATTCATTGAAAAATAGATCATTTTAAACTAGTAGTAGATATAATTCATGGTTCTCATTTTGAATAATGGTATGATACCAAAACTAGTAGCTTGAGGTTAAAATCCCTAGATATGCCAAAACTAGTAGCTTGAGGTTAAAATCCCATGGTTCTGGGGGCATTCCAGAGGGTTGGGGGCTGTCTAGAGGGGTTGGGGGCTGTCCAGAGGGTTGGGGGCTGTCCAGGGTGTCCATGGAGGTGGGGGGGGGGGGGGGGGCAGTCCAGGGGTGTGTGGGGGGGCATGGGGGTGGGGGTGTCGAAGTGGGTGGGGGTTGTCCAAGGGGGTGTGTGGGGGGTGTCCAAGGGGGTGGGGGCCTGTCCAAAGGGTTTGGGGGGTTGTCCGGGGTGGGGGCTATTCAGAGGGTTGGGGGTGTCCAGGGGGTGTCCAACGGGGTAGGGGGTGGGGGTGGTGTCCAGGAGGGGTGGGGTGTCCAAGGGGGTGGGGGTGCTGTCTAGAGGGGTGGGGGATGTCCAGAGGGGTGGGGGATGTCCAAGGGGGTGGTGGTGTCCAAGGGGTGTCCAAGGGGGTGGGGGTGGTGTCCAGAGGGTTCGGAGGGCTGTCCAGAGGGTGGGGGTGTCAAGGGTGTCCATAGAGGTGGGGGTGGGGATAGTCCAGGGGTGTGGGGGGGGGGGGTCCAAGGGGGTGGGTGTCTAAGGGGGTGGGGGTTGTCCAATGGGGTGGGGGCCTATCCAGAGGGTTTGGGGTTGTCCGAGGGGGCTGTCCAGAGGGTTGGGGGTGTCCAGGGGGTGTCCAAGGGGGTAGGAGGTGGGTGGTGGTGTCCAGGAGGGGTGGGGGTGTCTAGGAGGGGTGGGGGTGTCCAAGGGGGTGGGGGTAGTGTCCAGGGGGGGGGGGGTTTGTCCATGGGGGTGGTGGTGTCCAGGGGGTGTCCAAGGGGGTGGGGGTGGTCTCCAGGGGGTGGGGTGGTGTCCAGAGGGTGGGGGGATGTCCAAGGGAGTGGTGGTGTCCAGGGGGTGTCCAAGGGGGTGGGGGATAAGTGTCAGTTGGGATTGACTATTACGTCATGGTTTGTGAGATTATGAAATGATGATTGTATTGTTTCATGGATATTAGTGTTGCAATATGATTCCATTGTGCTGTGATGATTGGCTTTACATAGTGATTTTCTCCATCCGAGTTTTCATTTTAAATTTGATTTGATTCTCAGGTTTAATCCATTTTCTCCAATTTTCTATCAACCTTTGGAGACCCCATGGTTTTCTTTGATTCCATATAATTTATAACTGTTATATCTAACTATATTTTCTTCTTAAAATCATATTCAAGAAAAAAAATTAAATACGCATAGATTTGTTTTATATTTGAAAATTGTTTTACATTAAAATTATGATTTTTTTCATATAGACATATATCTGTATTATCTTAAAAAGATGTATAATTTTGATATTTGTTATAGGTAATAATGAGTCGATGTTGGATTACGACACATCGAATGAGCAATGAATATGAGGAAGGTGTTGATGCCTTTTTGGAATTTTCTAAACGAAATGTTCCAAGTAGTGACATTTTTTTCTGTCCATGCCTAAAATGTTTGAATATGAATAAGTTGAAAAGTAGAGAGATAAAATATCATCTGATTTGTCATGGATTTAATCCAAGTTACACTCCTTGGATTTGGTATGGTGAAACTGGATAGAATCTCACTGATAATGATGATTTGAAAGATGGTCACTCTGATGGAATTAAAGAAATGATTCGTGATATTGCAGCGGAACAAATTGAGATAGAACTGACAGTTGTGTGTCTATATGTTGATGTTGAAAAACCATTATATCCTGGTTGTACAGATTTTACGGTTTTTTCGGTGGTATTAAGACTGATTAACCTGAAGTTGAAACATGGATGGAGTGAAAGAAGTTTTACAGAGCTGCTACAATTGATGAAGGAAATTCTTCCAAAAGATAATAATCTTTCATATTCACATTATAAGGCTAAGAAAATATTAAGCCCGATGGGATTGGGATAAAAGAAAATACTTGCATGTCCGAATGACTGTATGATATCTAGGAAGGAATATGAATTTATGTCAGAGTGTCCTAAATGTGGGACATCATGGTATAAGGTGAAAGAAAAATCACCAGCTGATGTAGAGATTACAAATATCCCATCAAAGGTATTTTGGTATCTTCCTATAATTCATCGTTTCAAATGTTTATTTGTTAATTCACATGATGAAAAAAGGTTAATATGGGATGATGATGAGTAGTTATGTGATGGAAAAATACGTCATCCAGCTGATTTTCCACAATGGAAGAAAATTGATGAGTAGTATCCTACATTTAGAAATGAAATTAAAAATCTCAGACTAGGGTTGTCCACAGATGGAATGAATCCATACCAGACCCTCAGTAGCACACATAGTTCATGGACTATTTTATTGGTAATTTAAAACCTCTCTCCTAAAGTTTGTATGAAGTGACATTATGTCATGTTGAGTATAATGATCTCTGGTCTGAAGCAACCTGGAAATGATATTGATGTTTTCTTGTCACCGTTGATTGTTGATTTGAAACTTTTATAGGAGGATGGTATTAGGTTGTATGATTCTTATAAAATGGAATACTTTCAATTGCATTTAGTGCTTTTTTTCACTATAAATAACTTCCCAGAATATGGAAATTTGTCTGGATACAATGTTAAAGGGCATAAAGCATGTCCAATTTGCGAACAACAGGCGTCATATTGTCAATTGCATCATGGGAGGAAAACAGTGTACATGGGTCATCGAAAGTTTTTGCCTATGGATCACTCTTATAGAACACTAAAAAAGGCATTCAATGGATAACAATAATTTGATATTGCTCCAAAAACTTTTTCCCCTGATCTATATTTTGAGAGGGTGAAAAACCTTGATGTGACATTGGGAAGCACACAGAAATCTGGTAATGATAGACATATTTGGAAGAAAAGGTCAATATTTTTTGAGCTACCATATTGGAGATATCATGAAGTTAAACATAATATTGATTTCATGCACGTGGAGAAGAATATATGTGATAGTTTGATTGGAACATTTTTAGATATTAAAGGAAAGACAAAATATGGTTTGAATGAAAGATTAGACTTACTATCAATGGGAATACGTTTGGAGTTAGCTCCCACTCCTAATGGAAGAAGAACATTTCTTCCCCTGACTTGTAATACATTATAGAAGAGGGAGAAAATTATATTTTGTTAGTGTCTTCATAATATCAAAGTGCCTCAATTTTATTCTTCAAATGTAAAAAAAAATTTGTCGCATTGAAGGACTTGAAGTTGATTGGTATGAAATCTCATGATTGTCACGTCATGATGCAACAACTTCTACTAGTTTCATTGCGTGGAATATTTATCATCCGTGTTAGAAAGACTATAATAAAGTTTTGTTATTTTTGCAATTCAATTTTTAATAAGGTGATTGATCTGAATGTTTTGAACATTTTGGAAAATGATGCAATTTTTATACTTTGTCAATTGGAAATCTATCCTCCAACTTTTTTTGATATAATGGTGCATTTAATGATTCTTATGGTTTGATAAATAAATCTTTGTGGACCTTCATATCTTCGTTGGATGTATCCTTTTGAAAGGTATATAAAAATATTGAAGGGGTGTGTTAAGAATACATATCGACCTGAAGCCTCCATTATTGAAAAGTATATTTCTGAGGAGGTTTCATAGTTTTGTACGAGCTACTTGGTTGTGGCGCAACACATGGGTTTTCCTCCATCTCGCCATGAACGAGTTAATTATGAGGGAAAGGGGATTCGTGGCTTCAAATTCAAATCATTTTCAGCTGAACAGATGAAGAAGTTAGAATAATACATCCTGAATAACATAGCTGATGCTCAACCATATATCACATTGCCTATTAATTAGTTGAAACAATTTCATCCAAAGAAGAAAGTTATGTGGATTTTTAATGAGCACAACAAATCATTTTTTTCATGGTTTAAAAAGACCTTGCTTGGTAGATCAGATGTATTAGATACATTAAATTGGATAGTGGGTGGTCCATGTTTAAATGTGATAACATGGTCCGGTTATGAAATTAATGTCTGTACATTTCATATGAAAGTTCAGGACAACAGAAGTGTAGTTCAGAATAGTGGTGTATTAGTGTTTGCAGAAGCAATTAATTTTTTGAGTGCTAAGGACCAAAACCCAATTTCTGCATCAAGTGTATATTATGGATTGATTGAAGACATATGGGAGGTGGATTACTTTAAAATTAAAGTTCCTTTTTTTTTACTGTAAATTTTTTATCGGTAACAACAGCATCAGACATGATGAATTTGGAATGACAGTTTTTAATCTGAATAGATTGGAAGACACAGCTGATTCTTTTATAATGGAAACACATGCAAAATAAATTTTCTATGTAGTAGATCAATCAGATATGCAGTGGGCTATTGTTTTACAAGGGAAAAACAATATGTTGGTGAGTATAAACGTGATGAAGATGTTGATTTATGGATATCCCTACTACCATGTAATGATTAATAGAACATAATGATGAGCATGCTGAAGACATGGTTTGTGCCATAAGGAACGATCACGACGAAGGAATTTGGGAAAACAATCCGTTTATACATTCATAAACTTACAGGTAACATTTGTTTATTTCTTGTTTACATTTATTATTTTCATAAAATTGTAGATATTGTAAGAATTTTCTTTATTAAAACATTTATTAAAACAAAATAAGTATAAGTTTTTGTTTTTGTTTGTTTTATTTTTGTTTATTTTACTTTATCATTTTTACCATTACATTAATTATATATCTATTGTTTTTGTTCAGTGACAATTAGTTTACCATGTTTAACATGTTTACCAGGTTTACCATGTTTTAATTTTGTTTAGTTTACTTTATCATGTTTACCATTACATAAATTATATATCTATTATTTTTTTCAGTGACAATTACTTTACCATGTTTATCATATTGACAAGGTTTACCATGTTTACCATGTTTACCATCCTGACTATCTTTACCATATTTACCATTGTGTTACAGCTTACCATATTAACCATGTTTAATATTATGTAACTTAGTACAATTTTCTATTTTCTGATTACAGTAGTATTAAAATATTTGAATTTGTATATTTGTGAACTAATATTTGTTTTTTTTGATTTGAAGGATAATGGCAGATCAATTAGTTGATCAACCACATGATTATGGAGATGATCTTATTGTTCATACCTCTGGGGAGGAACATTCTCATGCTCCTATTGATGTTCCCTAATCGTCCTCATGTGCTCCCATTACTACAAATAGTTCAAGAGTTGGTAAACGTGGGTGCACACATTTACCAAAATTATCACTTGCTTTTATGCAGGATCAGAGGATACCCGTTGAGTTTGATGCGGATGATATTCCTAGAGGTCCAAATGAAAAATATTTTAAGAGTTTTTTATTCACTCAGGGTAAGAGAAAAGTAAGAATTTTTTATGATGACTGGAGAAGTGTGGACAAAGCGATAATCTCTCAGTTATGGGAGACTATTTTGGTAAGATCTTTTGCTATTGTTTTCCTATTCTTTAAATGTTTCTAGTATATATAATAAGTTTAACCTCTTTTTTATTAGAAGACATTTGATATTCCTAATAATGGAGGAGTCAGGAAGAAATGCTTATCGATGGTTGTCAAGATATAGAGGGATTTAAAATCAACCCTCACATCTGATTTTATTTTTGGTCATAGGAGTCCTGACAATCCATGTTGTATATATCATTTCAGAGATGAAGACACATAGAGACGGTTTGTTGAATATAGAAGAAGAGAATCATTTTTTGGTAAGGGAAATGCAAACTTTTATAAGATTTCTTATATAAATTATCTTATTATTGTTTTGTTAATGATTTCTTATTCTTAATATACAACAAACAAGGAAATATCATCAGAAGATCCAATCTAAAAATGTATAGCCTCATAGTTTATCTCGGGGAGGGTATACATTATTGGAAGAACAAACGATGGCAGAAAAATTTCAAAAACTAACAGCTGAATCTTCAAGCTCGGGAGGGGTGGCCCCTCCATCCCCTCCATCTAGACATGAAAAATGGAAGAGAGCTCGGATGGGAAAAAATGGAAATATCTTTCAGAAGATTCGAGAATCATAGCTGAGAGGATTGTAAGATATCTATTTTATTTATTTAAGTTAACTATTTTCTTCATATAATTTCAATCATTACAGAAATTTACAATTAATTAATACAGGATTCTCTTGAGGAGCAGAGCTCACAAGGGGTATTTATAGCTATTGGGAGGAAATATATTTTATCTGTAGCATTGGGAAATCCCGAGAATCTTGGTCATGTATGAGAATATCTGGTAGGTGTATCGGTAAGAAAAGTGTTGTCACATTCCTCAACTACTTACTTTGAGGGTGTTTATAAAAAAAATATAATCCTTGGAGGCTGAAGTTCATAATATTAATGTGAGGACGGAGGAAAAGATTAGAGTGTCGGTACAGTCTATGTTTACTGACATGAAAAGACAATTTCACACTGCAACTCCCACTCCTCCACCTCCCCTTGCAAACCCCGTTATTTATCCTCCAGCTCTTCCAGTAGCTGCCACTCCCCCAACTCAGCCCGCGGACCCCATTTTTTACCCTAGTCCTCCGCCACAGCTTCCTACTTATTGTGAGTTGTATATTGATGATCCTCAACATCATATAGTTGTATATGGGTTGGTATATTGTATAGGAGATACATTTCATCATCAACAATTAGAGGTAGAGAATCATAGGGTCACTGTACATGATATTATAGACAGATAATCTTGAGTACCATTACCTACAGATGAGGTGATGACAGTTGGACATAATATCAGCCATTTTTTAATTTGGCCATCCAGACTTCTTCGACTCATTACCATAAAGGTATGTATGTTATATATTCTATTTTATTTTTTTATTAAATTTTTATTATCTTTTGAAAAATAATATATTTTTCTATTTATTTTTACAGGAATACTTCAAAGGTAAAGAAATACTGTATAGACAACAATAAATACAAATGGCTATGACATCAAATACATATTCTAGTAGTCTTGATAGATTGTCAAGATATTCAAATTTTTGGGCGGATCATTATGAGTTTCCAATGGAAGCTCATGTTTGTGGACGTGCAATAACCGTGTGGATTATGAAAGCTGATATCATGGAGCTTGTTACTGGAGAAAAGTTGGGCATCAACGTGGTGAATTTTTTTTCCATGTAAGTCTTAACACCTTTTCCCTACGTTATATTTATTAAAAATGTATACTTATGTATTTTTTGTATTATGTATATTTATAAAATTTGTGATAATAATGAGAGAACAGATGTATATGGGTTTATGGATCCGCATTTGATTTCCCCTGAAGCATGTGCATTAGATGAGGAACAAAGAATGGTTTATATTGCTAAAATACTTAGACATAATGTGGTCACACAATGTTGGATGATTCCTTTTTTTGAGAGGTATGAAACACATCGCTCTCAAAGAGTTCATTATATTTTAACATAAAAAACCACTAACCATATTTTTTTTTATCAGTGATCATTGGATGTTATGAGTTTTTTCCCCAAGGGAGAAGACACTTTATTAGATATGCTCTGTCCATGGTGATGTGCGGGAAATTTTTAAGAAAATGTAGGAAAATTAAGTTTCAATTTCTCAATAGTTTTCTATATTATAATGAATTTTAAATTTATCCCATTCGTATTATTTTCTAACAGGGTATGGGTCTACTTTCGAAAAAACACAAAGAAAAGGAGTGTGAAGATCAAATATGTAAATGTAAAGGTAAATATCCATTTATAATTTTTACTATTTGATTTATTACATACAAATAATATATTGAATTTACACTCTTTCAAACAGAATTTTCATGAACAAAAAGGAGTCATCGAATGCGGATATTATATGTTAAGATTTATGTATTAAATAATAACAACTGGGAAAGTTGTGAACTTTGACATGGTAAGATTTCCTTTTAAACTTTTCCATAATAGTTCATTTAAGTTATTAATTATACATGTTCACTACTATCCTTTTAATTTGTAGCTATATGATGACCCTCAACCCTATAGTACTGAAGAATTCAAACACTTACAAGTGTAATGGTCAAATTATTTTACAGGTTTGACTGATTTTTAGTTGTTTGTAGTGAAAAATGTAATTTTGAATACTGTCATTGTAATTGTGTATTTGGTAGTCATTTAGGCTGGATTTTGTTTTTTTTAAGTTGACATTTTAAGTTTTGAATGTTATATATGTGAATGTTTAATTTTGATCTACTTCTTGTCTTGTTCTACTTATGATGGTTTTTCTGGCATGGATTCTGGTCTGGGGGGAGGGGTTGCAAGGGTGTGGGGGTGTTTAATGGGGTGGGGGTGTCTAGGGGTGTGGGTGGGCTGTCCAGTGGGGTGGGGGGTATCCTAGGTGTCCATGAGAGTGGGGGGGGGGTAGTACAGGGGGTGGGAGAATTTCCAAGAGGTTGGAAGCGCTGCCCAGGGGAGTGGGGGCTGTCCAGGGGGTGTCAAGGGGTGTGGGGGTGTCCTGTGGGGTGAGGGGGGGTTTTCAGGGGTGTGGGAGGGTTGTTCAGTGGGGTGGGGGGGGGGCAGGGTGTCCATGGGGATGGGGGGCGTAGTCCAGGGGGTGGTAGAGGAGGAACCTCTATCCCTCAGGGGGTTGAACACTGCTGGAAGGTACTCATCACACCCACATGTGAAACATTTTGAGATCTCAAGCTTCGCATGTGGGAGTGATGAGTACCTTCCAGCAGCATGCCCCCCGAGGGATGGAATCACCTCCTCTCCCAACACCAGCTGTCCAGGGGCTGTCTAGGGGCTGTCCTGGGGCTATCCAGGGGGTGGGGGAAGTCCCGGGGTGTGGGGGTGTACAGGGGGTGGTGGGGCAGTCCATGGGTGTGGGGGGTGTCTAGGAGGGTGGGGGTTGTCCAGGGGTGTTGGGGGATATCCAAGGGGTGGGGGGAAGTCCAGGGGTGTGGGGGTGTGGTGGGGGATGTCTAGTGGGGTGAGGGGGTTCTGGTATGTTTTTGGAAACTTTTTGGTATGTTTCAAGGGTGTGGGAGGGCTGTCCAGGGGTGTGGGAGTGTTGTCCAGGGGGTGGTGGGTATACAGGAGGGTGGGGGATGTCCAGGGGGTGGTGGTGATGTCTTGGGGTGTGGGGGGTGTCCAGGTGTGTGGTGTGGGTATTCCAGCGGGTGAGGGGTTATGATAAATTTTTGGTAAATTTTTGGTCCTATTTCAGGGGTGTGGGGGCTGTCCAGGGGTGTTGGGGGCTATCCAGGGGGTGGGGGTAGTCCAGGGGTGTGGGGGTGTGGTGGGGGCTGTCCAGTTGGGTGAGGGGGTCCTGGTCTATTTTTGGTAAATTTTTTGTTTGTTTCAGGGGTGTGGGAGGGCTTTCCAGGGGTGTGGGAGTGTTGTCCAGGGGGTTGGGATATGCAGGGGGTTAAGGGATGTCCAGGGGGTTGTGATGATGTCTAGGGGTGTGGGGGTGTCTAAGGGTGTTGTGGGGGAAGTCCATTAGGGTGAGGGGGTTCTGGTCTGTTGTTGGTAAATTTTTGGTCCTGTTTTAGTGGGGTGGGAGGGATGTCCAGGGGTGTGGGAGTGTTGTCCAGGGGGTGGGGGTATACATGAGGGTGGGGGGTTTTTCAGGGGTGTGGGGGGATGTCCAGGGGTGGTGGGGATGTCCCAGGATGTTTGGGGCAGTCCAGGGGGTCGGGGTCAATCCAGGGGTGTGGGGGTGTCTAGGGGTGTGGTGGGGGCTGTCTAGTGGGGTGAGGGGGGCCGTCCAGGGGGAGGGGGTGGGGGGGGGGGGGGCTGTCTAGTGGGGTAAGTTTTAAATATTGTCAATGTAAATGATTAATTTTTCTTTGGTTCTTGTTTTGGTCTACATCTATTTTTCTGGTACGAATTCTTCGTTTGGTTTCTGGTTGTTTTGGGGGAGAGCAGAGGACTGCTTTCTATTTAAAAAAAATTGTTTTTCACGTTGGTTATTTAATAACTGACGTGATAAAAACCTGGGAAATGATTTATCATGTAGATTATTATATAACCGATGTGATAAACACCCCCCGCACTGGTTTATCACGTCGTTTATTTAATAACTGATGTCATAAACCCTCCCCCTAGTTTATCACGTCGGTTATTTAAAAACCAACATGATAAAAGCCTGGGAAATGGTTTATCACGTCGGTTATTATATAACCGACGTGATAAACACTCCCCGCACTGTTTTATCGCATCATGTTTTTAATAACTGACGTGATAAATCCCCCCTGGTTTATCACGTCAGTTATTTAATAACCAACCTAATAAAATCCTGGGAAATGGTTTTTGACGTCAGTTATTAAATAACTGGAATGATAATCCATTTTACGAGGGTTTAGCATGTGGGATATTTAATAACCGACGTCATAACCCCCCCCCCCCCCCCCCCCCCCCCCCCCGCACTGGTTTATCACGTCCGTTATTAAAATAATGGACGTGATAAACCATCCCCCTTGGTTGTTTAATATCGGTAATTTAATAACTGATGTGATAAAATACTGGGAAATGGTTTATCATGTCGGTTATTAAATAACCGACGTGATAAAGACCTCTCTGTTATGTTTTTTTACATCATTTTTTAAATAACCGACATAAAAAATAATATTTATAACATCGTCTGTATTAATGTTGGCTAAAAACCAGCGTAAAAAACGTTTTTTTCACTAGGGATACATGCATAGTTTATAATTTTTTTACATTTCATCATTGTATGTGATTGTAGATGTGAGTGTGTGTAGGTACTTTTGGTTAAGGCTTCTCATTTTAGTAATATCCCTACCAAACACTAGTTACTAACCCCTAGCCTATTAGAGGTGGCCTTGGGGATTTATTTCATGGGCCCTATTGGGATGGTTCATGATAGAGTAGTATTAGAGGATTCAATTATAACTTAGGACCAAAGTCTCTGATATTGGTTTGGGGAAACATTGTTAAGTGTTTTGAGTTCATATTTCAAGCTTGGGACCCCCAGTGTTGGTGCAGTAGCTGACGTATCTATACACCAGGACTCTAATAACCTTCTTATAAACTCGGTATATGAGAACACCAGTTTCAGGGAAAATAATGGTACGCTAATCATATAGAAATTGGTTGTGGTCTCCATGTCCTTATTGAGTCATATCTCCAGATATAGTAATTGATCATGGTACAACTTGTTAATTTTAGGATGCCACTGTACCATATTCCATCTAGGATTCCGTATAAAGATCACAATGATGATCCCATTAGTGATCATACATAGATACACGGACCAGTTCCCAAGTTGTTACCCTCAGGTAGTGTACCAGCTATACCAAAACCTATTGAGTAGTAGATGGTACCCATTGTATCAGTGGATGAGGTACACAGAATGATCACACTTCATGAGTTCCAGTTATAGTGACCCCTCAAATTATGAGGAAATATGAATCCCCAGGTGGTTGAGAACTATCTTGATGTAGTAGCATAAGTTTTCTTTCTAGTCAGGACACTAGTAGATCATATTGAGATCCTATCGGTGATCCTTCTCCATGGATCAATAGGATTATGGTGGATTTTAGTGACCCATTAGTACAAAATGGTGACTCTAGAATGGTTAAACTTCAATATCTATTTTAGAGAGGAGTTATCTCTAGATACTCTAAGGTTTTTACATATCAAGGATCGTTTTACAGCTTCATCATGGCAGTACAGTAGTAAGTGAGTATTCATTGCGGTTCACCAACATATACAGGTACTCAATGGATATAGTTTGGGATCAGTTCTTCTAGGATGAAATCTTAGAGAGATGAATACCTAGACACATATGATCCAGTGTTATACCTCTATACATTCCTACTTATGTTGGGGTGCTAGAGCAAGCTTTGTTAGTTGAGATTTTATTTGCTGAGCACATAAAGATGGTGGTTTCCTATAGTGGTAAAATAGGAGAAGATACTTTGGTAGCAAAGGGATTACATTAGTATTAGGGACCTGGACATGTGATACATTTTAGGAAGAGGTCCAGTGATAGAGGTTCTATGGTTTAGGTCTCATATAATGGGTATAGTAATCCCACTTAGAGGTGGTTCTACTTGTGTGATGGAAGGGGACATCTTGCAAGAGATTATTCAAAATTATATATGGATAATAGGGAGGTAGTGGATGGGATTCCAAGGTAGAGATAGTAGTAGGATAAGACAATTTAACAGGGTGATAGATGTGGAAGAGGGATTGGTAGAGCATCTGGAGGTGTTTGACACTTCTAATTGTTACCACCATCACCCCAGGTCGCCCACACTGGGATTAGGGAGCTAGAGGATAGGGCTGGGGATAGTTGCAGGCAATATAGTCTTATAAAGTAAATCCTCTGGGGATGGTTTGAGGTACTATCTATGTCTTTTATACCTTATTTATAGCACTTATAGACACTATTTCTAGTCATTTTTGTAATTTCTACATATCTAGTTTGAGATTTAGATATCCTATTTGAGCCTTTGGATCGACCCTTGTGCTTGGAGACTCCTACTAAAGATGATTCAGTGATCACACACTTGTTCTGAAAGTGTGACATAACTCTTATAGGAAAGAGATTCTGTTGGGATCTCTTCATAGTAGTGATGATTTCTTACAACTTTATTTTAGGTATGGACTGTTATCTATAGTTCATGTCTAGTTCCACTATTTCAGATAGAGGATGTGGTTTGTCTATAGAGATGAGACTATTTTCCCTTTATGGGGGAAAATTAAACCAAAACAGTGTATGATGGACTCATTCATATGATGGTGCAACTAATTACTGGTCAATTTGATAGAAATACCCTTGGTGTAGTGGATTTTATGAGTTTTCAGTTCTCGGTAGTGGCAGTGGAGTATGAGGATGTATTACCTAAGGATGTTCTAGACTTACCTCCCCACCAAGAGATAGACTTCTGCATTGATATACACCCTAGGATAACCTGATATTTGTTCCATCATATCATATGTCTCTCGTAGAGCTTCTCAAGCTAAGGGTGTAGTTGGAGGAATTGCATAGAAAAAGATATGTTAGACCCAACATTTCACCCTAGGTAGCGCATGTTTTGTTCACCAAAAAGGAACACGGTATCTTGAGGATATGTGTAGACTATCATTACTTGAATCAAGTGACCATGAAGAACAAGTATCTACTACCAAGAATCGATGATCTCTTTGATCAGTTGAGAGGGGAACGATGGTTCTTGAAGGTTGACTTTAGATCATGCTATAACCATTTTCAAGTACAAGGTGAGGATATACTGAATATGACATTCAGATTTATCTATTGTCTTTATGAGTACTTGGTGATTCTCTTTGGCATGAAATATACCCCATATGTTTTCATGGGACTCATGAACTAGATCTTTCATCCCTTCTTAGACTAGTTCATGGTAGTCTTCATCAATAATATCCTTTTCTACTCAGCATCCAAGAAGGATCACGCAAGAAACTTGAGGATGGTTCTAGACATACTCTGAGAGCACCATATTTAAAATAAGCTCTTGAAGTAACAAATTTTTATTCAGGATGTCCACATTCTAGGGCCTATTATCTCAATATATGGAGTGGTAATGGATCCGAAAAAGGATGAGGCAGTGTAATCTTAAGAGCCACCCAATAGCGTGATGGAGGTACAAAGCATCCTTGGGTTTATAGGCTCTTACTAGAGATTCATACTTTATTTTTCTAGGATATCATCTCCCAGGAATTATTTTACCCAAAATAGGTATATCTTCATGTGGAAAGAGAGGTGACATATGGATTTTTAGGGGTTGAGGTAGACATTGATTAGTTCTCCCATGTTGAGATTACCAGAGGAGGGTGTCGATTATGTAGTGTTTTGCAATTCATTAGGGATTGGAATTGGACTTAGTTATGTTCTGATGTAGATTAAAGTGGTGATTGCATATGGTTCATGTCAATTGATACCACATTATCGTAACTATGAGACCCATGATCTTGAGTTCGCAGTGGTAGTCTTCATAATAATGATGTGGTGACACTAACTGATGGTAGATCATTTTATCATCTACTCTGACCAAAACAACCTCAAGTATATCTTCTCTCATATGGATCTCAACTTGAGATAGAGGCGATGGCTAGAATTCCTCTATGATTATTACTTTGATATTTTATATACTTTTGGGAAGGGGAATGTGGTATCATATTCCCTCAGTATGAGATATTGTTCACAGTTGTTGAATGTGGAATCAGAGCAGTTGTCCTCATTGTAGTTATTCTTTATAGATGGATATAGAGCATCTTACCTCCAGTAAATGGTTATTACCCTTATTATTTTATAGTTAGTTAAGGAAACTCATCTTTTGGATACTGACTATGATACCCTACATACTTAGATATCTGTTGTATATTCTCCTGATAGGTTTTCTGAAGGTGGAGATCATGTCATTATTTTTAGAGGATGCAAGATGGTACTGGTGATGTTGTGAGATGAGGTTCTAAGAGAGTTTAGTACACATAATTTGGAATTATATCCTCGTGTGGATAACATTTACCAGGACCTCCGATATCAGTTTAGGTTTCCAAGGATAAGGAAGGGGTTTTAGAGATTGTCTCTCGATGCCTTACTTGTTAGCAATTGAAGGATGAGCACCATGTTCTAATAGGTTTAACTAAAACTCTAGAGGATTCAGAGTGGAAGTGGGATATGATATCCATGGGCTTCATGATGGGATTACCATGAATGTTGAGGGGACACAATTCTATTTGGGTGATTATAGAATGACTCACCAAGTCATCCCACTTTTAACCTATTTGAGAGCAGAGTTCAGTAAACATATTGGGATGCCTCTACCTATTGGATATAGTTTGACTTCATGGATTCCCCTCGATGATCATTTCTAACCATGATTCTTGATTCAAATCTCAGTTATGGAATATATTTGAAGAGGTGTTTGGGACTTAGTTTCATTTAAACATTGCTTTTGACCCCTTGACTGATGGTCAGACTGAGCAGACCATTCAGGTTATGGAGGATATGTTGTGAGCTTTCATGTTGGACTTTGGTTATATTTGGTAGGATCACCTACCAGAAATATATTATTCATACAATAGAAACTACCATTCCACCATTGTTATGGATCCATTTGAGGCTTTGCATGAGTGACCCTTCTGGTCACCACTTTATTAGACTGACCTAGGAGAGTCAGAACTCATGGGACTAGAGTTTGGCTAAGCCACTACTGAGAAGGTGTTGATCATCTAGGAGTGTATGAGGATTTCACAAAGCCTTCAAAAGTCTTATGTGGATAGAAAAAAAGGGATTTGGAGTTAAAGGATGGAGACCATGTGTTCCTATGGGTTTCACCTCGATGTGGATTACGAAGGATTAGATAATGAAGAAATTTATCTCTGAGATTCATTGGACCTTTCTAGATACTGTTTAGAGTTGGTTAGGTTGTGTAATACTTATCTATAATGATACAGATACATTGGGTATATGATTTCTTCCACATGTCGCAACTGAGGAGGTATATGCATGAACCATTTCATGTTATCAACTGGGGTGAGTTAGAAATTGAGGAAGGATCTACCTTTGTTGAGTTACCATTATAGATCAGGGATTTTTAGGATAGGATCCTTCATGGGAAATTGATTCCTTCAGTGCATCTCTGGTGGTAGCATTGGAAATTCCATGAGAGCACCTAGGTGTGGGAGGCATAGATATGTGCTTAGTACCCACATCTCTTGGTGTAGCCACTTGTTTTTTATTTTTGGGACCTAAATCCCCATGGTTGGGAGAATTTAATGACTCATATTTTCCATGTATTATTTTGGGATATTGTATAGATTACTTTTTAGACCAGGATATAAGATAGAATGAGATTCCAAGGCCCAGTGTGCTGAAAATAAATGTTTGAAATATATTAAATGTATTAAGTTTCATACATGTGTAGTTTAAATAAAAAATGGAATAACTTCTAAATGGAATCCTAGATCATAAATATGAGGTAACTATTGAGTTTATAAAATGGTTATTACTATATTTGTGACATAAACTTTGTTGGTGTGGGATGTTTGTGAAAAAGTCATCGCAGGCCTAAAAGGAATAAAATAATTAAATAAATTATTTTATTTAATTCGTTGATATAGGGACATAATTTTTTCTATAAATATGTGGTTCTAAATATTCCCATAGTTATTCTCATAAACTAAGAGTTTTTTAGAATCATTATAGAGAGCATTGGAGGATCTCTCTCAGATGAACGACAACCAAATCACAGTTCTATGATCGATGTGAAATAGAATCAGAGGATTTCACCAATGTAAACAATTCATCTTTTTTTCATCAGTGATCGATCCAAAATCTAGGTAGGTGATGTTTTTATTTGTTTTATTCCTTATCATTAATTCCTATTATGAATGTGAATCAATCGACCAACATATTGTTTTTTGAATCAGTCGTATTGTTGGATGGGTTTATCTATAGGGATATTTTGGGAGATTTATTTGTTCATTATTAGTTTTTTTTCATATTTGTAATTAAAATTAATCAAGGAAAACTATACATGGCTGATGTTCATTCATCCTTTGCATTTTTCTTGGTTTTCTCCCATTTTTCTACATGCGTTCATCATATGGGCTTCTCTTTCCTTATGGTTTGACCCAAATGTCGAGGAATCGAATGTTTAACACCCATTTCTTGGAAAAACAATTTGATATCTCATATTCAGACTCGATATGGCATATGTATTTTGAAATGAATATGAAAATGATGGATCATGACCAGATTAGATGTGTTCATATAGGGGTTTTGTATGGACAATAGAAGAACAACTTTGGGTTGCATTTTCCAGTGAATCGAAGGCTAGAATCCACAAATTGATTATGGAAAGGTTTGGATGGATTAGATCTATGATTCACAGTAATATTATGGATAGAAGCCAAGGAAAAGGTGGAAAAAATATATATGGGAGGAAGAACTCAGTCTCTAGAAAATTCTAAGCGACATGGTATGTATTGCGCAGATACACAACATGTGGGTCCCTCTCAATATAGGCTAGTGCTTTGGGTTGAAATTAAGGATCATACAAAATGTGACCCTATCACACATCATGTGACCCATATCTAATGGATCAGTGTGTACCTCAGAGGGTACACAGATACGACCAAGTACACAGGAAAGATTATGTCATGTACTACCATGTAGACACGACCAGTCCCGACGTACATGGGCATAGTAGTGTACTTGGACACATGTATAAGTACATGAGAATGAACACACTGTGTTCTTCTACAAGGAAACATACATGGGATATTTACATGGGCAGGACCTGGTTTCAAAGGGACACACCATTTACTCCTAGCATATGCCATGTATTTCTTCAAAGAAAGATTAGTTCCCCTATCCTATGTATCTTGGAAATATATTTTTATGGTGCATTCTCAATATTCATTCTCTGAGGGTTAGTATGGAATCACTTCCTATACATAGAATGGTGATCCCTTCAACATGAATTCCTGTGTAGAGTTATTGGAATCCTTCCATGAGTCTTGGAGTGAGATCTTTTATCATCTTCTTGCCTTATGTGAATTTATTAGTTTCATTATGACCAACACTCTGTGGGTTTCAATCCACTACTTAGCGGGTTAATCCAGATTGAGTTGTTGGTATACCTCATGTCCTTGGGAGTGATCCTCATCTATGTATTGTATCTCTTCATAGTTTCAGCATATTATTCTAATAGTGAGACCTTATGAGCACTATCTCTTATATGGATGTCATCAACATTATCTGGATCATGGAGTGTTTAACCAGAGCATTCCATTTTTATTATCCCATTAAAACATGTTATATAATTAAACAAATCATAAACCATTTTATTAAAAAACCCCATCAAATTCATTTAAATATTTATTACTTACATGCCATTCTTAATAGCTAAATGATATAAAAATTAAAATCTTATGAAAATTTTATACCAACATAAAGTATCCAATTTATCAATAAAAAACTATTTTACTTCATTACATTAAAGAATATTTCAAGTTTCATGTATTTTCATCTTCTGATATTATGTATATTTAAAACACTTTTAAAAAAATATAGTTGATATCACATATCTGTAAAAATAATTTAATTTATTTATATAACAAATTATGTATTAAGAAAAAATTTAGACTCATCCACCCATTAACATATTCAATTGTATTGCATATCATATGATATACCCAATCATTTTGAGTAAATGAGTTGAGAATAATATTCCTTTGGTAAATTTTCATCTAATTTCTTTAAAACCTAGAATTAATCACTATATGATTCCATAAGCATCTAAATCCACTTGCTAAAAAATTTCAACACTTTGTTAGTGAGTAAGGAAGTATTCTAACACATAGAATTTCCCTTAATTACTTTTCATTAATCGCTAATCTTAATTATGAAATTTTCATAGGCTACTAGTCTTGGGAGTATCTTACATTGGATGTATTCTTTTCATGTATCAATATAATATTTTAGTTTGATGATGTTGATAATATTCATCTATAAGAGAATTTATTATTAAATGAGTATCATGTTTTAAAAAATATTAAAAAATTAATTTTATTAAATAACCTCCCACTAAAATGATGAACCCTTTTAAAATATTAATCATACCCATTATTATGTAAATATATATATATTTCACTAAGAAATAATACTTATAGGGTGTTTCCCATGTCACTTAATTATTTAGGTATGGAGTAATCTCAATCACAACAGTTTTGGGTCATGGATAGTTTAATAGATAACTCATTATCTAAATCTAACGTATGTATTCATTCAACTATATTCCTCTTGTATCCCTCCTAAGAGTTTTCTAACTAATTATAACCAAAAATAGATTAACAAAAATAGCCTAGAGAAACATTTTAATGGAATAACCAACCCAGTTGGATGATTAATGACTTAGAAAGGTCCATTTTGGAAGGAATCTAACAATTATTATTTAAGGGGAATTTTAATCTCAACATCTTATATCATGTTATTCCATTTTATGTATGCATTATTCAAGTAATTTAGTTTGGAATAATATTCCCTCCACTAAAATAATATGTTTAAATAATATTAACATATACCTTTTTATACAACCCATAATTTTCTGTTACTCGCCCAAAAAATAGAAGTCAAGTATATTCACACATATCTAAATGAATCATATGAATAAGGTATATGAAAAAATAATTTAAAGGATTATTTTTATATTATACCAATCAATATCATCATGTATAAGCTTGGAGATATAGATATTCAACCCTATTAACTAGCCAATATAAGGAAAAAGCCTCAAGGTCGATGGGTAGTATGACCCCAAGTCTCTCTACCCAGGGATACTTCAATCAAGAGAGTATCAAATTCATCATAACATAACTCTTAATTTGCACAGACTATATTCAAAAACAAAATTCAATATAATAACTTCAATTAAAAACTAATTTCAAGGTATATGAAAAAATAAATTTATTATCATAACTAATATGTAATGTAAGGAACTATCTAAATTCAATTTAACATTTTAAACTAAATCATAAAAAATTAAACGTATAGATTTTTTTATAACTATGTATAAAATGGGGAATAATATTTAAATAAATGAATAATTAAAATATTTAAACATAGCATAAATATTTATAAAAAATTCCTAAATAAGAAATAATTATAATAATTTTATAATTTTAGCTTTATATTATGGACATTCCAAAAAAAATAAGCATAAATATTTTATATTCATTCAAATATAAACACTTTCATATACATCATTATATAGAATATTTTTTTAAAATTAATATATTTTTTAACTATTAACATTTTATCAAAATAATTTCTATTATATAAAAAGTTAACATAATCTAATATCATATATTTAATCATAATTTAAACTTTGATAAAATAAATCATTAAAAAACTTTTTATGTGGTTTAAATAATGTTCCAAATCAAGTCCCTTTAATTTAAACAATTTAAATTAATTAATTATAGATAATTCATAATTTAAATATAAAAACATTATATTTTGACCTTATTTCATAATTTATAACCCTTTATAAATTATCACTTATTATTTATAAATAATAACTTTTATTTCTAGATCATATTTCAACCCATATAATTTTTTTATAAGGTATTTTAAAATATTATGATTTAATATTAGGGAATAAAATGCTTCATAAAAGTTTAATCAATTAATAATAATGAATTAATCTATAAACATTTTATAAATTAAAATATCCAAAAATACATTTTAAAATTATTTATAAAAATTTTAAAACACATTCAAATATTGTTTACATTAAAAACAATTTTTAACATTTTTTAAAACAATTCAGTTTTCCCTTATGCATGTAGTATATGAGCCTTTGGGTAAAGGTAAGTCACTATTAACCATTAAACATCTTAAATTTACATTATTCATAATTCTAATACATATATAACCTTTTCAAAACTCATTATGAGTAAGGATAATAGAGTGCTTAGCTTTAGACAAGTCATTTGTGTAAAGGTTTCCTGAGAATTCTAAAGCCAACGAAATGGTAATAAAGCAAATAACTTTATGTAGAACCTTTTAAAATTCATAAATGTGACATATATTTTTAAATACTTCATAAAATTTATGAAGAAATAAAAAAATGTTGTGATTTCCTTTATTTGAACCCCTTCACATAAAGGTATGCCATTGTTACTTTTACATGACCACTCATGTATATGTATCACATCAGTTACCTTTATGAGTAAAAGTAATTTGAGGTGTACTTTACATAGACTGATCTAAATAAGGTTAAGTTTATATGTCACTAAAAAACCACTCAATTCAAGGGTAATTCCACTATTACCTTAACTTTAACACCTCTATATTTTAATATAAAAACATTATGTTTGATAGCATATACTACATGAAACACCGAGCTTAAACGACCAACAAAATATATTTCTATTATAACATAAATCTTAAATTTGAGGTTATTAATTGTATTTAATAATTTATGATATGTATATAATTTTCCTAATCAATATAAATTTACTAATAAATTCTTAATAAATAAGAACCAAATTTTAATAAATATATATTATTTTACCAAAAATATGTTTCCTTTAAAAATGATTTTCTTTCTATTTGATGGAAAATATTATAATTAATTTATGGAAATTTTAGAAATTTTATTTTATAAAATAAAAATTATTTTTTAAATGATCACATCAAAATTAATATAAAGTGAAATTTTGGGATTTTCTGACATCTCTGATTTTTTAGTAAATAGTAAATATTACATATTTTTCAAATACTATCATTTCATTTAATTAAACTAAGTAATTTAAAAGTTACATTATATTTTTTATTTGAAATTAAAGAGACATATGAAACATTTTATTGAGTATAATCAAACTAATTTCATTTTAATCATCAATTTTTATGATTTTGGTATAAGTTTATTTGTATGCACAAAAATGTTGTTTTCTGTAAACTATTTTTAAATGCATAAAGTATATCCATTTTAATTAATTAAAATAACCACTTATAAGGAAATCTTTATGTTAAATTAATATATTATAAATCTATTTATGTTAATTGAAATTAATATAATGATGATTTTTTGTGACAAATTTAACATAATATCATCTATTTCTTGAAAAATGCATTTCTTACAAAATAGTTTTTCAACACATTTTTCTGATTTAATATTAATTTGAATTGTTATAATTCTATTATTTTAACTTTATAAAATTAATTTCGTATTTTTAGTTATTATAATTATTATTTGGTAATAATTTCAGCTTAATTTTATTTATAATGAATAGAAAAAATAGAAAAAAAACTAGTTATCATGGTGAAAAACTAAAATTGTAAAGGTGAGTAACCATAGAGGTAAATATAAGAACATGCTAAAGAATATTTATTTTTGAATTTTGGTGGTATTTTTATACCATATAACAACTTCACTCCATTATTTATCAATTTTTGAGGCACTAGGATTTGCATTTACTTGTTATTCTTGAATAGTTTTGGGTATTTGCAAAAATGTCACTCCTCAATTATAAAAGGGAACCCATACCCTTACTTCTTCACACCTATAATGTCATTTTGGATTGTAAAAAATATACCAAAATATCTCCCAAATATCCCAATCGACGTTATATAGCTTCTATTTTTCCCAAAATACCAGCCATAGGGTCATTAAAATGTTAACCAAAGGAGGTTCTTCTAAGAAAATGTAATCGTCTTCACCGAGATCCTTCTTTTAACTTATTATTTTTTCACCTTCAATTGTGTGTTAAAAATATTAATATAAAAGAAACATTATATACTATATACTTATATGTTATTTTTTTATGGAATAATATTTATACATCTCCTCTTCCGTTAAATGGGAAACGAAACCATTGTCCATGTGTATGGAGAACTACTGCCTCGCGAACTGATATAATTTTTCCTCATTATCACTTATAGTAGTTGTTCATGATGATTAATTTAAGGTTAATATTTAATATTAGTTACATATTTATAATTATGTAAAATCAATATATCATATACCTTCTTACCTTTCCATCCATTGAAAAATTATAACATCGTTCGTGTGTACGGCGGGCTACCACCTCACGAAGTGATGTGATTTAGTTTTTATTTCCACATCGCATGGATGGTATATGTAGTTTTATTTAATAAAATTATATTATATTTATGATATAATTATAATTATTTAAATATAAAATAATACTTACCTTCTATCCATCATTATCATTGAAAAATGGAAACATTACTCTTGTGTACGTATGACCAATTGTCTCTATGATTTTAACGTAGTTCATTTTTTATAACCATGTTTTATGGTTGGTATTAAGATTATAATTAATTTATAAAAATGATTATTCGTTCATTATTATTATTCTGGAGATTATTTAATGATGAAACCTTTAACCATGGTTAACACACCAATGTCGTTTTAAAATTATGAACTAAGTGTCCTCGAAAATAACCAATGTGGATATAACTGAATAAGTAATTAAATATTACATTAAAATAAATTTTGTAAATGTTTTAAATATAAGTTATTAAACCTTTACAAGTTTATTCATAAAACAAATAATTTATATAATTTTATTACATAGCATTTAAAGGACATACACAAAAAATATTTACTCGAGGGAAGGGATTTCTCATCTCACTTTAATTTTTTGTGAGACATATTCCATATTCGCCAATTGTTTCTATTGTGTGGTGTATATACTTACCATTAATATATTTTATTATTATTTTCATGAAAATTATTGGGATTTAAAAATACATATGATTTTTTCTCTTCCTGAGTTTTTTATTCATAAATTACTAAAGCGGTAAGGGTTTATCATCCCAAGTCATCTTCTTTGGGACATATGTTACATTATGAACCTATATTTATTTATGAGGTGTATATACTACTACTTTAAAATTTTATATCATTATATACTTATTTTTATTATATTTAATAGTTTCATTATAAGTTAATTTTTCACGATACTTACAATTAAAAAGTAACCAAAGTGGTAAGGGTTTATTTGACAATCTCATTTTAATCAGAATTGTTTATGTTTGAATTTCCTTTAAAGGAAATTATTTTATTATTGTATATTAAACCCATTTAATTTTATTATAATATATTTATTTCAATAAATTAAATTTTTTACTTTCATTTTCCACCTTTTAGTAATCAAAATACCAAAATCACGTTTTTAAGTAAAATCATGGTTATTTCTCCCTTCAGCTAAAAAAAGTTTCTCTTCCATGAACATATGTTGTTTAAAATCTTTTCAATAATGTTTTTGATATTATTTTGGTATTTTTAAAATTAATTTTTACCCATTATTTACTTTTTATAAAATTTATTAAAAGGAATCTACTTTTCTTTTTCCAGATGAGGTACTTTTTACCTGTTTTACAACAGTGTGAAAGGAATATTTTTTTAACTTATATGGAATGTAGGTAATTACATGTCATCATAAACACTCAATTATTTTAATATTCCATTATAATTTTTAATGGATCTTTTTAAATAATTTTTTTTCTATAAAATTTTGTAAATTTTTATATTTTTATGAGGTGATTTCAAAGTGAAAAGGGTATTTTTATCAAGATATATTCCATGTAATCTCTTAAAGACATTTTAATCAACGATGACACCCTTTGATGTTATGGATTACTTATAAATTATGTATATATGACTCTCTCATATATACCTATATTATTATATCTTAATTTTATGGGTTAATATATTCTGTATGTTCATATCCTGAACTAATTCGTTATGGAATTTCCTTTGATTATGACATGAGACAAGATTATTCAACCCATTTTCTCTCAAGGGGTAATTCTTATGTTTATAAATTATGATAGATTTCCATTTTGTGGCACACATAATCATAAACATTTTGTGATTTGTGTGACCATATGATTTTCTAATGAATGGGGTAAATCCTTTGTCTCACAAGGTTTCATGTATGGGATTAGGGAGTAAACCTAATCCATTATAAGACTTTTTCCACTAGGTGATATTGTATTGGAAGTTATCCTTGACTCATTTTTATGTCATGTTATATATTACTTCCACATTTACAATGATTCCATGATATTATGATACAATGTTATTTATATTATTCTCCCATTTTATTACACTTGATCCTTCTCTTTTATGAAGAATGTTATACCTTTGACCCATAAGTTATGTATCTTTATCAGGTTTATTCCCTTACTGGTATTTTTAGTGCACCACTTTTATATTGTTATTCCCCTGGTTAACTCATGCAGTATTAAGAGATCTAAAAGATTTAAGATCTAAATGTGGAGAATAAAATAAATAATATTTATTTTAGACCCTCTTTGGGTTTTAATTATTAAATATTTATATTAAAAGACATGTAATAAATGTGTAAAAGGCTTGGGTCACTATAATTGGTATCAAATAAAGGAATAGTTATTTTGGGGTATTATGACTAGAATAATTTATTGAAAACCCTATGGATAAGTATAAGTACAAGACTAAGTATATAAAAATATCCTATAATTTGGGTGAAGTATAGAGTGAGTGGGTTCCAAGAAATTACATCCTAATCTGGATACAACAAGCGGGTGTGGATCTGGAATAGTTGTACCTAGTGGTAATAAATTTAAAAATATTGCATTGGTCTTGACCCGATCATCACCTGGTACATGATAGTGGGCCTTTATAAAAAACCATGTTTGATAATCCCTAGGGATATAATTTGGAAATTCACAAACATTTTACTAACCATTATGAAAGAATTTAACAAATTGTTAGGTAAAAAGACCGAATAGGAAATGTTACCATGGATAACCAATATTGAATCCTAAAGGATCATAATTAATGATAATATTATCATTTATAAGTTATTCCTTATAGTTTTATAAGTTTCCTCTTTTTTATATTGAATCATTATCATCTTGTTTCTTTTATTGTTTTTAATTAATGGTGGGAAATAGAATAAATAGTCCTAGCAGCCAATATTATGGGATATTTAATGATTTCTTTGATCAGATACCTAACCTAATGGGAATAAAAGTTAGACAACATATGACTGTGCCAAATGAGCTATCTCAAATTATAAATCACAATAGGAACATAGTCTAATTTTCAAACACATGAAAGAAGAGAAAGATGGAATATCATGGAATTCAAATTGTTATAGATGATAATGACAAGAAGATTCAATTTTTTAAATATAAAAAATGTGGGAAGAGGAACCATAGAACATGCCTTCAAGGAACTGTAAGATTATTTATATGTGGAAAATGAGGGAACATAGTAGCTAATTTCCAAAGGAAAATAAAGAGTTTGTTTAATAAGACATGGGGAAATTAAGTTCAATATAATGCATCACTAACAGTTATATGTTATAAATGTAGGGAGCATGGTCATTATCTATATAAATGTGTTAATACAAGGATTAATTCCTAAGGGACTATTTTATGGAAGTCGTTGAAGTGGAATTATTGATTTTTTTAGATGCTGGAACTTGAAAATCATGTTGTTGAATTATTTTTCTCAACGGTGTGATGGTTATAATAATTTGGAAACCTCTAAGTATTGTTTTGAAGTAATTTTTATTTTAAGTGTTTCAAAGAATATTTTTAATTAAACCAATGTCCTAGAAAGATGATTTAATGGTAATATGATCTTTTATGAAAAAAACATGATTGGGGAAAATATTATCTTTGATAGGTTCTTAATTTTGAATTAATTGAAGTCAGTCAATAATATTTGATTTTTTGGAAAACATAATTGCAATTAGAACATTAGTTGTTAAAAAATAATTTGAGGATTAATTTTATATTGAATATGTTTATCATATTTTTTATAATGATATATTAATTATATTTATATACCTTTTGAAAAAGGAAAACCCACATTTCAGGTGACAACTCATCATATCCAGTAATTCCACAGTGCTTGAACCCACAACTGAAGGGTGATAAGGGTATAACGTCTACCACTGGCCTATGTGATGTACTAGTTAGTATGAAATTGTTTTTATTTACACAATTTTATGGATATCAATTAATTTTACTTTGGGAAACATATTATAGGTTCAAATATTTTTTAATTTTTTGGATTTTGAGGTGATCATGGTATTTTGAGAAATATTTTTTTGGGTTGAGGTATATATTACATTTAGGTATAACATGTGTTTTAAAATAAAATATTGGTTGGTAAGAACAAAATTAACTTTTTAAATTATGAGTTTATTTGGTTTCTGGGGTTATTTATTTTTATAATATTCAAAGTTGAACCTTTGGTGGAAAGTTTTAACTAAAATATATTAATTATCCTTATAAAGGTTAATAAATTTTTTACCTTATGGTAACCAATTATGTTTTGGTTAATATTTAAATATAAGAGTAATATACTATTATTATTTTATGGATATTATGATCTATTAAAATTTTATTTTATTTCTTCAAGAATAAAGAAAACAAATTGGATATGTATTCATTGGTGTGAGAGATGAAGTCCAAATTTTTCTAATCACAACCAATGGATGAAATTATGATGATAAAATAAAAATATATATTAAGTATATTTAATTATGTTCTTATTCTAGATGGTAAAATAATTCCTCAAATATATGAATAATATCTTGGAATAAAAAAAATTATACTATTACAATCATTTCTGAAGAATTGATGGTCTTTTCGCTCATCACATATTTAGGGATTTCTTGTCATTAACATTCTCATGATCATTCACCTTATTGTTTTTAGTGATGTATTTCACTCTTCATTATCATTTGGGAATTAAAATTTTATTCCAAATCCATATATTCACATCCAAATAATATTTTTTCTTCTTGGAAACCTTGTTATGTGTTATTCTATAATACCTTCATAATGTCCTTTCTATCTTATCAAATGTCTGTTTTATTAACACTTTTTTAATGTGGAATTTTAAAAAAAAGTATTTTCAAATGTTTAACCTTTGATTACTAAGTTAATTTTAAAATTGATCTTATTAATGTGGGGTGAATTTAACACCCTGATATTTTAAAATAAGATCATTATGTTTGATAACATATAAGTCCTACAACATCGATCTTAAACAACCCATGAAATATATTTACATTATAACCTAGCCATTAAATTCAATGATATTAATATTATTAATTAATTTATTAAATATATATAGGTCCAAATTAATATAAATTTACTACTAAATTCTTAATAAATATGAACTAAACTTTTAATAAAGTTATTTTATTCTAGAAAAAAATGTGTTTCCTTCAAAAATGATTTCTATTTATTTTTCCAAGAAAATGTTATATTTAATTTATGGAAATTTCAGAAATGATATTTTATAAAATTAAATTAAATTTTTAAATAATCATCAAAAATTTAACTTAGGTTGAAAATTTGGGATTTTTTTGAAAAATTTGTTTCAGTGAATAATGAAGATTAGCTATTTTTCAAATACTTTCATTTCTTTTCATTAAATAAAATAATTTAAAATTTCCATTATCATTTGTATTTGGTAATAAAGTTAATTATTAACCATTTTATTTATAATTATCCAATTAATTTTATTTTAATCATCAACTTTCATGATTCTTGGTATAAGTTTATTTTTATGCTTAGAAAAGTGGTTTTTTATAAATAGATTTTAAATGAAAAAAGTTTATCAAATTTAATTAATAAAAATAACCTATAGTAAGGAAATATTAAATTAAATTATTTTTTTATACATCTATTTATATTAATTTAAATTTATATAATGATGATTACTAGACACTAATTTAATATAAGATCATCTATTACTTGAAAAAACCATTTCCTGAAAAATCATTTTTCTACACATTTTGTGGGATATATTTTTAATTGAATTCTTACACTTATGTGAATTGAATTTGATAAAATACATTCCATATTTTAAAATATTATAATTAATATTATTTAATAATTTCAAATTAATTTTGGTCATAATGAATAGTAAAACTAGTAAAAAAACTATTTATCGTGGTGAAATAATAAAATGGTAAAAGTGAGCAACCTTAGAGTTAAATGGAATAACATGTTTATAAAATGTTTATTTTTTAATGTATGAGTTTTCTATTGAACATATCACCCATCCAATTCATTATTTATCAATTATGTTATTACTTTTACTGATTGTGATACCCCACTATTGAATAGTTTTTTGTATTAAACAAATGTCACTCCTATTAGATTGTTAAAGGTCACCCCTCCCATCCCTTTTTCACACCTCTCAAGCCATTTTTATTGATTAAAAATTATAAAAATATATCCCAACATCCTTATCCAAATTATATTATTCTTTTCTTTAAAAAATATCAACCTTAGGAATAAAAGATCCAATGGAGGTTCTTCTAAGAGAAAGTAATCTCCCTCATCGAGCTCTTTCTTTTTTACTTATTATTTTTTACACCTTAAATTATGTATTAAAAATTAAAATATAATAACACCAATAATAATATATACCGATATGTTATTATTTTTATGGAATAATATTTATCCATCCCCTCTTCCAATAAATGGGAAACAAAACCATTATTCAAGTGTACAACAGGCTACCTCCTCCCAAGATGGTATAATTGTTTCCCATCATCATCTCGAATAGTTATTCATGATAATATATTAAATATTTATATATTATATTCCTGAAATATTAATCAATCTATAAAATTAATATATCACATACCTTCTTACATTACTATCCATTGAAAAATGATCGCATCATTCGTGTGTACAGAGGACTACCGTCTCATGAAGCAATGTCATTCATTTTTTATAACCACATCACGACTATAGTATATGTAATAATATTTAATGAAATTATATAATATTAATGATATAATTATCATTATGGAAATATAAAGTAACACTTACCTTATTTCCTTCATGTTCATTGAGAAATAGAAATGTTACTCATCTATATGTACGTCCTACCATCTCAATGATTATAAGGTAGTTCATTTTCAATAACCATATTTTATGGTTTTTTAAGTATAATTTATTTATAAAAAATATAATTATTTCATTATTATTATTATATTTATGATGGAAAAATTACCCCTTTTACCATGGTCAATACACCATTGTCATTTTTAAATTATAAAGTAAACGTCCTCAAAACACATAATGTGGACATAACTGGATAAGTAATTAAATATGTCATTAAAATAAATGAATTAAATGGTTTAAGTATAATTAATTAAACATGGAAATTTTTATTATGAAAAAAATTGATATGAGTTAATTATATAGTACATAAAGGATATACACGACAATTCTAGACTTGAGGTAAGGGATTTCTTGTCTCACTTTTATTTTTCTGAGACATATTCTATATTCACCACTTGTTTATATTTTGTGGTTTATATACTAACCATGAATGGATTTTATTATTATTTCCATGAAAATTACTGGGATTTACAAATCTATATGTTTTCCCTCTATCATGATGTTTTGATTCATAGATTACCAAAGTGGTAAGGGTATATCATCTCAAATCATCTTTTTTAGGACATATGTTACATTATGAACATATATCCATTTATGTGGTGTATAAAATTCCAATATGACATTTTATATAGTAATTCTATTTATATTCATGATATTTAAATTTAAATTTGATATTAATCTTTTTTCGGGATTACAATTAAAAAGTATCCAAAGTAGTAAGGGTTTATTTTACAATATCATTTTAATCGAGATTGTTTATGATTGAGTATAATTAAAAGAAATTTATTTGATCATTATTTAATAAATCCATTTAATTTTATTTTAATATAATTCTTTCTGAAAATTAAAATTTTTCCTTTCATTTTGACTCTTTAATTACTCAGAATAAAAAAATATTATTTTTTTAGTAAAATCAACTTTAGTTCACCCTTCATTCGAAAACACATTCTCTTTCCTAACCATGTTTTCTTTGAAAAAAAATTAAATAACGTTTTTAATATTATTATATTATATTTTAAATTAATTTTTCCAATAATTTACTTTTTAAAAAAAATGGAATCTTCTTGTCATTTTCCGAACAAGTAATTTTTTTTACATTTTTAGAATAGTGTTAAAGGGATGTTGTTTTTATATTATTCATCATGTACAAAATTACCTATCATCTTGATCACTCAATTATTTGAAGCTTATTTTATAAGATGAGATGTTTATTTTTAAATATAATTTTTTCTTTAATAATTTAATTTTTTTTATATTTTTAAAAAATGATTTCAAAATAAAAAGGGTATTTTTCTAAAGAAATATTCCAAATAGTCTATTAAATACTTTTTTATCAATGAAGGAAACCTTTGATGTTATGGATTTCTTCTAAATTATTTATATATGTCTCTCACATATATACATATCTTATTCTGCCTTACTTTGATGGAGTAATACAAGCGTTATGTTTATCTCTCAAATGACTTCATTATGAAATTTCCTTTGATTATGATATGAGACAAGATTATGCATATCTGTTTATATCAATCGGTAATTATTATGTTTATTCCTTATGATTTATTTTAATTTTTTCCTGAATAATCTTGAACATGTTATGATGGGTGTTCTTAAATAGTGCTCCAATGCATTGAGTAAATATTTAGTCTGATTAGGCATCATGTATGGGATTTGGGAGTAAAATAAATCCATTATGGTGTTTTTTTTATCATGTGATATTATCTTGGAAGTTATCCTTGACTCGTGTGTATGTAATGTTATATGTTTCTACCCCATTTCATATGATTCCATGTCATATTTTACAATATTCTTTAGGTTATGCACCCATTTTATTACCCTTGAAACATATCTTTCATTATATCATGTTATACCTTTGACCCAAAAGTTATTTTTACTTTTCATGTTTAATCCCTTAATGTGATTTTTAGCTCACCCATTTTTTCTATGTATTCCCTAGGTTATCTCATGTAGTTTTAAGAGATTTAAAGGATTTTAGAGATCATTATGGAAAATAAAACAACGAAGTTTTATTTTATTCTCATTTTGATGTATTATGAACCTAGTCTTCAAAATACACTAAACGTCACAATATTTGGGTTGTAATTATTAAATTTTTATGTTAAAAATCACAGAATAATATGTTTAAAAGGATTAGGTATATGTATTTACATAACCTAGTTAGGTAAAGGTAAACTTTTTTTAATTTTAAAAATAAGATCTAAAAAATTGAAAAATTTCTCTGTGTTTCATTTCTTCTTCATTTCAACAAAATATTTCATAAAACCTAAATCATGGGTCCCTCTAATACCTTTAAAGGATTTTATTTTCGAGTCTATTAATGACATTCTAATGATGAAAAACCGATTGAAACCCCTTTTTTAAAGTTCTTAATACAAAATAATATGAAATTTCATATAAAACTAAAATGAATAAATATTTTAAATATATACCATTCACCAAAGATTCCTCTCATACCATTGATATTCTTTTTTTTTATGTTCTATATAGATCACTAAAGTAGAAAAAATTCTTCCTACCTTCGTAGTATATCTATGGGATGATTTGAATCACTCAATGTTTGAGTGGGATCTTATCTTCCACCATGTCCTACTGGATCCTCCTATGAAAAGAAATAAGATTAAGAGAGCTTCAACTTCAAGAGAGGTTCAACCAAAATGTATATGTCCTCTCATCACATGGAATTTTTTTAAACACTAAAATATAGATGCTCCATAATTGTAGTCTCATTTATTCATATATTACAATGCATGAATAGAAGATATAGATAATATATATGCATTCATTATATGAATGCATAACCTCTTATTTGTTTCATCTTATGAAATTAATTCTAAATAAATGATGTATTAGGTGGAAGAAGGCTCCGATGTCTAGATAATACTTCCAACATAGGCTGTATAGAATAATATACCTCAATCTATATCAAATATCAATTTCCAGGAAATCCCCAATATCATATATACATACAAACATATACAAGGATTTAAATAATATATCTCCTTCAAATTTAACATTATAATAAATATTATTCTCATGTTCTGAGGAATAATATTTATTTAGGTTAAGTTGAGCACAAAAATTATTTATTAAACGGATAATATAATGATATTTGTTTAGTTAAATAATTTGTTTTATTAAATGTTTGATAAATTTTGAGGAGGATTGATAAGATGAGTTAATGTTCCAATGGGAATGATATAATAAATATCATTTAAATAAATATTAATTTTTTTAATAAATGATATTTGAGTTTATCACATTTCATTAAAATAATATTTTTATTTTTATTTTTATTTGATGTGGGGTATTTTTTAATATTAAGATATTATTCCAGTTACTTGTTCTCTAAACTAAAAATATAAATCTAATTATATCAATTCTTGGGTTAAAAGTCATTTTACATAATAATCCCTTCTAGATAATTCTATTAACCCTTGAGAGAACTATATCAATAATGTTCTTAAGAATGAAGATCACTAATCCTCCTCCTCTCTCTAAAATAGAAGAGAGATGTTAAATAAGTATTTCAGTGTAGAGGGAATTCTGGTTTCAATCAACATAAAATGATGTGAGTGTATAAAACATCTGTGTTATCACCCATAGATTCAAATAAAATGTTCTAATATTCCTGGATCATCTATGGACACCATTATATGGATTATACCCTTGGATCATTTAGTGCAATAAAGGTACAAAAATAGTTTTCAACCAATTCATCCATGAAGAAAAAATTACAAGAAAAGTAAATTTTTATTGATATAAATTATTTATAAAGTATATGTGAAAATATCATCTCTAAAATATTTCAGGGTTGTTATTCATCTAGTTCTGATCATTTATCTCCAGAAACAAATAAAAACCCATTGTTGGGAATGGGCTTGACCACTCTTCCACTGCACCCTAGAAACTTCGACAACTCTTCTAGAAATATAGGATTAGTGTTTTAGTATATTTATCTCTCATACTAAATGAGAAACTTAGATAGAGAGAAGTTCAAGAACCTATTTGAAATGAATTGAAAGTTCAAGGTAGAGGATAGTTGCCTAAAAAGATAAGTTCAAGTGGATTAAAAGATAATTACAGATGAAGGAGTCAAGGTAAATTAACTAGGCCTGATATAGTATGTTGGCATTGTGAGAAAATATTATATTATAAGAAAGACTTCAAGGATCAAAGGGTAAACTCTAGAATTATTTCTTATTTTAATTTAGGGTTGTACTAGTTTAATACTAAGAGTCAATGTTTTAATGGAATAATGGATCATAGACTTAGGTTCATCATCCCATTCCATGAGAGAGATGGTACACATGGTGAATTATATATGTTGAAGTTTTAGAAAGGTGCACTAGGATAATAATGAGGCTCCATAGGTCATTTGGATTAGATATTTCAGTGTTTTGATAAAGAATGTAATCTCTCTAGAGTTGAAAGTTATTCAACACATTCTAGACCGATTGAAGAATCTAATTTCCACTAGATATATCGATAAATGATTCTTCATAACAATCTTTTTAAATTTAGTGTGTTTGGTCAATTAGGGTTCCATTTTTTTGTAATTTCTATTAAGGATGACATACTGTATCTGGATAGAAAAGTAGAAGGGGAAACATTTTTCTAAGCATCAAATTCTGAATGTTCAAAGTTGTGGAATTATTACCATGGTCACCTTAGGTATAAGTTTATCAAATTTCTTGTGTAAAATGAAATGTTAAATTTATAATATATAAACTTTTAAAGTTGAAATAATTTTATACTTAGAATGAAATTGTAGGTTTTATTTAACATTCATGGAAGGAACCCTAATATTTAAAAGTTATATTTTTTCACATGCATGTTTGGGTTCCATACCCAATTAAATCTCATGGAGGGTCACAATAATTTATGATACTCATTGATGAATCCATGAGGAATGTATGATTTACCATTCTAAAACATAAAGAAGAAGTTTTTTGAGTATTTTTTTAATGGAAGTCCATGTAGAAAGAGAGACTAGACACAAGATTAAATACTTAATATTTTACAATTGTGGTGCTTATAATGGAAAAGATTCCGAAATTTCGCCAAAAACATAGGGATTATACTTGAGAAGACTTTACCCAGTACACCAAAGTGGAGAGGGGTGGTTGAATGAATGAATTTGATGCTAAAGGAGGTGAAACTGAGTATAAAGATTCATTCTTTAATGCTTAATATGATTTGGTTAAAATTAGTCAATTGTACAATATACCAGTTAGAATAATTTATTCAACATAGATGATGTAGTAATTACCAGAATCAATTTGTTTTGTTAAGTTCACAGAACTTAACAACCTCAATTTTTTTAGTTGTCTCGCCTATGTCTGTAGGGATGTCAAATGCTATGTACAAATTGAAGTTAAATATTGTATATGTTTCTTGGTGAGATGTGGTGATGAATTTTTTTTTTTGAATTTTTAATTGTAAAAACAAAAAATTCATTTGAAGGAAAAAAATTCTCTTTAATGATTAGTTCTTCTAGAAAGACTAAAACATGGGAAGAATTAATTCTAGTGTAATAAATCAACTAAAAAGTTCAATTTGATCTAAAAAATTATATGAATGGATGTAAATTCTTGAGAGTTAAAAGGGTACTAAATATATTGTAAGTACTTCTATAGAAACATTCAAGGAGCATGATAAGTTTGAAAATTGAAAAAATTAGAGATTTAATAAATAGCTCTAAAATTGGAAGAAAGGTTTTATAAACTCATCCAATAACTATTGGAAGTGTAAAACAACCCAAAACATAGATAGATCTATCTCTAATAATTAAAACATGTAAATTATCTAAAAAATAGAGATGAAAAGACTACCTAGAAAATAAAGGTTTCAACAACATATATCAACTAATTTATATGGATTGTGTTTAATATATATCATGAGGATTAGTGAACAAAATAACTCAGACTATGAGGTAGTACACAAAATGATGGATGCGTGAAAGTTTTTTGAGTACCCTTGAAAGAAAGAAAGGGGTGCTAACACGTTTGTGGAATTTTGAATGTGATTTTTATAAAAAGATATCTTTAACAATGACATGCCATTATATCACACCTAATAGGAGAGGATCGTATCCTCTTATATGGACATCATTGAAGCTCTTTATTTCATGAAGATTGTATACAATACCAAAATGGATCAACTATCATCGGTTTTAACCAGAGTATTACATGAATTTGAGTGTTCATTCATGGAACAAAATAATGAATAACTATCTCATGTCCTAAATAAACTAATATTATAGTTATGAACTGATAAAATTGTGTGGGTGAAGTAGTAGTGAACATATTTCATCACATGTAGTTGTTTGAATATGGAACCCATATATATTTATTAATATATATGTATATAATAGTTATATACATTCATTAAATACATGTATTTTAAGTTCACTTTCAACAATCACTCTTGTGAACTTAAAATCTATAATTTTATAGTGTTAAACATCACAACTCTTTGTAAATCCATCCAAACTCTATCGGATGTAGTTTGATCAAACTCTCTTCATTTTGAGTAAACAATTTATCTAAAATTTTATCCTTATCCAAGGACCTAACTTTGTGACCTTATGAGACTTAAAATCATTTAAAACAATTATTATATCCTTATTTCATAGATGTAGACAAAGAGAGACCTCTAGAAAAGCCTTAGTACTCCTCAAGATATTAAGGGGGTTTGTGTAATCTATATCAAACAAACTCAAGTATATATATAAACATGTAAACCAAAATATTTATCATATAAATCATATATATACCTATATAATCCCTTTTTCCATGAAATTTAATGACCCCTAGATATGGAACATGTCAGTCTATTATAACCAACTCATTTATTCTTGATTATCCAAAAAAGACTGACCAAGTCCATGAATACATCACATGTCATTCATCTCACATATGAGTACATCACATATACCTATTTTAAGTAGTTGAACAGGTCATTTTTGAATAAAATAATAATTTCCATGCATATCATTAGTCTAATTTGATCAAAGTTCATATTTATTTTCTTTTCCTAGAAGTGGATAGGTACCATATTTATTATGTTGCAACTGATAACATGATAAAAAAAACACAACCACCCCCATAATATCAAAGTTTTTTTTAAATTTTTATAGTTATGGTATCAAAATATTAAATATCTAGTCCAAGTTATATAACCAATGTTAGGTAATAAAGACTTGTAATAATCATACACCCCTAAGTATAGTGATGACTTTATGGTATTCCGTGAAATATAATTTGGAAGGTCATTATAAGTAATATGTCTCTACTTATTACCACATGAATCTATTATTTATATCTCATATAAAACCACTTGCATTGATTATAATATTCTATTAAATACAACCATAAAAAATCATCTAAACTCATAATATCCTATGATGATCATCAGTTATGGACAACTCAAAGTTGTACTTTGATGGGATATTATATGTCTACTCTTCATGTAAAATAAATTTTATCACATATGAATGATAATCAGATATTTATTTTATTATAATAGCATGATACATATTAAAACCATTACATCAAATATTACATTTAATTCATACCCAAAGTATCTACATGACCCTCATGTTTTTTTAATAGTGGTCTTGTTAACAGATTTGTTATATTCTCCTCTATAGCCACCCAACTAATATTTACACTATAGCTCTCAATGATCTATCATATGAGATGGTTTTTAGGAATCATTTTTTTATTCCTTTAGTGAGACCAGGGTTCCTTATCCTGAGTAACCACACTATTTTTCCCAGTATAGGTTGATTTCTCCCTCAATTCTAAGAACCACCATAAGTTTAGTAATGAACTTATTGATCCAAATAGAGTCTTTTATAGAATCTGATGTAGAAATTTATTATGCCTATTTTTGTTGATTATTTTATGGTGGTTTTATTATAATTCTTCATACTAATATCTATACTATTTAGGAAAAACACAGACCAACATTGATATGTCAGATCATCTTTGATTGATTGAAACCTGTAATATGTATAATATTTTACACATATTTTATCCTTTCCTGTAAAGACCAAGAATATGTACTCAATACTTCTTAAGTACTTAAGTATGTTATTAACAGTAACTTAGTGACTCTCTCTAGGATTAGGTTAGTATATACTAGTAATTCGCAAAGAATAATAGTGACCTGGTTGAGTATATAACATGGGATACATGATAGATCATATGGAGGATGCATAAGGAATCACATCCATCATTTCTAACTATTTATATGAATCTATAATCTTAATACGATTTATTCCATGTAACACTAGTAAATACCCCTTCTTGGAGTTATCCATGTCAAACCACTTTATCACTTTACCAATATATGTGTTATAAATCTTTCCAGTCAGCCACTTAGATTTATCTCTATATATTTTCATACCCAGTATGTAGGCTACTTCACCCATCTATTCAATTGAGAAACATTTTCTTAGATACATATTCACAGAATGAATTGTTGGGATATCATTTCTGAGAAGTAGTGTTTCATATATATATATATATAGTATCAAAAACACCACTATAATCCCTCAAACCCACTTATATACACAAGCATAATATTTTTTTGTTATGAAACCAAACTCTTTGATTGTACCATAAAACCAGATATTCCAAATCTAATAATCTTTCCTCAATCCATAAATTTATCATTGTAACTTTCAAATCATATCAATATCATTTGGCCCTTTAAAACCTCAGGGTTATATCATATATATGTCTTAGAGTAAATTAACATTATGTAAATAAGTTTTAGTAATGATATAATATATCTCATAATTATATTAAGCTAATACGACTAGAAAAATATGAACATATGGTCTCTTCATAGTCAATACCATGAATATGTTTTAACCGTTTCCCATTGGGAAGGATTTATAGGAAGCTACCATTCCATCCGTGTCAATTTTCTTATATAAATACCACTTTATCCCTATGTGTATAACTCCTTTAGGTGAATCCACCAAGTTCCAAACTTGGTTACTGTACATGGAGTCTATCTCAGATTCCATGAATTTTAACCATTTCATAGAATCATAATTCTCAATAGCGTCTTGATAGGATGTAGTTTCATCACATATGAACACCACTTCAATATAATTATCCATGATAAATCCATATCTATGGGGTCCCTGATAAATCTTACCTGAATTTTGAGGTTATTATGTAACTTGAGTCAGTTATTCTTCCACAACTCTTTGTGAAACCATCACAACATCAATCTCAAAAACACTTACTAATTATTATCTATAAAAACTGTTTAATTTAAAATTTACTCCATTTTATGCCATGAATAATGTGTTCCTTCTCAATAAAAAAACTCTTCATGCTATAATAACTTTGTGTTCAGTAGGGTGGTAAAAGTAATATCCCATAGTTACTTTGGTATAACAAACAAAAAAGAACTTATCTGGTTTGGGGATAATATTATTAGAATCCAAAAATAATATATATGAATCACAAACCAAAATACTTATGAAATAAATTTTGTAACATTTAGCAGTCCATATCATATATTGTGTATTCATGAATGCTTTAGATGGAATGCAGTTTAGAAATAATTTAGTTGTTTTTAGATAATAACCCAAGATTATAATAGGAATGACACAATGACTCATCATAGATCGAATGAAGTCTGACAAGGTATGATTCCTCCTTTAAGACAAACTATTCCTATATGGTGTTCTATGAGGATTGAGTTGTGTAATAATTCCATAATCTCTCATATGATTAGTGAATTAATGGATCAATTATTCACCACCCCAATTTATCCAAGAATCATAATACACTTTCCTAGTTGATTATGTACATTTTTCGAAAAATCTTAGAACATTTTAAAATTTTCATACTTATCCTTAATTATAAATGCATATCCATATCAAATAAAATCAATAGTAAAAGTAACTATGTATCTAAAAACAATAATTTCTTATATACTCATTGGTCTATATATATCACTAGGTATAAGATCAAATAACCCAATATCACTTTCACCATTTCTCTAAAAATATTCTTTATTAATATTTCCTAATAAACAAGATTTTCATGTGTCAAATAATTCATAATCAACTTATTCCAATAATTCATCTCTATAGAATCATTGAATTTGTTTCCTGTTTTTGTGTGTGAGGAAAAAAATTCCAAAGGAAGGTGGGATTAATCTAAATGTTATAAATAGAATTATTCATATCTAGAATATAAAAACCATTCATTATATTCAAAATTCTATAAAAAATATCATTCTTATATATAAAACAACACTAATTATTAATAACGAATGAAAATATCATTTTTTTCAAAATAATATGCGAAAATAAAATTAGTATTTATAGTGGGAAGATAATAACATTTTTCTTGAACAAGCACACTAGGTATATACTTAGATGACATGTTTAAACATCCAATTTAGTAATTTTTTCTCCATTTCTGAGGAAAATATCCACCTATCCCTTCATTAAGTCTCTCCTATATATGATTTTTTTTTCAGTAAAATTGTTTGACACACACTAAGAATCTAATACCCATGAGTCAGAGTTGGTTAAATCTATATAACATTCCCATTATAATGTTCTGGAGGTTTCTATTTGAAAACACTTCTCTACTAAAGATACTGATCTTTAACTCTTTTATATTTCCTTCCTATTAGATATCTCATTATGATTGTGATTATGTATGGAATTATCTACTACAAACACACATTAGTGGGTGAGTATCAACTATTGTATATTTTTATTAAGGACATTAAATGAAATTTCCCCACTAAAATAGTGACCCTTAACAATGTACCATTTAGTGATATGTGATAAATATTTTATAATGACTTACATCAAGTTTCTCATGTAAATAAGCCATGTCTACTTACACAAGGAATCATCTGAATCATAAAAATTGTTACTCTTCGATATTAGAGCGGACAAACCTTTATCCAAATCCATCATATGGATTCACTCAACCATATTCCTCTTGTATTCCCATAGTTGGGGTTTCCTACCAAGTGTAACCCAATGAAAATGTTGAGAGTAATCTAAAAAAGAAAAATCAATGGGAACCCATAAGAGCTTAAAGATACCCAAAAAGATAATCTAGAGTTATTTATAGAATTCTTTCCTTACATAAGATAATCTAGCTTTACTAAAATGAGATCGACATCACCTGGTTAAAGATTGAGGTCTTGAAAAGAGTCACTTTTGAAGGAATATTACACTTGGTATTTAAGGGGTTTTCTTTTACAGTCTCACTATTATAATATACATATTAAATTCATAACTATTTCAAAAAATGAAAACTTTATCTTAACATGTTTTATTACTTTTTTTGTGCATTATTCTAATGTTTTAGTTTTTCAATCCCCATTTCAGCCACCAAATTAATGTGTTCACATAACATTAATCTGTATCCCTTTTCACAACCAAATATTTTGTGTTACTCACCTAAAAAAGAAGTCAAATATATTTATACATATCGGAATTCATTGTATTCACAAGGTACATGAACTCTTTAGTTAATGTAATACAATTATATGAGATTGACAATTTCTACATGAGAAAGCCTAGAGAAACAGAGAGCTGACCCCATTCAATTTTCAAGAATAGGTTATAAGACTACATGCTGATAGGTGGTATAATCCCAATCCCTTATACCTAGGGATACATTACTCAATACTGAATTCAATTCATGATATCCCTAAATCCTAATATGTATAAACCTTATTTAATAACTATTCTCAATATCATAACTCAAATTATAAATAGAGGTCACGGTAGATTAAAACTAAATTTTATGGAGTTGTACACAGCATGTAATGAAAGTATCTAAATCCTAGAAGCAGTTTAATTGTTAAAATAAATCAAACAAAATATTAATAATGTATAAAAAATTTATAAATATGAATAAAATAATGACTAAACTACAAATAAATGAATAATTAAAATATTTAAACATGAGATAAACATTTATGAACAATTGAAAAATAAAATTTAAATGTAATAATTTTATAAATTTGGTAAAAACTATGGATATTCCATAATTTTGAATATGATAATTTTATATTCATTTTAATATAGACACTTTTATATTTTCAACAACATGGAATTTATATGATATTTCATGAATCATAAACATTTTATAATTCAATTTCTATTATATAAACATTCTGTATAATCTAAATAAAAAATATTTTACATTATCTAAACCATTGACCAAAACATTTTTTATGTGGTCTAAATAATATTTAAATAAGGCCTCTTAAAATTTTAACAGTTTAAATTTAATTAATTATTAATATTTCATAATTATATATATAAACTCTTTTTTATTTTGTTTTTATTTCTTAAATTATAAACACTTTATAAATTACATTTATGATTTTTAAATAAATGCTTTATTTCATGGTCATAAAGTATGCCATAAATTTGGTAAAAGGTATTTTAATACTGAGCATTAATATTTGGTAATAAATTTTTTTATAAACATTTATTTAATTAATTATAACTTATTTATAATTAATTAATTTATTTATGAATTCCTTATAAATTAAATATTCCAAAAATACCTTTTAACATGATTTATAAACATTTTATAAACTATTAAAAAATAAAATTTGAACAACTATTTTTTAACATTGTAGTTATTCACCCTTATGAATAGGGGTATACCTATATAATAGTAAACCCATATACCCTTTCACAGGCCACCTTGAATCTCTTTTGTAAAGGTAGTTTAATGGATACCTTTGCAAGGCTTAACCAAAACCTATTTTGTGAAGGATATAAATATATTACCTTTCTATGCTCATCCTATGTAAAGGTAATGTAGTGTTTTAAATTACACAACCCATTTTTATATAGGTAACCTATTATTTACCTTTATGAAGTTGTTTAAAGGTACTAAAAACTTGCATGAGAATTTTATAAAATGATTTTATTTTCTATAACTCGAAAAAACAGTATATAAAACACATTTAATGATTTAAAAACAAACTATAATACCATATATGGGTTTAATTAAATCCTATAATGATTATTGAATGGAAAAAAACAACCCAGAACACAAATGGATTTTCTATAAGAATTCCAACATGTAAATTATCCAAAAAAAAGAGATAAAAACAGTACCTTGAAAATGCATGTTTTAGAAACTTCAAACTTCCACTATATATGGAGTGTGTTTGTTATGGAACATGAGGAGTGGTGAACAAAAGCACCCTAACTCTGAAGGAGTACACCAACCGATGGATCCATGAATGATTAGTGAGGAATAATGAATACTCAAAAGGGGTGTTAGCACCTTCATGGAATGCTGAACAAGCTTCATGAAAAGAAGAGAGATATAGCTACGACATTCCATTATATTATAACCAATAGTAGACGATCATATCCTTATATATGGACATCATCTATGCTCTTAATTTCATAAAGATAATATTCTATATCAAAATAGCTCAAGTTTCATCACATGGTACCCCAGCGTTACACTCGTTGGAGGGTTCAATCCTTAAACACTTCAAGGAATAAGTATATCATTCCATAAATAAACTAACCCTATTATTTTAAAATGATGAAACCATGTGCTTATAGTGTAAATTCACATTTTACATCACATAAAGTAGTTTGAAAATGAATCTCATGTATTTTTAGTATAATATATTTGTATATGTTATACACGCATCACATGCATATATTTTAAGTGCACTTTAACAACTAGGGAGGCTTGGATCATAGTATTGGATAGAGATTTTATTAAATTTATAGTTCCATAAATGGTAGATATATAGTAAAAATTGAGGGAATCTATAGTAGTAAGATGGCTGGTTCATAGTTATGGGGCTAATTTTTATTTCTTGATTTTAATGGATAAAGGGGGACCTGAAATCCCATAATAATTAGTTAGTATCAATGATATCATAAATTAATAATTAGCTAAAAAGAATGATTTGGATTCACTACAGTTAGAATATGCCTAGGATATAATGTAACAACCATATAGAATGAAATATCTTGAGAAAAAAATGGGATAAGTGGATGGTAGTAAGAAAATTTACAAGTCAAGGGTGGAGGTGATTGGGTTTTAGAAAAATGAATACATTGGTTTGTCAAAAATATTTTCACCAGTAGTTAACCTTGTTATTCATAAGGCATAATTTTAGTAGTTAGATATGTTTTTGTTAGGAATGAAAATAATATTCAAGTTTTGATTAATTCATGAGAATGATAATCTCTCGAATATTTGGCTCAACCAGATAAATTTAACAATATCAAAATCATAAATGGAAGCAGGTTGATAGAATTATTATATATTTTAATGGTTTTTTGAAGTTTACAAGTCATAAAAAGGTGTTTTACTAAATTGATATAGTCATGAATCAATTGTTATAGGAAATCAGAGGTCACCACGCTCAATAGAGGTTAATTGGTAAAGATCGAAGCAAGATACAACTAGATGACTGTCTAGGAATCAGTATACACATAGAGTGGGACCAATAGAAAAAAATTCTTGTGATTACTAAATATTAGTGATATATATGGATGATTAGTCACTATGATTGTAATACTCTTTTATCTTCCCATAATGAGAAAAAATCAGTGTTTTCCCTTTGACATGTGACTCAATGCATAAGCCTTATAAATCCATGAGTGTTCTTTACTTTCTTTCATTTTCCACATGAATTGTTTCTGTGTGTGTTGGATTGTTATTTATAGATTATTTTAACCTAGTGTTATGATTTAGGGTGACACTATATTCTTATTTTTTTCATATAGAAATGTTCTGGAGGATTCTATATAGTTATTTGTTTCCACCATTGTATGTTGCAATGTTATTACTTATAGTAATAAAAAATTGTGTGTTATTCTCAATGTTTTGAACATGAAAGTGTTAGTGAGATGTAAAATATCATTACTAGGGTTTTAAACACCCTGAAAACTCTTAGTGAATCCTAGAAGAATGAATTTTTGATTCGATGGAAAATTTGATAATTTTCTAATATGTTTCATTCCAAAAAAATTGAAATTTAAAAAATTAATTACTTTGAAAAATATACAATGAATGATATTATTGTTTCATTATTGTATTATATGATTCTGTTAAGGAATATTGAAAATGAAATAATTGACATAAAGAAGGTAGTTGGTTTTAAATATTCTAAACATGTATCTAAGGATTATTCATATGATAGTATAGATTCTAAAAATAATTAGATAGGTGAGTCATGTTATGAGATTTTTTTGGGAAAAAATCCCTCAAGGTTTCCCCTCATTATGTTTTGGGTGTGGTTGTGTTTGTTGAAAAATCAAGATAATCAAAAATGAGTATGGTTAGTGTTTTCTAAAGACAGTTTTTTAGGGTGGTGCAGTTTCCCAGTGTTTGCCAAATTTTTGGGCCTCAAAATCGGGAGTTTGATGTTGGTAAAGGAAGGATTAATTCATAAGAGTAAACAATATGAATAATGATGAATAATATTGTCAAAGGGTGAGAATCTTGTACCATAATTCATGGACCGTATACAATGTTCTAGGAACAATATGCGGTGAAGTGGGAACGGTACGTAGAGTGGCCGTGAATGGTACGTCTAAGTAGTTCGCGAAACCAAAAAAAGATCATAGTGGAGCGGTAGTGTGGTATGTGGATATCTTGGCATCAGAAGAGGATATCAACTGAATAGGATCCAAGGCAGTACATGGGCGGTGTGGAAAAATGGTTCACTGATAGATTGCAGTTCGTGGAGGATGGATGATCGGTATGTGGTGAAGGATGGATCGACGATTTGGTAAATTTTGGATTAGCAGATTTTGTGGGTATATTTTCCTATATAAGAATCATTAATCCCACCGATTACTATGGAGATATAATATCATTATAGAACATCTTTTTTATCTGTGAATTCATCAATGACTAAAGGTGTTTTGTGAGGGATAATTCCGTAATGGCTGATGTCATTCGCTTGGAAGAAATTCCACCGAAGGATTTGATTAGAAAGCTATATACCACATAAGACACGGTATGAGGAGGAGGAATTTTGGTATGTGGAAAGAGTTTACTCGGTATGAAGAGGAGGAATATCTGGTACGTGAGTGATGTAATTCCGCAAGCAGTGCGCGGAGGGGGAGCTCTAGTACGTGTAAACAAAGGTAGTCCATGAATAGAGAATAGTAAAAGGACAAAGGACAGTTCATAGAGGCAGAACTAAGGCAACGGTACATGGAGGAAATTACAGTTCTCAAGAGCTACAACAGTATATGGAGGAGGTTATTTGTGTACCAAAATCGGTACTCAGTACCCTGTAGGAGCAGTTGGTTTGCGATTTGCACTAGGAAGCGTTTGAAATCATCAAATTAGTTTTCGAATGTATTTTAAAGTACCTAGAAGTACTTGAGACGGTGGAATTCATCTAAGGGTGAAAAAGGAACTTCAACAGAGCATCTACCTATATTTAAGGATGCATGAATTCATTCAAATGAAGGGACCTATATATCCATAAACTGTGTTTAACCTATAAGTCCATAAACGATGAGTGTATTCCCTTCCAAGATAAGTGAGGTAAGGAAGAGGAAGACAATGACCCTTTCCACTGATAGTGAGCCAAAGAAAGAGGTGTAGGGAGTGACCCTTGGTAATGTAGTGATAAGACCCTAAACTTTTTAAAGGTTCTAAGCCTAGGCATAGATGATCTAGCCCGAACATTGTACTCATTATTGGCAGTGAGACTTAGTGAATTTGGTACATTGGCACATTTCCATTATATGCTCCTTAGACATATCCTAGTGAGGGTGAACCAAGTAAAAAACATTGTGTCCAATTTTTTATTTCATATTTATTCATATATTTCTACTGGAGGAATAGATAATTGAGTTTTTTCTAATAGCGAAACAATATCCAAACGAGAGAAAGTTTTAATCTGTCATACCCTAATTCACCCCCCCAACCCCCTATCAGGGTATTCGACCTAGTGGACCTAACTGATGTTTATATGGAATAATGTAGAAAATATAGGGTTCCAAAGAATGATGTAAAAACAAGAAGTATGGGAAGGTTTTGAAAAATAAAAGAAATAAAGGGAACCCTTTTTTGATAGTATATTCTTTTTAATAAAAAAAAGTCTCGCCACACCAAATATGATTTTCTAGGGATGAAAAATGAAATAAAAAAGATTGAAAAAATAAGAATATATAAGAATATATATATATGTTGGATGGTGTTTCACCAAATATTTTTTCTCTAGTGAAGATTATGAAAGTGGTAAGGGAACCACAAATATATGTTTTATAGCTATGGTTATTGATAATAATTATTTTTATTTTTATTATGTTTCATCTGGTGATTCTGGTTGCGATAATCCAAGTATTAAAGAGTTAAATGATATTTTGTAAAAATAAAATAGAGAAATTTATAATATTTATAGTACATATAAAAAATTTAGTAAGGATCAAAAGAAATTTTCTGAATAGAAAATAATCTTATTTTGAAAAATTAAAAGCCTATAGCTACTATTTATATGAATGATGACAAAAAGAAGAACAACTCAAAGGATTTGATAGATGATATGTCAAATTTTAAATAATAGGATAACCATTTGAAAAATACTACTTAATGAACAATTGAGAAATTATTTTATTTTTGGGAAGTAGAAAAATAAGTATAATGGGAAACTTAAATTAGATGTATAAATTTTAAAGTAAGGGTCGTCTAAGTTTATGTTTATAAGTCAAACATTGGATGATTTTATGAGATTGAAAAAATAAAAAAAATAATGATGAATAGAAATTGTCATAGTTATGATGATATATTACCGTAAATTTATAGTAATAACTTTATTAATGGAAAAAACAAGCATCATCTCAGATAAGTTGGGGTGAAATTTCATTTGAATTTTTAGAAAAATTGCAAACATATTTAAATTTTTTATTAAATTATTAATTTTAGTTTCAATATTCATATTGAATTTTTTGGGGTTTTTTATGAATTCTTGGTTATTTAGGATTAGAAATTTGGGTTGAACTTTAGGTCGGTCATGTTTTTTACAAACTGATGGATATTCTGGAAGTTTTCAAATAGGATAGGAATTGATTTTTGGAAAATTTACTTGGTTATGGGATATTTTACTACTATTTTTTAGTATATGGTTCCAATTGGTAAAGAAGGTTCTAGGAATTTAATGTGGTATTTTGGAATGATTTTATATATTTTTGATTTTCTACAGTTTTTTAAATTTTTTCTAATTTTAAAACCTTATGCATCTTGAGTATAAAACATATATATTACACATGGTTTTTATAAATTATGTAAAAACTATATGTATTGGAGAAATTATATTATGCAGGAAAGAAAAATATTATATATGAAACTAATATATTAAATAAAATTTTTCTAAAGGGTAAAAACCTTATGTACTGAACAAAATATAATGTAATGTTTTTTCACTAATGGAGAAAACCTTACATATTGAAAATATACTACTTATAAAAGATAATATCTTATGTATTAAGGGAAAAATTTTTGTATTATGGTTTTTGGATACAGAGAAAAAATTATGAAAGGGATAAATATATTATGTATATTATTTATACCAATAAAAATATGTTATGTATGAATTAATATGTTGCATTTTGGTTTTTTATAAGGAAAAATCCTTACGTATTGAGAAAAAATATTACATATCTGGCTTTTCCTAAATAAAATAAATTATACATGAATTAATATAGTAAAAAAGACATTTTATTAATGAAAAAACATTATATATATCTATTAGGGATATATTTTAAGAATATTCTTTTATAGAAGAGAAAAACATTACGTATAATTTATATATTAAGTATGGGGAATAATATTATGTACAAAGTTCTACTAAGGAGAAAAGCTTGCCTTTAAATTATATATATTACATAGGAAGGTAATATCTTACTTATATAATACATAACATGTATATATGATATGTAATGAATTTTTTTAGGGGTTACACTATTTGATGAATTTTAAGAAATGATGAATTCTTCAATAATTTTCATAAAATAATTAAAATGATTAATTACTAAGGTAAATCAACTTTAAAAGGGAAGTTGTTGTTGGTTTGACCGAATATCATCTATAATAGGTCTCACATTATTCTTTTCACTTATAAAATAGATCTTCATTGATTCTTATTGGATACACAAGTCATTTTAACTGGGAGGTAGTTAAAGGTAAATCTATCACTCTGTATTAATTTCTTCTGTTTTTTTCATGAAATTTCATAGTGTTACGCTAGATATTAATTTTACTCTATTTTGGTGTTTTTATCATATTCCACAACTCCTTTCATTTAAAATAAGATTAATATTTGATATTCAATTATCATATTACTTAAATACTATGGTTTTTGGTCCCTAAGTTATCCCTAAATATATTTTCATATCCTATGTGATTACGATGTATTTTTGCATGACATATTATAATCTTGGACTAAAACCTAATATAATGATTTTTTATTATATTTCATGGAATATTGACATTATTTGGGAAATTATTATCCTACTAATGAGTATAAATCCTAACATTTGGCACTAAAAATGTGTTAATTATTTTGGAGTAAAATGAGAATTTAATAAGGTATCCTAAGGGCCACTTCAAACTAAAAGATGAACTAATAGGATGAATGTAAATAAACTAGGGTGATTTTTTGGATGACATTATGATTATTATATGATATGATAAGTATTATTAAAGTTTTTATGTTAAATGGTAAAGGTAAATGGGAACCTCTTTCCAAAATCTGATAGTTATAAAAACATACATGTGATGATTAAAGGGTGGGGTTCCATACCCCCTAATATTATCCTGGTGATATGAAGAATGGTATGGTGTTATTACCCTTGATATTATTATTTTAATATGGAACATAGTAAGGGGCCATTTCCACTTTACATTATTTTAGTGATATGGATCATGGTGGGTCACCATTCCCACCCTAATATTATTGTAGTGATTTAGAAGAGTGTGCAGCACCATTCTTCCATGATAATATTTTGGTGATGTGGATTAGGGTGGGGTTTAATTATTCCTTATGTATATAATGAGATGATTACACTGTGGGGTGTTACTCCCCCTTATGATATGTGATGATACAATTATAGGGATGTGGGATATTCCCTCTTGATATCTATATGTCATCCTTTGAGATATTTGACACTAGTTGAAGAAGGTATGGTTAATCTCAAGTGTCAACATATAACCTAAGATTCAATGATGATATATTTATTTACGCCTATATTTATTTATTATACCACATCATAAAGAACCTTATTTTAACTAAATATATTTATGGACACCATTATCGGTGTTTACAAAGTCGTACTCACATCCTACTTTTGCTTATGTGGGTACTCAAGTAGACTTCATTGATGTAGCATAGGATAATAGAAAGGTACCTATAATTGATGAGTGATGTAGGAAATTATCGTGAAGCATGGCATAGGTAATTGAGGATGGTAGTCAAGACAAATTTTGTGGATTTTGACAGTTTTGTTCTTTTGATTTATTTTGGGTTTAATGTATATGACATGTTCATGTGGGTATTGTTTATTTCTATATTATTGGTATAACAAGAACAATATTCACAATGTTATAGAATATGTTGATTTATTATTACTATTTATTTTCATGATATCTATTTTTTTATCTAATTTACTGTTATTATTGATCTTACTTCCACTATTATTGTCAGTTATTTGATCTATGAGGAATAGTCTATCCATATTACTATTTGACCCCCACTTTTAGTCAACATCTATTGAAATATATTGAGTTATTATTGAGTTTACATAACACATAGATCTAGTTAATGTATAGTAAGTCATGTCAGTATGTTACAAAGTGGTATCAAAGCCTTGTTTCTTTTGTTATATTACTATTTAGGAAAGGTAGAGAGGAGATAAGATTATTTTGGAACTTTATATTGGATCTTATGTTAGGGAGTAACTAACCCATGTACTAGGGAAGTCCAAGTTACTAGGGATAGGATTTTTATTCTTGGTTTTTGATTTTATAGTTGGGTTACCTCACCTTGTGTAATGAAAATTGATTTTGATATACGATTTATGGGTTTTAATCTTGCCCTAGAGTGGAAAAAGAGTGTGTGTTTATGAATCATATTAGACAAATAGGATTCACTAGCCATTCAAGTATTTTGATATGATTTGTTACATTAAGTATGTTATTAGGGTCGGTAATTTAAATTTTGAATAACAACTTATATAGTATTTTACCATATGATTTTATGGTGTCATATTATTTAACCACTTCTTAAAAAAAATTAAAATTCTTGTTCATGGTTATATATCTTTTTACTATATTTTATTGATTAAATTAATTTCCAATTTCAACTTATAAAATATTTTCCCTATAACTTTTAATTGAAATTTAATTTAATTGAACCATAGATGTGACACTCTTATAAAAAGTAAAATGGAAAATAAATGATGAGAACCCTATATGTACATAATGACGACCCTAGGTATGGGTATAGTGGCTAAGGAGAGTACCCATGTTATGAGTTATTTATGATATGGAATATGTGTGATAGAGAAATGATATGATTGTTAATGGTTTCCTAAAGATATAATATTATGAATTATTATAAAAACATATTCTTGGGAATGTGTTTATTATTGATGGAACATTCCACCATGAAGACCTTCAGTGGAGTTCCAAGAGGGTGGGGACGATCATGTCTCACTAAAAGTTGGGCCAAATTCCCCTATTTCATTTAGACTAATGGTAGATTATCATCTTTGTGAGAGATTAATATGTTTTTTAAAGCATATAGAGAGATGGTCTTCATGAGTTTCACCTACTATGTCTGATCTAACATAAGAGTTCTTGATACATCATCTATCGTTTTTTACTGGTGAGGTTGTACCACACATACTCGATCTTTGGGTGGAGTATATTCAGGATATTTTTGACCACCTTGAGACTCAACTAAAGATGAGGGTGAAGTTTGTAGTTTTTATTCTCCAAGGACCATCCAGGTGATAGTGTGATATTCTTATCCAAACTGATAAACAATGTTAGTTATCCTTAAAGGATTTACAAAGTCAATTATTTTATCACTTATTCCTAGAGAATTTGAGCATGGATAGGGCCTAAGAGTTCATAAAACTTACTTAGTAAGGGTTGATAAGCATGGACTATACTATTTATTTTAGATATTTTTAGTTTTTTACATCAATACTAGTTTGGGACGTGATAATGAGAGAGATACATTTTGTGGATAATCTCATAAATGTGATACAATTACAGGTAACTATATTTTCCCATCCTACCTTTTCAATGGTTTTGAAATAGTACCTCATTAGAAAGAGAAACTTGAATAAGAGTATAGGATTTGGAAAATTACTTCTACTATGGGGACTGATGGTGTGTCCATAATAAGTAAGAAGGGTTGATTTGATTGATCATTATAGGGAGGAGGTGGTCTGGGTAGTGAGGGAAATGGTTCATTTAGTCTGTATACGGGTGGATGTTTTTTGGTTTTATATCAATGTAGTAAGGTTGGTCACATTTATACTTAGTGTGACCAGTAGGAATTCAAGTTCTGGTGTTATTAGAAAACTGGTATCTTATAATAATATTGCAAGGAAGCTCAAAATACACCTTGTTAAAGGGGATCTATACTGATGTAGGGTTCAGGAACTAGATTGGGTATTCCAATACCAGGAAGGTAGTTGGATTTACACTAGTCATACATTTCAAGGTAGAGGATATCGTGGCTTGGTATATGGGAAACAATGAAATCCTTAAGGTTCATTTTAGGGAATTTATAATGGGACTCAAGGATGAGGTCCAATATAGGTACATACCATTGAGTTTTGTCTTACTAATATTGATGTTAGACCATCTACATCTTGAGGTATGATTTTTGTATCTTTTACTTTAGAATCATCTTTATTTAACATAGGCGGGTTACATTCATTCATCTTTACATATTTTTTGTCTCTTATGAATATCCATAGATTATTTATATGGGGTGATGATAATCGATACACCTTTGGAGTGTGATCCAAAGTCATTCGTAGGTGTTGGTATTGTGTTATAGTGATTGATGGATACAGATTCCATTGGGATTTCTTTATTCTAGAGATTAGTAGGTTTACCAAATACTTATGATGGATTAGGTAATTTAGTATCAACACCATATCAATTGCTATTATTTATGGGTGTAGTTACGATCTCCTGAGGGTGGAAACTATGTTTATATAGGAGAGTAGGACATGTAGGTGGATCTTACAGGACCTAGATATCAATAGATAGGCAGGATCATATCCCAGGTTTCAAGTTTTGTATTCTATGATATCAAGATGCATCAGATAGTGTTAACTTATATGGTATACTTATTTAAAAATTAATTTTCTGTTTATTTCATAGTATTTACACCAAAGTGAAATTTTGATTTTATGATTGAGTTATCACAAGGTCTGGAAGCCATATCTATTCCACATTATAGGATGACATATGTAGAGCATCAAGAGATAAAATCCAAGTTATAGGATTTAGAGAATAATATATTTATATGACTAAGTACATCCCCTTGGTGTGCACTGGTATTGTTATCCAAGGAGAAAAAATATTTGGGATTATATGTGGATTATTATAGGTTAAACCAAGTGATGGTCATGAACTCACATCTACTTACTTACATTAATGACAGGTTTGATCAATTTAAAGTATACAGGGTATTGTATAATATTTATTTGAGATCATACTATCATTAGTTGAGGGTGAGTCCTAATATACCACATACTGAAATCAGTAGCATATTTTTAATGTATGTGTACCTTGTGACACCATTCAATTTTATTAATTCGCCAAAAATATTTATGGCCCTCATGAATTGGTTTTTTAATCCTTATCAATATTACATTGGATTTATATTAATTAATGAAATTCTTGTGTACTATCAGTCAAGGGAGGATCATAAAATACATTTGGAGGTGGTATTTAATACACTTAAAGAGCATTGATTGTATTCCATGCACCAAAAGTGTCAATTTTGGAATTACCAAGTGTACTTTCGAGGGAATTTAATATCAAAGGCTAGTGAATTTGTAGACCCAAATATTGTTGAGGCTATAATTTTTTGGATGAGTCACAATAACATTTTTCTGATCCATATTTTCATAGGATTGGATGGTTATTATTATAGTCTCATTAAAGATATTTCCCGATTAGCACCACCGATAATGGCCTTGACCAAGAAAGGGGTAAAGATTCTTCGGTTAAATACATATGAGATATCCTTTTAGAAGATAAAATTTAGATTTGTTTTTGAACTAATCATATCCTTAGTGAATTTAGGTAAGAAAAATACCTTTTACTATGATGCATTATCAGTTGTTTAGGGAGTAGTTCTCATGAAAAATGGTTGTGTGGTTACTTATAGTTTTAGTTAGTTGAAGCCACATGATCCAAACTACCCAGTGAATTATCTTGAGCTATTAATATTGATTTATACCCTAAAGTGTTTGTGACAATATATTTTTGAGTGATGGGTTATTGGTATACATTGAAAAAAATATTTTTAAATATATTTTATCACAACTATACTCAAACCTTTAGTAGTGAAGGTAGGTCAAGTACCATTAGTCTTCTAATTTTGAGCTACCATTCCCCATATAAAGGGTAACATCATTGATGGTGTAATTATTAAGAATACTAAGCCTCATGTGGTAAAGGATTAAAGTTGTGATTGGAAGATGATGTCCCTTTTTCTAAGATGTATCTTGATTTTCAGGAGTGTCCGGTCCGAGAATCCCTCATGTCCATTTCTATCACAACCTCACTCTTAAAAATGGTGAATAGGAGTTAAATGTTAGATTTAGACTATTTTTGGATATGTGATAGAATATATGGTAGGGATACATCACCATATTTATCCCTAGATAATGATGAAATTCTTTATGTTAAATGTCATGTTGTAGTCTCTATGAGAATTTATGAGGGGCTTATGAGGAAGTAACACACCTCAAGATGAGTATTTTATTCAGGTTTCACTTACATATTCCATGAATTATATATATAGTACTGGTTTCCTAGGTTGAATAGATATATAGTAGATTTTATCGCATGTTACTCCACCTATTAGAAGCTGAAGGATGAGAACCAATGACTCTCATGAATTCTTCAATTACTACCCATTCCTAGTTGGAAGTGGTTTGATGTGACAATGGATTTATTGATAGGGTTTCAAAGGATAAATGGGGTAGTGATTTTATTTGGGTTATTGTGGGATGGTTGACTAATATTACCCATTTCCCATCGATCTAAGGGGTTTTCTCTATTTATGAACATGGTAAAATCTATGTACAGGAGATTTTACATATGCATGGGGTACCTATAAGTATCATATTAAAGTAGGATACAAATTTTACACCATGATTCTTTAAAGTCTTTCAAATGTCACTAAGTATGTAAGTGAATTTAAGCACCAATTATCATCTTCACCTAGATGGGTAATTTGAGTGTGCTATATAAATATTATAGGATATGTTACGGGCCCATGTTTAAGATTTTGTAGGTTTATGGGAGAACCATTTGACACTCATGGAGTTTTTATATAATAATAATTCTTATAATCAATTAATTTTTTTGTATCTAGTCTTTATATGGTAGTATATTTATCTTGGTTAGAGGCTATATAGTCAACTATTATTGGATCGAGTCCCATACATGAGACATCATACTAGATCCGGTTAATCAAGAAGAAGTTGGTTACAATTCAAAGTATGTATAGGTCATATATTAATCAATTATTCCATTCTATAGAGTTTAAGGTGGGTGACCAATTATTTATAAAATTTTCACCTATATTGGGAAATTTTCATATTCGATGTGAAGTAAAATTAGCACCAGGTATATAGGAGAATCCATGATTGGGGATAAAATTAGTATAGAAATATATCAGTTAACTCTTCCATGGGATTTTTGAACCATATATGATGTATTTTAGGTAAGAAACCACTAGATATATCATCCCAATCCATATCATGTGACCAACACATAATATATCGATCTAGAAGCCGGTGGGTCATTTAAGTAATGTTTGGTTCAGGTTGTGGGTTTAATCAAGAAGGAACTGCATGAGAAGATGGTCCCTTTAATAGAAGTTTAGTTGTAGATAATGTGTATCCAAGAGGATACATAGGAGTTATATTATTATATTTGTTTGTAATGGATAGAGTTATTCACTAAATAGACATGATAATGCATTGAAATGGAGCTTAGGGATAAGCATATTTATGGTAGGGAGGTTATAACATCTCAAACTAGTGTAGGTGTTCATTTGCCTTATTTTTTTGGAAAAATACCAATCCAATTTAGATTTTTTTATTAAATATTTACTATTAGTTTAAATATATATATATATTTAAATTTTTTTGGGGTTATTTTGAATGGTTAGGTATTTGGGAGTGGAAAATTGGGTTGAACCTTGGGTCAGTCATGTTCCGTAGAACCTAGTTGAGATGCTATAAGTCTTAGAATATGTTGATAATTAATTTTTTAAAATTTTATTGTTTAAGGGATAGTTTATTACAATTTTTCAATAGTTGGAACCTTTGGGGATGACAGTTAGTGTTTGGAATCAAATGAGGGAGGTTAGGATAATTTTGGTAATTTTTGAGTTCTTATAGTTTTTGAAAAAGTTTCTTAAGTCTAAAACCTTAATCATATCAAGGTGGAAATATATACTTTGTACAATTTTTAATAAAAAGATAGAAACTAAATATATAGTATATATATTACAATAGAATAAAAAATATATTATATGAAAGTAATATATTACGTAAATGTTTTTCAAAATAGAAAAACATTACATATGAAATAATATATTATATATGGACCAAATATATTACTTAATAGTTTTTTTCCTAATTGAAAAACCTTATATATTGAAGAAAATACTATGAATTAGTTTTTAATCCAAGGAGAAAACCTTTTGTAAAACATATATATTACTTATAGGAAATAATATCTTACATACCAAGGGAATATATTATACATCATGGTTTTTGGATAAGAAAAAACCTTGTGCATGAGAGAGATATATTAAATATGGAATAATATTCTATAAAGATATATTATGTATGAAGGAATAAAAATCATAACTATTTTCCCAAGGAAAAAAATGTAATTATTTAGGAAAAATATTAAACATCAGGTTTTTCCTAAATAAAATTTATTACATATGTGGTAATAAATTATGCATGTAAATTTCTTAAGGGAACCCCTTATGTTGGGATACATATATTATGTATTAGGGAAATGTTGTTATGTATGGGTCTTTTCCAAAGGGAAAACCTTACATATAATTTATAAATTATGTATGGGGAAGAATATTATGTATGGTTCTTTCCTTATGAAAATCAATATGTATAGAGTCTATATTTCATATAGAGGAAATATCAAACATATGGAATATGAAATATATATATATATATATATACTAAATGTAATATATATTTTTAGGGGTTCTGGTGTTTTTTATATTTTTAGGAATGAAAAATATTTCTAGAATCTTCCTAAAATAATTAAAATGTTTAATTATTAAATAAAATCAACTTAGAAACGAAAATTAGGGATAGTTCTACAAATTGTTGTCTAGAGAGTTCTCAAATAATTCTTTTCACATATAAAATAGTTCATCTTTGATTATAAATGGATTCACATTATGGTCAATCTTAAAGGTATATAAAGGTAAATATATCACTCTGTATTGATTTTTCCTCAGTTCTTCATGCAGTTTTGTAGTCTTACTCTTATTATAAACATTTTAACCCTATTTTGTGGTTTTTTTAGATTCATTAACACCTTTAATTTTCAATTAGATTAATAGAAAATATCCAATGAGTATATTCATTCAATTTTAAAGTAGGTGTTCCCTTAATAAACCATAATTCTATCTTTATTTTCTATGTGTGTATGATATGTGGTCATACCAACCTAATCTGTTCTTGACCTAAAACTTAGTACAATTTTTTTTATTATATTTCATGGGAAATTAACATTATTCATACTATGAGTAACCTATTAATGAATGTAAATCCCAATACTTGGCCACTATGTGAGGTGTACTTTACTTTGGAGAAAAATGAAAATTTGATAAAAAAAACCAGAGGGGTACCTCACACTAAAAGATAACCCAATAAGATGGATATAGATTCACTGAGATGATTCTTATCACTAGATTATGATTACTATGGTATATGACAACTATTATTAAATTGGTTATGTTAAATGGTTAAAATTATATAGGAATGTATTTTTATAATTTTATAACTTGATAAATATATATAGGATGATTATAGGGTAAGGGTTCTAGTCCTTTCTAAAATTATCATGGGGATGTGGAGTGTTTTGGGGATTCATTACCCCTTGATATTATTTTGGTGATATAGAGTAGAGTGGGGACCCCTAATATTATTATGGTGATGTTGAGCAAGTTAGAATACCATTCCCCTTGATATTATTTTAGTGATTTGGAGTAGGGTGAGGTAATTCTCCTTATGATATTATTGTGGTTATGTGGACTAAGGTATGAAACCATATCCCCCCTAATTTATATAATGAGATGATTCAATAGTGTGGTTTCATTCCCCCATTATGTTATTTGATGAGATGTTTATAGTGATGGGTATTATTCCCTTATGGTTATTATGAATATTATTTAGAGTCATACAATACTAAATTATGAATGTATGTTTAATATTGAGTGTCACCATAGAATACAAGTATCAGTGATGATTTATTTATTTATACTTATATTTTTGTATTGTGACACATAAAAAAGGAACCTTATTTAGATTGTATATATTAATGGAAACCATTGGTGGTGTCCAGCTGAGTAGTACTCATACTTTTAATGGGGCACCATTGATGCCTAAGAAGTATTTAAGGTTATATTTTAGGATAAGGTTAAGGGAACTATGATTAATGGGTTATCTGGATAGTTGGAATGGAGCCTAGGAGATGAGACCAAGGCCAGGTCTTAGGACTAGATTTATATATTTTCCCAATTTTTTTGATTCATTTTGGTTTTTATATACAAAATATAACCATGAGGGATCTTGATTTCATATATATTTTTTATATGATATAAAAAATATTCATAATATTATATCATGAGTTGATTTGTTTTTTAGAGCTTATCATGATGTCTAGTTGTACTAGATTATCTGATTTATTATTGTTATTTTTATTACTACTATTATTTTTCATTTATATCTAATTGAGGGGATATAGTATCTCCACACTACTATTAAACCATCGATTTTATTCACTATCATATGGGGTATAGGGAGACACTCCTATGGTCATGTAGTATACTGATCAATTACTATGGAATGAGTCATGTCTAGATGTAACAAAAGTGAAGGTAATTATTTTGTTGATTATATTAAGTGTGGATTGTTGGGGAATTATAAAAGTACTTATTATTTAATTTTTATTTAATATCTTGGATAAAAAATTAATTTATTTCTAAATCTACTTGTAGAGTAAAATTATCCAACCCTTCTGCATCATGGGTATGTAAAAAATATTTTTTGAATTTCAATGGAATTAATTTGTTCTATACCCAGGTAAATGTTTTTCTATTTTTCTATTATTCATACCATTTTAATTTTACATTATAAAATATGTTTCCGTGTACTTAAAACTATTTTTTACATATATTATGGTCAATGATCATGTTTTAATAAAATTTATATATAGTTTATAGGCATGTGCATTAAATTTTAGTTATTTTTTATTCTTTCAATGCCTATTTATATTTTATTTAATATCTTTAAAAATCATTCAGGATCCTTATAGAACATTTAGTTATATATGAGTGGTTTTATAGCATTATATTAATTATTTGAGAATAAATAAGAGAGGTATAATTTAACTAGTAAGTTATTAATATCATTTGGGTCAAAGAATTTTAGTATTTATGATTTGAAGTTATAGAGTATTAGTGAGAGGATCTTATAAGTTTATAAATTAAAATTTAGTGAGAAAGATCAATTTTTAGTAGTAACCTGTATAAATTCCACACATTGAAATAATTAAATAAGTGTAAGTTCTAAAAAATATAGATTTTAGAATATTTTAAGAAAGGGTAATGTTGTGATCATATATAAGTTATGGATGTTAAAGATTTAAAAGAAGTGATCATGTAACAATATATATTTTTATAAAGTCTTTGTGGAAGATCATAATTTTTATATAAGCAGATAAATTGTTTAAATAACTTGAATAAAAAGGATCTAACTCGTTTAGTTTGAGTTACCATTGTAAAATAGTGGTAGTCAGTATAAAGAGCCTATCAAGAGTTAATAAAAAACCAAGAGATGGTTTTAGGATTTTCAAGAGATGTCCTCTTAGGATAAGGATTATACCTTTCCACACCACATGTAATCACTGTTTCCAATAGTGAAAATATCTATATAAAATTGTACCTGAACATAGAGAGGAGTAGATACCCATGACAGGATCAAAAATTGTAGAAATATCACATGTTGTTTCTATTATTTATTTACTACTTTTCATGTGGTGGTTTTTTTGGGAACATAAGATCATATCTATACATGATAATAGAGATAGAGGTTTGAACACTAAAAAGGGGGGGTAAAAGTTTAAGTTAAAAGAGTTCAGTAAAACTTTTCTACAATGATTCACCCCACTCTACCCTCCCAACATGACTGTTTAATCCAATGCTCACTTCATGTGGAATCAGAGCTAATCTAGTATTCCTATGATTGTATTTATATGATTTCTGCCCAATTTTTTTAATAACTTTGAATTATGTGTGGATTTTGGGAAGTCAATATGTTTTCTTAGATGGAGAATATAAAGACCATTCCTATTAAAACCAATATATAGGTTTGGACTAAAACCCTAAAAATAGAAACAATAGAGGGTCTAACATATTTAGAAAGGGTTTAAATTGGAAAGAAGATTAACCACTACTTGAATGTAATCAAACTAGTAATTATTCTAATAAATATATCAAGAATAATCATCAAGAATAATATTGTTCAAAATATGAAGTGTATGATTCTATTGAACTAATATAATATATCTAATATGAAGTTAAGGATTATTTAAATATAGTTCCTATTGAAGATTTTAGTTTTATATTTTTTTTATGAAGGAACTACATGATTAGGGAAAAAATCTTAATATAAGGATAATCTATGAAAAAATGATTAAGGGGGAATGTGAATGGTCAAAAACACTTGAAAAAACTTGTTGAATCCAAAGAGAATAATTCCATGTATAAGGAAAAATTATTTTTGGATAAATAATTATCTCAAAATATCATTTATGAAATACCTTACACAAGTAAATATTATGAAGAGAGGATCCATGAATTAGAAGAAAATAAGAAAGATATATTTGATGTTATTATTATTCAGCTGCAAATTCATGATAAAAGAGTAATAAATATTGAAAATCCTTACTAGATTAGTATAACTTTAATGAATATTAGGTTCAGAGGATTAAGCAATAATTAGAAGAGATAATTAATTCAATTGATGTTGATAAAATTACCCTCAGATTAAATTCTTTTTATCTTGAAGTTATAATGCGAAATGTGGAAGGGGTTTTTCATAAAACTTCCCTACAAGGTGAAAGAAAAAGTGGTTTCATAAAAGCTCATAAAAGGATACCCATTCATAAAAGGACTCAAATTTATATAAATAAGGCTTAGAATCATCCAATGATTTATATTCTAATATTTCAAAGGAAAAGGAAACCTTGGGTTCTAAAAAAATGTGTGTAATAATATCTATTATTTAAATAATATAGGTTACAATTAAAATTCATAACTAGAATGGTTGGTGAAATTTTTTGAGAATCCCTCTACTTCAATAAATATGGATGTAAAAAAATAAATATTTATTTCCCTGATAATTTATCAAAATTATTTTTTCTTTATAAGAAAAAATTCAATGAGGTTAAGTTGGACCAAATGCTTCACAAAGCGATAAATATGGATTTTTTTTTCTACTGTTGGTGTTATAAAATGTTTGAACATGAGCCTATTAACTTCTGGGATGATATATTGATTATTTAAAGTAATTTAAGGACTACATTATAGGGAAAATATTTAGTCAATATAAATCTTGATAAGTTAAACTGATTTACATTGAAGAAGGTCAATATATTTACTTTTATAATATTTTTATATCTTAAGAACTTCTATGGAAGTTGTAATAAAAGTTTTCATTATAATAAATAGTGATTGTTTACACCTATAAATAATGATTCAGTTAATATTAATGGAATAATTCCACAAAATATTAAGAAAAATAAATGGAGGAAAGATGGTGAGTTAACCTTGGGGTGTAAGAAAAAGGAAGATGCTAAAAAACATGCCCATGAAGAGTGTAAAGGAAGATTATACAAAAAATAAAGGATGATATATTATATAAGGAAAGGTAAAACCATGGATAGTTTTAAAAAATACACTAATATTAATGTTAATGTAATAAATATGGAATAATAAAGAGAATAAATTTTATAAAGGAACAAAAGGATTGGTCTGGTAGAAGACATATCAGAAGAAAATGTTCAATTTCATGAGATATTTCTAAAGGAATATAACATAATGGTATTAAGAAACTAGATTGAATATGAAAATAGACTATTCAAACACCTAAAAGTTTCATTACATTACTACCAGGATAGGAGAAGATGATGAATAAAAGGAAGCAAGAATCAAGGGATTCATGTACTACAAAGGTGGTTGTGAAGAAAGTTTCACAAAAGGATAAAGATAATAATTTTATAAAGGTATACATCATTTTTTGGCCAGCCTAGTTGTAATTACAAAGTAACATTTATGAAACAAAAATAATTCATGATCCTTTCTATATAATGTAAAAAAAATTCAAAAAACTAAAAGATGAAAGTAAACGGGAAGTCCATGTTACTCATGGGTGTTCTAACTTGGAAAATTAGAAAGGAAGAGATTTTGAAGAGTTATTATAATTTTGGAGCTTAATTGAAAGGATTTAATAGGTTTTTAATGATCTCCTAAACTTTTTTCTCTAACTAAGAATAAAAATTAAAATCACATTATTATCATATATGTTTTTTTTATTTTCATTTTTCAGGGAATTGGAAGTGATGGAATTCATGGGAAAGCATGAAGACAATTGAAAAGATATGAACACTATATATCTAGATGATATTTTTATTATGGAGTATTACAAATAAATTGGTATCATTCATGATGAATGAAATGGATGTATTTTACCCTTTGAGGGAGGAGTTGCGGTTAAACAGCTAGATATCCACATCTCATGTGAATATGAAATTCTTGTAGCACTAGAACCGGTGATTCAAGAAATTTAATGTATTGAGTAGAAAGATTAAAATTTATGAGCAACAAAAAAGATAAATATTATAAACATTATTGTTTTTGATGTTGGGAATCAAAACAAAGAGGATTTGGATGATGATTATATTCTAGATATTGAAACTTTAGAAATTGGATATTGTAATTGAGGAGTTATATTGATTATATTCATTTATCCATATCTGAAAAATAAATTATAAAACTAAAAGGAAGATATTTATTATATGATAAAAAAAAATTAACATGAAAGTATAGAAAAAAAGTTATTTTTTAGTACTTTTAATCTATTTATTGAGATGAATATTAGATATGGATTGAAAATATTTTGAACATCCCCTCAAACAATACTTTTGAGTTTGTGTCACATGATGAATTAATTATGGATATCTTTGATGTCTAAGTTAATATCTAATACTTTATATACTAAGAATGGCCAAAATTGAATTATAGTTGATTGATTTATAGATCATTACCTTAAGAAAATTTATCTCATACTTCTCTTAAGTAAATAAAGTTTTGGTTTTAGTATTAAGAAAGATAAGAGGAAGAAGATGAAATTTCAAGTTGTGGTTAGAGCATGGTATGAGGGTGAGTATCCTTCACTCTTCAACCTTTTATTATATTATCAAAAAAATGGAATAGATAAATATGATACAATTATTATCAGATCATTTAATTTAATTTTTATTAGATATTGAGAACAAATCAAAAGTGTGGGATTTAAGAACCCAATAGAGTGTTATGATAACTATTTTATTTGTTTTCAATAGTTGGTAATTTCAATGGTTAAGGAGAGAGGGAGATTTAATATCAATACGGAGTTGACTAATGGTGTTTTGGAAGATAAAATTATAGAATATAGGTAGAGTCTAGATCAATATCTGAAAGGTACCACTAAAGGATATTGTGAGTCCAGATAGTTAATTCGGATGGTGGTGGAGGGTGTATTTTCAAATGTAATAGAGTTAATTTTGTTGGTGTTCAAATGTAAGAACCTGGATCTTCATTCCAGGTACGCATTTCATTTTTATAAAATTTTTAAGAAAAATTAAGTTTCTGGAAAATTTTGAAGTACACACCGTGTACTTTCTGAGTACACGTCGTGTACTCTTTTCCCCACTTGAAGTCGTGTGCTGGCCATGTCTGGGCCACACACATGGTGTGTAGGGGTGACATGGAGGCCGATTTTGGTGGAGTATGGAAAAACCTATTACACGCCATGTACTCTAAAATTACATGTCGTGTACTTTTATTTTTTTCACTAAACGCACCAGGGTCATGCCTGACAGACATAACTTGCTTCTTCTTCAGGATCTTCATCCGAGAGTGACCCGTATGTCCGAAAATATTCCCCGAGTCCCCGTGACTCCGTCCGATATCCATTCCAACCACCGTCGATTGTGTTGGGATCACCTAAGTATGCTCTCTCTTCTTCTTTAGCCTTGTTCCATGGTTCCTCCTCGTTTTCAAGCTATCGTGGGTTGAACGTTTTGGGCGTTTTCTCTGATCTATGATGTTCGGGGGAGAATCTGTCATCGTTGTTCACGTATATCGATCTCCTAGGATCAAGGTAGGTGGTTTGTTCTTTTCTATAGGAAGTCGTTGAATATTTTGTGCAATTTACACCAATACCCTTGAACGGGGTATTGTTTGATTCTAGTTTTGCCCTGTTGTTTTCCTGCTTTTCTTGATTTCTTAAGTAGAGGTGATTGTTTGTAAATTTGGATAATTTATACTGTGTTCCTCTGCCTTGCCTTGCATTTTTTCTTATTAGGCGTTTTCTAGTTTTCGGGCCCAGTTGTAGGATAGTGGAACTGTTATACTGTTATTCTGGTGTGCCTTAGAATGATATCCAAGTAGTTCTTGAGCTTTACATGGGCGATATACGCGCGTTGAGCATGTTAATTTCACACAGGACTGTGAGAACCTAGTGTAGTAGACCACAGGGATATTAGACATAATGGCTTCTCCAGAGTGTCTTTTAATACGATGTGAGACCACAGGGGGAATTGACGATGAGGGCTTCCTCAGAGAGTCTGTAGATCCTCAACGCGGGCCATAGGGGGAATGAGACGTTGAGTGCTTCCCCAAAGATCCTTTTGTGCGATACGAGACTATATGGGGAATTGACGGTGAGTGCTTCCTCAGAAAATCTACTCTTAGCTGAACCAGGGGGATGAGACTGTGTGTGCCTCCTAGAGGGTTGCTAGTGCTTGTAGGTTTAACCATAGGGGTTAGGCTGTAAGAGATACCCAGAGGGTTACCTATTTTTCTTCTTGTGGTTGGTTGTTTACTTGTGTACTTTATATGCTAGAACTGTGGATTGTAGCTGTTATGTGATTTTCTGTTTACTGCTTCCTGCACTCTTACTTTCCTTGTATTCATTTACTGTTATGCACAAATCTTTGGGTGATTTCCTACTAGGATTGTATCTCACACCCTTTTTGGGCTATGCTTTTGGGCCCAAGCAGACTTTGTTGTTGTAGGTATAGATATGGACAAGCACCCTTCGACTTCTGGTGCTTTATTGTTTGGAGATGGAGAGCAAGGGACCAAGATTATGCTTGCGATGGTGCTGGAGTTTTTGTTGCTTTAGTACTTGTGTTCAGTTGTATTTCAGCACGTTGTTTTGTTTTCTACTTTCCGTAGATACTTGTACCTGCTGCATCATTATCATCATTAATATATATTCATTTCTTCCGCTGTTTGGTTTCAGGTGTTGTTTATTGTTTACTGCTTCCGCTATTTATTTTTGTTTTCCTTACCTTGTATACCTTACCGAATGAGGGCATAGTTTCCCCAATAACTTACCAAGGGCCTCGCTGCTAGTCGGCAGCCTCTGGCATATGGGGAAATGCACTTGAGGTCATGTGGCGAACTGGGTACGGGGCACCAGTGGAGGGGCTCCGGATTCAGGTCGTTACAAAGTGGTATCAGAGGAGTTTACTTTCTCTTGATTTACTGTTTGGAGCTTTTAGCCAAGGATAGGATGGATTTGGTACTTGGTATTAAGCTGTGCTCAGGAGTAGCTAACCCGTGTACAGGGAAAACCCATACTACCTCGTTTATTATAGTTTTCTGGTTTTGAGATTTACGGTTGATATGATTTCACCTAGAGTGATTCACATGCTTTGTGTTGTTAATTTCTTGATGATTACAGTTCTATTTCTGTCGTAACCCGATGAGATGAGGGTATTCCATCTCATGCATCTTATAGGAACTTGTAGAAATCACATGCCATGCATTATTTCCATGCCATCTAGGGTGCATTAGCGATTTCAAGCTGTTGTGATAGACTTTATGTAGATTATGTATGCTGTTGTGATAGATGCTTGATTGAATCTATGTTGCCTTGTTAGAGGATTTTTTTTTCTACTTGCTTAAATTAACACCAAGTTTTTAATCACGGGGAGTATGGGCCCTCAAGAATCGTAATTTGGAACCTCCTTGACTTGTGTTTTGTGTTTTCTGGGCTTCTATACAGTTTCTGAGCTACCGCCTAGAAAAAACCCAGAATACACGGCGTGTAATTTTTGGCTACACGCCATGTAGTTTTTAGGCTGTGTCACTGACTGTGTGAGTAGGCACACGTTGTTGTGGAAGTAACTTCATGAACACGCCGTGTACGGTAGGTGCACGCCGTGTAGTTCGGAGCTGTGTACCCAGCTGTGTCACTAACAACACGGGTTGGGGAAGCTCTAGTAGAACACGCCGTGCTGTAAAGGAACACGTCGTGTAGTCCTGTCCAAGTACTCCTCCGTGTCACGAACAACACAGGTCAGCGTTACCTTCTCTTAGACACGTCGTGTTGTTTCAGATCACGCCATGTAGTCTTGTTCATGTACCTGGCCGTGTCATGAACAACCCAGGACGGTGTCACCTTCACCTATACACGACGTGTTTGTTCGGAAAACGCTGTTTAAGGTTCAGCCGTGTAGACGGCCATGTATTTAACAACACGGGCCGTCGAATCCTTGTCTAGTACACGTCGTGTGTGTTCAGAACACACTGTGTAGTCTCGGGTTAAGTTGGACTATGTAGGTTAGCTGTGTAAAGAGAATCGGGAAGGGGAGTAGTTTTCAAGTACACGACGTGTGTGGGGTCAACATGCCGTGTAGTTTGAGGTGTTACACGGCCTATAGGGCAGGGGTACACACCCATGTCAGTGGTTTGAGAAGACATGTTGTGTAGTTTTTATACACGTCGTGTAGTCGTGTTTTGTAAACTTGTGTGTTTTCCTTTCCCTATTCCCATTTTTCACTCTTGTGTTCTCTGTCCTTGTTTTTCTAATCAAAGGTGTTCTTTTGATCTTTCAGAGCTATGCCTCCAAGACGTCCTCCAGTTGTACGTCTGTCGTTAGGCAGTGATCAGATGCCAGATATGGCTAATCAGGGACTTCCTGCCGATCCTCCAGTCGGACCAGCCTTGGCACCGGCTGTCATACCAGTTGCAGGCACTGATGCACAGTTCAGGAAAGGTTTTATGAGGATGATGTAGACCTTTCAGGGAGCACCACATCCTTCCTCGACTATGGCCAACTTGACGCGGGTTTTCCAGTAGCAACATCCTCCCACTTTCTCAGGGGAAGGAGGACCTCAGGCTGCAGAGTCATGGCTGGAAGCCATGTTGACCATCTTTGAGCATCTGGAGACGCCTCCAGAGAGGTGGGTCAAGATCGCTACCTATATTCTATGAGACTCCACCAAGAGGTGGTGGGACGTGATCTCATAGGTGGGTCATCAGCAGGTTATGGCTTGGGTGGAGTTTCAATGCGTCTTTTATGACTACTTCTACCCGGAGACCCTGAGGGCCGACCGAGCCCAGGAGTTCATGAGCTTAGAGCAGGGTACTATTTTTTCATTGAGTATTCCTCTCGTTTCACCGATCTTCAGCATTTCACACCCCTCTGGGATGGGAGTGGGGTGTTCTTGGCAAGGAATTTTGAGGATGGTCTCAGGCGGGAGATCCGCTCGTAGGTGAATATCTTCCAGTTGACTTCCATCACTTCCATCATCAATCGGGCACTGATTGTGGAGCGCAATCTGAGAGGCTCCGGAGCTACGAGCCAGGTTGGTTCTGTTTCTAGAGCTAGTTTTCCTCCAGATGACAGCAAGAAGTGCCGTAGGGAGTCTACGTGTGGTGATCCGAGGAAGTGAGATGCATTGTCAGGAAACCAGGTGGTATGCTAATAGTGTGACCGGTCAGGGCACATGAGGTTGCAGTGCCAGAGAGACCCCATGGAGTGTCAATCTTACGGCAAGATGGGTCACCTTCAGCGTTTCTGCCAGGTTTTCTCACCAGCAAATGGTGACCGGGGTTCTTCCATGACTCCTCGTTCGGGAGCAACACCAATAGTTTCTCACCAGTCGGGGAACTGGAGTTCTTCCAGCCGTTCAAGTCGAGGTGGAGGTCGAGGTCATGGCGGTCATCCACCAGTCTCTCAACACCAGCGAGGTGGATCATCTCATTGTGGTCAGCCAGGGGCGCAGGGCCGCGGTGCAAGCCAGTCTTTCTCCGTAGAGCAGACCTATCAGAAGCAGGATCCCGACCCTTCTACAGTTCAAGGTACGATTTTAGTAGCCTCAGTTTTATCTTCAGATCTTTTTGATACTCGTTCTATGCATAGCTTTATCTATGTTTCTATCATGGAGATCCTTGGGCTCTGCATCTTTTCTTATGTCGACTTGTTGACACTAGACACACCTTTGGGGATGAGGACATCTAGTGTACGTTAGTTTAGATAGTGCCCTCTCGAGGTTGTAGGGTATCGTTTCTTATGGGATCTCTACGTCCTAGAGATGAAAGGCTATGATTTCATTCTCGGGATGGACTGGTTGGTTCCCTTCTAGGTAGTCATCGATTATTATCACCGCAGGGTGAGTTTCATTTCACCAGTGGGTGAATCTTTTCTTCATAAAGGCGAATAGTATGTTCAGGTGAGTCAAGCAGGACTCGAGCATCATGGTCTAGGAAGGGTGACGACCCAGATTTCTAGACTTTATCTGGATGATCAAGGGACTTCGCAGTTGGACTTTCCTCCAGTGGTGGATCGTTTCAGGGATGACTTTCCAGAGGACTTTTCAGGGTTGCCTCTGGAGCATGAGGTAGACATCTCGATTGAGCTCGTGTCAGGAGCAGCACCGGTGTCCATTCCTCCTTATATAATGGCTATACCTGAGTTGCAGGAGCTCAAGAAGCAGTTAGAGGAGTTATAGGCATAGGGTTTCATCCAACCCAACACTTCTCCTTGGGGTTCTCTTGTCCTATTTTCAAAGAAGGCAGATGGTACACTTCGGCTTTGTGTGGATTATCGGAAGTTGAACCAGTTGACGGTCAAAAACCAATATCCCTTGCCAAGGATCGATGACCTATTTGATCATCTTTGAGGAGCCCGGGTGTTCTCAAAGATTGATTTGAGGTCCAGTTATCATCAGTTGCGTTTTAGACCATCAGATATACCTCTGACAGCCTTCAGGAGTAGGTATGGCCTATACGGGTATATAGTTATGTTGTTCAGTCTCACGAACGCGCCTGTAGTTGTCATGGAACTGATGAACCGAGTGTTCCATCCTTACATGGATTCCTTCGTCATGGTCTTCATGGACGATATCTTAGTGTACTCTCACACTCAACACGACCATGATACCCTTCTTGAGATCATTCTGAGTACACTGAGATAGCATCGGCTCTATGATAATCTCTCGAAGTGCCACTTTTGGATGGAACATATTCACTTCTTTTGTCACGTCATCTCAGAGGCAGGAGTATCTGTGGACCCAGAGAAAGTGAGAGTTGTAGTCTTCTGGGAGCATCCGAAGAACATTTTTGAGGTACGGAGTTTCCTAGGGCTGGCTAGATACTACAGACGCTTTATTCAGGACTTTTCATGCCTAGAAGCACCTTTGATAGGTCTAAACAAGAAGGGGGAGAAGTTCTTATGGTCATATTCTTGTGATTCAGCCTTTCAGGAGATGAAGGGGAGGTTGACGTCAGCACCGATACTAGTCTTGATAGAGCCATACATGAGCTACACTATTTATTGTGATGCTTCAGGTATCGGACTAGGCGTTGTGCTTATGCAGGGAGATGGAGTCGTTGCGTACGGGTCTTGGCAGTTGAGCCCGCATGAGAGGAACTACCCGATGCATGATCTGGAGTTGGTAGTTTTTGTTCATTCCTTACACTGTTGGAGACACTATCTTATGGGAGATCACTTTGTGGTCTTCACCGACCACAAGAGTCTCAAGTATATCTTCACTCAGTGTGATCTGAATCTGAGGCAGCGCAGGTGGGTCGAGTTTCTTCAGTCTTTTTATTTCGAGCTTTCCAATACGCTGGGAAAGGGCAACACGGTGGCAGATGCGTTGAGCAGGAGGACTCAGATTCAGGCAGTTTAGAAGGCCATCAGTGAGTGGAAGCTGATGGCTCTGTTCTCTGAGATGCATCTGGAGGTTCACGACAGACAGGGACAAACTTACCTATCTTTTATAGCTATTACCTCTATGCTTCTTGATCGGGTACGGATGAGGCAGCTATCAGAGTCATAAGGCTTGGTCCTGCGGGAGGGTGTGTCAGGAGAGGACCCTATTCCTGGATGGACAGTGGGACTGGATGAGATCTTGCGTTTCCAAGGATGTGTATGGGTGCCAACAGACATACGCGAGGAGCTGATCCGGGACTTTCATTCGTTAGTTTGGGCAGTTCATCCTGGCGTCACCAAGATGTATCAGGATCTTCATCGCCAGTATTGGTGTCCAGGTATGAAGAGAGATGTTGCTGGTTGCATCATGAGATGTTCTACTTGTCAGCAGGTGAAGGTGGAGCATCAACGACCAGCAGGCCTTTTACAACAGTTACCCATTCTAGAGTGGAAGTGGAATGATGTCATGATGGACTTCATGAAAGGGTTTCCAAGGTCACCCTGAGGTAACGATGTTGTTTGGGTTGTCGTCGACAGGCTTACGAAGGTTACGCACTTCTTGCTGATCAAGGAGACCTTCAGTGTTGATGATATGGGATGGTTGTACATCCGAGAGATTGTATGTCTGTATGGAGTTCCACACTCCTTTGTTTTAGATAGGGATGCACGTTTCACCTCTCGGTTCTGGCAAGGACTTCAGAAGGCATTGGGTACACAGGTACTTTTGAGTACAACATACCATCCCCAGATAGACGGCCAGTCCGAGCGTATGATCCAGGTGCTAGAGGATATGCTCAGAGCCTGCATTTTGGACTTTGGCAGTTCTTGGGAGAATCATATCCCTCTGGAGGATTTCAGCTACAACAACAGTTTTCATGTTACTATTAAGATAGTACCTTACGAGGCGTTATACGGTAGGTCATGTCGATCACCCTTATGATGGCTAGAGGCAGGAGAGGTAGCTTTGCTGGGACCTCATCTTTTTTAGGAGACCTCAGAGCTGATAGAGTTGATTCGGAAGAGGATGGCTACAACACAGTTTTGGCAGAAGTCTTATGCTGATCAACGGAGACGACCTCTGGAGTTCGTGGTCGGGGATCAGTTTTTCATGCGTGTCGCAACGAGGTTGGGACACAAGAGGATTTGGAGATAGGGTAAGCATTCACCGCGGTACGTAGGGCCATTTGAGGTTTTGGAGAGAGTTGGGATGGTCACCTATCGGTTGAAGCTACCCCAGAGGTACTGGGCCATGCACGAAGTATTCCACGTCTCTCAGCTCTGACGTTACTTTTCGGACCCGTCTCATGTCTTTCAGCCCGAGGAAGTTGAGCTCGAAGTGGATGCATCGTTTGAGGAGCATCCCATCTGGATTGTTGATCGCAGTGCGATGGTTCTCTGTGGGCGGTCGGTCCCTCTTGTACGGGTGCTATGGAAGCATGGGTGAGTAAAGGACGAGACCTGGGAGAGAGAGGCCGATGTACGGTCGTAGTGGCCGGAGCTGTTCGGGGTTTCTTCTTCTGTGCCTCTCTAGGGAAATTTAGGGACGAATTTCTTTAAGGGGGAAGTTTGTAAGAACTCGGATCTTTGTTTCAGGTACGCCTTTCCTTTTTCTGAAGTTTTTAAAAAAAATAAAGTTTCTAGAAAATTTTTAAGTACACATCGTGTACTTTCTGAGTACACGCCATGTACTCTTTTCACGCTCGAATTCGTGTGTTGGTCGTGTCCGGGCCACACACACGGTGTGTAGGGGTGACATGGAGGCCGATTTTTGCGGAGTACGGAAAAACCTAGTACACGTCGTGTACTCTAAAATTACACGCTGTGTACTTTTCTTTTTTTCACTAAACGCACTAGGGTCGTGCTTGATGGACATAACTTGCTTCTTCTTCAGGATCTTCGTCCGAGAACGACCCGTACGGCCAAAACTATTCCCTAAGTCCATGTGCCTACGTCCGATATCCATTCAAACCACTGTCAATTGCGTTGGGATCGCCTCGGTAAGATCTATCTTTTTCTTTAGTCTTGTTCCATGGTTCCTCCTCGTTTTCAATCTATCGTGGGTTGAACGTTTTGGGCGTTTTCTCAGATCTATGATATTTGGGGGAGAATTTGTCATCGTTGTTCACATATATCAATCTCCTAGGATCAAGGTAGTTAGTTTGTGCCTTTATGTAGGTATTAGTTGAATATTATGTTCAATTTCCACCAATACCCTTGAACGGGGTATTGCGTGATTCCGGTTTTGCCCTGTTGTTCGCTTGATTTGCTTTATTTCTTAAGTAGAGGTGATTGTTTGTAAATTTTTATAATTTATATTGTGTTCTTATGCCTTGCCTTGCATGTTTTTCTTATTAGGCGTTTTTTCAATTGTCAGGCCTAGTTGTAGGATAGTGGAACTGTTATATTATTATGCTGTTGTGCCTTAGAATGATATCCAAGTAGTTCTTGAGGTTTACATGGGCGATATACCTGTGTTGAGCATGTTAATTTTACATAGGACTGTGAGAACCTAGTGTAGTAGACCACAGGGATAATAGATGTAAGGGCTTCTCTAGAGTGTCTTTTAATACGATGTGATACCACACGGGGAATTGACGATGAGTGATTCCTCAGAGAGTCTGTAGTTCCTCGATGCGGGCCACAGGGGGAATGAGACGTTGAGTGCTTCCCTAGAGAGCCTTTAGCACGATACGAGACTATAGGGGGAATTGATGTTGAGTGCTTCCTCGGAAAGTCTACTCTTAGCTAAACCAGAGGGGTGAGACTGTGTGCGCCTCCTAGAGGGTTGCTAGTTCTTGTAGGTTGAACCATAGGTGTTAGGCTGTGAGAGCTACCCATAGGGTTACCTGTTTTTCTTCCTGTGGTTGGTTGTTTACTTGTGTATTTTATATGTTAGAACTATGGGTTGTAGTTGTTATGTACTTTTCTTTTTACTGCTTCCTGTACTCTTAATTGCCTTGTATTCATTGAATGTTGGGTGATTTCCTACTAGGATTGTATCTCACACCATGTTTGGTCTATGCTTTTTGGCCCAAGCAGAATTTGTTGTTGCAGGTATAAATAAAGGCTAGCACCCTTCGACTTCTGGTGCTTGATTGTTTGGAGCTGGGGAGCAAGGGACCAAGATTAGGCTTGCGATGTTTCTGGAGTTGATGTTGATTTACTACTTGTGTTCAGTTGTATTTTAGCACGTTGTTGTGTTTTCTTCTTTCCTTAGATACTTGTACATGCTGCATCATTATCATCATTAATATATATTCATTGCATCTGCTATTTGGTTTCATTTTTTGCGTATGGTTTACTACCTCCGCAAGTTATTGTTGTTTTCCTTACCTTGTATACCTTACCGAATAAGGGCATAGTTTCCCCAATAACTTACCAAGGCCCTCGCTGCTAGTCGGCAGCCTCTGGAATTTAGGGAAATGCGCTTGAGGTCATGTGGCGAACCGGGTATTGGGCACCAGTGGAGGGGCTCCGGATTCAGGCCGTTACATTAAAGATAGGTATTTTAGGGATAAAATTAGATAAACGGTGATTATTAATATTAACCTAAGGTTAATAGAGGAAAAGTACTAAATTTTAATTGATGTTTTTATAAAACATTGCCTACTATAGTTTGGAATTTTATTTTTGAAGGATGTTGAATATACATTTCAATAAATGGGGAATATTAACAAGGGAAGAAAACTAGTTTTGATTGATGAATACTTCAAGATAATATGAACATAACTAAGGTAAAAATCCAAAGATAAATAATAGTTTAGGATTTATAAGAACTATATATGAGTTACTTAGAAAGAAGTCAATAAGTCCTTCTGAAGCATTCAAAGGTTATATAAGAAGTTTGGATAAAGAATACATTGAGTTAATATAATATATCAATGGTTATATAATTATAACCCAACTATTATGTAATTGGATATCTATTTTAATAATTTTAGAAGATATTATATAATATGAATCTAAAAGAAAAAACTAATGATGATTTATTGATCTTTAAAAGTAACAAACATCTTATTTATTTGAGAATAGTTTGTGATTCATTTTGGTCTTGGAATATAGTGTTTTGATGAGACTAAATTTGAGGTATAAATAAGTTAAGAGAAGTGAATTATGGTGACCTGAGTTGAAACAAAGGAATTATAAAATTCATTGAGATTTAACATAGTTAGACATTACATATTTCATATGGTACATAATCTTTTTTACTGATACATGATATATCTTAGTGTATGTGGAAGATATTTACTAAAATGTGAAAACAAACTATAATATGAAATGGTAAATTTTATGATATGTAAAATTGAACCGAGAGAGATATATAAGGTTTTAATAAAGAAAATACATTAGGGTATATAAATAAAAATATTTATAGTCTCTAAATTGAATCTATATACTAAATAATTGGATGTGGAGGATGATCTCGGAGTATCATGTACTGGAGAGTAAATTTAGAAGTAGAAGAATAAATTGAGAAGGATGATGCTAAAGACCCAAAAAAAGTATCCATTAATGCTAATAACATAAATTTATAGAAAAACAAAAGTGTTAGAGTAATAGAAGTATAGTTAAAAGATCTAAATGGATTCAATAAAAACTGAATAAATAGTGGTTGGTGTGATCAATGTAGTCTAATGTGGAAGTTGAATCTAAAGCTGAAGTTTGTTGGGTTAAGTCGGGAAGCTGTTTTAGGATGATAAATTACCTAAGTCCATAAGATTAAAACATAAGTGAAGCAGAGAATGCGGAATTATAGTTTTGTGGAAGGTGAGTATATTGGAATTCAAAGAAGATATAGAGTTGATAGGATCATATGTTGTATCAGGAAAGTGATAAATCATAATCTATAGTATGAATAATTTCCTGAAGTTATATAAGAATATAACTAGAATATCATGAGGACTTTCATATTACATTTAAATATCCAAAGGTTGAATATTATTTAAAATGTTTATGAGAATATTTATAAAGAAGTATGGATTTATGAAATTAGAATGAAAAAAAGAGGGATTTTCATGATCTGGATGTTTTAGTGATATAAAGGAATAGGATGAAATGAAGTGGAAGGAGAATGAAGTTCATATTAGAATTTTCTTGATCCATTAAAATTTAAAGAATCAAAATATTCCAGATCTTAAAGTGATTTCACATAATATTCATGTGCATTAAATGCTAATGTGATGATGATAAACTATACATCATGATATAAAAAACCACAAAGTTGATTTCATGATTCCTATTGTGATTTTTAGAATCTTTAAAGATAGTCAATGCTTATATTAGTAGAATATTGTATTACGTTTTTATCTGATATTTTTTAAGGTGATAAATTTTTTTTATAGATAATTGAGAGAGGTGGAAGAATATTTATTTGGATCCCACGTTCCTAATATTTTTCATATTACGAATGAAAATATAAAGTGGGATTTATTTAGGCCTCTATGTTGATTATTAAAGACTAGAGAAGAGTGGGAGTAACTTACTAGAAAGTTCCAAATATCATTTGGGTAAAATGATTTTTGGATCCATAGCCTTATGTTTTAAAGTATCAGTGAGAGTATTATAGAAATTGATATAATAAAACACGGAGACCAAGTCTGAAATTCAGAAAAACCCTCTAGAAATTTCAAATTGTAAAATATTTAAAGAAATAAAATTCATAAAAACAAAGATTCTGGAAGATAAGTAAAAAGGCCAATATTTGGACTCTATATAAGGTTTGAGTTTTGAAATTATTGAAAAAGTGATCACATACTAATTAATATTACTATAAAGACTAGGAGGAAGATCATTATTATTGTGGAATTAGTTAATGTGTAGAAGAAACCTAATTACAAATTATCATGATCATTTAGTTTGAGTTTTCATTATAAACTTTCGGTATATTATATAAAGAACCTGTAGAGATATAGTTAACTATTAATAGATAGTGTTAGGATTTTAAAGAGATATTCTATTTAGATAATTATGATACATTCCCACACCACTTTTAATCATAGTTGATACTAGTGTAAAATTGGTGTCTTGGACTAGAACCAAACACAATAAGAAGTAGATACCCATATTTGAATCATACCTTGTAAAAATATTTTGTGTTATTTCTCTTGTTTATTTACTTTTATTAATGTGGTGTGTGTTATGGGAATTTATAAGAAGATCCATGAATATTAACTAAAACAGAGGTTTGAATACTAAAAAGGGGGTAAAAGTTTAAGTTGACAAAATTTATTAAAACTTATCTATATGGATTCACACCCCATCTTAGTGTGACTAAAATATCCACTGATCGTGTCAGTAATAATAAAAAATAAATGAAATATAAAGTAAGATATTTTTAATAAACAACTTAACTTAATAAATTAACATTAAATGGAATAATAATATAAATAATGTCATGAAATTTAAGTCTATGTAATGGAGTTCAGAATAAAAATCTATAAACTCCTAAATAAATTTTATTAAAGGATATAATAGTTCATATCCCTAAAAATTATTTTTTTGATCCAATATGGCTGGATGATTAGTACCTAAATCCAAAGGTATATAAGTTATATAATATAAACCTATTAAATAAGATATTGGAATAAAAATCCTTTAACCCCAAGTTTCTTTTATGGAGTCAAAAGAATGTTTTATCCCTAGATATCATTGATCGTATGATCGGCACCACAAATTTTTATCATCATAATTTCTTTAATAAATAGAGATTATAAGATCAACCTATTATATGTAAAGTTTCATTGAAAATGGTCATTATCAAGTCCTTACCATTATAATTCATTGATCCACAATTGAAAAAAAATGTTTTTATCCTCAGAAATTCTTGAATAATGAGGATCACAGGAATAACAATTATAGAAGGAATAAGTGATTTTATAAATAAACCTCAAAACGTTATAAGAACATAAATAATATGTAAAACTAAATTAATGGAAGGTATAAATCACTATGATGGTGAAAAACTCTTGAATATTTTTTCAATAATCACTCTCAATATCAATTCATCCTTAGATTGTAGAGACCCAAAGCTTGACGTACATGTATATTACATTACTTTTTCGGAATACATAATATATAACAAAAACAGACACACAAGGACCGTAATAGTTTATTGTCTTTGGAAACTTGGAACGTAATCTTCTAATCGTGGTGAAAGATCTTCAACATCTCCCATAAAGATCTTCCACTTTTTGTTTCCTTACCTAAAACCTTTCTTTTAATCCTGGGGGAAAATAAAACATAAAAATGGTGAGCTCAAATGCTCAGTAAGGGTAATCATGGATAAAATAAAACATACCATATACATTTGAACTTAAAAACATGAACATAATGTTTAAACATAAAAATCTTGAGCAACGACTTAAAACATGGAAGTACATAAGGCATAGATCATAATGGAACATAAATCATGATAACATAACATGGGAATAAAACATGTAATTGTGTCATCCATTAAGCATATGCAATGATTTGCATAGTATCCAAGGCATTGCTTCCAAGAATATCTTAATGGACAAAGTCCCTTTTTGAATCGAGTTCACTCCTCGTTCCAGTCATGTAATACTGAACCAGATTAACTTACCATTCCATCCATGTCTATCTCATGAGATATAAATCTTTACCCAATGAATTGGAGGGAGATATAGGTCCCACCCATCGCATAATAAAATCATTCTTACTTGTGCCACAAAATAAACATACATCATTCATAATAACCCAAGGAATAAAATGGGTTTCATAAACATCATCCCATCATCACATAATCCATATAAAAGAAATGGATATCATTTCATAATAAGAAAAGGGAAACCATGTAAATCATAGAGACATTATACATGAAACATACACATATGAAATAATGTTATCTTAGATGAAAAAATGGTTTTGATAAAACACTTGAAATGAATTCTTGAGGAAAATATCCTTTCTTCTTCAAAATCAATTTCTTTTCACAAAACGTCATGCAATTTTAAAAGAAATATATTTTGTTGAAAATAGTAATTAAATCTTTTTGATGAAGATTCATGAAAATATGTCTTTATAAAAACATAAAAATCCTTTCATGTCGTGTACGTTAAAAAAACATTATTCTCGTACTTTTGTCGAAAAAGTCAAAAAGTACCTTATAGGGTAAATAAAAGAAATATTCCTTCCATACCATGGGGTAAAATTAAAAATGGGTAAAAAGAACTTTAAACATACATGAAAAAACATTTATAAAACATGTACATGGACGATTTCAATAACCCCAGTAAATAATTACGAATAAGCAATCTCAGATAAAAATGAGATTTGCAAAATTATCCCTTACCTTAGGTCCGATATGCTTCATACGTATTCAAACCTCCTGTATAATGATTTAAATAATGTCATTTAATTATTACAGAATCATATTCATTGTTATTATATCATATATGGTTCACTTATGACTTTATATTACCCGTTCTTTTGTAAATTCATGTTAAAGTAGCGTTTTGGGTAAAATCGTTTCATTTGTCGTTCATGTTTTAACTTGTAATTATTCATATGATTACTTAGATCATGATTACTTACATCCAGAATGTAAAACGTGATTTATATATAATATATATTCAGAATATATATATATATATATATATATATATATCGATAAATGGAAATAAATACACCGTTCATGGAGACGGTAGGTCGTACGTACGCATGAACGCTGTTTTTGTTTCCTTATTGAATTGAATGGAATTAAGTAGATGACATAAATATATATATATATATATATACATAAATCCAGTGGAATTATTATTTCATATATTCCATTATTACTTATTATTTATACTTTATAATCATTCTTGAATGGTTATCATGGAGAGTGAATCTCATCGCGTCGTGGAGACGGTAGTCCGTACGTACGCACGAGCGATGATATCATTTACATGATTGTGGAATTGTATTAAAGTGTATGTATAATATTAAAGAATAAATATAACTTTACAATAATCATATATATTCATTACTTTCACCATTATACCCATCCAAGTAAGGAGGTGGTGGAAAATAGATTACACCACGGCGTAGAGACGGTATTCCGTACGTACTCACGCGCGGTGATTTCATTTTCCATAGGATGGATAGATGGTGAAATAGGGTTGTTTCATACTTATAATAACATATCAGTATATTAGTGATACTGATGTTATTACTTCATAATGAAACAACTAAAGAAGAATAAGTGGAAGAAGAAATAAAGTTGAAAGAATCGGTAACGGACATTACCTCTTCTTTGAAGCGCCTCTTTGAAACCTACTCTTAGGGAACTAAAATTGGTCTTTGAAGAAGGCCAGGACCTCTAGGATGTTCCTAGGGAAGTGTAGAATAGAATTTGGTAGGTTTTGTCCAAACTTGAAGGCTCAAAGTGGTGTGAGGAAGAGAGGGAGTAGGTGCCCTTTTATAAGGGAGGAGAGGGGCACCTGTGGAATAACAAAACTTATTATTTTATTATAAAGTCATATTCGGTTTTTCATAGATAAAAATTGATATATTTCAAAGCTAAGGTTGGGATGGGTCTAAATTCTCTCATCCAATAGAATTTAGACAAGTTTAGGTCATTATATTAACCTTATCTTTTAGTTTTAACTCTTACATAATTAGATTGACATTTACCATGTCACTTTGTATTTTTATATTATATAGTTAATAAAATTACCATATACATCCAAGAGACCCCCAAGTAGTCCCTTAATGATACACCTATCATGATATAAGTATCTTGGCCAAACCTTAGATTTTTAGGAATATAATAACAATTAATAATAAAATATTTGTTTTAAAAACTATTTTATGTCAATTTTGACACTATTTGGTAATTGATTTTTGTGAAAATCATAACAGAATGATTGGTTAGAAAAAAGTTAATTAAATCAATAATAACATATCATATTAACATAGAAAAGTATTTTAATTCATAAAAAGTCTCAAAATACATTTATTTGGGTACTTATATCATCAATTATGTCAATATTTCATTAATAAGATAATTACTGCATCATCATTGTGTCATAAATAAATTAAATTATATTAAGTCTAAAAATTACAAATAAAATAAAATTATGTAGGAAATATTTTTATATTTCTAATGAATATTTATAGTTGAATTTATCTTATTTATATCCCTATATTAAAAATGCATTAGTTATTAAACTTTGATTTTAACTATTTTAACCCTTCTTTAAATAAATTAATAATAAATGTCCTAATCTAATCCAAGTGAGACTAAATGGTAATATTTTATTCCTAAGGTTGTTTTTGGTCTACTTACACTTATCCAATAGAATTAGGACATGTGTTAGGGTAATAATAATATCATTTTTACCCTTAATTACACTATTTACTTTTAACCGTGGTAAAAAAAAGAAAATGTTACCATTCACCAAAAATTATTTTCATCTCATCGAACCACATTTTAGTCCTTGATATTAACTGTGTCTCTCAGATTTTCTAAATTCCACTCACATAAGCGGTAAAATTAAGTTTTATGAAAAATTCATTTTTTTTAACTACCACTTAGTGGTTTCACTATTCATCAAAAAAATTAAAGTTTCTAGAAAAATACAAAAAATTAGGCCTAAGCTATATTTGATATTATGAATTCAAAAATGATGTCTATTTTACCAAATTCAAAACATATCAGTCGCATTAATTAATTTAAAAATTAATTCTCGTCGTCAAAACAAATAGCGTGTTCTTAAGAGATAATAACTATCAAAAGATTGACACTTGTTTATGTCTGGTTTAAATGTGAAATTACATCCAATGACCAACATTGTATTAAATTGTAAAAATATATTCTAAAATATACTTTAAAACAGATCAAATTAATAATTTATCACTATTAATTATTTTGATTAAAAAAAGTTGTTTTTAATTAAAATTTAGTAATTTTCATTATTCATCAGAATATGAAAGTTATCCGAAAAGTACCAAAATTTCACCCTAAGCTAATTTCGATATTCCGAATCAAAAAATTGAATTCCATTTTGAAATATAAAATTTATAAAATTTCAAAAAGTGGGTATTACTATTCATAACGGATAGTTTATAATAATATCTTGTTTAGTGAAACTCAGTATTGCGTACTACACACGCTATCGAGGAAGGTATTTATTGTGTGTAATGAAAGCCAAGTCAAGGATGAATGTTGTGAAAGATCCTTTTGGTGCAGCGTAAAACACAAGACATTAATGAAATTAAAAAGAATATTTTTCATAAAATCTCGGGGTGTTACATTCTACCCCCCTTAAAATGAATTTCGCCCTCGAAATTTTTCGGGGTTATAAATGGTTTACTACTCAAAAGTTTCTTTAATAGAAAACCACATTGTAAAAAAGGAATACCAAAACTTGTCTTTAAAAACTAAAGTATGAAATGTAACGGTTACCCAAATTAACTCATCACTGGGTTTCCACATAGGAGAACATGGGTGAAAATATGGATATGGAAGAAAAATATAACCATCAAGTTCTGATGGAGAGTGGAAGAGAACATGGATATGAAAAATCCAACAATCACAAAGCCATAAATTTGTGATGATCTAAGGTACCATCTTATTAATCGGATATAAGAGTACTAGGACAACATTTTTGGTTTTCAAGATCATTTCCCTAAAGTTGATGAAATTGGAATTAGAAGAAATGCTTTCGTGATTTTGGTACAGTCTCACTGTCGGTCGTTCTTTGGAAAATTTCCACTTCATCTCTTAAAGAAATGAAGTTGAATTTGTCATTCGTGATGTGTTAGAAGATCATGTGATAGAATGATGGTTCATTCCATCTGTCTCAAACAAAAGGTTAGAAATGTTATCAAAAAAATACATAAGTCCATCTATAGTGAGAATAATCATATATGGTTCCTAAAATGGACTTATAATTCATATATCATACTGCTTAATATAATAATACTAGTTTCTACTAAACAGGGACTTCCTGTAGGCCAGTGGTAGGCGATAAGGTCCAGTCACACTTTGGTTGTGGGTTTGATTCCCACAGCCTTGTCTGACGCGATGGGTTGTCGCCCGTCTTGCAGGTTGTCCTTTTTCTAAAACTACATTACTATAACATCCCATCAATAATATCGAAAAAAGTTCTATCCTTAAACAATACTAACTTATGTCCAACATAATCCATTCCAATCTTTAGGCTTATCTAAAATACTTCGGTCCAAGATCATAGTATAATGAAACGATTACTTGAAATGTCATCAACCAAGCATGTGAATACCATCATTTATCCCCCATATATCTTGTCGGTCACATTCCAATTATGTGAATACCTTAATCATGTATTCTCTTGAAAAAATGAATACCCATTGAATCTTAGTGAAAACATGAGTGGTGTCAAAAGTTAACACTTTCCACATACCAAAACCCCAAAATTCTATATACTCAAACCATGATATAACTATTTTCTTATATCAGTCATGAGCTCATGAATACTATCAAAAATTTAATTTTCTCTTTATCCCTTCATTATGCGCATATCATCTACTTTCCAAAAATATCTGAATAACCTTTCATAGTCACTGGTACAATTCATCATATACTTTCAAAACCTAAGGAAAGACAACAGTGTAACAATCCTTAGATGTCTCTTTATTCCATAGTACCATGAGATTACTTATACAACATTACACTTGATAAACATGTAATCATTCCACTACCTTCTTAAACCATTGACTGAGCTTCAACAATTCTTTCATCTCACATATCATTTGTAGTCTCTTCATCATCAACAACATAAATACTACCCATACGACCATACTGATTATCTTCATGAGACTTTCCCTTAGGGCATTGGTTTGCATAATGCCCATACATTCCACATTTAAAACATTTAACCATTGTTTATATCATAGCAATACCATTATCCTCATCCATGGTGTTAACTGAACCTTTTCCTTTGCACTTACTGGCTTTGTCTCCTTCTTTTCCACACCCAAAGCATCTTCCAGTTCCTTTGAAACATTCTCCTTGATGCATCTTCCCACATGATTTACTTAGGGGAAATTGAAATTTCTTTCCTCTATGATCATCATGAAACTCCATCTTTCTCTTATTAGCTGAGTCAGGAAGCTTACCAAATTTGAGTTTATTGATCATATTATGAGATTGCTGATTTGGCATAATAATGATGTTTGGACTTCCAAATCCCATTTCATTTGGTTGCTCAGGAAGAATATCATTCCAGTGTCCGTCATATCCTCCATTATCGTGAATCTTCATGTTTCCATCCATTTTCTAAAACCCATAAAGAATAGTGTGAGAGGCAAAAATCATGCTAGGGAAAAAAACATAGTAAAGGGGGAGTACCCTCAATATCTAACATCTTAGGTTAAATTCTAAGATCGTTACCGTAGTTCTAGGACTATATCCTATACGTATACTTATCCTTAGGGACATCCCTAGACATACCTTAGAAATATCTCTAGGGATCTCACTAACGTTTTCAAATCCTAATTTCCAAAGGTTAACTAAACCTTTCCTCTGATACCAACTGTAGAGACCCGAAGCTTGACGTACATGGATATTACATTACTTTTGCGGAATACATAATACATAACAAAAACAGACACACAAGGACCGTAATAGTTTAGTGTCTTTGGAAACTTGGAACGTAATCTTCTAATCGTGGTGAAAGATCTTCAACATCTCTCATAAATATCTTCCACTTTTTTTTCCTTACCTAAAACCTTTCTTTTAATCCTGGGGGAAAATAAAACATAAAAATGGTGAGTTCAAATGCTCAGTAAGGGTAAGCATGTATAAAATAAAACATACCATATACATTTGAACTTAAAAACATGAACATAATGTTTAAACATCAAAATATTGAGCAACGACTTAAAACATGGAAGTACATAAGGCATAGATCATAATGGAACATAAATCATGATAACATAACATGGGAATAAAACATGTAATTTTGGCATCCATTAAGCACATGTAATGATTTCCATATTAGCCAAGGCATTGCTGCCAAGACCATCTTAATGGACAAAGTCCCTTTCTGAATCGAGTTCACTCCTCGTTCCAGTCCTGTAATACTGAACCGGATTAACTTACCATTCCATCCATTCCTATCTCATGAGATATAAATTTTCACCCAATTCATTGGAGGGAGATATAGGTCCCACCCATCTCATAATGAAATCATTCTTACTTGTGCCACAAAATAAACATACATCATTTATAATAACCCAACGAATAAAATGGGTTTCATAAACATCATCTCATTATCACATAATCCATATAAAAGAAATGGATATCATTTCATAATAAGAAAGGGGAAACCATTTAAATCATAGATACATTATACATGAAACATACACATATGAAATAATGTTATCTTAGATGAAAAAATGGTTTTGATAAAACACTTCAAATGAATTCTTGAGGGAAATATCATTGCTTCTTCAAAATCAATTTCTTTTCACAAAACGTCATGCAATTTTAAAAGAAAGATATTTTGTTTAAAATATTCATTAAATCTTTTGGAGGAATCTTCATGGAAATAAGGCTTTATAAAACCGTAAAAATCCTTTGATGCCGTATACGTTAAAAAAACATTCTTCTCGTACTTTTGTTGGAAAAGTCAAAAAGTACCTTGTAGGGTAAATAAAAGAAAAATTCCTTCCATACCATGGGGTAAAAGTAAAAAATGGGTAAAAATGACTTTAAACATACATGAAAACACTTTTATAAAACATGGACATGAACGATTTCAATAACCCCAGTAAATAATTATGAATAAGCAATCTCGGATAAAAATGAGATTTGAAAATTATCACTTACCTTAGGTCCAATATGCTTCGTACGTATCCAAACCTCCTGTATAATGATTTAAATAATGTCATTGACTTATTATAGAATCATATTTATTGTTATTATATCATATATGGTTCACTTATGACTTTATATTACCCGTTCTTTTTTAAATTCATGTTAAAGTAGCGTTTTGGGTAAAATCGTTTCATTTGTCGTTCGTGTTTTAACTTATAATTATTCATATGATTACTTAGATCATGATTACTTAAATCCAGAATGTAAAACATGATTTATATATAATATATATTCAGAATATACATATATATAATAGATCTATAAATGGAAAGAAATACACCGTTCATGGAGACGGTAGGTAGTACGTACGCATGAACGTTGTTTTTGTTTCCTTATTGAATTGAATGGAATTAAGTATATGACATAAATATATATATACATAAATCCAGTAGCATTATTATTTCATCTATTTCATGATTACTTATTATATATACTTTATAATCATTCTTGAATGGTTATCATGGAGAGTGAATCTCATCGCGTCGTGGAGACGGTAGTCCGTACGTACGCACGATCGATGATATCATTCCCATGATCGTGGAATTGTATTAAAGTGTATGTATAATATTAAAGAATAAATATCACTTTACAATAATCATATATATTCATTACGTTCGCCATTATACCCATCCAAGTAAGGTGGTGGTGTAAAATAGATTACACCACGGCGTGGAGACGGTATTCCGTACGTACGCACGTGCGGTGATTTCGTTTTCCGTAGGATGGATAGATGGTGAAATAGGTTTGTTTCATAATTATAATAAAATATCAGTATATGAGTGATACTGATGTTATTACTTCATAATGAAACAACTAAAGAAGAATAAGTGGAAGAATAAATAAAGTTGAAAGAATCGGTAACAGACATTACCTCTTCTTTGAAGCGCCTCTTTGAAACTTACTCTTAGGGAACTAAAATTGGTCTTTGAAGAAGACCAGGAACTCTAGTATGTTCCTAGGGAAGTGGAGAAGAGAATTTGTCAGGGGTTTTCCAAACTTTATGGCTCAAAGTGGTGTGAGGAAGAGAGGGAGGAGGTACCCTTTTATAAGGGAGGAGAGGGGCACCTTTGGAATAACTACAAATATTATTTTATTATAAAGTCATATTCGGTTTTTAATAGCTCCAAATTGATATATTTAGAATCTAAGGTTGGGATGGGTCAAAATCCTCTCATCCAATAGAATTTAGACAAGTTTAGGCCATTATATTAACGTTATCTTTTAGTTTTAACTCTTAGTTAATTAGATTGACATTTACCATGCCACTTTGTATTTTTATATTATATAGTTAATAAAATTACCATATACATACAAGAGACCCCCAAGTGGTCCATTAATGATACACCTTTCATGATATAAGTATATTTTCTGAACCTTAGATTTTTAGGAATATAATAACAATTAATAATAAAATATTTCTTTTAAAAACTATTTTATGTCAATTTTGACACTATTTGGTAATTGATTTTTGTGAAACTCATAACAGAATGATTGGTTCTAAAAAAGTTAATTACATAAATACCAACATGTCATATTAACATAAAAAATTATTTTAATTCATAAAAAGTCTCAAAATACATTTATTTGGGTATTTATAACATCAATTGTGTCAATATTTTATTAATAAGATAATTACTGCATCATCATTGTGTCATAAATAAATTAAATTATTTTAAGTCTAAAAATTACAAATAAAATAACATAATGTACTAAATAGTTTTAGATTTCTAATGAATATATATAGTCAAATTTATCTTATTTATATACCTATATTAAAAATTATTTAGTTATTAAACTTTGATTTTAACTATTTTAACCCTTCTTTAAATAAATTAATAATAAATGTCCTAATCTAAAACAATTGGGCCTAAATGGTCATATTTTATTCCTAAGGTTGTTTTTGGTCGACTTACACTTACCCAATATAATTAGGACATGTGTTAGGGTAATAATAATATCATTTTTACCCTTAATTACCCTATTTACTTTTAACCGTGGTAAAAAAAAGTAAAAAGTTACTATTCAACAAAAATTATTTTCATCTCATTGAACCACATTTTAGTCCTTGATATTAACCTTGTCTCTCAGATTTTCGAAATTCCACTCACAGAAGCAGTAAAATTAAGTTTTATGAAAAATTCAGTTTTTTTTAACTACCACTTAGTGGTTTCACTATTCATCAAAAAAATGAAAGTTTCAAGAAAAATAAAAAAAATAGGCCTAAGCTATATTTGATATTATTATTTCAAAAATGATTTATATTTTAGCAAATTAAAAACATATTAGTTGCATTAATTAATTTAAAAATTAATTCCCATCGTCAAAACAAATAGCGTGTTCTTAAGAGATAATAACTATCAAATGATTGACACTTGTTTATATCTAGTTTAAATGTGAAATTACATCCAATGACCAACATTGTATTAAATTGTAAAAATATATTATAAATATACTTTAAAACCACTCAAATTAATAATTTATCACTATTAATTATTTCGATTAAAAAAAGTTGTTTTTAATTAAAATTTAGTAATTTTCACTATTCATCAGAATATGAAAGTTATCCGAAAAGTACCAAAATTTCACCCTAAGTTAATTTCGATATTGAGAATACAAAAATGAAGTCCATTTTGAAATATAAAATTTATAAAATTTCAAAAAGTGGGTATTACTATTCATAACGGATAGTTCATAATAATATTATAATAATATCGCGTTTAGTGAAACTCAGTATTGCGTACTACACACGCTATCGAGGAAGGTCTTTATTGCGTGTAATGCAAGCCAAGTCAGGGATGCGTGTTTTTCAAGATCCTTTTGGTGTAGCATACAACACAAGACATTCAAGAAATTAAAAAGAATATTTTTCATAACATCTCGGGGTGTTACATAGATCCTCTAGTCCAAAACCTTCTATTTATTAATAAAGGATAAAAAAAATTTAAATAGATCGATATGTTCTCTAAGGAAATAAATAATCTAAAAACTTGGAGTCTTAATAATTCTCTTACATTTCAATGAATGGTTCGTGTAAATTTAAAATGATTTCCTAGAATGTACAGAGTTCAGAATTAGCTAGTCCTAAAGTTTGTAAATCAAAAGGTGGATTTTCCTCTATAATTCAGAACATTTAAAACTAAAAATTAAAAAAATTAAAAACACACTTCATGTAAGTATAATGAGTGTATAAATTGTATTGATATTCATAAATAAAAGGATATATAGGATTTAATTTAGTCACATTAATCAATATTCCCCCTCATCATGGTTCTATAGTTCTTATATAAGAGATTTATAATAAATGAACCATGGTGAAACCATATTTGTAATACAAGGATATCACATGTCTATCAGAAAAATAATAGTAACAAGGATAGAATATATACATGGTTGGAAACTAATTACTATAATCACAACTCATGATAATGAATCGTAAGATAATATAAGGTATACAGTGGATAATAAACCATATAATCATCTCCAAAAATAAATTATTTAATTGATTTTAAATGAAAAAGTTTATAAATAAATAATATTATAATATAAATCCATTTTCCATTCATTTATCATGATACTTTATATCACTAATTACATAAACCCTTGTGAGTTATAAAAAATAAATAAGAAGTTCCCTTCCTTATAAAAGGTTATGTATCAAGAGCTCAAATCACTTCCCCTTTCATACGTAAACATAACCCCTTTATCCATAAGTCACTTTATCATTAGTTATAAGGATATTAAATCCTAATTCATTATTTTTTATACCCTAAATACTATGAAGATATCTTAATGAATACCCATTATTTTATTTTGTCCTAACTAAGGTTACAATCAAGGTAGAACAATGTTATATGACTTGTTCTATAAAAAAACATTCCCAGGGAATCTTGTTTTCTATCCAAAAACCATCATTACTCAAAAAATTAGAATTTAATCTATCCCATTACCCAAGGATAACTCCTCAATTCTAGTGGAATAATAATTCACTATTACATTGTATCTCTCAAAGCTATACAATACTTAACTCATGGATCAACACCACTCACGATTTCCACTTATAATAAAATTCAATGTTGTATAATTAATATAAATAATGGGAAGATCTAAATACATGATGTATTTCATATTTTGAACTAATAATAACTTCGTTAAGACTTAATTAACCTCGTACAAACACCTCAATCCCTAATGGCTCAATTCTAGGTCAAACACACCCACTTACCCAAGATTTCCATCACACTATACATGAAAAAAATATAAACTTATAAAATACAAAAGGGAACACCTATTATATGATTACATTCATAAACCCATACAGAAAGTTATATTGAATCACCCTTAATCACTTAAAATCAAATAAGAATAGAAAGTCATCTATATATTGGGGATTTTAGAAGATATAATGAGTAAATTGACAGATTCTGAGAAAGAAATGGAGATCAAGGTAAATATTCCCACTAAGAGGTTACTATTATAGACATTTTTCTAATTAAATGACTGATAAAAGAGATGGATGATGAGAAATAAATATGGTAAGGATGTTTGAATTTCCACTCCATGCACTAGTAGAAGAAAATTAAGGGAATCATAATTTGGTTTTAATTTTTAAAAATACATAATTTTAATAAAATTTTAAAAGAAAATATAACCTAGGGAAACTAAGTACCTAGTAACCCTCCACCAAGTACCTGGTGATATTTGGAAAAATTATAAATCCACCTAAAGTCCCACTATATACCTAATACCCCTATACTAGGTACCTTATGGTAATTTTAGCCATTGGATATAATACCACCCTACTCTGAACTTCTATCAAACTTCTGAATAACCACTGAATTATCTAAACTCTTGTAAAATTATCCTCTAATTCATCCCACCAACATAAAATATCAAGTATTAATATCCAATTGGATAAATAAAAATTAAGTAATATTACTTAAAACTTATTGTTCTATTTCATGATCATCTTCTCTATATGTGATAAACACTATAAACACTAATTAAATGATTATTCGCAATTGTTATTATCGATAAGATATGAGAACCTTTAATATAATCCAAAGAATTTCAATTTAACCATAGTCTAATATAACCTCTTAAGTTAAGTGATAAGATAGAGAGTATGTGTGAGAGATAGATTTTACCATAGGAGTCTATAATCCTATAAATTTCACATGTTGTATTATTTAATCTACTTTTGATCTATTGTGGCATGGTTCTATAAAGCTAGCAAAAAATTGTTATATAATTATCTAATTTGTGGTACATAAATTATGTTGTATAATGAACATTATTTGAAACAATGGTGGATGATCATTCTTGGGAAACAATGTTGAATTATCATGTTTAATGACGGAATATTATGGTGGTGATACGATGTTGATCAGTAAAGATAAAGAAGGATTGTACCAAATGGAGACTCTATATTTGACGTTTTTGCAACCCATGGAGTAGATATGAATGTCTCAAAGGTAGAAAAAATAATTAAAGTTTTGTTTCTACTATGTTTTGGGATACATATATAAAAAGAAATTATGGAATCTAAAATGGTTGACGGTATAGGGTAAGATGTTATGGTTTCTGGGAAATTCTAATTTGAAGGATATTGTGATTGAGACCATTCCATATTTATGTCTTACATATCAAGGTTAGAGTATTATTTGTATTATTTAAATTAAGAATTACGGAAATATTATATTTTTAGTTTTTTATTCTATGTTATTTTCTAGGTGATCAATAAGTATTGAAGTAGGCCTAGCTTATAGGAGTTGGTCTTCGACTCTCTTAGGAGATAGTATTTAGGTTATTTTATATATTTTCAATTTATGACATGAATATAACGATTTATTTAAATTTAGTTAACTATTTTTATATAGTATAATTATTCTTTGATTTTTTTATAAATTTACTCTCTTCTATGATGTATATCTCCTTCATAGTTGACCAAAAATCATCTATGAGTGGAAAAAGTCATATAAGAGTAAAAAATTAATCGTAAAGGATTTATACCAACATAATTTTTTTTAAATGAATTTTTTAATTAATTTAATTTAATATTATTTTTTTCTGATGTGATTGTCTTTATTTTATTCATTGTTATTTCATTGATAAATATATTTAATAATTAACAACACTCAATATGGTAATTATAACTAATTCACGAGCACAAAATTGGATTAATCTTTCTAATATTTGATTTAAACATAATTCACTTTATTTATATTAATTTATTGATACTTAATAATTAAGATATAAAGGTATTATTTATTGAATTATAAATACATATGTCAATTACATTTAATGATTTTAAAACTATTTAATTAAATTGATTTCATTAGTGATTTTGAATTATATTTTTTAAAGAAAAACATCCTTGGAAGGTAATTTTTTAAACTTTATTTTTTTTATTAGTTCTATTTTAGATTTAATAACACATTTTTGATAAAAAATTTAAATATTTAGTGATTATACTTAATTTCATAACAGGGAATACTTGTTTTTCATGATTTCTAACTACAAATTCAACCTTACTACATATTTTGGATTTATTTTTGAATAAGATTTTATAAATTTTAAACATTGACTCACTATAAATTTTAATGACACATCATGGTTGGTCATGTTTTTAGCACTATTTTTAGGGAATAATGAAAACTATAAATAGTCAATATTATTTCTATTTTACAGTTTAAGTTTGTAGTTTTTATTCTTTTTTACATGTTTTCGTTATCCTTATAATTGGATAAAAATTTAAAAAACATGGGGTATGGATATTATTTTACACCATTTAATTATACAATCAATCAATATGTTATTGTTTCATTGTTAATAATAAAATTTGGATGTTTTTTAAACAAAATAAATAGATGGAATGGTTTATATCATTAAGGAAATCTATGATTTAAAAAATTTCAAAATTCGTAATAAAGTTACCCTTATTATCAACCATATGAAGGAGCTCTTAAATTTTAAAAAATATAAATTAAATAATTCAATAATAAATATTATTAGTGATATAAGATATTTTAAAAACACCAAGAGTATAATTCACAATACTAATGTCATTCATTGAAATAATTAATGATAAAGTACAATTATACCAATGAAGTTAGGCTCAAATATTAATAAAAATAAAAAATGTTAACAATAAATGTTTGTAAATAATATTATATAATTCGAGAGTATAAAATTACATCTTTAAAACATCCTTCAATATCTGGAAGAAGAGAATAATCTAGTGGTAACAAAAGAAAAGGTAAATTAATAAGAGGAAGAAATATTTATTTAAATATGATGCTGCATTTGAAACTAAACTTGAAGGGAAAAACAATAGTAAATTTAAAGGTAATTCTAAATTAGAGAAGAATATTTAGAATTAATTAGGGCTAAATGAAGTGGAGAAGGATTACAGTGAGAAAACTTTCAATGAATTTTCTAAAATTATAGAGGAAGAATACACTATAAATCTTAAAGAGGAATAAAATGTTGTTGAAATTATGATATCCAATGAATATATCAAAGAAAATAAATATGTTGTGGTTGAGGATGAATATAATAAAATTTGGTTTATATACATATTAATTTATAATTCATAAAGACTTTCTAAAATTTGGTTATTACCTGAAATAATTACCAAGCTATTTTTAAGGAAAAGGAAGAGAAATCTATTTCTAGATGAGAAAATCTTTAAGCAATGATAATATTTAAACTGATTATCTTTTTTCTATTCACTTATTACATGAAATTTGATGATGTGAGGTCTAGATTAAATAATTTAAACAAAACACGTTTTGGGAAGAAACTGTATTTTTTTATTTTTTTTAGGTGTTACTTTTAGGAATTATTTTTGGATTTATCAATGAAATCAATGCCAAATAACATATATTTTTAAATGAAAATGAAATAAACATTCAATTTAATTGTATACTTTGATTTTATAGTTTCAAATGAATAAGGGGTCTTAAAGAAATAAATATGAAAGAAGAAAAGATGATATAATTTCACTGGAAGGGTAGAATTTTTCTAACTTATATATATATTATAATTCATATTAATATTTTTTTTATACTTTTTTAGGTGATTCACTATATTTTTGAGTTTTGATTAATATTATTTCTAATAATAATGAAAAAAATATATTTTTGTTAACTTTATAGGATTAATAATATTTTCTACATTTCTTAGATTCATTGAACATCATTTTAGGATTATAAATGTTAAAACCATAATTTTTTTAAGATTTTAAATGTCAATATTCATGACCATAGAAATAAATAATTAATCAAATTAACCCCTAATAATGTAAAAGTACCAGGAAAAGGTGTTTCAATTTTTCCATTATGCATAAATTTTTATTTCATCATTATCTAGTATGTTGGAATGTGCTAACATCTACTCGTTATTTATATTATGTCCAATAAACATGTTATAAACATTGTATTTCTAGTTTATGATCATAGGAAATGAATTTTAGTTATTTTTAATCCTTTTAAATTTTTTATAATTCATTGAATTTATTCAATATGTTTTTGTAACCTATAAACACTTTATAATGACTTCTTGACTTCTTTTTTAGTAACTCATATATTGTTCTTAGGCACTATAGTCCATTATTTTCCATCTAGTTTTTACCTTGGTGATGTTAATAGTCCCTAAAACTCTTCATCAACTAGAAATAAATTTATCTCTTTATAAATATCCCAAATATTTCAGAATGTATATTAAACCTAATTCTAAAATACATATTCTAAAACTATAGTAGGTAATGATTCTAAAAAATCTTTCTTCACCTTTAATACTTTTATTTTATTCAAATTTGTCTCATCTTAATAATTTTCCTTCATTCATCATGTATTATGACAATTGAATTATACTGGTCCATGATGGAAAACTCATCTATCTATATAGTGTTCATAGATTTTCAATTCTCCTTAAATTATTCCCCTAAATTAAATCACATTTAGTTCCTTACATAATGAAAATAAACAAATCATATATGGGAATAAGGTTTTTTCCTTTGATTCTTAGTTAGAGAAATAAGGATGAGAGATATTTCACAACCTATAAAATCCTTTCAATTCACCTCTATTTTTATTAAAACTATTCAAGCTTGATTCCTTTTTGATTTTTCAAACATGAACTTCCATGGGTGTAATGTAATTCCTACTACCTTTAGCTTTCAATTTCTGTCGAACATTATATTTCACATTAACTAGCATAGTACATGCATTATTTTATGTTTCACCAGTCTTAATTGCTACTTCCAACTGGGGTAGAAAAAAAATAATGCATACTTTTAGAACATTATCATCTTTATCCATAAATGAATTTGTCTTCTTTATAATATCCATTATAGTACATGAATACCTTGATGTTTTGTTCCTTTTATTCACCAACATCTTATATCCAGGTAGTAATGTCCTAAAACCTTCAGGAGTATGAACAAACTATTTACATCTTCTATGTAACACCCCAACCCTAGTTACCCAGAGTCAGTACATTATTACATAACATTGGAATGATCACACTGGATCAAATCCCGAAAGACCGATCAATTTAGTAGCCTTGGAAGTACTAGATACAAACATAAGTTTTACATTACATTATGAAACGAAAAAAACAACATTGTGTCTCTTTTTAACACATCCATCTCCCTTAGAATATCCCTACAGGTCATTCATAACATACTTCTTCCCATCCTAGGAAAAATAAAACATAGAAATGGGTGAGCTCAGGTGCTCAAGAAGTATAACAATATAGAAGAAACTTTCATAAATAAGAAAAAAAATTTAAGGAAATATATAAGACTAAAGCACAATCCTTTTAAACATAAACTTCAGCATAATATGGAAAAGATAAATCAAATAATTCCATTTACTCATTCACATGAATATTCTACTTGTCAAATAATCACCTGTATTATCAATAGCTAATTTCATAATGATGGAATGCATAATGTCGGACATCATAACCACATATTCAAGGCCTCGTACCAAGACTACAAATAATATTTTTCCAAGGAATTTCTCCAAGACACAATTTTTTCTCATGAGACCTACCAGTGCATTGAGGAGCTATAGCGGGCTCCACCCATCATTTACTAAGTCCAATGCATTCCTCATATGAAAAGGATGAAACATAACATAAACATTCGTATTAAAACTAGTATAAAAAATGTCAATACTTTATCCATAAACCATGAATGGTATAAAAATAACACAACCACATTAAAACATATCACAAAACCTTCAATACAATATGGAATATTTTATCATAATAAATCAACTTCAAACAAGTGTAAAATTCATCAAATGATGTTGACATAGATGAAATCAAAACAATTTGAGAGAAATATATCTTTCTATTTTGAAATCATTTAAAAGTCACATAATTATAAAAGAGAAAAAATTATTTTGAAAATATTTTTATAATATTTTTATAAAATCTTCTATGGTGTTACAATGATGTAAAATAGCCGCACTCTCCGTATAAGTTAAAAAACATTATTTCCTTAATTTGGTCGAAAAGGTCGTAAAGGACCTTGTTTGGAAAACGAAGAAAAGATTCATTTATAAAAATTTTATAAAAGTAAAAAAAAGTGTATAAATGAATTTAACACATAGTCTAGTAAATAGTAAATAATTTTTTAAATACATTATTAAGAAACACGGATGTGGATGATGAAGAGGTCCTAGTAGATACTCACATATAAACAACCTCGAATAATGAATGCATTGTAGAATTGACCATTAACGTGTAATTTTAATTGATTGAGGGTATGTTATCCTACTGTATAATAGTTAAATAACTGTTATTAAATTATACAAGAACCACATACATAAATATGATATCATATATGATCTTCTAATATTGCATTGTTAATAATATTTCAGTAGTATCATCATTTTAGGTGTTAACTGATTCGTTTTACTTTATATGCTTAGTTATATAATCCATGTTTGTTATGGATAGGATGTATTTGATTCATATCAAGAATTATATTATGTTATTAAACATTATTTTTAATCATAAACTGAAAATTATTCTTGAATGGTTATTATGGGGAATGAATTCCATCACGTTCGTGGAGAAGGTAATTTATACATACGCATGATAGAAAATATCATTCTATTGATTCTGATATCATATGTAATTGGATGGTATATCATATATACATAATTCATATCATGTTATATTTATTATTTAAATTAGTTATACTCATTATCATACCCATCCAAATAATGAAGTGTTTGAATAACAAACTACACCATGACGTGGAGACGGTAAGTCGTACGTACGCACATATGGTGATTTTTAATTCATAAGATGGATAGAATAATGAATATGGTTTTACCATATTTATAATAAAATCATATTATGTATAATGTATTGGTGTTATTATTTAGGTATGGAAACAACAAATAAAGAGGAAGTGGAAGAAGAACAGAACATTGAAAGAGCTGGTGAAATTATTACCTCTTCTTCAAGTGTTTCCTTTTGATTTGATCAAAAGGTCTCATTATGTTGGATTTATGATTAAATTAATGCCTCTAGGTCTAATTAATGGTAGTTGGGAGGATATTTTATCAGGTTTTATCTGATCCAAATGGCTTTGGAGGTGTGATTTTGAGTGAAGTGGAAGTACCCTTTTATTAGAGAGGTGAGGGTCACTTTAGGAAAAGCTTGAAAAAATATTTTATTATACAATCTTCTTTTGTTTATAATGGATCCAAAATAATTTATTTAGATGATAAGGTAAGGATGGATTGAAAACCTCTCAGAAAATAGGTTTTTTACAGGTTTAGATCACCTTATTAACCCTATCTTTTAGATTCAACACTTTGTTAAATAGTTTAACTTTAACCATGTATTCTTGTATTATTATAATAAATAGTTAATAAACTTACTATAAAAAGACAAGAGAACCCCAAGTGGTTCATTATTAATATATATAACCCCATATAAGTCCTTTTTCTGAACCTTAGGCTTTTAGGAATATTATATCAATTAATAATATAGTATTTTTTTAAAAACTCATTTATGTCATTTTTGACACTATTTGGTATTTTGTTTTTGTGAAAGTCATAAAAACTTTATCACTTAGAAAAAAATATTTAATAAATCCTAAAATGTAATATTAACCTATAAAATTAGTGGAATTAATCATGAGTCTAAATTTACCTTTATTTGGATATTTATAATATCAATTATTTTAATCTTTCATTAATTAGGTAATTACAGCATCAACATTGTGTCATAAATAAATTTAATTATTTAATTTCTAAAAATTAAAAATAATATACTATTATTTATTAAATATTTTTATATTTATAATAAATATTTATATTAGAATTTATCTTATGTATAACTTTATATTAAAAATGGTTTAGTTATTAAACTTTGAATTTAACAATTTTAACTCTTTTAAAATAATAATAATAATAAATGTTCTAATCTAATACAAGTGGACCAAAACAATCATATTTTATTCATAATTTTTAGTTTGGTCGAAATAAACCTATCCAATAAAATTAGGACATGTTTTAGGGTAATTATAATATCATTTTTATCTTTAATTTCCCTATTTACTTTTAACCGTGGTAAATAAAAGTCAAAAGTTGCTATTTACCAAAAATAATTTTCATCTTATTGAACAAAATTTTACTTACTATTGTGGAATGTGTCTCTCGGATTTTTGAAATTTAATTCATAGAATTGATAAAATTATGTTTTATGAAAATTTGCAAATGTGCCTAGAAGGTGGGTAAAAGACGGTAAAAAGTTCAATAAAATTTTATACATCCAATTTTATTATAAAATGAGTCCAATGAATTATATTGAACTTATATAGGTATTATGTATCTATTTTGACTTAAAATAAATTTAAATAAAATAAATAATTATTTAAATAAAATTTTGATTTTAAACAATAACACAGTGTTTTTCACTATTCATTAAAAATTGAAAGTTTTTAAAAAAATACCAAAAAATCACCCTAAGCTAATTTTGATATTCCGAACCCAAAAATGAAGTCTATTTTGAAAATAAAAATTTATAAAATTTCAAAAAGTGGGTATTACTATTCATAAAGGCTAGTTTTATTTTTTGTGGTGTGCTAAAACATCAAGTTGCATACAACACAAGCTATTGTATTATTCAAAGGGAAACATAACATGGAATCTTGGGGTGTTACATTATCCCCTCCATAAAATAACTTCATCCTCTAAATTTCTATAATATTACTACATTAAAATATTCAAGTGGTTCTTCATCATATGTTCCTCAGGTTCCCATGTTGCCTCTTCCATCTTATGATTTCTCCATAGAACTTTTACCAGACAAGTCGTCTGGTTTATCAACACTTGTTCTCAGGTATCAAGAATCTTGATAGGCTCTTCAAAATAAGATAGATCAGGTTCCAGTTCAATTTCCTCATAGGTGAGTACATCCGTTGGGTTTGGCATGTATTTTCTCAACAGTGATACGTGGAACACATCATGAACTTTAGAGAGACTTGGAAGCATTGTCAAATGATAATATACAACTCCAATTAGTTCTAGAATTTCAAAATGTATGATGTACCTGGGACTTAATTTACCCTTCGTACTGAAAGGTTTAAAACCCTTCCATTGAGATACCTCCAAGAAAACATGATCTCCTAACTAAAATTACAAATTCTTCCTTCAGTTATCGTTATAGCTCTTTTTCCAACATTGAGATACTTTGATGTGGGTTTGGATAAACTTAACCTTTTCCATTGTTTCCTCAACAATTTCTGGGCCTACGAGTTTTCTATCATGAACATCATCCCAACAAGTTGGTGTGTGGAATCTCTTTTTATAAAACATTACATTTGGTGCCATATGAATACTTGAATGGAAGCTATTGTTATAAGAAAATTCTACCGTAGGTAAATATTGATCCCACATACCTTGAAAGTCACGTAAGAAAGATCTCAACATGTCTTCTAAGGATTGAATAGTCCATTCTTATTTTTCATCAGTTTGAGGGTGGTAGGCAGTGCTCAAATGAAGTTCAGTATCCAAGGCCTTTTGAAGAATTTTCTAGAATCTTGATGTAAAATGGGGATCTCGGTCAGAAACAACCGATAGGGGTACTCCATGAAGTCTTACAACTTTATTAATATATATTCCTGCTAGACATTCAAGTGTTAAATCTTCTCTTATAATAAGAAAATGTTCTAAATTGGAAAGATGATCAACAATGACCCATATTGCATCATTCCTTCTAGGAGTCTTTGATATCCTCATGAAAAAGTCCATTGTAATATCATATTATTTCCACTTAGGTATGGGAAGAGGCTGCATAACTCTTCCAAGATGATGTCTTCTATCCTTAACGTGTTTATAGACCATACATCTTGACACATAATCAGCAATCTCCCTCTTCATGTTGTCCAACCAAAACTGTTCCCTAAAATATCTATACATCTCAGTACTACCAGGCTGTATAGAGAAATTGGAGCTATGAGCATCATCCAACAATTCCATTTTTAGATCAGGTATATCAGGAACACAAAGTCTCTTCCCAAATTTCAAAATTCCATCTTCATGTATGAATTCAATCAATATCTCATGATTCACAGCTTTAATTTTCTTTTTAAACTCCTCCTCGTCAGTCTGAAAACTTTTAATTTTTTCTAGTAAAGATCATTTGGAAACCACTTGAAAAAGTATTGATGTTTCACCTTTCATGATTATTCCCATATCCATATTTACTATATCTATGAACATAGGATCTCTTTCAACTCTCATATTGTTTAAAACTCCATGATCATTTCTTCTCAAAGAATCTTCCACCTTATTTTCCTTCCCCGAGTGGTAGTGTATTGTGCAATCATAATCCTTGAGTAGTTCAAGCCATTATCTTTGTCTCGTGTTGAGTTATTTATGTGATAAAATATACTTCAAACTCTTTTCATCAGTATATATCTCACATTTTTTACCATAGAAATAATTTATCCATATCTTCAAATCAAATATTACAGATGCTAAATCAAGATCATGAGTGGGATAGTTTTGTTCATGATTTTTTAGCTGTCTTGATTCATAGGCAATAACCCTATCATTCTGCAAAAGGACACAACCAAGTCCCTTCTTTGAGGCATCACTATAAATAACAAACCCATAATTCCGCAATGGTAGAGTCAAGATAGAAGCATTGACTAATCTTCTCTATAGTTCATCAAAACATTTTTCCAAAAACATTTAACCCCTTTACGTTTGATCTTGGTTTATGGGTTTGCCAATTTGGAAACATTCTGGACGAAATGCCGATAATAACCTGCTAAACCAATAAGAATGCATAACTCAGTTATACTCATCAGTGATGGACATTCTTGGATTTCCTTGGTCTTTGAAGGATTGGCCGAGATTCCATCCTTAGAGACAATATGGCCAAGAAAATAAATTTCCTGAATCCAGAATTCACACTTGCTAAACTTCCTATATAATTCATTTCTTCTGAGGGTTTTCAAAATAGTGCACAAGTAATTCTTACAATCTTCATTTCTCTTTTATTATACCAAGGTATCATCAATAAATATCACTACAAAGTCATCAAGATATTCCTCGAAAAATCTATTCATTAGATCCATGAAAATATTGGGTGCATTAGTCTGTCCAAAAAGCATTTCCGTAAACTCAAAATGCTCATACCTAGTTCAAAATGCTGTTTTCGGAATGTCTTCCTTATTCACACACAACTGATGATATCCATATCGAAGTTAAATCTTTGAAAATATTGAGCTCCATGAATTTGAATGAATAAATAATCAATGCGAGGTAGGGGATACTTGTTCTTTATTGTTATAGAATTGATCTCCCTGTAGTCAATGCACAACCTCATAGATTCATCTTTCTTCTTAACAAAAAGAACAGGGGATCCCCATGGAGAAACACTAGGAAAAATAAATCCTTTATTACTCAATTCCTCTAGTTTTTTCTTTATTTGCACTAATTTCAGAGTTGTCATTGTATAAGGGGTCTTCGATATGGGACTTGAACTAGGAATTAAATCAATGGGAAACTCAATTTCTCATTCTTGAGGATGTCCTGGTAAATCCTTTGGAAACACATCAACACATTCTTACACAATAGGTATGTCCTCTATCTGAACATTATTTTCCTCACCCATAGTTATTTCATTCTCTTCCTCCCCAATAATTAAATTTAGTAGAGCTACTGGGGTGGATATAGATAAGAATCATGTGGTGACATAACTACTCTAAAGATAAGGTACTCTGTATCATCATCGAAAATTGTAACCTCCTTCTTCTTACAATAAATTTTCAAATCAAGGTCTGAAATCAAATCCAGCCTGAGGATTATATCAAATTCAATAATGGGTTTGACGATGATATCAGTAGATAAAGAACATTAATATGCTCTAATGTAGATTGATTCACAAAACTTGGTTGCAGTGATACTTCCCTTAGAAGTTTTGACTGACAACTCCCTTGTTAAATTAAATTGTAAATATCTAATTTTCTTAGCAAACTGGGAAGATATGAAACAATTTAATTATCTAGAATCAAATAAATAATTGGCTAAACTTGAGGAAACCATTAAATTACCTGCCACCAAATCATTCGGATCTTCAACCTCAGCAGTAGTGATCGCATAAACTTGGACTTACTCCCTTGTCCTTTTCTAAGGTAAGTTTCCTTTGATCTTAGGAAATTCATTTACATAATGATCCATTTCTCTACAATTGTAGCATTCAATATTTATATCATCTTTCTTCCCCTTTTAATCACGATCTTGGTGGCCTTTTTCACCACGCTTGTAACAGACTCCCATTCCCTTCAGGCAAGTACCAATGTGTTTCTTTGCACATTTACCATATGATGGAAATTCATCTTTTCCCTTCTTAACATTATTTATATTTCTAGATTTTTCAGCAGATCTCCTATTCTCTTTCTTTTCTTTAAAGTCATAAGACTTAGAGAATTCCTTTTATGTCTTAATAGCACATGAGACAATATCTTTGTATGATGAGAAGGATTGTGAGACTAATGCTCGATGAAGAAATGGTTTTAACCCATCAAAGAATTGATCAATCTTACTCCTTGGGTTACATATATAATCTGTTGTATGCCTTTCTAATCTTGTAAAGTTAGCCTCATACTTTGCGACATTCTCACCCTCCTTTTTCTTTAGACTCTGAAATTGTCTTTCTATATCTGCTCGATGGTCATGAGGAATTTATTTTTCTAAGAAAATATCTTTAAACTCCCACCATTACATATTTGATACTTCTTCATCTTTCTTTATGTTTTGAATTAATGACCACCATTGATCTGCATCTCTCGTGAGATGATAATCTACCAGGAAAACTTGTTCCCTTTAGATACTCTCCAAAGCAAGAAATACTTTCTCTAAGGAACTTATCTATTGCTTAGCTACAAATGGATTTGTATTCCCATTTAATGTTTATGTTTATTGCCTCATGAAGCAGTCTAACATCAATCCACCACAATGTGGATTAGGGTTCTCAATACGGGTAAGGTTATTATTCATAACCTGATTGAGTTGTCCTAGTATGGTGATAAGATGATCAGCACCAGTTGCATCACCATCTACACTATAATTATCTTGAGTATGAGGGAAATCCCTACAAGGATTACGTGCATTGATACAGTTTCTATTACTTTTACTATGCGCCGCTTCTAAATAATGGAATACACTAGATTAGTTTATGAATCGCAATACATAATTCCAAACATGTAAAACACTTAACAAAAATTGAACAGTTTATGGATATAATCCATAATCATAAAAATGTTTTCTTTGAGGAGGTATATACTCATAAATATTTCATAATGGTATTTAGATAAAATGTGAATTATCCTAATCATATCCCTCAGGAGTGTTGTAAGCAAGAGTGCAACAAGCCCTGTTGTCGTGTACTAGGATACCCCAGTTTAAGCCCAAAACTCTTTGTCGGAGTTTTCACTCCTAGGTACATATGTGCCAAAGCTACCTCTACCTGCTTGTATCCATACATGGATGTATTTCTTGGAAAACTCACAAAATCTCTACATTACAAAAATTAGAGGAAATTATTCTATACTAATCCTCAATTTCTATCTTAGGGTAATGTCCTCTAATCTGAGTTTTTCTAAATCTTGCATCCAATGTTTGTATTAAACTTCCACTGATAAAAACTGTAATGCCCTTAGTTACACATAGTTGATGAATTATTACATAATATTGTCATGATCACAAGGGATCAAATCCCTAAAGACTGATCAGTTTAGTAGCCTTGGAAGTACTATATACAAACATAAGTTTTAGATTACATTATGAAATCAAAAACAACAATATTGTTTCTCCTTTTAACACATTCATCTCTTTTAGACTATCCCTGCAGGTCAGTCATAACATACTTCTTCATATCCTGGGAAAAATAAAACATAGAAAGCGGTGAGCTCAGGAGCTCTTGAAGGATAACAATATAACAGAAACAATAATAACTAAAAATAAACATAAACATTTAAAGCAATGTATAAGACTAAAACACAAGCCTTTTAAACATAAAATTTAGCATAATATGGAAAAGATAAATCAAATAATTCCCTATAATTATTCACATGAATATTCTACAAGTAGAATAATCACATGTAATATAAATATCCAATTTCATAATGATGGAATGCATAATGTTGGACATCATATACATAGTCACATAATCATTCCAAGACTACAAATAAGATTTTGTCAAGGACTTATGCAAAGACAATAGTTTTTATCATGAGACCTATCGATTCATCATGGAGATATAGAGGACTCCACCCATCACTTACTAAGTCCAATGCATTCTCATATGAAAAGGTTGAAACATAACATAAACATTCGTATTAAAACTAGCATATGAAATGACAATATTTTATCCCTAAATAATGAATGGTATAAAAATAACACATCCAAATTCAAAATATCCCAAAAACATCAAAATAATATAGAATATTGTATCATAATAAATCAACTTCAAATAAGTGTACAATTTATCAAAGGATGTTGACATAGATGAAATCAAAACTATTTGAGAGAAATATCTCTTTCTATTTTGAAATCATTTAAAAGTCACATAATTATAAAAGAAAACATTTATTTTGAAAATATTATTATATGCTTGTAAGGGAATATTCTAAGGTGTTATAATGATAGAAAATATTTTCACCCTCCGTATAAGTTAAAAAACATTCTTTCCATAATTTTTTCGAAAAGGTCGTAAATGACCTTGTGTGGAAAATGATGAAAATATTTATTTATAAACATTTTATAAAAATTAAAACAAGGGTATAAATGAATTTAACCCATATTCTAGTAAATATAAAAAATGTTTTGAAATAAAATTTTAAGAAACACAGAATTGGATGATAAAGAGGTCCCAGTAGATACTCACATATAAACAACCTCGGATAATGAAGAGATTGTAGAAATAACCCTTACCTTGTAATTTTAATTGATCGAGGGTATGTTAACCTTTTTTATAATAGTTATTTTATTGTTATTATATTATAAAATAACCACATACATAAATATGATATCATATATGATCTTCTAATATTGCTTTGTTAATAATATTTCAGTAGTATCGTTGTTTCGGGTGTTAACTAATTCATTTTCTTTTATATACTTGGTTAAGTAAGCCATGTTTTTTATGGATAGAATGTATTTGATTCATATATAGAATTATATTAAGTTATTAAACATTATTTTTAATCATAAAATGAAAATTATTATTTAATGGTTATGATGGGGATTGAATTTCATCACGTTCATGGAGACGATAATCTGTACGTATGCACAAGCGACAATATCATTCTATTGAGGGTAAAATAGTATGTAATTGGTTGGTATATCATATAAACATAATAATTAACATGATATATTTATTATTTACATCAGTTATACTCATTATTATACCTAACCAAATAATGAAGTGTATGAATAACAAACTACACCACAACGTGAAAACGGTACGTCGTACGTACGCACGTATAGTGACTTGTCATTCATAGGATGGATAGAATAATGAATATGGTTGTAAGATATTCATAATAAAATCACAGTATGTTAAAGGTACTAGATTTATTACATTGGTATGGAAACAACAAATAAAGATGAAGTGGAAGAAGAAAAGAACTTTGAAAGAGGTGGTGAAATTATTACCTCTTCTTCGAGTGTTTCCTTTTGAGTTGATCGAAAGGGCTCCTTAAGTTGGATTTACGATCAAATTAAGGCCTCTAGGTAGAATTTAGGGTAGTTGGGAGGATATTTGAGCAGGGTTTGTTCGAGCCAAATGGATTTGGAGGTGTGATTTTGAGTGAAGGGGAAATACCCTTTTATAAGAGTGGTGAGGGTCACTTTAGGAAAGGCATGAAATGTTATTTTATTATACAATCATATTCAGTTTATAATGGATCCAGAATGATTTATTTCTAGGATAAGGTGGGGATGGGTCGAAAACTACTCAAACAATAGGATCATATTTTATTCCTAAGATTGATTTTTTTCGAAATATACTTATCCAATAGAATTAGGACATGTGTTAGGGAAATTATAATATCATTTTTTACCTTTAATTTCCCTATTTACTTTTAACCGTGGTAAATAAAAGTAAAAAGTTTCTATTCACATAAAATTATTTTTATCTTATTCCACCACATTTTACTTAATTATTTTAACCATGTCTCTCAGATTTTTGAAATTTAATTCAAATAAGCGGCAAAATTACGTTTTATGCAAATTTGAAAATGTGCCTAGAAGGTGGGTAAAATACGGTAAAAAGTTCAATAAAATTTTATAGATCTAATATTATTATAAAATGACTAAAATGAATTATATATAGCATAAATAAGTATTATGTATCTATTTTCACTTAAAATAAATTTATTTAAAATAAATATTATTTAAATAAAAAGTCGGTTTTAAACAACAGCGTAGTGTTTTTCACTTTTCATTTAAATTTGGAATATTTCAGAAAAATGCCAAAAATTAACCATAAGTTATTTTTGATATTCCAAAACCAAAAATAAATTCCATTTTAAAAAATAAAATTTATAAAATTTCCAATAGTGGGTATTACTATTCATAACTGCTAGTTCGATTTGTCGTGTTGTGCTAAAACTCCATATTGCATACAGCGCAAGCTATTGCATTATTCAAAGGGAAACATACCGTGGAAGCTTGGGGGTTTACATTCCACATAGTTTCTTAATAAACTTTAAGTTAATTTACTTTATAAACCTCTTATGAAATTTAAATTCTTTTTTAGATATATATTCCACCACACCAAAACATTTGTTTCTTTATTAGATTTATTCTCTTTATTATTCCATATTTCTTAATCTAATATTTGTATTCATGGATTTCTTGCAATTATTAATGATCTTTCATTTCCTTCCATTACTATAGCATCTCTTCTTTGGTGTGGTGAAATCTTGTACACGCTTATTAGGTGTTTTTTGTTTAGTATATTTCTTTTTCTTTCACCCCAAGGTTAACTCACCATATTTATTAAATTTATATTTCTTAATATCTCATGGAAGTGTTCATTTATTTGTTAACATATCATTATTGGTAGGTGTAAAAAATAATGCTTCATCATAATGGACACATTTATTACAACTTCAACAAAATTCATCAAGATATAATAATCTATTAAAAGTAAATAGATTTACCTTATTCTATGTAAATCTATTGAAAATAAAAGGATTTCACATGACTTTAACTTTTCTACCCCTTAATATAGGAATTTTATATATTTCAATAATTGATATTTTATTCCAAAATTTAATGTAATTGTTTCTAAAAATTTCATATCACTAATATTTTCTAACAAATACATATTTCTTACATTGTGAAACATTCTAACCCTCTTTATCTCCCTGATATTTTTATGTAAGGACATGTTATTTTTTATAAATTCTTAGGGAACTAAATATTTTTTTCTTTATTATATCAACATTTAATTAACTGGTGGTTTTCGTAATATTTATCTCCACCCACTTTAGTTTAGAAGTTTAATTGAAACATGTAATATTCAAGCAACTGGAATTAGTACTCACATAATATTTGGAACCATGGTTTTCCTTTTCTTTTAAACTAGTAGAATATAAATCACTAGATGATTATAAGCCCTTGTTGTTTCTAATTTGATTCATTTAAGTAATTAATATTCTTTTCTGAACTTTCATGGAACAACTTCTAATTTTAGTATATAGAGATGTTTTAGTTTAAACCTATTTCTTTATTTTACTTCATAATTAATATAATTTAAGTTGAGTGAATTTATCTCGACCTCAACTGAACTAATTATATATTCACGTTATTTATTCATCTTATAAACCTAATATTCATGAAACATATACTACTCTTGATATGATTTTTCAATATCCTTCTATCTTATATCAATGATTTCCAACTGAGTAATATTGATATCAGAGTTAGGTTTATTAGTTTCTTCTAGTGGATGGATCCTCTATTCAAATTATTTTCTTGTCCTAGATTTCTCATAAATGATATTTTGAAATAATTCTTAATCCATAAATTATTTTCCTTATATATTACAAAATTATTCTCTTTACCTTCATCCAGATTGAATATAGTGTTTCACTTTTTCACATTCTCTCATAATGATTTTTTCATAGCTACTCCATCTAACAAAAGTTTTTTTATCAACATGAAATTCCTTGGTAAACACAAATATAAAACTAAAAACATAAATAATAAATTTATTTAAATAATCGTTAACTTAATATTAGATATATTCAACTAATTAAATAATCTCATATTATTCATAGTTTGAACAAGACTCTTCTTGAGGATCATTATCAACATATTTTTATAAATAGTTAACAGTTTGATTACATTCAAGTAGTGGTGAATCATATTTCTCATTTTAAATATTTCTAAACTTGTTAACCTATCATTTTTTTTTATATTTTTTCTAAAACTGCCAAGTTATTATTAATATGAATAGTATTTATATTCTACATATAAGTAAATAAAATGAATTCTCCAAATCCACACTTCATGTAATGTTTTTAAAATAACTGGGAGGAAAAAATATAAATTCAATCATCTAAAACCTTGATTTACTTTTATACCACCTAAATTTCTTAGTAGATCATATAGTCACACTAAGAGGGTGGGAGTTGAATTAATGTAGAAATTTTTTACTAATTTATTTCAACATAAAAATTCATCCCCTTTTAGTGTTTTAAGCTATAAGAACCTGAGTTTTTAGAAACGGGTCAAAACCTGGCCTGTTTAAACTTTTGACTGGTTTTTGAGAAGTCTGGAAAATCTGGGCAGTTTCTAGAAATTTCCAGACTACACGCTGTGTGCTTTAAGTACACGTCGTGTATGAGTTACCCGAGGGATCAGCCGTGTGCTTTCCAAGTACATGCCGTGTGAAGACTGTGTAGAACTTTCCTACTACACGGCGTGTATTTATAGACACGTCATGTATCCCTTACCCATGCGAGGCCAGGTACATGTCGTGTTGTTCCCAGGTGTAAATTTCCATCTACATGGCGTGTAGCCTTCCTTGACACACCGTGTACCCTTGCCCCGTGTAGCGGCCGAGACCCTGGCCGTTTGCTGACCATGTACCCAGTCCAAGCCGTGTGCTGGACTCCACTTAAGTCAGAGTACGGAAACACATATACACGGCTTGTACTTTGTAAATACATGTCGTGTACTTTTTTTTATTTGACCGATCGAGGCATCGTCGCGCCTCATTCCCATTTTTCTATTCTTCTCCCCCTTTGGATGAATAGTCCGTCCGAAAGACCTCCACGAACACAAATCCTTCTAGATCCTTCGTACGACATCCATTCTTAGATCTGTCAGAGGCAGTGAGACCGCATCAGAGAGGCTAACCCCACACACCCTTCTTCATCTTGGATTCCTCACCTATTCCTCTGCAGATTCCATCCAAACAGAATTTCTGGATTTGACGGAAATGAAGATCTGCCGTGATTCAGTCCGATTCAGAGGCTGAAATAAAAGGAGTGTCATCGTATGAGTACGAGGTAGGTGGTGCATACCTTCTTTCGTGTTTTCGTAGAAAATTTGGGGTTGTGACCTTCAGGTGCGATGTCGGGTGTTGAGCGAGACCCTGTTTATTTGTTTTTATTTAGTTATCTACATTATGGAATGCCTCTGGGTATTCCCTAACCCTGTTGCGATTGAGTGAGACCGGGTTAGAGGTCGTTTCTCATTTGGGGCAATTCGGCCGGGGGTGCTGAAATGCGTGTGAATTGGACCATTGTTTAAACCGCCGTGTTTTTACTGCTTATTGAATGTCTCAAGTTTAACTGTTTAGTTTAATTGTTAAATCGTGAATAAGTTAGGTGCCGGTATGGGATAGGACATGTTAGTGCAATTTTACTGTTTAGTAATTGCCTGTTTAAAGTGATGCTTCCAAGCATGAATATGCAATGTGTGATATTTCCTATGATGAACTGCTTGTTGTGTTGGGCATGGCCCGGATATATTGTTGAGTGATGGGGATCACAGGTTAGGGCTTTGGCTCGCAATACTTTGGGTGGTTGCTACCATGGGATTGGGCGTCATGGACATCGGTTGAGGCAGTTTGACTGTCAGGTTGGGATTTTTCCCAGGTTACTTGGATGGCAAGGCCATCTGACTTGAGTGACAGGTTCGCAGGGACACGAGGTGTCAGAGGTGTTGTGGCATGGGACATACTGAGGTGATTACCACTCACTGGGTACTTTTGAGTAGTGTGCACACAGATAGACTCTGAGATGAGGTGGTACGGCCACTCACTGGGTAGAGGCCCCCGATAGTTACGGTTATTTATTTTTGGTTTGGGGGTGCTTGTAATAGGAAGCCACGTGGAAGGTGAAGAGCCTTCGGGAGACAGCTTTGAGGCGGTCAGGATGGGGGCAGAGGCTTGCCGTGATTTGAGGGCAGACATCACTGTCCCTCCGGTTATCTTTTGAGGACAGGTATCGCTGTTCCTCCGGATGTTGTTCCATGGGAAGGATGAGCTTTGAGGTGGGTTACAACGATTGGGAATTCCTTTGGGACGTCGGTACTTGAGACACATGGTGTCAGGTGGTAGGAGGTGTCGGACTGCAGATCCGACTTTCCGGGTTGGCCAAAGCAGGTGACACTTCCTGGTGGCTGCTGAGCACCAGTGAAGTATTTGTTTACTTTTGGGAATTACACTGTTTACTGTTTTTCTTATATGAGAATGTCTGCCTAAACACTTATATTAGGTACGCACCTCTGGGTGGTATTCTACTGAGATTTGTCTCACACCCTACATGGGCCCTTCGGGACACGTGTAGACTTTATGAAATTTGTGTTCAGGTAAAGGTTCAGCCTCAGGCGCTAGACTTTAGTGCTATTGACATGGAGACTGGCACGGACCCTGAGGTCGTGTCGTACTGGAGTTACTTGTTTAGTATTCTTTTCTTGCATCAGCATGCTTACTTGTTGTAGCTACTGTTGGTTAGCTATTGGCGCCCTTTTGTATGTTGACCTGCTTTGGATGCATGTTTTACTGTTCAGTAGTAGTTACATGTTATCAGCATGATGTTGTGTTTATTTCCGCTGCAGTTGTTTCCTATATTTCTTCCGCTGTTTGTTGATATTGGATATGCTTCCGCTCTGCGGGTCTAGTTCGAGTCTGCTGAGTCTTTCTTTCCACTGCATCTTTACTGTTATACTCGGACCATAACCCTTACTATGATCCTACGAGAGGGTATAGCCTCCCCACTATACCTATTCAGACCCTCCCTGCTAGTCGTCAGCCTTTGGCGTTCAGGGGAGGTGCGCCTAAGGTAGTAACACCCGACCCGGTCGACACTGTTCAGGTGGCTGGCCGGGTACGGGTCGTTACAAAGTGGTACCAGGGGAGTTCTTGACAAGGATTTAGTAGCATTTCTTTGCTGGCTATTAATGAGTTTGAGACTTCTCTTTTTATTTTCTGCTGGTTTTACTATTTGCGATATGCTATACTGGAGGTAGGTTGTTGTTGGAACTTGATTTTTGACCTTGTTCTTGGGTTCCTGCAGCCCCATGTACAAGGGATGGATTGAGTTGCCGGGGGTGGGAATTGTTGTTGATTTTTGCTCAGATTACAGTTGATATGATTTCCACCTCGGTGGCCCACTTATTGAGAGATGTTATTGATTATGATATGTAAACCTTGGCCAGTTTGGAAAGGGTTTATTTCTTGGCTTTTGATAGGCACATTTTAGGGTATTTCAATTTCATAACTGCACGTATTCTTTGTGAAGTGATAATACCATGTGAATAAAATCAATTGCCATGCTATGTATGCTCTGAAATGTGGATAGGTAAAACTCCTGATAGAATTTCCTGTTTATGGCAATGTATATGACATGCTTTGTATTTTTGTATAATTGTATGTTGTAGGATATTTGGGTCTGGCTCATATGAGAGCAGACATGTACTATGGTTGAGGTAGTGTAACTGTCAGGATTGGGCGACTCGGTCGTCGGGATTGAGGCAACGTTGGTTGTCAGGACGGGCATGGCCCAAGGTACTAATGATACTTGGATCTATTGAGGGAAGTTAAGGAGGCCATGAGGTCGGGATGCCGTAGGGCATGGGTTATGGTGAGGGGGAGTAAGGGTAGTTGTTATGCACTGCCTTTTACTGCTTTCCATATCTGCGTAGAATATATTTTTATATAGATTTATGTGGGTTGTCTGAACATTTATGGTATTCAACGGGTTACTTCTTCACAACACGATGGAGCGACAGGAAGGAGAGGATATGGTACCACATGATCAGGTTCAGAATCCGATGCAGGCAGAGCATGAGCTGCAGGTACAGGCTCAGGGACAGGATCAGGTTCAGGATCCAGTGCAGGCAGGGTAGCAGCCGAGTTTGGCAGCATTTGGACCGTGGCTTGACGAGTAGCTCCAAGCTAGTCTAGTATGCGTATTGCAGGGGATTGACAGAGGCGTGTAGGGTACAGATCCTTCTATGGATTATCTGACACGGGAGTTCCAGTCGCAGCACCTGCCGCTTTTTCAGGGTGAGGGTGGTCCACAGGCGGCAGAGAACTGGATAGAGAGTACGCACATGATCTTCGAACATCTTGAGACGCCTCTAGAGCGGAGGGTCAAACTAGTGACGTACATGCTGAGAGGACCGGAGAAACGTTGGTGGGATGTACAAGTACAGGCTCGTAGGCACGAGGGACTGGCATGGAAGGACTTTGAGGGCGGGTTCTTCGAGCACTTTTATCTGGAGATGCAGAGGGCAGAGAGAGCTCAAGAGTTCTTGAGTCTTCAGCAGGGAGATATGTCCGTCATGGACTACACAACTACTTTCATAGAGTTGTCTCGTTTTGCACCTGGTATAGTGAGCGATGATGCAGCTAGGGTGAGGCACTTCGAGGATGGCTTACGACATGCCATTCGGGTCCAAGTGAACATCTTCAGGCTGGGTTCTTTCTCTGAGGCGGTGAATCAGGCGCTCATAGCTGAGGGAAAAGAGAGATAGAAATCTCATTTTGGCAGGGTGACAACCCCAGGTGATAGTTCGGACAGAAGGAAGCGAGGGAGAGATGAGTTCCAACAGGGCAGGCAGGCCAAGGACTCAGCTAGACCACCTCGTGGCAGTTCAGTGGTAGTTTGCTTTCAGTGCAGACAGTCGGAACATGTTCGGGCTTAGTGCGATAGGCCCCCGAAGGAGTGTCGGGCATGTGGACAGGTCGGGCATCTGGAGAGGTTTTGCAGGAAGCCTTCTCAGACAGTCGGAATGCAGGGTCCAGGACAGACTGTGGCATCAGGAGTTGGTTCAGGTTTGGTACTAGGAGATGGTGGCTGAGGTTCAGCTGCACGCGGAGGACGCAACAGGGACAGTGGGACCCAGCTGAGGGGTCTGTGGCTGGAGACTGGGGCAGCACCGCAGGGAGGACAGGCTTCAGGGAGCCGTGTGTCAGGTCAGGTGCAAGCTGTGGAGCTTCTAGGGTTTGAGCAGGCTGGAGAGCCGACGACAGTGGCAGGTACACCGCGGGTTTGGTCGTGAGTTTCTTTACGTTCTTTTGGCGTGGCCTCTTGAGGCATGTCTGGTTGAGTGCACAGGCTGCACAGGATACTTGTGGACTGACTAGATGCTATTTAGTGGGATTGGCATCATATTAGATGCGTTTTATGTTTTATTTATATATATGAGATGTGTGGCATCAGGATCATCAAGGATGTAGGTTACTTGAGGTGTTGTGGGCATCGGGGCATCGTGGATGCAGGTTACTTGAGGTGCATGGCACCAGGTTTGAATTGAGCATCTATTAGATGAAGGACCTTAGGGAGGTGGATGTCGATGCTGTGAGAGTTACGTTGGGTTTCGGAAGCGACACATGAGCACCGAGGAGGTTCAGGGGTGATGATGCATCACGGTAGGACCATGGGTCCAGGAAATAGGTCGTTGGGCCTTGTTTGGTTATTTGTTTTCTTTGATATTTGTTCGGGTTGAGACCGAGTAGGTAATTCCTAAGGTGGGGAGCCCTTTTTAAAAATTTAGCCAGAACCATGAGACCGGGGTAGTCTGGGTTGTTTAACCAGAATGGGTGTGTTCGGTTCAATCTCCTGGTTTCGTTTGGTATCTCGAGGACGAACTACGTTAAAGTGGGGAGTTTGTAAGAACCCGAGTTTTTAGAAACGGGTCAAAACCTGGCCCTGTTTAAACTTTTGACTGGTTTTTGAGAAGTCTGGAAAATCTGGGCAGTTTCCGGAAATTTCCAGACTACACGTCGTGTACTTTAAGTACATGTCGTGTATGAGTTACCTAAGTGACCGGCCGTGTGCTCGCCAAGTACATGCCATGTGAAGACCGTGTAGAACTTTCCTACTACACGACATGTATTTATAGACACGCCGTGTATCCCTTACCCGTGCGAGGCCAGGTACATGTCGTGTGGTGCCCAGGTGTAAATTTCCATCTACATAGCATGTAGCCTTCCTTGACACGCCGTGTACCCTTGCCCCGTGTAGCGGCCGAGACCCTGGACGTGTGCTGACCGTGTACCCAGTCCAAGCCGTGTGCTGGACTCAGCTTAAGTCGGAGTATGGAAACACATATACACGGCATGTACTTTGCAAATACATGTCGTTTACTTTTTTTTATTTGAATGATCGAGGCGTCGTCGCGCCTCATTCCCAGTTTTCTATTCTTCTCCCCCTTTGGACGAACAGTCCGTCCGAAAGACCTCTATGAACAAAAATCCTTCTAGATCCGCCGTACGACCTCCTTTCTTAGATCCGTCGGAGGCAGCGAGACCGAATCAGAAAGGCTAACCTCACGCAACCTTCTTCGTCTTTGATTCCTCACCTGTTCCACCGTAGATTCCATCCAAACGGAATTGCCGGATTTGACAGAAACGCAGATCTACCGTGATTCAGTCCGATTCAGAGGTTGAAATCAAAGGAGTGTCATCGTACGAGTATGAGGTAGGTGGTGCATACCTTCTTTTGTGTTTTCGTAGAAAATTTTGGGTTGCGACCTTCGGGCGCGATGTCGGGTGTTAAGAGAGACCCTGTTTATTTGTTTTTATTTAATTATCTGCATTATAGAATGCCTCTGGGTATTCCCTAACCCTATTGCGATTGAGCGAGACCAGGTTAGAGGTCGTTGCTCATTTGGGGAAATTCGTTCAGGGGTGCCGAAATGCATGTGAATTGTACCATTGTTTAAACCACTGTGTTTTTACTGCTTATTGAATGTCTCGAGTTTAACTATTTAGTTTAATTATTAAATCATGAATGAGTTAGGTGCCGGTATGGGATAGCACAGGTTAGTGCAATTTGAATGTTTAGTAATTTCCTGTTTAATGTGATGCTTCCAAGTATGAATATACAATGTGTGATATTTCCTGTGTTGAACTGCTTGTTGTGTTGGTCATGGGATGGATATATTGTTGAGTGATGGGGATCACAGGTTGGGGATTTGTCTTGGGATACTTTGGGTGGTTGCTACCACGGGATTGGGCGTCATGGACGTCGGTTGAGGCAGTTGGACTGTCAGGTTGGGCTTTGGCCCGGGTTACTTGTATGGAGAGGTCATCTGACTTGAGCGACAGGTTCGCATGGACAGGAGGTGTCAGAGGTGTTGTGGCTTGGGAAATACTGAGGTGATTACTGCTCACCGGGTACTTTTGAGTAGTGTGCACACAGATAGACTCCGAGATGAGGTGGTATGGCCACTTGCTGGGTAGAGGCCCCCGATAGTTGCGGTTAGGTATTTTTGGTTTGGGGGTGCTTACCATAGGAAGACACATGGAAGGTGAGGAGCCTTCGGGAGACAGCTTTGAGGTGGTCAGGTTGGGGGCAGAGGCTCGCTGTGATTTGAGGGCAGACATCGTTGTCCCTCCGGTTATCTTTTTAGGACAGGTATCGTTTTTCCTCCGAATATTATGCCATGGGCAGGATGAGCTTCGAGCTGGGTTACAATGATTGGGAGTTCCTTCGGGACGTCGGTACTTGAGACACATGGTGTCAGGTGGCACGAGGTGCCGGGTTGCAGATCAGACTTTCCGGCGTTGGCCGAAGCAGGTGACACTTCCTGGTGGCTGCTAAGCACCAGTGAAGTCTTTGTTTACTTTTGGGCATTGCAATGTTTACTATTTTTCTTATATGAGCATGTCTGCCTAAACACTTATATTTGGTACGCACCTCTGGGTGGTATCCTACTGAGACTTGTCTCACACCCTACACGGGCCCTTCGGGACGCGTGTAGACTTTATGAAATTTGCGTGCAGGTAAAGGCCAGCCTCAGGAGCTCTACTTTAGTGCTGTTGACATGGAGACTGGCACGGACCCTGAGGTCGTGCCGTACTGGAGTTACATGTTTAGTATTCTTTTCTTGCATCAACATGCTTACTTGTTGTAGCTACTGTTGGTCAGCCATTGGCGCCCTTTTGTATGTTGACCTTCTTTGGATGCATGTTTTACTGTTCAGTAGTAGTTATATGTGATCAGCATGCTGTTGTGTTTATTTCCGCTGCAGTTGTTTCCTATATTGCTTCCGCTGTTTGTTGATATTGGATATACTTCCGCTCTGCGGGTCTAGTTCGAGTCTGCTGAGTCTTTCTTTCCGCTTCATCTTTACTGTTATACTCAGACCAGTACCCTTACTATGATCCTCCAAGAGGGTATAGCCTCCCCAATATACCTATTCAGACCCTCGCTGCTAGTCGGCAGCCTTTGGCATTCAGGGGAGGTGCGCCTAAGGTAGTAACACCCGACCCGTTCGGCACTGTTCGGGTGGCTGGCCGGGTCCGGGTCGTTACATAAGCTCTATCTCAATTAAGATGTATGAATTGGATTATACATTTCCAATACACATAATTACATGAAAAGTAGTAAACCACTAAGTGAAAAAACACACAATATTTTAACAAGGTTCAATCCAAATGTGGGTATCTACTCCTTGTTTATTTCAAGTCAATTTTGATACATATATTTTTGTTTATTAACAAAAATGATTAAAAGCAGTGGAGGAAAGTATCATCCTTATCCCAAGAGGATATCTCTTGAAAATACTAACATTGTCACCTTATTTTTAACTATATCTTGAAATTTTATTTATACTCATTCCTACTATTTTATAATGGTAACTCAAACTAAATGAGTAAGATCGCTTATCTTCAATTTACTTCCCCGCACCAGCTTCTTCCATAAAAAATGATGATATTACTCTATGACTTCATAGTAATTTGAATCAGTACATGTACATTTATTAATTATATTTACAGATAGGACCTTATTTTGGATCAAAACATTTAAATTTCTTAAAATCTTTAAAAATCATTGTTTTTTAACATACACTTCTTTATGTACATCAATCTTTGTAACATATATAGGCTTTTTTTGTGTTGATCTTTCTCACTAACTTCAAGTTTCTAATCTTCCAAGATCCTCTCACTTATACTCCATCTCTTCAAGTTACAAATCCTTAACTTATTTAACCAAAATGGATATCTAAAAATGTATTGTCTACTCCTCCCTCCCTTCTCAACTTTCAAGGCCCTCTCATTTTCTTGTTCTAAATAATAAAATTATCAATATTATCTTCAAATATATACCTCCTCTTTGGATATATAAACATACATTTTCCATCCTTTTATCCTTACTTAAACAATAAATTAATTATCAAAATATATACCCCAATAAATATCTAAATATACCTATCCATGTTACTACAACCATTTTATATCCAAATTTACCTCTTTTGAAGGCTCTAAACTCAATCCAAAGGGGGTGACTCAATGAGCAAGGTAAAATTTTCAAAACTCAATTCTTTTCTTTTTGGTCATCCTATTACACCTTATATAATATAAGTAATAATTAAATGTATTATTAAAACGTTATTTAATTATAATATAATTTTTTTATAATGCTAAAATATTTATTAGTTTTTCCTTTTTAAAAACATATTAAAAAATCATTCACCTGTGCTGATTTTATGTTACCTAATAAAATGGTGATGCTTTATTTTTCACTAATATAATTCTTGTATATTCATTAAAATTTATATTATATTACATAAAAATTTAAATTAATTCATATATATGATTATATAATGATAAAATATGCATGATAATAATGACATTGAAACTAAATAATCATAGCCATTTTTAGCCATCTAAATAAAATTTATCGAGTAAGATTCTCTAAATTAGGAATATTTATAAAACTATTAAACTTAATTACTTATATAATGATATAAAACTCTAAAATTACACTTCTAAGTCTCATATAACTATTATAAAATATACTATTACCATTACCATTACATCAAAGTGGTTTTAATATTATGAACCGAAAAACCTCAAACAATCAACATAAACAATATTAATAAAATAAATGAATAAATAATGGTAATAAATGGATCATAGGAGTTAAAATGAATATTAATAATATTTTTGAAAAATTAATTAATAAATATAACTTTACTATTCAATAGGTTAGATAAGTGATCAAATAAATACAGTACTTTAGGTAAGGGGTCTTTCTCACTGTTTCTCATTCTTAAGGTTATCTTCTCTATAACTCTATATCTCACTCCCTCATCCTATTAATACCTTTTATTTATATTATTTATATGTTTTTATACATATTTATTTTATATATTCTATTACATTCTCTATTTATTTTTTAGGTACATGCATTTCTCTCTAAGTTTTCTTTCAAATATTTAAATTAAACCTAACAAAAGGAAAAGATGCATTCATTATTCCTTTTGATGTTACACTAGTATAAAGATTATTTTATTTATTTGATTTCCATAAAACATAATTTTTTAAATAAAATATTTTCATTTATTTTCGGTATTGTAGAATCCCTATGATCTTTTCTCTTTTAAAGTCTATTTTACCTATTTTTTAAAATTTTGATAAAAGAGTTCAATTTTATAACTTATTATTCATTTTTTATAATGATTTTCCTTAACCAAGAGATATATTCTCATGTATCATGATTCTTTATTTTATAATTATTTTAGAAGACTTATTAATTTGATATTTTATTGGGATCCTATATGATACCTTGATGATTAATGATTTATGGATTTATTATGATAATCATTTCTATATCATGGGTTTATTTCATGTTTATGATTTATGTATGTTTATTTTTATGTGGTACATATATGAATGAAACATTATGATAAAATGTGATCCTATACATATATATCCATTCAATTTATTGTGTAATTTTATATATATCATGATATTATTATAAGTGGGCATGACGTAGTTAACATTGTCCATAATGTTATACATGGTCATGATATGATTACTTTATATATAATGTTATGATGTATCAATATTGATACTTAACCTATGTTTATGATGAAATTCCTTACATTTTTTTCCATATTTCATGATTCTTATGATTACCATAATCTTATGTAATTTTTTCTCTTATTACATTTTTTATGTGCCAATTACTTTTCTTTTATTATACCATGCTATGATTTCTTACACTTATACTGTATATCTCTATGATTATCATGTTTAATACCATTAATGGGATTTATAAGTTACCCCTAATTTCATGTATTTTCCATGTATATCCTATGAAGTGATAAAATTAAGATGATATTTAGGAGAAAATTATGAAGATGGAAATAAAAGAATGAAAAATTCAATTTAAATGTTTTACAATGTATCTAATAATTAAATTCATTGGAAATATATATTTATTAGTGTGATTTGGGTATATTTATATTAAAATTTATGAATTATTTTATGCATGGGACTCAAACTATTATAAGGTATCCACCCCAAGGCACCAATTTTTGTTTCTAGATACTTATTATTCTTATAGAGGACTTATTTATATTAATTCTAAAAAGTGAACTAGAATTATAAATTGATATTTTTCCAGGAAAAAGAATTTTCTATCTACCTTATTACCATAGAATATATTTAATCAAATAATTATATCACCTTAGGAATTTTTGTTGTTATTTTTTCAGAATCTTAATAGTATTTTTCAATTCTCTATTAACTACTAAAAGTTTAATTAGTAAATGATAAATAATAATTATCCATTTCCCCATGTTGATGATTTGTTTGGTCATTTTAGGTGAGTTTGGTGATTTTATATGATTTATATTCTCTATATATATCATAAACTAAGTATAATAGAGTAGAAAATACCAAAGATGGATTTTCAAAATCGTTGTGTCAATTATAACTTCTTGGAAATGCCTTTTGGTTTAATTATTGGGTCTACAAAGTTCATAAACTTGATGATTCAAATATTTAAAAATTATTTAGATAAATTTTTGGTAATATTTTTGGATGAAATATTGATTTATCTAAGATTTAAATATAATCATGAAAAACATCTATAAGGTTTCTTAGGAATTTTATATGAAAATAAGTTATATGAAAAGTTCTCTGAATTTCACTTTTGAATATAGGAAGTGAAATTTTTAGGATAATTTTTTTTAAATAAAGAAAAAAAATTGATCCTAATAAAGTAATATATATAATATCTTTTGAGAGGCATGAGAATATCTTTGAGGTCTAAAGTGTTTTTAGACTAGCCAGATTTTACCGTAGTTGTATTAAATTATTCTTGAAATTGTATTCACAAATGATATCATTTAATTATAAAAGAGTTAATTCTTTATGGTATGAGAATTTCCAAGAAACCTTTGAAGAAAATTAGAGAATACTTACCTCAACATAAATTCTTATCTTACCTGAGTAGGGTGATATATATAAAGTATATTTTTATGCTTCAAGAGCAAAGTTAATATGTGTTCTCATACAAGGAGGTTTTTCATGGAATATAGATCAAGAAAACTAAAATCATGTTAAAATAATTATCCTATGCATGAATTGAAATATGATTATATGTTTTATACATTTAATAGTTAGATACATTATCTATTTGGTGTAAATTGTTTTATATACACTTATCATAAGAGTTTTAAGTATATCTTATCACAAGTTGATCTCAATTTGAGATAATGGAGGTGGGTATAGTGTCTTATAACCTTTGATTTATAACATTAAATACCCGTATAAAAGGTAATTTTGTAGTTGATAATTCAAGTAAGAAAAATAAAACTCAATATATTAAGGAATATGAATTCTAATGGTGGATAATGGGTATATTATCCAATATTAACTTTGAGATAAATGAAATAAAGAATGGTGTTGTTATTTTTAGTATACATATGAATTTTATAATATTAGTTGAAGTGAGATAAGAATATTTATCTTAAATTTAGTGTAAGGGGATGTGTGAAACCTTTTATGGTGGGGATACCAATGATGGGTAGATATTGGCATTGGATTTAACAATTTTCAACAAAGATATAATGGGTGATCATATGCCACTATGGAATAAAGTGTTAAAGATCTTACATAATTCTATTTGGTAGTGTATATTAGAATTAAAAATATGACCATGATATAAAGTGGATATTTTGATGAATAAGCTAAATATATATATTTCAAAATATTTTTCTCAATGTTTGGTTTATCATTATGTGGAGTAATAACATCGATGAAAAGATGATTTATTTCAGTATTTTCATATTCCTACTAGGAAATGGGAGTATATATCTATGTACATCATGATGGGTTTTCATAATACACATTTTAAATATGATTCCATTTAGGTTATCAATGGTCAATTAAAAAATTCACCATATTTTTTTTATTCAGAAGATATATTCCATTACGGGCCTTATAAAGTTTCATGTGAAGGATATTGTTAACCATCATGGGGTTCCTAAGTCTATAATTTCATAGATCTCCATTTTTTTAATACTTTTTTATGTGATTTCGTAATGAATTGGATACTCAATTGAATCTGATTATTTCTTAACATCCAAGGATGTGTGGGTAAATAGAATGTATTATTCAAATTTTGGACACTTTTCTTTGAGCTTAGATTATTGAGTTCTGTAAATCATAACAAGATCATTTATTCATGTAACATTTTTACTATAATAATATTTATCAATCAAAAATACTTTTGAAACTATTAAATACTTTGTATAATAGAAATTTTCAATCTTCTTTATATTGGATGTAGATAGGTGAATGGTCGCTTATTGGATTGATTTTGACATAGGAAGAAATGGACTGGGTTAAAGTTATAGAAACATTTAATGGTAGCATGAATTAAACATAACTCTTATGTTAATCATTTATGGTAATCCTTTGAGTTTAATATAAGTTATCATGTATCCTTTAGAGTTTCTCCTCAATTAGGGCATCAAAGACTTGTTGGGAAATGGAAGTGAGAACCAAAGATTTTTGTTCCTTTTAAAATTATAAAGATTATTGGTTAAGTTGTGAATTCGTTATCATTACCATAATTATACAAGGAAATACATAATATAATTCATTTTTCCTAACTGATAACGTACTTTCAGAATTCATCTTATATTTTTTTAATAGAAATTGATAGATTTGGAACTTGATATGGTGTTCACTGAAAGTGCTATGAAAATATTTGAAAATAAATAAGTGTTAGAGGAATTATATTCCTATAGTTTGGGTATTGTGACAACATAGAAATATTCAATATGAAAAAATAGCGGAGGGAATCTCTCATGCAATAGAAATGGGCACAGATTTTTAAGGAAACTTTGTAACTTTTTTACTTTAGGGGACTCTTTACGGTGGGTATAATTTTAACATGCATTGTTTTTTTATTATTTAATAAATTGGATTATAACTTCAATTAATTAATTTAAGTGTTTCTAATAAGGATTAAAATTATATTTTTATTATTTAATTGTAAAATATTGAATATTAATTTTTTTCCCTCATTATCTTTTGAAGTATGATAATTAAGTGTGTTTATAGATTGAGATGGGATTATTGAGATATTAACATGTCATTATTGGTGAATATATCCATGCAATAGTTAGTATTTTTAATGTTTAAAGTTATAAATTAATGGTATAAAATAAATGACGTTTTTTAAAATTTATTTTTAGAATTAATTATGACTTTTAAGAATGGAATAATTATCTAACAATAATGTTGGTTAAAATCATTGAATTAGAGGATTTGGTAGAGATTCGATAAGTGGTTTATGAAATGGAAAGTACTGAGGGGTGATTATAAAGTTATATAAGGTGATATGGGGTAGATATATTTATGTTGGTTTAATTTTTGGATAGTTTGAATAGTGGTTATAAAATTTGGTGGTATTTACCCATTTAATATACCGCTCATTTATATTATCGCATCCCATTAAATCTCTCTTTCATAGAATACCTATGTGGTGAAGTTGTAGTGAATGTTTAGAAAAGGAATGGTGAATAAAAGTATTAATGTAGTCGTTAAAACAATGAATAATGTAATATAATGTGTTTAATATATTTAAAAGAAATTATTCAAAGTGTTCAGTAATGTATCGGTATCATAAATCTCAGAATTATAATGTTATTATGTTTTAGGTTTTAAAAATAGATCCATGAAACTTTAAAAATTACATGTTGAAATGGAATGGGGACCGTGCTACTTACTAAAAAATATTATCTAACCTATTCTTTTTATAAACCTTAAAATCATAGAGTTTAACGTAGTAGTTCCATATTTTATGGGGCCATGCCAATTTTTGGATGTCATGTACTTCCAAATTAAAAGTAACCTAGTCATTGTGTCAACTAACATGTGTTGTGACACAATGGTGTGGGGGTCGTACCAAATATGTTTGTGTTGTTACAAATTTACCCTATATAAGAGTTGTTTGATTCAGTTTATAAATTGTGATTTATGGTGGTCTCTTGGTGTTAAGTCTTAGTACTTCACCCCATAAGGATCATCAATTAAGGGTTCATGGAAATTATAAGGAAATCACATTTAGGTAGGTGGATCTGAACTATTCCTAACTTGGGATATTAGTAATATTAATTTCTAATGGATTTTTAAATAAATATTATTATGAATTATTTATGATAAATGCTTATTTCTAGTTTTTGAATAATTGTTTGTTTAAAAAGTTTAATTCATAGTTAAATAAGGATTTTTAAATGGGGGATTTTATATCAATCATTAATATTTATTAATTTTGGGTTTTGGTTTCATTTATATTTTTTTTAAATTTATTAACTTTCTTCCTAATGACGTATTTGCAAGATCATTTTTCAATGGTGGGTTATAATTTGTTAATCATTTTAAATAGGGTTTTTTAAATATAATATTCCTCTATTTTAATTATTAACAAGTGGGTCTATAAATTACCTGGTAAAATTGTTTACGATTGGTTTTAAAAAATATATATTTTCAATGGTCGGTTATTATTATCCTAAATTTTAGTGTTATGTTATTTGGATTGAGAAAACGGTCTATGACTAAGGATTTGTGGCTAGGTGTTTTACTTTTTATCGATTAAATAAAGACTAGACAATGAGTGTATGGTAAAGAAACGGTTTTCTCTATATGATTAAACCAAGTAGGTGATGATCTATTATGGTAAGAATTATATATCTTGAAAATATATTTCCTTTAGGGTTTTTTCTTAATGATCATAACAAGACTTAATAACATTATTGTTTATTTATGAGGGAGTTGCAATGATTACTTTATAAATTGTTATATGGGGGTTTATCTTTATAACTTGATGATTTTTCATTTTATTAATACCCATTGTAGGTTTAATGTATTTTTATTTATTATTAAATTAATGGTTAGTTTTCCTTTAAAGTAATTATCATTTTATTTTTTTCATAAGAGGATATATTATTTTCAATGGTTTTTGATAATTTTAATCTATTAATGTTTTATAAAACCTTGAACAATCATTTAATGTTTTAGATTACTCTTCCATTGGTTTATTTTTGAGTTTTGAGAAATCCAACAAAGTTTAGACTCACCTCCCCCCCCCCTACATCTATATTTCAATGGGCTTGTAGATGTCATTAAATGGGATGCATGAAAAAAGAATATCTCTTTGTAAATAGAGATCCATAGATCTAGTATGGAGATATGGTAGGAGGAGTTTGGTAACTTGTAGGTTGATTCAAATTGTTTTTTTCTACATATAATCTCATTTTGGATTGTGTTCGTAGAACAAAATGTTTTTCCATGGAATGTTACTTATCCTTTAACTTTTAATAAAAGTGTTTTATATTAAATGCCTTTATAGGTTATTATTATTCAAGGGAAATTTCCTCCATAGTAATTTATTTTATCTCTCATCACTAGTTTCTAGTCTTCAGTGATTGGAGACCAATATTGAGGCCTTATGATGATCTAATTTATTTCTTTTGATTTATGTATCTCAGTCGAATCATTACATGATAGCCAATGGGTAATTCCAATGAATGTAGTCCTTATGAAATTTCTTTTTAAAAAATTAAAGGTTAAAAAAAATAATTGGTGGAAACTTATGTGTATAATAGCTATAATGTCTCTATACACTACCACTAGTTAAAATAGAACACTAATAAGGACCATTTCCCATTATCCTTCATTAACCAGATGCTTGGGAGGTTGGTGGGTAAGTCTCACAATTATTTCCTAAATTATTAATTTGAAAATTTTTATATATCTATTTTCCTATAAGACTAGATTAAGACAACCTACACATTCCTCTTCAGAACATTTATATATTAGAGGATTTAATTTGGTCTTTACAATGCTCTAGTTACTTTACAAAAATGTATGGTAGTTATATTTTAGACTAACTAAATATTTTAATGAAAGTATTCATGGATGGTTTTACTGTTTATCATCCCTTTATTGATGAGTGTTTGATTATTCTAGTTTTTAAAATTTTTTATTATATTGAAAATAATCTTGTATTACATTGTGATAAATTTCATTTTGTGGTATGATGGGGGATAATTCCTAGACATGTTATTTAGGGGCAAGTTTTCCAAGTAGATAAATAAAAATTAGATTTCATTTTTTCCCTAACATTCGGATGTACATGGATTTCAATTGTATTTTTTGAATTTTTTAACATATGTTTAATTATTTTTTAAACTGCTTTTAGTGTTTTTAGTGTTTTTTTTAGTTTTGTATCATTTAAATATTTTGATATTTTTTATTCAATTATTATACTAATATTAGTAATTTAGTATTATTATTAGTTTATATTAATTTTATAGTTTATTGACATGTATTTTTTAACACTTATTTTTTCTTATTTTAATTAAAATTATTTTATTAATATTTATTAGTAATTTTTTAATTTTTTATTTTAGTATTATATATTTTTAATAGTGTATATTATTTAATATATTATTATTATTAGTTTTTATTATTATTAAATTATATTAACATTTTTAGTAGTATTTTTACGATATTATTATATCTATAATTATATATTTTTTAATTATATTTATATTTTATATATTATTATTAGTATATTTAGTCATATTTATATATATATAGTCACATATCTTTCAATATTTAGTATTTTATTATTATTATTATTATTATTTTGTTATATATATTAGTATGCAAGGAAAAATGAGGCTCTCTTAACAGTGGAGGAAAACCCTAAATGGGCCACTCGGCTCTCCCTATAGACAGTGGCTCTCCCTCCAAGTGGTACTCTCCCACTCGACCCTTTCTATATATAATATATCCAACCCCCACACACAGGCAGTTTTCCCTCTCTTCCTTCATTTCACATCCTTAGGTATCCTCAACACCCTCCTCCCAGAGAACCTCCTCAAGCGAAAACACACCAGGCCATGTGTTCCTCTTCCTCCATTGTAGGTTTATCTCCAGTAGCCTCCCTATCCTCTCTAACCACACTTCACCAGCCACCGAACTCTCCTCCTCCTTCAGCGACATGCCACTCCACAACAAAAACAACACCCCTCCAGGGCTGAGCGTAGCCCCCCCCCCCCCCATGTTCTGAAAACACCACGTCGCCCCTCATGTGTGCTAAAAACACCAAGAATACCCTCATCATGCATAGTAAGAAAATTTCAGCATTTTTACTCATGTTTCCCTCCATGCCCAGTAACAACCCACACCAGACAGCAACCTCTTCCTCACGTGGTAGGTATCCTCACTACTTTGTCACGTATGGATGATTTGGTCTGGATGGGTGTGTAGTTGTTATGATTTGTGTGCTATGCCCTATGTCAACATGTGTGGTGGATCCACTTTTCTTAGGTATATTGAAGCTGCATGATGAGAGAGAACATGGATATAATCATTTTTTCATGCTAATGAGCATGTTTGGTGTTCACATTAGTGTTATGGTGATTTATGGGCTATGGTTATTCTATTTCAATCATTTGTGGTGGATTGCAGTGATACTCACATCGACATGAACATAGTGATATTTGTATATTATTTTATGTGTTGTGTTTTTTCAATGGTGGGATAATATTTTTGGTTTGAATTATGATAAATATGACGGTGTATGCATGTCTTTAATTTATTTCCATGTTTAATTGTCTTTTAAATTAATAAATTTTAATTGGAATTTAATTTAATTAATTATATATATGTTTGAATTAATTTTCATTTGGACCCTACACACCAGGTTTAGTGAATGTTCATGTGATACCTAATATGTAATCACGGGAATGAGAACTTCAAAGAATTTATATATCCTGAAATAGATCGTGTGTGTGACAGAATCGTAAATCGCACACGATCAAATTATGAATAAATAAATATAAGAATTGAAAAAATAATATTTTGTGTGTATTCTCCTTTAAACTTGAGTGGGTGATACATAATTAGTGATCTGATGTGAGTGAACCCAATTTAGATATACATTTTGACTTTCTGAGAAACGGATTGTCGTATTTCACCATGTGATTCAGTGATACAATGGTGTGTAAATTATTATTCATGATAGAGAACTAAATGATGGATAATTTTTGTGAAATTAGAATACTTTCTAACATAATAGAATGAGTTTTGATATAATTTTGATTAAATTTGTAATTGGTGATAATTTAATAAATAAACATTCTGATATTAGAATAAAATAATTGGCATTGCATGCACCTGGACAGATGTCACAAATCTAACAATTTTATCTCCTCCAAATTTCTTCCATATATTTATTCAGTTTGATTAAATAGTTTTAGTTAATTTAATAAAAAAAATTAAATAGTTTTTTAGTTTATTTGTTTGGGGATTTGTATTTTTTAATCACTTTTAAAAATGGTCTTCCTAAACATTCTTCTTAAAGAATATTCCTAGTGTCTTCTCACAGTATCTCTATGGTTCGACCCTACTAGCCACTTAAACAATAGACATTAGGTTAAAAAAATTTCAAATTGGTGCCCTGTGATGCGGGTGAAAAATTTCTAGATCCATTTCTAGGGATAATAGTAGTATTAGGAGTTCCTTTGAAAGAGTGATTTAGTTCAAAAATAAATGAAAAAATAAAAACCAAAAAAAAGTTTCCATTTACAACTATGAGAATTTTTTATTACAGGTAATTTCAAGACAGCTATAATTTCTAAATGGCATGGTTATCACCATACAGCTACAATCAATACCATCCCTATGCTACCACAACTCAAGGTATGATGTTTAATGTTTCAACGAACATGAGATGTCCAGATAATACATTTTATTATAATTATTTTAATTAAATTCCATTACATGATCCATGTGAGAATCCTTTACTATATTCTAATTCTAGTTCCTACCCAACATTTGATCATTTTCAAATTCAAAGCATTCTTAAAAATTTAGAACTCGATAATTCATGTGAAAAAATGATTCAATAATTTGGCATATGTTGGTTTTTGCTATCACTGAGACAAATCAGAGGCTTAAAAATCAATATGAATGTAATGAAATGCTTCGTTCCTCAAAAACAGATCTATAAAATCAAATAACTCATCTTGTCCAACTATTCACCTCACCTCCACTTGATGATCTAATTTAGAATAATTATTTTGAGGAGAGTGCAGTAGAGGCTCTATTTGAATAACATTTATTGTCTGATTTTGAGGATGAGACTATATTGATCAATCCTTCTTCCTATGAAACCATTGATGAATCCTCTCCACGACAATTTCATTCTTATAATCTAATCACATTTCAAGAATATGATAGCTTAGTCTTCCACCATACTTAATATAATAGTCCCTCATAAAATGTGATTTCATGTCTTTATCTTTTAAGTTCACAACTCATCCATCCCAAAGTGAAAAAATATGCATTTAATGTCTATTGAACTACACCTTTATATAATGGATAATAAATTAAAATAGGGACCTTATTTACCATGATCGAGTAAGAATTGATCCAATATAACATGAATTGTCACACACAAGAGTAAGTCACTTCAAATGAAATTGGATCACCTCTTTCTGAAAATATTTTTACATCTGAAACTATTTCTAAAATGGATTCATCTGAAATATTTCTGGACTTAGAAAATTAGTCAACATTGGTAGAGGAGGGAACTCATAGTTTTTTATAAACAATAGAAGAATTTCATTTCTGGGAGTATCTGTATTTCATAGTGAGACATGAGCCAAGGAAGAAATATGATGTGGACAATATAGAAAAAACTTTTGAAAAATATTTCATTCTTAACACAATGGAGTCACCTACTCCAATTGATCACACCCCATTTACTCCATGAATAGTGCATGAATTGAACTAGAAACCAATACATTTTCATGTTCTAGTGGTTGGAGGTGAAAATGAATTGGGATACATCATCGATCCAGATACCTCATTAAAGTATATGATGCATATAAGCTAACCACTGAAATTTTCTGGTAAGGGGATTTTTTTCCTGTTCACATTCAAAGAGTTAATCTTATTGATATTATCATTGATTCCCTTTTCAAAAACTCCAGTTTTTTGTTGAGTTTTTTTTTTCAGATGAGGTATATTTATTCAATTGTGATTTTTTCTATTTTTGTTTAATTCCATAAATCCATTTGACTAAAATGTTTCTATTGAGACATTATCCATCTATCAAGATAAATTCATTTTTGAGGACTAGATTCCATACTCCCACTAATAAAGATTAAGATTCATGGTATACATTTCAGTTCAATCCTAGTGGATTTTTAGAAAAATTGGGCAAAATACAAAGTAAACATAGCACTCAATGGGATGCATCCTTCATTTTTTTCTTTTCACAACATTTATTTTCATTTAATTTATTTTTTAAGTAATAAAATGGCATGAATTTACCATGATCTGTTTTCTAATGGAACTACAGTGGATCTAAATTCATCATACAAATTTTTATTGTCCACACTATTTTGATTATGGGGTGACTTCTTTGATATGATGTGGGTATGTGATGTCCATGTGTAGATTTTATAGGTACATCACTTTTGGAACTTCATTGGATACAGGGTGCCTTTACATGTCTATCTACACTTAAACAGGAAAGTTTTTTATTTTTTTATATTTTATTCGTTAAAAACACCATGTAAACTAACAAAAAAAATTAATAAAATGGTAACATCCCTTTCTTTTTTGAACCCACATGAAAGTAGCTTCATTTTTATCATAACACAATCGGGAACATACCAAATGTATCTCTGGGTAGTATGAGAACATGATTCCTATTTGGAATCATCTGATACTTGATCTCACAACTTAGATTATTTTTTATATTATTACATGCTTCAAACATGTTTTTATTTTTTTGTGAACTTGTATATTTTTGAGACACCTATTTTCACTCATACTCATCTGTGTTTTACAAAATATTATTTCTATACATGTGATTATTCTGGCCCATTTTTTAATAATATCATATTCTCTTTTTCTTGATGGAATTTTGACCATGTTATGTCTTCTATAACATGCCATGTTTTTTCATCAATGCGATAATAATTTTGAATGTTTCACAAAAATGAAGGAGACACATATTTGATTCTTTATCCTGTTTGACCCACAGAACCATCCATAAATTTTATCAATCTTTTATCCCTTAGAACCCATGAAGAAACCTTTTTAGGATGATCTAATAGCTGATATCCTTCCTTACCCATTTCTTTCCTATTTTCATGATGATTTTCAATATAAGTGTGGGGGAGAGAGCTATTCATGAGAAGTTTGTTTAATGGGTAGTGAGTCTTTTGATTCACATGGATCAACATTATCCTGTAATGATTATATGTGTTCTATTTCTCAATATAAACATTCATAACATGTATTTTTATATGGAAATGTATATTCTTCTTGGTTCTAACTATAACTACTTTTGTGGTCATTATGCGGTAACCATCACATTTAGGGATACCTATAAAAGTGATGACTTATTACTCTAGGATCTAGAGAGTTTTCTATATGACCTACTTTCACTAAGATGCTACAACACTCATGATATTTTTGTACCATTATTTTCTATTTTTTATGACATTTATTTCATGGGAATATGGAGTTGATACACACTAGTTTTCATGTCCACCTTATTTGGCTGAATTTTTTCAAAAAAAAAAGAAATAAAAAATTGAAAAAAAACATTCTATTAACATATGCTCAGGGAAAAGAAACACTTTAAGTGTGGGGAAGTGATATTTTTAGTGAGAAAATTAGATGAAAACTTATCTTGTATTTATTTCAAAATTCAACCGAGCTTTATTCCAAAAATTGTCCAAAAAAATTATTTTCTTATGGCCCACCATCCCATAGCCTGAGAGCAGTTGTACATAAAGTGAAGTCCTCGTGATTAATGTATTCAATCAATTTCCACAAGTGGATATGTGAAATTCATGTAAATCATGTGGTAATCATGCATGTGTATAATAATTAGGAAAAAATTTGACCAAATTGTTTAACCAATAAGAGTGATGGTGAGGTAGGTTATAATGATGTATGTGTTTAGGTACTTGTTTGGTAAATACAATGATTAGAAGGGAAACTATTTTTAAAAATTTTAATTTTAAATGAAGCATGATATTTTTGGGTAAAAGGGATCAAAAAATTTTGAACTTTTAATTTTGATATTTTGATTTTTCTATGGGTCTAATTGTATATTCTTTCTAATTATTTTTCACAAGAGTGAAAAAGTTTAAGTGTGAGGTATTTTATGTACATGGATTTTTTGTTTATTTTTATAATTTTTTAACTTAGTTTTAATTATATTTATATTAGCTTTTAGCATTTTTAGTATTTTTTATTTTATTATAATTTTAGATATTTTGATATTTTTTAGTTGATTTTTATACTAATATTACTAATTCAATATTCTTATTAGTTTATATTAATTTTATAGTTTATTGACAGTTATTTTATAACACTTCTTGTAGTTTAATTAAAATTATTTTATTAATATTTATTAGTAAATATTTTAATTTTTTATTTCAGTGTCATATATTTTTCAGTGTATATTATTTAAAATATTAGTATTACTTTTATTATTAGTTTTTATTATTCTTAAATTATATTAACATTTTTAGTATTATTTTTTATATATTATTATTTTTATAATTATAATTTTTTCAAATTATATTTATATTTTATGTATTATTATTTGTATATTTAATCATATGTACACACACACACATATATATATAATATTATCTAATAATTTCATCTCTTTATATATTTAGTATTTTGTTGTTTTTTTATTTTTATTATTATTGTTGTTTTATTGTTGTTTTTGTTCTTATTTTCTAATAATTTGTTTTGTTTTATATATTAGTATTCATAGAAAAATGAGGCTCTCTTCACGCTAGGGGATACCCTAAACAGGTCGCTTGAATATTCCTCTAGGTGGTGAATCTCCCTCTAGGCGGCACCCTCCCGCTCAACCCTCTACATCTGCAATATACACAACCCCCCATGCATATGTGTTAATCCCTCTCTTCCTTCGTTGCACATCCTTAGGTAGCCTCAACTCCCTCCTCCTGTCAGACCTCATCAAGAGGCAACAAACCAGGTCATGTGGACCTCTTCCTCTACTACAGGTGCACCACCAACAACCTCCCTCTCCTATTAGATCACACTATACCAGACACCAACCTATCCTCATCCTTAATTGGTGCACCACACTACCATCAAACCAACACCCAACTAGGGTCTAGTCTACCCCCCCCCCCCCCTTGTGCACTTAAATCACTACACAGTCCCTCTTGTGCACTAAAATCACTAGTAAGTCTCACATCATGCATAGCAAGCAAACTCCGACATCCACCCTTCTATTTCCCTCCTCACCCAACAGTAACCCACACCAGATGGAGACCTCCTCCTTGCATGGCAGGTATCCTCACTACTTCTCCATGAATTGATGATTCGGGCTAGGTGGGTGTGTAGTTGCTGTGATTTGTGTGTTGCTCGCGATGTCAATGCACACAGTGGATCCACATTTCTTATAACGACCCCATACATGACGTGCATGGACATTACATTACTTTTGTGTAATACTTAATACATAACAAAAAAAACAGACAAGGATCGTAATAGTTTAGTGTGTTTGGAAACTCATAACATAATCTTCTAATCATGGTGAAGGATCTTCAACATCTCCCATAAAGATATTCCCCTTTTTTTCTTACTTAAAACCTTTCTTTATATCCTGGGTAAAAGAAAACATATAAAGGGTGAGCTCAAATGCTCAGTAAGGGTAAGCATGGAGAAAATAAAACAAACCATATACATTTGAACATAAAAACATGAACATAATGTTTAAACATCAAAATCTTGAGCAATGACATAAAACATGGAAGTACGTAATACATAGATCATAATGGAACATAAATCATGATAAAATATCTTGTAAATAAAACTTTTAATTATGGTCAAACATTAATCACATGATATGATTTCCATAGTATCCAAGGCATTGCTGCCAAGACCATCTTACTGGACAAAGTCCCTTACTGAACCAAGTTTACTCCTCGTTCCAGTCCTGTATCACTGAACCGGATTAAATTTTCATTCCAGCCATGTCTATATCATGAGATATAAATATTTACCCAATGCATTGGAGAGAGATATAGGTCCCACCCATCTCATAATTAAATCATTCTTACTTGTGCCACAACATGAACATAAATCATTCATCATTACCGAAAGTATAAAATGGGTTTCATAAACATTATCCCATCATAAAATAATACACACAAAAAAATGGATATCATTTCATCATAAGAAAAGTGAAACCATGTAAATCACAGAGAAATTATACTTGAAACATACACATATGAAATAATTCCATCTTATATGGAAAATGGTTTTGATAAAACACATGAAAAGAATTCTTGAGGAAAATATCCTTTCTTATTCAAAATTATTTTCTTTTCACAAAATGCCATGAAATTTTAAAAGAAAAGGATTATGTTGAAAATATTAATCAAATCTTGTATAGTAAGCTTCATGAAAATAAGGCGTTATGAAACCGTAAAAAATTTTTCATTTCGTATAAGTTAAAAAAACATTCTCATACTTTTTTCGAAAAAGTCAAATGTACCTTGTATGGTAAACGAAAGAAATATTCCTTACATACCATGTAGTAAAAGTAAAAATGGGTAAAAAGGACTTTAAACATACATGAAACCATTTTAATAAAATAGGGACATGGATGATAAATATAACCCCAGTAAATACTTACGTATAAGCAATCTCAGATAAAAATGAGATTGCAAAATTATCCCTTACCTTATGTCCAATTTCTTCCGTATGTGTCTGAGACTCCTGTATAGTGGGTTTAAACATATTATTAACTTGTAACAGAACCATAATAAGATTTATGATATCATATATGATTCACTTACGACTTTATATTATCTGTTCATTTGTCAATTCCATGTTAAAGTAGTGTTTTGGGTAAAATCATTTCATTTATTGTCTGTGTTTTGACTTGTAATTATTAATATGATTACTTAGATCATGATTACTTAATTAAAAAATATAAAACATGATTTATATATAATATATATTCAGAATATACATATATATAATAGATCGATAAATGGAAAGAAATACACCGTTAATGGAGACGGTAGGTCGTACGTATGCATGAATGTTGTTTTTCGTTTCCTTATTGAATTGAATGGAATTAAGTAGATGACATACATATATATATATATATAAATAAATATAGTAGCATTATTATGTCATATGTTTCATGATTATTTATTATATATACTTTATAATCATTCTTGAATTGTTAACATGGAAAATGAATCTCATCACGTCGTGGAGACGAAAATCCGTACGTACACACGAGCGATGATATCGTTCCCATATTTATTGAATGGAATTGGAGTGGATGATATAATATCTTAGAATCAGTATGATGTTATAATAACCATATATAGATATTATTTAAACCATTATACCCATCCAAGTAAGGTGGTCGTGGAAGAACTGATTACACCACGGCGTGGAGACGGTATTTCGTACGTATGCACGCGCAGTGATTTCATTTTCCGTATGATGGATAGAATGTGAAATAGGGTTGTTTAAAATTTATAATAACATATAAGTATATAAATAATACTGATGTTATAACTTTATAATGAAACAACTAAAGAAGAGGAAGTAGAAGAAGAAAGAAACTTGAAAGAGTCAGTAGAAGAGATTACCTCTTCCTCGACGCACCTCTTTTAAACTTCATCTTAGGGCACTAGAGTTAGTCTTTGAAGAATACCAGGACCTCTAGAATATTACTAGGGGAGTTGAGTAGAGTAATGGGTAGGGTTTGGGCGAGCCTAAAGGCTCAAAGTTGTGTAAAGAGGAGAGGGAGGAGGTGCCATTTTATAAGGGAAGAGAGGGGCACCTTTGGAAAGTGTGAAAATATTATTTTATTATAAACTTATCTTCGGTTTCAAAAGGTAAAAAAATCTTTAAATATGAATATAATATGACTCATGGTAGAAATAAAACTCTCCAATCATAATTGGACATGTTTTGGATAATATTTTAATCATTACAATCTTATTTATTTAAATCATTTATTAATGAGGTAAATACTGCATCATTATTGTGTCATAAATAATTTAATTTATTTGATGTCTAAAAATTACAAAAAAAACACCACCATGTAGTAAATATTTTTATATTTACAATGAATATTTATAGTAGAAAAGATAATTTATATAACTCCGTATAAAAATTAATTACTAAAATATTTTTGTTAATGTCAATTTTGTCTTTACATTAAATTAATTAATGAAAATTGTCATTATCACAACCAAGTGGCTCAATGGGGTCCCAAAATAGACCCAAGGATTCCCATGGTTGGATAATACTCATCAAATAAGGTTATAACAAGTGTTAACTTAATTTTGAATTATTATAATATTCTTTTAACCTTGAATTACCTTATTTACCTTTAACCGCAGTAAATAAAAGTCAAAAGTTACTATTCACCAAAAATTATTTTCAACTTATTGAACCACATTTTACTTCTTGATAACAACCTTGTATGTCGGATTTCTGAAATTCAATGCACAGAGGTGGTAAATGTTCATTTAAATGAAAGAGTCAGATTTTTAACTACCACTACGTGGTTTCACTATTCATCAAAAATTGACGTTTTTCAGAAAAATACCAAATATTCAGCCTAAGCTATATTTTATATTCTGAGTTCAAAAATTATGTCTATTTTTTCAAATTCAAAACATAGAAGTGGCATTAATTAATTTTAAAATTAATTCTCATTATCAAAACAAATAGCGTGTTTTTAGGAAACAATAACTATCAAAAGATCGATACTTGTTTATGTCCAAATTCAAAGTGAAATTAATTCCAATGACTAACATTGGATTAAATGGTAAAAATGTATTCTAATTACACTTTAAAACCAATTAAAAAGATAATCTAACCATATAAATTATTGCGACGAAAAAAGTTGTTTTTAATTAAAATATAGCGTGTTTTACTATTCATTAAAATATGAAAGTTATCAGAATAATATGAAAATTTTATACAAATTAAATTTTATATCCTGATTCCAAGGAATAATTTTATTTTGTCAAATTGAACTTATAAACATGTCAAAAAGTAGATTTAAAGTGGGTGCACCGTCAAAAGGCGGCAAAACTGCATTTTTTGAAAAATACTTATTTTACCCGAAAGATTTATTTAGTTCTAATACCAAGTTCTATAAAATATGTAAGATGAATAATAATGTTATAAAATTCAAAATTTAGTTAATACTATTCATAACGGCTAGTCCATAATAATATTATAACAATATCTCATTTAGTGAAACTTGGTATTGCGTGCTACACACGCTATCGAAGAAGGTATTGATTGCGTGTAATGCAAGCCAAGTCAGGGTTGCGTGTAGTGAAAGATCCATTTGGTGTTGCATATAACATAATCAAAACTTATTTCATTTATTCATTAAACAAAATCTATACTTAATGTTGCGTAAAATAATTTCCACAAAATGAACTTGAAATTCTGTGTAACACGAGCCAAGAATAGTGTTGCATATACTGCAAGCTAATACAGTGTTGCATACAGTACCAGATAATCTTGGTGTAGTGTATAATAGAAGACATCAAAGAAATTTAAAATAATATATCTCATAAAATCTCGGGGTGTTACATTATACCCCCTTAAAATGAATTTCGCCCTCGAAATTCATCGGGGTTATAAATGGTTTACTACTTGAAAGTTTCTTTTATATAAACCCAAATCATAAAAAGGAATACTAAAGCTTCATTTTAAAAAGGGAAGTTAGAATAATAATAGTCATCCAAAGTAACTCAGCACTGGGTTTCCACATAGGACAACATAGGGGAAAATATGTTTATGGAAGAGAAATATAACCATCAACTTCTGATGAAAAGTGGTAGAAGGAATGTATATGAAAAAGACAACAATCACAAAGTCATAAATTTTTTATGATATAAGGTACCATCTAATTCATCAGATATAAGGGCACTAGGAAAACATTTTTGGTTTACAATATCATTTCCCTAAAGTTGAAGAAATTGGAATTAGAAGAAATACTTTCTTGATTTTGGTACAATCTCACCATTGGTCATTACTTGGACAATTGCCACTTCATCTCTTAAATAAATGGCATTGAATTTGTCATTCGTGAAGTGTTAGTAGATCATGTGACAGAATCATGGGTCATTCCATCTGTCTCAAACAAAAGGTTAAAAAAAGTTATCAAAAATACATAATTCCATCTATAGTGAGGTTAATCGTATATGGTTCCTAAAATGTACTTATAATTAATATATCATGCTGCTTAATATAATAAAACTAGTTTCTACTAACCAGGGACTTCCTGTAGGCTAGTGGTAGGTGATAAAGGCATGTCGCACTTCGGTTGTGGGTTCGATTCCCACAGCCTTGTCTGACGTGACGGGTTGCCGCCCGTCCTGCAGGTTGTCCTTTTTCTAAAACTACGTTATTATAACATCCCATAAATAATATCGAAAATATTTCTATCCTTAAACAATACTAACTTATGTCCAACATAATCCATTCCAATCTTTAGGCTTATATGAAATACTTATGTCCAATCTTATAGTATAAAGAAAACGATTACTAGAAATGTCATCAAACAAGCATGTGAGTACCATTATTTATCCCCCATATATCATACGATATATCTTGTTGGTCACATTCCAAACATTTGAATACCTTAATCATGTATTCTCTTGAAAAATTAATACCAATTGAACCTTAGTGAAAACATGAATGCTATCAAAAGTTAACTCTTTCCACATACTAAAATCCCAAAATTTCTATATACTCAAACTATGATATCAGTCATGAGCTCATTTCATTTTCCCTTTATCCTTTCATTATGCGCATATCATCTCATTTACAAAAATATTTCAATCAATTTTCATGGTTACCGGTACCATATAATTATTGAAAACCAATACATAGATATTCCAAAATTCCACGATGCCATAAATGAGATTCCATGATACTATTTTGAAATCCCATTACATAAACACTTAATCATTACACAACATCATTTTCATACTCAACATCACAAATAGTGATCGCATGTGACTTCCCTTTATCCTTTTCCTTAAGAGGTTTCTCACATTGATCATCATTAACCCTTAGATTAGGGCATTGATTAGTATAATTCCCCATTTCCTTACAGTTGAAGCATTGAAGTGTTGGTGGAGCATTCTCTGTAGTCTTTTCTCTATTCACGTCATTAAAAACCTTTTTTCCCATTAATTCAGCACTCAGCTGCTCGATGACCTTCTTTTCCACACTTGAAAGATTTTCTAGTACCTTTTAGACAATCTCCACCATGCTTCTTTCCACACTTTGAGCATAAAGAAACATTCCTCTTCTTTTCACCATTGTTTTGATATTTCTCCTTGAACTCCATCTTTCGTTTCTTGTTAAAACCATGAGATGGATAGGTAACACCAACTTACATTTCTACCTTGATAGCACAACGCACAATTTCTTCATAGCTACTGAAGTCTCTTATAGCTAATTCCCTTCGAAAACTTGGTTTTAAGCCACTAGATAATCGATCAACATTACTTTCAAGTCGGATGATAAAGCTAGATGCAAACCTTGCAAGACTTGTAAAATTCACTTCGTATATACCAACAGATTCATTATCCTTTTGCTTAAGCTTAAGGAAATACTTTTCCATCTTTGTTCTAAGAAGACGAGGGAAGTACTTATTGAAAAATAAGTTCTTGAATTCATTCCATTCCATGTATTCAATTTCATCTCGGGGCCTCGTATTATTAATTAGAGTCCATCATTGATCTGCTTTACCTTCTAAACGGTAAATAGCCATAGTTACTTTTTCAGGTTCCGAACAGAAAAGTATGGAAAATATCTTTTCAATGGTACTAATCCATTGTTCAGCAACAAGTCGATCAGAGGACCCACTGAAAGAAGGTGGACATTGCCTCATGAATGACTCAATAGAATATTGTTCTCTTCTCTGCTCATTTGGAAGTCTAGAATGATTCATAGCTTGTGTAAGTATAGAAATAAGATTTTTCACTCCATCTCCAATAACATTGGTTTGTTCAAGAGGACAATCATTGCATTGTCCATTACATTTATCAAAACGGTTCCTTTGGGTTCCAGCCATCATCTAAAACCCAAAAAGAATAGTGTGAGAGGAAAAAATCATGATAGGTAAAACAACATAATAAAGGGGGAGTAACTTCAATATCTAACATCTTAGGTTTAATTATAATATTGTTACCATAATTCTAGTACTATAACGTATACTTATACTTAACCATAGGGACATCCCTAGACATACATTAGAAATATCTCTAGGGATCTCAATAAAGTTTTTCCATCCTAGTTTCCAAAGGTTAACTAAACCTTTCCTATGATACCAACTATAACGCACCCTTAATTGATTTATGTGGACATTACATTACTTTTGTGGAATAATTAATACATAACAAAAACAAACACACAAGGACCGTAATAGTTTAGTGTCTTTGGAAACTCGGAACATAATCTTCTAATCGTGGTGAAAGATCTTCAACATCTCCCATAAATATCTACCCATTTTGTTTTCTTACCTAAAACCTTTCTTTATATCCTAGGTAAAAGAAAACATATAAAGGGTGAGCTCAAATACTCAGTAAGGGTAAACATGGAAAAAATAAAACAAACCATATACATTTGAACATAAAAACATAAACATAATGTTTAAACATCAAAATCTTGAGCAGTTCCACAAAACATGGAAGTACGTAAGGCATAGATCATAATGGAACATAAATCATGATAAAATAGCTTGAAAATAAAACTTTTAATTGTGGAAAAACATTAAGCACATGATATGATTTCCATAGTAGCCAAGGCATTTCTTCCAAGACCATCTTAGTGGACAAAGTCCCTTACTGAACCGAGTTCACTCCTCGTTCCAGTCCTGTATCACTGAACCAGATTAACATGTCATTCCAGCCATGTATATCTCATGAGATATAAATCTTTACCCAGTTCATTTGAGGGAGATATAGGTCCCACCCATCTCATAATTAAATCATTATTACTTGTGCCACAACATGAACATAAATCATTCATCATTACCCAAAGTATAAAATGGGTTTCATAAAAATCATCCCATCATAACATAATCAATAAAAAAAATGGATATAGTTTCATAATAAGAAAAGTGAAACCATGTAAATCATAGTGAAATTATACTTGAAACATACACATATGAAATAATGTCATCTTATATGGAAAATGGTTTTGATAAAACACTTGAAATGAATTCTTGAGGAAAATATCCTTTCTTCTTCAAAATCATTTTCTTTTCACAAAATGCCATGAAATTTTAAAAGAAATGGATTTTTTTGAAAATATTCATTAAACCTTGTAGAGTAAGCTTAATTAAAATAAGGTGTTATGAAACCATAAAAATCTATTCATGCTGTATAAGTTAAAAAAACATTCTCGTACTTTTGCCGGAAAAGTCAAAAAGTACCTCGTATGGTAAACAAAATAAATATTCCTTACATACCATGTAGTAAAAGTAAAAAATGCTTAAAAATTAATTTAAACATACATGAAACCATTTTTAGAAAACAGGTACATGGATGATAAATATAACAATAGTAAATACTTACGTATAAGCAATCTCGGATAAAAATGAGATTGCAAAATTATCCCTTACCTTATGTCCAATTTATTCCTTATGTGTCCGAGACTCCTGTATAGTGGGTTTAAACATAGTATTAACTTGTAACAGAACCATAATAATATTTATGATATCATATATGATTCACTTACGACTTTATATTATCCGTTCATTTGTCAATTCCATGTTAAAGCAGCATTTTGGGTAAAATCGTTTCATTTATCGTCCGTGTTTTGACTTGTAATTATTAATATGATTACATAGATCATGATTACTTAATTCCAGAATATAAAACATGATTTATATATAATATATATTAAGAATATATATATATAATATATTGATAAATGGAAATAAATACACCATTCATGGAGACGGTAGGTCGTGCGTACGCATGAATGTTGTTTTTTGTTTCCTTATTGAATTGAATGGAATTAAGTAGATGACATACATATATATATACATAAATACAGTAGCATTATTATGTCATATATTTCATGATTACTTATTATATATACTTTATAATCATTCTTGAATTGATAACATGGAAAATGAATCTCATCGCGTCGTGGAGACGGTAATTCGTACGTACGCACGAGCGCTGATATCGTTCCCATATTTATTGAATCGAATTGGAGTGGATGATATAATATCTTAGAATAATTATGATGTTATAATAATCATATATTTTTATTCTTTACACCATTATACTCATCTAAGTAAGGTGGGGGTGGAAAAAATGATTACACCACGGCGTGGAGACGGTATTCCGTACGTACGCACGCGTGGTGATTCTGTTTTCCATAGGATGGATAGAAGGTTAAATAGGGTTGTTTCATATTTATAATAACATATCAGTATATAAACAATATTGATGTTATTACTTTATAATTAAACAACTAAATAAAAGGGAAGTATAAGAATAAAGAAACTTGAAAGAGTCAGTAGAAGAGATTACCTCTTCCTCAATGCACCTCCTTTAAACTTCTTCTTAGGGCACTAGAGTTGGTCTTTGAAGAAGAACAGGACCTATAGAATATTAATAGGGGATTTTATAAGAGTAATTGGCAGGGTTTGGCAGATCTTGAAGGCTCAAAGTTGTTTACAAAGGAGAGGGAGGAGGTGCCCTTTTATAAGGGATGAGAGGGGCACGTTTGGAAAGTGTGAAAATATTATTTTATTATAAACTTATCTTCAGTTTCAAAAGGTCCCAAAATCATTAAAGATGAAGATAAGATGACCCATGGTAGAAATAAAATCCTTCAATCAGAATTGGACATGTTTTCAATAATATTTTAATCATTATAATCTTATTTATTTAAATCATTTATTAATGAGGTAAATACTGCATCATTATTGTGTCATAAATAATTTAATTTATTCGATGTCTAAAAATTAAAAAAACACCACCATGTAGTAAATATATTTAGATTTCCAATGAATATTTATAGTCAAAAATATAATTTATATAACCCCTTATAAAAATTAATTACTAAAATATTTTTGTTAATGTCAATTTTGTCTTTACATTAAATTAATTAATCCAAATTGTCATTATCACTACCAAGTGTCTCAATGGGGTCCCAAAATCGACTCAAGGATGCCCATGGTCGGCCATTACTCATCCAATAAGGTTAGGAAAAGTGTTAAGGTAATTTTGAATTATTATAATATTCTTTTAACCTTGAATTGCCCTATTTACCTTTAACCGCAATAAATAAAAGTCAAAAGTTACTATTCACCAAAAATTATTTTCATCTTATTGAACCACATTTTAATTCTTGATAACAACCATGTATGTCGGATTTTTGAAATTCAATTCATAGAAGTGGTAAAATTTCATTTAAATGAAAGAGTCAGTTTTTTAACAACCACTAAGTGGTTTCACTATTCATCAAAAATTGAAGTTTTTCAGAAAAATACGAAAAATTCAGCCTAAGAAATATTTGATATTCCGAATTCAAAAATGATGTCTATTTTTCCAAATTAAAAACATAGAATTGGCATTAATTAATTTTAAAATTAATTCCCTTTATCAAAACAAATAGCGTGTTTTTAAGAAATAATAACTATCAAAAGATCAACACTTGTTTATGTCCAAATTCAAAGTGAAATTAATTCCAATGACCAACATTGGATTAAATGGTAAAAATATATTCTAATTAAACTTTAAAACCAATTAAAAATATAATCTAACCATATAAATTATTGCGATGAAAAAAGTTGTTTTTAATTAAAATATAGGGTGTTTTTACTATTCATTAAAATATGAAAGTTATCAGAATAATATGAAAAATTTATCCAAATTCATTTTTTATATCCTGATTCCAAGGAATAATTTTATTTTGTCAAATTTAATTTATAAACATTTCGAAAAATATATTTAAAGTGGGTGCGCCATCAAAAGATGGAAAAACTGCATTTTTTGAAAAATACTTATTTTACCCGAAAGATTTATTTAGTTCTCATTCCATGTTCTAGAAAATATGTAAGATGAATAATAATGTTATAAAATTCAAAATGTAGTTAATACTATTCATAACAGCTAGTCCATAATATTATTATAACAATATCTCGTTTAGTGAAACTTGTTATTGCGTACTACACACGCTATCGAAGAAGGTATTGATTGTGTGTAATGCAAGACAAGTCAGGGATGCATGTAGTGAAAGCTCCGTTTGATGTTGCCTATAACATAATCAAAACTTATTTCATTTACACATTAAGAAAAATCTATACTTAATGTTGCGTAAAATAATCTCCACAAAACGAACTTGAAATTATGTGTAACACCAGTCAAGAATAGTGTTGCGTATACTGCAAGCTAATATGGTGTTGCGTATAGTACAAGCTAATCTTGGTGTAGTGTATAATAGAAGACATAAAAGAAATTAAAAATAATATATCTCATAAAATCTTAGGTTGTTACATTTCTTATGGAGATTTAGGCTACATAATGAGAGTGAACATGGATCTGATCATTTTTTCATGATAATAAGAATGCTCGTTATTCTTATTGACGTTGTGGTGATCTATGATCTATGGTTACTATTTTGAGATCATATATAGTGGAATGTGGTGACACTCATGTCGACAAGAACATGGTTATTTTTATCTATTATTTTATGTTTCTTTTTTACACAATGGCAGGATAATATTTTGTGTTATGATAAGTGTGATAGTGTATTCATGTCTTTAATTTTTTTTATGTTTCATTTCCATTTAAATTAATTAATTTTAATTGGATTTTTATTTAATTAATTATATATGTGTTTGAATTAATTGTCATTTGGACTTTTCACACCTGCTTTGGTTCATGTTCGTGCGATACCTAATAATTAATCACTGGCGGAAGATCATCAATGAATTTATTTATCTGCAAATCTATAGCTCACATGATAGAATCATAAATCTCACATTATCAAATTATGAATAAATAAAAATATTAATTAAAAAAATATTTTTTGTATTCACCTTCAAACTTTATTTAATAAAGCTTAATTAGTGATCTCATGTGAGAAAACGTGACACAAATAGATACTTTGACTTTGTGAGAAATGGGTTGTGGTATTTTACCATGCAATTCAGTGCTATAATGACATGCAAATTATTTTCCAGGATAGAGAACTAAATGACGGATAATTTGTATGAAAATTAGAATATTGTCTAACATCAGATAATGAGACCTAATTGTATTTTTATTAAATTTTTAATTGGTGATAATTGAATAAATAAATATTTAGATGTGGGAATTAAATATTTGTCATTTTATGCAACTAAAAAAACGTCACAACTCTGACACTTCCATATTTTACTACTTTATTCCATATATTTATTTAGTTCTATTAAATAGTTTTACTTTATTTAATCATTTTTTTTAATATTTGTTTAGTTTATTGGATATTTTAGTTTTTAATCACATTTAAAACTTTTCTGCATGAACATTATTCTTATAAGATATTCCTAGTATCTACTCATATTCTCTTTATGGTTCAACCCTACTCTCCTCTTCTAAAGTAGTTAGTAGGTTTAAAAATTTTCAAATTGGACGTGTTGCGACGCATGTGCAAAATTTCCTAGAAATTTATGTGATGTGGGATTTTATCAATGATTTATTATTGATTTTAGCATGATTTCACTTCCCTGCTCCAGATTAGACAAATAAGTTAAAAAAATTTGTTTGATATAAAAAATGAGGAAGATTTTAATAAATCGAAATATAGGCTTACCTTAGCCCCAGTATTCCAACCACCTCAGTGGGATTTATCTTTTGTGATCAGTTGTGACACTTCAAACTGTGCATTTTGGTAAATATTATCACTATGTATCGATAAATATCTACATTTCATTATATATTATTCATATACACTAGATCCTTCCTAGTCAAACTACACCACGACTAAAAAATAGTTTCTTTTTTTTATTTGATAAATTTATGTCTTGCCTTTTATGGTCCAAACTAATTGTGTATTTAAAATTACAACCCTATGGTATCCTATTTGGATACTAGAATCCATATTAAGTCTCATTACCTAGCTACTCATCTTTAAGAAATAAATTTAGAAATTATGGATAATAAAGCATTGTATAATATGTTGGCTAACCATATTAGTAATATTTTTACTTAATTGAACATTGAATCACCCCTTGTATTTTCATATATAATATATTTCTAGATGAGAGGATTTGATGTGTAAATGATGTTATTCTATAATATACAAACATTTTAAATTATTTTGTAAAATCTTGTATTCCTACTAATTGAAATAAAAATCAGGCCAAGCATCTAAAAAATGAATCTTATTGGTAAATTTTTTATAAAACTTAACATTGATGTAGATATAGTGATCAAGTACTAAGGTTTATATTCTTGATATTGAGTGTTGATCCTTCCTCATGGTCTATCAAACTCTTTCATATAGGGGGAATTATTGTCCCCAATAAACTGTTCACATAGTTTTTGATTCTAATCTACTTTGACCAACCTTATTTTGGAATGTCCATGATTTTTGTAGAGATTTATCTCATTTTCAAAGTATATGGAATGTAACTAAAATAAGTGAAATGTCATAATAATCCCTATTATACCAGTATTTTTTTATTTTTGGTACATTGAAAATATAGATATGTTCACTAATTAATTTATAGACTTTTACATTTTTCTTACAGTGGATTTTGTATTTAAATGGTTATAAGAGATAGCCATGGGGAATGATTACCCTAAAGTGGTTGTGGAATTTTTTTTATAATGAAAATCTTTTAAAAGTTTTTATAATCAAGGTTTATCATTCGTGATAGGGTTCTTGTTTATTAAACTATATAATTTACTCACATTTTCATCAGTATAGGGTTAGGCATTGAGTTTTCATAACTTACCAGCATTAAACCAATAAGAATTTTGAGGTGTTTAATAGTGTGGTTAAATAAATACTTGAAAAAATGATCTAACATAATAGGAAATATTGGATTCTTATACTCGGCGACACTTTGTGGGACTATTTCACTACATTCAAAACTCTCTTTAGTGGATCATTATATCAACTTTTATTTAAAAAGAGTTATCATCTACCAATTTAGGAAGAGAAACCAGAATATTGGGCTACAAAAATCAAATTCTAATATTTCATGTATAACATATCAAAGAATACTAAATCCTGATCCATTTTTTATTCTATAAAACCTCATTATAGTTAAGTGGGAATTGAATAGACCATCATCTATAAACAATACACCAATAATAATAAATGGTACAACCCATGGGTCAAACCAAGTCACATCATAATAAACTCACATTTTAAGTGGTAAGGGGAGGATGGGTCATCAGTTGAATCATAGGGTTTCTGGTGGGGATCTAGAAGTCTTCTCCAATTTTAGACCTTGATCTATGACTTACATGATGATCAAGGTGGAACATATCCTGAAGTCAATATACTCATTGTCAATCCCTACTTGGAAACTATTCCCACCACCACTGAACACTGATGATGAACCAACAATATTCCATAACCGAAAATAGATCAATAAAAAAAAGTGAACACCATTGAAAAATACCAAAAAAATACCATCAATAAATCATTATATCTGAATTCTATTAATATCTTGCAGTTGAAATCCCCAAAATGCAAATACAAGATAATGTAGAGATACCCGTGAACCCCAACCTATATGAAAATAGGAAAGGAGATACCATAATCCAAAAATGATAAAAACTATGACCAAATCCTCACAACATAAAAGAAGAAAAAACCTAAGAAAAAATAAAATAAATAAACCATGGAATCTAACAAACCCCCTCTATCACAAAAAATCCATAGATTATTAAGCATTTGGTACCCACCATGAAAGGGAAGTATTCTAGTTAAAAATTGTCCTATAAGAACCTCAATTGATTCCTAAGGGTACCCCCATTGATGACTCCTAAGATAACCTAAAATTACAATCATCATTGTGGTGTTGACTTCAAACTAAGAAGGAATAGGGAATGAGTTGACATGCAATGCAAAAAAAATCAAGTACAACAACTAGGATGGAATTAATTATGCATCCAACAAGTGAGATATAGTTGTGGGGTGAGGGAACTAAAGAAGACATTAAAATTGAAAAAAATAATACTAAGGGTGAAACACTGTCATCAAAAATGGGAAAATGAAAAATCAGAGTCAGAGAGTGGTTGTATTGTTTTAAGCGGTAGAAATCCTTAAGATAATAGAAACGTGGTCAAGATATATATCCAAGTGAAATATTATGAGATTATTATAAAAACTATTTAATATAAAATTAATGAAAAAAGTATTCCCATGACCACCTCATCTTTTTCTATAAGTTTCATATTAGTGAGAAGATTCTATTATACAATGTAATGTTAATGTTTTTCCATGGCAGGCTTTGTTCCCCCTGGTTTGTCCCGTACACTATTACTAATATTTATCCATTTGAGTTTGTGTAGGTTAAAAATTAATAAACCCACAAAAAATCATTGTAAATTGGAAATTACTAAATCACTTCCATGAAATACTTCCATATCCCCAAGAGTAGGATCCCAACCTTAATAATCCATTTATCTATAAAACCATCCAATTATATCCACCCTTATCATAAAATTTATTTATTTTTATTTCAATGATGGGACTATAAAATTTTTCTGTGGGAGTAGATATAGGTGCTTATTAGATTGAAATATTTATTATAATATATATATATAACAACAAAATATATTTTTCCTTGTTTTCTATATTCCTTTAGTCTTTTTTGTATTGGAATGTTCATAAAAACTTCTCATCATAAATAATCAGTTTCATAGTCCATATTAAAAATTCTTGTTGAATATTATTATTTCAAGCTGTTTTAAATTTTAAATAAAATTCATTTCCCTAATGGAATGTGAGATGATAAAGAATTTAACTTTGAAAGTTCATTTTATTAAAATTATATTTTTTTCAATGATATGATCAGTTTTATCTTTATGAAACCATTAATATGATGATACCCTCTATGTGAGATTTTTATGGGAAAATTGTGCCATTTAATATCTCCACCCATCATTGCATACAGTCAGAAAATGTGAATTTTTCTACATAATTAAATTTATATATATAATTCAAGTTAATTTTAAATGGATTAAAAAATTCGCTATATTCATTTATTATATGGTTTTTTTATAATGTTTCCATATTAACCTACGATATATACCTCATATTTTTGTTAATAATTTTAAAAAAAATAGGGAAAGAAAAATCCAAAAAAAATGAACATGTCACATAATATAAAAAAAATTAAAAGTTTTATCTTAAAATAATACTTAAGTGATTGGGTTTTGACATCTTATTATAAAGGCTAAGAGCGGTTTTGGTGGGAAAAAAAGGCAAGCTAAAAAATTAAATTATCCGATATTTACTAAATTGAAATGGGAAAGATGAGAATGAAATGGTTATCACACACACATGTGATTATTTAGTATATTTTTTATCTCATGAAATATTTCAATAATATTAGTATTATGCATCTCCAAGATTTTTTTATAATACAATTTCTGAGACACTTATTTCCATGCCAACTGGGACTAACTATGTGGTGTGATTATTTTTTTATTTTTATTACTACCATGAATTAAATTAACTTTGGATGTTAAACATTTATGGTCTAGGGAATCTTTTTAAATGTGGGATAAAACTATAAAGAAGATCATTTATCCCATTTTATCAATTTATAGGCCCAAAATTTGTTATATTTGGAAAAATCGGAAAATTTTGAGAGTATATATCATTATTTTTACAATATCTCTTATTCTAAAATTTAATTACCAGCAATGTTCGTGGGAATGAATTCAAGACGATGTAAAATAGCTCTCTAGTTTTTTCTAAGTAATTATATAGTTTTTTAGATTTCTAAAACTGATCCCCAAGGGGTATTATGAAATCTAGGTACAAAAATCACAACCTCTCTTAGCTTATAAATACATACCATTGGTACCTCATGGGGGTTTGGCTAAAGAAGTGAAAAAATTCCATTTTGGAGACTCAAAGAGAATCATATTAGAAATTAAAAATCTACTTATCTTTATAATGAGAGTTTGGATGATATTAAAAATCCAATAAACCTTCTAATGGTGTTTTAAATGGTAACTAGTCATTACAAGGGATATATATACTTGGATATAGAGATCTAACACTTATTTTTTATTAAATTTATGTATTACATGGTTTAAAATTTTTTATTTTTATTTTAACCTAGCATGTTTCTAATTTGAAATCAATATTTAAGTATGATTAAATGAAATATTTTTTATTTTATAACCAATCAACATGAGATTTTAAGTGTGTAGAATGTTTTGTTTCATTTCATGAACCTAAGGTACTTTTTCTCTCACATCAACATGATATCTCAGTGTTATATGGAATCCTTCATGGAATGTACAAGATCCTAATCTTAAATAAATTATTTTGGTGTCATGTTTTTATTTAAGGTTCACCATTTTAAAGAGTTAGAGGATAATTAAAGTCCTTTATTTCCTAAAAAGAATCCATTGGGTCAAAGTATCATTTTCAAAGAATTAACTTAAAAAAATGAACAGTAACATTTCAATGATCTCCTTCACATATAACTCTCAAAACCTATTCCATTTTAAAAATATCATACTCTTTGGTTTATTTATTTTGATTCATTTTTTTATTTTAATATGTTTTAACCCCCACCCCCCCCCCCCAATTTTAAGTTTCTTTTAAATTTTCTAAGACTCATACTATATCCCTTTAATAATATTTGATTGATAACCTAGGGTCTACCCTATATGTTTATTTAAAATCAATGAAAGAAAAGACCTTTTATCTATTTCAAACATGACGGTCAATATATTTTTTTATTAACTCATTTCTACTGATCACATATTTTATATTTACATAAATACGAGACGTAAATTTGGTATCCAATTTCTAAGAAGTAAAATATGTGTAGTTATTTTCTATAACATAAATATCTATATTATAAGTATCACTCCCATTGTTCTGTATAATATCATATATATATTTCAGATAATTTCACTTATAATGTCTAAACTCTCTTTTCCTTTAGTTTTATAATTTTTACGCATCTTATTTATAATGAACTTGACTTGGGTCATTGGGATTTTAAGGAAGTTTCGTTATAGAATTATTGGGGAATTTAAACTTTTTATTATGGTTAAGGATTCATTTTTTATTTGTGAATTTTGTTAGTTAATTAGAAGTCTTGGTATGGAATTTAGGTGTTTTGGGATATGGTTTAAGGTTTTTCTAGATGTATGGGGGTTTGGGTAAAACCTAAAGGAGCTACCACCTATAATTTAAAACTATGGTTTAGACCAAGTTCATGGTTAGGGGGTAACAGATACTTAGTTAGGGGTATCAAGTACCTATTGTTCCAAGTAGAGTATAGGTAGTCATGGGGGTTCCATTTGGTACATTGGGGCCCCAAGATGATTACCTATTGTACAAAACCTATTTTATTTTTAATATAAGGGAATTTTGGTCATTTTTGACCTATTATTTTGGTCTCCTTTGAGGGTCCTTTGATTCAACTATTACCTAAAAAATTGAGATCCCTTTCATGGAACCCTCTTGGTCTCTCTTTCCCCTACTCTTTGAATTTTAATTATAAGTGAAATCATGGTATTTTTCGATGAAAATTCCAAGGTAATCTATCATATAACCCTCTCTAATATTTTTCTCATGATCCTTTGTCTATTATTCTGATTTTGAATGAGTTTTGTGATTAGTTTTTTCACCAAAATCATGGTGAAATCTGCTCCCATTCCCTTACTCTCTATTTTATGTGTTAAAAGAGTCCTTAGTAAGTGTCTTCTTGATAATGGTTTACTATTATGATAAATTCATGATATGCAATGCTTTATTTAGGGTTTTCTTGATTTTAGACCTTTATCTAGGTCAAATTAGGTCTATTTAAATTGATTTTATCCATTATTTTATTATTATAATTATTATTTTGGTGGTCTAATTAGGTTCTGGCTAGGCCTATCTTGAGTTCATATAATTTCATTTTATGATTTAGGTTTAATTTATCATAAATGGAAATGGATTGTGTTTTAGTTATTTTTAGAGGATGTTGTGATGCCATTTGATTATGAGGAAGGACTTGTAAAATCTATTTTTTTGGGTAGGTGGTTCTAAACCATATGAAATTCCTTTGCACTTTCTTCATCTTTGTATGTAATTATTTTAATTAAGCTAACATATTAAATTATATTTATTTTCTAAAGTTATAAATATGTGTTATTTAGTGAATACCTCTAATGTGAATTAAAATGACGTATCTATGAAAACTTCTTTTGATACTTGGAATAAAATTTTAAATTTATTACTCTAGTTTGAATTATCATTTAATGTTTTGTGATGAATTGATAAAATCTAGCAAGTGAATTAATTACTATTTGGAAATTATTAATGTTGATATCATATCTAATATTTATAGTTTTATTATACATTATTGACATTTAAAAATAAATTTCCTTTACATATTTTTATTGAAACATAAAATATAACATAAAGAACATTTTATAAAAAATATTTAACTACTTGATAATAGATAATTATTGGAAATATTGATTCTAAATGGAACAAGTAATGTGATTTTATAGTACCTTAATTCTATGTTCCTTCTACGGTATTATAACCATTTTAAAATGTTAATTGAATTTATAAAGAAGTTATTATGTATCTTTAAGTGTATATATTATATCAACCCTATATTGTTTTAACAAAATTTGTGGGAATATTAAACATTACCATATAACTTTAAATTTATCCTCTATGAACCCTTATTGCACCATAATGAATATGAGAATAAATTACTATGTGGATAAAGTTATGAAAAAATGGGTATATATACCACATTACACTTAAACTATCATGAGTTATAAGTCAATTATCCAAACATAACTTCAATTTAGTGTTTTATTGGTGACATGTTGAAAAACGGGTTGGTTTCAGGGATGATGTGATACCAGAACATGAATGGTTTCTTTACCTTTATTTCAATCAAAACTAGATAATTTTATTATAATTTTCATATTATTCCACTTTTTAATGTAAAGACCCTTAAATTCCAAGGGAAATTTTTTTTTCTTAATTTTCTTTTGGATTTTAAGAGTACGCAGTTTTTGACGGCACCTGATTGCGAGGTCTGGTGTGCCCGGAATCAATTTTTGAAGTTTTGCTCGGGTACGTTTAGTGAACGAATGAGCGGGTTTTCCTAACATTTGAACTGGTGCCCAGAATCAAAATATGAGGGCACTGATGAAGCTGCAGCGCCGGTAATTGCTTAGGAACACCTTTTCTGGAGTTGCGCTTGCTCGGGTGAGGTTATTAAATAAATGGGTTAACTGAGGAGTGAAATAAAAATTTGTGCTGCAAATTTTATTTCTATTCTAAATAGTTACAACCTATGCATGGATGTTGAGGTGGGACCCACTACATCCTAACTCCATTTGGTAGTATAATAGTGAGGCGGGGCCCACACGAGCCCCACCCATTCAAATCCCTTAAAACCTCCCTCGTGCATTTATTTGTGTAACACACCTGCACCCCCCTTTTAATGGCATGTCAACTCACGCAATTAATTGGAATATTAAATACTCTTCAATTAATTTAATTAATTGAACAAGATCTTTGAATTTGAAATTAATGATGGCTTGTGTGTGTGTAAATAAAATAAGACAACGTATTATTTTATCGTGGGTGATTCGATGTGTGGGGCAGAGAACTCTCGAAGATTTTCTTCTTCCTTCTTCAAGAACACGAATAACACCGAAGCTCAGACGAAGAACACCGTCTCATCATTGCATCTTCTTCCTGAGTCGAAGGAAGCAAGACGCCATATCCTTCATCGGGAAAACACCGATGATGCTTATGGAGCCTCATTCTGCGACGCCATCCTCCACGGCGTCTTTTTTCCGCGACGAACCTCGATCGACGACTTCATCGAGGTAGGGGTTGTTTTGAAAATGATAATATACCCATGTTTGATTTCCTCCAAGACATGAACGTGGACCAACTAATTAACAATTTGATCCACATATTATTATTGCGGGTTGGGATTTATCATTTTCTGGGAATTGTTTGGAGTTTCTTCAAACCACTAACGCGGTGGGTGCGGACCAACGAACAAGTCCGAACCCACCATTTTTCTGTTCTTCATGCGCGGAGCATTTGGAAATGAAGAAACGGGACCGTAATGGATATTGGAGGCCTTCGTAGTAAATTATAGGTCCCGGGAGAGCCGTAGGCGTAGAAGGTGGGAAAATCGGACCACCGGAGCGCGTCTGGTGGTCCGTAGAAGACGCTGATGGCGCGCCACGTCGGCACGACGGCGCTGGCGGCCGAAGGCGGTGGCTGGCACCGGCCGGCCGCTAGGAGGCGGCGGCGCCCGGTGCGCCGCCAGGAGGAACCTCCGCGGCTTCATAGGCGGTGGTAGGTGGCCGGATCCCGCGGCCGCGCAGGATCCGGAGGAGGAGGACGCGGCGCATGCCGCATCCGTGGGGCGCAAAAAGGGGGGAAACGGTCCCCCTGCTTGGCCGCTGGCCGAGCCGGTGTACCCCCCCGGCCGGGCCACGCCCAGTCGGGCCGACCCAGGGGGGGTTGGGACGGGCCGGGCCCAGACCCACCATTTCAGACTATTTTCAGTAATTTTCCCATATCATAGGATAAGGACCTCTGATCGATGCGCCATCAGTTGCGATGTGATCCTTGGATCGAGACGTTCATTTTGATATATTAAACTCAAGGTTTCGGAAAATTTTATGTATGGCCAGGTTGGTTCGAACACGAAACCAACCGGGCCCTCGGAGGGGAAACGCTTATAACTTGAGCTTCGGACGTCTGATTGACGTGACGTCGACTTTGTTGGATTCCTCTTAGTGATACAGACCTTTTGGATTACTTTGATCGAGGTTTAGACATATTTGGAGTATGGTCGGATTGGTTTTGACTTAAAAACCAATCGGTCCCCTCGGACGAAAAAGCCAATAACTCTCAGACCGAGCGTCCGATTGATGCGCCGTCTGTCACATTGAGTTCCTATCGACGAGGCAGAACTTTGGGATACATAAACTTTGGACTATGTTTCAGTTTATGTATCGACCCCTTGGCTCGTGGAGCGGACCCTCTCGGAAACGAGCATGCTGTGTGCGGGAACCCTAGAGCTGGCTGCGACTGCGACGACGATGACGACTGCACTGAAATCCTCCGTGGGTTCGGCAGCGACGACGACTGCACTGAAATCCTCCGTGGGTTTGCCAGCGATGACGACCGTACTGAAATCCTTCATGGGTTCGACGACGATGACTACTGTTCTTGTTTCCTACGTGGTTCCGGAAGTATTTGACTCTGTACTTGTATCCTACGTGGGTCCGACAGAGTAGCTGGTCTTGTATCTTACGTGGGTCCGACAACTTAGCTGGTCTAGTATCCTACGTGGGTCCCAGCTTAGATGAATTAGTGGCTACATCTGATCATATTTATCACCTTACTAAGAAGTATACCTGTGTGAGCTGAGTCTTGACTTTCAATCTTTATCTTCGATATGATTGACTTGCTTTCCTATGTGGATTGGGTTGTGCTTTCCTGTGTGGATAGGGTTGTACTATCCTGTGTGGACGTAATAGAACATGGGCTCGGATGTTGGAGCTGAACTAGAATTGGTGACTTACGTATATGTATGGTCATATACCTAAGTAGTGTTGGTTGTTACTTCGTTATTGTATCTTTCTTTTGTGGATTATCCTTTGTGGATTCTGGGAGACCTTCGAGGTCTCGGGGTCCCTACTGAGTAGCGTATACTCACCCCTGCACGGGCTATGCCCACACTACGTTGTGTTGGATGCAGACGACGGACAACGCTGATCGTGATTGAGGCTCGTGGAGTGAGACGGTACCTGGAGGTGTACCACTGGTCGGGACGTACTCAGAGCAAACGGTTGGACCCAAGGAGTTGATGAGACTATCTGTACCCACCCTTCAGGTGGGATTTTTGGTGGACAGCTCGACGTTGTGCTTTACTTTTCAATTACTGTACTTTCTTTCCAGTTGTACTTTACTTTCTATTTGGGTTTGTATTCTGGCCCAATTACTTTCCGCACTTACTTTTGTACTCAGTTTACTTAGTGTTTACTTCTTCTGGCTTACTCTGTGGTGTTTGTTTACTTTATAAAGGCAATATCTTCCCTTTTTTCTGTCGGGATTTACACCATTGGTGCTAGTCGCCAGCCCCTGGCCTATGGGAGGTGGGCTTGGGGTAGTTACGGCACGGGCCCCGAGGACGGTTCGTGACATATAATGTATCATACTTTTTATTTATTTATTATAAAACCTTTTTAATATAACATAGTTTCATAAAAACCATTTCTCTTTTTCAAATATGACATACACTACTTCTTCTTAATACTCCATATTTAAGGTACGTATTTTCATAATATTGAAACCCAAAAGTTTGTTCTCCTTAAAGTAATATCCAAGTAGGAGAAACTATTTGGACAATAATCTCTACTTTCAAATGGGTATCTTGGTTTAGAACTTACTCCATCTTTAACTCTTAACCTAGGATACTTTGAGCATGTATTTTTTCCAATTAATACTATAATTTTTTTACTGCCTAGTAATATAATAATGTAAACTCATTAAAACCCATTATTATGTTCAGACCTTGTTTAGATTGTTTTTAAATAACCATATCCACCCCTTATACAAATATTGGAATTTATATAGTGTGAATATATAGTATTTTAAAGAGAAAGATGTTCCAAAACTTATCTTTTGTATTTTTCTAATTCTTATATACCGTTTTAAAATTCATAATGATAAATACTTTTATTGATGTGAGTAGGGTTCAAGTTTGACCTATCTATTGTAAATGTATTATAGAGATTTTTATTGGCACATATCAATAGTTGTTGTGTACTTTAAGATAGTGTTTTATAATTTATATTTTGGGTCTGTTTTACCCTTTTTTGTGATACATTACTTCATTTATATAGGTGGTTATTCTTTATTACTTTTATTGTGTGATGCTATCAGGGAACTCCCACGGGATCTTTCAAGAGCTTGATCCAAGTATTGTTCAGGTAATTTGAGTCATGGTCATTGAAAATGGTATCAAAGATAGAGAATGATATCGTTAATCAATTTGAGTTACCATGATGGTTATAATTGAGAGTACATTGGATCCAAGACCATTTAGAATTGAGAAGTAACCCATAAAATAACATCAAAAATATCTTTATGGTGGATGATCAAGTTAACAAGAATATCCAACTATCCAGGTAAGAACTACTAGTATAGATGGGGTATTAATTTTAATACCATGATATTTAATAAATATGAATCAGTAAAGTGTTATAGGTATCAGCCAATATCCAATTCATCTAATTCTTCTTGCATTATAAGTAGAAGTTATTAGGTAAGCATAGTATGGTGGCATGACATATCATGTGTTTTAACATGTTTATTAATACTAAATCTAAAATCAATTCAAGGTTTGTATTAACTCAAAAAATAGAAAATATAAATATATAGTGTCTTTATATATATGTGTGTGTGTGTGTGTGTGTGTCAATTAAGTTAATATGAATCACTAATTAGTTATTTTCATTGATATCGTCTTACTTATTTCTATTAATACTTAGACATATTTTTAATGTTTCATTACTAAGAATTATTATGTTATTATTTATTTTGTATAAATTATTAAATCATGTCTGATATTGTCTTTATTCCATTCTAGTGGAAATTCTTTAATAAGATTATTAAACTAACTCATTAATATAAAACTTTTATGTTAGTTTCTAGAACTGGTTAGAGTATCCCTTTATTGCTTCCTGATATGTTCTTCTTCAATTGATTACTATTATTGACTATAAAATTATATTTATTAAGTATTTTAAGTTGTTTTTATCACATTTTGATCATGAATACTATTAAGTATTTATATCAATGATAAATATTTATGGTTATAAATTCATGAAGTGTGATGGGCTATAAGAGTAAATTATGAAGATGGAAATAAAAGAATACATAAATCAATTTAAAATATTTTCATAGTGTACCTAATATTTAAATAAATTGGAGCTCAATATTTATTAGTGATACTTATCTATATTTATGATAAAAATGATGTAATATTTTCTGAATGATATATAGGTTGTTATAAGGTATCCATCCCAAGATTCCAATTATGGTTTCTAGGCACCCTAATGTACATCACAAGGATTTATTATGGTTAAATCCTGATAGTGAAGTGCAAATATCAAATGATATTTTTCTTAGAAAAAAACCTTATTTCTCAATCTTCTTTCCATGTAGGACTAAAAGAGTTATAGGAATCAAAAAATAAATTTGAAAAATTAGAACAAAATGGATTCAATTAAACAAGTTCATTTCCTTGGGAAGTGCCAAAGTTATTTTTTATGAAGTATGATGGCAGTTTACAATTTTTTATTAACTACATAAAGTTGAATTAGGAAATGATAAATAATAAATATCCCTTACCCCATATTGAATATTTATTTTATCGATTGAATGGATTTATGTAGTTTTATAATACAGGTCTTCACTCTAGATATCATAAACTGAGGGTAATATAGGAGGAGATTCCAAATACAACTTTTCAATGTCATTTTGGTCATTATAACTTCTTGGCCATGCATTTTTTTATGACTAGTATACCTTCAATGTTCATGGAATAGACTAATCAAAAATTTAAAAAGTATTTAGATAACCTTTTAGAAGTTTTTATGGATGAAATATTGATTTATCTATGATAAAAATATGATCATGAAACGCATATATAATTTTATTAATAATTTTATATGAACATAAGTTATATAAAAATTTATCAAAATGAAAATTTTTGATTCATGATGTGAATTGTTTGGGATATGTTGTTTTAGATAAAAAAAATTACACTGATTATGATAAATAAAAATTTATTATATATTTATAGAGGATAAATAATGTATTTTAGATCCATATATTGCATGGACTAGATGATTATTATCAAATATTTATTAAATAATTCTTGTAATTTGATTCTCCAATGAGAGAAATTTTTCTTAGAAAGGAAGTAACTTTGAATGGTATAAGAAGTTATAGAAAAATGTTAAAGATATTTAGAGAATTATTACCTCGGTATCATTTATTATCTTACCAAAGTAGGGTGATGGATTTGAAGTATACTGCGATGTTTCAAAATAATAATTAAAATGTGTTCTCATGCAAGGTGGTTTGGTATAGCGTATAGATCAAGAAAAATAAAATCATGTAAAAATAAATTTCCTATACATGAATTGGAATTGGATATGTTGGTTTTCACATTGAATAGTAAAATACATATCACTTTGGTCAAATTCTCATAGTATATATTGATTATAAGAGTTTTAAGTATATATTATCACAAATTGAACTCAATTCTATATAAAGAATCTGGGTCGATTATCTTAAAACATTCAATTTAAAACTTTCATGTACCCCTAGAAAATGTAATTTAATAGTTTATACCTTAATTAGGAATACTCAAACTAAATATATTAAGGAATATGAAGATCAGTGGTAGTTAATTGGTATATTTTCTACTATTCACTTATATATAAATTAAATAGAGAATGGTTTAGTTATTTCTAGTATAAATATGAATTTTGTATTATTAGAGGAAGTGAGAGAGTGATATTTATCTAAAATTTAGTATAACGGGATGTGATTGTAGGAACCTGGGACACCCTGAGAGGGGAGGGATGAATCAAGGTGTCAAATTTTTCTTTTAAAATAAGGATATTGTTCCCACATTGGTAGGTTTTAGTTAAACCTGTAATACTGAAGGGAACAGAAAGAAAACAATCACATTTAAAGAGACCACATATCACTTTTACTTGGTTCACCACTAAGGGATACCTCCAAGGAGCATACACCAATAGGTTTACAGTTGTACCTAATTCCACTAAACTTTACTAGCTGTGGATTACAATGTTCGGGTATAATTACTTTGTCCCAGGAACACTGTCTTTACAATGTTTTAGGGATATCTCATTACATCCTTCATATCACTTATGTCGACTCCCCCTAGCTCACTACCCTAGGTGAAGTCACACTCAGTTTATGGATGTGAAGGTCCCTTCAATAGATTTTCTTTGAAGTCTTTGTATCTATTAAGAATAAGACACTACCTACATCGATGTCCTGAATTTATTCACTTGAAAGAACTGAACCACTGAACTGGATATTCAGAACATGTAATCATCCTACACAAAGAATTTCATGAAAAACCTACCCTATGCGCACAAGATCTTACTTTTTCATGTAATATTTTCTATTTTCATAATAAATATTTCACACAACTTCAACCTTTATGCACAACTTTAACTTTTGCGTGCAACATTACCTTTTCTTCATATCTTTAATTTTTCTGTGCAACTCCTTTTTCGCGTAACTATTACGTACAACGGAACTCAAATCTTCTTTAAGTATTCAACCCTACCAATTGAGGGGGGTAACCTCTTATTTATAGACACCGCTGACCCCTACATGCAAAGCCCACTGTTTCATGCAAAACCTCTCATTCTACACCCAATGCTTTTCGTGCAGGAATCGTTTTCCGCGCAAAACATCAGATTTTTAATAAAGCTCATGCCTTTGCCATTTTTGGACATTTTTATCCTGAAACATGCTTTGCACACAAGTTTACAAAACACCTATAATATTGTGTGAAATTTCCTTTTCCAAACACACTTTTCTCAATTTTCCGATTTTTAGGCCCAAAAAATTGGCAAACACTGGGAAATGACGCCACCTTCAATACTGTTGTCCGCTTGAACTGTATGATCCATTTCTTGGAAAAAATTCTGAACTATTAATGAGGATTGAAAACAAAAACAAACCAAACTCCATTTCTTGCATATAATGGTTGTGGTTCCAATAGTGATACACCTTTTATGGTGTGGATGCCACTAATGAATATAAAAATTGGATATAACCCTCCTTTATAAAGAGAGAATGGTTTTTTATGCCTTTGTGTAATAAAGTGATAAAGGCGTTTTATCATTCTAGATGGGAGTGAATCCTAGAGTTAAAATGATGAACCATGATATCAATTGAATATTTTTATGGATAATCTTGAGAGAATATTTTTTTAAATATGTTTCTCAAAGTTTGTTTTTTAATAGGTGAAGAAATAAATTCAATGACCAGTTGGGTATTTTCAACCTTTATATATATCAACTAGGAAATATGAGGATTTCAATATAGAATTCATGATGGGTTTTATTAAGTCACCATTGAAACATTATTCTATTTAGGTTATGGTATATTGACTAAAAAATCAACATATATCTTTCCTATTTTGGAGATATATTAAATTAAAGACCTCATAATGTTTCATGTCAGAGATATTGATAAATATCATGGGGTTCCTACTATATTATTTCCTAGATCTCCTATTTTTTTAATTATTAGGAAATTGATTTCATAATAACTTGGATAATAAAATAAATATTATTATATGTTACCATCCATAGATTTATGGGTGAACATGGTGTATTATTCAAATTTTGGAGGCTTTACTTTGAGCATGCATTCTTGCTTTTGGTAAATCATACAGAAATATAATTTATCCTTGGTGTAATTTTCCTATAATAATAGTTATCAAAATCCAATACTTATGGAACCACTTAAAATTTGTTATAGTAAAAAAATTTAATCACCCTTATGTTGTAAAGAGATAAGTGAATGTTTTCTTATTGGACTAATTTTGAAATAGGAAACAATTGACTGGATTAAACATATAAAAGCATTTAATGACATAATGAAGTCAATATAAATCTTATGTAAATCATAAATTATAACCCTTGGAGTTTAATATAGGTGTTCATGTCTCCTTGTGAGTGTCTCCTCATTTAGGGCATCAAATACTTGGTAGGTGAGGTAATTAAGCACCATTGTTTTTGGTTCCTTTTCAGATTTTGGAGAGGATTGGGGAAGTGGTGCATAGTTTTTCATTACCTCTATGATATGACATTTTATATACCTCATATGAGGAGGTAATTTTGATATCCATATTGTATTATTGAATGGAAATTGATATAATTGTAACTTGATATGACTTTATTTGAAATACCTACACAAATCATGGATAAAAAGGAGAAAGAGTTAGGGAGAAAGTCTATTATTTTAGTTTAGTTTAACCAACAAGAAAGAAATGTTCAAGAGGAAACATGGGAGATGTAATATCAGATGGGGCAACAATGGCTAGATATTTTTAAGGAAACTAAGTAACTTTGTTTGAGTGGAATGTCTTTATGGTGGTAATAATTATAACACCCATGGTGTTTTATTATTTAATAAAGTGGATTATGAATTCAGTTCAGTAATTGAAGTGTTATTAACATTTATTATAATTAAAGTTTTATTATTTTATTATGAAGTTGGGAATATTAATTTTTTTTTCCTCATAATATTTGGAATTAAGACAATTATGTGGTTTAAATAAATATTTCAAGAAAATTAATTTATAGATTAACATGGAATTATTGACCCCCCAACATTTCATTGATGGTGAATCTATTCATGTGATAAGGAGGATTTTTTAGGGTATAAATTTATTTTTTTAAGTTTATAAATAAATGAGGGGTTTTAAAATTTATTCATGTTATTAAAAATGAGTTTCAAATATGGAATTATTATATAGATTTAATTTTCATAAAATTCATTAAATTAGAGGTGTTTTTAGAAATTTAATAAGTAGGTTATTTCATGGAACGTAATAATAGAGAGATTATTGAGTTAAAGGGAGGCTATAGGGGTGAAAATTTTATAGTGGTTTAATTTTCGATAGAATGGTGATGGTTATAAAAGATGGTGGGTCTTCTCTATTTAATAGACCACTCATTTGTATTCTATCATCTCATTTTATCACCCATTACTTAGAATTCCTATGTAGTGAAGGTGTGGAAAATGATTGGTGAATTATATGATTAAAGGGGGGGTTAGAACATAGAGACATGTAATTAAATTGGTTTCATATATTTATTATAAAATTTTCAATGTATTCATTAATGTTCCTGTATCATAAGAATAAAAATTATAATGCTATTATATTTTAGTTATTAATAATTGATCTAGTATATTTGGTATGGACCCTTTGGTGTCTTATTTATAAACCGGAAGATAAAATATATCTCATTCCCTAGGTACTCCTCCTTTATAAATTCAATTCATAAATTTTAGATAATAAATGAGTGAAGAATATATTAGTTGGTCATATCAGTAAAATCCTTCCTGTATTGAACATTGACCCACACTCTACATTCCCATAAAAAACATGTTTTTAGATGACTAATTATACTAAATACAAGATGTCATTCCATGGTATACAGATATTATAAATTATTTGGTAGTATATTTTATTCCTTCTAATTATAATAAAAAATATTTCCTATCATATAAAACATGTATCTGGTAGAAAAAATTGTGATCACACTTACCATTGATGCACTTAAAGTGATCAAGTTTTAAGGGGTTGTATTATTGATAATAAGTTTCAAACCCTATTTGGGTTCTGTCACACACTTTCATATAGGGGCACTGTAGTCCCTAATATATTTCTCACAAGGTTCTAAATTCTGGGTTATTTTTACCAACATTATTTTGGGATAAATATGATTTTTGATAGATTTTCCTCATGTAACCTCCCAACCCGTGTGCCACAAACTGGTTTCCCAAGACAGTCAGTTGCATGACCTCAAGTGTGCCTCCCTATATGAAAGATAATTCACTAGCAGTGAGGGTCTAATATATCAATATTGGGAGACTATATCATCTTTATCAAAGAAATGCAATAATGGGAATAAAAAATAATAACTAAATTATATAAACAATAACCATAATAATTCCCTAACCAAAACAGACCAGTAATGCATGATGAACCAGAATAGGAATAAAATATCCAAACCAAAACTATAGATATGTCATTCCATATATGTGTCAAGTGTCTAAATGAAAAACCAAAATAATGACAAAATCACACTTCCAAGAGGGTCTTGACACCATGTTTGGTTCTCTAATCTATTCTCCGTCCCAACTCAACCACCAAGTATAGGTCTCTTTCCCTTATCTCGTCCTACAAACATGAAGTCTATTCAAGTACCTATTAGGCACCTTGAGTAGGGTGTGAGTACAAATCAGTAGGATACCACCAATAACATCTAAAAAATATCTAGTCTATAACATTGTATACAATTATATAAATAATAAAATAAAAGCAATAAAGTAAATAGTTAATAATTATTCAATTATTTTTTATTTAACCACATAAACCCCCAGGTTCCCAAGGACACCTGAGCCCTCAATACTTGCTTCGACCAGTTCTGGAATATGATTCATATCACATAGGTAATATCACAATTCATTATAATCATAGTCTTTCACTATCCATTTATTTTCAATTCATATCACGTCTGATTGGAACCATAATTGAATGCCATCATTTTTTGGTCTAGAATCCCATGTATAGTTCCCCATCGGTATTTGAAGCGTCAATATATTCCCCACAACTCATTTATCACTATGGGATTTCAAAGCATCATTATATGTCCCACACATTTATATCATTAAATCACATATGGGCTGTTGAATCATCAGTCCACATCCCACACACATATATTACAAAATCACATGTATCACAATATCACCATTTCATAAACATAAAGGTTATGAATAATTAACTTTATTTTAAAACATTATCATCAATGGGTACTAATTAAATTATCAATTAAATCTTGGATAATCACTTTAATCAAATGGGATAATATAATTGATTCACCTTTAAACCAATTATCAACATTTAATCATCTAACCTATTAACCCATTTAGGTTAAGCTAGCCATCTCATAATCCTCATTCTCAATCAATTCCTAGTCACATTAATTAAAAATATTACACAATCCCAAAATCCAATCAATTTAAAAATCATAATATTCAATTAATTAATTAACCAACTAATTAATCCAACTCTAACAATTTAAATTTACCCAATTTAACCCAAATCATTATCAAATAAAAATTAAATTAAATCAATTCAATCATCAATGTAATTTCCCAATAAGGGGAATTTCAATTTCACAATTACACACATGTAATTTTAATAAATACTATGGGATTTTTATTTTAGACCACTAACCTCAAGATTGTTGATAGATGCTCGCTAATAAAATCCCCAATTGAAGCGGAACAACCAAGATCATCTTGAGGAACAAGATCTTGAATTAAAAACTAGATCCAAGATCAAAAGAATAAATATCAATCAAACCTAGATCTAAACCCATAATGAATAAAAGAAAACCATCCTATTTTATTTGGAAAGAAAGACGGGAGAGACATGAAACCACATGGGATGAGAATCTATTATAGGAAGAGGTGCAGATTCTTCAATCTGGCCTGTGATTCATCAAGAACGATGTTTGAGAGCCCTAGTTATTCGTATAGAAGACTCTAAAAAATATCAGAATGAATTAGGGTCAAGTTAGGTGTCCTTTGAATGAAGTCTGAGGGATTTAGTAATTATTAATCTAATTTTGGGGTTTAAATTTTGACGAACATGGTTTCCTACTTGGGGCATACTATTTTCCCTAACCATGCTCCTAATTGTGCACCTCTTCCCATGGGGTTATATGGTTACTACTAATAGGGAACAAAATTTTCAAAACCATGCACCAACTATGTGATCCTCCTCTCCCTAGGGTTTCATCGTTTTTTGGGTCATGGTGCATGGATTTCAAAAACTATGCATCAACCATGAACTGCCCAAAACCCCTCCAAAAACAGCCAAATTCTACCCAAACACACCAAAGATAAAATCCCAAAAAAAAGATACACTAAATACAAGGAAAAATAGTACCTAAAAACAAGCTTGGTAACTCTACAGAAACGTTTGGGACATTTCAATCTCCCCACCTTATCACGTCTCATCCTCAGTCTGTACTCTCATGCATCTCTAAGATTTTAAGCCAAAAGATTGGGCCACAAAACACGTATATCTGCTTCTCTCTCAAAATTTTCCTCCTAAAAAAACCCATATTTCCACAATAAAAAAACTATCAGCATGGTATTTTCCCCAAAACTCTTTCTCACTAAGATCCAACACATGTATCATATGCTCCTCAAAAGACGCATCAGTATTAAGCTCAACATCAGCCACATCGATCATAAGAGAAGGGTCAGGGTGATACCACTGATGTTTGAAAACATGAAAATTTTCAATCATAGTATTGTACCTTGGTGGAATATCCAATTAGTAATCTACCTACCCAATTCTATCCACAACTTCAAATGGTCCAAGAAACCTAGGTGCTAATTTCCCATATCTTTGTATCATGTGAGGACCCAATCTAGGAAACACTTGACAGAATACGTGATCACTCTTTGCAAACTATAGGGGTCATAAAAATTTATCATCATACAAATTTTTTTTACTCTGAGCTATATCCATACACTTACAAATTAGGTGAACCTACTTCAAAGTCTCCTACATGAGACTCAGTCATAACAACTCTAACTCACCTGCCTCCATTAAATATAGAAGTGATCTACATAACCTGCTATAAAGAGACTCATATGGTTCCATCTGTATAGTTTCTTAATAACTGTTGTTATAGTTGAACTCCACAAAATATAGTTTCTTCTCTCAACACCCACAAAATTCTAGGAAATAGGACTGAATCATATCCTCATGCACATTTATAGTACGTTCTGAATACTAGACAGTTGCTGAAATTTTCAAAAACAAATTACTAAATAAACGTTTTTCTAAACTGAGGTTCAATATAAGAGCCTAACCACTTTTTCCTCAAGGTTGAGGTATGTATTTTTTTCACCTTTCTTACCTTTTCTTTGGATAGTTTTCTCAAAGGGGGAGAACTCTTTTATAAATCTATTCATAAAAAAAGTGTGTTAAAAGGGGAGTTGTGGGTAAGTTGTGAATTCAACATTGTAAGTGTGTGAACTATTATAACTATTTTTTGGAGTGATTATAGGAACCAAGATTTTTATATTATATGGAATTTTAAGAAGTGATGTAAGCTGAGGAAGAAAATTTGAAAAGGATTTCATAATCACTACTCTTTGAAAGAATGGATTTACTGTCAATAATTCTTATTTTCTATAATGAGTTAGCTCATGTTGTCTTATAATTTTTGATAAGTAATCCATACCTTGAGGATAAAAAGTTCAGTGATTTATGAACCTTGGTTGGAAAAAATACAAAGGGATAAATGTTTAGGACCAAGATGATAAGAATGATTGTTTTCAAGTATTTTATTTTTTTTCAAATGAAGTTTAAAAAGAAAGGGATGTTTAAGAAGAAAAGAAATCACCTCACATTGTTTCTGTTGAGAATCGTCTTGACCATAATATTTGAGAAAATCATACTCTTAATGATTAATAAATTCCTTCGTGTTGAGAAGGTTATTTCTTAATGAAAAGAATCATCAGACTAACCTTGGGTCTGGATTAGATGAAAATATTGTGTTGGGGGAGAATCTAAGATTGAATGACTAGGATATAAATGTGATGATGCTTTACTGATCTTGGAGTTCTCATAAATCATAAGTATTCTATAAAACTTATGATGTAATATTTATAAAAAGAAAGGGGGAGAAAAGGTGCTGGAAATCATATTTAGTATGATCAAAATCATGTCAATTGTATTTGGGATGAGAATGAGAGAAATATGTTGCTGCAGTAATGAGAAGTTACCATACGTTACATTGTAAGTTATATTATGCTAAATCTATTATTCAACGCAATAAAATTCATGAATAAGTTTATGATACAAGTTGATGTTTTTGAAAGAATAAATCTGATGAAGTTAAAGTTTTCCAACATCAAGGTTATCATAATGAGTTTTTTAGTTGAATATTTTTTTAAAGGATGAGAAGGATGATCATAATGATGTAATGAATAAAGCTGCTAAAGTGGTAGATGCTGACACCGGTCCATTGTATTTAGTAATTCATCATATTAATCAAATTTAAAATTTCTTATGCCATAAAATTCATTGGTATCATATTCAGAAGATAAAGGATAAAACGGATTTGTTTTCAAGTGATTTTATAAGTTGGTTCAAGATCCATCATATTAGAATTGATACCTGGTCATCGGTCTAAAGATAAATAAGTAAAAATAATTAAATAAGTTTTAAATAATCTTCCACCTTCATCACAATGATGAAATCATAACAGAAGTTAGTTTTAAGAATCATAATGAGCAATCTTATGTTTCCCATGATACATCTGGTATAGATAATTGTAATGAATAAATCATACTGAGAAAATAATAATGGGAAATTAGAATCAGGATGTCTTTTTTAAAGAAATTTAGAAGAGATATGAAGTGTTCAATATTCTAGAAGGGTCCGGAAGAAATGAGAAGAGTAGTGAAGCATTGAAGAAGTCATAAATTTATCCAAAATTCAATAAAAATGAAAATTTTAGTAATTTGGTTGAGTGGTAAAGTTTTCAAGAATCTTTCCCAAACCATATATGCAGTGAGTATAAAAGGTCAAAAATACATTATACTTTTACTGAATAGAGTATTGTTCATGATAATTAGAGAGAAGGAAGAGCGCTGAAGAAAATATATAGAGAATTAGTGGTCTTAAAATTATTTTTATAGAAGAAGTCATTCCTGACATAAGTTAAAGGAGAAGAGATAATATTACAACGTATTAGATTGATCGTTATATTCAGATGATTATCATATTTAAATGGCTATCATTTTGGGTAGGATTATAATATTTGGATTTTTGGAGTGAAGAAGAAACTGTTTGGAATTGTCTCAATTGTATTCCAATTGATATATATTTCTAAAATGAGAAATAATACTGGAAAAAATACAATTGGGAAATATGACTGAGTTTTATTAAAATGTCCAAGAAGTTCTTACCAGCTTCTAGGTAAGAAAGTGAAATATTTATTTGAAATTTTATATTTGTAAAAGTTGATAAAGTAGCACTGTAACATGTTTTGTTACAAAAAACATTGAATTACATCATTTTTCTAGAATAATCACACACATTATTGATTTTTTTACATAGTGATACCTGAGTGAAAGGGCATATCCTACTCATTGTATTACATACAAACATATTGTTTTCTAGTGAATTTTTGGGTACTGGATCATTAACATACCATACCAAGTATGTATATATTCTTATTGAATAGAAAACCATGTAAATATTTGTATTCCAGTGGATGTGTGTTTGAATTTTTTTTAGTAGGGAAAGTTGTCTTTAATATGAGGTGAAGGTTGTTTCATAATCAATGAAACATAAAAGAAAAGATATCACTGATTCACGCTCCCCTTCAAAGTGATATAATTACATAGACTGGTCAATTATGGGAATTATACTAGTGGATATTGGAATTGGAATGGTAGTGTTTTAAACTAGTTATGTGTTTTAAAGTTTTGTTGAGGGTAGGATTTGAGACATTGCTACTATGTTGGTTGTTGATTTTCATTCCAATATATGTCTAAATTGTCATTATACCTAGGATTGAAAGAGTTTTGGTACTATGGATTTTGATAGTTAAATGCATTAACCTTTTCTAGTGGTCCTCCTAAAAGAATATTCTTATCAAAAGGAATGGTTCGGCAGTTTTCAGTCTTAATGTCATGTTTTTCACAAATTGTGCAAAAAAGATCAATAGTTTGGGTTTCATTAACCTTCTTAAGTTTGATCTCCTCAAGCTTCCTAGTGAGCACAATAAGTTTTTCCCTAATATTTCATTCTTCTCAAATATTTTTCATTCCACTAGATTTGGGTGGTTTTATGTAGTAAGGTGTTATTCCCCATGTTTGGTTCTATTTAGTAAGATTTTCTAAATACTCATAAGAATCATTTGGGGATTTGTTTTTGGATTTTCCATTAGAAATCAAGTCAATAAATTGTTTTTTACCTGGCCCTAACCATTTATAGAAATTTTTCAGGTGTTCTAGGATTGAGAAACCATGGTGTGGTACCATGTTTAATGTGTCTTTAAACCCTTCCCATGTTTCATAGAATGTTTCACCCTCCTTTTCAAAAACAATTGTATGATCTTTTTAAGTGAAATTATTTTCGGATGGGGGAGTATTTTTTATAAAATTTTCATTTTAGTTGGTTCTAAGAGTGAATGGATATTGGTAAAAAATTATTTAACCAATTTTTTTTAATCCTATATAAAAATTAAATAGTCTCATTTTAGATGATTCACTTTTATTTGGTGGGCACATGTTTTCAACAGTTTCATTGAATTTTTTAACAATAAGGTAAGGCATCTCATAATCCATCCTATGTATGGTTGTAAGGTTATCTAGGATGTTGGGTTTGAAGAAATATTGTTTATATTATATGGTTTCATTCATAATTAATGATGTTGAATTGGTCTAGGTAGGTGTGAGGTAGTAGTTCATGGTCTGGTCTGCAGCAATTCCAAATTTAGGGGATTTCTCATTTTGTTTTCCATTTTGGTTCCCTCCCTGATTTATGATTTGGTTTTGTGGAAGATTCTCCATTGTATTGAACTCAATTTTAGAATATAAAGTCTTAGAAAGGCTAGGATCTATGTGGAGTATTCCCCTAGATTCCCTGGACTCCTCACCCCTCAAGTCTTCCATCCTAACTGGATGGTTTGAGTTTTCAAGAGTGTAGGCAGACATGCATAGAAAGAAATTGGAAAAGTAAGAGAAATTGGGGTGATATAGAAGAAATGGGGGAGAATATAATTAATTTATAATATTAGTTACTTGGGTCCCCATAAAAAATGCCAAAATTTGGTTGTGCCCAAAATTATCCAAGTTTTATGGTGTAAGCAGTCACTTGTAGAACAACTTGGGTTATCGAATCCTCATAGACCTAAGAAGAAAACTAAAGAAACATACATTATATAGCGGTGATTTAGATATGATTTTTACAACTTAGGTTTGAATTTAGGGGATAATTAAATAGTATTATGGAATTAAGTGAATTCTATTTAAGATAATGGTTTGATCCTAAGTTGTTATAATGGGTGGATTGAATTAATTTCTTTTAATGGTTTCAATGTATTAAATTTAAGAGTGTTTATTTCAATAAAATATGAAATTAAAAATTCACTCATGGATTTTTTTTGTTCACTATCCTAATTCTAATCACCTATACACTTGTAGTATCATATTCATGAACACTATAATATAGAGGATTGTTCTAGCACTCAGGATGTGTAGCCTTAAAATTAGTGAGATAAATGGAGAAGGCACATCATTGATTGGAAATATCAATGACAGAATTGATTAAAAATAATTTAAATGAGAAATAACATCCAATACATCCCCTTTATACTCTATTGGATAAACCCACAACAGGGTTATACCTCTATTGATGTTATTCTATCAATGAAAGTTGGTAGTATACTTATGAGGGTGGAATTATAGAAGAAAACAGTGAAATAATGATCACTCCACTGTTGCGTGATTAAATTCACAAGTGTTGGTGTGAATAACTTTACACATTGATTCAAAAGTATTAACATGATATTTAAAAGAATTATATAATATAATAATAATAATAAATGTTATAAAATATCTTGTGTGAATCAAAAAACATACTTGATAAAAATGACATGTGGTTACAAAATGAAAAAGTAACAAAAAAATCGACAGAAATAAAACATACATCCCAATTACATAATAAAAACCACCTTAAATAAGAATATTAGGAGCCTAGGGTCGATCCCCAATCAATAAATTCAATCTCCATTAATTAGGAGAGTCAAAATTTGGGTGATAAATCAAAGGAAATTGGAATTTTCAAAGTTGATTAGAAAATTTTGACCAGATTCATCCCCCCTTTACATGAAAATATGTCATTGATGATGAAAAACTATGGGATATTCATATAAAAGAAATATTATCTTCCAGGTTTACTATAATATCTTTTAAATTTTCCTTCCAATTAGATCTTCAATTCTTATTTTTTTCTCAAAATGGTGGGATGATTTTATGGGACCTCAAATCTGGCCCACAAATTAAATGTCAAATTGGGATCCATATATCTCCTTGAAAAATTCAGAATTATCTCTAGGCATAGTTTAATAAAATGATCCCCATAATTCTCTCTACCTATTGTTAACATTTTATCTCATTGGGATTTATTTATGGGATCCACTTTTACTTAATGGGCCTAAGGATTGTTATTATTTGTCCATAAATTTCAACATCTAGGTCCAAAAGTGTCCATATTCCTTTGAGATTAATCCATTGATCCAAAAAGATAAAATATTCTAAAAAAAGTGATAAATCATATCCCAAATATAAAATTAAAAAAATCAAAATAGTTCATTCCAAAATATGGTGATAAGTTGGTCCCAAATTGACACTTTAAACATTAATTGCACATGGGATGATAAATAATGTTCAATTAATAAAATTCAAAAAAATAGTGTTGATAGACATTGAAACATGTGAATATAAAAATTTAATCAATGAATATTAGTATATTATAGTTTCTAATTATATTTCCTTTTCAGGTTTTCCATGAGAAATTTTTGTGTCTCTTTCATTAGTAAGTTAGTGTCATGCGATCTTGACTATCTGAGGCTAGAGTTTAAGGTCATGCAGCTTTGATAAAAGTGTAGATAGTTTAAGTTCATGATGAAAATAAAATTAATATGAGGGGAATGTTACCCAAGAACCTAATTTAGATACCTAGGTTCAAGATTAATCTACCATCCTTATGACTAAGAGATGAAAATGTCACAAATCATGGTCCAATGTTCCATGTTCATGAGTAATGATATGGTAAAATCATGTCAGGAGTGGCCCAGAACACTCTAAGGTGCTTAGTTCTACCACAATTACTCTAGGGATAATAAATATCATAAATCCCTTCATACATATCCATGATGTCTATGGGTTTGTATGTATGATACCTTTTGCATCGATAGCATGGTCAAACATAGAGACATATTTTCCTTTCCAAGGGCCAAAAAAAGGATAGGAACAGATTTATGTGCTCAAGACATGAATTTCAATTCATGCGATGCGGGGATTAAAGGATGAGAAAAGCACCCCATACTCTGGTTGACCAAGGTCATGATCTTGTGATTATTTTATATGGGATGTAGTTGGATGATGGTCTGAACATTTTAAAAATGTGAAGTGGGGAATTATTTTCATGAAATATTAATTTCAAGTGACCAAGAAATTTTCCTTTTAGTTTAACATCATGCGGTAAGGAAGTTCCTTTCCTTGAAGTTTTCCATTATGCGGTATGGTTTTTACAGCATAGGTATAGCTCATATATTGTCATGGGTTTATTTTTATCCTCTTAGATGTTATATATGAACATAGGATTGGAGATTTGTGGGTCTCTATATATCCTATGATGACAGGAATCAATCCATAAATAGTTTTGGTATCGAAGATCTCGTCACAGGTTTATCATGTACACAAGGATGGGGGGACATTTTTGTTTTATCATGGATGGACCAAAGAATATGGGATCTAAGAATCACTATTTATTCTATGATAATAGGAGTCAATCCACACATAGTTCTTGAATGGGAAATACTCTACGCAGGTCTAACCCATACACCCAAGGGGGAATTTTTCCTTTTGATTATTATAGTTGGGCCTAGGATTGGATATCCAAGTGTCATTATGAACCCTTTGATAATAGGAATCGAGCCACACATAGTCCTTGAGAATCCATACTATTTAACAACATGTGGTAAGGATGTAGGATCCCTGATGTAAAAAGGGGTAAGTGTGACTGGGCCCAAGAGTGGAGGTCTGGGCATCACTATGTATCTTGTGATGATAGTAATCAAGTCACATGTAGTTCGTAAATAAGAAACTCTCTACACAAGTATGACCCAAACATAGAGGGGGCATTGTTTCTATTAATTTTTATAGCTAGTATTAATATTTTATATATGGTTTTCACTATGTATACTATGACAACAAGAATTAAGCCACACTGAGTTCTGGATCAGAGGTGTAGTGGGATATCAACACCAATGATAGTGGTCTTCTCAGATAAGGTCCTCATTAATGTGTCATTTTATGTCATTATATAGACATTAACCATACATTTTAACATCATGTAGTGAGGAATCATGGTGTTCCTTTTACAATCATGCATCTAGAACCATGATAACTTTATTGTAAAATGGTATGTCTCATTTATGTGGGGGAACCCTTACCAAAATTTCTAAGCTCAAATAAGCTATGCTCAGGGTGAGAAACAAGGAGTGGAAAAGGTTTCCTTCACGACATAAAATACATTTTGAGAATGAAAATGTAAATTTTGTATCATGTGGTGGATGGGCCAAGATATAGGATTTGGGTGTCCCTACATGTCTCATTTCCAATGAGAATTAAGCCATATTTAGTTCTAGAAATCCATGAATTTTAGTGTCATATGGAAAGGAAATTATCCCTATAGTTTAATGTCTTGTGGTAAGAAATATTGTCACCCTAAATGAGATAAAATTAATGTTGGGGATCTTTATAGTTTAATTTCATATAGTGAGGTTATATTCCATGAAGTTTAATGTCATGTAGTAAGGATGAAGGATGATGTGTTGTTTACCATCTTACTACAAGGATGAAATCCTTATAGTTTAATGTCTTGTGGTTAAGATGATATATGATTGATTGTAGCAATGAAAAGTATTTCTTAAGAAACATCACATTGGTTGGGGTGTGACATTTCCCCCATCCATTGTGTCTAGTGAAATTATCCATTATAATATTACTTATATAAGATAAAACTCTATTCCCATTTGGGTTCCACCTTAGGATACTTCTCACCTAGTATAATTGGGGTTATGAGAACTAACACAAGTTCCCCTTGAACAAACTAATAGAGGTGGACCTTTTTATTAAAGGCCATGCGATCTGATCCTAATGGATTTTGAGATTGTACAATGTATAAAACTTATTCCCATCAAGCTACTCTATCTCATCCAGCTTCTTTTTCTATTACTCATTATCTGATATTTGTCCACAAACGGCTATTCAAAGATTTGGAAACTATAATTATATGTGAAACACTTCCTCTATTTCATACACCAATGAATATGAATGTGCTTGTGTAGAAGTACATGTTGTGGTACGGTAGGCACATAAATCATGGATGAGCTTGTATGGAGAGGACTTATTTCTTCTTTTTACCATATTCTTGAGTATATTTTATAGAATATTTTTCTAGGCTTCTATTTTTCCATTTTCTACTACATGATAGTGGGATGAGTGATTGGATTTGATGTTATACCCCAATAATTTCTTCAACTTCGTAGAATAGAAGTTGGTTCCATTTTCTATCAATATTGTTTGAGGGACTCCAAACCTGGGGATGATGTGAGACTTTAAGAAGTTGTTGATATTATTCATACCAAATTCATTAAGGGGTATTTTCTTAACCCATTTAGAATATAAGTCGGTAACGGTAATGATGTACTTGAATTTCTTAACTGTGGATAGAGGATATGGCCCCACAACATCCATTCCCTATAAAAAAACAACAAGGAATATTTAGTTGTACGTATAAATTTTAGAGTTTTATGGATGACATTTTCATGAATTTTTAATACATGAAATTTCATGGTGAATTAAACACAATACTATATCATGGTTTTCTAGTAGTAACCTAACCTCCTGATTTGGTAGAAAAGGTTGTTCCCAGACTAATGAGCGCCATTGGAGCCTATGTGTACTTCTTCTATAATAATGAGAATCTATCTTTTCCTATTCATATAATGAGTATTACATTAAATCCACACCTATAAAGGGATTTATACTCATTTGGACCATCTCGTAGGGTAAAGTTCACCGCCTGACAGTGAATATGTTCCCTCCCAGCTCGGTCTATGAGTAGATTCCCATTTTGGTGATAATAAATTATGAGATCCATCCATCTAGGGATGGATACCATCTCATCATTATCTATGTAGTTTTTTACCATATTGATTTATACCATGTCATAGATAATGATCAATGAGCCCAACCATCGGTGCATGATGTGGATGATCACTTCCTCCTGATCAGGGTCATCCAAAGCTATGGTTGCATTATCCAATGCATCGATGAAATCATTATATGATTTTAGAACATGATGAAGTGTGGACTCAAAATGGAATTCTTCCATATTTCCTCTGACGCAACCAGTGATAGGGGAAAATTATTTATTTTTAATGGAATATTAACAATTAATCTTCTTTATCAATAGCTCTAAATCCCTTTTGATGTTCAGGTAGGCTATTTTTACCTGGAGGGCCAATTCTAAACCAGCAATGAGGTACAGATATTAGGCCTTATTATTCATACAACCTTCAGATAATGTGAAATATTTGGGTAAAATTTCTTTATCTAGAGAGACAAATAAAATCCAAAGGCCATCTCAATTGAGCTTTGGATTTTACATCCTTTTTTTGATAGGACATTGGTAGGTTCCATTGAAATACATATTCCATTTCAAGGGAGTTTCATGGGAATAGAAAAAATCTTCATCTATAAGATCAATGTCTAATGGTGTACTTTCTGGAGTGGGATGTTCCATGAGGAAATTAGCCAGGGCCTTCCCTTTCAATGACCTATGTGACACAAACTGGTTGTTGTACTATTGTAGAATGACCAACCTTCAGGGTAAACTCCCCATAAACATGGGAAGACCAAGGATGTACTTTAGTGGATCAATATGAGATACCATATAGAATTTGTGGTGATGATAGTATTTCATCATATTTCTCACTATAAATATGAGTGTGAGGTAGTTCTTTTGGACATCAGAGTATTGGGACTTAGTACCCAGGATTGTCTAGTTGAGGTAGTAAATAATTTTCTATTTCCCTACAATGTTCTTATATATAAGTAGCATACCAAGATATAATTCTATATATGTCACATATAATATTATTGTATTTCCTTATACCAGTAACATTAAGACCAGTGGGTGTAGTAGGTACTGCTTGAGACTCTCGATGGTTTGTTGGTTTCCATCATACCATTGATGGGATATCCCCTTATTTATATTCATGATGATGGGGTGAGTTTTTCCATCCATATTGGATATGAAATACTGAATGTAGGAAAGGTTCCTTTGGAGTCCCCTTAGTTCTTTGTGATTTCTGGGGGATGTCATTGCAAGAATAACACTAGTATTTTTTGGGTCAACATCAATACCATGGTGGTTTTCCGCAAAGTCAAGGAACTTCCCTGATGTTACTGAATGGGCTCCATTAGAATAGTTCATGACATTTCCCCAATTCAATGGAACCGAGAAATCATAAATAAAGGTAGAGGATAGCCAATAGGTCTTTGAACTGGGCCCCTCGAAACAACGGGAACACATTTCAAACATGAAATGTAAAGTTGTGATCAACCCAAAAACTTCCCATAGAAACTGACTCATATCATGAGTTTCCATTACACCCAACTCATACATGAGCATAGTTGTAGCATATAAAACAGGTCACAATAGCAGCTATCATAGAAATTTTCTAAGAGAGAACCATTCCCACTAGGTCAAAGAAATATTTAACACTGCCTCCACCCCTCAGATCATAAATTCCTGAGAGGATTCAATACATGTTTATAGAAACTGAAAATTAACCTCATCCCATTGGGTTGGGGGAATTTTTATCTCAATAACCATCACCATGTTCATTATCCTCATAGAGCGTCCTGGAAAAATCAATGGGGATTCCAGATCAACCCCATCCTGCTGGATTGGGGGAATTTATATCACATTTTGATCCTAGGAATCATAAAATCCTTGATTGGAATCATTGAATACTCAAAAACAGGATCAAAAAATTCTAATTGTTGCCTAGAATAGCCCCTAGCCTATAGGGCATGGGGAATTTTCATCATTATCATCACCACAAAGGGAATAAATATTCTATGGGTTGGGAAGTAAATATCAATGGCTGGCATCCCATCCATTCGTCCCTCCATAATAAGAACCTATAATATTCAGGGCCTATTAAAAAATCATGATTAGAAATCTCCCTCAAGGTCACTACTCATAGGCTGACAAGATAGGAACGTACGATGAAGGCAATCAAACCTTACTGAGGTTGCAAGCCAAAATGGCCCCATATGGCCAAGAGTTAGAGAAACGAACCTGAAGAAGTTATTTCAGAATCATCCTATTGTGTTGGGAGTAATGGGATAACAACCATTTTTCGATATGTATCTATGAATTTAATCACCATCAACATAATAGATATTATGGATCAAGATGAAGATACAAAGGGATGTAATATGGAAAATATACCCTTATAGGAGGATCTAGATACACCCATTGAGGTTGTACGTACCTAGAACCGGAGGACAATCCAAAACCTAGCACCTTTGAATATTGATTTTCCACCTTTATAGTGGAACACTATCAATGATAAATGGAAAGGTGTAGATACATCCTAATCACCACCCATAAGAGCTGAAATTTCTTCCATGTAGGAATGTATGACATAATATGAGAATGAGATACAAACTATCAGAAAAATAAATGAGGAGATACCTAGGGGGAAAATTCTCATAGGGCATCATCTCCAAATAGAGGTGAATATTCTTCCTCCCACATTTCTGTAATGATTTTATCCTTCTGAAAGAGCAGCATCTGAGCATTAGAGTAGCTCTAGATCCAGGCAATCAGTATACATAAATGATAAAGTAGAATATGATTATAAATTACCTCATTACGAAAAAAGGACTCTCCCTAATCAGGTTGATTATTCAGTATTATCATGAATTTATAATCAATGGAAAATTAAAATGGGTTCATCTCATCAAATCCCACCTTATCCCTGTAGATGGGAGGCAACTCAGAAAAATGTACCTCTAGAACTGATCAATGCCATAAATTCCCTGACTAATTGAATGGAATCCATAGAAAAGTGACATGAACCTATGTAACATAAGAAAATTCCATATCCTAAATGGGTGGATGACACTTTTCACCCACCCAATTTTAGAAATCCTACCTTATCCACCTTTTATGGTGTGGGATACCCATCTCAAACACTTTTTCTCCCAATACGGTCCAATGATGGTCCCTCTAGATCAATAGTAGGTGACCAATATGAGGTTTTTTTAAAAAACTCTAATAGGGACAATATTTTTTGGTACAATAGTCTTCCAGCAAGATCGGATACAAGATGTGATGACCTTCATCATCAATTCCTTTACCATTTCACCTTTACACTAAGGAAAACAACAATTTTCAACTTGAAGAACTGTAAGCAACTTGAAAATGATAGGGTGTATGACTTTATATCTAGATGGAAAGGTTTAACCTACAAACTCAGTATCCCTCTCTCTTAGAAGAAATTTATAGATTTTTGTGATGAAAATATCCAAGATGAGTTGTAGGCACCTCTGATCCCAATGAAATATTTAGGTGGATTCTGTGAGTTTATAGAAGCAGCACAATGATTGGATAATGCCATTTAGTGGACCTAATCTAACTCTTAGATCATGCCCTCGACATAGGGTAAGAACCTTGACAAAGTGGAAACTACTTTTGCTACCCTCAAATTGGTAGTATCACCAATTCAAACACCTAGGTTAGTCCCAAACTTCCCATCACCTCTTATCAAGCAGTAGCAAAAATGAAAATCACCATTGGATAGAAGAAAAAATAGATCATGAAGACCTAGGATTTTTGGAAAAGGTGAATAAAGTATACTTCTTCTGAAATAATCAAGTCCATAGTTATTTCCTTATATCCATGGACAATAACATGCTCAAGATTCCATAGCCCAATAATCCCAATGAGATCAACCTCACTGATAATACCAACTACTACCCTTTCCATAGAAGTTTGGGTTACAACATCTAGGATTGATTTGATTTCAAATATGTTCTCCAAATCATGGTAGATTCCAGACATGTGATGTTAGATAACTCCCCAAAATAGGTGACCAACATACTTATTTCCCATTCATAAGAATAAGGTGATTGGAATAAAGTTACAAATATACATGCATATAATTTCAACCACGAGATGACTCAAAAGATAGTTGACTGAGCTCATGCCACCCTAATATCACAACTTCATAGACCCATAATGGTTCCATCCCCTAAGAAGGTGATATAAAATACACTTTCTATAGGTGTACAAGACTATAAAACATGGGAATAGATAGAATAGGAAGAGTAATATTCATCTTTAACACAGTCTCTAACTATTATATATTACTTCCTTGCAACATCTGAAGTACAGGAACCACCCCACCAAATGGAACCCTCATCATAAAAATATCTCATCTTTGGTTTTTTTACATGATACACTTTCTAGGCCCCTTCTTCAATGATGAATATTCCTATGAGTATGAGTTCTTCATACCTGTCCAGGGAGTTGGAGGATGTAGGTGAAGAAGTTGAGGAGACAGAGGATAGTGCGAGCACGGTCAGACCTAATATTTTGGGCACATCCCCACAAGGAACACATGTGCAGTTGAGACCAATGGAAAAGTTATCCAGAAATACCAAAAGAGACATGGTGGTATCTGTAGAGACCCATAATTTACATACATGGACGTTACATTACTTTTCCAGAATACTTAATAAATAACAAAAACCAACACTCAGGGACCGTAATAGTTTAGTGTCTTTGGAAACTCGGAACATAATCTTCTAATCATGGTGAAAGATCTTCGACATCTCCCATAAAGATCTTCCCCTTTTGTTTTCTTACCTAAAAACTTTATTTATATCCTGGGGAAAAGAAAACATATAAAGGGTGAACTCAAAAGCTCAGTAATGTTAAGTATGTAGAAAATAAAACAAACCATATACATTTGAACTTAAAAACATGAAAATAATGTTTAAACATCAAAATCTTGAACAATAAAATAAAACATGGCAGTACATAAGGCATAGATCATAATGGAACATCAATCATGATAAAATAGAATGGGAATAAAACATTTAATTATGGAAAACCATTAAACACATGATATGATTTCCATAGTATCCAAGGCATTGCTGCCAAGACCATCTTAGTGGACAAAGTCCCTTACTGAATCGAGTTTACTCCTCGTTCCAGTCCTGTATCACTGAACCGGATTAACTTATCATTCCATCCATGTCTATCTCATGAGATATAAATCTTTAACCAATGCATTATAGGGAGATATAGGTCCCACCCATCTCATAGTGAAATAATTCTTACTTGTGCCACAAAATAAACATAAATCATTCATCATAACCCAAAGAATAAATTGGGTTTCATAAACATCATCCCATCATAATATAATCCATATAAAACAAATGGATATAATTTCATCATAAGAAAAGTGAAACCATTTAAATCAAAGAGAAATTATACTTAAAACATAATCATACTAAATAATGTCATCTAAGAAGGAAAATAGTTTTGACAAAACACTAGAAATGAATTCCTGAGGAAAATATCCTTTCTTCTTGAAAATCATTTTCTTTTCTCAAAATTCCATGAAGTTTTAAAAGAAAATGATTTTTTTGAAAATAATAATTAAATTTTTAAGAGTAAGATTCATTTAAATAAGGTGTTATAAAACCATAAAAATCAGTTCATGCCGTATAAGTTAAAAAAACATTCTTCTCATACTTTTTCCAGAAAAGTCAAAAAGTACCTTATATGGTAAACAAAAGAAAGATTCCTTCCATAACACAAAGTAAAAGTAAAAGAGGGGTAAAAATGACTTTAAAAAATACATGGAACAATATTAAAAACTTTATTAAAAACATTTTTATGGACATGGATGAAAAATATAACCCAATTAAATACTTGCGAATAAACAATCTCAGATAAGAACGAGATTGAAATAATTATCATTTACCTTAGGTCTGATATGCTTTGTACGTATCCAAACCTCCTGTATAATGATTTAAATAATGTCATTTAATTATTACAGAATCATATTAATTGTTATGATATCATATATGGTTCACTTATGACTTTATATTACCCATTCTTTTGTAAAATCCTTGTTAAAATAGCGTTTTGGGTAAAATTGTTTTATTTATCGTACGTATTTGGACTTGTTGTTCTTGATATTATTATTACTTATATCATGATTTACTTACTTATAGAATTTAAATTATGATTTAAATATCATATATATTCATTATATATATATATATATATTATAGATAGATAAATGAAATGAAATACACCGTTCATAGAGATGGTAGGTCGTACGTACGCATGAACGCTGTTTTCCTTTCCTTATTGACTTGAATGGAAGTAAGTAGATGAAATATATATATATATATACATAAATATAGTAGCTTTATAATGTAATATGTTTCATTATTATTCATTATATATACTTTATAATCATTCTTTAATGGTTAACATGGATAATGAATCTCATCGCGTCGTGGAGACGATAATCCGTACGTACGCACAAGCGATGATATCATTCCCATAATTATTTAATGAAATTGTAGTGGATGATATAATATCTAAGAATTATTATGATGTTATAATAACCATATATAGTTATTCTTTACACCATTATACCCATCCAAGTAAGCAGGTGGTGGAAAAACAGATTACACCACAGCGTGGAGAGGGTATTTCGTACGTACGCACGCGCGGTGATTTCATTTTCCGCAGGATGGATAGAAGGTGAAATGGGTTTGTTTAATATTTATAATAACATATCAGTATCTTATTGATACTTATGTTATTAATTTTTAATGAAAAAACAAAATAAGAAGAAGGTGAAGAAGAAAGAAACTTGAAAGAATCGGTAGAAGAGATTACCTCTTCTTCGACGCACCTCTTTTAAGATTCCTCTTAAGGGACTAGAGTTTGTCTTTTGAGAAAACCAGAACCTCCATAATGTAGCTAGAGAATTGGAGAAGATAAATGGGCAGGTTTTCGCTGATCTTGAAGGCTCAAAGTGTTGTGAAGAGGAGAGGGAGGAGGTGCCCTTTTATAAGGAAGGAGAGGGGAAACCTCGGAAAAACCTAAAATATTATTTTATAATAAAATCATATTCGACTTATAATAGATACAAATTAATTTATTTAGAAGATAAAGTGGTTATGGGTCTAAATAACCTCAAACAATATGTTTTGGACAAGAGGTTACTATTTTAACCTTATCATTTAGATTGAACTCTAAGTTAAATAATTTAACTTTTACCGTGTCTTCTTGTTTTCTTACACTATATGGTTAATAAACTTACTATAACAAGCCAAAATAATCCCATCTGGTTCATTTTTAATATATATAACCTTATCTAAGTCATTTTTCCAAACCTTAGATTTTTAGGAATATAATATCAATTAATAAAATAATATTTGTTTTTAAAAACTATTTTATGTCAATTTTGACACTATTTGGTAATTGATTTTTGTGAAAATAAAAACAGCATGATTAGTTTGAAAAAAGTTAATTTAATCAATACTAACATGTCATATTAACCTATAAAATTAGTTTAATTCATAAAAATTCTCAAATTACATTTATTTGGGTATTTATAACATCAATTATGTTAATATTTCATTAATAAGGTAATTAATGCACCATCATTGTGTCATAAATAAATTAAATTATTTAATGTCTAAAAATTATAAATAAAATACCATTATGTATTAAATTTTTTTATCTTTCTAATTAATATTTATAGTCTAATTTATCTTATGTATAACCCTATATTAAAAATGTTTTAGTTATTAAACTTTGATTTTAATTCTTTTAACTCTTCTTTGAGTTAAATAATAATATATGTCCTAATCTAATACAAGTGGACCTAAAGGGTCATATTTTATTCCTAAGGTTATTTTTGGATGAATTACACTTTTAAAATAGAATTAGGACATGTTTTAGGGTAATTATAATATCAATTTTACCCTTAATTACCCTATTTACTTTTAACCGTGGTAAATAAAAGTAAAAAGTTACTATTCACAAAAAAAATATTTTTATCTTATTGAACCACATTTTATTCATTGATATTAACCATTTCTCTCAGGTTTTTGAAATTCCACTCACAAAAGTGGTAAAATAAGGTTTTATTGAATTTGAAAATTCTCCTAGGAGGTTGGTAAAAGATGGTGAAAAGTTCTGTAAAAATTTATATATATATATATATATATTATAAAATGACTCCAATGAATTACATTGAACTTATATAAGTATTATGTATCTATTTTGAACTAAAATAAATTTAAATAAAATAAATAATTATTTAAATAAAAAGTCAGTTTTTAAATAGTAACCCAGTGTTTTCACTATTCATCAAAAATTGAAAGTTTTCAGAAAAATACCAAAAATTTACCCTAGGCTAATTTCGATATTCCGAATCCAAAAAATGAAGTCCATTTTGAAAGATAAAATTTATAAAAATTTTAAAGTGGGTATTACTATTCATAAGGACTAGTTCATAATAATATTATAATAATATCTTGTTTAGTGAAACTCGGTATTGCGTATAACACACACTATCAAGGAAGGTTTCTCTGGCATGCAACACAAGCCTAGAATAGTGTTTGCGTATACTGTGAGCTAATATGGTGTTTCGTATAGCACAAGCTAATCTTGGTGTAGCGTACAACACAAAACATCAAATAAATTAAAAGGAATATTTCTCATAAAATCTCGGGGTGTTACATTCTACCCCCCTTAAAATGAATTTCTCCCTCAAAATTCATCGGGTTTATAAATTGTTTACTAATTGTAAGTTTCTTTCATATAAACCCACATCGTAAAAAGTAATAGTAAAACTTAATTTTAAAAAGTGATGTATGAAACATAACGGTTACCCAAATTAACTCATCACTAGGTTTCCACATAGGAGAACGTATGTAAAATATGGATATGGAAGAGAAATCTAACCATCATGTTTGGATGAAGATTGGTAGAGAACATGGCTATGAAAAAGACAACAATCACAAAGCCATAAATTTGTGATAATCTAAGGTACCATCTGATTCGTTAGATATGAGAGTACTAGGACATCATTTTTGGTTTTCAAGATCATTTCCCTAACATTGATGAAGTTTTACATAAGGATAAATACTTACTTGATTTCGGTGTAATATTATCATTGGTCATTCCATGAACAATTTTCACTTCCTATCAATTTAAAGAAATAAAGTTTAATTTGTCATTCATGAAGTGTTAGCAGATCATGCGATAGAATGATAAGTCATCCCATCAGTTTCTATCACAAAAAGGTTAGCATAAGTTATTAAATATACATAAGTCCATCTATGGTGAGATTAATCGTATATGATTCCAAAAATGGACTTATACTTCATTTATCATACCGCTTAATAAAATAAAACTAGTTTCTACGAACTAGGGACTTCTTCTAGACCAGAGGTAGGCAATAAAGGTCTGTCGTACTTTGGTGGTGGGTTCAATTCCTGCAACCTTGTCCGACGCGACGGATTGTTTCCCATCCTAGAGGTTTTCCCTTTTTCTAAAACTACACTATTATAACAATCCAGAAATAATATCGGAAAAAAGGTTCTATCCTTAAACAATACTATCTAATGTCCAACATAATCCATTCCAATCTTTAGGCTTATCCAAAATACATATGTCCAATCTCATAGTATAAAGAAAACAATTAATTGAATGTTCACATAAAAAGCACATGAATACCATCATTTATCCCCCATATATCATACTATATATCTTGTTGGTCACATTCTAAACATGTGAATACCTTAATCATGTATTCTCTTGAAAAATTAATACCCATTGAACCTTAGTGAAAACATGAATGCTGTCAAAATTTAACTCTTTCCACATACCAAAATCCCAAAATTTCTATATACTCAATCCATGATATCACTTTGTCCTTATATTAGTCATGAGCTCATTAATAATATCCAAAATATTATTTTTTCCTTATCTATTCATTATGCGCATATCATCTTCTTTCAAAAAATATCTAAATTACCTTTCATGGTTACTGGTACCATTCAATATATAATTTCAAATACTTTAGTAAAAACAATAGTGTAACAATCCTTATATGTTTCTTTATTCCATAGTATCATTAACAAAACTCTTGGTAAACATACAATCATTCCACTACCTTCTTAAACCATTGACTGAGCTTTATCATTTTATTCCCCAACTCTTCTTTCATATCATATATCATTTTTAGTTTCTTCATCATCATCAACATAAATACAACTCATACGACCATGCTGATTCTCTTCAAGAGATTTTCCCTTAGGGAATTGGTTTGCATAATGCCCGTACATTCCACATTTAAAACATTTAACCATTTTTTATGTCTTAGCAATACCATTATCTTTGTCCATGGTGTTAACTGAATCTTTTCCTTTACAATTACTGGCGTTGTTCGAGATTTAATCCTCAAAGTGAAACATTCTCCCTGATGCCTCTTCCCACATGATTTACATGAGGGAACTTGAACTTTATTTCTTCTATGATCATCATGAAACTCCATCTTTCTCTTATTAGCTGAGTTGGGAAACTTACCAAAGTTGAGATTATTAATCATATTATTAGATTTCTTATTAGGTATAATAATGATATTTGGACTTCCAAATCCAATTTCATTTGGTTTCTCATGAAGAATATCATTCCACTATCCATCATATCCTCCATTATCGTGAATCTTTCTGTTTCCAGCCATTTTCTAAAACCCAAAAAGAATAGTGTGAGAGGAAAAAATCATGCTAGGAAAACAAAATAATAAAGGGGGATTACCTTAAATATATAACATATTAGGTTTAATTCTAATATTTTTACCGTAATTCTAGTACTATAACTTATATATATACTTATCCTTAGGGACATCCCTAGACATACCTTAGAAATATCTCTAGGGATTTCACTAAAGTTTTCGCATCCTAGTTATCAAAGGTTAACTAAACCTTTCCTCTGATACCAACTATAGATACCCATACTTTATATACATTTAAGTTACATTACTTTTTTGGAATACTTAATACACAACAACAACCAACACTCAAGGACCGTAATAGTTTAGTGTCTTTGGAAACTCATAACATAATATTCTAATCATGGTGAAAGATCTTCAAAATCTCCCATAATGATCTTCCCCTTTTTTTTCTTACCTAAAACCTTTCTTTATATCCTGGGGAAAATAAAACATATAAAGGGTGAGCTCAAATTCTCAGTAACGGTAAGTATGTAGAAAATAAAACAAACCATATACATTTGAACTTAAAAACATCAACATAATTTTTAAACATCAAAATCTTGAGCAATGAAATAAAACATGGCATTACGTGAGGCAAAGATCATAATGGAACATAAATCATGATAAAATAGCATGGGAATAAAACATTTAATTGTGTAAAACCATTAATCACATGATATTATTTCCATAGAAGCCAAGTCATTGCTGACAAGACCATCTCAGTGGACAAAGTCCCTTACTGAATCGAGTTCACTCCTCATTTCAGTCCTATATCACTGAATCGGATTAACTTACCATTACAGCCATGTATATTTCATGAGATTTAAATCTTTACCCAATTAATTGGAGGGATATATAGGTCCCACCTCTCTCATAATTAAATAATTTTTAATTGTTCCACAAAATAAACATAAATCATTTATCATAACCCAAAGAATAAAATGGGTTTCATAAACATCATCCCATCATAACATAATCCATATAAAACAAATGGATATCATTTCATCATAAGAAAATTGAAACCATGTAAATCATAGAGACATTATATTTGAAACATAATCATACTAAATAATGTCATCTGAGGTGGAAAATAGTTTTTACAAAACACTTGAAATGAATTCTTGAGGAAAATATATGTTCTTATTCAAAATAATTTTCTTTTCACAAAATGCCATGCAATTTTAAAAGAAAATAATTTTGGTGAAAATAATCATTAAATATTGTATTTTAATATTCATTAAAATAAGGTTTTATAAAACCATAAAAATCTGTTCATGCCGTATAATTTAAAAAAACATTCTTCTCGTACTTTTTCCGAAAAAGTCAAAAAGTACCTAATATTGTAAACAAAAGAAAGATTCATTCCATAACACAGAGTAAAAGTAAAAGAGTGGTAAACATGACTTTAAACATACGTGGAATAGTATTAAAAACTTTATGAAAAACATTTTTATGGACATGGATAAAAAATATAACCCAAGTAAATATTTACAAATAAATAATCTCCGATAAGAATGAGATTGGAATAATTATCCCTTACCTTAGGTCTGATATGCTTCGTACGTATCTGAACCTCATGTATAATGATTTAAATAATGTCATTTACTTATTACAGAATCATATTAATTGTTATGATATAATATATGGTTCACTTATGACTTTATATTACCCATTCTTTTTTAAATTCCATGTTAAAACAGCGTTTTGGGTAAAAATACATTTATCATACATGTTTGGACTTGTTGTGCTTGATATTATTATTACTTATATCACGATTTACTTACTTCAAGAATTTAAATCATTATTTATATATCATATATATTCATTATATATATGTATATAATATATAGATAAATGAAATGAAATACACCGTTCATGGATATGGTAGGTCGTACGTACGCATGAACGCTATTTTCCTTTCCTTATTGACTTGAATGGAAGTAAGTAGATGACTTATATATATATATATATATCCAGTAGATTTATCATTTCATATATTTCATTATTATTCATTATATATACTTTATAATCATTCTTGAATGGTTAACATGGAGAATGAATCTTACCGCGTCATGAAGACGGTAATCCGTACGTACGCACGAGCGATGATATCGTTACCATAATTATTGAATGGAATTGGAGTGGATGATATAATATCTCATAATTAGTATGATGTTATAATAACCATATATAGTTATTCTTTACACCGTTATACCCATCCAAGTAAGGTGGTGGTGGAAAAACAGATTACACCATGGCGTGGAGACGGTATTCCGTACGTACGCAAGCGCGTTGATTTTGTTTTCCGTAGGATGTATAGAAGGTGAAATGGGGTTGTTTAAAATTTATAATAAAATATCATTATATTATTTATACTGATGTTATTACTTTATAATGAAACAATAGAAGAAGAAGAAGTTAGAGAAGAATGAAACTTGAAAGAATCGGTAGAAGAGATTACCTCTTCTTCGACGCACCTCTTTTAAGATTCCTCTTAAGGGACTAGAGTTGGTCTTTTGAGAATACCAGAACCTCCAGAATGTTGCTAGGGAAGTGTAGAAGAAAAATGGTTAGGGTTTGTCTGAGCTTTAAAGCTCAAAGTGGTGTGAATAGGAGAGGGTGGAGGTTCCCTTTTATAAGGGATGAGAGGGTCACCTTAGGAAAAACATAAAATATTATTTTATAAAAAATTCATATTCGGTTTATAATAGCTCCAAATTGATTTATTTCAAAGATAAAATGGGTATGATTCTAAATCCCCTCAACCAATAGGTTTTAGACAAGTTTAGGATACTATTTTAATTTTATCATTTAGATTTAACTCTAAGTTAAATAATTTAACTTTTATTGTGTCTTCTTGTTTTCTTAAACTATATGGTTAATAAAATTACTTTAACAAGCCAAACTAACACCAAGTGGTTCATTATTAATATATATAACCTTATATAAGTCATTTGGCCAAACCTTAGACTTTTCATAATATAATATCAATTAATAATTTAATATTTGTTTAAAAACTATTTTATGTCAATTTTGACACTATTTGGTAATTGATTTTTGTGAAAATCACAATAGCATGATTAGTTAAAAGAAAGTTAATTTAATCAATACTAACATGTCATATTAACCTATAAAAGTAGTTTAATTCATAAAAAAGTCTCAAATTACATTTATTTTGGTATTTATAACATCAATTATGTTAATATTTCATTAATAAGGTAATTACTACATCATCATTGTGTCATAAATAAATTAAGTTATTTAATGTCTAAAAATTATAAATAAAATACGATTATGTAGGAAATTCTTTTATATTTCTAATGAATATTTATAGTTGAATTTATCTTATGTATAACCATATATTAAAAATGTTTTAGTTATTAAACTTTGATTTTAATTCTTTTAACTCTTCTTTGAATTAAATAATAATATATGTCCTAATCTAATCCCAGTGGACCTAAAGGGTCATATTTTATTCATATGGTTATTTTTGATAGAATTACACTTGTCCAATAGAATTAGGACATGTTTTAGGGTAATAATAATATCAATTTTACCCTTAATTACCCTATTTACTTTTAACCGTGGTAAATAAAAGTAAAAAGTTACTATTCACAAAAAATTATTTTTATCTTATTGAACCACATTTTACTCCTTCATATTAATCGTGTCTTTCATATTTTTGATGTTCCACTCACAAAAGCGGTAAAATATGGTTTATGTGAATTTGCAAATTCTCCTAGGAGGTGGGTAAAAGATGGTGAAAAGTTCTGTAAAATTTTTTATAAATCTATATTATTATAAAATGACTCCAATGAATTACATTGAACTTATATAAGTATTATGTATCTATTTTGAACTAAAATAAATTTAAATAAAATAAATAATTATTTAAATAAAAAGTCGGTTTTTCAATAGTTACCCAAAGTTTTCACTATTCATCCAAAATTGAAAGTTTTCAGAAAAATACCAAAAATTCACCCTAGGCTAATTTCGATATTCTGAATCCAAAAATTAAGTCCATTTTGAAAGATAAAATTTATAAAATTTTAAAAGTGGGTATTACTATTCATAATGTATAGTTCATAATAATATTATAATAAAATCTAGTTTAGTGAAACTCGGTATTTCATATAACACACGCTGTCGAGGAAGGTTGCTCTGGCGTGAAACACAAGCCTAGAATAGTGTTTGCGTATACAGTGAGCTAATACGGTGCTGCGTATAGTGCAAGCTAATCTTGGTTTAGCGTACAACACAAAACATCAAAGAAATTAAAAAGAATATTTCTCATAAAATCTTGGGGTGTTACAGTATCCTAGAACCCTCTGGTGGCCATCCATGCCCATTCATCTTACACAACCACCTTGCGGGGGTAAAATTTTCTGATTGGATTAGACAATGGGGAAATCCAACATGACCTAATTCATTGGAAACATATTCTCCCTCAACCAATTCATAATGACTATTATCATATACCTCAAATTACTTTGATATTGAACCACATAATAAAGAGAAACCCCACATTAGGAATCATCAACCAATGGCACAAAAGTAAATAGTTTTAAAATAGATGGAAGTTTTCCTAGCCAAGCTCCCAATACAATATCCACTCCATATTTCAAAAGAGCTCGGTGAGGCACTCATTGAATCCCTCTAGATCCCACATTAGTTTAAGTTAGAGGTCAATGTAGCTGAGGTTTAACAAGTAGAGACCATGCGATCAGAATTCCATGTTGTTATCTCATTCATAGAGAAGGGTCAGGAAGAGGTCATCTAGGGACACATCAAACCACTATATGTTTCAGGTAGACTCGATAATGTCAACATATGAAGGGTTCTAACTAATAACAGTTTTGGGGTCAGCCTCATCCAATTATGGACCCTCTGATGTTTGGGATATAGTGAAAGGGATATATCTCCCAAAATGCTAAATATTCAAGGATGTGATAAGTGTAAGAAAATATCTCTCAAGAAGATCAAGCTCAAATCTTAGTTTGGGTATCTCACATTTAACATTGAGTTTATGGTTATCCAATAAGAGACCACATTCAATGTCCTTCTTGGAAGGTCCTAGCTCCAAATCCATGTTGTAATACCTTCAAAATTACATCAGTGTTTGAAATACACCATTGATGAAAAATATGACATACTACATGGTGAAAGTTCCCCCTTTGAGACTAGTAAAACCACATATGTTGAGGTAGGTTTCTATAAAAGGTCATGAAAACAACCAATGGTGGATGATAATAATCAATTTTTAGCCACCAATGTATTGAGGACTGCCCTTATAAGTAAATGGAGGGTGATCAAAATGAATTATATGATTTCCATAAATCTGACTGAGGTAATACAACTAATCTCATATATCCATGTTCCTTTTATCCCTAGTGATATTGTAAAATAAAATCAGATCCAGAATCTCTCTGCTATGACTCTGGTAAAAGGGGATGACAATATCTCTTCATATGGCCTCTATCAATTTAATAGTGAAAGAGATTCCCTTAGATTTCTTACCTCATCTAAAAATTCCTTCATAGTCGCAGAAGTGGAAGAAGAAGAGGATGGCCTCAAGAACGCACTCACTTTTGAGGAAGGAATATCCACTGGCATAGATGATCTCAGGTAGTTAAATTTGAGAATATAAGAAGACATGTGGCCTACACTGATTAGTTCCTCTATTCTTATCAATGATCAAGATATGTATATTCCATTTCTAAAGCAACATAGATATGTGTTCACTTGTAATTATACAGAAATGCCTATATTGAATCCAAATATGGCTACACACCATCTCAGCTTACCCGGTGACCATTGAGGTTTCAAGAAGTAAACCAAGAGGATACACCCCTCTCATTCTACAAATATAGATGTGGAATTTCAAAAATTGATCAAATATAATTTTGTTCAGGATGTAAAATACCCAATATGGATTTCTAATATCATACATGTCATGAAAAATAATTGGTTGATTAGGGTCTTCATTGATTTAAAAAACCTTAATAGACATATCCCAAAGGATGAATTCCCATTTTAGATCACAAAACTCTTTATCGATGTAACTTTTTTGCTTCCAACACATTTCCTTTATGGATGGGTACTTAGGGTACAATCAGATAAATATGGCCCCTAAAGATGAAGAAGTCACTACCTTTAGAGAACCCCCAGTTTATTTTTTCTCTCAGGTTATTCACTTTAGATTAAATAATGATGGCACTATTATCAAAACATCATGCATCATATCTTTGATCCCTTCTTTGTATGAATGTCCAAAAGTTATTTTTATGACCTAGTGGTAAAATCTTGATAGTGAGGATATCACTTAATAGATCTTCAAATAGTGTTCAACAATTTTCAGCAGCACATTCTAAAGATTAATCCTCTAAAATTCACTTTCGGGTTAATGTTTAAGAAGTTACAAAGTTTTTTAGTATGCCACCATGGAATCCAAGTCATGCATAAAAGGAATAGTTCAATCCTAGAGATGTCACCCCATTCGAATATCAAATAAATAAGGTGTTCCAAAGGCACCTTTCCTATATTTGGCATTTGGTAGTCAACCTAGCCATTAAATATCTCTCCTTCACCAAATTAATGAAGAATAGAATCACTTATCAATTGGATGGGTACTTACAACAAGCCTTCTAAAGAACCATTATAATGTTTTTAGAACTTTTTTTATTTATTGAAAATTAATATTTTGTAAAATAATTTTTTTGAAAAACAAGTGAATGTTGCGGAATGTTCAAACCCCAACACAAAGGGGGAGAAATTTTTTTTTTTGAGAAAGTTTTTTCCATATATAGAGTGTTAGACTATGAAGAACCAGATGAGAAATTTTTTTAGAAAGATAAATTTTTTTATCAGATGCACCATTAATCTTATATCAATCAGCATAATGTTCAAGTTTAATTCTACTTGGTGTTGGTTATAAAGTCAAAAGTTTTTAATAAAGAATGTTAGAATGTTGTTGAAAAGGTTGAATGAAGACAGTGATTTCAAAAGTTAAAAATTTATTATACCTTCTAACCTAAATTAAAATTATGATTTTCTGATCTTGGAGTTCTCACAAATCATGAAAGATCTCATGATAAAATATTTTTATGAAATGGATGAATCAAAATTATTGTATCGGTTCCAGAAATCATGAAAAAGTTTGTATCAAATCCTGAAGTATAGGGCATATAATTTTTTAGGAGTATGAATTGTTAAATATGATGTAGTTTGACGAATTTAAATTTTGATAAGTGGATTCAACATCATACCATAATCAGACACCTCAGATCAGGAATAGGCACTGATTTGTCAAAAGGATACTTCACACTAATAAACCATTGGTCTGAGAAAATTGTATGAAGAATGCCATTAGGATGAGAAAAATCTCATAATAATAATGTGTTTGAAGATGTGAGAAGTATTTGTTTTACACAAGTATCTGAATTAATTATAATTTTCAACCATGTTTATGGAAGATTCACTTTAGTTGGTGGATTAATCAAAAGGATGCCTCATACTGATTCATCAGACATGTCTTGACATCGATGCATCGGGTGATCTATTGAGAAGTTCAACATAATGATAAATTGTTTTTTTTAATTTTATTCAAGAGGAAAAGGTTTATATTCATAAGTGTTGAAGATATTTTTCATTTGATGTACCTTTTATAACAAATTCTATTGGACACGTTTTCTATAAGAAACTCCATTAGACTAACTCTGAGGTAGGAAAATCTATTATAATAAAAAATGAAATGTAATAGGACTCACCTAATCACACTAAATAAAATTTTGGATGTTTAAGAAGGATAGTTTCTAAGAAGACTTAAGAAGATTCAGGAAGGTTCCAGAATATTTGAGAAGATTTTAAGTGGTCAAATATGATTTTCAAATGTCAGTGTTTTCAGGTTTTCATAATTTTAGTGATAGGGAAAAGTTTTTCTGTTTCCCACATTTTCTATTATGAGATTCTTATAAATAGACTAACATTAAATTTATACTTTGAAGCCTTTTTCATGTGATAAAAAATAATAGGGATTCAATGTTTGAGTCAGTGTTACTTTCTAAACAGAGATCTTATTAAGATCAGTTTGAGTAGTTAAGAAGAGTTTAAAAAGTTATATTTCAGAAAAGGTTCATCATACTAATTCCATCAGAATGAGTTCATCAAAATAAGGCAATCTAGCCTAGGGATATCAGACTAAGGTTCCTGATATATTTTTTTAGAGAAAATTTTTTTATGATCATTTTCTTTTATGGCTCATTTTTTTTGTAAGAAAACTCTGTAAACTGAATGGAGTTGGTATAATTTTTTATATTAGGAGATATAATGTTTCAAACAGGGTAATACACAAGTTATATTCACTTATTCATAATATTTAATTTTCATAGACCCATGGGAGTGGCTATAGAAAGAATATAAGTTCTCATACTAACATCGAACCTTATAAATATGGTGTGATTTAATTTATTTACTACTTTTTCATGCATTGGTATTTAATAAAAGATAATTTTGTGATCAACTTTAATAGGTTTCATTGGTTAACTTTATAAAATTATTAAAACTTATAAAAATTGAACAACTAATTCAACCCCCTCCCCCATCTCATTTGTTATTCAATGCTTTGTAACTTTAATTGGAATTAAAGGTAAGGTTTCCTTATTGAAACCATATCATGGATAATATCAAAAGTATAAATAGTATAGGAAATCCTATATTTGATGGAAATTTTATTATGGATGGAAAAATAGGATGATTCCTTATCACCTATCACTTGGCCTAGAATTTTTCGATGCAACTATAATTGGGTTTTCACCTATTGAGAAATATTCCCTGATGACTTTTGATGGTAAGAGAAATATTGAAGTTGATAAAAAATTTATGAAGTCTATTATTATTTTCTATTAGAAAATTTTTATTAAAATGTGATGGGTCTCAAAACTTAAAAAAGTATATGGGACAAGATTAAAAGTACTTTTGAACAGAATACTAAAGTGGAGGAAGAAAAGGTACAAATATGGCATAGTAAGTTTGAATACGTATGAATGATACATAAATAAAAAATTGAATACTTTACAATGGGAAATGAAATTTTCTACAACATTATAGGAATTGGATAAGTTCTATAAGATTCAAAAATTGTGAATAAACTCATGAGAAACTTTCTAGACTAGTTTAATTCTAAAATTTACACTTTATAAGATAAATATGATTTATCTCTTAATGAATTTCATTAATTTCTTATTGATTATGAAATCATAAAATCTACAATTCTATAAAATAATAATAAAGACGAAATGGATTTTGAATATATGAGAAATATGAAAATTCAAGATGTTGAAGATGTTGATCCTTATAATTATAAATATAAGGAGGAGTATGAGTTTAATATAAAAACCATGTCTCTAATCTCAAACAACAATTAGAGAAGAAGAGAAAAGAATGGAGGACAACTTCCTCCAAAATGTTTTGATTGTGGTAGAATTGGAAACTTTTCTTGAATTTTCCTAAAAAATGTGGATAATATAAAAATGATTCTGATTAAAAACCTCAATGTAATATGTGGAATAAAAGTTATAAATAATAAAATTCATCTAACATGTATAAGAAGAAGTTTACTGGGAAAAAGAGAAGCATGTTGAGTAAGAAATTTGAATCAGACTCAACTAAAAATAACTATTTAGAAGATTAAAGTATAGAAAAGGTTATAAATTTTATTTCAAATGTTGATAAAATATAAGACTCCTCAAATAGTGAAGAAGAATAAAGTGAAGAATATTATATAGATTATCAACTTAGAATAGAACTTTTTTCATGTCTTGAGAAAATCACATCTATCAAGAAAGAAATCATAATGATAAATACAGATAGTAGAAAAAAATTAAGGTGAAAATATGTTTTCAATCAAGAATAGATATACATCCATAAGATTTTAAGTTTCTAACATAGAATTTATTAATAGAGAAATATGGTTGAAGATATCACTAATAATTTGGCTTCTAAGGAATAAGAAGCTAATAAGTTTCAATAAAAACTTATTGAGTTTGAGGAAGATGAATGAAAAAATCAATAAATCCTTGGAAGTAAAACATAATGCTTCTAAAGATTTTGATAAATCTCAAATCAAGAATCAGGTGAAATCGTCACCCTCCAAAAATAATGTTGCATATGATATTTTTAACATTTATGTGATAAGAAAAGTCCTAGGAATTTTTGTATTGAAAATGGATGTGAGAAACTAATCACATCTACAAAAGTAGAAAAATCACTTAATGGGAAAGTTGGTACACACCCAGAGTATTTTTAAGTAGGAACAATTCATCAAACTCAACAATTTTTCTACAGATAAATATCTTTCTTCAATATAAAATCAAGATTTTATAGTTTTTTATGGTGTTGTGGAATTTATGGGCACATGGATTATAATGTTTTGTTTAATTTTCACTTCCTGAAAGAAGGTTTGAAAAAAGAGAAATAAATTTGGAAATAATAATGAGTAACTTTATTAACCTATAGTAATTTTGAAAAGAAAAATATCAAGATGTTAGAAACTTTCCAAAAAAAATAAATTTCAATGTTAAGAAAACGTTTGTAAAATATGTGATCAGGCTAGTTATCATGATGAAAGATGTATGAGACTCCTTCTAGAATAAGTTTCTTATGGTAGAAAAGAAAAGAAATATGGAAAAAAGAAATTTGATAAAAGATCTTTTTTTGTTGAGACATATTTGCAAGAAAGTAAAAGGAATAAACCATGTATACTTTATAGTAGTTGTTCTCCACACATGACAGGTGATATAAAAAACTTTAAATGAGTTGAAAAACATGATGATGGAGCAGTTACTATTAGAAATAATAGTTCCTTAAAAATTAAATGAATTGTAACTACTAATATAGAACCTCAAAAACTAAAAAAAAAGAATATTTATTTGTCAATGGGATAAAAAATAACTTAGTAAGTGTGATTCAACTTTATGATGATGGAAAATAAGTTGTTTTCATAAAATATTATCACATCATCATAATTATTGAAGATAGAAAATTTGTGACTAGGGGAGAAAGAACCATCAAAAATATTTTTCAGATTAGAGAGCTTAAAAACTCATGTTATCTAACTGCTAAAGATGATAATAATTTATAGCACTAGAGACTTGGCCACCTTGGGAATAAAAATATGAAAAAACTCTCTAGAGTGGATTCCCTATGAAATTTTCCATAATTGAAAATAATATAGTAATATGTTTTTTTAACTTTTCAGAAAGGAAATATGGCTAATAAAAATTATAAGAAAGTTGAGATTTGGTCTACCAGATCTATTGAACTTATTCATTCTGACTTAGGTGAGACGATGAGACACCAACAAATAAAATTTGATTTGTAATTTATCACATTCATTTATGATTTTACTTGAATGGCCAAAATCATGATTATGAAGCCCAAGTCAAAGGCTGTTGAAATGTTTAGATTCTTCAAAAAATATGTTGAGAAAGAAATGGGGGTTTACATAAAGAATATGAGAACATATAATGGTACATAATTCACATGAAATACTTTTTAAACTTATCTAAGAAATCAAGGAATCAAACATTAGTATAGTGCTATATATACTTCATAACAAAATAGAGTAGCAGAAAGTAATAATAGAAGTTTGGTGGAAATGGGAAGAATCGTGTTAGTTGAATAAAAACTTTCAAAGTTCTATTATAGATAATTTTTTAGTACTATTATACCTGTTCATAATTTATTTTTATTGAGGCCATAATTCAACATGACTTTTTATGAAATGTGTTATAACAAAAAAAGCTTTATTGAAGTACTTTAAAGTTTTCATAATTGCATGTTTTCTAAAAATAAAGAAAATTGTACCTTGGAATGTTTGATGAGAAATATGAAGAAGGAATTTTTATGGGATATTCACCTAATAGAAGAAGTTACAAATATTGGAACAAACAGTTAAAAAATTTTGTGGATATATATAATGTAAATGTTATTGAAAATCCAACAAAATTTATTGAGAATTATGAAGAAGATAAACTGAATATTTCCAATTAAAGTGAGGATGAGACAAAATAGACTCATCAAGATTCATAATAATCGTGTGATGGGGAAAGTGAAGTTGGAATAGAAAGTTTGAAATTTCATACTTTACAAAAACATGTTGTGTTTGATATTTTTTGGGAATCTAATGGATCTAATTCAGACCATAAGAATATTTATATTAGAAAATAAAACTTCACTTATCTCAAAAGTTAAACCAGAATCATTTTCAAAAGCTATTCGACACAAATAATGGGTTGGTAATATGAATGAAAAGTTAGATTAAATTGAGAAAAATGAAACCTGTGAAATTTTTCTATGACTAGTAAATAAAAATGTTATAAGAACAAAGTGGGCTACATAAAAAAATTGAATGAACATGGATAAGTTTCAAGAAACAAGAAAAACTTGTTTGTAAAGGCTATGCACATGTGTAATGTGTTAATTTTGAAGAAATATTTTCCCTAGTTATAAGATTATAAACTATCATAATATTTCTTATAGTGACTGCATATATAAATTACAAAGTTTATCATATGAATTTTAAGTCAAATTTTCCAAATGAAGAGATTGAAGAAGAAGTTTACATTGATCAACCTTGTGATTTTGTACTTGATAAAGATGAAATCAAAGTTCGTATATTGAATAATTATTTGTATGGTTTGAAACGAGCCCCATGATTCTTTTATTCAAAACTTGATAGTTCTTTGAGAATGTTGAATTTTTCTAAAGGAAAGGTTAATAGTAACTTGTATATTAAATAATTTAAATCCAAAACACTAATTGTAATTGTGTATGTGGATGATATGATTTTTGATGGGGATGAAGGAAAAGTCTGTAAATACTTTACTAGGGAAATGAAGAAGAATTTTTAAATTTAAATTTTGGTAGAATTAACTTTCTTCCTTGGATTACAAGTTCAATAAAAAGAAAATTACATTTTCTTATCTCAAGAAAAGTATGCCAGAGAATTATTAAAAAAGTTTGGGATGGTAGAATCCAAATAAGTTTCTAATCCTATTTCAGTGAGAATAAAGCTGGATGAAGATGAATCTAGAGAAATTGAGAATTAGAATGTATTTTGGAATCTGATTGAAAGTTTTCTTTATTGTATAGCCTCAAGACCTAATATTTTTTTATATTGTGACTTTATGTTCCAGATATCAGAGTGAACTAAAATAATCTCATATGTTGGCAGCAAAGATAAACCTAAGATATGTTAAAGGAATAACTTCACATGGTATTTTATACAAAATAAGTTTTATTATGAACTTTCATGGTTAAACTGATGTCGATTAGGCTGGATATTATAATGATATAAAATAAACTTTTAAAGAAACATTTTTCTTGGGTGAATGTTGTGTAAGTTGTCATAGTAAGAAGCAATGTTTAGTAACATTGAACATAGCAGAATTAGAATATGTGGTAGCTAATTAGGCTTTTACTCAGATGTTGTGGATGAAATTTCAGCTAGATTATTTGAATGTAAAAGTTTCTAAACCATTGAAGATAATTTTTGATAATCATAGTGAAATTTATATTTCTAAAAATCCCATTAAACATTCAAGATAAAAACACATTGGTATAATGTTTGAATTTAGAAAAAGAGAAAGTTTCTGATGAAGATATTTTTCTTGAATATATCTCAACAAAGTATCAAATTGATGATATCTTTACAAAATCAATTCCAAAATAAAGGTTTGTTGATTTGAGCAGAAAACATCATGTTCATCATCCTCTAATGATATCCAATATCATAAGGAGCTCCCCCACAATGATTTAGATTATGTTTACAAAGGAGGGTATAAATTAACAACTTTTTACTTTGTAAGATTTTTTTAATTATCTTTATTTTATGAATATGAAGAAGTGGTTATTAGATAATGGGAGAGATAACAATCAAGGGGGATAAATAGAAAAGTGATAAAAGAAAAAAGTGAAGGGGGTTTATCTATACATGGCCACAAAATTTTCTTATAACTGAGGAGTGGAATTCCTTAAAAATTTACTTTATCTAGTAGTGTGGTGTTATTAAACTATCTTTTGAGATGGATATGTTTTTATAAAAGTTGAAAACTTTGAGATTTTCCAAATATTTTTTTGTGAAAAATATTTAGTGTTTGAAAAATGCTGAGTTGAAAAAAAATAATGTGTGTTGTAAATAAATCCAAAGGGAGGATTGAATAACCTTTGTGATTTTTGGTTTTAGAATATTTTTGTATTTATTGACAAATAATCTTTTGTAAAATATTGTTTTTGAAAAAAAAAGTGAAATTTTCTGAATTTTCGAACCCAAACACAAAGGGGAGAAAAGTTTTGTTTTTGAGAAAAAAAAATTCCAGATGTATAGTATTGGAATGATAAGTTCCAGAAACAAAATTTTTCATAAAGATAAAGTTGCTTCTCAGATGAACCATCAGTCTCAAATCTATCAAATTGAATTTAAAGTTTCATCATACTCATTGTTGGTTAAAAATTCATAAGTTTTTTAGAAAGGAATTTAAAATATTGCTAAATTGGTTGAATAAAGACAATGATGTCAGGAGTTAGAAAGTTCTTAAATCTTATAAACAAAACTTAGAAAATGAATTTTCAATCTTGGGTTTATAATAAATCATGAAACATTATCATGATAAAATATTTTGATTAAATAGAGGAATCGTAAATATTGTATCAGTTCTAGAAATCCAAACAAACATTCATTAGATCCTGAAGTAAATTTCACAAAAAAATTAGGAGTCTGAATGTGTAAAGAAAATTTGGTTTGAAGTATTTCAAAGTTAATGAGGGGTATCACCATTGCACCAGAACCAGACACCAATCCATTGGATCAATAATAGGAAATTATTTTTCATAAGAATGCTTCACATTGATAAATCATTAGTCTAATAAAATTATAAGAATAATTACATATTGATAAGAAAAATATTGTAATGATAAAGCATTTGAAGATGTGAGAAGTTTTGAGTTGTCATAGGTATCTAAAGTCTTTAGAAGTTTCAACCATGATAATGTAATATTCACTTAAATGTATTGATTCGTCAAATGGATGCCTCATACTAATTCATCATACACATCTTGACATCAATGCATTGGAAGAGTTCATAAGAAGATCAATGTAATCAAAAAAAGTTTTTATTGTTTATTTTGGATTAATAGGAAAGGATGAACAGTCAAAAGTGGTGAAGATATGGTCCATCGGTCGTACCTTTTATAATGAAATACATCGAACACATTTTCTATAATAAATACCATTTGGACTGAGTTTGAGGAAGGATAATATATCATATTTACAAAATGAAATGTAATCAGACTCAACTAGTCAGACTGAATAAAAGTTATTATGTTAGAGAAGGATAACTTCTGATAAGACTTAAGAATATTCAATAAGGTTATATTAGATTTGAGAATAGTTTAATTGGTCAAAGTTGAATTTCAAATGTGATTTATTTTCTAGTTTTTTTAATTTTAGTGAGTAGGAAATGTTTTTTAGTTTTATACCTTTTATATTATAAGATGCCTATAAATAGAATACATTCATACTTTTAAACCTTTTTTATTTGAGAAAAAAGTAGAGGGATACATAGTTTGATTTAGTGTTACTTTCTCAATAAATATCTTGTCAAAATATCAGATTTATGAAAGTTTTTTTTACTAGACAAAGAAGATCAGACTGAGGAAGATTGGTTTGAGAAGTTGATCATATTTTGAAAAGTAAATTATGAGAAAAGGTTCATCGTACTAAGTCCATAAGACTAAGTTCATTGAACTAAGACAATCAGACCCGGGGATATTATACTGAGGTTTTAGAAAGTTTTTTTTTTAGGAAAAGTATTTATGATCATTTCCTTTTGTGGCTCAATTTTTTTGTAAGAAAACTTTTTGAAATGATGGGAGTCAATATAATCTTTCCTATTGGTAGATATAATGTGTCTAATGGGAGTTTACACAAATTTTATTCACTTATTCATAATAGGGGATTTGCATATACCCATAGGCATAGCTATAGAAAGGATGTAGGTTCTCATTATGAGGCTAAACCTTGTAAATATCTGGTGATTTACTTGCTTTCCTACTTTTCCATGCATGAGTATTTACTAAAATATGAAAAGGTAATGAACTTTAATAAGTTTTAAGGGTTAATATTCTAAAAGTATTGAAACTTTTAAAAATTGAACAACTAAGTCACCCCCCCCCCAATCTTAGTTGTTATTCAATAATTTATAAATTCAACTTTAAGAGTCTCGCTCATTATCTATTGCACCCACTGGTCTTAATGTTGTTGGCGGAAGGAAATCAAATCATCTTATATGTGGCCTCCATAGAACTGTCACTTGTTTCTATCCTAAAATAGAAAAATTATGCGGGGAATGATAACAATCGCTATTACCTTAGGTGAATGATTCTAGGCACTGAGATTGTATATTCTAATATAGAGAAGAACTACCTTGCACTCATCATTGTAGTGAAAACGATGAAGAATTACATGAATCCCTATGAAGTCCACCTAGTCACTAATATTAATCCACTCATGTATAACCTTGTCTATCCCATACTGACTGGGTGTTTAACCCGATGGGATGTCATTCTGTAGTAATATGACATTTAGTTTGGGTCACAGAAGTTAGTGAAAGGGAAATACCTAGCTGATTTTATCATGGAACATCTCTCCTCAAAAAGTGAACTATTTGACACTAAGATTATGGAAAAAGAGTTTTTATATGCCCATGAAACTCCCTATAATTTGGAGATGTATTTTTATGGAAACTCCTGAAGTCCTATCAGCAAGATACTGGAAAAACTGAAGCTTAATCAGGTTGGATTAGCAATTGTATTTGTTTCTCTAGACAAAGTAATTTATTCCCTATTATTTCCCACTATTTGAAGGCTATATGAATAATGAGAATAAATATCAAGCCCTCATTGTTGTCTTGGAACTAGACCTACAGCTACGAATATCTTACTTTAACATCAAAGGGGGTTTGGAGCTAGTGATAAAGCAGATCAATGGTGAATATACCATAAAAATGAGGAATTTGACCCTATCACTATCTATGTTAGAGGACTAATGGTAGATTTACCTTTCAAAACCATGTTGCATCATGTTCCTCGATCATATGATGTTCATGCCGATGTATTGGCTAATTTAGTCACTGTCTTGGCCTACCCTGATCAAGATTAAGTAATCTTCTACATCACGCAATGAATAATGGTCTCATCAATCATTTTTTGCAATATTAAAAAAAATCAGTTTAACACCACCCTAGAGTGTGATTAACGGATATCCACCCCTAGATTGATGGATCCCATAATAAACTATCTCTAAAATGGGATCCTCCTAGCATAATGAGCTAAAATGGAATAGATCTAATGTTGAGCAATGAACATTGCTATGTAGGGTGAGATAAATGAGAAAAAATACCTCTACAATAGAGGCATAAATGGAATCCTCTTCATATTCCAACTAGAATGATATATTCCCACCATCATGGAAGAAGTCTATGTAGGATCCTATAGTTCTCATTGGTCTGGGGCTAGGATATCCCACAAAATTAGAAGGATGGTTTATTACTAGAAAACAATGATATAATACTATGTGAAATTCACCAGGAAATTTCATGAATTCCAGATCATGAAAACTTCATCCATCAACTCCTAGATTTTCTACATACATCTGAATATTCCTGGTCTTTTTGTGTATGGGGAATTGATGTTGTGGGGCCATATCACCCATATATAGATAATCTGTTAAAGTACATCCTTACTTATATTGACTAATTTTCAAAATGGAATGAGTAAATACCCCTCAAGGAAGTCAGGATAAAGAATAGAATCAACTTCATGAAGTCTCATATCATCACAAATTTCAAAGTCCCTCACATGATATTAATGGACAATGACACTAACTTATATTCTATAGAGTTGAATTAATTGTAACATGAGTGAAACATTGATTCCAATAACTCATACCACCATCATGTGGTGGAAAAGGAATAATAAAGGCCTTTAATAAGACTATTTCAAATATACTCTAGAAGATTGTGAATAAGGAAAAGAAGTTATGGGAAAACAATCTCCTCCATGATTTATGGGCCTACCGTACCACCAAATGTACTACTACACAAAAAATTTCATATTCATTGGTATATGGAATATAGGTAGTGATACCCATACAAGCTCAGTTTCCCTCACTTCAAATATCCATTTGTAGGAAACTCTCAGATGATGGAAAATCACAGAAGTTTTTGGATGAATTGGAGTAGCTCGATGAGAACATGTTGCATACATTACACAACCTTGACCTCCATCAGAATTGGTTCAAAAGATCCTTCAATAAAAAGGTTCACCTCCATTCATTTCTTATAGGAGGCATGGTATTTCCTCACAAAACCCCAATGATACCTGGAAAGAAACCTACAAGGATGAAACCTAAATGGAAAGGTCTTTATATCATACATGGGTATGTTTTTCCTCTTAGAACATACTATTTTTTTGGTCTTGGATTGGATTCAATAGCTCATTCCAATTGGGTAGCCTCACATGACAATGTGGATAATTTACCATTAGCATATGAGTGAACCAAAATATTGTCATAATTTTAGAACAAACCAATATCTACGTCATGGGGAGGAAAATCTATCTTGGACTGAGTCTCCACCCTCGTAAACATCATCCAAAACTAGAAACCAATTGTTGGATGATTCACATATCAAACATAAATAGGGGGAGTACATCTCAATCGAACACACATGAATTTATTGATAAACTATCAAGATGTGTACCATTCATAGAGGAGACTCTCGTAAATATAGGTAGAAAGTGAACCCTTATGAAGTGACATTATATAATCTTGGGCCTCAAGGTCGGCCTCACCATTATCAACCATACTACCAATGGGCACTGGCCTATGGGGTTTACATAAAAAGCATCCATAATAGCTCATGAAATCCCTAACCTACCAATAATTTAGTGTAATGGGACTTACCCCATTGATACACTATAATAATGGTTTGAAATGGGAATTGGGGATGTTCTGGATTCTTAGGTACTCATTGCCTCCTAGATAAGCCCCCATCCAACCTCGTAACACCTAAAAGTGGATAGATATTCTATGAAGACCTTTTCCCTATACATGTGGTGAAAGATGCAATTCAATTTGGCCAACATAGGGATAGATAACCCAATACATTTACCTCCTTCCATAGAGGTCACCATCATAAAATTGGATATCCTAACTCCACCCTTTCCCCTTTTCGAGAGTAAGTACCTACTCATGTACATAGAAAGGAAACTAGTCAGCTGAACAGTTCAGTCAACATTGTAGATAACCTACCACCCCCAGTTGCAAAATCTCACATCTTAAATTGTGGTCTAATAAGAACCATTCACACTGTAGGAGTTCTTCATAGGGAAGGCTTTTTGATTCTTGGTTTATGGCTCAGGATAGGATTTCTTAATGAAGTGTCTCACCCATTTATTGAATGTGATATATGCTCTAGGGATTGGATCCTTTGGAAGGGTCTTTTGGAATAGATTGACCAACTATGGGGAAATAGGAGGATTCCAATCTATGTTATCCCATGTGAACCATGGGGGGGTATTCATCACACATCCCACCCAAAATGGGTGCACCACAGATCCTCTCAACATCCTAGAGGCTAATACCTACCTCACCATGCATGAGGTGGAATGTTTTTTTAACAGGACTCCAGTGACTAAATAGGTCCGACATCAGGCCCTTGTTGCAGTAGGAAAAAAATTTCAATATCTAGATGGCCTCATATATCCAGATCTACCTCATCTACATGGAAAACTCATAAGTAATATATTTCACCTAGAAGGGCTAGCCCCAATCTATTCCAAAACCATCCCCTTCTCAAAAGTCCCAATTGGGGAACCACCCAAACCTCTATATGGTGGAAGAATTACACATTATTGAATGATATATATGGATATATAAATCAGGTTCACAACAGTTCCCATTGCATTTTGTGGATATAAATTTCATTATATGCCCATTTTTCCATTCCCCCTTAGTAATGAAATAACCTATTTGGGAGATATTCACCTAGAATGTATTATAGGTTTTTATAATTTAATATGGGGGTATGATTGATGACTACAGTGAAAGAATGTAAGTTTCATTAGTAATAAAAAACATGTGGATTTGTGGGGAGTCTAAATGGTATAGTCCCTAAGTCTCACCCCCCATCAAGTTCTTCAGAATTATTTGTGATGACTCAACAAAATTATAGGATGTAGTATGCACACTTGCTATGATAGCATACCGGTGATCCATCACCACTTTAGACTCTTTATTTGAAGATTTTTTGTAAGATTCATAGGATATGAAACCCATATGAATAAAAGTAAGTGGCATATATCAGACAAACAAAAACAAAATCTTATCAAAATAGATGCATGATCCCGACAGTATTATGTGCATCGCATGAATCACAAGGGGATTCATGGATCCATATAAGACTCATGAATTGCTTGAACCATGGATATATCATGGACCACATAACCCAAAGGACATATCATGACCTCATGACCCTTCATAATACTCATGATCATGGGACCCTGACATATCATGCAAAGCATATAATAATCGTGTGGTCAAGAGAACAAACTAATGGATCATGTGAAACCAAAAAGATGGCCATTATACCAAGGAATTCATACAAAAATAAATAAATTATCAAGATTTGATTCATTATTGTTTTGATAAAGTCTTATGACAAATCATATATCACAAAATAGTTTTCGAAAAATAGTCTTGTGGAAAGTTCTGGTGATCAGTTCTCATGGAAGTTCTTGGGAAGGCATCACACGATGGGAGAAGATAGCAAGAGATATAAAGAGTTATAGTATTTGGTGAATTATCCACCCTCCATTTCCCTATTTATAAGGCACTATTTGGAATAACAATGGTCACTCAGAAAACCAAACGTCTCTGAAGACACCGATTAGAAGTTTCCTTAAAGACTCGGGTGGGCATTTACATTCCTCATAACCAAGCCCTTATCCCCATGGATGTTGCTCCTAAGGGGGTGGGGGGTTTTTGAGTCCATCCAAAATGAGCATCATAAAATCTATAAGATAAAAAATAATCTAATCATGGGTATTATTTTTCTTGCAAATAAAATGAATAGAAGGTAGATAAAACACATGGATCACATAATCTTCCAAAGGACACATGATCGCATGACCTTGAGAAGGTCATGAGAATAGGTCATGAGCAGCACCTTACCTTATTTATATCACATGGATCCCCTCAAATAATCTTCTTATTATTGATAATGCATCAAATACATTCACTAATCATGCGGTGGCTTCCAGATGAGTTCCTCTGAGTCACACAACTTGTCAGCCAACAGGAACCTGAAAACCATCCGAAAATCCTTGTTAAATAAAGGATAAAAATATGAAAAAGGTATAAGAATTTTATGGTAATTGATATTCTTGAGATGATATTATACGGTCTTCAATACATCATAAGTCCCTGGATACATTTCTACCTTGTTTCACAATATCTGGCTAACATGTCACCTTCCTCAAGAAATTTTTTTCGTACATGTCCATATGATTATGCACTCCTCATTTGGCTACATAGAAAAGAAGAGGAAGTGTCCATAAAAATACTTGTGTATCACTGAAAGACCCATTACTAACCACATGAAACATCATATACAACGAGGGTGACTATCTTCGACAACACTCGCATGGTCGTGCAAGATCTTATTCCCTTTTAAAATAAAGAAGGAAATAAAAAAGTGAAAAGATGAAAGATTGGTGTAGAATGAAGATATGAAGATCATCACATGAAATGGGTTTTGACCCCTGAGTGATCACCATTTATCCCATATAAGACCTTTTGAAAAGCTATCTTGGTCTCACAAATGACCCCAGACAAGTCGCCTTAGTCTCATGTATGACCCTAGACAAGTCATCTTCAATCACGCAAAAGCCTCTCCATAGACATCCTGATCTCAGAAAGACTCATAGACATTTCTTCCTAACCTTGTAAAATCTCCTTGACATGTTCACAAGGTTGTGAAAAATCCCATCAATCATACTTGGTCCAATAAAAATGGAAATTTCAGAACACTCTTGTGGTGGATGAAAATCATGTGACACCCCTGGATGACCTATGGTAGGATCTCATGAAGTGTGTGGCACCAAATCACTCCAAAACAAAAATCCAAATCTAAAGGATACACACCATTCAAGGCCACATATAAATAGGGAATTGAGGCCTATAAACGCCACCCCCTCATCAAAAAAACCCCATTCATGATTGATCGTACATAAGAGCGCAAGAGCGGACATCTCAAAGTGACCAATCACATGATCAAAAAGGTCTTCCTCTAGGTAAAATTTGGGGAACAACCTAAGGGATTACATAGAATACATAGATACTTATTGTAATCACATTAGATCATGAAAAGGACTTTAGGATTATTATTCAGATTATGTAAAGGAGGTCCCACATGTCAGTTGGGTAACATGAAACCTAAAATATAAGCTAATACTGGACAAAACTAAGGAACATATGAAATAAATACTAGAATGAATGAATATAAAAAGATGTTAGACTTATGAATATATATATTCACTGATCCTAATGTGCTTCACATGACCAACTCAGAATCATGTGATAACACTATTACATGTTTCCCAAATCACCTGACGCTCCCTTGACAAGCTACATGGATCATGTGATATCCCCTAGACATGTTAATCAAGTCATGTGATGCCCTTTGGGAATGCCTCCCAAGACTCACAATTTCCTCTATGATTTCTAGAAAAACGTTTTTATAGCCTCCATACATGTCACCCCAAATTATGTGGTGAAATCAAGACATGTTGGCTAGGTCTTGCGATGACACTAGTACATGTCAACCGGCTCTCGTGATGTCCTATGGACAAGTCAGCCAGATCTTGCGAGACCCTCCAGACATATAAACCTTGATCTTGAGATGTCCTCTAGATAATTCATCCTTGATCATATGATACTCTCCAGACAAGTAATTCAGGTTATGTGATGTACTACATATAAGTCAACTGGATCATACAATTGTCTTCAGGCATGTCCTCTAGCAACCAAGGCATATCTTGAAATCCTCATACATGTCATGAAGAAAATCATCCCATGACAAGAAAATGTCATGATACATGATAACCTTGTCCAATGGATATATTAGGGTAGCCTCAGTATGTAAGCCCTGATTAGTGGCATGATATGAATTCCCCCATATTATGGAAACCTTAGTGTGTAAGCCCTGACCAGTGGCATGATATGACTACCCTTATATTAGGGAAGACTTTGTGTGTAACCCTCGATCAATGGAATGATATGACTACCCCCATATTAGTTCATCCTCGGTATTTAATCCCTGATTGGTTTCATGATATGACTTCCCCCATATTAGGGAAACCTCAGTGTGTAAGCCTCAATCAACTAAACCATGAGAATTCTGATTCATTCTATAACCAAAATACAAAGGTTGCCTTCCTAATTCTTAGGACTAAATAAGAATCTAACTCAGTGTATGTCCCACCATGTCTTCAACATTCCAACCATCAGGACCCAATCACTCCCATGGCCTGATCATGCTTTCTCATCCGCTGGCAGATCGAGAAAGCAACTGAACTATGAGAAATCTGATTCTTTCTATAACCAGGATATATAGGATGCCTTCCTCAAAACTGAGCTCCATATTAAACATCCAAAGGGTTTTCCTAACACATAATTATTTCATCCATATGTAGTGATACTGATTACTTGTTTTCCCTTGTTTCACACACTGAACACGGATCACGTGGGATTGGGAAGTTGCAGTGATCACATCATTCAAATCATAAATCTCCATCATCCGAGTAAACCTCAGGGTTTAATCCCTAATCTGTTTCATGATATAACTTTTCCTATATAAGTGCATCTAACTCAAGGCAAGTCCCAAGGGTATGATCAAACTATAATGACTCTGATTCCTTTCATAACTAGGATACATAGGATTTATCTCTGAGGTTTGAGATAGATATCTAGAGACTAAATTACCTCATATATTTTCTTTCCAATAGATGTTAAAGTGAATGGGTTTAAAAAACTATGTGGCTTTTGTTTCATGTTATAAACAGGTTACCTAGGATTCCTCATAATGGATCAATCCCATCCTCAAAATATTAATCGACTCCTTGGATGATACCATATTCCAAAGTTCCTAGTTATATGGCTTCATCATATAAGAAGCTACCCATTAATGATAAATGGATGAATAGACTCAGATAAATATAGATAAACTCATTAGTATACTTCTTTTTCACATGGAGAGATTCAAAACATGATCACTTTGTTAGGGTAACCAATCTTGTCTCAGGATTAGGAAGATATTGTTGAATATATCTTAAATCAAGAAGAGAGTATATGGGTAGGGAACAATTCCACCCTCCCCAAAGGGTTTGAGGAGACTGACCTCCCATCCTCTTGGCCAATGTGAGTTCTTAAATTTTATTGTTTTTGAAACCCTAATTGACCGCCTGCCTTCAGAAATAATGTCTTTAATCAGTTATGGATTTGGAAACCATTGGGAGTTTCTGTAGAAGATAAACATTATTAGTGAACCCAATATGGATGATTGTGCATACATCAAACCCCCATAATAAAACTGCCGATCCATTTTTTCTATTATATATGGGTGATCTATGCCATATATCTTTTCTTGAGAAAACAAAAATGGTGAACCCGATATGAAATAAATTAACTATGGCATCTCCATCATAGGATAAATGAAAGAACTTGGAACACCTTGAGAGGGGAGGGGTGAATCAGAGTGTCAAAATTATATTCTAAAGAGACAGATCTTATTCCTATATTAGTAATAACTAGTTACACATGTTTGATAGAGACCTGTGGAAATAAATCAATCACATGAAAATAGACAGCATGGGAAGTTTTACTAGGTTCACCACAAAGGTATAGTCTAAGGATCATACACCGATAGTATATAGATTGTACCAAAATCCACTAATATTCACTAGTTTTAGAATACAGGAGTTTATAAATAGTCACTATGTGCCTAGTCACACTACCTTTACAATATTTTACAGAGATCAAACTGCTTCTCTCAGAACACTTCTGTTGACTCCCCCTAGATCACTACTTTGAGAGAAGTCTTACTTGGTTTAATGACTTGATGGTCGCTTCAATGGATTAGCATTTATGTCTTTGTATCTCACTAGCATGAGACTCTACTTTAACCATAGACCTGAGTTTATGCACTTGAAATCATGGATCAAACAAACTGGATATTAAAATCCTAAACGAAGCTCAACTCTATACTTGCGCATAATACCTATTCTGGTGCAAAAGTTTTGGGATTTTTGCACAAGTTGTCTTCCACACAACCATTATCTTTCACACAACACCTCCATAAAATACCCTTGGTCTAGATAGACTCAAGGATCATTCTTCGTGTAATACTTACTATAGATAAGACTTTTTCATGAAATTATTTCATGTGGCAGAGACACTGAATCTTCATTGGAAAAGTTCTTAATGTTATAAGGGGGAAGTTTTATATTTATAGACCTGGACGATCTTATGTTAAAGTTCCTTGTACACTAACCCATGTGCGTGTAAGCTTGAATTTGACATTGTATATGGGTCATCAAATCCTTTCATGCATCCCATGCCTTTTCCATATTTTGAAGTGTTTAACTCGAAACTCCTCTTGTATAAAACTCACTTTTGAAGTCTCATTTGGTGTATAATATTCTTCCATTCAAAAACTAATCTTGCATGTGATTCTTTCCTTTTCCTTATTTTGATGAGATAATATTGAAACCCACCTGGAACATGACATTCAGATTTTCCTTCATCCTTTTGTATAACTTTCTTTTCCAAAAACACCTTTCTCCATTCTTCAAATTTTGGACCCAAAAATTTAGCAAACTCTATGAAAAAATGCCACTTTCAACACTATTTTCATCTTGTACCATAATACCACTTTCATTGAAAACTCCCTAATAAACTCAGTGTGTATTGATAACTAACACAAGATTGTCTCCACTTTCATCTACAAAAATCCTTAGTTCCAAAAATAAAAATTATAGACTACTCAGTTCTCATCAGACCATTTTGTTCCTTCCATATAGGTGATCATCATACCTTTATAGATGTAATAGTCATGTACCTGGGTTACACAGCTGAGTCTTTGACATGCTAACTTTTCCATAGTATAATTTGTGTACTAACTAGATAAACGTCGTGTGTTCAACTTTCCGTGTGTCCTAGATACTCACTTGGGTCTTCAGTGTGCATCTCGATGGTTTACACAGCATGTATTATTGAGATTTATGTTGTGTCATTGGAATGTCATGTTTCAATGTAATGTGCTGAATAACTCGACATGTTCATCGGATTCCTGACTACAATACATGTAAAATCTAGCTACATGTAGTGCATCTCACATGTCATGTTTCCTCATAACTCACTGACAAACTCGGAATGTATTTTGGATGTGATAATTAATTAATCACACAATATATACTTCATTAATTATTCAGTATATCAGTTTCATGCAGTTTTTAATGTGTATTTCATCACATGATCTTCACAAATTTCACTACAAAACTATGTAGACTATATGGCGTGTACACCAGTTACACATTGTGTGCTCCGACAAGTCATGTTCTAGGTTATCCTGGTCTACACACAGTGTGAAATAAATGCATAGCGTGTAGTTGTTTATCAACACACCGTGAATTCTGCTACAGAACTATGTGGAATGAACTTGGGTATATGATGTGTACTCTAGATAAACGTTGTTTAATATCATGTTATCAATCCAAAATCCCCGACACTTCCAAATTGAGTCTCTGGTCATTCTTCGTCTGTTCTTAGTCATTTAAGAAAATGAAACACTGAATGAGGTAAATTAAAATGTCGAAACCAACTTAACTAAATATCATGTTGGAGAGTATATATTCTAAAATTAAATATCTAACCACTAAATCATATATTTATCAACAATAAAACAAATAATTATAAATTTGAAATGTGATCACTATGATGCCTCATAAAGGTTTTGGGCATAGCAAAAGCTCCAGTGCTGGGTGATAAATCAAAAATTAATTTGATTTAGAATTTTACAAAACCCAAGAGAGGATCATTGCACATTAAATTTATAATTAATTAATTTAATATCAAAAGAAATGATTACCTAAACATAGTAAATTTCTTCAATGATGATAATGTTGATCATCTGTAAGAACCTTTTTAGATTACCATTGTTTCACTTATAGGATCCAAGTTTAGAATCCCTCTAGAAGTGATCCACACATGCTCCTTTGATCTTTGAGTGATGAAAATTAATTTTAGGGTGTTATCATGGTGAATCAATTTTATATAATTTATAAACTTTATGAATCTAAACTCCTTTAGGCTTGAAGGAGTTCTTCTTGTTCTTGAGGATCTTAGAGGGAGTGTTTAATAGAGAATCCCATTGTGTGAAACACTTCTCAATTATTGATTAACACCACAAAATATACATAACCATTTATTTATAGATATAGGTTTTAAGTCAAAATATTATTTACTTTCATGTAACATCCTAAATAATATAATAATAATTAACAAACCCCATGATAAATAATATTATTATAATTATTATTTTATGGTGTGACCTCACTTGTATCCTGTTAAATATTGTTTTTATCTGATTGTAAATTAATATTCATAAGAGGATATGGTCTTGGTAATCCCCAAGAAAATTGTTATGCAAAAGAACAATAAATATGTGATAAGATATTTATATTAACATTAACTTCTTTGAATATACAGGTAATATAAATAATAAAGTAATTGTTTCTAGGGTACTAACTCCAACAATCCCTAAGACTTATTTTCATTAAAGGTATGGGAACTATGAGTTCGTCGTGATTAAATTTAGACTCACTAATTCTCAACCTATCTTTATGGAATTAATAAAAAGAGTCTTTAGGGATTACCAAAAAAAAAATATGTGGTATTATTTATAATTGATATTATTATCAACTATAAATTAAAGGAATAACATGAGGGTCATTTGAATATTGTACGGAAGACCTTATGAAAGGAAATGTTATATGTGAAGTACAGTAAATACAAGTTCCAAATTAAGAAAGTAACATTCATAGGGTATTTTATCACTATAAAAAGGTCATTTTTTGATTTCTTTTATATATAGAGAAAATTAATTGATGGACCAGACGAACACATATGACATAGATACATATTTTCCTTGGATTAGCTGGGTATTATCATGAATTTTTGATAAACTTCTCTTGATTATAAGACTCACTAACCAAGATTACTCAGAAAGGAGTGAAGTTCGTATGGATCGATAAATAAAAGGAGGTATTTAAAGAGTTAAAGAAAAGGATAATCACTACACTTGTTCTCACATTATCCACCAGTAGTGAAGGATTTTTGATCTACAGTGATTTATCCAAAAAAGTTCTTGGGATTTTTACTCACACAAAATGAAAAATTGATAGCCTATTCCTCCATTAAATTAAATATCCATGAAAATAACTACCAAATTCATGGTCTAGAATTGGATGTAGTGATATTCACATTGAATATTTGGTGACATTATCTCTATGGATAAAAGTGTGACATATATATGAATCATAAAATCCACAATAATATACTCACAAAAAAGGATCTTAATATGTTCCATTGAATTTGGTTAGATCTGATCAAGGATTATGATTTTTCAATCCGTTACTATCCTAGGAAGGTTAATAAATTAGCTAATACTCTATGTAGAAATGATCCTGCAACCCTATCTATGATGAGTATTTAAAGGGATAAAATCTTTTCAGACATGAAAAGGATGGACATGGGAATCATAAATGGAATTTTATCCTACCTTTCTCAATAAACTACTTAACCATCCATTCTTGAGAGGATCAAGGAGGCCCAAAATGATGATGAGGGGTTACAAAGAAAATGAGTGAATATTCTACAGTTCAACCATGCTAAATATGGAGTTATAAGGTTTGGAACTTAGATGTGTTTCCCATAAAAATTTTGAACTGAAGAACAAACTTCTAGATTATGTGCATAGATCATCCTTATATATTAATCTAGAAATCATGAAGTTGTATATAGATCTAAAGAAAAACTTCTAGTGGGATAAAAATAAAGGGGAGATTGAAAATTTTGTATCTCAATGATTAGTATGACAAAAAGATAAGGATGAATGACGGAAGTAAAAGGGTATGATGTAACCATTTCTCATACTAGTGTGGAAATGGGAAAACATAACCATGGATTCTATCATAGGACTCCCCAGAAAATATAAATGCAATGACACCATTTGGGTAGTAGTTGATCACCTAACTAAGTCTATAAATTTCATTTTTATCAAGTAAAATTCCTCTCTTGACCAAATTGCTTTGACATACATAAGAGAAGTGGTAAGACTATATAGAGGACCACTCTCTATTGTATTTGATCAAGATCATAGGTTTTTCTCAAGGTTCTAGAGAATTCTTCGATAAGTGTTGGATACAAAGATAAGTTTTAGTACTTCTTATCACCCTTATATAGATGGTCAGTATAATTGAACCATTTAAACTTGATAGGATATGTTGAGATCATGTTCAATGGATTTCGAAGGATGTTGGGATCAATAACTTATCCTAGTGGAATTATCATATAATTTTTTTTTCTATTTTAACATTCAAATGGCACCTTATAAGGCTTTGTATGGGAAGAGGTGTCAAAATCCAATTCACTGGGATAAAGTTAGAGGGAGGAATATGATTTGACCTGATCTTATCCAAGATATAACATATAAGTTTAAAACTATTTAGTTTAATATGAAATTAACATAAATCCAATAGAAAAGCTACAAAGAAAATCATCAACAAGACCTGGAGTTTGAGGTTAGTGATAAAGTGTCCCTTTATATATCATCGTGGAATATAGTCATGAAGTTTGGAAAGAAGGTGAATCTTAGTCCAAGATACATCATCCACTTTGAGATCCTTGATCGTATCAGAGTTGTAGCCTATCGACTAGCACTCTCACCTGAACTATCTCAATTACATGATGTGTTCTATGTATCACTTTTAAAAAAGTACATACCATACCCATTACATGTACTAAATCCATAGGTGGTACATTTTGAGAAAGATCTTTCATATGATGAGTAACTAGTGAATATCATATATTTTAGAAAAATAGTTCTATAAAATAAGACACTCACATTGTTAAAGTACTATGGGAGAACCAAAAGTTTGAGGAGGCAACATGGGAACCAGAAGATGTGATGAAATAAAAGTAACCTCGTCTATTTTAGTGTATAAAATGAAATTTCAATGGTGAAATTTATGAAGGGGGGAGAATGTAATCACCTAAACTTTTATAAATTAAATTTCCTTATTAATGAATAAATTATTTATTAAGTAATGTAGTTATAGAAAACGTGTGCACTATATTGGTTATTTTGGACCGTTATAAAATATAGAAATAATTTTCCTGTCATACTTAAAAGACTGTTTACCATCATAATCATTGATAACATAGTTTTTCTATAATTATCATTATGTTTAGTATATATTAAAAGTTATAATAATATCTAATTTACATAGATGTATGAAGTTATGGACTTGAACAGTAGGATCATACCCTCTGAAGCCCATTTATCAAAGCTTTCGAGGGAGATAGAATTATTGGGATTTTCCATTGACCAATCCCATGATGATATTAAAAAACTAAAACTTAATAAAAACTATTTATGAGATAATTTTAAGATTATCAAGACCACCACCAAAACCATTTTTGTTGAACCGCCCTAAGAAAGTACCACCATTACACACCTTATCCTTAGGGAATACGCTAGTGTAATAAGGGGTTTTGTATCGAGACCCTAGTAGTATAAATTTGTATATTTTATTTATAATAAAATAATGATTATATATATCCCTTTTAATTATTACTTTTTACACTTGATTATATAATTATTTTAATAAAAACCATATTTTGATACGAAGAAACCAAAATTATATTTTTGGAAAATATATAGTTTCAATTAAAACGCTAGTTTTTGATAAATTCAAGAATTTTGAAATAATTTATATTTTCATGATATATTCTTATTAAATAATATTTATTCAAATATAAAATATAATTTAATTTAATAAAGTCAAATGAAATTTTTTAAAGTTCAAAAAGTTGTTAGTGTCGTAAAAACTATTATTTTTCAATAGATAAGGATTTTTATTTAAGTGAAAATTTTCATATTTATAAAATTATTTTGATAAAATAAATATTATTTTTGAAATTATGATGTCAAAATTATCCAATGGGGAATTTTTTATAACTTTCTAAGACAATTGAATTTTTTGCTGAAAATTAAATGTCATATAAATATATGGTATGTATTATGACATCATAATAGACCAAACATGATGTAATAAATACTAGAAAAGGTATCCATGACCAAAAATAGATCTACTCTTTTAAATAATATTTTTTTAAGATTTTTAATTAATTTTACAAACCTATAATGAATCCTTCAAAACCTATATTATATTTTAAAGTTTTAAAAAAAGTTCTTTATAGACGTGACTCACTTCCACATCATGAATGGTATTATTTTAATTATTTCATATCTTAAACTAATAAAATATTTAAAACCAATCCTAATTTTTAGAAAACATGGGAAAAACCAATGGTAAGGTTTTTGGTTTTTATTATTTTATCACTTAGAGTCCAAAACCTATGTTTAGAAAATAATAAAGAATTATCATCTATTTTGATATAAATACTCACCCAAAATCCCATTAATATTTTCTAAAAAACCATTGATCAATACTTTTATCCACATATATCTCTCTAAATCTCTCCCAAGGTGTTCCTAGTCTCTTAATAATCTCCTCCCAATCTTTTAGAAGCACTCTCACAAGGTAAGGGATTGTTTTCCTCTTCTTTTTTATTCAAGTACTTTTTTTATATTAAGCCTTTTTAAATAAAATTTTTCATGTTATAATGTGTTTTTAAACATCCATTTACAGTTCTTATGATTCCCAAGTAATTATTTACCACTTTTTACTCTCATTAAACCCTTCCATAAACCTTTATGTAGACCCATTATGCCACCAAAATCATCTCATGATTTTTCATGCCAAAATTATGTGTTATGAATCCCCTTCCCCATTTCCACTCATGGAAATTCACATAGTTGTATCTAAACTTCACCGATTGGGTACTTAGATGTATATAACCCAAGATCCTTAATTATGGGATTAAAATTAAGGAAATACATACTTATATTGTATGATATATGTGGCACACAAATGTATGTACATAATATGAATATGATGGGTGGGAATATAATTATATAGCCCTCTAATGCATTAGATAATGTTTTTATATCATGAGTTTCCATTTATGGTTCATGGTAAGTTAGCTTAAGAACACTATTTTATGATTTCTCGGTAGTTATCCTTGATTTATGCTTATGATATCATATTTTATGTTGCCGTCATTTTCCTATGATGCCTAAATTTTATCGTCCTATATCATGATTTGATGTTCATTCTTATAATTTTCACCCTTTTAGGCCATCATGTTATGCCTCTTGACTCCCATTTACTACTTTACATTATGATATTATTTTATTATTCCCTTACCAAGATTTGTAGCTCACGCCTTTCTTATGTATATCCCCATGTTATCTCGTGTAGTATTAAAATATCAATGAAATATAAGGGAATGTTTTAAAAAAATAATTTCATTGTGTCCCTATTTATAATTATTATGATATATATCTAATTACCCAAATAAACTATACCTCTTGATAATTTGTGATATTTTTTATCTTGACATAATAGATCATGAAATAAAGTGTATAAAAGATATGGGTTGTCGTACAATGAATCCCATTGAATCAAAATAACAATAAAACATGTGGGAATGTTACCTAAGATAATTTCGATTAAACTACCAAGACTTGTGAAAAAAAAGTATTGATACCAATTTTTTAGAATACCACACAAATTTCAATCATCAAAAGCAAGAACACAAAAAATTACAATTGTGGAAACAAAGAACTATATAGAATCCACTTGAACTTCAGTGTACCGAAATATAGAAAGAAAGTGTCAACATAAATCATTTTACTAGGTTGAAATACTCTATCACTCACACTCCAACACACAAATAGGGGTATAATCAAGTTGAGTTGAGATGAGTATCTCACTACTTGATCTCAATATCGATACTTGAACTTGGTGCTTGATATCAGCTTGATGCTCGATCAATTATCATTTTCCTAGACTGATATCGAGCTCAATATTGTCTCAGGATCAGTCAAGATACTAGATTAGGCTTGTCTCTATTTGATTAAGATACTTTACTATAATTTTAATTACAAAATCTATCTTCAATTTGAGCTTAAGATCAAATTTGTAATTGATATCGAAAGCTTGAGATCGAAATTCAATACATATATATTGGATAAAAATAATAAATTAAGATATTATATACTTGATTAGACTCATGAGATACTTGATTATGTAATTTTAAAAATCTAAATCAACTTGATTAAGTACTTGAGTATCTTGATCTTGAGATAAACTCAAAAAAAACAAGCCAAATTCAAGTATTTTTTAAGCTAAGCCTTAGTAGATCACAAGCACTCAAGCTTATTTACAACCCTACTCACATATAAACATTCAAGTATAAAAATGAAAGTAAGTAAAGAATGCTAAAGGATTTATATGGTTTATAAATTGAGTCATGGTATAGTTTTTTTATAGAACCAACTAATTTATACTTTAGATAGTCTCTATACTCATGGATTAGAATATTAATAACTCGTCACATATTAATTTTTCATGTAAAGACATCAACCCCAGTAATCTAGAGTCGATGCCTTACTTTATTAAATTGGTATAATAAATAAGTAATATTCATCCCTAAGGACCAAATAGTTTAGTAGATTTGGAAAAATAGATACGAACATAAGTATTACATTACAACTTGAAATGAAATTCAATATAGAAACTCCTTTGGAAACATCCATAAACTCCTAGATTATCCCTATAAGTCATTCATAATACACATCTTCTCATCCTAGGAAAAATAAAACATAAGAAATGGGTGATATAATATGCTCAGTAATGGTAAGAAATATATCTTAAGATAATATAAACAATAAGACATAGTGAATGACTAAAAACACATGCCATTAGAACATAATCTTGAGCATAATATAGCAGGAATAAAAGCTAAATAAATAATACTATATAAATATTAACATGAGAATGAAACTTAACAGTGGATATTCTACTAGTCAAATAATTTCATGGATTATCAATTACAAATATCATAATTAAGGAATGAATAACTTTGGACATCATAAACATATTTTTGATGCCTCGTCCAAGACATCTGAAAATAAATGGTTAAGGCTTCAGCCAAATCCATATTTGTTTTGTCTCATGTGACTTACCAATACATCAAGGGGATATAGTGGTACCCACCCATAAATTAATAAGTCCAATGAATTCCTCATACGAATGGTTTGAAACATAAAAAACATATACATAAAAAATGTAAATAACTTTCCCTAATCTGTAAACATAATCACTTACCATTCTGAGTAGTATGGTGAATGGTATCAAGATAGCACATCGACAATCAAAATGATCATAAACAATTTAATAAAAAATGGTATATTATACTCATAAGATATCAATCACAATAAAGAATAATATTAAATAGATGTTTTGAAATAGATGAAAATACTCTAATAAAATCATCAAGGAACTCTTGAGATAAATACCCTTTTTACATTGCAAAGAATAGTTCTTTTGGAAAAGTCATTTGTATTTGTCATAATTGTTTGTATAAAACCAAAAATGAACAATATAGTTTTTTAGGACAAAATTAGTGATTTTAAAAAAAATAATGGTTCCTTAAAAGAGATTATATATGGTACTTGAAAATGGGTAAGAAATTGAGAAGTTCCCTTTAACCAGGCTTACTTATCAAAAAGAATTTAGAATGAATCCTTGTAAAATATATACTTCCCCATCAAAGAAATATGAATTGATCCGGATACATGAGTTAGGGAGATATAAATAGAATTTATAGGAAGTATATATTAAAATAATGAATAATTATATCGTGGTAAAGAGAGAGAAAGTGTAACCTGAATGAAAAATGGAGGTTCAGGAAGAAACCCTTACTTTATGTCTGAAAGTGCTCTACACATGTACTTAATGTCCTGGATAATGAAATTAGATTCATAAATAATCTAATTAAGAACCTATTAAACATGAATTTTATTTATTATAATTTAAATAAGTTCATTTATGTCTTTTTTTATGAGTTATAATATTCAATTTCATCATTTGGGATTGTTTGTTTCTTGATTTTCATGATTGATTCACTTGTATACATGTATGAAACATCATGTAAAAAGGAAATAATTCTCCAAAATTGAAATTATATGTCATTAATAAACATCCATAATACTAAATGTTATTATATATTATTTTTTTAGATGTGAATATGATACATTAGATATAATTTTAATGATAATCATTTAGATTATTTTGGCAGTTTTTCAATTATCACGAACTAGTTTTGTTTTATTAATTAATATCATGTATATATATTGGTTCCAAAATAATAAATAACCTATAATATGTATAATAAAATATGGTTTAACCATAATTATGTTTTTATAACCAGCCTTGAAGGTGGTAATGGAAAATGAAGTCGCATCGCCCATGATGGTGATAAATCGACACATCATGGACGATCACTACTACAAAATCAGTGTTTAACAACACTGGTATTTATCAGCACTAGAAAAAAGCATTTATAAATGACATCTTTATCAATACTTTTTTTAGCACTGATAGAGGTCCCCTTTATTAGTGCTATATTTTAAACGCTGATAAAGGGTACCCTTTATCGGCACTATATTTTTAGTGCTCATAAAGGATTCCTTTATCAGAACTTATTTAGCACTGATAAAGGTATGAATAAATGAAATGAAATAATGAAATAAATAAAAAATAAAAAACAAATTTATTAAAAAAATATTACAAATTTTAGTAATTAAATAATTATTGATAAAAATGAATAAATTGATTATACTATATATAAATTATAAATACTAATAAATGGTATGTATTAAATATATAGATATGCAAAATTAAAATTAAAAAAATTAAAAATAAAAATAAGTAAATTGAGAAAAATATTAACCATTTTATTAATTATATGATTATTGATAATGTTAATAAATAGTATATATTAAATATATATATATATTTAATGTATATAAATATGATTTATATATTAAAAAATATTTATGCACTTTAAATTAAATGATCGTATATTTAGTGAATAATGGTTTATAATTAAAAATTAATATGAATTAAAAATACTGACTAATTTCATAGAGTAATGGACATATAATTGAATGTCGTTTGATTTTTCAATTTAATATAGATCAAATATGTGTTATATTAATTTCACATATACGTAATTAATTTATTTTTATATAAAATGAACACACACAAAACTTATCAATTTTTTCAATATTATTAAAGTGTGCTTATTTTTATTTTATTCAATTTTAATCATTTTAACAGGAATGCACTTAAAATTAGATATTCATTAATAATGTTAAAAAAATATTTGTTAGAAAATATTTATAAATAAATATATTTCAAAATGTACATACTATATTTATAAAATTATATATTTATAATTATAAATAAATAAATATTTTTTAAAAGTAATTATATAATTATAAATAAATAATTATATATATATATAAATAATTATTAAATTTATAATAAATTTATATAAATAATGAATATATTTACTATATTTATATTTATATATAGTTATTAAATATAACTATATATATATATAATGATATAAATATTATTTTTTAAAAATATTTATATAATTATAAATTGTTAATTATATATTTAAATAATTATAAAATTATAATTAATATATTTACTATATTTATATTTATAAATATTTGTTATATATATATATATTTACAAAAAAAATATCTATAATTATAATTATAAATCCTTTATCAGTGCTTAAGTAATAAGCGCTGATAAAAGAAATATTTATCAATGCTTTCTTTAGCACTGATAAAGACGAGGATTTATCAACAATAAAACTTTAGCGCTGATAAATATGTATTTTATCATCACTTTTTAGTGCTGATAAAGACCTACCTTTATCAGCACTAAAAATGCACTCATAAATATTCTTTTTATCAGTGCTTAAATAATAAGCACTGATAAAAGTGTCATGATCTAATTAAAAAAACCTAACTAGTTGTGAACCCATCACGATATTAGAAACTTTTCACAGAATCCACCCATTGTTGGTTCTCCTCCTTAGTGAATCGAAGCTTGAATCACACAAACCCACTTGAATCACACAAACCCACTACCTCTAGTTGCTCGAACGACATCCGACATCCAGGGTTCAGTTGCAGTTAAGGGTTCTGAATAAAACATCGATATCTGGATCTGAGGGTCTCAGAGTTTCTTCAACCTATCAATGTAGGCATGTGTTTTCCTTTGAAGGTTCAGATTTTCTTTTTGTATTTTTCATTTCGAGATCTAGATCTGAGGGTTTCTTATTTTCCTTTATAGGTTCTGATTTTCTTTCTGTTTTTGTTCTCTGATTTTTGTATTCTATTTTGATTTTGTTTATGATCCATTATTTTATTGACTACTATTTTGGATATCATATTTGGGTCTTTTTTAATGGTTATTTTGAATCAATTTTCTTCACTTTATACATCTATACCCCAGATTTCTTTTCTGTTTTGAATCAATTTCTTTTGTAGGTTCTGAGAAAATTAATTTAGATAACCAATTTTCAGTCTGATGATGGTGCAAAGTGGTAATAGAAGTTGATTTTATGAAATTCATGAAAGGTGATTTATTTATTTAAATTCTGTTTTAATATTCTAATGTAAGGGTTTTCGTTAAAATTTTATTTTCTCATAATTGTGTTTTTTATTTTAATAGAAATCTTAGTAAGTTTTATACCATATTTATTTATTTTCAATGGCTCTATAATTTTAATATTAGTATGGTGTTGTATTTATTTTACTATTTTGTGATATTCTGTTATAAGGTTTACATATATTTTTATCAATTTTATTTTATTTTATAAAAATATATATATACACACACACACACACATATATATATATATATGTAAATATATATCTTTCTATCTATTTATATGCATTTTTAGAACATATAATATAAGGGTGATTTTATAATTATTTATTCACAAATTGTGGTTATGGATTTATGAATTAAGAAGGGATTATATTTATTTTCATTAAAAAGTATATTTAAATGTGCATTTTTTTTCAAATATGTGCGTTATAAATTCCATGATATATGTGTGTGTCTGGGTGTGTTTAAATGTGTATGGTGTTGACGTTTCAAGGGTTAGTGTGTTTTTCTCCTTTGTTTCTGATATATCTTATTGATGTGTATTATTTCCTTATGCCAAATTCTTTATGGACCTCCCTAGAATCTCAAGGATGTGTCAATGTGTATTATATGGCCTCCTTAGAGTCCTTAGGTTGCTACATCATCTATTCCAAAAAATAAAATAGAAGTTATCAAATTCTATATATTAGGAATTATTTTTAAGTATTCATTATTTTAGTTCTATATATACATTTTAGGTCTATATATACATTTAATTAACTGTAATATAATTTATACTTAAATAACCTATAAAATATTGTAAACTCAGGTTACTTTCAAAATAATAAAATTAGGTAACTATATATATATTTTCTTGAAATAATTAAACATTCCACAATTTAAATAATTATATTTTATACACAATTACCCAAAATAATAATTATTCATAAATAATATAATTTAAATATTATTAGTAATATTATTTTTTTATTTTCATTATAAAAAATATTATTATATATATACATTTAATAATATATTGTATATTTAAATAAATTTAAAAATGATAAATAATCTATATATATATAATTATAAAAAAAATTTACTAATATAAAACATATATATATATAACATATATATATAATATTTAGGTAGATTAACTTTATTTATATATGTATCGAATGAGGAGTGACCTCCATTTCATAGTTTTTGGCAATGGAAGGTGTGAACCCCATTCAGGTTTATTGCCTATCGAGGTAAGTGTGAACAAAGTACACACCTCTATCAACCCCTTTTTTCAATCAAATAAAACCCTATCATTTTTTAATAAAATAAAACCTATTAAACTGTAAATATAGGAATTTTATAGCAACATATAACAGAACATAAACATGAGTCAATGCTAACTTCCACAACGGTATCACATGGAGGACAAAGTCCCATAATGGATTAGGTTTACTCTATAGTCCCATACAAGATAGCTCATGAGACTAAACATTAACCAATGCATTGGAGTACTATCTTGGAACACCCATTATACCATTTTCAGGCATATTTGTTCCACATAAATAATGAAACATGAAGAATAAACATAAGGGTTACCCATGGAATGAAATGGGCATCATAATCATGTTATAAGGCATAACCAAAGGGTGTATCATGATGATTTACATGAAATAAGAAATTAAAACATTATTGTACATTCATAAAGAAAAAATATGTATATATTATGATAAATTATGGAAAAAATTAAGTGTAATCATGAGAAAATGGTGGTTAGGTTACTTTGGAAATGTGCCACTTAAGTGGAGTTTAAAGGAAAAATGTAAAGAGTCGTTAAAAGGGCGTAAGAGAATATTAATTTACATAGATACATAAGTGAAATAAAAAAAATTCCATGATAAAAGGATTTATTTTATAAAATATGTTTGGATTAAAACATTTTATGTAGTGTACTTGAAAAGAGGTAATAAATAGAAAATTTCCCTTTAATTGGGTTTGCTTATCGAGAGGAATTAATCATGGAACCTTTTAAAACATGTAATTACCCATCAAAGAAAGATGAATTGAACTAAATAAATATTTTTGGTACCTATTAATATAATATAAAAGAATTATATAATAATAATTAAAAATTTCATTGGAGAAAATAGAGATAAAACATAACCCAAAGGTAATTTAGAGGTTCAGAGAGATCCCTTACCTTATGTATGAATACGTTCTTCACTTGAACTTAATGTACTGGATAACAAAATTAGATTAATTAATTAATTAATTAAGAACCTATTATACATTTATTTTATTTATTATAATTTTATGAAGTCCATTTGTGGCCATTTAGACGAGTTATAAAGTTCAATTTCGTCGTTCTGGGAGAGTTTGTTTCATGATTTCATGGCTAATTCACTCGTGTAAAATTATAGAAGTTCTTGTAAAATGGTAATAATTATACATAATTGGAATTATATGGTATTAATTAACATAAATTTTTTAAATGGTCCTATATATCATTTTTTGGTTTGAGGGTGATTCATTTGATAAAACATTAATGATAATTGTTTAGTTTATTTTAGAAATTTTTCGATCATCATGAACTAGTTTAATTTTATTTAATATTATGTATATATATTAGTTATATAATATAAAACAAGTTATAATATATATATTAAAATCTATTTTAACTATAATAATGTTTTTATGACTAGCCTTGAAAGTGGTAATGGAAAATGATAACTCGTCGTCCACGAAGGCGGTGAACCGGAATATAACGGATGATGTTTTCATTTTTAGAATAAAAGTAGGAGAGAATATATTTGATGATGGATATTATATTAACATAATAAAATTCTAGTATATATATTATAATGGATTTATAATTACTCCTTTTATAAGGTATTTTAGGAGAGTATAAGAAAATAAAATAAATTAAAATAAAGGATGGGGATTTTACCTCTTGAATGTTGTCTCCTTGAGAACCTCCTTAAGGCACTTGGATTTGATTTTTTATTGAGACTATAAGATCTTGGATGTGTTAATATTCTTGGGAATGTAATTGGGTAGAATATTGAAATGATTAAATGTTTAGAAGATGTGATAAGAACGGATGGTGATGGTGGTATTTCTAGGGGAGGAGCGAGGTGTTTTTTATTATTTTATTCATTGGTTTATTATTTTGCCTCAAGAATATCAATAGTGTTGATTACTAGGACTAAATATAGTAAATGGTTCAAGATATTTTGAACCAATGGGTTCTTATATCATGCTTACATCTTCCATGACTCAAAAATTCCCATAATGTTAATTACCGAAAATTACTGTATTTCACTATTCACTAAAAATTCAACTATTTTAAAAAATTACAAAAAAATAGCCTAAACATTTTTTTAGATATAAATATAAAAAATTGACTCCATTTTATGAAGAAAAAAATATAAATATGATAAATTTAATAAAATCATCATTTATTTAAAAAATACTAATTTTAATATTATGATTGAGTTTTTTAACCCTTTGAAAAGTTAATTAAGGTCTCATAAAATAATTTTATAATTATAATACAACATAATATTAATTTATGAATATATTTTATGAAAAAAAAATTCTTTTAAATCATTATATTAATTATAAAATTATAAATAAACATTTCTGTTTTACAAAAAAAACCAACACTTAGTTTATCATTTTTAAAACATTTATTTACTTACGCCATGATATAATTATATATTATTTTAATTTATAGGATACCTAAATTTTATTTATACTTTAATAGGTGAGGTTACTATTTTAATGGCTAGATTACTATTCCTAAACGACAAATTACTATTCTAATGGTCATGTTACTATTCTAACGGTGTAGGTTCTTTAATTTCTATAAATACCTATTATTTCGTTAATTGTCCTATTTTCACTCAAGGTTATATAATTTCATCTTCAAAATGAATACAATGTGTTATATTTATATAGCTTTTTTCATGAGTAAAATCATTCTAGTGGATCGAGTAGAACGAAATTTTCCCATTCTTATTACCTTATTTTCTATTTGTTGTCCTACTGTAATATTTAGCATTCTTATTGGTTTATTTTCTGAATATTGTATCACTCTTAATTTATGAGAATAATTTTTTTATTAGGTTCTATATATGATTTATGTGTATTATGACATAATTATAAGAAGTGAAATTCCATTGATAAAATTATGGGTTGTTACATTCTTCCCCCCTTATGAAATTTCTCCCTCAATTATTTTTACATACTAAGGTGAAAACAGGTGAGGGTGCTTATCCCTCATCAATTCCTCAAATTCCCATATTACCTCTTTATACTTATGGTTCCTCTAAAGTAATTTGACTAAGTGAGTAGTCTTGTTGCATATAACTTTATCTCTACGGTCCAAGATCTCCATTCGCTGCTCCTCATATGAGAGATCATTTTCCAACTATACCAACTCTAAGTTTAGTATATGTGAGGGATCTGGTATGTAATTCCTCAATATGGATACATAGAATAAATCATGTACTTGAGACATGTCTGGTAGAAGTTTTAGTCAATTGTCCAAAAATCTAACATGATCAAGAATCTCGAAAGCGGCTGATGGACCTTGGACTTAGCTTTTTTTCTTCCCAAATCTCATGACCCTCTTCTATAGAGATATGTAGAGGAATACCTTGACACAAACCTAAAAATATAATTCCTTTCAATGATTATATACATATATATTCTATCAACTTTTGTAATCTTTGATGTTTTATTGTATGGTCTTTACATTTTCTTCCATTTCCTTGACCATTTTATGTCCTAATAGCTTATGTTCACCAACTTCATCCCAACATGTAGGTGTTCTAAATCTCTTCTCATAAAGGTATTCATATGGAGCCATTTGGATGATTTAGTGGAAACTATTTTTTCAATAGAACTCAACTAGTGAAATATATTGATCTCATCCTCCTTTTAATTCCATTGAACATGCACTCAACATGTCTTATAGTGTCTAAATAGTCTGCTCAGATTGGCCATCATTTTGGTGGTGATAATCTATACTAAAATTCAACTCAGTATTTAGATCATGTTAGAGACTTTTTGAAAACCTATAGGTGAATCTTGTATCATGATCAGATATAATCAATATTATTACTCCATGTAGGCTTACCACTTCTCTGATGTATATCTGTGCAAGTGGATTGAGTGAAAAGTCCTCTAAAATTTCAATAAATTGGGTTGTCTTTATAAGATGATCCACAACAACCCATATAGAATTATTTACTTTGGATGTATTTGGAAGTCTAGTGGCAAACTCCATGGTGAGTTTTTCCCATTTTCATGTAGGTATGGGTAATGGTTTCATCATACCCTTTTACTTTTTCCTTTTAGCCTTCATTTTATTTCATACCAGAAAAGTTTATGTATATTCAGTAATATTCTTCTTCATATTTTCTACTAATTGTTCTCTCAAATATATTGATACATCTTTTTTATCCTTAGGTGAATAGAGAATGTTGATCTATGTACATAATTTATAACTCTTTATTTATCTATAGATTGTATAGTGCACATAATCATGACTCAAATATTACAACCCCTTCCTTGTCAATTTTTAACTCCAAGTATTTCACATTTCTGATATATTATACCTTATTCTAAATTTCCACATCATCTCTTTGATCATATTTTATCTTCTTTAAAGTGATGGTTGAGAAATAAAATTTAAAATGAATGATTAGGTTCCTTCCTTTATGATTCCCATTCCTATCCTCTGAAAGTCAAAGAATATTGGATCCTTCTTGATTCTCATCATTGATAAAGTTACAGGATCCTTTCTACTTAGAGCATATGAAACTGTATTTATTTTACCAGGATGTTAGTGTATTGAGTAGTCATAATCCTTGATGAGATCTAACCATTTTCACTGGTTCATATTAATATCATTCTATGTGAATATATAGTTGAGTCTCTTATGATCATTATAAATCTCACATTTCTCCCAATTGAGATAATGTCACCAAATTTTCAATATAAATACAACAGTATCCAAATCCATATCATGTGTGGGATAGTTTTTCTCATGAAATTTCAACTTAATTGAGTCTTAGGATATCAATTATCATTTTGAATTAGTAAACCGACTAATCCCTTCTTTGAAGAATCATTTTATACCATAAAGAGTTCCCCACTTGTTGGTAGAGTAAGTATCGGTGCAGTGATAAGCCTCTTTTTCAACTCTTCATATAAATACTTACATTCATTAGTCTAGACAAACTTTACTCTCTTCCAAGTAATCTTGGTTAGTGGGTTTGACAATAGTGGAAAGTTCCTCACAAATTTTTCAATAATACACAGCTATACCAAGGAAACTATAGATCTCTATTACAAATTCTAGTCTAGGACACTCCTCAATTGACATTGTGTTAGAAGGGTCCAAAAATATCCCTTTAATGGTGAAAAAAATCTCTATTAATGATACTTTCTCCATCCATAACTCACATTTACTATACCTTGTATATACTTTCTCTCTTCTCAAAGTCTTTAACATATTATTCAAATTCTATTTGTGTTCCTCTTTTCTCTTGGAGTATATCAAAATATCATCTATAAATACTACCACAAAATTTTCAAGGTAATATCTAATTACTATATTCATTAAGTCCATGAAAATTGATGGAGAATTAGTGAGTCCTAAGGGAATCACTATGAACTCATAGTGTTCATACCTCATTTGAAAAGAATTATTGGAAATATCTTCCTTCCTCACCTTTAATTGGTGATATCCCGACCGAAGGTCCACCGTAGAGAAATACTTGTCCCCATGTAGTTGATCAAACAATTAATTTATCCATGGTATGGGATACCTGTTCTTTATTGTGATTTTTTTGAGATCACAATAATCAATGAATAGGTGCATTGATCTATCCTTCTTCTTGAATAAGAGGACTGGCACACCCCACGGTGAAGAAATCAGGCATATAAAACCCTTTTCCAAATTCTCTTACAACTAATTCTTCAGTTATTCCAACTCAATGGTGTCTTTTATGTAAGGAGTCTTTGATATGGAAATAGATCTGGGTATAAGTTCAATTGATAACTCAGCCTCTCGGTCATGAGTAAGACCAGGAAATTCTTCAAGGAAACATCGGTGTAGTCCCTCATAATGGGAATGTCTTCAAACATGATCCTATCCTTTTTCATAATCATTTGACCTATATTTTCTTGATCATAGGGCAATAATATCCACAATTGATATGATGATTCTAAATGAGATTCATCCTCCTCATAACACTTTTATAGAATTAGAGGATGCATTAGGATGTTAAGAGTGATATCCCTTTCTTGACAGTTGATGTTTCATTTATATAAATATAGAAAATCCATGCCCAATATAGCATAAAACTCAACTAAAGGAAGTAAGACGATATTTTCTAGAAGGTTCAGTCCATAAACATTAACCAGGGAGTATTTCCCCATTCATTGTTCTCAAAAATAACTCAACCTTCATATTTTGAGATGGTGTTTGAATATTTATACTAAACTTGCATGATATAAAATAATTCATAGAACCATAATCAAACAGTACGTTCATTATTATTTAATGAATAACCAACATACTTTTCATTATATCATTTTTGGGTTCTGCCTCAGTAGTAGTGATGGAATATGTCATTCCTTGCTGCCTTGGAGGTTGTTGTTGTTGATTTACTCTAACAACCCGTGGATTAGGGCATCGGATCTCATAATTCACATGTTACTTTCAGTTAAAAAATTTCAAAACAGGCTAATTTTTTATATGAACCTTCCTTTATTCTTCCACATTTGTGAGATTCTTCAAATCCATTTAGAAATAACTAACCTAATTACCCTCTCTTCCACATTTTAAGCATCTCCCGGTTACCTTCATAAAGTTACCAGGATGATTCTTCCTATACCTTTGACATGTTAGATGTTGGGTTTTATTTCCTTCATGGTATTTATCTATTGATCCTCCCATATTAAACTCCATTTTCATCTTTTTATCTCTGTTCCCACAAGACCACTGAGATTAACCAATCTCCATATTAACCTTTTTGGCACATCAGACAATTTCATCATATATTTCAAAGTCTTAAATCACCAATTCTATTCATAGACATGACTTTAATCCACTAAATAAGTGATCCACCTTACTTTCAGTGTTCAAGAAAATATGTAGATGTATCATTAAAGCCTTGTAAAATTTTCCTTGTACACCCTAATGGATTCATATTCCTTTTTCTTCAGTCTGAGGAACTCCCTCTCCATCTTAATATGGACAGTTTGGGGGAAATATTTATTGAAAAATGTTTTCTCGAATCATTTCCAATCCATGGAGTCAATTTCTTATTTAGACTTTGTGTTTTTTATCAGTTTCCACCACTGATCAACTTCCCCATCAAAATGATAGACCACCAGTATGGATTTATCTTCTTCTAATCATTAGATAATAGATAATATCTTCTCAATGGAGTTAATCCATTGTTCTACACTGAGTGGATAATAATATCCACTAAATATAGGAGGAAGTTTTCACATAAAGGATTCAACCACAACTTTTTCTTTCTTATGAGAATAAGAGGATTCTACACGATTCAAGTTGTTACTTATAACTTTACCTAGTTGAGGTGGTATATTCATGAAGTTATGGGTTCTCATTTTCATCAGGATTGTAATATCATTAGAGAAATTATCACATTGCCTATCACATTAATTTTTGGTAGAGGTTCTTTTATTTATCACCATTAACTAAGAAAAAGAAATAAAATAAAATTTGGGATCTTGAATAATTAGATAGTGATAATATAAAAAGAAAACTATGAATATAGAAGGAATATAGTTATAAATTAAAATTATATCCTAACTTTTGATTACATAATTTTTAATCTAGGGTATTCATAGTGATATAATTATCCCTAGGGTTATTAATAAAGTTTTCTAGTCCTAATATCCAAAAATAACTAGACTGTTATATGATACCAACTATAGAGATACTATCCTTTTACACATATTACATCATGATTTTACGTATAATTATCCATGAAATACAAAATAAGGATAAAAATTTCAAGCATATTTGAAATATTAGGTTCATAAAATTAAAAACATGTATCTAGAATAAAATATCTCTTTATTAATATTCCAAAATGAGATCATAACTTCCTTTGATCACCTACATCTTCATAGGATAACCTGGGGAATACATAGATAAAATGGATGAGATGCAAATCCAAATAAGGGAATAAACAGGAGAATAAATCATAGCACGTGAGTTAGAAAGGAAAAACATGATAACATAATAGGAATCACACATGAATAAACATGTTTAGGAATATCATACAAAACATAAAATCATATGATCATGTAAATATAGGAATGTGGTATAAACACATAAAATGACATAAACATGAGTCGAAGTTAACTTCCTAGATGGTATCACATGGTGGAAAAATTCCCATAATAGATTAGGTTTACTCCCTAATACCATACATGAGATCTCATGAGACTAAAAATTACCCAATGAATTGGATCACTATCTAGGTACACCCATATTTACATTTTCATTCATATCTATGCCACATAAAAATAAAACCTAAGTAATAAACATAAGGATTTCCCATAGATTGAAATGGGCATTGTAATCATGTCATACGACATAACCAAAGGGTGTATCATAATTGTTTACATGAAATAAGGGATTAAATAATTATTGTACATTAATAAAGGAAAAATAGGTATAGATTATGATAAATTATTTCAAAATTAAGTTTAATCATGATAAAATAGTGGTTAAGTTACTTTGAAAATGTTCCACTTAAGCGAATTTTTAAAGAAAAAGATAAAGAGTCATTAAAAGGGGGTAAGAGAATATTAATTTAAATAGATCTATAAGTGAACTAAAAATGGTTTTTTCATGATAAAAGGATTTATTTTAGAAAATATCGGTGGATTAAAACATTTTATGGAGTGTACTTGAAAAGGGGTAAGAAACAAAAAAAGTTCCCTTTAATCGAGTTTGTTTGCCGAGAGGAATTAAGAAGGGAACCTTTTAAAACATGTAATTCCCCATAAAAGAAATATTAATTGAGATACATGAATAATTTTGGTACAGGTACATATAATATAGGAGAATTATATAAGAATAATGAATAATTTCATTAGGTAAAAAGAGAGAAAACCTAACCTAAAGGTAATTTGGAGGTTCAGAGATATCCCTTACCTTATGTCTAAATGCGTTATGAACTTAAAATTAATGTCATGGATAATCAAATTATATTAATTAATTACATATTTAGGAACATATTATAAATTTATTTTATTTATTATAATTTTATTAAGTTCATTTATGGCCATTTCTATGAGTTTTAAATTTCAATTTCATCATTCTGAGAGCGTTTGTTTCATGATTTCAAGGTCGGTTCACTCGTGTAAAATTATGTAAGTTCTTGTAAAATTTGAATAATTATATAGAAGTATAATTATATGGTATTAATTAACTTCTATAATTTTAAATGGTCCTATATAACATTTGTTTCTCTGGTATGAAGAAATTCATTTGATAAAGTGTTAACGATAATTATTTAGTTTATTTTGGCTGTTTTTCGATCATCATAAACTAGTTTCATTTTATTTAATATTATTTATATATAATAGTTACATAATATAAATCAAGTTATAATATACATATTAAATTATTTTTAACCATAATAATGGTTTTATGACCAGCCTTGAAGGCAGTGAACTAGCATATCACGAATGATGTTTTCATTTTTAGTATAAAAGGAGAAGTGAAAAAATTTGATAATGGATATTTTATTAACAAAATAAAATTTTTTTATATATATGATACTATAATTATAATTTTTCTTGGGATATTTTAGGTGAGGATATGATAAGAAAATAAAATAAATTAAAATAGAGGTATTGATTATTTTACCTCCTGAATGTTATCTCCTTGAGAACATCCTTAAGAAACTTGAGTTTGGTCTTTTATTGAGACCAGTAGGTATTTTACATGGGTAAGAGTATTAGGAAGGTAATTAGGTAGAATATTGCCAAGATAAAATGATTATAAGTTCATAGGAGAAGCGGTGGTGAGGGGTGGTATTTATAGGGGGAGGAGAGGAGTATTTTTTATTATTTTATTCATTATCTTATTATTTTGGATCAAGACTATAAATAGTATTGATTAATATGGATAAATACAGTAAATTATTCAGTATAGTTCGAACCAATGGATTCTTATATCATTATTACATCATCCATGACTCAAAAATTCTCATAATGTTAATTACTGAAAATTACAGTATTTCACTGTTCACTAAAAAATCAACTATTTTAGTAAAAACCTAAAAAATCACCCTAACCATATTTCAATGTGTAGATTTAAAAAATGGACTACATTTTATAAAAATAATTTTCTAAATGTTAGAATTTTAATTTTTAAATAAAATCATCATTTATTCAAAAAAATACCGATTTTAATATTATAATTGATTTTTATGACCCTTTGAAATATTAATTAAGGTCACATAAAATTATCTTATAATTATAATAAAACATAATATTAATTTATGAATCTATTTTATGAAAATAAATTTTCTGTTAAATCACTATATTAATTATTAAATTGTAAATAAACATTTACGTTTTAAAAAAAATACCAACACCTAGTTTATCAATTTTAAAACATTCATTTACTTATACCATGACATAAATATATATTATTTTCATTTATAGGATACCTAAATTTTATTTATACTTTGATATGTGAGGTTAATATTCTAATAGCTAGATTACTATTCCTAACAGCCATATTACTATGCCAATGGTCAAGTTACTATTCCAATGGTATAGGTTTCCTAATTTCTATAAATACCTCTTATTTAATTAATTCTTATATTTTATCTCAAGGTTATATACTTTGATCTTAAAAATTAATACAATATGTTTTATTTCAATATCTTTATTCATGAGTGTGGTCATTCTAGTGGATCTAGCATATCCAAATTTTCCCATTCTTATTATCTTATTTTATATTTATTGTACCGCTGTAATTTTTGGAATTCTTAATGGTTTATTTTATGACTAAAGTATAACTCTTAATTTATGATAATAATATTTTTATTGGGTTCTATATGTGGTGTATGTGTTTAGGACATAATTATAAGAAGTGAAATTTCATTGATAAAAGTTTAGGTCATTACATATCGAGTGTTATCCCAAGTGATATTCATATTGAGACATAAAAACCAAGTTATCTTTTCTATTGATATGAAAAAACATGTGTATCAACATAATAGACTTGATCCATCTCATGTCAAAAAAAATCAGTTGTTCTGGGTAGTCCTTCCATGTATTGTCACATTTCGTTTTCACAAACAGTTTATACTAATTGATGGGGATATTTCTATATGGAAAATACATGTGTGTATTATTGATTATGAAAACCCAATATGGAAACCCTTCACCTCTTCTACTTAAATTTTCCATTGAGGAAAAAGAAAATTAAAAATCATGGATTTAGTTTTTAGCATGTATTAGAAACCATTTCACCAGCATTCAGGGTGTCTGTTTGATATTTGATCATCATCAGGAAATCAATGAGGCAATAAATGTAGATCATATCATATAGAGACCCCTAAATTCACATCATTGATTATGAATAAAAAATATTACTAAAAACATGTGAAAAAACCTTCCATGATGAATCTATGAAGAAGGTTATCATGAGGCTTAGTATACAATCTCTTTTTTATTTTTTACTATTTCAATGTAGTGATAAAATTAATTTATGTGAAATATGATCACTTTAATTTATAATATGATATATATCAATGAAGTTTTGAAAATTTATTAGAAGAAATGTGCAGGGATAATCAGGGAGTGTTTGATTATATGATGAGGATTTCAAAAGAAAAATGGACATTGGCATACAATGGGGGAGGAGGTATGGACACATGATCGCAAACATTTTCGAGTTTATTAATATTGACTTCAAGGGTATTCTCAAGATAAATATAATTGTCCTAGTTCATGAGACATTTTATTATTGTTTCAATTACTTCATTGAAATAGGAAAACAAACTACTGAAAGGATTCAGCAGGGGTTAAGGTTCAGATAACAATTTTAATGAGAGATTCAAAATAACATTAAAGAATATATTTTTTATCAAGTGTTCCTTTTCAACTGAGAAGGATATTTATTTTAAGTGAAATAGTGTTAGGAAATAATCACAGGTAGTAATGGTTGAGTCTTTGTGGTATTACTAGAAGCAAGGCATTGTTGATGTGGAAACTTCTATGTATCTTGATTCCCATGTGCACATGATATTACAACATGTGCCTATATGAATATATCATGGGAATAATATGTGATCTAGTGTATCGACTAGACACCATCAATAACTTCTATATTGTATCATGTCCATCTATTGGGGAGTTTTAGCATTTCCCTATGATTTAATACCAACTAATATTGATACCTGACATCAACAGGTTACGATAACAAGGGAGACCTATGTCCAGAAGTATATAGAATGAGATAGACTAACCTCAAGAATACGGGAATTTTTTGAGATGAAATATATTTCATAGGGAAGGAAATAATATGAAACAATTCCCTAACATTGCTATATTGAGTTAACACTCTCATCCATGATGATTTATTGCCTCCATTGTAAAATTTTCATATTATAAATTACATGGTTTAAATATAAACTCCTTCATTTTTTATAATTCTATGAAATTTATGAATACTTTTAGTATCAAATAATAAATAGTTCATAAATTATAGAACCATTTACATAAATCACACACAATCAAAACATTCCTAAATATTACATCATTTCACAGGATAAAACAAGTTTGTAAATCATCCTTTGTTTTTCATAATAAGACTTTCATATTCACATAACAATGAATATGATAAGTACATGTGAGATGACATAAAATAGTAATCAAATTATACATGGATACACCATAAAGAAATCATGTGAGAAAATAACCATGAAATATACCATCATGTGAGAAATCATACATAAATGAAAAACCACACCATTTGGGATATAACCTATTGATATACATGATAGAAATAAAATAAATCCCTAATATATAAGGTGGATCCAACTAATATAACCTACATTGCACAAATATGTTTCTAAAGTAAAAACCCTTTACAGACCAAGATCAAATTAAAGTTTACCTATAATATATAAAACTTTAACCAATGAATTGGGTTGTTATATAATACCCCACCCATCACATATTTATAATACATACTTACATATTCCAAAATAATATAAGAGCATCCATCATTCCTTCATAACTTAATTACCCCATGGAAAAAAACAGGTTTCATGAAAATTTCATTAAAAGTCATCATAATTCATCCAAATAAATAAGGTGGATCATATCATTCGATCATATCCCTAATGAACATTATATAAATGTTTTATGTGAGGTGTTAGAGGGTCATGAGGTTCAACGAATAAGGGTGTGTAGATCACACCATTATCATCGCATTTTAACTCTATATATTATAATACCATACATACACCATTCTGGATTCTATGGAGTTATTATATCTAATTATACATTCATTTATCATCACTTCCTTTATACCCTCATTGAGAGATAGAGACCTTAGTCTCAGACATTCTATTTACCTAAGGAATATATGACCATCACCCTTGAGGATGTGGCAGTTATGCTCGGTATTCCAATCTACAGTGTTATAGTTATAGGACCCACACATGAAGACTAGCCTGATATTTTATAGGGATTTCTTGGTGTCAAAATTGTGGGGAATGATACTTTTATAGATGGAGGATCTCTATCTAGGATCTGGATGGATGTGCAATTCACACATTTACCTATTGATGCTAATGATAATACTTTCATGCATAATCCCTATACATATATCTTGCAACTCATTGGAGGTACATTATTCAGTGATCACTCTGGTATTCATGTCCACATGATGTGTTTATGTCTACTATAGGACATTGATCAGTTTGGGAGATACAGTTGGGCTTATACATTCTTAGCATACACGTAAAGGGAATTATTCATGGTATACTGATCAGATCAAAGTGATCTAGGGGGATGATCAATCCACATTCAGATGTGGTCATGGGATGGAATCCCACCCCAATACCCTATTTTTGCTAGTCTGATTCTTAGTATGTATGTTCATCATGATACTCCACATCAAAATATCCTTTAAACCCATTGAAAATACTAATCCCTATGACCATAACCATTATTCCTCAACCCTCAACCCTAAAACCTAAACCCAACTCCCTCTTCCCTCAACCCACAACCCTAAACCCTAAACCCTACACCCTAACACCTCAACCCAAACCCCTAAATCCTATTCCCCCCACCCTTAACCCTATAAAACCCAAAACTACCCACGTATAACCCTAAAAACCATTAAATACCCTCAAAACCTCATTTTACACCCTAAAAACATTACTAAACCCTTAAAATCCTTTTAAAACCCAAAATAACCCTTTAAACCCCTTAAAACCCTTATAAACCCACAAAAATCCCTTAAAATCATATTACCACCCTTAAAACCCCTTGTAAAACCCTAAAAATACATTCAAACCCCTATCAAAACCCTTCAAAATCCTCGAAACCATGGGAAATGCCTTAAACTATAATGAAGATCATACTCTTTAAACCCTAAACCCTTGACCCCTAAACTCTTCTCCCCCGACACTTCAACCCTCATTTTACACCCTTAAAAACTTTGATAACACTTAGTACCCTTTTAAAAACCAAAAACACCTTAAGATCCTTTAAAATCCGTTTAACACCCTTAAAACCCATTTAAAAGCCTTAAACCCCATTTAAAGCCCTTCTATAACCATTAAAGACCCTCATATACCCTTAAAAACCCCTTTAACATATAAAATACTCATTTTACCTCCCTAAAAACCTATAAACAATCCTAAAATCCTTTTAAACCTCTAAAAACCATTCAAAACCCCTTAAAACCCTTCTATAACCCTTAAAACCCAATCTATAACCCTTAAAATGCATTCAAAACTCTAAAAACCCATTACACACCCTTAACGACATCCAAATTCCATTATAAAACATTGAAAACCCTACACCCATGTAGAGACCCGAAGCTTGACATACATAGATATTACATTACTTTTGCGGAATACATAATACATAAAAAAAACAGACACGCAAGGACCGTAATAGTTTAGTGTCTTTGGAAACTTGGAATGTAATCTTCTAATCGTGGTGAAAGATCATTAACATCTCCCATAAAGATCTTCCACTTTTTGTTTCCTTACCTAAAACCTTTCTTTTAATCCTGGGGGAAAATAAAACATAAAAAGGGTGAGCTAAAATGCTCAGTAAGGGTAATCATGGATAAAATAAAACAAACCATATACATTTGAACTTAAAAACATAAACATAATGTTTAAACATCAAAATATTGAGAAACGACTTAAAACATTGAAGTACATAAGGCATAGATCATAATGGAACATAAATCATGATAACATATCATGGGAATAAAACATGTAATTGTGGAATCCATTAAGCACATGTAATGATTTCCATACTATCCAAGGCATTGCTTCCATGACCATCTTAGTGGACAAAGTCCCTTTCTGAATCGAGTTTACTCCTCGTTTCAGTCCTATAATACTGAACCGGATTAACTTACCGTTCCAGCCATGTCTATCTCATGAGGTATAAATCTTTACCCAACTGATTGGAGGGAGATATAGGTCCCACCCATCTCATATTGAAATCATTCTTTCGTGTGCCACAATATAAACATAAATCATTCATCATAACCCAAGAATAAAATGGGATTCATAAACATTATTCCATCATATAATCCATACAAAAACAAATTGGATATCATTTCATCATTAGAAAAGTGAAACCATGTAAATCAAAGAGACATGATACTTGAAACATACACATGTGAAATAATGTCATCTTAGATGAAAATGGTTTTGATAAAACACTTGAAATGAATTCTTGAGGAAAATATCCTTTTTTCTTCAAAATCATTTTGTTTTCACAAAATGTCATGAAATTTTAAAAGAAAAGGATTTTGTAGAAAATATTCATGAAATATTTTGGAGGAATCTTTATGAAAATAAGTCTTTATAAAACCGTAAAAATCCTTTCATGTCGTATATGTTAAAAAAACATTCTTCTCGTACTTTTGTCAGAAAAGTCAAAAAGTACCTTGTATGGTAAATAAAAGAAAGATTCCTTCCATACCATGGGGTAAAAGTCAAAATGGGTAAAAATGACTTTAAACATACATGAAACCATTTTTAGGAAACATGTACATGGATGATAACAATAACCCCAGTAAATACTTACGAATAAGCAATCTCGGATAAAAATGAGATTTGCAAAATTATCCCTTACCTTAGGTCCGATATGCTTCATACGTATCTGAACCTCCTGTATAATGATTTAAATAATGTCATTGACTTATTACAGAATCATATTCATTATTATGATATCATATATGGTTCACTTATGACTTTATATTACCCTTTATTTTGTAAATTTCATGTTAAAGAGTGTTTTGGGTAAAATCGTTTCATTTGTCGTACGTGTTTTGACTTGTAATTATTCATATGATTACATAGATCATGATTAATTAATTCCAGAATATAAAACATGATTTATATATAATATATATTCAGAATATACATATATATAATAGATCGATAAATGGAAAGAAATACACTGTTCATGGAGACGGTAGGTCGTACGTACGCATGAACGTTGTTTTCGATTCCTCATTGAATTGAATGGAATTAATTGGATGACATAAATATATATATACATAAATACAGTATCATTATTATTTTATATATTTCATGATTACTTATTATATATACTTTATAATCATTCATGAATGGTTAATCATTGAGAATGAATCTCATCGCGTCGTGGAGACGGTATTCCGTACGTACGCACGAGCGATGATATTGTTCCCATGATCGTGGAATTTTATTGGAGTGTATGTATACTATTAAAGAATCAATAATACTTTAAAATAATCATATATATTTACTTATTTTCACCATTATATCTATCCAAGTAAGGTGGTGGTGGAAAATAAATTACACCACGGCGTGGAGACGGTATTCTGTACGTACGCACGCGCGGTGATTTCTTTTTCCGTAGGATGGATAGATGGTGAAATAGGGTTGATTAATACTTATAATAACATATCAGTATATGAGTGATACTTATGTTATTACTTAATATTGAAACAACTAAAGAAGAATAAGTGGAAGAAGAAATAAAGTTGAAAGAATCGGTAACGGACATTACATCTTCTTTGAAACGCCTCTTTGAGACCTCCTTTTAGGGCACTAAAATTGGTGTTTGAAGATGACCAAGACCTCTAGGATGTTTCTAGTGAAGTGGAGAAGATAATTTGGCAGGTTTTGGACGAGCTTCAAGGCTCAAAGTGGTGTGAGGAAGAGAGGGAGGAGGTGCCCTTTTATAAGGGAGGAGAGGGGCACCTTTGGAATAACTAAAAATATTATTTTGTTATAAAGCCATATTCGGTTTTAAATAGCTCCAAATTGATTTATTTCGAATCTAAGATGGGGATGGGTCGAAATTATCTCATCCAATAGAATTTGGACAAGTTTAGTTTACTATTTTAACCTTATCATTTAGATTTAACTTTAAGTTAGATAATTTTACTTTTACTGTGTCTTTTTGTGTTCTTACACTATAAGGTTAATAAACTTACTATAACAAGACAAATGAACCCCAAGTTTTTTATTATTAATATATATAACCTTTTCTATGTCTTTTATCCTAATCTTAGATTTTTAGGAATAAAATAACAATTAATAATATAATATTTGTTTAAAAAACTATTTTATGTCAATTTTGACACTATTTCGTAATTGATTTTTTTGAAACTCATAACAGAATTATTAGTTCACAAAAAGTTAATTAAATAAATACTAATATATCATATTAACCTATAAAATTAGTTTAATTCATAAAAAGTCTCAAATTACATTTATTTGGGTATTTATAACATCAATTATGTCGATATTTCATTAATAAGATAATTACTGCATCATCTTTGTGTCATAAATAAATTAAATTATTTAATGTATAAAAATTAAAAATAAAATACCATTATGTAGGAAATATTTTTAGCTTTCTAATTAATATTTATAGTAGAATTTATCTTATGTATAACCCTATATTAAAAATGATTTACTTATAAAACATTGATTTTAACTATTTTAACCCTTCTTTAAATAAATTAATAATAAATGTCCTAATCTGATCCAAGTGGACCTAAATGGTCATATTTTATTCCTAAGGTTGTTTTTGGTCGAATTACACTTATCCAATAGAATTAGGACATGTGTTAGGGTAATAATAATATCATTTTTACCCTTAATTACCCTATTTACTTTTAACCGTGGTAAAAAAAAGTAAAAAGTTATTATTCACCAAAAATTATTTTCATCTCATTGAACCACATTTTAGTCCTTGATATTAACCGTGTCTCTCGGATTTTCGAAATTCCACTCACAGAAGCGGTAAAATTCAGTTTTATGAAAAATTCAGTTTTTTAACTACCACTTAGTGGGTTCACTATTCATCAAAAAATGAAAGTTTCCAGAAAAATACCAAAAATTAGGCCTAAGCAATATTTGATATTATGAATTCAAAAATGATGTCTATTTTACCAAATTCAAAACATATCAGTTGCATTAATTAATTTAAAAATTAATTCCCGTCGTCAAAACAAATCGCGTGTTTTTAAGAAATAATAACTATCAAAAGATTGATACTTGTTTGTATCCAATTTCAAAGTGAAATTAATTCCAATGACCAACATTGGATTAAATGGTAAAAATATATTCTAATTACACTTTAAAACCAATTAAAAATATAATCTAACCATATAAATTATTGCGATGAAAAAAGTTGTTTTTAATTAAAATATAGCGTGTTTTTACTATTCATTAAAATATGAAAGTTATCAGAATAATATGAAAATTTTATCTAAAGTAAATTTTTATACCCTGATTCCAAATAAAAATTTTATTTTGTAAAATTGAACTTATAGACATGTCAAAAACAAGATTTAAGGTGGGTGCGCCATCAAAAGGCGGCAAAACTACATTTTTTGAAAAATACTTATTTTACTCGAAAAATTGATTTTGTTCTCATACCATGTTCTAGAAAATGTGTAAAATGAATAATAATGTTATAAAATTCAAAATGTAGTTGATACTATTCATAAAGGCTAGTTCATAATAATATAATAACCATATATCATTGTTTAGTGAAACCGGGTATTGCGTACAACACACGCTATCGAGGAAAGTCGCGATTGCGTGTAATGCAAGCCAAGTCAGGGTTGCGTGTTATGCAAGACTCCTCCGTTGTTTCGTATAACAGAATACAACCATATTTCATTTATACATTGAATATATATATATTTATATATATACACTCAATGTTTCGTAGAATAACTACTATCAAAATTGTGTGTAACATGATCCAAGAATAGTGTTGTGTATATTGCAAGCTCATACGGTGTTGCGTGTAGCGCAAGGTAATCTTGTTGTAGCATACAACACAAGACATCAATGATATTAAAAGAATATTTTTCATAAAATCTTGGGTTGTTACAACCCATAACCCTCAACACTCAACACTAACACCTAAATCCTACAAACCCTACACCCTTGGCCCTCAACCCTCAGCCCTAAACCCTAAATCATAAACCCTAAAACCTACACCCTAAACCCACAACCATAACCCCTAAACCTATTCCGTCACCACTAAAACTTATCCACTCCACCCTTAACCTTATAAAACCTTTAAACACCCATGTATAACCCTAAAAACTCATTGGATTCCCTTTAAAGGTCCATTTTACACAATAAAAACCTTTGATAAAACCTTAAAACCCCATTTAACGTCTTAAAAACCTTTAAAATATCTTAAAACCCTTATAAACCCCTTAAAAACTTTTACCACCCTTAAAACCCCTTGAAACCCTCAAACAATACATTCAAAATCCTTAAAAAGCCTTACCACCATGTAAAAGCCTTAAACAACAATGAAAACCATGCTCCCTAAACCCAAAACCCTAAACCCTAAACCCATAACCCTTAAACCCTTCTCCCTAAACCCTTAAACCCCCATTTTAAACCCTTAAAACATTTTATAACCCTTAATACCCTTTTAAAACACAAAAACACACTTAAAACCCTTAAAATACTTTTAACACCATTAAAGAACCATTTAAAACTCTAAAACCCCATTTAAAACCCTTCCATAACCATTAAAAACCTTTATATACCCTCCAAAACCCCTTTAACACCCACAAATTCCATTTTACCACCCTAAAAACCTCTCAATAACCATTAAAACAATTTTGAAAACTCTAAAAACCCCTTCAAAACCCCTTCAAACCATTATAAAACCTTTAAAACCCCATTTATAACCCTTAAAATAAATTCAAAACCCTACCAATCCCATTAAACACCCTTAACACCATCCAAATATCCTTAAAACCCATTGAAAACCCTACACCCTAAACCCTCAACCCTCAACCCTCAACCTTAAACCCTAAACCCTACAAACCCTAAACCCAACACCCTTGGCCTTAAACCCTCAGTCCTAAACCCTAAACCATATACCCTAACCCCTCAACCCTAACCCCTAAACCATAATCCATCACCACCAAACCATATTCCATCCTCCATTAACCCTATAAAACCCTTAAACCCCCCATATAAAACCCTAAAAATCCATTGAATACCCGTAAAAACCCATTTACGCCCTCAAAACCTTTTTTAAACCATTAAAACCATTTTAAAACCCCAAAACCCAAAAAAACACTTAAATACATTAAAATGCATTTACCTACCTTAAACCCCTTGTGAAACCTAAAAAATAAATTCCAAACACTATCAAAACCCTTAAAAGTCATTAATACCACGAAAAAAACCATAAACAACAATGAAAACCATAAACCATAAACCCTAAACCCTAAACCCTAAAACCTTAACCATGAAACCCTACTCTCTACACCCTTAAACCCCCATATTACACCCTTAAAACCTTTGATAAAACATTAATACCCTTTTAAAACTGAAAACCCCTTAAAACCCTTAAAAAACCTTTTAACACCGTTAAAACCCCATTTAAAATCCTAAAACCCAATTTAAAACCCTTCCAAAACCATTAAAAACCCTTACATACCCTTCAAAACCCATTTAATACCCTTAAAATCCCATTTTACTACACTAAAAACCTATTAGTAACACTTAAACCCCTTTTAAAAACCTAAAAACCATTCAAACCCCCTTAAACCCCTTATATAACCTTTAAAAACCCAACTATAACCCTTAAAATTCAATCAAAACCCTAAAAAAATCATTAAACACCCTTAACATCATCTTAATACCCTTGAAACATTGAAAACCCTACACCCTTAACCCTCATCCCTCAACCCTAAACCCTACACCCTGAGCCCAAAAAGCTCAACCCTAAATCCTAAACCCTAAACCCTACACCCAAACCCATCAACCCTGACCCCTAAACACTACTATGTTATCCTTAAACCCTAATCCCTTCTCCCTTATCCCTATAAAACCATTAAACACCCATGTATAACCCTAAAAACCCATTACATACACATAAAACCCCATTTTAATACCTAAAGAAATTTTCTAAACCCTTAAAAATCTTTTTAAACAAAAAAACCCACAAAACCCTTATAACTCTTCTAAACACTTAAAAGGATTCTAACATCCCTAAAACCCCATTAAAAACACTAAAAATACATTCAAAACACTATCAAAAACATTAAAAATCCTTAACACCATGGAAAAATCATTCAACAATAATGAAACCCACAATCCCTAAACCATAAACCTGAAACCCTAAACCCTTAACCCCTAAACCCTACACCCTACACCATTAAACCCCTATTTTACACCATTAAACCCTTTGATAAACCAATAATAGCCTTTTATAACCCTTTAAAACCCTTAAAATCGTTTAAAACCATTTAATACCCTAAAACCCCCATTTAAAACCCTAAAACCCCATTTGAAACCCTTCCACAACCATTAAAATCCCTTACGTACCCTTCAAAACCCATTTAGAACCATTAAATACCCATTTTACCACCCTAAAATCCTATGAATAACCATTAAAACCATTTTAAAATACTAAAAAAACCCTACAACACCCCTTTAAACCCCTTATACAACCCTTAAAACCCCATCTATAACCCTTAAAATACATTCAAAAACTCTACCAAACCCATTAAACACCTTTAACACCATCCAAACACCCTTAAAACCATTGAAACCACTAAACACTACACCTTTAACCCTTGGCCCTCAACCCTCAACCCTAAACTCTAAACCCTGCAAAAATTAAACCCTACACCTTCATCGCTCAAATTTCAACCCTAACCACTAAACACAAATCCTTCTCCCCTAAACCTTATTACCTCCACCCTTAACCCTATAAGCCTTTTAAAAACCTATGTATAACACTAAAAACCATTTAATACCATTAAAATTCCATTTAAAAATCCAAAAAACCCTTTAAACCCCCACTAAAATCCTTATAAACGCCTTAAAAGCCTTTTACTACCCTTAAAATCCCTTGTAAACCCCCAAAAAATACATTCAACCCCCTTAAAAGGATTTAACAACATGGAAAAGTCCTTAAAAAAAATTCAAAACCATACTCCCTAAACCCTAAACCCTAAAACCTAAACCCTAAACCCTAGAACCTAAACCCTTTACCCCAAACCCTACTCCCTACACCATTAAACCCCATTTTACACCCTTAAAATCATTGATAACCCTTAATATCCTTTTAAACCCCAATAACCCTTAAACCCATTAAATCCATTTTAACACCATTAAAACCCCATTTAAAACCCTAAAATCCATTTAAACCCCTTCCATAACCACTAAAAACACTTACATACCGTTCAAAAACCCTTTAGCACTAATAAATACCCATTTTACCACCCTGAAAACCTATGTATAGCCCTTAAAACCCTTTTAAAACCCTAAATATCATTTAAAACCTTCTAAACCCCTTATATAACCCTTAAAACCCCATCTATAACATTTAAAATACATTCAAAGCCTTAAAAAACTATTACACACCCTTAAAATCGTCCAAATACCCTTAAAACCCATTGCAAACCCAACACCCATAACCCTCGACCCTCTACCCTCAACCCAAAACCCTATAAACCCTAAACCCTACACCCTCAACCATAAACCCTAAACCCTACACCATAAACCATCAACCCTAACCCATGAACCCAACTCCCTTACCCTTAAACCCTATTCCCTCTACCCTTAACCCTAAAAACCCTTAAACACCCAAGTATAACCCTAAAATACCATTGAATACACATTAAAATACATTTTACTACCGAAAACCCTTTTTTGAATTCTTAAACCAGTTTTAAGGATAAAAATACCTTAAACTCCTTCTAAAACTAATAAAAACCCTTAAAATAATTTTACCACCCATATAAAACTTTATAAAACCCTGAAAATACATTAAAAACCCTATCAAAACCATTAAAAATCCTTAAGAACATGGAAAAAATCCATACAAAATAATGAAAATCATACTCTCTAAACCCTAATACCTAAACCCTAAACCCTTAACCCCTAAACCCTTAAACTCCCATTTTTACACCCTTAAAACCTTTGATAAAACTTTAATAACCTTTTAAAATCAAAAAAAACTTGAAAAACCTTTAAAACCTTTTAAACAGCATAAAAACCATTTAAAACCCTTAAAACCCCATTGAAATCCATTCCATAACCTTTAAAAACCCATTAATACCCTTCAAAACTTCTTTAAAACCCTTAAATGTCCATTTTACCGCCCTAAAAACTTATAAATAACCCTTCAAACCCTTTTAAAACCCCTCAAAACCCCATAAAACTCTTATATAACCCTAAAAACCCAATTTATAATCCGTAAAATACATTCAAAATTCTACCAAATCCATTACAAACCCTAAAACCATCCAAATACCCTCCAAACCTATTTAAAACCCTACACCCTTAACCCTAATCCTTCAACCATCAACCCTGAATGCTAATCCCTACACCCTCGACCCTCAACCCCAAACCATACACCCTAACCCCTCAACTCTAACCCTTAAACCCTACTCCCTCACCCATAAACCCTATTCACTCCATCCTTAACCCTATAAAACATTTAAACATTGATGTATAACTATAAAAAACCATTGAATACCCATAAAACCCCATTTTACACACTAAAAACTTTTTTTAAACCCTTAAAACCCTTTTAAAGCCCCAAAAAAGCCTTAAAACCTACATAAAACCCTTCTAAACCCCTTAAAATCCTTTTTCCACCATTAAAACCTCTTTTAAACCACTAAAAATATTCAAATCCCTATCAAAATCCTTAACACCACGAAAAAAAAAGCCTTAAAATAATGAAAATCATACTCCCAAAACCCTTAACCCCTAAACCATACTCCCCACACCCTTAAACCCCCATTTTACACCCTTAAAATGTTTAATAAACACATAATTCCCTTCTAAAACCCAAAAAATTCTTTAAAACCCATTTAACACCCTTATAACCGTAAAAACTCATTAAAAACACTTCCATAACCATTAAAACTCCATACATACCCTTTAAAACCTGTTTAACACCCTTAAATACCCATCTTACCACCCTAAAACCCTATGAATAACCCTTAAGACCCTTTGAAAAATCTTAAAAAACCCTTCAACCCCACCCCTCCCCCCTTAAAACCCTTATATAGCCATTAAAACCCCATCTATAACCATTAAAATACATTCAAAACCCTAGAAAACCCATTACACGCCCTTAATACCATACCAATACCCTTAAAAACCATTAAAACCCCAAAACCATGCACCCTTAACCCACATCCCTCAACCCTGAAACATAAACCCTACAAACTCTAAACCCTACACCCTCGTCTCACAATCCTAAACCCCAAACCCAAAACCCTACACTCTAACCTCAAACCCTAACCCCTAAACCCTACTCCCTCACCCCTAAACCCTACTCCCTCCACCCTTAACTATATAAAACTCTCAAACTCCCATGTATAACCTAAAAAACCATTGAACGCCATTAAAAACCCATTTTACACCCTAAAACATTTTATAAAGCCTTAAAACCCTTTTAAATCCTACAAACCCTTAAAGCCCCTTAAAACCCTTTAAAACCCCTTAAAATCCCTTAAAAGGCTTTTACCATCTTTAAAAACCCTTATAAAACCCAAAAAATACCTTCAAAACCCTATAAAAAACCTTAAAAATCCTAAACGCTATGGAAAAATCATTAAACAACAATAAAAACCATAATCTCAAAAGCCTAAACCCTAAACCCTAAACTCTAAAGCTATAACCCCTAAAACCTACACCCTACACCCTTAAACCACCATTTTCAACTCTTAAATTCTTTGATAAACCCTTAATACCGTTTTAAAACCCAAAAAACCCTTAAAACCCATTTAACGCCCTAAAACCCCCATTTAAATTCCTAAAAATCCATTGAAAAACGTTCCAAAACCCTTAAATCCCATTAAATACCCTTCAAAAAACCCTTTATCACCCTTAAATACCCATTTTACTTCCCTAAAAACCAATTAATAACCCTTAAAACTCTAAAAAAAACCCCTCAAACCCCCTTAGAACCCATATATAACCATTAAAACTCCATATATAACCCTTAATATACATTCAAATCACTACCAACCCCATTATACACCCTTAACACCATCCAAATACCCTTAAAAAATATTGAAAACCCTACACACTTTACCCTCATCCCTCAACCCAAAAACCTAAAACATAAAACCTACAAACCCTAAACCCTACACCCTTGGCCCTCAACCCTCAACCCCCAACCCTAAACCCTAAACCATGCATCCTAACCCCACAACCCTAATTCCTAAACCCCAATCCCTTACCCCCTAAACCTTATTTTATCCACCCTTAATCCTATAAAACCCTTAAACACCCATATATAACCCTAAAAAAATTAAAACCCTTAAAACGCCATTTTATACCCTAAAAACCCTTGATAAACCCTTATAAAACCCAAAAAACAAACTAAAAATCCTTAAAACCCTTCCAAAACCATTAAAATTCCTTCAATCATTTTAAAACCCTTAAAACCCCTTGTAAAACCCCTAAAAATACATTCAAAACCCTTAAAATCCTTAACCCCAAAGAAAATGCCTTGAACAACAATGAAAACCAAACTCCCTAAACCTTGAACACTAAATCCTAAACCTTAAACCCTAAACCCTTGACCCCTAAACCCAACTCCCTACACCCTTAAACCCCCATTCTACACCCTTAACACCTTTGATAAACCCATAATACCCATTTAATACCAAAAAAACATTTAACCCCTTTAAACACCCATAAAAACCCATTTAAAACCCAAAAAATCCATCAAAACACCTTCCATAACCATTAAACACCCTTTCATTCCCTTAAAAACCCATTTAACACCATTAAATACCAATTTTACCACCCTAAAAATATCATAACAACCCTTAAAACCCAAAAAACCTCCAAACCCCTTATAACCATTATATAACCCTTAAAAACACATCTATAACCCTTAAAATACATTCAAAACCTAAAAATCCCCATTAAAAACCCTTAATAACATCCAAATAAACTTAAAACCCATTGAAAACCTGAAATCCTACACCCTTAACCCTCATCCCTCAACCATAAACCCTCAACCATCAACCCTAAACACTAAACCCTACAAACCCTAAACCTTAAACCCTACACCATCGACCCTCAACCTTTAACCCTAAATACTAAACCCTAAACTCTACACCCTAACCCCTCAATACTAACCCCTAAACCCTACTCCCTCACCCCTAAACCATATTCCCACCACATTTAACCCTATCAAAGCCATAAACACCCATGTATAACCATAAAAACCATTGAATACCCTTAAAACCCATTTTACACCCTAAAAACCTTTGTTAAACCCTTAAAACCCTTTTAAAAAACAAAAAGCCCTTTAAAACCCTTATAAATCAATTCGAAACCTTTAAAAGCCTTTTACCACCATTAAAAAAAGTTATAAAACCCTAAAACTACATTCAAAATCCAATAAAAACCCTTAAAAATCCTTAACACCAAGGAAAAATCTTTAAATAACAATGAAAATTATACTCCCTAAACCCTAAACCCTAAATCCTAAACCCTAAACCCTAAACTCAAAACACTTAACCCTTAACCCCTAAACCCTACTCCTTACACACTTAAACCCCAATTCTACACCCTTAAAACATTTAATAAACCCTTAATACCCTTTTAAAACCAAACAAAATCTTAAAACCCTTTTAACAACCTTAATACCCATATAAAACCCAAAAAAACCATTGAAAACCCTTTCATAACCATTAAAACCACTTACATAACCTTCAAAAATACTTTTACACCCTCAAATACCCATTTTACCTCCCTAAAAACCTATGATTAACCCTAAAAACCCTTGTAAAACCTTTAAAAACCTTTAAACCCTTTAAAACCCTTTAAAACCCTAATATAATCCTTAAAACACATTTATAACCCTTAAAATACATTCAAACCCCTACCAAACACATTATACACCCTTAACACCATCCAAATACCCTTAAAAATCATTGAAAACCCTAAACCCTACACCCTTAACCCTCGGCCCTCAACCCTCATCCTTAAAACCTAAACCCTACAAACCCCAAACCATATACCCTTTAACCCACATTTTATACCTTTAAAACCTTTGATAAACCCTTAATACCCTTTTAAAAGCCAAAAAACACTTAAAATCCCTTAAAATGCTTCTAACACCCTTAAACTCCAATTTAAAACCCTAAAAACTCATTGAAAACCCTACTATAACCATTAAAACCCCTTACATACCCTTACAAATCCGTTTAACACCCTTAAATACCCATTTTACCATCCTAAAAACCTATGAATAACCCTTAAAACCCTTTTAAAACCCCTTCAAAACCCTTATATAACCCTTTAAACCCCATCTATAACCCTTAAAATACATTAAAAACCCTACCAAACCCATTATACACCCTTAACACCATCCAAATACCCTTAAAATAATTTAAAATTCTTCACCATTAACACTCGGCCCTCAACCCTCAACCCTACACCCTAACCCCACAACCCTAATATAACAACCCTACTCTTTTATTTCACACTTAAACATGATTTATTACATAAACTTCACTTGATACAACAAATAAGATCAAGAGGTATAGTGTATTTGGAGCTTAGGATCATTACATAACAACTTAAAACATGAAATACAATATCTTTATTGAAAACTTTCTTTACATGACCACTAAATTCCCTCGTACTTAGCATTGCATAGGATAACCTGAGGACATGCATGAGAAAAGGGTAAGCTATAAAGCCCGGTAAGGGAATAAACATGGAATAACATGAGGAATACAGTACATGTTAGACAATAGTCATATCAATGGATCATAAGAGAAACATTAACATAAAGTCATGATAAAGCATGATAATCTTAATATGGAAATGTAGCAACAACACTTAACATGGAATTAGCATGAGCGAATGCTCATTGCACATAAAGCGTGAGTAAACCCTCATTGCACATGAAACATGATTAAAACATCATTTCACTTTAATTATCATGATTCAACACTCATTTCACATGACGTATCATGATACTATACTTTACCCAATCCATTGGAGCTCTATCAGGGTGCACCCTTCTTAATCATTTCATTTCATGCATAAGTGTGCCATATGGATCATAAAACATGGATTCATTAAATATAAACATTTATTCCATGATAAATGAGTGTTTAATTCATACATGAACCTATTTAAACAATAATTAAATGTGCATAAAGGTGAATACCCTTGATAGATAAATGGGCATTGTATTCACTACACAATGGCTTTGGCTTGGAAAATCGTGGTGCAATTTTGGTAGCATGATGGAGTGACATAATAATTAATAAAAATGGTTTATGAGAGAGAAATGGGTTTCTCATCCTATTTACATGAAATGGATATTAAGGGGTTCATATAGATACATGTACCAACAATTTTAATGGAATTTATATTCATGATACAAAAACATTACTTGAATGTAAATGAGGAGAGAGAAATTCCTTACGGAATTTCAGCATGGCAATGGTTGTAAATGGGAGGCATTTAATTAGAGATAAATTGGTCTCTCATAACTCAAAAATAAATAGGGAAGTATGGGGGAGGTTCGAAATCATACCCCAACATTTTTAATTGAAAACAAAATGGCATAATAACTTAAAGAAAATTAGACAAAAATGAGAAAGGAAGAAATCCCTTACTTGGAAGTGTGATCCCAAAGGCTTGGGAGAGGATTGAGAGAGGCTTCTTGGGAGCTTGGGGCACCTTGGGAGGATTTTAGATAGATGATGGCAGGAGTTGGTCGAACTAAAAAGGCTTTGAGTGAAGAGGAAGTGAGATCTTGGGTGGGTTTATATAGGAAAGAAGATGGAATTCTTTATTATTTAGGTTTGGGTCACCACACATTAAACTAGTCAATACCACAAACCAGCCCATGGTTTTTCCCATGTTTTTTGCCAAAAAATGAGTGGAAAAAAATATTTTATAAGTACAATGGCCTAACTTCTTAAAATATTGAGGGTGCTTATGTGGAGGTGAGTTATACTCTCAAGGAAAACAATTTAAAAAGAAAAAATGTTTTATAAGTCTTAGAGGGTCCACTAAAGATTTGTAAAATAAATCAAACAAATATAAAATCACATTATTTTAATTCTAAAACATATATTGGACGAAAATAATGATTAAATTATTTTATTACATCACTATTAGGTCATTATGATGTCATAAAACACATTATATATTTAAACGGTATTTAATTTTTACCTAAAAATTTGACTGTCTCGGAAAATTATGAAAAATTCACCATTGGATAATTTCGATGTCCTGATTCCAAAAATTATATTCATTTTATCAAAATAATTTTCTAAATATGTGAATTCTTACTTTTAAAATAAAAACCGACATTTATCGAAAATTCATGGGTTTTGACAAAAACGGCTTTCAACCCATAATAAAAATTACAATTGTATTCATAAAATTATATGATCATTTATATTTAATAAAAAGTAATTTAATTATAATAATATTTTATTAAAATATTATTTAATTTAAAATTCCATTAATTCATCAAAATAGATTTCTTAGTTTAATATTAACTAAAAATACAATTTATGCTTTAAAAACTATTTACAAAGTAACAATAATAAAATGAATGCACATTCATTATAAAAAAATAATGTACATAGACATAGTGCTAGGTTCTTGTTACATAACCCCTTATAACACCTGCATAAGACCGAAGGGTAAGGTATGCGATGGTGGAAGACTCTTGGGGTGGCTCGGATAACATCGCTCGGGTGGTAATCTCTATTAACTTCCACTTCTCCCATAGTCAGTTCTGATCAAGCTTAACGTGTTCAAGATCAACTTGGGCTTGGTCAAGAGTGAATCCCAATGACTCCACCTCCTTTTTGAGCTTTGAAAAATGGGCTTCGTATGGGGTAATTCTACTGGATGATTCCATCTCTTCCTTTGTCTGAGTAAATCAGATTTGTTAAAGCCCTATATTTATACTAATCATGCGATCAACGTTCAACGACTATATTAGCAATGGTCACATTTCTTAACAGTATTTAAAAATAAAAAACATAAAACCAAAGAAGTTCACAAAAAATTTTACATAATGAGACATTTAATTAGATCAAGAAGGATTTCCATTATTGGAAGTTTGGGTCGTTACAATCTTCCCCCCTTAAGAAATTTCGCCCTCAAAATTTCCTTTTCCCACTCTAAAAAAAATGCGGCTATCCCTACTCCATCACCTCCTCTGATTCCCGTGTCGCTTCTTCAAACTTGTGGTTTCTCCACAACACCTTGACTAGGGGCATTGTCTTATTTTGTAGATCTTTTTCTCTACGATCTAAGATCTTCACTGGTTTCTCCTCGTAAGATAGATCATCCTCTAGTTGTACTACCTCTAAAGAGGGTACATGTGAAGGTTTTGGTATGTACTTCTTTAATAGGGATTCATGAAAGACATCATGTACTTTTTCCATGGTAGGTGGAAGTGCTAGTCGATAGGCCACAGCCCCAACATGATCAAGAATCTCGAAGGGGTCGATGTACCTAGGACTTAACTTCCCTTTATTTCTAAAAATCATGACCTTCTTCCATGGAGATATGCATAGAAATAACATGTCTCTAACTTTAAACTCAAGGTCTCATCAACGGTTATCTGTATAAGTCTTCTATCGACTCTGGGTTTCCTTGATATTCTGCTAAATGGTTTTTACCTTCTATGCCATTTCTTCAACTATTTTTTGTCCTAGCAGCTTACGCTCACTCACTTTATCCCAACACACCATTGTTATACACCACTTCCTATATAGGGATTAATATGGTTCCATTTGGATGCTCGAGTGGAAAATGTTATTGTAGTAGAATTCAACTAATGGAAGATGTTGGTCCCATCCTCTTTTGAAGTCCATAGAACATGATCTTAGCATATCTTCTAGTGTCTGAATAGTTTTCTCAGATTGGCCATCAGTTTGAGGATGATAGGCCATAATGAAGTTCAGTTCAGTGCTTAGAGCATGTTGGAGACTTTTCCAGAACTTTGAGGTGAATCTTGGATCACGATTGGATGCAATAGATAGTGGTACTCCATGCAGCCTTACCACTTCTTTGATGTAGATCCGTGCAAGTTGATCCAATGAGAAGTCCTCTCGAATCGCGATAAAGTGAGATGTCTTCGTAAGACGATCCACAATGACCCATATAGCATTGTTTCCTCTGGATGTCCTTGGAAGTCCATTGAAAAAGTCCATGGTAATGTTGTCCCACTTCCATGTTGTTATGGGTAGTGGTTCTATCATCCCCTTAGACTTTTTCCTCTCAGCCTTCACTTGCTGACATACCAGGCACTTTGATGTATAGTCTACAATCTCCCTTTTCATATTGTCCCACCAAAAGTTTTCTCAGAGATCTTGATACATCTTTGTGCTCCCTAGGTGAATAGATAGGGTTGAGTTATGTGATTCATCCAGAAGCTCATTTTTTATCTCTGGATCAGATGGTACACATAATCATGACCCAAATCTCACAATTCCATCATTTTCAACCATGAACTCTGAGGATTTCCCATTTCTGATAGCTTCCACCCTTTTCAGAATTTCCACATCCTTTATTTGAGCATCCTTTAACCTTTCCAAAAGAGACGTTTGAGCAATCATTTGTGAAAGTATTGATGATGTTCCCATATATATGATTCCCATGTCCATCTTCATAAAATCTAAGAAGATTGGATCCTTCTCAATTCTCATCAATGATAGAATCGTTGGATCCTTTCTACTTAGAGCATCTGCCACCTTTTTCGCTTTCCCAAGGTGGTAATGGATTGAGCAGTCATAGTCTTTGATCAGCTCTAACCATCTTCATTGGTGCATGTTCAACTCTTTCTGTGTGAATATATACTTGAGGATTTTTTGGTCCGTATATATTTCACACTTCTCCCCAAAGAGATAATGCCGCCAAATTTTTAAAGTGAAGATCACCGCAGCCAACTCCAGATCATGTGTTGGATAATTCTGCTAATGAACTTTTAATTTCCTTGAAGCATGGGCAATGACTTTGTCATTTTTCATCAACACACATCTCAGGCCCTTTTTCAAAGCATCATTGAATACCACAGAAAGTTATCCACTTGTGGGTAAAGTGAGCACGGGCACATTGATAAGCCTTTTTTTCAAACCCTTAAATCTTTCTTCATATTTATCACTCCAAGTAAAATTTACTACATTCTGAGTTAGCTTGGTAAGAGGGTTGTAAAATCATGATAAATTTCCCACAAATCATCGATAATATCCAGCTAACCCCAAACATCTACGGATATCCATTACCGATGCAGGCCTCAGCCGTCCCTCTATTGCAGCTGTCTTGGAGGGATCTATAGATATCCTATTACTTGTGATGATATGGCCCAAGAATGAGACTTCCTTCAACCAGAACTCACACATGTTGTACTTTTCATAGATCTTCTCCTTCTTCAAGGTCTCTAGTACAGTTCTTAGATGCTCCTCATGATCATCCTTGGTTTTGGAGTATATTAGAATATCATCTATAAATACTACCACAAATTTGTCGAGGTAATATCTAAAGACTCTATTCATCAAGTCCATGAAGATTGTTAGAGAATTTGTGAGTCTAAAAGGCATTACTATGAATTCATAGTGCCCATATCTTGTACGAAAAGAAGTATTGGGGATATCTTCCTTCTTCACCCTTACTTGATAATATCCCAACCACAAATCAACCTTGGAGAAGTATTGTGATCCACGCATTAGATCTAACAAGTCATCAATTTTTGGGAGAGGATACTTGTTCTTTATCGTGATTTTTTCAACATCTCTTCTAGGAGGAAGACCAAGTAATTCATTGGGAAACACATCATTGAATTACCTCACAATAGGCATGTCTTCAAGGATGGTTGCTTCCTTGGAATCAATCATCTGAGCTAGATGTGCATGCTCATAGGGCAGTAATATCCATGCTTGAGATGATGGAGCTAAAGAAGATTCATCTTTCTCCTTACACTTGTACAGAATCGGAGGTCGATTATCCATATGAAGAGTGATTTCCCTCTCATGCCAATTTATGTTGGATCTATATAAGTAAATTCAATCCATGCCGATAATTTCATAAAATTCCACTAGTGGTAGTATGACGAGGTCCGTTGGGAAGTTCAATCCACAAATTATGAGAGGGGAGGAGTTATATTCATGGGATGCAATGATTGCCCCATTTTTCGTACTCACCGAAATCTTTACTTCCATGATTTGTGGTGGTGTTGGGATTGTTCTGCTAAAATTTCGGGTTATAAAAGAATTTGAAGAACCATAATCAAAATGTACATTCGATATTCTTGAATGAATAACTAGCATACCTGTCACCACTTTATTGTTGGGGTTCAGTTCGGTGGTAGTGATGGAAATATCTTGCCCTTGCTACCTCGTAGGTTGTAGGTTGCCTCCGAAAACCCTTGTCTTAGGGCACTAATTTGAAAAGTGCCTCGATTCTTTGCAGTTGAAGCAATGAACAATGCGTTGAAAGTCGACTAGAGCATTCCTCTCTTTTGTCGAAGTCACAGGTTTTTTTTTTGCTGACAGTTAACAGCTAGGTTCCCTTCTCTTCTACACCTAAAGCATTTCCTTGTCCCCTTCTATAAATTTTTGGGGTGCTTCTTTCCGCACGTTTGAAAAGTGGGGTGTTGGATCTTCTTCGAAGCATTGGATTTATCCATCGGATTTCCAGTATTTAATTCCACCTTACACTTCTTATCCCCATGATACCCATGATTTTCTTTAATCTCCATTTCAACCTTGAGGGCACATCAGACAATTTCTTTATAACCGTCGAATTCACGGATCGCCAGCGCTTTCCATAGCCTAGGTTTCATCCCACCAAAGAAGCAGTCAACCTTGCATTCGGGGGTAATGACAAAGAAAGAGGCATATCGTGCAAGCCTTGTGAATTTTTCCTCATACGCTCTGACAGATTCATCTTCTTTTTGCTTGAGGTCAAGGAAGTCCCTTTCCATCTTAAGTTGAAGGGTGCGCGGAAAATATTTATCGAAAAACATCTTCTGGAAATCCTTCCATTACAACACCTTGATATCCTCCTCAGGATTTGTATTTTTGATCAACGTCCACCATTTATCAGCTTCACCCTCCATAAAATAAGTAGACAAGAGAACCTTCTATTGTTCGGAACATTGAAGGATGGATAAGATCTTTTCAATGGAGTTTATCCATTGTTAGGCGATTGAGGTATCAGATGATCCATTAAAAGTGTGAGGCCTTTGTATCATGAATCTCTCGATAGTGACTTGTTCTTTCTTAGGGGGGTTTAACATTCCTATTAACCCATTTTTCTATTCAAATCTTGAGTTAACTGAGAGAGAATCGTGACAAAGTTCGTGATTCCCACTCCCATCAGATTGGGCATCTCATTAGTACAGTCATCACATTGATCTTCACATCGGTTGTTAGCCCGAGTCCTACTATTACCAACCATTGGTTGGAATAAAAGGAAATTTAGGGGTAACACATAAAGGGTAATCCAAGGACAAAAATAGATGACTTATAAATTAATTAACTTATGAATCTATATGATTCAATATATGTTATCCATGATCTACTTTCTAACATGTATTCTTAGAGGAATTATTTTTTTATTTCCTTAATAATGGTTCATACTAAGATTGTGAATTTACTAAAGCATATCCCTCAAGAGTATCATAACCAAGAGTGAATCAAGGCCCATTATCATGCACCAGTTCCCGTTCGAGTCTAGCTCAAAGTGGTGTTTTTGGGTTTTACCCCTAGGATACATCTATGCCAGAGCCGCCTCTACCTGCTCATATCCAAACAGGGATGTATTTTCTTGATAAACCACTTACTCAATACTCACCAATACTTAGGGTTGTTTTTATTATACTTATTCTTATCTCTAATTCTTCACTAGGGTTTTATAATCCTAATCCCAAAAATAACTAAACATGTCCTCTAATACCAACTATGACAACCCTGCTCTTTTATTTCACACTTAAACATCATTTATTACATAAACTTCACTTGATAAAACATAGAATATCGATAGGTCTAGTGTATTTGGGGATTAGTATCATTACATAACAACTTAAAACATGAAATACAACATCTTTATTAAAAACTTCTTTTACATGACCACTACATTCCCTTGTACTTATCATTGCATAGGATAACCTGAGGACATGAATGAGAAAAGGGTGAGCTATAAAACCCAATAAGGGAATAAACATGGAATAACATGAGGAATACAGTACATGTTAGAAAATAGGAATATCAATGGAGCACAATATAAACAATAACATAAAGGAATGATAAAGCATGATGATCTTAATATGGAAATGTGGCAACAACACTTAACATGGAATTAGCATGAGCCAATCCTCATTGCACATGAAGCATGAGTAAACCCTCATTAAACATGAAGCACGATTAAAACCTCATTGCACTTGAATTTTTATGATTCAACAATCATTGAACATGACGTATCATGATACTATACTTTACCCAATGCATTGGAGCGCTATCAGGGTGCACCCTTCTTAATCATTTCATTTCATGCATAAGTGTGCCACATGGATCATAAAACATGGATTCATTAAACATAATCATTTATTCCACTATAAAGGTGTGTGGAATTCATACATTAATATATTTAAACAATAAGTAAATGTGCATAAAGTTGAATACCCTTGATAGGGAAATGGGCATTGTATTCACTACACAATGGCTTTGGCTTGGAAAATCGTGGTGCAATTTTGGTAGCATAACGGCGTGACATAAGAATTCATAAAAATGGTTGATGAGAGAGAAATGGGTGTATCGTAATATTTAAATGAAATGGACAATAATAGGTTCATATAGATACAAGTCCCAACAATTTTAATGGAATTTAGATTCATGATACAAAAAAAATTAATTGAATGTAAATGAGGAGAGAGAAATTCCTTACGAAATTTCGGCATGGTAACGGGTGTACATGTGAGGCATTTAATGAGATAGAAAGGGGTCTATCATCACTAAAAAATAAATAGGTCAGTATGGGGGAGGTTTAAAATCATACCCCAATATTTTTAATTGAAAAAAAGGGCATAATAACTTAAAGAAAATAGGACAAAAATGAGAAAGAAAGAAATCCCTTACTTGGAGTTGTGATCCCAAAGGCTTGGGAGAGGCTTGAGAGAGGATTGTTGGGAGCTTGGGGAACCTTGGGGGGATTTTATAGAGATAAGGTCATGGGTTGGTTTAAATCTAATGGTTTTTAGTGAATAGGAAGTGGGAGCTTGTGTGGGTTTATATAGGAAAGAAGAGGGACTTCTTTATTATTTAGGTTTGTGTCACCACACATTAAAATAGTCAATACCACAAACCAGCCCATGGTTTCTGCCAAAGGGGAGTGGAAAACAATATTTTATAAAGCCAATGGCCTAAATTTTTAAAATATTTAGGGTGCTTATGTGTATGTGAGTCACACTCTCAAGGAAAACAATTTAAAAAGACAAAATGTTTTATAAGTCTTAGAGGGTCCACTAAAGCTTTGTAAAATAAATAAAACAAATATAAAATTACATTATTTTAATTATAAAACATATATTGGCCGAACATAATATTTATATTATTTTATTACATCACTATTGAGTCATTATGATGTCATAAAACACATTATATATTTAAATGATATTTAATTTTTACCAAAACATTTGATTGTCTCAAAAAATAATGAAAAATTCACCGTTGGATAATTTCGACATCCTGATTCAAAAAATAATAATAATTTTATCTAGATAATTTTCTAAATATATTAATTTTTACTTTTAAAATAAAAACCGACATTTATCGAAAATTCATGTGTTTTGAAAAAAACGGCTTTCAAACCATAATAAAAATTACAGTTGCATTCATAAAATTATATGATCATTTATATTTAATAAAAAGTAATTTAATTATAATAATATTTTATTAAAATATTATTTAATTCAAAAATCCATTAATTCATCAAAATATATTTCTTAATTGAATATTAACTAAAAAAACTATTTGTGCTTTGAAAACTATTTACAAAGTAACAGTAATAAAATGAATACACATTCTTTATAAAAAAATAATGTGCATAGTCGTAGTGCTAGTGTCTTATTACATAACCCCTTATAACACCTATATAAGACCGAAGGGTAAGGTGCGTGATGGTGAAAGACTATCGGGATGGCTTGGATAACATCACTCGGGTGGTAATCTCTATTAACTTCCACTTCTCCCATAGTCGGTTACTCTTAATCTTAAAGTGTTCAAGCTCAGCTTGGGCTTGGTCAAGAGTGAATCCCAATGACGCCACCTCCTTTCCAAGCTCCAAAAAATGGTATTCATATGGGGAAAGTCTATTTGATGAGTTCATTGCTTCCTTTTTCTAAGTAGATCGGATTTTTTAAAGCCCAATATTTATACTAATCATGTTGTCACTATTCAACGACTATATTAGCAACGGTCACATTTCTTAATGGTATTTAAAAATCCAAAACATAAAACAAAATAAGTTCAGTAGACATTTTAAATAATGATAAATTTTATTAGATCAAGAGGTATTTCCATTAATGAAAGTTTGGGTTGTTACACCTAACCCCCAAACCTTACTCCTAACCCCTAAAGCCTATTCCCTCTACCCTTAACCCTATAAAACCCTTAAACACTCTTGTATGGCCCTAAAAACTACTGAAAACCATTGAAACCCATTTTAAACCCTAAAAACCTTTGTTAAACACTTAAAACCATTTTGAAACCCAAAACCCTCCTTAAACCCCTTATAAAACCTTTAAAACCCTTAAAATACTTTTACCACCCTTAAAAACCCTTGTAAAAACCAAAAAATACATTCAAAACCCTATCAAACCCCTTAAAAATCCGTAACACCATGGAAAAGTCCATAGACAATAATGAAAACCATAAACCTAAAACCCTAAACCTAAAACCCTAAAACCTAAAACCTTAACCCCAAAACCCTACTCCATGCACCATTCGACCCCCATTTTACACACTTAAAACCTTTAATAAACCCTTAATACCCTTTTAAAAAAGAAAAAAACCATTAAAAATCCATAAACCCTCTTAACACCCTTAACATCCCATTTAAAACCCTAAAAACCCCTTGAAAACCCTTCCATAACCATTAAAAACTATTAAATTCCATTCAAAACACCTTTAATTCCCTCAAATACCCATTTTACCACACTAATAACTTGTTAGTAACCCTTAAAACCCTTCTAAAATGCTAAAAACCCCTTCCAAATCCCTTAAAGCCCTTATATAACCTTTAAAAACCTACCTCTAACCCATAAAATACATTACAAACCCTAAAAACTCATTACACACCCTCAACACCATCCAAATATCCTTAACACCCTATACACTCAACCCTACACACTCTAACCTCAACCCTCAACCCTCAACCCTCAACCCTCAACCTTAAACCCCAAACCCTACAAACCCTAAACCCAACACCCTTGACCCACATACCTCAACTCTAAAACCTAAAACCTAAACTATACACCCTAACCCCTTAACCATAACCCCTAAACCCTACTCCCTCACCTCAAAACCATATTCTCTCCACCCTTAACCCTATAAAACCCTTTAACACCCATGTATAACCCTAAAAAACCATTAAATACACTTAAAAGCCCATTTTTCTCCCTAAAAATCTTTGATAAACCCTTAAACCCATTTTAAAACCCTTAAAACCCGTCTCAACACTTAAAAAACTTTTAACACCCTTAAAACACATGTACAAACCAAAAAATACATTCAAAACACTATCAAAACCCTTAAAAGATTTAATATTGTTAAAAAAATCCTTAAATAATAATGAAATCCATACTCCCTAAACCTTAAACCCTAAACCCTGAACCCTAAAACCTATGCCCTAAACCCTAATCCCTAAACCCATAACCCCTAAACACTACTCCCTACACATTTAAACCACCATTTTACACCCTTAAAAACTTTTATAAATCCATAATACCATTTTAAAACCTAAAAACCCATTAAAACCCCATAAAATCCATTTAACACCCTTGAAACCCATTAAAACCCCTTAAACCCCATTTAACACCCATTTAAAACTCTAAAACCATATTTAAAACCCTTACATGACCATTAAAATCCCTTACATTCCCTTAAAAACCCCTTTATCACCCTCAAATATCCATTTTACCACCCTAAAAACCTATTAATAACCATTAAAACCTTTTTAAAACCCTAAAAACCCTTAAACACTCCTTAAATCCCTTATATAACCCTTAAAACTCCACTGTAACCCTTAAAATACAATAAAAACCCTACCAATCCCATTACACACCCTTAACACCATCCAAATACCCTTAAAAACCATTCAAAACCCTACACCCTAAACCCCTAACCCTCAACCCTCAAACCTAAACCTCAAACCCTACACACCGTAAACCCAACACCCTCAACCCTCTACCCTCAATCTTAAACCCTAAACCCTCAACCCTAACCCCTAAACCCTACTCCCTCAACCCTAAACCATATTACCTCCACCCTTAACCTTATAAAACACTTAAATACACATGTATAACCTTAAAAACAATTAAATACCCTTAAAACCCCATTTCAAAACTTAAAAACCCTTAAGATCCCTTAAAACCTTTTTAAACCTCTTAAAAGCCTCTGGTTACCCTTAAAACCCTTTTAAAACACTAAAAATTCATCCAAAACCCTATCAAAACCCTTAAAATATTAAAACAATGGGAAAAGGCCTTAAATAACAATGAAAACCATGCTCTATAAACTCTAAACCCTAAAACCAAAACCTTAAACCCCAAAACATCAACCCTTAACCCCTGAACCCCACTCCCTACACACTTAAACACCTATTTTACACCCTTAAACCCCCATTTTACTCCCTTAAAACCTTTGATAAACCCTTAATACCCATTTAAAACCCAAAAAAAACCTTTTCACACCCTTAAACCCCCATTTAAAACACTAATAACCCATTGCAAACCCTTCCATATCCATTAAATTCCCTTACATACCCTTCAAACACCTTTAATGCCATTAAATACTCTTTTCACCACCCTAAATACCTCTAAATAACCCTTTTAAAACCCTAAAAACCCTTATATAACCCTTAAACCCCCATTTTTTACCTATAATATACATTCAAAGCCCAACCAAACCCATTACACACACTTAACACCATCCAAATACCCTTAAAACCCATTCAAAACCCTAAAACATGTACCCATAACCCTCATCCCTAAACCCTAAAACCTAAACCCTAATCCCAAAACCCTAAATAATTAAGTCGTAAACCCTACTCCCAACACCCTTACACATCCATTTTACACCCTTAAAACCTTTGATAAACACTTAATTCTATTTTAAAACCCTTAAAACACATAAACCCTTTTAACACCCTTAAAACCCCATACAAAACCCTAAAACCCCATTGAAAACACTTCCATAACCATTAAAATCCCTTAAATAACCTTTAAAACCCCGTTAAAACCATTAAATACCCATTTTACCACTATAAAATCCTATTTATAACCCTTAAACCCTATTTAAAACTCTAAAAACCCTTCAAAGCTCCTTAAAATCAATATATAACCCTTAAAAATACATCTATAACCCTTAAAATACATTAAAACTCCCCCAAAACAATTATACACACTTAACACCATACAAATACCCTTAAAACCCATTGAAAACCCTACACCCTTAACCCTTGGCCCTCAACCCTAAACCCTACATGTAAGAACCCGTGTTTTTTCGGACAGTCGTTTTGAGCAGAAATTTGAATTTTTGCTGTTAGATGCTCATGAGGGGTAAAATGGTCATTTTACCCTACCACCTGATCTCGGATACTTTTTATGACAACTCCGTTGGTCCCGGAATAGGGTGTTTACCTTAGGACAAGAGTTTGGAGGAATTCTGAGATGTTCGAATTTTGGCGGAATATTTAATATTTAATATTATTAAATTAAATATTAATTTATTCACGTGAGTTCGTTTAGTGATAAATTTTAAGCGGAGCTTCATATTGATATTTCTTCTGCACCGTTGAGTTTGTAATGGGGAGTTTATCCTTGGGAAGGCATACTCTCATGTCGGGCACAGGGGCTGGCCCAGGCCCCTTTTTCTTCCTTTTCTTTTCTTCTTTTCTTTTATTTTCTCTCTCTTCCTCCCTCCTCCTTCTTGCGCACACACCATGTGTGGATTCTCCTTGGCCGTGTCCCATGGGATAATTGGGAGATCAAGAAAATGGGATAGAATGAAGGCAAGAGTGGTACCGATTCGAAGCCCTCGACGCGCTGATTCCGCGCAGGGCAACCGGGAGCCATGAAATCAACCGAAGCTTCGGCGGTTTCCGCCCAAAGGTAGGTCAGTTTACGTTTTCACCATAGATCCCCTTTAAACAAGTTGTTTTAATTTTTTAAAGCCTTATATTTCTTGCTTGTATGCCCATGGGGCTCGATCTGTTGTTTCGGGGCCGAAAACGGGCGAATCGGGCATTTTTAGGGATTTCCCGTCGAAAAACCCAGTATACACGGCGTGTGTTCCAGGGGAACACGCCGTGTGTTCTTCCAGTTCGTGGAAGACAAGTTTTTTTTAAGTACACGCCGTGTACTTTGAGTACACGCCATGTAGTGTTGGTCGTGTGGCTGGCCGTGTGGCTGGCCGTGTGGAATAGAACACGGTTTTAGTGTTTTTTTGAAGTCCACACCGTGTACAGTAAAGTACACGCCGTGTAGTGGTACATGGGCATGTGTTCGGGTGAAAAAGGACACAGTGTGACTTTTTCTGAATAGTATACGCCGTGTACAGTAAATTACACGCCGTGTACTATTACACAGGCAGGCCCAATGGGCTCTGGCCATGTACTCTCACCATGTACTGCTCAAGTTTAGTAATTTTGAGATATCTTATGCTCTAGAAGTCAGAATTGGGCATGTGAGTAGTCGATTATGAGCATTATTTCACATAGATCACGATGGTGGAATCATTTTGAAATTTATAGGTCATATAAATGGTTTTTTTGCGGTTTTATCTAAATGGAGGGGGGTTTCTGCCTCCGTTTATCGAGCCCAGTCGTCACCTGAGGGTGAGACTTGGCGAGGTTGTTAGGTTGGGTGTTCAAACCAACATGTTTGAGACCTTTAATAGGACATGATTTGTGATCTATCTTCTGTAATCTTTTCTTTAGAGGACATTTCCCTAGTGAGACGTGCCCTTCTGGCCTAATAGGCTGTGAGACCGAATGCTTCTAAGGGTCCCCTGAGGGATGCCTTGCTTGTGTGCTGAACTAGGGAGTCCTTGTAGGAACTCTCTCTTTTTTTTTGAGAGGACCCCTGTTATAGGTTTCCTATTTTGTTATTCATTCTAGGATCTTATGTAGGATTCCTCTTTGCTAAGGATCTCGTGTATGATTCCTTCTCTCTAGTTATCTGGAGGATCCCGAGTAGGATGACTTCTTGGTGTTTGACTTGTGGGACCCGGCGGGTGCCCGTTGTTTGGATGACCCTGAGTTGTTACGTCAGGTTTCGGTAGAGATGGTTATCAGGTATCACCTAGAACCCGTTCCAATATGGTGATTCCTTTGGCCTTTGGATGTGTTGTTGGGTTGGGTGTTCGGGCCACCCGCACTTGTTTGTTTATATCTGACATGGGTTGTTGATGCTGTAGTGGTTACCAGAGGTGCTTCCTAGTTGGTGGCTATTGAGCCTGATGCGAGGCATCTTCTTGTTTGTTGGGATGCCTTTTTTTGCCTTGTGTACCTATGTAGTAGGTGGCTTGGTGTTTATTTTTCCAACTGTTGTGTGTTTTGTGCCACGAACCCATGTTGGGGTGTCGTGAGGCTGAGGTCGTGGCTAATTTTAAATACCTAGAATTGTATAGGTAATTAAATGTGATATTAATATGCTCTTTGGGATCGCTGCATGGATCCAGGACCATCCTGAGGGGTGTTTTCCTCTGTTTATCCATTTGTCCAGGATACCTAAGGGTATGCCATGTTTAATTCTGCATTACTTTTTCCTTGAGAGGAATTGTATGGAAATTGCATGTTTATATGTTGGGCATGGCCCATTTACTTGTGCCTGAGGGAGGTGTTTTACTATAGCCTGAGGGTGTGACTGTATTAGCCTGAGGGCGACGTTCGATTTTGCCTGAGGGCAACCTTTCGTACCTGAGGGCTTGACTTCTGTGCCTGAGGGTGACACTTCGTATGCCTGAGGGCGAGAATTCTTTTATGCCTATGGGAGAGATTCTGATTCACCTGAGGGAAAGGCCTGAGGGAAAGGTTAATGATTCTCCTGAGGGCAAGGAATGAGGGAAAGGTTCTATTTAGCCTGAGGAAATGGTTTTGTTTATCCTGAAAGAAAGGTTCTGTTTAGCCTGAGGGCTTAGATTTGGTTGACTTGTTCAGAGATATTTTTCCAGCATTGGCCGAAGCAGGTACAAGTCGATGGGATTACAGACCCAGAGATCGACTTAATGATACACGGCTTGAGTGGAACGACATCCAGCTCAATTCCCTTGCATAGGATGTCCAGGAGATCGGTCTTATGGTCCCAAGGATCGACTGCTGATGTGGTTTCTTGTTATTTGAATCACTTAATCATGAATATTCATATTTATGTGCATGTGTATAGGTATGGGACTATACATGTGTACGTATATAGATATGGACATCCATGGTGGCACTTTTCCAGTTGATAGGGATTACAGACCCTGAGTTCGACTATGGTTGCACGTTTGGTTTACTTCCTTTGTTGTGTTCCAGCTAGGTTGAGCACATTGTTGTTGCATACACTTTTAATAGCACGGTTGTAGGTTGCTTGTCAGGGTGCCCTAATGAGATTATTTCTCACCCCTGCACATGAACCTCGGTGTACGTGTAGACCTTATGTCTGCTTTTCAGGTTGAGAATGAGTTTCATGGTAGATAGGGCTAAGTCCCATTGTTTCATGATCGAGCGGAGTTGCTCGGGTGGTTCTACTGATCGGGCTGCAGCAGTTCGATAGTGTCTGGAGATTGGGTACATGGATTGGCTCAGAGTTAGTATCAGATCCATTTACTTTTAATTTCTGTTTCTTTTTTACTTGTATCTGTATGGTCGACCAGTGGGTGACCAGTGTTGTATTGTATTGCATAGCTGTTCGGGCTTTTACAACATTTTACTATTGCAACTAGTTCTATTTCAGTTGTTTACTGCTTCCGAACTCTGTTTGCTTTCCGCTGTGTATGATACTTAGTTATTTTATCTGTTTTCTTACTCTAGCATGAGGGCATAGTCTCCCCACTATCACACCCTAGGCCCTCGCTGCTAGTCGGCAGCCTCTGGCATACGGGGAGGCGCGCTTGAGGCCTTGTGGTGAACCGGCTCGGAGCACCAGTTTAGTGGCTTCCGGGGTAGGACATTACAAAGTGGTATCAGAGGGGTTTTCTTTCCTGGTATTTACTATTTGGGATATGGTAGAAAAGAGTATTAGGAATGTGTTGGAACCTATGATGGATATCGGGCTGGTGCGTCGAGAACACTTGTTCCGATAAGAAGTCCTGGTTTCCAGGGTTTGGGATTGTTGTTCTGATTTTGTGATGTTACAGTTGTAAATGATTTTCGCCTTGAGCGACGCACATGTTGTGTGGTGTTTTCCTTTACTATGGATCTCTAGATCTTGGACATTGGTAAGATGCCAGGGATGGTTTTGGACTCTTGGCCAGCAAAGGCAAGAGGCGTCTCATGCATCATACTAGGCACGTAGGATTCACATCACATAGGCCTGCTAGTGTGTGTTTTTTTACTGACGACTTAGACCTTTGGGTCTTCTTGCACATACTTTTTACTCTGATGGCAGGTTATGTGGATCTATGTTGAGGCGTTTTTGTTGAGGCTGATGACTCAGTCCTCGTGCACATGTGGTGCAGTGACCCCGTTGGTCTATGTGGCACATGATGCCTTTCTATTTAACCCTTATTGGGTGTTGTTTCTCAGGTCTGTGGCTATCTAGTCAGATCGTTGAGAACGATGTCGATAGATACCAAGGATTTTCTTGTGAACTAGACCTCCTTGGGGGTATTCCCGTATACGGATACCCGATGAGTGTCAGTTCAGTTTCTCTTCTTCTTGGGTTGTGAACTTCAGGGATTAGTTCCTTCTAAGGATGCACGGAGAGGATCAGGTCCCTTGTAGGTTGTGTTTTGGTTTTGAATTTTTGGTCGTTGTGATCTTTACCTTCTTCTGAGAGGTTTTGGATCTTTTGGGCTAGGTGGTTAGACCTTGTGACCCAGTAGTGAGGCTTTTTCTATAGGGCTAGGTGGGATACCTAGGGACCCTTGGTTTTGACTCGAACCTTTGTAGGTTGATGTCCGTTTTGTTCTGGGGAAACTTGTTTGAGGGTGGTTGACCCGTGCTTGAATCCTGGTCAGGTTTTGGCAGGATACTAGCGTGGCTCGGAGGGAGCTGGACACACCTTTAGTGAAATATCAGTGTACTCCTATTAGAGATTATCATGCGCTATCTTGATTCATCTTGGGTACCCTGAGAGAGCTTCTACCTTCATTGAGATCCTTTTTCATTCCTAAGGTCATCCCGGTTGAGGATGGAACCTATTTTGTTTGTGATCTCGGAGCGGTGTAAGGAAATCCATATGGTGGGGAGTGCACTATTGGCCCTTTGAGGGTGGTTATCCTTGTTCTGGTTAAACATCAGTGTTTTCCAGGAGATTTTGAGCTCAGGGTTTTCTTTTAAGATGACGATAAGGGTATTCCTATGGTGGGGAGTACCAGATCAGTCTTAGTTGAATGTCTTCTGTGTAGAAGTGATGTTTAACGCTATAAGGCTGGTCGTCGGACAGTTTAGATATCTTGTTTGTGCAGATGCTCGGGTTATGAGTATGGCTATTGGTTCTTTCACTGGGCTTCTCGAGGACGAGAAGGTTTATGGTGGGTAGTTTGTAAGAACCCGTGTTTTTCCGGACAGTCGTTTTGAGCAGAAATTTGAATTTTTGCTGTTAGATGCTCATGAGGGGTAAAATGGTCATTTTTTCCTACCATCTAATCTCGGATACTTTTTCTGACAACTCCTTTGGTCCCGGAATAGGGTTTTTACCCTAGAACAAAAGTTTGGAGGAATTCTGAGCTGTTTGAATTTTGGCGGAATATTTAATATTTAATATTATTAAATTAAATATTAATTTATTCACGCGAGTTTGTTTAGTGATAAATTTTAAACGGAGAATCGTATTGATATTTCTTCTGCACCATTGAGTCTGTAATGGGGAGTTTAGCCTAGGGAAGGCATACACTCATGTCGGGCACCAGGGTCGGCCCGGGCCCCTTTTTCTTCCTTTTCTTTTCTTCTTTTCTTTTCTTTTATATCTCTTCCTCCCTCCTCCTTATTGCGCATGCACCATGTGTGGATTCTCCTTGGACGTGTCCCATGGGAGAATTGGGAGATCAAGAAAATGGGATATAATTAAGGCAAGAGTGGTACCGATTCGAAGCCCTCGACGTGCTGATTCCGCGCAGGGCAACCGGGAGCCGTGAAATCAACCGAAGCTTCAGCGGTTTCCGCCCAAAGGTAGGTCCATTTTTGTTTTTTCCATATATCCCCTTTAAAAAAGTTGTTTTAAGTTTTTAAATCCTTATATTTCTTTCTTGTATGCCCATGGGGCACGATTTGTTGTTTCGGGGGCGAAAACGGGCGAATCGGGCATTTTTAGGGATTTCCCGTCGGAAAACCCAGTATACACGGCGTGTGTTTCAGGGGAACACGCCGTGTGTTCTTCCCGTTCATGGAAGATGAGTTTTTTTTTAATTACAGGCCATGTACTTTGAGTACACTCCATGTAGTGGTGGCCGTGTGGCTGGCCGTGTGGAATAGAACACGGTTTTAGTGTTTTTTTTTGAAGTACACGCCGTGTACAGTAAAGTACACGCCGTGTAGTGGTACATGGGCATGTGTTCGGGTGAAAAAGGACACGGTGTGACTTTTTTGAATATTAAATTCCATGTACAGTAAAGTACACACCGTGTACTATTACACAGGCAGGCCCAATGGGCTCTGGCCATGTACTGCTCCAGTTTAGTAATTTTAAGATATCTTATGCTCTGGAAGTCAGAATTGGGCATGTGAGTAGTCGATTTTGAGCGTTTTTCTGCATAGATCACGATGGTGGAATAATTTTAAAATTTATAGGTCATCTAAATGGGGTGTTTTTGGTTTTATCTAAATGGAGGGGGGTTTCTGCCTCCCTTTATCGAGCCCAGTCGTCACCTGAGGGTGAGACTTGGCGAGGTTGTTAGGTTGGGTGTTCAGACCAACATGGTTGAGACCTTTAATAGGAAATAAGCTGTGAACTATCTTCCGTAATCTTTTATTTATAGTACGTTTCCCTAGTGAGACGTTCCCTTCTGGCCTAAGAGGCCGTGAGACTGGATGCTTCTAAGGGTCCCCTGAGGGATGCCTTTCTTGTGTGCTGAACTAGGGAGTCCTTGTAGGAACTCTCTATTGTTTTCTTTGAGAGGACCCCTGTTATGGGTTGACTCTTTTGTTATTAATTTGAGAATCTTACATAGGATTCCTCTTTTCTAAGGATCCCATGTAGGATTCCTTCTCTCTAGTTATCTAGAGGATCCCGAGTAGGATGACTCCTTGGTGTTTGACTTATGGGACCCGGCGGGTGCCCGTTGTTTGGATGACCCTAAGTTGTTACGTCAGGTTTCGGTAGAGATGGTTATCAGGTGTCACCTAGAACCCATGCCAATCTGGTGATTCCTTTGGTCTTTAGATGTGTTGTTGGGTTGGGCGTTCGGGCCACCCGCACTTGTTTGTTTATATCTGACATGGGTTGTTGATGTTGTAGTGGTTACCAGAGGTGCTTCCTGGTTGGTGGTTGTTGAGCCTGATGCGAGGCATCTTCTTGTTTGTTGGGATGCCTTTTTTTTCTTGTTTACCTATTTAGTAGGTGGCTTGGTGTTTATTTTTCCAACTGTTGTGCGTTTTGTGCGTTTTTGTGCCACGAACCCATGTTGGGGTGCCGTGAGGCTGAGGTCGTGGCTAATTTTAAATACCTAGAATTATATAGGTAATTAAATGTGATATTAATATGATATTTGGGATCGCTGCTTGGATCCAGGACCATCCAGAGGGGTGCGTTCCTTTGTTTAGGTGTTTGGCCAGGATACCTGAGGGTATGCCATGTTTAATTCTGCGTTACTTTTTCCTTGAGAGGAATTGTGTGGAAATTGCATGTTTATATGTTGGGCATGTCCCGGTTACTTGTGCCTGAGGGTGGTGTTTTACTATAGCCTGAGGGCGTGACTGTATTATCCTGAGGGCGACGTTCGATTTCTCCTGAGGGCAACCTTTCGTTCTTGAGGGCTTGACTTCTGTGCCTGAGGGTGACACTTCGTATGCCTGCAGGCGAGAATTTTGTTATGCCTGTGGGTGAGATTCTGATTCGCCTGAGGGAATTGCCTGAGGGAAAGGTTACTGATTCGCCTGAGGGCAAGGCCTGAGGTAAGGTTATGTTTAGCCTGAGGGCATGGTTTTGTTTATCCTAAGGGCAAGGTTCTGTTTAGCCTGAGGGCTTAGATCTGGTTGACTTGTTCAGAGATATTTTTCCGGCGTTGGCCGAAGCAGGTACAAATCGATGGGATTACAGACCCAGAGATCGACTTAATGATACACGGCTTGAGTGGCACGACGTCCAGATCAATGCCCTTGCACAGGATATCCAGGAGATCGGGCTTATGGTCCCAAGGATCGACTGCTGATGTGGTTTCTTGTTATTTGAATCACTTAATCAGGAATATTCATATTTATGTGCATGTGTATATGTATGGGACTATACATGTGTACGTATATAGATATGGATATCCATGGTGGCACTTTCCCAGTCTATAGGGATTATAGACCCTGAGTTCGACTATGGTTGAACGTTTGGTTTACTTCCATTGTTGTGTTCCAGCTAGGCTGAGCACATTGTTGTTACATACACTTTTAGCAGCAAGGTTGTAGGTTGCTTGTCGGGGTTCCCTACTGAGATTATTTATCACCCCTGCTCATGCACCTCGGTGTACGTGTAGACCTTATGTCTTCTTTTCAGGTTGAGCATGAGTTTCATGGTAGATAGGGCTAAGGCCTAGTGATTCATGATCGAGCGGAGCTGCTCGGGTGGTTCTACTGATTAGGTTGCAGCAGTTCGACATTGTCTGGAGATTGGGTACGTGGATTGGCTCGGAGTTAGTAGAAGAGCCATTTACTTTTACTTTCTGTTTCTTTTGTACTTGTATCTGTATGGTCGGACAGTGGGTGACCAGTGTTGTATTATATTGCATAGTTGTTTGGGCTTTTACATCATTTTACTATTATAGCTAGTTCTATTTCAGTTGTTTACTGCTTATGCACTCTGTTTACTTTCCGTTGTGTATGATACTTAGTTATTTTAGCCATTTTATTACTCTGATATGAGGTCATAGTCTCCCCACTATCATACCCTAGGCCCTCACAGCTAGTCGGCAGCCTCTGGCGTACAGGGAGGCACGCTTGAGGCCTTGTGGTGAACCGGCTCGGAGCACCGGTTTAGTGGCTTCCGGGTTGGGACGTTACACTACATACCCTAAACCCTACACCCTCGGCCCTCAACCCTCAACCATAAACCCTGAACCTAAAACCCTACATCCTAAGCCCTCATCCCTAAAATTTAAACCCTACTCCCTCAACCCTAAACCCTATACCCTCCACCCTTGACCCTATAAAACCCATAAAAACCCATTTATAACCCTAAAAACCATTGAATGCCCGATAAAACTCATTTTTCACAATAAAACCCTTTTCTAAACACTTAAAACCCTTTTAAAACCCAAAATCCCATTAAAACCCACTTAAAAAACTTTTAAACCCCTAAAACCCCTTAAAATCCTTTTCCACCCTTAAAAACCCTTGTAAAACCCTCAAAATATATTCAAAGCCCTGTCAAATCCCTTAAAAAGCCTTAACATCATGGAAAAAGCCTTAAACAATAATGAAAACCATACTCCAAAAACCCTAAACCCTAAACCCATAGTCCCTAAAATTGTAACCCCTAATCCCAACTCCTTACACCCTTAAACCCCCATTTTACACCTTTAAAACCCTTTCTAAACCCTTAATACCCTTTTAAGACCCAAAAACCCATAAAACCCCTTAAAACCCTTTTAACACCCTTAAAACCCATTTAATCCCTAAAAACCCATTGAAAACTCTTCTATAACCATTAAAACCCTTACATACCCTTCAAAACCCCTTTAACACCATTAAATACCCATTTTACCACCCTATAAACCTACTAATGACCCTTAAAACCCTTTCAAAACCCTAGAAAAACCCTTCAAAACCCATAAAAACCCTTATATAACCCTTAGAATCCATCTATAATACTTAAACGACATTCAAAACCCGAAAAAAACCCATTTCTCACCCTTAATATCATCCAAGTAGCCTTAAAAACCATTGAAAACCCTTAACCATATACCCTTGGCCTTCGGCCCTCAACCCTCAACCCTAAACACTAAACACTACAAACCCTAAGCCCTACAATTTTGGCCCTCAACCCTTATCCTTAAACCATAAACCCTAAACCCTACTCCCTAACCCCTCAAACCTAACCACTAAACCCAACTCCCTCACCCATAAACCATATTCCCTCCACCCTTAACACTAAAAAAACCCTTAAACACCCATGTATAACCCTAAAAACCATTGAATAATCTTAAAATCCATTTTACATGCTAAAACCCTTTTAAAACCCATTTAAAACCAAAAAAACTTTGAAAACCCTTAAAACCGCTCATAACCCCCTTAAAAATCCATAAAAGCCTTTTATAGTCCATAAAATCCCTTGTAAAACCCTAAAAATACATTCAAAACCCTATCAAAATAATTAAAAAGTTTTAATGCCATAGAAAGATCCCTAAATAACAATAAAAACCATACTCTCTAAATCCTAAACCCTAAACCCTAAACCCTAAACCCTTAACCCCTAAATCCTACTCCCTACACCCTTAAGCCCCCATTTTACACTCTTGAAACCTTTGATTAACCCTTAATACCCATTTAAAAATCAAAAAACAATAAAACCATTTTAACACTCTAAAACCCCATTTCAAACCCCCCAAAATCCATTGAAAGCACTTCCACAACCATTAAAAACCCCGACACGCCCTTCAAAACCCTTTTAACGCCCTTAAATACCCAATTTACCACCTTAAAAACCAATGAATAACCCTAAAAAAATTTAAAACCATAAAAACCATTCAAAACCAATTAAACCCCTTATATAACCATTAAAATCCCATCTATAACCCTTAAAATTCATTCAAAATCTGACCAAAACCATTATAAACTGTCCACACCATTCAAATACCCTTAAAACCACTGAAAATACTAACCCATACACCCTTAACCCCCAACCCTCAACCCTCACCCCTAACCCCTATAAACCCTAAGCCCTATACCCTCAGCCCTCAACCCTCAACCCCAAACCCCAAACCCCAAACCCTACACCCTAACCCCTCAACCCTAACCCCTCAACCCTACTCCCTCACCCCTAAACCCTATTCACTCCACCCTTAACCCTATAAAACCTATAAATACTCATGTGTGACCCTAAAAACCCATTGAATACCCTGGAAACCCCATTCTACTTCCTAAAAACATTTTCTAAAACCTTAAAACCTTTTTAAAACTCAAAAAACCTTTTAAACCACTTAAAACCACTTAAAATCATTTTACCACCCTTGTAAAACCCTAAAAATACATTCAAAAACCTTAAAAACCTTTACACCATGGAAAAAGATTTAAAAAATAATGAAAACCATACTCCCTAAACATTAAACCCTAAAACCTAAACCCTTAACCACTAAACCTTACTGCCTACACACTTAAACCCCCATTTTACACACTTAACACCTTTAATAAATCCTTAATACCCTTTAAAACCCAAAAACCCTTAAACCCCATTAATAACTTTAAAACCCCATTTAAAACCCTAAACACCCATTGAAACCCCTTCTATAACCATTAAAAAACATTAAATACCATTCAAAACCCCTTTAACACCCTTCAATACCCATTTTACCACCCTAAAAACCTATAAATAACCCTTAAAACCCTTTTAGAACCCTAAAAACCCTTCAAACTCCTTAAAAGCCTTATATAACCCTTAAAAATGCTTCTATCACCCTAAAAATACATTCAAAACTCTACCAAACATATTAGACACCCTTAACACCATCCAAATACCCTTAAAACCCATTGAAAATCCTAAACCCTACACAATTAACCCTCAATCCTCAAACCTCAGCCCTCAACCCTCAACCCTCAGCCCTAAACACTAAAACCTACAATCTCGACCCTCAACCGTCAACTCTAAACCCTAAACCCTAAACCCTAAACCCTAAACCATAAACCCTTACCCCTCAACCCTAACCCCCCAACCCTAACCCCTAAACCCTACTCCCTTAACCCTACACCTTATTCCTTCCACTCATGACCCTATAAACCCCTTAAACACAAATTTATAAACCTAAAAAACCATTAAATGCCCTTAAAATACATTTCACACCCTAAAAAACTTTTTTAAACCCTTGAAACACTTTTAAAACCTAAAATGTCATTAAAAACCCCTTAAAACCCTTCTAAACCCCTTAGAAACCCTTAAAATCCTTTTATTGTTGGGACCAAGTTGGTTGGAGAAGTTTTTTGAAAGTAAGAAAAGTTTTTTTTAAAGAGTGTTGTTTTTTATTGTCAAAATGGATAAATCAATTCACTTTGTAAAAGTCTTGGAAAATATGATGATTATTTGCTAATTTTTATTTCACATATATCATAAGTTGTTTGGAGAACCGATGGTGAAATACTTACGAAGGAAAGGGGGGGAAAAGATGTTTCCAATTGTATTCAGGTTTGATTGGAAAGAAAGATGTTGATGGAAGAAAGTAAATTTACATTACTTTCCATTGAAAATATAACAATGTTAAAGATGATTAGTCAAAGGTTAGAAATCATGATAGATAATATTCGTGATAAAAGTAAATGACTGCAAATCAATATGGTTTGCGTTTCCAAAGCAAATTTTTAAGGTAGTGTTGTTTCCCAGTGATTGCCAAATTTTTGGGCCTCAAAATCGAGAGTTTGTTTTTTGTAAAAGGAGCATTTTCTACAAATGAGTTCATTATTCACAAATTGGGAAGGACAGTTCACAAAATGGTGAAGGAAAATCAAAAAAGGAAGGATTTTTCATAGCAGTGTTATGTGGGTCATGTAGTAAAAACAGTTTGCGGGAGGCTTCTGGTAAGTAGAAGGCCAACCATTCATAGAAGTTGTGTTGTTTTTGGTTGAGAGGTAGTGATTTGTTAATGAATGGAATTTACCACTACGAGGAAAGGGTTAAGGCACTATATGGATCGTATAGCATAGTATACGGTGAAGGTTGTTCCACATTGACAGTTTGGGTAAAATAGATTAGCAAGATTTCTGGATTTATTTTCCTATATAAAGGACCCTAATTCCATCATTATAATGAGAGAATTTTATAAGAAGTGGTCATCAATGTGGGAATAATTTAGAGAAGTTCAAGGTAGTTTTTGAAGGAGAATTTAACAAAGGAGAAGAGTTTGCAGATGAAATATTTTAGTGAAGGAGATAGTTCATGGGGATGGTTCACATAAGAAGTTTGTGGGAAAATATAGCCCGTAAAGGAGAAGGGATCACATATGAGAGGTAGTCTATGAGGCATCATCCATCTGCAAAGCGGAGGTGGTCTATGGAAGAAGTAGTTTGTAAATAACTCACACCAAGTAGTTCCACTCAGTTTGTGGAGGAAGCAGGATAGTTCATGGAGGACTAAATAAAGTTCCTACCAGCTTCTAGGTAGGAAAGAGAAGAATTTTTTTGAATGATCAGATTTGTGGAAGTGGAACAAGAATAAATTTAACATTGTATTTCATCATTTTGTGCTAGAAGAAGCACATGCACTATTGGATTTTTTTCATAATTTGACATGAGTTTAAGAGAATATCATACTCGTTTTACTCCACACTAAAGGATTGTTTTCTAGTGTATTATGTAGTTTTGGATTATTTCCAAACCATACTAAGGATGTAGATACTCTTGTTGAGTAGTGAACCTTATAAATTATTTTATTTTTGTGGATGTGTGGTTTAATTGTGTTCATTAGGGATAGAAATATTTAACAGGAGGCAAATGTTGTTTCATAAGTAAGGAAACATAAAAGAAAAAGTCATCATTGATTCACCCCCTCCCCCTTTCAGTGATACTTGAATCCTGGCTAGGAAACTTCAATTGGTATCAGAGGAAAGGTTCCCTTCATTTATTCATTGTTGAATTTTTGAAGAGATGTTATGATGGAGAATCTGAATTTCATGAACAGCAAGGGGATTACCATATTCGATGGAAAGAATTGTCATATCTGGAAATATATAATGATGTATTATCTTATGTCTATTGGGTATGAAGTTCTTAAAGCTATAACATATATATATCCTTCTATTGATAATAAGGTTCCTCTTACACCTATAGATAAGAATAATCTTGATAATTATGGAATAGATAAAAATGATTTACTCTTATCACTTTCTAAAAGTAGGTTTTTAAGAGTGAAAGGTGTTTCTATAGTTAAATATATCTGGGATAAGTTGAAAAACATATATGAAGGATATAAAACATTGAATAATTCAAAACTAAAAATATGAAGGATGAAGTATGAATATTTGAAAATGGGTGAGTTTTAATCTTTTGGGGACTTCTTTACCAGGGTAAATGACATTGTCAGCACTATCAGATGTCTTGGTGAAAAGTTGGAGGATTCTACAGTTTTTGAAAAGATCCTAATAATTCTTCCCAACAATTTTTTTGCTAAAGTTTCTTCATTGTAAGATATATACCCTAAAACATTATCTCTGTATGATTTTTATAGAAATATAATCACTTGTGAAATTAGAAGGGAGAATAATATGAAGAGAAAAACAAAGTTGATAGATAAATGTCTTTCAAATCCACCAAGAAATAAATTTTTAATAAGGCTCCTGAGGAAGATGATGTTGTTGACTCTGACTCTGAAAACGAGGTATGTAAAAATCTTGATGAAATTTTATTCGTATTTTCTAAAAATGTGAGAATAGGAACAGGTAAATAAAAAGAAAAACTTCTCTTAAAATGTTTTGAATGTGGAGTTGTTGGTCCCTTTGTGGATAATTTCCCTCAAAGAAAGAAATAATAAGACCATGATTAAGAAGAAATAATTCCAAGAAGTTCATGGAAGAAAAAGGATGATAAAGATAAATATTTTTCAAGAGGGAAGGAAAAAACGTTCTTTAAATATAAAAGAATATGCTTTTTGTCTAAAGATGAAGAAGAAAAAGATACTGAAGTTGAATATGAAAAAAAAAATTGCTGAGAAATCTAGATAGAATATATTTATTGAAGTAGTGAATAATGAATATTTTGGGATCATCTATTCTGAAGAAGAAGAAACTCAACTTGAATCTCATTTGAAAGTATAATTGAAAGAATGTTTGAGAAAGATCATAAGGCTTGAGAAGGAAAACAGGAAGTTAACAAATGAAATTTTCTCATCAAACAATCAAGAAGTATTTCTTGATTAGAAATTCAAGCCGGTAAGTGATATTGATGATCTGAATAATTCTCTTATGAAATAAAAGAAGTGTAATGAACATCTAGAAGTAAAGTTGAATACAAAATAAGAAGTTTTGGAACTTGTCCAATAAAAACATTCTAAATCTTAACATAGGGATATAGGTTTCAAAAACTCTCTCTCAAAAATTGGTGAAAATTATAGTAAGGATAAACCTAATAAAGATCAACAAAAGTTACCTTAAAAGTTTTAGGAGAAATCTGGAATTGGTTTTGAGAAGAAGAAAGATGGGAAATTTTTGTGTGTGGCTAAAGTTAAAAATGTTGAAAATTTAAAGGTTTCTAAAAAACCTGAGTCTAGAAATAAATACAATCTAAATAAGAAAGTTCTATTTAAAAATAGAAAGCTTGATGGTCAATGATGTCTTGTTAAGAAGGTTACTAAGAAACATACTCACACCCTAGTCAATTCAAAAATTTCATAGGAAAATACTATTTCTATGGATATTGCTGGTATTGTGGTGGATTCGAACACACAAAAAATATGTGTTGGTTTAACCAAAAACATTACTACTATTCCACAAGTTATAGAAGGAATGTTTTTAGGGAGAATAAATCATCTCAAAATATGAAGTTTGAGAAGGAAGTTTAAAATAAATTCAAGAAGGTTGGTTTGAAAGTTGATAATAGGTTCCAACCACTAGAAACTATTTGTGAAATATGTGAACAACCTAGACATATTTCTAAGTTTTGTCTTGTTTTGTTATGTGAACAACAAAATTTTCTTAAAAATTCTCAAAATTTAAAGGTGAATAAAGAAAAGGAAGAAAAAAATATCTTATTATTGAAACTGATTTGAAATCTATAAAAGTATAATGAACTTGGATTCTTGATAGTGGGTGTTCTTCTCATATGAAATAATACTTAAAGTTTCTAAATAATGTGAAAGACTTCAGAGAAGGAATAGTGAAATTTGATAATGATGAATATTTGAGAATAAAAGGTGTTGGATCAACCATCATTGAGAAAGATAATATGAAATCCAAGAAAACTTTATATATTAATGGGTTGAAACACAGCTTGTTGAGTGTTTCACAACTTTTTTATGAGGGAAACAAAGTTATATTTAGAAAATATGGCTTTTTTGAAAAGTTAGTAAGATGGGAAGTTAGTTAAAAGAGTCCAACGTACAAAGGGATACGTGTTCCAAGTTGGTGAAAAAGAAAATTCTTATTACTTGGGTCTGGTGGAAGAAAATAAATTGTGGCATAAAAGGCTGGGACACATGTTTCATAGAAACATGAGCAAGTTATCAAAGAATTATAGTGTCTGATATATTCCTAATATGTCAAGAAGAATATATTGGTGTTGTACAATTTTTCAAAAAAAAATTACAAATTATGTGCATAATAGAGTTGACATTTGTTTAAAATGACCCTTAGAACTTATTCATTCTGATATATGTGGGCCAATGAGAAAAAAATCAACAAATAGAGATAATAACTTGATCATTTTTATTAATGACTTTACTTGCATTACTTGTGTTATCTATATGTAACATAATTCAAATGCTCTAAAAATGTTTAAGAGTTTCAGGAGGAAAGTAGAGAAGGGGTGTGAGTATTCACTAAAGAAGTTGAGAACTGATTGTGGCAGTGAGTATAAGAGTGAATAATTTGAAAATTATCTTAAGAATCATGGAATTCATCATGATCTCAGTTCACTATACACACCTCAACAAAATGGGGTTACTTAAATAAATAATAGAATTTTGTTTGAAATAGGAAGAACTATTTTACTTGGATATGGTCTCTCTCATTACTATTGGAGGAAATTCATTAGTATTGTTGTGTATATTAAAAATTGATGTTTCTACGATCCAAGTTTAGATATGACTTTATATGAAATTTTTTATGGAAAAACAACAAGTTTGAAACACTTAAGAACTTTTGGGAGTCTATGCATTATAAAGAAGAAAGGTGTAAACCTTGAAAAGTTTGAGCAAAGAGGTAAAGATGGAATTTTTCTTGGCTATGATATAGAGGGAATAGGATATATATGTTTTAACAAATAGATAGGAATAATTTTTTATTCTATTGATGTGAAAGTTATTGAAAATAATGAATAACAAAATCATACTTATGTTGATATGGAAGTTGAGAGGGATAAGGAAAAAATTGTTAACAATTCTGATAATGCCACTGACAGTGGTAATCCTACTCAAGAAGAAGAATCTAACTCAATTATTTCAAGTGATGAGGAGGAAACTCAAATAACTCATCCTAGGATAAGAAATAAAGTGGATTATCAGGCCATTATTGGTGATCAACATCCTAATGTTCAAACAAGAAAAATTTCAAAAGTTGTTACACACACTTCTTTGTATTCAAAAGTCAATCCAAATGATGTGAATAAAGCTTTTGAGCATCTGGAATGGGTTCATGATATGAATTAAAAACATGATTATATAGAAAAGAATGATAATTTGGAAATCATACCCAAGCCGGATAAGAAAGATGTTATTAGTACAAAATGGTTTTTCTGGAACAAGCTGAATGAAGAAGGAAAATTGATAAGAAACAAGGCAATATTAGTGTGAAAAGTTTACTCATAAATTGAAGGTGTCAATTTGGATGATAATTTTTCTCCAATATAAATTTTAGAAACAATCATAATATTTATTTCTATTGTTTGACAATGAAGTTACAATATTTTTCAGATTTATGTGAAGTTATCATTTTGAACAACCATGTGGTTTTATTATTGGGAAAGATGAAAGTCATGTGTACAGGTAAAGAAAACCTTGTATGGGCTAAAACAAGCTCCAAGGGAATGGTAATCCAAATTGGATACTTTATTAAGGAATATGAGTTTTAAGAAAGAAATATTTGATAGAAATATTTATATCAAAGAAAGTCAGGAGTTTTCTCTCATTATAATTGTTTATGTTGATGACATTATCTTTGCTGGAAATGATGAAAGATCTTTTGAAAGATTTTCTGAAGATATGAAAAAGTTTTTTGATATGTCCATGATGGTAGAAATGAAATAATTTCTTGGGTTATAGATTTTGAAAAAAAAGAAACACTTTTTCTTTTCTCAAGAAAATTATTCTAAGGAACTTCTTAAGAAGTTTGGAATGGAAAATTTGAAACTAGTTTCCACAATGATTTCAGTGGAAACCAAGTTGTCTAAATATAGTGAAGGCAGACAAGTTTATCAAAAACAGTTTTGAATATTGATTGGAAGTTTGTTATATTTAACTGGATCAAGACCTGAAATTATTTATGTTGTTACCTTATATAAAAAAAAATAGACTACTTCTAGAGAATCATATTTAATTGCTTGAAAAATAAATCTCAGATATATCAAAGGCACAAAAAATTTTGTAATCAAGTATGATAGTTCAAAAAATTATTGACTTGTTTGGGTATTTAGATGCTGATTGGGAAGAAAATGTTTATGATAGAAGATCCAAATATAGTGGAGTTTTATCTCTTTATAAAACTTATTTTGGTTGGAATACAAATAAATATAATTTAGTAACTTTTAGCATGGTTTAATATGATTATGTTGCTTCCAATCAAGCTTCTACCCAGCTTGTGTGGATGAAAACTCGGTTGGAAGACTTTATTTTTGAAGTAAAGTTACCCTTTCTCTTGGGATGTGATAATAAAAGTGAAATCAATATTACAAGGAATATGGTACAAAATTCTTGTTCAAAACATATTGACATAAAGTACCACTTTATTAGAGAGCATGTGGAGAAGAATGAATTAAAGTTGGAGTATATTCCTACAATGGAACAAGTTTCTGGAATATTCACAAAACCTTTACCAAAGGAACCATTTTATAAATTGAGGTTGAATATGGGCATTCAACCTCTCACTCATCAAGGTTGAGGTATGTGTATTTTTACCCTATATCATCCTACCTTTGGATAGTGTTGTCAAGGGGGGTAATTGATTCATAAATCTATCCTTTATGGAAGAATTCATAAAGGGAGAGTTGTGGATAAGTTGTGAATCTATCATGTAAGTGTGTGAACTAGTCTAACTATTTGTTAGAGTGGTTTTAGGAAACAAAATTTTTTATTCCAGGAAAGTTGATGAAGTGGAAAAATATGAGGAATAAGGATGAGTAATAAAGGTTGAGGATGAAAGCTTAATAGGTTTCATAGTCACTAATTTTGGACAGTGTGGTGTTTTTGTCAATAATTCTTATTTCCTACAATGATTTAGCTCATTTAGCCTTAAAATTGTTGATAATTAATCTATATCTTAAGGTTACAAAGTTCGGTGATTTATGAATCAGGGTTGACAACAAAATCCAAATGGGGATTTTTGGGACCAAGTTGAATGGAGAATGTTTTTGGAAGTAAGAAAATTTTATTTTTAAATAGTTTTGCCTTTTGTTGTCCAAAAGGATAAATCAAATAACTTTGTAAAATTCTTGGAAACTGTTATGATGAATTTCTTATTTTTATTTCACAAATATCATAAGTCGTTTGGAGAACTTGTGATGCAAGACTTATGAAGGAAAGGGGGAGAAAATATGTTGTTAATCATATTCAGGTTTGATTAGAAAGAAATGTGTTGATGGAAGATAGGAAAGTTACAATATTTTCCTTTGAAAATATGACGATGCTAAATATGATTGATCAATGTTTATAAATCACAATAGATAAGTTTTATGATAAAAGTAGATGACTAAAAATCAGTATGGGTGGTATTTCCGAAACATATTTTTAAGGTGGTGTCGTTTACCAATGTTTGTCAAAAAAATTGGCCACAAAACCAAGAGTTTGTTTTTGTAAAAAGATAATTTTCTGAAAAGGATATCAGTAATCATATATCGTGAAGGATATTTCGTGAACCACATAGAATGTTCGACTAACAACGAAAGAAAATTAGAAAATGAAGGATTCTGCATAGCAGCATTATACGGACCGTGTAGGAAAAACATTTCATAGGAGGTTTGAGGTAATCATAAGTCCAACCATTCATGAAATCCATGTCATTTGTGGCTGAGAGGAGGTGATCTATTTGAGGATAGAATCAATCAATGCGAGGAAAGGGTTAAAGCACTATGCGGACCACATAGCGCAGTCTGCGATAAAAGCTATACCGCATTGAAAGTTTGGGTAAAACATATTTGTGATATTTGTGGATTTATTTTCCTATATAAAGGACCCTAATCCCATCATTAGAACAATAAAATTTTATAAGAAGTGATCATCACTGCAGGAAGAATTTAGAGAAGTCTAAGGAGTTCCATGAAGAATAATTCTACGAAAGAGAAGAGTTCATGGAGAAAATATTTCGAAGAATGAGACAGTTCACAGGGATATTTCGTTGAAGAAGTTTTGGGGGGAACTATAGCCCACAAAGGAGAAGGGATCACGTATGAGAGTTGGTCCTCAAGTCATAATCCATATGTAAAGTGTAGGCGGTTCACAGAAGAAGAATTGGTCTAGGAATCACTCATGACACACGGTGTAAATAAGTTTGTGGAGGATATAGGCAATTTTTTGAGGAAGTAGGATAGTTCATGGAGAACTGAAGAAAGTTCCTACCAGCTTCTAGGTAGGAAAGAGAATAATTTTTTTTAAAAGATAAAATTTTTGGAATTGGATCAAGAATCATTATAATATTGTTTTGCATCATTCTGTGCTAGAAAAAGAACATGCACTATTGGATTGTTTTCATAGTGCTACACGAGTGTAAGGGCATATCATACTCATTGCATTCTAAACTAAAGGATTGTTTTCTAGTGGATTGTGTGGTTTTCGATTGTTTCCAAACCATACTAAAGACGTAGCTACTCTTATTGAGTATATAACCTTATAAATTCTTATGTTTCAATGGATGTGTGGTTTAATTGTGTTAAGTAGGGAAATAAATCTTTAATAGGAGGAAAATGTTGTTTCTTAATTAAGGAAACATAAAAGAAAAATATATCACTAATTCATCCCCTCCCCCTCTCAGTGATATTTTATTCTTGGCTGGGAAAATTCATTTACCACCCTTAAAACCCCTCGTAAAACCCTAAAAATACATTCAAACACTTATCAAAACCCTTAAAAGGCCTTAACATTATGGAAAAATCTTTAAACAATAATGAAAATAATACACCCTAAAACCTAAAACCTAAACCCTAAATCCAAAACCTTATACCCTTAACCCCAAAACCCTTCTCTCTATACCCTGAACCCCAACTTGACACCCTTAAAACCTTTGATAAACCCTTAATATGCTTTAAAAACCCAAAAAAAACATTTTAACACCCTTAAACCCCCATTTAACACCATAAAAATACCCTTAAACCCATTTAAAATCCTAAAACCTACACCATAAACCCTCATCCCACAACCCTGAACCCTGAACCCTATAAACCCTAAACCCTACACCCTCGGCCCTCAACCCTCAACCCCAAACCCTAAACCTTAAACCCTATACCCTAACCCCTCAACTATAACCCCTAAACCCTACTATCTCACCACTAAACCATATTCCCTCCACCCTTAACTTTATTAAAATATTAAACACCCATGTATTACCCTAAAAACCATTGAATACCCTTTAAAACCCATTTTACACATTAAAACCCTTTTCTGAAGGCTTAAAACCCTTTTCAAAAACCAAAAAACCCTCCAAAACCTCTTAAAACCATTAAAAACCCATTAAAACCCCTTAAATTCCTTTTACCACCCTTGAAACCATTTTTAAAACCCGAAAAAATACATTCAAACCCATATTAAAACCCTTTAAAAGCCTTAACACCATGGAAAAACACTTAAACAATAATAAAAACCATACTCCCTAAGCCCTAAACCCTAAATAAAAAACCCTAAACCCCAAACCCTTAACCACTAAACCCTACTCCCTACACCCTTAAACCCCAGTTTTACACACTTAAAACCTTTGATAAACCCTTAAAACCCTTTTAAAATCCAAAAAAACCTTAAAACCCTTTTAACACTATTAAAACTCATTTAAAACCCTAAACCGCATTTAAACCTCTTACATAACCATTCAAACCCCTTATATACCCTTCATGGCCCCTTTAACACCCTTAAATACCCATTTTACCACCCTAAAAATTATGAATAACCCTTAAACCCCTTTAAAAATACTAAAATTTGCTTCAAACCCCCTTAAAACCATTATATAACCCTTAAACCCCATCTATAACACTTAAAATATATTTAATACCCTACCAAACCCATCACACACCCTTAACACCATCCAAATTCCCTTAAAAACTATTGAAAATCCTAAACCCTACACCCTTAACCCTCATCCCTCAACCCTCAACCCTAAACCCTAAACACTAAAAACCCTAAACCCTACACCCTCGACCCTCAACCCTCTACCCTAAACCTTAAACTCTAAACCCTACACCCTAACCCCCCAACCCTAACCCCTAAACCCAACTCCCTAACCCCTAAACCATATTCCTTCCACCCTTAACCCTATAAAACCCTTAAACACGCATGTATAACCCTAAAAACCATTAAATACCCTTAAAACCCATTTTACACCATAGAAACCTTTTCTAAAACCTTAAAACACTTTTAAACCCCAAAAAACCCAAAAAACCCTTCTAACATCCTTAAAATCCTTTTAACAACCTTAAAAACCCTTGTAAAACCCTAAAAATACATTCAAACCCCTATTGGAGGATCCTTCCCCATTGGATGGAATGCCTTGCTTCTTGTCAAGGCTTGAACCTTCATCTCACACATGCCTATTGGGAGGCAAACTCGATTGCGTATGCGGCCTCCAAGAAGGTGATTGTGGAGAGGAGCTTGATATGGTCGCCTGTTTCCATGTCCCAAGGTTTACGGTTTCTGGAGTTTGATATGAAGGGTGAGGTCTACACCTAGGTTTGCAATCCCCCCTTGTAACGCTTTATTGGCTTCTTTCATTTCTTAATAAATTTTGGGGGACCAGATTCACCTGGTCTCAAGCCTTCTTTTCCCTATAAATACCCTTAAAATCCTTAACACCATGGAAAAAATCCTTAAACAAAAATGGAAACTATACTCCCTAAACCGTAAACCCCTAAACCCCACTTCCTATAACCTTGAACCCCAATTTTACATGATTAAAACCTTTGATAAACCCTTAATATACTTTAAAACCCAAAAAACCTTTAAAACCCAAAAAATCTTTAAAACCTAGTAAAACCCTTTTAACACACTTAAAACCCCATTTAAACCACTAAAAACTCATTGAAATCCCATCTATAATCATTAAAATCCCTTATATACCCTTCAAACCCCTTTTAACACCCTTAAATACCCAATTTACAAAATTAAAAACCTATTAATAACCCTTAGATCCCTTTTAAAAACCTAAAAACCATTCAAAACCCCTTAAAACCCTTATATAACCCTTTAAAGTCCATCTATAATCATAAAAATACATTCAAAACCCTACAAAATTCATTGCACACCTTTAACACCATCCAAAAACCCATAAAACCTTTAAAAATCTAAACCCCACATACTTAACCCTCATCCCTTAACCCTCAACCTTCAACCCTCAACCCTCAGCCCTCAAACTTAAAACCTAAACCCTACAAACTCTAAACCCTACACCCTACACCCTCAGCCCTCAACCGTAAACCTGAAACCCTAAACCCTGCACCCTAACACCTCATCTATGACCCCTAAACTCTACTCCCTCACCCCTAAACCATATTCCTTCCACCCTTAACCCTATAAAACCCATAAACACGCATGTATAACCCTAAAACCCCATTTAATGCCCTTAAAACCTCACTTTAAACTCTAAAAACCTTTTATAAACCCTTAAAACTCTTTTAAAACCCAAAAGAACCTCAAAAATCCCTTAAACCCATTATAAACCCCTTAAAATGCTTTTACCACCCTTAAAATCCCTTTTAAAATCCTAAAAATACATTCAAAACCCTTTAAAAGACATTACACCATGGAAAATGACTTAAACAACAATGAAAACCATACAACCTAAACCCTAAACCCTAAACCCTAAACCTTAAACCCTAAACCCTAAACTCTAAACCCTAAACCCTAAACCCTAAACCCCAAACCCTACACCCTTAACCCCTAAACCCTATTCCCTACACCTTTAAACCCTCATTTTACACCCTTAAAACCTTTGATAATCCCTTAATACTCATTTAAAACCCCCCAAAAAACCTTAAAACCCCTTAAAACCCATTTAACACCCTTAAAACCCCATTTAAAACCCTAAAAACCAATTAAAAATCATTCCATGACCATTAAAACCCCTTTTATACCCTTCAAAACCCCCTTTAACACCCTTAAATACTGATTTTTCCACCCTAAAAACTTATAAATAACCCTTAGAACCCTTTTAAACCCCTAAAACCCATAAAAACCACTTAAACCCTTATATAACCTTTAAAACCCCATCTATAATCCCTAAAATAAATTCAAAACCCTACCGAACTCATTACACACCATTAACACCACCCAGATACACTTAAAACCATTGAAAAACCTACACCCTTAATCCTCATCCCTTAACCCTCAACCCTAAACCCTAATCCCCTAAAATCCTAACTCTGCACCCTCATCCATATACCCTAAACCCTCAACCCTAAACCCTACACCCCAACATCTCAAACCTAACCCCTAAACCTTACTCTCTTACCCCCTAAACCTTATTCCCTCCACCCATAAACCTCTAAAACCCTTAAACACCCATTTATAACCCTAAAACCCCATTAAATATCCTTAAAACCCCATTTTACACCCTAAAAACATTTTCTAAACCCATAAAACCCTTTTAAAACTCAAAAACAAATCCTTAAAACCCCCTTAAAACCCATCTAAGCCCCTTAAACCCTTTAAAATCCTTTTATCACACTTAAACCCCCTTATAAAACCCTAAAAATAAATTCAAAACCCATAAAAGGCCTTAACCCCATGGGAAAGGCCTTAAACAACAATAAAAACCATACTCCCTAAACCCAAAACCCAAAACCCTAAACCCTGAACCCTTAACCCCTAAAACCTACTCCTTACACCCTTAATCCATCATTTTATACCCTTAAAACCTTTGATAAACCCTCAATACCCTTTTAAAACCCAAAACCCCCCCTTAAAACCCTTTTCACATCCTTAAAACCCTAAAAACCCATTGAAAAGACTTTCACAACCATTAAAACCCCTTATATACCCTTCAAAACCCTTTTAACACCCTTAAATACTCATTTTACTACCCTAAAGATGATTGATGAGGGACACCAAGTCCATAAGGGTTCGTTGGGTGCACACATACAGGATACCCTTCCTGGGAGACGACACTGATGGGTTAGGATTTCAGTCACCCTCAAGGGTGATTACAATGATTTTTTTATGGGTTTTACAAATTTTTTTAAAAAAATGGTATAGGGTTATGAAATTTTTTAAAAATGGGACCCAAGATGTGTAAACCCCATTCACGTATCTACGATCCAAGGAACATGCATGAACGGGGTTCACACATCTATCTCTGACACCAAATATGCATGAACCTCATTCACGCATCCTTCGGGAAGTGGATGAAGGATGCGTGAATGGGGTTCATGCATCTTTATGACTCATTTTTATATAAGGATCCCCCCCCTCAAATCTTCTTCATCTCCTCTGAAATATTTTGTGAAGCCCTACATAATTTCTTTCTCAACAAATATTTACGGCTTTTAAGAAGGTAAAATTTCTATTAAAAATTTTAATTATTTAATTTTTTTTATTAAATTTATTTTTATGCTTTATTTATTTAAATTGTGATGTGTAGAAATTATTATTTGTTTTTATGGTTTATTTATTTAATTTTTATCAATGCATGTATGAATGTGTAAATTACTGTCTTTTTTATGATTTGATTTTTGAATAAGTTAATATTTTTTGTGTGAATTCATAACGAATGTTTAAGAAATTTAAATATGGTATGTCCAAAATTTAATTTATATATAAGGAAATAATTTTTTTAAAATGTATATATTTTTAATATAAATGGAAACTTTAATATATTTTTATGTATATGAAATATGTTATTTTTAAAGAAATATTAAATTAAATTATAATATTCTATAGAATAGATATATAATTTATTAAAAATATATTAGTTATATTAATTATTATATTTAAATTTATTAATAAATATAAAGAAAAATATTTTTTTTAATGATATAAAAACATTTTTTTATAAATAAAAATTTTAAATTATATTAACTGTAAATAATTATTATTTTAAGTAATGAAGTATGAAATATAATTAATTAAATTTTGTGAAATAGATAAATGAAAAAAAAATTATATATATGTAATTTTATTAAATTGAAAATAACATAATTTTATATTATTTTAATGGTTTTTATGTAAATGTAAATTATATTACTTTTATTTACTAGTAATGATAATTTTAATCAATAAATTTAAATAATATAAATTATAAATAAATATTATTTCAAGTATTAAAGTATAAAATATCTTTACTTATATTTTGGATGGTAGTTGAATAACAAAAAAACATTATATATATATATATATGAAATTTTATAAAATTGAAAATAATATGAGTGCTCAGTATTGTAATGATTGTTATGTAAGTGTAAATTATATTAGTTTGAAATAATATTATTAAATGTTATTATTAAATATATATATATATATACATACAAATTGAAAATTTAAAATTTTTGGAAAACAGGTTTAGATATTTAATATATATTTCATCTGGTAATTGGTAAAGTCATATAATATATAGAACATAATAAGTATATTAAAAAAACATATTATGAGTATTGGGTGATGACTGATCTTGAGATAACCAACTAATGTATAATGGAAATCGAATGTCTTTTTTGTGTATGTGGTTATATGATTTGTAGTAATTTCATTTTTTCGCATTGATGACCTGCGAGTCATCTCTCACTAAGTTTGTGTTTTCGCATTGATGACCTGTAAGTCATCTCTCACTACGTTTTTAAGGACCTGCGTGTCCTCTTAAAAGAAGTTATGTATTTCATACCCCTATACCCCCTCACATGAATGTGAGTAAATTTGTAATTAAAAGGTGATCGACAAGAGGCATCCCTGAAGATGCATCCTCGAAGAGGCATCCCCGAAGAGGCATCCCTAAAGAGGTGTCCCCGAAGAGGTGTTCAAGAACATGCATTCAACAAGAGGTGTTGTTGTTTGAAAGGATACTGGTGATTTCTAAAATGGTTCATAATAGAGACACTAGGAGTCCACCCATATGTTTTGGTTAGTTTATTAGATAATGATAAACTAATCCACAGTAAGTCTCAAGATAAATTCGTGGTTATTTATTCATAAGTAATTAAAATTTATGAAACATTTGATAAGTGGTATAAAAATATATAACGTTATATTAAATTTTCTTTGGTAATAATATCAACATCACTATACCTCAATAATGATAAACTAATACAAATAAAAATTCTCATTATGAAGTCAATTATTCAATCATAACCAATTTAAATAATTTAAAATTTTGATGTAGTAAATAATATTTTATTAATTATTTTTTTATAGGTAATCATGTCTCTGCAGATTTATTACAATGGTGAGAAAATTTATACCAAGCAGGGTCTTAGCTATATTTTTTCACCTGCAAGAGTAGAAAATCTTCATGATTGTCTGACATTGTATGAAGTTTGAAATGAGATTCATAGTTGGTAAAAACTGAGGGCTGATCAATCCATTACTTCAATAACATATCAACATCTACAACATCTTGAATGTTTTTTGCACACCAAGTACCCTTTGGTCAATGATTAGGATTGGATGGATGCATCTTCCTTATTTAGATAGCAGTGTGCTAATTGTTTGATGGAGTTGTATGTGGTGATTTCTCATATAGATATGGTAAAACCAACTACTACAGAACCGTGTTTTGTGAGCTCTGTAGAATTTAGTCCTTCACATCATTCTTTTTCATTGCCTCCTTCTCATATGACTCTTGTGATAGAACCAAATTATGAAGAAAATGATCGGAATTCAGAAAGAAATGTAGATGACATTCCAATGTGTACTACTGATATATTGAATGAAATTTTATCTGAGGAAGAAGAATTTTTTGAGGCATTATGAGGTGATTTGGGTGAGGTTGATGTGGGGAATGAAACTTTCGAGGTTCCTTTGAGAGATATGCTTCCACGGTAGGGTGATGAGGGGAATGAACCTTCTGAGGTTTCTATGAGAGACAAACATCCATGACACCCACAAGTTAGTGGTAATCATCCTTTATTATTGAGTTCCTTAGTTGAGGTAATGTCATGTGGACAACATTTTGATTGGGATTTCATTACACTGGCTACTGAATTTCCTAGAATTATAGGGAATAGATCCACATCAATTGATAATTCTATCTATATCAGGTAAGATTTTGAAATTAAACTTTCCATGAAAAATGTGATAAAGAAATACCACATAGAGTGGTGTTTCACTTTTTTGGTTGATGAGTCAAAGAAGAAAAAATATCTCATTCATTGTGAAAAATATGGGGCATAATGTAAATTTTGATTAAGGGCAATATATGATAAAAAAATTCATGTTAGAAGATAACCAAATTAGAAGGCCAACACACTTGTGTACAACCAACCTTGTCTTAGGATCACTCTTCCCTTGATGCAGAGTTTATATCAACTGTTATTGTTGAGATGATACAGAGCTGTTAGGACGTTTCTGTTACCCTAATTCATGAAATAATTCAACAGTTATATAACTATAAGTTATCCTACAAAAAATCATGGAATACAAAACATAAATAAATTGTAAAAGTGTATGGTGATTGGTATGAATCTTATGAAATGTTTTCACAACTTATGGAATTTTTGTCCTCAACAATCAGAATGTTTATCAGTTGGACACTGTTGGGTAAGTGTCCCCTAATAACTGATTAGATTGATCAAAGGTGAAGTTCAATAGGATTTTTTGGGCATTCAGGCCATGCATCACTGCTTTTCCCTATTGTAAACAATTCATTCAGGTCGATGGAACTTTCCTTTATAGTAAGTATACAGGTGTTCTACTCATTTCTTCCACACATGATAGTAATCATGATCCTTTACCACTTGCATTTTCTAATGTTGAAAAGGAGAATTTTTAATGTTGGAGCTGGTTTTTGGTATGTCTACGCACTTATGTCACACAAAACCAGGGCATCTGTCTGATATCTGATCACCATCGAGCGGTTATAGAGGTTGTAAATAGTGATGGGGTTTCATGGATTGATCTGAATTCTTATCATCTATATTTCATTAGGCATATTTCAATTAATGTTCATAAGTATTTTAGATATGAGTCAATAAAGAAGTAGATCCTCAATTTAGGTATGTCTTTCTAAACTTACATTTTATTTAAAGAAAATTTAATATCCTTTTTAATACATTATTTTTTTATGGTTTTAGAATATGATCCCCAACAAAAAAGATTTGATCAAAATATTGAATATATTTTAAGGGAAAATGAATATGTCTATGAATATATGATGTAGATTTCAAAGTAAAAATGATCATTAGCATATGATGGTGGCCGAAGATATGGACATATGACCACTAATATAGTGGAGTGAATAAATGGGATTCTCAATGGTGTGAGAAAGCTCTCAGTCACAAGGTTAGTGCAAGAGACTTTTTATAGGTGTGTGCACAACTTTGTTGACCTGTTCCAAAAGGCATGTTAGAGGATGGAAAATGGTATGCATTTTACACAGAATTTCCAAATTCATATTGATCATATACTGAATGAGGATTTGATATAGAGTGTTTTCTCATTTGATAGGTAAAATATGAGCTTTCAATTAAGGATTTTCTTTGATTGGGCTACATGCAGCAGTGGTCAAGTTCTTGTTGTGATGTTAGATAACAGGTATTGTGATTGTGGAAACTTTCAAGCATTGAGATATCCATATAAACATGTTATTTAAGCTTTTGATTCAGTAAATATATCATGGGAGTCCTATGTTGACCTGATGTATCACATGATAACTTTGGTTAACTGTTATAGTGCAACTTGTATGCCTATTGTTGACTTTAATTCTATCACATTGCTTGTTGATCAGCCGACTATTGTCCCTAATATTTCAAGGTTTTATAAGTTTGTTTTTTTTTCATTATTTTTTTAAATTTCGGTCATTTTTTAAATTATTGGCTTCATACTACTAGGTTGTGGCCTCGAGGAATACTAAAGTCAAATTGATCAGAAATGAGATGGATTGGCCTCGGTAATGAGGAGGGGGATGATGATGCAGTATTTTTCACGCAGAAGGAAATACTCATAAGAGATTTCCCCAAGTGGCATTATAGATCTCCACATCCCATCACCCATGATCAAGGCTGTGTATTTTATCATCGGTGTGTATATTTTGTTTCATATGTGGACGTTTTAGTAATGATTAATTTTATTTCTGACTAGCTACATTTCTTACATGTTTTAATTTTTTTTAGTATCTTTTTTGGATTCTAACATAAAGAGTTTTGTGATACTATAACTATTAAAAAAATAAACATACAATGAACATGAATATATCATGATTCCACATGTTCAATGCGGGTTTCTCATCACCGTTTCATTATATAAAAAAATTATAATAAATTTATCTTTATTGGAGATCAATAAAACAAGAAATTCATAACCTAAACCAACAACATCGCCCTCATATATTTTCTATCTTATTTTCCTTGTTTTTTTTGTAATAAAAGTTTGAAAATTTTATTGAATTTACTATAAAAAAGTAATGATGATATCATTTATGAATATGTCATATTATCTATTGCTCACATCCTAAGCTACTAGTGTATCACAGTTGGTTTTATAGGGATGTCATGTTCCTCATTTGAGTATCCACAGATCTCATCCTTTCTATCATGTCGCACCACCTCCTGCTATCTTCCTCCATCTTCGACACACTGGATTCTATGGCGTAGAAATGTGCGACTTCACCTTTGTCAATCATCAGCTCATTGATGTTATTGTAGAGATATGGAGGCCAGAGTCACATACATTCTATTTTAGAGAGGGTAATATGACTTACCCTACAGGATGTATCCATTATGTTGGGTCTCCCTATCGACGGTGCAGCTCTGATAGGCTAAGTTGGAGCAGATTGGTTCGAGCTTGTTCATCGATTACTGAGAATATAGGTTTGTGATAATGGTAGGTCTGTCATCGGTGGTATATTATGCATGCCTTTGTTATACCATCACTTCGCACATCTAGCATATGATGCTAATGAGATCATCATGTTGCTATTTTCGTGTGCATATATTTTGAGTCTCATTGGTGGCATAATTTTTGTTGATCACTCCACTAATTTTGTACATATGATGTATTTACCTCTTTTGGAGGATTTGGACCATGCGAGCCGGTATATCTAGGGCTCAGATTGTCTAGAATATACATAGAGGTCATTATGCATTGCATGTCACATCGATAAGATGCATATTATAGTATGTGTTCTTCTTCTACATATGTGGGTATGGGAGCACATCCCTTGATTAGATCCACATTCTCATGCACCATTGCCTATAAAATATTTTAACAGAGGCTCTAGGTAGACGATGGTATGTTATACCTTCCTTCTAATGTCTAACTTAGTTGTATATCTTTCTATTATGAAATGTAACAATAAAAATGTTATCTACAGGTGGAGTCGGTCACATCGACATTTAGATTCTTCCAGACACAACTCCCATGCCTACAAACTTATGCTGGATAGCCTTTGACAAGAATATATAAGTAAATATTATTTATATTGTTAAATATTTATTCTCCACTATACATATCTTCATTTATTAAGTGATTATTCATTTTTATTTTAGATTACATGGATACCATATACAGATGATATCATCTAGAGTCTCCCACCATATTGTACGGCGATGCTTGCTACCATCTCCTGCATGGTTCCATTGATTCAGTTTCATATAGTCGAGTGGCATCAAACCAATAGAGTTATGAGACAGTTCGTATTTTTTTAGCCTATTCCTAACCCACCCAGTCAGTTAGCTTCACTGTATTCCCTGAATATGTCATGGAAGAGATATTTTGATTGGAAGAGATAACATGCCACATATATTGATCTATGGGATAGATTACAGGAGTTCTAGTTATGAGGGATAGGGAAAATACATTTTCATTTGTGCGGTCAGCTGGATTATGCGTCCTAGTACCACAAGTCCCCAGTTAGATTTCTGACATGAAACGAATGGGGCTTTCATGAGTTGGTTTACATTCTTCCTTCCACTATTAAATAGATTTTTTATTAGCATTACTTAACAATGGAATTTGTTTTGCAGGATATGTGTATAAGTCATCTACTTTACATTTATGATCCAATAGAGAGAGGTGCATTTGACCATACATATTTTCACAGTGCTTTTTTAGAGTTGATTCCTTCAATGAATAAGATTTATCATGGAATTTTCTTTGATCCACCACATTATGATGAGGTTGGGGAGAATTTTGAGCCTTATATAGATGTACCAGGAGGTGAAGACCCTATTATGGATGTTTTTGTTTCACAGAAGTAGGGCATTCATCATGATTAGCCAGATGTTGTTGTTCCATAGGAGGAGGGTGTTCATCATGATCAATCAGATGCTCCTCCATCTTCTTAGTCATATCCAGAGGCATATATAGACATTGATTGGGTTAACCTAGATGCTTTATTAATCCCTCTTATACAGACATCTACATCACAGTAGCCATCTTCTTCACATGTTTGTGAGAGTTCCAGTCAGCATCCACTATCCATAGAGGCAGGACAGGGTACAAGTGTTGAAACTGCACATCCACTGCCTGTCACACATGAGGATGTGGAGGTGGCTACCAATGCTAATATATAAAAGCACCATATGCCAAAGTAGAGACATAGACGTACACGTCGTGGGCACATCCAGTATATTTTTGACTGTGGGACAGAGGACCATCCACGTTATAGGCATAGATTATGTTGATATTACATTTATGATATATGTTGTATGTGTCTTAGTGTTCTAATTTATAGAGTTCTATTAATTTTTTTAATAAGTACCTTACTATTATCATATTATCTACCAAAATAAATATTTTCTCTTGATATTCATAATAATACTTAGTATTACTATATATATATGTATAATAAATAATATTCTTAAATTTATTAATAAATATTAATAATGTTACTTATTTTTAATTCAAAAAGACTTTAGAAGAAAAGATCTGTGAACTTGAAGAAATTTTGATAAATATTATAGATATAAATGATTTTAAATTGGATGTAAAGTCATAGAAGATCATGGAACGTGAATCTTTATTAACAAAAAATATTTCATGAAGAAGAGCATAAATGAATAATGGATATGAAGAGTAGGTGATTATGATTGAAGATCAGAAGAACCAAAATATGAGATGTATGAAATTACAAGTTCATTTGACCAATTTTGAAAAGATGCTTATTCGGACTTTATGAAAGAAGAACATAATTTATACTAGTTTAAAATCTTCATTGGAGGATTTTAAAGTTAAAAAACCTCCAATAGTTGATAAAATTATGGAATTACAGGGAGTTTGTGTGTGTTCATGTTTCTTTGTAGCTTTTTAGTTCCCCTCTCCCAACCATTTTTAATATACACATATAGTCTTATATATTATGTGTCACTGAAAAAAAAACTCAAAGAATATGGTTTAAAAAATATATTATTCTTCGAGTAATAGATCCTGTAATATAACTAAAAAAACTTATTTTATCAAGTTAGAATTGAAATTAGATAAAAAAAATTCAATCACATCAAAAATCTGAGTTCATGATCAACAATCCTATCAAGAACGGGTATTTTATCTATATATTTATCAGTTAAATGATATTTAAAAAATAAATCCGAAGAAAAAAAACACTAATTGTGTCATTCTACTATCTCTTCCATCACTCTTGGAGGTTTACCATGGCTTCCTATCCTCCAAACAATCTTAATCCAGGAACACTAGAATTATTTTCCTCCATCCCCTACCCTGCTTAATTCCCTTAGCATCTGGCCTTCTGTTTATCATCATCCATAGAGGCTAATAAGGGAAAACAATCTCCACAAAAATCAAATTGTAATGTGAAAATATCCCTTCTATTGATATTTTATACATATTAATGATTTTATAATTATTATGTATTTATATTTTAATAATATTTATAATTAATGGTGATTTTTTAATTAAACATTCTGGAGGAAGCATGAACGGGGTTCATGCTTCCTTCATACAATTCGCATAGGAAGCGTGAACTCCATTCATGTTTCCTGGAGAGAGGATCTGTGTGAACGGGGTTCACACATCTCGTTTCCTATTTTTAAAAATTTTTGGAATCCTATACCATTTTAAAAAAAATTATAAAACCCATAAAAATCCTGATGACCACGCTGCTCATGGCACCCAAATAGAGGGTCATCCCATAGGGAAGGCCTGGTGATGGAGATCTTGATCCCTGGGGGGAGGTAGAGGAATATCACAAGGGAGGCTTGTGGGGTGGTCGGGATGGCCAACCTCTCATCATGGAAGATCTGGGGCTTCGGTTACTCCTCCCTGGCCATCGTTCTCAAGCTCCTCGTGTTCTCCTTGTTCACCACGTACGCCTCGTGGAAATTTTGAAACCATGAGACAAGGAAATGCAGGTTGTAAGGTTTTATAAATAGTACTTTAAAAGGGATATTAAGGTATGGTGAAGAGGTTGTGTGGAGCTCTCGATGTTGATGTGAGACTGCCGAGATTTTTTTATATGTTTTCTCAAAAAAATGAAAAGGTGTAGGTTAAAAAAAATTAAAAATGTGTATTAAAGGCGGCATCCATGCTGTCGCCTTTAGGTTTAGGGTGAAAGGTGGAAACCCCGTTTCCTCCTTTCCTCTAAAATCAAAAAAAATACTATTTTTTATTTTAAATTTTTTTTGTTTTGTTTTTTTTTTGTTTTGTTTATATATATATAACAAAAAAAAACAGCATAATTTATCTGCTATTTAATATCCAGAATTTGTGCCATTACAGCAGTCTAGAATCTGATAGAATCTCTCACCTAGTGATCCCTTTTATAAGAGGGCTTACCCTGAAAATCATTCTACATTTCCAATGTTGGATTATGGTTCTCCATTTCTTGTGCAGAACATTCTTCATTTCTGATGTGCGATTTAGAACTATTTCAAGTATGTGGATTTGAAAGACCGTAAAATATAAACTATAAAACCAATATAAATTAAACTTAAAACATGTATTAAATAAAAAACAAATAGTTGAAAATAAAAATAATTTTGTAACAAATGTTCATGAAAAATAATTTATAAGCTTTCAAATCCACCTACTTGAAACTTAAAAATGTTTCGAGTATGTGACTTTGAAAGCCTATAAAATATAAACTATAAGAACAATATAAATGAAACTTAAAACATGGATTAAACATATAAGAAATAGTTGAAAATAAAAAGAATTTTGTAACAAATATTGATGAAAAATAGTTTATAAACTTTCAAATCCACCAATATAAAACTTAAAAAAAATTCAAGTATGTGACTTTGAAAACCTACAAAATATAAACTATAAGACCAATATAAATGAAAATCAAAACATAGATTAAACATATAATAAATAGTTGAAAATAAAAATAATTTTATAAAAAATTTTGATGAAAAATAATTATAATATTTCAAAACCACATATATAAAACTTAAAAATGTTTCAAATATGTGGCTTTGAAAGACTATAAAATACAAACTATAAGACGAATATAAATGAAACTTAAAACATGGATTAAACATAAAATAAATAGTTGAAAATTAATTAATTAATTAATAATATAATTATTAATTATATTATTATTAATTATATAATAATTAAGTAGTTAATCAGTAATATAATTATTATTTATTATTAATTATTTATTAATTATTAATTATATAATTAATTATTTAATTATTAATATCATTATTGATTATGTAATAATTAACTAGTAAAATAATTATTAATTATATAATTATTAATTTTATAATAATTAATTAGTTAATCAGTAATATAATTATTAATTATTAATTATATAATTAATTTTTTAATTAGTAATATCATTATTAATTATATAATAATTAATTAGTAATATAATTATTCATTATATAATAATTAATTAGTAATATAATTATTAATTAGTTAATAATTAATTAGTTAATTAGTCATATAATTATTAATTAGTTAATAATTAATTAGTTAATTTGTAATATAATTATTAATTATATAATCACTAATTAGTTAATTAGTAATATAATTATTAATTATATAGTATTGAATTAGTTAATTAGTAATATAATTCTTAATTATATAATAATTAGTTATTTAGTAATATAATTATTAATTATATAATAATTAGTTATTTAGTAATATAATTATTAATTATATAATAATTAGTTATTTAGGAATATAATTATTAATTATATAATAATTAGTTATTTGGTAATATAATTATTAATTAGTTCATTAGTAATATAATTATTAATTATAATTATTAATATAATTATTAATTATAATTATTAATTATTAATTATTAATTGGTGATAAAACTATTTATTATTTATTATTTATTATTTATTATATAATAATTAATTATTTAAATAGTAATATAAATATTAATTATATAATTAATAATTAATAATTAAAAATAAAAATTATCTTACTAATTAACTAATTAATTATTATATAATTAATAATTATATTACTAATTAAATAATTAATTATTATATAATTAATTATTAATAATTAAAAATTAAAAACCGTAATGAATAATTGTAATAAATAATTATATTACTAATTAACTAATTAACAATTATATGACTAATAATTATATTACTAATTAACTAATTAATTATTATATAATTAATTATTATATTACTAATTAATTATTACATAGTTTATAATGATATTACTAATTAACTAACTAATTACATAATTAATTATTAATAATTAATAATTATGTTACTAATTAACTAATGAATTATTATATAATTAATAATTATATTACTAATTTACTAATTAATTATTAACTATTTCTTATATTTGTAATCCATGTTTCAAGTTTTATTTATATTTGTCTTATAATTTATATTTTATAGTCTTTCAAAGACACATACTTGAAACATTTTTAAGTTTCAAGTAAGTGGTTTTAAAATCTTATAAATTATTTTTCATCAACATTTTTTTATGAAAATATTTTGATTTTAAACTATTTCTTATATGTTTAATCCATATTTTAAGTTTCATTTATATTCGTCTTATAATTTATATTTTATAGTCTTTTAAAGCCACATACTTGAAACATTTTTAAGTTTCAAATAGGTTGTTTTGAAAGCTTATAAATTATTTTTCATCAACATTTTTTATGAAATTATTTTTATTTCTCACTATTTCTTATATGTTCAATCTAAGTTTAAATTTTCATTTATATTGGCCTTATAGTTTATATTTTATAGACTTTTGAAATCACATACTTGAAACATTTTTAAGTTTCAAGTTGGTTGCTTTGAAAGCTTATAAATTATTTTTCATCAACATTTGTTGCAAAATTATTCTTATTTTAGACTATTTCTTATATGTTTAATACTTTTTTTTGTTTCATTTATAATGGTCTTATAGTTTTTATTTTATAAGCTTTCAAATTTACATACTTGAAACATTTTTAAGTTTCAAGTAGGTGACTTTAAAAGCTTATAAATTATTTTTCATCAATATTTGTTATGAATTTATTCTTATTTTCAACTATTTATTATATTTTTAATCCATGTTTTAAGTTTCATTTATATTTTCCTTATACTTTATATTTTATAATATTTCAAATCCACGTACTTGAAACAGTTTTGAATCCCACATCGTAAATGCAGAATGTTCTGTGTAGGAAAAGGAGAACCAGAATCTCACATTGGAAATATAGAATGATTTTCAGGGAAAACCCTCTTATAAAAAGAAGTCATATGGGTGAGAGATTTTATCAGAATCCAGACTGTTGTAATGGTTGTACTGCTAGATATTAAATAACAAATAAATTCTGTTGAAAATTATATACATACACACATATATATATAACAAAACAAAATAATATAAAAATTTTAAAAATACAAAAATAGTAAAAAATGTTTTTTTATTATTTTTTTGATTTTAGAGGAAAGGTGGAAGCGTAGTTTCCGCCTTGTACATGAAACCTAAAGGCGGCAGCCCCGCTGCCACCTTTAGTACACATTTTTTTTAAAAAAATAACCTGCACCTTTTTAAAAAAATTGAGAAAGCATAAAAAAACTCTCAGATTGCCTATCACCGTAAAACTCCATGAGAGTTTTGTGCTTCACCACCACCCATGGTCAGGAAACCAGACCACTGAAGTAGCCTTTATAGACCTTTTCCCAACAATCGAATTCGCAGTGAGGTATTCCTTTAGGAATCCACCACCATGACCCTGAGAATGTTGGTGAAGACGGTGAAGGATCCTAGTGTGTAGCGAAAGCCCCAAATAGGTGGGTTTTTAAAAAAAATCACTAACGATCGACGTAAACTTGTCGACATCAGTGAATAGTATCCCAGTCTTACCTAAGGACCACACATGAAGAGTTTTAAGCACAAAAATAAACCATAAAATACCTAGTTTAGATCTGAAGCTGCGCACAACGTCTTCTCATCGTTGGCGATCGCTGCTTGAAGAATCCAACATAAAACTCTTCTAGATCATCCACACGCACTTCAATAAATCCGCAGGAGCACCATTCATCATAATCCAGGTTGTAGAATGGAATTCCGACGATGCCTTCGATGCTCCAACTATCACTGCATCGCTTTGCTACCAATGTTTGAGAGAGAGCTCAGCCTGACCTCCATGGATCCCGAGAATCTCTCTCTAGATCATGGGAGAGAGGAGAGGAGAGAGAAGCACAATGAATATTACTTGGAAAATTCCCCTCTTATCCTATTTATAGTGTTTAATTAAAATACCCAGTATAGCCTCACTGACCCTGAATACTTAACGCACTATCAACAACATTTTATGACTACTAAAATGAGTCATAAATATTATTATCATTTTCTTGTAATATATTAAATATATTACATGATGATAACTAATTCCAAAACTTGAATTGTCGTTCCCATAAATATTAATGGAACCTTGAATATTTTTAATATTCGTCAATTAATATTTTTCATGTACTTACTTAAAACTTGTAAATACATTTAATAAATAATTTCAATGATCATTATTCAAAACTTGAATAATATGAATTTATCTATTGCATTGGTGATTGTTTTTCCTTGGACAAATCCTGGACCCCTATGGTGGGGTCCACCATGTCCAAAACTTCTATTCAACTAAATATGGAAGATTCACGAATACGCTATTGTGTGTGACCCTCTAGGCCCTTATCTTGATAGTAGTGAATATAATTCACAGACTAAGAGCGAGATCCAGCAACCCATCAAGGCCCCTAAAGAGATAAGGATTTTCACATCAGCAACAACCAACCTACGAACACACACTATGTAATATAATCTCTTTGTCTGTAATATCTCATAAAGAAGGACACACTCACGTGCCATCACCCTTTTCTTGCTTTATTGTTTGTTGATCTAACTAGACAGATTTACCCTTGACTGGCATGGCCATGGTCTTATAAAGGTACTTCCATCCTTATCAACATAGCCTGAGATATATTACTTCCATACCTCGGAATTGAAAAATCCTTTCTTGACCATTCAACCAATGTCATGCCACCAATGACGCCCCCAACACAAACTATCTCACCACAACTTTATTGTCATGGTTTTCGTCTTGCATCAAAGTACACAATCAATTGACATACATTGGTAATGATCTCAACTCAGGAGACCATTACACATGATCATATATAGGAATATCCAATGACACCTAAAACATGTGGTGTTCCTATTGGCGGGTCACTCCTCGTGATCTATAGATCACCAAGTGCGAACTTCATGAGAAGAAGTTTCAATACTTATGAGCCCCCAGCACCTGATGACCATACATATACTGTGTCCAGTCAATAAGATGTATCTAGACCATATAACATATATTTAAGATTAATATCATAGTATCTTGATATAAGGCCCCAGCCTTAAACCTTACTTAATCTTGAGTTATTACAAGATTACACATTGAGGATCTTTTCAGGTTTAGAGTTTTAGAGAATTAGATCATGAAACTTGCATTACATTCCACATTTAAACAAAGCGGTTATATAAAAGATAGTATTCATTCATTCCATCAACGGAAACATATTTAAAATAAAACATGGATTCTTTCTTGACACATCCTTGACACTATCATCACATCATGTACCCTTCCCTTGACCTGTGAAAAACATTTCAAAAACATGGGATGAGTATAAAAAGCTCAGTAAGGGATATAAAAATATGGAAAGGAAAAATGAGTACATGTATACATAAGAATGAAATCATACTTTACCCATAAAACATAAGCACTTTAACATACCTCATAAAATCATGAATAAATCATAGAAATCATATGACATAAAGGTAACTTGAGGCATTCATAACATTCTTACGTAGGGAGTAACCCTCTTGGTTACGTTTTGGAATACCCATCACAGTATATTCCCTAAATCTCTTCGGAGAAACCTTAATGTTTCACTCCTTCGCGTTACCCAATGCATTGGAGAGCTATATCGGGCTCACCCTCCCTTAGTCTATCACGGAACCACCCGTCTTCTTAATAATTCCCAAGAACCTCAACATAATCGTATCACATAAAACATGCATAAAGGAAACATAACATTTCCACCTTTCAATCACAAGATATCAATATAACGCATTGATATAAAAACATTATGAAAACAATTTTCAATACCAAAATAAAAAAAAAGTAAAACATGGTATTTATTTTTCTTTTAAAAAAATGGTATGGCTTGTAGAGGAAGCCGAAACTCAAATAATGGTCACGGCGGCGGAGAAGTCGTTGTCGCCGCATACGTACAACAAAAACATTCCCTTTTGTCGTTTAGTAAAATGCTTCGTATAAAAAAGATTCTTTTTGGATAAACGTAAAAGTAAAAGTGGTTTAAACACCATATAAAAGAAGGTTGTGTATAAAACAAAATATGCCTCAATGAAAGGAGATTGAGACGAAGTCCCTTACAAAGACGGTATCCTTGGTTTAAGGATAAATCAATTACATAATTATGTGTGAAAAACGAATACACCAAATATAAGTGGATATTAAGTGTAAAATAATCAAAGGCCATTCACACATATTCAAAGGATGACATATTCAATAACTACGTGTTGAACCCAAAGAAATCGAAATTGGGTTAAGAAGTTCCCTTGACAGCCTAACGGCGTCACATCAAAATGAGTTGATGAGAGATAAAAAAAGGGTATCTCATCACTTGGACATAAAATTTACATCAATAAGGATATATGATAACATATCCCAACATAACAATATGTAAATTAAAAGACCCAACAAAATAAGTCTTTTAAAAAGAGGAGGGTGAAAGGTTCCCTTACCGACATGGGTATCTTTCGAAACATACACCTCATGAAAGAAGGAAAATACAACATTGATGTAAATACTCATAAAAGAAAGTATATTACACAATGAGTAAAATAATGTTCAGTACATACACCACTCAAAGGAAATTGTGGCAAATGTAGCATAAATCTCACAGGAATAAAAGTGAGATGAAAAATCCCTTACGAAAATTCGGCAGCCTAACGGCGCCACTTAAAACATCAAAAAATGGATTGATGAGATCAAATAGGGTATATCATCACATTACAATAAAATGTACAGAAAGAGTAATATAAAAGAACATCCCCCATCATAAAAAATAGGAGATTAAAATAAGTGACATAAAAGAGAGTACTTAAAGAGAAAGAGAGAGGTTAGATCTCTTACGAAAATTCGGCAGCCTAACGGCACCACTCGAAACTTCCAAAATGGATTGATGAGAGAGAATAGGGTATCTCATCATATGAACATAAAAATTTCAGTAAGAGTAATATAAAATAACATCCCAATCACAATAATGATGAGCTTAGAAGGAATGACATAAAAGAGTGTACTAAAAAATAAAGAGAGGAGTAGGATCCCTTACCTCAGGTCCAACTTCACTCAATCGTTCTTTAACGTTCTGAATAATAAACTTGAGTTAATTTCTACTTGCTTAAGAACATTTTTAAAGTTCATTATTCCTTTTATATCACTTATTTAAATGTTATAAACATTATTTAATCATTTAAGTTAATAATGTTTGTTTTGTCGATATTTGGTTCTTAAGTCGAAAGTGAACTTCTTACAATTACATGTTGTTCGTGTGGTCAAAGGTTATTTATATCCAGAATGAAATTCCGGATTCGGATATCATATATATCATATATATATAGAATATACATGTATTTATAATATCACATAATCATTTATAGGTAAGAAATGAAATGCACCGTTCATGGAGACGGTAATCCGTACATACGCATGAACGCTGCTTTCATTTCTTTGTCATATTAATCGAATTAAAACTAAATGAGAGGTATGTATATTTTAATTCCAGAATTATATTCATCATTTATATGTATCATTCATAATATATATCCATTATATACATGTACTTATAATAGTACATTACATTTGGGGATAAGAAATGAAATGCACCGTTCATGGAGACGGTAAGCCGTACATACGCATGAACGCTACTTTCATTTCTATCTCATAATTTAATGGAAAGAAATAATAATGATATTGAGGTATATTATAATTCCAGTATAACATCATATATAATAACATTAAATCCATCCTTTATACATCCCACGTATGGCATTAACGAATCACATCACTTTGAGGGGGCGGTAGTCCGCACTTCCTAAAATGAAGATATCGCGTCTACCCATAATGGAAGACATAAAGGTAAGCCACGAATTCAAAATACAGAAGCTTAAGTAAAACATAAACATATTATATATCATATATAAATATATTGACATCTTAATGTCCACCTTTGAAGGTGTTATATGAGTGTTGAACAATCATCGTTTCGTGAGGCAGAAATTCTCCATCCACGGAAACAGTATGTTCTTTAACCATTAGATGTAGGTGTGTGTAAGTGTAGCTCGAATACTTCTTATAAAAACATCCTAGTATATTGAAGATACTTTAGTTGTTACAAAAGAAATGAATAAAAAGAGTTTAGGGGGTTGGAGAGGCAAAATAAAACAAAAGGACTCAAGTGAAGACATTACCTTAAAATCGGGTAACTCCCTTTGGTTTGAGCTCAAAGGCTTCCTTGGGAAGACTTCTACCCAAAGTGAGGCTTCAAGGAGTAATATAAGGAAGTGGAGAGACAAAATGGGCAGGGGTTTTCCGAGACAAAGTCTTTGGGAGTGTGGGTAAGGATGTAGAGGTGGGGGCCTTTTATAAGAGGAGCGGAGGGGCACTCTTGGAAAGTAAAGAAAAGTCACTTTATTTTAAAATGATATTCGGATTTAAGAGTTCCCACATTGATATAATTAGAGGATAAGGTGATAAGGGTTCTAAATCCACTCATCCAATAAGTTTTGGACATGTGTTGGTCTTAAATATTACATTATCTTTCCATTTTATTTAAATCGTTAAATAATGAGGTCATCGCTTCATCATCATGATGTCATAAATAATTTAATTTATTTAATGTTTAAAAATTATAAAAAAACTACTATGATGTAGGAAATATTTTTATCTTTCCAATTAATATTTATAGTCAAAAATATGATTAGTATAACCCCATGTAAAAATTGTTTTAGTAAAATATTTCATGTTTGTCTAATTTTTACTTTAACATTAAATAAAAAGATATTTATGTCATTTCCCAACCAAAGTGGCTCCATGGGGTCCCCAAGTTGACCCATGGATTTTATTGGTCTTACATGACACATCCAATGAGGGTAGGACATGTGTCTAGGTCATTTCATTTTATTAAAACATTATTCTTACCATAAACTACACTAATTACCTCTAATCGCGATTAAAAACTTAATAAGTTACTATTCACCAAAAAATTATTTTAATCCCATTGAACCACATTTTACTTCTTAATGACAAACATGTATGTCGGATTTTTGAAATTCAAAACACAAGGGTGGCAAAATTTCATTTAAACGGAAAATCAGTTTTTATAAGTACCACTTAGTAGTTTCACTATTCATCAAAAATTGAAGTTTTTCAGAAAATTACCAAAAATTCACCCTAAGCTATATTTGATATTCCGAATTCAAAAATGATGTGTATTTTAAAAAATTCAAAACATATAAGTTTCATTAATTAATTTAATAATTAATTCCCACTGTCAAAACAAATAGCGTGTTTTTATGAAACAAAAATTATCAAAAGATTAACACTAGTTTAAGTCTGATTTCAAAGTGAAATTAATTACATCGACCAATATTGGATTAAATGGTAAAAATATATTCTAATTTCAATTTAAAAACAATTCAAAAGATAATCTAATTATATAAATAAATTAGATTAAAAAGAGGTTTTGAATTAAAATACAACCTTTTACACTATTCATTAAAAAATGAACTTTATCAGAAAGATACCAAAAATTTACACAAAGTAAATTTTGATGTCCCAATTCTTAAGAAGAGTTTTATTTGGTCCAATAGAATTTATAAGAGTGAACAAAACTATATTTAATGACGGTTCTCCATCAAAAGGCGATAAGTGAACCTTTAGTGAAAACTAGGGCATATACGCCTAAAATTGAATTCTTTCCATATTTTAAGCCTTTATATTTTATTGGATAAATGTAAAAACATTTAAAAACATGTATAATCATATTTTAGTTATTTCTATCCATTCCCGCCAATAAAACGGCTACATGTTAACTACCATTTAAAATAATATTATTTTATTATTAGAGTGCAACGTAAGATTCCCAAGAAACTCGTTGTTGCATGTTGGGTACGCCATCGAGCATAGTGTCCCCTTTAAAGTCATATTAATATTTTATTCACAAATATGGATAAATATGAAAATGTCATATTCTTTATTTACCTGGGGTGTTACACTTGAGGTTCTCATTATAGCATGGGATCTACTATAACCTCACAATATGACAATTACTCATTGGACATTGCCATTTCAATAGTGGACACAGAAAATTCTACACTATAATGGTAAGATGGCATCATGTATAGCTGACTGTATACACGATATGGTAATAAAAATCACTGAATAGTTGGGTCTAGGGCACCCACTATTTCAACACTCCCACTTGTACTAGATCCATCTTGCTAACCAATCTTGTTAGCCACTCACATGATAAAGATCACGTTTCTTCTGAGTAACAGCTTTAGCTACTGGGCCTTCCATGGTTTTTTCGTGTGTTAATTTGTATATTGCGACCTTATCTCATTGAGTAAAACTTCTCAAGATATGGTATTCCAATTATATCCCACTTTTCCATTGTCATAACTTGACATCTTGGCTAGTAATAATATCATACTTTTCATTATGATAATACTTTTCTTACCAGATGCGATTCTAAGAACTGGAAAAAATTATTGCATTTAATAACTACTTCTTAGATGTCTAAGAAGCTACAATGTACTCAGTATTTGTAGGTGTGGCTACCACTATATTATATGATCTTGACTCGCTCATCGTCTTTAGCCTAACTACGATAGTAGATCACATTGATCTATGGAAGACTAGTTTGTATCCCTGAAAACTAGTATCTTTTCTTCTCCACTTACTAGGTACATCTCTTTTTGTACTTGCTAAAGTACAATTAGATAGTTCTGACCACATCTCTTGCAGTGCTCCTGGATATAACTGATATTTTCCTACTGTAAAATATACCTTGGAAATATCGTTTCTTGTACATATCATGGCATATGTGATTGATCCATCACTTCAACGTATGGATTTAACTCATCACGTTTGTCTCCTTCTATGTCCTGGAAATGTCGACCTGAAGAGATTATGCCATGTGACATAGGCAACAATTTATCTCTTGAATTGTTCCAACTTGTATTTTTTTCAATACAATGTCACTATATGTATGATTGACTAGGACCATGCAACCTATAGATCTACCTCAGTAGATCCAATTCCCTAGAACTTGGGTTTTTATTTTAATTCAATCACTAGAGAATAAATTTCATTTTCGTCTTAACTAACTTGTAAGACCAACGTCTATTTTCCATATGTTGTCGAACATACTTTTCTTGGAAAACTACGCTCCCACTAACCTCTTTTAGACACATTGCAAACATTTGTTTCAAATGTATATTCTATGATCATGTTGCTTACTTTAATCCTAAATCAGATTTTAGTAACTTGCAACCTTTATTAGTATTCTATGACATGACCATCCCTTTCTGGTTGCGTCGTACAGACACCATCCACGAATGGTGGTCATGACATCCAATGCTAAATAATTTGATCATAGATATTAGCTATGAAAAGTAAAATTCTAACGGATTTAGGCATAATGACTTGGTGAAACCAATAGAACCTTATTGGTACTACGCTTGTATCACCCATGTATCAACTCACTTGAATACCCACTGCAGTATTCAAAATAATAATCCCCTTTTCACTTTGATACATGGAATCCATTAATTGAATTTTAGTTGGTCTTATCAATTTTAGTTAATTTCTGAACACTAATTACTTGTAGGCAATATTATTCACATTAAAAAATATATCACTGGCCGCGATGAATATAAAAACCATCACCATGATTTTATCCTTCCTACGTAATATGTGTCACTGGAACATACTATGTTTCACATGCACTTGTGGAACTAGTTCCTATGCCAACTATTTTTTCATCTTGAGCATTAACTAAACACAATTCAATATAGCTCCCACTGTCTCTAATAGAGATTTGAAGCCTCTTATAGAATGTAGTCTATCACTTGACTATAACTTTTCAATAATATGGATTTATGTAATATCCTAAACAACTGTTAGGATAATTTACAATAGATTCACATTGTGTTTGTACATGATGGAAGTTTGTTTATGTTCAAACCCTTTGCATCCAAACAAATGTTGTTATGACATGATAGATTTACATCATAATTCAATTCGTATGATATCCATTTGTCATTTTAGTTGGAATATTATTATGGGATTACACCGTTATTTTAAAATCATTTCATGAAATTGTTGGCGCCAAAATCCCGCACGCAAAGAAGGGACAGCAAAGAATCCGCGTGCACTGCCTCGCGAAGCTATGGCGCGAAGCACCCCCCGAGCATTGCGGCTGCCGCGAAGCCCCGGAGGCGGTAACACTCCACGAACGACCCGACGTTCATGAGCCCGCCGCGAAGCATAGGAGGCGGTAACACTCCGTGAACGCCCCGACGTTCAAGAGACGGTCGTGAAGCCCAGGAGGCGGTAACACTCCGCGAATGCCCCGACGTTCATGAGCCCACCGCGAAGCCCAGCAGGCGGTAACACTCCGCGAATACCCTAACATTCGCGAGCCTGCCGCAAAGCACCAGCCGCCCCTTCGCACTGTGTGAGCTCGACTTCGCGGCACCCCTTGCCTATAAATATGGTGTTCCCCCTGAGCCCAGGGGAGGGACGATCCGACCTTTCGTCTTCTCAGCTCCCGAATCGCGAAGCACCCTTTGCCCCCCAGGAATCATGAGCTCTGTGAGGTACTTATACTTCGCGAGATGCCTTCGCCCTGTCTGTTCTTGATCCCCTCTTCCGAGAGGGATGCCCTTCACGAAGCCTAAGGGTATTCGCGGAGGAAGGGGATTCCCAAGGGAACCCGGGCATCCACGAAGTGTTTATGCTTCGCAAAACACCCATCCGGTACTAGTGATCCACATGCCAAGGCAGGGTCGTTGTACATCGCGAAGGACACTGCTTCCCAGCACCTTGCTCCGTGAGGCTCCTCTGCTTCGCGAGGCAGTGCTCCGCGAATACTATTCCACTTCGCGAAGCACCTCCCAGTCACACCCCTGCCCCATGCTAAGGCAGAGGCACTCCACTTCGCGAAGCATACTCCTTTTCTTGGAAATTCCTCTTCCCGTGCGACCCTCCAGGTTTGCACGATGTGATTTCAAAATACCATGGACAACACAACTCGTAGCGTTGCTTCGCCTAATGCTTCTTCGCATAGGCACGCTAACGGCTATTGCTTCCTCGCATAGCCATGCTAACATGGACCCCTCATTGGTTCGCTCCGCGAACCCCTTTTACCATGGCTTTGATGGTACCTTCCCTTCCCCAATGGGAAGAGGGTACTGGTTATGTAAGTCCTAGGGGTACGGAGTAGACCCACCTCGTCTGAGTTGCAGGACGTTAAACTGCCAAGCACCTCGTCCTCAACACATGACGTGAAACTGTGATCCGACCCCGTGTCTCGCACGCAGGGTCCCCCCGGCTCGGACATTCTTTACGCCGCTCGTCTCCACGAGAATGGATTCTTCCTCACATGGAATGAGATCCTCCTTGTCGTAGTGGCGTTTGTCCATGGGGGAAGGGATGCCTCAGAGCGTATACCCCTAGCCTCTCTTGCGGGAGGTTTCACCCATGCACATCCATACTTCCCCATTGCCAAGGCCAGTGGAGCCCCCCTTTCCCACTGCGCTTTTTCGCACTTTGGGCCTCCATCCTGGAGTAAGTCCCAGCACCATGGGCCGCTTAACGCGTAAGCCCCTCTTCGTTTCCCACGGACGCATCCTTTGCGACGTGATCGTCAGGTCCCTGCAACCTCTTGTTTCTCACACCGATCATGACTCACGTGAGCTTAGAGTGAACATCAACCCTGACCCCCACCTCAAGAGAACTACGAGGTCTTTGATCCATGTCAAGTCATGGTACGTAGGAAGCCTCCAGGAGGTTCAAGCCCACCACCCGTCGTTTCTTCAAGTTGAGTTCCACCCTCGTCCAGCATGACGTTAAACTGTATGCCCCTGTCCGGCATGACGTTAAACTGCACATCCATTTGAACTATGAGGTCTTTGATCCATTTCAAGGCATGGTACGTAGGAAGCCTCCATGAGGTTCAAGCCCACCACCCGTCTCCCATTGGACCAAGGTCCCTTCTTCACGTCGGTTCGCCGACAAAGACCCTTTGAACTATGAGGTCTTTGATCCATGTCAAGGCATGGTACGTAGGAATCCTCTATGAGGTTCAAGCCCACCTCTTGTCATTTATTCACGTTAGGGTTCATCTTCGTCTTGCACGATGCTAAACTGCATTCCGGTCCAGCGGCAAGTCGTTGTGACCAACCTGAACTATGTGGTATTTAATCCGTGCTAAGGAATGGTACGTAGGAAGCCTCCACGAGGTCCAAGCCCACCACCACTGGGACCCCCCTGGTCCTCCTCATTCACGTCAGCCTTCTGGAATCCAACCTGAACTACGTGGTCTTTGATCCGTGCTAAGGCATGGTACGTAGGAATCCTCCACGAGGTCCAAGCCCAACACCATTGGGACCCCCCTGGTCCTCCTCATTCACGTCGGCCTTCCGGCGTCCAACCTGAACTACATGGTCTTTGATCCATGTCAAGGAATGGTACGTAAGAAGCATCCCAGAGGTTCAATCCCACCATCTGTTGGTCACTCCGACCTTCTTTACATTGGTTCATCAACACCCGGGCAGCCTAATGTGTAAGCCCCACACCATCTGGACCAAGGTCCTTGCTCGCGTCGGTTCTCTGACACACCATCTAAACTACGGGGACTTTGATCCATATCAAGTCATGGTACGTAGGAAGCCTTTACGAGGTTCAAGCCCACCACCAGTGGACCCCCGGGTTCACCTTCATGTCGGTTCGTTGACGATGCCCATCGGACCAAGGTCCACATTCACGTTGGTCCTCCGACGCACCCACTCGAACTACGCAGACTTTGATTCCCTGCCACAGGGATATGTAGGAGGTCTCTTCGAGGCTCAATACCAACTTTACTGTCGCCCTTGCGATGGTTCTGTTTCATGCCCCCTCCACTTCATTCACCCATCTATCATCCATCCTGATTCTCACCTGGACTGTCATATCCCGGCGAGATCATGTCGTTCCGCTTCTCTTCACAACATTCAAGAAGTCGCCCATGGGTTAGCCCCGATATCGGCATCCCTTCAAGAGAAATTCGTCAATTTGATATACTCCATCTAGTGTTTTGATCAGGCCTAACCGTCTCCACTGGACGTTAAACTTGTGACCTACCTCGTGATAAACATGAGATGCCTGAGGAAAACCTCGGATGGCACGCCTTTGGCGTAACTGTCTCCACTGGACGTTAAACCTGCGGCATACCCTGTGTCAAACATAGGAAGCTGAGGAAAACCTCAGATATATGCCTAGGGCATATGATTCCCCGTTCTCGATGTGGGATGCCTCGGGCTTCCACGCCCTCGAGAAGCCCCATGACAAGGGACAAAAGATAGACACGCCAGTTCCCCAGCATACAGACACGCTACTGATGCCTCGACGTGACTACTCCCTCGACTAAAGGTTGCTGCCCTGACCAGACCCTTTGGAATGTCCTGAAAGAAGCAGTGTAATTAACGGGCATCCATGGAAACATGGCACTGGGAAGAGTTTCACGATCAATGTATTAAATCTATGAGGGAGACCCAGACTAGGTGACGAGTTCTGAGGAGGAATCCACGGAAAGAAGAACCGACATCCCATCATCCCGGTTTCGATCAAGGAATAGACGTCCCTGAATAAGGAGTGGATGTCGCCCGCCTTTGGAAAGCGGGAATGTGGGGAAATAGCTACGCGTCCTCCAAAAACGGATGCGCACGCCCCAGCGAAAGCGTCGGAAACAGAAATGGTGAACCCGACGTGAAGTTCTTCTCCTCAATGTGGAGATTAGTAGCGTTTGAGACACCAGTAGATTAACGTGTCCATGGATCCAGATATCTGGCGCCGAGTCCCGCCAAGAAAATAGCGGGCCTGGTGTGAAACTCACTGGATGTTGGGGAAGTAGAACGTGGGGAATTCCATCCTGCAACGTGTTGGTGTGGATCCTTCTTACAGACGTGGAGAATGTAATGACATTGTGGCGCTGGTTATCCATTCTTTTCCTCACAGTGCTGATGAGTTGATCCCTCTGTTTCCCAGGAACTAGGTTGCTGCTATGGGGACATGATCACCGCTCGCTCGCCTACGCAGGGGCAGGGGAAATACCGGCACAGTCACCCCGCATGGCTCCGCTGTCGCCACGACGGCCTCTACATCCATAAAAACGGGGCGCCCACGTCCCCTCTCCCCGTCAGAGATCATCCAGTGAAGGGTGATCAACAACCTTGTGCGCAGGTATGAGGAGGAAGGGGTCATCCCAACTCGGGATATGTCCTGCCTGGACCTGGAGGCATCCAGGCCCCGCCATCAATGCTGCCCTCAAAGGCCACGCGGGGAGCCCCAGCTCCCCACCCCAACGTTCAATCATTTCGGGAGCCTGTCCTCGGAACGCCTCGACAACTTCTCGCCTTACGCTGATGAGGCGGGTGATGTCCGGCTCGGCCCGCTCAGAGTCCCAATTCAGGGGCTCCAGGCAAGGGCTCCCACCCGGATGCATCAGCGCCGCCGACCGGCTTTGCCAGAAGAGCAGGTAGGCTACGCCCCTGCACCACCTGTGCCAGCCCGTCTGACCCGACGTCAGCACCGGGCCCGATCTGAGGATGCTCGTCAAGGTGTGTCAATGTCAACAGCTATTGTGGACCGAGCCACTGCCAAAATGCAGCATGGAGTCCCTGTATATACTGAGTAGGGGCACTTCTTCACCCGACCAGGACTGAGGCTCCAACCGCCCCATGGGTAGGTCGGGTTGGCTCTCGGGGTTACGGGCATGAGTGGTGATCGCCCCGAATTAATTCACGGTAATGTCACCCCATACGGAGGGCCTCCCCGTACCACCATTTCATACAACGTGGTCCTCCCCCGCTCCGAAGCTCATCACGGAGACATGCCTCGTGCTACCCCCATCTCGAAGAAAGACCTACCCCGCGGCAGTGATGCTCGGCGCGGAAACCTCTCCCGCGCCCACCTTGCAGGGTATAGAGTCCCTCCTCCTGCCCCCGACCGTCGATGTGAAGGCACTGCCCATCCGGTCCCTCTCCAACATGGGGGTCCTCCATACATCCTCTCTGTAACTGAAGAAGGTCCTCCTCGCCCCAGCAACTCGAGGAGTGAAGGTCAACCTCACTCCGCCCACATGGGTACTGTCCATGAAGGCCTTTCCCATGTTCCCTTTGACATTTTCCCTGGTGCCCCTCGCACCCCGGTTATCTCAAGCGGGAGCCCTCTCCGCCATGGCGTCAGCGCCGCCCCGAGACCACATGTTGAGGACCAACCTTGTCTCAAAAATCCATATAGGGGCAGGAGAGCGGGTCATCGCCGCCACAAGAAGAGTCCTGGGAAGGCCCGGGTGGAGATCAAACATGCCCGTTTCTCGGACTCTGAAGCGGAATGCGACTCAGTGATGGAACCTTCTCCCTGCTCCTCCGTGTCAAGGACTGGGGTAAGGACTAGGCGCGTCAGCCTCATTCTCCCAGAATGCGAGGTCCACCGGATTCCCGCCTCCCTCCGTAGGTACATCCAGGAGGAAGAAATTGTTGAAATTCCGCAGGTCCTAACTGTGTAATCACCACCGTAGTCACCAGAAGTGCCCTCTACCTCTACCAGAGATCACGGGGAGCTGTTTTGGGGACCAACGACGGTAGATCAACGACGTAACCCATCACTGGTGGCCGCAACTCCCGCACCAAAATCTGTGGCTATCAGATCATCGTATCGTGATATCGTGGTCAGGTCACCTCACTCTTCAGAGGATGGCCCAGAATTCAGCGGCCAGTCAGCTTGTTCTCTGTATTCTCCACCGCCATGTTTTTTGTCCCAGCGGTCCGCCTCGGTACCGCTATCGGTCCCTCAGCCGCCCTCGGTTGACAAGTGGGTAAATACAAGGCCAGACCCCGAGTCCGAACCCAGGAGCTTCTGATCATTCTCGCAGCGGATCACTTCCCAAAGAAGTTCTGGCCGACGGCAGCGCCGAACTTTCGCGCACCAGAGTCCCTTACCCCAGAGGAAGTGGGGTGCTTTTTCCAAACCCTATGTGTGACACACTTCCGCCTTCATTACGAGCGGGTGATGTACCCCAGGAGTCGGGAGCACTTTGAAGAAATCGGCGAGCAATGCCACCTAATCGATTTGGCCGCACTCCCTGTGGCCCAGCACCCTGAGTCACCAGGCTGTCAGAGCACCCTTCAATGGAAATGCATTCAGAATTTCAAAGTACTCCACAAAGTCATCAGGGAAGCTACCCCCCATGTGCAAGTTCGTGGCTGGGGACAGTATGCCGCTCTCCTCTTCAGCCCTATCCGACGGCAGCCCGATTCATTATACGACATTGAGGACATTCCCTCAAGAGGGGTCGCGGTCCACATGGCTGACGTAGTGGACAAGAAAGACAAGATTGAATTTCTCGATGGAGACTTACCCCCCGAGGGCATACCTCCACTACTAGACCCATCAGGGAGGGTTACCCGTCAGTAGAGGAACCTTCTAGGCCTCCCTATACCCACTGAGTCGCTGTTACTCAGTCAAAATGCTGGTAAGGGTAAGAAGCAAGTCGGAACTGTCAAGCACTCCGACCTGTCCGCATCTGTACAGAAGAGGAACGAAGATCCCGAGAAGGCCGCGTTACGCCAGCAGCTCGCTGAGCAGAAGAGTCTGGTTGACGAACTCTTCGCCGAGCGCGCTGCAGAGCGGCGACCCGACTATGGTAATCCCAAGCTGGGGCAGCAGGGGCAGGAACAATTCCCCCCTGGTGAGATGCCTCCGCGCAACCCTGATCATGCTACTTCCGTGGACAGGGAAGAAGTCGGAACTTATGGCAAGAGGGCATGATACGTCTCGCCAAACCCTCCTGAACGACGGGGCGATATGAGGAATCCAGCACGGGTTCCACCAGCCGCCCCACAGGTCGTTCTGCCAGTCGCTCCATGAGATGCCAAATCCATCTACAGTGTCGAAGAACCTGGAAACGGACTTGTGATTAGGGATCCCCGTCAAGACAGGGACCCCCACCCGGATGATCTTATAGCGGCACTCATCTCCCGCCTCGAAGCGTTGGAAACGCGGAAGGTGGAAGTCCCACCGGATGGCAATCCATATCCCTCATGGGTGGATGATATGTTTGCACCCCCAGGTTTTGGGAACCCCACTTTCTCGCCCTTCAACGGGACAGGGGACCTATCGCAGCACTTGGCCCACTTTTCTTCCAAGTGTGGCCCCATGCTGAGGACTCTGGCCCAGCAAGAATCCGCCAAGCTCTGATTTTTCATACAAACATTGGAGGGCCATGTATTCATCTGGTATAGCCAGCTCCCTATCGGATCGGTGACCGGTTGGGAGGATCTCTGCCGGTAGTTTCTATACTAATTCAGCTCCACCACGCGAAAGACCAGCATCTCAGACCTCTTCAAGTGCAAACAAAGGCCTGATGAGTGAGTCGCGGACTTCATCGCCCGGTGGAAGGGACTTAAATACTCCCTCGACATGCCACTGACTCAGGATAAATTACTGATGATGTGTTTAGAGAACGTTAGAACGGAGCTGGTTCCTTCCCTGATCACCCAGAACTACCCTGGAGGGTTCTGGGATTTCTCAGATAAGGCTCAGCGCCTCAAGGAGGCTCTGCAACAGGCTAGTCAGGCACGTTTGCTGCCCCCTGTGATCCTAGCCAGGAGGGCTGCCAGAGCCGAACCTGCCACGGTGGCCCAAATAGAATCCCCCAGGCAGTTGGAATTACTGACGGCGGCACCATCCCTACAACCCCGCCGAGGTCCTCCACCTCAAGCATAGGCTCCTGCCCAGCAGCGACCACCTCAGAATCAATAGGTTCCCCCACGCAATGCGCCACCACCACCTAGGAGAGACAATCAGGAGTCGCCTCCTCGGCAGGCCCCTCTGACCCCTCGCCAGGTCCAGGCCCCCAGGGCCCCCTATCCGGAAAGAAGTCACCAGACCTATTCGTTTAACGAAAATCAGGTCCCTGGATACTTCCTAAGTTCTCTAGAGCAAGGGATTGTGCACCTACACGAGTGCAGAAGGCCGGCAGAGGCGAATCTCACTGATCTCCCAAACTACTATCCTTATCATCGGATTTTGTGGCACACCCTCAAGAAATTATATGTGTTTAAAGACTGTCTTCAAGACCAGGTCGACAACAACATAGTCAGGTTGGGCCCGGCACCAACACAAGTAGCGGGTGTCTTTGTAGGGTCAGAGATCGGTAGTGACAGCGAAGGCGAGTGGCAGTAGGTTCCCAGCCATGGGTCCCAGAAATACGACAACTGGATGGATTGAAAAACCGTTGCCTGAGCCTGTGGTATCATTCGGGCACACCTGAATCAGCCGAAGCCTTTGGGGGAAGCATCCAGTACCTCTGCATCGTCTTCACAGTCGACCTCTTCCCAAAAGGGTAAGCAGCGACGACACAAGAAGAAGCAACGCGCTCCACCACTTCCATCATCATCCCGCACTCTTGGAAAATTTATGCCCCCTGAAATGGGGATCCCTCCCAGAATCCGCCCGGTGGTGGATGACTCGTCGAGCGACATCTAGGGGTATGCTTCAGTTAACACTGTGGAGCTGGTAAAGCCCTATATGACTCCCGACGAAGGGGAACGTCAGGCGAGCCTCCCCAATGTCCCTAGCTGACATCAACGTCAGTGTAACCACAACCACGCCGGTCGTCGAGGCACGTCAGTGGGAACTTTCAGCCAGGCTGTGCACGCTACTGAAACCAGACAACAGGCTCAACGCAGAGCTCCGCACGTGCAACCTCATCTGATACCCTCAGTTCTACCTCCACCGTCGTTTGTGCTACTAGATCAGGCAGATCTGCCTCGTCCATATCACAGTCAGTCTTTCCCGGCTACAGGCCAATCTCCACTGTCCGATCCTAATCCGGCGACTACTCTCCAGGCTTTAACTAGTAGGCAGCGGTATGTACCCAGCACTAGATAACTGCCGATTCAACCGGAAGGACCCGCTATGCCTCCAACTACAGAACGACCTCCTATAGGCAGAGGATCACGCTTGGCACGAAAGTATGATGTCTTGAAGCACCTGAACGGAATTCCAGCAAGGCTTTCTATCCTTGAGGCCATTCGCCTATCGTCTGAAATGCATGAAGCACTTTCTGAGGCCCTAAGGAGCCCCCTTCAGTTTGAGATGGAGGTAGCAGCTGCGGAAGCCTTCAACACTGATTCAATTTAGAATGCCGAATGTCAGGTAGTTATCTCATTCTCCGATGAAGATGAAGACCCTCCCATACAGGGGAATATTCCCCCACTGTACATCACTGTCCACTTCAATGGCGCGGAAGTCCGCCGCTGGCCCGTTGACACGGGTTCCGGGATCAACCTAATCCCGACTCGGACACTACGAATGCTGGGTCTGTCTGAAGATGATTTGACACCCTCCGACCTCAGAATCCAGGGATACAATAGGACCGAGCAATCCCCAGTCGGCAAGATCCGCCTGAAGACCCAGTTCGGTGGCCTAATTTCCAGCACCGAGATCATTGTTGTCTCACAGGACACCGCCTACAACGCATTGATGGGTAGGCCATGGCTCCATCTGCACACAGCGGTCCCTTCTTCGTATCACCAATGCCTCAAATACTCCCTCAACGGTCGAGTAGGAATGCTCCAAGTAGATGCGTCTACTTTCGCCTCTTGTGAAACCCACTATCTGGAAACCAATTATTACAAGAGAAAGGATAAGAAAATTCTAGTGAGGATGAACCCGCCCCGGTCACAAGTGATCCATGGTCAGGCCTAGATGACGCCTACATATTCTTGATCCATTTATTGGAGGCCACGACCCTGGACATGGGGCAGTGTTTTATTGTTTCGGGTATGCAAGGAAGGCGTGTTCCCATGTCCAAGCGACAATGGAAAATCACCTCGTACTCCTACACCAACCAGGCTCAGGTGATCTCGGAGCCTCCTACCCCTGTGCGGTACTGTAATGTCAAGCTTATGACAATGGTAGTACGTCATACATGTCTCTTCCTCTGGGCTAGAATCAACCGACTCAGGCCGACGCGTCACCACTGCTTTGATGTCATCAAACGTGGCCCCTTGGGCCGAAGTCCAGATGGGATAGGATCGGCTGCCTTCATTGCTATGGTCTTAGTGGCGAGTGGGTCTCCTGATACGATAAACACTACTTCCCAAGATGGCACCAGCTGCCCGTTAGGGTTTGATATCCCAAAATAATCCCCCTTTGTGGGAAGCCCCTCCACGGGTGGAGAGGAAGATCTGGAGGATGCTCCCCCTTCCTTTGAGGAAGGCGTCTCTACCACGGTTGATGAAATGGTACAGGTGAACCTTGGTAGCGAGGCAGATCCGAGACCCACATTGATCAGTGCAGCCGTGTCCCCCGAGGAGCAGCAGAGGTACATAGACTTTCTCAAGAAACACTGTGATGTGTTTTCCTGGAGTTACAACGAGATGCCAGGACTAGATCCCCAGGTAGCTGTTCACCGCCTGGGCCTCCCGTCAAACCATCGCGGGTTTAATCAGCCCCCCAGAAAGATGCACCCTTCTCACGGTGCTATGGTTGAGGCCGAAGTTGACAAGCTTATCAAGGCCAACTTCATCAAGGAAGTCCAGTACCCCAAGTGGCTTGCCAACATTGTGCCGGTTAAGAAGAAGAATAGGAAGATCAGGGTCTGCATCGACTTCCACGACCTCAATCGCCACTGCCCAAAGGATGTCTTTCCCCTCCCAGTGACCGAGTTATTAATTGATGCTACGGCCGGGTTCTAAGCCCTCTCTTTTATGGATGGGTATTCAGGGTACAACCAGATCTGGATGGCCCCCGAGGACGAGGATTCAACTGCCTTTAGGGATCCCCAAGGTACCTTTTGTTACCAGGTTATGCCCTTCGGCCTGAAAAATGCAGGTTCCACTTATCAGAGGTCCATGCATCACATATTCAGGCCGATTCTTGGGACGCTGGTGGAATGCTGTGTGGATGACCTAGTGGTCAAATCGCGCCAGCGCCGGGACCATCTCAAAGACCTTGAGAAAGTGTTCGGTATCCTTTGTTCCTGCCACCTGAAGATGAAACCATTAAAGTGTGCCTTCGGGGTCACCTCGGGGAAGTTTCTTGGCTTTTTTGTCAGATACCGAGGCATTGAGATCGACCCAGAGAAGATCAAGTCCATCAGCCAAATGCCTCCCCCGAGCAATATTCGGGAACTTCGAGGTCTCCAAGGACACTTATCCTATATACACCGATTCATCGCGAATCTGGCTGGCAAGTGTAATCCCTTTTCCCGGCTCATGAAGAAGGGCGCTGCCTACGAATGGGATGAAGAGTGTCGGACCGCCTTCGAGGAAATCAAGCAGTACCTGCTCCAACCTCTGGTTTTGATTCCACCCGTCTCCGAAAAGCCGATGGTCCTTTACGTGACCGCCCTAGAATGATCCCTCAGTGCACTGCTCGCCCAGAAGAATAATGAGGGTACGGAGAACAGTCTCTACTATCTCAGCCGCATGCTTCTCGATACGGAGATCAGATACTCCCCTATAGAAAAGGGCTTCCTTGTGCTCATTTTTTCCGTACAGAAGTTGCGACATTACCTGCAGTACCATGGAGTGCAATTGGTCTCCCGGGTAGACCCACTGAAGTACATCCTGAACCGCCCCATGTTGACTGGCCGACTGGCACGGTGGGCGGTGATTCTCCAGCAGTTTGATATCTGGTTCGTACCTCATAAGGCCATTAAAGGACAGGCATTGGTAGACTTTTTATCTGCCCATCCAACCTCTATGGATCAATCCCTAGACCTGGATTTTCTTGATGCAGGGATCCTCTCATTTGATCGTGTCATCCCATCTTGGCAAATGCACTTCGACGGTGCCTCCCGGAGCCCCACTGGTAGGAGGCTCAACAATCCTAAGCTCAAAAGAGTGGGCATGGGTATCATCTTCATTATCCCGGAGCAAGTCGTCCTACCATACTCATTCCTATTGTCAGAAGGTTGCACCAACAATGAGGCAGAGTACTAGGCTCTCATCATCGGCCTCAAGTTGGCCCTTGAGATCGGCGTGCCCCATATACATGTGAAAGGAGATTCCGAGCTGGTAATCAAGCAGGTCAATGGCGATTATGTCGTTAGGAAGCTGGATCTTGTGCCATTGCTGGAGTGCACCCTCCGCCTAATGGCCCAGTTCTCCTCTCGGCCAGAGGTCACCCATGTCCCTCGGTCACAGAACGGTCGAGCTGACGCTTTGGACGACTTAGCTGCGTCGCTCGTGCAACCCGAGCAAGATGATTTGATCATACATGTGGAACACCGGAGATTCATTGCCCCCGTCACCCAATAGGACAATGACAGCCTGCGGGTAAGTCATCTCACTGTCGGGCCCTCTACGTCAGGGGTCCCGGGTTCGTTAGACACAGTGGTTGAATCCACTCCTGACTAGAGGGCACCTTTTGTCGAGTATCTCCAAAATGGTTGCCTCCCAGACGACCGGGCAGATCGTGAGCGAATCCGATGCCGCACGCTGCAATTTACCCTCCAGAGTGGTCCTAGTCTTGAGCATATCCTCTATAAGCGGAGCTTCGATGGTGTTCTCCTCCGTTGCATTCAAGGAGTTGAGATTTCTCATGTTATGCAAGAGGTCCACGCCGGTTCTTGTGGTTCCCATCAAGCTGGGCCAAAGCTGTCCCATCAAATCTGGAGGTTGGGGTACTCCTGGCCCTCTATGATCCATGATTGTATTGAGTTTTCCAAGATATGCCACGTGTTCCAAGTCCATGCCAACTTCCTGCATCGGCCGCCGGAACCCCTCCACTCCACCAGGTACTCATGGACATTTGCGGTGTGGGGACTTGATGTAGTGGGACCATATCCACCAGCGACAGCTCGCCAGTGTAGGTTCATCCTAACTGCTACAGATTTCTTCTCTAAGTGGGCAGAGGCAGTTCCACTCAAAGAGGTCAAGGCTCATTCCATCGTCAACTTTGTGAGCTCTAATATCATTCACCGGTTTGGGGTAGCTCACGCTGTCCTCACCGATAACGGCACCAACTTCCGAGCGGCTGAGCAGAAAACATTGTATGCCAAGTACAATATCCGTTCGAACCATACCTCCCGCTATCATGCACAGGAAAACGGGCAGATCGAGGCGTTCAACAAAACCCTCTCTAACATTCTGCAGAAAATGGTTGGTCAGAACAATAAAAGTTTGCCGGACAAGCTCCCCAACGCCCTCTGGGCTTATCGGACGACGACTCGCAATTCCACCCAGGTGACCCCATATTCCCTGGTGTATGGGGATGAGGTCATCCTACCCATTGAGATCCATCTACCATCATTTCGCACTGCAGTCTATGACCAGCAAGCGCCAGATGAGGTGGTCGAAATCTGTCTAGCTGAATTGGAAGCACTGGATGAGAACAGGATTTGTGCCCTACACAATCTGGAAAGACATCAGAATAAGATAGCAAGAGCCTTCAACAAGAAGGTTCTCCTTCGATCTTTTCTTCTGGGCGATCTGGTTTTGGCCCTTCGAGCGCCAATGATCCCCAGTAGGAAACCACCCAAGCTAGAGCCCAAATGGGAAGGACCCTACGTCATCCACAAGGTTTACCCCAACGGAGAATACTCTTTGGCAACCATGAATGGTGAGCGCATAACTCCTTCCACCAATGCCAAGTTCCTCAAGTGATACTTTTCCTAGGGAAAAATGGTCTTGCATGACCTTAAACTACATCTTCGTCCTGCAAGATGATAAACTACAAAATGGTCTGAGCTCTATGACCTTAAACTAAGATCTCCCCTTGTCCTTACTGCAAGATGTTAAACTGCAATCCAGTCAGGCCTTCCTGACCGAGGCTTAGCCTCAGGCCCCTTGGCCTCTTCAGGCCCACGTCCCCCGTCCTTACTGCAAGATGTTAAACTTCAAGCCAGTCAGGCCTTCCTGGCCGAGGCTTAGCCTCAGGCCCCTTGGCCTCCTTGGGCCCACAGCCCCTTTCCTCACTGTAAGACGTTAAACTGCAATCCAGTCAGGCCTTCCTGACCGCGGCTTGACCTTAGGCCCCTTGGCTTTCGTCGACTCAGGTTCTCTTATGGGGTCGTACGGTGTGGTGTGGGACTACATCCCCATTCACGTCGGATTACTTGCCGTACCGTACATATCCCCAAAAGCGACGCATCCCTTGTCCAACACGACATTAAACTACATATCCAGAACTATGTATGGCTTGATTCCCATCCTAATGGAATACATAGGAATGCCTAGACATTTCGTCTGTTGGCCCAGCCCAAAAGCCAAAATCTTCCCCTTGGGTCAAGACATACGGCGTAGTGTTGGATTACGTCCTCTTTCACGTCGGGTTACTCACCGCGCCGTACGCCTCCCTGGATGAGATATAGTTATCTCTTTACCTCGTCCTTACCACAAGACATTAAACTGCAAGCAGGTCAGGCCTTCCTGACCAATGCCTAACAATCAGGCCCCTTGGCCTTTTCGGGCCCCCGGCCCAGGTCCTCTCTTATGAGAGTGTATGGTGTGGTGTGGGATTACGTCCCCATTCACGTCGGTTTATTCACTGTACTATACACCTCCCCTGTTTGGGGGTATATTACTCCCCTCCTCGTCCCGCATGATGTTAAACTGCATCTAGAGAACTATGTGTGGCTTGATTCCCATCCCCATGAGATACGTAGGATCACCTGAATGTTTAGGCTTCGGGTCTAGCCCCATCTCTCGGTAATCTTCATCCCACCTTGGCCCCTTGGTTTACCCTTCCTCCACGAGGGGATTATATGGTGTGGTAAGAGATTATGACCTCATTCACATAGGTCTTTTAATAACCACGCTATGCGCCTATCATTCTCGAGTTGTTTCGTCGTCCCTTTCTGATGGTTCACCAATGTGCCTAAGGGTACTCCGGTTTATTACCTGGAATTCCAGACTTTACTCGGACACGTCAGCACCTGTCTTCTAGGCTTTTCATATCCCTTCATCAGGGCTTCCGTCATCTTTGACACCCAGAGGAACCCCCAAGAACGGCCTGGATACTACGCCCAAGGGCTCTCCTAACATTACGGGCCAACGCCCCTGAGGGTTTTGGACAACAAATCGATAAAATCCCGTGTTTCGAATACGGTCAGTGGTCGATGCTAGTTTGTTATTCCTACTTCAGGCTAACGCGATATAGATACTGTTTTTTGCCACGGTCAATAGTTATCCTCCATCGCCACGCTGAACCCCCATTAAGCCCAAAGTGTCGGGTACACGATTCACATCCTTCTTCACTTCATCATGTCCAAGTAGAGTTTCGAAGATCTTGGTACTACTCCTCAATGCACATCTGCACGTTACGGGGACAAAGCCGCGTTAAAGGTGTCCTTCGGGGCTCTCTGCCGACTCCCCTTTGATGGACACCCCAAGTATTGCGATAAGGATTCCCCCCTTGTTTCCCACACCGAGTTTAACTCACGTGGGCTTAGGGATCGGTTTGACGTCTTCTCTTACTCGGGAAGTTGTCACCATCCATGGTCCGAGCTCTAAGACCATAAACTAAGATCCATCTAGAACTATGTTCATCTTTATTCCCATCCTCATGGGATATGTAGGACCACCCGGACGCCTTGTCTTCGGGTCCATCCTATTTGGGGAGCTAGTCTCCCCCCCCTCTTTTTACCTCTTACCTCTATATAGGCCCCTCGGCCTAAGCTCTCCCTCTCGGAGTGGCATACAGTGTGATGTGGGATGATGTCTCCATCAATTGTGTTTCATGACACTGCACACATTCCCCTCCTAGCACCGCCTCTGCTACGTATGCACTGCATGACATTAAAATACAAGCTTGGTCCTATCACACGACCCTAAACTATGACATTATCGTCCTGGCCGAACGACGAAAAACGGCACTGCATTGTGATGACCTCATTGTAGAGGACATCACATTGGGTATTGGTCACGTGCCATGCCATTTTTCAATGCCTATCATGGCTTAATTCTTGTGGCAACACCAGGGTTTTCTACCCTAGTCATGTCGCTTCACAAAAAAAAACCACTCACCTTAAAGGAAAAACAAGATTCATCAAATTCTACTTATTTTGGTGCAAGGGCCACGCCCGCACTTCCCTTTTTCCCTAGCAATGGTATCTTACCATGTCACCCTTCATAACTACGTATGGCTTGATTCTCATCCTCATGAGATATGTAGGAGCACCTGGGAACTTCCCCGCGGGCCCAGCCTAACCTTCATGTTCGGTCCCTCGACTCGAGCATTTCCCCAGAGAACATATGGTAAGTAGGTCTTAGGTCATCATTCACATCGAGTTTTGTAACCGCCTTGCTATGTGTCCCCTTCTCCCCTTACCCGTTCATGGTCCGAATTCTAAGACGTTAAACTAAGACTCTCTTCAGAACTACATGCATCTTGATCCCCATCCTCATGGGGTACGTAGGAATGCCTTTGAATTTTTCTTTAGGCCTAGCTCAACTCTCGTTTATGGTCCCTCGACCTAAAACTGTCCGAGAAGCACATGGTGGTCGGAACCCCCGGTTCCCATTCACGTCAGGTGTCTGAGTTACCCCACCGTGTGCCTCCTATGTTTCCTCCCAACCTTTGGTCCGAATTCTACGACCCTAAACTAAGATCTCCCTATGGGAAAGGACTCTTATCCCTCTATCTAATACGTCTCGTTGTCATATTCAGATGTGTTTTGACAAAGATCCCGAAGTGTGGGATTTTCATGGGGACATTCCCCTCGTCTCATGACCAAGCTTCGTGAGCTCGCTATTTGGATCCCCATCCTCTTCCACATCCAAAAGGACCCTCAGATGACATGGATACTAGGCTTAAGGGCTCTCCATGGATGCTGGACCTAAGGGCCCTCCAATAATTTTGGCCCAACGTCCCTAAGGATCTTTGACAACATTTGCGACATGGTCCCGTGTTTCAAACATGGTCAACGGTCAACCCTCATTTGTCTATCCCCATTCTAGGATAACGTGATATGGACGCTGCGTTTCCGCCACGGTTAAAAGTTATCCTCTATCTTCATGCCACCATCATTGTGATACAACTCTCGAGCGACATGATTCACACACTTCCACTTCCTCATGTTCAAGTGGAATTCCAACACATTCGGCTCTATCTCTTCACGCATCTAAGTGCGCCACATGGGCGTGTTAGTATCATGGGGCTGGGTATTCACCAAGCGTCCCTTCACCCTAACATGCCCTTTTCTGTGTTGGGAAATTCCCACCACTACTTCTTGTTTCCCACACCGAGCATGACTCACGTGGGCTTAGTAGTTTTGGTAGGATGTGTACCAACACGGTCAGACTTTTCATCGTTCTGCATGACGTTAAACTACACTTCTAGAACTACTTATGGCTTGATTCCCATCCTCATGGGATACGTAGAGACACTGTGGTATTTTGCCTAGGGTTCAGCCCATAGGAATTTTCTTATCTGTTCTCCTCTAGAACTACGTATGGCTTGATTCCCATCCTCATGGGATACATAGAGACACCCTGGTATTTTTCCTAGGGTCCAGCCCATAGAAATCATTAATCCCATCCTTCCCCTTTCCGACCCCCTGCCCGGACCCCTCGCTAGAGAGGCCCTGTCCCAAAGAAGGAAGGATCCATGACCAAACCAATGCGCCCATCTGGCGTACACTCACCACGGTGGTGTAACTACCTAAGTGTTGGATTCTGTTCGAAAAAACCATCACTCCATATTCCACGCTTTGCATAACCCTTTTTTTCGGACCCTCATCCCCTTTCATGTTTGAAGGGACCCCCTAATGGCCTGGTCTCATGCCGCATCGGCTCACCTACCGTCCTGGGCCAACGTCCCGGAAGACTGGTCATGTTTGGAAGGACCCCCTAATAGTATGGATGCTCGACCTAGGGTACGCCTACTGTCCTGGGCCAATGTCCCGAAGGATTGACTGACAACATTTGTGACCTGGTCCTGTGTTTCGAACTTGGTCAATGGTTGACCCTCGTTTTTTGTCCCCATTTTAGGCTAACGCAGTAAGGATATCATTTCTCCGCCATGGTTAACGATTGTCCTCTATTGTCACGCCATCCCCGCAGTGTTCTGAATATTGGGTATCATGATCCACACTTCCCATTTCCATCTTTTTGGACCGATTTCAGCGCCCCTGTCATTGCACCGTTCGTGCATAAGAGCACGCTAAAGAAACGGTAATTCGGCTATTCTAAGGACCTCCTTCTCCGGCCAGGCCTCTCTCACCTTCCGGAAATCCGGACTGGTTATCCAAACCCCGGATACCCGAAGATTGTTTTCCACTCCCATGTTGGGAGAGACGATAAGACAACTATCTCCTGTTTCTCACATCGGGCTTGACCCACATGAGCTTGGGGAATTATCACCGGACGCCCCACCAACATTATAGGGATGTAATGAACCGATGCAAACAGTGGAAATCGTGCATGCTACGGTATTCAAGAAAAAAAATTGAAGCGTGAAAGTACCATTGAAAGGTTTGTAATTTGTTACAATAACCAGGGGTCGACTCCCCCCATGGACGGGTTGACCCCGTCAAAAGAACGTTGCAGCTCTGCCACCCTTCGGCTTGTGGCATCCAAGACTTGCTGTCGCCGACTCAACTCCCGCTCCTCCTCAGCAGCAGCGGGGCGCAGTTCATCAGCCCTGGCTCTGGCCCTTTCTACGCCAGCCTGAATGGTAGCCATCTTTCCAGAAGCCTGCCTCATATGCTCTTCTGCCTCTGCCAGCTGGGCCTTAAACCATGAGATCAACTCAGATTTTTCATTAAGAGAGGTTGAGTGCTCATCTTCCCAGGTCTGCATCTGTTGTACCTCGCTTTCAGCCTCCTGGGGATTCTTGATTTTGATCACCTTCCTCCGCTGCCATCCCACGCTGAGCCCGCGATCATACTCCCGGATCTTCTCAGCCATGAGATCTCAGATGAGCGCATGAGGACGTTGGGAATCCACTCCCCTAGCGCACAGTTCGTGCAGCCACGAGCAAAGTCTGTGCATTTCGTTCAGCCATAGCGTTTGGGGGGTGTCCTTGATGAAGCGTGTGATCAGCTTCCACGATCGGCGGCAGACTATGCTGTTGTCCTCCTCGTAAGAGGCCATTTCATCCCAGTCTGCGCGATTGGCAGGCTCGTACGCAGGATACGCCCACAGGAAATCCTCGGCAGGATCTGCATCTAGTGTTGAATCCGGCACGACATCAGGCGTCGGAGTAGGTGTGATAGGACTTGGGTCGGCCAATTGATCCTCGTCATCAGACTCCACTTCAATAACCTCAGGCACGACCCTGCTGGTGGCCCCGCCAGTGATAGTGCATGAGGAAGCTCGGGGAGATGGGGGGACTATCTCCACCATCATCGGCATGCCCCTAGGAGGGATGTCTCCAGACATCCCAACCAGCCTTGCCGCAGCAGCCCATGCCAGTCGAATAACTGTACGACAGAGAGAGACACAAATGTTAGTTGGAAAAATCTACATGTGACAACAATGAATCCAGTAGAGGAAACTTACGGAGATCGATCTCCTGGTGCTACTCTTGAGTCGATGCTGACGGGAATCCGAGGATTGGCCCTCCGTATACTGTTGGAAGTTCTATAGATTCATGAGGAGCCACCTCGGGTGCTCTGGACCCACCAGACGCAGAACTGGACGCAGTCGTAGGTGCAGGTTCTGAAGGTCCTGCATCGTCACCCACCAAGGGGAGAGAGCGAGGCCGACGTACAAGTTCCTCCTGCATGGTTCAAACATCGGTGAGAAATCTGTGATGGCTCGAGAACGGACCGTAAGGAAAGAAGTTCGGAATAATACCTCGAGAACCTCTATGAAATCATCAGAATCTGAGTCTTGGTCTCCGACTTCGCCCTCCTCCAACGGGCTCCCTCCACCAGCCCCATCCTCTCGAGAGGAGTCCTCTGATTCTTCCGGCAGGGGGAAGCGCTCCCTCAGATCGGTGGCTGGTAGTTGTGGGGGGACCGTCCGATCCAGCAGTACCCTCACCCGGTCTATCATTGGGAATGGGACACCACTGGAGTGGACGTAGTCCTCCAGCTCATCCAGGTATCGTTCCGCCTCCGCCGGAGTTGTCGTGAAACCAGACCGGATTGGGCCTATGCCCGATAACTCCATCCCAAGGCGATTAAAGTGCACCCATGTCTCGGTAGGGCTGAGGAATTTCCGGTTGACATCTCAAATGTCCCAGGCCTTCGGGAAGACCGCATCCTCTGCCACATCGATATGACGCAGCCGCTTCCCCGGAGCCTGGGCGGATATCCTACGAAATCCCCTCAGTGGTCGCCCCTCCGGATGGCCCTGCTCTTCCGGAATCACCGGATCCGCCGCCGCTGCCACACCCTCGGCCAGCGCGGGTATCGCCGCCACGTAGGCCCCACCACCGCGAGAGGCCCTTGCTGCCCTCCGACCCCGACCTCAGAATAGAGGAGGATCTCCGTCACTGACCCGAATGGTTGGCTGCCTTAGCATCTCCCCCAGATAAGAAGCCTCCCAGCTAATGGCATACTCCCTCACCAATCCAAAAGTGGTGGTGGATGGAGACAATGCAATTCGCATCTTCCCATCTTCCCATGTGAACATGAGCCACAGCTGCCTCATCACACACGGGTGCTCCTCATGACGCACCTCCCAGTAGACCTGCGGGGTCATCTGCTGGAGGCACCGGAACTGCCTCGCAAAGCGATGCGAGGTGTACGGTTTACAGAGTATCTCATGATCCGCTCGTGCCACCAAAACTCCGCCTCGAAAGGCTAGGAAATAATCTCGTTTCTCTTCCGTTCCCCACCCGTCGTCAGTGAGTATCCCCATCGGCAATGGAAATGGGTGGAAGTTAAACTCATCCGTCCTCCACACCCGGTTCAGCACCATCGGCACAGTTAGTTTGAATGGGAAGCTCTCAGCCGCATTCAGAATGGAGGGATGGAAGTTCGATCCCAGCGGAGAGATAGGGTTTAGATACTCATAAATACCCCTGATGTGCGCCGCAATCCACCCATACAGAAGGTGGAAGGGACCACATATCCTTGGCGGCTTCTTTCCCTCGCTAACGTGTCGTAACATCCTGTACAGCTTGGCAAGCATTGGAATCCCCAGATTGACTCGTTGCCCCATGGCCAGCACTGACGCCATGATAAATGAGATGGGCCGCACCCCCATGCTGGTATCCCTCACCGGTAGAATCCAATCGCAGATAAGGGTCGCGATGAACATCACCAGCCTGACTATCGGCTACTATTCAGTGCTGACACTGAAACCCCAAGTCTTCCATTGGATGTCCTCCAAGACCCGCCAGTACGAGTGCTCCTTTCCCCGTTCAGCCACCTTCGGAAAAGTTCGAGGCCTCGGAGGAAACTCTCGATTCTCCGGGAAATTCAGGAACCGCTCGACCACTTCTTAAAGTGGACATCCCTCACTGCTTCCTTGTCCTCTCTAGGGACCAGTGCCATCAGCGCCAACGCCGGTCGTGGAATCTTCTCTGTATCCTCCCACGCGCTCATGACGGGGAGGAACTCATCATACATGTCCCCCAATATCGGAACCCCCGAAATCTGGGGGACATCCCACAGGCTGATTCCCACCTCCCCATGGTGCAGGTGAAAAGTATTGGTTCTAGACGACCATCTTCTCAGTAGCTCTGGCATCAGCTGTTTGGGTTGGTAAATGTGGAATTGGGAGGCTCATGCCGCCTCATACAAACCCACTCTCCTCAGCTCAGCCCCGAACTCCTCACATGAGGTGCCTACCCAGTAGGCCCATGCCCACTCATTGGTGAAGTTGCCGCCCTGGCGCAGGTCCCACTCATTGGACCACCCCTTCTTCGGATCCTGCAACGCCGCCTTCAGCATAGTACGGTACAGAGGAGGGGATGTCTCCGGTTGTAGTGGATTCCCGTCAATATTGTTCACATGGTTGTAGAGACAGTCAGTGGTGACAGGTGTGAAATCCTCCCGCGCATGACCATCGTCCGCCCTGAACCACTGGCGCTGGCATGGCGTGCTCATGAACCAGCAAGCTGGTTCGTCCCTACTCGCCTCAGGGATAAAGACGTCATCCCTCAACCCGAAGCCATACAGGGGCAGTTTCTTGCACTGCGAATAGTTCTTCTGACCCTCTGATAGTAGTTCTGTCAAAGAAGTATGGTCCGAGTGGCTTCGGACCATCTCCCCTAGACCCAGACAGTTAGCCATATCATCCCTCCGGGCGGTGTCTTCAAGGACCCCCAATACAGCCTCTCGATGGGCCATTTCGGTTTCGACACTCGGAAAAGGATTTTTGTTAGAACTGGATCGCAAATCTTGCTCCGGAAGATCCCTCGCAAAGTTCGGGTGCAAAACCAAGCCACGGAGTCTGGCCTAGGCCGGCAAGCAGAAGTTGTCTTGGCGCAGTCGCAGAGTCGGAGACCTGCGGTTCGCCACGAAGCTCGATTCGCGAAGAGCAGACGCGGAGGACGCGGAGCTGCGCGAAGTCGGTAGCACAAGAGTACAAGAGGTGCGAGAGGACAAAAGAGCGGTCAGCCCTCCTATTTATAGGCGGCGACCCCAGATCATCACGGCGCGTCTGGACCGCGCGGCCGCCGGCAGCTCGGTGGGCCCCTTCGCGAGGCTGCATCACGAACCACTGATAATTTTGGCGATTTTCCTTCAGACTTCGACCCTTCGTCCCTCTGCGTCTCAAAGTCTGAGGGGGGGAATTTGTTGGTTCCAAAATCCCACACGCAAAGAAGGGACGAAAAAGAATCCCCGCGTACTGCCTCGCGAAGCTATGGCATGAAGCACCCCCCGAGCATCGCGGGTGCCGCGAAGCCCCGGAGGTAGTAACACTCTGTGAACGCCCCGACGCTCATGAGCCCACCGCGAAGCATAGGAGGCGGTAACACTCCACGAACACCCCGACGTTCACGAGCTGGCCGCGAAGCCCAGGAGGCGGTAACACTCCACGAACGCCCCGACATTCGCGAGCCCGCCGCGAAGCCCGGGAGGCGGTAACACTCCAAGAACGCCCTGACATTCGCGAGCCCGCCGCGAAGCACCCGCCGCCCCTTCGCGCCATATGATCTCGACTTCACGGTGCCCCTTGCCTATAAATACAGGGTTCCCCCTGAGCCTAGGGGACGGACGATCCGACCTTTCAGCTTCTCAGCTCCCGAATCACGAAGCACCCTTCGCCCCCCAGGAATCATGAGCTCTGCGAGGTACTTCTACTTCGCAAGATGCCTTCTCCATGTCTCGCCTTGAGCCCCATCTTCTGAGAGGGATGCCGTTCGTGAAGCCTAAGGGCATTTTCGGAGGAAGGGGATTCCCAAGGGAACCCGGGCAGCCGCGGAGCGTTTATTCTTTGCGAAACACTCATCCAGTACTAGTGATCCACATGCCAAGGCAGGGTCGTTGTACATCGCGAAGCACACTGCTTCCTAGCACCTTGCTCTGCGAGGCTCTGCTGCTTCGCGAGGTAGTGCTTTGCAAATACTATTCCACTTCGCAGAGCACCTCCCAGTCACACCCCTACCCCATGCTAAGGCAGAGGCCCTCCACTTCACGAAGCATACTCCTTTTCTTGGAAATTCCTCTTCCCGTGCAACCCTCCAGGTTTGCATGATGTGATTTCAAAATCCCATGGACAACACCACCCGTAGCATTGCTTCACCTAATGCTTCTTCACATAGGCACGCTAATGGCTATTTCTTCCTCTCATAACCACGCTAACGTGGACCCCTCGTTGGTTCACTCCGTGACCCCATTTTACCATGGATTTGATGGTAGCTTCCCTTCCCGAAGGGGCAGAGGGTACCGGTTATGTAAGTCCTAGGGGTACGGAGTAGACCCACCTCGTCCGAGCTGCAGGACGTTAAACTGCCAAGCACCTCGTCCTCAACACATGATGTTAAACTATGATCCGACCACGTGCCTCGCACACAGGGTCCCCCCGGATCGGAAATTCTTTACGCCGCTCGTCTCCATGATAATGGATTCTTCCTCACATGGAATGAGATCCTCCTTGTCGGAGTGGCGATTGTCCATGGGGGAAGGGCTGCCTCAGAGCGTAAGCCCCTAGCCTCTCTTGCAGGAGGTTGCACCCATGCACCTCCGTACTTCCCCACTGGCAAGGCCAGTGGATCCCCCCTTTCCCACTGCGCTTTGTCGCACTTTGGCCCTCCATCTTGGAGTAATTCCCAGCACCATGGGCCGCCTAACGCGTAAGCCCCTCTTCGTTTCCCACAGACACATCCTTCGCAACGTGATCGTCAGGTCCCTGCAACCTCTTGTTTCTCAGACCGAGCATGACTCATGTGAGCTTAGAGTGAGCGTCGACCCGGACCCCCACCTCAAGAGAACTATGAGGTCTTTGATCCATGTCAAGGCATGGTACATAGGAAGCCTCCATGATGTTCAAGCCCACCACCCGTCGTTTCTTCATGTCGAGTTCCACCCCCATTCAGCATGACGTTAAACTATATGCCCCCATCCATCATGACGTTAAACTGCACATCCATTTGAACTATGAGGTCTTTGATCCATGTCAAGGCATGGTACGTAGGAAGCCTCCATGAGGTTCAAGCCCACTACCCATCTCCCATCGGACCAAGGTCCCTTCTTCATGTCAGTTCGCCGACGAAGCCCCTTTGAACTACGAGGTCATTGATCCATGTCAAGTCATGGTACGTAGGAAGCATCTACGAGGTTCAATCCCACCTCTCGTCCTTTATTCACGTCAGGGTTCATCTTCATCCCGCACGACGCTAAAATGTATTCCGGTCGAGCGGCAGGTCGTTGTGACCAACCTGAACTACGTGGTCTTTGATCCGTGCTAAGGCATGGTACGTAGGAAGCCTCCATGAGGTCCAAGCCCACCACCACTGGGACCCCCCTGGTCCTCCTCATTCACGTCGGCCTTCCGGCGTCCAACCTGAACTACGTGGTCTTTGATCCGTGCTAAGGCATGGTACGTAGGAAGCCTCCACGAGGTCCAAGCCCACCACCACTGGGACCCCCTGGTCCTCCTCATTCACGTCGGCCTTCCGGCGTCCAACCTCAACTACGTGGTCTTTGATCCATGTCAAGGCATGGTACATAGGAAGCCTCCCAGAGGTTCAAGCCCACCATCTGTTGGTCACTCCGACCTTCTTTACATTGGTTCATCAATACCCGGGTAACCTAATGTGTAATCCCCACACCATTTGGACCAAGGTCCTTGCTCGCGTCGGTTCGCCGACACACCATCTGAACTACGAGGACTTTAATCCATGTCAAGGCATGGTACGTAGGAAGCCTTTACGAGGTTAAAGACCACCACCAGTGGACCCCCGGGTTCACCTTCACGTCGGTTAAATGACGATGCCCATCGGACCAAGGTCCACATTCACGTTGGTCCTACGGCGCACCCACCCGAACTACATGGACTTTGATTCCCTGCCATGGGGATACGTAGGAGGTCTCTTCAAGGCTCAAGCCCAACTTTACTATCACCCTTGCGATGGTTCCGTTTCATGCCCCCTCCACTTCATTCACCCATCTACCATCTATCCTGATTCTCACCCGGACTGTCATATCCTGGCGAGATCATGCTGTTCCTCTCCTCTTCACAACATTCAAGAAGCCGCCCATGGGTTGGCCCCGATATCGGCATCCCTTTAAGAGAAATTTGTCAATTTGATCCACTCCAGCTAGTGTTTTGATCAGTCCGAACCATCTCCGCTGGATGTTAAACTTGCGACCTACCTCGTGATAAACATGAGATGCCTGAGGAAAACCTCAGATGGCACGCCTTTGGAGTAACCGTCTCTGCTGGACGTTAAACCTGCGGCATACCCTGTGTCAAACATAGGAAGCTGAGGAAAACCTCAGATATATGCTTAGGGAGTATGATTACCCACGCTCGATGTGGGATGCCTCGGGCTTCCACGCCCTCGAGAAGCCCCATGATAAGGGACAAAAGACAGACACGCTAGTTCTCTAGAATACAGACACGCTACTGATGCCTCGACGTGACTACTCCTCCGACTGAAGGTTGCTACCCTGACCGGGCCCTTTGGAATGTCCTAACAGAAGTAGTGTAATTAACCGGCATACATGGAAACATGGCACTGGGAAGAGTTTCACGAACAATGTATTAAATCTATGAGGGAGACTCAGACTAGGTGACGAGTTCTGAGGAGGAATCCACGGAAAGAAGAACTGACATCCCATCATCCCGGTTTCGATCAAGGAGAAGACGTCCCTGAATAAGGAGAAGATGTCGCCCGCCTTTGGAAAGTGGGAATGCGGGGCAACAGCTGCGCGTCCTCCACAGACGGATGCGCGCGCCCCGGCGAAAGCGTCAGAAACAGAAATATAATGGATGTTTTTGTAAGTTGTAACATTGATACTACCTACATCATAATTTTGATGTATAACACATGCGTTTAGGAATTGATCCATGCTACATGTTTTTTCATCAATGTTGATATGTAATAATTCATCATCAATCCTCCTCATTAACATTAATGTCATGATTTCAATAAGGTAATATGTGTTTAGGAATTTCCCCACGCTACATTATCGTGATTGATAAATGCTTGGTCATGATATTATTCGTTATCCCAACCTGAAGCAACTCATATCTTATGACCATGAATATACTTCACTTTATTATTCCTTAATTACTTAAATGAATCTTATGAAGTATATATATACCTCTAGCTTATACTTGTAATAGTTCACGCTTACTTGTTGAACTATTTCTAAAAGCTTTGTGACATACCTTTATTTCTAAAGGATCCTTTGTCAAAACTAAATATGTTGATAATACCAAAAGTATTTAACTGTGCTAAGCCTAAATTCCATACTTGGTATATTCATGACATCCACTTTTAGTATTACTTGACAAAGAATTATCTTTTCACAACTGGGTATAAGTCTTACATTTATATTCATCACTAATTGCCTATGATTCATGTATTACTGAACTAGTGATTGAGTTTACCAAAAACAACGTTCATTACAGAACCTGAAAGAATGTATCCTTGCATCCAAGGACACATGAGATTAATTTTTTTGGTTATACTCAATAATATTTCAAAAAGAATCTTTCACTTGGAAATTAAATAAGTCGTGTACTTCTCACCATTGGTCTAGGTATCACCATTTCGCAGCCACTTGGAGAATACACCTGACTTCCAGTAAGGTTTATATTCTTACTTGGTTACCGTCTTAGAATACATATGTCACCATAATATTGTATTTAATACCCACGTAGTAAAAAAGTAAACATTACATTGATGAATATGCCTGATGTAGAAGCGAAAGCTTGCTTCTTTAAATTAGTTTATTGCTTCTAAACTTCCATTGTTTTATTTTATAATATGCAATGCAAATAACCTTTGTTAATACCTAATTAATTGAAGGGTGTTGCGAATGTGTCATTGGAATTAATTTTCTTTTGGATTTTTCGCATTGTATTTCAATTTATTCTCCATAAGAATTAAAGATAAAATTTTCTTTGATATTCTTATTCACTTGGTAAACCTTACCTAGATAGGTAATGAAGCGTTTACTCAATACTTATTCATTTTATAACTTAACATGAAACTTGAGTAATGGGGTAAAAATGATATGAGAAAGGGATCCATTTAAAGATCATGAACAATCTTTCAAATTACACATGTCGGTGTAACATCGTCTTATTCATATAATTACTTCACTTTCTCCTTGCAAACATCTCGGAGATGAGACTTCATGTTATATCATCCATGTCCTGGTGTAGCAACCGCAACTGACATCGGATGTTGATGGAAGCATAATGATATAACTATCATATTCTTTGTACATTAGTCTCCTGTAAGCAATTTTCACCCTCGCTTCTTAAGGTAGTTTAACGGTGTTGGGGACACTGGAACCTTGAGTTTCCTATATCATAGTATTATGCACACATGCCTATACTATTCATGGATACTCATGTCAGTGAGGACACTTACTTTTTCCATTATAATACCGTTGTTTAAACTTGTGGTATAACTTTCCATTTTTCTACAAAAATAAATTTTAGCAGATGAGTGCCTTTTATCTGGAGTACCATTTTAAACATTTTGATTAATTACTTAAATCATTTAATGTCTCATGCTATTTTATAAGATTCTAGGAAACCTTTGTGCTAGAATCTGAATATTTTTTCGCTTGAGTATTCTAGTGTAAAGGATCCTAAAACCACCCCTCGTAGTCTACAAGATATGGTTACGCCACTACTTTGAGGGTTAAAGGTGGGATTTTTCATGGCTGACCGCTTTAACTTGTGGTTCCTTGATCAGTTGAGTGAAGTCTCGGCTTCTAAAATCAGAACATGATTTACTCAATGCTTGCCTCTAAAATTACAACAAGCTAGATGTGGCTATTTATTTGCTTTAATTTTAGTTTAAGTCAACCCATCATTCTTATATGGACTCCCTGGTAGTAAGAGTCACCCTCAGATATGGCATGATTGGCACCTCAAACAGTCGGTTTTGCCCAAATTTGAATGATGGAAGGCTGTTATGACTTAATATATCTTTAAGGGTTTTTATTATTTTTAATGAGATGAAAGAAATAATTTTCTATTTTTATAAGCATGTATTGTGTGATCTCACTCACCATGCAAGAAATAGAAAACTTTATCGCGTCACATGTTCGTTTTATCTTGCATGCTTTTTTATTATTAATCTTATGTGATTGCACATTAACTACACATTCACAAAAATAATAAATCATGCAAAACAAAATGAAGACCTGATCATGAGCCGGTACTATTGGTTGATCCATTGAGTGAATAATGGACCAACCAAAACCCTAGGGGTAAGTACCTTAAGTTGTGTGGCTTGCAACTCAAATAACAACTTCTGCTCATCCAATGCATCCAACTCATGTCTGGTGCATCAACGTCACTTGGCGCGAAGTACGTCATACCTCGTCTTGTCATTATACAACTATACTCGCACGCAGGCGAGGGGATCTCGGGGTATAAAATACAACTCTAAGAATGAGTGTGTAGGCCGTTATACATATAATGACACTTGAGACGACACGCAGATCATGTTTTATTTAATTAAACTAATTATTACAATACCATGCTATAATTAATTAAATACATGCACCAAACATACATTGGTAGGTCCAAAACTCATGAACAATATACGCATTAACTCACGTATATAAACTAAATGCAGAATAAAAATTAAACTTGCATTAAAAAATAAACCTGATGGCATTTTAATTGAATTAAAAAATCACTCTAATTTTTAATCTAATGTTTACGTCGTTCTGTCCCAATTAATTAATTTAATTTTAAAACTAAAATTAAATTATTAATTAATTTAATTAATCCCTAAATTAAATTAATTACGCCGCAGTCATTATTAAATAAAAAATTAATATTTAATTAATTTAATTATCAACCATAATTAAATTAATTATCTTAATTAATTTTTGTTTAATTAAAATTATATTTTGGCCCTGAAAACTGGGCAGGGAATGTGTGGGTCGGGGCGAACCCGACCAGGCCCAATATGTGCCTTCCAGACCCGCGTAGGGGTGTTCTGGGCCAGATAGGTCTGCCCAAGCCCGTTCCTGGTAGGGCAGACCTGTCTAGGCCCATTTCGGGGCGAATCTGGTCTGGGTAGAAACAAACTGGGTTGTACCTCAATAGTTTTGTTTGACCGGCAATCGGAAAGAGGTAGGTGTGTCAGCTCGTGGTGGCGCGACACTCAGGCAGTGAGGCCGTACAGAGAGTAGCACGCAACTAGTCAAGGCATCCACGGTCTGATGGGACCTAGCATAGCGGATAACCCGGCTTGCTAGCAAAGGAGCGCGTCGAGGGGGGTTCCGTCATGGGTTGATGGTCGGATCTAAGGCTAGTACGCCACAGAATGGAGGCGGTTGGCCTGTAGTGGGACGCCGCTGCGTGCGGTTGGAGGCAGGTTGGCATGGTGTGACCCACTCTGGAGGCGGCGGTCACGGCTTCACCCTAGCCAGAGGGCGGTACGTTGTGGCCCAAGGTGGTCTAGCATGGCCCCGGGAAGGAGGGAAGCGGGTGGGACGCTGATGCGAGGGGACTCCGACAGGGAGGCAGAGCGCCAAAGGCGGCCGCGGATTCGGCCCAGTGCAGGATGGGGTGCGGTGCGGCGCAGCACACCAGGAGGTGGTGCTCGCAGGGCTACAGCAGGCGGCCAGTCTTGCCGCTGCGGAGAACAGTTGTCGAACAAGCAGGACAGGGGGGTCTGCAGGCAACGATGTGCGCCTGGTGTGGGAGAGGAGGCGGTCAGGGTGACAAGGTGTGGTGCGCCATTGCAGGCTACCGCAGCTGGCTGGGTGCGCCACACCTCTATAGGGAAGACCACCGAACAGGGGGCCGATCCCCCCCCCCAAAAAACCCTTTTTTATTTTTTATAAGTGTGACATGCTATGCAGGTCCACCCCCACCCCTTGTTTTTACCGGAGACCTACTTTGCAGGTCTAGCACCATATATATTTTTTTTCTCAAGACCTGCTTTGCAGGTCTTGCCTCCCCTTTTTTTTCTCAATCCTAATGTATAGACTTTAGAAAAATAATATTATTATTTTAATAATATTATTATTATAATAAAATTAATATTATTATCAATATAAAATTAATATTATTATTATAATAAAATCAAATAATTTTATTATTATAATAATAATACAATTATTTTAAGAAAATAATATCAATGCTAAATTGTTTTTGCGGTGAGTATTTCGACCATGGTATTTCCGGTTGAAATACAAAACACCACCAAAATTCAATCTCAAATCTGAATTTTAAAACTTAGGATGTCTACAGATCGGTCATCTGATGTCTGATTCTGATTTCGTATGCGGCGTTGGGACCGTATTGATTCCCTCAATGATGTTTAATGCAGATTTAATTTTTTTTCTTGACTTAAAATCATCACACGTCCCTTTGATACAACTTGAAGGAACCGGGCGTGCAGCGGAAGCACCAAATAGGTGGTATTTTAAAAAATTTCCATCGACGATCGACGTAAACTTATCGACGTCAGTGAATAGTAGTCTGGTCTTAGTCGAGGACCATGCGTGAAGAGTTTTAAGCACAAAAATAAATCGTAAAATACCTTGTTTAGATCTGAAGCGGCGCACGACATCTGCTTGTCATTGGCAATCGCTACTCGAAGAATCCGACATCGAACTCCTCTAGATCGTCTGCCCGTGCTTCAAGAAATCTGCGGGAGCACCGTTCATCGTAATCCAAGTGCTAGCGTGGAATTCCGATGACGCCTTCGACGCTCCAACGATCACTGCATCGCTTCGCTAGCGATGCCTAAGAGAGATCTCAATCTGAGCTCCTTGGATCCAGAGCATCTCTCTCTAGATCATGGGATAGAGAAGAAGAGAGAGAATCCCCATGAATAGTACTTGGAAAAAACGCATCCTCTCCTATTTATAGTGTTCAATTAAAATACCCGGTATAGCCTTGCCGGCCCCGAATACTTAACGCACTATCAATGGCATTTTATGACTACTAAACTGAATCATAAATATTATTATCATTTTCTTATAGTATATTAAATATATTACATGATATTAACTGAGTCCAAAACTTGACTCATCATTCCCATAAATATTAATTGAACCTTGAATATTTTTAATATTCGTCAATTAATATTTTTCATGTATTTACTTAAAACTCGTAAATACATTTAATAAATAAATTCAATGATCATTATTCTAAACTCGAATAATATGAATTTATTTATTTCATTGGTGATCGTTTTTCCTTGGAAAAATCCCGGACCCCTGTGGTGGGTCCCACCATGTCCAAAACTCCTATTAAACTGAATAGAGAAAATTCTTGAATACACTATTGTGTGTGACCCTCTAGGCCCTTATCTCGATAGTAGTGAATAGAATTCATAGACCAAGAGTGGGATCTAACAACCCATCATGAACCCTAAAAAGATAAGGATTGTCACAACAACGACAATCAACCTACGAACACACACTGTGTAATATAATCTCTTTGTCTGTATTAACTCGTAAAGAAGAACGCACTCACGTTTCATCTCCCTTTTCTTGCTTTATTGTTTGTTTATCTAACTAGACAGATTTACCCTTGACTACCATCGTCATGGTCTTATAAAGGTATTGTCATCCTTATCAACATGGCCTGAGATATATTACTTCCATAACCCGGAAGCGACAAATCCTTTCTTGACCATTCAACCAATATCATGCCACCAATGACGCACCCAACACAAACTACCTCACCATGACTTCATTATCATGGTTTTCATCTTGAATCAAAGTACGCAATCAAATTACATACATTAGTAATGATCTCAATTCAGAAAACCATTAAAAATGATCGTAGATAGGAACATCCAATGACACTTGAAACATGTAGTGTTCCTATTGGCGGTTCAGTCCTCATGATCTCATTACTAGAGATCAACAAGTGCGAATTTCATAAGAACAAGTCTCAATGCTTATGAGCCCCCCATGCCTGATGGTCTTATATCTACTGTATCCATTCAATAAGATATATCTAGACCATAGAACATATATTTAAGATTAATGTCATAGTATCTCGAGATTCTCATTATAACCTGGTATCTGCTATAACCTCTCGATACGACAATTAATATTTGGACATTACAATTTTAATAGTGGACGTAGAAAAGTCTACACTATAATGGTAATATGAAATCATGTATAGCTAACTATATACATGATATGGTAATCAAAAGCATTGAATGGTTGGGTCTAGGGCACCCACCACTACTACAAAAATAGGCAAGGGAAGTGCTACCCCTTTATCAGCGCTTCTTTTAGTAGCGCTGATAAAGGGGGGCTTTATCAGCGCTGAAAAAATTTATATTTCAAAAAAAAATCATGAAAAATAAATTATTGTTATATAAGTATATTTATTCGTATATAAATATAATATATATTTTTTAAATATGTTTTATATACGTATAAATATGCTATTACATTTAATATATAAGAAATTTATAGAAAATGGCTTTAAAATATTTTAAAAAAATATTATTAATTAATAATTTTCTAATTATTATAGATTAAAAATAATTTAATAACAATTTGAAGACACAAAAAATCAAAATAATTAATAAAAGATCTAAAATAAGTTGAAAATGTAACTCAAACTTCAAACGGCCATAACTTTTGATCCGAGTGTTCGTTTGAGCTCTACAGCATATCAAATCGAATCATGTGACGAGATCTACATGTTGGTGACCCAAGTGAATCCTCTATCACATTTTTTGAGGCTAAAAAAGTCCCATAAGGCCTCAAAAACTGAGTTTTTAGTGGAATTTATCATGCCAAGACCAACATAATGAGTTTTCCCCTAGATCATAGGTTCATTTATTGTCTTCTCAATAAATCAACCAATAAATAAGATCATGATTAGGTAATTTATTTATTTATTTATTTATTTCTTATGTATTTATTTTATTAATACAAGACCATGATCACATAAATAAATGAACTAATGTGTAAAGATGAAATATAAATAAATAGATTATGCATAAATGTTTTATCAAAACATGGTCAATCACTTAAGTAAAATCCACTTAATATAAACGAGAAATGTAAAAGGATAAAATAATATTAAGTTTATGAATAATAAATAAAATCCATCAACTATATATTAATTTGTACTAAGCATTACATTACTTGATTAGGAATGAAATCCATATAATTAAGTGTCTAACCAACCCTCATTGGGACACTTGATTTTATCATGGATTTATTATGAAGCTTATGGCTTGACTTAACCATCATGTATCAAGAGAAGTATCCCTCTATATACTTGATGTAAATTTGAGGAAAGTGTTAAGGAAATCCAAGTCATGATTTCTGGATTGGGAGTCCACTCAACGGATGAAGGAGCTCCAAGCCTGCAGTTTGAAAAGACATGTCTGCCTAAATACCTTCAAGTAGTTTGACCAACCCTTGTTGGGGTTATTTGAAGGGAAATGTGGATCCTTGACACCATAATTCCCTAAAAACTATAAATTTTGATTTTAATGGTGAGGGATGTTGGTACTTGATAAAATAGTGGGAGACTTAATAAAATTAATTTCATTATGTATCACATAAATTGTAATCAATTCAAGTACTAATAATCCACTCTTTTATAATTGTAAAATAATGGAATTATCACCATAAACTTTATTCCTATGATATATATTATAGAAATACTATCTACTCACTAGAATTAACTTATAGTAATGGTTCGTGTTCCTTTGAGTTTTGTTGCACCATGAGCAGAAATATTACATACTAGAATCCTTATTACTCGATCAGTCTGTGAAGGAGGGGAGTGATGAAGAGTTTGTTATCTATGAAAACCATTTGAATGATTTGGTCTATTTTCTATGTTTAATGATTTATTATATGTATTTTAAACTCATTAATTAATTTTATTACATTGATGCTTATAGAATTCTTGAGCATATCCATGGTATTTACAAGGAGAGAGAAATACATGAATAATTTGAGATCTTCAAGGTGCTCTTTTAGAGTAATCTTGGAGAGGTTACACCATCTGAGCCTTATGTAGTCAAAATCATTATCTACATTGAGTGCCTAGAGGTTCTAGGATTTAAATTGCTTGATGAATTGTTCACTGATATAATTCTTACATCACTCCCTAAAAGTTTCTCCATCTTTGTTGTAAATTTTAATATGGAAAACATTAAGAAGTCTCTTCCTGATCTACTCACTCTTATTTTACAAGTAGATAAGAAGATTAAGTGCAAAAATATTTTATTCCTTATTATAGATAAACGAAAAGGCCAAGTGAATATACCTAAGCCTAAATCTCCTTCACAACACCCTTACAAGAAGAGAAAGATCAAGGGGAAAGTAAGGGAGAGTGATGATATCTGTTTCACATATGGAAAGAAGGGACACTGAAATAAAAATTTCACCCATACAAAGAAGAAAGGGGGCGATTTAGGTGCATTTTTTATTGAGTGAAATTTATTTTTTTCTACAAATAGGGTATTATATATATCTTTTGGTACTCACATGTCTATTCAAATACAAAACCAAGTAGATTCAAAAAGATTGATCGAGGGGAGATATATCTGTGAGCATCCAAAGGAGATAAACTTATTGTTGTAGCTATTTGGTACTACCAACTCATGTTTATAATGAGAATAATCTTGGTATTGAAATATTTTTATTATGTGTTATACATTACTAAAAACATTTTTTTTGTATCTAGACTTAGTATGAATGGATTTATTTTCAGGTTTGGGAATAAATATTTCTTCTTTTATAAAGATAGCATTTATTATGGTAAGAAACATTTAATTAACATTATTTATGTGTTAGATTTCATAAACCAAGTAATTAAAATAGATAACAAAACTACATCACATGAATCATACCACACCCAACTATAGAATCACCGAGTAGGTCATGTAAATGAAAAAAAGTTTAACTAAATTACACCAAGATAGATATTTAGATTCCATTGAACTAAATCACTTAGTGTATGTCACACATGTTTACAAGGAAAAATAACCAAATCCACACTTATTTAAAATGTTTAAAGTTCCAAAGAGATTCTTGAATTAGTTTATACTAATGTGTGTGGACCATTTCCAATTGAGTAAAGGGGTGTGTACTCGTACTTCATAACTTTTACTGATGATTTTAGTAGAAATTTTTATGTCTGCTTGATGAGGTATAAGTTGGATTCCTTTGAAATATTCAAGGAATAAAAGGATTAAATAGAGAACCAACTAGATATGAAGAAAAGGAAACTCTACTTAGACTGTGGTGGATAATATATTAAATAAGACTTTATTGATTATTTTTTATAGTTTAGGATTCTATATCAACTCACTTATCCTTATACACCTTATTGGAATGGTGTAATAAAAAAGAGTAACCAAACCTTATTAGACATGGTAAGATCAATGATGAGTCATGTAAACCTTTTATTATCCTTTTGGGGATATGCATTATAAACAACAACATAAATATTAAACCAAGTTCCAATTAAAGTGGCATATGGTATACCATACCAATTATGGAAGGAAAGAAACTCATGTTGTTATAATTACATGTGTGGGGTTGTGAAGAATTTGTTAAGGCCTCTTTAGGTAAAAAAATCACCCTAAGACACAAAGTGCACCTCTATTATATACCCCAAGGAAACAAGGAGATATTACCTCTATGACCTTTTAGAAAAATAAGTAATAGTGAAAAGACACACCATATGCCTTGAGAGGGATAATATCTCTAAAATAGATAGTGGGAGTGATATAGACTTCAGTTATGTCTAGGCTCAAGGTATACAAGATTTGGCATAGGAATAGGTTCCCCAAATCCCCATGGAAGAAGATATTCCAAATACACAAGTACTGTATAGGATTACAAGATTTCTTAGAGAACTAGAACAGAATTTTTAGACATGGTGACTCATTACTAGTTGATAATAATGATCTTCTAACCTAAAAATAAGCAATAAGTGGTATATAATTTTTCAAGTGGAAAGAAGCCATTAATTATAAAATAGATTCCATGTACAGAAACAAGTATAGATTTTGGTAGATCCTACAGTGGATGTAAATCCAGTTGGTTGTAAATGGGTATTCAATAAGAAACTAAACATGGATAGACAAGTCATCACTTATAAGGCATAATTGGTTATAAAAGGGTTTAAACAGCGTTAAGTAATTGACTATGATGAAACATTTTCACAAGTTTCTATGCTGAAATCCATCATAATTATACTTGTCGTTGTGGATTTCCATAACTATAAGATTTGGAAAATATATGTAAAAAAATCCTTCATTAATAGAAACCATTAAGAAGATGTCTATATGACACAACCTGGAGGGTTTGTGACTCCAAAGGATACCAACAAGGTATGAAAATTAAAAAAATCCATTTATGGATTAAAAAATCATCCAAGTCATGGAATATTCAGTTTTATGAAGCTATAATGGAATTTGTTTTCATTAAGAAAAAATGTGATCCTTATGTCTATAAATATTTTAGTGGGAGTTTAGTCATTTTATTAATAGTATATGTCGATGATATATTACTTATTGGAAATGAAATACTAGTCTTGTAGTCTGTTAAATTCTGGTCGAATAAATTATTCTCCATGTAGGACTTAGACGAAGTAGCATATGTTCTTAGGATTAGGATCCATCATGATAGATCTAATAGGCTACTCATACTAAGTCAATGTATATATATTGATAAGATACTAAAGAGATTCAGTATAGAATAGTCCAAGAGGGGATTGTTTCCAATGTCATATGGTATTCATCTTTCCAAGAAAATGTTCCATTAAACACATGAGTAAAGACAAAGTATAGAAAGGATTAGATACACATCAGTAATTGGGTCATTAATATATGTTATACTATGTACTTTACTAGATGTCTCCTATGCATTAAGTGTGGTAGGAAGATATCAATCTGATCTAGGTGATAGCTATTGGATGGCAGTCAAGACTTTTCTTAAGTATCTAAGACATAATAAGGATATGTTATTAGCCTATGGAGGAGATAAGAAACTAGTTATTAGAGAATATGTAGATGCTAGTTTCCAAAAAGATCAAGATAATTTGAAATCACAAACAGGATACATCTTTACTTTGAATAGAGGTGTTATGAGCTGGAAGATATGAAAGAAGGTTGTGTTCATGGATTCGATAGTAGAATCTGAGTATATTGTGGCTTATGAGATGGATAAAGAAGCAATTTGGATATTTAAATTAATTCATGAGAATGATGTGATGCCTAGTAGTAAAGATCATATTACACTGTATTGTGATAATAATGCAATAGTGGCCCTTGCCAAGGATCTAAGGTCACATCAGCGGATGAATCATATAATTCGAAATTATCATATCTTGAGGGATTTTTTTTAGAGAGGTGAGGTTATTGTGAGAATATATCCATGGAAGACAATGTAGTGGACCCCTTAACTAAATCCTTGACTCAATATAAACACGATCATCATGTGAGGTCTAGCGGACTTAAATTCATAGGCAGTTGGATCTAGTCCAAGTGGGAGTTTGTTGTAGTTGGTTTTCTAGAAAAAACTATTTATATTTTAGATTACATGTATATTCGAATGTTTGAATATTAATATAACATATTATTATATATTTTTAATTGTTCTACATGACTTTAATGTAACAATGTCCTAGGGTATCTGTCACATTGATAAGGTCATAGTAGTTCCTCGATATGATGAAAACCTTGAAGTTCCATGATGATATTCTTAAATAAAGTTTTATAGTCGGATAACATATTATGATAGGGTACATAGTATGTATATTGTCATGTGTGAGTATTCATAGGTGGATGAGTCTTCTCATCATGAAGTTCACACTTGGAAATCTTTAAGATGAGAGATTATGATAACAGACCTACTAGTAGGAATTACACATGTTTTGGTTTCATCATATATTCCTATATATGAGCTTTTGTAATGGTACTTAGACTTTAATATTTTCATTAATGCATTCCATTACTCATGAACTTATATTTACTGACCAAAACCATGAAGTCGAATGTTTATAGGAAGTAGGGTTTTTTGGGTGCATTATGAATGGCATTTTATTAATGGATAATTCAGGGAAGGATTTATCCCTTCCATATTTATAGAAGTTGGTATCTCAACCCTTTGATTGAAATTAAATTGTCTCAATAAATTCCATTTTAATGGTGTAATGATTAGTTTTCTTTCAGATATTCAAAGAAAGACGTATTAAGCATATAGGTTGATGACATGGATGTGAAACCTGGTTGATGATATATTGAGGAAAAGAGACTATATTACACATTAAGTGCTCGTATGTGGTTGTCAACATTGAGACATTAAGTTCTTTAACTTGGGTGTCTTGAATAGTTTCTAGACATTAATCTTGGACTTTAGTCAAGCCCGCCTAATGCCAATGAGAAGGAATCCTAGAGGGTCACACACTAAGTGTTTCTATTGATCTCGATTAAATTCTTTTTTGAATTTAATTAATGGAATAAATATTATTATCAAGAATGAGAAATAATTCTATTCAAGTATTATTATAAATCAAATAAATATTTATTCATCAGATTGTGAATAAAATATTTATTTTATTTAATGAATATTTAATAAATATTCATCCATTGGTTTATAGATAAAATATTTATTTATGAATAAAATGTTTATTTGGATATTCAATAAATGTCAAGGAGTTCGAGTGGACCAAGATCATGTCTGGTGATAAATATTAATTTGCAAGGTGGTAAAATAATATTTATCAATTGCGTGAGTTAGTGCACGCCATAAAATAATAATAATAATAATATTATTATTATTATTATTATTATTATTATTTATCATGAGTTTTGTTGAAAATTATTATATTATTTAAGGGCTGGTATATAATTAAATAATATTTTAACATAAACTATGGCTCTATAAATATATGGTTATGTCTATTGTGTATGGTTAATTGAGAATTAAGAATCGTTTCGCACAACAAAATTCTCTCTCAAATTCTTCCTCTCATCTTCTCAAGAATGAGAATAACTCCTTCAAGCTTGAAGTATCTTTAAGCGATCAAGATGAACAATACAAGATGGTTGATTCTTCGTGCTTGCACCCAATCAATCAGCATCATTCGGAAGTCAAAGTAGCATGTGTGGATCACTACTAGAGGGATTCTACACTTGGATCCTTTTAGCACAACGAAGGTAATTTGAAAAAGGGGGTTTGGATTATCAATATCATCTATGAAGAAATTTTCTTAATGAGGTAACCTTTTATTCTGATAATAATTAAATTAATTATAAATTTAATGTCCAAAGATCCTCTTCAGGTTTTGGGTTTCTCTATGTCTATATTTAGTGGAAAATTTTCTTTGGTCATGGCGGTTACATTATGTACAATGTTGTGAATGATCCATCGAATTGACAAAACCATCATGGTTAATTTTCCCAAAAAGGCTCTTTCACTATGCCTGGAACCATCAAGTGGTATCAGAGCTAGGTTACACTTCAAATTTATAATTATTTATTTGATTATTGATATATATGCCAATAGTAGTTAGATATTTCATTTCTAGATTATTCATTCTTTAATATGATTTTAATTAATATGTTTTTAACATGTTAATCATCATCATTTAGTGTTTCATTTTCTTAAATGTCTAATAATAGATGCAGAATAATCAGAGATTCCATCAGCAGGTGCCAAGAATTCTGGCCGGTAAGATTGGGTTATAAGGCGTGCATCCAGAGTATACGTTGTGTACCCATGTGCACTGCATTTGGCTGTGTCGTGGAATACACAATGCACTGAGCAGCAATTACACACGGTGCATTTATTACACACTGTGTGTAGACCGGGCTAGTCTAGCACATGAATTTTCATATTACACAAGGTGTAGTTGGTGTACACGATGTAGAGTGTACATGGTTTAGTGGGTGAAATTCACACAAATGTTGTGGTCAAATACAAAGTCAAAACTGTGTAATACTAAAATCCTGGAGAAATAATGAATGCATGAAATGTATCCAGTGTAAATGAAAGGTAATTCATTATTTATTACATCTAAAGTATACGCTTAATCATTTGACGAGATAAGAAGACTCACAGCTAGCGAAACACACAACGTGTAGATGGTGTACACGTCATGTGGTCCTGCATCTGAAGAACACACCAAGTCCTATGGTGGGTTATGAGGACACACGACAAGATAAATACACCGCATATAGCTAGCTAGTACACATTGTGTAGTCCACCTAAGGTAAATTTCAAAGCCTTGGGCATGTATCTCGTGTATATAGAAAATGAGGAACATGACATATAGCTCGATAGTACATGTCGTGTAGTCTCCCAGTAAAGGATAAAATTAAATTACATTGATTTACTAATTATAGCATTAAAACCATATTATATTGATTGTCACCTGATATGTTTGATAATTTAATAAAGGTTTTAAAATTTTAAAATGCTCAATTAATTTAACGTAATTATCTATAATTATTGGTCATGTAATTTATTTTTCATGAATGAATTTACGATGGGTATCTCGAAGATAATTTAGATGGTCATTAATATAAAGGGGAATTAATTAATTAATTAATTAAAGCATGTTTATATTAATAATAAAGAATGAATAAGAAATGAATGTTAACCAGTTTACTTTTGTGTATTCATTGCATGTGTATGATCGTTCATGAGCTTGATCAAGACCTATATATGTGTTAGTTTTATTTATTTTAATTTATTGCATGGTATTATAATTATTAATTATTAAATTAAATTATGGTCTATGAGTCATCTCTACCTCCATTATTATGTAGGACCTACATGTCCAAGGTGATTTATGTAATTCCCTTTAACTAATCTTTTGGTTCCTCTCACCTACATGTGAGTTATAAATACATGTAATAAATGAAGTATATCAAGGTGCATGGAGGTGGTTCAATATGAAACCAAGATGATACTAACTTAGGTGATGCACAGGTGGATAGGTGGAATGCTACAAATCATGCCAAGACTGGTACAATAAGTTCTCACCTAGTTCATAGGTTGATTTATTGTCCACTCAATAAATCAATTATTAGATAATCTCATGATATGGTCATTTATTTATTTACTTATTATGCATTATTTATTTTATGGATACAAGATCGTGATTGCATAAATAAATAAAATGATATGAAATGATGGAAATTAAATAATTGAATTATGAGAAAATGGTTTATCAAAACATGTTTAATCATTTAATTAAAATCCACTTAATATAAACAAGACAAGTAAAGGATAAAACAAGATTAAGTTTATTCAAAAAAAATAAAATCCCTCAGCTATATATTAAGTTAGGATAATACTCTCATTACTTGATTAGGAATGAAATCCATAGAACTAGGTGGTTGGCCAACCCTCATTGGGAAACGTACTTTTATTGTGGAGTTTTTATGAAGGTTATGGGTTAACTTAACCATATTTCATCAAGAGAGTATCCATCGATAGACTTGATGTAAATTAGAGGAAAGTGTTGAGGATATGTAAGTCAGGATTTCCGAATTGGAGAGTTTACTCAGTATATCAAGGAGCTACAAGTCCATGGTTGTAAAAGACCTACCTACCTAAATACCTTAAAATAGCTTGACCAAACCTCGTTGGGGTTATGAGAAAGGGTATGTGGATCCTTACCACTAGAATGTCCTAGCAACTAGATATTCTGAGTTTAATGGTGAGGGTTGTTGGGAATTGATAAAATAGTGGGAGACTTAATAAAATTAATTTCATTATGACTCACATAAATTGTAATAAGTCAAGGTACTAATAATATTCTCTTTTATAATTGTAGAATAAATAGAAAGTTTATTATCTGCATTATCCATGTGGTCAATATTGGATAAATATTATATCCTTACTGGCAGTAACTTCCAAGAACGGTTCAGACACCTTCAAGTTGTGTTGCACCATGAATGAAAATTATATATGCTAGAATCCTCACTACATGATCCACCTGCAAAGGAGGCTAGTGATGAAGAGTTCCTTGTCTATAAAAAGGACTTGAATGATGTGGTTGACATTCAATGTTTAATTCTTTCATCTATGTATAGTGAACTCATGAAATCTCATGAAAACATGGATTTTTATAGAATACTCGGGGATCTCTATGGTATATATCAGGAGTGAGAAAGTCGGGAACTATTTGATATCTCTAAGGCGCTCTTTAAGAGTAAGCTTGGAGAGTGTGCATTAGCTGGGCCTCACAAAGTAAAGTTCATTGGATACATTGATCACCTATAGGATTTAGGGTTTAAACTACCAGATGAACTATGTATAGATCTCGTTCTTGCATCACTCCCTCAGATCTTCTCTAGATTTGTTTTTAATTTTAATATGAACAACATTGAGAAGTCTCTCCATGATCTCCTCAATCTTCTTTTCCAAGTAGATAAGGAGGCAAAGCATGAAAATACTTTTGTCCTTATGGTAAATAAATGGAAAGGACAAGCAAAGAGCTCTAAGCCCAAAGCTTCTTCATGACACCCTTCCAAGAAGATAAATATCAAGTGGAAAGAAATGGAGTAGGATGTTATATATTTGTCATGTGGCAAGAAGGGAGATTGGAAGAAAAATTGTATCCTGCCAAAGAAGCAAGGGGAAACTTCAAGTGCATTTGTTATCGAGTGTAATTTATCTATTTATACAAATTAGGTATTGGATATAGCTTTTGGTACTCATATATTCATTCAAATATAGGAACCAAGTAGATATAGAAAAATTTACTGAGGGAAGGTATATTTACGAGCAGCCAATGGAGCCAAACATATTGTTGTGGTTATCAGGGACTACCACCTCATGTTACTAAAAGCATTATTTCTGTATCCAGACTTGATACAGATGGATTTATTTTCAAATTATAGAATAAATTATTATTTCTTTATAAAGATATCATTTTTATGGTAAAGAACATTTAAATAATAGACTTTATGTGTTGTATTACACAAACCAAGTAATGGCAATCGATAATGAAACTACTTCATGTGACTCATACCATGCCCAACTATGGAATCACCTACTAGGTCATGTAAATGAAAAATGTTTGAAAAAATTACACCAATATGGATATTTATATTCCTTTGAACTAAAACCACTTGGTTTCTTTCATTCATGTTTATAAGGTAAAATGACTAAAGCCTCATTTAGCAGAAAAGGTGAAAGGGCTAAATAGCTACTTGAATTTGTTCATACTGATGTGTGTGGACCATTTCCAATTGAGGTAAGGGGTGGGTACTCATACATCATAACATTTATTTATAATTTTAGTAGATATGGATATGTCTACTTGGTGAGGTATAAGTCAGATTCTGTTGAGAGATTCAAGGAATACAAGAATGAAGTTGCGAAACAAATTGGTAAGAATATTAAGAAACTCTTCTCATATAATAGTGAGGAATGTCTTAATCAATACTTGATTGATTATTTATGGGATTTTGGGATTATATATCAACTCACTCCTTATACAACTCAGTGGAATGATGTAAGTGAAAGGATAAGCTACACCTTGATAGACATGGTGAGATCAATGATGAGTCATGTGAGTCTTCCATTATCCTTTTGGGGATACACATTACAAACGACATCAAAAATACTAAACCAAGTATTAACTAAGGTGGAAGATGGTATTCCATACCAATTATGGAATTGAAATAAACCCATATTTTCATACTTATATGTGTGGGATTTTGAAATATTTTTTAATTCCTCTTCATGTAACAAACTTTCACCTTGAGGTACAAAGTGTACCTTTATAGAATGTCCCAAGAAAACAAGGGGATATTACTCATATGACCCATCAGAATAAAAAAAATAATGAAAAAACACACCATATTCCTTGGGAGGGAACACATATCTAAAAGAGATATTGGGAGCGAGATAGTATTCGATGAAGTCTAGACTCAAGATACACAAAAGTTGGCATATGAACTGATTCCACAAATCCACATGAAAGAAGATGTTCCAGAGACACAAGTACTATGTGAGAGTACAAGAGAGGTTAGAGAATCAAAAAGGTATGGTTTTCTAGTCACTAAGGATGGTGAATCGTTATTAGTTGATAATAATGATCCTCTAACTTATAAGGAAGTGGTAAGTGGCACAGAATTTTTCAAGTGGCAAGAAACCATGAATTCTAAAATGGATTCCATATACCAAAACTAAGTGCGGATTTTGGTAGATCCTATAGTAGATGTAAATATTGTTGGTTATAAATGAGTATTTGAGAATAAACTAGACATGGATAGAAAAGTTAGTACTTATAAGGAATGACTGGTTGCAAAAGGGTTTAAAAAGTGTCAAGGTATTGACTGCGATGAAACCTTTTCACCAGTTTCTATGTTGAAATCCATCAGAATTCAACTTTCCATTGTGGTTTTCCATGGATATGAGATTTAAAAAATAGATGTAAAAACAACCTTTCTTAACGGAAACCTTCAAGAAGATATTTATATGACACAGTCTGAAGGGTTTGTGACTCCAAAGGATGTCAACTAGGTATGAAAATTTCAAAAAACCATTTATAAATTAAAGCAATCATTTGGGTCATGGAACATTCAATTTGATGAATCCATAACGTAATTTGTTTTTATTAAGAACAAATGAGATACTTCTATCTATAAATGGTGTAGTGGGAGTGTAGTTTTTTTCTTAATAGTATATGTCGACAACATATTACTTATTGGAAATGAAATACCATTCTTACAGTCAGTTAAAGTCTGGTTGAATAAATTCCTCTCCATGAAGGAATTAGGAAAAGAAAAATATATTATTGGGATCAAGATCCATCATGAAAGATCCAAGAGGATTCTCGTCCTAGGTCAAGTGTTCACAAGATACAGAAGAGATTCGGTATGGAACAATCTAAGAGGGGATTGTTTCTAATGTCACATGTCCTTCATTTTTCCAAGAAAATGTGTCATTGGACACATGAGGAAAGAAAATGGGTGGAAAGTATTCCATATGATTCAGTAATTAGGTCAGTCATGTATGTTATGCTATGTATTGGGCTAGATGTTTCCTATGCCTTAAGTGTGGTATGAAGTTATCAAGCTGATCTAGGTGACCACTATTGAATAATATTCAAGGATATACTTAAGTATCTAAGGCATACTAAGGATATGTTTCTAGTCTATGGAGGAGATGAGGAACTAGCCATCAGAGGATATGAAAATGATATTTTTAAAACATATCAAGATGATTTGAAATCACAGAAGGGATACATCTTCACTTTGAATGGAGGTGTTGTGAGCTGGAAGAGCTCAAAGAAGGTTGTGGTCACAGATTCTGCAATAGAATATGAGTATATTACGGCTTTTGAGGCAGCTAAATAATCATTTTAGATACACAACTTCATCCAAGATCTTGATGTGGTACCTAGCAATAAAAATATTAACACACTCTATTATGATAATATTGTAATGCTAACCCTTGCCAAGGAGCCAAGGTCACATCAGTTGATGAATCATATACTTAGAAAGTATCTTCTCTTGGGAGATTTTCTCAGAGATGTGAGGTTTTAGTAAGCAGAATATCCATGGAAGACAGCGTAGAAGTCCCTTTAACTAAAGTCTTGACTCAGCAGAAACATGATCATTATGTGAGGTCTAGCGGACATAAGTTCATGGGTAGTTGGCTCTAGTCCAAGTGGGAGTTTATTGGATTTGGTGTTCTAGAACCAACTATTTATACTTTGGATTTGATGTATATTCAAAGATTTGAATATTGATAAAACATTTTATTACATGTTGTTCATTATTTTGCGTGACTTTAATGTAATAATGTCCTGCGGTATTTTTCGCATTGATAAGGTCATAGCAGTTCCACGCTATGATGAGAACTTTGAAGTGGAATGACAATATTCTTAAATATATTTATACGTTAGATAATGTGCTATGATAGGGAACATAGTATGTGGACTATCAGGTGTGAGTAATCATAAGTAGATGAGGCTTCTTCTAATGAAATTTGTGTTGTGAAAACATCAAGAGCAGCAAAGCATAAAACGATCCACATAAGAGTAAAAGGGAAAAAACAATAGAAGAACAAGAAGATCTTGGACACAGAGATTTACATGATTCAGGAAATGATCTCTATATCCATAGGGAGGCATAAATTCACTATGATTCGGGGGCACAATTTATAGGGAGAATTCTCATAGTTTCTAACAACATAGAAACCCTAGCCTGTAATTGGAAAATAAAGTAGATGAAGCACTATTCCACCAATTTTTAGAAAGTATGTTGTGCTACAGTGAAAGGCGACTGGAAGTCTGCATTGCTACAGTACTGTGACCGCTCAAGTCTAAAGTGCTACAGTGGTTGGTGGCTGGAAGTCCACAGAGCTATAGTGGTCATGTCAAAGGTCTGCACTAGTACAATGCATTGTTGGTTTCGTTCGGTCAGCTATGCTATAATGGTCAGAGTTTCTACAGTACCCCGAAATTTGGGTTGGGGGCCTTCGACCCCTGAAGTAGGGGCGCGTTTCCCCTGCAACCCCCAACGATCTCACCCCAGAGCTCGACCCGCAAAGGTTGCGGCCTAGTGCACAGTACGAGTCGCAAGAATTCGGCTCAAACATCATCCAAAGAGGATCGGGCTACACCAATCCAACAATTTGTACTTAGTAGTATCCAAGTTGAGAAATTATGATAATAGACCCATCAGTAGGAATTCCACATGTTTTGGTGTCATCAAATATTTCTATATGTGATCATGTGGAATGGTCCTTAGACTTTAAGATCATCATTAATCCATGTCAAGAATCATGCAGTTAAATTTACTGACCAAAACCGTGACGGTATACATTCGTGGGAAGTAGGGTGTGATGGGTGTGTCATGAATGGCATGTTAATAATGAATAAGTTAGGGAATAATTTTTCCCTTGATATCTTGAGCCTTTGATTGAAATTGAACTATCACATTAAACTTTATGGTCATGGTGTAACGATGAAATATTTCAATAGTCAAAGAAAGAGGTATCAAGCATATAGGCTGATGACATGGATGTGCAACATGTTTGATGAGATATTGAGACAAATGGATTATATTGCACAGAAAGCACACATATGTGGGTGTTGACGTTGTGACATTGAATTCTTTCCTTTGGGTTCCTTAACTCATTGCTAGACAGTAATATTAGAATTTAGGAAAACTCACATAATTTCAACAATAAAGAATCCTAGAGGACCACACACTAAGTGTTTCTATTGATCTTAGTTAAATTCTATTTAAATTTAATTAATGGAATAAATATTATTCTCAAGACTGATGAATAATTCTATTCAATTTTTATTCATCGCATAAGTCAAAAAAATATTTATTCATCGGATTGTGAATAAAATATATTTATTTTATTTATTGAATATTTAATAAATATTTGTTGGTTGGTTTGTGGATGAAATATTTATTTATTAATAAAAAAATTGGATATTCAATAAATATTGAGGATTCGAGCGAACCAAGATCGTGTTCGGTGATAAATATTAATTTGAAAGCTGGTAAAATAATGTGTATCAGTTGCATGAGCTAGAAAACGCCATAAAATGATATTATTATTATTTCTCATTATTTTTGTTAATAATTATTATATTATTTAATGGTTGGTATTCAATTAAATAATATTTTAACATAAACTCTATCTTTGTAAATAGATGGTTATGTCTATTATATAGGATTAATCGAGAATTAAGAATCGTTGCGCACAACGAACTTCTCTCTCGAATTCTTCCCCTCATCTTCTCAAGAATGAGAAGAACTCCTTCAAGCCTGAAGGATCTTGAAGTGATTAAGACGAACAATGCAAGACGATTTATTCACTGCGCTAGCACCCATAAATCAATCGACATCGTTCAGAGGTCAAAGGAGTGTGTGTGGATCGTCTCTTGAGAGATTCTACAATTGGATCCTTTCAACACAACAAAGATAATCCAGAAAAGGGTTTCCGAAAGATCAACATCATCTATGAAGAAGTTCCCTTCACGAGGTAACCTTCTCTTCATATCATACTTAAATTAATTATAAATTTAACATGCAAAGATCATCTTTGGGTTTCGAGTTTCTCTATGTCTATATTCAGATGAAAATTTTTATTGGTCGTGGTGTTCACATCATGTACAATGTTGTGAATGATCCATCAAGTCGATAAAACCTTCATGGTTAATTCTCCCATCAAGGCACTTCCACTGTGTCCGGAATCTTCAGTTCCTAATTCGCAGCATGGGGCACTTGAACTGGAGGCCGACCCCACCCACTACTACTGCTGCATTTCATTTTGGGTTGTGTCTAAATTCTGAAAATTTGATCACTGGAGGGATAGATCGAGTTGTTGCAGTACGAGTCATGACCACCACCTTAAGGACAAGGTGGTTTTTTGAGATGATGGCGGTGATAGGAATGCAAGGGGATCCAAAGGGAATATGTCATGAGGAATATGTTGGGGGTCCAGAGGGAATATGTTGGGGCGTATTTTGGGAATCCTGGGGGAATGTGGTGAGGGAACGGGTTGTTAGAAGGGGATATTATAAATAAGGTAGGTTAGAGAGAGTTAGAGGCAAGGATTATTCAATTCAGGAAGTTCGATTTTAGCTTGGGATGCGGTTGTGGGTTGGAAAAGGAGCAACAGTGCCCCTCGAGTCTCACTCCCTCTTTTTTTCTCCTTCTTCCTCCTCTCTTACTTGTATTTTTTTTCATGTTTTCTCAATATACAAGTAGTCAGTTCTCTATTTCTATCACTTGTTCCGATCTACCGGACATGTCCTTCCAGGGGAGGAGAACAAAGAACTGCCTAAAGGTTCCAAAGAGGGGGAGCACTGCCTGAAATGTTGTCAGATCTTCATTACTCTCTGTTGTCGCGCGGCCATGGATTCTTGTCCCTAGCCTTGTCGTGCAGTGTGGGAGCACTTCATGGACAACCTTGAAGAAATATTATCATCTTTGGCGTCGATAGTGACTTCATTTACAAGCGAGTTAGTTGAATTCCAGAAGATCTTCACTTGCTACATCTCCTGGAGATTGGTGCATGCTCGGATGGAGGAAACAACAAAAAGTCGGACATGAGGCAGGTGATCTAGACGCCTGATGCATCTTGCCAAGATGCGTCTTCAATGGAAAATGCAACTACAAACGAGGACAAGGTACCATTTACACTTTGTTTGCCGCAAGCCAATAGGAAATCTTCGGTATTCATAGATGAGAAGGTGGTGCGTCGACAACATGTGCATCATCCGCCGCTCACAACTATGATGATCGAGGCATTGGAAGGGGATGGTGGAGACATTGTGGTAAATTGCGAAAAACTCATGCACGGTCAGCTACAAGGGAAGCAGGAGCTATAGGGTCAAACAAAATCATAGCGTGGGGAGAGTTACCTACTCTCTTGTTGCAACAGACCAATGTACAGCCAATGGTTACAAATGGAGCATACTCATGTCACTAACCATGCAGGGAGAAGGCCATTTTGTCTGCTCTATTGCCCAGATTTCTTGAAGAAAAATTAGCGCCATCTTGTAGGCTTGAAGTTGTGAGTATGTACCACTGGGATTCGAGGGTACGGTGGGAAGATAAGCCAACTCTGGGGGCTTCCAAGATCAGCAAGAGTGTTGAACATTTGTGGACCGAGCTACGTGGGAAGTTATGAGAAAAGGTTCGTGGAGGAGGCCCGCACCGTTTTTATACAAAGGATGGGGGTTCATGGAAACAACCCTCACGACCCAGTTTATAGCACTACACACGGACCCAATTCGGAAAAAGTATGGGACGTGTTAGGGGAGGAACCCCCACCTTCATCCCCCCAAATCTGATCTGAGAAAATGGAGGGGACTATTGGAGATTACTTTGCATCCATGTGCAGGAAAGAAGATTTTTAAAGGAATTCAACAGCACAGTCTTCAGATAGTCATGTTTGGCATCCATATACTACTTGGTTCTACTCAGAGCATAAAAGTACGAAGGAGAATTTAGAAAGTCACTTGGCTTGCTTGCATATAAGGACACTTTTCCTCAATCTTAAGGACAAGACTGGATTTTAGAGTGCGGTAAGTGATAAAGACCTAGACACAACCTAGAAAGAGAATTCTAGGAGGGGAAAGGGGGTCTTTATGAAGTGGGTAGCTGGCTTGCGTCCATAAGGAGGTGGAGGTAGTTGAGGGGAATATACTATGAATAATCTAGGAGGCCAGAGGGGATATGTTGGAAATATTCTGAGGGGTCTGTAGTTGTTAAAAAGAGGTTATAAAATGGAAAGGGGATTGCATAAGGGAGAGGGGTTTGGAATCAGTTTTGGGTGTGGGCTTCGGGGAAGTTCTTGGGGAACACCGTGATTTATCTCCCCTCATTCCATTTCTTCAAGGTGTAGGAAGTGATAGAGTTCTGGACACAACCTAGAAAGAGTATTCCAAGAGGAGAAAAGGGTTCTTTATTCAGTGAACAAGGTTGTAGTCTATAAGAAGGTGGAGGTAGTTAAGGGGAATAATCTGGGAATGATTTGGCCAGGAAAAATATGCCAGGATTATTCTAGGGTGTCCACGGTTGTTAAAAAGATATTATAAAATGAGAAGAAATGGGATTTCATAAGGGAGAGGAGTTTGGTATCAGTTTCGCCCTTAGCATTGAGGTAAGTTCCTGTGTAACTTCTGAGATTTCTCTCTTCTCCCATTTTTTTCTTCTTCTATCTTCTTCCTTCAGTATGCAACTCAGTAGTATCTATTCCCTTTTATTTCTATACAAAGAAGCAGGTTCTTTGATGTTCTTTATCAGGGGTCATGCCTATTCAAAATGTGCATAGTTAGTGGATTTCTGTGGGTTTATTCGTTGACATAGAGATTGCTAAATTTCACCCACTCCCAGAATAAGATAAAAAGGAACCAACTTGGGCTTTGGTGGAATTGGGATTTCAGTGGAAGCAGATTATAATGTACCAAAGAAACAATTGTTTGATTGGGTTTTTTGATTCTAATTCCAAGATTTTAGAATCCATTTTGATTCATAGAATCGTCGTAAATGGAATGGAATGGAATTAATAAACTCAATATACTGGAATAAAATAGAATAAAATGGAATGGGTAAAGAATAACAATCTTTTTGGTTTCTTTTCAAACAATATCATTTAATGAAAATTATGTCCCAGGGTTTTAGTAAAAAAAATTGAAGATGATGGGAATGATGATAATTTTAGTTCTATTCTCATCCCTAAAAAACCAGACTCGCTTTGAGTTGTCACTGTCCATTCAATATTTTATGTTTATGCGAAACAATTGGTCATTCTACAATTTGGTTGATTAAAAGGGGAGATGAAATAAGAAAACAAGCTCATAGTTTTACTCCCCCAGATGGAACTTTCTAATGGAAGGTCTTGAGCACGCACAATTAAACCAATGGCAGGATGCAGAAGGCCTAAAATTATTTGCAAAATACCAATAAGATAAGAAGTTCCACAGAAAAGATGCTTCCAGATAAGTTTGAGCAAGCAGCTGATTTTGAAAGTGTGTTATCCAAAACAGGGATATCTGCAACACAGCAAATAACATAAAATTCATTCATTCCTGGCCTTCCCATTTTATTAGTCTAAATGATAGGTTTGTAGCACTTTTTTTGGCTCCTGCTTTCATATTTTGGAAGAGTAGTAGATTAAATTTGAACACTATGTTCCACAAATCAAAATTATGCGCTGAAAAATAAGAGGAAGTTGATTTGGGTAAAGACTATGGTTGTAGTATGAAAATGTGATTTCTAGTTATGTTAATCAATTACCTATCACAATGAGTAATACAATTTGAAATGGAACAAAAGATACAATAGCATCAAGCTAATACACCTTCAATGTAGTTTTCACCGACAACTAAACAGGAAAAAAATGCAGCAAGGTGTGTTTTCAGAATGGTTACACCTCAATTTGTCCTTCAATGTTACAAATACCCGAAACCAAGACTCGGTAATGTTTCACTTTGAAACAATGAAACCACACCCCAGATTCAATCACAGACCGTTAACCCACCATAGCCATAGACTGCAATATCATCATCAATTTTAGTTTACCCTAATCAACAAGTTGTATATGAAGACTTAAATCATACAAAATTACTGCCCAGTTAAAGAATAAACATCAACTTATGCACCACTAAATTAAACCTTCCACCTATGGAAAGAAAACCAGAGCTCATAATGGTTGAAGATCAATCCATTATGGGTATGATTTCCGAGATAATCAATCCCCAAATTCTTTAGTCATTTTGAGAATTCATCTACCCCCAATCGTGAACAAAATTTGGTATTGTGTGTAAAAAAATTCTTCCATCAAGAGGTCTATGTTTGCTAGCCTCCCTGGTCCAGCCCAGACAAGCTCGTCAGGCATGTGAATGAAAACGACACTAGCAAAGATATAATCATATAGAACTCCAGAACCAGACCGGCTAAAATCCATGTCCTCACTCCTCGCAATTAGAGGATGCTTGTACAAGGGGCCTTGTGACAGGAGCTCAAACCTCAGGGAAGCCATTAGAGAAAGATCATGCCTTTCCAGGAGAGTTCTATCCTTTGCTGAAAATATTTTTTGGTGAGATGTGACCTGGATTGTTGGGAAAAAAACACATTTAAGGCTCAATCCACAAAAAAAAATTAAAAAAAATCTAAGTGGAATTCGTAGAGCTGGGGGTTTTGGCTCTGCCTGTTCACGAAGCAAACACTGATCTCAATGGCTATGGGGACAACATGCACCTGACTTGTATTTTTTACAATTTTTAAGGGAAGGCATGAACTAGTTTTATATGGAACGATTGGAATGAGTCCATAGTTTTTAATTTCAAAATAGTTTCACCATTAAAAAATGAAAATCTCACATATGTATGAACGTGATCAAATTGATTGAAACATGTAAATCTGTGTGTGTGTGTTTGTTCTTGGTCTAATTTGTTAACATTTTCATCCAAAAATGAAAATGAGACTTGATTGTATGTATTAACATGTATCGCACGGTTGGGAGGTCTTGGAACATGGCTTTGACACCTAGATCGCTTCAAATTAGCCATGATATCCACTGTTTTATGAGATTTCAGCATATGCAGACCGCCTCCAGCATGTATGACCAGAATTCAACATGAATTCTTAGGTTCAGGCTCAAAATTTCAAGTTGACAGATTTATCAACACAGCTCCCCATCCTTGACACTACTTTTTGAGATGGTCTTTATCATAGGAGATCATTTTTAAACTTCACTTGGTGGTATCATCCTCTTTAACAGCTGCAAGGTATCCAGATTTATCTAAATACCCACTGTTCTTCATCATATCTACATGAAAAAAAAGATTCCAGAATATATAGGCAGATTCTAGGTTTCTTCAGGATGAGAGGTTAATCAATACTGTAGGACCTGTTCTTTGGTACTGGCTTCATCTACTTTAAATTGCATACAATTCCAGACTCGCAAAGATTTCTCTTTACTTTCCTTTAGCATGAAAGATCTTGTCCATATTAGGTTAGTGACTCCATTTCAGCATGCACCTTTTAGGTTTTTCAAAGATCCTTTTTAATGTACACACAGTGCATATCCCACGTGGATTGTATGCAACATTTTAAACATCAGATTTAATAATTAAAAACAAGGGGATAGGGCTACCTCCATACTCCTCAAATTTAGGAGCGTGGTTGGTCTTTGTAGACCAACCCCTTATTATCTGCTTCCATGTCCTTTGATTAACATCGTTTAAACAAGCCTCCTTTTGCATGCATAATTTGGAACTTATCCCATTAGCGAGACTCAACCCATTGGTACATATTTTCTCATTCAGGGTATGATTTGTGTAGTTTTTGTTAGCCCTCTTTGTCCATGTAAGGGGTGCTCCATTACTTTTCCATTTATTCTTTATAGTGGTATGGATGAAACTGCTCATATCTCTTGCTTTCTCTCCATATCTTCCCTCTGGTTTTCTTGATATTTGTTGGTTCTTGATAAATTGTTCTTAAATCCTCTGTCCATCTTATGCTTGATGGAAACATTCTCCTTGATGGTCGTGAGAGTGATCTCTTCAAACTTCTTATTTCTCCATGTAAGACTAATTTCTCCATCTTAAATTCGGGTGTTCTTCATGTCATTGGAAATGAAAGTTTCATTTTCACATCTTCATTCCTTTGGATCCTGCAGCATCTTGCAGCATGACTAGGATTAGTACAGTTTATGCATTCTCTACCAGAATCATACCTCTTGAAGTGTTGCTTTGGTAGAAATCTGGTTGCAGCAGATCTTTCCTCTTTGTTGAACCTCCAAGCTTCCATACACATACTCAATAGTGTGTCCATTCTTCCCACAAAAATAGCACTGCATTGCCATCAACTTTTGAGAGTTTCTCATATCAGTTTTAATGGTTTTGCACTGCCTTCCTTCTAAATCCAGATAAATGAGCTGCTTACTACCAATCGAATCCTTCATTTGCTGCTTCCAGATCGGTTATGTGAGCCAGGTTCCTGACACTCTACATCCATGTCGATTCACTAATATTGTTGGGAGGAGGAGGTCCAGCCTTCAGTTTTTAAGGCTCCATCAGAAAAACTGATTTGGATACCGCATTTACTTCTGCTCCTGTGCAGCGGCCTAAAGAGGAGAGGAGGCAATTTCAAGCCACTAGAGTTGGCCAGGAATGATGCAGGAGCTGGATCAGATGTGAGACCATCTTCAAAGGGGGGTCTACCGTTCCAGGGCTAAAGAAACCAAACTTTGTTTTTTTGGAGGTCCACCTTGTACAAGGCGATTTTTCAAGAGAGCGGTAATGTTAGGAATGGGGGTTGTCCATTTGGGGTCATGGTTTGTAGCTGCCAGGGGCAGTTTTTCACAAAGTTGTAGATGGTTGTTGGGCAGGTGATAGTTAGTAAGAGTTGTTAGTGTTGGGATGAGGTATTAAATAAGGGTGCAGCAGTTGAGGGGGTGGGTTACGAATTCATTTTGGAAAATTATAGCTGGCTGCTGGGAGCTAGACCTTGGGAGGGTGGTCTTTGTTGGAGTTGATGCCCTAGAAACAACTTGTTTATGCTTTATGATAATGTGTATTAATGGTTTTGAATATTAATAAACTTCTTATCACATCATGATTATTTTTCTGCGTAACATAGTATATGATAATACCCTAACAATAGTTGTCGCACTAAAAAATTATAGTAGTTCTCCGCTATGATGAGAACCCAGAAGTGTCGCGACATTATTATTAAAAGGTGAGTTTCTATTTATTACACATGCTACAAAGAAAGACGGTCTGGGGACTCGACCCCACGACCGGCACCCCACACCCCAACCCTCTCTGTCACAACATTATTCTTAAATATATGTTCTACAACTGGATGAAATCATTTGAGGGACACAAATGATTCAGGCTAAAAGGGGTGGAGACTCATAGGACTTTGAAGCGTCTTCTCATAATATATGCCCTTGGTAATATCTAGTGTAGGATATTATAAGAACAAGATTCATTAGTATGAAACCCACATTTATATGTGTCATTGGATGTTCCTATCTGCGGACATTCGTATTGATCCTTAGACTTTAAGATTATTATTAATGAGTATTATAAGTCGTGTACTTTGATGTGTTGATGAAAACCGTAAAGACATAAGTTCGCGGTGAAGTATGATACGTTGGGTGTGTCACGAGTAGTATTTCATTAATAAATAATGCAAGAAAGGATGTGTTCCTTATATTCTTTAACGAAAACTGATATCTCAAGCACTTTGATGAAAATGACATATCCTAAATAAATCCATGATCATGGTGTTCTATAGGCAAATTCGATTTTTGAAAATTCAAAGAAAAAGACATAAAGCACATAGGTTGGCGGCACCAGCATGCAACCTACTTGAGTAGAGATATCATGATAAAGAGATTATATTACACAATGAACATTCGTATTATGTATTATGTCATTACGACATTAACTTATTTCTCTATGAGTGTTTTGGAATGTTGCAAGATTCTAACCTTATACTTTAGGTTGTTTCGCTTAATGTCACTGAGAAAGAGGCCTAGAGGGTCACACACACTAAGTGTATCTAGAATCACAGTTAAATAATATATTATTATTTATTATTTAACAAGTTGAATAAATATTATTCACGCACATGGTTTAATAATTATTTATGTTTGCTTGATCGCATATATTTTTTCACCAGTTATTCGAGATAATATTATGTGAGCAGAATATTTAATAAATATTTATTCTCTTTCAGTGAATATAATATTTATTTACTTATTGGTGAATAATGCAATGATATTTATTTATTAAATAAATAGTCATTATTCAGAGCCAGATAAATATTATGGAGGAATGGCGGATCAAATTTAATGGTTCAGTGAGATATAATATATATTGAATATTATTTGAATAAATAATATTTAATTTTAATTCTCTAATTGAGCGCATGTCAAGAAATAATAATATTATTATTACTAGACATGGGGTTCCGCAAGGATTAAATAAATATTAAAAGGCACTTGTGCAATTATTTTTTTCTAACTCTAGCGATATATAAACTCAATTCTATTATTTTTCAAGAGATCTAATTCATTTATTTTATTATGTACAACAAATCCATAGAATCCTCTCAAAGCCCTACCCTCTCCAAAAACGCTCTCAAGAACAGGGAGCAATCTTCCTCCACCTTCCACTCTCGAATCAAGAGAGATCAAGAAGAATCTTTTGAAAGTGATTCTCGAACCAATCAAAGGCAAACGACGCAAGCGTTAGGATCTATCATGCTAGCACCCGAAGAATTCTATGGCGACATTCGAAGATTTGTGGAACACGTGTGGATCACCGCTAGAGGGAATCTTCCCTTGATTCCTACAGCGCAATGACGGTACAACGTAGATTCGTTGTCAGATCCATCAACAAAAAAAGAATTCCCGCAAGGTAATTCTTTAATTTCTTAAATTAATTATAAATAATATGTCATGATCATGCACTCTGGTTCGACGTTTTATCTATTGTTTATATTCTTTGATTCAATTTCGTTGATCATAGTGTTTATCATCATGTAAATCTTGAATTGATCATCGATCATGATAAAAGCAATGTTGAGCACGACCCATCACACGTTTCCGCTATGCCCAGAACCTTCAAGTGATATTAGATCGGGTCACATAATTATTTATAATTATTTAAAGATTGTTGATTGATTTGTGCATAAGTAATTGGTTTTCAATTCCAGTTTAATCATTCATTAATCTGAATTGTGAGGGTTGCTTCTTCCTCTTCGTTTCTCAAAAATATAATCGAATCAATTAATTTTATGAACGAAATAAATTCTAAGATCTCATCCGGAGGTGCCAAGAAATATGGTCAGATAACAAAAAAGTACATGCCGTGTAATCCAAAGATACATGTCGTGTATTAGTGTTCAATACACCAAGAATTAATTCGGAATTAATTCAAGGCATGTGCATTTATTACACGCAATGCATTTAATTATACATTGCGTGTTGACTAGGCCAGTCTGGCGCATGGTCAGCCGAAGTACACGTCATGTAACTTTCATACACAGCGTGTAGTTCTTTAGTCACAAGCGGGTTGTGTATCTTCTTACACGGCCTACCTGATAGGTGATTGTGTAACTCAGAGACCACATGACGTGTAGCCCATGAACACGTTGTGTACTCTAATTTTTTTCTTGGCACGGTTACACACAGAGTCCCTAGGTCTGTGTCACAGATAGACAGTGAGAAAACATACACGCCGTGTAGCTCCAAGGTACATGTCGTGTACTTTTACCCAATTATGCATAATTAGAATTAATTTATTATACCGTGCAAACTTTATCAACACGTACTTATGTATTATCATTAAGTTGATAGGGCACTTCATGTGATGGGTTTTAATATATATATAAATGTTTAATTAATTTTTGTGCAATGTTCGAATCTGTATATCAGGTATAAATCGTATTACAGTTATAACTCTACGTGCATTGAAACATAACGCATGACAAAAAAATCATGTAATCTGTGTAATCATAAGTTGTGTATGTCACATGTCGCAAGAGTAAATAGTATACCAGTATAATACATGTTGGGTAGTTCGGATGGGTACACACCATGTTGCCTCCAAGGTATGTTTATTATTGTACAACGTTAATTTTAAATAAATTTATTTAATTTGTTTAAAATTATGATGGATATCAAAGAAATTCGGATGAGAATTAAAATAAAAAAAATTGATTAATTAAAGAAGATAATTCATTGATTTGAGTGCGATTTATCTTAAATAAGAATGATTAAGAATTGAATGCTAATTTTATTAAATTCATAATTTGTTGCATGCATATGGATCATCATGAGCTTAGACCAGACCATTGTATGTGATTGATTTCATTTAATTTATTATTAAATTAAATTGTTGGTATGCATGTCACCACTCTTATTATGTAAGGGTATGTGTGCCCATGGTTTCTTTTATTCAAACCTCTTCCTCTCACCTACCTGTGAGTAAAAGCATGTAGAATAGATGGAGCTTCCAATCTAGTGGAGGTGGTTCAAGTTTGGAACCATGACGAAACCAATCCAAGAGAGATACATAGGTGGACAGGTGGAAAACTGCAACACGAAAAATAAATGGTCCAAGGTATTTTTCACCTAAGTCGGCGGTTAGTTTATCATTCGCTAGATAAACTAACCATTAGTAAAATCTCATAATCATACCACTTTATTATTTTATTTATGTTTTTATAGATTTTTCATTATAAATGTTTTTTCGTAATCACATGAATTAATGAACTAACAAGCATGCACGATAAAACTAAAATAAATTACCTTATGTGTAAATGTTATCTAAAATGTGGTTAATCACTCAAGTAAATACACTTAATATTAATAAGAGCATGTAATAAAGATAATAATTGGAAATCTACGGATAAAAGATAAAATCTCTCAATTATATATATTAAGTCGGTACAGTATTCCGCTACTTCAGTTAAAATCAAACCATAGTTCAAAGTGTCTGACCATCCAAGTTGTGGTGCTTTCAATTATCGAGTAACATGAAGTTTTGGATTGACTTAACTTAGTTCACATCAAGGGTTGATTGTCAAAGCAGGACTTGTTGTAACTGAGAGACAAGGGTTGAGAAAATCAAATTTAAGGATTTCATGATTAGGGAGTCCACTCAACATATCAAGGAACTGTAAGTTAATACAATTGGCATTTGGAATGCCTACCTAAAACTCTTCAAATTGTTTGACCAACCAGAGTTGGGGTAATGAGAATGGAATATGGATCTTTGCTACTAGAATATCTAAGAAGCAGGATATTCCTAAGCCAATGACGAGGGCTACTAGGTTTCGATAAAATGGTGGGAGATTAACAAAATATAATATTATTTATTTGTCTAAATTTTATTAGATAAAGTACTAAATCTTTGCTATCTTATTTGTAGAAAGAGAAATAAAATGACTTCAAACATATCACTGCGATCCATACTTGAGAAGGATAACCTTTTCACCAACACAAATTTCCAAAAGTGGCAAAGGCGATTACGCGTTATCCCACGCCATGAAAGAAAATTATATGTGCTTGAAAAACCTATTCCTGATGCACATGGTAATGAGGCTAGTGAGGAAGAGTTGTTTCTCTATGAGAAACATTTGACCGATGCTACAGATGTTCAATGTGTCATGTTATCATCCATGACCAATGAGATTTTAAAGCAACATGAGGACATGGATGTGTATTATCAAGAGAAGACGAGATGAGAGAGATACGATATCTTCAATGCTTTGTTTACAACTAAGTTTGGAGAGTTTGTGTCAGTTGGGCCTCATTTAGTCAAGATTATTGACTACATTGAACGCTTAGACATCTTAAGGATTAAATTCTCGGATGAGTTGCGCGCAGATCTCATACTTTCCTCATTATCCAAGATCTTATTCAGTTATATTGTTAATTATAACATGAGAAATAATGAGAAGAGTCTTTCGAAACTTCTTACTTTAATTTTCCAAGTGGATAAGAACATGGGACGTGACAAACCCGCAGTCCTTAAGATGACTAAGAAAAGGAAGAACGGGGAAAAGGGGCCCAAGACACATAACAAGTCTAAAGCTCCTGAGCACCGTCCTTCCAAGAAGAGGAAAATCCAAAGACAAGGCAAGGAAAAGGAGGCAATATGTTTTTCATGTGGCAAGCAATGTCGCTGGAAGAAGAACTGCACCTAGAAGTAAGGGGAGGTTAAAGGTATGTTCATTATTCAATATAATCTTTCAACATCTACACATTTGGTATTAGATACAACTTGTGGCACTCACATCTGTATCCAAATGAAAAAACCAAATAGATTCTGAAAAATTACTCGAGAGGTGGATTTGCAAGCTTTAAACGGTACGAGGTTGGTTGCTTTAGCCATTGGTTACTACAACCTCTCATTGCCAACGGGAATGATATTGGTTTTAAGGGATTGTTATTATGTAACAATTGTTACCAAGAACATAATTTTTGTGTCATGTCTATATGCGGATGGTTTTATTTTTAAATTTGGGAATAAAGGTTAGTTTCTTTTATAAAAACAACATATGTTATGGTATGACACATTTAAATAACGGTCTTGATGTATTAAATTACAAAAAACAAATATTAGTAATAGATAATGAATCATTTTCAAATGATTCATATAACACCCAGTTAAGTCATCACCGTCTTGGTCATGTAAACAAGAAGCATTTGACAAATCTATGTCAAGATGGTCATTTAGACTCTTCTGAGCTAAAAACACTTAAAATATGTCATGTTTGTTTACAAGTAAAAATGACCAAACCATCATTTGATGGAGAGGATGAAAGGGCCACAGGGATTCTTAGATTAGTGCCCACAGACATGTGAGAACTATTTTTAGTAGAAGCTAGATGCGGACATTCTTACTTCATAACTTTTACTAATGACTTAAGTAGATATGGCTATGTCTACTCGATGACATATAAGTCTAAGTCCTTGGAGAAATTCAAAGAATTCATTGATGGAGTAGAGAATCAACTTGGAAAGAAGATAAAGAAGTTTCGATCGGATCGAGATGGTGAATATCTTAACCAAGAGTTTATCGAATTTTTACGAAAGTTTGGGATTCTATCTCAACTCACACCACCTTACACACCACAGTGGAATGGTGTTAGTGAAAGGAAGAACCGTATCATGTTAGGCATGTTAAGGTCTGTGATGAGTCATGCAGATCTTCCATTATCCTTTTGGGGATATGAATTACAAGTTGTGGCATATACATTAAACCGAGTATCAACTAAAACGGAAAATGGAATTATCTTCAAGTTATGGAGTGGAAAGAAACTCTTTTTGTCGCATACACATGTATGGGGTTGTAAGGAATTTGTTAAGGCCTTCTCAGGTAACAAACTAACACACTGGGGCACAATATCTTTATATGGTATCTTAAAGAATCAAATTGATACTACTTATACAACCCCTCGGACAAAAAAGTGATTGTCATTAGACAATCTGTATTTCTTGAGAGGGAGTACATCCTCAAAAGGGATAGTGGGAGCAAGATTGACTTCGATGAAGTTGATGCTCAAGATACACAAGAGTCGGTATAGAATATTATGTGAGTAGAATATTTAATAAATATTATTTGTTTTTACTGAACATAAAATTTATTTATTTATTTGCAAATAATGCAATGATATTTATTTATTATGGAGGAATGATGGACCGAGTTTAATGGTCCGGTGAGAAATAATATATATTGAATATTATTTAAATAAATAATATTTCGTTTTAATTTGTGAATTTAGCGCATGCTGAGAAATAATAATATTATTATTATTATAGACATGGGGTTCCGCAAGGATTAAATAAATATTAAATGGCACTTTTGTGAAATTATTTATTTCTAATATATAAACTCAATTATATTATTTTTCAAGAGAGCCAATTCATTTCTTTTGTTTTGCATAACAAATCCGAAGAATCCTCTCGAATCCCTGGAGAGCTCCCTTCTCCAAAAATGCTCTCAAGAACAGAGAGTGGTTTTCCACCACCTTCCACTCTCGAGTCTAGAGAGATCAAGAATAATCCTTTGAAAATGATTCTCGAGGCAATCAAAGACGAACGATGCAAGTGTTGGGATCTGTCGTGCTAGCACCCGAAGATTCATACGGCGACGTTCGGATATTTGTGAAACACTTGTGGATCACCGTCATCTGCCCTTGATTCCTACAACACAACGATGGTATGACGTAGATTCGTTGTCAGATCCATCAATGAAGAAATAATTCTCGTAAGGTAATTCTTTAATTACTTAAATTAATTATAAATGATATGTGATGATCTTACACTCTGGTTTCGACGTTTTATCCGTTGTTTATATTCTTTGATTCAATTCTGTTGATCACGGTGTTTATCGTCGTGTAAATATCGAATTTATCATCAATCATGACAAAAGCAATGTTGAGCACGACACATCACACGCTTCTGCTGCGTGTGGAACCTTCATTCTCCATGGAAAGTCTTGTTCTTCAACTTCTCCGTTCACTCGTGTAATTCAGTAATTTTGTTTTTATCTCTGTTCTATTGAAAATAATGAATCACTATTGCGCACCTAATTCTCTTTTCTCATCCTAATTTCTATCGTACGAACCATTGTTAGTGGGAGTCCTACCAACAAATGTCGTCACATTTTTTTCCATACATACCAAACGAACTACTAATACAACAATCCTTTTCTCAATTTTTCCTCCATGCCTTTTTTGTTTCCTCGTGAAATACTTATCTAGTATCAAATACAATGCTACTTAAAAGGCAAAATTTGATGAGGTGAAATTGTTGCACTTCAGAGATGCAAACACCTACAAGTGCAACAGCCAACGCATAACATAAGGCAAATTTTTTATGGACATCAATCATCTTTAAAACTCAGTTGACGTAGAGATTTCATAATGTTACCCACTCTCACAAGAAGATAAAAACAGAATCAACTTATTTGGGCTTTGGTGGAATTGGGCTTTCAGTGGAACCAGATTCTGATGTACCAAAGAAACAATTGTTTGATTGGTTTTTCCATTTATGCTTCCAAGCTTTTGTAATCCATTTTGATTCATAGAATCATCACGAATGAAATGGAATGGAATTAATAAACTTAATTAGAATGAAATAGAACAGAATAAAATTAAATAAAATATGATGGAATGGAAAGAGAAAAGAATAACTATATTTTTGGTTGATTTTCAAACAATATCATTTAGTGAAAATTATGTCCCTGAGTTTTAATAAAATAAATTGAAGATGATCGTCATAATGGTCATTTTAGTTCTATTCCCATCCCTAAGAAACAAGACTCTCTCTTTGTTTGTCACGGCCCATTTCCAATATTTCTTGTTTATGTGTGTTAGAAATTAGCTTGTGTCAAGTCTCACATCGGACTTGACGTATCATGTAATCTCTTTTATTCATTATAAAATAACCTCAATGCCTCCGTTAGTGAGACACTTTGGGTATTCGGTCCACTCTTTCATTTCTACATGGTATCAGAGTGGGTTCTCCAACCCTAACCACCCTCTCTCTCAAGTGAACCCCCCCTTCTATGCGGCGCTCACCCCCCTGTCGGCCCTCCTTGTCTGGCATGCCTGCCCCCTTGCACACACCCTATCTGGCACGACTACCCCTTGTGCACTCTTTGTCCGACACAACGACTCCCCTGCGCACTCTCTGTGCGATGCGAAGACACCAGCGACCGACCCCCCTGCTCACTCTCTGTGCGACACAACGGCCAAAAGAGCCCCCCCCCCACCACTGTGTGAATAGCATCGCCCCAAAAAGTGGTTGGAACTTTTTTCTGAAATAAAATTGTCTGAGAAACTTCTAAGAGATGGTGGTTTTTCCGTTAAGCAACACCATTTTTTTGAGGTGTGTCAAGACAAGAGGTCTGATGGATAATGTTGTGGTCATTGAGAAAAGACCGGAATGGTCTAGATAAATATTCACGACCATTGTCAAAACGAAAGCAGTGTAGTTTGGCGGAAAACTGGGTGGTGATTTCTTGATAATAAGAGAGGAACACGGTAAAGATTTCAAAACGATTTTTCAACAAATAGACTCAAATCATCCATGAGAAAACATCGATGAAAGTAACAAAATACTGATAACCCAGTTTAGATAGACTAGTATTAGGCCCCCAGATATCAGAGTGAACCAAATGAAATGGAGTGGATGCATGGGGAACTGCTCGGGGAACATAGGTGACCCGATGATGTTTTGCGTAGTGACATTACTCACATTCAAAAGGAAGAAGAGATCTCAAACCTAGAAAAAGTTTTTGAAGAATGGAAAAGTGATAGTGAAGCTGGAGGGCATGATCATAGGTGGAAAGACAGATGAGAGTAGGGGTCGAGTCAATCACATACACACCACCCTGAAGTCGCCTAGTACCAAGCACCCGAGTCGCCATCTTATCCTGACGCTCTATTACCAGAGTCGCCAATTGCACTCCGCAAAGGCTCCTGCTCCTGTCAGTTTATCTGCATCTACCTCTCGAGTTATTGAGACACTGGTTGATTACTCTACACCACACACTGTTGTTGAGCCTATCTCTCATCCCGGTAGGTTACATGCCATGTAGGATGAACTTAAGGCCTTGGAAACCAACCACACTTGGGATCATGTCCCTCTTCCTACGAATAAATAGGTGGTCGGGTGCAAGTGGATCTATACTGTGTGTATCAATGTTGATGGTTCTCTAAATCATCTCAAAGCACGACTTGTTGCCAAGGGTTATGCGCAGACGCATGGCGTTGATTATTTTGACACCTTCTCTCCAGTGGCCAAAATGGCATTGGTCCGCTTATTTATCTCTCTTGTCGCTTCTTTTCATTGGCCTCTCCATCAGCTGGATGTGAAAAATGTTTTTCTTCGTGGCTTTCTTGATGAATAATTTTATGTGGAGCAACCACCGAGGTTTGTTGCTAAGGGGGGTCTTCCAAAGTTTATCGCCTTCGTCGATCGTTGTATGGACTCAAGCAGTCACCTTGTGCCTAGTTCGAGCATTTTTTGCACCATTGTGCTTAGCTTTGGCATGTGTCAAAGCATAAAAGATTCCTCTGTTTTTATCACCAGTCTACAATAATCAGTATTCTCTTGGTTGTCTATGTAGATGACATTGTCATTACTGGAAGTGATACGGACGGAATTGATCGACTCAAATCCTTCCTTCATCAACATTTTCATTCGAAGGATTTGGGTCTACTACAATATTTCTTGGGGATTGAGGTCTTCATATGTGCCAAAGGAATTTTTATATCTCAAAGGAAGTATGTTCTTGATCTTCTTCAAGAGACCGGAATGAATCAATCTGACTCGGTTTACTCACCCCTCGAACCTGGAGAAAGGTCACTACATTCTGATAGTGAGATGTTTTCATCACCCGACAGATACAGACAACTTTTTGGAAAGCTCAACTACTTGAAAATGACTCGACCCCATACTGTTTGTGCGATTAGAAAAGTGAGACAATTTATGGAATCTCCAACAAAAACGCAGTGGGCGATTGTTCTTCACATTGTTAGATATGTGAAAAAGGAACCGGGTTTAGGTCTTCTATATTTTGATCATGGGCATACAGACATTGAGGCATTTTGTGATGCAGATTATGCTAGATGTCTCTTCTAGGAGATCTACATCTGGTTTTGCAATTTTTGTTGGAGAAAATTCGATCTCATGGAGAAGCAAAAAAGAAAATCGTTATCTTCTGCTCAAGTGCAGAGTCATAATATTGTGTCATGGCATATGTGACTGCAGAGATTATTTGGACACAACAAATTGTTCACGAGATTAGGTATACAACTAGTAAACCAACACATATTTGGTGTGACAATCAAGCTGCTATCAAGATTGTCAAAAATCTAGTCTTTCATGAGCAGACAAATCATATTGAAGTTGATTGTCATTTCATTCGAGAAAACTTTGAAAAGAAAAAGATCACCATCGGCCACGTTCACACCTCTGATCAACTTGTCGAGTGTATAGAACATGAGTCCATTTTTTGTGTAACAAGCTGGGCATGATAAATATATATGTCTCAACTTAAGGGGGAGTGTTGTGCTTTGTTTTTTTTTATTTTGTATCTGAGTTAGGAACACCTAGCTTCAGGGCGAGTGTTGAGATTAGGTTGTGTCATGTCCCACATCAGACTTGACGTATCATGTAATCTCTTTTATTTGTTATAAAATAACCCCAAGGTCTCTCTTAGTGAGACACCTTGGGTATTCGGTCCACTCTTCCATTTCTACAATGTGAAATAATTTTTCATTCTACCATTTGATTAGATTATAAGGGCAAATGAAATAAGCAAACAGACCCTTGGTTTTACTCACCCGATGGAACTTTCTAATGGAAGGACTTGAGCACACACAATTAAACCAATGGCATGATGCAGAGAACCTAACATTGTCTGCAAACTAGAAATAAGAAAAAAAGTTCCACAGCCCCCAGATAAGTTTGAGCAGGAAACTAGTTTTGAAAGTGTGTTATCCAAAACAGGGATATCTGCAAGACAGTGAATAACATCAATTTCATTCATCCCAAGCCTTCCCATTTTATTAGTCTAAATGATGGGTTTATAGAAATTCTTCTAGCTCCTGCTTTCTAGTTTTGGAAAAGCAATAGATCAAAGTTTGACACTAAGCTCCACAAACCAAAATGCATGCACTGAAAAAATAAGAGGAAGTTGATTTGGTTAAGGACTCTCTGCTTGCAATATGAAACGTGATTTCCAGTTATGTTAATCAATTGCCTATCAAAATTAGTAATACAATTTGAAATGGAACAAAAGATACAATAGCATCAAACTAATACACCTTTATGCTAGTAACTTTGAACTGATAACTAAACAGAAAAAAATGCAGACGATAATAATATACATTGCATATGGTGCAAGGTGTATTTTCAGAATGGTTCCACCACAATTCCTCCTTCGATGTTACAAGTACCCAAAACCACCACTCGATAAATTTTCACTTTGAAACAATGGAGCCACAGACTGCGAGATCATCATCTATTTCAGTTTACCCTACTCAACAGGATGTAGATGAAGACTTAATCATACAAAAGTACTGTGATACAATGAATAAACATCAACGTATGCACCGCTAAATTAATCCTTCCACCTCCGGAAAGAAAACCAAATCTCATAATGGTTGAAGAGCAAGCTATCATGGGTATGCTTTCCAAGATACTCAAGCCCCAGATTCTTTAGTCTTTTTGAGCATTCACCTTCCCCCAACCGTGAACAGAATTTGATATTGTGTGACACAAAAAATCTTTCCTCAAGAGGTCTAAGTTTGTTCGCTAGCCTCCCTAGTCCAACCCAGACAAGTTCGTCAGGCATGTGAAGGAAGACGGCGCTAGAAAAGATCAAATCATACAGAACTCCAGAACCAAACCGGCTAAAATCCATGTCTTCGCCCCTTGCAATTAGAGGACGCTTGTGCAAGAGGCCTTGAGACGGAAGCTCGTACCTCAGGGAAGCCATTAGATAAAGCTCGTCCCTTTCCAGACAATGGTAGTGCCCGGGATACAAATAGCGGATGAAATGAAGACCAACACGAAGGGTGCCGCAGCCAATCTCAAGCACCCACGCTTCCGGGCTCAGGTGCAGGGCTTCACCGAGGAACTCGAACATGTCTCTGCCGCCAGCCCAAGGTTCCCCGTAGTTGTTGTGATGTTCCTCGACAAGGAGCTCTCCAGGGAAAGGTAGAGTCGTGTGGTTGTTCGATTCGACCCCTTCGTAGTGCGATATGCCCTTAAATTTTGAATTTTTTGGGGAAACTGTTATCATATTTCTCAAAAAATAAATCGAATTCGACGCCAAAAATTAACAGGCGAACGAGGAAATTGGACAAGGGAAAAGGCAAGGGGGCGCACTGAATTAGATCCTGGAGCTGCTTTTCCTGGGTGCATGGGTTTATCCCCTTTCGAAGAACGTTGTCTAGAATTCGCAAACCGTTGACTTCGATCTGATTCTTAACCCAGGATATATCATCCGTCGTAGGAGAGATCCGCTCCCAGTTGGCCTGAGCAGATGTTGTCGCGCCAGCGGCCACAGCGGCGCCGCCAGGGGCCGGATAGCTGCAGGGGGGGAACGAAGAGATGAGAAAGAAAAGGAAGACGGTGGCTACTGAAAGGGAGACCACCAGAACTGGCACCGTAACCACCACACTCTTCATAGGCTCTCTCGCTTCCTCTTCCGGTGGCTCTCTGCACGGCACAGCGTTCGAACGCGAGTAGTTTTTTAAAATACTATTCTTATTTTACCTATCTACCAAAATAATGCATCTAAAAAAATTTCTACCGAAGTCACGCTGATCCGGGGAGGGGCGACGCGGTCCGGGTCTTCGACCGCGCCTTTGAAAAAAAACAGTTTTGATTTAATAAATTGTTTATATAATATAATAAAATAATCATATATCATAATATTAGTATCATATATATCATTGTAATAAATTTAAATATATCATAATTATAATTTATAGTTTTATAGTAAATATGATTATATTTATCATTATAATAAATGTAATTTTTACGTGAATATGATGATAATTGTAATTGTATTTATATTTACATATAGTTGCATTTATAATATATTGAAAATAATAAATATAATTATATTAAGAAAACAATTTTCTATTTAGTAATTTATTTATATTTTAAAACAAGTAATTATATACAAATATTAATTTAAAAAATATAATCATATTTATTATAAATTTTATGTGTTCAATTTATATAAATATAATTATTACAAATATACGAAACCATAAACCAATTATAATATAATATATTTGTTAAATTTATACAATTATATACCGTTATATTTACGTTTTTCAAATTATAAAACTATTAAAATTATAAAAATTTAACAAATATATTATATTATAGATTTATATATTTAAATCAATTTAAACATATATAATTTATTATATCTTTATAAATTATTAATTATATAATATTGATTTTAGAAATATAAAAGATATTTTTTATATAATAATAATAATAATAATTTAGCATGTATGCTTATAATTATATTTTAACTAATATAATTATAATTATAACATAACACATATATGCATTATATTATGTTATATGTGTTGTATCTACATTATATATCTACTATAGTAAGCATTATTTGTGATATATTTATGTTAATATATGCATTCTATGAAGTTATATTTATGTTATATTATGTTGTATGTGTTATATTTACATTATATATGCATTATATAAAGGTATATTTTCGTTATATTGTGCTATATTTACATTATATATGGTTTCTATTTACATTATATTTACATTATATATGTGTTATATTTATGTTATATATGGATTATATAGTTATATTTATGTTATATTATTTTATATTAATGTTATATATGTGTTATATTTGCATTACATACGCATTATATAAAGTTATATTTTCATTATATTATGTTATATAGCGTGAGTATAGTGCTACATAGCAGAAGTCTAATGTTATTTAATGTAATTATAGTGTTATATAATGTAAATATAACATATATTAAACATAAATGTAAGGACCCCGACCCCAGTAGCCTGGAGCCGGTGTCTTTCTTTATTACATTGGTATGATTACAAAGCAGTCGTATCTCGAAGGACCGAATAGTTTAGTAGTTTTGAAAAACCAGATTCAAACATAAGTTTTACATTACAACTTCGAAAGGAAAAACAATAAAGAGAATGCATAATGAGAGAATGCATAATGCAAGACATCATAAACATACCGTCAAGGTCTCATCCAAGATATCTGAAAATACTAGGGTAAGGTCAAGGTCAAAACTCAACTTCGTCTTGTCTCATGAGACATACTAATACATCGAAGGGTTGTAGTGGGCCCCACCCGTCACATAATAAGTCCAATTCATTCCTCATATGATGAATAAAATGATATCTTTAAATCAAAGTGTCCCATACCACTTTGAAATATCATAGATGAAATTACTCTAATAAAATCACTGAGAAATATAATCTTTAAACATTTCAAAGTGTCTTATACCACCTTGAAACATTTAAATAATAATCCCTCTTAACATTAAATGAAACTTACAATATCATGATAATAATATAATTAATGATATAATATATTAAAGGACTGTATATACACCACACACAAGAAAATAGTGGTGAACAAGACATGTATCTCATAGAAGTAAAAGTGAGACAAAAAAACTCTTTTTACTTTGGAAAGAAGAGTTCTTTTCGAAAATCATTTTTATTTGTCATCAAATTGGATTTTAAACATGTATATCCTAGAAAAGAAAAGGTAAGAACATTGAAATTATATTTTAGACATAAATGATGTTTCCCTGAAGTGAAATCATGTAAAAAGAGTTTTTAAGAAACTTTAAAAATAAAACATTTTAATGTGGTCTAAGGAAAATATTAAAGATATTTTAAAATAAAAAGAAATGTTTGTTTTCATAAAACCAGAAATGAACCAAGATGATTTTTCATGATAAAATGAGCGATTTTAGAAAAATAATAGTGGCTTAAAATAGATTTTGGAGTTCACTTGAAAACGGGTAAGAAACCGGGAAGTTACCTTGAATCGGGTTTATTTATCAGGAAGAATTGAGAGGAGAACATTTTCAAAACATGCATATCCCCATCAAAGAAGGATTTTCTGATCTGTATATATGATTTTGAAACATATACATGGAATTTATAAGAAATATACAAAAAATAAATCATTGCATCTGAGTAAAGATGGAGAAAGAGTAACCCGAAGGAAAAAAACAGGGATTCGGGTATCTCTTACCACTTTGTAATCAATCGAATCATATTCCCAAAAATTAATAATCATCAAATGATAAATTTAATACCATGAAAACAAGTAGATTCATGATATGATACATCAATGGTCAGTATACAAACACCACACACAAGAATTAGTGGTGAGTAAGGCGTATCTCATGGAAATGAAAGTGAGTTGAGAAAACATTTACCTCGTGTCCGAATGTATTCTGCATTTCACCTTAATGTCATGGATAATCAAATTAAATACATTAATTAATTAATTCAGAACCTTCTCTACATGTGTTTTATTTAGTGTGATTTTATTAAGTTAATTTATGGTTATAAGATACACTTTTATTGTTCGGGAGTGTTTGTTTCCTTGGTTTTCACGACCGGTATACTTGCATACGAGTATGAAAGTTCATGTGGAATAAGTATAATTTATCAGAATTGAATTTATATGATATTAATGAACATACATAAGTGTAAACAGTTATATATATCATTTGGTTATATGGTATGAGGATGAATCATTAGATAAGACATTTAGTGATAATCGTTTTCATTATTATGACGGTTATTGATCATAACGAACTCATTTTGTTTTATCGTTTAGTATTATGTAGATGTTTTACATCCAGAACACAAGAAAGGTTAAAATACATATATTATAGTCTATTTTAACTATAAAAATGGTTTCATTACCATATTTGAAGGATAAATTGAAGAACAAAAATTTTTTGTCCACGAAGGTTGTAAATCGACACCACCCGAACGATGATTTCGTTTTTAAAATAAAAGAGAGAGAGAGAGAGAAGGGAGTTTGAGTAAGGATATTACATTAACATGATATCATTATAGTATATAGATTATATTGAAGTTATCATGATCATTTAGATAGAGGAGGTGAGGAGAGAATAATAAAAGAAAAAAGCTTGAAAATAAATTAAAAGGAAAACGAAGAGGAAGAAGATTTTACCTCTTGAATATTCCTCCTTGAGAACCTCCTTAAGAGGATTGGTTTTGGTCTTTTGTTAAGACCAAGAGATCCTGGATATTGGGGATAGGCTTGGGTAGAGAGGATTGGGTATAAATTTGACAAGGTTTAAGCCTTAGAGGTGTGAGGAGATGTGGCGGGGAGGGGTGATATTTATAATGGAAGTGAAGGACGATTTCTCATTATTTTATTCATTATTTTATTATTTTACTCAAGACAAGTAATAGTATTGATTCTTGTGACTACATAAATTAAACATTGCATGTGATTTAAAGCCAAGGGTGCTTACATAATCCAAACATCACCTATGACTCAATAAATCATGTATTTATCATTTGTCGTAAATTATCTTATTTTACTATTCACCAAAAATTCAAGTTTTTTAGAAAAATCCCAAAAATTCACCCTAACCATTTTTTGAAATTTAGAATTTAAAAATGAACTCCATTTTATGAAAATAATTTTTTAAATATGAGAAACTTAATTTTTAATTAAAACTGTCATTTACTCGAAAAATACAGATTTTAAATCTATAACTGATTTTATAACACTTTCAAAAATAAACAAGGTCTCATAAATTATCCTAAAATCATAAGATAAAAAAAATTAATTTATGAATACATTATACATAAATAAATTATATTTTAAACCATTTTATTAATATAAAATTGTAATTAAATATTTACGACTTACAAAAATACCAACACTTAATTTAACAATACTTAAAATATTCATTTACTTATACTATGATATAATTATATCATACCTTTATTTATAAGATGCCTAAATCTTATTTATACATTAATGGGTGATGTTACTATTTATTTGGACAATTTACTATTAACAAAGGTCATATTACTATTCATAAGGGTAACATTACTATTTCCAAGGGTCAATTTAGTATTCCCAAAGGTGGAGAGCTACTATCAGGATGCAGATGCTGGGGAGGGGCAGTTCCTTATAGATAGTCTGGTCGAATTCCCTAAGACCTTCGGGTCATGTAATCTCCTAAGCCTACAAGCCATGTAATCTCTGAGCCTACGGGCCTTGTAAGGGTTCTCCCTCATCCCTTGAAAGGGGGGTTATCTAAAATCAATAAAAATGAAGGCCTTCGGGCCATTCAGGCAATTCAAAGAAGTGGCAAAAATATGTTTAAAACATGTTCGCTATTATATGGTGGTAATACTACTTTTAGACAAATATAGCCTTTTAATATGTAAAATTGAATTCATTATTGTAAAAACATTTGATATAATATATAAATTCCATAATACTATTCATTCCCGCTAATTTAATTTATAGATTATAAATGTCATTTTAAAATAATGATATTTAATTGTTTAACATTGTTCGTTTAAGTTTGGTGTTGTGTGAAACCTATGTTGTCGAAGAAATTAAATTCAAGAAGGGTCATACCATAAAATATTAGGGTGTTAGATTCTCTCCTCCTTTAATAAATTGTGTCCTTGATATTTGAAATTACACTTCAAAAGACAATGGTTGATACTTGAGAATTCCCTTATGTGAAACCCACATCAGAAATAGGGTTAATAAAATATCATCTTAAAAAGAGGTTAAGGTAAATGAGGTTATCACCACAAAATTTTACTTTCAACTAAGAGAATATTAGTGGGAAGTGAAAACATGGACATGAAAGAGAAATGTAACCATCAAGTTCTGATGGAGAATTACAGAGGACATGGTCATTAGAAAGTTAATCATCACAAAACCATAAACTACAGTTATGAAAAATTTCATTGATATCATAAAAAATTATGATAATATGACAAATTTTTTGTTTAAGACTCTTTTCCTAGAGTTGAAGAATTCTTGATATGTTTCTATTTTATAAACACAATATTATCCTTTATTTTCACCTCAAACTATCTATAATTCATCTCTTAGCACATGTTGCATCATGTGGTGAAGTAATACATTAACCTCTAAAACCTCATACACTGATCAACTTAAACCATTTCATAAATGGTTAAACTTTCCAAAAGATCATGATCCAACACTTATCATTCCCATGGTAGTTAGTACTATCCAATTTACTTTATCCATATCAATCATATCTCTATACAATATCATTATCTCATCACCAGGAACATTTTAAGGATTATCATTCCCTTAACTATGTGTTTTCCAATGTTTAACTTGCTACCAAATTATTTTTCTTGGTATCATTCAACATACGACCTCAAATCCTTAATGAAATAGTACTGCAGTACAATCCTTATATATTTTGTAATTCTTATAACCAGTACATTATTGATAAAATACTCAAATGAAATAATTCTTTAATCCAAACATAAGCACATAATCATTTCTCTTTGTTCATGGTAGTAGCATAATCTTAACCATGATCCATTATCTTCTTTTGTGGTATATTCTTTTGACGCATGAGACATTGATTTGTGTAGTGTCCTATCTCTTTACAGTTTAAGTATTGAACATTGGAAAACTATTTCATTTCCTTACAATCATGATCATGTTGGATTTTTTGTCCACATTTGAAGCAAAATTCTTTTCCTCTTAAGCATGTACCAAGGTGTTTCCTTCCACAATTATCACATGTGGGAAAATACTTCTTTCCCTTCTTCACTTTATCTATCTTTTTTCCAGTTTTCCTCTTCTTCTCTTGCTTCCTTCTAAAGCCATAATACTTAGAAAAATCTTTCTTCTTCTTGTTAGGATATGATATTATCTTCTCATATGATGAGAATGTTTGAGTGACTAGTTCCCTTCGAAAGACTGGCCTAATACCATCAAAGAAAGGATCATTCTTACTCTTTGGATTATGTGCATTGATGTGGTTCCCATTCCTTTCGGTAGGTGCCATTCCTAGACATTTTCATACACTATATTAGATCATAACATTATGAAACATAATGTATAATCCTAATACTAGTGAAATATTTAACATAAATTAAAAAATTTATGCATAGCTAATCTCATAATCATAAACATGGTTTCTTTGAGGACATGTTTACATTTAAATCCTTCACAACAGTTTGTAAAGAAAATGTGAATTATCCTAAGCATATCCCCCATGAGTGTCAACCCAGGTGCACAGTAAGGCCCATTTCGTGTACCAGGTTACCCCGAGTCAGGCCCGAGACACCTTGTCGGAGTTGTTACTCCTAGGTACATTTGTGCCAGAACCACGTCCACTTGTAGTATCCAGACAAGGATTTATTGTTAGGAAGATCAACATAATCACTACCTTACCAAAATTCTAGGATATTCTTGTATTCTTATCATCAAAGTCTATATTAGGGTTTTATTCCCTAATATGTGTTTTCAAAATATAGTTTTCAAGGTTTCTACTAAACTTCCTCTAATACCAACTGTAAGGACCCTAACCCCATTAGCCCGAAGCTGGTGCCTTACTTTATTACATTGGTATGATTACAAGGAAGTTGTATCCTGAAGGACCAAATAGTTTAGTAGTTTTGGAAAACCATATACAAACATAAGTTTTACATTAAAACTTTGAAATCAAAAACAATAAATAGATTCCATTGGAAACATCCACAACTTCTAGATTATCCCTGCAAGTCATTCATAATATTCATCTTCGCACCTTGAGGAAAAATAAAACATAAGAAAGGGGTGAGCTCAGATGCTTAGTAAGGGTAAACAATAAAAATGAATCATAAAAATAAAACATAAGGCAATGCAAATAATTAATTTTTTTTATTAAAACAAAAACTTGATCATAATATGCAAGGAATAAAAACAAATTAAATAAATCCATCTAAGTGATCATAGGAGAATGAAACTTAAACATGAATATTCTACTAGTCTAATAATCACATGGAATATCAAATACTAATCTCATAACGAGGGAATGCATAATGTGAGACATCATAAACATACAGTCAAGGCCTCATCCAATATGTCTAAAAATACTGGGGTAAGGCTAAGGGTGTAATTTCGGCCTGGCCTGACCCGGCCCAGCCCGGACAGGGTCGGGCCAGGCCGCTGACCACTATTCGGGCCGGGTCGGGTCGGCCTGAACAACCCCATGAGGCGGCCCGAGCCCGGCCTCAGGCCGACCCAAACCATCGGGTCGGGCCGGGCTTTTTCGGGCCGGGCCGGGCTTTTTTGAGTCGGGCCATGGTGGGTTTTTATTATTTTCAAAATAATTGTCTCTTTTAATTTTTTTTATTTAAACATTTTTTTAACATTTATTTAAAACGTTTCTTTACATTTATTTTTAAATGCATGTTTTTTGTAAAAATGTTTATTTTATTTTTTAACATTTTGCAGTGGGTAGATATGTTTTTTTGTCTAAATAGATTTATATATTGTGAATATATATATATATATATATGTATATTATTTGCAAATTGTAAAAAAAATAATGAGGGGTGTGTAGCTGCCGTGGGTGAGTTTAAAACCTTATTATTTAAACGTTTTTCTAAAATTTATTTAAAACATTTTTTACATTTATTTTTTTAACTTATTTATAATTTTTAAGCGATTGTTAATATTTTTTATTTAAATTTTTTTATTTAAACTGTTTTTTAACATTTGTTTAAAATGTTTTTTACATTTATTTTTAAATTATTAATTTAAAACATTTTTGAATTTTTTTAAACGCATGCTTTTTACAAGTATTTTTATAAAACATTTAACTTTTTTTTCATATTTTAATGTAAAAAGTATTTTTTAAGTGTTTGTTTTAAAAAAATTAATTTAAATGTTTGTTTTAAAAACTTTTTTAAACATTTTTATTTAAACCTTTATTTAAACAATTTTTTAACACTTGTTTAAAACGTTTTTTTTACATTTATTTTTAGACATTTAATTTAAAACATTTTTTTGAACGCATATTTTTTACATGTATTTTTTAAACATTTAGCACGATTTATGTAAAAACATTTTACAGCGGGTGGATATGTTATTTTTTTCTAAATAGATTTATACATGTCTGTGAATTTATATATATTATGTACAAATTAAAAAAAATAATGAGTTATTGGGGGGTGTGAAGCAGTGGGTGGTGGGTTTAAAGTTTTGTTATTTAAATGTTTTTTTATCATTTATTTAAAACTTTTTTTTACATTTATTTTTTAAACTTATTTATGAAAAATATTTTTAAGTGTTTGTTTAATTTAAAACATTTTTTTAAACATTTTTTAATTTTTTTTGCACGGTAGGCCCAACCCGGCCCTGTCTGGACTGAAATTACACCCTTAGTGGGTGCGCAGCAGTGGGTGACTTAATTTTTTTCTAAATAGATTTATATATGTATATATAATATATGCAAGTTTTATCATATTTTAAAAAAATTAATGAGGTTGGGGGTGTGCGAATATTATTTGGTGAGTAGTTATTTTTTTGTTAATATATAATAAGTTATTATATATATATATATAATATGAGAAAATTGTAAAAAAAATAATTAGGGTTGGGGGGTGCGCTGTAATGGGTGAGTTAATTTTTTTTTAAATAAATTTATATATAATATATGCAAGTTTCAATATATTTAAAAAAAATTAATGAGGTTTGGGGACATTCACGAACATCATTAGGTGAGTGTGTTATTTTTTTTGTTAATATAAAATAAATTATTATATAATATTAAATCATTGACACACACACACACATATATTATTAATGGATTTTTAAGTCACACTTAATTGATATATATTATTAATAGCTTTATATATAATATTAATGGCTTTGTTTATATATATATATATTATCATATCATTGATATATATATATATATATATATTATTAGTAGATTTGTTTTTATATATACATATATATAATATGCAAGTTTCATCATATTTAAAAAAATTAGTGAGGTTGGAGGTGTGCGCGGACATCATTGGGTGAGTGTTATTTTTTTTATTAATATATAATAAGTTATTATATATATATAATGTTAAATGATTGATATATATATATATATATAATATGAGAAAATTATAAAAATAATAATTAGGGGTTGGGGGGTTCATCATAGTGGGTGAGTTAATTTTTTTTCTAAATAGATTTATATATGTATAGTATATATAATATATGCATGTTGCAACATACTTAAAAAAAATTAATGAAGTTGATGGACTTGCACGAACATCATTGGGTGAGTGTGTTATTTTTTTATTAATATACAATAAGTTATTATATATATATATAATATTAAATCATTGATATATATATATATTAATAGCTTTGTTTATATATATATTATATTAAATCATATATACATATACATATACATATACATATACATATATATATTATTAATGTATTTTAAAAAACCTCACTTAATTGATATATATTATTAATGGTTTTGTTTATATATATACACTATTATATATATAATTATATATCGTTGTATATATATATTTATACACACATTATAATTATATATAATAATAATTATATGTATATATATAATATTATTTTTTGTTAATATATAATAATATATGCACATATATATAGAAATACACACACACACACACACATATATAGATACATATACACTGCCCCCCGTCTCCTCTGATCACTGCCCAATCATGTTGTCAACAGTCTCACAAGGGAAACAGAGGGGACCTGAGCGAACCTTTCACTTTGAAAGTATGTAGCTCCAAGATAGTGACTGTGAAAAGGTGGTTCAAGCGGCTTGGGAGGGATCGAATCGGTGCATCATGCCCAACTTCCGCACTGTTGCATCTCGCCTTCAGAAGTGGAGCGCAGTTAGGTTTGGTAACTTTGACCGACGTATTAAGGAGGCTGAGAATCAATTAAAGTGACTCCACTCATATCTTTATTGTGACTCTGTCCTTAGAAACATCTATGTGGCAGAAAAAAATCTTAATGCAGCTCTGAGGGAGAAAGAGAGCTTTTGGTTCATTAGGGCACGGGAGGCCCATATCAGAGATGGTGATCAGAACACCAACTTTTTTCACCAGCGAGAATCTATGAGGAGAAGGAAGAATCATATTGCTCATCTGGAGGACCCCACTGGAAGAGTTTCACATGACATAAATGGCATTCACTCCATTATCCTAAACTTTTTCAGCAACCTCTATTCAGCAGAAAGTATTAGCACTCCCTCATGCCTGCTTGAATGCATCCCAAAGTTGGTTACAAAAGACATGAACCGGTACCTGGAAATTGATTTGTCTGAGAAGTGCTTGGGGCCCTGCATCTTATTCACTCTACCAAGGCTTCGGGGCCTGATGGGTTTCATGCTCTGTTCTTTAAACGCTTTTGGCATATTGCGGGGCCTGATGTGGTGGCCCTAATGAAGGAGGTGTGGGATGGCAGAGCCTCTCTTGAATCCCTGAATGAAAATCTTATTACTCTTATCCCCAAATCCCAGTGCCCTCAAAAAATCTTGGAGTTTCATCCAATCAGCCTGTGTAATGTGATTTACAAAATTTTCTCCAAAATCATGGTGGCCAAACTGAGGAATTTTTTCCCGCAGCTTGTCTCAGATAACCAAAGTGATTTCGTTCCAAAGAGATCTATTACGGACAATGCTTCCATTGCCTTCAAATTATTCCACACTATGAAAACTCACTCCTCATCCAAGCGTGGCACCATGGAAATGAAAATAGATATGATGAAAGCTTATGATAGATTTGAATGGCCTTTCCTTGAACTTGTTCTATCCAGGATGGGCTTTTGGATGAAATGGATCTCTAATGTTATGAATTGTGTTACATCTGTCTCCTATAGAATCAATATTAATGGGGTCCCTTCAGCGAGCTTTAAACCGTCAAGAGGCTTGAGACAAGGGGACCCCCTGTCACCTTACCTCTTCATTCTGGTGGCAGATGTATTTTCTCATCTCATCCTGAAGGCGGATGATCAATGTGTTATCCATGGTGCTACGGTATGTAGAAATGCCCCTATCTCTCATCTCTTCTTTGTAGATGATAGCCTCCTTTTCGCGCGTTCTACCCCGCAAGAATATAGTGCAGTGCTGAATATCATCAATCTGAATGAAAATGCCTATGGGTAACGTCTCAATGCTTCAAAATCAGAGTTATCTTTTAGTAAAGGCGTCCCACAAGCTAAAAGAGATGATTTGTATCGATTGTGTGGGTTTTTGCTGGTTGATAAGCATCCCAAGTAACTTGGCCTCCCGACCCTGGTGGGTAGGTCGAAGAAACAAGTTTTCGGCACGATTGTGGATAGGGTGGATAATATGATTTGTCTTTGGTCTAGTAGGAATATTTCCAAGGCGGGAAAGGAAGTTCTCATGAATTCAATGGACTAAGCTATCCCTTCTTATGATATGTCACTGTTTAAATTCCCAGAAACTCTCGTGGATCAAATTCACTCCCGGTTGGCCAATTTTTGGTGGGGCTCCCATGATGGAAAACATAATTACCATTGGATGTCTTGGGAGAAGCTATGTGTTTCAAAATTCTGTGGTGGCCTCGGCTTCTGAAATCTCAAATGGTTTAATGAGGCTCTTTTGGCGAAGCAAGGATCGAAACTTCTTTCCCACTCAAATACCCTATTCTCAAAGGTGATACGAGCTAAGTACTTCCCTCATTCTGACTTCTTGCATGCCCAGATGGGGCCATGACCGAGTTTTTTTTGGAGAAGCATTTGGGGAGAAAAATCTATCATTGATTTGGGCTGCATGTGGAGAATTGCTGATGGGCATAATATTAACATTTGGAATGATCCATGGATGGATGATGGCGTTAATCATAAGGTTTCCTCACCGGTTGTTCCTGGTTCCGAAGATGCAAGGGTACGTGACCTGCTCGATGACTCGCTTGAGGAGTGGGATCGGGAGAAGCTTTGTTGCTGGTTTAACGAGGTGGATCGTCAGCTCATCATGAGTATCCCTCTCACACCAGGAATGGGTATTGACCAGATTTGTTGGACTAGAGAACCTCATGGGAGATATTCTATTCGTTCAGGTTACAAATTGAGGGTCCAAGGATTGGCCCAGGGCTTAACCAATAATCGGTGGAAGTGACTCTGGTCCCTCACCACTCCCCCTAAGGTGAATTTTTTTTGGTGGCAGGTCTGTGCTGGGGTTCTTCCAACCCATGAATTTCTGGTGTAGTGACATTTAGCAGAGGATGACACTTGTCCTTTGTGCCTCCATGAAGTGGAATCCCCTTTGCATGCAATTCATTCCTATAAGGGGGTGGAAGGGGTGTGGAAGGTTTGGAGGCCGGATTTTGGTATCTTCTTTGATCTTTCAATTGGGTTGGTCCCAAACCTTACTAAATGGGTGTCTTCTCTGGAACCAAGAGTGGTGGGGCTGTTATGCACAATTTCTTGGTTGGTTTGGACTCGACGGAATGAATGCATTTTCCAGATGAAGGTGACCCCTGATCACCTATGGGTGGATAGAGCATTGGAGTGGGTGAATGGTTGGAATAAAAGTGATGAGGGGAATCCTTTGAGCCACACTCGACGAGCGGCTCCTATTTGGTCTCCCCCCCAGAGGGTTTCTTTAAGATTAATACAGATGCTGTTGTCTCTGCTCATTCAAGGGTCGGTATTGGACTCATTGTTCATAATAGTGTTGTCCAGATTGTGGAAGATCAGTGTAGGGTGGTGCCTAACTCATGGAGCCCTGTGGTGGCTGAGGCCTCGGCCATCCTCCAGGGGCTTCTTTTTGCCCGTTCAAAATGTTGGCCCAAGATTCTGGTGGAATCCGACTGCCTCGAAGTGGTGAACGCACTCTCAACAAAAGATGAGGATTCCCAGCCTTATGGTCTCATCCTGAGGAATATCTGGTCCCTGAATGATGGATTAGATGCATGCAAATTTTCTTTTATCAAAAGAGATGGTAATTCAAAAGCCCATCATTTGGCTCGTTTTGGGAAATTTTGGGGTGATCATTGTTGGGTGAACTCGTTCCCTGATTGGCTTTGTAATCCTGGTGTCTTTGATCAGTAATTTATCTTTTCCTTCAAAATATATATATATATATGTATACATATACATGTATATATATATATAGGTATGTATATATATATGTATGTATATATGTATATATACAGATATATATATATAGATATATATAGATATATATATATATAGGTATATATATATATAGATATATCTATATATATATGCTGATGATTAGTTTATAAGCACAGCCTTGAGAGCTTGTGGTAGGGGGATCGAATCCTCCTACCCGTAGTTTCCCCGTTAAATTTTTTACAGCAGGCGGTCTTCGCATGGGCTGGCCTTCGCACAGGCCAGCGGGTCGGGCTTTTTCAAGCCGACCCGGCCTGGACCGTAGGCCTTCTTGGAAATGCCCAGGCCCGACCCACTGAACCTACGGCCCGAGCCCAGCCTGGACCGATGCAGGATTTTCCAGGCCGGGCTACTCGGGCTTTTGGGCCGGGCCTGTCGGGCTTTCGAGCCTCCGGGCCAAAATTACACCCCTAGGTAAGTCCATGTCCAAAACTCAATTCTGTTTTGTCTCGTGAGACCTATCGATGCATCGAGGGGCTATATCAGGCTCCACCCATCACATACTAAGTCCAATGTATTCCTCATATGTAGAATAAAATTATATCTTTAAATAAAAGTGTCTCATACTACTTTGAAATATTTTAGATGAAATTACTCTAATAAAATCGTTGAGAAATTCTTAAGTAAAATAATCTTTAAACATTCCAAAGTGTCCCATACCACCTTGAAACATTTAAATAATAACCCCTTTTAACATTAAATGAAACTTAGAATATCATTATAATAATAGAATTCATGATATAATATATCAAAGGGTAGTATATACACCACACATAAGGAAATAGCGGTGAACAAGTCATATATCTCATAGAAGTAAAAGTGAGACGAGAAAAAACCTTTTTACTTTGGAAAGAAGAGTTATTTTAGAAAATCATTTTTATTTGTCATGAAATCATATTTTAAACATGTATATCCTAGAAAATAAAAGGTAAGTACATTGAAATTATATTTGAGGCATAAATGGCGTTCCATTAAAGTGAAATCATGTAAAAATAGTTCTTAAGAAACTTTATAAATAAAACATTTTAGTGCGGTTCAAGGAAAATATTAAAGAGATTTTAAAGCGGAAAGACATGTTTGTTTTCATAAAACTAGAAATGAACCAAGTTTTTTTTCATGATAAAATGAGTGATTTTAGAAAAAATAACAGTGGCGTAAAATAGATTTTGGAGTGCACCTGAAAACGGGTAAGAAATCAGGAAGTTCCCTTGAATCGAGCTTATTTATCGAGAAGAATTGAGAAAAGAACCTTTTTAAAACATATATATCCCCATAAAATAAGGATGATATGATATTGGTATATTATTTTGGAACATATACATATAATTTATAATAAATATACAAAAATAAAGAAGCATTACATTTGAGTAAAGATGGAGAAAGAGTGACCCAAAGGAAAAATGGAGGTTCGAGTAGTATCTCTTACCACTTTAAAATCAATCGAATCGTATACCCAAAAATTAATAATCATAAAATGATAAATTTAATACCATGAAAATAAAGAGATTAATGATATGATACATCAATGGGCATTATACACACACCACACACAATAATTAGTAGCGAGTAAGGCATATCTCATGGAAATGAAAGTGAGTTGAGAAAACCCTTACCTTATGTATGAATGTGTTCTACACTTGACCTTAATGTACTGGATAATAAAATTAAATCCATTAATTAATTAATTAATAACCTTATCTACTTGTATTTTATTTATTATGATTTTATGAAATTCGTTTATAGCCTTTTTGATGAGTTATAAGATATAATTTTATTGTCCGGGATCGTTCATTTCCTTGGTTTTCACAATCGGTATATTTGTATATGACTATGGAAGTTCATGTGGAATGAGTATAATTTACCAGAATTGAATTTATATGATATTAATTAACATACATAAGTGTAAATGGTTATATACACCATTTGGTTACAATGATTATTGATCACAAAGAACACATTTTTTATCATTTAGTATTATGTAGATATTTTACTTCCAGAACACAAGAAAGGTTATAAGACATATATTATAGTCTGTTTTAACCATAAAAATGGTTTCATCACTATCCTTGGAAGGAGAAACTGAAGAATAAAAATCCGTTGTCTATGAAAGTTATAAATCAGCACCTCCCGAATGATGATTTCATTTTTAAAATAAGAGAGAGAGAGAGAGAAAGGAGTTTCAGTAAGGATATTTCATTAACATGATATCATTACAGTATATAGATGATACTAGAGTTATCATGATCATTTAGATAGAGGTGGTTAGGAGAGAATAATAAAATAAAAGAACTTGAAAATAAATTAAAAGGAAAAGGAAGAAAATTTTACCTCTTGAATACTCTTCTTTGAGAACCTCCTTAAGGGGATTGGTTTTGGTCTTTTGTTAAGACCAAGAGCTCCTGGACATGGGGGAGAGTCTTGGGTAGAGGATTGAGAAGAAATTTGACAAGATTAAAGGCTTAGAGGTGTGAGGAGAAGTGGTGGTGAGGGGTGATATTTATAATGGAGGAGAGGGGTGATTTCTCATTATTTTATTCATTATTTTATTATTTTTCTCAAGACAAGCAATAGTGTTGATTCTCATGACTACATAAAGTAACAAGTGCATGTGAGTTCTAACCAAGGGTGATTACATCATCCAAACATCACCTATGACTCAATAAATCACGTATTTATCAATTATAATAAATTATTGTATTTTACTATTCACAAAAAAATCAAGTATTTTAGAAAAACCCCAAAAATTCTCCCTAACAATTTTTTTGATGTGTAGAATTAAAAAATAAAATCCATTTTATGAAAATAATTTTCTAGATATGAGAAATTTAATATTTAATTAAAACTATCATTTACTCGAAAAATACAAATTTTAAATCTATAACTGATTTTATAACACTTTCAAAAATAAACTAAGGTCTCGTAAAATTAAACTAAAATCATAAGAAAAAAATTTTAATTTATGAATAAATTATATATAAATACATTTTATTTTAAACCATTTTATTAATATAAATTTACAATTAAATATTTATGACTTTCAAAAATACCAACACTTAATTTAACAATTTTTAAAATATTCATTTACTTATACTATGATACAGTTATATCATACCTTCATTTATAAGATTCCTAATTTTTTGTATACATTCATGGGTGATTTTACTATTCATTTGGCCAATTTACTATTCATAAGGGTCATATTACTATTTATAAGGGTAAAATTACTATTCATAATGGCCAAGTTACTATTTACCAAAAAATTATTTTAATCCTATCAAACTCTAAATATCTTACTGATCACAACCGTGTATGTCTGTTTTTTGAAATTAAATTTAAATAAGTGATAAAATTATATTTAAAACATGTTCACCATTATAAGTCGTAAAACTGTTTTTAAAAAAATATAGCCTTTAAATATGTAAAATTGAATTTATTCTTGTAAAAACATTTGATATAATATATAAATTCCATAATACTATTCATTCTTGCCAATTTAATTTCTAGGTTATAAAGGTCATTTTAAAATAATGATATTTAATTGTTTATCATTGTTCGTTTAAGTTTGGTGTTGGGTGAAACCTATGTTGTCGAAGAAATTAAATTCAAGAAGGGTCATACCATAAAATCTTGGGGTGTTACAATAAATATAACACACAAATATTACATGATATAATGTGTTTTAAAAAATGTAAATATAATGGCATATAATACATATATAACGTAAATATAACAACTATATAACATAAACATAATGCATATATAACACATATATAACTTAAATATAACATACATATAACACATATATAGCATGAATATAATACATATATAACATAAATATAATCCATATGTCACATAAATATATTGTTGCATGACTTTCGTTGTCACAGTGGGTTCCCTACACCCAGTTTAAATAGTATTTTTTTTATTACCATATCATATATATAGTGAGTTGTGCATGATGTATTCTTACCATAATAGTGTTAATTTTCTTGCTTCCACTATTTACATGGTAATGTCCATGGATTATTTTTCATGTCAAAAATTCATAGTAGTTCTCAGTTATAATGAGAACCTCAAGATAATATGTTTGTAATATTAAATTTATGACTTATGGTTTAGATACATCATACTGACCAGACACAAATGATATTTTATTATCAGGTGTTGGAGACTCATAAACATTGAGACTTCTTCTCATGAATTTTACACTTGATGGTCTTGAGTAGAGAATATCATAAGGACTAACCCGCCAATAGGAATATCACATGCTTCACGTGTCATTGGTAGATTCTATCTGTGAACATGTGTATTAGTCTCCTAACTTGGGATTATTATCAGTGTATATGTCACACCCCGACCCGACACTTCTCTTTTATTTAATTTTTTTTATTTTTGATTTTGTTTTATGGTTTTCCTAGGTGTTTTCCCCCTGAAAATGAAAATTTTGGAAGGTCTGAGGGTGGAGCATGGTTGACACATGGTTATTAGAAACTGTGCGTCGGGACTCTACAAACCATACGACCCAGGCAGAAGTATTGGTGAGCAGCACAGTTTGGTGCACGTGCATGCGACCTCCCCTAACTAATAACGTGAAACAAGCGAGGTGTGGTGGGTTGGGCCAAGCCTGCAAGGGTTTGAACCCACATGAGTTTGTCTACAAAAGTATGCATATGATTCGAACAAAAAAAGTTAAAGACCACCCCGCCCCGCATAAGACCGTAGGCACCGAGTGGGCTTTCCCACATTTTTAAAAAATATATTATTTACAATCATTTAAATATTTTATTTTTAATCATTACCAATGGTAGTTGTTTGAATAAGTATGAATCAACCATAGATAGAGTTCTAAGGGATGTGGTGGAGCATTCTTTGGTGGGTTGATACTGGCATACGACAACATTGATGTGGTGGTGAACTATTTTGATGAAAAGTATGTGAGTGATCAGTGAGGGACTACAAATGATGATGTTATTGGTGTGGTCATGAAAACAACTATATCTATGAATGAATGACAACTTTCCATGTAGTGATCAATTTCCAAGGATTCAATTAGGGTTCCCATGAGGCCCTTTCCTTTTTTTCAATAACAAAACAAAATAATAATAATAATAATAATAAATCGATCAAAAAAACTATTATGATTATAATAACTCTATTAGAATTGAAACAGTTTGCAAGAGAGATGAGTTTCATTTTTCAAGAGTTAGGATGATACACAATGTGAAAATGGTTAATGATTACTATACAATAATTATAATATCATACTAAGACATTAAATATATACCTATTTAAAATTCATATGCGAATGAATGGTGAATTAGTATGATCATTACAGTGAAAAATCACATGTCAAGGTTTATCATGATTTTTATTAAAAAAATAATACATTAAAGAATCATATATAGTAAAAATAATATATATTTTTTAAATCAGGCCCCCTGGGTAAGCCCGCACCTGCACGGGCTCAACTTGCCTTGGCCCAGACCCACGTGGGCTCAACCTGCATGGGCCTGATCTCTTAACGGTCAAATTTTTTAGCCCCACCCTACCTTATATCTGCAAATCTCATGGGAAAATTTTTCATTACTACCCCTAAGAGACCGTGAAACCTCCTCCCCTCTTGGACAAAAGTGCCCACACGGTTGGCGCACGGTCTGCCAAACCGTGCGGCCAAACTGTACGACCTACCATGTTTTTGAAAAAAATGTATTATTATTATTAAAACCCTTAAAGGGTTATTTTACATCACACTCACCCTCACCTCTCGTGTGACCCCCCTCTTCCCCTCACATGCTCGACCCCCTTCCCATGACCTCCTCTCCATGTCGATTCTTCTACCGATTCTTGGTGCGATCTCTTCGGATAAGAATTTCTCCTTCTTCATCACCTCCTTCATTCTTCTCATTTTCCTTGATACATTGTGAGGTTGGACGAACCTTAGGGTATTCTAATGGTCTTATTTTTTTGGGGTTTTCATGCGGCTAGGGTCTCTTTCTTCTTATGGTCTTCCTTGGACTCATTTGAAATGATATTGGGTCTCACGCATTGAAGACAATGGGTTCACCACCAGTTTTAGGTAGGTTTTCTTTCCTTCTTCCTCTCTAACCCAATTATATTTAGGGATTTTGTAACCTTTGAATTCCTTATATTTTTATAGTATACCTTAGACCTACTTAAGGTATCTTTGAACCGCCATTCATGAATGTGATAACTCATGATTCCCTGAAGGAAAATTACACACATATAAATGGGTAAGGCACACACACACACACACAAACTCTTTGTACATATTCACGCATGGAGACCAAAATATATAAATTTCAGCTAGGGGTACTTATATATATGTGTGTGTGTGTGTAAGTGTAAAAGGAGGGCTATGCTCCGTAAGAGTCCTTCTTGGTCTCTCTTGCTTCTGTGGACCTCTTTGAAGTGAATTTGGGTATCCATCATCAGAGGTGACATATTTTGGGGTAGGGTCCCTATGTTTGAGCCTTTAATTTGAATTTCTTGATTGGTTGAGTGTTTAAAAATGTGTTTTTATTATTATTTAGTATGTATATTCTATTAAAATTGGTTGTGGATTTTAGAAATAATTTTTTATTTGTTTTATATAATTTACCTAAGATTCCAACATGGATTATTCATATTAAAATATGATTTCAACCCTATTTTGAAATATAAAGCTAATAAGTGTATTTCATGCATACATTTTAGAGTGTTTTAATATATTAATTTATATATTTAATTTATTAATCTTTCCAACTTTAGAAAATTTTTATTTATTTTATGTTTTTATGACAGAAACAACAGATTTATGAAAAAGGAATGAAAAGAAGAGAAATTATGAGTGGCGTGACACCAAATTTTTGAAGATGGAGAAAGCTAGAAAACTGGACAAAGAACGATTACACATCATGTGATGAAATTACACGATGTGAGTTTTTGAAAAGAAATTACCACGCACTACAATCCATGACTCAATTACACATTGTGAAAGACTATTACACGTTGTGTAACTAGATAACATGACGTGACTTTTTTCAAGATATGTTTTTGAAGAAGATTACACCGATATTCACGATGTCTGAAAATTGAGGGATTACATGTCGTGTAACCTAGTTACACATCATGATGAAGGCGTTGAGCAAAAAAATAAATGCAACATGACTGAGGATTTGATGGGATTTCCTATAAATAGAGCCCCTTGGCCACACCTTAAAGAGAGTCTGGGACCATAGGAGCTGAAGTAAGGCCAACAGATGACCGCTAAATGACATGGTTATGATCCGGAGCCCTGATTCACCGTCGTTCTTCACCTTCATTCTTCTTAGAGTATCCATGCTGCTCGTTCACATCACCCAAAAAAAATATAACTACTACCTCATTCTAGGAATGATGAGAACGAGTAGCATGGGTACCCAAAGAATAATGGTGGTGAAGCAGGGCTCTGGATCATCACTTCATCATCTAGCGGTCATCTGTTTTCCTCGCTCTAGCTCCTATGTTCCTTGAATCTCTTCAAGGTGTGGCCGAGGGGATCTATTTATAGGAAATACCATAAAATCCTCAACTACATTGTATTTATTTTTCTTCTTGTCGTCGTCGTCATGACGTGTAATTGGACACACAACATGTAATCCCTCGATTTTCAGACAATGTGAATCTCTGTGTAATTTTCTTTAGAAACATGTCTTGAAAAAAATCACGTCGTGTAATCTAGTTACACGACATGTAATGATCATTCACAAAATATAATTGAGTCACGAATTGCAGTGCGTGGAAATTTATTTTGAAAAACTCACATCGTGTAATTGCATTACATGATATATAATTTCTCTTTGTCTAGTTTTAAAACTTTCTTCATCTTCAAAAATCTAGTGTCACACCACTTCACTTTTCTCGCGGTGTGAAGTGTCCTTTAGCTCATAATTTCTCCTATTTTAATTCATTTTTCATAAATCTATTGTTCCTACCATGAAAACATAAAACAAAGAAAAAAATTCCAAAATTAGAAAGATTAATCAATTAAATACATAAATTATTATATTAAAACACTCTAAAATGTAGGCATGAAATACAGTTATCAAAAGTATTTTTCAATGTTCAATTTTTTTTTCTAATCTTAATGTGATGATGCCCTATTGAAACTTTGTTTAGTTTTATGAAATTGGAAAACCCTTCTTAAGGCATTCCCCTTGAAATAGAAATGTGATATATGTGTGTTAAATGTGTGGTATGAAATATGTTCCCAATGATGGGCTTGTGATTTGTTTCTGTGACTTAAAAAGGGGCTACACTTAAGGTGGGAAATTGAAGGTGAGATAGTGAATTTATTGTTTTTGGTAGAAGTGTATGATATGTATGTATATTATATCTTGATAAAAACTCACCTTTATTCGAGCATGGCACATGGGAATCCTGGGTATCTAGGCGGGCATACTAGGACAAGTACGCTAGGCATGACCCACCCTACCTAGAAGGATTATTCTATAACACTAAGTAAACTATGATGAAGGAGATTAGTTGTCTCAATCAGGAGATAGGGCTACACATCTAGGATTCATCACTAAGAGTACAAGGATCCTAGGTCCCCACTAACACAAGCTATTTAGAAATTTCCCATGGTGCTTTCTTTCTTTTACTCTTAGTTTTCATGGTACTATTTTAAAACAATATTTTGTTTAGTTACCTTTTTTGTCTAAAATAATAAAAATAATGTTTACTTTCTATACTATTATGCATTCATATTGAGACAATTGTTTTAGCATTAGTTATTTTTTATGAGGAATTTTATGCATGGTCTTTCATGCTTTGGAAATTGTTTTTGAAAATATAATGGAAAGTAGTTTTTCTTAAAATGGAATCTTTTTACTTGTTTTTCTTAAAAGATTAGAAAACCCTAGTTTTATATATATTATTTTCAAACTACAAAGATATGGAATTATCTTTAAAGTTTAGGCACATGGTGTTGTTTATCCTTAACATCCCTACTGAGAATTTTTATGTTCATACCTACTTTATTTATCATTTTTTTTTCAATTTTAGTTTCTACCTAGACCTGGTTCGCTCATGGAGTGAGCATTTTTGTATGGTTGGAGGTGACTCATGAGGTCACATGGAGGTATGTTTTATAGTTCTTTATTTCTTTTCCACTGCTAGTGTTTATTTTATTTTTCTATTTTTATTTATTCATTTATCTATGATTTATGGGATAAATTTCTCCCAATTGAGTACATTTGATACTCGACATTATTTTCCACCCTTGGAGGATCAGGAACACCTCTTGGGTCTTATTACAAGCTAAATTGGGTGACCGGTTCGTAGTCGACCCATGTTAGTTCATGAAAAAATGGTATTAGAGTAATTAACGCTTTTTATTCGGGGATGTATGGTAGTTTGGAGCTAGGATTATTGGAATTCAAGTGTCCAGTCATGGGTAGGTGCCTAATAACCACCTATTTGAAAGGACACTTGAATTACTAGGGTGGTTTGAGATGGTTTTCCATCAAAATACAACCTTGGATCTTATATGTTTTTGAGGTTTTTTTTTGTTTAGTTTTTATGATTGAAATTGAGGATTTATGAATTGTTTTGAGAAATTATAAAGGTTGAAGTGGATTTTTAAGGGATTTAGTGGGTGCATGGTTATTGTTCATAGTCTAAAAAACTACATACATACCATCCAATTTCCTTTGTTGGCCTCCACTGTGTTCACATGATTGGAACATGGTCTGCCACACTCTACAACCAAGCTATGTGTAGCATATGTGTTTCTATGTTTTTGGAATTTTTATCTATTGAGTGTTGAGTTAATTTTGTTTACTATTGGTGTGGGTTTAAGTTGGGTGTAATTTGTTACCATTGGGTTTAAAAACAATGTTTGGTTTATCAAAGTTGGATTTCTAAAATGGAAAATTTTGGGTTGTTTTTAAAATGGAAGGGGAATTGTTTTTAAATTTTAAAGGATTTGTAAAATGTGAAATGAGATATAAATTGGTAATATGGTAAATGCTTGTTTTTATGTAAAAATAGTATATATGACCCTTGGTATTTCTTATGAATGTTCACATATGTGTTTTTGTGTGGAAAGTTCACATTGGTACATATGAGTGGATGGATATAAGTGAAAGCGGGGATGAGAAAATATGTGACAGTTCATGGGATACCACAAGTGAGTGTATAAAATTAAATATTTAAATTGGTTTTTCCAATGTTGGATTTAAAATGGAAAAATGTAACACCCCGAGCTTCCACGATACGCTTCTCATTCAATAATGCAATAGCTTGCATTGTACGCAACTTCGAGTTCTAAAACATCGCGACAAATCAAAGTAGCCGTTATGAATAGTAATAACCACTTTTTAAAATTATAGAGATTTTATATTTCAAAATGGACTTCATTTTTGTATTCCTAATATTGAAATTAGCCTATGTTGAATTTTTTGTAATTTTCTGAGAACTTCAAAATTTTTATGAATAGTGAAAAATACTTAAAACAACTTTTTTAATAAAAATAATTTATAGTGATAAATTATAATATTTGGTGGTTTTAAAGTATAATTAGAATATATTTTTACCATTTTATCCAATGGTGGTCATTAGAATTAATTTAACATTGAAATTGGACATAAACAATTGCCAATCTTTTGATATAAATTGTTTCTAAAAAACACGCTATTTGTTGTGACAGCGGGAATTAATTATAAAATTAATTAATGCAACTAATATGTTTGGAATTTTGTAAAATAGACATCATTTTTGAATTCGGAATATCAATTATAGCTTAGGGTGAAATTTTGGCCTTATTCTGAAAAACTTCAATTTTTGATGAATAGTGAAACCACTAAGTGGTTGTTAAATAACTGATTTTTCGTTTAAATGAAATATTACCACTTCTGTGATTTGATTTTCAAAAATCCGACATACATGGTTGTCATTAAGAAGTAAAATGTGGTTCAATGGGATAAAAATAATTTTTTGGTGAATAGTAACTTATTAAGTTCTTAATCGCGATTAGTGGTAATTAGGGTAGTTTAAGGTATAAATAATACTTTAATAATATTAAATGACCTAGACACATGTCCCAACCTCATTGGTTGTGTCATGGCCGACCAAGACAAGCCATGGCCTAACTTGGGGACCCCATGGATCCACTTTTGTTGGGAAATAACATAAATTACTTTTTATTTAATGTTAAAGTGAAAATGACACTAACATAAAGTGTTTTACTAAAACAATTTTTAAGTAGGGTTACACAAGTCCAAATTTTGATTATAAATAGTCATTGGAAAGATAAAAAGATTTCCTATATCATAGTATTTTTTTTATAATTTTTAGACATTAAATAAATTTAATTATTTATGACATAATAATGATGCAGCGATGACATCATTATTTGACGATTTAAATAAAATGGAAAGATAATATAAAATCTATGAACTACACATGGCCAAAACCAATTGGATGAGTGGATTTCGATTCCTTATCACCTTATCCACGAATTCTATCAATGTGGGACCTTTTAAAACCGAAACACATTTTCAAATAATGTAATGTTCCTTTACTTTCCAAAAGTGCCCCTCCTCTCCTCTTATAAAAGGCCCCCACCTCTACCTCATTTCACACACTCTTCAAGCCATTGGCTCGGCCAAACCCTGCCCATTTGCTCTCTCCACATCCCTCTCCTCATCCTAGAGGATTCCCTTTGGGCAGAATCCTTTCAAAGGAAGCCTTTAGGCTCAACTCAAAAGGAGTTACACTTTTTAAGGTAATTCATTCTCTCATGTTCTTTTGTTTTATTTTGCTTCTCCAACCCCCTAAACTCTTTTTATTTACTTCTTTTGTAACAACACCAGTATCTTAAATATACTAGGATGTTGTTATAAGATTTATTTGAGCTACACTTCCACACAACTACATCAAATGGTTAAAGAACATAAGGTTTCCGTGGATGGCGAAATTCTGCCTCCCGAAACGATGATTGTTCAACACTCATTTAACACCTTCAAAGGTGGCCATTATGATGTCACTATTTTTATATATGATATATAATATGTTTATGTTTTCCTTAAGCTTCTGTTTTTTTTCATTTTGGGCATACCTTTATGGTTTCCATTATGGGTAAAACACGATATCTTCATTTTAGGAAGCGCGGACTACCGCCCCCTGAAAGTGATTTGATTCGTTAATACCATATGTGGGATGTGTGAAGGATAAAGTTAATGATATTATATATGTTATTATACTGGAATTATAATATACTCTCATATCATTATGATTCCATTCCAGAAAATATGAAATAGAAATGGAAGTAGCGTTCATGCGTACGTACGGCTTACCGTCTCCATGAACGGTGCATTTCATTTCTTACCTCTAAATGTGATGTAATATTATAAATGAATGTATGTACTGGATAAATATGACATATATGATATCTACATCATGAATACCATTCTGGATATAATGAACCTTTGACCAAATTAACAACATGTAAGTGTAAGAAGCCTATTTTTGACTTAAGAACCAAATACCGACAAAATGAACATTATTAACTTAAATAATTACATAATGTTCATATCATTGTAATAAGTGATATAATAAGGATAATGAAGTTGAAAATGGTTCTTAATAAGGTATATATTAACTCTAGTTTATTATTCAGGAGGTTAAAGAACGGTTGAGTCAAGTCAGACACGAGGTAAGGGAATTTCTTAACCCAACTTCCATTCTTTGGGTTAATCTCCTACTTTCAAATTATGTCATGATGTTATTATATCCTATTTTGTATTTTTACTTTCTTTATGTGTACCTATAGTGAATACACATAATATATCTATTTTATTTTAAAAATTATCTTTTTAAGGACTTCGTCTCAATCTCCTTTCATTGAGGCATATTTTGTTTTATACACAAATTTCTTTTATACGGTGTATAAACCCCTTTGACTTTTACGTTTATTCAAAAGGAATCTTTTTTATACGAAGTGTTTTACTAAACGACAAAAAGGGAATGTTGTTCTTTCCATACATATGCGGCGACAATGACTTCTCCGCCGCCGTGACCATTATTTGAGTTTCGGCTTCCTTTACAAGCCATACCTTTTTTTAAAAGAAAAATAAATACAATGTTTTATCTTTCTTTTATTTTGGTATTGAAAATGGTATTAAAAGCATTTTTTTTATATCAATGTGTTGTATTGAAATCTTTTGATTGAAATGTGGAAATGTTATGTTTCCTTTATGCATGTTTTATGTGATACGATTATGTTATGGTTTATGATATGTTTAAACCTATTCATATGAGGAATGCATTGGACTTAATAAGTGACGGGTGGAGCCCGCTATAGCTCCTCGATGCATCGGCAGGTCTCATGAGACAAACTAGTGTCTTGGCACAAGGCCTTGACAAAATCTTATTTGTGGTCTTGGCACGAGGCCTTGACTACGTGGTTATGATAGTCTGGCATTATGCATTCCATCATTATGAAAGTGGTTATTGATATTGCATGTGAATATTCGACCAGTAGAATATCCATGTGAAGAAGTAAATGGCATAATCTCATTTTACTTTTGCCATATTATGTTGAAGTTCATGTTTAAAAGGCTTTTGTTTTAGTTATACATTGCCTTAAATGTTAATGTTTATTTATGAAAGCTTCCGCATTATTGTTATCCTTACTGAGCATTTGAGCTCACCCCTTTAAATGTTTTAATATTTTCCAGGATGTGAAGAAGTATTTTATGAATGACCTGCAGGGATAGTCAGAAGAGGATATGAGTGTGGACTATGGAGACTTTGTTATTGTAGTTTTTCACTTTTTGATGTAATGAAAGACTTATGAATGTATCTAGTGTTTCCAAGGCTACTAAACTAATCGGTCTTTCGAGACTTGATCCTTTGTGATCATGCCAATGTTACGAAGTAATGCACCGACTCTGGGTAGCTGGGGTCGGGGCGTTACAGTTGGTATCAGAGGCAGTTTAGTACTAACCTTGGAAGCTAGATTTAGATAAACTCTGATTAGAGCACGTAGACCTAAGATGAACTCTGAGGATTAGTATAAAAGAACTTCCTAGAATTTTGGTATTATAGAGATGTTATGACTTTTCCGAGCAATACATCCCTGTCTGGATACGAGCAGGTAGAGGCGGCTCTGGCACAGATGTACCTAGGGGTAAAACCCGAAAACACCGCTTTGAGCTAGACTCGAACGGGAACTGGTGCACGAAAACGGGCCTTGCTGCACTCTTGGTTACGACACTCCCGGGGGATATGCTTAGGATAATTCTCATTTTACTTACAAACCACTATGAAGGGTTATGAGTACATACTTCCTCAAAGAAAACATTTCTTTTTATGATTATGGATTATATCCATAAATAGTTCAATTTATGTAAAGTGTTTTACAAGTATGGAATTATGTATTTTGATTCATAAACTAACCTAGTTTATGCCGTTGTATAGAAATGGCGCCCAGTAGAAGGAATGTGAACTCCAGCGGTACGTATGATCCAAAGAGTAAGAAGGATAGTATCTTTCACGGTATTAAGCCAACATTTCGAAGGGAAATAGTCTCCCATGTGTTCTCAACATATGAAGAAATAGTATCATGTGTTAATAGGATAAGTAAAGAATTCTCTGAGTCCTATGGCTTTGAAGCGAAGCAAGAGATGAAAGGGATGGAAGAGAGAATGATGGATAAAGGGATGAGGGGAAAGAAGAATTTTCCAATATGTGGTAATTGTGGGAAGAAACATCATGGAACTTGCCTAAAGGGAATGGGAGTTTGTTATAAGTGTAGAGAAAAAGGACACAAAGTGCGTGACTGCAAGGGTAAGAAAATGGTTTCAAATGTACAATGCTTCTTCTGCAAGGATTGGGGACACTACGCAAACCAATGTCCAAATCATCAGAGCATGCCCCAAATGATGTTATTGGATAATAATCAAGTTATGATACTACCACAGATGAGGAGTAATGATTAGAGTTCTTATGTTGTTATTAAAGATTTTTTTTAATTTGAGTGTTGTATCAATGATGTACTGGTTATAATAATTATGGAGTATATAAGGATTGTACTGCAGTACTATTTCATCAAGGACTTGAGATTGTGTGGAACCAAGAAAAGTGACTCCACAGTAGGTTAAATTTTTGGAAAATATATGGTTGAGAGAAAGATAAACCATAATATGGTTTTGATACTGAGATTGTGATTTTGGAATAAGACGTGATTGATTTGGATAAATTATATTGGATATACTTAACTTCCTTGAAACTGATTGATGTTTTGTATACATTTTTGGATAGAAGGAGTATATCTAGTATTCTATAAGGAATAAGGGATCATGGTAATTCAGTATGTTTAAAAAGAATACATGATGAAGGTGCTCACATGTTGTTACGTGGGATAAAGGATCTTCATTATGTTTACCTTCCTTATAAAATTTGGACTGTGAGTTGGACAGATGTATTTTGGATAACTATTAAGGTTGGAATGGATTAAGTTGAACCATGGATAGTATTGTTTAAGGTTAAAAAATTTATGAAGATTATTTTTGGAATATTATGATACTATAGTTTTAGGAAAAGGACAACCTGCAGGGTGGGGCATAACCCGTCGCGTCGGACAAAGCTGCAGGAATCGAACCCACAATCATAGTGCGACAGGCCTTTATTTCCTACCACTAGCCTACAGGAAGTCCCCGGTTATTACAAAATAATTTTACTAATCTAAATGGTATGTGTTAACATTTGGAACCTTATACAATTAGGATAAGTATAATATTTTTGAGTTCTATTATCTTTTGAGTGAAAGATGAGTTGAAGGTTGAAACTCTAATGTCAAACACATATATATATATATACCTATCTCTTATTCAATGAATAAATTAATTCTTAAACTTTAGTAAAGGGATATTAAAACAAAAAAATGTGTTATCCTAATAACTTATGTTTTGTTGAACTGATGATATTTTAAATCAACATAGATTGAAGGCTTTGAGGCCCTCAATTTGACAGTTGATTGTGATTGATGACCTCAATCAATCCCTACAAATATTTACGTTTTTCCTCAAATTATATGTCTCTAATTGCCACCAATGTTCTCCTTATCGAGATCATGATTTGGTGGTGACTTTCTTATTTCCATTTCCCTCTTATTAAGACTAAATTCTATTAACCTTATTTCCGATGTGGGTTTTCCACAAAGGTATTTTCTATTTTCAACCTTTTATTTTTCCAAGAAAAATTTCAAATTGCGAGGACGCAATTTATTGAAGGAGGGGAGAATGTAACACCCCGAGCTTCCACGATACGCTTCTCATTCAATAATGCAATAGCTTGCATTGTACGCAACTTCGAGTTCTAAAACATCGCGACAAATCAAAGTAGCCGTTATGAATAGTAATAACCACTTTTTAAAATTATAGAGATTTTATATTTCAAAATGGACTTCATTTTTGTATTCCTAATATTGAAATTAGCCTATGTTGAATTTTTTGTAATTTTCTGAGAACTTCAAAATTTTTATGAATAGTGAAAAATACTTAAAACAACTTTTTTAATAAAAATAATTTATAGTGATAAATTATAATATTTGGTGGTTTTAAAGTATAATTAGAATATATTTTTACCATTTTATCCAATGGTGGTCATTAGAATTAATTTAACATTGAAATTGGACATAAACAATTGCCAATCTTTTGATATAAATTGTTTCTAAAAAACACGCTATTTGTTGTGACAGCGGGAATTAATTATAAAATTAATTAATGCAACTAATATGTTTGGAATTTTGTAAAATAGACATCATTTTTTAATTCGGAATATCAATTATAGCTTAGGGTGAAATTTTGGCCTTATTCTGAAAAACTTCAATTTTTGATGAATAGTGAAACCACTAAGTGGTTGTTAAATAACTGATTTTTTGTTTAAATGAAATATTACCACTTCTGTGATTTGATTTTCAAAAATCCGACATACATGGTTGTCATTAAGAAGTAAAATGTGGTTCAATGGGATAAAAATAATTTTTTGGTGAATAGTAACTTATTAAGTTCTTAATCGCGATTAGTGGTAATTAGGGTAGTTTAAGGTATAAATAATACTTTAATAATATTAAATGACCTAGACACATGTCCCAACCTAATTGGTTGTGTCATGGCCGACCAAGACAAGCCATGGCCTAACTTGGGGACCCCATGGATCCACTTTTGTTGGGAAATAACATAAATTACTTTTTATTTAATGTTAAAGTGAAAATGACACTAACATAAAGTGTTTTACTAAAACAATTTTTAAGTAGGGTTACACAAGTCCAAATTTTGATTATAAATAGTCATTGGAAAGATAAAAAGATTTCCTATATCATAGTATTTTTTTTATAATTTTTAGACATTAAATAAATTTAATTATTTATGACATAATAATGATGCAGCGATGACATCATTATTTGACGATTTAAATAAAATGGAAAGATAATATAAAATCTATGAACTACACATGGCCAAAACCAATTGGATGAGTGGATTTCGATGCCTTATCACCTTATCCACGAATTCTATCAATGTGGGACCTTTTAAAACCGAAACACATTTTCAAATAATGTAATGTTCCTTTACTTTCCAAAAGTGCCCCTCCTCTCCTCTTATAAAAGGCCCCCACCTCTACCTCATTTCACACACTCTTCAAGCCATTGGCTCGGCCAAACCCTGCCCATTTGCTCTCTCCACATCCCTCTCCTCATCCTAGAGGATTCCCTTTGGGCAGAATCCTTTCAAAGGAAGCCTTTAGGCTCAACTCAAAAGGAGTTACACTTTTTAAGGTAATTCATTCTCTCATGTTCTTTTGTTTTATTTTGCTTCTCCAACCCCCTAAACTCTTTTTATTTACTTCTTTTGTAACAACACCAGTATCTTAAATATACTAGGATGTTGTTATAAGATTTATTTGAGCTACACTTCCACACAACTACATCAAATGGTTAAAGAACATAAGGTTTCCGTGGATGGCGAAATTCTGCCTCCCGAAACGATGATTGTTCAACACTCATTTAACACCTTCAAAGGTGGCCATTATGATGTCACTATTTTTATATATGATATATAATATGTTTATGTTTTCCTTAAGCTTCTGTTTTTTTTCATTTTGGGCATACCTTTATGGTTTCCATTATGGGTAAAACACGATATCTTCATTTTAGGAAGCGCGGACTACCGCCCCCTGAAAGTGATTTGATTCGTTAATACCATATGTGGGATGTGTGAAGGATAAAGTTAATGATATTATATATGTTATTATACTGGAATTATAATATACTCTCATATCATTATGATTCCATTCCAGAAAATATGAAATAGAAATGGAAGTAGCGTTCATGCGTACGTACGGCTTACCGTCTCCATGAACGGTGCATTTCATTTCTTACCTCTAAATGTGATGTAATATTATAAATGAATGTATGTACTGGATAAATATGACATATATGATATCTACATCATGAATACCATTCTGGATATAATGAACCTTTGACCAAATTAACAACATGTAAGTGTAAGAAGCCTATTTTTGACTTAAGAACCAAATACCGACAAAATGAACATTATTAACTTAAATAATTACATAATGTTCATATCATTGTAATAAGTGATATAATAAGGATAATGAAGTTGAAAATGGTTCTTAATAAGGTATATATTAACTCTAGTTTATTATTCAGGAGGTTAAAGAACGGTTGAGTCAAGTCAGACACGAGGTAAGGGAATTTCTTAACCCAACTTCCATTCTTTGGGTTAATCTCCTACTTTCAAATTATGTCATGATGTTATTATATCCTATTTTGTATTTTTACTTTCTTTATGTGTACCTATAGTGAATACACATAATATATCTATTTTATTTTAAAAATTATCTTTTTAAGGACTTCGTCTCAATCTCCTTTCATTGAGGCATATTTTGTTTTATACACAAATTTCTTTTATACGGTGTATAAACCCCTTTGACTTTTACGTTTATTCAAAAGGAATCTTTTTTATACGAAGTGTTTTACTAAACGACAAAAAGGGAATGTTGTTCTTTCCATACATATGCGGCGACAATGACTTCTCCGCCGCCGTGACCATTATTTGAGTTTCGGCTTCCTTTACAAGCCATACCTTTTTTTAAAAGAAAAATAAATACAATGTTTTATCTTTCTTTTATTTTGGTATTGAAAATGGTATTAAAAGCATTTTTTTTATATCAATGTGTTGTATTGAAATCTTTTGATTGAAATGTGGAAATGTTATGTTTCCTTTATGCATGTTTTATGTGATACGATTATGTTATGGTTTATGATATGTTTAAACCTATTCATATGAGGAATGCATTGGACTTAATAAGTGACGGGTGGAGCCCGCTATAGCTCCTCGATGCATCGGCAGGTCTCATGAGACAAACTAGTGTCTTGGCACAAGGCCTTGACAAAATCTTATTTGTGGTCTTGGCACGAGGCCTTGACTACGTGGTTATGATAGTCTGGCATTATGCATTCCATCATTATGAAAGTGGTTATTGATATTGCATGTGAATATTCGACCAGTAGAATATCCATGTGAAGAAGTAAATGGCATAATCTCATTTTACTTTTGCCATATTATGTTGAAGTTCATGTTTAAAAGGCTTTTGTTTTAGTTATACATTGCCTTAAATGTTAATGTTTATTTATGAAAGCTTCCGCATTATTGTTATCCTTACTGAGCATTTGAGCTCACCCCTTTAAATGTTTTAATATTTTCCAGGATGTGAAGAAGTATTTTATGAATGACCTGCAGGGATAGTCAGAAGAGGATATGAGTGTGGACTATGGAGACTTTGTTATTGTAGTTTTTCACTTTTTGATGTAATGAAAGACTTATGAATGTATCTAGTGTTTCCAAGGCTACTAAACTAATCGGTCTTTCGAGACTTGATCCTTTGTGATCATGCCAATGTTACGAAGTAATGCACCGACTCTGGGTAGCTGGGGTCGGGGCGTTACAAAAATGGTTTTTGTTAAAAAGGATCTTATTTACTAACAATATTTGTTGTTTCAAGGGAAATTTGAGGTGGTATTTTGAATTTTAAAGTGGATGTACTGAAATGGTTTTTAGTCAAAGAGGACTTGAAGTAGAAAATTGAATTTGGGAAATAGGATTGATATTTGAAATGGTTTTGAAAGTGGGAAAATGGTTTTCAATTTAAAATGGATAATGATGGTTTTTAAAAGAGTATTTTTATTATTCTTTGTGACATGTTCTATTTTATAAGGTTGGTATTTTGAGTTGAGGTTTGATTTGGTTTTGGTGTGGTTTTTTTCTTTCATGTTATTTAGATTATGCCACACATAAATATAAAAAGGTTTATGAGTGGTCTATTTCTATTGTTAGTTTTTTCCAAACTCCCAATAGAGTGGTGGATTTGAGTTATTTTCATTTATTACCTATTTCTTGTGGTGGTTGAGGACCATTAGTTGTTGTAAGATGACAAAGCTCATGGGTGTTCAGTAGGGTCAATAAACGGTGAAGGGGTATGCCGACCACTTCAAGGAGCTATTTTATTTTTCTCTAAAAATAATATCAATCAATATGTTGAAAGATCCTCTCCTCTTATGGGATATTTGTGTTGATATTAAGGATCAATTTCTATCATTTGGGTAAGTTTAGTTCAGGAAGTTAGTGGATGAAGTATTTCTAGCTGAGCTAGTTTTTAGAGGACAACCTGTGATGGTTGGTAGTCCAATTCCTCTTGGTGACCATGAAGGTTACCTATCTGGTGATAAGTGTGAATCAGAGAAAACTGGTCCTAAGAAGTCTCCTTCATCAGTGTCTACTTCTCGTTTGTCAGACCACCCTCTTGTTTTCCTCCAATGTGGTGGGTTTAGGCACTCTAATCCATTTGTCGTAATCCTCCAAATATTTTTCAATAGTGTGGTCATTTGAGTCATCTATAGAAGTTTTGTAAGATGTTTTTTAGAAGAGGAAGCCTTGGTCATAGGTTTTCAAAACCTAACTACAGGTAAAAAGATTCTTTAAGACATATGCGCTCCATCCATAGGCTTCAAAGTGATTATTTTCACACATTTGGGGAATTTATAGATATGGGGGATGTTTCTCTAACTTGTCATCTCCAATGTTGGAGAGGAAGATGATGAGTTTTTCATATGGTAGTTTTTTTGTTTTTGGGACTCTTTTTTTTGGAGGTTTTGGTGGCCTTGTTCTTTTGGGATCTCTGCGTGAATTTTGGGATGATTCATTAGCTTGTGCTTTTTTTGGAGATGCTTGTGTATTATGGAAATTATGAATCATGATCTAGCTTGGTGTTCGACCTGAGTATCCTTGATTGGTTCCTTCTTGTGTTGGATAGTATTATGTTGAGTTTTCCTCTTAGTGAAACCACCTAGATAGCTAGTTCCTTAATGGTTGGGAGACCACCATGAAGGAAGATCATGGTGAACCTAGTCTTCTAGTCCATGCCTTTTCTTTTTGGGGATTTTGAACTCTAGTTTCCAGTGTGATTCTTTGCTTTCACCCCTCTCGAACCTGATCCAAGTAGTTGGTTGGATTAAATAGTGGGTCATGTGATGGATTCTCATGGAGATCCTAAATAGACCATGATAAGTTTCTTTGGTAAATTATGTGTTAGGGGTCAGGGTGTTCCTTGTTTTGAGAATATGTTTGGAGATATGAGTCCTTCACTATGGTTATTTCATTTGGTAGTTTGAGTCCTTTGTTCTCATTAAATGTTTCTTAGGATACCAAGATGGTTCCTTGAGGATGGTCTCACCAGCTTCTTTGGAATTCAGAGTTTTGGGTTTTGGAGGAGGAAATGGGTGTTGGTTCTTTAGTCTTTGAGTTTTCAAGTCCCATATTGAGTGTTCCTTTGTCCTCGTCTCATGTATTAACCAATTTATCCTTTTGTAACTTTATGGGAGACTAAAGTGTCAATTTTGGGGAGAAATGTCACATACTTACCCGACACTTCTCTTTTATTTTATTCATTTTTGGTATTTCTTTTGTTTTAGGGTTTTCCCAGTTGTTTTCCCCTGAAAATTGAAATTTTGGAAGGTCTGAGGGTGACACATGGTCGACACACGATTAGTAGAAACCATGTACCATCCCTCTACAAACTGTATGACTCAGGTAAAGGTGTGGGTAATCCTACACAGTTAGGTACATGAAAATGTGGCCTCCCCCAATAGTATATGCAACCTCTTCCCCTCTTAGAGCACTTCTGGTTTGGCAGACCGTGTGTCCAAACCATGCGGCCTTCCATGTTTTTTAAAAAAATGTACTATTATTATTATTATTAATAATATTAGAATACTTAAATGGTTATTTTAGCTCACCCTCACCCCTCACCTCTCGCACGACCTAGCCCCCTCCCCTCTTCCCCTCGCACGCGCCACCCTTTTCCCACAACCTCCTCTCTATGCTGATTCTTCCACCAATTCTCAGTGTAATATCTTCAGGTAATCATTTATTATTTTCTGTCACCTTCTTATTTATTATTCTCCTTTCCCTCACTATGGTGTGAGTTTAGCTAAACCCTGGGGTATTCTAATGGTCTTATTTTTTGTGGGTTTTTCATGTGGATAGGATTTCTTCATTCTTTCAGTCTTCCTTGGACTCGTTTGAGATGGGATTGGGTCTCATGCATTAGAGGAAATGGGTTCACCATCAGTTTTGGGTAGGTTTCATTTAATTCTTCCTCTTTATACCAATTATATTTAGGGATTTTGTAACCTTTGTATTCCTTGTACCTTATGAATGCAACTCCACTCACATGATTCATCTTCTGAAAAAAAATGTTTGTGTAAAAAAACAACCCAGGTTAATGTGACACATCACCCAAGAAGGTCTTTCACAAAGTGGCGATCAACTAAAAAACTAAACAACCACAAAAAGTCTCATGAATAATCAAATGGAAACAATCCAATAAATTATAATGTAGAATAAGAGTAAATATCCATGATACACACAATGTCAAGCTAATGGATAAACCTAAAAATAAAACATGACTAGGAAAAATCAAGTTTCTATGCGACCTTATCTCACCACCAATTCATCTCACTAATAAGGTGATGACAACCAAGAGAAGCCAGTGAACTACAGGACACCCTTCCCTTTACACAATTCCTGAAAAACCACATCTAAAAATTCCTAAAGGAAATAGTAGGGTGTGAGTATAAATCCCAGTATCATTTTACCAAATAATCTTTACAAAGTCTAATATAATGAAAAAATTAGCTATATATTTAAAAACAATACATTTTAAAAATAAATTTCATAAAAGATAACATTTTTTAAACATCCTTTGGTTTTAATAAAAAACATACCATATTCACATAAACCAAGAATATGATAAGAACATACGAGATAACATGAAATCATATGAAAACCCATCCATGGATACACCATAAAATAAACATGTGAGTAACCAAACATGAAATTCACCATCATGTATAAAAACAAGAAGAATTTGGGCACTAACCTATAAGAATACATACTCAGATAGGTGAAGGAATGCCAAGTACTAAGCCAATCATAACATGAATTCTACTGATATCGAGTCTTTCTACAGTCTGTTGATATCAACAAAATAACCCCTAGTGGTGTCACACACACTAAGGTTTCATATGTCTATTTCCCAACACACCCAAGGTTCCTAATGTGATATATTTACCAAAAACCATTTTAAAACCATGATCATAATTTATAACACATTTTTTCAATGAATCATCACCACTCCCATGCTTAAAAATCCATTTTTGAATCAAAATCACCTTTGAGGCATTTTATCAAACACATAGTGTGTATAAATCCATTTTTAAATAAAAACCCCTTTAAAAATATGAATCTCATGAAAAAAATACACTTTTATATCAATTAAATCATTTTCATGAACCACTATAAAGTTATCTATATGAACATCAAGTATTTCATGAATTAAAACCTCTGTATAGAGACACCTACCTCAAGAATGGAGGGAAACTAGTTGCCTTTGATAATGAAGATTAGGAACAAGTTGATTGGGTCCTCACAATCCTAGATCCATAAGAAACATCATAAATTCTTTATCAAACCCCTTATATCTAGCAACCACAATCCAATCGGGATCCAATAAGATAAGGGGAGAAGAGATCAAGTGAGGATCTAAGAATAGAAGAGAAAACCAGATAAAAAATGGAACATAAATTGAATATATCCATCAAGAATGAAGGGAAACCACAGATAAAGAAAAGGGAAAAGCCTCTAGATCACTGGAGGAGGTTTTGTTTGAGCCTAACAGGGATTAGGAGGTGATTGGATATAAAAACAATTAAGGGAAAAAGGTAAATTATAACTTTTTAAAGGTTTGTATCAGGGAGAATAGTTAGGATGCACAGTTTTAAAAACCATGTGCCAACCATGTGTGGCCTATACCCCTTAAAAATAGGAGTCACATGACTACCTGGGAGAGTCACATGGTTTGGGTAAACTCTTATCAAGTCATGAAATACCTTTATATAACCAACCAATTGGATAGCTTCATGGTTTGGATAACCATTATCAAAATTTTAAAATACCACTGGAGCCTCACAATTCCACACTGCACAGTTACCACATGGTTAGAACTAACTGTGCACTTAAACCATGTGACCAACCCATTTTCTAAATAAATACAAGTTTTCAACTTCTGACTCCTGGGGACCTCTAGAAAAAACCAAAGGGTAAACTGATATAAAATTAAATCATACCTGTGACCTAAAGGGAATCAAAATTATCCCCACTATAAAATATTTATGTCCCTAGAAATTTCTCAAGATTCTGGACCTGTAAAAAAGAGAAGTCCATTACTACCTCATCAATAAATCCTGCTCCCACATCTCATGGTTATCCCATCCACAATGTTATAGTAAACATACCAAGGAAATTGTTTTACCACACAATAACTTATCTTGAAAATCTATAATTTTAATTGGTTTCTCAACCATAGTGGTGTTGGGGTAAAGATTAACATCTTCCCATTAAATCGAATAGGAGGGTTTTGGTTGATACCTCCTCATTTGGGAAACATGAAACATGTCATGAATCAATGTCAAGAGAGATAGTAGGTCTAACCGGCAATCCACCTTTCTAAAAAATTCAATAATATCAAAAGGTCCAACAAATATCGATGCCAACTTACCCTTCTTACCTAAACGATGGTGCCCCAAGCGAGGTGAAACTCTGAGAAAGACATGATCACCAACCTCAAACTCTAGTGGACGATGATGATGGTCCACATATGATTTTTTATGATTAATAGGAGTCACTAACCTTTTACGGATCAACTACACTCTCTATATCATCTCTTGAACAAGACTTGGTCTTGTCAAATACCACTCTCCCAACTCTACCCAGACATGAGGTAGATCTACATGACCAACCATAAAACACTTTGAAGGGATCCATTTTAATCAAATCCTAATAACTATTTATAAGAAAATTTGACCATAGGAATATTCTTTTCCCAAAAACCACAAAAATAAAGCATCCATGTTCAAAGAATATCATCAAGGGTTTAAATAGCTTGCTCAGTCTTCCCATCTATCTACAAATGACGTGTTGTGCTTAATTTCAATTGGGAAATCATTGCCTCTTGTAACCCTTTCCAAAAACTTAATGTAAAATGTGGGTACCTATTAGAAATAATTACATAATGAACTCTATGAATAATCACAACCTCTCAAACATATAAGTTCTTGAGCTACTCCACCTTCATTATCTCCTTGATAAGGAGGAAATGATATTTCATAAGTTGATAAATGATCACCAAAATAACATCCTTACCACTATAATTCTATGGTAAACCAATTATGAAGTCTATAGAAATACCATACCACTTTCATACTGGAATGGGAAAAGGTTTTAATAAACTAGTAGGTCTATGGTGCTCTGCCTTAATTCTCTAACAAGTAAGGCACCATGACATAAAGCCTGTAATCAATAACCTCATCTTTGGAAACCAATAGGGATGTCATAAATCATGGTAAATCTTGGTAGTCCTAGGGTGTATAGACCAACAAGACTAGTGTCCACTGTCCATCAATTCCTACCTCATAGATATAGGAATGACCAACCCACCTTTAAAATGAAAAGCATCAAAGGGAGACCAAGATCAATCACCTGAGGTATCCCCACCATTTAGGATTTTATTAAAGAAATAAAAATTAGTGTTTAACACATGATCAAGATGAACCCACTAATAAAATGATGATTCATCCTTCACTGAATCTAGGAACACCTACCCACTAGACTCTTCTACTCCCAAGATCATATGAGTGAACAAGCTCATCAATGAACATTCCTCTATTGATTCATTCAAGGCTTGATTCGATAATTTCTTGTTTAATGCATCAATAACCACATTACATTTTATGGTAGTATAAACAATATTATAATCAAAAGTCTAAAGATACTCAACTCAATGTCTATGTCGTATGTTCAGACCCCTTTGATTAAAAATATATTTCAGGATCTTATAACCATAATATATTGTAAATTTATCCCAAAGAGATAGTGGAACCATATTTTGAGAGAATATATAATATCTTCTAGCTCAAAGTCATGGGTAGGGTAGTTCTTCTCATGAGAGCATAATTGGAAATATCCATAGGCTACCACCTAATTTCTCTAAATCAAGATACACCCCAATACCATACTTGAGGCATCATAAAAAACATCATAACCTAAACTTGGTTCCAGAATAATCAAAACTTGAGTTGAAGTCAACCTATTATTCAGTTCCTCAAAAGACCCTTAACATTTTTTGTTCCCCTCAAACTTAATACCCTTACGAGTCAACGCTGTCATCAAAGATGAAATCTTAGAGAAGTTCTGAACAAACCACCTATAACAACCAACTAAGTCAAAGAATCTCTAAATATCAAACACATTTATAGGATTATCCTATGAAATTACTATATGAATCTTTCTAGGATCCACCAAGATACATGTATCAGATATAACATTACCTATAAACTTCACTTCTCATATCCAAAATTTACATTTATAAAACTTATTGTACAAGAAATGTTCTTTATATATTCTAAGGATGATATCCAAATGATACCTATAATCCTCCTCTATTTTGGAATACACCAAAATATCATCTAAAAACACAAAATTGAAAGATTTTAAGAACTGATTAAATATTTTCTTCATCAACACCATAAATACCATAGGAGCATTCTTGAGATCGAATGACATAATTAGGAACTTGAAATTCCCATACTAGCTCATAAAAACTATCTTGGGTATATCCTATTCTTAAAATCTCAACTGATAGTACCTCTACCACAAGTCAATTTTATTAAACTAATGAAACCCTTTGAGTTTATCAAAGAGATCATAAATTCTTGGTAAGGGATACTTGTTCTTAATAGTCACATGATTTAACTTTCAATAATTAACACAAAGTCTGAGGATTCTATATACTATATCGGAAAAGAGAATAGTCAAAACCCAAGGTGAAACACTAGGATGAATGAATCCATTAGCCCCAAGATCTGTAAGATGAACTTTAATCTCATTAAATTAGTAGTTGCCATGCAATAAAATGGAATATAAATGGGAATTGTATCAGGGAGTAGGTCAATAGTTAACTTGACCTCTCTTTGTAGTGGAAACCTATAAACATCATTAGGAAAGATATCTAGGTACACAATCACCACTTCAGAAAGTGGGATTCTCAAGAAATAGTTGATGGTACCAAGGATAATCTTTAAAAATTTACATGATATCTTTATGTAATAAGGAACAAAAGGCCCCAATCTCCCTAATTTAAAATCCCTCTCAACCTAAAATACCTCAGAGAATCCACTAGTAGTTAGAAACTGAACTCAATGATGATAACATCAATGTGAGCCTTAATACTGATCATCCATATCCATGTTAATAATATGTTCAAAGATTTCAAGAGTGAGGACCAATAAATCCTACATAACTTTAAAGTTGGTTAGCATCACCTAACACACAAAACATTTAAAACCTTGTTCAGACCTCTTTTCCAAAGGATTGGAAAGATATAACATGAATAGAATAATTTTTGAATGCAAGAACAGTACATCAATTATCTTTTATGATATAAAATAATGAGTAGTACCTGTATCAAATAAATCAAGTGCTATAGAGGATGAAATGAGCACCATACCTCTAGTAGTGGTTGGTCCTTAGATTCCTCTAGTGAAAAATCCACTGCATAAAGACATTTAGTCTTATCTCATCACCAAATCTTCTTCACTATAATAATACCCCCCTTGAAATGAGTATGACACTCACCACCCTTAGAAGCATCATAACGAACCTGTGAACCCTTGGTGAGAGTGGATTCATCTCCACTGCCTTGGGACATCTTTCCACAGACCAAATTGTCTACAATGGTGAAATGTACTGGGAGCCTCAATGTAGTTAGGCTTGGTATGACTAGGCCTTCCACACTGATATAAAACTACCCACTATTTTCTTAATAGATCCCTCGAAACTGGTTTCCAACATCCACATGACCCAGAGTTTGAATAGTGTAGATAATAGCTTCCAAAAAAGAAGGGTCTATTGGAGGATTTGCTTATGGAAGTTATCTTGTATCTTCCATGACTAAACTCATATGATATCTTCTAGGAGAAATTATCTAATAGACACAAAATGCAATAAAAAATTATCTTAATAGAAATTTCAAAATCAAATACCAACTTCAAGAATCCATATCAATGCCTTAAAAAATGAATTTAAAGTAATTGTGGATTTTATAAATGGAAGACAAAACATTAAAAAGGAATAGTTTCATTTAAATAAACCCCGAATCAATTTAATTCAAATAACCTCTAACACTAAGTATAAATATTGGGAAAAAATCCTTAAAAACCCATGGAAACTAGAGTTTAGTCATGAAAGTGAGCTGGCTAGGTACCCTTACACACTCACTACCCAAATTATGACGGTCCTAACTCCGGTCTACCAAAGAACTTGAACAAAACCTAGACAGTTTCATAACACTTCCATCTAAGTAATAAACCTGATACCATTTTTTAATGAACCAACCTAGGTTGATGTGACCATCACCCAAGAAGTCCCTTCACAAGGTGGTGATCAACCAAACAACCAAACAACTATGAAAAAGTCTCATGAATAACCAAAAGTGCGATGTCCTGACCTGGGAGCCACTGAATGGTGCCATGAGCCAGTTAGCCACGTGTCCTCAAGCATGCCACCCTGTACGCCGGAGGGTGCCGACTAGAAGTGAGGGTCTGGTAAGTCAATCTTGGAGAGACTATACCCTCTTTTATTAGAATAAAACACCAACAGAAGATAATAACAATAACCAAGTGTGGAAGCGTATAAATAACCAGAACAATACTATAGAATATGATAGTCAAAACTAGAAAAATACAATACTCAACTAAAAGGTAAAACATGTTATGACAATGCAAGTGTCAAGAGTCTACAATGCAACTAAGAGTAAAGTCATAACGACTCCCAAGAGGGCCCCGAACCACATCTGGTTCCCTCTCCCATACTCCAATCCTAAACTGTAACCTATCCTAGGGACTTGCCCTTATCATGTCCTACAACAACAAATTCTACTCAGGTGCCGATCAGGCAGCCCAAATAGGGTGTGAGTAAAACTCAATAGGCAACCACCAACAATGTCTAAAACGAGTCCAGTTAAAAGATAGTGCATACAGTTCTATGAAGCAATAAATACAATGCATAATAAAATAGTTATCACATTTTCATTTAATCATTAATCATCACATTAGCCCCAGTTTCAATTCATGTTTCCCATTTGAATCATCATTCATTATTATTAATCATTTGGTGTAGGTATTCATTCCTAGCACCCAAAATCTCATTAAGTATAGGTCGCTATGCCTATCACTCTATATATCATTTAGTGTAAGTCGTCATGCCTAACACCCCATAATCTCATTCAGTATAGGTTGTCGTTCTTATCACCCCATAATCTCATTCGGTGTAGGTCATCATGCCTAGCACCCCATAATCTCAAGCTTGGATAACTATTGGGGAGGAACGCCATGTCTAAGTCCCAACTTCTAATCGGTCTAGAACACTATGTCTAGCACCAAAAAAATATCATCCATTTAATCATTAATTAATTCACAAGAATTTTTCACATCATTACATTACTAATCCAACGATTAGTTAAACATTTAAAAGTCCATTAGTTAACTCAATAATTAACTAAGCACATCACCCATTAATTAATTCATCAATTAATTAATCAATCAACACAATTCTCATTCCATAATTAATTCTTCACAATTAATTATTCATATCAAATATCAACTTGTCATAATTAATTCTCACAATTAATTATCTTTGATCAATATCATGGCACATAATTAATTATCATAATTAATTATCTTACATAGCCAAACATCATTTCATAATAAATTCCCCCCAATTAATTATCTTAACATGATCAATTCAATATCTCAATTACAATATATCAACCCATAACAAATCTCCAAAATATATATTTGGGAAACCCCCCTTAGTTTGTTCTGTGATTCAATTATCAATTAATCACCAAGGCAAACACAAGTAAATTCCTCATTCCTAATTACTCAAATTTAGGAAAATTAATTATCAAGGGAAGCTAGAAAATCCATAAACTCACATACACATATCAAATCATGACTATGGGAATTCGATTTAGACCACCTACCTCAGTTTATTGATGGAAGTTATCCCAATGGAAATCCCCAAAATCTGAGCAGCACATCGTCATCAATCAAGCTTCAGATCTAAATCCCTAAACCAAAATTAAGATCAAAGGCAACAAGATCTTGAAAATCTAGATCTAGATCCACAATACTAGACCTAGATATCAACTCATAGGTTTAGATCCATGGAAACATTGGATATATTAAATGAAAAGATCAAGGAAAGGAAATAACTAGAGAAGCAACGGGATGAAATCCACTTACTGGGAAGAGAGTGAATCTTAAATCTGAGTTTCCGATCTCAAAGAATGGTGTTAGAATCGCCTTAGAATCCATGAAAAAGGATATGGGATCACCTAGAATTTGTTAAGACCCAACCAAGGTCAAAATATGGGAGTCCTAGGGGGTTTGGGTGGTTTTAAAAAGGATTTTTGTATATTAAATTCCACACACACAGTTTCCTGGGAAGAGGAGCACGGTTAGGGAAAACTGTGCACTAACCATGTGGATCCCTATATCTAGGTTTTCATGGTTTAGTTGCACAGTTTTTCAAACCATGAACAAACCGTGAAGACCTCTCTATTGGCATGGTTTGGACGCACTATTTTTTCAAACCATGCGCAAACCGTGTGCACCCCATTGTCCGTTAGTTTTTCTTAAAATTTCACCCAAAAGCACCGTAATACACTACTCCAAAACAAAGGTACTTAAAAACCTAAAACAATTACCTAAAGATGCACCCGAGATGACTCTAAAAAAGGTCATGATCTTACAATATTCCCACCTTATAACATCTCATCCTCAATATTCACTCTCGAACTTATCTAATATTACAAGCCAAAAATATTGGACCATTGAGCCCTCATGTCTATTTTCCATTCCCAAGTTTCCTCTTGAACACTTCCATGTTTCCATAACACATGAACTGACAACACGGTCTTTCCCTATAACACCTTTTCACTGCGACCCAACACACGTATCAGATGCTCCTCAAAGGACATATCTATCTCGAGATCAACCTCTTCCACATCAATCACATGAGAAGGGTTGGGGTGATACCGTTGTAGTTGAGACACATGGAAAACATCATGAATAGCGGTGAATTTTTGTGGAAGGGATTATCAGTATGACACTGACCTAATTCTCTCCAGCACCTCAAACAGTCCTACAAACCTAAGTACTAACTTTCCCTACCTCCATATCCCATGGTGATCCAGTCTAGAAGATACTTGAAGGAATAAATTATCAACCTTTGTAAACACTAGGGGTCGTCTCTTTCTATCAGCATACGACTTATACCTACTCTGATCCATAGCCATATGTTTCTGAATCACCTACACTTTCTCCGATGTCTCCTGAATGAGACTCGGTCCCAACAGATCTGACTCACCGACCTCTAACCAGCATAGCAGTGATCTACAAGTTCTACCATAAAGTGCCTTATATGGTTCTATTTGAATAGTTGCCTAATAACTGTTGTTATAGGATAACTACACTAAATACAAGTGTTTCTCCCAAGAACCACCAAATTCAAGCACACATGCTCGCAACATATCCTTTAACACCTGTATGGTGTGCTCCGACTGCCCATCTGTCTGTGGGTGGAAGGCCATACTTAACAAAACCTATGTACAAAGCACCTTCTGCAAGACATGCTAGAATTGAAAAGTAAAGCGTGAATCACAAACTGAAACTATAGTCTATGGCACCCCATGAAAACGAACTATCTCTCTCACATACATACAGTTCTCCCAAAAGTTCTACTGTAAAGGTTTTCCTGACAGGAAAGAAATGTTCTACCTTCATTAGTTGATCCACAATGACCCAAATAGCATCATTCTTACCAAGATTATTTATAATTCCTACCATGAAATCCATAGTCACGTCATCCCACTTCTATTCCAGAATAGGCAACAACTACAATAGGCCTATAGGTCGTTGATGCTTTGCCTTCACCTACTAACAGGTGAAACATCTTGTTACGAACACTGCTATCTCCTTTTTCATTCCTGGCCACCAAAACTATCATCGTAGTTCACAATACATTTTTTTCACCCCAGGATTTACTGCCCACCTTCAAGCATGAAATTATTGCATACTCATAGGTAAAACAACCTGATTTTTCACATAAATGATCTCATCCTAATCTATCATCTAGTTTTAAGGTGTATACCTACCTTCAAGGCTTTCCCTCAAGGTCAAAAACTCTAGATCCTCATAATTCCTATCCTTGATCCATATCAAGAGTGTAGAATCCACTGCTATAGAAACCAGAGTCACCCTCTCCTGAATCTCTTGAACAACCACATCAATTTATGCCAGCAAAGTCATCATCTTCCACTCTACACTCGACTCATGTACCAACTGAGTCTGAGTTTTCCTGCTCAAGACATCAGCCATACTATTCCCCTTCCTGAGTGTATATGCCAGTTCAAAATCAAAGGACTGCATATGTTCTACCCATCTTCGCTGATGAATATTCAAGTCATGCTATGAAAAGATATACTTCAAGATTTTGTGATCTGTAAAAACTGTAAACATTTCACCCAAAAGATAGTGTCGCCAACACTTAATAGCATAAACCACTATTTCCAACTCGAGGTCATGCATAGGGTAATTCCGTTCATGTGGCCTCAGCTATCGAAACCCATAATCAACAACTCGACCCCCTTTGCATCAACACAGCTCTGAGTCTGATCCCAAAAGCGTCACAATACACTGTGTACTCCTCAACTGAATTAGGTAAGATAAAAATTGGTGCCAATGTCAAGCACTTCTTCAATTCTTGGAAATAATTCTCACATGATCCTATCCAATAAAACTTTATCCCTTTATTTTTCAAACTTGAAAGTGGTGCTGACAACCGGGAAAATTCCTGGATGAACCTCCTGTAATATCCAGATAATCCCAAAAATCTTCTAATATCAAAAACATTGTTGAGATGATCCCAATAAATCACTGCCTGTACTTTTTCTGGGTCTAATGATACACCTTATTTTAATATGATGTGCCCCAAAAATTGTACCCTGTCAATCCAAAAATGACATTTAGATATCTTGGAATATAGATAATGTTATCTTAGTGTAACCAAGACGATATCAGGATGTTAGGAATGATCATCACAAACCTTAGAGTACACCAAGATGTCTCTCACAAACACTACCACAAACTGATCTAAGGACAGATGAAAGATTATGTTCATCAAGGCCATAAATATTTCTGAATTGTTTTTCAATCCAAATGGAATTATGAAAAACTTGTAAAGGCTATACCTTCTTTTCAAAGTAGTTCTTGGTATATCAAAGGTCCGAACCCTCACCTAATGATACCCTGATCTCAGATCGATCTTTGAGAACACACAAGACCCCTTCATTTGGTTCAAACAGTTCATCGATATGTGGAAGAAGATATTGGTTCTTCGTGATCATTTTATTCAACTTCCAGTAATCGACACACAAGAATAAACTCCCGTTGGCCTTCTTTGCAAAAAAAGGTGATCCCTAAGGCGACATACTTGGACAGATAAACTTTTTATCCTTCAACTCCTCAAACTACATTTTGAGCTCTTGAATCTCAGTAGATGCCATTATATAAGGAGGAATAGATACCGGATCATCCCCCAACATGAGATCAATAGTGAATTCCACATCTCTATTAGGTGGAAACCCTGAAAAGTTTTCAGGAAAGACATCCTAAAACAGTTCTACTACTGGTGGAAGGACATCTTTCTACCACTCCCATAATCTAACAAAAGACTAGAAACTTGGGTTGTGAGCTCTCCTAGTTGCTGAGTAATTGGATCAGATTGGCCTGCATGGGTATCCCATTCTCCATGAAGAACATACTCGTCACCCTTAGGAGATACAAAGGTCACTCTCCTGCGGTAAAAATCTATATGGGATCAGTATGTGACTAGCCAGTCCATACCCATAATCAGGTCGAATCCTGTTATATCAAGGACATAGATATCTCAAATAAAACGATAATCTCCGATATTTAGAGAACATCCCTTGCATAAATAGATATCCCTTGACTGTGTTCCCAATGGTGTATCGATATTCATCACCCTGATTAAGGAATCCACCTCCAGGATCAAACTATTAAAAATATTTGTAGATATAAAGGAATGAGAGGCACTAGTATCAAACAAGGAACTAGATAAAGTAGAAGCAACTAGAATATTACCTCTCAATGTCGATGAACCAGCCTCGCTCTCCACAAGTTTAGGCTACACTACATGTAACTGTCCTACCCCTCTTCTCTATGGTGTCATCTGACTCCCCTGAGTAGCACCGCTCTGCTAATACAAGCGCTCATACCCTGAAGCACTATGTCCATTTCCTCTACCACATCTGCTAGTAGAGATCCAGCTACCATACCTATATAGTGTAGAAGACCCCCTTCCCACACTCTGAATCTGAGAAGCTAGTCCCTCAGCACCAGCCTACCATTGCTTCCTACAGAACTTATGTAGGTGTCCCATCTTTCCACAAAATTGGAACTCCATTGGTGGTCGAGGACAATGTGTACGATAGTGTCCCTGCCTACTACACTAGTGTAAAAGTACATGAGTATGATCCGATGCAACTGTTCCTCCTGGCTGTCCACCTTTATTTCCACTGTACTAACTAAAGTTCTTGTAACGACGCTTCCTACACTTGGAAGAAATACTCCCTAATCATCCAGAGACAACTACCTATCCAATACTGGAAGACTCCTTCAAGTTCCCCTCTGAAATGAGAGCCTGATTAACCACTTCTAAGAATTTTTTCAGCCTAAATATATTCACCTGGGACTTTATTTCACACCTAAGTCCGTCCTGAAATTGTTTTTCTGAAGAAGCCTCATTTTCCGCTAAAGACAAATAAAAACACTATAAATCTATGAAACATCTAGCATATTCCATTATGGAAATACTTCCTTAGGTCAGATGCATAAACTCTAAAGCTTTCTCTTATCTCAGCATGTCTAGATAGAAGTGTTCCAAGAACTTCTCTAGAAATTTCTTCCATAACATATCATTAGTCTGTCCAGATCGTACATGAATGTCCCACTAGCACTTCAATGACCCTCGTAGAATATAAGAATCCAACTTGACTCTCCTCCCAATCATAGTCTCTAATTTTTCAAGTATCTTCTCTATAAATTCAATCCAAAATTCTGCTCCCTCAGTTCTACCCTCTCAAGTAAAAGTAAGAGGGTGTTGCAGCTAAAACTCACTTGTTAACTCCGACATTCTTTTCCGAACCCGCCCTGGGTATCTCTCCATGGATTGCATGAAACGAGAAAATTTCTCTCAGAACTATTCTCCTTCCTCCTCAGCTTGCACCAACGGTGCCTCAAGTTCCATGTTTGGAAGTTCATTCTAAGCCATACCCCTCGGTCTCTTCATCAACAAGAATTGTGGAGGCATATCTCTACAAATCCAAACACACATCTTAGGTCTCATAACACAACCTTATAAAATTTATGTAAGAGGAGAAACTAACACAAAAAATTTCAACATGTCCCTTCCCCTTCTTCTCACCACACGATCAACACTGAGGCCTTATCACTACCCTTAACCATCCTACTCCTAGGTCTTGGTTAACAAGGGTATATTCATTATCATTAATTAATCCAACCATTAACTAATCAAATTATCTCAAATCAATTAATTGAACAATTAATTAAGTAATCATACTCATTTCATAAATCAAGGTTCTCATTAGACACCCATTTATTCTCATTTTTCATCATTATTTCAATCTCACAATAAGGAAAAATAGTTCAAGTTTAAAAACTTACCCATAACCCATTTTTCTCGTGAGTGCCTATAATAATGCATATCACAACAACCCTGAGTGCCTAGAATGATGCATACAGACTCAAGTATTGTGCCTCTTTAGTCCACAAATCAAAATTTAACAATTTTCAAAACAAATATCAAATCACACCACAAGTGTGTCACCCAAGGTGAAATAATATCCAACTGTAAAAACAAACAACAATCACAACAATCCCACCCTGAGTACTCAGATTTCCCCCCGTACATGGGTTTGAAAATCCCATGCATGAGTTCATTTCCAAGCCTCAACTCTTCATATTATCCTATCCACCTTTCCCAAAATAGTAATACAAAAGAAGAAGAAAGAAAATAAAACCTTCCTCTGATACCACTTTATGATGTCCTGACCTGGGAGCCACTGAACGGTGCCCGAGTCGGTTGGCCACATTACCTAAAGTGAACCTCCTCGTACGCCAGAGGGTGCCAACTACCAGTGAGGGTCTGGTAAGCTAGTCTTTGGGATAATATACCCTCTTTTATCAGAATAAAACACCAACGAAAGAAAATAAAAATAACCAAGTGTGGAAGCGTATAAATAACCAGAATAATACCATGGCATATGATAGTTAAAACTAAAAAAATACAATACTAAACTGAAAGTTAAAACATGCTATGACAATGAAAGTATCAAGTGTCTACAATGCAACTAAGAGTAAAGACACAATGACTCCCAAGAGGGTCCCGAACCACATCTGGTTCCCTCTCCCATGCTCCAATCCCAAACTGAAACCTATCCCAATCCCTTGCCCGTATCCTGTCCTGCAAAAACAAATTCTACTCGGGTGCCGATCAGGTGGCCCGAATAGGGTGTGAGTGAAACTTAGTATCCCCCCACCAACTGTGTCTAAAACGAGTCCAGTCAAAAGACAGTGCATGTAGTTCTATGAATCAATCAATACAATGCATAATTAAATAGTTATCACATTGTCATTTAATCTTTAATAATCACATTAGGCCTAGTTTTAATTCATGTTTCCCATTTGAATCATCATTCATTATTATTAATCATTTGGTGTAGGTCATCATGCCTAATGCCCCAAATATCATTAAGTATAGGTTTACATGCCTATCACTCTATATATCATTTGGTGTAGGATGTCATGCTTAACACCCCATAATCTCATTCAGTGTAGGTATTCATGCCCATCACCACATAATCTCATTCGGTTTAGGTCGTCATGCCTAACACCCCATAATCTCAAGCTTGGATAACTATTGGGGAGGACCTCCATGTCCAAGTAAGAACTTCTAATCGGTCTAGAAATCTATGTTTAGAACCAAAAAAAAATCTTATCCATTTAATCATTTATTAATTCACAAGAATTTTCCACATCATTTCATTAATAATCCAATGATTAGTTAAACATTTCAAAGGCCATTAGTTAACTCAACAATTAACTAAGAACATATCCCATTAATTAATTCATAAATTAATTAATCAATCAACACAATTCTCATTCCATAATTAATTCTTCACAATTAATTATCCATATAAAATCTCAAATTTTCATAATTAATTCCCACAATTAATTATATTTGATCAATATCATGGCACATAATTAATTATCACAATTAATTATCTTACATATCCAAACATAATTTTATAATTAATTCCCCCCAATTAATTATCTTAACACAATCAATTCAATATATAAATTACATTATCTAAACCCATAACAAATATCCAAAATATCCATTTGGGAAACCCCCATTCGTTTGTTACGTGATTCAATTATCAATTAATCACCAAGGCAAACAAAAGTCAATTCACCATTCCTAATTACACCAATTTATGAAAATTAATTATCAAGGGAAGCTATAAAATACTTAAACTCACATACACATATCAAATCATGTTATGGGAGTTCGATTTAGACCACCTACTTCAGTTTATTGATGGAAGTTATCCCAACAAAAATCCCCAAAATCCGAGCGGCACAACATCGTCGATCAAGATTCAGATCTAAATCCCTAAACCAAAATTAAGATAAAAGGCTTTAATATCTTTCAAATATATATCTTGATCCATAATCCTTGATCTAGATTTTAACTCATAGGTTTAGATCCATGTAAACAGTGGAGATCTTCCATGAAAAGATCAAGGAAAGATAGAGGAAAGAACAGGAGAAGCAACAGGATGAAATCCACTTACTGGGAAGAGAAAAGATCTTCGATATGGGTTTCTGATCTAGAATAACAATATTTGAATCGCCTTATAATCCCTCTAGAAGGCTCTGGGATCACCTAGAATTTGTCAAGCCCAAGACAAGGTTGAAATATGGGAGTCCTGGGGGGTTCAGGTGGTTTTAAAAAGTATTTTTGGATATTAAATTCTGCATGCATGGTTTCCTAGGAAGAGGTGAATAATTAGATAAAATCATGTGCCAACCATGCGCACCCCTCTGTCCAGGTTTTCATGGTTTTTCAAACCGTGTGAAAACTGTGCAGACCTCTCTGTTGGCATAGTTTAGCCACACAGTTTTTTCAAACCGTTCCCACCCCACTGTCTGTTAGTTTTTCTTAAAATTTCACCCAAACGCACCCCAATCCACTACTCTAAAACAAAGGTACTTAAAAACCTCAAAAAGTACCTAAAAACGTTCTCGAGATGACTCTAGAAAAGGTTGAGATATTTAAAAAAGGAAACAAAAAAACTGATTGAAATGTAGAAGACGAGTAAAAATCCATGATACATGCAACATAAATCCAATGGATAAACCTAAAAATAAAACATAAAAATATAGAACAAAGTATCCATGTTACCATCTGTGTAATAAACCAAACTTTTATAAATTAAATTCTTTTTTTAAATGAATGAATATACTATCAAGTAATGCAGTTATAGAAAAAACATGCACTACTTTAGCTATTTTGGATAATTATACTCTATCATATTTAAATGAATGCTAAGAATCATAATCATTGATAATATATCTGTTTTATAGTGAAAATTAATATTAGTATATTAAGTGTTATGATAAAGTCCAATTAACACAAACTAAATATGTTACAGCCTTGACCAGTAGGATCATACCCTATGAAGCCTATTTATCAAAGATTCCTTGGGATATGGCATCACTAGTATTTTACCTTGACTAAGACCAAACCGATATTCAATAACTAAAGAAAAATTGAAACCTTTTATGGGATAATTTCAAGCTTATCGAGACTATGACCCAAACCATGCTTGCTGAACTATCCCAAGAAAGTGTCACCATCACACACCTTACCCTTAGGGAATACATTGGTGTAATAAGGGGTTATGTATCTAAACCCTAACAATATGATTTTTTGTATTTTTATTTTTAATAAAATAATGATTATATTCATCCTTTTTATTAATTTATAAATTATTAAATAACGAGTTTGGTAAAATTTGATTTTGATACGATGAAACTCAAATTGTTGGGAAATATCTAGTTTTAATTAAGACACCCTTTTTGATGAATTCAATAATTTTTTAAATAAATTTTATTTTAATAAAATATTATTGTTAAATAATATTTATTTAAATATAAATGATAATATAATCTTATTAAGTCAAATATAATTTTTATAAGGGTTTGAAAACTGTTATCATCGTAAAAATCAACGTTTTTTTCAATAAATGAATATTTTGATTTTAAAATATAAATAATCATATTTAGAGAAATATTTTCATAAAATAAATAATATATTTTAAATTATAATGTAAAAATTATCCAATGGTGAATTTTTCATAATTTTATGAGATTGTCAAATTTTTGGGTAAAAATTAAATACGATATAAATATACGGTAAGTGTTATAACATTATAAAATCCCAAAAGTGATGTAGTAAATACTATAAAGAGTATACATGACTAAAATTATATTTATACTTTTAAAAAATATATTTTTGAATTTATTTTATTAATTTATAAACCCTTAATGAATCCTCCAAAACTTATATTATATTTTAAGGTTTTAAAATTAATTATTTACAAACATGATTCACTTCCACATACCCAAGGGTATTATTTTAAGGAGTTAAGTTATTTTCATAATAAAATATTTAAAACCAATCCTATTTGGTAGAAACCATGGAAAATTTTGTTCGTTTTTATTATTTTATTATATAGATTCCAAAACCCAAGTTTAGAAATTAATAAAGAATTCCCCTCTATTTTACAATAAAAACTACCCAACCTCACATTCCTATTTACTTAAAACCCTTTTACCATGATGTTAATATGACCTTACCTCTATATGTACCTCCCAATGTGTTCCCAAGATCTTAAGAAGCTTATCCCAAGCTTTTAGAAGTACCCTCTCAAGGTAAGGGATCCTCTCCTTCTCCTCTTTATTCAAGCACATTCTTTATATTATGTCTTTTGATTTATAATTGTTCATGTTGGGATATTTTATTACACCCACCTATTAATGAAATTATGATTTTACAAGTGATTATAGAACCATTTCACTCACATTAAACCCTTCTATGAATCTTTATATACCCCTACTATGCTGCCGAAATTATCCTATGATTTTCCATTCCAAACATTTATGTAGTGAATACCCATCCCCATTCCCAATCAAGGGAATTCACCTAGATGTAACTACCCTTAATTTATTAGGGGCTTACATTTATGTAACCCACAATCCTTAATCATGTTAATAAAATTGAACAAAAACATCTTTATGTTGTATGATCTATGTGGTACACTTATGCACGTACATGATATGAATGTGACGGGTGGGACTGGAATTATATAGCCCTAAAATTCATTGGGTAATGTTTTTATCTAATGAGATTCCATTTATGGTTCATGATAGGTTATCCTAAGAACACCATGTTTTGATATATTGTAAGTTATCCTGAAATTACATTTATGATGTAATGTTTTATGTCGTCACATTACCATGTTTCCTTTATGTTATCATATCATATCATGATTCAGTGTTGAAGTTTATGATAACCACACCTATTATGTTACCTTTATATTCATATTGACTTACATGTATTAATTTTATCATTTTATACTTTTATTATTCCCTTACTGGGTTTTATATCTCACCTCTTTCTTATATTATTCCCCAGGTTATCCCATGCAGTTTTTAAAGAATCAAGATAATATAAGGGCATATTACAGAGTTTTAGTTCATGTATTTGTATTTTTATTGTAAGTTATTATATTTACCTAATTACCCAAATAAAATAGGACTCAAAATCTTATTATATTGTATTAAGTGTACCTTTATATAAAAAATCATGAAATAAAGTGTATTAAATATATGGGTTCTCATGGTTGGTATTAGAGGAAAGTATAGTTATTTTTGGGATTATGATTAGAAAATCCCATTGAAATACTTAGGGATAAAAACAAGCATAGGAAAAAACACCTAAATTTTGGTAAATTATATAGTAATTGGTTTCTAAGTGAATACACCCATGTTTGGATAATTCAAGTGGATGTGGCTCTAGAACAGTTGTACCTAGGGGTAATAACCTCTAAAATGGTGCATTGGGCTTGAATTGATCATCAATTAGTGCAAGAAAAAGTTGAATTTATGTAAACCTATTTTGACACTCTCAAGGGATATGAATTGGTAAATTCATAATCTCTTTACAAACCATTATGAAGGGAATGAAAATTCCCATACAATTTTATATATAGAAATAGATCATATATAACTTAGATAGAAACCTAGAAATTCATAAGATAATGAATGTATGTCATTTATGATTTATAACTTTAATGTTCATGGTTTCTTGTTTATGTTTTTTATAGTTTAAAAATTATCATCCCTAATTTTTCCTTTTTTTTATAGTCAATTGATGGAAATAGGAGAAACCAAGTCAATAACCAATGAAATGAGTAATGTAATGGTTGCCCAAATTAGATTCCCAACCCAATGAGAGAAATATTCAGGAACTTCATGAAAATAATTTATCAATTAACTCAAGTTATGAATTGAAACTTAAATCAAGGTGAAAATCCACATCACCCTAATAAATAGAAAGTTGTAGTTGAGTCCTTTATATAAAAAATGCCTCCAACTTTCAATATATCTTTTAATCCCTTAATCGTGGAACAATAGATCAACTCTATTTAAAATATCGTCTCCATCCTTCAATTATCTAATAAAGATAAGTTCATGTTGGATATTTATCGCATGGAGGGAGAATATTATCAATGGTGGACATTGATAAAGAAATATGAATCCTAAGGAAGCAATTAAAGTGATGTAGTAAAAATAATTATAGAAAATGTTTTTAGATAAATATTTTCCTCACACAATCCAATTAAAAATAAATAGTAATTTACTTAGCCTTAAGAAAATGGATGATGAATCCATTAGAGTTTATGAGTTTAACATCACAAGACTTGCATGATGCACCTCCAGATTTGTCATTTCCCTTGAAAGTAAATTTGAACGCTTCTTTGGTGGGATAAATACAAGTCTATGAAAATATTTGGCGAGTCAAGAATTTAAAATCTATGAGGAAATTTTATGATGTCCCCTTAAAGTTGAAATAGAAATCAGTGAATATCATGGGTCTCATGGGTTAGAAGTTAGGAAGTGAATAATATATTTTAATCCTGGTGGTTCGATGGAGAAAAGTCACAGTGTAAAGAAAGTCCAACATCAAACTTTTCAAAATTGTGGGAAGAATAATCCTGGAAATTTATTGAAGGGGACAATGAAATTCTTTATGTGTGGGAAGGAATGACAACTATCTAGCTAATGTTATCAAGAGAAACCCTCTAATGTGATGGAATAAATAATGCTCCTATTAATCCTTATCATTCTTTACAATGTTTCAACTACAAGGACCAAGGACACTATACAAACCAATGCACTAATCTAAGGGTTTCCGACAAAAATCGATGACAACAACCTCTAAGGCTTAGAGAGGATTGGTAGGATTATGTGATCACAACTATTGGGGTGGATCCTGACAATGACATGGTGATAGGTATACTAGTTATTCATTCAAGTAAAGTGAACATACTATTAGATTCAAGCTCTATACATTCTTTCATATCACACAAGTTCATTAGAACTATTCAAACACCACCATAAAACATGGAAGTAGAGATATAAGTGAAAATGATAAATGGGGAAATTATTTCATCCCAAGTATATAACTCCCACCCTTTCTATATTTGTAGGATGTACTTCCCAGAAAACCTTATGATACTCCATTTTGTAGAATTTCATGCAATTTAAGTTATGGATTGGATTTATTTATATAGAGACAATATACATTGTAGAGAGAAGGAAATCAACCTATGTATCACAAATCTCCCTTTGATTACATACAAGTGAAAGGAGGAGGATGAATTTTATTTGGTAACAACATGTCAAACATGAATATTATTACCTTATAAGCAAGCATATCTAACTAAAATGATTGAGACTAAGGAGTATATCATCCTTGATGACATGACTGTTATAAGGGAATATACTAATGTGTTTTCCAAAGAATTTCCTGGTCTTCCACCAAGCCATGAGGTCGAGTTATCAATCAATATTATACCTGGATCTTTTCTAATATCAAATACTTCATATATAATTACCATTATTGAACTTGAGGTGCTCAAGAAGAAACTAAAGGATAATTTGGATAAATAGTTTATATACCTAAGTGCTTCACTATGGGGTTCACCAGTCATCTTCATCAAGAATAAGGATGGGTCAATGTGCCTCTATATTTATTATCGTGTTCTCAATAAGATTATGATAAAGAACAAGTATCCTACTCAATGTATTGATGAATTATTTGATCAGCTATGTGGATCCCATTACTTATCTAAGGCGGATCTTCAGTCAGTATATTATCAAGTAAAGGTGAATATGGTGTATATCCACAAGACTGATTTTCATACATGGTATAGGCACTATGATTTCATATTTATTCCTTTTGGACTCACTAATGCTCATAAATATTCATGGAATTTATGAATAGATTCTTTAGGGATTACCTTGAAAAATATGTTGTAGTCTTTATAAATGATATTATTCTTTATTTTAAAATTAAGGAGTAACATAAGAATCATTTGAATTTTGTACTAAATACTTTGAAAAAGGAAACTTTATTTTCAAATTTTAGTAAATTTGAGTTTTGGATGGACAAAGTAACATTCTTGGTGCATGTTATCACCATAAAAGTGATTTTTTTGGATCCTAAAATAAAAGGCAATTGAAAGATCTCCTATATCAACATATGTGAGGAAATTACATAGTTTCCTTAGATTATATGGGTACTATCATCTATTTTTGAGAAAATTATCATGATTATCAATCCCACTAACCAAGATAGCTAAAAAATGAGTCAAGTTTTTTTGGACTGATGAATGAAAATAGAGATTTAAATACTTAAAAAAGAGGTTAATCACTACACCTATGATCACATTAACCACGAGTGGGAAAGTATCTACAACAATGAATGTAAAAATGTATTGGGTTTTGTACTCATAAAATATTAAAAAGTGATAGCCTATTCCTCCCACCAATTAAAGAAAGATGAGCAGAACTAACCAACACATGATCTAGAAATGGTTGTAATGATATTTATGTTGAATATTTGGTGACATTACCTCTATGGGGAGAAGTGCGACATGTATACAGATCATAAAAGTCTCAAGTATATATTCACACAAAAGGAGATAAATATGCACAAAATAAGGTGGTTTGATCTGATCAAGGATTAGGATTTTTCAATCCATCACCATCCTGGGAAGGCAAAAAAATTGGTAGATACTCTGAGTATAAAGTACCCCACAACCCTATCCATGATTAAGAATGAAAGGGATAAAATCTTATTAGACATGAAAAAGATGGACATGATAATAATAAAAGTAAATTCATCTTACCTTGCTCAAATAACTACACAACCATCTATTCTTGAGAGGACCAAGGAGGCCCAAAAGGATGACGAGGTTCTATAGAAAAAGGTATAGAATATTCCATAGTTCAACTTTATGAAATATGGATTTATAAGGTTTGGAACCTAGAGATGTGTCCCATAAAAACCAAAAACTAAATAGGGAACTTCTTAATAATTCACATATCTCATCCTTCTCTATTCATCCAGGAATCACTAAGATGTATAAAGATTTAAAGAAAAACTTTTGGTGGAATAACATGAAGAAGGAGATTTTAAAATTCACATCTTAATGATTGGTATGAAAACAAGTAAAGTCAGAATAAAATAAGTCTAAGGGTATGGTGAAAACATTTCCCATACTAGCATGAAAATGGGAAAACATAACCATAGATTTAATTGTAGGAATTCCCATGAAATCTAAAGGAAATAATTCTATCTTGGTGGTAGTCGATCACCTTACAAAGTCAGTGCATTTCACTAATATAAAGGAAGATTTATATCTTGAATGACTCAAAAATATATACATAAGATAAGTGGTAAGAGTTCATAGAGTTCCACTCTATACTGTATCTAATTTAAATATGAGGTTTACTTAGAGGTTCTGGAGAAACCTTCAGCAAGAACTAGATACAGAGCTGAATTTCAGTACTACTTATCACCCTTAGAAAAATGAAAATTATTAAAGGTATGTTAAAACTCTAAAGGATATACTGATATCATGTTAAATTTATTTCCAAGGATATTGGGATCAACACCTTCCCCTAGTGGAGTTCTCATATAATAACAGTTTCCATTATATCATTTAGATGACACCTTATGAGGCTCTCTATAAGAAGAGGTGTTAGAATCCAACATATTGAGATGAATTTGGAGAGGGAAATATGATGATACCTGTTTTTATCTAAGAGATGATATAGAAGGTTCAAACCATTCAATATCATATGAAATCTGCACAAATTTTATAGAAAATATATGAAGACAATCACCGATGAGACCTGGAGTTTGAGGTCAAAGATAAGGTGTTCCTTTACATATCACCATGGAATAAATTCATGATGTCTGGGAATAAGGCAAAGATGAGTCCAAGATACATCGACCGCATTTAGATCCTTGATTGTATCAAATCTATGACTTATCAAATTTCACTCCCACCCAATCTATCTCAACTACATGATGTGTTCCATGTATCCCTCTTAAGGAAGTAAATACCAAACCCCTCACATGTATTGAGTCAAGAGGTGGTACCATTAGAGAATGATATTTCATATGAGGATAAGTAGGTGAATATATTAAATCATAGATAAAAAGTTCTACAAAACAAGATAACTCACCTGGTCAAAGTGCAATGGCAGAACCACAAGTTTTCAGAAGCAACTTAGGAACCATAAGAGGTGATGAAACATAAATACACTAATATATTTTAATGTATGAAATAAAAATTTAAAGGGTGAGATTTATAAATGGGAAAAAATCTAATGACCCCAACTTTTATAAATGAAATTCTATTTTTAAATGAATAAATGTATTATTAAGTAATGTAGATATAGACAACACATACACTAATTTGGCTATTTTGGATAGTTATAGTATTTCAGATTTAAAAGACCATTAAGCATTATAACCATTAATAATTTAGTATTTATATAGTGACCATTAATATTAGTATATTAAGGGTTATTATAAATTCCAATTGACACATATGGAAGAAGTGATGGCCTTGACCCATAGGATTGTACCCTATAAAGCCCATTTATCAGAGCTTATGAGGGAGATAGAATCATTGGGATCTTCCCTTGACCAATGTCATACCCGTGATTTATTTTTGATGTAATTTTCTATTTATTTTTTATCTATATTTCCCCATTGGGTTTCATTTTAGTTTTTGTAGAAAATTGAGAAAAATTTTGGTAAACAGTAGGTGGCACACGGTTGGCGCACAGTTTGTCAAACCGTGCGCCCTTGCCTAGGTAACAGTGTAGAAAAGTTTTGTTTTTGGATAGAGGCTAATCACACAGTTATTGAAAATTCTATAAACCATGAGGGATAATCATACAACATGTCCTACTTGGATAGTAAGGGGAGCATGGTTGCCACATGATTTGGAAAAACTTTCAGGAAAACTGTACGTCTTGTCCAGGTCATTAAAAATTGTATTTTTCCCTTTTTCTCTCTCCCTGTTTTTTAACCCTAAACACCCATTTTTCTTATCCTTCTGGATTCTTCACCCTAGTTTCCCCTTTCCCTCTTCCTATATTGAATCTTCAATTTTTTGGTGGATTTGATGTATTTTCTTCAATATTTCTCAAGTAAGTCTTCTCCTCTCTTGGTTTCTCACTATTTTTTAGGGTTTTCTTCCTCTTTATTTTGGGTTTCAATTCTAAAGAGGGTTGGGTGTCGTTTTTAGGGTTAGATACTAATATTTTGGGTTTAAAATTGATGTTTAGGGTTCAATCTCACCGATAAAGGTGCAATTGAGGTGTAGTTGAAGTTTAGCATCATTTTCTAAAAGTTTCTTCACCCAAGGTAGGTGATTACATGATTAAAAATTATTTGATGATTTTAATATGCCTTATTGATTATTTAAATATGTTCTAGGAATTAGATGTGTAATGTGAAATGGGTTTTTGAAATGATTCAAGTTGATTTGGTGTTGAAAATGGGTTTTCAAAGGAGATGGTCTATGTTCCACATGTATTCCATCCACGATTCTTTATTTGATTCCTTAAAGGCATTTGATAAAATGTGTGAATGGTGAGAATTATATTTTTAATTTTTTTGGTGTTTTTTTATTCAAAAGAGATTTTTGGTATGTAAATAGTGGTTTAACCTATGTAATACATTATTTAGCTTGTGTATATGGGAAAGTGATGTTGCATGTGATATGTGGAATGTGAATTCATCACAAAGGAAAACTTGAGTAACTAGTTGGAAAGACTAGGACTAGTATGCTAGATGACTTGGAAGTGGTTTGTCCATCTAGAACGATAGACGCTACAATTTTAATTGAACTATGATGGTTGGAGAACACTAGGACATTGGGGTGTCCCATACTAGTGGCTCGTGCATGAGAACACTGTTGGTCGTGGTTGCTATAACACTTTTCACCAAGATAATATATACCTAGTGTCCCATTTCTAGCTAGTTCCTATAGGGTTCTCCCATTAAATAGTGCTCTTTTTTGATATAGTACTCACCGTCAACATATGGTATACTTTGTTGGTTATTTGAAATCTAGGCATGTTTTCCTTTAAAATGTTTCCATAAAAATGTTTTAGTTTTCTTTTAAAAAAATTGAATGTTTATTTGTCTTAAAATATTTATAGCATGGAATAAATTATTGAGTGGAATCATACTAGGATTTGTCTCACACCCTACTTATACCTTTGGGTGTAAGTAGACTTGGTTATGTTTGACACAAGAAAATAAAGTATGTTTGTAGATGGTGCTTTGAGATGCTAGTGGTTTCCCCTTGAAGGTGTTGTGGCGGTGGCTTGGGGGAAATGATCCTCTTATTGTGTGGTGGGTTTTTGGGATAGTTTCATGTTTATCTTTTTTATTTTAGTTTATTTTAGTTTCCTTTAAAATTGTATACTTGAATCTGAAAATTGTTAAGTCTTTTTTGGTTTTGGTTGTTCAGTTTTGGTTTATTTATTATTATTGGTCGCTATATTTATGTAATCGGGTGGAATAATTCTCAAGTTGTATTCATTAATACCTGGGAACTTTTTTCCAACCCATGGGGATTAGTAACACCCTTTAGGCCATGCTATAGAATGGGTTGGGTGCCGGTTTAGATGAAATCCCAGATTGGTTTGTGACAAAATGGTATTAGAGCAGGTTCTCTCTTTTGGGTCATGATATTTGGGATTAGTATGGATAAACTAGAGCTATGATTGTTGGGGATTGAGATTCTGGTTATGAGTATGGTGCATGGAAAACACACCTCGTGATAGATCTTAAGTATCCATGAGATGTTGGGATTTTGTTTGACTTCTCCCCCAGGTGAGACGTATAGGCTGCAGAATGTATACAGACGCTGGGTGGGGGTGGAGTGGTTTTTTTTTTGAGATTTTCATTGTGATGGGTTTTATTTTTTTGGATTTATGGGATTATGGTATTTATTATCATTGATTAATATTTTCATAATGGTTGTATTGATGGTTTTTCTTGTGATTATTTCTTTTTTGTAGAAAAATGCCTCCCTGGAGAATTCATGTGCAACCATGGGAAGAGGTAATAGAGAGTCATCCTTAACCAATTGATCAGAGATTAGTGGAAGTTGTGGTATAGGTTATCCAATATTTGGGAAAGGGATTGGTTCCTAGTCTTTCTCTAGTTAGAGAAGCCGAAATGGGTCCTAGGAAGGGCAAAGATCAAGAGTTCCTTAAGAAAAATCCCCCTTCTTTCTGAGGTAGCACGAAACCTTAGGAAGTTTAGGAATGGATTAATAATATAGAACAAATGTTCAAATTTTTAGACACTCCTGAGGAAGTCAGGGTGAAATGAGATTTGTTCTTACTAGAAGGTCCTAGTCTAAGGTGGTGGGACTTAGTGGTCAAAACTGGGAAGCACGAGCATATGGGATGGAAAGACTTCAAGTCTGTTTTCATTGAACAATACTATCCTGAGGTTTTAGCCTACCTTATATCCCAAGAGTTTATGGATATTGTTCAAGGGGACCAGTTAGTGATGGATTATGCCAACTACTTTGCTAATCTAGTTTGGTATGCACCTGAAATTGTTTCCAATGAGGAGATAAAGGCTCAGAGGTTCGAAAGGGGGTTGTGGCCAGAGATATATTCTTAGGTATTTTTGTTCAAGATAAAAACATTTACTAAAGTGGTTGACCATTCTTGTATAGTAGAGATTTATCAAAAGGGAAATTATGGTTCCTATGAGGCTATGTTAGACATGGGTAGTGGAAGTTCATCAGAGAAAAAGATGAAGCGAGATGAGCAGTGGAAGAAGGGAGGTGGTAGTTCAGGCCATCCTTCCCAACAATCTTCGTCTATGGATTCTGATGCTGGGTTGGTTTTATTCCATTAGTGTGGGAAGGTGGGACACATACGACATGCATGTACATATCCTCCCAAACATTTTCATTGGTGCAAAGCTATGGGACACTTGCAGTGTTTTTTCAAAGCGATGCACCCATATCAAAGTGGTGCAGGATTTGTAACTTCTAGAGGGACATCAGATCAGTTAGATCCATACAGGATGGTGGGATCTCATTTTGGTGGTAGTGGTGGTAGGAATAGATCTTCTTCTAAGTAGAGTCAGTTTAGTTAAGATCCATAGGATAATGTTCATTATTAGGCTCAGGCAGAGACAAGGAATATCCACGCTGTGGGATAAGAACTAGTAGAGCCAGATACAGGGCCTTTGATAGTCCAAGGTACCATTTTGATTGCATCATCTATATCTTCTATTTTGTTTGATACTGGTGCATATTTTTTCCTCTCTTCCCATCTTGCAAACTTATTGAATTTTCTAACTGAGCTCATGTCGTATGTGATGGAGTCGATAATGCCTCTTGGTAAGAAGCGAGAGAAGGGTCTAAAGTGTCCATCTTGTTCACTAATAGTGTTAGGGATTGAGCTGTAATGGGATTTATTGGTCTTGGATATGGACCTCTTTGATTTAATCCTCAACATGGATTTGATGGTATGCTTTTAGGAACATATAGATTACTATAGGTGATGGGTGAGTTTCGTGGAACCTGATAGAAGTACCCAGTTTTTTATGGAGAATCGGATCCTCAGTTGGTTCATGCTAGACCTCCACTTCCAAAATCGGGAAACCTTGTTTTTTAGTTATCATTACTCATGTTGTAGGAAGATGGTGGTGTTCCTGAGGGTGTATTACCTCTAGTGGCGGATGAGTTCCTAGAGGTATTTCCTGATGATTTTTTGGACTTGCCTCCGAAGTGGTATATGAAGTTTTCTATTTATTTGGAAATAGGAACTCAGTTTATATATCTTCCCTCATACCATATGGCCCCCACTGAGTTGAGGGAATTAAAGGTACAACTGGATGATTTGGAATCTAAAGGATTCATTTGCCTAAGCATCTCTCCTAGGGCTACATTTGTGCTATTTTCTAAAAAGGCCAACAGATCTATCCAGTTATGTATTGATTACCATAAGCTGAATAAGGTAACCATCAAGAACAAATATACTTTACCCCAAAATTGACAAATTTTTTGACCAGTTAAAAGGGGAAAGGAGGTTCTTTAAGATTTAATTTTATTCTCGCTATCACCAAGTCAGAGTTAGAGAGGTAGATGTCCTGAAAATAGATTTCCGAAGAAGGTACAACCATTTATAGTAATTGGTCATGCATTTTGGGTTGAATAATGCTTTATTATTCTTTATAGATCTTATTAACAGGGTGTTCCACCAGTATCTCGATTATTTTGTTGTGGTATTTGTGGATGAAATCCTAGTTTATTCCAAATATGAGGAGGAACATGAGCGGTGCTTGAGGGTTGTTTTGGGAACTCTTCAAGATCATCAAATTTATGCCAAGTTTTCAAAGTGCACCTTCTAGATTAAAAATGAGAAGTTTCTGGGCCATGTGATCTCGGAACAAGGGGTTTTAGTGGATCCTAAGAAAATCAGTGCATTTATTTCCTGGGAGCAGCCAAGGAATCTGTTTGATATCATAAAATTTTTAGTCTTAGTTAGATATTACAGGTGTTTCATTCGATATTTCTATTGGCTGGCTTCACCCATGACCGCTCTTACTCAAAAAGGGGTAAATTTTGAATGGAGCCCAGAATTCCAAGCATCCTTAGAGAAGCTAAATAAGTGATTGACTACCCCCCAATATTAATCTTACTAGAATCTAGAAAGTGTTATGTGGTTTATTGTGATGCGTCAGGTATGTGTCTCTGATGCGTGCTTATAAAAAATGTCCATGTGGTGGCGTATGGCTCTCACCAACTCTGAAAAAATGAAAATAACTATCCAACCCATGAATTAGAGTTAAAAACGATGATACACACTTTGAAAACATGGTGATACTACATCATTGAAGATAAATTTATGGTTTATTCTGATCATAAGATCTTAGTCTACATTTTCTCATAGAAAGATATGAATATAAGGCAACACCGTTGGGTGGAATATTTATAGGGGATTGACTTCAATATAGTTTATACCTCAGGAAAATGTAATGTTTCAATTGAAACCTTGAGAAGAAAAGGGACAGTACAATCTTTGAGGAAGTCCAATGATGATTGGATGTTGATGGGTCTTTTTTTTCCCAATTGCACTTGGAGACCAAGCAACATAGTGTAGGTGCACTCTTGGTCAACATCCAGTTGACTCCTTCTCTTCTGGAGTTGATTCAGCAGGGGCATCCTATAGATGATTTGTTCCAAAATTCTATGTAGTTTCTTCATGGTGGGGATATTTCATGTGATTTTTCATTGTCTCCCGAGGGAATCTTGTGCTTTAAGGGATGCTTTGTGGTTCCATTTTCATTGAGAATAGTGGTGATGTAGGATAACCATCAATCTTAATGGTTCATTCATCTTGGTGTTACCAAGACATATTATGATGTTCGTCGGTAGTTCTGTTGGCTAGGTATGATGCGGGATATAGTTAACTTTGTGTCGAGGTGTTATACATGCCAGAAAGTTAAAGTAGAACACCAAAGGCCCTCAAGTTTGTTGTATCCACTACCCATTTATACTTTTAAGTGGGAAAATATCTCCATGGAATTAATTTCTAGATTTACTCGTACACCCCAAGGGAATAATGATATATGGGTAGTGGTTGACTGTCTAACCAAATCAAACCACTTCATTTCTATTAGAGATTTAACTAAACTAGATGAGTTGGGCCAGTTATATGTCTGGTAGATAGTGAGGATTCATGGTGTGCCATAAAAAATTATTTATGACAGAGACCACCATTTCACCTATCAATTTTTTGAAGGCCTTCAAAAGGCATTGGGGTCATAGGTTAAATTGAGCATGACATACCATCCTTAGACGGATGGTCAGACAGAGTGGGAAAGTCAGATTTTGGAAGACATACTCTGAGCATGTGTCTTGGACTTTGGTGGTTCATGAGATAACCATTTGGGATTGTTTGAGTTTTAATATAGAAATATCTACCATTCCTCAATCCAAAATGGATCCTTTTGAAGTTCTCTATGGTCATCTGTGTTAGTCTCCTTTGTGTTGGGCTGAGGTGGGTGAGACCTCACTTTTGGGATGGATCTTAGTGCAGGAGACATATGAGAAGGTCAAGTTGATCAGGAAGAATTTGTTGAAATCTCGGAGTATTAATAAGTCTTATTCTAATCAAAGGTGCTGAGATCTTCAGTTTTATATGGGTGACTAGGTGTTTCTAAAGGTGGCACATTGCTTGGGTCCTCACCGTTTGGGTAAGCAAGGGAAGTTAACGCTGAGGTATGTAAGACCCTTAGAGATCATTTAGTGGGTTGGTAAGGTGTAATACATGTTAGATTTTCAACCTCAATTCTTGATGTGCTCTATGTATCTCAACTGAAGAAGTATAACCCATATATGTCTCATGTGTTGAATTGGGAAGAGTTGGAAATAGAGCCTGATTTGTCAGTGTTTGAGCAGCCAGTGCGGATTGTAGATTCCCAATAGAAAGTGATTCGTGATAAGTCTATTCCGATGGTTTGAATTATTTGGCATCATGGTAATGATAATCATGAGACTTTGGAGTATAAAACTCAGGTTGAAAAAAGGTATCCATTTTTATTCTCTGATCAAGCTTTGGAGTGACTTTCTAGGGCGAAAATTTTTTCATGGTGGGGAGAATTGTCACACCCCTGATTTATTTTTGAGGTAATTTTCTATTTATTTTTTATCTAGATTTTCTCCTTGGATTTCCGTTTAGTTTTTGGAGAAAAATAAGAAAAATTTGTGAAAATAGAAGGTGGCGCACGATTGGCGCATGATTTGTGAAACTGTGCGCCCTTGCCCAGGTAACCATGTGACCAAGTGGTATTTTTGTATAGAGGATTATTGAACAGTTAGTTCATGGTCTATAAACCGTGTGGGATAACTATGTGGCATATCTTAATTGGAAAGTAAGGGGAGAAATATTTCCACATGGTTTGGAAAACAGTTCGGGAAAACCGAGCGGCCTATCCAGGTCATTAAAAATTGAATTTTTTCCTTTTTCACTCTCACCAATTTTTAACCCCACACACCCATTTTTATTCCCCTTTAGGATTCTTCACCCTAGGTACCTCCCTCTAGCCCCTTCCTCCCTTATATATTCAATTTCTTGGCATATTTTGTGTGTTTTCTTCAATATTTCTCAAGTAAGTCCCCTCATCTCTTGGTTTCTCCCTCTTTTCTAGGGTTTTCTTCCTCTTTCTTTAGGGTTTCACTTACCCAGTGGGTTGGGTGTCATTTTTAGGGTTATATTCTAATATTTTGAGTTTAACCTTGATGTTTAGGGTTTTATCTTGCCTCTAAAGGGTGTGATTGAGGTGCATTTTAAGTTTAACACTGTTTGTCGAAAGTTTTTTCACCCAAGGTAGGTGATTCCATGCTTAAACATTATTTGATGATTTTAATATGATTTCTTGAGTGTTTAAATATGTTCTATGCATTATAAGTGTGATGTAAAATGGGTTTTTAAAATTATTCAAGGTGCATTGGTGTTGAAAAATGGGTTTTCAAAGGAGATGAGCTATGTTCCATGTGTGTCCTATACATGCTTCTTTGTTTAATGCCTCTAAGGTGTTTGATAAAATGTGAGAATGGTGAAAATTATATTTTTAAATGGTTTTGGTGTGTGTTTGGTTTCAAAATATATTATTGGTATGGAAATGGTGGTTTAACCTATGTGACTAATTGTTTGGCTTGTGTATATGTTAAAGTGATGTTGTATGTGATATGTAGAATGTGAATTGAGAATAAAGGGAAACTTGGGTAACTAGGTGGGTGGACTAGGACTAGTACGCAAGATGGCTCATAAGTGGTTCATCCTGAATTCATATAGCAGGATTGATGCTATAATGCTAACTAAACTATAATGGTTGGAGACCACTAGGACATTGGGGTGTCCTCTCCTAGTGTCTCATGTGCGAGAATGTTGTTTGTCAGGGTTGCTATACCACTTTTCAACAAGATAAATTATACCTAGTGTCCCATTTCTAGCTAGTGATTATAGGGTTTTCCCATGACATAGTGCTATTTTGTGATATTGTACTCATCGTCAACGTATGGTATACTTTGTTGGTTATTTTAAAGGAAATAATGTTTTCAATAAAAATGTTATAGTTTTCTTTTATAAAACCTGCATGTTTATTTATCTTATAGTGTTTATAGCAGGTAATCTCTTGTCAGGTGGAATACTATTGGGATTTGGATCACACCCTACTTACACCATTGGGTGTAAGTAGACTTGGTTATGTTTGACATAATCAAAGGAAAGATGTTTAGAGATGATGGGTTGAGATGCTAGTGGTTTCCTCTTGCAGGTGTTATGGTGGTGGCTTGAGGATGATGGTCCTCTTGTTGCATGGTGGTTTTTTTGGGATAGTTTCATGTTCCCCTTTTTTGTAGCCCATTTTGGTTTCTTTTAAAGTTGTAAACTTGAATATGAAAATTGGTAATCCTTGTTTCGTTATGGTTTTTCAGTTTTGGTTTATTTATTATTATTGGTCGCTATGTTTATTTAATTGGGTGAAATCATTCCCAAGTTGTATTGTTGATACCTGATCACTTGTTGTCAGCCTGTGGGGATCAGGAACACCCTTCAGGCTATGCCACAGACTAATTCAGGCACCAGTTTAGATGACGTCCTAGCTTGGTTCGTGACAACCAATACCAAGACGATATTCAATAACTAAAGTATGAGTGGAACTATTCATGGGATAATTTCAAGATAATCAAGATCACAACCCAAACCATGTTTTCTAAACTACCCAATAAAGTGTCACCATCACACACCTTACCCTTAAGGTATAAACTGGTGTAATAAGAGGTTATGTATCTAGACCCTAAACATATGATTTTTTATATTTTTATTTTTAATAAAGTAATAATTACATTTATACCTTTTTATTATTACTTTATAAATGATTAAATATCGAGTTTGATAAAATTTGATTATGATATGATGAAAATAAAATTATTTTTTTGAGAAATATATAGTTTAAATTAAGACACTATTTTTGATTAATTAAATAATTTTTGAAATAAATTTTATTTTAATAAAATATTCTTATTAAATATAAATTATAATATAATTTTATGAAGTCAAATGTAATTTTTATAAGGGTACGAAAACTGTCATCATCATAAAAACCAGTATTTTTCAATAAATGGGGGTTTTGGTATAAAAGTGTAAATTATTGAATTTAGATAATTATTTTGATAAAATAAATATTATTTTTTGAATAAGCATGTCAAAATTATCCAATGGTGATTTTTCATAATTTTTTGTGATAGTCAATTTTTTGCGTAAAAAATAAATATAGTATTAATATAAGGTATTTATTATGACATCATAAAAGCAAAAAAGTGATTTAATAAATACTATAAAGAGTAATAATGATAAAAATTATGGTTCCTCTTTAAAATAATGTGTTTTGAATTTATTTGATTAATTTTATAAGCTTTTAATGAATCCTCCAAAACAAATATTATATTTCAAGGTTTTAAAATTAATTATTTATGAACACGACTCACTTCCACATCAAAAAGGGTATTATTTTATGGAGTTAGGTTATTAGACTAATAAAATATTTAAAACCAATCCTCTTGGTAGAAACTATTGTAAAAAACTATAATAATGTTTTTGGTTCTGATTATTTTATTATATAGAGTCCAAAATCTAAGTTTAAAAATTAATAAAGAATTCTAATCTCTTTTGCTATAAAAACCCACCCAAAATACCATTAATCTTCACTAAAAACCATTTTATAATGAATTTACTCTACCCTTCCCTCTCAATATACCTCCCAAGGTGTTTCAAAGCTCTTAAGAAGCTCTTCCCAAGATTTTAGAAGTGCCTTCTCAAGGTAAGGGATCCTCTCCTTTTCCTATTTATTCAATCACCTTCTTTATATTATACCTTTTGATTTCAAATTTTGAATATTGGGATATATTATTACGCATACCTATTAACATCCTTATTATTTCCAAGTGATTATATATCCATTTAAATCTCATTAAACCCTTCTATGAATTTTTATGTACCCCCGCTATGTTGCTAAAATTATCTTGTGATTTTCCATGCCAAAGATTTATGTAGTGAATAACCATACCCATTCAAACTCAAGGGTATTAAAATGGATTTAACTATCCTTAATTGATTTAGTAATTCCATTTAATTACCCCATACTACTTAATTATGGAATTAAGAGTGCTTAAATACATCCATATGTTGTATGATCTATGTGGCACGCTTATGCATGTACATGATATGAATGTGACAGGTGGGTCCAAAATTATATATCCCTCCAATGAATTGTGTAATGATTCTATATCATGAGATACCTTGTATAGTTAAAAATAGATTATCCTAAGCACACTATGTTATGTTATCTCAACAGTTAGCCTTGAACTATATTTATGATGTCATGTTTTATATTGTTTCCACATTCCTAGGTCACCTTTATGTTATTTTTTATATCATGATTTTATGTTTAAGTTTATGATTATAACCCCTATTATATTAACTTGATATACCTATTAACTCACATGTACTAATTTTATCATGTTATTCATTGATTATCCGCTTATTGGTCTTTATAGCTTACCCCTTTCTTATGTACATCCCCAGGTTATCCTGTGTGGTTTTAGAAGAATCAAGAGAATTTAAGGTCATGTTATCGAGTTTTAGTTTATGTATTTGCATTTTTATATAAAGTTGTTATTCTATGTACCTAAATACATAAATAAACTTGTCCTCATGATCTTATAGGATTTTATTAAGTGTACCTTTATGTAATAAATCATGAAATAAAGTGTATTAAATATATGAGTTGTCATATTCCATCACTATTAATCTATCTCACTAAGAAGGCAATGAAAAACAAGAGAAGTTAATGAACTATAAGTTACCCTTACCTTTAGCCAAGTCCTGCAAAACCACATGAAAAAAATTCCAAAAGTAAAAATTAGGGTGTGAGCAAAAATCCCAGTAAGATTTCACCAAAGAATGTATATAAAGTCTAATATCATGAAAATGTTATCTCTATCCTTAAAACTAATCAAGTTTATTTTTTTAAAATATAAAATTTTATAAATATATTTTTGTTTTTATAAAAACATCTCATATTCACATAAACTGATAATATGGAAATAACATGTGAGTTAACATGAAATCATAAGTAAAACTATCCATGGATACACCACAAAATAAACACGTGAGAAACCAAACATGAAATATACCATAATGTATAAAACCAAGAAAAATTTTGGGTCTACCATATGAGAATACATACTTATAAATGATAAGGAACCCAAATCACTAATCTAGGAATAACATGAATCCTAGAGATATCGATTCCTACCACAGTTTGTTGATATCAATAAAATAACCCCCAGTGGTGTCACCCATACTAAGATTTCATATGTTCATTTCCCGATTCAACTAAGGTTCACAATGTTCTATATTGGGTAAAAACCATTTAAAAAACATGGTCACAATTTATAAAAAAAAATCATAGTGAAAAATCACCACTCCCATGCTTAAAAATCCATTTTTGAATCAAAATCACCTTTGAGGAATTTCATTGAACACATAGTGTGAAAAAATATATTTTTAAATAAAAACACCTTTAAAAACATGAATCTCTTGAAAAAAAATACACTTTGATATCAAGTAAATCATTTTCATGAGCTACACCAAATGAATTCACAATAACATCAAGTATTTTATTAATTATAACCTTTGTATAGAGACACCCACCTCACAAACAAAGGGAAACTAGTCACTTTCAAGAAAAGAGATTAAGAACGAGTAGATCGGGTCCTCACAAGCCTAAATCCATAAGAAACATCCATAATTAATTATCAAAACCCTTATATCTAGCAACCATATACTAATCAGGTTCCAATAAGACAAGGGGAGAACAAATCAAGTGAAGATCTTAGAAGATGAGAGAAAACAATATAAAAAATGGAACATACCTTAAATATCCCCATTAATAATGGAGGGAAACCACCAAATAAGTAAGGGGATAATACTCTAGAGCATCTAGGGAGGTTTAGTTTGATCCTAATAGGTATTAGGAGTTAGTTATATATAAAACTTATCAAGGGAAAGGAGTTAAATTCCAACATTTTAAATCTTTATATTGGGTCACACGATTAGGCTACATGGTTTAACAACCATGCACCAATCATGTGTGGCCTCTTCCCCTTGAAAATTAGAGGTTCATGACTGCCTAGTTAAAGCTGAATGGTTTGGGGAAACCATGATCAAATTATGATACACCTATGAAAAACCACCAAGATTCCCACATAGTTCCCTTGGTGAGATACATGGTTGAATAATAGTGCTTAAACCCTAAAAATTCCACTAGAGCCTCACAATACCCCACCGTATGGTTATCACATGGTTAGAAATAACCATGTGCTTGCCTTGTTTTCTCAATAAGTCTAAGTTTTCAATCTATGACTCTTAGGAACCTCTAGAAAAACCCAAATGGTAAAAAAATATCAAACTAAATCATACTTATAACCCAGAGGGCATGAAAGTCTTAAAGATATCCAAATGTGTTGGTGGGTCAGATGTAAATTCCATGTATCTCATGCATGACATATATCCACTATACGTAGATATCATATGATATATCAAAGTATCACATGTAGTCCATGGATCATTGACTCACTTATTTATATAATAAATATAATAGTCTCCAAGGAATATAACTTTAAATACCCTACTTACAAAAATGCCTCAAGATTTTCAATCTAAAATTTAATCTCCTTTAACTCAGTGAATTTTATGTGATAAAATGGAATAGAAATGGAGATCATACCAATGAGTAGGTTAATAGTGAACTTGACCTATCTCTGTAGTGGTAACCCAAAAATATCATTAGGAAATTCCTCTAGTTATGAACTCACCACTACAAGAAGTGGGATACTCAAGTAAGAGTTGATGACATTAAGGAAAATCTCAAAAAACTGACATGAAATCTTTCTAAAATAAGGAACAAAAGGCCCTGATCTCCCTAATCTAAAATCCCACTCACTCTAAAAAACCTAAGAGACTCCATCAGGAGATAGAAACTGAACTCGACAATGATAATAGTCTACCTAGGACATAATACTGATAATCCAAATCCATTCTAATAATAGGGTCAAAGATATCAAGACCAAGGACTAAGAAATCCAACACTACATCAAATTCGGTTATCATCACCTGACATGCGATACATTTAAAACCTTTTTCATACCTATTTCCTAAAGGTGTGGAAAAATACAATATGAATATAATAAGTTTTGAATGTAAGACCAGTATGTCAATTGACTTTGATGATATAAAAGAATGAGTCACAACTATATTAAATAAATCTAGTGCCATAGAGGATGAAATGAGCACCATACCTCTAACACTAGTTGACCCTATCTCAAATTCCTCTAGTGAAAACTAAGATGTATAAAAACATCTAGTATCATCTCCTAAATGGACCTTTTTTACTATAATAATACCCTCTTGACATCAATGTGATACCCACTGCCCTTGGAGGCATCAGGATGAATCTGTAAACCCCTGGTGAGAGTGGATCTAGCTCTACTGCCTTGAGGTATCTTTCCAAAAACCAGATTTTACACAATGATGACATGAATCAGGATCTTTTGGGTAGTTATAATTGGTATGACCAGACCTTCCACAATGATATCAAACTACCTGCTACTATCCTGAAGAACCCCCTAACCCTGGTTTCCAACACCTGCCTGACCCAGATTTTGAATAGTGCAGGTAACAACTTCCACTAAAGAAGTGTTTACTGGAGGATTTTACCATAGAATTTGTCTCACATATTCTTCACCAAGAATAAAAATAGATATAATAGGAGTAATTGTCTAATAAAAATAAAATAAAATAACCAATTAGATTAATAAAAATTCCACAATCAAAGACCAAATTCAGGAATCCTTATCAATGCCTTAAACAAAATGAATTTAAAGAAATAATGGATTTTACAAATTAAAGACAAAGAAACAAATTTATTTAAATAAACCCTAGATAGATTTCATTCAAATAACCTCCCACACCAAGTCTAAATCTTGTAAAAAATCCATGATCACCCTTGGAAACTTCATTTTAGTCACAAATGTGAGTTGGCTAGGAACCCTTACACACTTACTAATCAAATTATGACAGTCCAAAATTCTGTCTACCAAAGACCCTAAACCAAACCCAGAAAGTTTCATAACACTTAAAACTAGGTAATACATCTGATACCATTTTTTAGTGAACCAACCTTGGTTTATGTGACACATCACCCAAGAAGGACTGCTACAAGGTGGTGATCAACCAAACAACCAAACAACCATAAAAATTCTCATGAATAACTGAAAGGAAATAAACCATTATAGTGAAATACGGAAGTAGAGTAAAAATCCATGAGACACACAACATCAAACCAATGGATAAACCTAAAAATAAAACATGAAAAGATAAAACTGAGTCTCCATGATACATCTTTTATAATGAACATAACTTTTATAAATGAGATTTCCTTTTTAAATAAATAAATATCTTATCAAGTAATGTAGTTATAGAAAACACATGCACTACTTTAGGTATTTTGGATAGTTATAGTATATAAGATTTAAATTATCATTAAGCATCATAAACATTGATAATATATCTATTTTATAGTGAAAATTAATATTAGTATATTAAGGGTTATGATAAAGTCCAATTTTCATAGATGGAAGAAGCGACGACCTCGACCAGTAAGATCGTACCCTATAGGAATACACTGGTCTAATGAGGGGTTACGTATCTAGACCATAACAATATGGTTTTTTATATTTTTATTTTTAATAAAATAATTATTATATTTATCCTTTTTTATTATTACTTTATAAATGATTAAATAACGAGTTTGATAAAATTTGATTTTGATACGATGAAACTCAAATTGTATTTTTGGGAAATATATAGTTTTAATCAAAACACACTTTTTTATGAATTCAATAATTTATTAAATAAATTTTATTTCAATAAAATATTATTATTAAATAACATTTTATTAAATATAAATGATAATATAATTTTATTAAGTCAAATGTAATTTTTATAAGGGTCTGAAAACTGTTATCATCGTAAAAATCAGTATTTTTAAATAAATGAGAATTTTAATTTAAAAGTGTAAATTATCATATTTAGAGATTTTTTTTATAAATTAAATATTATTTTTAAAATCATCACATTGAAATTATAAAATGGTAATTTTTTCATAATTTTCTGAGACAGTCAATTTTTTGGATAAAAATCAAATACAGCATGAATATACTGTAAGTATTATGACATTATAAAAGCCCAAAAGTGATGAAATAAATACTATAATGATTATACACAAACAAAATTATTTTCACCTTTAAAATAATGTGTTTTTAAGTTATTTTATTAATTTTATAAACCCTTAACAAATCCTCCAAAACTTATATTATATTTTAAGGTTTTAAAACTAATTATTTATGAACATGACTCACTTCCACATCACTAAGGGTATTATTTTAAGAAGTTAGGTTCTTTAAATAATATAATATTTAAAACCAATCCTCTTTATAATAACCCATGGGAATATTTTTGGTTTTTATTATTTTATCATATAGGGTCCAAAACCTAAGTTTAGAAAATAATAAAGAATTCCCCTCTTTTTTCTATAAAACCCACCCAACCTCACATTATTATTTACTTAAAAACCTTTGAGAATGAATTGTATCTTACCTTAACTCTCCAGATACCTCCAATGTGTTCTCAATCTCTTAATAAGATCCTCCCAAGATTTTAAAAGTGACCTCTCAAGGTAAGGGATCCTCCCTTTCTCTTCTTTATTCAAGCACCTTCTTTATATTATGCCATTTGATTCCCAATTTTTCATGTTGTGATATGTTTTTACACATAAATATTACTATAATTATTATGTACATGTGAATATATTCCCATTTCACTCTCATTAAACCCTTCTATGAATTTTTATATACCCTCTCCATGCTGCCGAAATTATCCTGTGATTTTCCATTCCAAACATTTGTGTAATGAATACCCATCCACATTACCACTCAAGGGAATTAAAATATATGTACCTATAATTAATTTATTTGAGACATCAATGTATTTAACCCACACTATTTAATATTGTGATTAAAATTGATGAAAAATATCCTTACGTTGTATGATCTATGTGGCACACTTATGTATGTACATGATATGAATGTGACAGGTGGTCCTGAAATTATATAGCCCTCTAATGCATTGGGTAATGTTTTTATCTCATGAGATACCTTGTATGGTGAATGGTAGGTTATCCTAATAACACCATGTTATGATTTATCTATGGTTATCCTTTACTTATGTTTATGATGTCATGTTTTATGTTGTTGTCACATTCCCATGTTGCCTTTCTGTTATCATATTATATCATGATTAGATGTTGAAGTTTATGATCATCACCCCTATTATGTTACCTTTATATGCCTATTGACTCACATTTATTACTTTTATCATGTTATAATTTTATTATTCCATTATTAGGATTTATTAATCAACCACTTTTTTATGTATGTCCCCAGGTTATCTCATTAGTTTTAGAAGAATCAAGAGAATATAAGGGCATGTTATGGAGTTTCTATTTATGTATTTGTATTTTTTTTTGAAAGTTATTATTATAAAACCCAATTACCCAAATACAATATGCCTCAAAATCTTTTCTGATTTTATTAATTGTACCTTTATATAATAAATCATTAAATAAAGTGTATTAAAGATATGGGTTTTCATAATTGGTATTAGAGGAAAGTCTAGTTATTTTCAGGATTAATATTAGAAAAACCTAGTTAAAACCTTAAGGATAAGAATAAACATAGAAAAACAGCCCTAAATTTTGGTAAAGTATAGAGTAATTGGGTTCCAATCAAATAAAATCCTATCTGGATAATACAAAAGGATGTGGATATGACACTGTTGTACCTAAGGGTAATAACCCCAAAAAGGGAACATTAGGCCGGACTTGATCATCACCTGGTGCAAGACAAATATTCCTTTTTGAAAACATAGTTTAACACTCCCATGGGATATTATTTGGTAAATTTACAATCTCTTTATGAACCATTATGCAAGGAACAAAAATTCCAATAAGATTTTATATAAGGAAATAGATCATGGATAACTTAGATTGAGACCTAGAAATTAACAGGATAAAGAATTTGTGTCATTTATGAGTTATACATTTAATTTTAATGGTTTTATATTTATGTATTTAATAGTTTAAAAATTATCATCCCTAATTTTCCCTTTTTTCTAGTCAATGGTTGGAAATATGAGAAACCGAGTAAATGACTAATGTGATGAACAATATAATGGATTCCCAAATAAGATGCCCATACTAATGGGAGCAGGTGTTGGGAACTTTATGACAATAATTTCTCAATCAACTCAAGTTTTGAATAGAAACTTGAATCAATTTGAAGACTCATACCCCCCCTAATAAAGAGAAAGTTATAATTGATACGTTTATATGACAAAGGCCTTTTAATTTCAATGGATATTTTGACCCCTTAATCATGTAAAAATAGACCAACTCCATTGAAAAGATCTTATTCATCCTTAAATTCTCTGATAAAGAGAAGGTCATGTTGACTATTTATCATATGAAGGTAGAAACTGGTCAATAGTGGATATTGATAAAAAAATATGAATCCTGAGGAGGAGATCAAAGTGATGGAGTGTAAATAATTCCTGAAAATATTTTTAGATAAATATTTTCCTTGTACTCTCTAATTTAAAATAGAGAGGTATTTACTTAGCTTTAAGAAAAAGGATGATGAATCTATTAGGTTGTATGAGGTGAAATTCATAATAATTTCATAATACACCTATGACTATTTTGATTTCCCTAGAAAGTAAAGTTGACCGCTTCTTTTGTGGGATAAAGCTGAGTCTATGAAAAGCTTTAACAATTTGAGACATTGAAATCTATGATGAATTTTTTGATGTGACCTCAAAGTTGAAATGGATATTTATGAATCTAATGGGTATCATGGGTCAGGATATAGGAATCAAAAATTAGATTTTATTCTCAGAGGTTTGATGGAGAAAAATCAGCGTGGAAAGAAATTATAATATCCCACTTGTTAAAAGTGTGTGAAGAAACATCCTAAAAAAGTTCTAAATGGGATAAGGAAATGATTTAGGTGTGGGAAGGAAGGGAACCTAGCTATAAAATTTCATCAGGAGAAACCCACCAATGTGATGGAATAAAGGAATTATCCCAACAATCCTCATCCTTTTATAAAATGTTTCAACTACATGAAATATGGATACTATGAAAACCAATGCACTAAGCCAAAGATTGTTGAAGACAACTGAAGATAAAACCCTCCAAGGCCTAGAGAGCATGAGAAGAATCATGCAATCATAATTTCTAGGGTGGATCCTAACAATGATGTGGTGACAAGTATGTTAGTTATTCATTCAAGGATATAGAACCTACTATTTTATTATGGATCTATGCATTATTTCATATCATATAAGTTTAGTAAAACTATTTAAACACCACTATAAAACATGTAAGTAGAGATGTTAGTGAAAATGATAAATGGGGAAATTATTCCATCCCAAGTATATAAATCCTCCCTATTCATATTTATATGGTGAAATACCTATAAAACCTTATGATACCCCCTTAAGTAGAATTTGATTCAATTTTTGGTATGGATTATCTTTCCTTATATAAATCCAACATAAATTTCTGAGAAAAGGAAATCACCCTTTGTATTGAAAACCACCCTTCGATTCCATAAAAGTGCAAGGAGGAGGATGAATCTATTTTGGTATCATCATATCAAGCATGGATATTAATTGATTTAAGAGAAAGCATATATATCTCAAATGAATTATACTAAGGAAAAGATCATCCTTGATGACATTCCTATTATAATTTAATATTCGGATGTGTTTCCTAAATATTTTCCCAGTCTTTCACCAATTCGTGAGGTTGAGTTATCAATCAAGCTTATACTTAGAGATTTTATAATATCCAAGACTCTATATATAATTACCATTATTTAAATTGAGGTGATGAAGAAGCAACTATTATATAATATAGATAAATGGATTATATTCCTAAGTGATTCACTATGACATGAACCTATCACCTTCATCAAGAAGAAGGATGGGTCAATGTAACTTTGAATTGATTATCATGATCTCAATAAGATCATGATAAAGAAAAAGTATAATATTCCAAAAATTGATGAATTATTCGATTATCTATGTGGATATCAGTACTTATCTAAAGTGTATATTTGGTCGGTATATTATTAAGACTGCTTTTCATACAAGGTATGAGAACTATGAGTTCATAATGATGCCTTTTGGACTCACTAATTCTCCATCAATATTATTGGATTTTATGAATATAGTCTTTCAGGGTTACCTTGAAAAATTTATGTTATTCTTTATAGATGACGTTCTTATCTACTCTAAAAGAAAGGAAAAAATGAGGAGCATTTGAATTATATACTGAAGACTCTACAAAAGGAAAATTTATTCGATAAGTTTATTAAATGTGAGTATTGGATGGATAACGTAACATTCTTGGGGTATATTATCACCAGAAAAGGGATATTTGTGGATCCTTCAAAAATAGAGGCAATTGAAAGATGTACTAGACCAACATCTATGAATAAATTACATAGTTTCCATGGATTAGCTGGGTACTATCATTGATTTGTGATAAAATTCTAATGATTTTAAATCCCACCAACTAAGATAACTTGAAAGAGAGTCATTTTTTTGGACTTATGAATACTAAGTGATCTTTAAAGAGTTTAAGAAGAGTATAATCACTACACCCATGATCACATTACCCAAAAGTGGGAAAGTGATCTATAATGTTTCCTCCAAAAAGTTCTTGGGTTGTGTACTCATGAAAGATGAAAAAGGTGATAGCCTATGACTCCCAAAAAATTAAAATACATGACCAGAACTAACCAAAACATGATCTAGAATTGGTTTCAATGATATTTATATTGAATATTTGGTGATATTACTTTTATAGGGATAAGTTTGATATATATAAAAACCATAAAAGTCTCAAGTGTATATTCACACAAAAGGATCTCAATATGCGCCAATGAAGGTGGTTAGAGCTAATCAAGGATTATGATTATTTAATATATGACCATCCTAGGATGGTGAACAAAGTGGCAGATGCTCTGAGTAGAAAGGATCGCGCAACCCTATACATGATGATGATTGAAAGGGATCTAATATTATTGAACATGAAAATGATTGACATGAGAATAATAAAAGGAACTTCATCTTACCTTGATCAAATAACTGCTCAACCATCTATTCTTGAGAGGGTCAAGGAGGTACAAAAGGATAATGAGGTGCTATATAAAAAGGTAATGAATATTCTAGTGTTCAACTTTACTAAATATAGAGTTATAAGGTTTGGAACCCAGATATGTGTCCCATAAAAAATATAACTAAAGAGGGAACTTCTAGATGATTTCCATATATCATCATTCTCTATTAATCTAGGAATAACTAAGATGTATAAATATTTAAATAAAAACATATGGTGGGATAACATGAAGGGAGAGATTGAAAAATTCATATCTCGATGCTTTCTATACCAAAAATTCAAGTCATAATGACAAAAGTATAAAGGTATGATAAAACCATTATCCATACCTATATAGAAATGAGAAAAAATAACCATGGATTTCATTATAAGAATACCCATGACATCTAAAGGAAATAATTTCATCCGGGAGGTAGTTGATAACCTTACAAAGTCAGTGAATTTCATTGATATCAAGTAAGATTTATCCCTTGACTAACTTTCTAAGATATATATATAAGATAAGTGGTAAGACTACATGGAGTTACATTCTCAATTGTATCTAATAAATATATGAGGTTTACCTAAAGGTTTTGGAGAATACTTTAGTAAGAACTAGATACAAAGTTAAATTTCAATACTGCTTATCACCCTTAGATAGATGGACAGTCTGAAATGACTATTCAAACTCTTGAGGATATGATGATATCATGTTCAATGGATTTCCAAGGATGTTGGGATCAACACCTTCCCCAAGTGGAGTTCTCATATAACAACAATTCCCATTCCAACATTCAAATGGCACCTTATGAGGCTTTGAATGGGAAGAGGTGTCAGAATTCAACATATTGGGATAAAGTTGGAGTGAAGAAGCTGATGATACCTAATATTATTCAAGATATGACAATGAAGGTTCAAACCATTCATCATCATATTAAATCTGAAAAAATTATACATAGAAATTATGCAGACAATCATCGACGAGACTTCAAGTTTAAGTTTAGATATAAGGCATTCATTTATATATCACTATGGAAGAAAGACATGAGGTTTGGGAATAAGTTAAAATTGAGTTCAAGATACATTAGAACCTTTGATATTCTTTATTGCAATAATGTTGTGTCCTATCGACTTGAATTCCCACCCAATATATCTTAAGTATATGATGTGTTCCATGTATACCTCTTGAGGAAGTAAATACTAGAACCCTCACATGTATTAAATCCTGAGGTGGTACCATCATATAATGATATTTCAAATTAGGAGAAGCTAGTGAAGATATTAGACCATAGAGACAAAGTTCTATGAAACAAGACAACTCACATGGTCAAAGTGTTTTGGTAGAACCACAAGTTTGATTAAAAAACGTGAGAACTAGAAGAGGAGATGAAACAAAAATACCCTCATCTATTTTAATGTATGAATTGAAAATTTCAAGGGTAAAATTTCTAGGGGGGATGTAACAAACCTAAATTTTATAAATGAAATTCCATTTTCAAATGAATAAATTTATTATTAAGTAATATAGTTATAGAGAACACATACATTATTTTATTTATTTTGGAAAGTTATAGTATGTCATATTTGAAATACCATTAACCATTATAATAATTGATAATATATAATTTATACAGTGACCATTATGGTTAGTATATTAATGATATGATAAATTCTAATTGACACATATTGAAGAATTGATGGCCTCGACAAGTAGGATCATACACTATGAATCCCATTTATTAGAGCTTTTGAGGGAGATAGAATCACTGGGATTTTCCCTTGACCAATACCAAGTAGAGATTCAATAACTAAATCATGAGTGAAACTATTTATAGGATAATTTCAAGCTCATAGAGATCACAACCCAAAACATGTTCACTAAACCACCCCAAGAAAATATCACCATCGCACACCATACCCTTAGGGTATACGTTGGTGTAATAGGGGGTTATGTATCTAGACCCTAACCATATGTTTTTTTATATTTTTATTTTTAATAAAATAATGATTATATTTATCCTCTTTTATTATTACTTTATAAATTATTAAATAATTAGTTTGATAAAATTTGATTCTGATACGATGAAACTTAAATTGTATTTTTAGGAAATATATAGTTTTAATCAAGACACACTTTTTTATGAATTCAATAATTTTTGAAATAAATGTTATTTTAATAAAATATTCTTATTAAATAATATTTATTTAAATAAAAATGATAATATAATTTTATGAAGTCAAATATAATTTTTATAAGGGTCTAAAAACTATTATCGGTGTAAAAACCACTATTTTTCAATAAATGGGAATTTTGGTTTAAAAGTGTAAATTCTAAAATTTAGATAATTATTTTGATAATATAAATATTATTTTTTAAATCATCATATTAAAATTAGCCAACGGTGAATTTTTCATAATTTTATGAGATAATTTATTTTTTGGGTAAATATTAAATACGATATAAATATACGGTATGTATTATGACATCATAAAATCCCTAAAGTGATATAATCAATACTATACAGATTATCCATGATAAAAATTATGTTTCATATTTAAAATAATGTGTTTTTTAAGTTATTTTATTAATTTTATAAACTTTTAATGAATCCTCAAAAACCTATATTATATTTGAAGGTTTAAAATCAATTCTTTATGAACATGACCCACTTCTATATAAATAAGTGTATTATTTTAAGGATTTAGGATATTACCCTAATAAAATATTTTAAACCACTATACTCTGGTATAAACCATCAGTATAAACCATGGTAAGGTTTGTGTTTTTGATTATTTTATCATATAGAGTCCAAAACCTTAGTTTAGAAATTAATAAAGGATTCCCCTCTATTTTTCTATAAAACCCACCCAACCTACCAATCCTATTCAATAAAAAAACCTTTGAGAATTAATTTACCCTTAACTTCCATATCTAGATCCCTCCCAAGGTGTTTCCAATCTCATAAGAAGATCCTACAAAGGTTTTAGAAGTTCCCTCTCATGGTAAGGGATCCTCTCATTCTCTTCTTTATTCAAGCACCATCTTTGTATTATGCCTTTTGATTTCCAATTTTTCATATTATGATATGTTACTAAACATACCTATTACTATAATTATGATTTATAAGTTATTATATACCCATTTAATTCTCATTAAATCCTTCTATGAATCTTTATGTACCCCCACTATGCTGTTGAAATTATCTTATGATTTTCCATGCCAAACATTTGTACAGTGAATACCCATCCACATTCAAATTCAAGGGCATTCACATATATGTACATATCCTTAATTGATTGATTAATTCCATATATGTAACCCAAAATCCATAATCATTGGATCAAAATTGATTAAATACATCCTTATGTTTTATGATCTATGTGGCACAAGTATGCATGTACATGATATGAATGTGATGGGTGGGCCTAGAATTTTATAAACCTCCAACACATTGGGTAATGTTTTTTTCTCATGATATACCATGTATGGTGAAAATTAGGTTATCCTAAGCACACAATGTTATTATTCCTCAGCTATTAGACTTGACTTGTGTTTATGATGTCATGTTTTATGTTTTTTCCACATTCCCATGTCACTTTTATGTTATCATCTTATATCATGATTCTGTGTTCAAGTTTATGATTCTCACCCCTATTATGTTACCTTGATATTCCTATTGAATCACATGTACTAATTTCATCATGTTATGATTTTATTATTCCCTTACTAGTATTTATATCCAATCCCTTTATTATGTATATCCTCAGGTTATCCTGTATAGTTTTCGAAGAATCAAGAGAATTTAAGGGCATGTTATAGAGTTTTAGTTTTTGTATTTGTATTCATGTTGAAAGTTTTTATTATATGTACCTAAATACCTAAATACACTATCCCTCATGATCTTCTAGGACTATAGTAAGTGTAAATTTATATAATAAACCATGAAATAAAGTGTATTAAAGATATAGGTTGTCATATTTTGTCACCACAAATCTGTCTCACTACGAAGGCGATGAAAACCAAGAGAAGCTAGTGAACTAAGAAACACCCTCCATTTTACATGATTCCTAAAAAACCATATCCCAAAACTCCCAAAGGTAAAAGTAGGGTGTGATCAAAAATCCATATATAATTTTACCATAGAATCTATACAAATTTTAATATCACAAAAATGTTAACTCCAACTTTAAAACCAATCCACTTTAAAAAGACATTTTGTAAAAGATAACATTTTTTAAATATCCTTTTGTTCTTATAAAAACATACCATATTCAAATAAATTGATAATATGGATATAACATGTGAGATAACATGAAATTATAAGCAAAACTATCCATAAATACACCACAAAATAAAAATGTGAGAAACCAAACATGGAATGTACCATCATGTATAAACCAATCACAAGTTGGGATCTAGAATATGAGAATACATACTTGGAAAAGTGAAGGAACACGGATCACTAATACAAGAATAACATTAATAATACCAATATCAATTCCTACCATAGTTTTTCAATATCAATAAAATAACCCCTAGTGGTGCTACACATGCTAAGTTTGCGTACGTCTATTTCTCAATTCAACCAAGGTTCCCAATGTGTTATATTTTACAAAAACCATTTGAAAACCATACTCATAATTTATAAAACATTTTCACAGTGAAGCAACACCTTTCCCATGCTTAAAAATCCATTTTTGAATCAAAATCACCTTTGAGGCATTTCATTAAACACATAGTTTATACAAATATGTTTTTAAAGAAAACACCATTTTAAAACATAAATATACTAAAAAAATATACTTTGATATCAATTAAATTATTTTCATGAACCACACTAAATTAATTTACAAAAACATTAAGTATTTTATAGATTAGAACCTTTGTATAGAGACACCCACCTTAATAACGAAGGGAAACTAATCACCTTTGATAATAGAGATTAGGAATGAGTAAATCAGGTCCTCACAATCCTAGGTCCATAATAAATATCATTAATTCTATATCAAAACACTTAGATATATCAACCATAACCCAATTGGGTTCCAACAAGATAAGGGGAGAATAGATCAACTGAGGATCTAAGAAAAGGAGAGAAAAAAAGATAAAAAATGAAGCATAAATTGAATAGATCCATTAAGAATAAAGGGATACCACTAAGGAAGAAAGGGGAGAATCCTCTAGAGAACTGAGGGAGGTTTAGTTCAAGCCTAATAAGTATTAGGAGTTTATTAGATATAAAAATTATCAAGGTAAAATAGGTAAATTATAACTTTTTAATGGTTCAGATTAGGGTGCATGGTTAGGTTGCATGGTTTAACAAACCATGCGCCAAACATGTTTGGCCTATGCACCTTGAATATTGGAGGTGAATGACTACCTGGGTAGAGTTGAAAGGTTTGGGAAAACCATGATAAAACTATGGGACACCTCTAGACAATCACCTAGACATCTGCATAGTTTCCTTAGCGAGCTGTATGGTTTGACTAATAGTGCTCAAACTGTGAAAACACCATTAGATCCTCACAATACCACACCGTATGGTTTTTGAAAGATTATCACTAACCATGTACCTAAACCATGCACCTAGACTATTTCTTCCAAAAATAGAATTTTTCAATCTCCGACTCTCGAGAACCTATAGAACGACCCAAAGGGTAAAAAAAGCTCAAAATAAATCATACCCCTGACCTAGATGGAATCATAATTTTAATGATATCCAAATGTGTAGGGAGATCAGATGTAAATTCCATGTATCTTATATAGGCTATAAATCCCCTATACGTTGAGATCATATGATATATCCATGTATCACATGTAGAAAATGGCTCATATGACTCACATATTTGTATCATATACATAATAGAATCCATGGAATATACCTTTCAATCCCCTTCTTGCACTAAAGCCTAAATAACTTTATTTCATTCCCATTATATTGCATTATTACAATAACTTGTGAAATCATATCCAAAAAACAATTTGGATATATTCCAAAACGCTTTTGTAAATCTATCATTAACCTCATCTTATATCTCATCATATGTAATACCCTATGAATACCAATCCAAAATGATTTTAGATTAACTATAAAACACTTTTAGAGTAACTATTTAAGTAAAACTCAATCTCCATTCAATAAAACACTAAGTGTGATACCATGGGCCTTTATAGCATTAACAACAAATATGAATCTCTATATCCATATATGTAAGAAAAGAGCGACATATAGAAAATAATCGATGCTACTTAATCTATGAGTGGATCTCATGTGATCTCCATTAAATACATATATCCCCATAACATGTCCACGAGTCTGTATCATATGTAAATGTGTATTCTCATATTTTTCCCTTTATCTAAGTCATCGAGTGACCATGGGATATAAAGTATGTAAATCCCATATAAACAACTCAATTCTTAGAGTATAGATTTATTTGGATGATTAATACATCACATTCCATTCATATTTATGAATGAGAACATAATATTTCACTCATCCAAATAGATAATAACATCATACATACTTTTTAGGTGTGGCCTCACACTCTAGGATCTATCTTAATTGAGGGACCTGATGTAATACTCATTATATGGGAGGAAAAATCTCATCTTGTTTAGGCTCCAACCAATGACATTATTAGAAACACACCCAACCACCCCCTAGTTTGAAAAGTCAACATATAGACTTATGTAATTAGGGAATCAAAGTATGAAGGTTCCCATGCTAGGTATCTCAACAAAATCAAGTATTTGGGAATCAAATATTATCCATTCACCCCTAGTATACCAAATGCATTTATATGAAACTCCATGTGGTATACTTCATGGGTTATCCAATGTACACAAACAATATCATTCTTTATTTTGTGTCTTATCATCATATTTGGTATCTCTATACTATTGGATATGGTGTCCTAGAACTAATTGTGTGTACTTTAGATTTCATTTATATTCAAATAATAAGTGAATAATAATTAAAATATCTTATTACACATCATTCATAGTTTTGTGCGTACTTTGGATTACATGTATATTCAAATAAGTGAATATTAATTAAAATATCTTATTACACTTCTTTCATAGTTTTTTGTGAATTTAATGTAATAATTTCCTAGAGTATCTAATGCATTAAAAAGGGAATAACATTTCCCCATTATGATGAGAACCCTTAAAATTACATGATGATTTTCTCAAACCTTGTTCTATGGTCAGATAACATTCTATAATGGGGAATATAGTATGTTGACTATCAGGTGTGAGTACTCCTATGTAGATGACACTTTATCTCATGAATTTTGTACTTAGAAGTATTTAAGATGGGAGATTATGAGAACAATCCTACCAAGATGAATTCCACTTGTTTGTGTGTCATTGGAATTTCCTATCTATGATTGTGTGTGATGATACTTATACTTTAAGATTATTATTAATACAGTACATGAACTACGTAATTTGATGTACTGATCAAAACCATGATGCCATATGTTTGTGGGAAGTAGGGTGTGTTGGGTGTGTCACAATTGACATGTTATTAATGAATAAGTAGAGGAAGGAATTATCCTTTCCATATTTATAGAAGTTAATATCTTGGATCATTGATTGAAATAGAATCATTGTATTAAATTTCATGGGTATGTTGTAATGATGAGTTTATTTTAGATAGTAAAAGAAAGATGTATCAATCATATAGGTTGATGACATGGGTGTTAAACCTTATTGATGATATATCATTTCAAAGATATTATATTACAAATCAAGTGATTGTATGTGGTTGTCGACATTGTGACATTAAATTCTTTCACTTAGGTACCTTGAACCATTTCTAGATAGTAATCTTGAAATTTAGGCAAGTCTGTCTAATACCAATGAGAAAGAATCCTAGAGGTTTACACAATAAGTGTTTCCATTGATCTTAATTAAATTCTATTTGAATTTAATTATTGGAATAAATATTATTCTCAGGACCGATAAATAATTTTATTCATAATTTATTGTCTGCATATGTTAAATAAATATTTATTTAAAAGGAAATTATTTAATTACATGGACATATAATATTTATTTATTTAATGAATAAATATTTATTCAGGTATTTTTTAAATTCCTAGGAGGACTAGAAGACTAAGATTGTGTCTGGTGATAAATATTAATTTGCAAGATGGTAAAATAATATTTATTATTATTCTAATTAGTGCAAGACATGAGAAAATAATAATAATGTTATTATTAAATGTCATGGGATCATATAAGGTTTAATATATTATTTAAGGTATGTTTTGAAATTAAATAATATTTTAACCCTAACCCTATATCTATAAATAGATAACTATGTCTATTATGTAGATATTGATTGAAATAGAGAATGATTATGCACAAAAAAATCCAAAGCTTTATTTCAAGACTAAAAAATGCTCTATAGATTGTCCTTCCTTATCTATCATCTCAAGAATGAGAGTGTAAATAATATTCTTCAATCCCTAAGGAAACTTTATAATGATCAAAATGAACAATGCAATATGATCGATCCATCATACTAGAACCTGATAATCCATCGATGTTGTTTAGAGATCATATGAGCATGTGTGGATCACCGCTAGAGGGATTATACACTTGGATCCTATAAGAGAAATGATAGATAACTGAAAAGGGTTTTGAATGATCAACATATTCATTAAAGAAAGATCTCAATACCGAGTTATTATTTCATTAAATCTATTTAAATTGATTATAAATTTAACATAAAGAGATATTATCTTGGTTCTTGAGACCTTAATTGTCTTTATTCTTTGAATTTTTTTCCTAAAATTTATGTCTTGTATAATATGTGAATGATCCATCAAATACAACAATTGATAATTCATAATCGACCCTAATAAGTGCTTCAATTTCACTCTAAACCAACAAGTTGTATCTTAGTGGTTGCATTCAAATTTATAATTATTTATTTTGATTTTTGATCATTATGAATTTAAAATTTAAAATTAATTTCAAGTTTTAATTCATTATTGATACATAATAAAAATCTATTCTTCCTCCTCTTCATTTCTCACTCACATAATCAAGACTGGTTAATTATTAATTAAGAACAAATCCGAATAACCCATTCAGAGGTACCAATAATTCTTATTGGATAATACAAGGTTACATGGAATGTAATCCTTTTTTACACATTGTGTGTCCTTTTTCATTGCACCAGGACACCCGTGTGGACTCTGGGTTATCGTGTAATGAATACACATCACATTCATTAAATTCACTGTATGCTGACCATCTAGGGTGGCACATGACTTTTTTGGACTACACATCGTGTAGTCTACGTGTTTTGAAGGAAGAAAAGATAGGGTCAAGATGCATCTGGTAATTAATTCAATGTGTGTATTTAATACATGATGTGTATAGGCTGAAATCTATATAACTTGAAGTACACTCTATGTACTTTATAAATTTCTACAAGAAGTACATGTCAATTCCCTAGGTGTGTAATGCAGATATCTGACAAAGTTAAGTACATGTTGTGTGTCCATCTGGAACACAGCTCCATATACTTTACCTTTTCATATAGAAATATTAAATTTAATTAATTGATCCATTCAACCCCATAAACCATAGTTCCATGGGTTATTAAATAAACTGTACATGTCAGTCATTAGATTTTATATTATATTAAATGTTTTATTAATTTCTTATAATATTCGAAACTTTGAATCATGTATGGTTATTGCATACCAAAGAATCAACACATTAAATTGTAGAAGCAACACAATATTCATGTGTTCTATGTAGACTTAATTTGGTAGTACACAACATGAAATTATGACACATTCTATCTACACAATATGTCATATGAGTTCATTGTATACAACTAGAACCATATTGAGTGGTTTAAATAGGCACACACCAAGTTTCTTACAAGTACAAAGATATGTATAAAATAAAATAAAATACTTTAATTTATTTTAAATCATAGTGAATTAGAATTTCAGGATTATTGGATGAAATAATATAAAATTAATTAATTAATTAATAAGATAATTAATTGTATTAATTTGAGTTTGCTTTATCTTATCGAAAAAAAAAATTAAAATGAATACTAGTTAGTTGTTTTAAATGCATAATCATTTCATGTATATGACCGATCATGATATTTGACCAGACTTATGTACGTGTTGGTTCTATTTAATTTAATTTTATTGCAACGTTTTTTAATTATTTATTATTAAATTAAATTTGATATCATGCATGTCATCCCTCCCTCCTTTATTATGTTGGACCAGTGTGTCCAAGTCTATTTTATGTAATTACCCTTAACCAATCCTTTGGTTCCCCTCACCTATGTGTAATTTATAAAATAAATGTAATAAAAGTATTATCCAAATGTTTATGGAGGTGGTACAATATGGAACTGAGGTGAAACCAATCCATACAATACATAGTTGGATAGGTGGGATGCTGCAACTCATGCCGAGACCGACATAAGGAGTTTTTCCCTAGGGTCATAGGTTGATTTATTACCTTATCAATAAATTGACCATTAGATAAATATTGTGATCATGATATTTATTTATTTATTTTATTTATGTATTATTCATTATTTATTTTATGGATACGTGACTATGATCACATAAATAAATGGACTAATATGCAAAAATAGAATTAAAATAAATGGATTATACATAAATGTTTTATCATAAAATGGTTAATCCCTAAGTAAAACCCACTCAATATTAATAAGGCATGTAAAGGATAAAACAAGAAATCTTTACACATAATAAATAAAATCCCTCAACTTAATATCAAGTTAGACCAAGTATTCTATTACTTTATTAGGAATAAAACCATAAAACTAAGTGTTTTAACAACCCTTGTTGGGACACTTACTTTTATTGGGAAGTTCTTATGAAATTTTTGGGTGAAATTAACCGTTTTACATCAAGAGGAGCATCCCTTTTTAGACATGATGTAATTCAGAGGCAAGTGTTGAGTAAACCCGAGATAGGGTTTTTTGGATTAGGGAGTCCACTCAATGAATTAAGGAGCTGCAAGATCATAGTTGGAAAAGAACCACTTACCTAAATACCTTTTAGTAATTGAAAAATCCATTTCTTGGGTTATGAGAATGGGAATATGGATCCTTTCCACTAGAATGTCCATGTAACTAAACATTCCAATTCCAATGGGGAGGGTTTTTAGGACTTGATAAAATAGTGAGAGACTTAATAAAATTAAAAATTATTATTATGTCTCACATAAATTGTAATAAAGTGAAGTACTAAAAATATTCTATTTTATTATAGAATAATGAAAAGTTCATCAACCACATTATACTCGTAATAAATTCTAGAGAAAGACCATCATATAACTAGAAGTAACTTCCAAGAATGGTTCAGACACCTAAAATTAGTGTTATTCCATGAATGGAAGTCTTACATGCTAGAATCCTCAACACCTAATCTGCTAGAAAAGGAGGAAAGTGATGAGGAGTTATCTATCTATGATAAACACTTGATTGATGTGGTTGATTATTAGTGTTTAATGCTTTCATCCAAATCCAATGAACTTGTAAATTCACATTAAGACATGGATTCTTGTAGTATGCTCCAACATCTCCATGGTCTTTATCAAGAGAGAGTAATATATGAACAATTTGAGATATAAAAGGTGCTATTTCAAATAAAACTTGAACAGGGTGAACCAGACGATCGTCGCATAGTAAAAATAATTAGCTACATTGAGTTCCTAGAGGTTCTAGGGTTTAATATCCCTAAATAACTAAACACCAATCTCATTCTTTCATCAGTCCCTTAAGAGATTCCCCATCTTTTTTGTTAATTTCAATATGAAGAACATAGAGAATTATCTTCTATATCTTCTCACTCTACTTATCTATGTTGAAAAGGATATGAAGTATTAAAAGACTTTTGTCCTTATGGTTAATAAAAGGAAAGTCTAGGTAAAGAGCTATAAGTCTAAAGCTTTCTCACAACACCCTTCCAAGAAAAGAAGGATCAAAGGAAAAGCAAGGGAACATGACACTATATGTTTTTCATATGGAAAGAAGGGCCACTAGAAAAAAAAACTACACCTAAACAAAGAATAAATAGAAAGTTTCATGTTCATTAGTTATTGAGTATAATCTATTGGTTTCTAAAAATTGGGTATCAAATACAGTATGTTGTTCCCATATATGTATTCAAATAAAGTAACCAAGTAAATCTAGGAAGATTTCCTAAGGGGAGGTAGTTTTATGAGCAGACAATAGATCCATACTTGCAGTTGTGTCTACTATGGACTACTACCACACACCACCAATGGGAATGATCTTGATTTTAAAAGATTTATATTATGTTCCTTTGGCCACCAAAACCATTATTTCTATGTCCATACTTGATACATATGGATTTATTTTCAAATTTTGAAATAAATGTTGATTCTTTTATAAAGAAATCATGTGTTATTGCAATGAATGTTTAAATATAGGTCTTTATGTGTTGTATTATACGAAGTAATGGAAATTGATAAGAAAAATAGTTCACATGACTCATACCACACCCAACTATGTCATCACCAGTTAAGTCATGTAAATGAGAAGTGTTTGATAAAATTACACCATGACGGATATTTGGATTCATTTGAATTAAAACCACATGGTGTACGCCACACATTTTTATAAAGAAAAATGACTAAATAACCATTTAATTGAAACATTAAAAGGGATAAGAAACTTCTACAATTAGTTCATACTTATGTTTTTGGACCATTTATAGTTGAATAAAGGGGTGGTTACTCATAATTTATAACTTTTAATAATGATTCTATTAGATATAGATATTTCTACTTAATGAGGTAAAAGTAAGATTCTTTTGATAAATTCAAATAATAAAATAATGAAGTTTAGAGCTAGCTTGGTAAGAAGATTAATAAACTCCACTTAGACCATGATGGAGAATATCTTAATCAATACTTCATTGATTATTTAAGGAAGTTTCAGATTCTATCCCAACTCACTCTTCCTCATACACCATAATGGAATAGTGTAAGAGAAAGAAGGAACCAAACCCTATTAGACATGGTGAGGTCAATAATGATTCATGAAAGTCTTCCATTATCCTTTTGGGGATACACATTACATAAAACAACACATATACTAAACCAAGTTCCAACTAAAGTGAAAAAAAAATATTCTATATAAACTTTGGTGTGAAAGAAAATCCATGTTGTCGAATTTGCATGTGTGGGATTGTGAAGAACTTGTTCAGGCCTCTTTAGGTAAAAAAATTTCACCTCAAGGTAAAAAGTGTACCTTTATAGGATACCCCAAGAAAACAAGGGGATATTACTTATATGATCCCATAGATAAAAAGGTAATTGTATCATGATACTCCATATTCCTTGAGAAGGAGCACATCTCTAAAATAGATAGTGTGATGGATATAATCTTTGATGAAATCCAAGCTCAAGGTACACAAGAGTTGGTATAAGAACATATTCCACAAATCCCTATAGAAGAGGAAGTTTGGGAGATATAAGTACTGTGTATGAGTACAAGAGAGTTTAGAGAACTTTAAAGATATGATTTTCTAGTCACCAATGATGGTGACTCATTATTAGTTGATAATAATGATCATGTATCCCATAAAGAACCAATAAGTAGCACAAAATTTTCCAAATAGAGAGAAGTGATGAATTCTGAAATTGATTCCATGTACCAGAACCAAGTCTGTATTTTGATATATCCTCTAGTGGATATAAATCTCATCGGTTGTAAATAGGTATTCAAGAATAAATTAGACATTACTGGAAAATTCAGTACCTATAAGGCACGACTATTTGTAAAAGGGTTCAAACAACACCAAGGAATATACTATGATGAAAACATTTCACTAGTTTCTATGACAAAATCCATTATAATTCTAATTTCCATAGAAACTTACCATGACTGTGATATTTTTCATATGGTTTTAAAAATATTCTTCCTTAATTGGAACCTTTAGGAAGATGTCTATATGACAAAAATCGAATATTTTGTGACTCCAAAAGATTATAAAAAGGCATGCAAGTTATAAAGATCCATTTATTGATTAAAGAAGGCATCCATGTCATGGAAAATTTAGTTTTATAAAGCATTAACATAATTCAGTTTTATAAATAACAAATGTGATCCTTGTGGTCTATAAATATTTTAATGAGAGTATTCATTTTCTTAATAGTTTATGTTGATGACATAATACTTATTGGAAATGAAATACTAGTATTATAGTCTGTCAAATCCTGGTTGAAAACATGTTTATTTATGAAGGACTTAAGAAAAGAAACATATCTTATTGGGATCAAGATCATTATATATCAAAGAGGCTTCTCAATCTAAGTAAAAGCACATATATTGATAGAGATGCTGAAAATATTCAGTAGGGAACAATCCAAGAGGGGATTGTTTCTAGTGCCACATATCATTCATCCTTATAATAAAATGTGTCCTCAAACACATGAGGATAGATAGAGGATGACAAGGATTCCATACACATTAGTGATTAGGTCATTAATTTATTATATGTTATGTACAAGGCTAGATGTCACTTATGCCTTAAGTTTAGTAGTAAGATATCAAGCTGACCTAGGCGACCACCATTGGATGGAGTCAAAACTATCTTTAAGTATCTACGGTGAACTAAGGATATGTTCTTGGTCTATGGAGGGTATGAGGATACAGTCATTAGAGGATAATAATATTCTAGTTTCCCAATATATCATGATGATTTTAAATCACAATTGAGATATATCTTCACTCTCAATGGTAGTTCTATGAGTTGGAAGAGCTTAAAGTGGGCCATGAATATAGATTCTATAGTAGAGTATGAGTATATTATGACTTATGAGGTATCTAAATAAGAAATTTTTATATGAAACTTCATCTAAGAGAATGATTTTATTCCTAGTATTAAAGATCCTATCATGCTCTATTGTGATAATACTACAATAGTGGATATTGAAAAGGATCCAAGACCACATCAACGAATAAAGCACATACTTCAGAATATCATCTCTTGAGGGATTTTTCATGGAGAGGTGAAGTCACAATGAGTATAGATTCCATGTAATATAACATGTAATACCCCTTTACTAAAGCCTTAACTTAACATAAACATGATTATCATGTGAGATCTAGAGGATTGAAGGTTATCGATAGTTTTCTCTAGTCTAAGTAGGAGTTTTTTGGATTTGGTGTCCTAGAACCAACTGTGAGTACTTAGGATTGCATTTATATTCAAATAAGTTAATATTAATTAAAATATTTTATTACACATTCTTAATAGTTCTACATGACTTTAATATAATAATTTCATAAAGTATTTGTCACATTGAAAAGGTAATAGTAGTTCCCCACTATGATGAGAACTTTAAAATCCCATGATGATATTCTTAAACCTTATTCCATGATATGATAACATTATATTATGGGATACATAGAATTTTTACCTTCATGTATGATTACTCGTATGTAAATGAGACTTTATCTCATGATGTTAACACTTGGTAGTATCTAAGATGAAAGATTATGAGAACATACCTGCTAGTAGGAATTACGTATGTTTGTGCGTCATTGAAATTTTCTATATATGAGAATGTGTGATGATTCTTAGACTTTAAGATTATTATTAGTGCATTTCATGACTCACATACTTTGATTAATGACCAAAATTGTGATGAGATATGTTCATGGAAATTAGGGTATGTTGGGTGTGTCACAAATGACATGTTATTAATGAATAAGTCGAGGAAGGATTTATCCCTTCCATATTTTTAGAAGTTTATATCTTGGCCATTTTATTGAAATATAACTTTCAAATTAAATTCCATGTTTATAGTGTAATGATGAGTTTATTTCAAATAGTCAATGAAAGATGTATCAAGCATATAGGTTGATGACACGGGTGTACAACCTACTTGATGAGATATCATGACAAAGGGATTATATTACACAGTGACCATGTGTAGTTATTGATGTTGTGACATTAAAATATTTCTATTAGGTTTATTGACCCACTTATAGACAATAATCTTAGACTTTAGGCAAGCCTGACTAATTATAATGAGAAAGAATCTTAGAGGGTGACACACTAAGTGTTTCTGTTGATCTAAATTAAATTCTATTTGAATTTAATTATTGGAATCAATATTATCCTCAAGACCAAGAAATAATTTTATTTAGGATTAATTTAACACATAAGTTAAATAAATATTTATTCACAAGGTAATTATTTAATTACAAAAATATAATATTTATTTATTGAATGAATAAATATTTATTAGCTAAGGAGAACTAGTAGACCAAGATTCTTTTGGATGGTAAATATTAATTTGAAAGATGGTAAAATAATATTTATCATTGTACTAGTTAGCTCACACCATGAGATAATAATAATAATAATATAATTACATGGCAAGGGTCATATAAGATTTAATATATTATTTAAGGTTCTTTGTGAAATTAAATAATATTTTAACCCTAACCCTATCTCTATAAATAGACAACCATGTATATTGTATAAAGTTTGATCAAAATAAATAATTTTTGTACACAATGAAATATAAAGATCTATTTTTAGATTGAAGAATGCTTCATAGATTCTATTTTCTCCTCCATTATCTCAAGAATTGGAGTTTAAGGATGATTCTTCAAGCCTGAAGGAATTGTTGTAGTGATCAAGATAAACATTGTAGGATGATTGATCCACTGTTCTAGCACCCGATAACCCATAAACATTGTTTATATATCATAAGAGCATGTTTAGATCACCAACATAGGTATTCAACACTTAGATCCTAAAAGAGGAATGACAGTTGCACAAAAATGGTTTTAGATGATCACTATATACATCAAATAATGATCTCAAGACTGAGGAATTATTTATTTTGATCTATTTAAATTGATTATAAATTTAATATAAAAATATATTCTCTTGGTTCCGGTGACATTTTTTATTAATATTATTTGGATAAAATTTTGTTGGTCATGGTGTTAACATCTTATACAATATGAGAATGATTCATCAGATCAAAAAATTGATGAGTTGAGGTCATCCAACACACACAAAGAATATAATTATTTATTTATTATCCTTATGATAATATTATGTATATTTATACAAGAATAATACTCATGTTAACCTTAACATTTTTTCACAAACTATAATACTTCATGATAAACATTAGTTAGGGATAACTCAAAGTCATATTTTGAGAGGTTGATTATCATTTTAGTTCACAAAATATATATCTATATATACATGTATATAGCTAACATGAAATAATTATAAAATATAAATTTACTTTTATATGATACAATTTATATCCTTAATTTTTTAATAATATTTAAGAAACCCAACATAAGCATATTTCTACCATATCATATATGATAAACTGCCAGATCAACCTTATATATTCTATACTTTGAGGGGTTTTGTTAACTAATTACATCATATATAATTCATGACACATATCCATGTGACAATTTTATAAAATCCTCCCATTAATTTTTTTAGTGAGAAACATCTATAAAATAATCGAGTTTGAATAATGGTGAGAATCATATTCTTAGCATTCAACTACTTGAACATATTCAAACTCCTTAACTTCATAACATATAATGTTATGATGTAAACTTTTGTTGTATACTTAAAACTCTTTCTAAGTTCATCATCATCATCATCATCCTTTGAACCATTTCCATCAAAAACTTTTTCCTTGAAATCTTTTAGTAAGTGTAACTATTTACATTATTGTTTCACCAGAACATCCTATACTTGTAGGATAAAGTAATATTTACTTCATTGTAGTAATATAACTATTTAAATTTATTTTTATTAAAATATCTTAATAATATTTTAGGATATCAAGTTTATTTCACTTTTTAAATTTTACTGGTGTAATTTTTTAGGAAATTGTGATGTTCACTTATTCACAATAACTAAATGAAACTATTTATATTTTTCTTTATCGTCACATACCCTAAACTCTTTAGGATATTAAGTGATAAAACTTTAATATTAGACTAGTAAAATCATTTTTTTGTTGAGTTTGAACTTCTATTATTCTAAATATACTCCCACTAGCCTCTTAGATACTGTATTCTTTTTAGAATATCTTATTAAGATATACAAACTTATTTGTATTTAAGAAATAAAATTTATTTCCTTCCAATGGAAATATTAACAAATTAACTATTTTACCAATATCAAATATGGCATTCTATGTGTTTGGAGTATTTTCTTTTAAATAAAATATTATTCATTAAAATACACCACTGATGGGTAAGAATCACATTCTATTATATTTTAATAAATACACATACACATATATAAAATAAACAATAAATAATAAATCACCAAAAGATGGAAGAAAACCAAAGTTATAACACAATAATATTTATATGAATATAAAGTCATGGAATAAAAACATATACCACCCAAAAATCATAAGAATATTATTTTAAGAAAAGATGAAATTCCATCAAATATTCAAAAATTATGGTATCCCAACTAAAAACTGAGTTTTAGATGCCTTCTAGGCCATTTTTGACTAAGAAAAAATAGGGATAGGGATCCCCTCAAGTTTGGATGGTATAAATCTCATTAAGAGCTTTGAGTTGACATGTTACAAAGCCTAAAAAGTCACCCAAATCAAATGGTATGTCTATTTGAAGTCAAAGTTCACTTTTTCAACTTTTCTTATATTTGAAATACATTTTTTATTATTAATTATTACCAAACACTAGTGGAAAAAACGTTTAAAACGTCAGCATTTTTCAGGTCGGTTCTATATAACCGACGTGCGATGCTTTAATAATCGATATATCACATTAGTTATTTTATAACCAACATGATATATCAATCAGGATACATTTTTTACATTGGTTATAAAATAACTGACGTGATATATACGGAGATTAGCTTTTTCACATCGGTTATTATATAACTGATGTGAAAATAGAATCTGGCGCGCTTTATCATGTCGGTTATTTTATAACTGATGTGATAAAGGAAAGCTCGGTGCTTTACCACGTCGATTATAAAAAAACCAACGTGATAAATCTAATCTCAGCAATTTATCACGTCGGTATAAAGCGACATATATCATGTCGGTTAATTTATAAACAACATGATAAATTGTTTTCTACGTCGGTTATTAAATAACCGACGTTATAAAAATTAAAAAAATAGTTTATCATGTCGGTTATTAAATAACTGACATGATAAATATTTTAAATGATTTATCGCACCCCGTATTCATTCATTCTGTTTTCTTCAATCGGGAAACCTGCGACTCGTCTCTCTCATGTGGAAAAACTAGAAACGATTCGTCGATATTGTGCTCTCTAGCCTTGTTTTTCCAACATCATTATTCATATTTATTATCATCAGATATATCAGGTCAACTCACAATACTCAAGTAAGCCTCACACGACTCCTTTTCAGTTTTTATTTTCCTCAATGCCCTAAACTAATTTTTTGAGATGTTATTTTTCTTTGTTCTTGCTATCATGGTAAGTTTCATAGTGTTCATCTATACCATGCTAAATTCGTTTTTGGTAAAATAAACCTATGGAAGTGATATCATGCAAGTTTATGATTTTTGTTTGTTCTATCATGTGTGTGTGCGCATACAGGGGGTTTCCAAGGGGGTGGGGGGGTTGTGCTAGTGGGTGGGGGTGTCCAAGGGGTGTGAGGGCTGTCCAAGGGGGTTGGGGGTGTCCAAGGGGGTGCAGGGGATGTCAAAGGGGGTGGGGGTGGTGTCCAGGGGGGGTATAGAGGTTGTCCAAGGGGGGTGGGGGTTGTCCAGAGGGTTCAGGGGGCTGTCCAGAGGGTTGGGGGTGTCCAGGGTGTCCATGGAGGTGGGGGGGCAGTCTAGGGGTGTGGGGGGGGGGGGGTGGGTCCAAGGGGGTGGGGTGTCGAAGGGGGTGGGGGGGGGCTGTCTAGAGGGTTGGGGTGTCCAGGGGGTGTCCAAGGGGGTAGGGGGTGGGGGTGGTGTCTAGAAGGGGTGGGGGTGTCCAAGGGGGTTGGGGGGGCTTTCTAGAGGGGTGGGGACTGTCCGGGGGGTGGGGGTTGTCCAGAGGGGTGGGGGGCTGTCCAAGGGGGTGGTGGTGTCCAGGGGGTGTCCAAGGGGGTGAAGGGTGGTGTCCAGGGGGTGGGGTGGCTTTCCAAGGGGGTGGTGGTGTCCAGGGGGTGTCCAAGGGGGTGGGGGGTGTCCAAGGGGGTAAGGGATAAGTGTCAATTGGGATTGACTATTACATCTTGGTTTTGTGAGATTATGACATGATGATTGTATTGTTTCATGGATATTAGGCTATAATTTATTAATGTTGTTTAATTTATGGTGGTTCCATCATGGTGGTCAGTGTTCTGCTATGATGTAGCCAGGATTTCTTTCAAATTGAATAGGGGGGACATTTGTGGATATTTAAGGAGGTTGAGGTTTCCACTATGATTTTTAGGGATTCAAGCATTATGAAAAGATTAGGGGTGTTGCAATATGATTCTATTTGGTTATATATATTTTGACCAGTCATTGACTATGAGAAAATTATGGGTTATGGGGGAGACTATGTTGTGGTTTTCAAAGATGCAGTTATCCTGGCCCCATTGTGCCATGATGATAGGATTTACACTGTGATTTTCTCTATCCGAGTTTTTATTTTAAATTTGATTTGATTCTCAGGTTTACTCTATTTTCTCCAATTTTCTATCAACCATTGGAGGCCCCATGGTTTTCTTAGATTCCATGGAATTCCCTATGCTATGGTGTTTGATTCTTTCCTTCTATTGAAATTTGATTTCCTTAAATAAGTTACTTATTCCATGTTCCGCTTCCTTTCTTCTTTGTTTATTTTTTTCTTCTTCAACCACTTCTTCATCTCCTTCATTCCTTCTATTATTAGGGATGTTTGGGTCATTTTTAAATTTATTTTTTTATAGTAATAGATGTGTTCTAGGGTTATTAGGAGGGGTGGGGGTCTCCAAGGGGGTGGGGGGCTGTCTAGAGGCGTGGGGCTGTCCAGGGGGTGGGGGATGTCCAGAGGGGTGGGGGGGTTGTCCAAGGGGGTGGTGGTGTCCATGGGGTGTCCAAGGGGGTGGGGGGTGGTGTCCAAGGGGATGTGGGTTTCCAGAGGGTTGGAGGGTGTCTAGGGGGTGTCCAAGGGGGTAGGGGTGGGGTGATTTCAAGGAGGGGTGGGGGTGTCCAAGGGGGTGGGGGTGTCTAGAGGGGTGGGGAGGTCTGTCCAGAGGGTGGGGGATGTCTAGAGGGGTTGGAGGGCTGTCCAAGGAGGTGGTGGTGTCCAGGGGGTGTCCAAGGTGGTGTGGGGGGGGTGTCCATGGGGGTGGGAGGCTGTCTAAGGGGTTGGTGGTGTCCAAGGGGGTGGGGGTGGTGTCCAAGGGGGTGGGGGTGTTTTCCAAGGGGGTAGGGGTGTCTAGGGGGTGGGAGGAGGTGTCCAAGGGGGTGGGGGTGGTGTCTAGGGGGGTGGGGGGCTGTCCAGTGGGGGGGGGCTATCCAGAGGTTTCAAATCGTTAGGATCTGTGTATTTTTCAGTAGTGAATGTATATATATTTTAATATTCATACTTCATATTTCTTTTTTACGAAAGGGTGAATTTTGTATCCAGTTGCACCAAGATGTATTATTTGTGAACCTTAATAAGAAAGGATCCAATATGAATTTAAAAATATTATATCTAACTATATTTTCTTTTTAAAATCATTTTCAAGCATATTTTTTTAAATACGCATAGATTTTTTTTTTATATTTCAAAATCGTTTTACATTCAAATTATGATATTTTTCATATAAACATATATTTTTCTTATCTTAAAAAGATGTATAATTTTGATATTTGTTATATGTAATAATGAGTCAAATTTTTATTATGACACATCAAATGAGTAATGAATATGAGGAAGGTGTTGATGCCTTTTTGGAATTTTCTAAACGAAATGTTCCAAGTAGTGACATTTTTTTCTATCCATGCCTGAAATGTTTGAATATAAAGAAGTTGAAAATTAGAGAGATAAAAGATCATCTGATTTTTCATGGTTTTAATTCTAGTTATAGCCCTTGGATTTGGCATGGTGAAACTGGACGGAATGTCAGATCTACTGATGATGATGATTCGCAAGATGGTAACTCTGATGGAATTGAAATAATGATTCATGATATTGCAGAAGAACAAACTGAGATAGAACCGAAAGTTTCACGTCTATATGGTGATGCTGAAAAACCATTGCATCCTGGTTGTACAGATTTTACGGTTTTGTTGGCGGTGTTAAGATTGATTAACCTGAAGGCGAAACATGGATGGAGTGACAGAATTTTTACAGAGTTGCTACAATTGATGAAATACATTCTTCCAAAAGATAACGATCTTCCAGATTCACATTGTAAGGCAAAGAAAATATTATGCCTTATGGGATTGGGATATAAGAAAATACATGTCTTTCCGAATGATTATATGATATATAGGAAGGAATATGAATTTCTGTCAGAGTGTCCTAAATGTGGGACATCATGGTATAAGGTGAAAGAAAAATCATAGGCTGATGTAGAGATTACAAAGGTCCCTTCAAAGGTATTTTGGTATCTTCCTATAATTCATCATTTCAAACATTTATTTTCTAATTCACATGATGCAAAAAGTTTAAGATGGCATGCTGATGAGCGGATATGTGATGGAAAAATACGTCATCCAACTGATTGTCTACAGTGGAAGAAAATTGATGAGCAGTATCCTACATTTGGAAATGAAATTAGAAATATCAGACTAGGGTTGTGCAAAGATGGAATGAATCCATACCAAACCCTCAGTATCACACATAGTTCATGGCATGTTTTATTGGTAATTTACAACCTCTCTACTAAAGCTTGTATGAAGCGCAAATATGTCATGTTGAGTATAATGATCTCTGGTCCAAAGAAACCTGACAATGATATTGATGTTTTCTTGTCACCATTGATTGATGATTTGAAACTTTTATGGGAGGATGGTATTAGGGTGTATGATTCTTATAAAATGGAATATTTTCAACTGCATGCAGTTCTTATGTTCACTATAAATGACTTCCCAGCATATAGAAATTTTCCTGGATACAGTGTTGAAGGGAATAAAGCATGTCCAATTTGCTAACAACAGACTTCATATTGTCAATTGCATCATGGGAGGAAAACAATTTACATGGGTCACCAAAAGTTTTTTCCTATGGATCACTCTTATAGAAGACTAAAAAAGGCATTCAATGTCTCACAAGAATTTGATATTACTCCAAAACCTTTATCCCCTGATCTGTATTTTGAGAGGGTGGAAAACCTTGATGTGACATTGGGAAAGACACATGAAATCTGGTAATGATAGACATATTCGGAAGAAAATCTCAATTTTTTTGAGCTACCATATTGGAGATATCATGAAGTTAAACATAATATTGATGTCATGCAGGTGGAGAAAAATATCTGTGATAGTTTGATTGGAACATTGTTAGATATTAAAGGAAGGACAAAAGATGGGTTGAATACAAGATTAGACTTACTATCAATGGGAATATGTTTGGAGTTAGCTCCCACTCCTAATGGAAGATGAAAATGTCTTCCCCTGGCTTGTCATACATTATCCAAGAGGGAGAAAATTAGCTTTTGTCAGTGTCTTCATGATATCAAAGTGCCGCAAGGTTATTATTCAAATGTAAAAAAAATTGTCTCATTGAAGGACTTGAAGTTGATAGGTTTGAAATCTCATGATTTTCATGTGATGATGCAACAAAGTCTACCAGTTGCATTGTGTGGAATATTGTCCATCAGTGTCAGAAAGACTATAATGAAGTTGTGTTATTTTTTCAATTCAATTTGTAATAAGGTGATTGATGTGAATTTTTTGAACATTTTGGAAAAGGATGCAATTTGTATACTTTTTCAATTGGAAATGTATTTTTCTCTAAATTTTTGATATAATGGTGCATTTAATGATTCATATGGTTTGATAAATAAAGCTTTGTAGACCTATATATCTTTGTTGGATGTATCCTTTTCAAAGGTATATGAAAATATTGAAAGGGTATGTTAAGAATCCATATCGACCAGAAGCCTCTATTATTGAAAAGTATATTTCTGAGGAGGTTTCATAGTTTTGTACGAGATACTTGGTTGCGATGCATCACATAGGTTTGCCTCCATCTCGCCATGAACGAGTTAATAATGAGGGAAAGGGGATTCGTGGCTTGAAAGTCAAATCGTTGTCAACTAAACAGATGAAGAAGTTAGAATTATACATCTTGAATAACATATATGATGCTCAACCGTATATCACATTGCATATTAATGAGTTGATACAATGTCATCCAAAGAAGAAAGAAATGTGGATTTTGAATGAGCACAAAAAAACATTTTTGTCATGGTTTAAAAAGACCTTGCTTGGTAGATCAGATGTATCATAGAAATTATAATGGGTAGTGGGTGGTCCATGTTTAAATGTGATAACATGGTCTAGTTATGACATTAATGGCTATACATTTCATACAAAAGCTCAGGACAACAGAAGTACAGTTCAGAATAGTGGTGTATTGGTGTTTGCAGAAGTAATGAATTTTTCGAGTGATAAAGACAAAAACCCAATTTCTGCATCAAGTGCATATTATGGAGTGATTGAAGAAATATGGGAGGATTATTACTTTAAAATTAAAGTTCCTATTTTTAACTGTAAATGGTTTATCAGTAAAAAAAGTGCCAGACACGATGAATTTGGAATGAAAGTTGTTAATATGAATAGATTGGAAGACACAACTGATTATTTTATAATGGCAACACATGCAAAACAAATTTTCTATGTAGTAGATCGATCAGATATGCAGTGGGCTGTTGTTTTACAAGGGAAAAACAATATGTTGGTGAGGATGAACTTGATGAAGATGCTAATTTATGTGAGATCCCTACTTCCATGGAAAGATTAACAGAACATAATGATGAGCATGTTGAATACATGGTTTGTGCCATAAGGAATGATCACAACGAAGGATTTTGGGAAAAAATCCATTTGTACATTCCTAAAATTACAGGTAACATTTTTTTATTTCTTGTTTACATTTATTATTTTCATAAAATGTTATATTTGGTAAGTTTTTCCTTCATTAAAACATTTATTAAAACAAATATTTATAAGTTTTTGTTTTTTTTAATTTTGTTTAGTCTACTTTATCATGTTTACCATTACATAAATTATATATCTATTATTTTTGTTCAATGAAAATTACTTTACCATGTTTACCATGTTTACCATGTTTACCATGTTTACCAGATTTACCATGTTTACCATGTTTACCATGTTTACCATCTTTACCATCTTTACCATCTTTACCATCTTTACCAATGTTTAACATGCTTACCATATTAACCATGTTTACTATTACGTAACTTGGTATAATTTTCTATTTTATGTTTACATTAGTATTGTAATATTTGAATTTGTATATTTTCGAACTAATATTTGTTTTTTTGATTTGAAGGATAATGACAGATCAATCAGTTGATCAACCACATGATTCTGGAGATAAGCATATTGGTCATACCTCTGGGGAGAAACATCCACATGCTCCTCTTGATGTTCCCTAATCTTCCTCATGTGCTCCCATTAAGACAAAGAGTTCAAGATTTGGTAAATGTGGGTGCACACATTTACCAAAATTATCACTTGCCCATATGCAGGATCAGAGGATACTCGTTTAGTTTGATGAGGATGATATTCCTAGAGGTCCAAATGCAAAAGATTTTAATAGTTTTGTATCAACTCAGAGTAAGAGAAAAGTAAGCATTTTGTATGATGACTGGAGAAGTGTGGAAAAAGCGATAATATCTCAGTTGTGGGAGATTATTTTGATAAGATATTTTGCTATTGTTTGCCTTTTATTTAAATTTTTCTAGTATATATAATATGTTTAACCAATTCTTTATCAGATTACATTTGATATTCCTAACACTGGAAGAGTCAGGAAGAAATGATTATTGATGGCTGCCAGGAGATGGAGGGATTTCAAATCAACCCTCTCATCTGATTTCATTTTTGGTCATAGGAGTCAGGACAATCCATGTCATATATATCCTTTCATAGATGAAGACACATGGATACAGTTTGTTGAAAGTAGAAGAAAATATTCATTTTTGGTAAGGATAATGTAAACTTTTATAATATTTCTTATATAAATGATCTTATTAATGTTTTGTTAATGATTTCTTATTATTAATTTATAGAAAACAAGGAGATATCATCAGAAGATCCAATCTAAAAATGTATACCCTCATAGTTTATCTCGGGGAGGGTATACATTATTGGAAGAACAAATGATGGTGGGAAAATTACAAAAACTAAGACCTGGGTCTTCAAGATCTGGAGAGGTGGCCCCTCCATCCCCTCTATCTAGACATGAAAAATGGAAGATAGCTCAGATGGGAAAAAAAGGGCAATATCTTTCAGAATATTCGAGAATCGTAGCTGAGAGGATTGTAAGATATCTATTTTATTTATTTAGGTTAACTATTTTCTTCATATAATTTCAATAATTACAGAAATGTTAAATTAATTAATACAGGATTCTCTTGAGGAGCAGAGCTCATAGGGGGTATTTACAACTACTGGGAGGCAAGATATTTTATCTACAGCATTGGGAAAGCCCGAACATCCTGGTCATGTATGAGGATATCCGGAAGGTGTATCGGTAAGAAAATTATTTCCACGTTCTTCAACTTCTTATGTTGAGGGTGTTTATAAAAAAAAATATAATCCTTGAAGGATGAAGTTCATAATATTAATGCGACTATGGAGGAAAAGATTAGAGCATCGGTGTAGTCTATGTTTGTAGACATGCAAAGACAATTTCATACTGTAGCTCCCACTCCTCCACCTCCCCCTGTAAACCCCATTATTTATACTCCACCTCCGCCAGTAGCTCCCAATCCTCCACCTCTTCCTGAGGAACCCATTTTTTATCCTACTCCTCCACCGCAACTTCCTACTTATTGATAGTTGTATGTTAATGATCCTCAACATCATATAGTTTTATATGGGTTGGTATATTGTATAGGAGATACAATTCATCATCAAAAATTAGAGTTAGAGAATCATAGGGTCACTGTACAGGATATTATAGATAGATTATTTTGAGTACCATTACCTACAGATGAGGTGACGATAGTTGGACATAGTATCGACCATTTTTTAATTTGTCCATCCAGACTTCTGTGACTCATTACCATAGAGGTATGTATGTTATATCTTCTATTTTATTTTTTTTATTAAAGTTTTTTTTATCATTTGAAAACTAATATATTTTTCTATTTATTTTTATAGGAATACTTCAAAGGTAAAGAAATACTGTATAGACAACAACAAAGAAAAATGGCTATGACATCAGATACAAATTCTAGTAGTCTTGACAGATTGTAAAGATATTCAAATTTGTTGGTGGATCATTATGATTTTCCAATGGAAGCTCATGTTTGTGGATGTGCAATAACTTTGGGGATTGTGAAAACTGATATCATGGAGCTCGTTACTGGATATAAGTTGGGCATCAACGTGGTGAAATTGTTTTCCATGTAAGTCTTAACACCTTTTACCTGCATTATATTTATTAAAAATGTATAGTTATGTCTATTTTGTATTAGGTATCTTTATAACATGTGTGAGAATAATGAACAGACAGATGTATATGGATTCATGGACCCACATTTGATTTCCCTTGAAGCGCGTGCATTGGATGAGGAACAAAGAATGATTTATATTGCTGAAAGACTTGAACAGAATATAGTCACACAATGTTGGATGATGCCTTTTTGTGAGAGGTATGACACACATCTCTCTCAAAGAGTTCATTATCTTTTAACATAAAAAACCACTAACCTTAAATTTTATTTTATTAGTGATCATTGGATTTTATGGGTTTTTTTTCCAAGGGAGAAAACACTTTATTGGATATTCTCTTTCCATGGAGATGTGCGGGAAAGTTTTAATAAAATGTTGGAAAAGTAAGTTTCAATTTCTCAATAGTTTTATATATTATAATTAATTTTAAATTTATCCCATTTTTATTATTTTCTAACAGGGGATGGGTCTACTTTCAAAAAAACACAAAGAAAAGGAGTGAGAAGATAAAATATGTAAATGTAAAGGTAAATATCCATTTATAATTTTAAATTTTTGATTTATTACATAAAAACAATATATTTAATTTACACTCATTAAAACATAATTTTCATGAACAACAAGGCATCATCGAATGTGGATATTATATATTAAGATTTATGTATGAAATAATAACAACTGGAACAGTTGTGAAATTTGACCTGGTAATATTTCCTTTTAAACTTTGCCATAATATTTCATTTGATTTATTCATTATAAATGCTAACTACTATCCTTTTAATTTGTAGCTATTTGATGACCCTCAACCCTATAGTGCTCAAGACGTCAAACACTTACAAGTGGAATGGTAAAATTATTTTACAGGTTTGATTGAATTTTAGTTGTTTGTAGTGTAAAATTTAATTTTGAATATTTTCATTGTAATTGTGTATTTGGTAGTAATTTAGGTTTGATTTAGTTTTTTTTTAAGTTGACATTGTAAGTTTTGAATGTTATATATGTGAATGTTTAATTTTGCTCTACTTATTTTTTGGTATACTTATGATGGTTTTTCTAGTATGGATTCTGGACTGGGGGGGAGGGGTTCCAAGGGTTTGGGGGGTGTCCAGTGGGATGGGGGGGTATCCAGGGGTGTGGGAGGGATTTTCGGTGGGGTGGGAGGTGTCCTGGGTGTCCATGAGAGTGGGAGGGCAGTCCAGGGGGTGAGAGCATTTCCAGGAGGGTGGGAGGGTTTTCCAGGGGAGCGGGGGATGTCCAGGGGTGTGGGGGTGTCATGTGGGGTGAGGGGGGTTTCCAGGGGTGTGGGAGGGTTGTCTAGTGGGGTGGGGGTGTCCAGGGTGTCCATGAAAATGGGGGGGGGGGCAGTCCAGGGGGTGAGAGAGGAGGTTCCGCCATCCCTCGGGGGGCTGAACGCTGCTGGAAGGTACTCATCACTCTCACATGAGAAGCATGAGCTCTCAAAATGTTTCACCAATGATTTATTCCCCTGTAAACATCATTCATTATATCACTTTGATGCCAGTATAACCAGGGGAAACGTCATCATGTGTGACTAAAATACCTGGATCTTAGTGGTGGCAATCTCCTGGATCTTGTGGGTCTGGAAATGATGCTCCTAAGGATTCCCATGATACGCCTGAAATGACGTTAACAAAAAGCCTGACGGTGGGAAGAGGGCGCCAGTTCAGTTGGTGAAGAGGGACATAGAGAAGATGACTGCGATGATCTGAAATATACCCAACAAGTACACATAAGTGACTTTTTAGTTTCCCAAATTAGATTCTTGAACAAATTTAGGGTTATTTGTGTGTTTTTTTGGTCTCCTCCATGCAATGTTGGTCCAGGGGAGTGTTGTCCAGTGGGGTGGGGGGTGTCCAGGAGGGTGTGGGGGGGGGTTCTAGGGGTGTGGGAGGGATGTCCAGGGGTGTGGGAGTGTTGTCCAGGGGGTGGGGGTGTCCAAGAGGGTGGGGGGTTGTTCAAGGGTGTGGGGGTGTCTGGGGGTGTGGAGGGGGTGTCTAGGGGGTGGGTGGGGGTCCAAGAGGATGGGGGGGTTGTTCAGGGGTGTGGGGGGTTGTCCCGGGGGTGGGGGGCAGTCCAGGGGTGTGGGGGGTGTTCAGGGGTGTGGTGGGGGTTGTCCAATGGGGTGGGTGGGGGGGTGTCCAGGAGGGTGGGGGGTTGTCCAGGGGTACGGGGGGCTGTCCAGGGGGTGGGGGCAGTCTAACGGTGGGGGGGTGTCTAGGAGGGTGGGGGGTTGTCCAAGAGTGTGGGGGGCTGTCCAGGGGGTGGGGGCAGTCCAGGGGTGTGGGGGTGTTTAGGGGTATGGTGGGGGTTGTCCAGTGGGGTGGGGGGGTTCTGGTTGGGTTTTGGTCTGTTTTTGGTCTGGGGGTGTCCAGCGGGGTGGGTGTCCAGGGGTGTGGTGGGGGTTGTACAGTGGGGTGGGAGGGGGGGGGGGGGTTCTGGTCTGTTTTTGGTCGGGTTTTGGTCTGTTTTTGGTATGTTTTTTGGTCTGTTTCAGGTCTTTTGGCAGGGCATAATAGTGGTTGATCGGTGGTGGGGGATGTCTGGTGGGGTGCGTGGGTGGGGGGTTCTGGTCTGTTTTTGGTAACTTTTTGGTCTGTTTTAGATATTTTGGCTGGGCATAGCAGTGGTTGATTAGTTTTATTTAAAAAAATGCATTGGGATTAGTTTTAACATTGGTTATTTGGAAACCAGTGTAATAAATTCATGGGAAATGGTTTTTACGTCGGTTATGAAATAACCAACGTAATAAATGGAAATGAATAGTTTTTTACAATGGTTATAAAATAACCGACGTTGTAGATATGTTTTCATGTCGGTTATTATATAACCGATGTTGGAAACCGCTTGGTAGACAAGTTTATCACGTCGGTTATAAAAATAACTGACATGATAAATGCTTCAGAGGAGTGATTTATGACGTTGGTTATATAATAACTGACGTGAAATGGTATATCTGTTATTAAATAACCGATGTAATAAACCACGACTCCAAAGTGTTTTCCACGTCGGGTTTTTATTAACTGATGTGAAAAATGCTTCAGATTTGTGTTTTTTACATCGGTTTTAAAATAACCGATGTAAAAAAACAATTTTTATAGCAACTTCTGTAATAATGTCGGCCAAAATCTGACATAAAAAATGGAAAATAACCACCATAAAAAACATTTTCTGTACTAGTGAAATTATTATTTAATTTCATTTTATTTACTTTCATAAGATTTTATTTGACAGGTCATAAAGCATAAAAGGACACCCAAATCAAAAGTTATGGTCATTTGATGGTTAATTCTAGCTTTCAACCGCTCTTAGAACTAAATTAATTTAGTGTGTGTTTTCTAAAATCACCACTAAAAAAATAAAAACCAAACTTTTAATGGTGGTTTTGAAAACTACCTCTAAATCCTTTTTTCTTTATAGTGACATAAAATTATTTAACCCATGATCAAATCAATGATTAAAATATTTTATATGTGGCTTAAATAATATATTAAATAATTCCTTTAATAAATTAATTATGAAAAATTCATAATTTAAACATATTTTGGCCTTATTTATGCAATTTATAACTCTTTATAAAATACCCCAAATTATTTCTAAATAAACATTTTATTTCTAGATCATAATATATTCCAAATAATTTTAAAAGTTATTTCAAATATTAATATTTAATATTTTAAGTAATATCAAATAAAAAATGTTACAAAGAAATTTATTAATTAATTATAAACTATTTATAATTAATTAATTAATCAATATTTTATTAATTAATAATATCCTTTAAATAATTTTTAATATAATTAATAACATTTAGAAATTAGTAATTCAATTCAAAAATTTCAAAAATTTAGAAAAATAGTTTTTCCTCAACACCACAACTTGAGCTATGTCATGGTGCGGGATATGGTCACTCATACTTACATAGCTTGGATACATAAGGGTAAATTTCTCCACCATGGAATAAACTATACCATGGTTTACTTTCTAAAGATTTTTTAAAGAATCACTTCATCTATGAAAAGTAGTATTTAAACTATGCCCTGGTTAAGATTGGTTTTCCGTTTTTCATGTGTTAATGCTTAACGTAAGAACCAAAATGGTTTCCTCACTACACCTTTCTAATGAGAGTCTGGCCATTTTCCATGTGCTAACACTTAATAAATGAATTCAAATAGCCGACTCTATAGTGTGGTGATGAGATAGTCGAGCCGTTTGGGTGTCTGATGCAGTGCTCTGTTCTTCGATGTTGTCCAATTCTCAAAAATGATTTCATAAAATAAGAACATGGTGCACTTTGATACCAATATTGAGTTTATATGGATTTGATAAACAAATAATCATAGAAACTGAATCATAAGAAACCAAAAAATCAGGATCTCCATGGAATAAATATAAAACCACATGAAAAACAAAAACTAAGAATCTATTGTAAACATATACCATTCACCGAAGAGCATATAAATCATCTATTTCTCATTTGAAATCATTAAATGTACTTGATAAATATAACTGAGTGTTAGCTAAAATATTTCCCACCTCCATAGGTATCCATGATTTGAGCAAATCATCTGACATTCATATGGGAACCATTGTATCTCCACAACATTCTAGTGTCTCAAATGGAAAGGAGAATAATAAAGAGAATTTTGGGTGATGAGAGTTTCATAATAGAATCATGAACCACCACACACATTTATATTGCATGATAGTGGCTTCATATAGGTTCTGAGGACACTCCTCGATGATGGACACATTAACTCATGCATTCATAACACATGAGTTAATTCCACTGCCGGTTCATGCACCTCATGAATGCAACTCCACTAGAACATTTCATATTATTAAATAGTTGTTTTAATGATATAAAAATATATAGGATGATTGGATGTAAATTCCATACATCTCATTCATGCCATATATCCACTGTACGTTGAGCTTATATGATATAACCATTCATTACATGTAGGCTATAGATCATATGAATCACCTATTTATATCATATACATAATAGGATTTAGGGAATATACCTTTCAATATGTGCATTATATTTACATTATATGTGTGTTATATTAACATCATATGTGTGTTATATTAATACACATATATCAGAAATACAATATCATATGAAATTAATATAACATAAATATAGAACACATGTGAAATTAATACAACACACATATGTGTGTTATATTAATGTCATGCTTACGTTATATTTACGTTACACGTGTGTTATATTAATGTCATATGTGAATTATATGTTCATTATAATATGTTATTTTTGTTATATTTATGCTCTATTTATGTCATATATGCATTATATTTACAATATATGATGTAAATATAATGTTATATAATACATATATAACATAAATATAATGCATATATAGTATAAATAAAACATTATATAGCACATATATAATGTAAATATAATATATATAACATAAATATGATGTATATATAATATAAATATAATGTTAAATAACATTAATATAATGCACATACGATGTTAATATAACACACATATAATGTAAATATAACACATATATAGTTTAAGTATAATGAAAAAAGACATAATATAATGCACATATAATGTAATATAATGAAAATAATGTAATATAATGCAGTATAATGAAAATAACATAATATTTAAATATAAATCATATATAACATAAATATAATTTCACATAATGTTAACATAACACACATATAATATAAATGTAATGCACATATGATGTTAATATAACACACATATAAAGTTAATATAACAGTCATATATGTGTTATATTAACATAACCTTGACTAGACGAGTTGTCTGATTTCTTAATAACTGCTCCCTTGTGTCAATAATCTTGATAGGCTCTTCACAGTATGAAAAATCAGGTTCCAGTTCTATTTTTTCATGGGTGAGTACATGTGTTGGGTTTGGAATGTATTTATTTAACAATGACACATAGAACACATTAGGAACTTTGGAGAGGCTTGGTGGAATTACTAAACGGTAAGCTACAGCTCTGATCCTTTCTATAATTTCAAATGGTCTGATATACCTGGGGCTCAGTTTCCCTTTCTTACCAAAACTTAAGACACCCTTCCACAGAGATACTTTTAGAAAGAAATGATCTCCTACTTGAAATTCCAAATCCTTTCTCTAGTTTTTAGCATTACTATTTTTCCTACTTTGGGATACTTTAATATGGGCCTGAATTTTCTTTACCTTTGCAGTTTTATCTTTGATAAGTTCTGGGCCAAAAAGTTTCCTCTCGCCAATTTCATCCCAACAAGTTGGAGTTCGACACCTCTTACCATATAATGCTTCATATGGCACCATTTAAATACTAGAATGGAAACTATTATTGTAGGAAAATTATACCAAAGGAAATTATTGATCTCACATACCATGAAAGTCAGAAGATCATGATCTCAACATGTCTTCTAGTGTTTGAATAGTCCTTTTATATTTTCCATCGGTTTGGGGGTGATAAGCAGTACTCATATAAAGCTCAATATCCAAATCCTTATAGATACTTTTCTAGAATTTTGATGTAAACTAGGGATCTCGATCAGACATAATCAATATAGGTTCATTATGAAATCTTACAACTTCATTAATATAAATTCTTTTCAGGCGCTCAAGTGGTAAATCCTCTCTTATAGTAAGAAAACGTGTTAATTTTGTGAGATAATCAACAATTACCCATATTGCATCATTCCTTTTATGTTTCCTCGGTAGTCCTATGAAAAAAATCCATTGTAATTTCATCCCACTTCTACATAATAATATGAAGAGGTTGTATCATCCCTCTAGGATGTTGTTTCTCTTCCTTCACTTGTTGACAAAATAAACACCTTGAAACGTAGTCTTCAATTTCTTGCTTCATATTATCCCACCAAAAATGTTCCTTCAGATCTCTATACATATTTGTGCTACCAGGGTTTATAGAGAAATTTGATCTATGAGCACCATCTAATAGTTTCATTTTTAGCTTAGGTATTGATGGAACACATAACCTCTTCCAAAATTTCAGAACTCCTTCCTCATCATCATATTGAGAGATTTTTATCTTCTATAGTAAATATGATTTAGAAATCATTTGAAATATGAAAGATTTTTCCCCTACCTTAACAATTCCCACATCCATATTTAGTATATCCATGAATATAGGATCTCTCTCAATCCTCATTTGGGTCAGAAGTCCATGATCTTTCCTACTTAATGCATATGCCACCTTATTTTCCTTTCTTAGGTGGTAGTGTATTAAATAATCATAATCTTTGATTAACTCAAGCCATCTCCTTTGCCTCATGTTGAGTTCTTTCTGTGTGAAAATGTATTTCAAACTCTTGTGATCCGTATATATCTCACATCTTTCACTATAGAGATAATTTCTCCATATTTTTATAGTAAAGATTACGACTGCTAACTGAAGATCATGAGTTGGGTAATTTTTCTCATGAGTCTTCAACTAACTTGATGCATAAGCAATAACTTTATCATTATCCATAAGGATGCAATCCAGTCCATTCTTTGATGCATTACTGTATATCACAAATCCATCATTTCTAGATGGAAGAGTCAAAATCAGAGCATTGAATAATCTTCTTTTAAATTATTCAAAGCATTCTATACATTATTTCATCCATACAAACTTAACCCATTTATGTGTGATCTTGGTTATCGGGTTATCCAATAGGGTGAAATCCTGAACAAAACATTGATAGTAACCTTCTAAGCCAATAAAATTGCATACCTCTGTTATGTTCATTGGTGTGGGTCATTCATGGATCGCCTTTGTCATAATAGGATCAAATAAGATTACATACTTAGAGACAATATGGCCAAGAAAATAAACTGATTGAATCCAAAATTCACACTTGTTAAACTTCCCATATAATTCATTTCTTCTAAGAGTTTTCATAATAGTCTACAAGTGATTCTCATGGTATTAATAGATTTTAGAGTATACCCAGATATCATCGATAAATACCACAAAAAGTTATCAATATATTCCTTGAAAACTATATTCATTAAATCCATGAAAACAGAGGGTGCATTAGTCAGTCCAAAAGGCATCACTATAAACTCGTAATGCCCATACCTGGTTCGAAATGCTATATTTGAAATATCTTCCTTCCTCACACACAATTGATGATATCCATATCGATGGTCAATCTTTGAAAAGTATTGTACTCCATGAAGTTGATCAAATAAATCATCAATTTGTGGAAGAGGATACTTATACTTTATAGTAATATAATTCATTTCCCTATAATCAATGCATAGCATCATGGATCCATATTTCTTCTTGACAAAGAGGACAAGGGCTCCCCATGGAGAAACACTAGGTCGAATAAATCCTTTGTCTCTCAATTCATCTAGTTGTTTATTTATCTCCACTAATTCCACAATGGCCATTCTATAGAGAGTCTTTGATATATGTCTTGCACTATAAATTAAATTAGTAGAGAAATCAACTTCCCACTCTGGAGGATGTCCAGGTAAATCCTCTGAAAATACGCCAATGTATTCTTGCACTATATATACATATTTAATTTGAAGATTTATTTCCTCACCCATAGATATTGGGTTCTCTTCCTCTCCAAGAATTTCATTCAGTAGAGATACTGAGGTGGATCTAGATAAGAATTAGATGGTGAAGTTTCTACTCTAAAAATAAGGGATTCTAGACCATTTTCAAATATTGTAACTTCCTTCTTCTTGCAATAAATCTTCACATCATAATTTGATAGCCAATTCATACTGAGAATTATATCAAAGCCAGTCATTCCTATGAGGATAAGTTTAGCAACTAAAGCACATTTATGTGTCATAAGGGGGACTGGTCGACATACCTTTGTTGCAATGAAACATCCCCTAAGAGTTTTGACTGAAAACTCCTTTATTAAATCAAATTTGACATGTCTAGTTTTCTTGGAAAACTGGGAATATATAAATGAATGTGATGATCTAGAATCAAATAAATAATTGGCTAATTTTGAGGAAACAATTAAAGTACTTTCCACCACATCATTAGGAACTTTAACCTCTGCGGTTGTAATCACATAATCTTTCCCTTGATCTCATGGATTTTTCTGAGTCAAGTTTCCTTGGATCTTAGGACACTCATTTTAATAGTGTCTCATCTCTCTAAAATTGTAGCATTGAACATCATTGACTTATTTCTTCCCCTTTAATTCATTAGACCGGTGACCCTTTTATCCACACTTATAGTTGGCTCCCATGTCTTTCAAGCATTTACCAAGATGATTCTTTCTATAGTTCTCGCATAATGGGAATTGATTTTTTCCCTTTTTCTTATTTGGTGATTCACATTTTATATGTTTATCAGAGTACCGCTTCTTATCTTGCTTTCCCTTGAACAAATTTGATCTAGAAAATTCCTTCTCTGTTTTGATGGAACTTAATACAATTTCACCATATGATGAAAATGTTTGATAATTCAGTGACCTTCAAATACATAGCTTAATAACTTCAAAGAAATGATCAATCTTGTCTTCTGAGTCATGTACGTAATCTATGGCATACCTAGCTAGTCTTTTGAAGGTAGCCTCATACTCTGCAACACTTTCTTCTTCCCTTTTCTTTAAGTCAATGAATTTCCTCTTCATTCTAGTTCATTGATCATGAGGGAAATATTTTTCAAAGAATATTTCCTTAAAAGTTCTACATTTCATATATTCTATTTCTTCTTGCTTAATGGTATTCTGGATCAAGGACCACCATTGATCAGCATCACCCTTGTGACAATATAATTCCAGTACTACCCTTTCATTTTCATTACATATTAATGTCATGAATATCTTTTCAAGGGACTTGATCCATTGTTCAGTTACCACTGGATTAGCAGTCCCACTAAAATATGGGGGCTTCTTTCATATGAAATGATCCAACACAAGTGTAACAAGGTTATTTGTCACAACCTGAGTAAGTTTTCCCAATATGGTCATGATCTGATCCGCTCCAACATTGACTGTATTGACTTTCTTAGTGGGAAAATCACTACATTGTACACGAGTATTGATTCCTATTCTTCTATTAGGAGCCATTTCTAAATAATGGAATAAAATAGATTAGGTTATGAAGCATAATTTATAATCTCAACTATAAAAGTACTTAACCTAAATTAAGATCCTATGCATAGCTAATCTCATAAACATGGTTTCTCTAAGGAAAAATTTACATTCAAATCATTCATAATGGATTGTAAATAAAATGTGAGTTATCCTAATCATATCCCTTAGGAGTGTTAAACCAATAGTGCAACAAGTCTTGTTGTCATGTACCAGGATACCTCAGGTCAAGCCCAAAACTCCTTATCGAAGTTTTCACTCTTAGGTACATTTGTTCCACAGCCACCTCAACTTGTTTGTATCCAGACATGGATATATTTTCTATAAAGATCCACATAATATATTCCTTACCAAAATTACAAGAAGTTCTTGTATGTTTATCCTAAAATACTACCTTATGTATTTTTCCCTAATCTACATTTTCTAATATAGTTTTCAAGTTTGCTACTAAACTTCATTTGATACCAACTGTAACACCCTGACCCCAAAAGCCCAGAGTTGGTGCATTACTTTATTAAATTTTCATGATTAAGAGGAATGAAATCCTGATGTAATGATCATTTTAGTAGTCTTGAAGAAACTAGATATGTACATAAAACTCATATTATAATGAGAAAGGTAAAAAAATACAATATATAACAAAAACTAATAAACTACATCCACGAGAACTCAATAAATGGCATCCTCTTCATAACCTATTGATGGTAAAAAAATGAAATGGTTGAGATAAAATTATCCATAAGGGTTAAAAATATCAGAATCATGAATCCAAAATAATTAAATCACAATCAAATTGGCATTTTCAGTATGGCATGGTGAATAAATGAAAAACACATGCCATTAGTAACTGATAATAAAACTGCATCCATAGATTTTTTCATAGTGAAAACCTCATGGATAGTAATAACTAAAAATGAATAAATATAATTCTTATTAATTATAAATCATGTATCTAGAACATGATACCACTATACTATCAAAATGGTTTAAGTCTGTGGGTAGAAACCTGTCTGATTTTTGGAAACAAACTCGAAGGGTTTGTTGCCAACTAATTTGTCTCATGAGACATGTCGATGCCTCGAGGGGATATAGTGGGCCCCACCCATCACTGAAAGTCAAAATAATTATATATAAATATATTTATTACAAGTATAATATTCTTTCTCGATATCTTTATAGAGTATAGGGTACGAATTTAACAATATTTCTACAGTTAAAACAACATTCCAAATAAACACCGTATGTAAAAGGGTATACGACTTAAGACAATAATAATATCCATGAAAAAAGAATATGTATATATAATAGAAATATAATTTCAAATTAAAATTGATCTCAAATGGGAAGTAGGTACACCACATAATAATTTTTAGGTGCACAATACAAAGTAAGTCATAACGAAATGAAAATTGAGACAAAGCCTGTTACCACATTGTAATCCATCATATCATGTGACCAAAAATTAATATTCATCAAATGAATAATTGTATAACATTAATATAAATTGAATCATGATATTATATATAAAATTTCAGCATACATACACCACATACAAAAAATAAGTGGTGAACAATGGAAATCTCACAGAAATAAAAGTGAGATGAGAAACCCCTTACAAACATTTTGGCATGGTAACATGTGTTCTTGTGAGGGGTTAAAGAGAGTTAAAAAGGGTATCCCACCATTTATATATCATAAGGGAATAATTATAGAGGTTTTAAAACATACCCCATCATTAGGAATTAAAAATAAAAGGACACAACATAGGGAGGATTCTTGAATAAAAGTGAGAGAGAGGATCCCTTACCTTATGCCCGAAGGTGTTCTCGATTGATCTTAATGACAAGAATAATAAAATTTAGATTCATTAATTAATAATTACAGAACCTAATAAACATTTAATTGATTTATTATAACCTTATTAGGTTCATTCACACTCTTTTTTATGGGTTTAAGAGGTTTAATTTTATTGTTTTGGAAGCATTTTCTTCCTTGATTTTCATGATCAGTTTACTTATATTCATGAATGGAATTTCATTTTAAATGTGGTTAAACATCCATAATTGTTAATATATATTATTATTGACATTATAAATGATATTATAATTTTTTTGGGATATATACCTTGAGTATTAATCATTATTTAAAATTTATTGATAAACACATGGATTAACTTAGCGGTTTTGTGCATAATGAACTTGTTTTGTATTATTATTTCATATTATGAGTGTGTAAAGATTACAGAACATTGAATATGGTAAAATACATATATTATGATCTAGTTAAACCATTAAAAATGTTTCATGACATGTCTTGAAGATATTAATATAAATTGAAAACTCGTCGTCCTTGAATGTGATAAATTAACACACCTCATATGGTATTTTCATTTTTAGTGTAAGAGGTGGGGGAAAATAGAGATGATGGTGAAATATTAAATTATCATAATAAAACTATATTCCATGTAAGTTACTGGAATTATCATAGCATTTGTATTTGGGGAGGTGAGGTGAGGATAGAGAAAAAAATAATGGAACTTGTAAAATAATTTGAAAGAAAAGAGGAGAGAGGTTCACCTCTTGAGTACTCTTCCTTGAGAATCTTCTTAAGGACTTTGTTTTTTTCCTTTTGGTTAGACCAGAAGGTCTTGTATGTGGGGGAGGATCTTAGGGAGATATTTGAGCATAATTTAGGTAAGTCTTGAATCTTGAGTGGTGTGGGAGGAAGAGGGGTGAGGGGAGGAGGGTTTTCTTAATATTATATTCATTAATTTAGTGTTTCTCCACAAGACAAGAAATAGTGAGGATTACATGACCTAGAATAGTAATAAGTACATGTGAGTCTGATATTTGGGTTCTTACATCATTCATGATGCTAGGAATAGTTAATTTAATTTATAATGTATTTATACGGTAAATTAATGCATTTTACTATTCATAAAATTCAAGTATTTCAAAAAAATCCAAAAAATTCACCCTAACCATTTTTTGATGTTTAGAATCTAAAAATGAACTCCATTTTTTTAAAACAATTTTCAAAATATGAGAAATTTAATTTCTAATTAAAATCATTATTTAATCGAAAAATACGAATACTTAAAATATTCATCTTCATTTTTAAGGTACCTAAATTTATTTATACTTTCGTGGGTAAGGTTTCCTTTCATAAGGTTCATATTACTATTCATAAGGGTATGTTACTATTCATAAGGGCAAGTTAATATTCATAAGGGTAATTTACTATTCACTGAAAATTATGTTGATTCTATTAGACTCAAAATATCACCCTGATCACAACTGTGTATGTCCATTTTTTGAAAATCAAACCAGAGAAGTGGAAAATTTAAGTTTAATGTCTAGGTTATGGCTATCTCCTAAATAAAAAAGTTTTGTTTCAAAGAAACTCAGTGCTTTATGAAATATAGGCTATTTAATGAATAGAATGTATTTAAGTGAAACACACCATAACAGTTTTGGGGTGTTATACTCAAGACCTCGGTAATCATTCTTCTTGAATTTTAAATTTATGATAAATTAGCATGAAAAGATACTCAATTGGTTTTAGTGAAAAAAATTAATATTCTTTAAAAAAAATCATTGATCACGGAATTCATCACCATGTAAAATGCATATGATTCATTTAATATGGTAAATGATGAGTTTTCCATAGGCCCAATAGGTGGTTCTTCTATGTTTGAAACCAACAAGTAGATGTACACATTCATGCACCTCAAAAAATTTCGTGGAAAAATACATTTCTAGTCTCAATACATGTATCATGGATGTACAAAGAATAAGATGCATGGTGTGTAGTTGGATGTACATGTAGTGTACACAAACTATCTACATAGAAAATTAAAATTAATTTATTATTATATAAACCTCATCATTATGTTTTCAGTGTTTCATTTCTTGACTCATACATGTCATATAATAGGTTTTATGTGATATTAAATCCTTAATTAATTTTTATATAAAATTTTGAACTAAATAACACATATAGTCGTAATATGTAGACTAATCCACACACATTTAAATTAGGACATTCTATATTAATCAACATGTGTTCTATGTATCATTTATTGACTCGTATACGCCATATAATTATGTTAAAAATGTGCATTATATATGTCACATGAGTATATTTTATATGATCTCAATGCATTCCAAGTAGTTTTAGTAAGTACTCACCGAGTTTCTTCCAAGTACAATATATGTACTTATTTCATTAAAATTTAAATAATATCAATTTATTTAATTTATTTAATTTATTTAAAATTGAAACGGATGGGTGTCTCTAGGATAGATTGGATGGAGGTTAATAAAATTTTAATTAATTGATTAATTAGATAATTAATTGTATTAATTCACATCTGTTTTATATTAATAAAAGAAATAATAAAAATTAATTCTTGCTAGTTATTTTAAAAAACATATTCATTGCATGAGTGGATGACAATGATCTTATACTGACTTGTGTATGTGTGTATTTTCTTTTAATTTAATTATTCCATGGGTTTTTCTAATTATTATTATTAAATTAAATTGATAGTATGAGATTTATCCATCACTCCTTATTATGTATGAGCTTTCATGCCAATGGTTTTTTATATATAAACCCCCTCTTCTAGTTCCCTTCACGCATGTGAAGTAAATTCATTGTATGGATGGATCTCCAAATTGTATGAAGTTGGTTTAAGACAAAGTCAAGGTGAAACCAAACCAAGTTGAAATATGGGACAAAGGCGGAATGTTTCTACTCAATCACAAAACTCAAGGAGTTTTTCCCCAATGGTTAAAGTTTTTTTAATTTTCTAATCAATAAAAAAATTCTAGTTAAATTTCATGATCATTCCATACTTAATTTATTTTATTTTTGTTTGATGCGTGATTTATTTTATGGATGAAAGACCTAGGTCACAAAATAAGTGGATTAATATGAAAATATGGAATTAAAATAAATTTATTATGCATAAATATTTTATTGACACATGGTTAATCACTTAATTAAAATCTACTTAATATTAATAATACATGAAAATGATAAAATATGAAAATTTATGCATAATAAACAAAATACCTAAAGTTAATATTAAGTCATTACACATTCCATTATCTAAGTTAAGATATAACAATAGTTAAAGTGTCAGTTCATTCCTTTTTTAGGGATACTTTTAATTATTGGGAAATCTAAATGAAGATGGTGGGTTGATTTAACCAAACTTATATTAGATTTAATACCCCTAGTCTATTCCATGAAAATTTTGGATGTGGGTGTTGAGGAAATATGATTTGGAATTTCATGATTGGGGAGTCCACTCAATGAAATAAGGTGCTACTAGCCTGTAGTTTGAAAGACTGCCTACCTAAAAACCATCTTATAATTTTCATGTCCTTTTTCTTAGAATTTCTATGTTATGGGACATTCCTAATTCAATGGTGAGAGATATTGAGTCTTGATAAAAATTGAGAGACTTAATTAAATTATTAAAACTCATATAAATTTTTAATCAAGTAAAGTATTAATTATCTAATTTTATATTGTTATAAAATAATGAAAACTTTATCAACCACATTATAATTGTGATCAGTTTTGGATAAATACCATATCCTAACTGGAAATAACTTCAAAAAATGGGTTAAATTATTATGGGATGTTCTACACCTTGAACAGTAGTCATACATACTAGAAACCCCAATATAATCCACCTACTAAAGAGGTGAGTGATGATGAGTTCATTGTCTATGAAAAACACTTGAACTATGCACTAGATGTTTGTTGTTTAATGCTATTATTCATTTCTAGTGAACACATGAAGTCATATAAAAACATGGTTTCTTGTAGCATACTCTAACATATCTATTATCCTTATCAAGAGAGAGCCAAATAGGAATTATGTGAGATATCTAAGGTGATATCAGCGAGTAAACATGGATATGGTTCACCATCTGGGCCTCATATAGTCAAAATTATCGGCTACATTGAGTGACTATAGGTTCTAAGGTTTAAGATACCTAATGAATTGTGCACCGATCTCATTCTTTCATCACTCCCTTGGAGATTCTATAGTTTTCTTATAAATTTTAATATGAAAAACATTGATAATTAAATTTTATAGAGGATGGCATGATTGTAAAATTGTCTTTTATTTTTTCTATTGATATTACAATAGTGGAAAGTAGGGTCGGACCCATGGGAAAAATATCTAAGGGATTGATTTTATTCTAAACTACAAAAACTATCATAAAATAGGTAAAATTAAAACATGAGTGAAGATGGTGATGGAAATGAAACTATAGTGTTATAATAATTAGAAATAGGATATGTTAAGGTGAAAATTAATCCAAAAAAAATATCTAGGGGAGTTTAATTTGAATAACTTACAAGAATTGTGATGTTCTTGGAGAATTAATTCAACTTAACAAGAAAACTAGGAAACTAAAATTACTTATATTCTCTGATGTAAATATATCTACAAATAAAATAAACATGATATTTTTCAAGATATTTCTCTCACATAATAATAATAATAAATAAAGTGATCACAATTCCATTCACAATATGAACCATCATTTAATCATGAATGTTCATTATTTAAATTATTATTTTATAAACCTTTTGGTAAATTATAGTGAAAATAAATTCCAAATAGATTCAATAATGATTTTTTTTCAATACTTAAAACAAAATTGAGAACTGGATCATAGTTAAATGTCCAAGAAATAATGATTTTTTTTCAGAATGGAAGTAATCAAGAACATGAAACGATTTTAAAAAACTATAATAGTTACATCCTCCTATTTAATTTAGCACAAAATGTTTTTAAATGAAATATATAATATGAACAAAAATGATAGAGATTCATAAGAATAAAAATTTATAGATAAATATAAAATTTTATTTATCAATTCATAATACATATCTCCTTGCTTTATATTTATATTCCCCTTTATTATTAAATCTATTAATCACGCTCTCAAGTATACTTCTTTCTCCCTCACTCTGGAGGTTCATTCCCAAAATTTAGTTTCTAAGATAGTTTGTGTTAAATAATTAGTTGGTTTCTTTAAAATAGATCATTCCAATCACTCATTCACTGACTCCACTAAATTCATCTTCCAAAAATGTCACTACTAAAATGATTGAATATTAATATTCCATAATTAGATAACCTAGAATAAACTTCAACTAACTTGGAAATTTGGTCGTTCCGTCTAAATATACCTTAAAAAACAAGTCTTAGTCAGACTCATCTCTTCACTTAGCCTAGTTGCAACCACATCTAAGAATTGAAAAAAACCAACATGACCAACCTATCTCAAACCAACATTCAACAGAAATAGATCATAGATCCAAAACATGAGATTCTAGACCCTTGGTATAATTAGTCTCGAACTCATCCTTTTCACTAATTGGAAACCTGAATATCTATACTTCATCAGCAATTTGGTTTATTCATAATTTGGTCATCGATCCTAATTTAATTTTTCATTTTGATTAACATTGGCATTCATTATCTTCTTCAATTCGGGCTATGACATCAGATGATGTTGAGTAAAATCACAATCAGCCACCAACATTAACATGGGGATTAGGTCAAACCCATTGATAAAATTTCTCAAGAAATTGGCGAGAACCTTCCTTTGTCAATGTGGATATATCATTCAAATTAAATTAGGTCACATCATCTTCAATATCTCAACCTAGAAAGAAAAAACATCCACCAAAAAACAAAAATATTTGAAAAATAAATTATGAATCTTCATAATCACTCATATATACATCATGAATGGAAATAGGATCATTGAAATCCTCATATTAATTTTGGTATATTTTAATAATCTTGGACATTGTAATCTAGATTCAAGTGATTATCATTCCTAAATTAGAGCATGGATGATCAATATTGGTGGTTCTTCATCAATAAATTCTTAGTTTGGGTGTTTTTTATCCATATGTATTATTCAAGTTTGGACTTTTATTCTTTAGAAAACATATGTGTTGACACAACTTCAATATATATTGGTCTCATCAGATTGGCTTAGTTAAATTAGGAGCTTAGTAATTTAGTCATCTTCTGCATGGATCTTAGGTGTGATATTCCAATCATCATACAATACTCAACTATACACTTCATTGAATTTTGGTAGGTACTATTTCTTTATCTTCATTAAGTGAGCATGGGTAAATAATCTTTGGCCTCAGTGGACTTTGAGGTTACTATGGTATTCGGGTTATTCTTTCAAACTCGGGATCCCCAAATAATTTCACTTATGTGAGTATTTGATTCCATGGAAAATCATATATATATTCATCCCCGTAATTTAACCTTTCCATATTTGATACTTGGTTTATTGGTAATTTTGATACATGCCTATATGATGAAAATTCACATATGTATATGCTACTAGAAATCTATTACGTCGTTACCTTTGGCTATACAGATTTAGCTCTGTGAAAATTTGACTATGTAGCAATTAGGATATATATAATTTGGCTATGTTTTTTTAGTGTAAAATTTATTTTACATGATTAACAATTAAAAAGAGGATTTGAATTTTTTAAAAAAATATATCGATTAAAATTACAAAATTAAATTTCAATAATGGGATTCAAGATTTATATTGAAAAAAATGAATTCCAATAGAATATATCAAAGAATAAAAACATGTAATTTTGAGATATTAATTCCAATGGTCTCAACCAAAATTATTTAAAAATTAAATTCCATTTATAAATCCAAAAAAATAGTACTTAAAATATTTGGAGATAAATTCAAATAACTATTTATCAATTGATAAAAAAATCCTATTTAAATAAAAAAACTCAATGATTTGTATATTTAAATAAAACTCAACCAATACTCAAAAATTATTCACTCAAATCACATTTTTAAATTAAAAAATCAATCAATTAATTAAAATGATATGAAAAACATACATAAAAATGAGATCACATTAATAATTCTCTCCTAGAACTCCTCACTCTATTTCACCAAGTTGACAAGGATATAAATCATGAAAAAACTTTGGTCCTTGTGGTGAGTAAGATAAATTCCAAGTGAATTGTTCTAAGGATATATCCAAGTCTAAATCCTCTTCACAACACCCTTCCAAGAAGAGGAGGATCGATGGGAAAGCAAGGGAATAAGATGTTATCTATTTCACATGTGGAAATAAGGGCCACTGGAAGAAAAATGTCACCCAAGAAAAGAATAAAGGGTAAGATTCAAGTGAATTTGTTATCAAGTTAAATCCATCTGATTCTATAAATTTGGTATTATATATAATATATAGTGATCACATATTTATTTAAATACAGGAACCAAGTAGATTCAAGAACATTGATCTTGGTGGTGTAGATATATGAGAATCCAACATAACTAGACTTTCTATTGTTATTATTGGAGACTAACACCTCATGTTTCTAACTAGAATGATCCTGGATTGGAAATATAGTTATTATGTGCTTTTAGTTTCCAAAACATTATTTTTGTGTCCATACTTGATACATATGGATTCAAATTTGGGAAAAAAATCTTCTTTTAAAATAGATCATTTTTTATAGTAAGGAATATTTAAATAATGGTCTTTATGTGTTGGATTATTTAAACCAATTAATAAAAATCAATAATGAATATAGTTCACATCACTCATACCTCACCCAATTATGGAATCACCAGTTAATTCATATAAAATAAAAGTGTTTGACCAAATTACACTATGATGGATATTTGGATTAATTTTAACTAAAATAACTTGGTGTATATCATTCATGTTTACAAGGAAAAATGACAAAATCCCCTATTTATTGGAAAAGGTAAAAGGGACATAGAGCATCTTAATTTGGTTCATACCGATGTGTGTGTAGAATTTCTAGTTGAATCCAGGGTGGGTACTCATTCTTTATAACTTTTAATGACGAATTTAATAGATATTTATATGTCTACTTTAGCACATGAGCCTTAGCCCGTGGTAAGGACTCCGTAAGTGCATCCGGAAGACCCGAGATCAAATCCAAGTAGAGACTTTATTTCTGGTACTGTAGCAGTACTACAGCAGGTACTGTAGTAGTACTATAGCGAGACTGTGCAGTATTGTAGCAGGTACTATAGCGGGAACTATGCAGTACTATAGCAGGTAATGTAGCGGGAACTGTAGAAGGTACTATTTGGAACTGTAGCAGCTGAAATATGCCCCTGTTTGGGCCTTCGGGCCACCGATTTGGTCTCTGGGTCCTTTAAGGCCTTTGGTCCACCCAGGCCTTTGGGTCAGTAAGGCCTTTGGGCCACTTTAAGTGCAGATGCAAACCATACGACCTATGAGGAACAATCTCTACAAGGAGGATGAGCAAGGAGCTTTCACCACAGTAGAAGCTAAACGGATTTCAAGAATGAGAGGGTATGGTACTTGCCATTGGGACAAGCCTGTGTATGCACGGGAATGCCTAGCTGAATAGCCATGCGAAGGTAGAGAACTAATTTCATGATGAAGATGCTGGGGAGGAGTAGTTCCAAGTAGTCAATCTGGGTTGTATGTAATTTTTGAAGCCTATAGGAAAATGAATTCTTCTAAGGCCTACGAGTCATGTTATACTTACGCCTATGGGCCTTTTAGGGTTCCACCTCACCCCTTGAAATGTGGATTATAAAAAATCAAAAAAAAGTTAAGGCCTTCGAGCCATTAGATGGATTATATGTCTACTTCATGAGGTATAAGTCATATTCCTTTGACAGATTCAAAGAATATAAGAATAATGTTGAGAACCAACTTAGTATGAATATTAAGAAACTCTACTCGGGCGATGGTGTAGAATATCTTAATCAATAATTCATTGATAATTTATGGGAGTTTGGGATTTTATCTCAACTCACTCCTCCTTATAAACCAAAATAGAATGGTGTAAGTAAAAGAAGGAACCACACCATGTTAGACATGGTCAGAAAAATGATGAGTCGTGCGAGATTTCCATTATACTTTTAGGGATATGCATTAATGATGGTATCATACATACTAAACCAAGTTAAAAATAAAGAAAAAATTGGTATACTATATGAAAATTGGTGTGGAAATAAATCCATGTGGTCAAATTTATGAATATTGGATTCTGAAGAATTTTTTAAGTCTATTTATGGAAAAAAAAATTACACTCTGAGGCACTAAGAATATCTTTATAGGTTACCTTAAGGAAAATAGAGGATATTAACTATATGATGCTTCAAATAAGAAAGTTTTGGTTAACAAACATCCTATCTTTCTTGAAAAAATATTTCATCTCTAAATGATATAGGGAGAGTGAAATAGACTTAGATGAATTCCAAGATAAAGAGACATAAGAATTATCATAGGAACATATTCTAAAAATTCCAATAGAATAGGAATTCTTAGAGATATAAGTACTATTTAGAAGGAAAATATAGGTTAAATAACTAAAATGATATAGTTTCTAGTCACTGAGGATGGTTAATCATTATTAGTTGATAATAATGACATTATAACCTATAAGGAAATAGTAAGTATCATAAACATACTAAATGTAAAGAAGCCATGAATTCTGAAATGGAATTGATGTACCAAAACTGAGTAGGGATTTTGGTTTATACTTGAGTGGATGTAAATACTATTGGTTTTAAATGGGTATTCAATAAAAAACTAGACATGGATGGAAAATTTAGTACCTATAACGCATGAATGGTTACAAAAGTGTTTAAGCAACACAAAGACATAGAATATGATAAAACCTTTTCATGAATTTTCATGATAAAATCTATAAGAATTCTATTTTCCATAGTAGAATTCTATTACTATGAGATTTTATAGATGGGTTTCAAAATATATTTCCTTAACAGGAGCCTTATGGAAGATTTATATATGACACAACCAGAAAGGTTTGTGACTCCAAAGGATACTAACAAGGTATGAAATTTTCAAAGATATATTTATGGATTAAAGAAAGAATCTATGTCATAAACCATTCATAATGATGAAGCTATAATGGAATTTGGTTTCATAAATAATTAATGTGATCTATGTTTATATAAGTAGTTTAGTGGGAGTTTGGTCATTTTTCTAATAGTCTATATTAATGAAATACTACTTATTAGAAATGAAATACTAGTATTACATTTTGTTAAGACCTGTTTAAACACTTGCTTCTCCATGATAGACTTGGGTGAAGAAGAATATATTTTTGGGATCAATATTCATCATGATAGATCCAAGAGGTTTATTTTTTTAATTAAAAGTATATACATTAACAAGATACTAAAGAGATTCAGTATGGAACAATCCAAGAGGGGATTATTTCTAATGTCACATGGCATTCATCTTTCCAAGAAAATGTGTCCTCAAACACATGAGGAAATACAGATAATGGTGAGGACTTCATATTAATTAGTGATTGGGTCAGTCATGTATTTTTTTCTATTTACTAGGATATATGTCTCTTATACCTTAAGCATGGTAGAAATATATCAAATTAGACTAGGTGACCACTATTGTATGGAAGTTAATACTACCCTTAAGTAGCTGAGGCGTTATAAGGATATTTTCTTAGTATATGGAAGAGATGATGAGAAATTAGTCATGTGATATGTAGATTCTAGTTTCCAAACATATAAAGATGATCTAAAATTATAGTTGAGATACATATTTACTATCTATGGAGGTGTTGTGACTTGGAATATCTCTAAGAAAGTTTTGTTCAATGATTATATAGTGGATTCTGAGTACATTTTGTCTTTTAAGGCATCTAAATAAGTGGTTTGGATATAAAAATTTATCCAAGTGCTTGATGTGATACCAAGTAGTAAATAATATATAGCACTTTATTACAATATTACTATAGCAGTGGGTCATAAAAAGGAGCCAAATTCACATCGACCGATGAAGCATATACTTCAAAAATATCAACTCCTAATAGATTTTTCTTAAAGAGGTGACATCACAATGAGAAAATTTTCCAAGAAATACAACATGGTGCACCCCTTAACTAAATTCTTAACTCAGTAGAAACACGATTATCATGTTAGATCTAGCAGACTGAAATTCATTACCACTTATCTCTAGTCCAACTAGGGGTTTGTTAGAGTTGGTGTCCTAGAACCAACTATTTTTATTTTTTATTTCGTGTATATTCAAAGAATTGAATATTAATAAAATATATTATTATAAAATATTCATTTTTCGAAAAAAAAATTAATGTAATAATGTCCTAGATTATCTGTAAAATTGAAAAAAAAAGGTTATAGAAGCTACCCACTATGATGTGAAACATGAAATACTATGATGGTATTCTTAAATATTGTTCTAAGGTCAAATAAAATTCTACAATAGGACACATAGTATGTTGACTATTAGGTGAGATTACTCATAAGCAGATGAGACTTCATCTCATGAAGTTCACACTTAATAATCTTCAAGATGGGAGATTATAAGAATGACCCAGCAGTAGTAATTCCACATGTTTATGTGTTATTGGATATTCCTATCTTATGCAATGATCTTTATACTTAAACATTATTATTAATTAAGGTCATAACTTACGAACTTTTATATATTATCGTAAAATTTTATGACATATGATCACAGTGAAGTTGGTTATGTTGGGTGTGTCATGAATGATATGTTATTAATGAATAAGTTAAGGAAGGATTTATCCCTTCTATATTTTATGAAAGTTAATATCTTGAACCTTTAATAGAAATGGAACCATTTCATTTACTTCCATTTTCATGGTGTATAGACGAATTCATTTTAGATAGTCAAAGAAAGACATATCAATCATATACGTTGATGACATGAGTGTGCAACATTCTTGATGAGATATCATGATAAAGGGATTATATTACATAGCGAGTGCTCATATTTATTATTGTCATTGCGTCATATCTTTTTCCTCTATGGTTACCTTAACTTGTTTCTAGATAGTAATATTGGCCTTTAGGAAATCTTTCTTAATGCCACTGAGAAAGATTTCTAAAGGGTCACATGAAATTTTTTTCCATTGGTCTCAATTAAACATTATAAATATTTAACAGTTGGAATAAATTTTATTTCTTCAGACCAAGAAGTGATATTTATTCAGGATTTATTGATCACAAATAATAAATAAATATTAATTCACAAGGTAACAATTTAGTTACATTGATGTATAATATTTTTCATCTATTATTATTTATAGGGTGATAAATAATTATTTATTAATTAATAAATATTTATTACATGAATATTAAATTAATATTTTCTCACTAGAATGTGAATATAATTTTTGTTTATTTATTTAATGAATAATATTTATTTAAATATTTATTCAATAATTAAATAAATTTTGAGGATGTATGGACCAGATTTTTCTAGTGATAAATATTTATTTACCAATCTAAAAAATAATATTTATCATTTTATGAGTTTTCATTTTCCATAAAATAAAATAATTATATTATTATATTACATGGAATGGGGTTTATTATGGGTTTAATATATTATTAAGGGTCTATGGGAAATTAATTAAATATTAAACCCTAACCATTAGTATATAAATTTAATATAATGTCATTTGTGAAGAGTTTAATCATTGTTTATAACATTCCTCTCAATTTACTCCTCATCTCTTCCTATTGATACTAAGAATAAAGATAGAGATTCCTTTATGCTTGAAGGAATTTGAATTGATCAGGGCGAACAATGAAATAAAATCAATTGGTCATTCTAGCGCCCAGTGTTTCATCAGTTTTCTTTAGATATCAAAGGAGAATGTGTGGATCACTATTAGAGGGTCTCTAATTTTTTTCCTCATGATGAAATGACGATACACCGTTCAAGTTAGAATTATCAACACCATAAATGAATAAAGAACTCACAATTGAGGTAATCTTTCTTCTTGTGTTTTAAATTAATGTGAAAAGATCCTAACTTGGTTCTGTTGAAAAAATTAGTCAATGTTATTTGGAAACATTTCATTGGTCATGGTGTTTATTGTCTTGTATAATATAGATGATTCATTTAATCTAACAATGTCCAATTTGGTCATAGACCCAATAGGTGATTTCTCTATATTCAGAATCAAAACACTGATCTAGGTTGTAGATCAATTTATTTTTTTAATAATATTGTTCTGTGGTGGATTTCTATTGAGTGAAGAGGATTATGTACTAGTTTTTAATTGAACCTCTTATTTTTAAAATTTTGTATTGTGTTTTAATTTTTTATTTTACTAGTTAATTTGAAATCACTAAAAAATAACTTTCTTATTTAAAATTTTCACTGAGTGGTTTTAAAATTTTGTTTTCAAAGTAAACATTGATAGTAATTATTTATAAGTTATACATATATAGTGATTGTTATGATTATAATATTTTCAAAGTTAAAATAATTTGATTTATTTTAACTATATATTTATTGCTTCCTTTGAGAAATTATTTTGAAGTATCAAATTATATATACCTACTTTAATTGTTAACTGGATCATTTTTTAAATTGATGGGATTTTAAATTTATAACTTTTAAATGAGAAATATTTTTATTACAAGAATAATTCACCCCCCCCCCAAGCATCCCATTAGGACCAACATCCTACAAATTTTTAGTCTATGATTTTTTAACTAAAGGTTTTATTATTGTATTTTTTTCAATTGGTGTCAGTTGGAAGCATTCTAAATAGAAATGGAAAATTAGTGGTGGAATAGGTTCAGAAGTGGGGTGAGGCTAGGTTGTTTTTTCACCTGGTTTCTTTGTTATTTGGAACACACTTAGATATGTTTGAAGTGGGTAAGAAGTGTTTTAGAGTAAATATTAGATAATCTGATTTGTTTAGGTTTCTATGAAATTGAAAATTTCTATTTCATATGACACTTTTGATGTTTTAGAAGATATCTTGATCTTTAATAAAATATTATGAATTTTCATACGATGTTCTAGAGTTTTGTAATATGTTTTGAAGTTTTATAAGATGTTTTGGATTCACATGATATATTTCTAGATTATTATAAAATATTGTGTGTGTGCATAAGATACATGGTTTTCATAAGATAGTTGGAGTGCATAAGATATCTAGTTTCATAAGATACTTGGAGCATGTAAGATATCTAGTTTTATAAGATACTTATAGAATGTAAGATACATGGTTTTCATAAGATACTTAAAGAACATAATATATCTAGTTTAGTAAGATACTTGGTCACATAAGATATATTTCATTTGAAATTTTTTAGGTTCATTTTATAAGAATGTATCCTTTTTAATTTATGATAGAGTCCCATCTTTAAGATTTCATAGATGAGATTTTATTGGAATATTTAAATAAGTTCCAAATAAGATCATGCCGATATTAAATGAGAAATATTTTAGGGATATTTTTGGTGATTTGAATATGTGATTAGTGCTAGGTTGGAGGATTTTAAGCTTGGTTGAAATCACATCATGAATTAGTTCCTTCATGTCATGTGTTATCATGCATGAAAATAATATTAATTTTCATATTTGATTAATATTTTGGTCAAACAGAAGAAGGAAACTCATAGTTTTTATGGAGAATTAGATATCATGATTTATGAGGAATAACATGTAGATTATGGAATTTTAAATAGAAAATAAAATGTGTCACTGGATTCATCGGGTTTATATATTAAAAATATAGAAATTAGTTTGATAATAATTTGAGAGATATTTTTTCTATAGAATTTATGGGAATTATTATTTTTTAAAATTAGAAAATATCACGGGCTTAAAAAAGTGGAGGGAAAAAAGAAGTTATTACTACTAACGAAAACATCTATGAAAAAAAGGAAGTGTAAATTTCGAACAAGAAGGAAGATGTATAAATTTTGAAGATATATATTTTAATAATAAGGGAGTAAAATGATGAATCCCTCACTGGATAGGTATTTCCATTCTGATCTTGAAATCATTGTAAGAAACTCGCATATTGCATCTCTTTTATGTAAATCTTGACCCGAAGTAGTGAAAAAGTGTTCAAGAAGAGTATGTGCTCATAGGATCGATAGTGTATCTTTTTAAAAATATTTTAATGCCTAAATTTGATAATCTTACACATCAATAAACTAACACACTATCGAAATATTCTTCTTAGACTAGTCTTTAGTGGTGAACTAAGTAAAATCATGTGTCTCTATATTTACTTTTCTACATTCAAATGTTTTGTTCATGTGTGATAACTAGATGATTTATATTGTTTTTTTTTACATTAGTGAAAGATCCCATGAGGAAAAAATAAAAATTGAACACCCTAATTAACTCCCCCCCCCCCTCCATCTTATTGTGTATTAGGATTCTAGTTATAATAAGTGGTATCAGAGCCATAAGTTATGGGTGTTGAATTTGTCTTCTTTGTTTGGATCTATAGAGAATATAGTGAATGTAAAGAAAGTTCCTTTTTGGGTGAAATTATAAAATCTGAAATAATGAAATTCAATATCACCTATGATATCTTATAATCGAGGTTTTCTCTGTTATTGTCCATGGAATTCAAGTAAGTGATGATTTTGAATTATCTATGACCAAAGGAGATAAAAAATTACTTGATGTTGATGCCAAATCCTAGAATGATATATTTGGGGCTCTATCAAATAAAATCTACATGAAGTTGATGAGTTTTTTCATAGAAAAGGCCACGTGGGATAAGTTGTATGAAATCTATTAAGGTGAAAGCAAGATTAAAGAATAAAAGTTTCAAGTTTTACATAATAATTTTGGAGATCTAAAGATGTATATAGATGAAAATATTGATAAATTCTTTAATCATGTCATTGAAGTGGTTATATCCATTGGGGTCTTGGAGAAGAAATCCAAGATGTGAATTTTGTAAAAATATATCATAAGAAAGTTTACCACACTTTATAACCCAAATATGTCTTCTATTGAAGAAAGAAACATAGCTGAGTTATCATTTTCCCGTGAGGTGAGAGTCAATCTAGGAGGAACACCAAATCATACTAAGGAAATGGAATTAAAATCCATGGAAAATATAAACAAAACTAAAGATAAATGTGATAAGGAATATGTAGATGATGAGTTTTTATCTCTTGTGGCTAGGAAGTTCAAGAGAGGTAAGCATGGATTTAAATTCAAGTTTTCCTTGGCTTGGTTCAGGTGTGGAAAGGTAGGAAACATTATGGAAATTTTTCCTAAGAAATTGGATGGTGATGAAAGTGATGTGGAATCCATAAAGAAGTTACAAAGTAAGTTTCCCCCTAAAATATATTTCAAATACGGAGGCTATTACACTAAGAATTTTCAAATAAATAGATTTGTGAGAGAGGAAGAGGAGGTTTATAGAGATTAGCTAGAGGAAGAAGAAATTAAATTTCAATATAATACAGAATATTTCATGATGGAAACTGTTGAAAAAGGAAGTTTGTAAGGGTAAAATTATAACCAATATGAAATTTTTTTTTACCTAAAGGTAAAACTTGAGGTCACTCTTGAGGAGATTTATATACATAGTAAGAAAATTGAAAAATTGGTGCATTGGTGAGATAATCATCATATTATATAGATTAAATTGAAGATGAAATAGATCAAATATAAAAGGAGCTAGAATATCAACAGTCTATCTATGAAAGATCAAGATATGTAGTAGATATTAAACTAAAAACTAAAGATAAAGTTAAAATTATTGAAAATATTTATGCATGTTTGGAGGGAAAATAAAATAGTGTTGAATCTCTTAAAGAATAAGTAGTTATGTTTATAATTAAAATTGAATATGAAATGAAGTTAGGTTAAGTAATGAATTATATATAGTTTGTGAAGTTCTCTGATACAAAATTGTTGGAAAGGATCAAACAAGGCACTGAAGGTATTGAGAAAATTTTAAATGATCAAGGTCTGAGGAACACAAACATGAGTGGAGTTTTTTTTATGTTGAGAAATAAAAAACTAGAATATAAGAATATTATAACCAAGGGAAGTAAAATATAGAATTTAGTCCTCATAATGTGAAGAAAAATCAACAACTAATAAGTTACTTGAAAGTTGTAAACATATGGAGAGGCGGAGGAGGAAAGACATCTCCACTTTATAAAGTGTCATTTATTTGGTTTCCTCAGCTATAACATGAAAATTTATTTAGAGAAAAAAATATACATGAGGGTATAATCTCTAGGGATTCAATAGAGAAGGATCAAACTATATCCCTTATCATAATGGGGAAACTCCTTTTATGGTCATAAATCCATTGACTACAAGAAAAGTAGAGGTGGAAATTGCTACCATGGAAATCAAAAACAAATGAATACAATAAAATCTGATATGATTCACCTAAAAATAAATAATCACCACTAGAATTATAATTTTATTATGATATTTCTTACTATTCTAAAGAACAAAGGGAGGATAAATTTAAAAATTCAACCTGATATGGTCTCTCTTGGAAAGAAAATAGGATGAGAGAGAAGGAAAATATTGTATAAGTTTCAATCAAAGAAACTAATAATAATAGCACTTGGATCCTTGATAGTGGAATCACATACAATATGAATAACAATGTGAATCTTCAAAAGAAATTTAAGGAAATATTTTATGGTACTATTTGGTTTGGAAATGATAGGACACTGAAAATAAAAGGAAGTTAAAGATACACCTGGTATGAGATAAACTCAAAGAGATAGAAATACTTCTAGTTAATGGATCTAGGCACAACCTGTTGAGTGTAAGTTAGTTGTGTGACTTTGGGATTTAGGTTACTTATAATCATAAGGGTTTATTGATTACAATAAAATATTTAAAATACCTCATGCAATGTTGGTGAAATAATGGTAATCTTTATCAAGTTAATAGCAAATAAAATAGGTTCCATATTATGATGGAAGAAGAAAATAGGTTGAGTCACTTAAGTATGGGACATATTCACTAGAAAATTATATATAATTTATCCAAGATGAAAGTAATACTTTAAATCTCTAACTTTAAGCATGACTGAGAGCATACATGTGATTCATACTTATGAGTGAAGGTGGTATGCAATCCTTATTGATAAAAGAAGAAGAGAGCATCCAATTTTATTAGACTAGTGCACACTATTGTTTGTGTCCTAATGAATTGATTTGACACATGTGGAGAAATTTACTTATTTTATTTATTGATGTTTAAGTAGAATGGTTTACATAATGTTCATAAAAAGTAAGAGAGAGGTTATGGATTTCATGAATAGGTATCGAAGGAGAGATAAAATGAAACTAGTTTCACCATCAAGAAGATGTTATCAAACAATGGAACAAAATATATTCCCAATAAAGTAGATAAATACCTATAAAATAATGGAATAAAACATGAGGTATCTTCAGTACATACTACATGGTAGAATGTAGTTATGGAATGGTTAAATCAAATAGTGAACAACATGGATAAATCGCTACTTATTTAAATTAACACCTATTTATATTATTATAAGGAAGTAATTCAAGTGTTATTGTACACTCATGATAGGCATTTTATAAGCCCTGAAAAATAAATAACCCCTTATGAAATTTTTAGTAGAATAAATTCATCACTAAAGTACTTATAGGGTTTTGTAATTAAGTGTTACATTCGAAATAAAGAAGTAAATCAAGGAAAATATAGTCATGTTTCATATGAAGGATTGTTCTTATGCTACTCAACAAAGAGTAAATACTACAAATTATTCAATAAAATGTTGAGTAATTTTGTAGAAATAAATGATTTTAAGGTTATAGAAGAGAGATAGGGTAATAATTCTGGAAGCTCTAATATAGATGAAGTATATGAATAATATGTTGAAGTGAGTACAGCTCTTGAAACCATGAAAATTCATTCAAGATATAATGATTCTGGGTATGAGTATGAGGAGTAAATAGATCCTATAGATATTCACCCCACGTCTCTAAGAAGAAAATAAAGGTTATAAGTTGATCCATCCAATATAATTGGTGATAAGGCAACAAAAACTCAGACATGAAGGATAGGTTCAGTAGAGCATGTTTCTCTACTATCCATTGTAGAGCCTATATCGTTTGAAGAGGATATAAAGGATGATGTGTGGGTAAAATAAATGAATGATTATCTAGTAAAAATTGATAAAAACTAGGATTGGGAACTTATGGAAAACCTTAACATTACAATGTGATTGAAACAAAGTGGGTCCTTCGAAATAAGTTTGATGAACATGGTATTGTGGTTCGAAAAAATGCTCAATTAGTGTGAAAATTCTATGCATAAATTGAAGGAGTCGGTGTGGAGGAGAACTTTTCACAAATGGCTCTACCTAAGTGAATAAAGATATTCCTAATAGTGGTAATATAAATTGGTTACATAATATTTCATACAGATATGAAAACTGCTTTCTTAAATGGGGATTTTAAGGAGGAAGTGTATATAGAGAAGATCATGGGTTTCTTAATTAGAAGTGATGAGAGTAAGGTATACAGGTTAAAGAAAGTGTTGTATGGTTTAAAATAGGAATCAAATGCATGGTATGCTCTACTTGACTCATACCTAAAGAAGATGGAATTTAAAATAGAAATTTTTTATCATAATTTATATGTGAAAATTTTTGAGTAAGAATATTTCACGGTAATAGTGTATGTGGGTGTCATTTTTTTAGAGGAAGAAAATGGAAATCAATGGGGGGTTTTCTAATTTGATGAGTTTAGAATTTTATATTTTAATGGTTGGTGAACTTTACTAGTTTATTTGGTTATAGGTGTTTCAAAAAGATAGTTACACATTTATCACATAGGTTATGTATGAACATTATTTACTTCAAAGATTTAACATGAATGATTCAAATATCATGTTAAATCCCATTTCAGTTGGAACCAATCTTGGAGAACGTGAAAATAGAAATATGGTGGATCATACTTATTATATTAGAACTATTAGAAGTCTATTGTAATTTATAGAAACTCATCCTCACATAGATTATGCTACCATTTTGGCCACTCATTTTCAAACCAATCCTAAGGAGGAGAACCTTGTAACATTGAAAAGAATAATAAGGTGAATCTAAGGAACTATTAATTATAAATTAATTTTTAATGTAGATAAAGAATATGAAATATAATCATTCTCTAATGTTGGTTGTTCTGGTGATGTGGTGGATATAAAATCAATAAGTTGAGGTAATTTTTATATTGGCACTAAGTGTACAGGTTGGTTGAGTTAGAAGAAAAAGGGAACATCTAATAGTATGATTGGAGACGGATGCATTTTAGTCACTAGGAAATGCACATAACTTTAGTAGATGGAGTAGTAGTTAGAGGATCATGATAAAATAATAAAACAAAAAATGGTAATCTTTTTTGACAACAGGAATGTAGTTTAGCTCACAAAGAATCCAATTCATCACTCCTAAACTAAACACATTGATATCGTGTTCCATTTATTAAATAGAAATTAAGGTAAGGAGTTATAAATATAACAACCCCAACTCCAGTAACCAAGAACTGGTTTTTACTTTATTACATAGGTATAAGATATAAGGGATCACACCGTGAAGGATCGACCAGTCTAGTAGTCTTGGAAAACTTGATACAAACATGATTCTCATATTACATTGGAAATACAAAAACATGGTGGAAGAAAAATTATTTCATCCTTTAGATCAATCAAAATATCTTTATCCAACTTCTATGGAAAGGAAAAAAATAAAAGGGTGAGATCATATTCTCTGTACAGGTTATGTACAATGGAAGCTATCATGAGTAAATAAGGCATAATTAATATGGAAAAGTGGATAATCAGAACATAGTCCATTTAATCAAAAACTTTAGTTCAATGAAAACCCAAGGATAATATCAATAATAAATCACATGGACAATGGAAACTAAATACTCAATAAAGGAAATGTATAAATCCAAACATTCATGATATTACCATCAAGGCCTTTTCCAAGAAATCATGAATCTTATCATCAAGTCCTCAACCAAGACATTCTTAATAAATGGGTAGGTATAAACCAAATAACCATCTAACACGACATGTCTATTATTTTATCCCATGATACTTTTTAATGAATCAATAGGTTATCTATAATCAAGCTCCACCCATCACTTTCATGTCCTGTACATTCATCATATATTGAAAGATCAAAATAATTCATTCTTAAAATTCATTATAAATCAACATTAATCTATATTGAATCAAGAATATAAATTATTTCCCTTGTTAATGAAATAACCTTCTTGATAATATTTCTTTAACTAACACTATATATTGAAATGGTATATGGTTAAGATAATATCAAAGTAGTAGAAATAATACCATATAAATACACGGTACTTAAAATATGGACATGAAGAATAAAATAATTTCCAATTAAATGATGAAGAGTGATAGATAATGTGATCATGATAAAGTTAACAACTACAAAATCATAGATCAGTCAACGTTGATATACGACCATCAATTCATAAAAAATGAAGGTTTTTTAAAAAAAACCAATCCTTTTGTAAATATAAAAAAATATAATCAAAACATTAAAAATAACTTCCTTGTAACTTTTTGTAATAAATAATCTATAAATCACTTTAAAATTTATTTTCATTCCTTCAAGAAAATAATACCATTTTATTTTGACAACATTTTAAATAAAAATTCTTAGGATATTGAGAAAAAAATTTCTTTGAAAATGACCTTGGAAACTTGTAATAGAAAATTTAAAGGAAAATACTGGTTATGACAATAGGAAATTATGTTTTTTCAGTAAATGTTAAAACAAAAGACCCTTTTTCACTTTTGGTATAAAGTCTAAAAGTACCTCATTCAAAAAATGAAAAAAATGTTGCTCTTAAAAAATTAAAAAAAAATAAAATATGGTTGAAAATTACTTAAAATATTCATTTTAGTTTAAATAATAAAATTCTTGAAACATTTAAAAGAACCTCAGCATATAATAAAAATAGTTAGAAGGAATTCTTTAAAACATGGTTTTTAAAGAAAGTCTCTTACAAGTAACTTACTTGATTATTTTCTATCCAACAAGAGAATAAATTGAATATAAACATATAAACCCAAAACATAAGTTGAGAAGAATAAAATACATGGTTTTTAAGATATTAGGATCATATATTTTTCCTAAATAAAATATGAACATAAATAATCTTGAAATAAAATGATATTATAAAAGAAATCTCTTACCTTAGGTCTCTGCTTAATTGTATGTGTTCAGTACTTATGCATAATGAATTTAAATTTATTAAATACATTATTAATAACCTTTTTCATCTATATTATATATTTTTAATTTCCTTTTATAATCATTTTAAATTCATTCATTGAATAGTTCTTGCTTATATTGACTACTTAAGGTTGTTCAGTCAATTTCCCCAAAATTACTTCTATATATTGTTTATGGTTAAAAGGGTTATAAAAACTATATAATTATAATAATTTCATGAATATAATTTTTATTCATTTTATATAATTTTATAATTATCCATTCTTGTTAGTAATAGAAAAATGAATCACATCACTTTGTGTAGGTAGTAGTCCACACGTATGCACGAACGACGTTATCATTTTCCAATGAATTAAAGGGTAAGAAGGTACATGATAAATTAAATTTATATAATAATAATTATGTCATAAATATCATATATATTCATTAATTACATCTTTATAACCATCTAAGTAAAGTGATGATGAAAAAAATACACAACTACGTGGAAATAGTTAGTTGTACATATGCACGATTGATATTTTCATTTTCTATAGGATGGAAAAAGGATAGAAAATAGATTTACCATTAACATAAAAATATCTAAGTATATTGAATATATGTATTTAATTATTTTAATATGGTTATTAATGTTTTTTTGTAGGTTTAAGAAGAAAGTAACTTGAAAAAACTTAGTAAGAACAAATACCTCTTCTTTTGGTGGCCTCCTTTGGATTACACCTTAATTATTCTTGAAGTGGTCTTTTAGTGATATCAGGATATCTATGATGTGGATAAGGATGTTTTAAAGTTATTTGGGAAAGTATTGATCAATATAAGTGTCTAAAGTAGTGTTTAGAAGATAGGATAGGGGGTTCCCTTTTATAAGTGAGGTGGGTGGAAAACTTGTGAATACATAAAAATTTATTATGTAATATATGTCTTACTTAATTCAAGTGGATAAAAATTTTCATAAATCAGAATATTATAAGGTTAAGGTATAAATACAACCAACCAATTAGGTTTAAAAAGTTTTTTGTGTTATCTTAAAGTCTTATTCCTTTATTTTAACCATATTAACTCATTTTACCCCTAACTGAGGTGATAAATATTTACCATAGTTACTATTCATTATGACAAAAAATTAAGTTGAACTTATTACATAATATTAATTATTTTGATTAAAAATATTTAATCTATTTTACAAGATTCAATTTCCATAATTAGTAAAATTAATTTGAATATATGTTTGTAAAATGTAATGAAAATTATTTTTAGAAAAATGTTTATTCAAAGCATAAGAATTATTTTATAGAAAAATAAAGTATAATATTGATTATAATGGAATTAATTAGATTTTTTTAAATAAAAAGAGACTTATTTTTTATTTAAAACCAAACCAAAACTAAAATTAACCTTATAAATACTTGATTGATATAAAAGAACTAAAAATGAATTTTATTTGAAAAACAATATTACATATATTTCCAAAATATCAAGCATTATTTCTAAGTTCAAAATTACATATTTATAAGAAAAATATTACTTCATAAATATATATTTGGTCTATCAAAAAGTTTCCATAAACTTTCAAGCCATTATTTTATCATTATAATTTCATAAATGTGACAGTATTTATAAAATTGGTATTTTTCACTATTCACCCCAAAAATCAACTAAATTCGACAAATTTTAAAAAATTCACTATAAGATAATTTTTAAATTTTGAATTCAAAAATAAAATTCATTTCCTCAAATTTAATTTATTAAATTTTTGAGTTTAGGTTTTAGTCACATCCTTGAATAAATTTATGTGCATTAGGTTATAGTTTCTTTAGAACGAAAATCTTACTTGTCATAATTGATGCTCGGGTGTTAAATTCTTCCCTCCTTCAAAAATTTCATCCTTAAAATTCTCTAGAATGTTACCTCATAAAAGTATATGGGTTTTTCTTCATCATAACTTCTTCAGGTTCTCACATTGCCTCTTCTATTTTATAATTTCTGTAAAGTACCTTCACCAATTGATTCATCTGACTCTGAAACACTTGTTCTATAGTATCAAGAATCTGTATAGGCTCTAAAAATATTAAATTATACAAGATATGGGATGGGTTGGTCTGTGTGTATAGTATTTGGTCCTTCAGATCAGGTTTGGGTCTTGTTCCTTGGTTCTATGGGTGATGTCAAGAGTTCCCTCTCAAACCAATTTAAAATGGGGTTTATAAAAATTAATAAAAAAATCTAAAAGACCTCACACTTTGAATAAGGATAGGCTCTTCAAAGTAAGATAAACTAGGTTCCAATTCTATTTCCTCCTATGTGATCACATTTGTTGGATCTGACATTCACTTCCTTGATAAAGAGATATGGAACACATAATGAACTTTTGAGAGGCTATATGGAATCTCTAAACAATATAAGACACATATATAGATCATAATCATCATGAATATTATGCCATAAAATGAAAATGCATATAATGGTAAAATCTCTCAGATACCCTAAGGGGTTTTTATAATTCTCATTTTAACTGTGTTCATTTAAAATCTAGTTCCCATGGTTCTTACTAAACTTTATTTAATGACAACTATAACAACCCTGACTCTAATAACCAGAGGCTAGTGTTTAATTTTTTACATTGGTATGAGATATAAGGGTTCGCACCATGAAGGAATGATCAGTTTAATAGTCTTAGAAAACTAGATAAATACATTATTCTAATATTAAATTGGAAACACAAAAACATAGCATAATAAATATTCTTGAATCCTTGAAATCAATAAAAATATCCTTCATCATTTCATGGGGAAAGGAAAAAAACAAAGGGTGAGCTCAAATTCTCAGTAAAGGTTACATAAAGCAGAAGTTATCATGAGTAAATAAGGCATGATCAATATGGTAGAGTGGAAAATCAAAACAAATACCATTCAATCAAAAAATTGAGTTCAATTCCCATCCATGGATAATATAAACATAAAAATCACATGGATAATGGAAACTAAATTCTAAGTAAATGAATTGCATAAATTCAGACATTTGTGATCTTACCATCAAGGCCTTGTCCAAGATATCATGAATCTTTCCATCAAAGCCTTGTCTAAGACATTCTTAATAAATGGGTATGTGTAATCCAAATACTGGCATAACATAGAATGCATCTTGTTTTTTTCTCATGATCCTTTTCAATGTATCAAGGGGCTATCTATAACGGGGTTTTACCTGTCACTTTCACATTTATGTATTCCTCATATATTGAATGATTGATACAATTATTTTTCAAAATTCCTTATAAATCAACATTTATCCATACTGAATAAAAAATATTGAATATTTCTCCATTAAATGAAATAACTATTGAGTGGCTCCTTATCATTCTCATTTTGATTTAGTTTTGATAATTACTTCAACCCATCAATTTTTTTTTCTAATAAATTTGTTAAGTGTTTCAAATTTAGTACGTCAAATTATTTATTTTATATCTAAAGAAATAGTGATCAGATTCTTAGGGAGTTTATTCCTTTGGAAATGTAATAATATTATCTTCATTTTATCTTTTTATTTCAAAATCCAATTCAATTATTTCGATGGTCCAAAAAATTCACTGAAGCATATACAATTGGTTCAAGTGATATTGCAGTTTTCATCTTAAAGTCAATTCATAATTATAATGATATCTTGAGCTACATTGAACAGATTCATGGGAGAATTGTACCATTAGATTTATAATGGAATTATCTAAACATCATTAGTTTATGTGGAAGTCTGAAAATTATTTTTTTGATACTCTAAAAAATAATCATAATTTTTGAAGCAATTTTGAAACTATATAGTGAACATATCTGAAAACCTATAGTATTTATTTTACTTGAAAGTTCTACAAAAGTTGGAATCACTTGGGACCTGAGGAGATATAAATCCAATAAGTTTATCTTAATTTCATAATTTCAAATCAAATTCTGAAAAAGTTTTTTGGATGGTCAATAAATTCATTGAAGATTGGGAATGCAGTTTCCCAGCTATAATTTTCCAGAAAGTTATTTATTCAGTTTTTAAAGTTATTGAGAGTTGTATAAATCAGATTGATTCGATTCTTGATCTATTAGAAATATATTAATATTTAAAAAATATAATTATTCTTGGCCTAATGATTAATATATTATTAAAGGGCTCTAAAATTCATTGAAATATCTAAATTCAAGTTTTCCATCTTTTTGAAGGTTTATTTAAACCCTACATTTGAAATAGTAAACATATTGATCGACAACCCTATGTTTAGATAATGAACGTATGAAATATCAACCCTAAGTTATAGATTGGAAGTATTTTTCATGCCTTGTGTTCAAGAAATTGAACGTATGGTTAATCAATGATACATTTGGAATATTATACTGAAAAGTGTGAACATATAGATCATTATCCCTATATTACTTTTGTTCCCTATGTTACACACAGATGAAAGTATGTTTTACGAACCATATGTTGGTAGGAACCCTATTCTATATAGATGAACCCTATATTATTGAAAGGAACCATATTCTATGTAGTTGAACCCTACATTTTATATTTTTTCGTTACATGAAGGATCTGTGTGTTTGACTTTTCAACAATAGCTATTTTAAATATGTGATATTTTGCACGATTTCTACAATGGTATTATTAGTATTAAAGATCGTTATAAAGTTGTTTTATGACAAATTAAATTGATCACATGTAACAGATTAAATTATTCCTAAATATAAGAGATGTTATGAATCTCTTTGAATTATTTGATTTCAAATATTCATGATTAATTGTGCTACTAGTTTTGAGAAACTGTTTCGACTATATTTAAAGAGGTTTGAATGGATTTAAACAGGAGTTTTAAATTGTTCAGTGTTTCTATTATTATGGAGATATTATTGGAGGAGTTATTCAAATTATTTTAAATTCATTTATTAAATATTTATTCTATAGGAATAAAGAGGTAATGGTGTTATGCTATTCTTGGAATATTTATGAATGTTATTGACTTTATTTATTTTGTGTATCCTAAGGAAGAGGAATGTTGTTACAACTACTGGATATTAATTCTCTATATATATCTCTCTTTGGTAGGAAAATAATATACACAACAAATAAAAGGGAAGAAGTGATTACTCTGTTAAAAATAAGGTGATGAAAATATTCATATTAAAGCTCGACACTTTTGAAGAGAGAATTGAAATTATTTGTTAATTCTTATTCTCTCACAGTGTAAAGATGAAGGAAGACTACACAAACATTGTTTGATCTATTTTCTACTATTTTAAGAAGAAGAATAATAATTCTGGTCGACATTGAAGATTATTTTTCTTCTTCTATTGTGTTATATTAAAGATCTAATTTCATTTATTAGTTGTTGCTGCAACTGTGAAGTTCAGCCTATACCATCAAAAAAATCAATCTCTATTGATTTGGTGGAGTATCGGTTGCTCGAACTAATTTTTGGAGGAGTATTAGATTCTTGGACTAAGTTGTGGATATTTTGGTTCCTAGTAAAAGAACCAAAAGGCCCTGTAAAAGCCTTGTAAGGTGTCAACTGCATGTACTCGGTTGTGAAAAGTCTTATGATAAGAGGACCTACTAGTGAAAATCACCAAGCTCATGGAGTAGAGCGTTAGTGGAGTAGACTAGGGGATTTCTATGCCCCTAACCACTATAAATCCTTTTTTTATTTTCCTTTATTTATTTATAAGGATTGCTTCATTTCAAAAGGGACGTTTTAATATTGTTAAGATTTTTAAAAGGACACAATTTGCCCCCTATTGTGTCTTCATTATAGCCATTCTGACTTAACAATTGGTATCAGTGGGTGGACTCTTTTGGAATATTGAAGCTTTATTTTGGATCTAAAAATCCCAATTTAAAGATTAAAATGAAGAAAAATCTCAATGGAAACTTTTAGAGAAGGTATGTCGATTATCCATGCACCTTATTTCAATGGTGATAATTATGGATACTGGAAATCTCACATGACTATATATTTGAAGAATCTTGGTTTCAAAGTTTATATGAAGATTTTAAAACCTTTTTAAATCCTTGGAGAACTGGAAAAGTGTGATGCTACTAAGGAAGTTGAGTATGATATTAATTCAAAATCCATGAATGCAACTATATATAGTATTGGTCCTGATAAATTTAATTGTATTTATCAATGTGTTACTCTCTATGAGATATGGAAGACTATTGTGGTTGCATATAAAGGAACTAACAATGTCAAACAAGTAAGATATAATACTACAAAACTTAAATTTATCACATTCAGGATGTAGGAATATGATTACATCACTCAGATGGATGGAAGATTAATAGAAGTTGTTAATCATGTTATTGCCTTAGGAACTCCAATTCCAAAACCAGATCAGGCATTAAAGGTAGAGTTTTATCTTCTAAGTGGAATGGAATATCAGTTATTATTCGAAAATCCACAGTAGTTAAAGAATTAAATATGAAATAATTGACTATAACCTTAATGATGTACGAAGCAGATATGTAACCAGAAGATGAAAGTCATATTTGTATCAAAAAGGAAACAACTGCACTCAAAGTTTTGATGGATGAATTTTTTGATTTAGATTCAATTCATTCAGGTTCAAGTGATGAGGTACCACATCTTTCTAAAAAAATCAAGTTTTATAAAAGGAGAAAATAGAAATTGAAGTTGAATAAAGAGAAAGAAGTCAGATTCTATGAGTGTAAAAAGAAAGGTCATTTGAGACCCAAATTTCCTTTACTTAAATCCCAAAGGAAAGATAAATATAAAAAAATGAAATAAATTCACGAAGGATACTTGTAATGAATATGAATATTCAAATGATAAATCTACTATAAACTCAGAATCTAATCATGAAAATCAAAAGGTTAATCTATGTATTATGGCTCATGCTGATGAGGTACAATCTTCTTACTCTAAAAATTATAATTCTGATAGTTTTTATTATGATGAACTTAATAATATTTTTTTATGATTTGAGATAAATTTTAATCTTTAAAGAAAAACATAAAAATATTAGAAAATATTATGATGTTATTTAAACTGATAATGAAATCTTGTCAAAATATATTTCTGATTTAAGATAAAATTCTTCCAAAATTTCTTATGATCTACATAAAACTAAAATTAAATAATAATTGGTTGAAGTTGATAATTTAAACAATATTCAAGTATGTTTATAAAGGGAGAGAATTATTTGAATCAAATTCTTTTTAAAAATAAAATTCACAAAGGAAAACTCAGTATTGGTAGTAATAGAGAAAATCCAAAATTATATAAAAATTATTTTGTTCTTAGCTCAAAGAATAAAAGAATATATATTGTTAAATGTTTTTATTATGGTATTAACGGAAATTATAATGATGATTATAATTTTATAAAACCTCAATTTTTTGGTGTCAAGAATGTTTATTATTCAAAATCATTATCTAGATTTAATTATAACATTTTTGATAAAAATAAAAATATTTGGTTACCTAAATCATTAATTGTTGACACTGCCAGACACAAAAGTATATGGGTACCAAAAGGAACTTGTATTTGATATATTGGAGGTATGTTCCACTGAGCGTCATCTTTATATCATCAAGTCACTACTTGAAAATTATGGGAATTTATTATATTCTTATTTCTTATTCTATTAAATAGAATCTCCATTAGAGTTGGAACGGTTAATCCAGGAAGTATTTTATTTTCAATTTTAATATTCAATTTAAATGCAATAACTATTTTATACAAGGGGAGAAACTTTTTTTAATTTTTTATCTTTTATTCCTCTCTATTTAATTATTCTTAGGTTTAAACTATTAAATCTTTTCATGCTATTATTTTATCAAATGAATTATTTTTTTGATTCATTTTATTAATCAATGACCATCAAACATTCTATTAAGATTTTATATAAATGGTTATCTTATATGTAAGAAAGTATTTAATGTTTGATTATTTAAATTAATTTCATTTCCTAAATTAATATCTTACTGTTTTTGATAAATTATTTTTAGATTAAATTTTTTTGGTCATTTATGACATACATAAAATTTTAATTAAATTATTTGAAAAAAAATTAATTAAATTATTTAAAAATCGTTTAATTAAATTTTTTGAAAATATTTTAATTAAATTCTTGGAAAATCCTTTATTATTTTTATTATTTTTTTTAAAAATTATTTAAATTCCTTGAAAATAATTTATTTAAATTCGTTGAATATCATAAATATTTATGTTTGGTATTAAGGGGAGTAATATTAAATATTTAGCATGTGTTTAAATGTTTTATTATTATTTCATGAATTAAATTAATTAATAAATTCATTAAAAACCCTTTCTATTCATTGAATAATATTTTGTAGGTTTTCATGGCTCCTTGATTATATCTTTTTATATTTTTAAAGGAATCATTAATTTAGGGGGAGTTAATATTATTATATGTATTTAGAACATATTTTGAAATAACTAATCTTTTTAATATTTTTTTTAAAAAATAATTATCAAATTTAAATTATTTAAAAAAAAGTATTCACATTTTAAATATTTTAAAAAGGGATAAGAGGAATAATATCTTATTTGTCAAATTTTTTAAAAAAAAGTGAGAAGAAATTTTTATTTCTCAAATTTTAATTTTTTTTCAAGGGAAGAAAATTTTGTATTTCAAATTTTCAAATTATTTTTTTTTTCTAATTAAAATTTTAAATTCCTATTCATTATAAAAACGGGTAAATATATTGTATTATTTAATAGACTCAAGAACTCTTCTTTTTTATCCTTACAAAAAGGGGTGGAAAAGTTGATAATAAGTTTTGGTTTTGTAATTATCAAAAAGGGGAGATTTTTGAGTGGCTCCTTATCATTCTCATTTTGATTTAGTTTTGATAATTACTTCAACCCATAAATTTTTGTTTTCTAATAAATTTGTTAGTGTTTCATATTTAGTATATAAAAGTATTTATTTTATATATAAAGAAATAGTGATTGGGTTTTTATGGATTTTATTCTGTTGGAAAGATAAGAATATTATATCCATTTCATCTGTTTATGTCAAAATCCAATTCAATTGTTTAGATGGTGAAAAAATTTACTGAAGCAGTTACAAGTTGTTCAAGTGATATTGCAGTTTTCAGCTTAAAGTCAATTTAGAATTATAATAATATCTCAAGATACATACAATGGATTCATAGGAGAATTATACCATTGTAGAGCTAATGGAACTATCTAAACATAATTTTTTTATGTGGAAGCCTAAAAATGATTTTTTGATACTTGAAAAAATCACCAGAGTTTTTTAAGCAATTTTGAAACTGTACTGTGAACCGATTTGAAAACCTATAGTATTTATTTTACTGCAAGTTCTGCAGAAGTCAAAATTACTCGAGACCTAGGGATATGGAAATCCAATAAGTTTATATTAATTTTATAAGTTTAAATCAAAGTCTGAAAAATTGTTTTTGATGGTCAATAGATTCATTAAAGATTGGGAATATAGTTTCCCAGCTGCAGTTTTCTAGAATGTTATTTATTCAATTTTTCAAACATATCGGGGGTTGTAGAAGTTAGATTGATTCGATTCTTGATTCTTTATAAATATCTTAATATTTCCTAAATATAAGTCTTCTAGTCCAAAGAATTAATATAATGTTAAAGGGCTCTAAAAATCATTGAAATATCTAAATGCAATCTGTCCAATTTTCTAAAGGTTTATTTAAACCCTATGTTTGAAATAGTAAGATTATGGATTGACAACCCTACATTCAAAGAATAAACATATGGAATATCAAACCTACGTTGGAGTCTGGAAGTACTACTCATACCCTTCATTTAGGAAATTTAATGTATGGTTAATCAATGCTATGTTTGGAATCTTATGATGAAAAGTGTGAAGGTATGGATCATTATCCCTACATTACTTTTGTTCCCTACGTTATGCATAGATGAAAGTATGGTTTAGGAACCATATGTTGGTATGAACCCTACTCTACATAGAGGAATCCTATGCTATGAAAAGGAACCATATGCTACATAGTTGAAACCTACGTTTGATATTTTTTCATTACATGAAGTAACCCAAAATTTGACTTTTCAACAATGATTGTTTTAAATCCACAATATTTTACGTGATTTCTGTAATGGTCTTATTAGTAATAAAGATCATTATAAAGTTTTTTTATGAAAAATTGAATTGTTCTCATGCTATGGATTAAATCATTCCTATTTATAAGGGACGTTATGAATCTCTTTGAATGATTTGATTTCAAATATTCATGATTAATTGTGGTGCTAGTTTTGAGGAACTATTTCAACTATATTTAAAAAGGTTTGAATGGATTTAAATATGAGTTTTAAATTATTCAACACTTCTATTGTTATGGAGATATTATTGGAGGAATTATTCAAATTATTTTGAATGTATTTATTGGAGATTTATTCTATAAGAATAAAGAGGCATCAGTTCTATGTTATTCTTGGAATATTTATGAATGTTATTGACTCTATTTATTTTGGGTATCCTAAGGAAGAGTAATGTTATGACAAATACTGTATATTTATTATCTATATATATCTCTCTCTTGTAGGAAAATAATATACGCAATGAAGAAAAGTGGAGATGTGAATACTCTGTTAAAAAGAAGGCGCTGAAAATATTCATATTAAAACTCAATGCTTTTGAAGAGAGAATTGAAATTATTTTTTTCGTTCTTTATCTCTTATGGTGTAAAGATAAAGGAATTCTACAAAAATATTGTTTGATCTATTTTATGCTATTTTAAGAAGAAGAAGAAGAAGCCTACTCGACATTGAATATTATTTTGCTGCTATTGTTGTGCTATATTGAGGATTTGATTTCATCTATTATTTGATACTTAAATTGTAAAGTTCAACCTGTACCATCAACAAAATAAATCTCTATTGATTTAGTGGGGTATTGGTTGCTCGGACTCAGTTGTGGTGGAGTGTCAGCTTCTCAGACTGAGCTGTGGATATTTATGTTCCCTATAAAAGAACTATAAAGCCTTATAAAATCTTTGTAAGATGTCAACTACCTATACTCAGCTGTGGAAGGTCTTCTGATAAGAGGATATACTAGTTAGAATCACTAAGCATGTGGAGTACAATGTTAGTGAAGTAGACTATGGTATTTCTATTCCCCAAACCACTATACATCCTTGTATTCTTTTCCTTTATTTATTTATACAGCTCTCTTGACATTAAGAGATAAGGAAAGGTCACTTTATTTCTAGAGGGACATTTTAATATTTTCAATATTTTTAAAAGGACACAATTCACCCCCCCCCCCCTCTTGTGTCTTCGTCATAGTCATTCTGACCTAATAATAACTTTATTAATAATATTTCTTCAAATAACTCTATATAATGAAATGGTATATGGTTAGGATAGTATCAAAGTATTTGAAATCATATCGTATAAATCCATGATACTTAAAATATAGACATTGAGAAGAAAATAATTTTCAAATAAATGATGGAGAGTGATGGAGAATGTGATCATGAGAATGTTAATGACCAAAAAAACATGAATCAATAAATGATGAAATAAGTATATCAATTCATCAGAAGTAAAGGTTTTTTAGAAAACCAAGACTTTTGGAAATATAAAATAAAATAAATGAAAATCATTCAAAATAACTTCCTTACAACACTGTGTAAGAATGAATTTCTAAATTACTTTCAAAATTATTTTCATTCCTTCAAGAAAATAATACCATTTTATTTTGATAACATTTTAGATAAAAATTCCCAAAATACTGAGAAAATTTTTTTATTTGAAAATAACCATGGAAAATTGAAAGGAAGTTTCAAAGAAAATAATGATCATGACAGCAGGAAATTTGGTTTGAGTGATAAACATTAAAACAAAGATTCCATTCACACTTTTTGTAAAAAGTTCAAAAGTACCACATTTGGAAAATAATAAGAATATTTTTTTTTAATAAAATTAAATAAATTAATATATGGTTGAAAATTAATTAAAATTATCATTATATTATAAATAAAAACATTCTTGAAACATTTAAAATAACCTCAACATAGAATAAAAAAAAGTTGGAAGGAAAACTTTAAAACATGAATTATAAAAGAAAGTCCCTTACATGTAATTTACTTTTTGATTCTTGATAAAATAAGAGAATAAATGTAATATAAACATATAAAGCCCAAACATAACCAAAGTATAATAAAATATGTGGGCTTTAATAGATTAGTATCATATAATTTCCCCAAATGAAATATGAACATAAACAATCTCAAACTAAAATGAGATTGTAATAGAAATTCCGTACCTTGGGTCTCCCCTTGGTTGTACATGTTCGATCCTCCTATATAATGAATTTAAATATATCAAATACTTTACTAAAACCTTTTTCATTCATATTAATTTTGTTAATTTCCTTTTAAAATCATTTGAAATTCAATCATTGAATAGTTCTTGCTTACGTTGACCACTTAAAGTTGTTTGGTCAATTGCTCTAAAATTACTTTGATATATTGTCCATGGTTAAAGGAGTTATAAAAAATTTCCATCACCTCCAAAATTTTAATAATTTCATGAATTTAATTTATTCATTATATATAAATCTATAATCATTCATTCATGGTAGTAATAGAAAAATGAATCACATCACTTGGAGGTGATAATTCACATGTATTAATGAGTGACATTATCATTTTGAAAAACAATTAAGGGTGGGAAGGTAAGTGGTATATTATATATCCAAAATCATAACTATTTCATAAATATCATATATATTCATTAATTTTATATTTATAACAATCCAAGAAAATCAGTTATGAAAAATGAATTACATCTCTACATGGTGATGATAGGTTGTACGTACGCATGAGTGATGTTTTTGTTTTCCATAGGATGGAAATGAGATAGAAAATGGATGTACCATTAACATAAAAAAATCTTAGTATCGTGAATGTACTAATTTAATTATGCTAATTTGGTTATTGAATATTTAGAGCATGTATAATAATAAAGGAATTTGAAAAAAGTTGGAAAGAACATATACCTCTTCTTTTGGTAAACTCCTTTGGATTACACCTTAAACCTTATTAAAGTGGTATTTTGGTGATTCAAGATTACTAAAACATGGGTATAGATGTTGTAAAGTTATTTTGGTAGGTTTTTGTTGAGTTAAGTGTCTCATGTAGTGTGTAGAAGAGAAGATATGGGATTTCCTTTTATAAGTGAGGTGGGTAGAAAACTTGTAAATACTTGAAACTTTATTATATAATATATGTCTTACTCAATTAAAGTGGCTTTAATTTTACATATATTCAAAGATGATAAGGGTAAGTTTGAAATCTAACCAAACAATGAGTTTTAAGTAAGTGTTTTTGAAGAACCTTTTTGATGTTTTTTTTAATAAAAAAAATTATTTGTTGACAACTAATATTTCATAAAATAATGTTTTTAAAAAAAATTGATTGTTGTTGAATGTTCGAACCCAAACATAAAGGGGGAGGAAAGATTTATTTTTTAGAATTTTTTTTCTAGATATATAGAATTAGACTAAACATTACCATATGTAGAGTATCGGACTAAGCAATATCAGTCGTAGAAGTAATCAGAAAGTTAAAGTTGTTGATTAGATACTTCATCGGTCTTAGATCCATCGGCATGAAGTTCAAGATATATTGGACATGATGTTTTTCATAAGGAAGTTCTTGAGTTAGAAATTCATATTATTTCTAAATAGGTTGAATGAAGTCAATGATGTCAGGAGTTATAAAGTTCTTAAACTTTCTAACCTTAAGTTAGATGATGCTTTGAAAATATTAAAGTTCTCATAAATCATGAAAAATATCATGGTAAAATATTTTGAAGAAATGGAGGAATCGTAAATATTTTATCAATTCCATGAATCAAGATAATTTTTTCATAAAATCTAGAAGTGTCGATCATAGAAGTTTTTAGAAGTTTGAATGAGTTATCGCTGATGAGGTTTGAATATTTTCAAAGTTGTAGAGTGGTGTTTACATTATAATTATAATTACATCATAATGAGAATTACATCATAATGAGAATTCCATCATAATTAGAATTTCATCATTATGAGGATTTCATTGGGCTGACTCTGAGAAGAAAAGTTAATCTGATTGGATATAAGGAGGAAAGTCAATCGAACTGAATCTAAGGAGAAAAGTCAATCGAACTAACTCTGAGAAGTAAAGTCAATCGGATTAACTTTGAGAACAAAATTGAATCAAACTGGAACTGAGGAGGAAATGTAATTATATTGAATCTCAGTAGGAAAGTCAATCAGACCGAATCTGAGAAGGAAAGTCAATCAGACTAACTCTGATGAGGAGATTCAATTCAAAATAAGCTGAGAAAGTTCCATTATACAGAAGAAAAGTTATGAAATTTGATAAGGTTGATTACTAAGAAAACTCAATATTATTCAATAAGGTTACAAAAGAGTTTATTTAGTACCCCCAGTTTCTGGTATGTAACCCTTACTTAATGCTTTTAATGGTTATAAAGTTAAAGGTGATGAATGAGAGAGTCGGGAGAACTTGGAATGAAGTTTTGAGGCAAAGGGGAAGTCGCACAGGCGGTGCACGATTTGTTTAACCGTGTGGCCAAACCATGCATAGTGAAACTTTTAAGGTGGTGTAAAATGAACAGTTAGCACACGGTTTTTCAAACCATGAAAACTAACCATGTGTACACTTAAATGAGATCCTAAAAAAGTGGATCTCACATGTTTTTACCTCTAAATGGCTTTTTTTTATCCTAAGCGGCCATAACTCGGGATAACTCTCCCTTGAAGGTAGGAGAACCTCTCCCAAGTGTTTTGGAGGTGATCTAAAGGCTTTCTTTGGTGAATCAAAGCCGGATTATTGAGGTATGTGATCGTTCTTCATCGTTCTTGATCGGTTTCTTAGATCTACTTCTCCTTTTCTCTTGGTTTCTTAGATATATGCCCGTTATGGGTAGATCTAAGTGTGAGGATGCCAAATATGATGATATTTGTTCTTGGTCTTTCTAGGAAAAGAGATCTAATGAGTATTCTTGAACAATCAACCTGGTTTTCTTTTGCGTTCTTCGTTCGTTGTGGTTTTCGTCAAAACCTTCAAGGTAGGAGGCTTCTTTCTTGACTCTACTTAGTAGAACTGATTGTAATGCTTTCAAATTGAATGTGTGGTGTTGAATTTATTTTTATTTGGTTTTTGAACACTTTTTGGAAACCTTCTTGAGTGATGGTTGTGAAATCTGGAAAATTGGGGATTTTGAATGAGTGCTTTGGTTCTTAATTGTAAAATAGAGATTTTAAAATGGGGTTTTTCTGGAATTGTGACACATGGTTTGGATTAGATGTTTTCAATAAAATTTAATGTTTTATTAAATTGAAATGACTATTTTTAAATTGGTTTATTCTTTGGTTTATAATAAAAGTACAGTTTTATTGAAATGGTTTAAATTGGTTGAACACACTTGGTTTTTTACATGATGGTTGTGTGTGCTCACGAGCATGTAGGACGGATAAGGGTTAGGGGTCTCCCCCATCATTAACGGGATGGATAAGGGTTAGTTATCTCCCCCATAAAATGGTTCATGTGGGATATATAAGGGTTAGGGGTCTCCCCCATCATTAACGGGATGGATAAGGGTTAAGGATCTCCCCCGTCAATTGGTTCACTAAGGGTGACTTAGTGAAAGGATGACTCACCACTTACGAGTATAGGGAGATCCAGGTTACATGCAGGGTTGGTTGTGTGGATGTATGGAATGAATTGAATATGTCAAAGGAATATTGAGAAATGGTTTTAAAGCTTGTTTAGTAATTTTTCTGAAAAAATAACTTGTTGGAAAAATTGGTTTCAATTGCACCTGTATGATTTTGATTATAAATGGTTTTGGAAAATTGTTTATATTTGGTTATAAACTATTTTGGTAAATTGTTTTATATAAACTGTTTTATATAAATGTGACTAACGTTTCTATCCTAGTGGCGTGAGTAGGGAAGTCATTGGGGAAAACCTACTGAGTTTTATACTCACCCCTACTTTGGCACTTTGGTGCTTTTTCAGATGTCATATTCCAAGATACAGGTAAAGGTAAAACATCTCATTGCTAGTAGTTCTTGGTGATTCTTGGGATATGTGGTTTTTCTTGGATCATAGAGCTTGGTGTGGAGTTTTGGAGTGTGTCTTGGCTTATTTTGGGTATTTTGTTTAGTCTTCCGCATAGTACTCTGATATTGTGTTGGTTGTATTGGTTTGTGGGTTGTATTGTGGAATAGTGTAGTACCCTTTTGGTAATGTATGAGTTAGTTGTTTTTTTGACATGCATCATGTAGTTTGTTAATAGTGTATCATTTGGTTGGTCGGTTTTGTCTCAAGGAAAAATCGTTCCCCAATCGTTTCTCGAATCCCTCAGTATTTATTGCCAGCCTTTGGCGCCTTGGGAACGTTGATTAAGGCCAAGTAATGACTCGTTGTACTCTTAAGCCAATGAGAATCGATGTTTCACTGCAAATGGTATCATTCTGGTCCTTCCTTGGTGTTACAAATGGTATCAGCTTGTTTGGTCCCTGCCTAACATGGTTAGCGCACGGTTTGTTAAACCATGCGAACTGACCGTGCATACACTTAAATGAGATCCTAAAAAAGTGGATCTCACACATATTTTCCTCTAAATGGATTTTTTTTCATCCCAATCATCCATAACTTGGGATCACTCTCCCAAGCATTTTGGAGGTGATCCGAAGGCTTTCCTTGTCGAATCAAAGCCTGATTCTTGAGGTATGTGATCGTTCGTCATCGTTCTTGATCGGTTTCTTAGATCTACTTATTTTTTTCTCTTGGTTTCTTAGATCTATGCCCATTATGGGTATATCTAAGTGTTTGGATTCCAAATATGATGATATTTAGTCTTGGTCTTTCTAGGAAAATATATCTAAGGTGGGTTCTTGAAGAATCAACCTTGTTTTCTTGTGCGTTCTTTGTTTGTTGTGGTTTTCATCAAAACCTTCGAGGTAGGAGGCCTTTTTCTTGACTACACTTAGTAAAACTGATTGGCATGCTTTTAAATTAAATATGTGGTGTTTAATTGATTGTGATTTTGTTTTTTAACACTTGTTGGAAACTTTCTTGAGTGATGGTTGTAAAATCTGGAAAATTGGGAATTTTGAATGAATGCTTTGGTTCTTAATTTTAAAATAGAGATTTTAAAATGGGGTTATTTTGGAATTGTGACACATGGTTTGGATTAGATGTTTTCAATAAAAGGGAATGTTTTATTGAAGTGAAATGACTATTTTGAAATTGATTTATTCTTTGGTTTTCAATAAAAGTACAGTTTTATTGAAATGGTTTGAATTGGTTGAACACACTTGGTTTTTGACATGATGGTTGTGTGTGTTCATGGGCATGTAGGAAGGATAAGGGTCAGGGGTATCCCCCATCATTAATGGGATTTATAAGGGTTAGGTATCTCCCCCGTCAAAGGGTACATGTCAGATGGATAAGGGTTATGGGTCTTCCCCATCATTAATGGGATGGATAAGGGTTAGGGATCTCCCCCGTCAATTGGTTCACTAAGGGTGACTTAGTGAAAGGATGAATCACCACTCGTGAGTATAGGGAGATCCAAGTTATATGCAGGGTTAGTTGTGTGGATGTATTGAATGAATTGGGTATGTCAAAGGAATATTGAGAAATGGTTTTAAAGCTTGTTTAGTTATTTTTCTGAAAAAATAACTTGTTGGAAAAATTGGTTTCAATTGCACTCGTATGCTTTTGGTTATAAATGGTTTTAGAAAATTGTTTATATTTGGTTATAAACTATTTTGGTAAAAAAAATTATATAAACTATTTTATATAAATTTGACTAACTTTTCTATCCTAGTGGCGTGAGTAGGGAAGTAATTGGGGAAAACCTACTGAGTTTTATACTCACCCCTGCTTTGTCACTTTGGTGATTTTGTAGATGTCATATTCAAGGATACAGGTAAAGGTAAAACATCTCATTACTGGTGGTTCATGGTGATTCTTGGGATATGGGGTGGTTCTTGGAGCATGGAGGTTGGTGTGGAGCCGTGGAGTGTGTCTTGGCTTATTTTAGGTCTTTTTTTTAGCCTTCCACATAGTACTCTTATATTATGTTGTTTGTATTGGTTTGTGGGTTTTATTGTGGAATAGTTTAGTTTCCTTTTGGTAATGTATTAGTTGGTTGTTTTTTTGACATGCATCATGTAATTTTTTGATATTGGATCGTTTGGTTGGTTGGTTTTTTCTAAATGGAAAATCATTCCCTAATCATTTCTCGAAGCCCTCGACGTTTATTGCGAGCCATTGGTGCTTTGGGAACATCACTTAAGGCCTAGTAATGATTCGTTGTACTCTCAATCCAATGAGAATTGGCGGGTCATTACAGTTTATGTGTTCAAAAATGAAGTTCAAATATGAGTGAATTTCAAAGGTTTCTTAATTTGAGTAAGAGGGAAAAGTTTTTTAGTTTCCTACCTTTTCCATTCTAGGATGCCTATAAATATATGCACAGTACATTCATACTTTTAAAACTTTTTCACATGTGTGGAAAAGGTGGAGTGTTGTTGAATTCTTTCCAAAGTTTTCTTTTCGAATAGAGATCTCGTTAGAATATTAGAAAGATGAAAGTTTTCTTACCAGACTAAGGAAGATCGGACTGAGGGTGATCAGACTGAGTAGTTGAGAAAAGTTTGAGAAATAAAGTCTCATAAAAGGGTTCATCATAATGAGTCAACCATATTGAGGCAATCAGACCCGGGGTCATGAGACTAAGGTTCCAGATAGAGTTTTGTGGAGAAAATTTTTTTGTGATCTTTTTTTTATGGCTCAATTGTTAGTAATAAAACTTTTTAAATTGATAGGAGTTAGTATAATCATCCCTATTAGAATATAGGATGTGTCTAATGGGAGTTGTAACAAGTGGCATTCACTTATTTGTAATAGTGATTTTCCATATACCCATGGGAGTGGCTATGGAAAGGGTGAATGTTCTCAAACTAAGGTCAAACCTTATAAATCTTGTGTTGATTACTTTCTTTTATACTTATTCATGAATGAGTGTTTTCTAAAATATGATAATTTTATAAACTTAAACAGGTTTAAGAGGTTAATTTTTAAAAAAATTGGAACTTATAAAAATTGAACAACTGATTCAACCCCCCCCCCCCCCCTTCTCGGTTGTGATTCAATCCTTTGGAACTTCAAGTGGTATCAGAGGGAAGTTTCCCTTATTAAATCCTTATCATGGATAATCTCAATTATGTCAATAGTATAGGGATTCCTATATTTTATGGAAAAAATTATTATAGTTGAATAAATATGATGATTACATATCTCCTATCTCTTGGCTTGGAAGTTTTTTATGTTACTACAATTGGGTTTCCACCTATTGAGAAAAATGAACCAATGACTTTTGTTGATAATATAAATATTGAATTTGATGGAAAATCTAGGAATTCTTTTCTTATGTTTCTTTCAGAAGATATTCATATAAAGTTGAAGGGTCTCAAAACTTCAAAGAGTATGTGGGACAAGTTAGAAAGTATTTTTGAAGGGAATACTAAAGTGAAAGAAGTAAAGCAAAAAATATGGCATAGTAAGTTTGAATACATAAGATTGATAGATGAATAAAATATTGATGAATACTTCACTGGGGTAAATGAAATTGTTTACAACATCAGATTATTTAGATAATTTATAAAATATTCAACAATTTTGAATAGACTCGGGAGAAACTTTCCTGATAGGTTTGATTCTAAAATTTACTCTTTAGATGATAAATATGATTTATCTCTTGATGAGTTTTATAAATTTCTTATTTATTATGAAATGATAAAAGCTCCAATTTTCCAAAATAAAATGAAATATGAAATAGATTTTGAAGTTATGAAAAAGATGAAAATTAAAGATGTTAAAGATGTTTATCTTTTTTATTCTAAGGATAAAGAGGATGGTGATTTGAATGATAAAATCATGTCTCTTATCTCTAAAAACTGTCACAGTGGAAGAGGAAAGTATAGAGGTAAAATTCCTATAAACTTTTTTGAGTGTGGTGGAATTTTTCATTTTTCAATGAATTTCCCTAAGAATAAAGTTGAATAATATCGAGACTATTCTGATGAAAAAACTCAATGAAAGAAGTGGAATAAAAGTTCTAAAGAAGAAAATTCATCCAACGAATCTAATAATAAGTTTATATAAAACAAGAGAAGTGTGTTGAGTAAGAAAGTTGAATTGTACTCGACTGAAAATAATTTTTTAGAAGATGAAAGTTTAGAAAAGGTTAGAAAATTCATTGAAAAAGTTGAGAAATTTGAAGACACTTAAAATAGTGAAGAAGGAGGAGGTTAATAATATTAAAGAGAGTATAATCTCAGATCAAAACTTATTTCATGTCTTGAGAAAAATTGATCTCTCAATAAAGAAATCACAATGATTTAGAAAGATGGTGGAAAAGTTACTGAAGATAAAAATTATGTTGTCAAGAATGAAGAAGAATGAATCCAAGAGATATTAAGTTATAAACTTAGAATTTTTTAATAGGGAATGATGGTTGAAGATCTTGGTAAGAAGTTAGTAGCTAAGAAATAGGAAGTTAGCAAGTTTCAATCAAAACTTATTGTGTATGAAAGTACCTTGAGTAAGATGAATGAAAACATTAAAAATATTTGGAAGTAAAAGTCGAGACTTTTAAAGTTGTTGAGAAATATCAAATCAAGAATCGAGTGAAATCTTCACCCTCCAAAAATAATGTTTCATATAATTTTTCTAACATTTCAGGTGATAAGAAAAGTGTTGGGAAAGTTTGGGTAGATAAAGGATGTGAGTAACCTATCACATCTACAAAAGTTGAAAACTCACTTAGAAGGAAATATGGTCCATGACCAGAGTATGTTAGGAAAAAAAGAAGTTTTTAACCTCAATAAAGTTTCTACAGATAAAGATATTACTTCAATATAAAATAAAGATTTGATATTTTTTTCTAGTGTTGTGGAATATATGGGTATAGGGATTATAATTTTTGTCATGACTTATCTCTTCTTGAAATAAGGATTGAATAGAAATAAATAAATAGTGAAAGAAGAATGAATAACTTTCCTAACCCACATGAAGTTAGAAAAAAATATCAAGATGTGAGAAACTTCCAATGAAAAATCAATTTTAATGTCTTGAAGAAGTTTGTGGAAGATTTGATCTGCCTATTCATCTTGTTGAAATATATATGAGATTCCTTTCGAAACAAATTTCTTATGTTAGAAAAGAAAAGGAAGTTGTAAAGAAGAAAGTTGAGGAAAGAGCCTTTATTAAGATGGATTTGAAAGAAAATAAAAAAAACCATGGATACTTGATAGTATTTTTTCATCACACATTAAAGGTGATTTAAAAATCTTGAAACATGTTGAAAATCATGATGGAGGTGTTGTTACATTTGAGAATGATAGTTCCTTAAAAATCAGAGGAATTGAAACGGCTGAGATTGAAGAGGAAAATTTGAAAACTAAGGAAGTTTTATTTGTTGATGGCCTAAAACATAACTTACTTAGTGTGAGACAAATTTTTGATGATAGAAAATAAGTGATTTTCATAAAATATTATTGTATCATCAAAAGTGTGAAAGATGGGAAATTTATTACAAAAGGAGAAATAACCAGCAGAAATCTTTTTCAGATTGGAGAACATAAGAACTCATGTTATCAAAGTGGTGAAGATGAGAATAAGTTATGGCACCAAAGACTTGGCCACCTTGGGTAGAAAATTATGAAAAATCACTGTAATGTTTATGTTGTACAAAACTTTCCATAATTGAAAAGAAGATAATAAGATGTTGTGTAACTTTTCAGAAAGGGAAGATGACTAATAAAAGTCATAATAAAGTTGAGATTCAGTCTACCTAACCTCTTGAACTTATTCATTCTAGTTTATGTGGTCCGATGAGACATCAATCAATAAAATTTGATTTTTACTTTATCACATTCATCGATTATCTCACTCGAATGACAAACATCATGTTTATGAAGCACAAGTTATAGGCTATTGAAATGTTTATATTCATCAGAAAATATGTTGAGAAAGAAACAGTGGTTTACATAAAGAAGTTCAGAACAAAAAATGGTACAGAATTCAAATGTAATACTTTTGAGACATATCTAAGGAATCATGGAATCAAACATCAGTATAGTGCTCCATATACCCCCATAAAAAATAGAGTATTAGAAAGGAATAATAGAATTTTGGTGGAAATGGGAAGAAGCATGTTAGCATAATACAAACTTTCAAAGTTCTATTGGAGGGAAGTTGTTAGTACTGTTGTAGATGTTTAAAATAGATGTTTTTTCAGTCTGGAATATAATATGACTCCCTATGAAATGTGGTATAATAAAAAACCATCATTGAAATACTTCAGGGTTTTTAGAAGTCCGTGTTTGCAAAAAATAAAAAATCCAGATCTTGGAAAGTTTGATGAGAAAGTTGGAGAAGGAATATTTATAAGTTATTCACCCAATGGAGGAAGTTACAAATGTTTGAAAAAAAAGTTTACAGATTTTGGTTGACTCATATGATATAAAAGTTATTGAAAATAAAACTTCATCAACAAATGTTGTTGGGAATGTTGAGGAAGAAAAACTGAACTTTTCCAACAAAAAATAAAGTGATCAAATTAATTTGAATGAAGATTTAGATGAATCGTGTGTTGAGGAAAGTGAAGCAAGGAAAGAAACTCTGAAATTTCCTACTTTATAAAAACATGTTGAGATTGAAAATATTCTTAGGAATCAGAAGGCTCCAGTTCAAACTAGAAGGAATCTAAAGTTAGAAAATCAAACTTCACTCATCTCAAAAGTTGAACAAAAATCAATTTCAAAAGATATTCAACACAAATAATGGGTGAATGTTATGAATAAATATTTAGATCAAATTGATAAAAATGAAACATGGGAACTTTTTCCATGTTCGAAAGGTAAAAATATTATCAAAACAAAATGGGTTTATAGAAATAAGTTGAATGTGTAAGAGTTGGTGACCTAGAACCAACTGGATGAACTTTGATTACATGGATATTTAATGTATTTAAATATTAAACATCTTATTACATATTGTTCATTGTTCTGAATGACTATGATTTAAAAATGTCTTAGAGTATTTGTTGAATTGATAAGGCCATGGTAGTTCCCCACTATGATGGGAACCTTGAAATTTTATAACAATATTCTTAAATATAGTTCTACAGTTCGATGATATACTATGAAGGGAGACATAGCATGCAGGACATCAGGTGTGAGTGCTTTTAAGTAGATGAGACTTCCTCTCATGAAGTTTTCACTTGGTAATCTCCAAGACAGAAGATTATGAGAATAGACCCACCAGTAGGAATTCCGCATGTTTTGGTGTCATCGGATATTTCTATCTACGAGCAAGTGTAATGATCCTTAGACTTTAAGATTATCATTAATATGTGTCACGACTCACGTACTTTGATTTAATGATGAAAACTGTCACGCAGATAGTTGGCGGGAAGTAGGGTATGTTGGGTGCGTCACGAGTGACATGATATTAATGGATAAGTTGAGGAAGGATTTTTCCCTTACATTTATGGAAGTTGATATCTCAGATCTTTGATTGAAATAGAACCATTACGCAAAATTCCATGGCCACGGTGTAACAACGTGTTTATTTCAGGTATTCAAAGAATGACGTATCAAGTATAAAGGTTGATGAAACTATCATGAAACCTTCTTTATGAGATATTTAGACAAAGGGATTATATTACACAGTGAACATTCGTATGTGGATGTCATTGTTGCAACTTTATGTTCTTTCTCTTGGGTTCCTTAACCCGTTTCTAGATATTACTCTTGGACTTTAGGTAATCCCACCTAATGCCAATGAGAAAGAATCCTAGGGGGTCACACACTAAGTGTTTTTAGTGGTCTCAGTTAAATTCTATTGGAATTTAATTAATGAAAAAAATATTATTCTCAAGATCTTGGAATAATTTTATTCAATTTAAGATGATCACATTAATTAAATAAAATATATTTATTTATTTTATTGAACATTAAATAAATATTTATTTACTATTTTTTAAATAAAATATTTATTTAATAGAATAAATTATTTATTTATTTATTCAGGTGTTCAATAAATGGAAGTGGAGTTCGAGAAGACCAAGGTCGGTCTGGTAGTAAAATAATTATTTTCAAGATGGTAAATAATTATTAATTGGCACAAGTTAAAATAATAATGACGCTACTATTATTTTGTGACGCATAATTTTATTCCTAATTCCGTTTTTCACAAGTTGGGGAACCATAAATAATGATGCGTTATTATTATTATGAGCGTGGGTTTTCTCTAAGTTCATGAATGTATTTAATTTATATTATGCAATTAAATATTGTAACTAAAGTTTCATGCATATAAATAGGAAAGTACGTCTATTGCACCATAGCGAACACACCGCATGCTTGGTGAATTGAGAATTGTTGATCTAAAAAAATTCTCTCTCGAATCCTCTTCCTGTCCCTCTCAAGAACGAGAGATGTTCTTCAAGGATGAAGAACAAGCGATCAAGAACGGCTAACATAAGACACTCGCTTCACCACTCTAGAACCTGGAGAACAAGTGGTGTTGATCAGAGGCCATCAGAGCACGTGTAGATTACCGCTAGAGGGATTCTAGTTTGGATCCTCACAAGCGCAATGAGATAATTCAAAAGGTTCATTCCAAACGATCAACATCATCAACGAAGAAAATACTGAAGATCCAGGAATTCTTTTATTTATTAAATTAATTAAATTAATTATAAACATTATGTGAAAGATCCTCTCTAAAGGTTTCGGGCCTCTTCCTTCTTTATCTAAATCTTTGATTATATTCCATGGAGACTGGTGTTCATCGTCGTATTGATCCCGAAATAATCATTGATCATGGTAAAAATTAAAGTTGGATGTCATCCCAACCATGCTTCTGCTACGCCTGGAACCTTTAAGTGGTATCAAAGGGGTTACATCATAGTTTATAATTATTTAAATATTTTGTTGATAATTTACACAATTAATAATTTAGTTGTTTCAATTCAAGTTAATCGTTCTGCAAATCTGAATCTCAAGATATGTTCCTCCTCTTTAGTTTCTCATTCACCTTACAGAAATGGTATTTTCTTTTAATTTTGATTAAAATAAAACAGAGGATCTCATCTGGAGGTTCCAAAGGTTCCTGGACGTACAACACAAGAACACACGACATGTATTCGACAGTACATGTCGTGTAGCCAAGGTTCAATGCACCGGGTCTGGTCCACCAAACCAAGCCGTGTCATTGGAGTTTGTCTAAGTCTTAATGACTCCATGTGTTGACCAAGAACAGGTGCCACACATTTTCCAAATTACACTTCGTGTGGCCCACTGGACACGACGTGTAGTCCCTTCGGGTTAGGGTTGGACTGTGTACCCCATACATGGATTTCCCAGTTGGAGACTGTGTAATGGGGAACTACATGGTGTGTGGCCTACTCGACATTCCATGTACTCAGAATATTTTTGAAGTGCACTCACACGTCATTTCCCCAGGCGTGTACTTCGGATGGATGGTGAAAAATAGTACATGTCGTGTAACTGGAAATACACGCCATGTACTCATCCAAATTACGCAGATTTATTAAAATTTATTATTATATTATACAAAACCTTGAGACGTGTACCATAGTGCAGGTGTAAAGCTAAAGCACAACACGTGATAGGTGTTTTATATATATGTGTTTTATTTAACATCTGCGTAATGTTCATTTCTACTCATTGGGTAGTTATAAATAGGAATTCACCAGGTTTCCTCCAAGGTACAAGTTACGTACAAAGATAAATTTAAATGAATTTATTTGTCTAAAATTATGGTGGATGATAATCTCAAGGAAATTCAAAAAAGGGTTTAAGATAAAGGATTAATTAATTAAAGATGATAATTAATTGATTCGATCATGATTTATCTTAAACAAGAACTATTAAAGAATTTAATTCTAGTTTTATTTATGCACAAATATCATTGAATGTATAGATGATCATGAGCTAGACCAAGACCTTTGTATGTGGATGATTTCTTTTAATTTATTTATTTAAATTAAATTTGTTGGCCTGCGAGCCTTCTCATCATTAATATATAGGGCATGCATTCACAAGGTTTCTTTTATGTAAAAACCCTTTTTACCCCTCACCTATATATGAGTTAAAAAAGGCATATGTAATGGATGGAACTCCCATGCTAGTGGAGGCGGTTCAAGCTGGAGTCGAGATGAAACCAATCCCAGGAGATATAGAGGTGGACAGGTGGAAAGCTGTAAACACGAACCCAAAAGGTTCAAGATGTTTCTCCCCTAGGTCAGGGTGATTTTATTAACCGCAAGATAAACTAAACATTAGAAAATCTCATGATCATTCTCTTTATTTTATTTATGTCAGTTTCATGGTTTATCATTATGGATGTATTTTCATGATCACATAATTAATGAATTAAACATGCATGCAAGATAAAACTAAAATAAACCAGGCTTATGCGTAAATATTATCAATACATAATTAATCACTTAAGTAAGTTCCACTTAATATTAACAATCATGTGATAATAATAATAATCAATTCACACATAAGAGATAAAAATCCATCAAATAAAATATTAAGTCATACCGAGCCTTCCGTTACTTGATTAAGGTCAAAACTCAATAAAACTATGTGTTTGACCAACCCTTATTATGACACTTACTTTTATACAGGAATCCCTTATGAAAGGTTTTGGGTTGACTTAACCATATTACATCAAGAGGAGTATCCCTTGCTATACTTGGTGTAATATTTGAGGCAAGAGTTGAGGAAATCCAAAAGTCATGATTTCAAGATTGGAGAATCCACTCAACATATCAAGGAGCTGCAAGCCCGCAGTTAGAAAAGACCTGTCTACCTAAATACCTTCTAATAGCTTGACCAACCCTTTTTTGGGTTATGCGAAGGGGAATATGGATCCTTGAAACTATAATGTCATGTAAATTGGACATTCTGAGTTCAATGGTGAGGGCCAATGGGAATTGATAAAATTGTGGGAGACTTAATAAAAATTTATTATTTCTCATAAAATGTAATCAAGAAAGTACTAATGATCTTCTCCTTTAATTTAGAATAAAAATGACAAACTCGTCAACCACACTATCCCTGTGATCAATTCTGGATAAAGACAACATCCTCATTGGCAGTAACTTCTAGGAATGGTTTAGACGCCTTCGGGTTATCCTACACCATGAACGGAAGACTTACGTGCTGGAGTCAGCATTACCTAATCCACCTACCAAGGAGGTGAGTGATGAGGATTTCCTGGTCTATGAGAAACATATGAATGACGTGGTCTATGTTCAATGTTTGATGATATCATTAATGTCTAGTGAGATCATGAAGTCTTATGAAAACATGGATGCTTATAGTATGCTCAAGCACCTCTATAGTCTTTACTAAGAGAGATCAAGATAGGAAAGGTTTGATATCTCTAAGTCACTCTTTCAGAGTAAGCTTGGAGAAGGTTCCCCAGCTGGGCCTCATGTAGTCAACCTCATTGGATGAGCGTTTGGAGGTTATAGGATTTAAACTCCCGGAAGAACTAGGCACTGATCTCATTCTCACATCACTCCCTCATAGATTATCTTTTTTTTGTCAATTTCAATATGAAAAACATTGAGAAGTTCCTATCTGATCTTCTTATCCTCATTCGCCAAGTGGAAAAATATATTTAGCGTGAAAATCCTTCTGTACTTATGGTGAATAAGATGAAAGGGAAGGCAAAGAACTTTAATCCCAAATATTCTTCACGGCCTTCCAAGAAAAGTAAGATCAAAGGGGAGGAAAAGGAACAGAAGGTTGTTTGTTTCGCATGTGGCAAGAAGGGGCACTGGAAGAATAACTGCACCCAGCCGAAGAAGCAAGGGTAAGCTTCAGGTGCATTTTTTATCGAATGAAATCTATTTGTTTCTATAAATTGGGTATTAGATACAGCTTTTGGTGATCACATATGTATACAAATACAGTAACCAAGTATATTCAGGAAGATTGATCTAGGGGAGGTAGATCTACGAGCAGCCAACGGAGCCAGACTTGCTGCCGTAGCTGTCGGGGACTACCACCTCACATTTCTAACTGGGATGATCTTGGTGTTAGAGTGTTGTTATTATGTTCCTTCTATTACTAAAAACATTATTTATGTATCCATATTAGATACATATGGATTTTTTTTCAAGTTTGGAAATGAATGTTGATTCTTTTACAAAGATAGCATTTGTTTTGGTAGGGAATATTTATACAACAGTCTTTACGTGTTGGATTACACAAACGAAGTAATGGAAATCGATAACAAAGATACTTCACATGACTCATACCACACCCAACATTGGCACCACTGACTAGGTCATGTAAATGAGAAACTCTTGAAAAAGTTACATCAAGATGGATATTTAGATTTTTTTGAACTAAAACCACTTGGCATATGTCATGCATGTTTACAAGGCAAAATGACCAAATCCCAATTTAGTGGGAAAGGTTAAAGGGCTAAAGAACTTCTTGAATTGGTTCATACCGATGTGTGTAGACCATTTCTAATTGAAACAAGGGGAGGTTACTCATACTTCATAACTTTTACTGATGATTTTAGTAGATATGGATATATCTAATTAATTAGGTATAAGTCGGATTATTTTGATAAGTTCAAAGAATACAAGAATGAAGTTGAGAACCAACTTGGTAAGAATATTAAGAAACTCCACTCAGACCAAGGTGGATAATATCTTAATCAATACTTTATTGATTACTTACGGGAGTTTGGGATCCTATACCAACTCACTCCTCTAAACATGCCCTAGTGGAATGGTGTGAGAGAAAAGAAGAACCTCACCCTGTTAGACATGGTGAGATCAATGATGAGTCATGTGAGTCTTCCATTATCCTTCTGGGGATATGCGTCACAAAAAGTAGCACAAATACTAAACCATGTACCAACTAAATCGATAAATGGTATTCCATATGAGTTTTGGAGTGGAATAAAATCCATGTTATCAAATTTAGATGTGTGGGGTAGCGAAGCGATTTTTAAGGCCTCATCAAGTAACAAACTCGCACCCCAAGGCATAAAGTGTACCTTTTTGGATACCCCAAGGAAACAAGGGTATATTACCTATACAACCCCTCAGAAAAAAAGGTTATAGTGGCAAGACATGCCATATTTCTTAAGAGGGAGCACATCACTAAAAGAGATAGTGGGAGAAAGAAAGTCTTCAATGAAGTCGAGGATCAAGGTACATAAGAGTTGGTATAGGAATAGATTCCACAAAGCCCTGTGGAAGAATAACCTATTCCAGAGACACAAGTACTATGTAGGAGTACAAGAGAGGTTAGAGAATTGGAATAGTGCGGTTTTCTAGTTATCGAGGATGATGATTCATTATTAGTTGATAATAATGATCCTCTAACCTAAAAGGAATAAGTAAGTGGAATAGATGTTTCCAAGTGGAAAGAATCCACGAATTATTAAATGGATTCCATGTATCAAAACCAAGTCTGGATTAGGGTAGATCCTCCAGTTGATGTAAATCCTGTTGGTTTCAAATGGGTATTCAAGAAGAAAATTGACAAGGAAGGACAAGTCGATACCTATAAGGCATGACTAGTTTCAAAAGGTTTTAAACGGAATCAAGTAATTGAATATGATGAAACATTTTCACCAGTTTCAATGTTGAAGTCCATAAGAATTCTACTTTCCATTGTGGCTTACTGATCATACCATGATTCACTGTGTCATTTTCACCCTTACACCATTGTATTAAACTGAATTTGTATTGTAAATTCTAAATAAAATAAAAAAATTAAATTCATGTTTGATTCAGTTATTTTATGTTTATAATTTTTAAGGGGGAAATGTTACTTGTTTTGATAACATCATTGAAGGTGGAGGTGATTTGGAGGACCCGCGATGAAGTCCAAGAAATATGGGCCAAACTGCGTAGGATCCAAGAACACCAATGGATTAATCCGAACACTTATAATAGACCGTTCGTCCAAATGGGATGAAATTTTGTGTTCTGTTCCAACATTTAATAGGATACATTTCATCTCAAGGAACCCAATCCCTATTCATCTTCTAAAAATCCCATCCGAACTGATCTGTCCAAGCCACCGAATATGAAAAAAGTCAAAAGTGGTGTTCTATAATATGTAAATATCTCACGATGTGATTGTCCAAATGATGTAAAACTTTCGATGGTTATATTCAAGATGTAGATTTAAAACTTTCCAGTTTCTTCAAAAGGGAGATTCGACTATCTAGTACCCTAAAACTATCCTTCAAGTGGTTTATAAAAATCAGGGTGCCCAAAACCACTTCCCATTTTGGATATAAAAAAGACACCTTGGGCACCCCATTTGGTAGTTCAAACCAGAAGAGAATCTCTACCATTTTTGAGTCCTAGAGGATTCTCCCCCTCATCCTTGAAGTTTTGTAGTCCCCTATCATCATAGGGGGATAAATAATGAAGAATGAGTTCCACCCGAGCTTCCTCATCCTCCCGATGTCGAGCTAAACGGTGGGTGATCATTGCAAGGGAGCTACACACTTGAAGAGGGAGTTTCGACACCTTATATTCTACTGGTTGTGTGTAATTTGTGTTTGAATTATTTAACTTATGTTTAACCTTTATATGATTCATCTCTGAATGCATTTATTTGGTTTAATTAAGTGAAACATTTCTCATTTCAATACTAATTGGGTTGAGATTCAAGTGGGAATCTTGGGTTGTTCTGATTGGATAATACAAGAATCCTCTTTCTTTCACACATACATGATATTTCAGTATGATTTGGTAGACCTCACTCTATGCTTGTGTTTCAAACCTTGAAAACACAATTTTTGTGTCAAGGGGTGGTTCTTTATGCATCATTTTAAGAGGAAAGAGGGGAACCAAGATCTTGGTTAACCCTCAACCAAAGGATTACACTAAAACCTAATGATCAATTAAGAATGAGGAAATCATCAAGTGTTGTAGTAACTTATCAAATATAACTTATTTATATCATATTTTTCAAAATCCACTTTGTCTTTCAACTTTACAACTCTTTACGTTAAGTTACTTTCTTAAAATTGTTTACAAAATCACCCCCCCTCTTTTGTTCTTATTATTAAAAATACACACTCAAAATCTATCAAAACTCCTTGAGAGATGACCTAGGATCTTACCTATACTATAAATAAACCTTAAAAACATAATCAATTTGGCGCGTCACAACAATGCGGTCAAATTTTGGCACCATTTCCAGGGAGCGCTTTGGTTTTTAGTGCGTGTTTTTATAAGATTTTTGTAAATTTTGTGAATATTTGTTTATTTTATCTTATACCTTTACCAATATTTATGTGTTCTGATTTATTTCTTGTGTAGGTTTTTTGAATGACACTGTTTCAACCTAGGGGTGGGAAGATTTGTGCGGCCCGACGGTTGATTAGAGAAGGTTGGATTCTGCTTAATCACTCTCATCAGGTGCACCGTTTTCATTTTGAAATGCCCAACGGCTCCATATCACACGATACATGGACCTGCTTTCCAAAGGTAGGCATTCTCTAGGTGATTCAGCCAGCGATGCTTAAGAACTCACATTGGTCGAGAGGATGGGAAGTCGGGCTCATCGCACCTTTTTGGGGGGAAATTATTGTCTGTTCTAGGACTCTCTTATAGATTTAAGACATATTCATATGTTCACGAATCTTTGGTTTATACCCAAGAATAGTATCTACGGATTACTCTTGGTTGGAAATGGTTAGCTGAACGCAGGGATTCGGAATCATTTAGGCCTGAGGTTTACCATCCCTCATTGGATTAATGACTCTGAGGAGTTTGGAATCATTGAGACGACACTGGTTTGAAGCCTCATAAATGGGCGCTCTGAATTTTATTGTCATCCAAGGGGGACAGATAACGACTTGAGAATTTAGATCGAACCCGTGATATGGGCTTCCTACGTATCCTCATGAGAGGAATCAGAATCTACGTATTTTGGTGCCACTTGATGGGACACATCATCTTTTAAGGTCATGCGACAAGGACCCAACTGTATAGTTTAACGTCTTGTGGCAAGGACACCCGGGCGGGAGATGCCCAGTCAAAGTTAGTGCGGGACTTACGCCGAAGCGGCCCAGAAGACCCAAGGGAAGTGATTTACTAGGCTCGAATATGGTCCTGGTGGAGTATAAGGACATGGTATGATAGGTACAAATGTGTATCAGACATAGATATCGGGATTGCACCTCGAGGAGGTTTCCTACGTATCCCGGTTGGTCGGGAATTGAAGTCCACATAGTTCTGGGAGATTAGGGCTTACACGTGAGAGTGGTCTGTTGTTGGGATTGAACCTCGAGGAGGCATCCTACATACCCCTCTTATAATACAGGGATCAAAACCCACATAGTTCCTTGTGCCGTCGCCATCGTGTGAACGTCGTGACCATCAAAAATCTCTAAGCCCACGTGAGTCATGCTCGGTGTGAGAAACAAGATAATGCAACATACTTGTCAAGCCTCGCACATTCTTCCTACCGAGTGAAGGGGAGGAAGATGACGAGCGGAGGAGTATGTCGGGACTACTGGACTCCTCTTCTCCCTAATGTTAGAGGAAGGTAGGAGTCGCGCAGTGGAGCAATGAACCTTTTGTGATGAGAGGGGAAGGGGCATTGGCTCCCGGGCTCGAACCCCGCACTACCATGGGAATGTGAACCCAATAATTCCTCAGGAATCCGCTCAAGGGCCGGATAAACCCCTTTTTCCTCACCTACCGTGGGTATGTGAACTCGAAGTGTTACACTGATGCGCCTGAAGGTTTCATCATACAGGTCTGGTGGCTTCGGTAGAGGCCTTGGCTCGGGGCCGATGAATAGGCCAATGAGGGGATTGCGAAGGATCGGGCCAGATTGGAAAGGTTTTATCTGGCTCAGGGAATGGGAACACCGAAGGAGTTGGTGGGCCGCATGGGAACATGAGAAGTGGCGCCCTTCGCATAGGGGGGTGATACACGGCTGTAGAGGTCGTCCGCGTACTAGGGTGGCACACGGACTGATAGGAATCCCACATACCAGGGCGGTATGCGGCTTCGGGTTCAGCCCGCGTACCAAGTTGGTACATGGTGGAGTCCGCACGAGCAGCGGCGGCCAGGGGCGTCGCTGGTCGGGGGTTTGCCGGTCAGGGCTTCACCCGCGTAGGAGGGTGCTACGCGGTGCGTCGAATCAAAAAAGGGGCATAAAATCCCTGGTCCGCGGGGAGTACATCCGTGGAGGGGCCATGGCTCGCGGTTTTTTTTTATTTTTAAGTTCGTGGTTCACTAATTTGTTATGATTTTTTCAATTCCTTATTAATTCATTTCCAGTTTCATACCTGTTCTTGTTCGCAAATTGGAAATTCGCTGTTCGCGAAATCCTAAGCTCCTTCCTCCGGAATTCTTCCACCCGAATCCGATCGATCTCCCCTTATTATCCCCCACAGTGTCATTTTATAGAGGGGGAAAAGAGATGTATATGTGGTCATACGGCACCTTTTGCAGAGGCCCATGACTGAAAACCCATTTTACGTATAACTTTGGTCAATCCGCAACTCGCGGGGGCATTGAATACACCTCATCCGCGAACCAAATCAGTGCTTTGCGGCCGCGCAAGGCTTCGCCTCTGTTCCGCAAATGACAGTGTTATGTGGTCTGGGCTGGTTGACGCGTATCACGGCTGGGGCGGTTCATGATAGCGGACCGACCTGGCGCCTGTCCTTCTTCGAGCCCGTGGAAAATTTTCTGCCTCCCTTTCGCAAACGATGTTGGTCTGTGGAGGGGGCGGCTCGCCGAACTGGCTGCGTCCTATCAATGTTGGACCGGTACGCAGACCGGTCGGTCCTTTAACAATTTGAGTATTATCCGTATTTTTGTGGGAAATTGGGTAGAATTCTTTCTCAAATTAATGGATTCCCATTCTTCTTTGCGGATTTTTCAGGACCCTACAAATTCCCCCCATCGGAATGGGGTCCGATCGGAACGAAGAGGAGGCTATTCCGATGTAGAGTGGTCCTGAAATTTGGATAGTTTTCAGTAGAGGAGTGGACCCGGTAGGGGACCATGCTTATAAATAATGGGGCCCCTACCCTTGTCTTTTACAGGGTTCTTCGCAATAACGGAGCTCTCTTTTTCCGTCTCCGCGTGCCTGCTCCTTCACAAAACTCCTCGTCCCCGAACCATCTCCTGTTTCCATGAACCGTTTCTCAGTCGCGCTTTCTTTCACCCACGGACCAATCTCCCAGCCACAAAAAAAAACTTTCAATAGATTAAGAATTACATCACGCCTGGCCACATAGGAAATTGCTACGCGGTTTTGGATGGTCCGCGGACCAGAAATCTTCCAGACTTTGAAAATATTTTAAGTTTTCCAAACTTTAAACATTTAAAATCGGAATTGAGATTCTATGAGGCATCCTGGTTCACGGCTTTCTGGACAACGCTCCGTGGGCCAGAGTATCGCGGACTTCTTCCGCATAGGGCTGGGTCGTGGGATGCAGCTGTCATGAACCACCTTTTGAGGCTAGCCTGTGGATTTTTTCATGAAGCTCCTTGAGAGAGTCCTTTGTCAAATACTTGGTATTTTTGTCCAGATTTTATTATTCCGGACTAACTATTTGCCTGGTTTCCATGATGCAGGGGGGGAATATGGTTCCTCCTCGACCTGCAATTAGTCCTGCTGCTGAACCTCTTCCAATTGGTCCAGGTAGATGTCTAGCTATGATCCATAGAGCTGAGAACATCAAAGAGGACCCTAGACAACCCGTCATTCCCGGCGATGGTGTTTTGAAGGACTTGCTCTCTCTTGAACTTCTGGGCTATCCATTATTGAATCGTATTCCGCTTGATGGTTTCGGCCTTTAAGACGATGTTCTTATCCCCCCTGTCTTCTCAGGTCTTCTGTCCCTTTGTTTCAAAGCGTCACCGAAGTGCACTCAGGTGAACCTTTCCCAGTCAGGAGAGATGATCACTGATTCTGATCCGAAAGACACTTTTATTTTGAGAGGCTCCATTTGGACTCAAATTGATCGGTACAATCAGGACTTCTCCCAAGAGTATGTCCTCAAGATATACCCCTCCTTAATCAACCTTTCTCGAGTGTATCCTAACGCGGGATGGATCCACAGGTGGGATCTTCGGTCAGGTGGGATCTTCTCAAATGACTGGGTCTGGGCCTTCTAGGTCCATTATCATTGTCGGGAATTTCCAGAGTCACTGGAAGCGGTAAATCTGTACTCCGTAGTGTGGGATTCCCAGTTTGTTCTTTACCCACCATCTTCGATCCTTCCTAACATGATCATTCACTGGTGTTCGAGCACTAACACTTTCCACCTCGCCCATGGTGAAGTTAGTATTAGTTTATGGGACATCTACCAATTGGGAGGGATTCTGATCATTGGGGAGATGTATGACGAGTTTCTGCCCACTCCTGACGCATGGGACAATGTTGAATGGATGCCTTCATTGGCAAGGGACCTTCTGGTTATGGTGGAGTGGTCACTAGGTTGTCCCTTGAGTGCCCGCTCTCTTATTCCCTACAGCACCTGGATAGGGTTATTTCTGGAGGACACTGGTCCTGTGCCGAATGTCAAGCACCCCAGGACTCACCCTTCTCAAAAATCGCGTGCTATCCCAGGTTCCTACTGGGCGGTTCTGGAGGCGGGCGACTATCTTTAATGGGGTTATGAGGTGCACCCCAGTGTTCCTCCTATGCTCAGGTTGGTACGTCTTTTTGCCATGTTTTTGATCAGGTGGCTATTTCCATCTTGAGATATCAACTCAGGCATCAAGACTTGCAACCTAATGATGGAATCTGAGCTGGTGGGAGGCCGCTCGGTGAATCTGTTTGTGCCCACTTTGGCTCGTATTTACGAATTACTGAGCCACATGTAGGAGGGAGGGTCACCCTATCGTCTGAGTGGGACATTCCAATTCTTATATGGCTGGGTAGTAGATCATTTCTGCTGTTATGAGTATCGTCATAACACAGTCATTCCGCTTCCTACTCTTCGGCCTACCCTGCTTGATATAGCTAGAGTTCGTCTGAATTCCCTCGGCTCTGATGAAGTTGTCAAGCTTCTGAGTGAATTTTCCCAGTTTTCTTTCACTCCCTACCCCACTCCTTCTGGCGTCATGGTTGACGACCATAGGGGAAGCTTAGAAGAGCGCTCTTACATGATTTCACTACGGGATGGGTTTTTATCCGCGTGGATTGATGGGGTTTCTCTGTGTGAGTTGTACGCCCCCTATCATTTTTCTTGCCAATTTGGATGCATGCAAATTCAGGTTTCCCTTTCTCATCCTCGGGTCTGAGGACTGCATCCGGCCATTCTCCGTAAATGGTGGTTGATGTTGATGCGGGAAAGATCTGGCACAAGTATTCCCTTTCCTAACATAGGAGCGGCTGCCAGCCTATCCTCGGAGTATACGAGAATGTGGATAAAGCATTATCCAAATGGGATCCTGGGGAAGGATGTCTAGAAATTTCCCAAATTGGGGGTTACTACGGCTATTGTGCCTACCGCACCTTCCTCTTCAGCTTTGAGGGAGGACTGATTGATGGCTCATAGGTCAAAGCGGCTCAGGGGATCTTCCTCTTCCAACTCCTCTACGGCTGAAGTTCAGACAGATCCAATCCTTTTGGATGTAAATGAGGATGACCTCGTGACTTTGGGCCCCCGTGATGTAATTCCCAAAGCTCCACCGGTCGATACTGGACTTACCAGCTTAACTCCCAAGCTCAAACTAGGGCTAGAGGCTTCTGACCCTCCAGTCTTGGAACCATCTTCTAGTGTGCACATGTCTACGCTGACCGCAATGTCAGACTTCATTCCTGTGTTATCTAGAAAGGATACCAAAGACCCTCATGTCATGGCGGACCACCGAGCAGTGCAAAGGTGGTCCTGACCCCGAATCTGTGAGATTGTTGCCGAAACTCCTTTGGCTGAGATGGATACTAAAACTGAAGCCCTCCGGTAACTCTTCCTAGGTTTGGGGTCAGGTGGATTCAACTATCGAAAACTTTATTTTCTTGCCTTCCAGGTTGTCATTGCCCGTGGGTAGGTTTCCACTAGTGAACAAAAACTTTCTTAGCTCGCTGCCTCTCATTGTGGGACCCGAGCTTTTGATGAAGCTATGATGAAGCTCCATCAATTGATAGCACTAGAGGCGAGCTCTCAAGATCAGGCGACTGCCCTATCTACCGAGCTGCATGAATGCGAATCTCGAGCAGCGATGCTAAGGGATCAATTGTCATCTTTGACTAGTGACCTGGAAGCTACTAGGAAAGGGATCAACGATATCCAAACGACGGTGAGGCATACTCGTTCGGTGGTTGAATTTGAGTCCAAGGAGAAGTCTGTGCTGGAGAAAACTTGCAATAACCTTTTTTGTGAGGTTGCCGATCTGATAGAGAGAGCGAGCTAGGCTCCTTTGTGACTTCTAGATCTATTTCTGTACACTCTGTTTTGCCTCTTTTGTTGCTGCGAAGGAGAGACTCCGGTTTTTGGATGTCCTACCTTTTTTTTCAAATGGAATACAATCTACTATCGAACTTTCCTTGGTGTAAAATTAGATTGTTACTGGAACGACTGTTGTATAAATAACAACTCACTGAATCAGAATTAATCATCATTTAGGAAAATGAAAAAATAGAAACAAGCTGTAATTTTTTCCTGGACCATGGGATCTAGCAAGCATAGTTTGACTATTGCTAGGATTTTATAGAAAACCCCCACAAAATTTTTGTCTTTTCCTTTAACACCCTATGTCTTGCCTAAGCCCATTTAGTGTGGACCTAGCAGGTATGGATCGGCTTTTTCTTAGGTCTCCCTTTTCGGGTTTTCGTCCTAACGGGATTTGCGCCTATTTTTGTGAGCAGTTTAAAGTCCCACCGACAAGACTATCATTACTGATGTTTTAGGTTGAACAGATATTACCAGATATGGTGGGGTGAGGGGCCCAACAAGGTTTGGTTGATTAAAAGACGTCTCAATACCTTTCGGACGCACGTGGGGGAAACATTCTTTGATTTGAACAACATGCATGGCATGTCACAAGGCATGGGGGTCGTATCGGCATGTAGAAATAGGAAAAGCATCGCCTAAGGAAGACTTGCCTTTGTTAGATGGGCCAGGGGTGATCAATATGTAGAGCCACTGAGGGAATGGTATGCATAGTCGTGAAAAGGTTCCCTTAAGTCAACGACTGTCCATTTTTGATGGCCTAAGGACTTCATGGAAGTCCGGATTAGGGAAACCACCATGGGTGGATTGGAGAATTATAAAAACCACCAAGGGTGGCTCGGAAAGGGTATGTGACGTCTGAAAGGTTTTGGGAACATCTGTATTAATCAGGAGTGTGGACGAAGGGTCCCTTTCCTATGCATTTAGCTAGCGTGAAGGATGGTTGGAGCTTGGCACAGTTTAAAGTCATGCAGCTGGGAAATTCCTTAAAATGGAACGGCTTCTCCCGGTTCTCGGTAATCTCGTCAGAGACGTTCCATCATATTCAGGAAGGGTTGTGAAAGAGGTTGGTAAACTGCAGCTCAGAGGGTTTCTGAATCTCGGGATGGATATGGGGGCTCAGAGGCTAAGAGGCATACGGAGAGAAGCATCGCCTAAGAAAGACTTTCCTTTGGTAGACGGGTTAGGGGAGATCAATATGCAGAGCCGCTAAGGGAATGGTATACATAGTCATGAAAAGGTGTCTTTAGGTCAATGATTGTATTCTACCGATAGCCGAGAAACTTCAGGGAAGTTGAGATTCGGGACTACTAGGGGAGGCTTACAAGGATTCAGCTCTTTCTGGGTACAGAGTGTGATTTATGAGGAGAGGGTTCCTGGATACGGGAGAAACACCTAGGCTAAATTTCTCGAGAATGGGTAAAGTCATCCCTTCTCACGTTGGTGTGAGATGGTGGTTTGTGCAGGTCTGGTTTGTGCATTGAGGGAAGGAGGAAACCCACTATTCCTAATTGAAACCGTGAAGAGTTTGACCATTCATTTTAACGTCGTGCGGCAAGGACGAAGGGAAATGTGATTATTACTAAATCCATGCAGTTTAACGTCATGCGGCGATGACGGAGGGCATTTTAAATTCTGTGTAGTTTAACATCATGCGGTGAAGATGGGAAGCATTATTAAAGATATTGTGCAGTTTAACTTCATGCGGAAAGGACGAGGGGTACTTTTAAATCTGTGAAAATGCTTTTAGTTGGAGGAATTTCCCTGGATTTTTAATGCTTAGTCTTTGCAGCTTCACGACAAGTGGAAAATACATGTTTCGTGTAGTTTTAATCGTCATACGGTAAGGATGTAGTTGTAAAGTCCACTCTTGATTAGAATGTAACTGAGCTCGAATATCTCGGCATGTCCAAGACGTGGAGAGGTATTGATGGTGTAAACCATGGTTCCGGGGCTTCTTGGACCAGGAGAGATGATATGGGGTCTCTGAGGCTGGTAAGTGTATGGGGCTAGGAAGAGTATCACCTGAGGAAATCTTGCCTTTGGTAGACGGGTCAGGGGCTATCAATATGAAGATCCGCTGAGGGCATGGTATGAATAGTCGTGAAAAGGTGTCCATGGGTCGATGACTTTCCACTTCAGATGGCCATGAATGATTATGAGGATCTGTGATTGTCCGGCCCATGAAGTCTGTCATTTGGTAAGGAAATATCTGTACATTTCAGGGATGTTCATCCCTGGTTGCTGTTAAAACTCGAAGAGTTCACTACACTGATTTATCTTGCACATGGGGTGTACCTTTACTTCATGCAGTTTAACGTCATGCGGTAAGGATGAAGTACTCTTAGTTTATCGGTCATAGAGTTTGTATCATGGGGTGACTATTGCTACAATCACCCAGAGGGAAATTGAGTTAAGATGATCTGGTATACTCTGAACAAGTGCGAGGGAATGAGGGTGTAAACTGTAACTCTAGGGTTTCTCAGATCATGAGATATGGTATGGGGATCTGAGGCTGGTAAACGTACAGATATGGGAATAGTATCACCTGAGGAAATCTTGTCTTTGGTAGATGGGCCAGGGGCTATCAATATGCAGATCCGCTGAGGGCATGGTATGCATAGTCATACAAAGGTGTCCACGGGTCGATAACTTTCTACTTCCGATGTACATGGATGATTATGAAAATCCGGGATTGCTCATAGCACAGAGTTCGGCATATGGGGATAATAGTGTCCAAGCATGCAAGAAACATCTTCATCAAAATTGCCCGTTGAGTCAAAGTAGCCTAGCCCTGGATTGATGTTTGCAGATGCAGATCATCATATGAACCATGGGCGGATACATAGGCTAACCAGGTAGGGATACCCTAGCAACGTTTGGATGTGATAGGGGAATGAATTTGTAAACCACTACTCCATAAATTTTTGGATCAGGAGATATGCTATGGGGGCTCTGAGGCCGATAAGCGTATGGAGATAAGAAGAGTATCACTTGAGGAAATATTGCCTTTTGTAGATGGGCCAGGTGATATCAATATGCAGAGCCGTTGAGGGCATGGTATGCATAGTCATACAAAGGTTTCCATGGGTTGATAACTTTTCACTTCCGATGTCCATGGGTGGTTATGAAGATCCACAATTATCCGGGTCATGGAGTTTGATGTATGGAGAGGATGTATCCAAATGCGCAAGGAGTATTCTCATCCCGTTTCGCTATATATCTCGGGTGGGTCGCTAAAAAGTCTATGCAGTTTAACGTAGTGCGGTGAGGATGAAGTCCGTGCAGTTTTAACGTCATGTAGTGAGGACGAAGTCCATGCAGTTTTAACGTCGTGTAGTGAGGAAGAAGATAAACCGACGTGAAAAAGAGATTTTGTGCAGTTTAACGTCATGTGTTAAGGACGAGCGGTATATATACATGTGTTTTCTTTTATCAGTGGTTGGGCTAGGAGATAAGATCCCGGCGTCGCTACATATCCTGCGAGAGCAGGAATCAAGCCATACGTAGTTCTTTTGGGGAATACACCCCATGCAGGTCTGGTCTATACGGGGGAAAGGGGCAATGTTTTTTTCTTTCTTATCTGTGTAGTTTAACATCGTGCGGTAAGGATGAAGAATACACCCTGTGCAGTTATGGTCCTTACACGGGAGAAAGGGGGTATTTTTAGCTTCATTTGGGGTGGCTGGGACAAGGTGTGGAATCCTGGAATCACTACGTATCCTGCGAGGGAAGGAATCAAGATGTACGTAGTTCTTTAAAAGACAATACAGCCCGTGCAGGTCTGGTCCGTACACGGGGTAAAAGGGAATTTTTAATCTTTATTCGGGGGTGGGTGGGCCAGGATGGGGGGGCCCTGGCGTCTCTATGTATCCTGAAAAGGCAGGAATCAATCCATACATAGTTCTCTGAAGTCCATGTAGTTTGTGTTCATGCAAAGGGACCCAGCCATAATTCATAAGCCTATGTGAGTAATACTCATTGTGAGAAACAAGGAATGGCAGAAGTCCCAGTTGCATAACATGTGAATAGGAATGCTAAGAGGGTGGTGATTAAGGTGGTGGATGGACCCAGTCATGGGGTCCGGGTGTCACTACATATCCTGTGACAGCAGGAATCAAGTCACACGTAGTTCTTTGAAAGAGGTACATCCCGTGCAGGGTCGGTCCGTACACGGGAAAAGAGGGATTTTTTTTATTTCATTTGGGGGTGGTTGGGCTAGGATGTGGGATCCTGGTGTCTCTACATATCCTGCAGAGGCGAGAATCAAGTCGTACGTAGTTCTTTGAAAGGGATACACCCCGTGTAGGGTTGGTCCATACACGGGGAAAAAGGGCACTTTTAACTTTATTTGGGGATGGTTGGGCCAGGATACAGAATCCTGGTGTCGCTACGTATCCTGCAAAGGCATAAATCAAACCATACGTAGTTATTTGAAATCTGTGTAGTTTAACGTCGTGCGGTGAGGATGAAATACTCTTATTTTAGGGTCATAGAGTTTGGACCATCGGGGCTTGGCAGTTTAACGTCCTGTAGCTCGGACGATAACTGCTTTTGGTTATGTGAAATACTTCTTCATAAATCTCACATTCGTAGAAGCGATAGTGAACTTCCCATCAATGGAGATCAGGGCATATGCTCCATTGGAGTAGACCTTGTGTATAACATATGGTCCCTCCCACTTGGACATCAGCTTTGGAGGTTTCTTTCCGGGTATCATTGGGGTCCGGAGGACCAACACCAATTCTCCTTCTAAGAAAGACTGAAGATGAACCTTTCTATTGAAGGCTCGTGCGATCTGGTTCTGATATACTTCCAGATGGTGAAAAGTGTGCAACTGGTTCTCGTCCAGCTGTTCCAATTCACCTAGCCATTTTTATGATTGCTCATCGTTGGATAACTGATCACAAATGGCAACACGGATCAAGGGAAATTGGAGCTCAAGGGGTAAGACCACTTCTGTTCCGTATACTAATGAGTACGGAGTAGCCCGAGTAGTGGTCCAGATTGTGGTTAGATAATCCCACAATGCATAAAGGAGTTTATCCATACATGATTTCTTGTCTTTGTCCACCATTTTTTGGAGAATGTTGGATATATTCTTTTTGAAAGCCTCTATCTATCTGTTGGCCACTGCATGGTAGTGGGATGAATGGTTATCCTTGATACCATATTATTGGTATAGTTTCTCCAATTCAGCAGATCAGAATTTTGTGTCGTTATCCATCAGTATGGTATGAGGGATTCCAAATCTGGTGATGATATTAGCTTTCACAAAGCTGAAAATGTTTCTTGCCCCGACTTCCTTGAGGGGTACAACTTCTGCCAATTTGGAAAAGAAGTCGGTTGCTATAAGGATATACTTCAGTTTTTTGGTCATGGCGGGAGGATATGGTCCCACGATGTCCATTCCCCAGATGGAAAATGGCTAGGATTACTTTTCCTGATGAAGTAACTCTGGGGGTTGGTGAATAAAGTTGGCATGAATTTGGTAGGAGTGGAATTTTTTGGTAAAGTGCTCTCAATATCATGCCACGGTGGGCCAGTAGTACCCAAGCCTTCGAACCTGATGGGAAATCTTGGACCTCGACTGATGTGCTCCTCCTACTCCAGCATGTACTTCATTTATGACATTAGTGGTTTCTTCTCCATCAATGCATCTGAGGAGGACTCCATCGAGGCCTCATTTGTAGAGGACCTCTTGCTGACTCGTGCCTCCATATAGGACAAAGTTGATTACCCTTCTTCGTATTTTCTCTCGTTCAGCCCTATCTGATGGAAGTTCTCCCCTTTGAAGGTAGTCTGAAATGGGGGTCATCCAGCCGGTGGCAGGAGCATATGTCTTAGGGACAGGACTGGCTTCGTTGATTTTTTCCATCTTAGTCTGAACAAACTGCAAGACCTTTCGATGATGAGCAATACTGATAATTGTTTCATCTCGTTCTGGGTCATCTAGGGTTGTGGCCGCATTATCTAATGCATCGGCCTGGGAATTCTGAGACTGGAGAATATAGTTCAATGTTGGTTCTGTGGAGAATTCTGCCATTAACCCTCGGACATGGTCAAATAGGGGAATAAGCTCCTCCTTTTTAATATCATAGTCACCATTGACTTGCTTGATGACCAGTTCTGAGTCACCTTTTACCTTAAGGTGTTGTACTCATGCCTGGAGTGTGAGCTCCAGGCCTGCAATGAGGGCTTGATACTCTGCCTCATTGTTCGTACATCCTTATGATAGAAGGAAGGAATATGGAAAGACTTCCTTTTCTGGGGACATGAGTACGATCCCCAAACCCACCTAGTTAAATTTGGGATCCTCCATCCTCTTCCCTGTCAGGCTTCAAGATGCGTCGTCGAAGTACATTTCCCATGTTGGGAACTCTTCTTGAACTGAGAAGATGTCTTCATCAAGTAACTCGACGTCCGGTGTGGTGGTCCTTGTCGAGGGGTGCTCTGCTAGAAAATCTTCTAATGCTTGGCCTTTGATGGCTTTCTGAGGCACAAACCGGATGTCAAACTGTTGTAGGATGACTGCCCATCAGGATAGGCGCCCGGTCAGCATCGGGCGACTGAGGATGTACTTGAGCGGGTTACTACACGAGACCAAATGGACTTCATGATGCTGCAGATAAAGTCACAATTTTTGAACTGCAAAGACCAAGTCCAAACAACTCTTCTCGATGTTTGAGTATCGAGTTTCAGCATCGATTATGGTTCGGCTAAGGTAATAGAAACTGTTTTCACTGCCGGCATCATTTTTCTGTGCGAGGAAATCTCCCAGTGACTGCTCTAGGGTCATCACATATAGGATAAGAGGTCTTCCTTCAACCGGGGGCATGAGCACCGGTGGGCTTAATAGGTACTTCTTTAGGCTGTCGAATTCCTCTTGTCAATCATCTGTCCATTGGTACATAATCCCCTTTTTCATTAACTTGGTGAAGGGCAAACACTTATCTGCCAGGTTGGCTATGAACTGCCTAATGTAGGCCAGGTGTCCTTGGAATCCTCTCAACTCAATGATATTGCAGGGAGGTGTTAAACCAAGGATATCCTTTGTCTTTTCAGGGTTGAATTTGATGCCACGATGGCGTACGACGAAGCCAAGGAATTTACCTGAGGTAACCCCGAAGGCGCATTTCAAGGGGTTCATCTTTAGGCTATGTTGTCTAAGTTTGTTGAAGACGGTTTCAAGGTATGACAGGTGATCTGAGCACTTTCTTGATTTGACCACCAATTCATCCATGTAGCATTCGACGAATCTCCCTAGTAATGGTTTAAAGATATGATGCACGACACGTTGATATGTGGCGCTAGCATTCTTGAGACCAAAGGGAATGACCCTATAAAGGAATACTCCTTGAGGGGCCCTGAAGGCAGTGGATTCTTCGTCTTATTGGGCCATCCGGATTTGATTATACCTATAATAACCATCCATGAAGGAGAGAGCCTCATACCCGGCTGTTGCGTCGATTAATAACTCGGTGATCGGGACCGGGAAATCATCTTTCAGGAAATGCCGATTGAGATCTCTGAAATCGATGCAGATGCGGATTTGTCTGTTCTTTTTCTTTATGGGGACAATGTTGGCTAGCCATATGGGGTATTGGACCTCCCAAATGAATCCTTCTTTGATAATCTTATCAACTTCCACCTCTATTTTGGCAGCATGTGTGGGGTGCCTCCTTCTGGCGGCTTGTTTATAGCCCCAGTGGTCTTCTGGCAGACCTAAGTGGTGCGTCACCACTTCGGGATTGAGTCCCGACATTTCTGTGTAATTCCAGAAAAAAAACATCTCGATGTTGCCTCAGGAAATAGGTATATATCTCGCGCTCCTCGGGAGACATGGCTTTACTAATGAGGGTGGGCCTCGGGTCTTCCTCGGTACCCAGGTTTATTTCCCTAAGCTCATCCACAGTGGTGTAGATAACTTCCTCAAATGTAGAAGGTGCATCCCTGAGATATTCCTCCTCTTCTTCCCCCACATTCTCATCTTCTTGATCCGACGGGGGGAGATTTCTTGGAACGGGCTCTTGGGAGTCCAGAGGCGAGGCATTGTGGGCGTCCTCGCTCAATTATTCGCCCCCAAATTGAGGGTTAGCAGTCATTTCTGCATTGTCACGCTCAGCCATTATGGCTGAAGTCATAATGATAGTTGAGTATGTGTCCAGACTTGAACCCTTGCTCTCAACATGGTAGATGGGCAGTACGTAGTCTCTGCCAAGATTCTTGAGGGGGTCATCAGGAACCATTTCTAGAACGTTTGGAGTAGGAACCCAATCGATACCATCAATCAAGGGCTTCTTTTTCTTTTGCTCATAAAACTCGATGTCAATGTAGTGTGACTCAGAGATCTCAAAAGGGGCCTTGTCAGCATGAAATGTTCCACCTTGTCCATTTATGCGATACTTAATACACTGATGGTAGGATAAAGGAATGGCCATGTGCTTATAGAGCCACGACCTTCCCAGCAGGGCATTGAATGTTGTGTTCTGCTGGACCACCATGAATTCTGAGTAGGCCACAAGGTCGCCAAAATGGGTTTTTAGCTTGATTTGTCTCATTGGCTTCTGTTCACTCTTGTCATAACCCAACAGAGTTATAGCCGAGGGTATTAAATCATCCTCACTGTATCCCAACATTCGAAGTGTCCATAGGGTAAGGAAGTTAACTACAGATCCATTGTCAATAAAGACTTTCCAGATCTCAACATCATTTAGTGTACCAGACACATATAGTGGTTTGATGTGTCCTTGTGTGACGGCGTCTTCATCCTGATCGGTGAAGGAAATCACTGCATTGCCTTCAGTCGGGCCAGTCTCCATCCAGTAAATCTCGGTGGTAGCTACCTCGGCTTGAAACTCCTGAGGGCTGAGCAAGGATTCTATAAGCACCTCCCTGAGATCTACTGAAAAACTCAGGGCATCCAGGATTGATAGTTTGGCTGGTAATGACGCCAGCTACTTAAGGATATCGTATTTCTGCTCCAACGGCTGATGCTTCTCCGTTGGTGGGAGAGTTTTAGCAGACACTTTTGGAGATGGAGTATGTGACGACGAGGGACCAGCCATGGGGTCATATGTCGATGGTGTTCCCACGTTCTGGGGACTCGGACTGGCCAGTCTATTTGTGCGCACTAAGCAGCTAGACATTTTTTCCTCCTCCAATGGGTACCGTAGAATGACGGGGCCAGATTGGCTGCTTGTGGAGGTGGAGGGATATTCTTTCTCCTGCTGAGTCCGTTGAAGGGATCTCCCACGGGTTTCCATGATATTAACGATTTGGGTCGGGGAAAAACCGTAGGGTTGGTTTCGGCCACGACTGCACCTCCCCTGGTATCCCCTACTTCTGCGATTCCTCCTCCCGGCCCCCTGTGTTGGGAACTCATGTTCGTAACCATACCCTTAATCAGGGAATGATTCCATTATATGGACGACATTGATGGAACCAAATATTATCTCCTCATCCCATGACAGGTCAACCTGGTCGGTTGTCCCTGATGGTGTCGTTTGGTGGGTCGGTTCCCATGGCGCCAAGTTTAAGGGCATAAAATCTGACAGTGTTGGGGCTAACTTCGGTCTCATTGTGGACTTCTCCTCTTTCGCTTATCTCCTCCCTTTTCGATTACGCCTGGATGACCGGCTCGTGGAGGGTTGTGAGGCCAATATAGTCAGTTGTGCGGTATTAGGGGTTGTTGGCGGCAACACCAGTTGCTGTAGTTGAGCTCGGAGTATGCCCTGAGCTTGATTGATAGTCTTCCGAGTCATCCAGTCATAAAATTTCTTCCCCTTATTGCTGGTGACTTCCTGCCACCCCTCCCCTTTTTCGGAGTCGGTGGTAGAAATATACATCACATGTGATGGGGGTGGTCCCATCTCGACCTGCCCGAAGTCTACCATCCTTTGCAGGAGGTCTTTGAAGATGAAGCATTCCTAGATATTGTGACCCAACATTCGATGGTAGAGACAGTAATTTGTCCTGTCATCGCGGCCAACTTCTTCGGGCTTCCTTGGCTCCGGGAGGTGGAACAAGTTGCAATTCATGGCGGCGATGAAGTAGTCGTGGACTTGGTCCTCCGGGAATGAGTATACTTTATGTCTTCATTCCTCGAACTGGTTCCACTTCAATCCTCTCTGATCATCCCACTTGGGCGGAGGTAGCTGCTGATATACAGGGGCCTTTGATGATTTGGTGGAGGCCTAAGCGGTGGAGCAGGCGCAGGGGCCGGCTTGAGCATGACAGAGGACGCTTCAGCTCTAACTTCTCTCTTTGTTGGAGCCTGTGAGGCTATTTGGGACTTCATATTAGTCCAATACAAGGAGTCTTCAATTCTCTGGGAAATGGAAGAGATATTGCGGAATCCAGTGGTGCACTCCACTGGTATGAGTGGTGTTCGCAGCTCATCTCGAAGGTTATTGATGCATATGGAAAGCATCTCATCTTGGGGAATTAGCCTATTCAGAGAGTAGGTCAGACCCTTCCATCTTGTGATGAAATATGAGAACCTCTTGTTCTCCCTATTTTTGCAATTCATGTGGTCGTTGACTGTTGTTTTAGGCAGCATAGAGCTAAAGTGGAACAGGAACTGCTGCCGAAGATCTTCCCAGCTTTTTATTGACTGAGCCGGCAGACTCGTATACCAGACGAAGGCAGATCCTTGTAAGGTCCGCATGATGCATCTGAGTTTCATTGCTTCTTTTTGTTCTAGAGTTCCCATCATAGGGTCGTAATAAGATGTGTAGTGCATCAAATTCTGTTCCGGATCGCCTGATCCATTGAAAATAGGGAATACATGGCTCCTGAAATTGGGTGGAGGAGGTGTGTTGCTAACCCAATCTGGGTAGGGATTTCACTCTGGTTGTACCAGAACACGCTGACCTTCCATTGATTCCAATCGAGCTATCAGTGCCTCAATGGTGTTGTCAAGACCCTGGTTTACATCCTTCTAGGCCCGGTCTTGGGCAGGTGTAGCCCGAGGCATTGCTTGAGGATCTAGCTCAGCTGACACCAAGGGTGCATATTCCGTTTGTGACACCTTCGGAGGGCTCAGACGTACTTGCTCCGGTTGCTTCCTGAGTGGAGGGAAGTCTTGGTATTCATCCAAATCCATGTTTAGGTAGCTGGATGGGTCGGGCGCTGCATTGGGCGGGAGCCCTGACCGCTCTTTGTTTGCCGAGGCAAACCTTGGTCTTTAAGGTGCCACTTGCTGGGAGTGCAAGGTGTGGCTCTTCTTGGGAAGAAATTTCAATAAGACGTTTCCTCTAGAGTAGCTCAGTGTTAAGCTGCCTCAATTATTTCATTTCCTCTTCCTGTCGAGCGAATCTCTCTTCGAGCGTAAGTGGATCATTTTTATCGAGAGAAGGAGGCGGGTTAAGGGTAACCGGTCCTTTGTTCTTATCCTTGTTGGAATATCACAGGGTAAGTGGAGGAGGGTTATCTAGAAGGGCGTTCATATTTAGGGTGGCCCTCTGGTTCCATGTTTGCACACCTGATGGTTCATTGTGAATCACATCCTGAACGGAACCGTCGTCTCTCGATTCATCCAGATTTGCATCATCTACAGTGTCACCCATGGGGTTAACCTCTATAGAGTTGATGGATGCATATTGCGGGATGGAGGAGATGTCATCTTCCAAATAGGAAGATGATCTCCCACACCTTTTACTGGTCTTACTCTTCCTGTACCTAGATTGATTTTGGACTCCTTGACAAAGGGTGACTTGGAGATTTCTTTGATGCGACCTTACGGTATGTCTCCCTCTTGAAGGGGATGATGATTCAAAGGATTGGATAGGGTAGGAAACACCTCTTATGACTATCCTCCCTAGATGAGATAATACTGATTCTCGTGGGGGAGGTTGTTGTTGAGGTGGTAAAAATTCCCCAGCCCTGAGGGCTGGGGTTGGCTTCGTTCCTTGGACATTGAGTCTCTTCCCATATTTATTGGTCTTACGGGGGAATTTTTTGTTAAAAATGCCCCCAGACCTGTAGGATGGGGTTGACCTTGGATTGTGGCAGTGGATGTTGTTATCGCTACATGCCTGATCTTGCATGCCCCCATTCGGGGGTGAACTGGATCTGATACCGAGTTCACCTGTGAATAAATCCCCTCTTGGGAGGCAAGCAATAACTACTGATTGGCCTCCTTAGGTGAGAGGCCTATTGTATGCTTTCGGTATCCTGATTCAGAAGTTCATGAATGGCTTGTTCCCTTCGGGCCTAACGCTTCTAGGACTTACTCAAGGCCGGTCTCTGTTGGGTGTGTCACCCTTCCTGAACAGGGACACCACTCGATTTCTGTCCTGACGTGATGACGTTGCAAGACATTATGCCGAACAGGTTCTTCTGGGCGGGGAGCGGAGTGAAATGAAGATCTCCATGTTCTCCCCATCCTCTGATATAGTCTCCCATTGGAGCATCACCAATGATGCGGTGCAACTGGTGCAGTGCACGGAGGTAGGCTAACTCAAGGTTTCCTTTACGCCTCTCAGGTCGCGGTTGTCACGCCGAAGGAAGAGCTTCCAGGTCGATGTGACACAGGAGGTCTCCTATTGTCTTGACATGGTCTACATACCCATCGTAGGGTAGGAAGCTTGATTTTAGCCGGTGGAGGGTTGTCCATATATTGGAATGGATCTCGTGCACACATTCTTCTAGAAACTTTCTAGGTATGTCGAATGGAGAGGTGGTCGTGGGCCAAAACATAACTGGTACATCATCTCTGGCCAGTCGTTTTCTCAGGTGCAACATGTCGGCATACTCCTCCGATAGTGATTCCTCTACCTGGTCGGCCCAACTGAGATGCTCACCGATAGTGTGGTTGGGGTCAGTGGGGCTGGTAGTTATTGAATTATCATGTGGGCGGTTCCAAGGTGGTTCAGAAGATGAACGTGGCCCTGGACCATCTCCTGATTGAAGAAGGGTGTCATTGGTGACTAGCTAGGAATCTTACATGCTTGATCTTGTCCTTCTGAGTGCCTCGGCATATGAGGTCTTTTCTGTGCTTGATTCGGTAGGGGGAGGACCTTCCTGTCGATATGATATGTCACTGCGGGGAGGACCTTCACAATAACTTCCATCATGGTGAGGATGACCATCATGGTTTGACTTTCGATGTGTATCTTGGGTAGGACCTTCAAGACGCACTGTGACAAGGGGAGGACCTTCTTATTGGTTGGGGCCATTGCAGGGAGGACCTTCACAATAGAGGTCGTGGTGGCGAGGACTACCATCACAGCTTCCACAATGGTGAGGACTACCATCACAGCTGTCGCAGGGAGAATGTCTACGGGGTACACCCTGGGGAGGGCCTTTAGAATGTACCGCAATGAGGGGAGGGCCTTCTCATTTCTTGACGTCTCTACAGGGAGGACCTTCATTATCATAGTGGAAAGAACTACCATCGTGATCTGATTCCTGGATGCGTGGAGTTTCGTTGCAACGTAACCCCTAGGGAGGACCTTTAGGGTAGGCCACGACAAGGGGAGGTCCTTCTTGTCGTGATGAGACATCACTGGGGGAGGGACTCCGCAGTTGCGACTACGATAGTGAGGACTATTATCATAATCTGTGGTCCCATTTCACGGAGAGTGTTTACAGTTTATACCCCGGGGAGGACCTTCAGGGTGGACCGCATCAAGTGGAGGGCCTTATTACTGCTCGATCTTTTGGTCACGGGGAGGGCTTCCATGACCCGCATCAAAAGAGAAGCTCTCGTGATTGATCGTTATATGACTGTGGGGGAGGGCCCCATGGGTGCTCTGGGCAGGACCTTCAGAGTTGCTGGTAGCGACATTGCGGGGAGGACCTTCGAAACTGCTACTGCCACTCCCATAATATGGTAATGGGTGGGAAGGGTTCTGAGCCTTCGATATGTGCTTAGTGTAATTGGGAACCCTAGCCTCTAGTAGAGCGGAGTCATGAGCTCGCTCTTTATTTTCGGGCTGCCTTCGGCACGTTCGGGGTGCTTTCTTGCAGGCAGTGGGGACCGTCTGCTGTTGATAACGGCCTTCACCTTTGGGTCCCTTTCTAATTGGGTCTCATGATGCCGCCAGGATATGACGATGAACATCTTGACTTTTATCATGGATATATGCCTACTCTAGAGCATCCATCGTGATGGACGGGTGTCCCCCAGTTGGAATGAGTGAAGCTGCTCGATCCGGTTGCCCTTGTATCGCGGAATATGGCCGATGACCCTCCTGGGCAGAAGCAGGGATGTAGATATGCTCCGATGCGGCTATCTCATCTCTTATATTAGTTTCCTCAATTGGGGAGATGAGCTCACGGGCCCGAGTCCTGGTTGTTTCTGCTGATGAAATTACATTCTAGAAAGTCTGTAAGATATGATCTGGGATCGATACCTGCTCCTCCATCATTGTCAGGATATGCAGAGAGACATCTTTGGCTGAAACAGGTATGAATAACCATTCCGGTATCGGAGTAGGAATATCCTGCTCCGGTCCTCCAGTGGTCAGTGTGTACTTACAATTCTTCTGTGTCGGGGCAGGTGAACGAGTCTGCCCCTATGCTGGGATATGTCGGTTTATCTCTCTGTTTTCCACCACATCAGGATGGTGGACTTTACTTGCATCCGCAAGGAACTGGCCCTGCATATGTTGGTTCCCCACCATATCGATTTGGTGGCCTTTGTTGGCAAGGAAATGTGTCCTCCTATTAATTGTCGCCACATCTGGATGGTGGGATTTGTTGATCGCCACCACATCGGAATGGTAGGCGTCAGAAGCATCTGCTAGAAGCTGGTCCTGCAGGCGCTGGGTTGCCACCACGTCTGGTTGGTGGGATTCATGACCCTGGGTAGGGAGAGGTTCCTACCGAGTAGGTGTCATTCTGTGTGAGTGACAGGCTTGATGGATCTCAGCGGGGATGTGCTCCTGCTCGTATGATGCCGCCATGTCTGGATGGCGGGCTCTGGAGGAGTGAACAGGTGCATGTTCCTATTCGTGACATGTCTCCGTGACTGGGCAGCGGAGATCCTCCTCAGGGACAAGTGTGATGACCGGTCCCTAGTTGTACATTTTCCGCCCTCGTCGGGCGGTCCGAGGGGCCGGAGCTCGGGGAGCGTGGGCCTGGATCCTCGGGGCGACATCCTCCTTAGCATGAGGATATTGAGTCATGGTGTAACCACGACGACGTCTTCCGGCAGGAGCCTTAGAGCGGAACCCCCATTCAGTAGGGATAAAGTCCTCGGTGTCGACCTCATCCGCCTCCCTAAGATAATGGAGGTAAGCATTGTCTCGTTCTGGGGATAGACTCTCTAAATAGTTTGATATGGCAACAGGAGTCGTCTGGATCTGTTTTCGTGGCCGCTTCTGGGCAGGCGACCAGCGGGTCTTGGCGGATTGGAGGGCATGCATGGCCGCCTCCACTGTCGGGAGAGTACCGTTCAAGTGGTACTCTCGGATCAACACATATGAAACCCAGCGTTGAAGTCGCTGAGTATGTGATGGGGTCCTTCATTGGTGAGGATGTCTGGTCATTGCGTCGTTTGAAGTATGCGTCTGTGAGTTCCTCTGTGATGCCATTGGATCGAAGGGAGTTCTGATTGGTACCTGTAAAATATTTTAATAAATACAAACAATAAACCCATCAAAGCAGCATCTCATGATCCCATGCATAATTAATTACCTTTCTTGGCCCTCCTTGTGGGTATAAGGGGGAAAAGAGTGGGATTAGGTAAAATCTGTCATGCTTGGTTAAAGATTCACGTCGGTTTCACCATTTTTGTTTTGACCCGGGGGTGGGAAGACGTGTGCGGCCCGACGGTTGATTAGAGAAGGTTGGATTCTACTTAATCACTCACATCAGGTGCACCGTTTTTGTTTCAAAATTCCCAACGGATCCATATCCAATGATATATGGACCTTCTTTCCAAAGGCAGGCGTTTGCTGGGTGGTTCGGCCAGCGATGCTTAAGAACTCACATTGGTCGAGAGGATGGGAATTCGGGCCCATCGCACCTTTTTGGGGGGAAATTATTGCATGTTCCGAGACTCTCTTATAGATTTAAGACATATTCATATGTTCACGAATCTTTGGTTTATACCCAAGCATAGTATCCACGAATTTCTCTTGGTTGGAAATGGTCAGTTGAGCGCAGGGATTCATAATCATTTTGGCCTGAGTTTTAACATCCCTCATTGGATTAATGACTCAGAGGAGTTTGGACTCATTGAGACGGCACTGGTTTGAAGCCTCATAACTGGGCGCTCTAGATTTTATTTTCATCCAGGGGGGAAGATAACGACTTGAGCATTTGGATCAAACCCGTGATATGGGCTTCCTACGTATCCTCGTGAGAGGAATCAGAATCCACATAGTTCAGTTCCACTTGATGGGACACATCGCCTTTTAAGGTTGTGCGAAAAGGACCCAATCGTACAGTTTAAAGTCTTGTGTGAAGGACACCCGGGCGAGAGATGCCCGGTCAAAGTTGGTGTGAGACTTACGCCGAAGCGGCCCGAAAGACCCAAGGGAAGTGATTTCCTGGGCCCGAAGATGGTCCTACTAGAGTATAAGGACATGGTCTGATAGGGACAGATGTGTATCAGACTTAGATATTGAGCTTTCACCTTGGGGAGGTTTCCTACGTATCCCGGTTGGTCGGGAATCGAATTCCGCGTAGTTCTGGGAGATTAGGGCTTACATGTGAGAGTGGCATGTTGTTGGGATTGAACCTCGAGGAGGCGTCCTACGTACCCCGCTTAGGAGATAGGGATCAAAACCCACATAGTTAGTTGTATCGTCGCCATCGTGCGGACGCCGTGACCGTCACAAATCTCTAAACCCACATGAGTCATGCTCGGTGTGAGAAACAATAGAATGCGACAGACTTGGCAAGCCTCGCACATTCTTCCTACCGAGGGAAGGGGAGGAAGACGACGAGCAGAGGAGGAGTTCGGGACTACTGGACTCTCCTTCTCCCTGATGTTAGAGGAAAGTAGGAGTCGCGTAGTGGAGCAATGAAAATTCCGTGATGATAGGGGAAGGTCCATTGGCTTTAGACGAGAATGGTGCAGGGCTTACTCCAGGAGGGATGCCCAGCAACTCCCAGGAGAGGGGATAAGCGCTCACTGTCGGTGCTCGTCAAAAGTAAACGTGAGTGGGGTACCTCAATCCTGGCAAGTGGAGAGGTAGAAAGGGGGCTCCTGGGCTCAGACCCCGCACTACCATGGGAATGTGAACCCAGTAATGCCTCGTAAATCCGCTCAAGGGCTGGGGAAACCCCTTTGTCCTCACCTACCATGGGTATGTGAACTCGAAGTGGCGTGCTGATGTGACTGGAGGTTTCATAATACGGGTCTGGTGGCTTCTACGTGGCTTCTGGTTCGTCCCATGTACCAGGTTGGTACGCAGTGGAGTCTACGCGAGCAGCGGCAGCCAGGGGCGACGCCGGTCGGGGGTTCTCCGGTCAAGGCTTCGTCTACATAGAAGGGTGATACATGGTGTGTTGGATCGAAAAAAGGGGAATAAACTCCCTGGTCTATGTGGAGTACATCCGCGGAGGGTCCATGGTTTGCGGTTTTTTTTAATTTTAAGTTCGTGGTTCACCAATTTGTTATGCGTTTTTCGGTTCCTTATTAATTTGTTTCCAGTTTCATACTTGTTCTGGTTCGCAAATTGGAACTTCACTATTCGAGAAATCCTAAGCTTCTTCCTTCGGAATTCTTCCACCTGAATCCGATTGATCTCTCATTATTCTCCCCCTCGATGTCCTTTTATAGAGGGGAAAAATAGATGTATTTGTGGTCATGCGGCATCTTTTGCGGAGGCCCATGACCAAAAACCCGGTTTACGGATGACTTTGGTCAATCCGCAACTCGCGGGGGGCATTGAATTCACCTCATCTGTGAACCAAATCAGTGCTTTGCGGCCGTATAGGGATCCTCCTCTGTTCCGCAAACAACAGTGTTATGCGGTCTGAGCCAGTTGGCGTGTCTCGCGGCTGGGGCGGTTCGTGATGGCGGACCGACCTGGCGCCCGTCCTGCTTCGCGCCCGTGGAGGAGTTCCCACCTCCCTATTGCGAATGATGTTGGTCTGCGGAGGGGGCGGCTCGCCAAAGCGGCCGCGTACTATCAATGTTGGACCGGTACGCGGACCGATCGGTCCTTTACCAATTTGAGTATTCTCCGTATTTTTGTGGAAATTTGGGTAGAATCCTTTCTCAAATTAAGGGATTCCCATTCTCCTTTGCGGATTTTTCAAGACCCTATAGACGCATTCTAATCCAAGAGATTTACCACATTTCAAACCCGAACCAGAGAGGATCTTATGTCAGCAACACCAAGACGCAGAAGAGAACCCTTTGAAGGAGGACACACAAGACAACAACACTCTTCTTGATCCTTCATATTCTTCTTCTAGAACCAACATCAAAACTGAAATAAACTTGCATAAAATGGCTGAAAATAACTAGACATTAAAAGAACTAACCTCACCTGATGTTTATATCCAACCCACATACATTCAAATGCAAGGCGAGGCACCCAATTTTGAACTAAAATTAAATCTAATTCATTTATTACCAAGATTTCATTGACTCGCTAGAGAAGATCCACACAAGAATTTAAAATAATTTTATACTATTTTTTCAACATTAAAACTTGCTAATGTGGATGAATAACAAGTAAATCTTAGATCATTCCCCTTTTCTTTAGAAGATACAGCAAAATATTGGTTATATTATGTTAATTCCCAAATAAGAGGCTGGACAGACATGAAATGCCTTTTTCTTGAAAAATATTTCCTAGCCTCTCAAAATGAAACAATAAGGAAGGAAATATGTGGTATAAGACAATATCAAGGGGAAAATTTTCATGAATATTGGGAAAGATTTAAAATATTATGTTTAAGTTTTCCACACCACCAAATAAGTGACCAACTTTTAATACAATATTTTTATGAAGGTTTAATCCCTATTGATAGAAACATGATTGATGCTGTTGTAGGTGGTGCGCTGGTAGATAAGACCCCAATTGCTGTAAGGAACTTAATTGAGAACATGGTGCAAAACACTTAACAATTTGGTTCAAGGTCCAATGTACCCATTAGATATGTCCATGAGGTGAAAATTACTGAATTCGAGAAGAAGGTGGACATGAAGTTTGAAGTGGTAAGTACCCTTTTATGAAAACTTGCTCTCTCTCAAGGGAAATTTTAATCCCCTCCTCCCATCCATTGTGGAATCTTCTCTTCTATCACCCATTATTCTGAATAATACCCCCAATTGAGAGAAACTTCTGAGATTTGTGAGGAAATCTTCCTAGGACGCCCCTATAACCAACCCTTTAGGCAAGAACCATATTATCCATCCAACTCTGGGTGGAAAGAAAACCAAGCTTATATGCAAGGGGGTATTCAAAACAGCCTCATCAACCATGGAAACAATAAGGGCAGAGTAGTCATCTACCACAACCACCCAAAAATCCTCAACCACCCCAAAGGCATTTCCCACAACCCCCTCCAAAACCTGAGCCTAGCCTAGAAGATATGATGAAACAAATGGATGACAACAATCTCCAATTCCAGCAAACCATCCAAGCAGTCATACAAGACCTCAAAACCCAATTAGGCCAACTAGCTAACTCGATGGGGGAAATTCAAAGTCACGGGTCTGGTAAACTACCTTCTCAACCAATAATTAACCCTAGGTATAAGGGAAATGTTAGTTCCATCACCCTTAGGAGTGGAACAAAACTTAAAAACAAAATGAATCCTCCATTAGATTCATCCTCTCCTGAGAAAACCACCATCCCAACCACTACTAAAAATGGTTCAAGAGAAGAAAATCCTTGTCCTGAGAGAATTCCTTTTAAAGGAAATTGTGTGTATATCGATGAGTCTCATATCCCAACCATTCCTCTTCCATTTTGCCAAATTTCCACCCAACCAAGAAAACAAAATTAAACTTAACTTGATAAGGAAATATTAGAAACTTTCAAAAAAAAATCATGTTAACATTCCTTTGATTGATGTCATGAAGAAAATTCCAAGATATGCCAAGTTTCTAAAGAAGATGTGTACACACCGAAGGAGACTTTGAGGTGATGAGAAAGTAAGCTTGGGGAGGAATGTCTCAGCATTGATAGAACCATCACTTCCTACCAAATGTAATGATCCTAGAACCTTCTAGATTCCATGAACCATAGGGGAGTATTCATTTTCCAATGCTATGCTTGAGTTAGGTGCTTTTATAAATGTGATTCCTCAATCCATTTACTATTAATTTTAGGTTGGAGAATTAAATCCAACTAGGATAGTTGTTCAGCTAGAAAATCGGAGTACATCACACCCTTCTGGTGTGTTAGAGGATGTTCTTGTGAGGGTTCAAAATTTCATTTTTACTACTGATCTTTATGTGATTAAAATGGAAGATGATAGGATGAATAGACATAATCCAATTATATTCGGGAGACCTTTCTTGAAAACTATCAAAACCATAATTAATTTCCATAATGGTACATTATCTATGGAATTTGGTGGTGACATAGTCCATTTCAACATCCTTGATGCCATGAAGCACCCTTCCGAAGAACATTCCTCTCTCTCAGTAAATTCAATTGATGTACTCCCTTCCCCTGAAAACACTTAATTCCATTCCCCTGATCCCCTTTTTGAGCTTTCATCCTTGATTGAAATTCTTGGTAATGAATCATGCAATGATTGTTTTAGTGGTCTAGAAAAATGTCATTCATGTTTATTAATTGATGATTTCTTGAACATTGAGTATCCAATGACCATCGATGATACTACTAAGCTTGTAAAAGCTCATTCCTCATCTAAGGATGATACCATTGAGCAGTTAGATGAGATCAGTGACCTCTAACTTTCTCACACAATCCCATCAATCCAAAATTCACCTGAATTATAACTAAAACAACTACCTAAAGATTTAAAATATTCATATCTTAAGAATGGAAACAAGTTTCCCATCATCATTACTATTTCACTCCCACATAAACATGAATTATGACTGCTTGAACTTTTAATGGAGTATAAACAAGAATTGGGATGGAAACTTTCTGACATTCCTTGTATTATCCCATCAATTTGCACACATCATATTTTATTAAATTAAGAGGCTAAACTAGTGAGGTAGGCACAATGTCGACTGAACCCAAACCTCCTAGAAGTTTTGAAAAGGTAATTAACAAAATTATTGGCTTCTCAAATCATTTAACCCATCTCTGACAGCCAATGGGATGGTCCCGTTCAAGTAGTTCCTAAAAAACTGGCCTTATAGTAATCAAAAATGAAAATAATGAATTCGTTCCAACTCGTGTGCAGAATAATTGGCATGTCTGTATAGACTATCACCGACTAAACCAACACACTAAGAAGGATCATTTACCTTTTTCATTCATTGACCAAATTCTAGAGAGTCTAGCGGGTAAGTCCCACTATTATTTCCTTGATGGGTATTCTAGATACTTTCATATCCATATTGTCCCTGAGGACCAGGAAACGACGACCTTCAATTTCCCCTTTGGCACATTTTCATATAGGAGGATGCCATTTGGTCTGTGCAATGCTCCGGGTACTTTCCAACGATGTATGGTTAGTATTTTTTCAGATTACCTAGAAAATTTCATGGAAGTATTCATGGATGATTTCACTGTTTATGTCTCTTCTTTTGATGAATGTTTGTGTAGTCTTGCTTCAGTCCTACATCATTGTATTGAAAAGAATCTCGTATTAAATTATGATAAATACCATTTCATGGTGCGACAAGGTATATTTTTGGGACATGTCATTTCTGAGAATGTAATCCAATTAGATAAATCAAAAGTGGATGTTATTTCTTCCCTACCATTCCCAAAAAATGTATGGGATGTGCGGTCTTTCCTAGGTCATGTTGGATTTTACTGTCGTTTTATTCGTGACTTAAGTAAAATTGTACTTTGATTATCCACTGAATGAGGATAATATTCATTGTTAATATAAATAATATTCATGTGATTTATTATTCATAAACACCATTTAAGTGCATTTTACACTTTGAACATTATTTCATATTATAATTGTAATTCCTTCTTAAAATGCACTATTACATGGTTCATTTTTTAACATAATTTAAAGTACCCAATTATCTTGATTTTATTTTAATATTTAATTTTCTGGTTTATAATTACATTGGTAACCATTCATAATTTTGGAGTACTTGAAGATTCATATTGGAAGACCGCCAAAGTTAGCCTTGAACAAAAAACATTCTGGGTGAAGTAAACTGGACAATAGCCCAATAAAACTACTGTAGTGAACAATATCCAAGCCCAATAATTCTGAAAATTGAACTGAAGATATAGGAAATCATTTTTAACATTTCATTTAACATTGGTCAAAGCTAATTCTGAACTTTTAAAGGAGTTCTAGGTGGCCCAAGTTGGAGATAAAATTTTGGGTCAGATTCTGCGGCCTAGAAAAACAACCCACCATTTTACACATATCTCGTAAAACATAAATTATTTTGGGCTGAAACTTTACAGATGTTTGGGGGACATCATTATACTCATTTTATTATTCTACATACCACTCTAATTCATCCATCTAAAATCTTATTTAGGCGTTTCTGTTTGGTGGATGCAAGCTGGCTGCCACCTCAGGTCAAGAGTGGAAAAGTCCAAGTTCTACAAGATTTCCACCACCCTAAGCCTACCATAATCAATTGGGATGAATTTCACTATTGTAGGCTTTACCCAAGGCTCTAAAAACAACTATTTAAGGCAGTTTTTTTGGATTATTTAATCATATTGGATGCTTTCTTTCATTGTAATGTTATGGTGTCACTTTTCCTTTGTAATATTCTTCCTCAATTGTAAGTTGTTTTAATTCATCTTAGGTCTTAATAAAAGTTCTTTCTTTACTCTTATTCTATTATTCTACATATAAAATTGATATATTTGCCTAAATTTTTGGATTTATTCACACCATACCTTGTAAAATTTATCACACAACGGTGGAGTGATCGTTATTTTGTTGTTTTTACTTCTTCAATTCCACCCTCATAAGTCTAATTCCCGCTTCCGTTGAGAACATGTCATCAATGGAGAGCTAATTATTTTATGGGTTGATCCAAGGGAGTAGAAAGGAGTTGTATTTAATGTTATTTCTCACTCTCTAAATTATTATTAACTTCTTTTATTTGAGTTTCTTTTATTCAATGATTTTCTCTCTTCCTCTTCCATATTGAATTTATTCGCCCCACTTTTATGTGCTAATAAGATCCTTTACCTTGGAGTGCTCATGAAAATGATCCTATAAGTGTATAGGTGATTAGAATGAGTTTTTTAATGTTTTTAACCAGTAAGTGATGAGGTTATTTTTAATTCATTGAATGAATCCTTCTTGAATTAATGAAATTGAAATCATTAAAAAGGAATTCATCCAATCCACCCCAAGTGATAACCTAGGATAAACTCATTCTCTCAATTTTAATTCACTTAATACTCTTAGTGTTCAGTTAAAACCATTTAAAATCAACCCAATTTGGCCACTTTATATCTAAAAACAATCCATATAATTTACGTGTCTATAGGTTTCTTCTTAGGTCTCTGAGGAATCGACAACCCAAGCTACTCTACATTTGACCACTTAACCCTAAAAACTTGGGTAAATTTGGGTGTGAATCAAATTCTGGAACCTGTTCCAGGGACCTAAGTAAGTTATCTTAGACACTGGCATATTTATTTTTCATCCCACTTATTTGTTCTCACACCCTCACTCCTATGGAAGGCAATTTTTAACAAATCCAAACATGGGGAACATATCCCTACTTTGATCACCCAACCCCATATGTGATGTACAATGACCATCCTAATTTCTAATGGTGGGATCATAAAAACCTAATGAACCACAATGTTTTAACTCCTATGATCCACAAAAAATTTCAACATATAATGAGTTTCAATCCTCACAAATCCAATCTGAACACCCTCCTATGCAATTCCAACAACTTAATTATCCACCTAGAATAGACCATTTGGTTCAAACCCTTATCCATCATGATCCACATCCATTACTTGAAAAACTATGTCAACAAATATATATAATTAATTTTGAGGTTTCATCATTGATATTAGAACTAAAAAACTTTTAGACAATTATGGAACCCATTCCCACTCATGTTATCCCTTCCTCATCATTGATAGAATACTCTTTTCTCCCACAAACCTCTCATGAATTTATTGAAGGACCATCCTTTGGATTTGGGATAGATAAAGGTTATAAAATAATTGTTTAAGGGTCTTTAAATCAAGAGGAAATTGATTTTTTGGATTCAAAAGAGGATAATTTGGCATCATGGATTGAGTCTCCTAAGTATAACTCCATTGATGATTTTTCAAAAACTCCAATCACTAAACCATTGAGAGAAATCACAAACATTGAGTCCATACCAATTCATAAAAATGATATTTCAAATTTTTTTGTTGAATCTTCTATTCAAAAGGAACCGATTCTGGTGAGAATTTTGGAAAATGAAACTGAGTTAGATTCAACATCTCAACATGTGTTTGAATGCCCTATCCAAAACAAGCTCAAAATTATTATCCTTACTTCCCCAATCAAGTATCTCTTAATATTTTATAACCATGACCTTTCAGTTGGAATTAATTATTCTATTGAAACCAAAAAAAATGGAATGATCATTGATGTCTTAGGCAATACTGCAGAGGAAACTTGATCAACTATTTATGATATTTCTTGGATTTTCCCACTCATTATAGAACATAGGTTTTCATATGACAAAAATTATAAACAAAGAATCAATCTAAATCTAGTGGATGTGTAGAAATATAGGTTCCTTAAAATGATGAAAATTGGTATTGGGTAAGTTAGGGGATTCATGTCGAGCTAACGATGTTAAACAAAAGCGTTGCACAGGAGGCAACCCGTGGTTTTCATGTTTCCAATCTTTTTGAATCATATTTATTTTTCAAATAGGATTAATGAATCATTTTGATATTTAAAAAAATAGATTGTTGACCTGTTCTTCTATTATGAGTATGTAAGGGTATGAAAGGGGAGTTCCATATTCATCTGTGTCACATGGTGTGATCCTTGAGTAATACCTTACCCAGAAATTTAAAAATAAGACAATGTATCATCAGTTCATTTTATTTTTATGTGTTTTTAGGTTAAAATACAAAAAAAAATTAAAAGGACATGTTGTAGGTTGTGGGTAAAACCCTGTCACAACCGGTGAAGCCGTGGGGACTCCAACCTGGGACCTAAGGGAGACAGGGGTGCACGCTTACCACTGACCTACGACGTATAGTGATTCCTTATTCTATAATTTTTGTATATATAATTATATTTTACTTTTTTTATTATATGAATAAATATATATATATATATATATATATTGTTTTGTTTTGTTTGTTTGTTTTTTCCTTTTTCCACTAGGGAACTCTACAAGTGACATGGATATCAAAGGACTAAATTGGAGTAGCAAGAACTTCAACTTCAACCACTATGTGACTTCATTCCATGATCCTCATATTGAAAATTCCTTTTAGAACTCCTGTCATCTACCTCTACACCCTTCTCAATTTTATTTTCTTTAAACAATAGGGACAGTGTTATTCTAAGTTGGGGGGTTAAAAGAATGAAAAAAATTATTAATTTTGTGTGTATAAAAAATGTGTGGAAGGAAAATTTTCTTTAACCTAGAACATGATAATACACATTTCACACTTTGAAACAGAATATCAAATAATTTAGCATGCCCTTATTCTAATTTTAATCCATGTATAATTTCATGAGCATAGATTTTGGAAAGTGTGGCTATCTAATGTGAAATTTCATTGTTTATATTTTCATCCAAATAAAAAAAAGAGATCACAACACACATCCTTTAGATAGTGGGGTATTATTTTTAGTTCATAGGGCCCCCCAAATAAATAGCATAGGTTTGGTGATCATTATAGTTTTAATGTGAGTATTCAATAAAAAAATCAAAAATAATAATAAATTTGTGCATAGAGTAATGAAATGACCTAATGCGTGGCTTTCGGCACTTAGGGATCGTGACTCCATAGTTTTCTAGCCCAGAGTTAGTAATTTTATCTCTATTTGTGGTAATTTGATTTTTTTTTGACTGAGTTAACTCGAGATGATTCCCGAGTATGTGGGCTTCACTTGGTGCCCTAAGGTCTTTTAGCTTGGGATTCATTGGCAAAGTCTCGCTACATGGGTTGACTCTTTTGAGTGAAATTTCAATTACCATGTAAATATTGAAAAAAAATTGAATACTCATCTTAATGTTTAAATTTGATTCAACCTAGCGCTTCCGTCATTTCCCCCTTGAATAAAGATGAACCCCCATGTCTATTGTGATACACAACACATCCTCATACTTAGTTGATATTGGATGAAATATGGTGATGAATTTGAACAAAGGAATGGGATTGGTATTGGGATATTCTTATGAAACTATATTGTATTAAAATATTTTTATAGGTTTCATAGTTTTTTGATATAAGGGTTTTTTGTGATCATTGTTTATTAAAATGTTTTTGGAAAGGGGAATTCGAATTTCACATTTTTGAGATATATTTTTCTCGAGACTAGCAAAACTTAAGTTGGGGGTGTGATTAGACACTGAATGAGGATAATATTCATTTTTAATATATATAATATTCATGTTCTTTATTATTTATAAACACCATTTTAGTGCATTTTACACTTTGAACATTATTTTATATTATAATTGTAATTCCTTCTTAAAATGCACTATTACATGGTACATTTTTTAACATCATTTAAAGTACCCAATGATCTTGATTTTATTTTCATATTTAATTTTAATGTTTATAAATACATTTGTAACAATTCATAATTTTGGATTACTTGAAGATTCATATTGGAAGACCACCAAAATTAGCTTTGAACGGACAACATTCTGGGTGAAGTAAACTGAACAGCAGACCAATAAAACTACTATATCGGCCAATATCCAAGCCCAATAATTCTGAAAATTTAACTAAAGATAGAGGAAATCATGGTAAAAATTTAATTAAACAGTTTCCAAAGGTAATTCTTATTTTTGAATAGATTTCCAAGCAGCCCAAGTTGGAGATAAAATTCTGGGCTAGATTTTGCGGCTCAGAAAAACAGCCCACCATTTTACACATATCTCGTAAACCATAAATTATTTTGGGATTAAAATTTACATAAGGTTGGGTGAAATTTTGAGATTCATTTTACTCTTATATGAACCACTCTAATTCGGCCATATATAATCTCATTTAGGTGGTTCTGTTTGGTAGATTTAAGTTGGCTTCCACCTCGGGTCAGGAGTGGAAAAGTTCAAATTCCACAAGCTTTACACCACCCTAAGCCTACCATAATCAAGTGGGATGAATTTAACTATTTTAGGATCTACCCAAAGCTCCCAAAATTCCTATTTAAGGCAGTGGTGTTAGATTATTTAATCATTTGGGATGCTTTATTTCATTGTAATGTTATGGTGGCACTTTTCCTTTGTAATGTTCTTCCTCAATTGTAAGTTGTTTTAATTCATCTTAGTTCTTAATAAAAGTTATTCATTTACTCTTATTATGTTCTTATACATATCATGTTGATATCATTTCCTAAAGTTGTGAATTTATTCACACCACAACTTGTAAAATTTATCACACAATGGTGGAGTGATCGTTATTTTGTTGTTTTTACTTCTTCAATTCCACTCTCATAAGTCTACTTCCCACTTCCATTGAGAACATGTCATCAATGGAGATATAACTCTTTTATGGGATGATACAAGGGAGTATAAAGGGTATGTATTGAATGTTATTTCCCACTTTCCAAATTATTATTAACTTCTTTTATTTGAGTTTCTTTTATTCAATGATTTTCTCTCTTCCTCTTCCATATTGAATTTATTCACCCTGCTTTTATGTGATAATAAGATCCTTTACCTTAGAGTGCTCATGAAAATGATACTAAAAGTGTATAGGTTATTAGAATGTGTTTGTAAAGGTGTTTAACCAGTAATTGATGAGTTTAGTTTGAATTAATTGAATGAATCCTTCTCAAGTTAATGAAATTGAAATCATTAAAAAATGAATTCATCCAATCCACCCCAAGTGATAACCTAGGATCAACTCATTATCTTAATTTGAATTCACTTAAGACTCTTAGTGTTCACTTAAAATCATCTAAAATAAACCCAAGTTGGCCACTTCATAGCCAAAAACAATCCATAGAATGTGCGTGTCTATAGGTTTCTTCTTAGGTCTCTAAGGAATCGACAACCCAAGCTACTCTACATTTGACCGCTTAACCCTAAAAACTTGGGTTAATTTGGGCGAGACCACACTCCCCCTCTCTCGATTACTCCAAAAAGAAAATGAATTTGTTTTTTTTATAATGAATGTGAGCAAGATTGTAATAAGTTAAAATGGAGTCTCACGTCACCCCCAGTAATCCAACCACCTCGGTGGGATTTACCATTTGAGCTCATGTGTGACGCCTCTAACTATGCAGTTGGGGAAATATTATCACAAAGGTTTGATTGAGCTCCACATGTCATTGCCTATATCGCACATACTTTGTACCCTACCCAAGAAAACTACACCACAACTTAAAAATAATTCCTTCCCATTGTGTTTGCCTTGGAAAAATTCAGGTCATGCCTTTTAGGGTCCAAAGTCATTGTGTTCTCAGACCATGTAGCCCTTTGATATCTCCTTAAGAAACCAGAATCCAAACCACATCTCATTCACTGGATTCTCCTCCTTCAAGAATTAAATTTAGAAATTAGAGATAAAAAGGAGTAGAGAATGTGGTGGTTGGCCATATTAGTAGGATCCACCCATCCTCAGACATTGACTCATCCCCCTGTATTCCCATAAATGACATGTTTCCTGATGAGAAATTGTACTGAATGCAAAATGTTATTCCTTAGTATGCCGAAATTGTAAATTATTTGGTAGCATCTTGAATTCCTACTGATTACAACAAAAACCAAGCTAGTCGTCTAAAACATGAGTCTCGTTGGTACATTTGGGATGACTCCTACCTCTGGCGCACATGTAGTGATCAAGTCCTTAGGATTTGTGTCCCTGATAGTGAGTTTCAGTCCATCCTTATATTCTTCCACACTCTTGCTTATGGGGGCCACTTTGGACCCCAATGGACTACTCGCAAAATCCTTGATTCTGGTCTCTTTTGGCCAACACTTTTTCAGGATGCCCATGATTTTTTTAAATCTTATCCTCACTATCAAAGAATAGGTAATGTCTCTAAAAGAAATGAAATTACACAACAACCATTGTTCTTTCATGAAATTTTTTATGTTTGGGGTATTGACTTTATGGGGCCATTTCCCAATTCCTTTGGAAACTTGTACATTCTTTTGGCAGTTGATTACATTTCAAAATGGGTAGAGGCACGAGCTACAGGGACTGATTATTCTAATTTAGTTGTAAAATTTTTGAGAACCCAAATCTTTAATAGGTTTGGCTTACCTAGGTTCATCATCAGTGACCAGGGTTCTCATTTATGCAACCGAATAATGCAGTCACTTTGTGTCGATATGGGGTCGGTCATCGAGTGTCTACTGCTTATCACCCACAAACCAATGGTCAAGCTGAGGTGTCAAATAGATAGGTAAAACATATTCTTGAAAAAATAGTTAACCTAATAGAAAATATTGGAGTATTCAACTTGATGATTCATTATGGGAACACTGTACTACTTTCAAAACTCTCATTGTCATGTCACCATATCGGCTAGTGTTTGGAAAGAGTTTTCACCTTCCTGTTGAGATTGAGCATCGAGCCTACTAGGCCATCAAAAAATGCTATTATAATCTTTCTGGTACAGGTGCTCAAAGGAAGTTGCAAATTCAAGAGTTGGAGTAAATGAGAAGAGATGCATATGAGAACTCCAGGATTTATAAGGAGAGAATCAAGGCTGCCCGTGGCCGTCTTATCCTTCATCGCTAGTTCCACATTAGGCAGAAGGTCCTCCTCTACAATGAAAGGTTGAAGTTTCATCCAGGTTCAAAATGAAGAAACCAAGAAAACCTTCACTGTCAATGGGTAGTGGCTAAAGCACTTCAATGAATCCATTTTGGAGTCCCCGATGGAGGAACTCTATATTCAAGAAGTAATATATGAATGACACTCACCGGGTTTTATCCTTACTTCCCACATTCTCTTCTATTACAGTGAGAACACTACACACTTTAGGTGTGGGGGATAGTTACATTCCTGGGTTAGTTAGGATTTTTCATCGTCTTTCTTATTTCTTCTCTTTTTTGCCTTCTTTATGGTATTTTCACTTTTCCCCATCTTGTTTAGTTCATTATATTTTTCATCATCTTTTTTTCTTATTCTCTTTTTCGACTTCTTTATGGTATTTTTACTCCCCCCCCCTTTCTGGTCACAAAATCATGGAACTTACTGAAAATGCATGTTGAAATTTTTTATTCCATGTTGATTTAACATTTGATGAAAACCTGACGCTGTTATGGAATGAATGTCTGTATGAATTTAACATCATGAAGTGATTTTTAGTGAATTGGTTTTATATCAATGATATAAATAGTTTTATCTCTATGAAACCTCTAAGATGATTGATTCCCCTTGTGTGAGTAGTTTTTGGGAAAACAGTGTCACTAGTATCTCCACACATTTTTTCACCAAACCACAAAGTGTGAATATTTCTTACTTAATAGAAGGTAAATATATTTTAGTTTAATTTTTTCATCTTAAAGTGATATTTCCATATGTTCGTTCCTTATCCGATCTGTTTCATTACTGTACCAGATTGACCTATGTGTGTGTACCTGATATCCGACTATTGTACACCCTCAAGAAAAGATCAAAATCAAAAAAAAATTGGTTTGTGTCTTGGGTAGATCAAAAACCACTCCTCCTCAACCTTTGATCTTATTATAACTATTACAATTAGTGTCGTGAGGAGATCAAACAAGGGTTGAGAGATGAGTGTGAGATTTGTTCCAAATGCAACTTATGAAAAAAAAACAAAAATAATAAATGAGGGGAGTGATGAAATGTGCAACATATGGGGATATCTAGGTCAGGAGCTTATGGTTTGATTTCTAGGAATGCTTAAGTGAGTGGGTCTTGAAATATGATTTCAAAGGATGTAGGGAAGGTTCGGTGAACAAAATCTTTTAAGCTAAAAAATGTTAAAATAACCTATATTTATTAAATAAAAAGTGGAAATAATAGCATGGAATGGTTTTCACACACACACATGGAGAGTTAGTGGCATGGTTGAATTCTTAATTCCTTTCTCAATTTGGTATCATGAATCTCTTTGAATTTTACTATGATATGATTTATGAGACATCTTTTTTCATTTTCACTAAGAAGAACTCTTTGGTGCGGTTTGTGCATTGATCACATTACTTTAATTAATTAAAACTTCCTCGGATGTTAAATCTTTATGATGTTGGTAATATCTACATGCATAATTTCTGAAAATGTAACTTTTCCCAGGAGTTAAAATGTTTATGTGTGGGGTTGTGATCGTACCACGATTCACTGTGTCATTTTCACTCTTACACCATTGTATTAAACTGAATTTGTATTGTAAATTCCAAATATAATGACAAAATGAACTTCATTATTGATTCAGTTATTTTATGTTTGTCACTGTTAAAAAGATCAATATTACTTGTTTTGATAATATCATTGAAGGTGGAGGTGATTTGGAGGACCCATGATGAAGTCCAAGAAATATGGGTCAAACTGCACAAGATCCAAGAACACCAGTGGATTAATCCACACACTGCTACTAGAACGTGCATCCAAATGGGCTGAACTTTTGTGGGTTGGTCCAATATTTAATAGTATATATTTCATCTCAAGGAACCCAATCCTGATTCATCTTCTAAGGGGTCCATCCGAACTGATCTTTCCAAGCCACCGAATATGCACAAAGTCAAAAGTGGCATTCTGTAATATGTCAATATCTCGAGATGTGATTTTCCAAATGATACCAAACTTTCGGTGGTTATATTAAATATGTGGGTCTACAACTTTACAGTTTTTTCAAAAGGTATATTCGACCTTCTAGTAGCCTAAAATCATCCTTCAAGTGGTTTATTAAAATCTGGGTGCCCAAAACAACTTCCCATTTTGGCTATAAAAAGGAACCTTGGGCACCCCATTTGGTAGTTCGAACCAGAAGTGAAGATCTGCTATTTTGGAGTCCTGTAGGAGTCTCCCCCTCATACTTGAAGTTCTGGAGGCCCCTATCCTCATAGGGGGATCAATAATGAAGAAGGAGTTCCACCCGAGCTTCCTCCTCCTCCCGATGTCGAGCTAAACGGTGGGCGATCATTACGAGGGAGCTACACACTTGAATAGGGAGTTACGACACCTTATATTCTACTGGTTTTGTGTAATTTGTGTGTGAATTATTTCAATTATGTTTAACCTTTATATTCTTCTTCTCTAAATGCATTGATTTGGTTTAATTAAGTGAAACATTTCTCATTTCAATACTGATTGGACAACACAAGCATCCTCTTTCTCTCACACATACATGAGATTTAAATATGATTTGGTAGACCTCACTCTATTTTTTTGGTCCAAACCTTGACAACACGATTGTTGTGTCAAGGGGTGGTTCTTTGTGCATCATTTTAAGAGGAAAGAGGGGAACCAAGATCTTGGTTAACCCTCAACCAAAGGGTTACACTAAAACCTAATAATCAATTAAGAATGAGGAACTCTTCAATTGTTTTAGTAACTTAGAAAAGATCACTTATTTATCTCATATTTTTTAAAATACACTTTTTCTTTCAACTTTACAACTCTTTACATTAAATTAATTTCTTAAAATTGTTTACAAAATCACCCCCTCTTTTGTTCTTCTTATTAAAAATACACACTCAAAACCTATCAGCACTCCTTGAGAGATAACCTAGGGTCTGACCTAGACTATAAATCCACCATAAAAACATAATCAATTTGACACATCATGACAACATGGTCACTTACCATGACTATGAGATTTAGAAAATTGATGTCAAAATAGCCTTCCTTAACGGGAACCTTCAGGAACATGTCTACATGACACAACCTGAAGGGTTTTTGACTCCAAAGGATGACAATAAGGTATGCAAGTTGTAGAAATCCATTTATGGATTAAAGAAAGAATCCAGGTCATGGAACATTCATTTTGATGAAGCCATAACAGAATTTGGTTTTATCAAGAATGAATGTGAGCCTTGTGTCTATAAAAGGTTTAGTGGGAGTGCAGTCATTTTCCTAATAGTTTATGTTGATGACATATTACTTATTGGAAATGAGATACCAGTCTTACAGTCTGTTAAGGCATGGTTGAATCAATGTTTCTCCATGAAGGAATTGGGTGAGGTAGTATATATTCTTGGGATCAAGAATCATCGTGATAGATATAAGAGATTGTTGGGCCTAAGTCAAAGTACATACATTTATAAGATACTGAAGAGATTCAGTATAGAACAATCCAAGAGGGGACTGTTTCCAGCATCACATGGAATTCATCTTTCCAAGAAAATGTATCCTCATACACATGAGGAAATAATGATAATGGCAAGGACTCTATATGCATCAGCGATTGGTTCAGTCATGTATGCCATCCTATGTACTAGGATGGATTTCGCCTATACATTAGGTGTGGTAGGTAGATATCAAGCTGACCCAAGTGACCGTCATTGGATGGCAGTCAAGACTATCCTAAAGTATCTGAGGCGTACTAAGGATATGTTCTTGGTTTATGGAGGATATGAGGAACTAGTTATCATAGGATATGTAGATGCTAGTTTCCGGACTGATCAAGATGACATGAAGTCGCAAACAGGATACATCTTCACTTTGAATGGAGGTGCAGTGAGCTGGAAGAGCTCAAAGTAGAGTGTGGTCACAGATTCTATAGCAGAGTCTGAGTATATCGCAGCTTCTAAGGCAGCTGAAGAAGCAGTTTGGATGTGAAGATTCATGCAGGAGTGGGATTTGATACCTAGCAGTAAAGATCCCATCACATTGTACTGTGATAATACTACAATGGGGGCTCTCACAAAAGATCCAAGGTCACATCAGCAGATGAAGCACATACTTCGGAAGTATCATCGCTTGAGGTATTTTTCTCAGATAGGTGAAGTTACAGTGAGCAGTATTTCCACATAAGACAACATGTCAGACCCCTTGACTAAAGCCTTGACTCAGCAGAAACATGATCACCATGTGAGGTCTAGTGGACTGAAAGTCATAGGCAGTTGGCTCAAGTCCAAGTGGGAGTTTGTAAGAGTTGTTTTCCTAGAACCAACTGGTTGTAATTTGATTACATGGATATTTAATATATTTAAATATTAAACATATTATTACATATTATTCATTATTTTGCATGACTATTATGTAATAATGTCCTAGAGTATTTGTTGCATTGATAAGGTCATGGCAGTTCCTTGCTATGATGAGAACCTTGAAATGCTATAAAAATATTCTTAAATATAGCTCTACGGTTGGATGACATACTATGAAGGGACACATATCATGCAGACCGTCAGGTGCGAGTGTTCGTAAGCACAAGAGACTTACTCTCAGGAATTTCTCGCTTGGTAATCTATAAGACAGGATATTATGAGAACAGACCTGCCAATAGGAATTCTGCATGTTTTGGTATCATCAGATATTTCTATCTGAGAGTGTGTGTAATGATCCTTAGACTTTAATATTATCATTAATACATGTCACGGCTTGTGCACTTTGATTTACTGATGAAATCTGTCATGCATGCATTTGGCGGGAAGTAGGGTCACCTAATTCCAATGAGAAAGAATCCTAGAGGGTCACACACTAAGTGTTTTTTGTGGTCTCGGTTAAATTTTATTTGAATTTAATTAATAAAATAAATATTATTCTCAAGACCATGGAATAATTTTATTCAATTTAAGATGATCGCATAAATTAAATAAAATATATTTAATTATTTTATTGAACATTTAATAAATATTTATTTACTATTTTTTAAATAAAATATCTATTTAAGAGAATAAATTATTTATTTATTTATTCGGGTGTTCAATAAATGGAAGTGGAGTTTGATCGGACCAAGGTCGTTCTAGTAGTAAAATAATTATTTCCAAGATAGTAAATAATTATTAGTTGATACAAGTTAAAATAATAATGATGCTGCTATTATTTTGTGATGCAGAATTTTATTCATAATTCCGTTTTGTGCAAGTTGGTGCACCATAAATAATGACGCGGTATTATTATTATGAGAATGGTTTTTCTCTAAGTTCATGAATGTATTTAATTGCTGTTATGCAATTAAATATTGTAACTGAAGTTCCATGCATATAAATAGACAAGTATGTCTATTGTTCCATATCAAACACACCACACGCTTGGTGAATTGAGAATTATTAAGCTAAACAATTTCTCTCCTAAATCCTCTTCCCGCCCCTCTCAAGAACAAGAGATGTTCTTCAAGGCTAAAGAACAAGAAATCAAGAATGACCAACAAAAGACATTTGCTTCACCACGCTAGCACCCAGAGAATGAGTGGTGCCAATCGGAGGCCATCGGAGCACGTGTGGATCACCGCTATAGGGATTCTAGTTTGGATCCTCGAAAGAGTAACGAGATAATCCAGAAGGGTCATTCTGAACAATCAACATCATTAATGAAGAAAATATCAAAGATCCGGGTATTCTTTTCTTTATGAAATTAATTAAATTAATTATATACATTATGTGCAAGATCCTCTCTAAAGGTTTTGGGCATCTTCCTTCTTTATCTAAATATTTGATTTTATTCCATGGAGACTGGCGTTCATCGTCGTATTGATCCAAAAATAATAATTGATCATGGTAAAAATTAAAGTTGGGTGTCATCCCAACCACGCTTCCACTATGCCCGGAACCTTCAGAATGAACATGGAGAAGTTTCAAGAAACAAAGAAAGGCTTGTTTGTAAAGGCTATGCATAGGTATAAGTTGTGTATTTTGATGAAACTTTTTCGCCCATTGTAAGGTTATAAACTATTATAATGTTTATATAAATTCGTGATCATCAGAATTGCAAAGTATATCAGATGGATGTAAATTCACCATTTCTCAATGGAGAAATTGAAGAAGAAGTTTACATTGAACAACCCTGTGGGTTTCTACTTGATGTTGATGGAAAAAAAATTGTATATTGAATAAATATTTGTATGGGTTGAAAAAAACTCTACATTCATGGTATTATAATATTGATTTTTTTTTTTTTGAGAATGTTGAATTTTCCTAAAGGAAAAGTTGATAGCAACTTATATGTGAAAGTTGTTTACTCCAGAACTATAATTGTAATTGTTTATGTGGATGGTATAATTTTTGTTGCAGATGGAGAATATGTTTGTAAAACATTTTTTGAAGAAATTAAAAGGAACTTTGAGATGTAAATGTTATGAAAATTAATATTATTCCTTGGTTTAAAAGTTCAAAAAAAAGAAAAATACATTTTTCTATCTCAAGAAAAGCATGTCGGGGAATTATTACAAAAGTTTGGAATACAGAATCCAAAGTGGTTTTTAATCCTATCTTATTGGGGATGAATTTGAGTAAATATGAGTCCAGAAAAAGTGTGAATCAAAAATACTTTTGAAAGCTGATAAGAAGCCTACTTTACCTTACAGACTCAAGGTTTGATATTGTTTATGTTGTGACTTTGTGTTCTAGGTATCAAAGTAATCTAAAATAATCACATATGTAGGTAGAAAATATAATTTTGAAAAATTTAAAAGGAACAAATTCACATGGTTTATTATACAAAAGAAATTTTGAGATGAAGTTTCATGGTTATATTGATGCCGATTGGGATGGAAATTGTAATGATAGAAAATAAACCTCAGGAGAAACATTTTTCTTGGGTGAATGTTGTGTAAGTTGGCATAGTAAGAAACAAAGTTTTGTAAATTTTAACATAGTGGAATAAGAATATGTTTCGGCCACTCAGGATTGTACTCAAATTTTATGGATGAAAGTTCAGTTGGAAGACTTGAAAGTAAAAGTTTCTAAACCGTTGAAGATACTTTGTGATAATCAGAGCACAATTGATCTTTCTACAAATCATGTCCAACATTCAAGATTAAAATACATTGATATAAAATTTCACTTTATAAAAGATAAATTTGATGCTAGAGATGTTTTTTTGGAATATATTTCAATGAAGTATCAAATTGTTGATATCTTCACAAAGAAAAATCCAAAAGAAAGGCTTGTGGGTTGAGATTGCAACTTCATGTTCAGCCTCCTCCAATGACATCCTAAATATCATAATGAAGTACCCCATCATTATTTGGATTATGTTGACAAAGGGGGAGAGAAAGTAACAACTTTTTACTTTGAAATAAAATTTTAATTATCTTTTTTATGAATCTAAATTTGTAGTTATCAGATAATGGGGGATATAAAAATCAAGGGGGGGGGAATAAGAAAAGTGATAAAAGAAAAAAGTGAGGGGGTTTATCTTTACATGGTCATAAAAATTTCTTGTCAATAAGGGATGGAATTGCTTCAAAAACATTACTGTATCTAGTAGTGTGGTTTTAGGAAACTCTGTTTTGAGAAAGGATATGTTTTGATAAAATTTGAAAACTTTGAGTTGTTTCAAAAAATTTGTTGTGAAAAAGTCTGAGTGTTTGAAAAATGGTGAGTTGTAATAGCTGTTAATGAAATTTTTCAAACAAATCAAAAGGGGAGATTAAAGAACCTTTTTGGTATTTTTTAACATTTTTTTTGTATTTGTTGACACATGGTATTTTGTAAAAGAATGTTTTTGAAAAATAGGTAAAAGTTATTGAATGTTCAAAACCAAACATAAATGGGGGAAAAGTTTTTTCTTTGAGAAAGTTGTTTTCTGGACATAGAGGATCGGACTGAGTAGCACCAGATGCATATTATCAGACTAAGCAACATTGATCACAAAATTCATCAGAAAGTTAAAGTTTTTGATCGAAAACTTTATTGGTCTCAAATCCATCAGTATAAAGTTCAAGATCTATTGTACACGATGTTTGTTATAAATAAGTTGTTGAGTTAGAAAGTTAGATTATTGTTGAAGAAGTTGAATGAAGTCATTTATTTCAGGAGTTATAAAGTTATTAAACTTTCTAACCTTAATTTAGGTTATTCTTTTCTAATCTTGAAGTTCTCATAAATCATGAAAAGTCTCATGATAAAAGCTTTTGAAGAAATTGAGGAATCATAAAGATTGTATCGGTTCTATGAATCAAGACAATGTTTGCATCGGATCCAAAAGTACTGGGGACAATAGTTTTCAGAAGTCTGAATGAGTTATAGTTGATGAGGTTTAAATATTTTCAAAGTTGTAGAGTGGAGTTTCCATCATAATGATAATTATATCATAATAATAATTCCATCATAATGATAATTCCATCATTATGAGGATTCCATCGTACTGACTCTGAGAAGGAAAGTCAAAAAAACCGACTCTGATGAGTAAAGTCGTTTAGACTAACTCTAAGGAGGAAAGTCAATGAGACTGAATCTGAGAAGGAAAGTCAATCGGACTGAATCTAAGTAGGAAATTCAATCAAACTAACTCTGAGGAGGAAAGTCAATTGGACTGACTTTGAGGAGGAAAGTCAATCGAACTGACTTTGAGCAGGAAATTCAATCGGATTGACACTAAGAGGGAAAGTCATTCAGACTAACTCTAATGTGGAAAGTCAATTTGGAATTAGTTGAGGAAGTTTCATCGTACTAAAGAAAAGTTAGGAAGTTTGAGAAGGTTGATTACTAAGAATACTCAATACAATTCAAGAAGGTTCCAGGAGAGTTGATGTGGTCAAGCATAAAGTTCAAATATGAGTGAATTTCAGAGGTTTTTGAATTTGAGTAAGCGGGAAAAGTTTTTTAGTTTCCTGACTTTTTCATTTTGGGATTCCTAGAAATAGGTACACAGTACATTCGTACTTTATAACCTTTTTCACGTGTGTGGAAAAGGCGGAGCGTTGTAGAATTATTGTCAAAGTTTTATTTTCGGATAGAGATCTCGTTAGAGGATCAGGCAACTGAAAGTTTTCTTACTGAATTGAGGAATATCAGACTTAGGATGATCAGGATGAGCAGTTGAGCAGAGTTTGAGAAATGCAGTATGAGAAGAGGGTTCATCGTAATGAGTCCATCATAATGATTCAATCAAACTGAGGTAATTGGATCCAGGGCCATCGAACTGAGGTTTTAGCAGTGTTTTGTGGAGAAAATTTTTTTGTGATCTTTTCTTTTTTGGATCAATTGTTTGTAAGAAAACTTTGTAAACTGATGGGAGTATGTATAATCATTTCTATCAGGGGATAGAAGGTCTCTAACGGGAGTTGGCACAAGTTGTATTCACTTCTTCATAATAGTGAATTTCCATAGACCCATGGAAGTGGTTATGGCAAGGATGTAGGTTCTCGCATTGAGGCCAAATATTGTAAATCTTATGTTCTTTACTTTATTTTCTACTTTTACATGCATAAGTATTTACTAAAAGATGATAAGGTTGTAAACTTTAACAGGTTGTAGGAGTTAAGTTTTAAAAGTTTTAAAACTTATAAAAAGTGAACAACTGATTCACCCCCCCCCCCTCAGTTGTTATTTGATCCTTTGGAACTTCATTTTGGTGTTATCTTGAAGCTTTATCCCTTTATTTTAATCCATTTAGCTCATTTTACCCTTAACCAAAGTGATCAATATTTACCATGGTTATTATTCATTATGAACAAAAAATATGTTGATCTTATTACTTAATATTAATTATATTGATTCCAAATATGTAATTAATTTTAAAATATTCAATTTCTATAATTGGTAATATATGTTCGTAAAACACAACGAAAACCGTTAATGTTTGTTTTCAGCATAAAAATGATTTTACGGAAAAATAAAATATAATGTTGATTCTAATGGAATTAATTGGATTATGTTAAATTAAAGGAGGCTTATTTTTCTTTCAAACCAAACCAAAATAGAAAGGAACCTTGTAAATACTTGATTAAGGGAAAAGAAATAAAAATAGGTTTTATTTGAACAAAAATATTACTTAGATTTTCAAAATATTAAACATATATTTCTAAGTTAAACATTATGTTTTTATACATAATATTACTTCTTATATATATATATATATATATTTGTTCTAGAAAAAAGGTTTCATAAACTTTCAATTCATTATTATATCATTATAATGTCATAAAAGTGACAGTATTTGTAAAATTGGTACTTTTCATTATTCGCCCCAAAAATCAACTATTTATGAAAAATCTCAAAAAAAAACACTTTAACCTAATTTTGATATGATGAATTCAAAAATGAAATCCATTTATTCAAATTAAATTTATAAACTTTTGGAATTTATGTTTTAATCACATATTAATTAAATATATGCCCATTATGCTATAGTTTCTTTAGAAAGAAATGTTTGATTGCAATAATTGAAGCTCGGGTGTTACAATCAAAATGGAGTACATTAGGATAGATCACCAAGCAGTAGATGTCATTTGAGATCCACAAGTTGAACCTTGGTGTTCAACTACCTCCTTCCACCCAAGGAGGTTTGGAAGATATCCCTCTCCCCATTGCATTTAATGCTTTATCGGGTTGTTTTCTGTTTTTAACATAGGTTGCTTATATTATGTTTGATTAAACAAAAATGAGGAGATACTATCTATAGGGAATGTAGGTACAAGATTGAAGGTATGATCTGAGTTATATAGACAACATTGTAGGAATAAGCTATTGTTTATTATTATTTACAAAGATAATTGACTCGCGTAGGCTTGGAAACTTGGTTGATGACTCGGTGCTTAGTTTTCGAGCTCTATGGAAATTTTGGAAACATGGTTGAGATCATATATGAAATCCCCTTTAACTTTTATTTTCAAAGTGGGGGAATAGAAGCATGATAGCAGGAAGAGGTCCCTTGAAAGTGGAGCATGCAGGACTTGCTCGATGAAGGGCCAACCAACCACATTTGGTGTATGACGGCTTGCAAATAGCAATTGGAATAACGATAGAAAAGGAGAGTACAAATGCAGGGAGAGAGAAAATAGAAGCTTGAGCGTGTGGAGGAATTGACAACAAGATCCAAAGGGAGGGGATATTGAAACCAAAACTTATATTGTTATATTGTCTGTTTCATACAACACTTCTGAAGCTTGGCTGAAATCACATCGTAACTCAGTGTCTTCACTTTGCGTGTCAGCATGCATGGGGATAATATTAATAATCATATATGATTAATATTTAGATCTAGAAAAGGAAGGAAACTTGCGGTTTTTGTGGAGAAATGAAGACCACGATTTATAAGGGAGATTGCGAGGATTATGGAATTATAAACAGAAAAGACTACATAGTGCTGGTTTCATGGAGTTTCCATTTTCAAAATATGGAAATCAGCATGTGTGAAATTTGAGAGAGATTGTTGCTAATGAGAATTGTAAAATATTGCCGGCTTAAAAAGGAGAAGAATTAGGAGGGAAACAAGCTGTTGTTTCTTCTTATAATGAGAAAAACTATGAAGAAAAAGGAAAGAGTGTAAATTGTGAACAAGAATAAGAAGGAACACATTTTGAAGATCTGGAGTTGAATGAGGAGGAAAATGATGACACCCTCACTGGATAGATGTGTGCATTCTGATCTTGAAATCATTGTAATCAATCTACATATTGCATCTTTTTCTATGTAACTCTTGACCCGAAGCAATGAGAAAGTGGTCAGGAAGAAGAAGTTCTCCGAGGATCGTCATTGTGTCCATCCCAAACTCTTGTAATACCTAGAGTGGATAGTATATTACGGTATATCAACACATCGTCAATGTATGCTTCTTGGATTAACCCTTAGTGGTGAACTAAGTAAAATCTTGTATCTTCGCATTTACTTTCCTGCTTTGGAGGGTTGTGTCCATGTGTGATAACTAACAAATTCGACTTATTTTTACTAAAATGAGGATAAGATCCTATGAAGAAAAAAAAAGAAAACTTGGACAACCTAATTCACCCCCATCTTATGATGTATTAGGCTTTTGGTTGCAACACACGCATGCTTTCATATATGTATGAATGCATGTATGTAAAAATAATTAGAAATATTCCTAACAATATCACTAATACAAAAATAGGTTTTTTACATCGTTTTTTTTTATATTTTTAACGCCAGTTATTAAGACAACGTCTTTTAAGGTGACGTTGTAAATATATTTTTTAACTTCAATTATTAAAATCGACCTTAAAAATGTATTTTTTATGATTTTTCATGTCATTTTTTAGAAAACTGACATAAAATGCCATCTTTCACATAGGTTTTTTAAAAAACATCTAGAAGAATATGTTTTTTAAAAAATATTATTTGAGAACCTACAAAATTACACACGGTTGTTTTGCAGAATCAATAAGAACAAATATCGTTCCACATGATAAAAAAAATTTACAATTACATAGTTGAAAAAAAATAAGGATCTTTCAATGATATAATGATAATAATCAACAAATATTTATTTAAATGTTGATTACTCCATCCAAGGAAAGTAGATGATTGATAAACAAACAAATATCACAGAAGGCGGACGAAATCTAGAAAAAAAACTTAAATCTTTAACTTAATATTCAATCTTACCAAAGTTTTTATTGATATAATTTTTTTTCGAAGGAAAGACCTCATGAGGAAACCAAAGTTTCACCTTAGAAAGAATTTTAGAATCCGAAAGCAGCTTTGTAGTTTTAACATGATCCGAAGAAGGATTATTCATTATAATAAAAAATGAATCATTAACCGGTATATCAATTGAGAAAACTAATCATTAAAAAATCATGGAAAAATAATTATAAATATCATGATGAGATCACCGAAAGAAGAATCAGTGGAATAATTATAAAGATCGAAAGAGTTGAATCGGTGGAATGGCGATGATCGAAATACTTGATCGTGAAATGAATACATGTGGAGTGTGAAAACATAAAAAGGACAATGCAAAACCAAACACGGTATCACAAATTTTAAGCAGTAATCAAAAATTTTGAAGTCGTGCTGTGAAAAAATGGAATTCCGCGGTGGCAGGATATTAAATTTTAACTTTCACATCGGTTTTAAAATAGCCGACGTGGAAAACTCATTTTTAACATCAGTTGTTTTAAAATTGATGTTAAAAATTTTGTTTTCATGCCGGTTTTATGATAACTCACGTGAAAAACTATCTTTTCACATCAGTTATCATAAAACTGATGTGAAAACCCCAACAGTATTGTTTTTAACATTGGTTATTTAAATAACAGATGTTAAAACGCATTTAAGGATGGTTATTTAATAACTCACATTAAAATTATGACGTAAAAGATATTTTTTGTACTAGTGTACACACACAATTTAAATTATATATTTATAAAAATATAAAAAAATTAAGTAAAAAACAGGGGTTATGAAAACAAAAAATTGAAATAGAGAGAGTTTAAGTATGAGAGAAAGAAGAAATTGAAAGAAAGATGAGAATTTTATTAGAACTCTCGGTGCTTCTCATATCTGTATCACTCAATCAAAGGGGATTTTTTTTAATAACAACAACATTTATTTTATTGAGGAGGGAGACGAAAACGATTAAGGGGGCCTAAAATGATGCAGACCAAGGGCGTCCCCAATTACATAATAAGCACATCCTGAGGGGAGGGAACCAGTTCTGGTGTATACCATTAGAGAAGAGTCGGAGGGCACCTTTGAGGCGAGGAAGTCAACTACACTATTCCCTTCACGCCAAGTGTGTGTAATAACTGTCGTGTTGCTGATGAACTTCTTACAATTACGGATCACATAAGAAATCTTCCACGGAGTGGGAGAGATACCCTTGAGAGGGTCGCAGATAATTTTGGAATCTGATTCAAGCATTGTTAAGGTGATGCCTTTAGAATGACATAGGGTAAGACCACTGAGGATGGCATTAGCCTCCGCACCCAAAGAGGATTGCACTGTCCTTTTATAAGCAGTGCAATGAAGGGTGGGTGGGGGATTGGTGGGGTTGGACACCCCACCGATGTTCACATCTGGAATCCGCATTCAGTGGTTGTTTAACACTCCCCCTTGGGATGCACACCCTTTATAATATCATATGTGTTTTGATGATGCCTCATTAAAAACCTTTTCCATAAAAACTCATTAGGATAAAAAAAGGAATATGGAAATGATTACAGCCACGTAGACTCTGTAACGTCTCAAATTTTTCCTTGTATTATTTTTAGAAATTATATGGATTGATTTCAAGACCAGACGTTGAGGCGGCGTGGAATTTTGAGGTCAGGTGTGCCCGAAACAATTGTTTGAAAAATATTAAACTTTTAATAGCACATGCATGCGGTTTTACTAAAAAAGTAGAATAACTCTTAAACGGGTTCCCGGATTAGAAATATAATGACACTGTTTAACTCAGAATAGCGGATTTATCTTAGTCGCAACCTAACTTTAGTCGGCACGAGTCATCTGTAGAAAAAGTCACTAAGGACGTAACCGTAAATAAAATAATTAAATAAAATTATTTTATTTTTTTAAATCCTAATAAATCATGAACGATGACTCGGATTAGAAATCAGAGACCACTGTTGAATTCATAATGTGGTGTTTTTCCTAGGCGTGACTTAACCTTAGTCGATGCGGGTCTTCTGTGGAAAAACTCAAAAAAATATATAATCGTTATTAAATAGTTTAAATAAAAATTATTTCTATTGACACAGCGACTTTTCCCTTAAATGTATACTTATGCAGAAATTCCGGGGTTAGCCGCATAACCCTAGGAATGCCGGAGAATTTTTAGGGAGATCTTTGGAAGAACTCTCTCGAACAAATGACGACGGATCGTGGATCGACGATCAACGCACAGCTGATTCGAAGGAACCTCACCAACGATGACGACACAATGATCATCCTTCATCAGCGACTGATCTGAATCAAGGTAGGGTAGTTATTTTCCTTGTGATCTTTCCTCGTTCTTGATTTTCACAATGAATACGGGTCAATCCAAGAACAGATTGATCTGTGGTTCGATCATTACGGGATGGTTATGATTTCAAGGTTTATTTTGGAGAGTTTTCTTAATTGGTTCTTCATTCTTCGTTCCTCGTCTAACGAGAACGGATTGAGGCTGACACAAACAAGGTCGAGGTTTGTTCCTTATGGTGTTCTTGTGCTTTTCTCTCTCTTGTTCTTTGCGTTCTTCGTCGTTGGACCCCCGTGGCCACGGTTCGGCTTATCAGGTGGCTCTGAATGTGATCAGACCCCCGGATTAGAGGCAAACCGACGGAAAAGTCTAGATCTGTGTAGATCGGGATCTGAGGAACCCGGATCTATGATCGTTTTGAAATTTGGGCAACGGAGGTGGCTTGGTGATCCGCAGAAGGGACCACCGGCGCTACAGTCCTGTGAGGCGGCGTGGTGGTGCGACGACTGAAGGCAACGGCCACGGAAGACAACGGCGATGATCGTGCGGGACGCGAGCAAGCGTAGCCAGGGATGCGGAGGCGGCACGGGGACGCAGCAGAGCCGTGGGATGCGACGACGGCGGCAGCCTCATGGGACGCGGTCGACAACCACGTAGGTCGGGCCAGGCGGTCTACACGCGGGCGAGCTAGACGGTCTGCATGCGAGCAGGCCAGGCAGTTTGTGCGCAAGCGGGCCAGGCAGTCTGCGCGCGAACGGGCCAAGCGGTCGGCGTGTGGGCGGGCCAGGTGATCCGTGCGTGAGCGAGCTAGGCTAGGTGAGAAGGACGGGCTCAGGAAGAACGGGTCGAACCAGGCGGAGACGGGTCGGTCCAGGCAATGTGGGCCAAGCCCAGGCGGAGCCGGCCAGGTCGGACCCAGCGGGTCGGGTCGGACCCATCGGACCGGGCTGGATCCGGGTCAGACCCGGGCCAGATCTGGGTCGGACCTCAGGTCGACCCGGGGCAGTCGCATGGCCGAACGCCTTGGCAGCTCGAGCTGCCACGATGCGGTCGATCGTGGGGCGGATCGATCGCGGCGGTCAGTCCACGGCCCAGGGACCCCCCTTTCTTCTGAATCTTCAAACCCCCATAACTTTAAAACGGAGCGTATGTTTGACGAGTTGTCTACAGCGTTGGGACCATGACAATGAGATGGTACTTTTGAGATAATGTGGTGAGTTTTTTGCTCGAACCAATATAGGTTGAGAGTGTTTCTCTTGGTCATTTCCTTAAGGGTTCGATACGGTATTATGTCCACATCACTAGACTGTAATCCCCTCTAGAGGTCGAGTCCCAGATAGAGTCAGGCATCCCTCCCATAGATTAGAGTGCAATCCTCTATCACCCCTAATGAAGTTTGTGGAATCACGTAACCTATGTGAGCAGGGCGCTGATCCTCCACCTAGCAGGCCGCATCAGTAGGGTTTGTGGTATCCCCCAGTGTAACTGGGCGTGATCCCCTACATTGTGAATTGATCCAGATCGGTTCAGTGGTATCCCCCAGTGTGACTGGGCGTGATCCCCTCTCTATGGTATCATAATTTTCTTTTACCAATATGTTCTCATTTGGGTAGGGCCCAAATGAGCTAGACCTCTTCGTGAGTGTCTCTGATGATATCATGGATCGAGGAGTGAGATCTCTCAAAACGAGCGTGCTTCGAGCAAAATCCTATAGCTGACAGTTGGTTAAGACTGCTCGATGGTGTGGTGTTTCTCATGAGTATATCTAGATATTCTTATTATATGTATTGCACGTATATACCTGTGTGGAGCTGAATGTACTTTCCTTTATGATACTTCCTTTGTGGTATTTTCCTTTGTGGTTTCGGGGTGTCCTAATGGGTATTTTTATACTCACCCTTGCACAGGTTTTGCCTGCACATGTCGTGTCTTGTGCAGACGATCGACTCTTTGACAGAGTGCTAGGTGGACCAGGACCAAGCGGTGCTTAGCAAGGCCAGACAGACGAGGTGTGTTACTGCGGTTTAGACGACAATCCCAATACCTCTTTTCTTACAGGTTGGACTTGTGGTTATAGACACTTGTTGATTGACTTGTTTTGGCTCTGTTTACTTTCAAGTTCTTTTATTATTGTACTCTGGTTGTGGGGTATAGTAGTTTGCATGCATTTTTTACTTTTTTTTACATTTCAGTATTTGTTACTTAGAGATTTGTGTATGCATATGGGTACTTAAGGCTAATGTCTCTCATTTGTGGGGTATGTCTAATCGGTGCTAGTCACGAGCCCCTAACCTATTGAAGGTGAGCTTAGGGTAGTCACGACATAGGCCCCACTAGGACAGGTTGTAACACCCTGAGATTTTATGAGATAGATTCTTTTAATTTCTTTGATGTCTTGTATTGTATGTTACACCAAGATTATCTTGCGCAATACGCAACACTGTATTAGCTTGCAGTGTGAATCTGTTATTCTTTTTTTGTGGTATTCAGTGATGCTTCGAAGAAGGGCTTAGGCTATGTGATGATGCAGAATGATAAAGTGATATCCTATGCCTCAAGGCAGTTGAAAATCCATGAGCGAAACTATCCAACGCATGATCTGGAGTTGGCGGTGGTGATCTTTGCCTTGAAAATCTGGCAGCATTATCTCTATGGGGAGAAATGTGAGATATATACTGACCACAAGAGTCTTAAATATATATTCACATAGAAAGAGCTTAATATGTGCCAGAGAAGACGGATAGATCTCATCAAGGATTATGACTTTTCAATACATTACCACCTGGGGAAAGCGAACAAGGTGGCATATGCCCTAAGTATAAAGGACCCAGCGATTCTATCAATGATGAGAATTGAGAAGGATCCAATATTCTTATAATTGATTAATATTGACATGAGAATCATAAAGAAGGGAAAATCATAAATCCTTTCACAAATGATTGCTCAACCGTCTCTTTTGGAAAGGTTAAAGGATGCTCAAAAGGATTATGTGGGAATTCAGGAAAATTAGAAGCTATCGAAAAAGGGAAATCCTTGGATTTTAATGTTAATGAAGAAGGGATTGTGTGATTTGGGAAAAGACTATGTGTTCTGTCAATTCTGGAGCTGAAGAAGGAACTTTTGGATGATGCACATAGTTCAAATTTCTCTATTCACCGAGGGAGCACAAAGATGTATCAATATCTCTGAGAAAATTTTTTGTGGGATAATATGAAGAAGGAGATCACTATATATATATCAAAGTGCATGGTTTGCCAGTAAGTGAAGGCAGAGAGGCAGAATTCTAAGGGGATGATGCAATCATTTCCCATACTATAATGGAAATGGGAGAACATCACCATGGACTTTATCACCGGACTTTCGAGGACATCCAAAGGCAACAATGCAATCTGAGTTGTTGTGGATCGTCCTATAAAGACTGCACACTTCGTTTCTATTCAGGAGGATTTCTCATTGGATCAACTGGCACGAATATATATGAGGGAAGGGGTAAGGATGCATGGAGTACCACTATCTATTATGTCTAACCGAGATCCAAGATTCACCTCTAACTTTTGGAAGAGTCTTCAACATCCTCTGAATACTGAACTAAACTTCAATACGGCCTATCATCCTCAAACTGATGGAAAATCCGAGCGGACTATCCAAACACTTGAGTACATGTTGAGAGCGTGCTCAATGGACTTTAAAGGAGGATGGGATCAACATCTTCCTCTGGTTGAGTTCTCTTATAATAACAGTTTCCACTCGAGAATCCAAATGACACCATATGAAGACTTGTATGGGAAAAGGTGCAGAACACTGGCATGTTGGGATGAGGTCGGTGAACGTAAGCTACTTGGACCAAAAATGGTTGAAGAAATGGTGGAGAAGGTGAAAACCATTCAACAGCATATCAAGGCAGCCTAGAGTTGACAGAAGAGTTATGCTGATAACTGTCGACGAGACCTTGAGTTTAAAGTTGGATACATGGTTTTTCTATGCATATCTTCATGGAAGAAGGTCATGAGGTTTGGAAAGAAAGGGAAGTTAAGTCCAAGGTACATCGACCCCTTCGAGATTCTTGATCGTGTCGGGGCTGTGGCCTATCGACTAGCACTTCCACCTATCATGGACAAAGTACATGATATCTTTAATGTATCCCTCTTAAGGAAGTACATATCGGACCCTTCACATGTACTCTCTTCTGAGGTGGTACAGTTGGAGTATGATCTTTCTTATGAGGATCAACCAGTGAAGATCTTAGATTGTAGATAAAAAGTTCTACGAAATAAGACAATGCCCCTCGTCAAGGTGTTGTGGGGAAACCACAAGTTTGAAAAAGAGACTTGGGAATTGGAGGAAATGATGAATCTGAGTTACTCACATCTATTCTAGTATGGGAAAAGGAAATTTCGAGGGCAAAATTTCTTAATGGGGGAATATTGTAACGACCCAAAGTTTCATTAATGGAAATCCCTCTTGATCTAATTAAATGTCTCTTTATGTAAAATGTTTATATAAAATGTCAACTTCTTTGGTTTTATGTTAATAATTTTGACCGTTGCTAATATAGTCGTTGAATAGTGATCACGTGATTAGTATAAGTATAGGGATTTAACAAATCCAATTTACTCAGACAAAAGAAGCGATGACCTCATCCAGTAGAATTGCTCCATACGAAGCCCATTTGTCGGAGCTCGGAAAAGAGGTGGCGTCCTTGGGTTTCTCTCTTGACCAAGCCCAAGATGAGCTTCATCATGTCAAGCTCGAACGGGACCGTCTATGGGAAAAGTGGAAGTTGATAGAGATTACCACTCGAGCGATGTTATCTGAGCCACCCCAAGAGTCTGTCACCATCGCACACCTTACCCTTAGGTCTTATGCGGCTGTTTTAAGGGGTTATGTAATAAATCGCTAGTACTATGTTCATGTACATTATTTTTGTATATAATAATGAATATACCTTCTTGTCATTATTGACATTTTGTAAATAGTTTTTTTAAAGCACAAATAGTATTTTTTTTTAGTTAATATTCAGATAAGAAATCTATTTTAATGAATTAATTGATTTTTGAATTAAATAATATTTTAATAAAATATTATTATTATTATTATATTAATTTTTATTAAATATAAATGATCTTATAATTTTATGAATGCAATTGTAATTTTTATTAAGGTTTGAAAGCCATTTTTGTCAAAACCCGTGAATTTTCGATAAATGTCGGTTTTTATTTTAAAAGTGAAAATTAACATATTTAGAAATTTATTTAGATAAAATAAATGTTATTTATAGAATCAGGATGTCGAAATTATCTAACGGTGAATTTTTCATAATTTTCTGAGACAGTCAAATTTTTGGGTAAAAATTAAATACCGTTTAAATATATAATGTGTTTTATGACATCATAATGATCCAATAGTGATGTAATAAAATACTATAAGCTTTATGTTCGGCCAATATATGTTTTACCATTAAAATAATGTGATTTTGGGTTTGTTTGACTTATTTTACAAATCATTAATGGACCCCTCAAGACTTATTAAACATCTTGTCTTTTTAAATTATTTTCTATGGGAGTGTGACTCACCTCCACATAAGCAACCCCATTATTTTAAGAAGTTCGGACTTTGTCCATATAAAATATTTTTTTTATCTTCCCTTTGCCAAAAACCATGGGCAAAAACCATGATCTGATTTGTGTTTTGGATTAGTTTAATGTAAGGGGTCCCAAACCTAAATAATAAAGAATTCACTCATCTTTCCTATATAAACCCACCCAAGCTCCCACTTCCTTCTCACTCAAAGCCTTTTTAGTTCATCCAACCTCTACCCTACTCTCTCTAGAATCCTCCCAAGGTGCCCCAAGCTCCCAATAATCCTCTCTCAAGCCTCTCTCAAGCCTTGGATGCACACTTCCAAGTAAGGGTTTTTTTCTTCCTTTCACTTTTTTGTTCAAATTTTCTTAATATTGTTATTACCTTTTAATTTAAATTATAAATGCTGGGGCATGGTTTCACACCTCCACCATACTACCCTCTTATTTTTTGAATGATTGGAGACCCCTTTATCTCTCATTAAATGCCTCCCATGTACACCCATTACTATGCCGAAATTCCGAAAGGAACTTCTCTCTCCTCATTTACATTCAAGCAATACATTTGTATCATGAATCTAAATTCTGTTACAATTGTTGGACATGTATCTATATGACCCTTCTTACTGTCCATTTCATATAGATATGATGAGGCACCCCTTTCTCTCACATCAACCATTTTTTTATGAATTCTTATATCACGCCGTTACGCTGCCAAAATTACACCGATTTTATAAGACAATGCCATTGTGTAGTGAATACCATGCCCATTCCTCCATCAATGGTATTAAACTTCATGCACATTTACTTATTTATTATAAAGTTTTATTCCACATTCCTTTGTCATGGAATAAAAGATTATGTTTTATGAATCCATGTTTTATGATCCATGTGACACACTTATGCATGAAATGAAATGTTTAAGAAGGGTGCGCCCTTATAGCACTCCAATGCATTGGGTAAAGTATAGTATCATGATACATCATGTGCAATGAGTGTTGACTCATTCTAATTCAAGTGCAATGAGGGTTTAATCGTGATTTATGTGCAATGAGAATTTACCCATGCTCCATGTGCAATGAGCCTTGGCTCATGCTAATTTCATGTTAAGTGTTGTTGCCACATTTCCATGTATGATTATCATGCTTTATCATGCCTTTATGTCCATGTTTATCTTGTGCTCTATTGATATGCCTATTGTCTATCATGTATTTTACTCCTTATGTATTCTATGTTTATTCCCTTACCGGGCTTTATAGCTCACCCTTTTCTTATGCATGTCCTCAGGTTATCCCATGCAATGCTAAGTATGAGGGAATGTAGTAGTCATGTAAAGGAAGTTTTCAATAAAGATATTGTATTTCATGTTTTAAGTTGTTATGTAATGATCCTAATCCCCAAAGACACTAGACCTCTTGATCTTCCATGTTGTATCAAGTGAATAGTTTATGTAATAAATCATGTTTAAGTTTGTAATAAAAGTAGGGTTGTCATAACATGAGACTTCCTCTCATGAAGTTCTCGCTTGGTAATCTCTAAGATATGAGATTATGAGAACAGACCTGCCAATAGGAATTCTGCATGTTTTGGTATCATCAGATATTTCTATCTTAGAGTGTGTGTAATGATCCTTAGACTTTAAGATTATCATTAATACATGTCACGACTTGTGAACTTTGATTTACTGATGAAAACTGTCATACATACATTTGGCGGGAAGTAGGGTCACCTAATGCCAATGAGAAAGAATCCTATAGGGTCACACACTAAGTGTTTTTTGTGGTCTCGATTAAATTTTATTTGAATTTAATTAATGAAATAAATATTATTCTCAAGACCATGGAATAATTTTATTCAATTTAAGATGATCGCATAAATTAAATAAAATATATTTAATTATTTTATTGAACATTTAATAAATATTTATTTACTAGTTTTTAAATAAAATACTTATTTAAGAGAATAAATTATTTATTTATTTATTTGGGTGTTCAATAAATGGAAGTGGAGTTTGATCGGACCAAGGACGTTCCAGTAGTAAAATAATTATTTCCAAGATAGTAAATAATTATTAGTTGGCACAAGTTAAAATAATAATGACGCTGGTATTATTTTGTGATGCGTAATTTTATTCATAATTCTATTTTGTGCAAGTTGGTGCACCATAAATAATGACGCGGTATTATTATTATGAGGATGGGTTTTCTCTAAGTTCATGAATGTATTTAATTGTTGTTATGCAATTAAATATTATAACTGAAGTTCCATGCATATAAATAGACAAGTATGTCTATTGTGCCATAGCGAACACACCACACGCTTGGTGAAATGAGAATTGTTGAGCTAAACAATTTATCTCCTGAATCCTCTTCCCACCCCTCTCAAGAACAAGAGACATTCTTCAAGACTAAAGAACAAGCGATCAAGAATGACCAATAAAAGACATTCGCTTCGCCATGCTAGCACCCAGAGAATGAGTGGTGCCAATCAGAGGCCATCAGAGCACGTGTGGATCACCGCAATAGGGATTCTAGTTTGGATCCTCACAAGCGTAACGAGATAATCCAGAAGGGTCATTCTGAACGATCAACGTCATCAATGAAGAAAATATCAAAGATCCATGTATTCTTTTCTTTATGAAATTAATTAAATTAATTATAAACATGATGTGCAAGATCCTATCTAAAGGTTTTGGGCCTCTTCCTTATTTATCTAAATATTTGATTTTATTCCATGGAGACTGGCGTTCATCGTCGTATTGATCCCAGAATAATAATTGATCATGGTAAAAATTAATGTTGGGTGCCATCCCAACCATGCTTCCATTGTGTCCCGAACCTTCAGAATGAACATGGAGAAGTTTCAAGAAACAAAAAAAGGCTTGTTTGTAAATGCTATGCATAGGTATAAGTTGTGTATTTTAATGAAACTTTTTCACCCATTATAAGGTTAGAAACTATTAGAATGTTTACATAAATTCTTGATCATCAGAATTTCAAAGTATATCAGATGGATGCAAATTCACCATTTCTCAATGGAGAAATTGAATAAGAAGTTTACATTGAACAACCCTGTGGGTTTCTACTTGATGTGGATGAAAAAAAAATTGTATATTGAATAAATATTTGTATGGGTTGAAAAAAACTCCACATTCATGGTATTCTAATCTTGAATTTTTTTTGAGAATGTTGAATTTTCCTAAAGGAAAAGTTGATAGCAACTTATATGTGAAATTTGTTTACTCCATAACTATAATTGTAATTGTTTATGTGGGTGGTATAATTTTTGTTGCAGATGGATAATATGTTTGTAAAACATTTTCTGAAGAAATTAAAAGGAACTTTGAGATGTAAATGTTAGGAGAGTTAATATTATTCCTTGGTTTACAAGTTCAAAAAAAGAAAAATACATTTTTCTATCTCAAGAAAAGAATGTCGGGGAATTCTTATAAAAGTTTGGAATACAGAATCCAAAGTGGTTTCTAATCCTATATTATTGGGGATGAATTTGAGTAAATATGAGTCCAGAAAAAGTGTGAATCAAAAAGAATTTTGAAAGCTGATAAGAAGCCTAATTTACCTTACAGACTCAAGGTTTGATATTTTTTTTGTTGTGACTTTGTGTTCTAGGTATCAAGGTAATCTAAAATAATCACATATGTAGGTAGAAAATAGAATTTTGAAAATTTTAAAAGGAACAAATTCACATGGTTTATTATACAAAAGAAATTGTGAGATGAAGTTTCATGGTTATATTGATTCCGATTGGGATGGAAATTGTAATGATAGAAAATAAACCTCAGGAGAAAAATTTTTCTTGGGTGAATGTTGTGTAAGTTGGCATAGTAAGAAACAAAGTTTGGTAACTTTGAACATAGTGGAATAAGAATATGTTGAGGCTACTCAGGCTTGTACTCAAATTTTATGGATGAAAGTTCAGTTGGAAGACTTGAAAGTAAAAGTTTCTAAACCGTTGAAGATACTTTGTGATAATCAGAGCACAATTGATCTTTCTACAAATCATGTCTAACATTCAATATCAAAATACATTGATATAAAATTTCACTTTATAAAAGAGAAATTTGTTGCTAGAGATGTTTTGTTGGAATATATTTCAATGAAGTATCAAATTGTTGATATCTTCACAAAGGAAATTCCAAAAGAAAGGTTTGTGGGTTGAGATTGCAACTTTATGTTTAGCCTCCTCCAATGACTTCCTAAATGTCATAAATAAGTACCCCATCATGGTTTGGATTATGTTGACAAAGGGGGAGATAAATTAACAACTTTTTACATTGAAATAAAATTTTAATTATCTTTTTTTATGAATCTAGAGTTGTAGTTATCAGATAATGGGGGATATAAAAATCAAGGGGGATAGAATAAGAAAAGTGAGAAAAGAAAAAAATTGAGGGGGTTTATCTTTACATGGTCATAAAAATTTCTTATCAATGAGGGATGGAATTGCTTCAAAAACATTATTGTATCTAGTAGTGTGGTGTTAGGAAACTCTCTTTTGAGAAAGGATATGTTTTGATAAAATTTTAAAACTTTGAGTTGTTTCAAAAAAATTGTTGTGAAAAAGTCTGAGTGTTTGAAAAATGGTGAGTTGTAATAGTTGTTAATGAAATTTTTCAAACAAATCAAAAAGGGATATTAAAGAACCTTTGTGGTGTTTTTTTAACATTTTTTTGTATTTGTTGACACCTAATATTTTGTAAAATAATGTTTTTGAAAAATAGGTAAAAGTTATTGAATGTTCAAAACCAAACATAAATGGGGGAAAATGTTTTTTCTTTGAGAAAGTTGTTTTCTGGACATAGAGGATCGGACTGAGTAGCACCAGATGCATATTATCAGACTAAGCAACACTGATCGCAAAAGTCATCAGAAAGTTAAAGTTGTTGATCGAAAACTTTATTGGTCTCAAATCCATCGGTATGAAGTTTAAGATCTATTGTACATGATGTTTGTTATAAATAAGTTGTTGAGTTAGAAAGTTAGATTATTGTTGAAGAGTTTGAATGAAGTCATTGATTTCAGGAGTTATAAAGTTCTTAAACTTTCTAACCTTAATTTAGGTTATTCTTTTCTAATTTTGAAGTTCTCATAAATCATGAAAACTCTCATGATAAAATCTTTTGAAGAAATTGAGGAATCGTAAATATTGTATCGGTTCTATGAATCAAGACAAGGTTTGCATCGGATCCAAAAGTACTGGGGACAATAGTTTTCAGAAGTCTGAATGAGTTATAGCTGATGAGGTTTAAAGATTTTCAAAGTTGTAGAGTGGAGTTTCCATCATAATGATAATTCTATCATAATAAGAATTCCATCATAATGATAATTCCATCATTATGAGGATTCCATCGGACTGACTCTGAGAAGGAAAGTCAAAAAAACTGACTCTGATGAGTAAAGTCATTTAGACTGACTCTAAGGAGGAAAGTCAATGAGACTAAATCTGAGAAGGAAAGTCAATCGGACTGAATCTAAGTAGGAAATTCAATCAAACTAACTCTGAGGAGGAAAGTCAATTGGACTGACTTTGAGGAGGAAAGTCAATCGAACTGACTTTGAGCAGGAAATTCAATCGGATTGACACTAAGAGGGAAAGTCATTCAGACTAACTCTAATGTGGAAAGTCAATTTGGAATCAGTTGAGGAAGTTTCATCGTACTAAAGAAAAGTTAGGAAGTTCGAGAAGGTTGATTACTAAGAATACTCAATACAATTCAAGAAAGTTCCAGGAGAGTTGATGTGGTCAAGCATAAAGTTCAAATATGAGTGAATTTCAGAGATTTTTGAATTTGAGTAAGCGGGAAAAGTTTTTTAGTTTCCTGACTTTTTCATTTTGGGATTCCTATAAATAGGTACACGATACATTCATACTTTATAACCTTTTTCATGTGTGTGGAAAAGGTGGAGTGTTGTAGAATTATTGTCAAAGTTTTATTTTCGGATAGAGATCTCGTTAGAAGATCAGGAAACTGAAAGTTTTCTTACTGAATTGAGGAAGATCAGACTTAGGATGATCAGGCTGAGCAGTTGAGCAGACTTTGAGAAATGCAGTATGAGAAAAGGGTTCATCGTAATGAGTCCATCGTAATGAGTCAATCGAACTGAGGTAATCGAATCCAGGGCCATCGCACTGAGGTTTTAGCAGTGTTTTGTGGAGAAAATTTTTTTGTGATCTTTTCTTTTTTGGATCAATTGTTTGTAAGAAAACTTTGTAAACTGATGGGAGTATGTATAATCATTTCTATCAGGGGATAGAAGGTCTCTAACGGGAGTTGGCACAAGTTGTATTCACTTCTTCATAATAGTGAATTTCCATAGACCCATGGAAGTGGTTATGGCAAGGATGTAGGTTCTCGCATTGAGGCCAAATCTTGTAAATCTTATGTTCTTTACTTTATTTTCTACTTTTACATGCATAAGTATTTACTAAAAGATGATAAGGTTGTAAACTTTAACAGGTTGTAGGAGTTAAGTTTTAAAAGTTTTAAAACTTATAAAAAGTGAACAACTGATTCACCCCCCCCCCCTCAGTTGTTATTTGATCCTTTGGAACTTCATTTTGGTGTTATCTTGAAGCTTTATCCCTTTATTTTAATCCATTTAGCTCATTTTACCCTTAACCAAAGTGATCAATATTTACCATGGTTATTATTCATTATGAACAAAAAATATGTTGATCTTATTACTTAATATTAATTATATTGATTCCAAATATGTAATTAATTTTAAAATATTCAATTTCTATAATTGGTAATATATGTTCGTAAAACACAACGAAAACCGTTAATGTTTGTTTTCAGCATAAAAATGATTTTACGGAAAAATAAAATATAATGTTGATTCTAATGGAATTAATTGGATTATGTTAAATTAAAGGAGGCTTATTTTTCTTTCAAACCAAACCAAAATAGAAAGGAACCTTGTAAATACTTGATTAAGGGAAAAGAAATAAAAATAGGTTTTATTTGAACAAAAATATTACTTAGATTTTCAAAATATTAAACATATATTTCTAAGTTAAACATTATGTTTTTATACATAATATTACTTCTTATATATATATATATATATATATATATTTGTTCTAGAAAAAAGGTTTCATAAACTTTCAATTCATTATTATATCATTATAATGTCATAAAAGTGACAGTATTTGTAAAATTGGTACTTTTCATTATTCGCCCCAAAAATCAACTATTTATGAAAAATCTCAAAAAAAAACACTTTAACCTAATTTTGATATGATGAATTCAAAAATGAAATCCATTTATTCAAATTAAATTTATAAACTTTTGGAATTTATGTTTTAATCACATATTAATTAAATCTATGTCCATTATGCTATAGTTTCTTTAGAAAGAAATGTTTGATTGCAATAATTGAAGCTCGGGTGTTACAATCAAAATGGAGTACATTAGGACAGATCACCAAGCAGTAGATGTCATTTGAGATCCACAAGTTGAACCTTGGTGTTCAACTACCTCCTTCCACCCAAGGAGGTTTGGAAGATATCCCTCTCCCCATTGCATTTAATGCTTTATCGGGTTGTTTTCTGTTTTTAACATAGGTTGCTTATATTATGTTTGATTAAACAAAAATGAGGAGATACTATCTATAGGGAATGTAGGTACAAGATTGAAGGTATGATCTGAGTTATATAGACAACATTGTAGGAATAAGCTATTGTTTATTATTATTTACAAAGATAATTGACTCGCGTAGGCTTGGAAACTTGGTTGATGACTCGGTGCTTAGTTTTCGAGCTCTATGGAAATTTTGGAAACATGGTTGAGATCATATATGAAATCCCCTTTAACTTTTATTTTCAAAGTGGGGGAATAGAAGCATGATAGCAGGAAGAGGTCCCTTGAAAGTGGAGCATGCAGGACTTGCTCGATGAAGGGCCAACCAACCACATTTGGTGTATGACGGCTTGCAAATAGCAATTGGAATAACGATAGAAAAGGAGAGTACAAATGCAGGGAGAGAGAAAATAGAAGCTTGAGCGTGTGGAGGAATTGACAACAAGATCCAAAGGGAGGGGATATTGAAACCAAAACTTATATTGTTATATTGTCTGTTTCATACAACACTTCTGAAGCTTGGCTGAAATCACATCGTAACTCAGTGTCTTCACTTTGCGTGTCAGCATGCATGGGGATAATATTAATAATCATATATGATTAATATTTAGATCTAGAAAAGGAAGGAAACTTGCGGTTTTTGTGGAGAAATGAAGACCACGATTTATAAGGGAGATTGCGAGGATTATGGAATTATAAACAGAAAGGACTACATAGTGCTGGTTTCATGGAGTTTCCATTTTCAAAATATGGAAATCAGCATGTGTGAAATTTGAGAGAGATTGTTGCTAATGAGAATTGTAAAATATTGCCGGCTTAAAAAGGAGAAGAATTAGGAGGGAAACAAGCTGTTGTTTCTTCTTATAATGAGAAAAACTATGAAGAAAAAGGAAAGAGTGTAAATTGTGAACAAGAATAAGAAGGAACACATTTTGAAGATCTGGAGTTGAATGAGGAGGAAAATGATGACACCCTCACTGGATAGATTTTTGCATTCTGATCTTGAAATCATTGTAATCAATCTACATATTGCATCTTTTTCTATGTAACTCTTGACCCGAAGCAATGAGAAAGTGGTCAGGAAGAAGAAGTTCTCCGAGGATCGTCATTGTGTCCTTCCCAAACTCTTGTAATACCTAGAGTGGATAGTATATTACGGTATATCAACACATCGTCAATGTATGCTTCTTGGATTAACCCTTAGTGGTGAACTAAGTAAAATCTTGTATCTTCGCATTTACTTTCCTGCTTTGGAGGGTTGTGTCCATGTGTGATAACTAACAAATTCGACTTATTTTTACTAAAATGAGGATAAGATCCTATGAAGAAAAAAAAAAGAAAACTTGGACAACCTAATTCACCCCCATCTTATGATGTATTAGGCTTTTGGTTGCAACACACGCATGCTTGCATATATGTATGAATGCATGTATGTAAAAATAATTAGAAATATTCCTAACAATATCACTAATACAAAAATAGGTTTTTTACATCGTTTTTTTTTTATATTTTTAACGTCAGTTATTAAGACAACGTCTTTGAAGGTGACATTGTAAATATATTTTTTAACTTCAATTATTAAAATCGACCTTAAAAATGTATTTTTTATGATTTTTCATGTCATTTTTTAGAAAACTGACATAAAATGCCATCTTTCACATAGGTTTTTTAAAAAACATCTAGAAGAATATGTTTTTTAAAAAATATTATTTGAGAACCTACAAAATTACACACGGTTGTTTTGCAGAATCAATAAGAACAAATATCGTTCCACATGATAAAAAAAATTTACAATTACATAGTTGAAAAAAAATAAGGATCTTTCAATGATATAATGATAATAATCAACAAATATTTATTTAAATGTTGATTACTCCATCCAAGGAAAGTAGATGATTGATAAACAAACAAATATCACAGAAGGCGGACGAAATCTAGAAAAAAAACTTAAATCTTTAACTTAATATTCAATCTTACCAAAGTTTTTATCGATATAATTTTTTTTCGAAGGAAAGACCTCATGAGGCAACCAAAGTTTCACCTTAGAAAGAATTTTAGAATCCGAAAGCAGCTTTGTAGTTTTAACATGATCCGAAGAAGGATTATTCATTATAATAAAAAATGAATCATTAACCGGTATATCAATTGAGAAAACTAATCATTAAAAAATCATGGAAAAATAATTATAAATATCATGATGAGATCACCGAAAGAAGAATCAGTGGAATAATTATAAAGATCGAAAGAGTTGAATCGGTGGAATGACGATGATCGAAATACTTGATCGTGAAATGAATACATGTGGAGTGTGAAAACATAAAAAGGACAATGCAAAACCAAACACGGTATCACAAATTTTAAGCAGTAATCAAAAATTTTGAAGTCGTGCTGTGAAAAAATGGAATTCCGCGGTGGCAGGATATTAAATTTTAACTTTCACATCGGTTTTAAAATAGCCGACGTGGAAAACTCATTTTTAACATCAGTTGTTTTAAAATTGATGTTAAAAATTTTGTTTTCATGCCGGTTTTATGATAACTCACGTGAAAAACTATCTTTTCACATCAGTTATCATAAAACCGATGTGAAAACCCCAACAGTATTGTTTTTAACATTGGTTATTTAAATAACAGATGTTAAAACGCATTTAAGGATGGTTATTTAATAACTCACATTAAAATTATGACGTAAAAGATATTTTTTGTACTAGTGTACACACACAATTTAAATTATATATTTATAAAAATATAAAAAAATTAAGTAAAAAACAGGGGTTATGAAAACAAAAAATTGAAATAGAGAGAGTTTAAGTATGAGAGAAAGAAGAAATTGAAAGAAAGATGAGAATTTTATTAGAACTCTCGGTGCTTCTCATATCTGTATCACTCAATCAAAGGGGATTTTTTTTAATAACAACAACATTTATTTTATTGAGGAGGGAGACGAAAACGATTAAGGGGGCCTAAAATGATGCAGACCAAGGGCGTCCCCAATTACATAATAAGCACATCCTGAGGGGAGGGAACCAGTTCTGGTGTATACCATTAGAGAAGAGTCGGAGGGCACCTTTGAGGCGAGGAAGTCAACTACACTATTCCCTTCACGCCAAGTGTGTGTAATAACTGTCGTGCTGCTGATGAACTTCTTACAATTACGGATCACATAAGAAATCTTCCACGGAGTGGGAGAGATACCCTTGAGAGGGTCGCAGATAATTTTGGAATCTGATTCAAGCATTGTTAAGGTGATGCCTTTAGAATGACATAGGGTAAGACCACTGAGGATGGCATTAGCCTCTGCACCCAAAGAGGATTGCACTGTCCTTTTATAAGCAGTGCAATGAAGGGTGGGTGGGGGATTGGTGGGGTTGGACACCCCACCGATGTTCACATCTGGAATCCGCATTCAGTGGTTGTTTAACACTCCCCCTTGGGATGCACACCCTTTATAATATCATATGTGTTTTGATGATGCCTCATTAAAAACCTTTTCCATAAAAACTCATTAGGATAAAAAAAGGAATATGGAAATGATTACAGCCACGTAGACTCTGTAACGTCTCAAATTTTTACTTGTATTATTTTTAGAAATTATATGGATTGATTTCAAGACCAGACGTTGAGGCGGCGTGGAATTTTGAGGTCAGGTGTGCCCGAAACAATTGTTTGAAAAATATTAAACTTTTAATAGCACATGCATGCGGTTTTACTAAAAAAGTAGAATAACTCTTAAACGGGTTCCCGGATTAGAAATATAATGACACTGTTGAACTCAGAATAGAGTATTTATCTTAGTCGCAACCTAACTTTAGTCGGCACGAGTCATCTGTAGAAAAAGTCACTAAGGACGTAACCGTAAATAAAATAATTAAATAAAATTATTTTATTTTTTTAAATCCTAATAAATCATGAACGATGACTCGGATTAGAAATCAGAGACCACTGTTGAATTCATAATGTGGTGTTTTTCCTAGGCGTGACTTAACCTTAGTCGATGCGGGTCTTCTGTGAAAAAACTCAAAAAATATATAATCGTTATTAAATAGTTTAAATAAAAATTATTTCTATTGACACAGCGACTTTTCCCTTAAATGTATACTTATGCAGAAATTCCAGGGTTAGCCGCATAACCCTAGGAATGCCGGAGAATTTTTAGGGAGAGCTTTGGAAGAACTCTCTCGAACAAATGACGACGGATCGTGGATCGACGATCAACGCACAGCTGATTCGAAGGAACCTCACCAACGATGACGACACAATGATCATCCTTCATCAGCGACTGATCTGAATCAAGGTATGGTAGTTATTTTCCTTGTGATCTTTCCTCGTTCTTGATTTTCACAATGAACACGGGTCAATCCAAGAACAGATTGATCTGTGGTTCGATCATTACGGGATGGTTATGATTTCAAGGTTTATTTTGGAGAGTTTTCTTAATTGGTTCTTCATTCTTCGTTCCTCGTCTAACGAGAACGGATTGAGGCTGACACAAACAAGGTCGAGGTTTGTTCCTTATGGTGTTCTTTTGCTTTTCTCTCCCTTGTTCTTTGCGTTCTTCGTCGTTGGACCCCCGTGGCCACGGTTCGGCTTATCGGGTGGCTCTGAATGTGATCAGACCCCCGGATTAGAGGCAAACCGACGGAAAAGTCTAGATATGTGTAGATCGGGATCTGAGGAACCCGGATCTATGATCGTTTTGAAATTTGGGCAACGGAGGTGGCTTGGTGATCCGCAGAAGGGACCACCGGCGCTACAGTCCTGTGAGGCGGCGTGGTGGTGCGACGACTGAAGGCAACGGCCACGGAAGACAACGGCGATGATCGTGCGGGACGCGAGCAAGCGTAGCCAGGGATGCGGAGGCGGCACGGGGACGCAGCAGAGCCGTGGGATGCGACGACGGCGGCAGCCTCATGGGAGGCGGTCGACAACCACGTAGGTCGGGCCAGGAGGTCTACATGCGAGCGAGCTAGACGCTCTGCATGCGAGCAGGCCAGGCAGTTTGTGCGCAAGCGGGCCAGGCAGTCTGCGCGCGAACGGGCCAAGCGGTCGGCGTCCGGGCGGGCCAGGTGATCCGTGCACGAGTGAGCTTGGCTAGGTGAGAAGGACGGGCTCAGGCAGAACGGGTCGAACCAGGCGGAGACGGGTCGGTCCAGGCAATGTGGGCCAAGCCCAGGCGGAGCCGGCCAGGTCGGACCCATCGGACCGGGCTGGATCCGGGTCAGACCCGGGCCAGATCTGGGTCGGACCTCAGGTCGACCCGGGGCGGTCGCATGGCCGAACGCCTTGGCAGCTCGAGCTGCCACGATGCGGTCGATCGTGGGGCGGATCGATCGCGGCGGTCAGTCCACGGCCCAGGGACCCCCCTTTCTTCTGAATCTTCAAACCCCCATAACTTTCAAACGGAGCGTATGTTTGACGAGTTGTCTACAGCGTTGGGACCATGACAATGAGATGGTACTTTTGAGATAATGTGGTGAGTTTTTTGCTCGAACCAATATAGGTTGAGAGTGTTTCTCTTGGTCATTTCCTTAAGGGTTCGATATGGTATTATGTCCACATCACTAGACTGTAATCCCCTCTAGAGGTCGAGTCCCAGATAGAGTCAGGCATCCCTCCCATAGATTAGAGTGCAATCCTCTATCACCCCTAATGAAGTTTGTGGAATCACGTAACCTATGTGAGCAGGGCGCTGATCCTCCACCTAGCAGGCCGCATCAGTAGGGTTTGTGGTATCCCCCAGTGTAACTGGGCGTGATCCCCTACATTGTGAATTGATCCAGATCGGTTCAGTGGTATCCCCCAGTGTGACTGGGCGTGATCCCCTCTCTATGGTATCATAATTTTCCTTTACCAATATGTTCTCATTTGGGTAGGGCCCAAATGAGCTAGACCTCTTCGTGAGTGTCTCTGATGATATCATGGATCGAGGAGTGAGATCTCTCAAAACGAGCGTGCTTCGAGCAAAATCCTATAGCTGACAGTTGGTTAAGACTGCTCGATGGTGTGGTGTTTCTCATGAGTATATCTAGATATTCTTATTATATGTATTGCACGTATATACCTGTGTGGAGCTGAATGTACTTTCCTTTATGATACTTCCTTTGTGGTATTTTCCTTTGTGGTTTCGGGGTGTCCTAATGGGTATTTTTATACTCACCCTTGCACAGGTTTTGCCCGCACATGTCGTGTCTTGTGCAGACGATCGACTCTTTGACAGAGTGCTAGGTGGACCAGGACCAAGCGGTGCTTAGCAAGGCCAGACAGACGAGGTGTGTTACTGCGGTTTAGACGACAATCCCAATACCTCTTTTCTTACAGGTTGGACTTGTGGTTATAGACACTTGTTGATTGACTTGTTTTGGCTCTGTTTACTTTCAAGTTCTTTTATTATTGTACTCTGGTTGTGGGGTATAGTAGTTTGCATGCATTGTTTACTTTTTTTTACATTTCAGTATTTGTTACTTAGAGATTTGTGTATGCATATGGGTACTTAAGGCTAATGTCTCTCATTTGTGGGGTATGTCTAATCGGTGCTAGTCACGAGCCCCTAACCTATTGAAGGTGAGCTTAGGGTAGTCACGACATAGGCCCCACTAGGACAGGTTGTAACACCCTGAGATTTTATGAGATAGATTCTTTTAATTTCTTTGATGTCTTGTATTGTATGTTACACCAAGATTATCTTGCGCAATACGCAACACTGTATTAGCTTGCAGTGTGAATCTGTTATTCTTTTTTTGTGGTATTCAGTGATGCTTCGAAGAAGGGCTTAGGCTATGTGATGATGCAGAATGATAAAGTGATATCCTATGCCTCAAGGCAGTTGAAAATCCATGAGCGAAACTATCCAACGCATGATCTGGAGTTGGCGGTGGTGATCTTTGCCTTGAAAATCTGGCAGCATTATCTCTATGGGGAGAAATGTGAGATATATACTGACCACAAGAGTCTTAAATATATATTCACACAGAAAGAGCTTAATATGTGCCAGAGAAGACGGATAGATCTCATCAAGGATTATGACTTTTCAATACATTACCACCTGGGGAAAGCGAACAAGGTGGCATATGCCCTAAGTATAAAGGACCCAGCGATTCTATCAATGATGAGAATTGAGAAGGATCCAATATTCTTATAATTGATTAATATTGACATGAGAATCATAAAGAAGGGAAAATCATAAATCCTTTCACAAATGATTGCTCAACCGTCTCTTTTGGAAAGGTTAAAGGATGCTCAAAAGGATTATGTGGGAATTCAGGAAAATTAGAAGCTATCGAAAAAGGGAAATCCTTGGATTTTAATGTTAATGAAGAAGGGATTGTGTGATTTGGGAAAAGACTATGTGTTCTGTCAATTCTGGAGCTGAAGAAGGAACTTTTGGATGATGCACATAGTTAAAATTTCTCTATTCACCGAGGGAGCACAAAGATGTATCAATATCTCTGAGAAAATTTTTTGTGGGATAATATGAAGAAGGAGATCACTATATATATATCAAAGTGCATGGTTTTCCAGTAAGTGAAGGCAGAGAGGTAGAATTCTAAGGGGATGATGCAATCATTTCCCATACTATAATGGAAATGGGAGAACATCACCATGGACTTTATCACCGGACTTTCGAGGACATCCAAAGGCAACAATGCAATCTGAGTTGTTGTGGATCGTCCTATAAAGACTGCACACTTCGTTTCTATTCAGGAGGATTTCTCATTGGATCAACTGGCACGAATATATATGAGGGAAGGGGTAAGGATGCATGGAGTACCACTATCTATTATGTCTGACCGAGATCCAAGATTCACCTCTAACTTTTGGAAGAGTCTTCAACATCCTCTGAATACTGAACTAAACTTCAATACGGCCTATCATCCTCAAACTGATGGAAAATCCGAGCGGACTATCCAAACACTTGAGTACATGTTGAGAGCGTGCTCAATGGACTTTAAAGGAGGATGGGATCAACATCTTCCTCTGGTTGAGTTCTCTTATAATAACAGTTTCCACTCGAGAATCCAAATGACACCATATGAAGACTTGTATGGGAAAAGGTGCAGAACACTGGCATGTTGGGATGAGGTCGGTGAACGTAAGCTACTTGGACCAAAAATGGTTGAAGAAATGGTGGAGAAGGTGAAAACCATTCAACAGCATATCAAGGCAGCCTAGAGTTGACAGAAGAGTTATGCTGATAACTGTCGACGAGACCTTGAGTTTAAAGTTGGATACATGGTTTTTCTATGCATATCTTCATGGAAGAAGGTCATGAGGTTTGGAAAGAAAGGGAAGTTAAGTCCAAGGTACATCGACCCCTTCGAGATTCTTGATCGTGTCGGGGCTGTGGCCTATCGACTAGCACTTCCACCTATCATGGACAAAGTACATGATATCTTTAATGTATCCCTCTTAAGGAAGTACATATCGGACCCTTCACATGTACTCTCTTCTGAGGTGGTACAGTTGGAGTATGATCTTTCTTATGAGGATCAACCAGTGAAGATCTTATATTGTAGATAAAAAGTTCTACGAAATAAGACAATGCCCCTCGTCAAGGTGTTGTGGGGAAACCACAAGTTTGAAGAAGAGACTTGGGAATTGGAGGAAATGATGAATCTGAGTTACTCACATCTATTCTAGTATGGGAAAAGGAAATTTCGAGGGCAAAATTTCTTAATGGGGGAATATTGTAACGACCCAAAGTTTCATTAATGGAAATCCCTCTTGATCTAATTAAATGTCTCTTTATGTAAAATGTTTATATAAAATGTCAACTTCTTTGGTTTTATGTTAAGAATTTTGACCGTTGCTAATATAGTCGTTGAATAGTGATCACATGATTAGTATAAGTATAGGGATTTAACAAATCCAATTTACTCAGACAAAAGAAGCGATGACCTCATCCAGTAGAATTTCTCCATACGAAGCCCATTTGTCGGAGCTCGGAAAAGAGGTGGCGTCCTTGGGTTTCTCTCTTGACCAAGCCCAAGATGAGCTTCATCATGTCAAGCTCGAACGGGACCGTCTATGGGAAAAGTGGAAGTTGATAGAGATTACCACTCGAGCGATGTTATCTGAGCCACCCCAAGAGTCTGTCACCATCGCACACCTTACCCTTAGGTCTTATGCGGCTGTTTTAAGGGGTTATGTAATAAATCTCTAGTACTATGTTCATGTACATTATTTTTGTATATAATAATGAATATACCTTCTTTTCATTATTGACATTTTGTAAATAGTTTTTTTTAAAGCACAAATAGTATTTTTTTTAGTTAATATTCAGATAAGAAATCTATTTTAATGAATTAATTGATTTTTGAATTAAATAATATTTTAATAAAATATTATTATTATTATTATATTAATTTTTATTAAATATAAATGATCTTACAATTTTATGAATGCAATTGTAATTTTTATTAAGGTTTGAAAGCCATTTTTGTCAAAACCCGTGAATTTTCGATAAATGTCGGTTTTTATTTTAAAAGTGAAAATTAACATATTTAGAAATTTATTTAGATAAAATAAATGTTATTTATAGAATCAGGATGTCGAAATTATCTAACGGTGAATTTTTCATAATTTTCTGAGACAGTCAAATTTTTGGGTAAAAATTAAATACCGTTTAAATATATAATGTGTTTTATGACATCATAATGATCCAATAGTGATGTAATAAAATACTATAAGCTTTATGTTCGGCCAATATATGTTTTACCATTAAAATAATGTGATTTTGGGTTTGTTTGACTTATTTTACAAATCATTAATGGACCCCTCAAGACTTATTAAACATCTTGTCTTTTTAAATTATTTTCTATGGGAGTGTGACTCACCTCCACATAAGCAACCCCATTATTTTAAGAAGTTCGGACTTTGTCCATATAAAATATTTTTTTTATCTTCCCTTTGCCAAAAACCATGGGCAAAAACCATGATCTGATTTGTGTTTTGGATTAGTTTAATGTAAGGGGTCCCAAACCTAAATAATAAAGAATTCACTCATCTTTCCTATATAAACCCACCCAAGCTCCCACTTCCTTCTCACTCAAAGCCTTTTTAGTTCATCCAACCTCTACCCTACTCTCTCTAGAATCCTCCCAAGGTGCCCCAAGCTCCCAATAATCCTCTCTCAAGCCTCTCTCAAGCCTTGGATGCACACTTCCAAGTAAGGGTTTTTTTCTTCCTTTCACTTTTTTGTTCAAATTTTCTTAATATTGTTATTACCTTTTAATTTAAATTATAAATGCTGGGGCATGGTTTCACACCTCCACCATACTACCCTCTTATTTTTTGAATGATTGGAGACCCCTTTATCTCTCATTAAATGCCTCCCATGTACACCCATTACTATGCCGAAATTCCGAAAGGAACTTCTCTCTCCTCATTTACATTCAAGCAATACATTTGTATCATGAATCTAAATTCTGTTACAATTGTTGGACATGTATCTATATGACCCTTCTTACTGTCCATTTCATATAGATATGATGAGGCACCCCTTTCTCTCACATCAACCATTTTTTTATGAATTCTTATATCACGCCGTTACGCTGCCAAAATTACACCGATTTTATAAGACAATGCCATTGTGTAGTGAATACCATGCCCATTCCTCCATCAATGGTATTCAACTTCATGCACATTTACTTATTTATTATAAAGTTTTATTCCACATTCCTTTGTCGTGGAATAAAAGATTATGTTTTATGAATCCATGTTTTATGATCCATGTGACACACTTATGCATGAAATGAAATGTTTAAGAAGGGTGCGCCCTTATAGCACTCCAATGCATTGGGTAAAGTATAGTATCATGATACATCATGTGCAATGAGTGTTGACTCATGCTAATTCAAGTGCAATGAGGGTTTAATCGTGATTTATGTGCAATGAGAATTTACCCATGCTCCATGTGCAATGAGCCTTGGCTCATGCTAATTTCATGTTAAGTGTTGTTGCCACATTTCCATGTTATGATTATCATGCTTTATCATGCCTTTATGTCCATGTTTATCTTGTGCTCTATTGATATGCCTATTGTCTATCATGTATTTTACTCCTTATGTATTCTATGTTTATTCCCTTACCGGGCTTTATAGCTCACCCTTTTCTTATGCATGTCCTCAGGTTATCCCATGCAATGCTGAGTATGAGGGAATGTAGTAGTCATGTAAAGGAAGTTTTCAATAAAGATATTGTATTTCATGTTTTAAGTTGTTATGTAATGATCCTAATCCCCAAAGACACTAGACCTCTTGATCTTCCATGTTGTATCAAGTGAATAGTTTATGTAATAAATCATGTTTAAGTTTGTAATAAAAGTAGGGTTGTCATAACATGAGACTTCCTCTCATGAAGTTCTCGCTTGGTAATCTCTAAGATATGAGATTATGAGAACAGACCTGCCAATAGGAATTCTGCATGTTTTGGTATCATCAGATATTTCTATCTTAGAGTGTGTGTAATGATCCTTAGACTTTAATATTATCATTAATACATGTCACGACTTGTGCACTTTGATTTACTGATGAAAACTGTCATACATACATTTGGCGGGAAGTAGGGTCACCTAATGCCAATGAGAAAGAATCCTATAGGGTCACACACTAAGTGTTTTTTGTGGTCTCGATTAAATTTTATTTGAATTTAATTAATGAAATAAATATTATTCTCAAGACCATGGAATAATTTTATTCAATTTAAGATGATCGCATAAATTAAATAAAATATATTTAATTATTTTATTGAACATTTAATAAATATTTATTTACTAGTTTTTAAATAAAATACTTATTTAAGAGAATAAATTATTTATTTATTTATTTGGGTGTTCAATAAATGGAAGTGGAGTTTGATCGGACCAAGGACATTCCAGTAGTAAAATAATTATTTCCAAGATAGTAAATAATTATTAGTTGGCACAAGTTAAAATAATAATGACGCTGGTATTATTTTGTGATGCGTAATTTTATTCATAATTCTATTTTGTGCAAGTTGGTGCACCATAAATAATGACGCGGTATTATTATTATGAGGATGGGTTTTCTCTAAGTTCATGAATGTATTTAATTGTTGTTATGCAATTAAATATTATAACTGAAGTTCCATGCATATAAATAGACAAGTATGTCTATTGTGCCATAGCGAACACACCACACGCTTGGTGAAATGAGAATTGTTGAGCTAAACAATTTATCTCCTGAATCCTCTTCCCACCCCTCTCAAGAACAAGAGACATTCTTCAAGACTAAAGAACAAGCGATCAAGAATGACCAATAAAAGACATTCGCTTCGCCATGCTAGCACCCAGAGAATGAGTGGTGCCAATCAGAGGCCATCAGAGCACGTGTGGATCACCGCAATAGGGATTCTAGTTTGGATCCTCACAAGCGTAACGAGATAATCCAGAAGGGTCATTCTGAACGATCAACGTCATCAATGAAGAAAATATCAAAGATCCATGTATTCTTTTCTTTATGAAATTAATTAAATTAATTATAAACATGATGTGCAAGATCCTATCTAAAGGTTTTGGGCCTCTTCCTTATTTATCTAAATATTTGATTTTATTCCATGGAGACTGGAGTTCATCGTCGTATTGATCCCAGAATAATAATTGATCATGGTAAAAATTAATGTTGGGTGCCATCCCAACCATGCTTCCATTGTGTCCCGAACCTTCAGAATGAACATGGAGAAGTTTCAAGAAACAAAAAAAGGCTTGTTTGTAAATGCTATGCATAGGTATAAGTTGTGTATTTTAATGAAACTTTTTCACCCATTATAAGGTTAGAAACTATTAGAATGTTTACATAAATTCTTGATCATCAGAATTTCAAAGTATATCAGATGGATGAAAATTCACCATTTCTCAATGGAGAAATTGAATAAGAAGTTTACATTGAACAACCCTGTGGGTTTCTACTTGATGTGGATGAAAAAAAATTGTATATTGAATAAATATTTGTATGGGTTGAAAAAAACTCCACATTCATGGTATTCTAATCTTGAATTTTTTTTGATAATGTTGAATTTTCCTAAAGGAAAAGTTGATAGCAACTTATATGTGAAATTTGTTTACTCCATAACTATAATTGTAATTGTTTATGTGGGTGGTATAATTTTTGTTGCAGATGGATAATATGTTTGTAAAACATTTTCTGAAGAAATTAAAAGGAACTTTGAGATGTAAATGTTAGGAGAGTTAATATTATTCCTTGGTTTACAAGTTCAAAAAAAGAAAAATACATTTTTCTATCTCAAGAAAAGAATGTCGGGGAATTATTATAAAAGTTTGGAATACAGAATCCAAAGTGGTTTCTAATCCTATATTATTGGGGATGAATTTGAGTAAATATGAGTCCAGAAAAAGTGTGAATCAAAAAGAATTTTGAAAGCTGATAAGAAGCCTAATTTACCTTACAGACTCAAGGTTTGATATATTTTTTGTTGTGACTTTGTGTTCTAGGTATCAAGGTAATCTAAAATAATCACATATGTAGGTAGAAAATAGAATTTTGAAAATTTTAAAAGGAACAAATTCACATGGTTTATTATACAAAAGAAATTGTGAGATGAAGTTTCATGGTTATATTGATTCCGATTGGGATGGAAATTGTAATGATAGAAAATAAACCTCAGGAGAAAAATTTTTCTTGGGTGAATGTTGTGTAAGTTGGTATAGTAAGAAACAAAGTTTGGTAACTTTGAACATAGTGGAATAAGAATATGTTGCGGCTACTCAGGATTGTACTCAAATTTTATGGATGAAAGTTCAGTTGGAAGACTTGAAAGTAAAAGTTTCTAAACCGTTGAAGATACTTTGTGATAATCAGAGCACAATTGATCTTTCTACAAATCATGTCTAACATTCAATATCAAAATACATTGATATAAAATTTCACTTTATAAAAGAGAAATTTGTTGCTAGAGATGTTTTGTTGGAATATATTTCAATGAAGTATCAAATTGTTGATATCTTCACAAAGGAAATTCCAAAAGAAAGGTTTGTGGGTTGAGATTGCAACTTTATGTTTAGCCTCCTCCAATGACTTCCTAAATGTCATAAATAAGTACCCCATCATGGTTTGGATTATGTTGACAAAGGGGGAGATAAATTAACAACTTTTTACATTGAAATAAAATTTTAATTATCTTTTTTTATGAATCTAGAGTTGTAGTTATCAGATAATGGGGGATATAAAAATCAAGGGGGATAGAATAAGAAAAGTGAGAAAAGAAAAAAATTGAGGGGGTTTATCTTTACATGGTCATAAAAATTTCTTATCAATGAGGGATGGAATTGCTTCAAAAACATTATTGTATCTAGTAGTGTGGTGTTAGGAAACTCTCTTTTGAGAAAGGATATGTTTTGATAAAATTTTAAAACTTTGAGTTGTTTCAAAAAAATTGTTGTGAAAAAGTCTGAGTGTTTGAAAAATGGTGATTTGTAATAGTTGTTAATGAAATTTTTCAAACAAATCAAAAAGGGATATTAAAGAACCTTTGTGGTGTTTTTTTAACATTTTTTTGTATTTGTTGACACCTAATATTTTGTAAAATAATGTTTTTGAAAAATAGGTAAAAGTTATTGAATGTTCAAAACCAAACATAAATGGGGGAAAATGTTTTTTCTTTGAGAAAGTTGTTTTCTGGACATAGAGGATCGGACTGAGTAGCACCAGATGCATATTATCAGACTAAGCAACACTGATCGCAAAAGTCATCAGAAAGTTAAAGTTGTTGATCGAAAACTTTATTGGTCTCAAATCCATCGGTATGAAGTTTAAGATCTATTGTACATGATGTTTGTTATAAATAAGTTGTTGAGTTAGAAAGTTAGATTATTGTTGAAGAGTTTGAATGAAGTCATTGATTTCAGGAGTTATAAAGTTCTTAAACTTTCTAACCTTAATTTAGGTTATTCTTTTCTAATTTTGAAGTTCTCATAAATCATGAAAACTCTCATGATAAAATCTTTTGAAGAAATTGAGGAATCGTAAATATTGTATCGGTTCTATGAATCAAGACAAGGTTTGCATCGGATCCAAAAGTACTGGGGACAATAGTTTTCAGAAGTCTGAATGAGTTATAGCTGATGAGGTTTAAAGATTTTCAAAGTTGTAGAGTGGAGTTTCCATCATAATGATAATTCTATCATAATAAGAATTCCATCATAATGATAATTCCATCATTATGAGGATTCCATCGGACTGACTCTGAGAAGGAAAGTCAAAAAAACTGACTCTGATGAGTAAAGTCATTTAGACTGACTCTAAGGAGGAAAGTCAATGAGACTAAATCTGAGAAGGAAAGTCAATCGGACTGAATCTAAGTAGGAAATTCAATCAAACTAACTCTGAGGAGGAAAGTCAATTGGACTGACTTTGAGGAGGAAAGTCAATCGAACTGACTTTGAGCAGGAAATTCAATCGGATTGACACTAAGAGGGAAAGTCATTCAGACTAACTCTAATGTGGAAAGTCAATTTGGAATCAGTTGAGGAAGTTTCATCATACTAAAGAAAAGTTAGGAAGTTCGAGAAGGTTGATTACTAAGAATACTCAATACAATTCAAGAAAGTTCCAGGAGAGTTGATGTGGTCAAGCATAAAGTTCAAATATGAGTGAATTTCAGAGATTTTTGAATTTGAGTAAGCGGGAAAAGTTTTTTAGTTTCCTGACTTTTTCATTTTGGGATTCCTAGAAATAGGTACACGATACATTCATACTTTATAACCTTTTTCACGTGTGTGGAAAAGGTGGAGCGTTGTAGAATTATTGTCAAAGTTTTATTTTCGGATAGAGATCTCGTTAGAAGATCAGGAAACTGAAAGTTTTCTTACTGAATTGAGGAAGATCAGACTTAGGATGATCAGGCTGAGCAGTTGAGCAGAGTTTGAGAAATGCAGTATGAGAAAAGGGTTCATCGTAATGAGTCCATCGTAATGAGTCAATCGAACTGAGGTAATCGAATCCAGGGCCATCGCACTGAGGTTTTAGCAGTGTTTTGTGGAGAAAATTTTTTTGTGATCTTTTCTTTTTTGGATCAATTGTTTGTAAGAAAACTTTGTAAACTGATGGGAGTATGTATAATCATTTCTATCAGGGGATAGAAGGTCTCTAACGGGAGTTGGCACAAGTTGTATTCACTTCTTCATAATAGTGAATTTCCATAGACCCATGGAAGTGGTTATGGCAAGGATGTAGGTTCTCGCATTGAGGCCAAATCTTGTAAATCTTATGTTCTTTACTTTATTTTCTACTTTTACATGCATAAGTATTTACTAAAAGATGATAAGGTTGTAAACTTTAACAGGTTGTAGGAGTTAAGTTTTAAAAGTTTTAAAACTTATAAAAAGTGAACAACTGATTCACCCCCCCCCCCCCCCCCCCTCAGTTGTTATTTGATCCTTTGGAACTTCATTTTGGTGTTATCTTGAAGCTTTATCCCTTTATTTTAATCCATTTAGCTCATTTTACCCTTAACCAAAGTGATCAATATTTACCATGGTTATTATTCATTATGAACAAAAAATATGTTGATCCTATTACTTAATATTAATTATATTGATTCCAAATATGTAATTAATTTTAAAATATTCAATTTCTATAATTGGTAATATATGTTCGTAAAACACAACGAAAACCGTTAATGTTTGTTTTCAGCATAAAAATGATTTTACGGAAAAATAAAATATAATGTTGATTCTAATGGAATTAATTGGATTATGTTAAATTAAAGGAGGCTTATTTTTCTTTCAAACCAAACCAAAATAGAAAGGAACCTTGTAAATACTTGATTAAGGGAAAAGAAATAAAAATAGGTTTTATTTGAACAAAAATATTACTTAGATTTTCAAAATATTAAACATATATTTCTAAGTTAAACATTATGTTTTTATACATAATATTACTTCTTATATATATATATATATATATATTTGTTCTAGAAAAAAGGTTTCATAAACTTTCAATTCATTATTATATCATTATAATGTCATAAAAGTGACAGTATTTGTAAAATTGGTACTTTTCATTATTCGCCCCAAAAATCAACTATTTATGAAAAATCTCAAAAAAAAACACTTTAACCTAATTTTGATATGATGAATTCAAAAATGAAATCCATTTATTCAAATTAAATTTATAAACTTTTGGAATTTATGTTTTAATCACATATTAATTAAATCTATGTCCATTATGCTATAGTTTCTTTAGAAAGAAATGTTTGATTGCAATAATTGAAGCTCGGGTGTTACAATCAAAATGGAGTACATTAGGACAGATCACCAAGCAGTAGATGTCATTTGAGATCCACAAGTTGAACCTTGGTGTTCAACTACCTCCTTCCACCCAAGGAGGTTTGGAAGATATCCCTCTCCCCATTGCATTTAATGCTTTATCGGGTTGTTTTCTGTTTTTAACATAGGTTGCTTATATTATGTTTGATTAAACAAAAATGAGGAGATACTATCTATAGGGAATGTAGGTACAAGATTGAAGGTATGATCTGAGTTATATAGACAACATTGTAGGAATAAGCTATTGTTTATTATTATTTACAAAGATAATTGACTCGCGTAGGCTTGGAAACTTGGTTGATGACTCGGTGCTTAGTTTTCGAGCTCTATGGAAATTTTGGAAACATGGTTGAGATCATATATGAAATCCCCTTTAACTTTTATTTTCAAAGTGGGGGAATAGAAGCATGATAGCAGGAAGAGGTCCCTTGAAAGTGGAGCATGCAGGACTTGCTCGATGAAGGGCCAACCAACCACATTTGGTGTATGACGGCTTGCAAATAGCAATTGGAATAACGATAGAAAAGGAGAGTACAAATGCAGGGAGAGAGAAAATAGAAGCTTGAGCGTGTGGAGGAATTGACAACAAGATCCAAAGGGAGGGGATATTGAAACCAAAACTTATATTGTTATATTGTCTGTTTCATACAACACTTCTGAAGCTTGGCTGAAATCACATCGTAACTCAGTGTCTTCACTTTGCGTGTCAGCATGCATGGGGATAATATTAATAATCATATATGATTAATATTTAGATCTAGAAAAGGAAGGAAACTTGCGGTTTTTGTGGATAAATGAAGACCACGATTTATAAGGGAGATTGCGAGGATTATGGAATTATAAACAGAAAGGACTACATAGTGCTGGTTTCATGGAGTTTCCATTTTCAAAATATGGAAATCAGCATGTGTGAAATTTGAGAGAGATTGTTGCTAATGAGAATTGTAAAATATTGCCGGCTTAAAAAGGAGAAGAATTAGGAGGGAAACAAGCTGTTGTTTCTTCTTATAATGAGAAAAACTATGAAGAAAAAGGAAAGAGTGTAAATTGTGAACAAGAATAAGAAGGAACACATTTTGAAGATCTGGAGTTGAATGAGGAGGAAAATGATGACACCCTCACTGGATAGATGTTTGCATTCTGATCTTGAAATCATTGTAATCAATCTACATATTGCATCTTTTTCTATGTAACTCTTGACCCGAAGCAATGAGAAAGTGGTCAGGAAGAAGAAGTTCTCCGAGGATCGTCATTGTGTCCTTCCCAAACTCTTGTAATACCTAGAGTGGATAGTATATTACGGTATATCAACACATCGTCAATGTATGCTTCTTGGATTAACCCTTAGTGGTGAACTAAGTAAAATCTTGTATCTTCGCATTTACTTTCCTGCTTTGGAGGGTTGTGTCCATGTGTGATAACTAACAAATTCGACTTATTTTTACTAAAATGAGGATAAGATCCTATGAAGAAAAAAAAAAAGAAAACTTGGACAACCTAATTCACCCCCATCTTATGATGTATTAGGCTTTTGGTTGCAACACACGCATGCTTGCATATATGTATGAATGCATGTATGTAAAAATAATTAGAAATATTCCTAACAATATCACTAATACAAAAATAGGTTTTTTACATCGTTTTTTTTTATATTTTTAACGTCAGTTATTAAGACAACGTCTTTGAAGGTGACATTGTAAATATATTTTTTAACTTCAATTATTAAAATCGACCTTAAAAATGTATTTTTTATGATTTTTCATGTCATTTTTTAGAAAACTGACATAAAATGCCATCTTTCACATAGGTTTTTTAAAAAACATCTAGAAGAATATGTTTTTTAAAAAATATTATTTGAGAACCTACAAAATTACACACGGTTGTTTTGCAGAATCAATAAGAACAAATATCGTTCCACATGATAAAAAAAATTTACAATTACATAGTTGAAAAAAAATAAGGATCTTTCAATGATATAATGATAATAATCAACAAATATTTATTTAAATGTTGATTACTCCATCCAAGGAAAGTAGATGATTGATAAACAAACAAATATCACAGAAGGCGGACGAAATCTAGAAAAAAAACTTAAATCTTTAACTTAATATTCAATCTTACCAAAGTTTTTATCGATATAATTTTTTTTCGAAGGAAAGACCTCATGAGGCAACCAAAGTTTCACCTTAGAAAGAATTTTAGAATCCGAAAGCAGCTTTGTAGTTTTAACATGATCCGAAGAAGGATTATTCATTATAATAAAAAATGAATCATTAACCGGTATATCAATTGAGAAAACTAATCATTAAAAAATCATGGAAAAATAATTATAAATATCATGATGAGATCACCGAAAGAAGAATCAGTGGAATAATTATAAAGATCGAAAGAGTTGAATCGGTGGAATGACGATGATCGAAATACTTGATCGTGAAATGAATACATGTGGAGTGTGAAAACATAAAAAGGACAATGCAAAACCAAACACGGTATCACAAATTTTAAGCAGTAATCAAAAATTTTGAAGTCGTGCTGTGAAAAAATGGAATTCCGCGGTGGCAGGATATTAAATTTTAACTTTCACATCGGTTTTAAAATAGCCGACGTGGAAAACTCATTTTTAACATCAGTTGTTTTAAAATTGATGTTAAAAATTTTGTTTTCATGCCGGTTTTATGATAACTCACGTGAAAAACTATCTTTTCACATCAGTTATCATAAAACCGATGTGAAAACCCCAACAGTATTGTTTTTAACATTGGTTATTTAAATAACAGATGTTAAAACGCATTTAAGGATGGTTATTTAATAACTCACATTAAAATTATGACGTAAAAGATATTTTTTGTACTAGTGTACACACACAATTTAAATTATATATTTATAAAAATATAAAAAAATTAAGTAAAAAACAGGGGTTATGAAAACAAAAAATTGAAATAGAGAGAGTTTAAGTATGAGAGAAAGAAGAAATTGAAAGAAAGATGAGAATTTTATTAGAACTCTCGGTGCTTCTCATATCTGTATCACTCAATCAAAGGGGATTTTTTTTAATAACAACAACATTTATTTTATTGAGGAGGGAGACGAAAACGATTAAGGGGGCCTAAAATGATGCAGACCAAGGGCGTCCCCAATTACATAATAAGCACATCCTGAGGGGAGGGAACCAGTTCTGGTGTATACCATTAGAGAAGAGTCGGAGGGCACCTTTGAGGCGAGGAAGTCAACTACACTATTCCCTTCACGCCAAGTGTGTGTAATAACTGTCGTGCTGCTGATGAACTTCTTACAATTACGGATCACATAAGAAATCTTCCACGGAGTGGGAGAGATACCCTTGAGAGGGTCGCAGATAATTTTGGAATCTGATTCAAGCATTGTTAAGGTGATGCCTTTAGAATGACATAGGGTAAGACCACTGAGGATGGCATTAGCCTCCGCACCCAAAGAGGATTGCACTGTCCTTTTATAAGCAGTGCAATGAAGGGTGGGTGGGGGATTGGTGGGGTTGGACACCCCACCGATGTTCACATCTGGAATCCGCATTCAGTGGTTGTTTAACACTCCCCCTTGGGATGCACACCCTTTATAATATCATATGTGTTTTGATGATGCCTCATTAAAAACCTTTTCCATAAAAACTCATTAGGATAAAAAAAGGAATATGGAAATGATTACAGCCACGTAGACTCTGTAACGTCTCAAATTTTTACTTGTATTATTTTTAGAAATTATATGGATTGATTTCAAGACCAGACGTTGAGGCGGCGTGGAATTTTGAGGACAGGTGTGCCCGAAACAATTGTTTGAAAAATATTAAACTTTTAATAGCACATGCATGCGGTTTTACTAAAAAAGTAGAATAACTCTTAAACGGGTTCCCGGATTAGAAATATAATGACACTGTTGAACTCAGAATAGCAGATTTATCTTAGTCGCAACCTAACTTTAGTCGGCACGAGTCATCTGTAGAAAAAGTCACTAAGGACGTAACCGTAAATAAAATAATTAAATAAAATTATTTTATTTTTTTAAATCCTAATAAATCATGAACGATGACTCGGATTAGAAATCAGAGACCACTGTTGAATTCATAATGTGGTGTTTTTCCTAGGCGTGACTTAACCTTAGTCGATGCGGGTCTTCTGTGGAAAAACTCAAAAAATATATAATCGTTATTAAATAGTTTAAATAAAAATTATTTCTATTGACACAGCGACTTTTCCCTTAAATGTATACTTATGCAGAAATTCCAGGGTTAGCCGCATAACCCTAGGAATGCCGGAGAATTTTTAGGGAGAGCTTTGGAAGAACTCTCTCGAACAAATGACGACGGATCGTGGATCGACGATCAACGCACAGCTGATTCGAAGGAACCTCACCAACGATGACGACACAATGATCATCCTTCATCAGCGACTGATCTGAATCAAGGTAGGGTAGTTATTTTCCTTGTGATCTTTCCTCGTTCTTGATTTTCACAATGAACACGGGTCAATCCAAGAACAGATTGATCTGTGGTTCGATCATTACGGGATGGTTATGATTTCAAGGTTTATTTTGGAGAGTTTTCTTAATTGGTTCTTCATTCTTCGTTCCTCGTCTAACGAGAACGGATTGAGGCTGACACAAACAAGGTCGAGGTTTGTTCCTTATGGTGTTCTTGTGCTTTTCTCTCCCTTGTTCTTTGCGTTCTTCGTCGTTGGACCCCCGTGGCCACGGTTCGGCTTATCGGGTGGCTCTGAATGTGATCAGACCCCCGGATTAGAGGCAAACCGACGGAAAAGTCTAGATATGTGTAGATCGGGATCTGAGGAACCCGGATCTATGATCGTTTTGAAATTTGGACAACGGAGGTGGCTTGGTGATCCGCAGAAGGGACCACCGGCGCTACAGTCCTGTGAGGCGGCGTGGTGGTGCGACGACTGAAGGCAACGGCCACGGAAGACAACGGCGATGATCGTGCGGGACGCGAGCAAGCGTAGCCAGGGATGCGGAGGCGGCACGGGGACGCAGCAGAGCCGTGGGATGCGACGACGGCGGCAACCTCATGGGAGGCGGTCGACAACCACGTAGGTCGGGCCAGGCGGTCTACATGCGAGCGAGCTAGACGCTCTGCATGCGAGCAGGCCAGGCAGTTTGTGCGCAAGCGGGCCAGGCAGTCTGCGCGCGAACGGGCCAAGCGGTCGGCGTCCGGGCGGGCCAGGTGATCCGTGCACGAGTGAGCTTGGCTAGGTGAGAAGGACGGGCTCAGGCAGAACGGGTCGAACCAGGCAGAGACGGGTCGGTCCAGGCAATGTGGGCCAAGCCCAGGCGGAGCCGGCCAGGTCGGACCCAGCGGGTCGGGTCGGACCCATCGGACCGGGCTGGATCCGGGTCAGACCCGGGCCAGATCTGGGTCGGACCTCAGGTCGACCCGGGGCGGTCGCATGGCCGAACGCCTTGGCAGCTCGAGCTGCCACGATGCGGTCGATCGTGGGGCGGATCGATCGCGGCGGTCAGTCCACGGCCCAGGGACCCCCCTTTCTTCTGAATCTTCAAACCCCCATAACTTTCAAACGGAGCGTATGTTTGACGAGTTGTCTACAGCGTTGGGACCATGACAATGAGATGGTACTTTTGAGATAATGTGGTGAGTTTTTTGCTCGAACCAATATAGGTTGAGAGTGTTTCTCTTGGTCATTTCCTTAAGGGTTCGATACGGTATTATGTCCACATCACTAGACTGTAATCCCCTCTAGAGGTCGAGTCCCAGATAGAGTCAGGCATCCCTCCCATAGATTAGAGTGAAATCCTCTATCACCCCTAATGAAGTTTGTGGAATCACGTAACCTATGTGAGCAGGGCGCTGATCCTCCACCTAGCAGGCCGCATCAGTAGGGTTTGTGGTATCCCCCAGTGTAACTGGGCGTGATCCCCTACATTGTGAATTGATCCAGATCGGTTTAGTGGTATCCCCCAGTGTGACTGGGCGTGATCCCCTCTCTATGGTATCATAATTTTCCTTTACCAATATGTTCTCATTTGGGTAGGGCCCAAATGAGCTAGACCTCTTCGTGAGTGTCTCTGATGATATCATGGATCGAGGAGTGAGATCTCTCAAAACGAGCGTGCTTCGAGCAAAATCCTATAGCTGACAGTTGGTTAAGACTGCTCGATGGTGTGGTGTTTCTCATGAGTATATCTAGATATTCTTATTATATGTATTGCACGTATATACCTGTGTGGAGCTGAATGTACTTTCCTTTATGATACTTCCTTTGTGGTATTTTCCTTTGTGGTTTCGGGGTGTCCTAATGGGTATTTTTATACTCACCCTTGCACAGGTTTTTCCCGCACATGTCGTGTCTTGTGCAGACGATCGACTCTTTGACAGAGTGCTAGGTGGACCAGGACCAAGTGGTGCTTAGCAAGGCCAGACAGACGAGGTGTGTTACTGCGGTTTAGACGACAATCCCAATACCTCTTTTCTTACAAGTTGGACTTGTGGTTATAGACACTTGTTGATTGACTTGTTTTGGCTCTGTTTACTTTCAAGTTCTTTTATTATTGTACTCTGGTTGTGGGGTATAGTAGTTTGCATGCATTGTTTACTTTTTTTTACATTTCAGTATTTGTTACTTAGAGATTTGTGTATGCATATGGGTACTTAAGGCTAATGTCTCTCATTTGTGGGGTATGTCTAATCGGTGCTAGTCACGAGCCCCTAACCTATTGAAGGTGAGCTTAGGGTAGTCACGACATAGGCCCCACTAGGACAGGTTGTAACACCCTGAGATTTTATGAGATAGATTCTTTTAATTTCTTTGATGTCTTGTATTGTATGTTACACCAAGATTATCTTGCGCAATACGCAACACTGTATTAGCTTGCAGTGTGAATCTGTTATTCTTTTTTTGTGGTATTCAGTGATGCTTCGAAGAAGGGCTTAGGCTATGTGATGATACAGAATGATAAAGTGATATCCTATGCCTCAAGGCAGTTGAAAATCCATGAGCGAAACTATCCAACGCATGATCTGGAGTTGGCGGTGGTGATCTTTGCCTTGAAAATCTGGCAGCATTATCTCTATGGGGAGAAATGTGAGATATATACTGACCACAAGAGTCTTAAATATATATTCACACAGAAAGAGCTTAATATGTGCCAGAGAAGACGGATAGATCTCATCAAGGATTATGACTTTTCAATACATTACCACCTGGGGAAAGCGAACAAGGTGGCATATGCCCTAAGTATAAAGGACCCAGCGATTCTATCAATGATGAGAATTGAGAAGGATCCAATATTCTTATAATTGATTAAGATTGACATGAGAATCATAAAGAAGGGAAAATCATAAATCCTTTCACAAATGATTGCTCAACCGTCTCTTTTGGAAAGGTTAAAGGATGCTCAAAAGGATTATGTGGGAATTCAGGAAAATTAGAAGCTATCGAAAAAGGGAAATCCTTGGATTTTAATGTTAATGAAGAAGGGATTGTGTGATTTGGGAAAAGACTATGTGTTCTGTCAATTCTGGAGCTGAAGAAGAAACTTTTGGATGATGCACATAGTTAAAATTTCTCTATTCACCGAGGGAGCACAAAGATGTATCAATATCTCTGAGAAAATTTTTTGTGGGATAATATGAAGAAGGAGATCACTATATATATATCAAAGTGCATGGTTTGCCAGTAAGTGAAGGCAGAGAGGCAGAATTCTAAGGGGATGATGCAATCATTTCCCATACTATAATGGAAATGGGAGAACATCACCATGGACTTTATCACCGGACTTTCGAGGACATCCAAAGGCAACAATGCAATCTGAGTTGTTGTGGATCGTCCTATAAAGACTGCACACTTCGTTTCTATTCAGGAGGATTTCTCATTGGATCAACTGGCACGAATATATATGAGGGAAGGGGTAAGGATGCATGGAGTACCACTATCTATTATGTCTGACCGAGATCCAAGATTCACCTCTAACTTTTGGAAGAGTCTTCAACATCCTCTGAATACTGAACTAAACTTCAATACGGCCTATCATCCTCAAACTGATGGAAAATCCGAGCGGACTATCCAAACACTTGAGTACATGTTGAGAGCGTGCTCAATGGACTTTAAAGGAGGATGGGATCAACATCTTCCTCTGGTTGAGTTCTCTTATAATAACAGTTTCCACTCGAGAATCCAAATGACACCATATGAAGACTTGTATGGGAAAAGGTGCAGAACACTGGCATGTTGGGATGAGGTCGGTGAACGTAAGCTACTTGGACCAAAAATGGTTGAAGAAATGGTGGAGAAGGTGAAAACCATTCAACAGCATATCAAGGCAGCCTAGAGTTGACAGAAGAGTTATGCTGATAACTGTCGACGAGACCTTGAGTTTAAAGTTGGATACATGGTTTTTCTATGCATATCTTCATGGAAGAAGGTCATGAGGTTTGGAAAGAAAGGGAAGTTAAGTCCAAGGTACATCGACCCCTTCGAGATTCTTGATCGTGTCGGGGCTGTGGCCTATCGACTAGCACTTCCACCTATCATGGACAAAGTACATGATATCTTTAATGTATCCCTCTTAAGGAAGTACATATCGGACCCTTCACATGTACTCTCTTCTGAGGTGGTACAGTTGGAGTATGATCTTTCTTATGAGGATCAACCAGTGAAGATCTTAGATTGTAGATAAAAAGTTCTACGAAATAAGACAATGCCCCTCGTCAAGGTGTTGTGGGGAAACCACAAGTTTGAAGAAGAGACTTGGGAATTGGAGGAAATGATGAATCTGAGTTACTCACATCTATTCTAGTATGGGAAAAGGAAATTTCGAGGGCAAAATTTCTTAATGGGGGAATATTGTAACGACCCAAAGTTTCATTAATGGAAATCCCTCTTGATCTAATTAAATGTCTCTTTATGTAAAATGTTTATATAAAATGTCAACTTCTTTGGTTTTATGTTAAGAATTTTGACCGTTGCTAATATAGTCGTTGAATAGTGATCACGTGATTAGTATAAGTATAGGGATTTAACAAATCCAATTTACTCAGACAAAAGAAGCGATGACCTCATCCAGTAGAATTTCTCCATACGAAGCCCATTTGTCGGAGCTCGGAAAAGAGGTGGCATCCTTGGGTTTCTCTCTTGACCAAGCCCAAGATGAGCTTCATCATGTCAAGCTCGAACGGGACCGTCTATGGGAAAAGTGGAAGTTGATAGAGATTACCACTCGAGCGATGTTATCTGAGCCACCCCAAGAGTCTGTCACCATCGCACACCTTACCCTTAGGTCTTATGCGGCTGTTTTAAGGGGTTATGTAATAAATCGCTAGTACTATGTTCATGTACATTATTTTTGTATATAATAATGAATATACCTTCTTTTCATTATTGACATTTTGTAAATAGTTTTTTTTAAAGCACAAATAGTATTTTTTTTAGTTAATATTCAGATGAGAAATCTATTTTAATGAATTAATTGATTTTTGAATTAAATAATATTTTAATAAAATATTATTATTATTATTATATTAATTTTTATTAAATATAAATGATCTTATAATTTTATGAATGCAATTGTAATTTTTATTAAGGTTTGAAAGCCATTTTTGTCAAAACCCGTGAATTTTCGATAAATGTCGGTTTTTATTTTAAAAGTGAAAATTAACATATTTAGAAATTTATTTAGATAAAATAAATGTTATTTATAGAATCAGGATGTCGAAATTATCTAACGGTGAATTTTTCATAATTTTCTGAGACAGTCAAATTTTTGGGTAAAAATTAAATACCGTTTAAATATATAATGTGTTTTATGACATCATAATGATCCAATAGTGATGTAATAAAATACTATAAGCTTTATGTTCGGCCAATATATGTTTTACCATTAAAATAATGTGATTTTGGGTTTGTTTGACTTATTTTACAAATCATTAATGGACCCCTCAAGACTTATTAAACATCTTGTCTTTTTAAATTATTTTCTATGGGAGTGTGACTCACCTCCACATAAGCAACCCCATTATTTTAAGAAGTTCGTACTTTGTCCATATAAAATATTTTTTTTATCTTCCCTTTGCCAAAAACCATGGGCAAAAACCATGATCTGATTTGTGTTTTGGATTAGTTTAATGTAAGGGGTCCCAAACCTAAATAATAAAGAATTCACTCATCTTTCCTATATAAACCCACCCAAGCTCCCACTTCCTTCTCACTCAAAGCCTTTTTAGTTCATCCAACCTCTACCCTACTCTCTCTAGAATCCTCCCAAGGTGCCCCAAGCTCCCAATAATCCTCTCTCAAGCCTCTCTCAAGCCTTGGATGCACACTTCCAAGTAAGGGTTTTTTTCTTCCTTTCACTTTTTTGTTCAAATTTTCTTAATATTGTTATTACCTTTTAATTTAAATTATAAATGCTGGGGCATGGTTTCACACCTCCACCATACTACCCTCTTATTTTTTGAATGATTGGAGACCCCTTTATCTCTCATTAAATGCCTCCCATGTACACCCATTACTATGCCGAAATTCCGAAAGGAACTTCTCTCTCCTCATTTACATTCAAGCAATACATTTGTATCATGAATCTAAATTCTGTTACAATTGTTGGACATGTATCTATATGACCCTTCTTACTGTCCATTTCATATAGATATGATGAGGCACCCCTTTCTCTCACATCAACCATTTTTTTATGAATTCTTATATCACGCCGTTACGCTGCCAAAATTACACCGATTTTATAAGACAATGCCATTGTGTAGTGAATACCATGCCCATTCCTCCATCAATGGTATTCAACTTCATGCACATTTACTTATTTATTATAAAGTTTTATTCCACATTCCTTTGTCGTGGAATAAAAGATTATGTTTTATGAATCCATGTTTTATGATCCATGTGACACACTTATGCATGAAATGAAATGTTTAAGAAGGGTGCGCCCTTATAGCACTCCAATGCATTGGGTAAAGTATAGTATCATGATACATCATGTGCAATGAGTGTTGACTCATGCTAATTCAAGTGCAATGAGGGTTTAATCGTGATTTATGTGCAATGAGAATTTACCCATGCTCCATGTGCAATGAGCCTTGGCTCATGCTAATTTCATGTTAAGTGTTGTTGCCACATTTCCATGTTATGATTATCATGCTTTATCATGCCTTTATGTCCATGTTTATCTTGTGCTCTATTGATATGCCTATTGTCTATCATGTATTTTACTCCTTATGTATTCTATGTTTATTCCCTTACCGGGCTTTATAGCTCACCCTTTTCTTATGCATGTCCTCAGGTTATCCCATGCAATGCTGAGTATGAGGGAATGTAGTAGTCATGTAAAGGAAGTTTTCAATAAAGATATTGTATTTCATGTTTTAAGTTGTTATGTAATGATCCTAATCCCCAAAGACACTAGACCTCTTGATCTTCCATGTTGTATCAAGTGAATAGTTTATGTAATAAATCATGTTTAAGTTTGTAATAAAAGTAGGGTTGTCATAACATGAGACTTCCTCTCATGAAGTTCTCGCTTGGTAATCTCTAAGATATGAGATTATGAGAACAGACCTGCCAATAGGAATTCTGCATGTTTTGGTATCATCAGATATTTCTATCTTAGAGTGTGTGTAATGATCCTTAGACTTTAATATTATCATTAATACATGTCACGACTTGTGCACTTTGATTTACTGATGAAAACTGTCATACATACATTTGGCGGGAAGTAGGGTCACCTAATGCCAATGAGAAAGAATCCTATAGGGTCACACACTAAGTGTTTTTTGTGGTCTCGATTAAATTTTATTTGAATTTAATTAATGAAATAAATATTATTCTCAAGACCATGGAATAATTTTATTCAATTTAAGATGATCGCATAAATTAAATAAAATATATTTAATTATTTTATTGAACATTTAATAAATATTTATTTACTAGTTTTTAAATAAAATACTTATTTAAGAGAATAAATTATTTATTTATTTATTTGGGTGTTCAATAAATGGAAGTGGAGTTTGATCGGACCAAGGACATTCCAGTAGTAAAATAATTATTTCCAAGATAGTAAATAATTATTAGTTGGCACAAGTTAAAATAATAATGACGCTGGTATTATTTTGTGATGCGTAATTTTATTCATAATTCTATTTTGTGCAAGTTGGTGCACCATAAATAATGACGCGGTATTATTATTATGAGGATGGGTTTTCTCTAAGTTCATGAATGTATTTAATTGTTGTTATGCAATTAAATATTATAACTGAAGTTCCATGCATATAAATAGACAAGTATGTCTATTGTGCCATAGCGAACACACCACACGCTTGGTGAAATGAGAATTGTTGAGCTAAACAATTTATCTCCTGAATCCTCTTCCCACCCCTCTCAAGAACAAGAGACATTCTTCAAGACTAAAGAACAAGCGATCAAGAATGACCAATAAAAGACATTCGCTTCGCCATGCTAGCACCCAGAGAATGAGTGGTGCCAATCAGAGGCCATCAGAGCACGTGTGGATCACCGCAATAGGGATTCTAGTTTGGATCCTCACAAGCGTAACGAGATAATCCAGAAGGGTCATTCTGAACGATCAACGTCATCAATGAAGAAAATATCAAAGATCCATGTATTCTTTTCTTTATGAAATTAATTAAATTAATTATAAACATGATGTGCAAGATCCTATCTAAAGGTTTTGGGCCTCTTCCTTATTTATCTAAATATTTGATTTTATTCCATGGAGACTGGAGTTCATCGTCGTATTGATCCCAGAATAATAATTGATCATGGTAAAAATTAATGTTGGGTGCCATCCCAACCATGCTTCCATTGTGTCCCGAACCTTCAGAATGAACATGGAGAAGTTTCAAGAAACAAAAAAAGGCTTGTTTGTAAATGCTATGCATAGGTATAAGTTGTGTATTTTAATGAAACTTTTTCACCCATTATAAGGTTAGAAACTATTAGAATGTTTACATAAATTCTTGATCATCATAATTTCAAAGTATATCAGATGGATGAAAATTCACCATTTCTCAATGGAGAAATTGAATAAGAAGTTTACATTGAACAACCCTGTGGGTTTCTACTTGATGTGGATGAAAAAAAATTGTATATTGAATAAATATTTGTATGGGTTGAAAAAAACTCCACATTCATGGTATTCTAATCTTGAATTTTTTTTGATAATGTTGAATTTTCCTAAAGGAAAAGTTGATAGCAACTTATATGTGAAATTTGTTTACTCCATAACTATAATTGTAATTGTTTATGTGGGTGGTATAATTTTTGTTGCAGATGGATAATATGTTTGTAAAACATTTTCTGAAGAAATTAAAAGGAACTTTGAGATGTAAATGTTAGGAGAGTTAATATTATTCCTTGGTTTACAAGTTCAAAAAAAGAAAAATACATTTTTCTATCTCAAGAAAAGAATGTCGGGGAATTATTATAAAAGTTTGGAATACAGAATCCAAAGTGGTTTCTAATCCTATATTATTGGGGATGAATTTGAGTAAATATGAGTCCAGAAAAAGTGTGAATCAAAAAGAATTTTGAAAGCTGATAAGAAGCCTAATTTACCTTACAGACTCAAGGTTTGATATATTTTTTGTTGTGACTTTGTGTTCTAGGTATCAAGGTAATCTAAAATAATCACATATGTAGGTAGAAAATAGAATTTTGAAAATTTTAAAAGGAACAAATTCACATGGTTTATTATACAAAAGAAATTGTGAGATGAAGTTTCATGGTTATATTGATTCCGATTGGGATGGAAATTGTAATGATAGAAAATAAACCTCAGGAGAAAAATTTTTCTTGGGTGAATGTTGTGTAAGTTGGTATAGTAAGAAACAAAGTTTGGTAACTTTGAACATAGTGGAATAAGAATATGTTGCGGCTACTCAGGATTGTACTCAAATTTTATGGATGAAAGTTCAGTTGGAAGACTTGAAAGTAAAAGTTTCTAAACCGTTGAAGATACTTTGTGATAATCAGAGCACAATTGATCTTTCTACAAATCATGTCTAACATTCAATATCAAAATACATTGATATAAAATTTCACTTTATAAAAGAGAAATTTGTTGCTAGAGATGTTTTGTTGGAATATATTTCAATGAAGTATCAAATTGTTGATATCTTCACAAAGGAAATTCCAAAAGAAAGGTTTGTGGGTTGAGATTGCAACTTTATGTTTAGCCTCCTCCAATGACTTCCTAAATGTCATAAATAAGTACCCCATCATGGTTTGGATTATGTTGACAAAGGGGGAGATAAATTAACAACTTTTTACATTGAAATAAAATTTTAATTATCTTTTTTTATGAATCTAGAGTTGTAGTTATCAGATAATGGGGGATATAAAAATAAAGGGGGATAGAATAAGAAAAGTGAGAAAAGAAAAAAATTGAGGGGGTTTATCTTTACATGGTCATAAAAATTTCTTATCAATGAGGGATGGAATTGCTTCAAAAACATTATTGTATCTAGTAGTGTGGTGTTAGGAAACTCTCTTTTGAGAAAGGATATGTTTTGATAAAATTTTAAAACTTTGAGTTGTTTCAAAAAAATTGTTGTGAAAAAGTCTGAGTGTTTGAAAAATGGTGAGTTGTAATAGTTGTTAATGAAATTTTTCAAACAAATCAAAAAGGGATATTAAAGAACCTTTGTGGTGTTTTTTTAACATTTTTTTGTATTTGTTGACACCTAATATTTTGTAAAATAATGTTTTTGAAAAATAGGTAAAAGTTATTGAATGTTCAAAACCAAACATAAATGGGGGAAAATGTTTTTTCTTTGAGAAAGTTGTTTTCTGGACATAGAGGATCGGACTGAGTAGCACCAGATGCATATTATCAGACTAAGCAACACTGATCGCAAAAGTCATCAGAAAGTTAAAGTTGTTGATCGAAAACTTTATTGGTCTCAAATCCATCGGTATGAAGTTTAAGATCTATTGTACATGATGTTTGTTATAAATAAGTTGTTGAGTTAGAAAGTTAGATTATTGTTGAAGAGTTTGAATGAAGTCATTGATTTCAGGAGTTATAAAGTTCTTAAACATTCTAACCTTAATTTAGGTTATTCTTTTCTAATTTTGAAGTTCTCATAAATCATGAAAACTCTCATGATAAAATCTTTTGAAGAAATTGAGGAATCGTAAATATTGTATCGGTTCTATGAATCAAGACAAGGTTTGCATCGGATCCAAAAGTACTGGGGACAATAGTTTTCAGAAGTCTGAATGAGTTATAGCTGATGAGGTTTAAAGATTTTCAAAGTTGTAGAGTGGAGTTTCCATCATAATGATAATTCTATCATAATAAGAATTCCATCATAATGATAATTCCATCATTATGAGGATTCCATCGGACTGACTCTGAGAAGGAAAGTCAAAAAAACTGACTCTGATGAGTAAAGTCATTTAGACTGACTCTAAGGAGGAAAGTCAATGAGACTAAATCTGAGAAGGAAAGTCAATCGGACTGAATCTAAGTAGGAAATTCAATCAAACTAACTCTGAGGAGGAAAGTCAATTGGACTGACTTTGAGGAGGAAAGTCAATCGAACTGACTTTGAGCAGGAAATTCAATCGGATTGACACTAAGAGGGAAAGTCATTCAGCCTAACTCTAATGTGGAAAGTCAATTTGGAATCAGTTGAGGAAGTTTCATCGTACTAAAGAAAAGTTAGGAAGTTCGAGAAGGTTGATTACTAAGAATACTCAATACAATTCAAGAAAGTTCCAGGAGAGTTGATGTGGTCAAGCATAAAGTTCAAATATGAGTGAATTTCAGAGATTTTTGAATTTGAGTAAGCGGGAAAAGTTTTTTAGTTTCCTGACTTTTTCATTTTGGGATTCCTAGAAATAGTTACACGATACATTCATACTTTATAACCTTTTTCACGTGTGTGGAAAAGGTGGAGCGTTGTAGAATTATTGTCAAAGTTTTATTTTCGGATAGAGATCTCGTTAGAAGATCAGGAAACTGAAAGTTTTCTTACTGAATTGAGGAAGATCAGACTTAGGATGATCAGGCTGAGCAGTTGAGCAGAGTTTGAGAAATGCAGTATAAGAAAAGGGTTCATCGTAATGAGTCCATCGTAATGAGTCAATCGAACTGAGGTAATCGAATCCAGGGCCATCGCACTGAGGTTTTAGCAGTGTTTTGTGGAGAAAATTTTTTTGTGATCTTTTCTTTTTTGGATCAATTGTTTGTAAGAAAACTTTGTAAACTGATGGGAGTATGTATAATCATTTCTATCAGGGGATAGAAGGTCTCTAACGGGAGTTGGCACAAGTTGTATTCACTTCTTCATAATAGTGAATTTCCATAGACCCATGGAAGTGGTTATGGCAAGGATGTAGGTTCTCGCATTGAGGCCAAATCTTGTAAATCTTATGTTCTTTACTTTATTTTCTACTTTTACATGCATAAGTATTTACTAAAAGATGATAAGGTTGTAAACTTTAACAGGTTGTAGGAGTTAAGTTTTAAAAGTTTTAAAACTTATAAAAAGTGAACAACTGATTCACCCCCCCCCCCCCCTCAGTTGTTATTTGATCCTTTGGAACTTCATTTTGGTGTTATCTTGAAGCTTTATCCCTTTATTTTAATCCATTTAGCTCATTTTACCCTTAACCAAAGTGATCAATATTTACCATGGTTATTATTCATTATGAACAAAAAATATGTTGATCTTATTACTTAATATTAATTATATTGATTCCAAATATGTAATTAATTTTAAAATATTCAATTTCTATAATTGGTAATATATGTTCGTAAAACACAACGAAAACCGTTAATGTTTGTTTTCAGCATAAAAATGATTTTACGGAAAAATAAAATATAATGTTGATTCTAATGGAATTAATTGGATTATGTTAAATTAAAGGAGGCTTATTTTTCTTTCAAACCAAACCAAAATAGAAAGGAACCTTGTAAATACTTGATTAAGGGAAAAGAAATAAAAATAGGTTTTATTTGAACAAAAATATTACTAAGATTTTCAAAATATTAAACATATATTTCTAAGTTAAACATTATGTTTTTATACATAATATTACTTCTTATATATATATATATATATTTGTTCTAGAAAAAAGGTTTCATAAACTTTCAATTCATTATTATATCATTATAATGTCATAAAAGTGACAGTATTTGTAAAATTGGTACTTTTCATTATTCGCCCCAAAAATCAACTATTTATGAAAAATCTCAAAAAAAAACACTTTAACCTAATTTTGATATGATGAATTCAAAAATGAAATCCATTTATTCAAATTAAATTTATAAACTTTTGGAATTTATGTTTTAATCACATATTAATTAAATCTATGTCCATTATGCTATAGTTTCTTTAGAAAGAAATGTTTGATTGCAATAATTGAAGCTCGGGTGTTACAATCAAAATGGAGTACATTAGGACAGATCACCAAGCAGTATATGTCATTTGAGATCCACAAGTTGAACCTTGGTGTTCAACTACCTCCTTCCACCCAAGGAGGTTTGGAAGATATCCCTCTCCCCATTGCATTTAATGCTTTATCGGGTTGTTTTCTGTTTTTAACATAGGTTGCTTATATTATGTTTGATTAAACAAAAATGAGGAGATACTATCTATAGGGAATGTAGGTACAAGATTGAAGGTATGATCTGAGTTATATAGACAACATTGTAGGAATAAGCTATTGTTTATTATTATTTACAAAGATAATTGACTCGCGTAGGCTTGGAAACTTGGTTGATGACTCGGTGCTTAGTTTTCGAGCTCTATGGAAATTTTGGAAACATGGTTGAGATCATATATGAAATCCCCTTTAACTTTTATTTTCAAAGTGGGGGAATAGAAGCATGATAGCAGGAAGAGGTCCCTTGAAAGTGGAGCATGTAGGACTTGCTCGATGAAGGGCCAACCAACCACATTTGGTGTATGACGGCTTGCAAATAGCAATTGGAATAACGATAGAAAAGGAGAGTACAAATGCAGGGAGAGAGAAAATAGAAGCTTGAGAGTGTGGAGGAATTGACAACAAGATCCAAAGGGAGGGGATATTGAAACAAAAACTTATATTGTTATATTGTCTGTTTCATACAACACTTCTGAAGCTTGGCTGAAATCACATCGTAACTCAGTGTCTTCACTTTGCGTGTCAGCATGCATGGGGATAATATTAATAATCATATATGATTAATATTTAGATCTAGAAAAGGAAGGAAACTTGCGGTTTTTGTGGAGAAATGAAGACCACGATTTATAAGGGAGATTGCGAGGATTATGGAATTATAAACAGAAAGGACTACATAGTGCTGGTTTCATGGAGTTTCCATTTTCAAAATATGGAAATCAGCATGTGTGAAATTTGAGAGAGATTGTTGCTAATGAGAATTGTAAAATATTGCCGGCTTAAAAAGGAGAAGAATTAGGAGGGAAACAAGCTGTTGTTTCTTCTTATAATGAGAAAAACTATGAAGAAAAAGGAAAGAGTGTAAATTGTGAACAAGAATAAGAAGGAACACATTTTGAAGATCTGGAGTTGAATGAGGAGGAAAATGATGACACCCTCACTGGATAGATGTTTGCATTCTGATCTTGAAATCATTGTAATCAATCTACATATTGCATCTTTTTCTATGTAACTCTTGACCCGAAGCAATGAGAAAGTGGTCAGGAAGAAGAAGTTCTCTGAGGATCGTCATTTTGTCCTTCCCAAACTCTTGTAATACCTAGAGTGGATAGTATATTACGGTATATCAACACATCGTCAATGTATGCTTCTTGGATTAACCCTTAGTGGTGAACTAAGTAAAATCTTGTATCTTCGCATTTACTTTCCTGCTTTGGAGGGTTGTGTCCATGTGTGATAACTAACAAATTCGACTTATTTTTACTAAAATGAGGATAAGATCCTATGAAGAAAAAAAAAAGAAAACTTGGACAACCTAATTCACCCCCATCTTATGATGTATTAGGCTTTTGGTTGCAACACACGCATGCTTGCATATATGTATGAATGCATGTATGTAAAAATAATTAGAAATATTCCTAACAATATCACTAATACAAAAATAGGTTTTTTACATCGTTTTTTTTTATATTTTTAACGTCAGTTATTAAGACAACGTCTTTGAAGGTGACGTTGTAAATATATTTTTTAACTTCAATTATTAAAATCGACCTTAAAAATGTATTTTTTATGATTTTTCATGTCATTTTTTAGAAAACTGACATAAAATGCCATCTTTCACATAGGTTTTTTAAAAAACATCTAGAAGAATATGTTTTTTAAAAAATATTATTTGAGAACCTACAAAATTACACACGGTTGTTTTGCAGAATCAATAAGAACAAATATCGTTCCACATGATAAAAAAAATTTACAATTACATAGTTGAAAAAAAATAAGGATCTTTCAATGATATAATGATAATAATCAACAAATATTTATTTAAATGTTGATTACTCCATCCAAGGAAAGTAGATGATTGATAAACAAACAAATATCACAGAAGGCGGACGAAATCTAGAAAAAAAACTTAAATCTTTAACTTAATATTCAATCTTACCAAAGTTTTTATCGATATAATTTTTTTTCGAAGGAAAGACCTCATGAGGCAACCAAAGTTTCACCTTAGAAAGAATTTTAGAATCCGAAAGCAGCTTTGTAGTTTTAACATGATCCGAAGAAGGATTATTCATTATAATAAAAAATGAATCATTAACCGGTATATCAATTGAGAAAACTAATCATTAAAAAATCATGGAAAAATAATTATAAATATCATGATGAGATCACCGAAAGAAGAATCAGTGGAATAATTATAAAGATCGAAAGAGTTGAATCGGTGGAATGACGATGATCGAAATACTTGATCGTGAAATGAATACATGTGGAGTGTGAAAACATAAAAAGGACAATGCAAAACCAAACACGGTATCACAAATTTTAAGCAGTAATTAAAAATTTTGAAGTCGTGCTGTGAAAAAATGGAATTCCGCGGTGGCAGGATATTAAATTTTAACTTTCACATCGGTTTTAAAATAGCCGACGTGGAAAACTCATTTTTAACATCAGTTGTTTTAAAATTGATGTTAAAAATTTTGTTTTCATGCCGGTTTTATGATAACTCACGTGAAAAACTATCTTTTCACATCAGTTATCATAAAACCGATGTGAAAACCCCAACAGTATTGTTTTTAACATTGGTTATTTAAATAACAGATGTTAAAACGCATTTAAGGATGGTTATTTAATAACTCACATTAAAATTATGACGTAAAAGATATTTTTTGTACTAGTGTACACACACAATTTAAATTATATATTTATAAAAATATAAAAAAATTAAGTAAAAAAGAGGGGTTATGAAAACAAAAAATTGAAATAGAGAGAGTTTAAGTATGAGAGAAAGAAGAAATTGAAAGAAAGATGAGAATTTTATTAGAACTCTCGGTGCTTCTCATATCTGTATCACTCAATCAAAGGGGATTTTTTTTAATAACAACAACATTTATTTTATTGAGGAGGGAGACGAAAATGATTAAGGGGGCCTAAAATGATGCAGACCAAGGGCGTCCCCAATTACATAATAAGCACATCCTGAGGGGAGGGAACCAGTTCTGGTGTATACCATTAGAGAAGAGTCGGAGGGCACCTTTGAGGCGAGGAAGTCAACTACACTATTCCCTTCACGCCAAGTGTGTGTAATAACTGTCGTGCTGCTGATGAACTTCTTACAATTACGGATCACATAAGAAATCTTCCACGGAGTGGGAGAGATACCCTTGAGAGGGTCGCAGATAATTTTGGAATCTGATTCAAGCATTGTTAAGGTGATGCCTTTAGAATGACATAGGGTAAGACCACTGAGGATGGCATTAGCCTCCGCACCCAAAGAGGATTGCACTGTCCTTTTATAAGCAGTGCAATGAAGGGTGGGTGGGGGATTGGTGGGGTTGGACACCCCACCGATGTTCACATCTGGAATCCGAATTCAGTGGTTGTTTAACACTCCCCCTTGGGATGCACACCCTTTATAATATCATATGTGTTTTGATGATGCCTCATTAAAAACCTTTTCCATAAAAACTCATTAGGATAAAAAAAGGAATATGGAAATGATTACAGCCACGTAGACTCTGTAACGTCTCAAATTTTTCCTTGTATTATTTTTAGAAATTATATGGATTGATTTCAAGACCAGACGTTGAGGCGGCGTGGAATTTTGAGGTCAGGTGTGCCCGAAACAATTGTTTGAAAAATATTAAACTTTTAATAGCACATGCATGCGGTTTTACTAAAAAAGTAGAATAACTCTTAAACGGGTTCCCGGATTAGAAATATAATGACACTGTTGAACTCAGAATAGAGTATTTATCTTAGTCGCAACCTAACTTTAGTCGGCACGAGTCATCTGTAGAAAAAGTCACTAAGGACGTAACCGTAAATAAAATAATTAAATAAAATTATTTTATTTTTTTAAATCCTAATAAATCATGAACGATGACTCGGATTAGAAATCAGAGACCACTGTTGAATTCATAATGTGGTGTTTTTCCTAGGCGTGACTTAACCTTAGTCGATGCGGGTCTTCTGTGGAAAAACTCAAAAAATATATAATCGTTATTAAATAGTTTAAATAAAAATTATTTCTATTGACACAGCGACTTTTCCCTTAAATGTATACTTATGCAGAAATTCCAGGGTTAGCCGCATAACCCTAGGAATGCCGGAGAATTTTTAGGGAGAGCTTTGGAAGAACTCTCTCGAACAAATGACGACGGATCGTGGATCGACGATCAACGCACAGCTGATTCGAAGGAACCTCACCAACGATGACGACACAATGATCATCCTTCATCAGCGACTGATCTGAATCAAGGTAGGGTAGTTATTTTCCTTGTGATCTTTCCTCGTTCTTGATTTTCACAATGAACACGGGTCAATCCAAGAACATATTGATCTGTGGTTCGATCATTACGGGATGGTTATGATTTCAAGGTTTATTTTGGAGAGTTTTCTTAATTGGTTCTTCATTCTTCGTTCCTCGTCTAACGAGAACGGATTGAGGCTGACACAAACAAGGTCGAGGTTTGTTCCTTATGGTGTTCTTGTGCTTTTCTCTCCCTTGTTCTTTGCGTTCTTCGTCGTTGGACCCCCGTGGCCACGGTTCGGCTTATCGGGTGGCTCTGAATGTGATCAGACCCCCGGATTAGAGGCAAACCGACGGAAAAGTCTAGATATGTGTAGATCGGGATCTGAGGAACCCGGATCTATGATCGTTTTGAAATTTGGGCAACGGAGGTGGCTTGGTGATCCGCAGAAGGGACCACCGGCGCTACAGTCCTGTGAGGCGGCGTGGTGGTGCGACGACTGAAGGCAACGGCCACGGAAGACAACGGCGATGATCGTGCGGGATGCGAGCAAGCGTAGCCAGGGATGCGGAGGCGGCACGGGGACGCAGCAGAGCCGTGGGATGCGACGACGGCGGCAGCCTCATGGGAGGCGGTCGACAACCACGTAGGTCGGGCCAGGCGGTCTACACGCGAGCGAGCTAGACGCTCTGCATGCGAGCAGGCCAGGCAGTTTGTGCGCAAGCGGGCCAGGCAGTCTGCGCGCGAACGGGCCAAGCGGTCGGCGTTCGGGCGGGCCAGGTGATCCGTGCGCGAGTGAGCTTGGCTAGGTGAGAAGGACGGGCTCAGGCAGAACGGGTCGAACCAGGCGGAGACGGGTCGGTCCAGGAAATGTGGGCCAAGCCCAGGCGGAGCCGGCCAGGTCGGACCCAGCGGGTCGGGTCGGACCCATCGGACCGGGCTGGATCCGGGTCAGACCCGGGCCAGATCTGGGTCGGACCTCAGGTCGACCCGGGGCGGTCGCATGGCCGAACGCCTTGGCAGCTCGAGCTGCCACGATGCGGTCGATCGTGGGGCGGATCGATCGCGGCGGTCAGTCCACGGCCCAGGGACCCCCCTTTCTTCTGAATCTTCAAACCCCCATAACTTTCAAACGGAGCGTATGTTTGACGAGTTGTCTACAGCGTTGGGACCATGACAATGATATGGTACTTTTGAGATAATGTGGTGAGTTTTTTGCTCGAACCAATATAGGTTGAGAGTGTTTCTCTTGGTCATTTCCTTAAGGGTTCGATACGGTATTATGTCCACATCACTAGACTGTAATCCCCTCTAGAGGTCGAGTCCCAGATAGAGTCAGGCATCCCTCCCATAGATTAGAGTGCAATCCTCTATCACCCCTAATGAAGTTTGTGGAATCACGTAACCTATGTGAGCAGGGCGCTGATCCTCCACCTAGCAGGCCGCATCAGTAGGGTTTGTGGTATCCCCCAGTGTAACTGGGCGTGATCCCCTACATTGTGAATTGATCCAGATCGGTTCAGTGGTATCCCCCAGTGTGACTGGGCGTGATCCCCTCTCTATGGTATCATAATTTTCCTTTACCAATATGTTCTCATTTGGGTAGGGCCCAAATGAGCTAGACCTCTTCGTGAGTGTCTCTGATGATATCATGGATCGAGGAGTGAGATCTCTCAAAACGAGCGTGCTTCGAGCAAAATCCTATAGCTGACAGTTGGTTAAGACTGCTCGATGGTGTGGTGTTTCTCATGAGTATATCTAGATATTCTTATTATATGTATTGCACGTATATACCTGTGTGGAGCTGAATGTACTTTCCTTTATGATACTTCCTTTGTGGTATTTTCCTTTGTGGTTTCGGGGTGTCCTAATGGGTATTTTTATACTCACCCTTGCACAGGTTTTGCCCGCACATGTCGTGTCTTGTGCAGACGATCGACTCTTTGACAGAGTGCTAGGTGGACCAGGACCAAGTGGTGCTTAGCAAGGCCAGACAGACGAGGTGTGTTACTGCGGTTTAGACGACAATCCCAATACCTCTTTTCTTACAGGTTGGACTTGTGGTTATAGACACTTGTTTATTGACTTGTTTTGGCTCTGTTTACTTTCAAGTTCTTTTATTATTGTACTCTGGTTGTGGGGTATAGTAGTTTGCATGCATTGTTTACTTTTTTTTACATTTCAGTATTTGTTACTTAGAGATTTGTGTATGCATATGGGTACTTAAGGCTAATGTCTCTCATTTGTGGGGTATGTCTAATCGGTGCTAGTCACGAGCCCCTAACCTATTGAAGGTGAGCTTAGGGTAGTCACGACATAGGCCCCACTAGGACAGGTTGTAACACCCTGAGATTTTATGAGATAGATTCTTTTAATTTCTTTGATGTCTTGTATTGTATGTTACACCAAGATTATCTTGCGCAATACGCAACACTGTATTAGCTTGCAGTGTGAATCTGTTATTCTTTTTTTGTGGTATTCAGTGATGCTTCGAAGAAGGGCTTAGGCTATGTGATGATGCAGAATGATAAAGTGATATCCTATGCCTCAAGGCAGTTGAAAATCCATGAGCGAAACTATCCAACGCATGATCTGGAGTTGGCGGTGGTGATCTTTGCCTTGAAAATCTGGCAGCATTATCTCTATGGGGAGAAATGTGAGATATATACTGACCACAAGAGTCTTAAATATATATTCACACAGAAAGAGCTTAATATGTGCCAGAGAAGACGGATAGATCTCATCAAGGATTATGACTTTTCAATACATTACCACCTGGGGAAAGCGAACAAGGTGGCATATGCCCTAAGTATAAAGGACCCAGCGATTCTATCAATGATGAGAATTGAGAAGGATCCAATATTCTTATAATTGATTAAGATTGACATGAGAATCATAAAGAAGGGAAAATCATAAATCCTTTCACAAATGATTGCTCAACCGTCTCTTTTGGAAAGGTTAAAGGATGCTCAAAAGGATTATGTGGGAATTCAGGAAAATTAGAAGCTATCGAAAAAGGGAAATCCTTGGATTTTAATGTTAATGAAGAAGGGATTGTGTGATTTGGGAAAAGACTATGTGTTCTGTCAATTCTGGAGCTGAAGAAGGAACTTTTGGATGATGCACATAGTTAAAATTTCTCTATTCACCGAGGGAGCACAAAGATGTATCAATATCTCTGAGAAAATTTTTTGTGGGATAATATGAAGAAGGAGATCACTATATATATATCAAAGTGCATGGTTTGCCAGTAAGTGAAGGCAGAGAGGCAGAATTCTAAGGGGATGATGCAATCATTTCCCATACTATAATGGAAATGGGAGAACATCACCATGGACTTTATCACCGGACTTTCGAGGACATCCAAAGGCAACAATGCAATCTGAGTTGTTGTGGATCGTCCTATAAAGACTGCACACTTCGTTTCTATTCAGGAGGATTTCTCATTGGATCAACTAGCACGAATATATATGAGGGAAGGGGTAAGGATGCATGGAGTACCACTATCTATTATGTCTGACCGAGATCCAAGATTCACCTCTAACTTTTGGAAGAGTCTTCAACATCCTCTGAATACTGAACTAAACTTCAATACGGCCTATCATCCTCAAACTGATGGAAAATCCGAGCGGACTATCCAAACACTTGAGTACATGTTGAGAGCGTGCTCAATGGACTTTAAAGGAGGATGGGATCAACATCTTCCTCTGGTTGAGTTCTCTTATAATAACAGTTTCCACTCGAGAATCCAAATGACACCATATGAAGACTTGTATGGGAAAAGGTGCAGAACACTGGCATGTTGGGATGAGGTCGGTGAACGTAAGCTACTTGGACCAAAAATGGTTGAAGAAATGGTGGAGAAGGTGAAAACCATTCAACAGCATATCAAGGCAGCCTAGAGTTGACAGAAGAGTTATGCTGATAACTGTCGACGAGACCTTGAGTTTAAAGTTGGATACATGGTTTTTCTATGCATATCTTCATGGAAGAAGGTCATGAGGTTTGGAAAGAAAGGGAAGTTAAGTCCAAGGTACATCGACCCCTTCGAGATTCTTGATCGTGTCGGGGCTGTGGCCTATCGACTAGCACTTCCACCTATCATGGACAAAGTACATGATATCTTTAATGTATCCCTCTTAAGGAAGTACATATCGGACCCTTCACATGTACTCTCTTCTGAGGTGGTACAGTTGGAGTATGATCTTTCTTATGAGGATCAACCAGTGAAGATCTTAGATTGTAGATAAAAAGTTCTACGAAATAAGACAATGCCCCTCGTCAAGGTGTTGTGGGGAAACCACAAGTTTGAAGAAGAGACTTGGGAATTGGAGGAAATGATGAATCTGAGTTACTCACATCTATTCTAGTATGGGAAAAGGAAATTTCGAGGGCAAAATTTCTTAATGGGGGAATATTGTAACGACCCAAAGTTTCATTAATGGAAATCCCTCTTGATCTAATTAAATGTCTCTTTATGTAAAATGTTTATATAAAATGTCAACTTCTTTGGTTTTATGTTAAGAATTTTGACCGTTGCTAATATAGTCGTTGAATAGTGATCACGTGATTAGTATAAGTATAGGGATTTAACAAATCCAATTTACTCAGACAAAAGAAGCGATGACCTCATCCAGTAGAATTTCTCCATACGAAGCCCATTTGTCGGAGCTCGGAAAAGAGGTGGCGTCCTTGGGTTTCTCTCTTGACCAAGCCCAAGATGAGCTTCATCATGTCAAGCTCGAACGGGACCGTCTATGGGAAAAGTGGAAGTTGATAGAGATTACCACTCGAGCGATGTTATCTGAGCCACCCCAAGAGTCTGTCACCATCGCACACCTTACCCTTAGGTCTTATGCGGCTGTTTTAAGGGGTTATGTAATAAATCGCTAGTACTATGTTCATGTACATTATTTTTGTATATAATAATGAATATACCTTCTTGTCATTATTGACATTTTGTAAATAGTTTTTTTTAAAGCACAAATAGTATTTTTTTTAGTTAATATTCAGATAAGAAATCTATTTTAATGAATTAATTGATTTTTGAATTAAATAATATTTTAATAAAATATTATTATTATTATTATATTAATTTTTATTAAATATAAATGATCTTATAATTTTATGAATGCAATTGTAATTTTTATTAAGGTTTGAAAGCCATTTTTGTCAAAACCCGTGAATTTTCGATAAATGTCGGTTTTTATTTTAAAAGTGAAAATTAACATATTTAGAAATTTATTTAGATAAAATAAATGTTATTTATAGAATCAGGATGTCGAAATTATCTAACGGTGAATTTTTCATAATTTTCTGAGACAGTCAAATTTTTGGGTAAAAATTAAATACCGTTTAAATATATAATGTGTTTTATGACATCATAATGATCCAATAGTGATGTAATAAAATACTATAAGCTTTATGTTCGGCCAATATATGTTTTACCATTAAAATAATGTGATTTTGGGTTTGTTTGACTTATTTTACAAATCATTAATGGACCCCTCAAGACTTATTAAACATCTTGTCTTTTTAAATTATTTTCTATGGGAGTGTGACTCACCTCCACATAAGCAACCCCATTATTTTAAGAAGTTCGGACTTTGTCCATATAAAATATTTTTTTTATCTTCCCTTTTCCAAAAACCATGGGCAAAAACCATGATCTGATTTGTGTTTTGGATTAGTTTAATGTAAGGGGTCCCAAACCTAAATAATAAAGAATTCACTCATCTTTCCTATATAAACCCACCCAAGCTCCCACTTCCTTCTCACTCAAAGCCTTTTTAGTTCATCCAACCTCTACCCTACTCTCTCTAGAATCCTCCCAAGGTGCCCCAATCTCCCAATAATCCTCTCTCAAGCCTCTCTCAAGCCTTGGATGCACACTTCCAAGTAAGGGTTTTTTTCTTCCTTTCACTTTTTTGTTCAAATTTTCTTAATATTGTTATTACCTTTTAATTTAAATTATAAATGCTGGGGCATGGTTTCACACCTCCACCATACTACCCTCTTATTTTTTGAATGATTGGAGACCCCTTTATCTCTCATTAAATGCCTCCCATGTACACCCATTACTATGCCGAAATTCCGAAAGGAACTTCTCTCTCCTCATTTACATTCAAGCAATACATTTGTATCATGAATCTAAATTCTGTTACAATTGTTGGACATGTATCTATATGACCCTTCTTACTGTCCATTTCATATAGATATGATGAGGCACCCCTTTCTCTCACATCAACCATTTTTTTATGAATTCTTATATCACGCCGTTACGCTGCCAAAATTACACCGATTTTATAAGACAATGCCATTGTGTAGTGAATACCATGCCCATTCCTCCATCAATGGTATTCAACTTCATGCACATTTACTTATTTATTATAAAGTTTTATTCCACATTCCTTTGTCGTGGAATAAAAGATTATGTTTTATGAATCCATGTTTTATGATCCATGTGACACACTTATGCATGAAATGAAATGTTTAAGAAGGGTGCGCCCTTATAGCACTCCAATGCATTGGGTAAAGTATAGTATCATGATACATCATGTGCAATGAGTGTTGACTCATGCTAATTCAAGTGCAATGAGGGTTTAATCGTGATTTATGTGCAATGAGAATTTACCCATGCTCCATGTGCAATGAGCCTTGGCTCATGCTAATTTCATGTTAAGTGTTGTTGCCACATTTCCATGTTATGATTATCATGCTTTATCATGCCTTTATGTCCATGTTTATCTTGTGCTCTATTGATATGCCTATTGTCTATCATGTATTTTACTCCTTATGTATTCTATGTTTATTCCCTTACCGGGCTTTATAGCTCACCCTTTTCTTATGCATGTCCTCAGGTTATCCCATGCAATGCTAAGTATGAGGGAATGTAGTAGTCATGTAAAGGAAGTTTTCAATAAAGATATTGTATTTCATGTTTTAAGTTGTTATGTAATGATCCTAATCCCCAAAGACACTAGACCTCTTGATCTTCCATGTTGTATCAAGTGAATAGTTTATGTAATAAATCATGTTTAAGTTTGTAATAAAAGTAGGGTTGTCATAACATGAGACTTCCTCTCATGAAGTTCTCGCTTGGTAATCTCTAAGATATGAGATTATGAGAACAGACCTGCCAATAGGAATTCTGCATGTTTTGGTATCATCAGATATTTCTATCTTAGAGTGTGTGTAATGATCCTTAGACTTTAAGATTATCATTAATACATGTCACGACTTGTGCACTTTGATTTACTGATGAAAACTGTCATACATACATTTGGCGGGAAGTAGGGTCACCTAATGCCAATGAGAAAGAATCCTATAGGGTCACACACTAAGTGTTTTTTGTGGTCTCGATTAAATTTTATTTGAATTTAATTAATGAAATAAATATTATTCTCAAGACCATGGAATAATTTTATTCAATTTAAGATGATCGCATAAATTAAATAAAATATATTTAATTATTTTATTGAACATTTAATAAATATTTATTTACTAGTTTTTAAATAAAATACTTATTTAAGAGAATAAATTATTTATTTATTTATTTGGGTGTTCAATAAATGGAAGTGGAGTTTGATCGGACCAAGGACGTTCCAGTAGTAAAATAATTATTTCCAAGATAGTAAATAATTATTAGTTGGCACAAGTTAAAATAATAATGACGCTGGTATTATTTTGTGATGCGTAATTTTATTCATAATTCTATTTTGTGCAAGTTGGTGCACCATAAATAATGACGCGGTATTATTATTATGAGGATGGGTTTTCTCTAAGTTCATGAATGTATTTAATTGTTGTTATGCAATTAAATATTATAACTGAAGTTCCATGCATATAAATAGACAAGTATGTCTATTGTGCCATAGCGAACACACCACACGCTTGGTGAAATGAGAATTGTTGAGCTAAACAATTTATCTCCTGAATCCTCTTCCCACCCCTCTCAAGAACAAGAGACATTCTTCAAGACTAAAGAACAAGCGATCAAGAATGACCAATAAAAGACATTCGCTTAGCCATGCTAGCACCCAGAGAATGAGTGGTGCCAATCAGAGGCCATCAGAGCACGTGTGGATCACCGCAATAGGGATTCTAGTTTGGATCCTCACAAGCGTAACGAGATAATCCAGAAGGGTCATTCTGAACGATCAACGTCATCAATGAAGAAAATATCAAAGATCCATGTATTCTTTCCTTTATGAAATTAATTAAATTAATTATAAACATGATGTGCAAGATCCTATCTAAAGGTTTTGGGCCTCTTCCTTATTTATCTAAATATTTGATTTTATTCCATGGAGACTGGCGTTCATCGTCGTATTGATCCCAGAATAATAATTGATCATGGTAAAAATTAATGTTGGGTGCCATCCCAACCATGCTTCCATTGTGTCCCGAACCTTCAGAATGAACATGGAGAAGTTTCAAGAAACAAAAAAAGGCTTGTTTGTAAATGCTATGCATAGGTATAAGTTGTGTATTTTAATGAAACTTTTTCACCCATTATAAGGTTAGAAACTATTAGAATGTTTACATAAATTCTTGATCATCAGAATTTCAAAGTATATCAGATGGATGCAAATTCACCATTTCTCAATGGAGAAATTGAATAAGAAGTTTACATTGAACAACCCTGTGGGTTTCTACTTGATGTGGATGAAAAAAAAATTGTATATTGAATAAATATTTGTATGGGTTGAAAAAAACTCCACATTCATGGTATTCTAATCTTGAATTTTTTTTGAGAATGTTGAATTTTCCTAAAGGAAAAGTTGATAGCAACTTATATGTGAAATTTGTTTACTCCATAACTATAATTGTAATTGTTTATGTGGGTGGTATAATTTTTGTTGCAGATGGATAATATGTTTGTAAAACATTTTCTGAAGAAATTAAAAGGAACTTTGAGATGTAAATGTTAGGAGAGTTAATATTATTCCTTGGTTTACAAGTTCAAAAAAAGAAAAATACATTTTTCTATCTCAAGAAAAGAATGTCGGGGAATTATTATAAAAGTTTGGAATACAGAATCCAAAGTGGTTTCTAATCCTATATTATTGGGGATGAATTTGAGTAAATATGAGTCCAGAAAAAGTGTGAATCAAAAAGAATTTTGAAAGCTGATAAGAAGCCTAATTTACCTTACAGACTCAAGGTTTGATATTTTTTTTGTTGTGACTTTGTGTTCTAGGTATCAAAGTAATCTAAAATAATCACATATGTAGGTAGAAAATAGAATTTTGAAAATTTTAAAAGGAACAAATTCACATGGTTTATTATAAAAAAGAAATTGTGAGATGAAGTTTCATGGTTATATTGATTCCGATTGGGATGGAAATTGTAATGATAGAAAATAAACCTCAGGAGAAAAATTTTTCTTGGGTGAATGTTGTGTAAGTTGGCATAGTAAGAAACAAAGTTTGGTAACTTTGAACATAGTGGAATAAGAATATGTTGCGGCTACTTAGGCTTGTACTCAAATTTTATGGATGAAAGTTCAGTTGGAAGACTTGAAAGTAAAAGTTTCTAAACCGTTGAAGATACTTTGTGATAATCAGAGCACAATTGATCTTTCTACAAATCATGTCTAACATTCAATATCAAAATACATTGATATAAAATTTCACTTTATAAAAGAGAAATTTGTTGCTAGAGATTTTTTGTTGGAATATATTTCAATGAAGTATCAAATTGTTGATATCTTCACAAAGGAAATTCCAAAAGAAAGGTTTGTGGGTTGAGATTGCAACTTTATGTTTAGCCTCCTCCAATGACTTCCTAAATGTCATAAATAAGTACCCCATCATGGTTTGGATTATGTTGACAAAGGGGGAGATAAATTAACAACTTTTTACATTGAAATAAAATTTTAATTATCTTTTTTTATGAATCTAGAGTTGTAGTTATCAGATAATGGGGGATATAAAAATCAAGGGGGATAGAATAAGAAAAGTGAGAAAAGAAAAAAATTGAGGGGGTTTATCTTTACATGGTCATAAAAATTTCTTATCAATGAGGGATGGAATTGCTTCAAAAACATTATTGAATCTAGTAGTGTGGTGTTAGGAAACTCTCTTTTGAGAAAGGATATGTTTTGATAAAATTTTAAAACTTTGAGTTGTTTCAAAAAAATTGTTGTGAAAAAGTCTGAGTGTTTGAAAAATGGTGAGTTGTAATAGTTGTTAATGAAATTTTTCAAACAAATCAAAAAGGGATATTAAAGAACCTTTGTGGTGTTTTTTTAACATTTTTTTGTATTTGTTGACACCTAATATTTTGTAAAATAATGTTTTTGAAAAATAGGTAAAAGTTATTGAATGTTCAAAACCAAACATAAATGGGGGAAAATGTTTTTTCTTTGAGAAAGTTGTTTTCTGGACATAGAGGATCGTACTGAGTAGCACCAGATGCATATTATCAGACTAAGCAACACTGATCGCAAAAGTCATCAGAAAGTTAAAGTTGTTGATCGAAAACTTTATTGGTCTCAAATCCATCGGTATGAAGTTTAAGATCTATTGTACATGATGTTTGTTATAAATAAGTTGTTGAGTTAGAAAGTTAGATTATTGTTGAAGAGTTTGAATGAAGTCATTGATTTCAGGAGTTATAAAGTTCTTAAACTTTCTAACCTTAATTTAGGTTATTCTTTTCTAATTTTGAAGTTCTCATAAATCATGAAAACTCTCATGATAAAATCTTTTGAAGAAATTGAGGAATCGTAAATATTGTATCGGTTCTATGAATCAAGACAAGGTTTGCATCGGATCCAAAAGTACTGGGGACAATAGTTTTCAGAAGTCTGAATGAGTTACAGCTGATGAGGTTTAAAGATTTTCAAAGTTGTAGAGTGGAGTTTCCATCATAATGATAATTCTATCATAATAAGAATTCCATCATAATGATAATTCCATCATTATGAGGATTCCATCGGACTGACTCTGAGAAGGAAAGTCAAAAAAACTGACTCTGATGAGTAAAGTCATTTAGACTGACTCTAAGGAGGAAAGTCAATGAGACTAAATCTGAGAAGGAAAGTCAATCGGACTGAATCTAAGTAGGAAATTCAATCAAACTAACTCTGAGGAGGAAAGTCAATTGGACTGACTTTGAGGAGGAAAGTCAATCGAACTGACTTTGAGCAGGAAATTCAATCGGATTGACACTAAGAGGGAAAGTCATTCAGACTAACTCTAATGTGGAAAGTCAATTTGGAATCAGTTGAGGAAGTTTCATCGTACTAAAGAAAAGTTAGGAAGTTCGAGAAGGTTGATTACTAAGAATACTCAATACAATTCAAGAAAGTTCCAGGAGAGTTGATGTGGTCAAGCATAAAGTTCAAATATGAGTGAATTTCAGAGATTTTTGAATTTGAGTAAGCGGGAAAAGTTTTTTAGTTTCCTGACTTTTTTATTTTGGGATTCCTAGAAATAGGTACACGATACATTCATACTTTATAACCTTTTTCACGTGTGTGGAAAAGGTGGAGCGTTGTAGAATTATTGTCAAAGTTTTATTTTCGGATAGAGATCTCGTTAGAAGATCAGGAAACTGAAAGTTTTCTTACTGAATTGAGGAAGATCAGACTTAGGATGATCAGGCTGAGCAGTTGAGCAGAGTTTGAGAAATGCAGTATGAGAAAAGGGTTCATCGTAATGAGTCCATCGTAATGAGTCAATCGAACTGAGGTAATCGAATCCAGGGCCATCGCACTGAGGTTTTAGCAGTGTTTTGTGGAGAAAATTTTTTTGTGATCTTTTCTTTTTTGGATCAATTGTTTGTAAGAAAACTTTGTAAACTGATGGGAGTATGTATAATCATTTCTATCAGGGGATAGAAGGTCTCTAACGGGAGTTGGCACAAGTTGTATTCACTTCTTCATAATAGTGAATTTCCATAGACCCATGGAAGTGGTTATGGCAAGGATGTAGGTTCTCGCATTGAGGCCAAATCTTGTAAATCTTATGTTCTTTACTTTATTTTCTACTTTTACATGCATAAGTATTTACTAAAAGATGATAAGGTTGTAAACTTTAACAGGTTGTAGGAGTTAAGTTTTAAAAGTTTTAAAACTTATAAAAAGTGAACAACTGATTCACCCCCCCCCCCCTCAGTTGTTATTTGATCCTTTGGAACTTCATTTTGGTGTTATCTTGAAGCTTTATCCCTTTATTTTAATCCATTTAGCTCATTTTACCCTTAACCAAAGTGATCAATATTTACCATGGTTATTATTCATTATGAACAAAAAATATGTTGATCTTATTACTTAATATTAATTATATTGATTCCAAATATGTAATTAATTTTAAAATATTCAATTTCTATAATTGGTAATATATGTTCGTAAAACACAACGAAAACCGTTAATGTTTGTTTTCAGCATAAAAATGATTTTACGGAAAAATAAAATATAATGTTGATTCTAATGGAATTAATTGGATTATGTTAAATTAAAGGAGGCTTATTTTTCTTTCAAACCAAACCAAAATAGAAAGGAACCTTGTAAATACTTGATTAAGGGAAAAGAAATAAAAATAGGTTTTATTTGAACAAAAATATTACTTAGATTTTCAAAATATTAAACATATATTTCTAAGTTAAACATTATGTTTTTATACATAATATTACTTCTTATATATATATATATATATTTTTTCTAGAAAAAAGGTTTCATAAACTTTCAATTCATTATTATATCATTATAATGTCATAAAAGTGACAGTATTTGTAAAATTGGTACTTTTCATTATTCGCCCCAAAAATCAACTATTTATGAAAAATCTCAAAAAAAAACACTTTAACCTAATTTTGATATGATGAATTCAAAAATGAAATCCATTTATTCAAATTAAATTTATAAACTTTTGGAATTTATGTTTTAATCACATATTAATTAAATCTATGTCCATTATGCTATAGTTTCTTTAGAAAGAAATGTTTGATTGCAATAATTGAAGCTCGGGTGTTACAATCAAAATGGAGTACATTAGGACAGATCACCAAGCAGTAGATGTCATTTGAGATCCACAAGTTGAACCTTGGTGTTCAACTACCTCCTTCCACCCAAGGAGGTTTGGAAGATATCCCTCTCCCCATTGCATTTAATGCTTTATCGGGTTGTTTTCTGTTTTTAACATAGGTTGCTTATATTATGTTTGATTAAACAAAAATGAGGAGATACTATCTATAGGGAATGTAGGTACAAGATTGAAGGTATGATCTGAGTTATATAGACAACATTGTAGGAATAAGCTATTGTTTATTATTATTTACAAAGATAATTGACTCGCGTAGGCTTGGAAACTTGGTTGATGACTCGGTGCTTAGTTTTCGAGCTCTATGGAAATTTTGGAAACATGGTTGAGATCATATATGAAATCCCCTTTAACTTTTATTTTCAAAGTGGGGGAATAGAAGCATGATAGCAGGAAGAGGTCCCTTGAAAGTGGAGCATGCAGGACTTGCTCGATGAAGGGCCAACCAACCACATTTGGTGTATGACGGCTTGCAAATAGCAATTGGAATAACGATAGAAAAGGAGAGTACAAATGCAGGGAGAGAGAAAATAGAAGCTTGAGCGTGTGGAGGAATTGACAACAAGATCCAAAGGGAGGGGATATTGAAACCAAAACTTATATTGTTATATTGTCTGTTTCATACAACACTTCTGAAGCTTGGCTGAAATCACATCGTAACTCAGTGTCTTCACTTTGCGTGTCAGCATGCATGGGGATAATATTAATAATCATATATGATTAATATTTAGATCTAGAAAAGGAAGGAAACTTGCGGTTTTTGTGGAGAAATGAAGACCACGATTTATAAGGGAGATTGCGAGGATTATGGAATTATAAACAGAAAGGACTACATAGTGCTGGTTTCATGGAGTTTCCATTTTCAAAATATGGAAATCAGCATGTGTGAAATTTGAGAGAGATTGTTGCTAATGAGAATTGTAAAATATTGCCGGCTTAAAAAGGAGAAGAATTAGGAGGGAAACAAGCTGTTGTTTCTTCTTATAATGAGAAAAACTATGAAGAAAAAGGAAAGAGTGTAAATTGTGAACAAGAATAAGAAGGAACACATTTTGAAGATCTGGAGTTGAATGAGGAGGAAAATGATGACACCCTCACTGGATAGATGTTTGCATTCTGATCTTGAAATCATTGTAATCAATCTACATATTGCATCTTTTTCTATGTAACTCTTGACCCGAAGCAATGAGAAAGTGGTCAGGAAGAAGAAGTTCTCCGAGGATCGTCATTTTGTCCTTCCCAAACTCTTGTAATACCTAGAGTGGATAGTATATTACGGTATATCAACACATAGTCAATGTATGCTTCTTGGATTAACCCTTAGTGGTGAACTAAGTAAAATCTTGTATCTTCGCATTTACTTTCCTGCTTTGGAGGGTTGTGTCCATGTGTGATAACTAACAAATTCGACTTATTTTTACTAAAATGAGGATAAGATCCTATGAAGAAAAAAAAAAAGAAAACTTGGACAACCTAATTCACCCCCATCTTATGATGTATTAGGCTTTTGGTTGCAACACACGCATGCTTGCATATATGTATGAATGCATGTATGTAAAAATAATTAGAAATATTCCTAACAATATCACTAATACAAAAATAGGTTTTTTACATCGTTTTTTTTTATATTTTTAACGTCAGTTATTAAGACAACGTCTTTGAAGGTGACGTTGTAAATATATTTTTTAACTTCAATTATTAAAATCGACCTTAAAAATGTATTTTTTATGATTTTTCATGTCATTTTTTAGAAAACTGACATAAAATGCCATCTTTCACATAGGTTTTTTAAAAAACATCTAGAAGAATATGTTTTTTAAAAAATATTATTTGAGAACCTACAAAATTTCACACGGTTGTTTTGCAGAATCAATAAGAACAAATATCGTTCCACATGATAAAAAAAATTTACAATTACATAGTTGAAAAAAAATAAGGATCTTTCAATGATATAATGATAATAATCAACAAATATTTATTTAAATGTTGATTACTCCATCCAAGGAAAGTAGATGATTGATAAACAAACAAATATCACAGAAGGCGGACGAAATCTAGAAAAAAAACTTAAATCTTTAACTTAATATTCAATCTTACCAAAGTTTTTATCGATATAATTTTTTTTCGAAGGAAAGACCTCATGAGGCAACCAAAGTTTCACCTTAGAAAGAATTTTAGAATCCAAAAGCAGCTTTGTAGTTTTAACATGATCCGAAGAAGGATTATTCATTATAATAAAAAATGAATCATTAACCGGTATATCAATTGAGAAAACTAATCATTAAAAAATCATGGAAAAATAATTATAAATATCATGATGAGATCACCGAAAGAAGAATCAGTGGAATAATTATAAAGATCGAAAGAGTTGAATCGGTGGAATGACGATGATCGAAATACTTGATCGTGAAATGAATACATGTGGAGTGTGAAAACATAAAAAGGACAATGCAAAACCAAACACGGTATCACAAATTTTAAGCAGTAATCAAAAATTTTGAAGTCGTGCTGTGAAAAAATGGAATTCCGCGGTGGCAGGATATTAAATTTTAACTTTCACATCGGTTTTAAAATATCCGACGTGGAAAACTCATTTTTAACATCAGTTGTTTTAAAATTGATGTTAAAAATTTTGTTTTCATGCCGGTTTTATGATAACTCGCATGAAAAACTATCTTTTCACATCAGTTATCATAAAACCGATGTGAAAACCCCAACAGTATTGTTTTTAACATTGGTTATTTAAATAACAGATGTTAAAACGCATTTAAGGATGGTTATTTAATAACTCACATTAAAATTATGACGTAAAAGATATTTTGTGTACTAGTGTACACACACAATTTAAATTATATATTTATAAAAATATAAAAAAATTAAGTAAAAAACAGGGGTTATGAAAACAAAAAATTGAAATAGAGAGAGTTTAAGTATGAGAGAAAGAAGAAATTGAAAGAAAGATGAGAATTTTATTAGAACTCTCGGTGCTTCTCATATCTGTATCACTCAATCAAAGGGGATTTTTTTTAATAACAACAACATTTATTTTATTGAGGAGGGAGACGAAAACGATTAAGGGGGCCTAAAATGATGCAGACCAAGGGCGTCCCCAATTACATAATAAGCACATCCTGAGGGGAGGGAACCAGTTCTGGTGTATACCATTAGAGAAGAGTCGGAGGGCACCTTTGAGGCGAGGAAGTCAACTACACTATTCCCTTCACGCCAAGTGTGTGTAATAACTGTCGTGCTGCTGATGAACTTCTTACAATTACGGATCACATAAGAAATCTTCCACGGAGTGGGAGAGATACCCTTGAGAGGGTCGCAGATAATTTTGGAATCTGATTCAAGCATTGTTAAGGTGATGCCTTTAGAATGACATAGGGTAAGACCACTGAGGATGGCATTAGCCTCCGCACCCAAAGAGGATTGAACTGTCCTTTTATAAGCAGTGCAATGAAGGGTGGGTGGGGGATTGGTGGGGTTGGACACCCCACCGATGTTCACATCTGGAATCCGAATTCAGTGGTTGTTTAACACTCCCCCTTGGGATGCACACCCTTTATAATATCATATGTGTTTTGATGATGCCTCATTAAAAACCTTTTCCATAAAAACTCATTAGGATAAAAAAAGGAATATGGAAATGATTACAGCCACGTAGACTCTGTAACGTCTCAAATTTTTCCTTGTATTATTTTTAGAAATTATATGGATTGATTTCAAGACCAGACGTTGAGGCGGCGTGGAATTTTGAGGTCAGGTGTGCCCGAAACAATTGTTTGAAAAATATTAAACTTTTAATAGCACATGCATGCGGTTTTACTAAAAAAGTAGAATAACTCTTAAACGGGTTCCCGGATTAGAAATATAATGACACTGTTGAACTCAGAATAGAGGATTTATCTTAGTCGCAACCTAACTTTAGTCGGCACGAGTCATCTGTAGAAAAAGTCACTAAGGACGTAACCGTAAATAAAATAATTAAATAAAATTATTTTATTTTTTTAAATCCTAATAAATCATGAACGATGACTCGGATTAGAAATCAGAGACCACTGTTGAATTCATAATGTGGTGTTTTTCCTAGGCGTGACTTAACCTTAGTCGATGCGGGTCTTCTGTGGAAAAACTCAAAAAATATATAATCGTTATTAAATAGTTTAAATAAAAATTATTTCTATTGACACAGCGACTTTTCCCTTAAATGTATACTTATGCAGAAATTCCAGGGTTAGCCGCATAACCCTAGGAATGCCGGAGAATTTTTAGGGAGAGCTTTGGAAGAACTCTCTCGAACAAATGACGACGGATCGTGGATCGACGATCAACGCACAGCTGATTCGAAGGAACCTCACCAACGATGACGACACAATGATCATCCTTCATCGGCGACTGATCTGAATCAAGGTAGGGTAGTTATTTTCCTTGTGATCTTTCCTCGTTCTTGATTTTCACAATGAACACGGGTCAATCCAAGAACATATTGATCTGTGGTTCGATCATTACGGGATGGTTATGATTTCAAGGTTTATTTTGGAGAGTTTTCTTAATTGGTTCTTCATTCTTCGTTCCTCGTCTAACGAGAAAGGATTGAGGCTGACACAAACAAGGTCGAGGTTTGTTCCTTATGGTGTTCTTGTGCTTTTCTCTCCCTTGTTCTTTGCGTTCTTCGTCGTTGGACCCCCGTGGCCACGGTTCGGCTTATCGGGTGGCTCTGAATGTGATCAGACCCCCGGATTAGAGGCAAACCGACGGAAAAGTCTAGATATGTGTAGATCGGGATCTGAGGAACCCGGATCTATGATCGTTTTGAAATTTGGGCAACGGAGGTGGCTTGGTGATCCGCAGAAGGGACCACCGGCGCTACAGTCCTGTGAGGCGGCGTGGTGGTGCGACGACTGAAGGCAACGGCCATGGAAGACAACGGCGATGATCGTGCGGGATGCGAGCAAGCGTAGCCAGGGATGCGGAGGCGGCACGGGGACGCAGCAGAGCCGTGGGATGCGACGACGGCGGCAGCCTCATGGGAGGCGGTCGACAACCACGTAGGTCGGGCCAGGCGGTCTACACGCGAGCGAGCTAGACGCTCTGCATGCGAGCAGGCCAGGCAGTTTGTGCGCAAGCGGGCCAGGCAGTCTGCGCGCGAACGGGCCAAGCGGTCGGCGTTCGGGCGGGCCAGGTGATCCGTGCGCGAGTGAGCTTGGCTAGGTGAGAAGGACGGGCTCAGGCAGAACGGGTCGAACCAGGCGGAGACGGGTCGGTCCAGGAAATGTGGGCCAAGCCCAGGCGGAGCCGGCCAGGTCGGACCCAGCGGGTCGGGTCGGACCCATCGGACCGGGCTGGATCTGGGTCAGACCCGGGCCAGATCTGGGTCGGACCTCAGGTCGACCCGGGGCGGTCGCATGGCCGAACGCCTTGGCAGCTCGAGCTGCCACGATGCGGTCGATCGTGGGGCGGATCGATCGCGGCAGTCAGTCCACGGCCCAGGGACCCCCCTTTCTTCTGAATCTTCAAACCCCCATAACTTTCAAACGGAGCGTATGTTTGACGAGTTGTCTACAGCGTTGGGACCATGACAATGAGATGGTACTTTTGAGATAATGTGGTGAGTTTTTTGCTCGAACCAATATAGGTTGAGAGTGTTTCTCTTGGTCATTTCCTTAAGGGTTCGATACGGTATTATGTCCACATCACTAGACTGTAATCCCCTCTAGAGGTCGAGTCCCAGATAGAGTCAGGCATCCCTCCCATAGATTAGAGTGCAATCCTCTATCACCCCTAATGAAGTTTGTGGAATCACGTAACCTATGTGAGCAGGGCGCTGATCCTCCACCTAGCAGGCCGCATCAGTAGGGTTTGTGGTATCCCCCAGTGTAACTGGGCGTGATCCCCTACATTGTGAATTGATCCAGATCGGTTCAGTGGTATCCCCTAGTGTGACTGGGCGTGATCCCCTCTCTATGGTATCATAATTTTCCTTTACCAATATGTTCTCATTTGGGTAGGGCCCAAATGAGCTAGACCTCTTCGTGAGTGTCTCTGATGATATCATGGATCGAGGAGTGAGATCTCTCAAAACGAGCGTGCTTCGAGCAAAATCCTATAGCTGACAGTTGGTTAAGACTGCTCGATGGTGTGGTGTTTCTCATGAGTATATCTAGATATTCTTATTATATGTATTGCACGTATATACCTGTGTGGAGCTGAATGTACTTTCCTTTATGATACTTCCTTTGTGGTATTTTCCTTTGTGGTTTCGGGGTGTCCTAATGGGTATTTTTATACTCACCCTTGCACAGGTTTTGCCCGCACATGTCGTGTCTTGTGCAGACGATCGACTCTTTGACAGAGTGCTAGGTGGACCAGGACCAAGCGGTGCTTAGCAAGGCCAGACAGACGAGGTGTGTTACTGCGGTTTAGACGACAATCCCAATACCTCTTTTCTTACAGGTTGGACTTGTGGTTATAGACACTTGTTGATTGACTTGTTTTGGCTCTGTTTACTTTCAAGTTCTTTTATTATTGTACTCTGGTTGTGGGGTATAGTAGTTTGCATGCATTTTTTACTTTTTTTTACATTTCAGTATTTGTTACTTAGAGATTTGTGTATGCATATGGGTACTTAAGGCTAATGTCTCTCATTTGTGGGGTATGTCTAATCGGTGCTAGTCACGAGCCCCTAACCTATTGAAGGTGAGCTTAGGGTAGTCACGACATAGGCCCCACTAGGACAGGTTGTAACACCCTGAGATTTTATGAGATAGATTCTTTTAATTTCTTTGATGTCTTGTATTGTATGTTACACCAAGATTATCTTGCGCAATACGCAACACTGTATTAGCTTGCAGTGTGAATCTGTTATTCTTTTTTTGTGGTATTCAGTGATGCTTCGAAGAAGGGCTTAGGCTATGTGATGATGCAGAATGATAAAGTGATATCCTATGCCTCAAGGCAGTTGAAAATCCATGAGCGAAACTATCCAACGCATGATCTGGAGTTGGCGGTGGTGATCTTTGCCTTGAAAATCTGGCAGCATTATCTCTATGGGGAGAAATGTGAGATATATACTGACCACAAGAGTCTTAAATATATATTCACACAGAAAGAGCTTAATATGTGCCAGAGAAGACGGATAGATCTCATCAAGGATTATGACTTTTCAATACATTACCACCTGGGGAAAGCGAACAAGGTGGCATATGCCCTAAGTATAAAGGACCCAGCGATTCTATCAATTATGAGAATTGAGAAGGATCCAATATTCTTATAATTGATTAAGATTGACATGAGAATCATAAAGAAGGGAAAATCATAAATCCTTTCACAAATGATTGCTCAACCGTCTCTTTTGGAAAGGTTAAAGGATGCTCAAAAGGATTATGTGGGAATTCAGGAAAATTAGAAGCTATCGAAAAAGGGAAATCCTTGGATTTTAATGTTAATGAAGAAGGGATTGTGTGATTTGGGAAAAGACTATGTGTTCTGTCAATTCTGGAGCTGAAGAAGGAACTTTTGGATGATGCACATAGTTCAAATTTCTCTATTCACCGAGGGAGCACAAAGATGTATCAATATCTCTGAGAAAATTTTTTGTGGGATAATATGAAGAAGGAGATCACTATATATATATCAAAGTGCATGGTTTGCCAGTAAGTGAAGGCAGAGAGGCAGAATTCTAAGGGGATGATGCAATCATTTCCCATACTATAATGGAAATGGGAGAACATCACCATGGACTTTATCACCGGACTTTCGAGGACATCCAAAGGCAACAATGCAATCTGAGTTGTTGTGGATCGTCCTATAAATACTGCACACTTCGTTTCTATTCAGGAGGATTTCTCATTGGATCAACTGGCACGAATATATATGAGGGAAGGGGTAAGGATGCATGGAGTACCACTATCTATTATGTCTGACCGAGATCCAAGATTCACCTCTAACTTTTGGAAGAGTCTTCAACATCCTCTGAATACTGAACTAAACTTCAATACGGCCTATCATCCTCAAACTGATGGAAAATCCGAGCGGACTATCCAAACACTTGAGTACATGTTGAGAGCGTGCTCAATGGACTTTAAAGGAGGATGGGATCAACATCTACCTCTGGTTGAGTTCTCTTATAATAACAGTTTCCACTCGAGAATCCAAATGACACCATATGAAGACTTGTATGGGAAAAGGTGCAGAACACTGGCATGTTGGGATGAGGTCGGTGAACGTAAGCTACTTGGACCAAAAATGGTTGAAGAAATGGTGGAGAAGGTGAAAACCATTCAACAGCATATCAAGGCAGCCTAGAGTTGACAGAAGAGTTATGCTGATAACTGTCGACGAGACCTTGAGTTTAAAGTTGGATACATGGTTTTTCTATGCATATCTTCATGGAAGAAGGTCATGAGGTTTGGAAAGAAAGGGAAGTTAAGTCCAAGGTACATCGACCCCTTCGAGATTCTTGATCGTGTCGGGGCTGTGGCCTATCGACTAGCACTTCCACCTATCATGGACAAAGTACATGATATCTTTAATGTATCCCTCTTAAGGAAGTACATATCGGACCCTTCACATGTACTCTCTTCTGAGGTGGTACAGTTGGAGTATGATCTTTCTTATGAGGATCAACCAGTGAAGATCTTAGATTGTAGATAAAAAGTTCTACGAAATAAGACAATGCCCCTCGTCAAGGTGTTGTGGGGAAACCACAAGTTTGAAGAAGAGACTTGGGAATTGGAGGAAATGATGAATCTGAGTTACTCACATCTATTCTAGTATGGGAAAAGGAAATTTCGAGGGCAAAATTTCTTAATGGGGGAATATTGTAACGACCCAAAGTTTCATTAATGGAAATCCCTCTTGATCTAATTAAATGTCTCTTTATGTAAAATGTTTATATAAAATGTCAACTTCTTTGGTTTTATGTTAAGAATTTTGACCGTTGCTAATATAGTCGTTGAATAGTGATCACGTGATTAGTATAAGTATAGGGATTTAACAAATCCAATTTACTCAGACAAAAGAAGCGATGACCTCATCCAGTAGAATTGCTCCATACGAAGCCCATTTGTCGGAGCTCGGAAAAGAGGTGGCATCCTTGGGTTTCTCTCTTGACCAAGCCCAAGATGAGCTTCATCATGTCAAGCTCGAACGGGACCGTCTATGGGAAAAGTGGAAGTTGATAGAGATTACCACTCGAGCGATGTTATCTGAGCCACCCCAAGAGTCTGTCACCATCGCACACCTTACCCTTAGGTCTTATGCGGCTGTTTTAAGGGGTTATGTAATAAATCGCTAGTACTATGTTCATGTACATTATTTTTGTATATAATAATGAATATACCTTCTTGTCATTATTGACATTTTGTAAATAGTTTTTTTTAAAGCACAAATAGTATTTTTTTTAGTTAATATTCAGATAAGAAATCTATTTTAATGAATTAATTGATTTTTGAATTAAATAATATTTTAATAAAATATTATTATTATTATTATATTAATTTTTATTAAATATAAATGATCTTATAATTTTATGAATGCAATTGTAATTTTTATTAAGGTTTGAAAGCCATTTTTGTCAAAACCCGTGAATTTTCGATAAATGTCGGTTTTTATTTTAAAAGTGAAAATTAACATATTTAGAAATTTATTTAGATAAAATAAATGTTATTTATAGAATCAGGATGTCGAAATTATCTAACGGTGAATTTTTCATAATTTTCTGAGACAGTCAAATATTTGGGTAAAAATTAAATACCGTTTAAATATATAATGTGTTTTATGACATCATAATGATCCAATAGTGATGTAATAAAATACTATAAGCTTTATGTTCGGCCAATATATGTTTTACCATTAAAATAATGTGATTTTGGGTTTGTTTGACTTATTTTACAAATCATTAATGGACCCCTCAAGACTTATTAAACATCTTGTCTTTTTAAATTATTTTCTATGGGAGTGTGACTCACCTCCACATAAGCAACCCCATTATTTTAAGAAGTTCGGACTTTGTCCATATAAAATATTTTTTTTATCTTCCCTTTGCCAAAAACCATGGGCAAAAACCATGATCTGATTTGTGTTTTGGATTAGTTTAATGTAAGGGGTCCCAAACCTAAATAATAAAGAATTCACTCATCTTTCCTATATAAACCCACCCAAGCTCCCACTTCCTTCTCACTCAAAGCCTTTTTAGTTCATCCAACCTCTACCCTACTCTCTCTAGAATCCTCCCAAGGTGCCCCAAGCTCCCAATAATCCTCTCTCAAGCCTCTCTCAAGCCTTGGATGCACACTTCCAAGTAAGGGTTTTTTTCTTCCTTTCACTTTTTTGTTCAAATTTTCTTAATATTGTTATTACCTTTTAATTTAAATTATAAATGCTGGGGCATGGTTTCACACCTCCACCATACTACCCTCTTATTTTTTGAATGATTGGAGACCCCTTTATCTCTCATTAAATGCCTCCCATGTACACCCATTACTATGCCGAAATTCCGAAAGGAACTTCTCTCTCCTCATTTACATTCAAGCAATACATTTGTATCATGAATCTAAATTCTGTTACAATTGTTGGACATGTATCTATATGACCCTTCTTACTGTCCATTTCATATATATATGATGAGGCACCCCTTTCTCTCACATCAACCATTTTTTTATGAATTCTTATATCACGCCGTTACGCTGCCAAAATTACACCGATTTTATAAGACAATGCCATTGTGTAGTGAATACCATGCCCATTCCTCCATCAATGGTATTCAACTTCATGCACATTTACTTATTTATTATAAAGTTTTATTCCACATTCCTTTGTCGTGGAATAAAAGATTATGTTTTATGAATCCATGTTTTATGATCCATGTGACACACTTATGCATGAAATGAAATGTTTAAGAAGGGTGCGCCCTTATAGCACTCCAATGCATTGGGTAAAGTATAGTATCATGATACATCATGTGCAATGAGTGTTGACTCATGCTAATTCAAGTGCAATGAGGGTTTAATCGTGATTTATGTGCAATGAGAATTTACCCATGCTCCATGTGCAATGAGCCTTGGCTCATGCTAATTTCATGTTAAGTGTTGTTGCCACATTTCCATGTTATGATTATCATGCTTTATCATGCCTTTATGTCCATGTTTATCTTGTTCTCTATTGATATGCCTATTGTCTATCATGTATTTTACTCCTTATGTATTCTATGTTTATTCCCTTACCGGGCTTTATAGCTCACCCTTTTCTTATGCATGTCCTCAGGTTATCCCATGCAATGCTAAGTATGAGGGAATGTAGTAGTCATGTAAAGGAAGTTTTCAATAAAGATATTGTATTTCATGTTTTAAGTTGTTATGTAATGATCCTAATCCCCAAAGACACTAGACCTCTTGATCTTCCATGTTGTATCAAGTGAATAGTTTATGTAATAAATCATGTTTAAGTTTGTAATAAAAGTAGGGTTGTCATAACATGAGACTTCCTCTCATGAAGTTCTCGCTTGGTAATCTCTAAGATATGAGATTATGAGAACAGACCTGCCAATAGGAATTCTGCATGTTTTGGTATCATCAGATATTTCTATCTTAGAGTGTGTGTAATGATCCTTAGACTTTAAGATTATCATTAATACATGTCACGACTTGTGCACTTTGATTTACTAATGAAAACTGTCATACATACATTTGGCGGGAAGTAGGGTCACCTAATGCCAATGAGAAAGAATCCTATAGGGTCACACACTAAGTGTTTTTTGTGGTCTCGATTAAATTTTATTTGAATTTAATTAATGAAATAAATATTATTCTCAAGACCATGGAATAATTTTATTCAATTTAAGATGATCGCATAAATTAAATAAAATATATTTAATTATTTTATTGAACATTTAATAAATATTTATTTACTAGTTTTTAAATAAAATACTTATTTAAGAGAATAAATTATTTATTTATTTATTTGGGTGTTCAATAAATGGAAGTGGAGTTTGATCGGACCAAGGACGTTCCAGTAGTAAAATAATTATTTCCAAGATAGTAAATAATTATTAGTTGGAACAAGTTAAAATAATAATGACGCTGGTATTATTTTGTGATGCGTAATTTTATTCATAATTCTATTTTGTGCAAGTTGGTGCACCATAAATAATGACGCGGTATTATTATTATGAGGATGGGTTTTCTCTAAGTTCATGAATGTATTTAATTGTTGTTATGCAATTAAATATTATAACTGAAGTTCCATGCATATAAATAGACAAGTATGTCTATTGTGCCATAGCGAACACACCACACGCTTGGTGAAATGAGAATTGTTGAGCTAAACAATTTATCTCCTGAATCCTCTTCCCACCCCTCTCAAGAACAAGAGACATTCTTCAAGACTAAAGAACAAGCGATCAAGAATGACCAATAAAAGACATTCTCTTAGCCATGCTAGCACCCAGAGAATGAGTGGTGCCAATCAGAGGCCATCAGAGCACGTGTGGATCACCGCAATAGGGATTCTAGTTTGGATCCTCACAAGCGTAACGAGATAATCCAGAAGGGTCATTCTGAACGATCAACGTCATCAATGAAGAAAATATCAAAGATCCATGTATTCTTTCCTTTATGAAATTAATTAAATTAATTATAAACATGATGTGCAAGATCCTATCTAAAGGTTTTGGGCCTCTTCCTTATTTATCTAAATATTTGATTTTATTCCATGGAGACTGGTGTTCATCGTCGTATTGATCCCAGAATAATAATTGATCATGGTAAAAATTAATGTTGGGTGCCATCCCAACCATGCTTCCATTGTGTCCCGAACCTTCAGAATGAACATGGAGAAGTTTCAAGAAACAAAAAAAGGCTTGTTTGTAAATGCTATGCATAGGTATAAGTTGTGTATTTTAATGAAACTTTTTCACCCATTATAAGGTTAGAAACTATTAGAATGTTTACATAAATTCTTGATCATCAGAATTTCAAAGTATATCAGATGGATGCAAATTCACCATTTCTCAATGGAGAAATTGAATAAGAAGTTTACATTGAACAACCCTGTGGGTTTCTACTTGATGTGGATGAAAAAAAATTGTATATTGAATAAATATTTGTATGGGTTGAAAAAAACTCCACATTAATGGTATTCTAATCTTGAATTTTTTTTGAGAATGTTGAATTTTCCTAAAGGAAAAGTTGATAGCAACTTATATGTGAAATTTGTTTACTCCATAACTATAATTGTAATTGTTTATGTGGGTGGTATAATTTTTGTTGCAGATGGATAATATGTTTGTAAAACATTTTCTGAAGAAATTAAAAGGAACTTTGAGATGTAAATGTTAGGAGAGTTAATATTATTCCTTGGTTTACAAGTTCAAAAAAAGAAAAATACATTTTTCTATCTCAAGAAAAGAATTTCGGGGAATTATTATAAAAGTTTGGAATACAGAATCCAAAGTGGTTTCTAATCCTATATTATTGGGGATGAATTTGAGTAAATATGAGTCCAGAAAAAGTGTGAATCAAAAAGAATTTTGAAAGCTGATAAGAAGCCTAATTTACCTTACAGACTCAAGGTTTGATATTTTTTTTGTTGTGACTTTGTGTTCTAGGTATCAAAGTAATCTAAAATAATCACATATGTAGGTAGAAAATAGAATTTTGAAAATTTTAAAAGGAACAAATTCACATGGTTTATTATAAAAAAGAAATTGTGAGATGAAGTTTCATGGTTATATTGATTCCGATTGGGATGGAAATTGTAATGATAGAAAATAAACCTCAGGAGAAAAATTTTTCTTGGGTGAATGTTGTGTAAGTTGGCATAGTAAGAAACAAAGTTTGGTAACTTTGAACATAGTGGAATAAGAATATGTTGCGGCTACTTAGGCTTGTACTCAAATTTTATGGATGAAAGTTCAGTTGGAAGACTTGAAAGTAAAAGTTTCTAAACCGTTGAAGATACTTTGTGATAATCAGAGCACAATTGATCTTTCTACAAATCATGTCTAACATTCAATATCAAAATACATTGATATAAAATTTCACTTTATAAAAGAGAAATTTGTTGCTAGAGATTTTTTGTTGGAATATATTTCAATGAAGTATCAAATTGTTGATATCTTCACAAAGGAAATTCCAAAAGAAAGGTTTGTGGGTTGAGATTGCAACTTTATGTTTAGCCTCCTCCAATGACTTCCTAAATGTCATAAATAAGTACCCCATCATGGTTTGGATTATGTTGAAAAAGGGGGAGATAAATTAACAACTTTTTACATTGAAATAAAATTTTAATTATCTTTTTTTATGAATCTAGAGTTGTAGTTATCAGATAATGGGGGATATAAAAATCAAGGGGGATAGAATAAGAAAAGTGAGAAAAGAAAAAAATTGAGGGGGTTTATCTTTACATGGTCATAAAAATTTCTTATCAATGAGGGATGGAATTGCTTCAAAAACATTATTGTATCTAGTAGTGTGGTGTTAGGAAACTCTCTTTTGAGAAAGGATATGTTTTGATAAAATTTTAAAACTTTGAGTTGTTTCAAAAAAATTGTTGTGAAAAAGTCTGAGTGTTTGAAAAATGGTGAGTTGTAATAGTTGTTAATGAAATTTTTCAAACAAATCAAAAAGGGATATTAAAGAACCTTTGTGGTGTTTTTTTAACATTTTTTTGTATTTGTTGACACCTAATATTTTGTAAAATAATGTTTTTGAAAAATAGGTAAAAGTTATTGAATGTTCAAAACCAAACATAAATGGGGGAAAATGTTTTTTCTTTGAGAAAGTTGTTTTCTGGACATAGAGGATCGGACTGAGTAGCACCAGATGCATATTATCAGACTAAGCAACACTGATCGCAAAAGTCATCAGAAAGTTAAAGTTGTTGATCGAAAACTTTATTGGTCTCAAATCCATCGGTATGAAGTTTAAGATCTATTGTACATGATGTTTGTTATAAATAAGTTGTTGAGTTAGAAAGTTAGATTATTGTTGAAGAGTTTGAATGAAGTCATTGATTTCAGGAGTTATAAAGTTCTTAAACTTTCTAACCTTAATTTAGGTTATTCTTTTCTAATTTTGAAGTTCTCATAAATCATGAAAACTCTCATGATAAAATATTTTGAAGAAATTGAGGAATCGTAAATATTGTATCGGTTCTATGAATCAAGACAAGGTTTGCATCGGATCCAAAAGTACTGGGGACAATAGTTTTCAGAAGTCTGAATGAGTTATAGCTGATGAGGTTTAAAGATTTTCAAAGTTGTAGAGTGGAGTTTCCATCATAATGATAATTCTATCATAATAAGAATTCCATCATAATGATAATTCCATCATTATGAGGATTCCATCGGACTGACTCTGAGAAGGAAAGTCAAAAAAACTGACTCTGATGAGTAAAGTCATTTAGACTGACTCTAAGGAGGAAAGTCAATGAGACTAAATCTGAGAAGGAAAGTCAATCGGACTGAATCTAAGTAGGAAATTCAATCAAACTAACTCTGAGGAGGAAAGTCAATTGGACTGACTTTGAGGAGGAAAGTCAATTGAACTGACTTTGAGCAGGAAATTCAATCGGATTGACACTAAGAGGGAAAGTCATTCAGACTAACTCTAATGTGGAAAGTCAATTTGGAATCAGTTGAGGAAGTTTCATCGTACTAAAGAAAAGTTAGGAAGTTCGAGAAGGTTGATTACTAAGAATACTCAATACAATTCAAGAAAGTTCCAGGAGAGTTGATGTGGTCAAGCATAAAGTTCAAATATGAGTGAATTTCAGAGATTTTTGAATTTGAGTAAGCGGGAAAAGTTTTTTAGTTTCCTGACTTTTTCATTTTGGGATTCCTAGAAATAGGTACACGATACATTCATACTTTATAACCTTTTTCACGTGTGTGGAAAAGGTGGAGCGTTGTAGAATTATTGTCAAAGTTTTATTTTCGGATAGAGATCTCGTTAGAAGATCAGGAAACTGAAAGTTTTCTTACTGAATTGAGGAAGATCAGACTTAGGATGATCAGGCTGAGCAGTTGAGCAGAGTTTGAGAAATGCAGTATGAGAAAAGGGTTCATCGTAATGAGTCCATCGTAATGAGTCAATCGAACTGAGGTAATCGAATCCATGGCCATCGCACTGAGGTTTTAGCAGTGTTTTGTGGAGAAAATTTTTTTGTGATCTTTTCTTTTTTGGATCAATTGTTTGTAAGAAAACTTTGTAAACTGATGGGAGTATGTATAATCATTTCTATCAGGGGATAGAAGGTCTCTAACGGGAGTTGGCACAAGTTGTATTCACTTCTTCATAATAGTGAATTTCCATAGACCCATGGAAGTGGTTATGGCAAGGATATAGGTTCTCGCATTGAGGCCAAATCTTGTAAATCTTATGTTCTTTACTTTATTTTCTACTTTTACATGCATAAGTATTTAATAAAAGATGATAAGGTTGTAAACTTTAACAGGTTGTAGGAGTTAAGTTTTAAAAGTTTTAAAACTTATAAAAAGTGAACAACTGATTCACCCCCCCCCCCCCCACCTCAGTTGTTATTTGATCCTTTGGAACTTCATTTTGGTGTTATCTTGAAGCTTTATCCCTTTATTTTAATCCATTTAGCTCATTTTACCCTTAACCAAAGTGATCAATATTTACCATGGTTATTATTCATTATGAACAAAAAATATGTTGATCTTATTACTTAATATTAATTATATTGATTCCAAATATGTAATTAATTTTAAAATATTCAATTTCTATAATTGGTAATATATGTTCGTAAAACACAACGAAAACCGTTAATGTTTGTTTTCAGCATAAAAATGATTTTACGGAAAAATAAAATATAATGTTGATTCTAATGGAATTAATTGGATTATGTTAAATTAAAGGAGGCTTATTTTTCTTTCAAACCAAACCAAAATAGAAAGGAACCTTGTAAATACTTGATTAAGGGAAAAGAAATAAAAATAGGTTTTATTTGAACAAAAATATTACTTAGATTTTTAAAATATTAAACATATATTTCTAAGTTAAACATTATGTTTTTATACATAATATTACTTCTTATATATATATATATATATTTGTTCTAGAAAAAAGGTTTCATAAACTTTCAATTCATTATTATATCATTATAATGTCATAAAAGTGACAGTATTTGTAAAATTGGTACTTTTCATTATTCGCCCCAAAAATCAACTATTTATGAAAAATCTCAAAAAAAAACACTTTAACCTAATTTTGATATGATGAATTCAAAAATGAAATCCATTTATTCAAATTAAATTTATAAACTTTTGGAATTTATGTTTTAATCACATATTAATTAAATCTATGTCCATTATGCTATAGTTTCTTTAGAAAGAAATGTTTGATTGCAATAATTGAAGCTCGGGTGTTACAATCAAAATGGAGTACATTAGGACAGATCACCAAGCAGTAGATGTCATTTGAGATCCACAAGTTGAACCTTGGTGTTCAACTACCTCCTTCCACCCAAGGAGGTTTGGAAGATATCCCTCTCCCCATTGCATTTAATGCTTTATCGGGTTGTTTTCTGTTTTTAACATAGGTTGCTTATATTATGTTTGATTAAACAAAAATGAGGAGATACTATCTATAGGGAATGTAGGTAGAAGATTGAAGGTATGATCTGAGTTATATAGACAACATTGTAGGAATAAGCTATTGTTTATTATTATTTACAAAGATAATTGACTCGCGTAGGCTTGGAAACTTGGTTGATGACTCGGTGCTTAGTTTTCGAGCTCTATGGAAATTTTGGAAACATGGTTGAGATCATATATGAAATCCCCTTTAACTTTTATTTTCAAAGTGGGGGAATAGAAGCATGATAGCAGGAAGAGGTCCCTTGAAAGTGGAGCATGCAGGACTTGCTCGATGAAGGGCCAACCAACCACATTTGGTGTATGACGGCTTGAAAATAGCAATTGGAATAACGATAGAAAAGGAGAGTACAAATGCAGGGAGAGAGAAAATAGAAGCTTGAGCGTGTGGAGGAATTGACAAAAAGATCCAAAGGGAGGGGATATTGAAACCAAAACTTATATTGTTATATTGTCTGTTTCATACAACACTTCTGAAGCTTGGCTGAAATCACATCGTAACTCAGTGTCTTCACTTTGCGTGTCAGCATGCATGGGGATAATATTAATAATCATATATGATTAATATTTAGATCTAGAAAAGGAAGGAAACTTGCGGTTTTTGTGGAGAAATGAAGACCACGATTTATAAGGGAGATTGCGAGGATTATGGAATTATAAACAGAAAGGACTACATAGTGCTGGTTTCATGGAGTTTCCATTTTCAAAATATGGAAATCAGCATGTGTGAAATTTGAGAGAGATTGTTGCTAATGAGAATTGTAAAATATTGCCGGCTTAAAAAGGAGAAGAATTAGGAGGGAAACAAGCTGTTGTTTCTTCTTATAATGAGAAAAACTATGAAGAAAAAGGAAAGAGTGTAAATTGTGAACAAGAATAAGAAGGAACACATTTTGAAGATCTGGAGTTGAATGAGGAGGAAAATGATGACACCCTCACTGGATAGATGTTTTCATTCTGATCTTGAAATCATTGTAATCAATCTACATATTGCATCTTTTTCTATGTAACTCTTGACCCAAAGCAATGAGAAAGTGGTCAGGAAGAAGAAGTTCTCCGAGGATCGTCATTTTGTCCTTCCCAAACTCTTGTAATACCTAGAGTGGATAGTATATTACGGTATATCAACACATCGTCAATGTATGCTTCTTGGATTAACCCTTAGTGGTGAACTAAGTAAAATCTTGTATCTTCGCATTTACTTTCCTGCTTTGGAGGGTTGTGTCCATGTGTGATAACTAACAAATTCGACTTATTTTTACTAAAATGAGGATAAGATCCTATGAAGAAAAAAAAAAGAAAACTTGGACAACCTAATTCACCCCCATCTTATGATGTATTAGGCTTTTGGTTGCAACACACGCATGCTTGCATATATGTATGAATGCATGTATGTAAAAATAATTAGAAATATTCCTAACAATATCACTAATACAAAAATAGGTTTTTTACATCGTTTTTTTTTATATTTTTAACGTCAGTTATTAAGACAACGTCTTTGAAGGTGACGTTGTAAATATATTTTTTAACTTCAATTATTAAAATCGACCTTAAAAATGTATTTTTTATGATTTTTCATGTCATTTTTTAGAAAACTGACATAAAATGCCATCTTTCACATAGGTTTTTTAAAAAACATCTAGAAGAATATGTTTTTTAAAAAATATTATTTGAGAACCTACAAAATTACACACGGTTGTTTTGCAGAATCAATAAGAACAAATATCGTTCCACATGATAAAAAAAATTTACAATTACATAGTTGAAAAAAAATAAGGATCTTTCAATGATATAATGATAATAATCAACAAATATTTATTTAAATGTTGATTACTCCATCCAAGGAAAGTAGATGATTGATAAACAAACAAATATCACAGAAGGCGGACGAAATCTAGAAAAAAAACTTAAATCTTTAACTTAATATTCAATCTTACCAAAGTTTTTATCGATATAATTTTTTTTCGAAGGAAAGACCTCATGAGGCAACCAAAGTTTCACCTTAGAAAGAATTTTAGAATCCGAAAGCAGCTTTGTAGTTTTAACATGATCCGAAGAAGGATTATTCATTATAATAAAAAATGAATCATTAACCGGTATATCAATTGAGAAAACTAATCATTAAAAAATCATGGAAAAATAATTATAAATATCATGATGAGATCACCGAAAGAAGAATCAGTGGAATAATTATAAAGATCGAAAGAGTTGAATCGGTGGAATGACGATGATCGAAATACTTGATCGTGAAATGAATACATGTGGAGTGTGAAAACATAAAAAGGACAATGCAAAACCAAACACGGTATCACAAATTTTAAGCAGTAATCAAAAATTTTGAAGTCGTGCTGTGAAAAAATGGAATTCCGCGGTGGCAGGATATTAAATTTTAACTTTCACATCGGTTTTAAAATAGCCGACGTGGAAAACTCATTTTTAACATCAGTTGTTTTAAAATTGATGTTAAAAATTTTGTTTTCATGCCGGTTTTATGATAACTCACGTGAAAAACTATCTTTTCACATCAGTTATCATAAAACCGATGTGAAAACCCCAACAGTATTGTTTTTAACATTGGTTATTTAAATAACAGATGTTAAAACGCATTTAAGGATGGTTATTTAATAACTCACATTAAAATTATGACGTAAAAGATATTTTTTGTACTAGTGTACACACACAATTTAAATTATATATTTATAAAAATATAAAAAAATTAAGTAAAAAAGAGGGGTTATGAAAACAAAAAATTGAAATAGAGAGAGTTTAAGTATGAGAGAAAGAAGAAATTGAAAGAAAGATGAGAATTTTATTAGAACTCTCGGTGCTTCTCATATCTGTATCACTCAATCAAAGGGGATTTTTTTTAATAACAACAACATTTATTTTATTGAGGAGGGAGACGAAAACGATTAAGGGGGCCTAAAATGATGCAGACCAAGGGCGTCCCCAATTACATAATAAGCACATCCTGAGGGGAGGGAACTAGTTCTGGTGTATACCATTAGAGAAGAGTCGGAGGGCACCTTTGAGGCGAGGAAGTCAACTACACTATTCACTTCACGCCAAGTGTGTGTAATAACTGTCGTGCTGCTGATGAACTTCTTACAATTACGGATCACATAAGAAATCTTCCACGGAGTGGGAGAGATACCCTTGAGAGGGTCGCAGATAATTTTGGAATCTGATTCAAGCATTGTTAAGGTGATGCCTTTAGAATGACATAGGGTAAGACCACTGAGGATGGCATTAGCCTCCGCACCCAAAGAGGATTGCACTGTCCTTTTATAAGCAGTGCAATGAAGGGTGGGTGGGGGATTGGTGGGGTTGGACACCCCACCGATGTTCACATCTGGAATCCGCATTCAGTGGTTGTTTAACACTCCCCCTTGGGATGCACACCCTTTATAATATCATATGTGTTTTGATGATGCCTCATTAAAAACCTTTTCCATAAAAACTCATTAGGATAAAAAAAGGAATATGAAAATGATTACAGCCACGTAGACTCTGTAACGTCTCAAATTTTTCCTTGTATTATTTTTAGAAATTATATGGATTGATTTCAAGACCAGACGTTGAGGCGGCGTGGAATTTTGAGGTCAGGTGTGCCCGAAACAATTGTTTGAAAAATATTAAACTTTTAATAGCACATGCATGCGGTTTTACTAAAAAAGTAGAATAACTCTTAAACGGGTTCCCGGATTAGAAATATAATGACACTGTTGAACTCAGAATAGCGGATTTATCTTAGTCGCAACCTAACTTTAGTCGGCACGATTCATCTGTAGAAAAAGTCACTAAGGACGTAACCGTAAATAAAATAATTAAATAAAATTATTTTATTTTTTTAAATCCTAATAAATCATGAACGATGACTCGGATTAGAAATCAGAGACTACTGTTGAATTCATAATGTGGTGTTTTTCCTAGGCGTGACTTAACCTTAGTCGATGCGGGTCTTCTGTGGAAAAACTCAAAAAATATATAATCGTTATTAAATAGTTTAAATAAAAATTATTTCTATTGACACAGCGACTTTTCCCTTAAATGTATACTTATGCAGAAATTCCAGGGTTAGCCGCATAACCCTAGGAATGCCGGAGAATTTTTAGGGAGAGCTTTGGAAGAACTCTCTCGAACAAATGACGACGGATCGTGGATCGACGATCAACGCACAGCTGATTCGAAGGAACCTCACCAACGATGACGACACAATGATCATCCTTCATCAGCGACTGATCTGAATCAAGGTAGGGTAGTTATTTTCCTTGTGATCTTTCCTCGTTCTTGATTTTCACAATGAACACGGGTCAGTCCAAGAACAGATTGATCTGTGGTTCGATCATTACGGGATGGTTATGATTTCAAGGTTTATTTTGGAGAGTTTTCTTAATTGGTTCTTCATTCTTCGTTCCTCGTCTAACGAGAACGGATTGAGGCTGACACAAACAAGGTCGAGGTTTGTTCCTTATGGTGTTCTTGTGCTTTTCTCTCCCTTGTTCTTTGCGTTCTTCGTCGTTGGACCCCCGTGGCCACGGTTCGGCTTATCGGGTGGCTCTGAATGTGATCAGACCCCCGGATTAGAGGCAAACCGACGGAAAAGTCTAGATATGTGTAGATCGGGATCTGAGGAACCCGGATCTATGATCGTTTTGAAATTTGGGCAACGGAGGTGGCTTGGTGATCCGCAGAAGGGACCACCGGCGCTACAGTCCTGTGAGGCGGCGTGGTGGTGCGACGACTGAAGGCAACGGCCACGGAAGACAACGGCGATGATCGTGCGGGACGCGAGCAAGCGTAGCCAGGGATGCGGAGGCGGCACGGGGACGCAGCAGAGCCGTGGGATGCGACGACGGCGGCAGCCTCATGGGACGCGGTCGACAACCACGTTGGTCGGGCCAGGCGGTCTACACGCGGGCGAGCTAGACTGTCTGCATGCGAGCAGGCCAGGCAGTTTGTGCGCAAGCGGGCCAGGCAGTCTGCGCGCGAACGGGCCAAGCGGTCGGCGTGTGGGCGGGCCAGGTGATCCGTGCGCGAGCGAGCTAGGCTAGGTGAGAAGGACGGGCTCAGGCAGAACGGGTCGAACCAGGCGGAGACGGGTCGGTCCAGGCAATGTGGGCCAAGCCCAGGCGGAGCTGGCCAGGTCGGACCCAGCGGGTCGGGTCGGACCCATCGGACCGGGCTGGATCCGGGTCAGACCCGGGCCAGATCTGGGTCGGACCTCAGGTCGACCCGGGGCGGTCGCATGGCCGAACGCCTTGGCAGCTCGAGCTGCCACGATGCGGTCGATCGTGGGGCGGATCGACCGCGGCGGTCAGTCCACGGCCCAGGGACCCCCCTTTCTTCTGAATCTTCAAACCCCCATAACTTTCAAACGGAGCGTATGTTTGACGAGTTGTCTACAGCGTTGGGACCATGACAATGAGATGGTACTTTTGAGATAATGTGGTGAGTTTTTTGCTCGAACCAATATAGGTTGAGAGTGTTTCTCTTGGTCATTTCCTTAAGGGTTCGATACGGTATTACGTCCACATCACTAGATTGTAATCCCCTCTAGAGGTCGAGTCCCAGATAGAGTCGGGCATCCCTCCCATAGATTAGAGTGCAATCCTCTATCACCCCTAATGAAGTTTGTGGAATCACGTAACCTATGTGAGCAGGGCGCTGATCCTCCACCTAGCAGGCCGCATCAGTAGGGTTTATGGTATCCCCCAGTGTAATTGGGCGTGATCCCCTACATTGTGAATTGATCCAGATCGGTTCAGTGGTATCCCCCAGTGTGACTGGGCGTGATCCCCTCTCTATGGTATCATAATTTTCCTTTACCAATATGTTCTCATTTGGGTAGGGCCCAAATGAGCTAGACCTCTTCGTGAGTGTCTCTGATGATATCATGGATCGAGGAGTGAGATCTCTCGGAACGAGCATGCTTCGAGCAAAATCCTATAGCTGACAGTTGGTTAAGACTGCCCGATGGTGTGGTGTTTCTCATGAGTATATCTAGATATTCTTATTATATGTATTGGACGCATATACCTGTGTGGAGCTGAATGTACTTTCCTTTATGATACTTCCTTTGTGGTATTTTCCTTTGTGGTTTTGGGGTGTCCTAATGGGTATTTTTATACTCACCCTTGCACAGGTTTTGCCCGCACATGTCGTGTCTTGTGCAGACGATCGACCCTTTGACAGAGTGCTAGGTGGACCAGGACCAAGCGGTGCTTAGCAAGGCCAGACAGACGAGGTGTGTTACCGCGGTTTAGACGACAGTCCCAATACCTCTTTTCTTACAGGTTGGACTTGTGGTTATAGACACTTGTTGATTGACTTGTTTTGGCTCTGTTTACTTTCAAGTTCTTTTATTATTGTACTCTGGTTGTGGGGTATAGTAGTTTGCATGCATTGTTTACTTTTTTTTACATTTCAGTATTTGTTGCTTAGAGATTTGTGTATGCATATGGGTACTTAAGGCTAATGTCTCTCATTTGTGGGGTATGTCTAATCGGTGCTAGTCACGAGCCCCTAACCTATTGAAGGTGAGCTTAGGGTAGTCACGACATAGGCCCCACTAGGACAGGTTGTAACACCCTGAGATTTTATGAGATAGATTCTTTTAATTTCTTTGATGTCTTGTATTGTATGTTACACCAAGATTATCTTGCGCAATACGCAACACTGTATTAGCTTGCAGTGTGAATCTGTTATTCTTTTTTTGTGGTATTCAGTGATGCTTCGAAGAAGGGCTTAGGCTATGTGATGATGCAGAATGATAAAGTGATATCCTATGCCTCAAGGCAGTTGAAAATCCATGAGCGAAACTATCCAACGCATGATCTGGAGTTGGCGGTGGTGATCTTTGCCTTGAAAATCTGGCAGCATTATCTCTATGGGGAGAAATGTGAGATATATACTGACCACAAGAGTCTTAAATATATATTCACACAGAAAGAGCTTAATATGTGCCAGAGAAGACGGATAGATCTCATCAAGGATTATGACTTTTCAATACATTACCACCTGGGGAAAGCGAACAAGGTGGCATATGCCCTAAGTATAAAGGACCCAGCGATTCTATCAATTATGAGAATTGAGAAGGATCCAATATTCTTATAATTGATTAAGATTGACATGAGAATCATAAAGAAGGGAAAATCATAAATCCTTTCACAAATGATTGCTCAACCGTCTCTTTTGGAAAGGTTAAAGGATGCTCAAAAGGATTATGTGGGAATTCAGGAAAATTAGAAGCTATCGAAAAAGGGAAATCCTTGGATTTTAATGTTAATGAAGAAGGGATTGTGTGATTTGGGAAAAGACTATGTGTTCTGTCAATTCTGGAGCTGAAGAAGGAACTTTTGGATGATGCACATAGTTCAAATTTCTCTATTCACCGAGGGAGCACAAAGATGTATCAATATCTCTGAGAAAATTTTTTGTGGGATAATATGAAGAAGGAGATCACTATATATATATCAAAGTGCATGGTTTGCCAGTAAGTGAAGGCAGAGAGGCAGAATTCTAAGGGGATGATGCAATCATTTCCCATACTATAATGGAAATGGGAGAACATCACCATGGACTTTATCACCGGACTTTCGAGGACATCCAAAGGCAACAATGCAATCTGAGTTGTTGTGGATCGTCCTATAAAGACTGCACACTTCGTTTCTATTCAGGAGGATTTCTCATTGGATCAACTGGCACGAATATATATGAGGGAAGGGGTAAGGATGCATGGAGTACCACTATCTATTATGTCTGACCGAGATCCAAGATTCACCTCTAACTTTTGGAAGAGTCTTCAACATCCTCTGAATACTGAACTAAACTTCAATACGGCCTATCATCCTCAAACTGATGGAAAATCCGAGCGGACTATCCAAACACTTGAGTACATGTTGAGAGCGTGCTCAATGGACTTTAAAGGAGGATGGGATCAACATCTTCCTCTGGTTGAGTTCTCTTATAATAACAGTTTCCACTCGAGAATCCAAATGACACCATATGAAGACTTGTATGGGAAAAGGTGCAGAACACTGGCATGTTGGGATGAGGTCGGTGAACTTAAGCTACTTGGACCAAAAATGGTTGAAGAAATGGTGGAGAAGGTGAAAACCATTCAACAGCATATCAAGGCAGCCTAGAGTTGACAGAAGAGTTATGCTGATAACTGTCGACGAGACCTTGAGTTTAAAGTTGGATACATGGTTTTTCTATGCATATCTTCATGGAAGAAGGTCATGAGGTTTGGAAAGAAAGGGAAGTTAAGTCCAAGGTACATCGACCCCTTCGAGATTCTTGATCGTGTCGGGGCTGTGGCCTATCGACTAGCACTTCCACCTATCATGGACAAAGTACATGATATCTTTAATGTATCCCTCTTAAGGAAGTACATATCGGACCCTTCACATGTACTCTCTTCTGAGGTGGTACAGTTGGAGTATGATCTTTCTTATGAGGATCAACCAGTGAAGATCTTAGATTGTAGATAAAAAGTTCTACGAAATAAGACAATGCCCCTCGTCAAGGTGTTGTGGGGAAACCACAAGTTTGAAGAAGAGACTTGGGAATTGGAGGAAATGATGAATCTGAGTTACTCACATCTATTCTAGTATGGGAAAAGGAAATTTCGAGGGCAAAATTTCTTAATGGGGGAATATTGTAACGACCCAAAGTTTCATTAATGGAAATCCCTCTTGATCTAATTAAATGTCTCTTTATGTAAAATGTTTATATAAAATGTCAACTTCTTTGGTTTTATGTTAAGAATTTTGACCGTTGCTAATATAGTCGTTGAATAGTGATCACGTGATTAGTATAAGTATAGGGATTTAACAAATCCAATTTACTCAGACAAAAGAAGCGATGACCTCATCCAGTAGAATTGCTCCATACGAAGCCCATTTGTCGGAGCTCGGAAAAGAGGTGGCGTCCTTGGGTTTCTCTCTTGACCAAGCCCAAGATGAGCTTCATCATGTCAAGCTCGAACGGGACCGTCTATGGGAAAAGTGGAAGTTGATAGAGATTACCACTCGAGCGATGTTATCTGAGCCACCCCAAGAGTCTGTCACCATCGCACACCTTACCCTTAGGTCTTATGCGGCTGTTTTAAGGGGTTATGTAATAAATCGCTAGTACTATGTTCATGTACATTATTTTTGTATATAATAATGAATATACCTTCTTGTCATTATTGACATTTTGTAAATAGTTTTTTTTAAAGCACAAATAGTATTTTTTTTAGTTAATATTCAGATAAGAAATCTATTTTAATGAATTAATTGATTTTTGAATTAAATAATATTTTAATAAAATATTATTATTATTATTATATTAATTTTTATTAAATATAAATGATCTTATAATTTTATGAATGCAATTGTAATTTTTATTAAGGTTTGAAAGCCATTTTTGTCAAAACCCGTGAATTTTCGATAAATGTCGGTTTTTATTTTAAAAGTGAAAATTAACATATTTAGAAATTTATTTAGATAAAATAAATGTTATTTATAGAATCAGTATGTCGAAATTATCTAACGGTGAATTTTTCATAATTTTCTGAGACAGTCAAATTTTTGGGTAAAAATTAAATACCGTTTAAATATATAATGTGTTTTATGACATCATAATGATCCAATAGTGATGTGATAAAATACTATAAGCTTTATGTTCGGCCAATATATGTTTTACCATTAAAATAATGTGATTTTGGGTTTGTTTGACTTATTTTACAAATCATTAATGGACCCCTCAAGACTTATTAAACATCTTGTCTTTTTAAATTATTTTCTATGGGAGTGTGACTCACCTCCACATAAGCAACCCCATTATTTTAAGAAGTTTGGACTTTGTCCATATAAAATATTTTTTTTATCTTCCCTTTGCCAAAAACCATGGGCAAAAACCATGATCTGATTTGTGTTTTGGATTAGTTTAATGTAAGGGGTCCCAAACCTAAATAATAAAGAATTCACTCATCTTTCCTATATAAACCCACCCAAGCTCCCACTTCCTTCTCACTCAAAGCCTTTTTAGTTCATCCAACCTCTACCCTACTCTCTCTAGAATCCTCCCAAGGTGCCCCAAGCTCCCAATAATCCTCTCTCAAGCCTCTCTCAAGCCTTGGATGCACACTTCCAAGTAAGGGTTTTTTTCTTCCTTTCACTTTTTTGTTCAAATTTTCTTAATATTGTTATTACCTTTTAATTTAAATTATAAATGCTGGGGCATGGTTTCACACCTCCACCATACTACCCTCTTATTTTTTGAATGATTGGAGACCCCTTTATCTCTCATTAAATGCCTCCCATGTACACCCATTACTATGCCGAAATTCCGAAAGGAACTTCTCTCTCCTCATTTACATTCAAGCAATACATTTGTATCATGAATCTAAATTCTGTTACAATTGTTGGACATGTATCTATATGACCCTTCTTACTGTCCATTTCATATATATATGATGAGGCACCCCTTTCTCTCACATCAACCATTTTTTTATGAATTCTTATATCACGCCGTTACGCTGCCAAAATTACACCGATTTTATAAGACAATGCCATTGTGTAGTGAATACCATGCCCATTCCTCCATCAATGGTATTCAACTTCATGCACATTTACTTATTTATTATAAAGTTTTATTCCACATTCCTTTGTCGTGGAATAAAAGATTATGTTTTATGAATCCATGTTTTATGATCCATGTGACACACTTATGCATGAAATGAAATGTTTAAGAAGGGTGTGCCCTTATAGCACTCCAATGCATTGGGTAAAGTATAGTATCATGATACATCATGTGCAATGAGTGTTGACTCATGCTAATTCAAGTGCAATGAGGGTTTAATCGTGATTTATGTGCAATGAGAATTTACCCATGCTCCATGTGCAATGAGCCTTGGCTCATGCTAATTTCATGTTAAGTGTTGTTGCCACATTTCCATGTTATGATTATCATGCTTTATCATGCCTTTATGTCCATGTTTATCTTGTGCTCTATTGATATGCCTATTGTCTATCATGTATTTTACTCCTTATGTATTCTATGTTTATTCCCTTACCGGGCTTTATAGCTCACCCTTTTCTTATGCATGTCCTCAGGTTATCCCATGCAATGCTAAGTATGAGGGAATGTAGTAGTCATGTAAAAGAAGTTTTCAATAAAGATATTGTATTTCATGTTTTAAGTTGTTATGTAATGATCCTAATCCCCAAAGACACTAGACCTCTTGATCTTCCATGTTGTATCAAGTGAATAGTTTATGTAATAAATCATGTTTAAGTTTGTAATAAAATTAGGGTTGTCATAACATGAGACTTCCTCTCATGAAGTTCTCGCTTGGTAATCTCTAAGATATGAGATTATGAGAACAGACCTGCCAATAGGAATTCTGCATGTTTTGGTATCATCAGATATTTCTATCTTAGAGTGTGTGTAATGATCCTTAGACTTTAAGATTATCATTAATACATGTCACGACTTGTGCACTTTGATTTACTGATGAAAACTGTCATACATACATTTGGCGGGAAGTAGGGTCACCTAATGCCAATGAGAAAGAATCCTATAGGGTCACACACTAAGTGTTTTTTGTGGTCTCGATTAAATTTTATTTGAATTTAATTAATGAAATAAATATTATTCTCAAGACCATGGAATAATTTTATTCAATTTAAGATGATCGCATAAATTAAATAAAATATATTTAATTATTTTATTGAACATTTAATAAATATTTATTTACTAGTTTTTAAATAAAATACTTATTTAAGATAATAAATTATTTATTTATTTATTTGGGTGTTCAATAAATGGAAGTGGAGTTTGATCGGACCAAGGACGTTCCAGTAGTAAAATAATTATTTCCAAGATAGTAAATAATTATTAGTTGGCACAAGTTAAAATAATAATGACGCTGGTATTATTTTGTGATGCGTAATTTTATTCATAATTCTATTTTGTGCAAGTTGGTGCACCATAAATAATGACGCGGTATTATTATTATGAGGATGGGTTTTCTCTAAGTTCATGAATGTATTTAATTGTTGTTATGCAATTAAATATTATAACTGAAGTTCCATGCATATAAATAGACAAGTATGTCTATTGTGCCATAGCGAACACACCACACGCTTGGTGAAATGAGAATTGTTGAGCTAAACAATTTATCTCCTGAATCCTCTTCCCACCCCTCTCAAGAACAAGAGACATTCTTCAAGACTAAAGAACAAGCGATCAAGAATGACCAATAAAAGACATTCGCTTCGCCATGCTAGCACCCAGAGAATGAGTGGTGCCAATCAGAGGCCATCAGAGCACGTGTGGATCACCGCAATAGGGATTCTAGTTTGGATCCTCACAAGCGTAACGAGATAATCCAGAAGGGTCATTCTGAACGATCAACGTCATCAATGAAGAAAATATCAAAGATCCATGTATTCTTTTCTTTATGAAATTAATTAAATTAATTATAAACATGATGTGCAAGATCCTATCTAAAGGTTTTGGGCCTCTTCCTTATTTATCTAAATATTTGATTTTATTCCATGGAGACTGGCGTTCATCGTCGTATTGATCCCAGAATAATAATTGATCATGGTAAAAATTAATGTTGGGTGCCATCCCAACCATGCTTCCATTGTATCCCGAACCTTCAGAATGAACATGGAGAAGTTTCAAGAAACAAAAAAAGGCTTGTTTGTAAATGCTATGCATAGGTATAAGTTGTGTATTTTAATGAAACTTTTTCACCCATTATAAGGTTAGAAACTATTAGAATGTTTACATAAATTCTTGATCATCAGAATTTCAAAGTATATCAGATGGATGCAAATTCACCATTTCTCAATGGAGAAATTGAATAAGAAGTTTACATTGAACAACCCTGTGGGTTTCTACTTGATGTGGATGAAAAAAAAATTGTATATTGAATAAATATTTGTATGGGTTGAAAAAAACTCCACATTCATGGTATTCTAATCTTGAATTTTTTTTGAGAATGTTGAATTTTCCTAAAGGAAAAGTTGATAGCAACTTATATGTGAAATTTGTTTACTCCATAACTATAATTGTAATTGTTTATGTGGGTGGTATAATTTTTGTTGCAGATGGATAATATGTTTGTAAAACATTTTCTGAAGAAATTAAAAGGAACTTTGAGATGTAAATGTTAGGAGAGTTAATATTATTCCTTGGTTTACAAGTTCAAAAAAAGAAAAATACATTTTTCTATCTCAAGAAAAGAATGTCGGGGAATTATTATAAAAGTTTGGAATACAGAATCCAAAGTGGTTTCTAATCCTATATTATTGGGGATGAATTTGAGTAAATATGAGTCCAGAAAAAGTGTGAATCAAAAAGAATTTTGAAAGCTGATAAGAAGCCTAATTTACCTTACAGACTCAAGGTTTGATATTTTTTTTGTTGTGACTTTGTGTTCTAGGTATCAAAGTAATCTAAAATAATCACATATGTAGGTAGAAAATAGAATTTTGAAAATTTTAAAAGGAACAAATTCACATGGTTTATTATACAAAAGAAATTGTGAGATGAAGTTTCATGGTTATATTGATTCCGATTGGGATGGAAATTGTAATGATAGAAAATAAACCTCAGGAGAAAAAATTTTCTTGGGTGAATGTTGTGTAAGTTGGCATAGTAAGAAACAAAGTTTGGTAACTTTGAACATAGTGGAATAAGAATATGTTGCGGCTACTCAGGCTTGTACTCAAATTTTATGGATGAAAGTTCAGTTGGAAGACTTGAAAGTAAAAGTTTCTAAACCGTTGAAGATACTTTGTGATAATCAGAGCACAATTGATCTTTCTACAAATCATGTCTAACATTCAATATCAAAATACATTGATATAAAATTTCACTTTATAAAAGAGAAATTTGTTGCTAGAGATGTTTTGTTGGAATATATTTCAATGAAGTATCAAATTGTTGATATCTTCACAAAGGAAATTCCAAAAGAAAGGTTTGTGGGTTGAGATTGCAACTTTATGTTTAGCCTCCTCCAATGACTTCCTAAATGTCATAAATAAGTACCCCATCATGGTTTGGATTATGTTGACAAAGGGGGAGATAAATTAACAACTTTTTACATTGAAATAAAATTTTAATTATCTTTTTTTACAAATCTAGAGTTGTAGTTATCAGATAATGGGGGATATAAAAATCAAGGGGGATAGAATAAGAAAAGTGAGAAAAGAAAAAAATTGAGGGGGTTTATCTTTACATGGTCATAAAAATTTCTTATCAATGAGGGATGGAATTGCTTCAAAAACATTATTGTATCTAGTAGTGTGGTGTTAGGAAACTCTCTTTTGAGAAAGGATATGTTTTGATAAAATTTTAAAACTTTGAGTTGTTTCAAAAAAATTGTTGTGAAAAAGTCTGAGTGTTTGAAAAATGGTGAGTTGTAATAGTTGTTAATGAAATTTTTCAAACAAATCAAAAAGGGATATTAAAGAACCTTTGTGGTGTTTTTTTAACATTTTTTTGTATTTGTTGACACCTAATATTTTGTAAAATAATGTTTTTGAAAAATAGGTAAAAGTTATTGAATGTTCAAAACCAAACATAAATGGGGGAAAATGTTTTTTCTTTGAGAAAGTTGTTTTCTGGACATAGAGGATCGGACTGAGTAGCACCAGATGCATATTATCAGACTAAGAAACACTGATCGCAAAAGTCATCAGAAAGTTAAAGTTGTTGATCGAAAACTTTATTGGTCTCAAATCCATCGGTATGAAGTTTAAGATCTATTGTACATGATGTTTGTTATAAATAAGTTGTTGAGTTAGAAAGTTAGATTATTGTTGAAGAGTTTGAATGAAGTCATTGATTTCAGGAGTTATAAAGTTCTTAAACTTTCTAACCTTAATTTAGGTTATTCTTTTCTAATTTTGAAGTTCTCATAAATCATGAAAACTCTCATGATAAAATCTTTTGAAGAAATTGAGGAATCGTAAATATTGTATCGGTTCTATGAATCAAGACAAGGTTTGCATCGGATCCAAAAGTACTGGGGACAATAGTTTTCAGAAGTCTGAATGAGTTATAGCTGATGAGGTTTAAAGATTTTCAAAGTTGTAGAGTGGAGTTTCCATCATAATGATAATTCTATCATAATAAGAATTCCATCATAATGATAATTCCATCATTATGAGGATTCCATCGGACTGACTCTGAGAAGGAAAGTCAAAAAAACTGACTCTGATGAGTAAAGTCATTTAGACTGACTCTAAGGAGGAAAGTCAATGAGACTAAATCTGAGAAGGAAAGTCAATCGGACTGAATCTAAGTAGGAAATTCAATCAAACTAACTCTGAGGAGGAAAGTCAATTGGACTGACTTTGAGGAGGAAAGTCAATCGAACTGACTTTGAGCAGGAAATTCAATCGGATTGACACTAAGAGGGAAAGTCATTCAGACTAACTCTAATGTGGAAAGTCAATTTGGAATCAGTTGAGGAAGTTTCATCGTACTAAAGAAAAGTTAGGAAGTTCGAGAAGGTTGATTACTAAGAATACTCAATACAATTCAAGAAAGTTCCAGGAGAGTTGATGTGGTCAAGCATAAAGTTCAAATATGAGTGAATTTCAGAGATTTTTGAATTTGAGTAAGCGGGAAAAGTTTTTTAGTTTCCTGACTTTTTCATTTTGGGATTCCTAGAAATAGGTACACGATACATTCATACTTTATAACCTTTTTCACGTGTGTGGAAAAGGTGGAGCGTTGTAGAATTATTGTCAAAGTTTTATTTTCGGATAGAGATCTCGTTAGAAGATCAGGAAACTGAAAGTTTTCTTACTGAATTGAGGAAGATCAGACTTAGGATGATCAGGCTGAGCAGTTGAGCAGAGTTTGAGAAATGCAGTATGAGAAAAGGGTTCATCGTAATGAGTCCATCGTAATGAGTCAATCGAACTGAGGTAATCGAATCCAGGGCCATCGCACTGAGGTTTTAGCAGTGTTTTGTGGAGAAAATTTTTTTGTGATCTTTTCTTTTTTGGATCAATTGTTTGTAAGAAAACTTTGTAAACTGATGGGAGTATGTATAATCATTTCTATCAGGGGATAGAAGGTCTCTAACGGGAGTTGGCACAAGTTGTATTCACTTCTTCATAATAGTGAATTTCCATAGACCCATGGAAGTGGTTATGGCAAGGATGTAGGTTCTCGCATTGAGGCCAAATCTTGTAAATCTTATGTTCTTTACTTTATTTTCTACTTTTACATGCATAAGTATTTACTAAAAGATGATAAGGTTGTAAACTTTAACAGGTTGTAGGAGTTAAGTTTTAAAAGTTTTAAAACTTATAAAAAGTGAACAACTGATTCACCCCCCCCCCCCCTCAGTTGTTATTTGATCCTTTGGAACTTCATTTTGGTGTTATCTTGAAGCTTTATCCCTTTATTTTAATCCATTTAGCTCATTTTACCCTTAACCAAAGTGATCAATATTTACCATGGTTATTATTCATTATGAACAAAAAATATGTTGATCTTATTACTTAATATTAATTATATTGATTCCAAATATGTAATTAATTTTAAAATATTCAATTTCTATAATTGGTAATATATGTTCGTAAAACACAACGAAAACCGTTAATGTTTGTTTTCAGCATAAAAATGATTTTACGGAAAAATAAAATATAATGTTGATTCTAATGGAATTAATTGGATTATGTTAAATTAAAGGAGGCTTATTTTTCTTTCAAACCAAACCAAAATAGAAAGGAACCTTGTAAATACTTGATTAAGGGAAAAGAAATAAAAATAGGTTTTATTTGAACAAAAATATTACTTAGATTTTCAAAATATTAAACATATATTTCTAAGTTAAACATTATGTTTTTATACATAATATTACTTCTTATATATATATATATATATATATATTTGTTCTAGAAAAAAGGTTTCATAAACTTTCAATTCATTATTATATCATTATAATGTCATAAAAGTGACAGTATTTGTAAAATTGGTACTTTTCATTATTCGCCCCAAAAATCAACTATTTATGAAAAATCTCAAAAAAAACACTTTAACCTAATTTTGATATGATGAATTCAAAAATGAAATCCATTTATTCAAATTAAATTTATAAACTTTTGGAATTTATGTTTTAATCACATATTAATTAAATCTATGTCCATTATGCTATAGTTTCTTTAGAAAGAAATGTTTGATTGCAATAATTGAAGCTCGGGTGTTACAATCAAAATGGAGTACATTAGGACAGATCACCAAGCAGTAGATGTCATTTTAGATCCACAAGTTGAACCTTGGTGTTCAACTACCTCCTTCCACCCAAGGAGGTTTGGAAGATATCCCTCTCCCCATTGCATTTAATGCTTTATCGGGTTGTTTTCTGTTTTTAACATAGGTTGCTTATATTATGTTTGATTAAACAAAAATGAGGAGATACTATCTATAGGGAATGTAGGTACAAGATTGAAGGTATGATCTGAGTTATATAGACAACATTGTAGGAATAAGCTATTGTTTATTATTATTTACAAAGATAATTGACTCGCGTAGGCTTGGAAACTTGGTTGATGACTCGGTGCTTAGTTTTCGAGCTCTATGGAAATTTTGGAAACATGGTTGAGATCATATATGAAATCCCCTTTAACTTTTATTTTCAAAGTGGGGGAATAGAAGCATGATAGCAGGAAGAGGTCCCTTGAAAGTGGAGCATGCAGGACTTGCTCGATGAAGGGCCAACCAACCACATTTGGTGTATGACGGCTTGCAAATAGCAATTGGAATAACGATAGAAAAGGAGAGTACAAATGCAGGGAGAGAGAAAATAGAAGCTTGAGCGTGTGGAGGAATTGACAACAAGATCCAAAGGGAGGGGATATTGAAACCAAAACTTATATTGTTATATTGTCTGTTTCATACAACACTTCTGAAGCTTGGCTGAAATCACATCGTAACTCAGTGTCTTCACTTTGCGTGTCAGCATGCATGGGGATAATATTAATAATCATATATGATTAATATTTAGATCTAGAAAAGGAAGGAAACTTGCGGTTTTTGTGGAGAAATGAAGACCACGATTTATAAGGGAGATTGCGAGGATTATGGAATTATAAACAGAAAGGACTACATAGTGCTGGTTTCATGGAGTTTCCATTTTCAAAATATGGAAATCAGCATGTGTGAAATTTGAGAGAGATTGTTGCTAATGAGAATTGTAAAATATTGCCGGCTTAAAAAGGAGAAGAATTAGGAGGGAAACAAGCTGTTGTTTCTTCTTATAATGAGAAAAACTATGAAGAAAAAGGAAAGAGTGTAAATTGTGAACAAGAATAAGAAGGAACACATTTTGAAGATCTGGAGTTGAATGAGGAGGAAAATGATGACACCCTCACTGGATAGATGTTTGCATTCTGATCTTGAAATCATTGTAATCAATCTACATATTGCATCTTTTTCTATGTAACTCTTGACCCGAAGCAATGAGAAAGTGGTCAGGAAGAAGAAGTTCTCCGAGGATCGTCATTGTGTCCTTCCCAAACTCTTGTAATACCTAGAGTGGATAGTATATTACGGTATATCAACACATCGTCAATGTATGCTTCTTGGATTAACCCTTAGTGGTGAACTAAATAAAATCTTGTATCTTCGCATTTACTTTCCTGCTTTGGAGGGTTGTGTCCATGTGTGATAACTAACAAATTCGACTTATTTTTACTAAAATGAGGATAAGATCCTATGAAGAAAAAAAAAAGAAAACTTGGACAACCTAATTCACCCCCATCTTATGATGTATTAGGCTTTTGGTTGCAACACACGCATGCTTGCATATATGTATGAATGCATGTATGTAAAAATAATTAGAAATATTCCTAACAATATCACTAATACAAAAATAGGTTTTTTACATCGTTTTTTTTTATATTTTTAACGTCAGTTATTAAGACAACGTCTTTGAAGGTGACGTTGTAAATATATTTTTTAACTTCAATTATTAAAATCGACCTTAAAAATGTATTTTTTATGATTTTTCATGTCATTTTTTAGAAAACTGACATAAAATGCCATCTTTCACATAGGTTTTTTAAAAAACATCTAGAAGAATATGTTTTTTAAAAAATATTATTTGAGAACCTACAAAATTACACACGGTTGTTTTGCAGAATCAATAAGAACAAATATCGTTCCACATGATAAAAAAAATTTACAATTACATAGTTGAAAAAAATAAGGATCTTTCAATGATATAATGATAATAATCAACAAATATTTATTTAAATGTTGATTACTCCATCCAAGGAAAGTAGATGATTGATAAACAAACAAATATCACAGAAGGCGGACGAAATCTAGAAAAAAAACTTAAATCTTTAACTTAATATTCAATCTTACCAAAGTTTTTATCGATATAATTTTTTTTCGAAGGAAAGACCTCATGAGGCAACCAAAGTTTCACCTTAGAAAGAATTTTAGAATCCGAAAGCAGCTTTGTAGTTTTAACATGATCCGAAGAAGGATTATTCATTATAATAAAAAATGAATCATTAACCGGTATATCAATTGAGAAAACTAATCATTAAAAAATCATGGAAAAATAATTATAAATATCATGATGAGATCACCGAAAGAAGAATCAGTGGAATAATTATAAAGATCGAAAGAGTTGAATCGGTGGAATGACGATGATCGAAATACTTGATCGTGAAATGAATACATGTGGAGTGTGAAAACATAAAAAGGACAATGCAAAACCAAACACGGTATCACAAATTTTAAGCAGTAATCAAAAATTTTGAAGTCGTGCTGTGAAAAAATGGAATTCCGCGGTGGCAGGATATTAAATTTTAACTTTCACATCGGTTTTAAAATAGCCGACGTGGAAAACTCATTTTTAACATCAGTTGTTTTAAAATTGATGTTAAAAATTTTGTTTTCATGCCGGTTTTATGATAACTCACGTGAAAAACTATCTTTTCACATCAGTTATCATAAAACCGATGTGAAAACCCCAACAGTATTGTTTTTAACATTGGTTATTTAAATAACAGATGTTAAAACGCATTTAAGGATGGTTATTTAATAACTCACATTAAAATTATGACGTAAAAGATATTTTTTGTACTAGTGTACACACACAATTTAAATTATATATTTATAAAAATATAAAAAAATTAAGTAAAAAACAGGGGTTATGAAAACAAAAAATTGAAATAGAGAGAGTTTAAGTATGAGAGAAAGAAGAAATTGAAAGAAAGATGAGAATTTTATTAGAACTCTCGGTGCTTCTCATATCTGTATCACTCAATCAAAGGGGATTTTTTTTAATAACAACAACATTTATTTTATTGAGGAGGGAGACGAAAACGATTAAGGGGGCCTAAAATGATGCAGACCAAGGGCGTCCCCAATTACATAATAAGCACATCCTGAGGGGAGGGAACCAGTTCTGGTGTATACCATTAGAGAAGAGTCGGAGGGCACCTTTGAGGCGAGGAAGTCAACTACACTATTCCCTTCACGCCAAGTGTGTGTAATAACTGTCGTGCTGCTGATGAACTTCTTACAATTACGGGTCACATAAGAAATCTTCCACGGAGTGGGAGAGATACCCTTGAGAGGGTCGCAGATAATTTTGGAATCTGATTCAAGCATTGTTAAGGTGATGCCTTTAGAATGACATAGGGTAAGACCACTGAGGATGGCATTAGCCTCCGCACCCAAAGAGGATTGCACTGTCCTTTTATAAGCAGTGCAATGAAGGGTGGGTGGGGGATTGGTGGGGTTGGACACCCCACCGATGTTCACATCTGGAATCCGCATTCAGTGGTTGTTTAACACTCCCCCTTGGGATGCACACCCTTTATAATATCATATGTGTTTTGATGATGCCTCATTAAAAACCTTTTCCATAAAAACTCATTAGGATAAAAAAAGGAATATGGAAATGATTACAGCCACGTAGACTCTGTAACGTCTCAAATTTTTCCTTGTATTATTTTTAGAAATTATATGGATTGATTTCAAGACCAGACGTTGAGGCGGCGTGGAATTTTGAGGTCAGGTGTGCCCGAAACAATTGTTTGAAAAATATTAAACTTTTAATAGCACATGCATGCGGTTTTACTAAAAAAGTAGAATAACTCTTAAGCGGGTTCCCGGATTAGAAATATAATGACACTGTTGAACTCAGAATAGCGGATTTATCTTAGTCGCAACCTAACTTTAGTCGGCACGAGTCATCTGTAGAAAAAGTCACTAAGGACGTAACCGTAAATAAAATAATTAAATAAAATTATTTTATTTTTTTAAATCCTAATAAATCATGAACGATGACTCGGATTAGAAATCAGAGACCACTGTTGAATTCATAATGTGGTGTTTTTCCTAGGCGTGACTTAACCTTAGTCGATGCGGGTCTTCTGTGGAAAAACTCAAAAAATATATAATCGTTATTAAATAGTTTAAATAAAAATTATTTCTATTGACACAGCGACTTTTCCCTTAAATGTATACTTATGCAGAAATTCCAGGGTTAGCCGCATAACCCTAGGAATGCCGGAGAATTTTTAGGGAGAGCTTTGGAAGAACTCTCTCGAACAAATGACGACGGATCGTGGATCGACGATCAACGCACAGCTGATTCGAAGGAACCTCACCAACGATGACGACACAATGATCATCCTTCATCAGCGACTGATCTGAATCAAGGTAGGGTAGTTATTTTCCTTGTGATCTTTCCTCGTTCTTGATTTTCACAATGAACACGGGTCAATCCAAGAACAGATTGATCTGTGGTTCGATCATTACGGGATGGTTATGATTTCAAGGTTTATTTTGGAGAGTTTTCTTAATTGGTTCTTCATTCTTCGTTCCTCGTCTAACGAGAACGGATTGAGGCTGACACAAACAAGGTCGAGGTTTGTTCCTTATGGTGTTCTTGTGCTTTTCTCTCTCTTGTTCTTTGTGTTCTTCGTCGTTGGACCCCCGTGGCCACGGTTTGGCTTATCGGGTGGCTCTGAATGTGATCAGACCCCCGGATTAGAGGCAAACCGACGGAAAAGTCTAGATCTGTGTAGATCGGGATCTGAGGAACCCGGATCTATGATCGTTTTGAAATTTGGGCAACGGAGGTGGCTTGGTGATCCGCAGAAGGGACCACCGGCGCTACAGTCCTGTGAGGCGGCGTGGTGGTGCGACGACTGAAGGCAACGGCCACGGAAGACAACAGCGATGATCGTGCGGGACGCGAGCAAGCGTAGCCAGGGATGCGGAGGCGGCACGGGGACGCAGCAGAGCCGTGGGATGCGACGACGGTGGCAGCCTCATGGGACGCGGTCGACAACCACGTTGGTCGGGCCAGGCGGTCTACACGCGGGCGAGCTAGACGGTCTGCATGCGAGCAGGCGAGGCAGTTTGTGCGCAAGCGGGCCAGGCAGTCTGCGCGCGAACGGGCCAAGCGGTCGGCGTGTGGGCGGGCCAGGTGATCCGTGCGCGAGCGAGCTAGGCTAGGTGAGAAGGACGGGCTCAGGAAGAACGGGTCGAACCAGGCGGAGACGGGTCGGTCCAGGCAATGTGGGCCAAGCCCAGGCGGAGCTGGCCAGGTCGGACCCAGCGGGTCGGGTCGGACCCATCGGACCGGGATGGATCCGGGTCAGACCCGGGCCAGATCTGGGTCGGACCTCAGGTCGACCCGGGGCAGTCGCATGGCCGAACGCCTTGGCAGCTCGAGCTGCCACGATGCGGTCGATCGTGGGGCGGATCGACCGCGGCGGTCAGTCCACGGCCCAGGGACCCCCCTTTCTTCTGAATCTTCAAACCCCCATAACTTTCAAACGGAGCGTCTGTTTGACGAGTTGTCTACAGCGTTGGGACCATGACAATGAGATGGTACTTTTGAGATAATGTGGTGAGTTTTTTGCTCGAACCAATATAGGTTGAGAGTGTTTCTCTTGGTCATTTCCTTAAGGGTTCGATACGGTATTACGTCCACATCACTAGATTGTAATCCCCTCTAGAGGTCGAGTCCCAGATAGAGTTGGGCATCCCTCCCATAGATTAGAGTGCAATCCTCTATCACCCCTAATGAAGTTTGTGGAATCACGTAACCTATGTGAGCAGGGCGCTGATCCTCCACCTAGCAGGCCGCATCAGTAGGGTTTATGGTATCCCCCAGTGTAATTGGGCGTGATCCCCTACATTGTGAATTGATCCAGATCGGTTCAGTGGTATCCCCCAGTGTGACTGGGCGTGATCCCCTCTCTATGGTATCATAATTTTTCTTTACCAATATGTTCTCATTTGGGTAGGGCCCAAATGAGCTAGACCTCTTCGTGAGTGTCTCTGATGATATCATGGATCGAGGAGTGAGATCTCTCGGAACGAGCGTGCTTCGAGCAAAATCCTATAGCTGACAGTTGGTTAAGACTGCCCGATGGTGTGGTGTTTCTCATGAGTATATCTAGATATTCTTATTATATGTATTGCACGCATATACCTGTGTGGAGCTGAATGTACTTTCCTTTATGATACTTCCTTTGTGGTATTTTCCTTTGTGGTTTCGGGGTGTCCTAATGGGTATTTTTATACTCACCCTTGCACAGGTTTTGCCCGCACATGTCGTGTCTTGTGCAGACGATCGACCCTTTGACAGAGTGCTAGGTGGACCAGGACCAAGCGGTGCTTAGCAAGGCCAGACAGACGAGGTGTGTTACTGCGGTTTAGACGACAGTCCCAATACCTCTTTTCTTACAGGTTGGACTTGTGGTTATAGACACTTGTTGATTGACTTGTTTTGGCTCTGTTTACTTTCAAGTTCTTTTATTATTGTACTCTGGTTGTGGGGTATAGTAGTTTGCATGCATTGTTTACTTTTTTTTACATTTCAGTATTTGTTGCTTAGAGATTTGTGTATGCATATGGGTACTTAAGGCTAATGTCTCTCATTTGTGGGGTATGCCTAATCGGTGCTAGTCACGAGCCCCTAACCTATTGAAGGTGAGCTTAGGGTAGTCACGACATAGGCCCCACTAGGACAGGTTGTAACACCCTGAGATTTTATGAGATAGATTCTTTTAATTTTTTTGATGTCTTGTATTGTATGTTACACCAAGATTATCTTGCGCAATACGCAACACTGTATTAGCTTGCAGTGTGAATCTGTTATTCTTTTTTTTGTTAATTGAAATGCAATTTTATTTAATATGCCTTTTTGTTGAGAATTTGTTACGCAGTTGAAAAGTGGTAACCGCCCACTCAAGCTTCATCGTCCACGTGTCCACTCTAACCCGATATTCATTTTTTCATCTACATCATCTCAGAAATCAACCCCTAGCGCTCCTCTGGTCAATTTGCACTAAACCCTGTCCAATACACGGTTCAAAAATCCATCCATAAATTCATCGTGCTCCTTGAATCGTTGGAGTTCACAGCTGCGAGGGTTGCTTTGGGAGCCGAGGAAGGCGGGGTGCTCGCGGTTGTGCAAGGCTGCTCGGGGACGGCCTCCTAGTGGTTTCTTGTTCCTTCGGAGGAGCAGGACCAGCGAAGATCAAGGATACCATTCCAGTTTTGTGGATCAATCTGTTTGGTTTTCTCATCTGGGAGGGCAGCGACTGAGTGACCTAAATGCACACCCTTTGTTCGTTGGAGGAGCAACCTCATCCAAGATTAATGGCTTGGCCTCCCTAGTAATGTAGCAGCTGCAACGTGTTCTTGGTGGCCTCTTATTTTTGCAGGACATAAAGATCAATTGCAAAGAGGTTGCGATCTGCGTTCTTGAACTCGGAGGATGAGAAAATCCATATGGTTGCACCGGTCTTGAACAACAAGAGTGCATCGGGATGGATGCAGAGATTTTGGACAGCAACTGGCACATGGTGACGAATCTGGACAGAAACATTGATCGTGGAGGATCAGACCTGCTGGACTTGACGATGATGTTTTCAACACCCTTTTACAAGCTTCTGCATCGACAAAGGTTTGACCAAACCCCGGTAAGGAGGTCTCAGTCCTATTATAGTTTTTCTTTGTCAATTTTGTATAAGCTTGTGTGTGTTGCTTGTTTTTTATCGCATCTTATTTCTATTTCATGTCCATTTTAGCTTGTGAGTTGTGTCCTTTGTTTCATCTTGTAACTGTTTCCTTGCATGGTGAAAACCTGTGATGATCATGCCCCATGCACATAAGCCTTTGGCTGAAGCATGTAAATTTGTGTTTCTCTTTTACTGCGTTCATTTCCGCATTTTATTCGACCTATATACCGCTGAACGCCCGCTTCTTGAATATTAATTTGAATTCTAATTTAGAATTGAAATGGTTTATTAGAAGTTGTTTGGGATTTTGTGTTGGTCCGGATTCATAGCTGATGCTTTGTTATTCCTGCTTGCTGTTTGATTTTGGATATGTATGTCATTCTAGAATTTCTTTACTCTATCTCATTTCTGTTGTTTAATGAGAAAAAATTGCAAGCATTGTATAGTTGTAATTACCAATACCAGTGTATTTTTGTAACCACTGCTTGTTTTTTTTATTCCTAATGTTAGGAATTGCAAGTCGAACATTCTTTTGTTTATCAGTTTTCATGTATTAAACTGTAAATAAACATTGTTTTCGCATTTCAGATTTTAATGAACCAAAACACCCAATAGATCCGGACTATTTTTTGGGGACCGTCTCTCACGTAGGGGCGCTCCCCGCAAAAAAAGTGGTATCAGAGCCTAATTGGGTTTAAGTTTTTCTTTGTTAAAATTTGAAATTGTTTGTTCATTGCTTTCAAATGTTTTGTTAGTGGCTTTTACCTATTACAGCATGCTTTGATTGTTCTGTTCGGCTAGGTTGTTTGCTCTTTTAGGCTATAATTTCATTCTATTGTTGATAGTTTGTTTCCTCGTTGTTTCACTTTTTCCTTTACCTATCAAAGCCTCAAAGATGGCTTGTGGTAGTTGCTACCTATGTGTGTCTAGGGTTTCGGCGTGGGAATAGGTTATGTGTGAGGTTTGTCTATGTTTGAGAGCTGGTTAGCAGTAAGGGTTTGGCAGGATCTTGTGTCTCTAGTGCCTGCCTTTTTCCTAGGAGATGAGCTTATGTTAGCTATGTTGTGTTCCTCCACATCCTTTAGGACTGTTTGCTCCAGGTATGGTCTCGTTGCGAGTTCAGTGTTTAGGTTGGGTAGCTTGTGGGTGCAGTGCTCTTGTTTGTTGCTTGGTTGGCCACCAAGCTTCTTTGTGTTTGTTCGACCCTGTTTAGCGGCTTTGTTTGGTTTCCTGGGAACCGTGTGCTATTAGTAAGTCTAGACTAGGATGTGTGGCCTTTTAGTGGCTTGTTTTCCCCTGGTTTCTAGCTAGCTCCCAACCTTTGTTTTCACGTTTTAGAGTTGTCTTGGGATGTTGGGACTGCTTGCATGTGTCCTTGCAGTTTCCATTTTGTGTGAGGATGTCTCCTTTTGGGCTCTTGTTTAGGCGGTTGTCTCCTATGGCGGAGATTCTGAATCCATCTGTTGAGGATCTTATGGTGCCTTGCGTCGAAAATCCAGGCGGCGTGTCTCGGTTTTTTTTTTAAAGTCGGTGGTTCTTGGTCCTTTGGTCCTGATATGTCATTGTGGGTTTAGGTGGAGACTTCTTTGGGTTGTTTCATTTACTACGCATGTTTTCTCTTTGCTGCTCTCTCTATATTATTTTGCATGATTGCACTGTTTTGTACTGAGTTACATTCTATGTGAATTTCTCTGAGTTTTTTTTTCTTTCCATGTTTTGTGTAAGGATGGTACTGCTCTGTTTTGTTGGTGTTTTGCAGGCACTAGTGAGCAGTTTCAGGGGACCTGTTATAGCATGTGATTTGCTGGTCCATGATTTCTTCGTTGACATCATCTCAGAGTGTGACTCGGGTAAGTGAAGTTATGGATTTATCATGTAGTTGTTTAGAATTGTTTAATTATGAACATGTTTATCAGCTTTTTGATATCATTCAACTTCGGGCGACATGTATCGCAGTTGATACATGGTTGGGGGACTGTTTGGGTCATACCCCATAGATTGTTTCCTGTTTAGGATTTGTTCAAGTTGGTGATGTTAGGTGGTGCAGAATCATCATGTGGTTAGGTTTTATTTTGCAAGGTGGAGTGTATGTGTTGTTGCATATTAAATTTGTTCATGCATTTTAATTTCCAAGGTGTAGATTTTTGAATCCGTTATTCTTTTTTTTTTGTTAATTGAAATGCAATTTTATTTAATATGCCTTTTTGTTGAGAATTTGTTACGCAGTTTCAAAGTGGGAACCACCCACTCAAGCTTCACCGTCCATGTGTCCACTTTAACCTGATATTCATTTTTTCATCTGCATCATCTCAGAAACCAACCTCGGGGCTCCTTTGGTCAATCTGTACTAAACCCTAGCCAGGATACGGTTCACAAAAATTCATCGTGTTCCTTGAATCGTTGGATTTCACAGCTGCAAGGGTTGCGTTGGGAGCCGAGGAAGGCGGGGTGCTCGCGGCTGTGCAAGGCTGCTCGGGGAAGGCCACCTGGTGGTTTCTTGTTCCTTCGAAGGAGCAACACTAGCGAAGATCGAGGATACCATTCCAGTTTTGTGGATCAATCTGTCTGGTTTTCTCATCTGGGAGGGCAGTGACTAAATGACCCGACTACGCACCCTTTGTTCGTTGGAGGAGTGGCCTCATCCAAGATTAATGGCTTGGCCTCCCCAGTTGATGTAGCAGCTGCAACGCGTTCTTGGTGGCCTCTTATTGTTGCAGGACATAAAGATTAATTGAAAAGAGGTTGTGATTTGCGTTCTTGAACTTGGAGGATAAGAAAATTCGGATGGTTGCACCGGTCTTGGACAATAAGAGTGCATCAGGATGGATGCAGAGATTTTGGATAGCAACTCGCACATGGTGGTGAATCTGGACAGCAGCATTGATCATGGAGGATCAGACCTACTGGACTCCGCGACGATGTTTTCAGTACCCTTTTACAAGCTTCTGCATCGACAAAGGTTTAGCCGAACCCCGGTAAGGGGGTCTCGGTCCCGTTATAGTTTTTCTTTGTCGATTTTTTATAAGCTTGTGTGTGTTGCTTGTTTTTCGTCGCATCTTATTTCTGTTTCATGTCCAGTTTAGCTTGTGAGTTGTGTCCTTTGTTTCATCTTGTAACTGTTTCCTTGCATGGTGAAAACCCGTGATGATCCTGCCCCGTGCACGTAGGCCTTTGGCTGAAGCACGTAAATCTGTGTGTCCCTTTTATTGCTTTCATTTCCGCATTTTATTCGACCTATATACCGCTGAACGCCCGCTTCTTGAATATTAATTTGAATTCTAATTTAGAATTGAAATGTTTTATTAGAAGTTGTTTGGGCTTTTGTGTTGGTCTGGATTCATATTTGCTGCTTTGTTATTCCTGCTTGCTGTTTGATTCTGGATATGTATGTCATTCTGGAATTGCTTTAATCTGTCTCGTTTCTGTTGTTTAATGAGAAAAAAGTGCAATCATTGTATAGTTGTAATTGCCAATACCAGTGTGTTGTTGTAACCACTGCTTGTTTGTTTTATTCCCAATGTTAGGAATTGCAAGTCGAACATTCTTTTGTTTATCAGTTTTCATGTATTATACTGTTGATAAACATTGTTTTTGCATTTCAGATTTTAATGAACCAAAACACCCAATAGATCCAGGCTATTTTTGGCTTGTGTTGCACACAATTTCAAGTTCTTTTCACGCAACACTGAGTATAGATTTTGTTCAATGTATAAATGAATTAAGCTTGAATTATGTTATACACAACACCAAAGGAAGCATGCACTACACGTAACAATGGCTTATCTTGCATTGCACGCAAGAGCGACCTTTCTCAATAGCTTGCGTTGTATGAGATACTGAGTTTTACTAAACAACGATATATTATTAAAATATTATTATTTAATGGGATATAAACTAGCTGTTATGAATAGTATTAACCATATTTTGAATTTTATATAACATTAGCATTCATCTTACACATTTTCTAGAACATGGTATGAGAAAAAAATCAATTTTTCGGATAAAAGAAATATTTTTTCAAAAAATATAGTTTTACCGTCTTTTGATGGCACACCCATTTTAAATCTATTTTTTGACACTTTTATAAGTTAAATTTGACAAAATAAACTTCTTCTTTGGAAGCAGGACATAAAAATTTACTTTTTTTGAAATTTGGTATTTTTCTAATAAAATTAAAATTTTAATGAATAGTGAAAAATACTGTGTTTTAACTCAAAACTGTCTTTTTATCTAATTTATTTATATAGTTAGATTATCTTTTTAATTGGTTTTAAAAAGAATAATTGGATTATATTTTTATCATTTAATCCAATATTGATCATTAGAAGTAATTTTACTTTTAAATTGGATATAAACGCATGTCAATCTTTTGATAGTTATTACTTCTTAAAAACCTTCTTTTTGGTTTTGACAATGAAAATTAATTTTAAATTAATTACAGCAAATTCTGTGTTTTTAATTTGAAAAAATGGATTCCATATTTGGAATCAAAAGGTTTAAATTGTGTAAATAGGTACCTTTTATTTTTAGACATTATGAATAGTAACTTCAGAAATTATTTTATTTACCATGGTTAAAAGGGCAAATCTGGTAAATAAGGGTAAAAAAATAATATTATAATAATATTAAACTACCCTAACACATGTCCTAATCCTATTGGATGAGATATTTCCGACCATGGGCATCCTTGGGTCGATTTTGGGACCTCATAGATTTACTTGGATGTGAAAATGACATTTTATAAGAATTAATTTAAAGTAGAGATAATTATAACCTAAACATATCTCTTTTACTAAATAGATTTTAATATAGGGTTATATAACTGATCTATATGTATATAGATAGTCATTAGAAAGCTAAAAAGACTTCCTATATTATGGTATTTTATTTATAATTTTTAGACATCAGATAAATATATTTATTTATGACACAATTATGATGTAGTGATTACCTCATTAATGAAAGATTCAAATAAATGAATTTATAAATATTAAAATAAATTTAATTTGAACATTTTGATGTCATCCACAAATTTTTTGGATGACATTGACATATTAGGGATGAGTTAATGCCTTTGGTTTGAAGGAATCAGATTGTTATGAATTTTTAAAAAAAATCAAGTATGAATAGTGTCCAAAATTGATATAATTCATAACTTAAAACATAAAATAGTTTATTAAATGATATTAAATTCCTAAAAATATAATATTTGGCCAAATGGTTAATATAAGTCCAAATATGTCATAAATAACTTTTTTTTGGTCATTTGACATGATATGGTAATTAAATTAACCCAAAATATGTAAATAACATGATATCACGGTAAGATTATAAAGGGTAAAATAAGGGTTAAACCAAAAAGATAAGGATAAAAAAAATATTCAGAACTTGTCTAAAAAATATTGGATGATGGGTATTTGAACCAACATCATCTTATCTTCAAATTAAATATGTTTTGGACCATTTTTAATCGAAATTGAATTTATAATAAATTAATATTTTGAGAGTTTCCTAAAGTGCCTCTCTCCTCTCTTATAAAAAGGCATCTCCTCTCTCTCCTCTTCACTCCATTTTGAGCCTTCAAGCTTGGTCAACCCCTACTCATTTCTCTTCTCAACTTCCCTAGTTGCATTCTAGAGGTTCTGATCTTCTCAAAAGACTAACTTTAGTGCCCTAAGAGGAAATTTAAAGGAGGCACATCGAGGAAGAGGTAATCTCTTCTACCGATTCTTTCAAATTTCTTTCTTCTACTTTCTCTTCTTTAGTTGTCACATTATAAAGTAATAACATAAGTATCACTCATATACTAATATATTATTATAAATATAAAATAACCTCATTTCACCATCTATCCATCCTACAAAAAATGAAATCATTGCATGTGCATACATACGACTAATTGTCTCCACGCTGTGGTGTAATCTGTTTTTCACTACCACCTTACATGGATGGGTATAATGGTAGAAATAATAACTATATATGATTATTATAACATGATACTAATTCTGAGATATTATATATCATCCACTTCAATATCATTCAACAATTATGGGAACGATATCATCGTTCGTGCGTACGTACGGCTTACCATCTCCACGACGCGATGAGATTCATTTTCCATGTTAATAATTCAAGAATGATTATAAAGTATATATAATAAATAATCATGAAATATATGAAATAATAATGTTATTGGATTTATGTATGTGTGTGTGTGTGTGTCATTTACTTACTTTCATTAAATTCAATAAGGAAACGAAAACAGTGTCCATGTGTATGTACAACCTACCATCTCCATGAACGATGTATTCCATTTCATTTATCTATCTATTATATATATATATTTATATACTGAACATATATGATATATAAATCATGTTTTACATTCTAGAAGTAAGTAAATCATGATATAAGTAATAATATCAAGAATAACAATTCAAAACACGTACGATAAATAAAACGATTATTACCCAAAATGTTGTTTTAACATGGAATTAACAAATGAACGAGTAATATAAAGTCGTAAGTGAATCATATATGATATCATAAATATTATTATGGTTATGTTACAAGTTAATAATATGTTTAAACCCACTATACAGGGGTTTCAGACACATACGGAAGAAATCAGACCTAAGGTAAGGGATAACTTTGTCAATCTTGTTTTTATCCGAGATTGTTTATTCGTAAGTATTTACTAGGGATATATTTATCATCCATGTCCATGTTTTCTAAAAATGCTTTCATAAAATGTTTACTATTATTCTATGTATGTTTAAAGTCATTTTTACCCATTTTTTACTTTTACTATATTTACTATATAGTATAGAAGGAATCTTTCTTTTTTTTACCATACAAGGTATTTTTTGACTTTTTCGAAAAAAGTACGAGAAAAATGTTTGTTTTAACTTATACGGCATGAATGGATTTTTATGGTTTCACGACGCCTTATTTTCACAAAGCTTCCTCTACACTATTTCAAGTTTATTTTCAACTAAATTCTTTTCTTTTAAAATTGCATTGCATTTTGAGAAAAAACGTTTTTGAAGAAAAAAAGGATATTTTCCTCAAAAACTAAGTTCAAGTGGTTTATCAAAATTATTTTTCATGTAAGATGACATAGGATTATGTTTATATCTCTATTATTACTTTGATTTGATTGTGTTTATGATGGAATTATTTTTATAATGTCTATTTATCTTATATGGATTATGTTATAATGAAATAATGTTTAAAAATCTCATTTTATTTCATGGGTTATGCTATGATAAATGATTTATGTTTTTATGGAATGATTTCATTATGAGATGGGTGCGACCTATATCTCCCTCCAATACATTGGGTAAATATTTATATCTCGTGAGATAGATATGACTGGAACGACAAGTAAATCTGGTTCAGTAATGCAGGGCTGGAACGACACGTAAATCTGGTTCAGTAATACATGGCTGGAACGGCAAGTAAACCTGATTCAGTAATTGACTATGTCCACTATTATGGTCTTGACAGCAATTCATTGGATACTATGGAATCATATTATGTGCTTATTAGTTTGTCATAATTACATGTTGTATGTCAATGTTATTCTATCACGGTTAATATTCCTTTATGATCCATGTCTTACATACTGCCAAGATTTATTTCATGACTCAAGATTTTGATGTTTAAACTTTATGTTCATGTTTTTACGTTCAAATGTTTATGGTTTGTTTTATGTTCTTCATGTTTACCCGTACTGAGCATTTGAGTTCACCCTTTTTATGGCTTCTTTTCCCCAAGATATAAAGAAAGGTTTTAAGTAGGGAAACAAAAGGGGAAGATCTTTATGGGAGATGTTGAAGATCTTTCGCCATGATTAGAAGATTTTGTTCTGAGTTTTCAAAGACACTAAACTAATACGATCTTTGGGCATCTTTTTGTGTCATGTATTAAGTATTCTGCAAAAGAAATGTAATGTCCATGTACGTCAAGCTTGAGTCTCTACACAGGTCGTGACAAACTCCCCCTGAATGCCATGTTACATAAAGAAATTACAAATTTTACGATCTATGCATCCCTATATCTTATATAAGTTTTCTAGAGATAGTAGTTGGTAGTGCCTTTGTAAATAAATCAGCAACATTGTTGTTGGATCGAACATATTGAATGTCAATATCTCCTTATTTCATTAACTCTTGTGTGAAGGAGAAAATTTTCGATGGTATGTGTTTTGTCCGATCATTTTTTATGAAATCTTCCGTTAATTTTGTGATGCACGCGGCATTATCTTCTAATAATATTCTCAGACTGCTATCTATAGGTAATCCACTTACCGCTTGAATGTGTTGAGTTATAAACCACAAACAAATATATTCTCGACATACCTCGTGTAATGTTGTCACTTTTACATGATTTGAGGATGTTGCAACGAATATATGCTACTCTGATCTCCAAGATATGGCAGTAGCTCCGAAGATGAACACATAACCAATATGTGGCTGTGCATTATTCGGATCTAATAAATAACTTGCATCTGCAAAATTGACCATCTTATTATCTAATTTTTTAGAATAAAATGAACCCTAATCAATAGTGACACAAAGATAATGAAAAATATGTTTAATTTCACTCCAGTATCTTCGTGTAAGAGCTGATCTAAACCTTGCCAATAAATTATTAGCATATGATATATATGGGCGAGTGCAATTAGCAAGATCCATAAGTACTCGGATGGCACTGAGGTATGATACTTTTAGACCTATCAACTCTTCATTTTATTCACAAGGTTGAAATTGATCTTTCTCGATATTTAACAATTGAACAACCATTGGAGTACTTGAAGGATTTGTCTTATTCATATTAAATCATTTTTGGACCTTTTCAGTATAATTTGACTGATGCAAAAATATACCACTTGACATATGCTAAATTTGTAAACCAAGACAATACTTGGTTTCTCCTAGGTCTTTCATTTCAAATTCATCCTTTAAGTTTCTCATTGCTTCATTGGTCTCTTTTAGAGTTCCAATGATATTTAAATCATCGACATAAACATCAACAATTGCATATCCATGTGTTGTTTTCTTAATAAAAACACATTAGCATATGGGATCATTTACATACCCTTTATTTAACAAATATTCGCTCAAATGATTATACCACGTACGAGTAGATTTTTTTTAATCCATATAAGGATTTCTACAATTTAATTGAATATAGGTATTTGGGTTTTGATTTCAATGCTTTGGGTAATTTGAATTCTTCAGGGATTCTCATATATATACATTAATATCAAGTGGCATATATCCATAAGACACATATTAGCCTTTCAAGCAAGTCTGATTAGATATCGAAAATTAATAGGATCCATAACAAGAGAATGTGTCTCCTCATGATCTATTTTGGATCTCCGGTTAGGAACCCGCCTGATTCTCCAGATCTGATTTGGTCTCCCCATTGTCATTGTTTGTCAGGTTTGTTGACTGTGGGGGAGTCTTTGGTGGGCGACGTGATGGGATGCAGGCGCGGGTTGGTGACGATGGCGGGTCTCATGCAACGGACCCTCTGATGCGTGTCGGTTTTGCGGATCGAAACCCCGCCTGAAGAAATCTAGTCTCCCTATCGTCTTTGGCACCTGTTCTGGTTTCGTGTGGGTTCTGGTTTCCTACAGGTTTGTGTGGGATTTCTAGGGCTTTTTCACTCGATGGGTGTGTCAATGACGGGGGGTCTATGGTGGGCGATGTGATGATGCAAGCGCGGGTCGGTGACGGCAGGGGGTCTTGCGCGGCGCTTGACAGGCTCGATGTTGGTGAAGGGTTTTCTAGCGGGTGTCGCTCAGTTGGTATGCAGACGCGTCAGCAGCGGCGGTGGGGTTTGGGCGGGTGATGCCTATTAGCAGTTCGTAGTGGCGGAGCTCGCCGCCCAGTTTCCCAACTTTGTTCCCTATGTCGATTAAGGTTTGGGATGTTGGGTCAGATGGTGTGGGCTTTTGGCCATCCAGTTTCATCCTTTGGATCATGGGACTTCAGCATTGGTTCTATGGGATTCAAGATTTTTGGTTTTTTTGGCAATCTTCCATCGGGCCTTGGGGCCACGTTTTTGGTATTGCACCAATACACCAAAAAGGGATGTTGGGCCATTATCTACAGGTCATCTGCATTTGGGTTTCATGTCATCTAATTGGTTACTCAACCCAAAGTATCTTTCTTTTCCTTTAAAAAATCACGCCACATAATACGAAAATATTTCATCAATATTTTCCACTTTACTTCAATTTCATATATCACCTATAGTGGAACAGTTAAAGGTACTTTATTATTTCCAAACCTTTAGTTTTTTATGTAACCGTTTTTTATGTAACCTGTGAATTCTCTTTATGATCATCATTACGCACTTCTTCAAAAACACTTATATTGTGTGTTTATTCCAAAACAACCTCCATGGTGGGATTTTCAATTACACTCACTCTTCCTTTTTGAAGATTTTTATCCTTAGATCTAATTGATCTTCCACGCTTCAAGGGTGTTTTGGACATTTTAAGCTGGTACATTAACATCTAGTACATCTAGTACGTGTGATTTAGTAACACGCTTTGTATCAATAAATACAAACTAATTTGTTGATTTGTGAAAATGCAAAATCTTTTTCACTTTCAAGCAATTTCTGCCCTTAATTTCTTTTCTCCTAATGATGGGAACACTTCTTCATTGAAGTGACAGTCAACAAAATGTGTTGTAAATACATCACCAATTTGTGGTTTAAAATATCTAATTATAGATTGTGATTCATATCCCACAAATATTTTCAACCTCAATTGAGGTCTCATTTTTGTACGTTGTGAGGGAGCAATCAGTACATATACTACACAAGATGTCAAGTTATCAGTCAAATGTGCATTTTGAAGAGTGCTTATAATATGCATTTATTTTGATGTGAATTAATGTCATAGCATGAAATATTTCATAACCGCATTTTGAACTAGCAACTTCATTCTCATTATCAATGATCTGGTAATAAGTTCAAAAGGTTTTATCGCTAATTCAGCTAAACCATTTTGTGTATCATTTTGTGTATAGGCATGGACGAATGAATGTTCTACAGTAATCATTGCCATGTAACAATCGTTGAAAGCTTAAGGCAAATTCTTAATCATTATCATGATTTCATTTTTTGATGACATTATCAAAGAATTGTGCTCACAAGGAATGTGTCACTACGGCAACAAAATTACTTCAGATTTCCCAAGGAACATTAAAAACCCATACAAGGAATCCTCAACTCAAAAGTGTCAACAAAACTGCAAACACACCAAATAAATCATCTTTAATGAAACAACCAGACCAAATGCCTACTGAAATCAAAAGATTCATTAAAATAATTACTACTAGCACAAAACTGTGTCAGGAACAACACACATATCTAATCAAAAGAGTGCTCAAGACTCTCCTGGGAGTGTTTTGATGATATCCGAATCACCTGTGCAATCACCCACAAATGAGCCAAAAAATAAAGCATAAGAAAATCTTGATCTATGAAACAATATAATCAGTACCGCATACCAGGATCAGTAATGCTGAGGCAGGAAACTCGAAAGTACTTCCCACATGCAGTTCCCAAATCAACGTTATCTGCAAGATAGAGAAACCGTTAATTCTAAAGGCCATTTAGCTAGCTCCCAAGTAGTGCTTTTAGTTCCATTCTAACACCTAAAAAACTTAGCATTTCAATCCAACCAAACAACGAAATGGTACACCCCAAAGCAAACCAACCAAACAGGCCCTAAGTTCAGGCCAAGCATCCCATGTCTAAGAAAAGCAGCAACTTTATTTTCTTCTATTAATAGACTTAATGTGAAATGATTCAAAATGTTATAACACATTAAATACCTTAAATGGCTTAAGAGGGCAAGTTGTAGCATGGACAACATATGATTCATATTAATTACGTTATTTTTAATCTAAATGAAATGATTGAATTTGATTGGGTCATTGAACTTAGGTGATATTAATTAGACGGGCATGTAGTAATACAGTCTGGTAAATATTTAAAGTTGCACTGATTCAACCAGTATAATTTAATGTCAGGTTATGATTGAGCTTAAATGGGTCCATAGGAAAGCCAACCCAACACAAACTGGAATTGCCACCTGTAACCCCAAAAGCATGCATCAACAGAATGCACGAAAAGGGAAAGAGATCGGTGACAGCCCAGATCACTAGAAAAACTGAATAAAAAACATACCCAATGATGATTTGATGAAACGAAATAAAAATGGAAAACAGTTGTTTTAAAAGGCAAAACGAACTCTGAATTCAGTACTGCCATTATTGGACAGGAAGCTAAGAAAAAAATGCCAGCTCTTACATTATCGAACATACAATCATACATTTTATTTTGTACTCGTTTTATTGTTCCAGTGATGATGAGGATGACAAGGTTAAGCCATTCAATGGGTGACTGGCCTGTTTAAATTCAAGAAATGTGAAACAGGCTCCGGCCAATCAATAGATCACGGTTAGACAAGACAAATATATTTCCATAAGAGTTATTCAGAGCAGACTGGCGATGCCATACAAGTTTGCTCTTCCTTGAAAGGGAGGAGAAGGCGATAGGCTCCATAATCCACAGTGAAGATCTACCGAACTTCCAAAGAAAAATGAAATGCAAGATTTACTTACTTCCGCAATAGTGGAGAACGCCCACTTTGGCAAGCATCGCATAATACTCGATCTCCGATTTCCTCAAGGGAGGGCAGTTGTTCGAAATGATAATAAGTTTTCCTGTCATTTCCAAATAGAACATCATAGTCAAAACCACCCATACGAATGAGGGTATGACCGTTAATCTTTCGGAGAAAACTACGGCAAATTGACTTAGTATCCCGATTTCAGTAACATGGAAAGAGCATCCTCTTCGACAAACAAGTAAAAATAAAAATCAAGAAAAAAAATCAAGAGCAAAGTTAAACCTTTGGAGCTTCTGAGAGAACGCAGAACAGTTTTGTACCCAAGTGTGTACTTCCCGCTCTTCATCACGAGAGCCAGCCTGTTGTTGATGCCTTCATGCGTCTTCTTCTGCAATTATCACAGCCCAAAAGACAAATAAACATACATGATCGAACAATAAAACCATAAGAAAAAATACATGAAAACCTTGCAACTGAATTGGGGGAACGTACGGTTTTCTTGGTCGAAACCATCTTCGTGAAATCAGAAGCAGTTGCCTCGCCTGAAGAAAACAAATAAAATGAGAACGGTGAGATTGGAGTCAGAACAGGAAACTAGTATTTTTCCCGGAGAAGTTGCGGAACGGAAAATCATGTAGCTAACCGCGACTAGGGTTACAGAGGAGCGGCAGCAACTCGCGGCGCAAGGACAGAAGCTAGGGTTTGGTAAGGTTAGGATAAAGGGGCAGACGGGGCCAAGTTCAAGGGTTCGTGGGCCTCGCCGTCCCGGGTGGATCCCTGACCCAGGTGGCTTAAATTGGGCTTCGGTGGCAAATTTGGACTATGACTCTTGGGATTCTGACCTTTTTTTTTTTTTTTAAAGGAGAATGACGTCGTAGGATTTGAAAGTTAATTCCAAGAATCGTTGCATTTATAAACTATCTCATAAAAACAACTATAAGGGCCTTTGTTTGGAATAAATTACCAATTTTGGTCAGCAGATGTCATTTTCCCTATTTTATATTCCACTCGCTATCAAAACATTTATTATAAAACATGTTTTTTATACTAAATAATAAGGAGATTTTCAAGCCAAACAGTGTGAGTGGGAGACAGGGCGGCCCTAGGGCAAGCCCAGCAAGCCCCTGAGCTAGGGAAACAAGCTAGATTTCTACTCTACATGTACTGTATAAGAACTGTAGCACCTTGGAAGGGGCAACATTTATACTCATGGTCTTGGGCAACAAAATTTTTAAGAGTTTTCCGGGCCGGTCCTGGTGGGAGAGAGACTAAGGTTTGGGATTCAAGGGTTTTTTCTCCACGATATATGGTTGGGTATCGTACCTTTCTTCATCTACCGTGATATTGTTTTTTAAGATCTTTTGATGACTCTTTGGCTACTTTTCTACGAGTCTTAAACATATATTGTTTTTCAATTGGTTTGAGTCTCATCTCCTTGTATGTAAAAACAAATCTGATAAAAAAAATTATGTAACTTGCATTAAGGGTGATGATGGGTACTTGTTCACCGAGTGTCTGACACTGTTATACCCTGTTAAATGGGGTAAGAGTTAAGGTAGCAAATTGAAAACTTGATTAATAAACGGGAAGGATTGGGTAGTGCTTTTAGAGCGTCATAAACCCGAACCCGATTATGCAAATTATTATTAATTAAGCAATAATAAAATTTTAAATGACATTAAAGATATAAAAAAATATTTATTTATTTTTGAGTTCGGTTCATATTATATTTATAAGTAAATTTTAAATTTGAATTTGTTGATTATATGTTATTAAATAAAGTACAATTACAAAATATATTAATTTAATTTTTTGATATGTTTATTATAGTTTTATAAATAAAATTTAAATATTTGAATCTCTAATCGAATAATTAAAAGGGTGGCTAGATGGGTAGTTAAAAACATTGTTGGGTAGAGTTAGGGCGGTGAATTTAAAAAATAAACGGGTTAGAGTTAGAGTTTTAAGTTTTGTAAGAATAAATGAGTTAGGGTTTGGATACCCCAAATTTCACGGGTACCTGACCCGTTGCCATCCCTATTTGCAATGGAAGATGATCTAATCAATATAAGGAAAAGTTCTCATTATTTGAGAAAGAGAAATCCATTATAATTGACCCTTCTTCAGGGGATCATCTTGAACTGGACAAATTTACCTCCCTCCTTTTGTCTGGTAAATTTTTATCCAAACAAAATTATAAATTTTTTGACAACCCATATCTCTATTACACTTTTTTTCATGATTTATTACATAAAAGCACACTTAGTACAATCCAAAAGAGCGTGAGGCCTAATGTCTTTGGGCAATTAAGTACATATCATAACAACTTGCAATAGAAGTACATCGACATTATTGAAAACTTCTTTAACATACTCCTAAAATTTCATCATTCTTCTAAAATTGCACGGGATAAACCGGAGACATACATAAGAAAGGGGTGAGCTATAAAGCTCAGTAAGGGAATAAACAAAGCATAACATAATGTAATGCAGTGCATACGAGCTAAGAAGCATATCATGGTAACATAAGAGTGGTGAGAATCATAATCCTGAACAATGAGGTATGATATAACATGATAGCATAAAGACAACATGAGAATTTAACAAAAACACAAAACATGACATCATAAATATAAGTCAAGGCTAACCGCCAATACAATATAACATACTGTGCTTAGGATAACCTCTGAGCACCATACATGACATCTTATGAGATTAAAACATTACCCAATGCATTGAAGGAGTGTATAATTATAGACTCACTCATCACTTTCATACCATGTACATGTATAAGTGTGTCACATAGATCATACAACATAAGGATGTATTTCATCAATTTTAAACCCAAGATTAAGGAGTGTGAGTTACATACAAGTAAATCCCCAATCAACGAAGGATAAGTACAACAAGGTGAATACCCTTGAGTGGAAATGGAGATGGGTATTCACTACACAAATGTTTGGCATGAAAAATCACAAGATAATTTCAGCAGTATAACAAGAATACATAAAGGTTTATAAAAGGGGTGACTGAGAACGAAAGGGGTCTCTCCTTACTTTGGAATTATAAGGAAAGTAAGAGGGATTTGAGAAAACATATCCCAACATGAACAATTGGAAATAAAAAGGCATGACATGAATGGCCTAAAAGCCTTTATTTTTTATTGATTTTTTGATAATCCTCCTTTTAAGGGATGACGTGGAACCCTTACATGGCCCGTAGGCTTAGACACACATTACATGACCCGAAGGCCTGGAATTCCTCCCAAATAGACTACTTGAAACTGCCCCTCCCTAGAAAATATCTTGATGTTAGCTCTCCACCTTCACAAGGCTGGTCGACTAGCTGTCTTGCGTAAAGATGACAATGTCATACCCTCTCATTCTTCCAATTTTGGTTAGCTTTTCTCTGGTGAATGTGTTTGTTCTTAAATCCTCATATGGAGCCCTATTCCTTGAATTCTGTCTAGTTTCATCTACATTACATGTGGCCCAAAGGCCTTGAGGTGACCTGAAGGCCTTGAGGTGGCTCAAAAGCCTTACTGGCTCGAAGGCCTTGGGTGGCCTGGAGGCATTGCAAGACCCGGGGACCAAACCGGTGGCCCAAAGGCTGAAATAAGTGAATAGTTTTGGTTGCTACAATACCGAATAGTACCTGCTATAATGTCTGCTATAGTATTGCTACAATGACTCAGAAATATGCCTCCACCCGAAATCAAAAGGCATAATATAAAGAAAGCACATGAATAAAGTGGAGAAGATGAGGATCCCCTTATTTCGACATAACAACGACTTAGGTAAAGGTTATAATGAAAGGGAATAAATAATCTCTTATTATTAGAAAATCAATTGGACAGTAAAGAGATATTTACAAGCTCATGACAACATAATCAATTGAGATTCAAAAGGTTAAATTAAAAGGAGGTGTTTGAATGAAAAGGAAGAGAGAGAGAGAGGTTCCTTACCTTGAGAGGACACTTCTAAAATCTTGGGAGGATATTCTTAAGAGATTGGGGTGCCTTGGGAGGGATCTAGAGAGTTAAGGTAATAGTATTCCATTCTCCAAGGGTTTTTAGTGAAGAGGAATGAGAAGTTGGGTGGGTTTATATATAAAAAGAGAGGGGAGTTTATTAATTTCCAAACCTAGGGTTTGAACTCTATATGATAAAGCAATAAAAACCACAAACCATCTTATATATTTTACCCATGGATACTACCAAAGAGGAGTCGTTTTCATTATTCTATAAGTCTAAGAGTTGAACATATTATAATAATACCCTTGGTGATGTGGAAGTGAGTCATGTTTATAAAGAATTGATTTTAAAACCTTAAAATATAATATAGGTTTTGGAGGATTCATTATGGGTTTATAAAATTAATAAAATAACCTAAAAAATACATTATTTTAAAGTGTAAATTTATATTTGGTAATGAATACCTTTTATGGAATATATTACATCACTTTTGGATCATTGTTATGTCATAATACACACTGTATATTTATATCGTATTTAATTTTTATCCAAATAATTAACTATCTTTGAAAATCATGAAAAATTAACCGTTGAATAATTTCAACATGCTGATTTCAAAAATAATATTTATTTTATAGAAGTAAATCTCTAAATATGATAATTAATATATTGAAATAAAAAATCCCCATTTATTAAAAAATACTAGTTTTTTTACAATAATATTTTTTTGACGCTTATAATTTTTTTTGACTTCCTAAAATCATATCATCAATTATATTTAATAAATATTATTTAATAATAATATTTTATTAAATATCATTTATTTCAAAAATTTAGAAATTCGTCAAAAGGAGTGTCTTGATTAAAACTATATATTTCCCAAAAACTCAATTTGAGTTTTCTCATATTAAAACCTAATCTATATCAAACTCTTTATTTAATCATTTATAAAGTAATAATAAAAAAGAATAAAGATAGGAATACAAAAGATTCCAATGAAATGATGTCGGGAGCTCTCGCTGTCTCTCTCCTCGTGACTCCTAGGGTTTGCATTCAATACCCGTGATGCTTGCTTCAATACGTTTTAGATCTGGTTTATCATGGTGGTGTTCGGTCCTGAATGGGAAAAAGCCTTCGAATGTCATGAATGCAAAGTGTAAATCGATGAAGCCCTTCCGATTGAAAGACCTAAAGGGGTCTCTTTCCTTGAAGCACATAAAGGTATAGATTTGTGCAAATCTTCCTCGCTGAAAGCCTCTTTATGTAAGAAACTTGATGATGGTTGATTTGCAGTTGAGGCTGATCTTGAGTCCATTCAACATCGTACAAAAATGTGTAAGTTTTCTATTATGGGTTGCATTTCATATATTAGAGAAGATAAACCATGGTCCACATTTGATCTCAAGTCTAGGATTGCTCACGTCTGGGGTTTTTCCGATTGGTAACTGGTTCCAATTAGAAGGGGCTATTTTCATATGTTGTTACAATCCCAGGATGAGCTTGACCGAGTATGGAAATTAGGGAACCTACAGCTCAAACCCGGTGTCCTTAGAATATCTGAATGGAATTACGCCTTCAATCCACATACCTTTAGGAATAACTTGGCCCAAATCTGGGTTAGATTGCACGAACTTAGCTTGTTCTTTTGGCACCCCAAGATCCTGAATGATATAGTTTCCTGCTTAGGTACTCCTCTCAAAATTGATCAAAGAACCTTAAATACTGAAATTGGATTATATGCTTGAGTTATGGTTGAGGTTGATCTTGACTCTAAACTCCTAAAGGCTATTAATTTCAATGAAAAAGATTACAAAACAGAGGTTCAGATAGAGTTTGAACGTAAGCCACCATTCTGCGAACTTTGGAAGATTGTAGGACACTCATTGATGAATTGTAGAGTTATGAAAATCCAAACTTCCTAGAAAAGGTATGATGGATAGACTGAAGTTCGAAGGGGTAATAAGGACAAAAGTACTGCCTTTGAGAAACCCAAACCATCCAAGAAAAAATCTGAAGTCTGGGTTAAGAAGACAACCTTTTTGGGAGTTAATTCGGGTTCCACTTGGGATGATCTTGTGGAAGAAGAAGAGCAGGAAAATTCTGATCAAAGAATTCTTGAGGAGAGTGAAAAGCTTGTTATGGATGCTTGTGATCAGTTGCATAATGCCACTATTTTAAAAAACGCATGTGGTCTAAATGCTACAGACTATGGACTTACTTCAGTCCTTGCAGACCCGACCAATGGGAGCGTAACTGGTACAACTCTGGAGATTAAAGATGGTCCACCTACTGAGATGCATCAGACTCTTCCTGTAACCACTAAAGGTTCTTGTCATATACCTGATGGTAGTATTTCAGCTGGTAAGGCATTTTCACCTGTGGAGAGAAGCCCTATGGACTTGGTTCGCAAGGCTAAAGTTGTCCAGTCCTCTGAGGAACCTGAAGTCTTGGTTCCCCCGAATGGTAATCCAGATATCAATCCAGGAACTATGATGGTTATATCTTGTGAAACCGAGGTGGTAGTGAGCTCGTAACCATCTTCGGTTTCGAACACCGCCACCAGCATGATTCCCTCGACTGATAACTCAGGTATGGATCCAAAAACTAATAAGGTCTTATCTAATGAGACTATTATCTCAGTGTGCATGCAGTCTGCACCTATTTTTGACACTATCACCCATGTTGAAAATCCCTTAATGGCTTCAAGGGGAAATCCCATGGACACCCCCATTGAATGCTAAAACACCTGAAACAAATCAGATTATTTCTAATACATGTACTACTAACAAATCTTCTATTTCTTCTATGAGTAAACAGGGAAAGAAACCCAGTCATACCTCCTCGCAAAATGTCAGAAGATCAAAGAGGAATAAAGGCTCAGGTGGTTCAAAAAAAGGGGTTTCTAGCCCCAAAACCAGGTTCTAATGAATATTTTATTTTGGAATTGTCAAGGCATTGAAAATCCTGACACATTTATTGTTCTTAAAAGATTTTTTATGACTTATAGACCTAATTTTTTTGCTATTACTGAACCTAAAATCAAATTTTATTTGAAATTTATGCATCTTTGTTCTTATGGTTATAATTTTTTAGGTGCTTGTAAATATGGTATTGTTGTTGAAATGCTTTGAGTTTTTTACCATGTATCGTTGCAGAATGTTAATGCCTTCAAAATATCTGAACAAATGTTTTCTTGTGATTTCTCTCTCGATGGCATGCATATTTTTTTTACCATTATTTATTCTAAGAATATATATCAAGATCGAAGATCTCTTTGGCATGATCTTTATATTTAAGCTAACAACATTAAAGACCCTTGGTTTGAGACCGATGACTTTAATGCGATTCTTACCTCCAGTGAGAAAATTGGCCCATCTCACTCTCCCATCTCCTCAAGAGAATTTAGAGCTTCTATTGAAGATTACAATCTTGTCGAAATTAACCTCTTGGGTGCTAAGTTCACATGGTATAGAAGACACTACAACATGATAGTTGCTAGTAAACTAGATAGGGCTTTCATGAACACCCCTACTCTAGAAAATTGGGAAACCATCTCTAGAATAACCTTACTTAAACTTAATTTGGATCATCATCCCATCCTTGTTAGCCTTTTCACCAAAATCCTTAAACCCATTCTTCCCTTTAGATTTAACAATTCTTGGTTTACTGATCTAGAATGTTCAAACATTATAAAAAATTGTTGGGATTCTATGAATCATCACAATGATGCTTTTTCTATATCACCAAGTTAAAACACCTCAAACAGTGCCTTAAAGGTTGGTTTAGTTCTAAATATAAGAAAATTGACAAGGAAATATCTACTCTTGAGAATGAACTTATCCAGATTCAAAATACTACTACTAACTCTAATTTCTCTTTGAACCCCTAACTTGAAATCAATACCTAGATGATACTTAACTATCTTCTTGGTCTTAAAGACAACATACACAAGCAAATCTTTAAAACTAACTGGCTATTGGATTGTGATAGAAACACTAAGTTTTATAATTCTCTTCAAAGAATCAGAAAAGTTTGCAGACCTCTTGCCTTCCTTAGGGATAAAGAAACCCTCTTTAAATCTGAGGAGGCTATTGCTAGTCATGTAGTTTCTTACTTTGATAATATTTTCAATGGCCAAAATGTCAACAAGTACCTCCTTCCTGATGTCATTCCGATCATGGTGAATGAGTAAGACAATGCTTATCTCTTAAGCACCCCTCTTGAATATGAAATCAAAGACACTGTTTTTAGCCTTAATCCTGATAGTGCCCCGGGTCCTGATGGTTTTAACAAAGGTTTTTTCCAACATCACTGGGAGGTCATTCACATAGATGTTTGTAAAATTTTCAAATCCTTCTTTTCTAATGGTGTTCTCCCCTACAGTCTTAACGCTCAATTTCTTACTTTAATTCCTAAAGTGGCCAATGCCTCTGAGATTCATCTCTTCTGGACTATTGCTCTTATTAATTATCTTTATAGAATAATTACTAAGCTTCTTGCTAATATACTTGCTGCTATATGTAATAAAATTGTTTCTTGGAATCAATCTGTTTTTATCAAGGGATGACCTATTCAAGACTGCATTTGCCTCACCTCGGAATGTACCAACATCTTAAACAAAGCTAGCAGAGGAGGCAATATTTCCATTAAACTTGATATTAAGAAATATTTTGATACCATTGATTGAATCTTCATATTTAAAGTCCTTCATTCCTTCGAGTTTAATGATACTTTTTTCAGTAGGATAAACTCCTTATTTAAATCGGCTTCCATCTCTATCCTTGTTAATGGTTCCCCTAGGGGATATTTTAAATGCACTAAGGGAGTTAGACAAGGTGATCCCATTATCTTCCATTCTTTTTACTATTGTATAAGATTACTTAAGAAGATTACTCACTCGCCCTGTTGATCAAAATAAACATAAACCCATACAGGCTGCCAGAAATCTAAATGTGCTTACTCATCTTTTATATGCCGATGACATCATCCTTTTTTTACAAGGTGATAAAAGGAATATTAAAAATTTAAAAACTGCTTTATCCCATTATGAAGAAGTCTCTGGTCAATCTATAAGCTGGAGAAAATCCTTTGTTTTCTTTGGAATTTATTTTCTTCTACTAGAAAAAGTAATATCATCAACAATTTAGGTATCAAAGAAGGTTCCTTCCCTTTTACCTATCTTGGAGTTCCCATTTTTCAGGGAAGGCCTTAATCCATTTACTTTTCCACTATGGTTGACCAGGTCATCAATTAACTGTCCTCTTGTAAGGGTAAATCCCTCTCTATGGTTGATAAGATTTGTCTGGTGAAATCTACTATTGTCTCAAAAATGGTCTACTTGCTGATGGTTTACAAATGGACTCCTGGTCTACTTAAGAAAATTAATGTTTACATCAAAATTTTTGTTTGTACTTGCAGTATTCTAGAAAGGAAGCTTGTTACCATTCCCTGGGCTACTTGTTGCAAACCCTTAGAGAAGGGTGGTCTTGGCATCAAAAATCTTAAGCTCTTCAATAATTCCCTTCAATCTAGACTCACTTGGAGGTTTATTCATAACTACTATGACTCTATTGCTTTTATTAAAAAAAGATTCCTTATGAAGTTAAAGAAGGGAAATTTGAATTATATTAACTCCTCCATCTAGCCATCCAGTAGACATTCCTTTTCCAACATCATGAAAAACTCTAGATGGACGGTTAGAACTGATTCTTTCATGAATTTTTGGCTGGAAAACTGGACTGACATCCCTCTAATCTCTATATTGCCTCCTAATTCTCTTCTAGAAAACACCGAATGCACTATAAAGGATGTTATTCAATCTCATAACTTTAATTTTCTTAATAACATCATTCAAATTATAGACAATTATTCCTACTCTAATTCTGATGACTTCCTTATTTGGGAGCCTACTCACAATGGTGTCCTTGATTACAAAAGTTTTTACAAGCATAATTTTTCAAATTCTGATCTTAATTTTTGTTGGTTGAAATCCTTTGATAAACCATGGATTAAACCCTCTAGACTTACTCTTGTTTGGAATTTTTCTCACAACCGTGTTCCCACTGAGGTATGTCTTCAGTATTTTGGGATCCAAATTTGCTCTAAGTGTCATTTTTTTCACCAACATAGAGAATATACTAACCATATGTTTCTATCTTGTGCTACGACTTTAGCCCTTTTTATTTATATTACTAACATTTTTGACTGTAGATGGTTACTCCTTGACTCTATCAACGCCCAATTAAAGCGCTGTGTGGATATCGAAACCTCTCAACAAATAGATAATCTCTTCTTAACTACTGTTGTTGAGATTCTCCATGTGATCTGGTATGATATAAATTCTATTATCCACAATAATTACCCATTCAATATTAATTCAGATCGGACGTGGATTCTCATTACCATTAGAGATGTTGCCTCGATTCAGAAAGCCTATTGTGACAACACCATTGGAGAATTTTAGATTCTTTGTCGACTTCAAATTGATGGTCTCTACAGACAACTGAGGCACACTTTTTAGGTGTTCTGGCAAGCCTCGCTCCTAGGATGAATCAAAGTTAATGTCGAAAGTGCCTCCAAAGGCAACCCGGGACCTGCGGGTTGTAGAGCCATTTTCAGAGACTTTCTTGGCCAGTGCCACAGATGATTTTTTAGCAGTTGCGGTACTGCCTCGTCTCTGGAGGCGGAAATGATGAGTGTTATCCATGCCATTGATTTTTTTAATAAAAAGGGCTAGAATAATATTTGGATTGAAAGTGATTCGACTGCTATTTTCCACGCTATTTGGAATGATGTGGTGCATCTTGCCTGGCCGCTTACTACCTATTGCATGAGCTGCCTTGTTTCACTTCTAGAGATCAACTACATTGTAACTCACGCCTTTTGTGAAGTGAACATGGTTGCAGACAGTCTTGCTAACAAGGGAGTCAACCAAGATATAATTTAGAGGGATGACCTGCCTATTGATCTTCTCCCTCTTTATAATAAAGATTGTAATAAGATTCCTTACTTCAGACTCATGTAATTTCTTTCTTTATATTTAATAAATTGTGTCTTGATATTTGACTAAGACAATACCTTATTTAAAAAAAAGAATAAATATAATCATTATTTAATTAAAAGAAAATATACAAATTCATATTTTTAGGGTCTGGATACATATACCTTTATTACACCAGGGAATGCCTTAAGGGAAAGGTGTACAATGGTGAGATTTTCTTGGGACGGTTTGGCTTACATGGTTTATCCCATGATCTCAATAAGCTCAAACTTATCCCATAAACGGTTTCACTCATGCTTTATTTTTTGAATCTAACCTTGGGCTTGGTCAAGAGAAAATCCCAGTGATGCTATCTCCCTCAGATGCTCCAATAAATGGGCTTCATAGGGTATGATCCTATTGGTCAAGGCCATCACTTCTTTCATCCATGTCAATTGAACTTTATCATAACCCTTAATATACTAACCTAAATGGTTATTGTACAATGGATATATTATCAATGGTTATGATGCTTAATGGTCATTTCAATCCAATTGACTATAGTAATTAGATATAACCAGATTAGTGCATGTGTTTTATATAGTTACATTACTTGATAAGGAATACAATCATTGAAAAATGGAATTTCATTTATAAAAGTTTGGGTCATTACAATTTTTAATGCTTTTAGAAGTACACTAATAAATGTTTGGCAATTGAAGGAAGGAGTTTCCATTAGAGAGATTGACATGGGCATCTTTACATTTTAATTTTTTCAAAAGATGAAAAACAAAAAGTGTTAATGAGATGACCTTGGTATTTTGACAACAATAATGTTATGATTAACAAGGATTTGTTGGAGGGGAAACCTTCAGATGGTGACTTATCAAGGTCTCTATTTTGAATTCAAACCAATTCCATTCCACTGGGTTATCCAAATTTGAAAATTGTAGAATCTATTAGACATGTTATTGATGGTTTTATTGAATTGGGTAGATCTAATCCAATTATATAGGGTAAATAAATTAGATTAAGAGTTTGAATCAATGTTGATCGACCATTGATTAGAGTAATTTATTTAAAACATGATTTTCATTGAAATTTATGAGTTTTGAGTATGAATGATTACACATATTTTGTTATTTTTGTGGGTATTTAGGACACACAAAGAAGAATTTCTCTTTAAAATTAGTTAATGCTGAGGGAATAATTGTTTTTTATAGGTATTAATGACATTACTGAACCTTGGTACACAAAATAAACAATTATAAAACCCAACCAATAACATAATAAGTAAATAAAAAATTCAATAATAAATCAATAAAATAAAAAATACCTTTTTAAAAAAAGTTTTGAATATCTAGAACAAACTTGAATTGAAAAATTCAATCCTCATTCGATATCTAATGATAATGCTAATCAATAATAACTTGGTCGGATTTTATTCCCAACCAAGTGTTTCTAGTCACTTATTTAAGGCAAAGGATAAAGGAATGAACGAGTAAGAACTAAAGAACCTCTTAGATAAGGAAAACTAGGGTGCTCGCTCAAATAGGGAACATTAGAGAACATTAAGCACCACCTTTACTTTTTCCCAGTGGAATGAATACTACAACTCTCTTCCTTGATATTTATAGTAAGATGGACATTCAATAGTCTCCAAGGAAGCTAAATCTATAGAAAACCAAAGGAAGTGTAATAAATAGACTCCAAAAGTGGCTTAGGTCCAAAACCACTTTTGGAGGTGCATTAATGGGCCTCCAAATTGGTTAAAATTATTAAATGAGGTGCTTAAATGGTCTCTTTATGAGGGATTATTAATTTACCATATGTAACAGGCCTTAAAATCCCATTTATCCAAGCCTAAGCCCAAATCCTATTTGGGATTTGTTATTTATTCATGTCTATTTATTAATAATATAAATAACCCATTATTTATATTATAATGCCACATTAATTATTTAATTAAATAATAATTATTTAATTAAATAATAATTATTTAATTAAATATTTCAAATACACAAAACACAAAACCTATTCATGTTTATAATAAATATAAACATAATTACTCATGAACTAATCACATTATTCAAAAAAACTCATTTAGAATTGTCTTATATGCAACTCCAATGACCCTTTGTAAAGTTAGCAATAATTATGAATCACATTAATAATTATAAACCAATAGTTTTAACTAGTAACATGTCATGACTTTCTAAATTATAAAGGGGTTTGGTGTGAAACTATCCACCACATGTCCACTGGAAAAGTTCCTTTGTCCCTGACATTGAGATTAAGCATGATACATGGATAATGTTAATCTTGTATAAATTATATCTTTTCACAATTTTTGACTTGAATAAATCTTATATTATTACATAACATGTAATTATCTTGGAATGATCATTCACTTACTTAGTCAAAACTCAATTAAGGGCCATGATTCCATAACCCTCATACGGACAAACACATCCTATCTTGGTTAATCAAATCTTCTTGGTTAATCAAATCTCTCTATTTGATAAGTATCATACCTAATTACCTTAAATAAAACTAAATTCTAAAATTAATTTAGATATATATCAAAGTATGAAACTTCAAAATTAGAGAACCTATTTGACAACCTCAAGTTGAATGATCCATAGTCAATGTTCACTTAAGTAACACCAATGACACATGTATGACAATCCATGTGGTGTAATTCAAGAGGGTTAATCTGAACAAAAGTTCACTAAATTATATCCTATAAGTGAATAGTTGTATCTATATATAATAAAGCATGCTCATACTGATCTTAACATATAATCAGAACCCAATATGCTGATCATCAACCAAGGATAACTTAATAATAAATATATTTTAGGGTTTTTTATAATATAATATCTTATGTTCTATAAAATAAACATAAATTAATGATAATTTATTTTCATCAATATACATTACATGATACAATATGTCCCTGACTTTAGGGAACAAACATAAACAATCTACCACCTATAATAAATTCAATCACCCATGCATATAATACCAAGAGAACTGGTGTGGATTTCTTGTTTTTGTTGCATAAGGGGTTTTGTTAGGGGATATGAAATATTATCCTCAAAATGAACTCAACACATCCTAATACCATCTCTATCAATTATCTCTCAAATGAGATCGAATAAACAAAGAGTATTTTTGGATCTTTGGTGAGACCTGGGTTCTTTAACTTATGTAACCACTCTACTATTATCATAATAGAGTTCAATCATATGCATAATTCTCCACCCCTATTACGGTAATGAACTTATTTATACAAACAATTTATTTATCCATATTAGATGTTGTTATGTATTTAACTTCTATCATTGAATCAACAAATATAAGTTTCTTAGAACTTTTTTAGGTCACAACTCCACCATTCAAGCAAAACACAAATCATGACTAAGATCTAAATTCATCTTTGTCTATTTGGAAACCAACATCAATGTAACCCTTTACAATGAGATATTTCTTACCACTAAATACTATGAATTCACCCTTATTTATTATCAATCACTTAAGTATATCCTTCATGGATACCTAATGACTTTAACCTGGATTTGATTGGTATTGAATCGTCATACTCAATGCATAAGATACATCAGGATGAGTAAAAGACATGGAATACATGATTTATCCAACAAATGAAGCATATATAATCTTACTCATGTGTTCTTGTTCTTTAATAAGTGAAGGATACCGTATCTTAAAAATACTCTTTCTATGTAACATTGGTAAAGAACCCTTTTTTGACTTTTCTATGTTAAACATTTTAAATACTTTTCCAATGTATGTGTTTTCACCAAGGATGATCATTCATTTATATCTATCTGTATAGATCTTCATACCTAGTATGTATGATGTATCACTGATATATTTTGATGAGAACAAATGTTCTAACCAAATTTTCAATGATTGTAACATTGAGATTCCATTTCTGATGATAAGTATATCATCCATGTAATGTTCTAACTTTTCATAGAAGTAAAAATTATTTAAATTTTGGTAAACCCTCATTAAGTTTGTCTTTTTGTCTTAGAACCAAGAACCATTCCTTTAGGCTAGTTTGTTCATTTGTGGTAAGTGGGGAGTAGAAGGCTAGAGGCTAGATGGAGGACAAATACATGACGTGAACTGGTCTGGATGGACCATGTTCACGATGTGCATTGGTTTTTTCTATGTGGGAAAGCCCAATATTTACATTAACTTTAAAATATACACGTCATGAATATGTAGGAATTTGTTTTTAAAGGGTAAGAACCCCTTCTTTTTCCCCACTCCCCTCTTATCCCCCTCTTCCGCATAGAGCCTCCTCCATTGAGAGCTCACCCACCACTTCAAGCTAGGTTCCTCTATTACTTCTTCATCTAGACTCTGATCGGACCACTGTTCATCATGTTGGAAGCGCGTGGGTAAGCTCTTTGATCCACTTCCTTCTTTTTCCAATTTATCTTGCCTTATTTTTCACTATTTTGGTATGAGTTATTGTGACATATTTTTAAGGCTTTTGTCTATTTTGACATTTTCTTTCATTCTACCTCGATTCAAAGGCAAAATATGAACAAGTGGTGATCTAAAAACCTAAGGTAGGTGGTATAGTATTTTTCCCTTAAGGCTGAGTCATTTTATAACATGCATCATCGTGCAGTATGCCAAACTTTCTATATGTTTCCCTAAAACTAATATTTTTACTTATTATAAATTATGGTCTATGTTATAAATGCTCTATGTAATCCCATTTATGGTCGGAGGTCCCCCACTATGACAAGTTTCACCCATTTGGGTGTGCCAGTGAAATGACCCTTTAATTATTAAATGTTTATTTAGCCAAACCACCTTCTAAGTGGTATTAGTTTGATGAATAAGTGAAGTGAATACCTAAATTAAATGGGATTAAGTGCTACAACCACTTCTCATGACTTTCTTATGAATAAGGTTAAGCCCCTTAATTAAATGTCATGATAAATGAATTGTAATTCAACCCTTTGTCTTATCCTAAAGCATGAATAACTATATATTTGTGATACCTAGGCATGGTATCCCATAAACATGTGATACTTGAGCATGGGATCCCTTTTATTTTTGATACTTGTGCATGGAGTCCCATATAAATGTGATACTTGGGTATGGAGTCCCTTTAATTTGTGATACTTGGGCATGGAATCCCTATACATGTGATAATCAGGCATGACGTCACTTATATTTGTGATACCCAAGCATGACGTCCCATATACATGTGATGTGAAGGCATAGAGTCACTAACTAAATATGATATGTAGGCATGAAATCCCATGAAATCCCATGACAATTTATGAGATTTATATTACTACCGATGAATGCCTGAGTTATGCCTTGGGTCCTGGCTAGTAGCAGTGTATATATATATGGATATAAATGTCACTACATACATAGACCATGTATATGTATACATTGGTTATATATTTAGAGATCATCCAACTTAGGCTGAAGCATGTAGTGTCATCCTGGAGTCCTTTAAGAACTAGAGTCAACCCATTTACATTTTATAACTTTTTATAACTTATTTTACTTACACACTTCTCATTTTATATGCATCAGATGGATTATACTAGACACCATTGGTGGTGGCCTACTGAGTATATCTCACACCCTGTTTGGGCCATCTATGTTACCTAAGCAGACCTCATGATTACAGGGATAAACAAAGGGAAGTTCCCAACTTCCAATGCTTGATTTTTGGTACTAGGATGGAGTATGGGAGTAGAGGATCGATCCTATACTCATGATGCTAGTGGAGGAAGCTTTTGGTCTTTTTACCTTTTTTTCATCATGTTCTATATCCTTGTACCCCTATATCTCATGTGCTTCCTTTTTTGTATAGCATCATGAAATGATCATCATTTTTTATCTGGCATTGATTTAACTTCCACCTGTTTATTTATCTAGATGATTTATCATTCCATTGCTAGTTATTTATCACTATTTTCATTGACTATCATTATTATTCACCATTTTTATACACTATGATCAAGAGGAGATAGTCTACCCATGGACACACCCTAGGGCCTCATTGTTAATTGATAGTCTCTGGTGTATGAGGAGGTGCGCTTGAGGTCATGTGTTCGACTGGCTCGGGGCACCGCTTAGTGGATTCTGGGTTGGAAAACTACAAATTATTTTCTCCTGAGAATAGATAACCCACATATTGATAGGTGTGACTAATTATAGGAAGGTTATGTACCTTTACTTTTCTATAAACTATGATTCCTATCCATTGTTAAATAGTATCTGAGGTGTGAACTTGGCAATTGTAGAGATATTCTTCTATGAAACCCTCAAGTCGTGCTCTATGAGGGTAGAAATGACTATGATTTAAAGGTGGTGGGACCTAATACACTGGTAATACCTCCTGCAGTTCCACTAGAGGCACCTCCTGTTGATCTACCACTAGGTACTGATGCTTAGTTTTGAGAAAGATTTTTTCACTTCATGCAATATGTACAGGGAGCTCCGAGACCTTCCCTTACTATGGAAGAGTTGACATGAGAATTCCAGCAGTAACATCCTCTAATATTCTCAAGGGAGTGTAGTCCTCAGGCTTTCGAGTCATGGATAAAGGACATTTTATCAATATTAGAGCATTTAGAGATATCTCTAGAGTGAAGGGTTAATCTTTCCACCTATATGCTTTATGAATCTGCTAAATTTTGGTGGGATACCATCTCTCAAGATGATCTTCATCAGGGTAAGGTTTGGGAGGACTTCCATACATCCTTTTACAATCACTTATTTCCTTATATGTTGAGAGCTGACCATGCTAGAGAGTTATGCATCTTCAACAGGGTCTTATGTTTTTGATGGAATATTTGACATGTTTTAACAATTTTCAGCATTTTTCACTAACACTGACTGGTGACGAGTTGAAGACTACAAGACGGTTTGAGGATGATATTGTGCACTCTATCCAATTACAGATGAATGTTTTCTGGTTGACCACCATTTTAGAGATAGTGAATCAGGCCCTCATCATTGAGTGAAACCTGAGGGAAGATGAAAATGTGAGTCAGGGTGGTTCAGTTTCAAGATAGGGAAGTGGTTCATTGAGTGGTAGGAAGCATCACTTCAAGTCTTCATGCGGGTGTGTAAGCAACTGTATGGAACCTACTAATAGTTATGTAGTGTTCCTCTAGTATGAGAATCCAGGGCAGAAGAACCCTAGTGTCCCTAAAATCCCATGGAATACTAAGTTTGTGGCAGTTTAGGACATCTTCAGCATTTATATAGGTCTCTTTTGTTTGTTCCCATCATGATATGATCTATATTAGTTCCTCCATATGGATCAGTAGCACCTTGCTAGGTGGGTAGATGGATTACTACTGACCGATCAGGCCGAGGAGGTGGTAATGATCGAGGAAATCAGGATCCATACATTTAGCATCAGCAGAACGGACCTTCTCAGGGTAGCCGAGTTGTATCTCAGGGCCGCAGATCTGGCCATATCTATACAGTGCAACCTACTTCCGAGGAGCAGAGTTCTAGGCCTTCTACAGTTATAGGAACTATTCTAGTAGCCTCTACTTTATTATATGCCTTATTTGATATAGGTGCTTTACACACTTTTATATCTACAATAATTATGGAAATTTTGGGCCTAGAAATGGAATTATTATATGTCATGGTAACTCTCAACACACCATTATGGTTTTGATCAGAGAGTATATGACAATGTAGGGATTACCCTCTTAAGGTGGTAAGATATATCTTTCTATGGAATCCTTTTACCTCAAGATAACCAGCTTTGATGTCATTCTCATGATGGACTGGTTGGTTCCATACCATGAACATGTTGATTTCTATCATTGTAGGGTGTGTTTTACATCACCCGAGTGCAATACCTATATCTATAAGGGTGAATGGGATGTCCAGTAAAGTCAATCCAGACCAGAGCATTGTGGGTTGAGTAGAGTGACAACCCAAATGGATAGTCTCTTTATGATAAATCGAGTAATGCATCGTATAAAATTCCCTCCTATGGTGGGATACTTCAGGGATGTTTTCCCTAAATAATTCTCTAGATTACCTCTTGAGAGAGGGGTAGAATTTACCATTGGGCTAGTTCCTAGAGCAACACCATTTTCGATTACTACTTATAGGATATCACCTACAGAACTCTATGAACTCAAAAATTTGTTAGAGGATTTGGAAGGTAAGGGTTTCATACAACCCAGTACTTCACCATGGGGTTCTCTTGTATTATTTTCCAAGAAGGAACATGGGACCCTTAGGCTTTGCATCAATAATCATAGATTGAACCATCTTATAGTTGAGAATTAGTATCTACTACCATGTATAGATGAAATATTTGACCAACTTATAGGAGTGATAGTTTTCTCTAAGATCTACTTGTGGTCTGGATACTATTAGGTGCATGTTATTCCATCATACATACCATGTACGACATTATAGATTAGATATGACCTATATGACTATCTCATTTTTTCATTTAGTCTTATGAATTCCCCAACTATTATCGTGTCTTTTATGAATCAGGTTTTCCACTCGTATCTAAATTAATTTGTGGCAGTCTTCATGGATGATATCTTTGTGCATTCTCATACTCGACAAGACCATGTCAAACATATTGATATCGTATTGAATACACTGAGAGAGAACTGACTATATGCTAAGATTACTAAATTTTACTTTTGGACTGACAAGGTTCACTTTTTGGGTCACATTATCTTAGATATAGGAGTATCAGTTGACCTAGAGAAGGTGAGCACTATTGTTTCTTGGCATAAACCCAAGAATTTTTTTGACACATAGAGTTTCTTGGGGTTGGCTGGATATTACATGCATTTTATCCAAGACTTCCCACACATTATAGTACCAATCAGGGGCTTGAACAGAAAGGTTGTTAAGTTTTTACGGTCTGAATCCTACAAGGCAGCCTTTCAGGAGATGAAAGAGATATTGAATTCAACGCTAATCCTGATTCTTCCAGATCTGGGAAGAATCTCTATAATTTATTATGATGCATCAAAAATTAGTCTAGGAGTAGTTCTAATGTAAAGAGATTGGATTGTAGCATATGGGTCCCACCAGTTAAGAAACCATGAGTAGAATTACCCTACACACAACCTCGAGGTGGAATTATGGGTTCATGAATTATGTTGTTAGAGGAATTATTTTTTGGGTGAGAGGTTTGTGTTTTACATGGGCCACAAAAGTATCAAATACATTTTCACATAGTGTGACTTGAATATCCAGTAGTGAAGATGGGTATAATACCTATAATTGTTCAACTTTGAGCCCCCTTATACTCTTAGAAAAGTAAATGCAATAGTTGATGCCCTGAGTTAGAATATTTAGACACAGATAGTCAAAGAGGTTAGTATTGAGTGGTAGTTGAAGGCCATGTTTTTTGAGATGCACCTGGAGGTTCATGAATATCATGGGAAAAATCTTTTATTAGCTTTGACATTGACATCCCCCATTATTGAATGGGTAAGTATGAGACAGATTTCAGATCCTGAGGGCCTAGTTCTAAGGGAAAGTGTCTCAGGTGAGGACCTAACATCTGGTTGGGTTACAAATGAGGACACAATTATTCCCTTTCATGGATGTGCCTGGGTCCCTACAGACATATGAGAATAATTGATGTGGGAATCCAATGCCTCTGTTTGGGTAGTTCACCCTGGGATTACCAAGATGTACCAAGACATATATCGTCAGTATTGGTGGCCGAGTATGAATTGACTGATTACTGATTTTATCACATGGTGCTCCACTTATCAGTAGGTGAACACTGAGCACCAGTAGCCTATAGGACTTCTAAAACCTCTATCCATTCTAGAATGGAAATGGGATGACATCACTATAGATTTTGTGATGGGATTACTAAGATCCCCTCATGGAAGTGATGCAGTATGGGTGATCATTGACAGGATGACCAAAGTCACACACTTCCTACCTATATGAAAGACCTTCTAAGTAGATGAGATTGATAGGATTTACATTTGAGAGATTGTGTTCCTTCATGGATTTCTCTGTTCTATCATATTAGATTGAGATGCTTAGTTTACATTACAGTTCTGGAAGGGGTTGCAAAGATAATTAGGTTCAAAGGTTCTAATGAGTACAACATATCACCCTTAGATTGATGGTTAATCTGATAATATGATAAAAGTGCTAAAGGACATGATCCAAGAATGTTTATTCAATTTTTTAGGTTCGTGGGACAGACACTTACCTCTCATTCAATTTTCCTACAATAACACTTTTCAGGAAACTATTTAGATGGATCCCTATGAGGCCTTATATGGTAGGACATGTTGTTCACCCCTATGCTAGTTAGAGATAGGTGATGTGGCACTATTGGGACCTCATCTCATTCAAGAGACTTTAGAGCAGGTATAACTGATTTAGAAGTGTATTTCTACAGTTCAATCTTGACAAATTCTTATACTGATGGTTTTTGCTAACCACTAGAATTCAAGGTGGGACATCAGGTGTTTCTATGAGTTTTTTCTAGACTGGGTTATATATGGATTCAAAGACAGGGCAAGCTATCACCTCATTACATCAGACCTTTCAATATCTTAGAGAGATTCATGCTGATAGCCTATCAGTTGGATTTACCTCAAAGGTACTGGTCCATACATGATGTCTACCATGTATCACAACTTCACCATTGTCATTTCAACCCATCTCATTCATTTTATCCTTAGGATATAGTGTTAGAGACATATGTGTCCTTTGAGGAGCATCATGTGTGTATCATTGATCTAAGAATGAAGTCTCTTTGAGGTAGGTTAGTTCCTCTATTTTGAGTGATATGGTAGCACAATCATGTGTAGGATGAGACTTGGGAGTGAGAGGTTGATGTATGTGTTCAGTGGCTGGAACTTTTCTTATACGACATTTTACCACCCTCAAAAGGGAAACTCAGGGACAAGTTATTTTAAGGAGGGGATATTGTAACGTCTTGTATTTTCATAGAGGTATAGATTCTTTAAATTTCAATAAACCCTCATTATGTTTGTATTTTTGGATTAGACCTAGGAACCATACCTTTAGGCTAGTTCATTCGTTTGTGAAAAGTAGGGTGAAAAAGGCTGGAGGCCGTCTATAAGACAAATTCATGACATGATTTAAATTTAAAATGTGTATTTAATACATGATGTAAATTGGTCTGGCCAGAACAATTTCACAACGTGCATTGGTTTTTCCCAAGTGGAAAAAAACCCGAGATTTACATGATGTGTAAAATATAAATGTTATGAATATGTCGAGATTTGTTTTTAAAGGGGTGGAATCCCTTCTTTTTCTTCAATCCCCTTTTCTCTCCTTCCACACAGTGCCACCTCCGTTGAGAGCTCCTCCTCTACTTCAAGCAAGGTTCCTCTATTTCTTCTTCATCCAGACTCTGATCAGACCACCACTCATCATTTTAGAAGTGCATTGGTTAGCTCTTCAATTTGAATCCTTCTTTTCCAAGTTTATCTTGTTGTCTTTTTCGTTATTTTTGTGTGAGCTCTTATGCCTTATTTTCAGATCTTTTGTACATTTTGACAATTTTTCTATTCTACCTCGATTCAAAGACCGACAACAGAAAAGTGATCATCTACCAATCTAAGGTAGGTGGTCTAGTATTTTTACCTTAAGGATGAGTAATTTTATAAAATGTTCTATTGTGTTTCATTCTAGACTTTCCATGTGTTGTCCTAAAACTAATATTTTTCCTTATTCTAAATTATGGTCTGTGCTAGAAATGCTCTATATAATCCTGTTTATGGTCAGAGGTTCCCCACCTCAACAAGTTCCACCCCTTCGGGTGTGTCCATGAGATGCACCTTTAATTGTTAAATGTTTATTTATCCAAACCACCTTCTAAGTGGTCTTGGTTTTATTCCTAAGTGAAGTGACTACCTAAATTAAATAGGAATGAGTGGCATGACCACTTCCTATGACTTTCTTGTGAATAATGTTATGACCATTAATTAAACGACATGATAAATGAGTTGTAATTCAACCATTTGGCTTATCCTAAAGCATGACTGACTATATTATTGTGACACCTAGGCATGAAGTCCCATAGATATATGATACTCAGGTATGAAATCCTTTCTATTTGTGATACTCAGCCATGTATTCTTATATACATGTGATACTTAGCATGGCGTCCCTTCTATTTGTGACACTCAGTCATGACGTCCCATATACATGTGATACTCAGGCATGTAGTTCCTTATATTCGTGATACCTGGGCATGGTATCCCATATACATGTGATGCATGAACATGGCCTCCATAACTAAATACGATATGTGGGCATGAAATCCCTGATACTTTATGAGATTCATACTACTACCCATGGATTCCTGAGTTATGTCTTGAGTCCTGACTAATAGTAGTATCCATATATATGGCTATAAACATCACTACATATATAAACCATATATATGTATACATTGGTTATGTTTTCAAAGATCATTCAACTTAGAATGAAGCAAGTAGTGTCAACCTAGTGTTATTTTGGAACCAGAGTCGACCCATTTACATTTTACAGCTTTGATTACCTAATTTTACTTGCACATTTCACAATTTATATAAACCAGCTAAATTATACTAGACACCATTAGTGGTGTCCTAATGAGTATATATCACACCCTATTTGGGCCATATATGGTACCTGAACATACCTCATGATTGTAGGGATAGACCAAGGGAAGTGCCCGACTTATAATGCTTGTTTTTTAGTAATAGGATGGAATATAGGAGCAGAGGACCAATCCTATTCTTGTGATACTAGTGGAGGATTGGTCTTTTTGTATTTTGTTCAACATTTTTTATATCCATGTACTCTTTTAGCCTATGAACTTCCTTTTTGTATAACACCATGACATGATCATCATTTTGTATCTGATATTGATTTATCTTTTTCCTATTTATTTATTTGGACGATTTATCATTCCACTGCTAGTTATTTATCACTGTTTCCACTACTTATCATTATTATTCACTGTTGTGATACACTCTAATCAAGTGGTCAGAGTCTCCCCATGGACACACCCTAGGCCCTAGATGCTAATAGACAACCTTTTTTGTATGGGGAAACATGCTTGAGGACATGTGGCTAACCGACTCGGGGCACCAATTAATGGCTTCAGGGTTGGGATGCTACAATCCACATACAACACTATAAATACAGAAATTATTCCACTAACCAATTTATATACACAAGGTTCATCTTCATTTTAGATGAATTCAAACACTTTTATAACTTCATTAAAATGAGTATTCTAACACTAAGAAATTTACTTCAACCCCTAAATGGATTATTAAAACTTTCAAATATTTGTAGCATTTCTTAGATCCTCGAAACCTTCTGGTTGTATTGTATATAAATCCTAGAATAAATTCCCACAATAGAATGAGGTTTTGACATACATTTGATATATATCATAAAAATAATATGTTTTATGGATAAAATAATTTAAATGGATTTAATCATAACCATGGGAGAAATGGTTTATTCATAGTCAATGTAATGGATTTGTTTAAAACCTTTAGACACCAAGTGAGTTTTTTAGATAGAAACTCTAAAGGTTATGAGCATAATGTAAGTTGGTCGATCCCATTCCCAATATTGGGTTTTCATTGAATTCGATGAGTAAATACTAAGAACATGATGAAGAACAACATGTATCGTGATTATATCCAATGAGACATAATGAAAGAATCTCAGAACCATGAGAGAGGATATTTCATTTTAAATTTATAATTACTGGGAAAAAATCCCTCAAGGTAACATTGCAGTGTTTTTGGGTTGATTGTTTTTGTTGACAAAGAAGGTTTTCCATGGTAAGTTTTGGAGTTCCAAAGATATTTTTTACAAGCTATGTTGATAAAGATCCAAGAAAAATTAATGGACACTCTAGAGGTGGTACAAAAAGTTTATATACAAGATGGTGTTGTTTCCCAATGTTTTCTAATTTTTTGGGTCCAAAATTTGGAGAACGGAGAATGGATTTTTGGGTCCAAAATTTGGAGAATGAAGAACGGTGTTTTTGGAAAACGAAGTTGTGCACAAGATTGAAGGTGAGTCTGAATGTTGTGCACAATTCAAGATTCAGAATCATCACATCAAAATACGGAAACAGAAAGAAGTGCATGCAAGATCTGAATGTGTGAAAAATATGAGTTTGTGTGACAAATGTAAAGTTGCATGTGTCCATGAAATAAAGATAAAGTGATTTGTGTGAAAGAGAGTTACACACCCAATGCGATGTCAAACATGGCCTTCCGTGCTCAGGGAAATCTTACGCACAAAGTGAAAGACGCATAAGTTGGGGAGCTAGGAGATCAATGATGCAGAAGCTGGGGAGGGGAAATTCTAGTGGGTTGGGGCTACAAGTCATGTATTGGGCATGATGTGCCTCTGGGCCTTTGGGTCATGTATTTCAGGTCATGTTGGGCCTTGTTCCTTGGGCCTAAAGGTCATGTACGGGTTCCCCTTCAACCCTTAAAAGGGGATTATCCATAATAAAATAAAAAAGAAGGCCTTCGGTCCATTTGGGCATAAGGATCTTGCGTGTAGGGTTGGCCAAGTCTATAAATTAATAATTACCCCCTCATTTAATTAGCTCAACCCTTAGAGAAAATTAAGGCTTTGAATCATGTAAGAAGTATGCACAAAGGGATTTGTGTGAAAATCATAAAAGTTGTGCACAAGTTGGTTTTCCATGACAAACTCAAATGTTGTACACAAGACAGACAAAGGTTGCACAAAAGATAGAAGTTTCCCAGTAATTCTGTGGTAAAGGAGTATTCATCAATTGGATTAAAGTGGAACTTAATGATGCACTAAATGAGGTTTAAAACATATTGATTCAATAAATCAAAGAGGATTATTCTGAAGAATTAGTGATAAAACTTCAGTTGAGAGAGAATTGAGCTTTCAAATTGTGATTGGTTATAAACTAGGAGGGAAAATGAGTCCGCTCATAACTTTGTAAAAGCAACACTCTTTTAGTGAATTTGGTACATTGGAACATTGTTGTTGTATGATCCTTAGACATAGCCCAGTGAGGGTAAACCAAGTTAAATCACTGTGTCCCGTGCATGATTTCATTTCCATTCATATATTGCTACAAGAAATAGAGAGAAGAGTGTTTTGTTTAATAATGAAACAATATATAAAGGGGTAGTTGTTTTAATCTTTCATACACTGATTCACCCCCCTCTCAGGGTATTTAACTAGTTGGGATAACAATAATTAATTTAAGAGTAAGAAATTACCCTAGTCTTGAGCACTTTCTTTAATGTAGGTATTGATCGATCGAGCCTCATATATGATATATCATCATTGCACTGAGAGTATCCAAATTAGAATCCCTCTAATAGTGATCTACACATGTACTATGATCTTTGAATGAATGTTGAGTGCTAACAAAGATGATCCATTCATCTTAAGTCATTTGTCTTGATCACAACACAATCCCTTAATCTTGAGGATTATCTCTCTTATCTCTTGTTCTTGATAAGAGGAAGGAGGTGGAAGAGATTCAATAAAGTTTGAGAGAAAACCCCATATATGTTCTTTGTAAAGAGAATTCTCTAGGGAAAAGAAATGTTGTGCACAATAGCCACTAACACAAAATTTATATAACCTGGTATATAAATCCATGTTAGAGAATTATTAATTGAACATAGGCCATTAGCCAATATATAAATCCTTAGAAAACCCCATGTCTAATAATAATAATATTATCATTTTCTCGATGCACACATGTATCACAAATAATATAAATATCAATAAATAAATAAATAAATATTTATTTAAATGATATTTAGTATATCATTTTCCTTATTCTATACTTAACTTGACTAGACCAAATTTTTCAGTATTTACTAACCCTAAAATAATAAATAAATATTATTAAATTAATAAATAAAAAAATAAATATTATATCCACAGTCTTTTGCATAAATATTTATTTAGTATTCACATAACTAAATAAAATAAATATTATTTATGATCTTGGAGATAAAATAAGGGATAAATAAATATTCTATTTGACGGTCTTGAGAATAAATATTTATTTAAATATTTAACTCATATATAAATAGAGGCTGGATAAATGTGATCAGTTATTCCAAGTGTTAAATACAAATAATATTTAGCTTAGATCAATGGATACACTAAGTGTGTGACCCTCTAGGCCTCTTCCTTAGTGGCATTAGGTGGGATTGCATAAAGTTCAATATCAGCATCTTACAACATGTAAAGGCACTCATATAAGAAGAAGTTAATTTAACAATGATTAAAACCATAGACAAACACCCACTATGTGATATAGTCTCATTATCTCGATATCTCATAAAGTAGGTTTCATACTTGTGTTATCAACCTTTATGCTTGATATGTATTTCTTTAACTATCTGAAATGAACTTATCAATACACCATGATCATGAAATTTAGTTTGAAAATTACATTTTAATCAAAGGACTAAGATATTAACTTTCATAAATATGAAAGAGAAAAACCCTTTACCAAATTATTCATTAATAACATATCATTCGCGATACACCAAATGTATCCTACTTCACCAAGAACACATGGAATCCTTGTTTTGGGAAATACATCAAAGTACACAAGTCATGATATGTATTAATAATAATATTAAAGTCTAAGGTTCATTACACATGTTCGCAGCCATGAATATCCAATAACACATAAACATGTGGAATTCCAACAGCTGGGTCTGTCCTCACAATCTATCATGTTGGAGACTACCAAGTGAAAACTTCATAAGATGAAGCCTCATCTACTTATGATAATCCAACAACTGGTGGTCTACATCATCTATGTATTATCATATTACATTATACGACCTTAGGGTTTATGTTTAAGAATATTTTCATAACACTTCAAGCTTCTCATCATAGTGGGTAACTGCAATGACCTTTTCAGTGTGATAGATACCTTATAACATTATAACATTAAAGTCACATAGAAGAAAAATCAATATGTGATCAAGTATTTATTAATATTTAGGTCTTTAAATATATATTAAATCTAAAGTAAAATGTAGTTGGTTCTAGGGCACTAACTCCAACAGACTCCCACTTTCATTAAAGCCAACTACTAATTGATAAGTTAGTTCTCACATGTTAAACATGCATATAATAAGTATATATATATATAACTATTGGTCCCATCACATTTTTCCATGTCTAGGGTTGGTATTACAACTTGTATTTTTTGTAAATCTTCTTACTATGACCTCACTACCTTAGTATAACATAAAATTTAACAAAGATTGCAAAACTGCTTCTTAAGTTGAATCAGAAGCCATAAATTACTTGGTTATTTTAGATACAACAACCACTATATGTAATAAGTTTTTCTTGAATATTACCTTTGCCTCACTATGATATTGGATTAAAATGATATAGAGGATAACTGGTGTTATATACACTTACATGTTAATATTCCTATTTTGCCTTTTATTAGAAACCCATCCTATTTTACTTTTTTAAGTACTGTAATATAGTTCTAACTAAAAGTTTGTGTAGTTTTACTGGTTTTGTTTGATATTTAAACTCCATAAAACATGCATAAGTAATATCAAACATCGATACATATCATTGAATATTAGATATATTCTTATCACTTAAGCTTGCAAAATACTATTCACAATCCCCTCTTATACCCACACATGTTATCCTGGTGAGATTTCTTACCATGTGACTTAGGAAACAATTAGGTCTCAAATTATTTCATTAATTATTTTAACATCTCATCCCAACCGACACTATAAACAATATTCAGACCGGTCACCACATTGGCTCAAGTGCGCCTCCCTGTATGCTAGAGGCTGCCAACTAGCAACAAGAGTCTAATGATGGTATGGTGGGGAGACTATATCCTCATGACTAGAGTAACACAATGGTATCATATAGATAAACCAATAGAAGAAGAAGATAAATAATAGAGAAACAATAGATTATAGAAATAAACTGATAAATTGAAGGGATGGCCAATGATATATATATAACCATGCATGAATATCTAGATGAGGCTACATAATCTAAAACAATGAGCATGTAAATGGTGAAACAATATAGTATAAGAAATAAGAAAAGAACAAATTCCCCAAGGGCCATATCTATGATAATCCTAAGCTCTGGATCAGTATTGTGCTCTTAAGTCCCAGGTACAATCATGACAACATAAGCATCAATTAATAAACCTGAACTTGCAAACATGAGGTCTATTCAGGTGCCCAATTGCAATGACAACCCAAACATGGTGTGAGATATACTCAATAGGACACCACCAATGGTGGCTAAAGATATCTAGTCTATGAATCTAAAATACAATAGTGCGCAAGTATGATAGGTAAAGCAGTAGATAAATAAAAACAAACAAGTCGTCTCAGGTTCCTCAGAGACACCTAACCGACCATACGTACTTCAGCCTAATCCAGAATACCTCGAACCATGGTTAGCCTATATAGTTATAATGTATAAATATATATATAATTAACCAGGTGTATGTACACAGGGACATAGTTGGGCCATCACAAGGCCAGATACATTCATGGACTGAACCCAAGCACGTTCTTTGGCTTGGAGGACACGTCCTTAAATTTGATGAACTAACATTCCTTAGGTATTTAAAAAAGAGGCATTAAGGTTCGAAATGAAAGGTATCCTAAGACCATCCAAGGTGATCTGTAAAAATTAATCTCAAGTATCGCACCAGGAGCACTATAAATACCCACCGTAAGAGTCCATGCAAGGAAATCTGTAAAATGGAATCCCAAGTATCACTCTCTACCTGGTGTAATTCATGAATCTATAAGCCTATACTAGGTATACCACATAGGGGCCTGAGTATCGCTCGTGGACTAGTATAACCATAATACCCACCAAGACCATACAAGGTAACTCCCTTAGGGAACTGGTATCACTCATGGGTAAGTAAAGCATATTCTTAGTGAACCCATCCATGGAATCCTATAAAGAATCCAAGTTTCAATCCCAACATAATATAATTCAAGTAACCCATGAGCCCATATTTGGTGTTCTGTAAAGTGGTAACCTAAGTATCTACCAAGGTACATACAAACTCTAACAGCCTATGAGCTTGTCTAAGGCATTTTGTAGAAGGGAACCCGAGTATCACTCAAGGCATAATAAATTTAATTTATTTAGTTAAATCCAAATAAGAAGAAGTCCATATCCATGATAATGCATCATCACAACCAAAGTATAAAGAAATAAAGTGGACCATGTACTTAAGAATGACACAACACAAGAAAAGTATACTTATTAAGGGCCATGCCCATTTACCATTTTAATTAAAGAATAATAAAGTCCATGTACTAAGGAAATCCATATAAAATTTATCAATTTCATTCAATAACTCTTGGATTAATTAAAAATTAGCAAAATATCACATTATAAGGTTTTACCAAAACAATTTACATTTCATTTATATCATTCATTTAAAACAAAACCAAAACCAAAACCCCCTTAAGAGGTGGTTTGTCCACATGGGAGTAATTGGGTGGAGAAGTCTAACTGTTCCATATCTCAAGAAATCCATTTAATAGACACATTATAATTTTAGGAAACAACCCACCTCAATAAGTGATTTTTTAGAAATAACTACTTAATTAACATGTCATTTTAAGAACACACCCTAAAGGGGTGGTCCATGTTAAGGCGACCAACCTCCAACAATGAAATTTAATGGAAACATCTATTTAGTTAAAGTTATTAGGATATTCATCATGAATTTCACATTTTTATAGGAATCAAACAAAAATATCGACACATGACACAATGACATGAATTATAAAATGATGAAAATTTTAGGGAAAAGATATAGAACACCTACCTTATACAAAGGATGCTTCAATCATCCAAAACTAATCTCTAATTTGAGACGGTTTGATAGAAATTGAAGAAACCAAAAAATGACCTGAACATAGGGTGAATTATCTCACATAATGATATAATTCAAGAGGGAAAGAGAAAACAAGAATAGAAGGAATAAGAGTCATAGATTCACTGAGGGGTTTCCAATGTGACAAGAGACAATTGAAATGGAGTCTAAATGTGGGAGATCTCTCCATGGAAGGAGGAGAGGAGGAAAGAGACCATGGAGGGCTTGATGTGCATGGGTGGAAGGAAGAAAAGAGAGGGAGAGGAGAATAAAATAATATATGGGAAAAGGGTAAAATTTAACCCATTTAACGAGATGCATGGTTTGGCTGCACGACTGGCCAAACTGTGTGCCAACCATGCTTCAGCCACTGCCTTGGAAGGGGGATCGTATGGTTCATGTGCATGGTTTGAGAAACCATGTGCAAACCATGTGTTTCCACTCTGTTAAAAAACCTAAAACAACTACATGCCCATGCAGCCTGGTGCACATGGTTAGAAAAAATCACGTGACACCCTCAGGCTCACTGAACAATCTACACAGTTTCTCCTAGCGGGCTACATGATTTCAAATAAACTGTGCACTCTTACTAACTTCTCTCGATTTTGAGTTTTCTGAGCTTGCCACTCCTGAAACTCAACGAAACACCCAAGACAATTCTTGGTCCTTAAACCAAGTCTAAAATAACACATTTAAGTGTTCTAAAGCTCATATTTTCATTCTAGAGCTTGATTTAAAGAACATCCCATCTACTAAACACTACCACAAAACTAGGTTTCCACAGCGCCACCCTTTATCAGTGCTAAAAAAAGTACTGATAAAGGGAACTTTTAACAGTGCTAAAAAAAGTGTTGTTAAAAGTCCCCTTTTATCAGCGCTTTTTTTAGCACTGATAAAGGCCCCCCTTTATCAGCGTTTTTTTTAGCGCTGTTAAACGGAACCCCTTTATCAGTGATTTTTTTAGCAGTGCTGATAAAGGGGGGTTTTATCAGTGCTTTTTCCTAGTGATGATAAAGTTTATATTTTAAAAAAAAATCATGAAAAGTAATATATTGTTATATAAGTATATTTATTTTGATATAAATATAACATATATTTTTTAAATATGTTTTAAATAAAAATAAATAGACTATTACGTTTAATATATAATAAATTTAGTGAAAATGGCTTTAAAATATTTTAAAAAATATTATTAATTAATAATTTTCTAATTATATTTGATTAATAATCATTTAATAACAATTCTAAGACACAAAAAATAAAATAAAAATTAATAAAAGATCTAAAATAAGTTGAAAATATAACTCAAACTTCAAACGACCATAACTTTTGATCTAGGTGTCCGTTTGAGCTCTACAACATATAAAATCGAAGATTGAAATGAGATCTAAATTATAGTGACCCAAAGTAACTTTATATAACATTTTTAGAGGCCCCAAAAGGCCCAGAAGTCCTCCAAAACTAATTTTTTAGTCAGGATACCCGATTTTTTAACATTCAAATAGGTATAACTTCTGATCTGGATGTTCTATAGGCCTGTACCACATATCATATCGAATATTGTTTCATTTTATTCAATTTGACTAGTTGTGGAGTTTAAATGGACTTCTGGATTAGAAGTTATGGCCGTTTTAACATTCTATGGCTTTTCAAATACACATATATATGTATTTATTCGTAAATATGTGTGTGTGTGTGTGTGCGTGTGTGTCTGTGTTGTATATATGTATGTATGTATGTATTTATTTATTTATAAACACACATAAAAAAACACATTTTATAAATGTATTTAAAACTAATCTTATAAATATATTAATTTACAAATAAATATACGGATAAAAAATTATAACTAAATATATATATATAAATAAATATAAATATAAATTAATATATGAATAAATATATATACACTAATATATGAATAAATATATATATATATTAATATAACTAAATATATTTATATTAATATGAATCTATATTAATATTCGTAATAAATATAACTATATATATATATAGATATAAATATATATTAATATATGAATAAATATATATATATATATTAATATATGAATAAATATATATGTATTAATATAACTAAATATATTTATATTAATATGAATCTATATTAATATAAAAATAAATATAACTATATATATATATATATATAGATATATCATTAAATAGAGAAAAAAACTAAATAGCTTAGTGGTAAAGGTGAAGGCGCGCAAGGGGGGAGGTCTCGGGTTTGAGTTCAGGTGAAAGCAGGGAGGGGCATGCATGCAAGTGTGGGATGTGTGGGCAAGTGCAGCGTGCGAGAGAGTGGGAGGGGGTCCGCCTAACACTGATAGGGGGGGGGGGGGTCAAGCACTGTTAAAAGCTTCATGAGCATTTTTTTTTACTTTTATCAGCGCTAAAAAAAGCATTGATAAATGACCTTTTTATCAGCACTGATAAAAGGGGAATTTATCAGCGCTGATAAAAGGGACCCCTATTATCTTCTCCTCAATTAATAGTTCTTTTATAGAACTGTTAATACCCTTTTATAGTGCTGATAAAATCTATATTTGCAGTAGTGAAATGGTGAAATTCAAATTCCTTTAGAATTATACCTTGGACTGAAAACACATGATGCTCTAATTTCCCCACCTTAAAAATTATTATCCCTGAGAATCCTTGAGTAAATAACTAAAAAAAACCCAAACTAATCCATTCATGAGTTTTTTTAAAATAGGCGCATTGCATTCCAACGCCCAATGCAACACCAAACACCTCTTTAAGCACACAGAACAAAAGGTGTTAAAAATCAATCCAAATATTATACTCAAAATTAAATCATCAAGATGATGCTTACTCAAGCCCATTAAACTAGATACATGATCACATGATCAAATCTTTGAACATCCATCCTACAATGCTTCCCACCATAGGTTCTAGCATTTAATGTCTAATTCTGAGTCACAGTATCTCTACTATCAAAATTGTATATCTTAACATGCCCCTAACACTCTAATGACGCTCATGAAATGATCCTTAGCTTAATTGAATGGTTGAATCCCAAGTAACCTCATTTAGATAGGGCAAGCCAAATTTTTATGAAAAAACCCATATGAATCACACTAAATTTACCTAATCTTGATGATGTTCCAGAAAAAATTCCTCACTGGCCATATTTAATTGAAACCAGAGGAAAACTAGTCAAGCCATGCCTGACCACCTATTCTAAAAAATGCTCAGCTTAGACGGTCTGTGTATCTCAAACTGAACCATAATGAATTATTAAAAGTAACCTCATGTTTACTTCAATCACATCCACTGAATCCTAAACCCTAATTCAATGATGTTTCCTACCAAACCATCACTTGTTCATTTAAGTTATCGTGCCTCAGTATGAACATGGTCATATACCCAATACAACACACTTGGATTGCTACACTTAAAACATCCCATACAAGCTTAAATGAAATTTGGGGTAACCTTAAAATCATCAATTGGGGTCCAAGGAGCTCATATAGGGTATCCCATACTCCGAAGTTCATAATTGAGATGTCGGTACATAGCTAAACATCCACGTATCATAACACCGACTGATCCCATCGACCATCGGGTCAAAGAACTGGTTGGTGTTCGTGAATCCATCCAAGGTGTTCTTACTTGGGAAACCAAGTATCACTTATTACTAACCATTCTTCTAAGAAAGACCACTCTTTCGAAGTGCCACTGTGATGGAGTCTATCCATTAGAACCGTAGGTTATTTGATTTAGCTTGGCATATAACAAATGCTCTCTCAGTATATCCTGAATGATATCAAGATAGGGGATATGATTGTTACTAAGATAAGAGTACACCAAGAGAATACTAAGAATTACCAAGAATACCCAAGACACTCCTATCGTATAAGAAAAAATTCCCATCATGGCTCCAAACCACTCGTAACCAGCTCACACAAAGAAAAACAAACGAACCATCTCAGGTCGAATCCTTTTAAAGAAGCTTAGCTATACCATACAATGCATCATCATTACCCAACCATGATTAACCTACCACATGAGGCATCACATGATCACTCAAAACCAACCACTTAATTCCATCCCTAACTAATGGTGTTCACAAAGGTTTTGTATACAACCAACCATTCCCTTATCGGGCTACGTCACAAGCACTAATTCTAGCTTACTAGCCCCATGGGCATTCAAAAGAAAAACCGACCATTTCCAAATGGTCTTTTCATGATTGTGATCCATCTACTTGGATTTCATACTAAAACACGTTCAACATAATGCTCTCCAACTTAGGAGTGTCCTAGCCATCGTTTACTGAGAAAGGGAACTCATCCCAAACACACGCTCCATCAACCACTGACCGCTAGTCCAGGACGCGGTTGACATGCTTTTAGTAAGAATTAAATTGAAGGGAGAGATAAAATACATGCTTAGAAGAATTCCGTCCTAGATTCAATCTTGATGGGAACATAACACTCCTTATGAGTCATGTTCGTGTGCATCATAGCATTAGGTGTAAAAGAAAAACCAACCCGACCAATAATGTTATGAAACCTAGTTTTTTACAACGTCGTCTTGAGCATTGGGATGATTCAGATTTCCTCTAATTCCCATTCCACTCAACTCCAGAGATTACCTATGAACATATCATAAGAACTCAAGGATTTAGATATTTCCACCGAACTCATCCAGTTTGCTGTACCATTTTAGCAAATCGACGGGTACTATGTGTATCAACTCATATTATCCCGAGATTTCATCAAAACTATGACACATCATCTAAAACTATTCATAGGCCTATTGGACCTATGGATACTAGTGTCTTATTTCCCATAAAAAGGATTATCCTAGAGCCATATTATCCCATATGACTATAATTCAGTTGAAGATGCACCGAATCATCTGACACTAAAGAAGAGGAAGATGAGTCACCCAAACCACTAGGCAGATGACCATTCCTTAGGCATGACTAACCACTAGAATTAATCATTCCTCGATAATCATGCCTATAACAAGGGTAAACTTACTGAACAACCACCCTTCCATCCTAGGTGTCTTTTTATAATTAAGAGTCTTACATGGAACAATGACTTCCTAATAGTACAACACGTCATAAATCTCATCATATCAAAATGCAATGAATTTATGTTCTAAGGGTGCTACCTACCTTAGGTTGTCCCCTTACCGAAGAATAATGTTTCAACCCTACTGGGGGGTGGGGTCACGCCTAAAAAGTCATTAGGTTTAAGGTCTTATCACTTTAGGTTAGATTAATCCTATGAGAAATGCTCCCATTCCTGTTTCATGGAAAAACTTAGAGAACATTTAATCTACCCTTATATAATGGTTTTAACTAAGAAGACCACATAAGGTTTCATTTGATCCAATTCATTTATTTAAATTTGATCTTTAAACATTTTAAAGGATTTTTTTTAAAACATAAAGTACCTGTTATAAAGAAAATTATACTTAAGAAAATTTATTTAGCTAATGACACAAGGCACACAGGTAGGTTTTATCAAACTTCCTTTCAATATTTATTCATTTAACTAACACCCTATCATAATTAAGAAATTTCTCACATAAATTCCTTTTAATCATTTTATTTATCCATAAGGTTATCGCAATTGGGCTTAGTTAAATAATATGTAAATTCTAATCTATAGAGGAAAAACACCCTTTTGGTTGTAATTGGAATTTTAATTAACTAATTCCACATATAAGTACAGTTCAAAAGTAGATAATAGTTTTGTTATGAATTAATGAGTGGACTAGTCAAGTAAGATACCACCAAAAATCTATATGCAAACCATATAAGTGGCTGTAGACACTTTAAATAACCATCCCTATATATCGTAGACATACCCCATGAGGTTAAGTACTAAGCATAAAAGACAAGGTAAAGGCAACCTATGAGGATCCAACTAATTATTCAAAGATTCAATTACACCCTTAGTGAGTTCACCTCATAAACAAAAAGCACCATGACCAAACAACTTAGGTTGATTAAGGTTTATCTCATAAGCAACATGCTCCAACTGACCTACTTGGGTCTAGTCATGCATTTATAAATTTAGTCATACAGGTCGTCATTCCCAAGTGATAGAGGTTCAAGCCTTTATGTAGGAAACCAATTCATTTTAAAAGTAAAAATTTAACATATTTTATATTTATACAATGGTATCAAGGTATATTAAACTCATGTATGATGGTTTGATTATATGGGTCTCTATTTTCCAATTTATAAAGTGCCCACACACTTTATAGACTGCAAATTGGCTCTAATTTAATCACAACCAATATGTTTCAGCCCATGAAACCAATGGTTCATGGATCAAACATGTTAGGATTTTTTATTTAAGGTTTCACCATCAAACTATGTGGGAAACACCATTTAGGTTGATGATGAAACTTTAATAAACAATCATAGATCACAATTATAACAAAGTATTATATTACAAGCATTAGATAAAAGTAAACATGCTAATAATCACAAAAGCATTAAAACCAACATAGAAAGCTAATATGTAAGAAATAAACCATAGAATCATGGTATAGAAGAAAAACATGCTATATAGTCACCTAAAATGGTATACAGATAAGCATGATAAATAAATCACACAAGGTACATCAACATGTATATAGAAGTTAAGCAATGAAACCTATATGGCATGGAATATGCATGTCATGTAAATATATATGTTCCTATAATGATGCATGAAATGCTACTTAATTGCCATACTAGGCCAAGGGTAAATACCATAAATCTTATAAATCAATAATTGAAAAAATTACACCAATCACTCAAGGTAAAATCATAATCAATCGTAACAATGAACAATGTGAACAAAAATCCCATCCCTTGCCATATGGGATTTCCCCCATGTGTGGGTTGATCACTCCTAGAAACAACTATTTACTAAGCACTGAAACATTCATAGTCTCCTATCTACCAGCCCAAAATAGTAATACAAAAGGAAACAAAACCTATAATAACACTTTGTAATGTCCCAACCAGACTGACACTATAAACAGTAACCAGACCAACCACCAAATGGACTCAAGAACGCATCCCTGTACGCCAGAGGCTACCGACTAGCAGTGGGGGTTTAATGATGGTACGGTTATACCCTCAGGAGTAGAGTATCATAGTGGTATCATATTGATAAAACAACAACAAAAGATGATAAATAATAGAGAAATATAAGAGTATAGAAATAAAGTGATAAACTAAAGGGATGGCCAATGCCAAATATATAACCATGCATGTATGTTCAGATGAGGCTACATAATCTAAAGCATTAAACATGTAGCTAGATAAATAATATAGTATAGAAAATAAGAAAATAAAAAATTCCCCAAGGGATATACCTATAAGCATCCTGATCTCTAGCTCAATCCTATGATCACTAACTCCTAGGTACAAGCATGATAGTACAAGCATCAAGCAATAAACCCGAACTTGAAAACATGAGGTTTTGTTCAGGTACCCCAGTGCAATGGTGGTCTAAATAGGGTGTGAGATATACTTATTAGGCCACCACCAATAGTGTCTAAAGCTATCCAGTCTGTGAATATAAAGCACAATAGTTTGTATTTATGACATGAAAAGTAGTAGATAAATAAAAATAAACAAGTTGGCTTAGGTTCCTCAAAGACACTTGGCTGACCATACCTGCTTCAGCCTAAGCTGGAATACCTCAAACCACAGTCAACCCATAAAATTATAATATATGCAAATAGAAATATATGTATATATATTTATATATAATTAATTAGGTGTATGCACATTGGTACATAACTGGACCATCACAAGGCCAAATACAAACATGGATAGAACCCAAGCATATTCTTTGTCTTGGAGGACATGTCTTTAAATATAATGAACTATAATTCCCTATGTCTTTAAATAAGAGGCATTAAGGTTTTAAATGAAAGGCATTCTGGGCCCATCCAAGGTGATTTGTAAAAATGAATCCCAAATATCGCACCAGGAGCACTATAAATACCTATCACCGTAAGACTCCATCCAAGGTAATATGTAAATGGGAATCCCAATTATCACTCCTAGCCTAGTGTAAGGAATGGCCCTCTGAGCTCATCCTGGGTATACCACAAAGGGGACCGAGTATCGTTCATGGCTTGGTATAACCATAACACCCACTAAGCTCATCCAAGGTAACTCTCCTAGGGAACCCATATCACTTATGGGATAGTAAAACATCCTCTTAGTGAGCCTACCCAAGGCATAATATAAATAATCCAAGTATCATTCCCAGCATAATATAAGTCAAGTAAACTATGAGCCCACCCTTGGCATCCTGTAAAGAGGCAACCCAAGTATCTCCCAAGGTACATACAAACTCTAACAACCCATGAGACCTTCCAAGTCATTCCATAGAAGGGAACCTAAGTATCAATCAAGGAATAATACATTTCATTTATTTAGTTAAATTTAAATAATAATAAGGACATGTCCTTGAGAATGCCTCATCATAACCCAAGTATAAAGTAATAAAGTGGACCATGTACTTAAGCATGCCAAAACACAAGACAAGTATAATTATTGAGGTCCATACCCATTTACAATTTTAATTAAAGAGTAATAAAGGACATGTACTAAGGCCTGCCATATAAAATTTATCAATTTCATTTACTAGATCTAAGTTTAATTCAAAATTAGAAAAAGTTCACATGACAAGGTCTTACCAAAACACTTTAAATTTCATTTAAATAATGCATTCCAAACATATCCCAAACCAAAACCCCCTTAGGATGTGGTTTGGACACATGAGATTAATTGGGTGGATAAGTATAACCATTCTGTATCTCAATCAAGACATTTAATTAATCCATTCTCATTCTAGGTAACAACACAACTCAATAGGAGGTTTTATCAGAAACAAATACCTAATTACCATGGAATGTTTAGAACACACCCTAAAGGGGTGGTCCAAGTTGGGGTAAGAAACCTCCAACAAGGAAATTTAATGGAAATGTTTATTTAGTTCAAGGCATTAGGGTCTACATCATTAATTTCACATTTTTATAGGCATCACAAGGAAATTCCAGTGCATGAAACAATGACATAAATTATAAAATGATGAAACTTTGAGGGAAAATCTATAGACCACCTAAAATTATATTATGGATTCTTCATGAATCCAAAACTAAGATTTTATTTGAGATGGTTCAAGAGAAATCAAAGAAATGGACAATCACCCTTAAAATAGGGTGAATTATCTCACACCATGATAATAATTAAGAGGGAGAGGAAAGACAAGAATAGGGGGAAGAGGAGTTATAAACTCACTGAGGGGCTTCCAATATGATAAGCGGTGGTCAAAATAGAGTCCAGATGAGGGAGATCTCTCTCTGGAAGGAGGAGAGGAGGAAGAAGCCCATGAAGTGTTTGTTGTGCTTGAGTGGAAGGAAGAAAAGAGGGGGAGAGGAGATTAAAATAAGATAGGGGAAAATGGGTAAATTTACCCCCATTTAATGAGATTCATGATTTGACCGCGTGTTTGTAAAAACCTTATGCTAACCATGCTTCAACCATTTCCTTGGAAGGGGGCTCGCATGGTTCATGTGCACAGTTTGAGAAACCATGCACACACCATGAATTTATTCTCTATTAAAAATATTGTAACAATCACATGACTATGCATCTTAGAGCATGTGGTTAGTCAAAATTGTGCTGCACCCTTAGGCTCACTGAACATGACACACAATTTCTTCTGGTAGGCTACATGATTTCAGACAAACTGTGCGCCTTTACCAACTTCTCCCAATTTTTAGTTTTTGGAGTCTGCCACTCTCGAAACTCAAAAAAACACCCAATAAACCTCTTAGACCTTAAACCAAGTATATAATAACACATTTAAGTGTTCCAAATCTTTTATTTTCATTACAAATCTTGGTTTAAATAACGAATCATCCACCAAACAGTAAAATTCAAATTGCTTTAGAATTCTACTTTAGTCCAAAAAACACGGGATGCTACAACTATTTTCAATACATGGTCATAATATATACTTTGAATAAATTTAATAACACATAGATATATATATTTAGATATTATTCCCTATAACTTAAGTTGATATTTTAAGTCATTCTTAGGAGAAATTTATTCCTTAGTATTAGAAAACTAGTATGAATAAATATATTTTTTCATATGTTATCAATATATCTATCTTGAAAACAATAGTACTATCACTAACCTATTATAGACACATTAAACTCTATAATTACAAATGAATATTATATGATAAATATTTTTGATACTATCCATAAATGGATATGTGTAATTTTTTTATCTTATTGGTATTCATTGGAATCACCAACCCTTTTGCTTGTGTCATATAAACATGTTTCATAGGGTCACTATTAAAGAAACTGACCTTGACATCTAACTACCCATATAATGATCATAGAATGATACTGTGACAAGTGGAATTAAAATTGTTTTTTCATGATGATTGGAGTAAAGGTTTGTCATATACTATCTATTAGACATCATTCAACCCTTTTAAGATCCAATCATGCTTTATTGGTATAAAATTTTACCAATCTATATATATATTCTCTTGAATAATCATCAGTAGTATCAAGTCTATAAAGATCCAAAATAAATAGCCCCTAAATTTTGGTACATGGATTACATTACTGAATTTATACATACTTTTCAATCTTAGCACGTTTCTATTTACTATTTCCTCATAGGCTACATTATTCATATTGAATAATGTGTCACTGGTCTTGGTGGAAATTAAACCACCCCTTTGGTTTTATCTTCCTAAACATTATGTATCTTTGGAACAACACCTCCCACTCATATTAGTGGAGTTTTGTGTTCATATTAAAAATCAAGTGCATCTAGAGCCTAAACTTCAATAAAGTTTAGTATGATCCCACTATCTCAAAAGAGATGGTATTTACTCTTATATTAATATAGTCGATCTGGACTAAAAAGGAATGTTAATATATGTAGTAACTATAGGATAATTTACTAGGACAAACTTAGTGTTTCATGGATGGTCATTTGTAGATAAATCCATATTTTAATAATAAGTTCTCAATAAACACTAGAATTTATACCTAAAAGACTCAATTAGTTATTTACATTTTCATTAATACGATATCCATTGATCAATATAGTTGGAAAATGATTAGTTATTGTATTAATATTTATGAAACATGCCATAGAAGAAATTATAGAATATTAGAAATACATATAAGACCCATAATAAATCAACCTTTTACAACTATCACGTATTTGATATGTACAAAGTAATGTGAATTTAAAAATACCTTCACTCCAAATTAATGATAAATGAATACTTGGTTATGATACAATTCGATAATCCCACTCAGAGGATCTTGTATCCTTTACCAAGTGTATTTATTTCTTTGCTAAGATTTCCTAAAATCTCTGAAATGAATATCACAAAGTGTTATGAACTTACCTCTTAGATTATTTATAATAGTTCACCTGGTCTTACTGAACTAACTCTAGTAGATTTGAAATATATCTTTATTTCTAAAACTTAATAGTGAGTTTTTAAGCATACCTAGTGTCTTAGATCAAAATAAGCTAGAACAACTTTTTTGAATATAAACTTTTCACTTGTTATTAGTTTCATTTGATAAGGAGTTATCATGATACAATTATATTTTTAGAGTATTATATTTATATTCGTCATTAATTTCAAATTTTGGATACCTATGATTCAAGAATTACCAAACCATTAGTTAAGTATAAAATATCATAAAAATATTCACTCAAAACATGGAATAATTTCTCTTTGTGTATAATTAGACACCAAGAAAAATGTTTTGGTAATAATCAATACAAAATAATAGTTTAACATGAATTCATTAGGCAATCGTAAATTTATGAACTTCTTTATACTCATCTTGTAATCACCCTTCTTAAGATTCTTTAAGAATGAAAAAAAATTCTAGTAATATATTTACACTTTCTTGATTCCTATGTTTGAATTCACATATGTAAAAATATTGTATTTTATACCTAATAAGTAAGAAAAAGGAATTATATTGATGAATATACCCAAAATCGCAGCTTTTACTTCATTTCATTGCAGTTTCTTTTCTAGTGTCCTTTCTTCCCACATGAGAAGTATAAATCCCCTTGTTCATTAATTTCCATTTGAATATTTTTCCTCATAAAATGATGTTTTTAAGGTAATATTGTGTTTAAATAGATCTTGGTTGTTAACCTGGTCCTTTACTATGCTCATCATTGAGAATTAGGATCCATGTTTTGACATATCGTTATCAATTTGATGAAGCACAATCAATATATTCTTGAGAGGATCATACAATATGTTCATCCTATAATTCTTAATGAATATAGATAACTTTTAAGGTAAGGATTATAATATGATATTAATGTGAAATTTCTTATCCATATGAAATCCTAAATTCACTAACTGATCAACATACTCCAGGAATTTTAAGGAATGATCACTAGCTAAGTTCATTTCTTCCAATTTAAACAGGTATAATACAGTGAAAATATCAATTACCTTAATCCTATCCTTTTACTTTTCAAGGCTAAAATGATTATTTTTCATGGTGTAAGAATCCATATCCTTATGTTGCATCATCAACTCTATGGACATAACATATGGCATGATACAAAATACATATGAAGAATATTCCATGAATCTTTGGTAGGTTTTATTTTCACCTCCACTCACTCAGTGGTAAGGTTGATTTGGTATAGGGGATTCTAACATATATAACAAATTTTCTTGTATTAGTGTCATGTTCAAATGATTGTACCACTCTGATAAAATTGTTTCAGTGAGGACATACCCCGAGTTAAGGAATGATCATAGTGTTTTTATGGTTCCAATTTCCATTATTCTATAATAGTTAAATCAAATTATTATTACTTTATCTAAATTATAAAATATGTGAGATGAAATAAATTTAAATATCTTACTAGTATTATCCTATTTTATTAAGTCCCTATAAACCTCACCATTGGACTCAAAATGTTTTGTTTCATGGGAATTCTAGTGGAAATGATTCATATTTTACTTCTTATAATCTAGAATTAGGCCTGAAAAATTATTCAAAGGTATTTAGGTAGGTGGTATTTTCAACTGATAGTTTATATCTCTTTGATCTGTTGAGTATGAAAGTCCAAGAGAATTGAATGGCTACACTGATAGGGGTTGAATCAATGTAGCCCAATATTTACAATTTCTTTTTTACTTATATAAACTAACCCATAAAACCATTTATGATCTGATTCTATCACTTAAATAATAACACTGAACCATTTGATGATAAATATAGAAAATAAATAAGATCAAGGAAAACATAAGTTTTTAAAAGGATCAACCTCAATGTGAGAGACTACTCCTTTTTGAATTCAGTTGTTATCATGTGCTACAAATTTTTCATTAGAATCTTATTATCAATTAAAAGTGGTTGGTTTAGTTATCATCCTGAGACCCATTCTTCCTAGAAATACACACCTCCCATAGACTTTATTGTATCTCAACGATTATAATACAAACAAATGACAACGCCTAATAAAGACCTTAGATATTTTCAAGATGCTTCAATAACTAATGAGAGATCTTCCTTTTAGAGTTGGTAGATTGAATGCATAAGAAATCCTATTCACTTCTTCAAGAAATACAGCCCAAAAACTCTACCTAGAGAGAAACCTCTAAGATACACTTTCTAACTGCATACAAACCTTTTTAGGGTTTGATTCTTCCTTTCCCACTCAACTCAACACTATAAGCTCCGGTAAAACCAGATTTTTAGGCAGTTACAACCTTGGATATAGTCACTCCTCCTCCTCCTCCTCCACTTATAAAATAGTCTAACACATAAATAAAATCCTTTTTTACACAATGGTTCTATATTCTTTTATGTATCCCTCTATTTCTAATTTTCAATAACCTAGATATAGTCAAGGGCTCTCTAGCTGAGTTCATTAATTTATTCTTCATTTTCAGTATCCCAAAATGAAATACAAGACTTTATAAGATTTCAACTAAAAGAGTGGTCATAAACTAACCACTCTAGGTTACCCAATAATTATATGTGTGGTTCTCAAAATATTTCTAGTTTAGACCAAGATTTCCATTTCAAGTTACCAAAATACCCTTATGCTCTTCATCTTCCCAAACCAACAACTTCTAACTTCTCATTAAAACTCAATAGGAATGTAACACATTTGATATTAAAAAAGCTCAACAACAATCATTTTAATTTCTATATTAACAAGTACCTAGTAGAACTACACCCATGATATAAGGGATGTATTGCGACTCGACTTCTCTTGTAGAACCAGCTTTAAAAAAACTCAAACTTTACAAATAATCCTACTTAAATCACTGTAATGTTTACAACTGGTCATGATAATGAGGACAAAAAAGTACCATCACATTTATATCTATATTATTCTTAAAAATATATAAAAACATTTGAGTTCTTTCTCAAATATTTTTTCTCAACGATGTCCTTATTCTTCATGATGCAAGGATCATGGCTTCTTCAAACTACTTGAATCACAATACATTTGTGATGTTTTAATCAACGAATCTTGACTTTGGCATTATCAAGTTTTATTCCTTATTTAGAAGTTAATTTATAGAAACTCTTATAATTTTTCGAAAGGATGGAACCCAATGAAGTCCAAAAAGGTTTGTCTCAACCATATGTGGGCCTGTCTGAACCTCACATTACCTTAACATAACCTTATAAAGTTTTGTTTGAACTTTATGAATATATTGTATAAATATTAAAAGGATAAATTGTCCCAACCTTATGAGGTACAAACTCAAACTTGAAAGGATTTATAGATTAAACCTTCCAACAAAAAGTCCCAATCTTATGAGGGATTGTATGAACTTTAATTCAGATAGTCCCAACCTTACAATGATATGTATAATGAACCTTATAATGCTGTAAGTTCCAAAATTAACTCAAAAACCAACCAAAACTATTTAAATCATATAAATCCATATCCAAACACTTTAATAAAATCCAAGATATTTCCAATAATATCTTAGTATCCTTCAAAGGTTCTTCATTGAATGTTTACACTGAATAAAATCATCAATAAATACATAGGACACTTCAATACCCCCTTTTTATTTTTTTAAACCACTTTCAAACTTTTCTCAACATTATAAAAGAATATCTAAATCATAGCCTATCTCATATGAGATGCATCTTGACACCACAACATAAGATAATGTAGTTTTTTCAATAATTACAACAATTGATGAAAAATTTTATCCAAGTGATTCAAATTATTTTTTGTTATAATATCATTTAACTCATCACAAATTCTCATCATTTTTATAATTACCATAGTAATGGATAACTAATGTGTGTACACTCCTCCTTTGACAATATTCCTCCCCTTTGACAAGCAACTAGTAAAGAGTTGTGTCACTTTTCTCTCGCCCCTTGACAATGAAATCCAAAGCCTTATGGGGTAACTTCTAAACCTTTTTAAGTGATAGTTTAAACCTAAACATTAAGTTTTATCCTTAAATTAGAGAACCTATCCTTTGGAAATTATTTGGTATAAATATATTTAACTTGTTCCTTGGTTCCAAAAAATCAAGATTTACATCACCATATTCCACCTTCACTTTGATGAAATGACATATAAAATAAATGCTATTTAATTTAGAGTGTTCAAATGAATTCTTGAAAAGATATATAGAACTTTAATTATCAGAGGAAATACATAGTGTCTTCTCAAACTTAACTCTCAAGTTTGGTAGTTGAACCTGTATCTATATCAACCGAGTACAAGAATGTGTGGCTACAATGTACTTTAATTTCATTGGGATCAATTCCATTGAACTTTTTTTCTTTTTATGTCATTCCAAAAAACTTTCACCAAGAAAGAATGTGAAACCTGAAGTGGATTTCCTATCAGTGAAATCTCCAACCCATTTATCATATGCATATCCCTTCAATATAAAATTACAACTATTTTAGTATAACAAGCTAAATCCTAGTGTGATTTTGATATATCACAGAATCCTCTTGGATTCCAAGATGTGAGACTCCTTAGGATCACTTTGAAATCAATCACATAATGTAAAAGAAAAAACAATGTTAGTTATGGAATATGTTAGGTAGAGAAGGATGCCAACCAATTTTCTATAATCCCTTTGATTCACATTAGTTCCAGCCTCATCTTTGATTAACTTAGTGCTAAAAACTATAAGATTAAAAATCCCATTGTATTCCTCTATTCCAAACCTATTCAATAACCTCTAGAGTGTTTTTATTGAGATAAGAAAATATAATAGAATCCTTTTATAATTTGGAATCCCATAAAATATGACATCTCACCCAGTATAGACCTCTCAAAATGTCTCTTCATTTCCTCAACAAACTCTTCATAGAGATGCACTTTGTCACCTATAAAAATAATTTCATCAACATATGCAATGAAAAATAAATTCCCCATGGAAAACTCCTTCACATAGATATTACTATCAACTTTTCCTTAAAAAATACTTGCTCCTCAACATCCATTAAGTTTGTCATATCAAGATTTAGGGGCCTAATTTAGGCTATATAAATATTTATTTAGCCTGTACAACATGCTTATATATTTATCAATAATAAAACCCTATGGTTTTTTAATGGAAACCTATTATTCAAGATTACTATTCAGAAAGGAAAATTTTAAATCAATTTGATAAATTTTGTAATTTTCATGAGTTTACACTTCCAAGAACATCTTAATGGTCTCATGTCTTGAGATAGTGCACAATTTTTTCAAAGTAAACTCCTTTAATATGTGAATACCACTTGAAAACTAGTCTTGAATTATTCATTATAAATTTACCTTTCTCATTCAGTTTGTTTTTGAAAATCCACTTGGTACTAATTATGTTTTTTTTCAGGTTATGGTATAACCCCCAAGTGAAGTTCATCTCAATTTGATCAAGTTCCTCATTCATATAAGCAATACATGTTGTAATTTGTGTTCTAAACCCAACTGGTTTGTACTTTAGATCACTAGTTATATCCAAATAAGTGAATATTAAATATATCTTATCATATATTGATCATTATTCTTCATGAATTTAATATAATAATGTCCTAGGGTATTTATCGCATCAAAATAGGTCATAATATTTCCCTGTTGTGATGAAAACCTTGAGATGTTATGAAGATATATCTTAAATATTAGTCCTATGGTCAGGATGATAAATTATGACGGGGCACACAGTTTTATATTATTAGGTGTGAGTGCTTGTAATAGGATGAGACTTCATCTCATGAAGTTCTCACTTGGTAATATTCAAGATGGGAGATTATGAGGACAAACCCCCCAATAGGAATTTCACATGTTTGTGTGCCATTAGATATTCCTATCTATAAGAGAATGTAACAGTCCTTAGACTTTAAGATTATTATTAATACATATCATGACTCATGTACTTAGATGTATTGAAGAAACCCATGAAACACTAAGTTCATGATAAGTAGGATATTTTGGGTATGTCACGATCAATATGTTATTAATGAATAAGTCAATGAAGGATTTTCCCTTCCATTTATGAATGTTAATATCACGACCCTTTTATTGAAATGTAATTGTCAAAATAAATTCTATAGACATGGTGATGTAGATAAGTTCATTCCAAATAATCAAAGAAAGATCTATCAAGCATTAAGGTTAATGACACAAGTATGAAATTTTCATGATGAGATATCAATACAAAGAGATTATATTATACAAATCACACTTGCATGTAGGTTTTGAAGCACATGAGCCTTAACCCAGTTGGTGAGGACTCTCTAGGTGCATCCAAGAGACCCGAGATCAAATCTGGGTGGAGGCATATTTCCGGGTACTGTAGCAGTACTGTAGCAGGTACTATGTAGGCACTATATCAGTACTATAGCAGACACTGTTCGATACTGTTGTAGCCAAAACTATTCATCCATCTAGGCCTTAGGGCCACCGGTTCGGTCCTCAGGTCCTACAAGGCTTTTGATCCACCCAAGGCCTTCGAGCTAGTTGATTCTCAAGGCCTTCGGGCCACCTTAAGGCCTTAGGGCCACCCCAAGGCCTTTGGTCCACATGAGTATAGGCCCTAGACACACTGCAAAAAAGGAGTAGCCCCAGAAGAGGATTCAGAGTAGGTGCACTCACCAGAGAAGAGCTAAATGGATTTTCAGAATAAGAGGGTATGGCTATGCCATTTGTACCAGCCTGTGCTTGCACGAGAATCCTATCCAGACGGTCATGCAAAGGTGGAGAGCTACTATCATGATGTAGATGCTGGGGAGGGGTAGTTCCTTGTAGATAGTCTGGTTGAATTCCCCAAGACCTTCAGGTCATGTAATCTCCTAATCCTACGTTCTATGTAATCTTTGAGCCTACGGGCCTTGTAAGGGTTCCCCCTCATCCCTTGAAAGGGGTGTTATAAAAAAATCAATAAAAATGAAGGCCTTTGTGCCATTCAGGTATGGATTGTCAGAATGAGAGGGTATGACTATGCCATAGGTACCAGCCTATGCTTGCATGGGAAGCCTAGCTAGACGGTCATGCAAAGGTAGAGAGCTAATATCAGGATGCAAATACCGGGGAGGGGTAGTTCCTTGTAGATAGTCTGGTTGAATTCCCTAATACCTTCAGGTCATGTAATCTACTAAGCCTACAGGCCATGTAATCTCTGAGCCTACGGGCCTTTTAAGGGTTCTCCCTCATCTCTAGAAAGGGGGGTTATCAACAAATAAATAAAAATGAAGGCCTTCGGGTCAGTAAGGTATGTAGGTTTTGATGTCGTGACATTAAATTCTTCCTCTTGGGTGCCTTGAATCATTACTAGATTGTAATATTATACTTTAGGTGAGCCCGCCTAATGCCAACGAGGAAAAATCTTAGAGGGTCACACACTAATTGTTTCCATTGATATCAATTAAATTCTATTTGAATTTAATTATTGAAATAAATATTATTCTCAAACCCAAGGAATATTTTTATTCAGGTTTTATTGTTCATGTAAATTAAATAAATATTAATTTATAAGTTAATTATTTAATTACATGGATATATAATATTTATTTATTGAATAAATTTTTAATTAAATATTTATTTAGTTATTCAATAAATACCGAGGATGATGAATGGACCAAGTCATGGTCTGATGATAAATATTAATTTGTAATATTGTAAAATAATATTTATTATTGCACCAATTAGCACACACTATGATAAAATAATAATAAAATTATTATTACATAACATGGGGTTATTTAAGGGTTTAATGTATCATTAAGGTCCTATGCACAATTAAATAATATTTAACCATAACCCATAACTCTATAAATATAATGTTATGTTTATTGTTCATAGGTTGATTTAATTGAAGAAACATTGTACACAATGAAACATAGTTCTCTCTCTCAAGACCAAAGAAAACTTTAGGGTTTCTTCTCTCAAGCATGAGAGATTCAATTTCCACCTCCATATTCTCAAGAATAAGATTATAGGGATGTTTCTTCAAGCCTAAAGGAATCATCTCAATTATCAAGGTGAATACCTCAAGATGATCAATCCACTGTGATAACACCTGATAATACATTAGTGTTTGGAGATCAAAGGAGAACATGTGAATCACCATTAGAAGGATTCTACACTTGGATTATATAAGCATAATGATAGTTGATTGAAATGGTTTTATATGTTCAACATCTTCATTTAAGAAAGATCTCAAGACCAATATTTATTTCTTACTATCTATTTAAATTAATTATAAATCCAATGTGAAAGACCCTCTTGGTTATGGTGTGTTTGTCAAGTTTCATCAGAAAATTTTCATTGGTCATGGTTCCCACATCCTATACATCGTGGGATATTTGTTGAACTTGAAAATTGTTACATTAGGCTTGGCCCCAATAAGTTCTTCTACTGCACTCGAAACCTTTAATTGGTATCATAGGAGTTACATTCAAATTTAAAATTATTTATTTGAATATTGATCACGATTAATTTAAAAGTTAAATTTAATTTCAATTTTTATTTGTTCTTAAATATGATCATCAATATATCTTCTTCCTCTCTTCATTTCTCATTCATATAACCCAAAATCGATTAAAATATGAAGAATGTATAAAGAAGTATTTAGAGGTGGTGCTTGGTTCCAGGGTTACCAACATGTAACTCACCAACATGTTGTGTAACCCCACATAATGTGGTGTCCATGTGGTCAACCGATGTAGATTAATTAATTAAATCACACATGGTATAATTAATTTACACACAATTTAATTAATACACATTCAATGTAATTAATACAAACATGATGTATTTAATTTACATGTGGTGTAATTAATTCACATGCATCATAATTAATTCATATGAATTGTAATTAATTCATATGTGGTGTAATTTATTCACACATGGGGTAATTAATTCACACATGAATAATTAATACACATACAATGTCCTAAAATACATAATTTAATTAATTTACATGCAGTGTAATTAATTCACATGTAGTGTAATTAATTCCACATAACATAATTATTTTATACCTATTTATATAGAATACATTCCATTTTGGGCTATACACTACATAAATTAATTTATGTGGAAAGTAAATTAATCCATTTCTCCATTAAACCACATCGACATGAGTTCCACGAGTCATTAATTTTACAATTGACATCGGCCATTAGGTTTTATATTATATTGAATGCTTAATTAATTTTGTGTAATATTCAAAAGTACAATTCCTATATGGTTATTGCATATTAAATACTCTATGTTTATTAAATCATACAAGCAACATAATTTTTATGTGTTCCATGTGTCATTAATTTTATAGTACACATCATGAAATTATGACACATGTCATGTATGCAATATATCATGTGAGTGAATTGTATACTACAAGGACCACACAGACTAGTTCAGATAGTTACTCACTAATTTTTATTCCAAGTACAAAGCTATTTACTATTTTATTACATTTTAAATAAAAAAAAATATTTTATTTAAAATCAAAATGGATTAGAATCTTTAGGATGATTGAATGAAATAAGATAAAATGAATTAATCGACCAATGTGATAATTAATTGAATTAATTCATGCATATTTTATCTTATTGAACAATGATTCGAAATGAATTCTAGATAGTTATTTTAAATGTGTATCCATTGCATGTGTATGATCGACCATGATATTTAAGAAGACCCATGTATGTGTTGGTTTAATTTAAATTAATTTTATTTAATGAGTTTGAAATTATTTTTTTATTAAATTAAATATGAAGGTTTTTTATCATCCATCCCTCATTTATTATATATGAAACACATGTCCAAGGATGTTTTATTTAATATCCTTTAACCAATCCTTCAGTTCCCCTCACCTGTGTGTCAGTTATAAAACATAAGTAATAAATGGATTATTTGAATGTGCATGGAGTTGGTTCAAGGTGAAGCCAAGGTAAATACAGTTCAAGATGGAGCCAAGATGAAACCAACCTAGGAGATACATAGGCGGATAGGTGAAATGATATAACTCATTCCAAGACTAACATAAGGAGTTTTCCCCTAAGGTTATAGGTTGATTTATTGTCTGCTCAATAAATCAACCATTAGATAATCTCATGATCATGTCATTTATTTATTAGTTTTATTTTCATCTTACGCATGATTTATTTTATGGATGAAAGACCATGATCATATAAATAAATATAATAATATCCAAATATGGAATTAAAATAAATGTATTATGGGTAAATGTTTTATCAAAAAATGGTTAATCCTTTAAGTAAAATTCACTTAATATCAACAAGACATGTAAAGGATAAAATAAGAAAATTTTACACATAATAAATAAAATACCTCTATTAAATATTAAGTTAGACTAAGCCTTACATTAATTAAATAATAATAAAACCATAGAACTAAGTGTTGGTATAACCCTTGTTGGGACACTTACTTTTATTGGGGAGTTATTATGAAAGTTTTGGATTGACTTAACCATTTTACATCAAGAGGAGTATCCATTTCTAGACTTGATGTAACTTTGAGGCAAGTTTTAAAGAAACATGAGTGACTATTTTTGGATTGGGGATTCCACTCAATGAATCAAGGAGCTACAATCCTATAGTTAGAAAATAATTTCTTATCTAAATACCTTTCACTAGTTCAAAATAGGATTTTTCATGTTTTTTTGATTTTTAACATCAGTTATTACATAACGTTATTACAGGAGACATTGTAAATAAAATTTTAATTTTGGTTAATAAAAATGGATGTTATAAATACATTTTTTGGAAGTTTTTAATGTATGTTAATCGACATGAAAAATTTAAAAACAATATTCACTACATTGGTTTTGTAAAAAAATGACATGGTAAATATTGTTTTTACATTTTTCACATCGGTTATTATATAACCCACATGATTTTTTTAAAAATAAAATTCAATTATATCTTCCCCTCTTAGAATATTATCAGGAGAAAAAATGGAAAGAAAATGTCACAATAGCAAAAACAACATAAAAATAGTAGAATAATAGAAATATTTACAATTTTAATTTCTAAGTTTAAAATGTATATTACAAATGAACTAAAACCCAATTTGAACCATGAAATAGTTCTACCATTCAATTTTAAAATGTATCATATCTTGTTCAGTATATGAATGTGGGTCATAAAAAATCAACAAATTAAAAAGAATCATTTAACTTCTATTCTGAATAAAATGAATGAAATTTTAAAGGAAAGGTTTATAAAAAAATCTAACCTTATGGAACTTCATATCTATCATGGTTGTAATTATTTCAAACATAAATCTCAAAAAATATTATCCACATTCCTTCACTCATTATTTTTTATGAAATTTATGTTTAAAATATTTTTTCAATTCAAAATAACATTTTAAGCACTACAACAAAAAATTTGTAATTGTAAATGAAAAGTTACCTTTACTTTTATATATATGATCTTGGTGATTTTCTTTCTTATTGTATCTATAAAGAAGTACCATACCTTATTTCAAAATAATATAAATAAAATAAATTTAAATGTCATTTAATATATATAATTATTAAAATATTCAAACTTACATGTTCACTACAGTCATAAAATTTTCATGCATTTCACTATGGATATAGCATAGCCAGTAAAGTATCATCTCCCTTAGACAAAAAACACCCAACATCCAATGGACACTAATATATAGGAAAATTTAATGTGAGTGGTTAATATTATGATATATATAACACTTGAGATATATGTTACATACTATTTAAGATAAGGAAACATCCAACACTGAATAATTGAATTCTTTTGAAGTCTTTCAGCAATATAAACCGTTCTTTTTTCATCCATCATTTTCCTCACTATAGGTGAAATAAATTACGGGTACATAAAACCATATAATTTTTTATGTCATTCTGCATACAAATTTTATAAATATATTTGGTACAAAACAAACATAACTAAAAATATTCAATAAATTAAAATAACGAAAATATTTGTGTTTATTGAATTACATGGAAAAAAATTTCATCGTGTTGATGCCAAAATCATATCTATTTATAATATCCATGATATTTTTTTTAAAATCATCATATTCATTGAATTCCCACAAATTCCAACTTCCATTGGAATCTCATAAATACCCAACAACAAATTTGAATATGTTGAAAATCTATCATGACTAGTATAAGTTGTATCTAAAGTCATAACACCTTGTATTTGTTATTGTCTATACAATATTTCATTACCTTAAAATCATTACTATAAAAAATTAGATAAATATATAAAATTTAAATTTTTAAAACAAATTTAATAGCAAAATTAAATAAAGGATATAATATACACATATCTCTATGGTAATCTATTGAACAAGTATAGATGACCAACTAAAAAATGGCCCAATACTTTGTCCAACTGTACTGAACTCATATGTAAGAAATGGTATTCTTGTTTATCTATCTATAATATCCTATATAGTGACCCTATAATTCTCTATGTCTTTTCGTTGACGATGAATTACACTACCAATATAATATATCATCCCATATGCAACAATATAATGTTGGAGATCCATAATATATAACTCACAATAAATTCCACATCTGTGGTTTCATTTCATGGTATTTTTTTGTTTATTTTTTTTGAGCATTTTCCATTTGGGTTTTCTTTGAGTTTTTGGAGAAAAATAAGAAAAATTGAGTAAACAACAGGTGGTGTGTGGTTGGCGCACAGTTTGGAAAATCGTGTGCCCTTGCCCAGGTAACTGTGTGGCCAAGTGATGTTTTTGGATAGTGGTTAATCACATGGTTAACACACAGTTTGTAAATCGTATAGGATAACCACATGGCATGTCCTACTTAGATAGTAAGGGGTGCAAGTTTTCCATATGGTTTTGTAAACTGTGTGGGAAAATCGTGTGACTTGTACAAGTCATTAAAAATTGGGTTTCTATTTTTCTTCCTCTCCCAGTTTTTACCCCAAATAGACCCCTCTCCTCCCCACTCAGGATTTACTACCCTAGGTACCTCTCCCTCTCCCATTTACTCCCTTGGAACTCCATTTTGGTGGTGGATTTGGTGGGATTTCTCCAAGATTCTCTAAGTAAGTCCCTATTTTCTTGATTTCCCCTCCCTTACAGGGTTTCTCTCCTTACTTCTTGGGGTTTCATGTTTCTAGTGGGGAGGGTTACGTTTTTAGGGTTGAATATTGATTTTTAGGGTTCAATATTGATATTTTTGGTTTGATATTTCCTTTATAGGGTTTGCTTATGGTGCAGTTGTGGTTTAGCATCGATTTCCAGAAGTTTCTACACTTGAGGTAGGTGGTTCTATGCTTAAACCTTATTTGGTGATTTTAATATGCTTTCTTTGCTTATTTTTGACGTTCTATGGATTATACGTGAGGTGTGAAATGTGTTTTTAAAAGGATTCAAGGTGCGTATGTGGTGAAAATTGGATTTCCAAAGGAAATGGGTTATGTTCCACGTGTATATTGTGTGTGATTCTTTATTTTATTCTCAAAGCTATTTGATAAAATATGTAAGTGATGCAAAACAAATTTTTGAAAGGTTTTGGTGTGAATTTGGATTTGAAAGTGGCTTCAGTTGTGAAAATGGAAAGTGTGTTTACATTTTTTTGGCATGTGTGTATGTAAATTGTTGTGATCCTTGTGACCTGTGGAATGGAAATTGAGAATAAAAGGGAAACATGGGTATCTAGGTGGGAAGAATAGGACTAGTACGCTAGTTAACTTAGAAGTGGATTGTCCCAAATTCATCTATTAGGATTTATGATTACAACAATTACTAAATAATGATGATTGGAGACCATTAGGTTAGTGGGATGTTCCTTCTTAGTGGTTCATGCATGAGAACACTGTTGGTTGTGGTTGATGTACCATGTTTCACTGATATAGAATATACTCAGTGTCCCATTTGAGCTAGTTCATATAGGTTTTCCCATGACATAGTTCTCTATTGTGAGGTTATACTTGATTTTGGCATACAATTCACTTTGTGTTATATTTGAAGAAGCAAATCATGCTCTCCTTTCAAAATGTTTCTTCTTGTGAAATGTTTTCATTTAAATATTTTCTATAAAAATTTCTCTAGATTGTTCTTATATAAAACTTTCTTATTAATTTTTTTATAATTTTTTGGCATGGAATCTATTTTATTAGGTGGAATCTTATTGGGCTTTGGATCACACCCTACTTGCACCTTTGGGTGTAAGTAGACTTGGTTATGTTTGACCCGGGTAAAGGCAAGATGTTTGGAGATGGAGTTTTAGGTTGCTAGTGGTCTACCCTTGCAGGTGTTGTGGCTGTGGCTTGAGGAAGATACTTATATTTTTTATGGTGTTTTTTAGGACAGTTTATTATTCCATTTTATAATAGACACTTAGAGTATTTTTAAAATGTTGTAAACTTGAATATGGAAATTGATATTCCATGTTTGGTGATGGTTATTCAGTTCTATTTTATTTATTATTGTTGGTTGTTTATATTTATTAAGTCAGGTGAAATCATTAAAAAAGTATTTTGTTGATACTCAAGCACTAGTTTCTAGCCCGTGGGGATTGGAAAAACCCTTTGGGTCATGCCATGACCCGGGTCAGGTGTCGGTTTGGATGACACTTTGACCTGGTTTGTGGAAAAATGGTATCAAATAGGTCACACTCTTTTTGGGTTAAGATATTTTGGATGAGTCTAGATAGACTGGAACTAGGATTGTCAGGGATCAAGGTTCTGGTTGCGAGTAGGGTTCCTAGCCGACACACCTTGTGATAGATCTTGAGTCACCATGGGATGTTGGAATTTTATTTGGTTTCTCCTCCAGGTGGACATACAAGCTGCATACTATATATGGACACTGGGTGTGGATGGAGTGGTTTGGTTGTTTGTATTATTATATAAATAGATTTGGTTATGTTTTAGTTTGTGGATATGTTTGATATTTGTTTTTTTTGTTGATTTTTTTTCAAAGTGATGGTATTAATGTTTTTCTTCATGGTTGTTTCTTATTGTAGAAAAATGCCTCCCCGAAGAATTCATGTGCAGCCACAGGAAGAGGCCTGAGAGAGTTCTCCCTCAATAATTGATCAATGATTGGTGGAATTTGTGGTTCAAGTCGTCTAAGATTTAGGATAGGGAGTGGGTTCTAGTTCTGATCAGGTTAGAGAAGCCAAACTAGGTCCTGTAAAAGACAAAGATTAGGATTTTATCAAGAATAAGCATCATTCCTTCTAGGGAAATGCTGAACCTTAGGAAATAGAGGAGCGGATTAAGAAGATAGAGTGGATATTTTAGTTCCTCAATACTCCTAAGTCTATTAGAGAAAAGTGTGCTTTGTTCTTACTAGAGGGTCTTAGTTGGAGGTGGAAGGACTCTTTAGTTCAAGTTGGGAAGCTTGATCAGATGAGTTGGAATGATTTCAAGATCATTTTCAAGGAGCAGTATTTTTCTGAGATGTTGGACTATGCCAAATCCCTGAAGTTTATGGATCTTACCCAGGGATATAGGATGGTGATGGAGTATGCCAATAGTTTCATAGAGATGGTCCAGTATGCATTCGAGATGATTTCTAATGAGAAGATGAAAACTCAAAGGTTCGAGATAGGGCTACAGTTAGAGATTTATTCTCGGGTCTTTTTGTTCAAGCTGAGGACCTATAATGAGGTGGTTGATTGTGCATGTATGGTTGAGATTGATCAAAAGGGAAAGTATGGATTCCCTCGAGTAGTGTTAGCTATGGGTAGTGGTAGCTCATCAGAGAAAAAGAGGAAGTGATATGAGTAGGGGAAGAAGGGAGGTGGTATTTCAACCCATCCATCCCATCAGCCTTCATCTATGGATTCTGATGCTGGGTCGGTTGTGTACCATTAGTGTGGAAAGGTAGGACATATATGACCTCATGCACATCTACTCCTAAATCCTATCACCGATGTGGGTCTATGGTACACTTTCAATGCTTTTGCAAAGTGTCACACCCATATCAGAGTGGTGCAGAATCAGTGGCTCCTAGTAGGATGATAGCCCAATCAAAACCATCTAAGTCAGCAGGTTCTCGGTTTAACGATCATGGGGAAAGGCTGGATCATCTTCTGGGTAGAGCTAGTTTAGGGAAGAACTACATGCTAGTGGTCATTCTCAGGCTCAGGCTGAGGTGAAACATCTTTATGCTATTGACCAGGCACCAATAGGATCATATGTGGGACCTGTAACAGTTTGAGGTACTATTTTTATTGCACCATACTTAGTTATAGTTTTATTTCATAATGGTTATTATTTTTCCTTTATTTATAACTACCTAGTTGATGTTTTAAAGTTTCCATATGATCTTTTTCCATATGTTATGGAGTTTGTAATTCCGCTTGGTAAGAAGTAAGATCAAGGTTTCAGGTGTCCATCTTGTGCACTCACTGTGTTAAGGGTCGAGTTAGAATGATATTTTCTTGTTTTATAAATGGACCTATTTGATGTAATCCTCAGTATTGATTGGATGGTGTGCTTCTAAGAACACATCTATTATTATAAGAGGCAAGCGATCTTTGCAGCACCTGATGGAAGTACCTGGGTTTTTCATGGGTGAATGGGATCCTCGATTGGGTCATGCTGGACCTCCACTTTTAGAATTGGTTAATATCATTTTTCAGTTATCATCACTCACATTGGAGGAAGATGTTGGTACACATGGGGGTGGATTACCTCCTATGGTGGATGAGTTCCTAGAGGTATTTCCAGATGACTTTTTAGGCTTACCTCCATAGTGGGATGTGGAGTTATCAATTGATTTGGCACTGGGAACATAACATATATCTCTTCCCTTATACCGTATGGCCCCCACCAAGTTGAGGAAATTAAAGTTACATCTGGAAAATTTGGAATCCATAGGATTCATTCACCCGAGCATCTCTCCTTGGGCTTCCCCAATTCTATTAGTGAAAATGGCCGATGGATCTCTCCGGTTATGCATTGATTACTGGAAGCTGAATAAGGTGACCATCAAGAATAAATACCACTTTCCCCACATTAATGGTTTGTTTGATCACCTCAAGGAGGCAAGGTGGTTCTAAAAATTTATTTTAATTTTAGTTATCACCAATTCAGATTAAGAGAGGTGGAAATTATGAAAATGTAATTCTGAAGTAGGTATGGCCATTTCAAGTACTTGGTCATGCCTTTCAGATTAAAAAAATTCTCCAACAGTATTCATGGAACTTATGAATAGGGTGTTTCATCAGCATCTCAACTCCTTTTTTGTGGTGTTCATGGATGTCATCCTAGTTTATTATAGAACTGACAAGGAGCATGAGTTTCATTTGATAATTGTTTTGGGCACTCTTTGAGACCATTTTCTCTACGCCAAGTTCTCAAAGTGCACCTTCTAGATTAGGGAGGTGATTTTTTTGGGCCATGTGATCTAAAAATGATGGGTTTCAATGGAACCCGAGAAGATCAGTGTAGTTATGTCATGGGAGAAGATGAAGAATATTTTTTAGATTATAAGTATTCTAATCCTGGTAGGGTATTATAGGCAGTTTGTCTAGTATTTCTCTAATATTTCCTCTTCCATGACTGAACTCACCTGGAAAGGGGTGAAGTTTTAATGAAGTTATGAAAGTTAAGTGCCCTTCAAGTAGCTAAAGTGGAGGTTGACTACCACCCCTGTTTTGATCCTTCCAGAATCAAGAAAGGGGTATGTGGTTTATTGCGATTCTTCTGGCATGGGTCTCAGGTGTGTGATTATGCAGAATGACCATGTGGTGGCATATGGTTCTCGCCAACTCCAACCACATGAAAATAATTACCCAAACCATGACCTAGATTTAGTAGTAGTGATTCATGCCTTAAATACACAACATCATTATCTTTTTGGGGAGAAATTTATATTTTACTCTGATCATAAGAGCTTGGATTACATTTTCTCCCAAAAAGATCTAAACCTAAGGAAAATTAATTGGGTGGAGTATCTTCAGGGGTTCAACTTTGATATAGTTTATACCCTAGGAAAAGGGAATGTGGTGGAAGACACATTGAGTAGGAAAGTGCAGTGTAGGCATTGAAAGAGTCTAGCGATGAGCGGAATTTGATGGTGCTCTTCACTCAGATGCACCTAGAATCCAAAGAGAATAGTGTAGGAATGTTCCTGCCTAGTATCTAGTTGACTCCTTCTCTTTTTGAGTTGATTAAATAGGAGAAGCCTAAAGATGAGTTATGTTAGTGTTCTATACAGTTTCTTCATGGTGGGGAGAAACCTTATGATTGGTTATCATCTCCTGAGGGAATATTGTGCTTTAAGGGCCACTTTTTGGCATCGTTATCTATGAGAAAGGTGGTGATGTAGGATAGCCATAATTATCAATGGGTCATCCACCCTAGTGCTACCAAGATGTATTATAAGGTGTGTCATAAATTTTGGTGTCTAGGTATGAGGTAGGATATAGCTTAATTTGTATCTTTTTGCTATACATGTTAGCAGGTGAAAGTAGAGCACCAAAGGCCCTCTAGTTTTCTTCAGCCTCTACCCATTCCTACCTGAAAGTGGGATGAGATTACAATTGACTTCATTGTCAGTTTTCCTCATACACCCCATGGAAAGAATGATATATGGGTAGTGATCAACCATTTTACCAAATCATCCCATTTCATGCTGACCAGAGATGCCGAGATCTTGAATTTTATGTGGGTGGATGGGTGCTATTGAAAGTGACACCTCATTTGGGTCATCGCCACCTAGGTAAGCAAGGGAATCTAATGCTGAGGTATGTCATACATTTTGAGATTACCGAGCGGGTTGGTATGGTGGAATACATGTTAGAATTGATTTCGTAGATGAAATAAATTCATGATGTGTTTCATGTCTCTTAATAGAAAAAGTATAACCCAGATCCGTCCTATATGCTGAATTGGGAAGAGTTGGAGTTGGATCCTGATTTGTCCGTGTTTGAGCAACCAATGCATCTTATAGATTCTTAGGAGAAAGTGCTTCATGGTAAGTCTATTCCATTGGTCCATGTCATTTGTAATCATAGTAATGATGAGTATCATACTTGGGAGCAGAAGTCATGGGTTGAGCAAGGGTTTCCATTTTTATTCTCTGATCAAGCTTCAGGATGACTTTCTGGGGATGAAAAGTTTTCACGGTGGGGATAATTGTTACATTAATGGTTTCATTTCAAGGTATTTTTATATTTAATTTTGTCTTAGAATTTTCCCTTTGGGTTTCCTTTTATATTTTAGAGAAAAATAAGAAAAATTGGGTAAACAATAGGTGGTGCACGATTGACGTACAGTTTGGAAAACTGTGCGCCCTTGCCTAGTTAACCATGCAGAAAAGTGGTGTTTTTGGATAGTGTCTAATCGAACAGTTAGAACACGGTTTGTAAATCATGTAGGATAACCATATAACATGTCCTACTTGAACAGTAAGGGGTGCATGGTTTCAACATGGTTTGGTAAACTATACAGGCAAACTGTGTGACTTGTACCAGTCATTAAAAATTGAGTTTTTATTTTTCTTCCTCCCCCAATTTTTACCCCAAATCAACCCCTCTCCTACCAAATTAGGATTTCCCACCCTAGGAGCCTCTCCCTCTATCATTTTCTCCCTTAACCTCTATTTTGGTGGTGTATTTGGTGGGATTTCTCCAAGATTCTCCAAATAAGTCCCTATTTTCTTAATTCCCCCCTCTTTTATAAGGTTTTCTCCTTCCTTCTTGGGGTTTCATCTTTCCAGTGGGTAGGGTGATGTTTTTAGGGTTCAATATTGATTTTTTGGTTCGAATTTGCCTTTATAGGGTTCTCTTGAGGTGCTTTTGTGGTTTAACACAGATTTACATAAGAATATGCACTTGAGGTAGGTGGTTCCATGTTTAAACATCATTTATTGATTTTAATATGATTTCTTTTCTTCTTTTCGATATTTTATGGATTATATGTGAGGTTCAAAATGTTTTTTTAATAGGATTCAATGTGCGTATGTGGTGAAAATTGGTTTTCCAAAGGAAATGGGTTATGTTCCATGTGTATATTGTGTGTGGTTCCTTGTTTTCTTCTCAAAGATGTTTGATAAAATATGTAAGTGCTGAGAAAAACATTTTGTAATGGTTTTGGTGTGTGTTTAGATTTTAAAGTGGTTTTGGTTGTGAAAATGGTAATTTATCAAGTATTTTTAAATTATTTGGTATGTGTGTATGTAAATTGTTGTGATACTTATGACATGTGGACTAAAAATTGAGAAAAAAAGTGAAACCTGAGTATCTAGGTGGGTGGACTAGGACAAGTACATTAGTTTACTCAGAAGTGACTTGTCCTGGATTCATCTAGCATGATTGACGATTACAACACTAACTAAATAATGAATATTGGAGACCACTAGGACTGTGGGATGTTCCCTACTAATGGATCATGCATGAGAACTCTATTGGTTGTGGTTGCTATACCACATTTCACCAAGATACGATGTACCTAGTGTCCCATTTGAGCTAGTGCCTATTGAAGGTTCCAGGTGCAATGAAGGTTGGTCCGAAACCCAACTTTAATTTTTACCATGATCAATGATTATTCCGGGATCAATATAAAGATGAATTCTAGTCTCCATAGAATAGAATCAAATATTTAGATAAAGAAGGAAGAGGCCCAAAACCTTTAGAGAGGATCTTTCACATCATGTTTATAATTAATTTAATTAATTTCATAAAGAAAATAATACCTGGATCTTCGGTATTTTCTTTTTTGATGATGTTGATTGTCTGAAATGACCCTTTAGGATTATATTTTTATGTTTGCAATGATCCAAACTAGAACCCCTCTAGCAGTGATACACACGTGCTCCAATGGCCTTCGATCGATACCACTCGTTTTCTAGGTGCTATCACGGTGAAGCGAGTGTCTTGTGTTAGTCATTCTTGATTGCTTATTCTGAGGCCTTGAAGAACGTCTCTCGTTCTTGGGAGGGGTGGGATGAGGATTCGAGAGAGAAATTGTTTAGCTCAACAATTCTCAATTCACCGGGTGTGTGGTTCGGTATATGGCACAATAGACGTATGTGTCTATTTATTGACATGGGGATTCAGTTACAATATTTAATTGTGTAACAGAAATTAAATACATTAATAACATTAGAGAAAAACAATTCTATTAATAATAACACCGCATCATTATTTATAGCACACCAACTTGCACAAAATGGAATACAATTCTACACCACAAAATAATAGCAGCGTTATTTTAATTTGTTCCAACTAGTTAAATAATTATTTTTCATCTTGAAAATAATTATTTTTATATCGAAATGGCCTTGGTATAATTGAAATCCACTTCAATTTATTTAACACTTGAATAAGTAAATAAATATTTTATTCTCTTAAATAAATATTTTATTTACAAACTAGTAAATAAATATTTATTACATGTCCAATAAAATAAATAAATCTATTTTACCCACAGTCTAGTGAATAAATATTTATTTAATTTATGAAATCATTTTAATTGAATAAAATTATTCTTCTATCTTGATAATAATATTTATTAATTAAATTCAAATAGAATTTAACCAAGACCACTAAAAACACTTAGTGTGTGACCCTTTAGGATTCTTTCTTGTTGGCATTAAACAGGCTTGCCTAAAGTCCAAGAGTACAGTCTAACAATGGGTCAAGGCATCCAAGAGAAAGAACATAAAGTCACAACAATGAAATATACATACGAACACTCACTATGTAATATAATACCTTTGTCTCAATATCTCATCAAGAAGGTTTCATGATAGTGTCATCAACTTTTATGCTTGATACGTTGTTCTTTGACTACCTGAAATAAACTTGTCATTTCACCATGGCCATGGAATTTCACGTGACGATTCTATTTCAATCAAAGGGAAGAGATATCAAATTCCATAAATGAAAGGGGAAAATACTCCCTTGACTTATCCATTAATAACATGCCACTCATGACGTACCCAACATACCTTACTTCCCACCAACTATCTGCTTGACGGTTTTTATCAGTAAATCAAAGTGCACGAGTCATGACACGAATTAATTATAATCTTAAAGTATAAGGATCATTACACATGCTCACATACAGAAATATTTAATGACACCAAAACATGCAGAATTTCTACTGGCGGGTCTGTTCTCATAATCTCCTGTCTTGGAGATTACCAAGTGCAAACTTAATGAGAGGAAGTCTCATATGCTTATGAGTACTCACACCTGATGGTATGCATGCTATGTGTCCCATCATAGTATGTCATCCAACTATAGAACTATATTTAAGAATATTGTTATATCATTTCAAGGTTCTCATCATAGTGGGGAACTTCCATGACCTTATAAATACAACAAATACTCTAAGACATTATTACATCATAGCCATGAAGAACAATAAAAAATATATAATAAGATGTTTAATATTTAAATACATTAAATATCATTATAATCAAAGCACAAACAGTTGGTTCTAGGAAACCAAATCTTACAAACTCCCACTTGGACTAGAGCCAAATACCTACGACTTTCAGTCTGCTAGACCTCACATGGTGATCATGTTTCTGCCGAGTCAAGGCTTTAGTCAAGGGGTCCACCACATTGTATTCTGTGGAAATATTTATCACTAAAAATTCACCTATGTGAGAAAAATCCCTCAAGATATGATACTTCTGAAGTATGTGCTTCGTCCACTGATGTGACCTTGGATCTTTTGTGAGATCAACCACTGTAGTATTATCACAGTACAGTGTGATGGGATTTTTACTTATAGGTATCACATCCAGCTCCTAGACAAATCTTCACATCCAAACTGCTTCTTTAGCTACCTTAGAAGTTGAAATATACTGAGACTCTGCTGTAGAATCTGCGACCACACTGCTTTGAGCTCTTCCAGCTTACTACACCTCTCTTCAAAGTGAAGATGTATCCTGTTTACGAATTCATGTCATCTTGATATGTTTGGAAACTAGAATCTGCATATCCTCTAATGACTAGTTTCTCATCTCCTCCATAAACCAAGAATATATCCTTAGTACACCTTAGATACTTTAGGATGATATTGACTTCCATCCAATGATGGTCACCTGGGTCAGCTTGATATTTGACTATTGCATTCAATGCGAAGATGACATCCAGCCTAGTACAAAGCATGGCATATATGACTAACCCAGTCGATGATGCGTATGGATTCCTTGACATTATCTTTATTTCTTCATGTGTCTAAGGATAGATTTTCTTAGAAAGATGGATGCCATGTGATGTTGGAAATAATCCCCTCTTGGATTGTTCCATACTGAATCTCTTCAGTATCTTATCAATGCATGTACTTTGAATTAGGCCAAAAAATCTCTTGGATATATCATGATGGATCTTGATACAAAGAATATATGCTTCCTCACCCAAGTCCTTCATGGAGAAGTATTGATTCAACCATGACTTAACAGACTGTAAGACTGGTATCACGTTTCCCATAAGTAATATGTCATCAACATATACTATTAGGAAAACGACTTCACTCCCACTAAATCATTTGTAGACACAATGCTCACATTCATTCTTGATAAAACCAAATTATGTTATGGCTTCATAAAAAAAATGTTCCATGACCTGGATGCTTTCTTTAATCCATAAATGGATTTCTGCAACTTGCATACCTTATTGGCATCCTTTGGAGTCACAAACCCTTTAGGTTGTGTCATGTAGACATCTTCCTGAAGGTTCCCATTATGGAAGTCTGTTTTGACATCCATTTTACAAATCTCATAGTCATGGTAATCCAAAATGTAAAGTAGAATTCTGTTGGATTTCAGCATTGAAACTGGTGAAAAGGTTTCATTATAGTCAATTCCTTGATGCTATTTAAACCCTTTTACAAACCGTCATGCCTTATAGGTACTGACTTGTCATTACATGACCATTTTCTTCTTGAATACATATTTGAAACCAACATTCTTTACATCAATTGGAGGATCTACCAAAATCCAGACTTGGTTTTGGTACATGGAATCCATTTTAGAATTCATGGCTTCTTGCCACTTCGCAATGTCTGTGCCACTTACTGCTTCCTTATAGGTTAGAGGATCATTATTATCAACTAATAATGATTCACCATCCTTAGTAATTAGAAAACTGTACCATCCTGGTTCTCTAACCTCTCTTGTACTTATACGCAGTACTTGTGTCTCTTGAACATATTCTTCTTCCATGGGGCTTTGTGGAATCTGTTCAGGTACCAACTCTTGTGTACCTTGAGCCCCGACTTCATCAAAGTCTATCTTGCCCCCACTATCTCTTTTGGAGATGTGCTCCATCTCAAGGACTATGTAATTTCTTACCACTATAACCTTTTTTTCTAAGGGGTTGTATAGGTAATATCACCTTGTTTACTTGGGGTATCCTATAAAGGTACACTTTGTTCCTTGAGGTGCGAGTTTGTTACCAGAATAGGCCTTAACAAATACTTCACTACCCCACACATTTTAATTCTATAAAATGGCTTTTCTTTCACACAAAAAATCATATGGAATACCATTTATCATTTTAGTTGGTACTTGGTTTAGTATGTGTGCTGCTATTTGTAACACATATCCCTAAAAGGATAATGGAATACTCACATGACTCATCATTTATCTCACCATGTCCAACAGGGTTTAGTTCCTCCTTTCGCTAACACCATTCCAATGGGGTGTGTATGGATGAGTGAGTTGGGATAGGATCCCAAACTCTCGTAAGTAATAAATGAAGTCTTGAATAAGATATCCTCTACCTTGGTCTGAGATGAGTTTCTTAATATTCTTACCAAGATGGTTCTCAACTTCATTCTTTTATTCTTTGAACTTATCAAAAGAATATGATTTATACCTCATTAAGTAGATATATCCATATCTACTAAAATCATTAGTAAAAGTTATGAAGTATGAGTACCCTACCCTTGATTCAATTGGAAATGGTCCACACACATCGGTATGAACCAATTCAATAAGTTCTTTATCCCTTTCACCTTTCCCACTAAATGGGGATTTGGTCAATTTTCCTTGTAAACATGCATGATATACGCCAAGTGGTTTTAGTTCTAAAGAATCCAAATATCCATCTTGATGTAACTTTGTCAAGCATTTCTCATTTACATGACCTAGATGGTGATTCCAAAGTTGGGTGTGGTATGATACACATGAAGTATCTTTGTTATCGATTGCCATTACTTGGTTTGTGTAATCCAACATGTAAAGACCATTGTATAAATGCACCCTACCAACACAAATTATATCTTTGTAAAAGAAGCAAAATTCATTTCCAAACTTGAAAAAAAATCCATATGTATCTAATATGGATACAGAAATAATGTTTTTAGTAATAGATGGCACATAATAAAAACCCTTTAATACCAAGATTATCCCAGTTGGCAATGTGAGGTGGTAGTCCCCGACAGCTACAACAACAAGTCTGGCTCTGTTGGCTGCTCGTAGATCTACCTCCCCTCAGTCAATATTCCTAAATCTACTTGGTTACTATATTTGGATACATATGTGAGTACCAAAATCTATATCTAATACCCAATTTTTAGAAAAAAATAGATTACATTCGATAATAAATGCACCTGAAGCTTCCCCTTGCTTCTTAGGTTGGGTGCAGTTCTTCTTCCAGTATCCCTTATTGCCACATGCGAAACAAACAAACTCCTATTACTTGGAATCCCCTTTTATCTTCCATTTCTTGGAAGGACATGAAGAAGCTTTGGGATTAAATCTCTTCACCTTCCCTTTCATCCCTTTCATCTTATTCACCATAAGTACAAAAGGCTTTTCATGCTTCATATCTTTGTCCACTTGGTGAATGAGGATAAGAATATCAGATAGAGACTTCTCAATGTTGTTCATATTGAAATTGACAACAAAGTTAGATAATCTCTAAGGGAGTGATTTTAGAATGAGATCGGTGCCCAATTATTTGGGGAGTTTAAACCCCAGAACCTCTAGGTGCTCAATGTAGCCAATGACCTTGACTACATGAGGCTCAAATGGGGCACCTTCTCCAAGCATACTCTGAAAGAGTGCCTTAGATATCTCAAACCTTTCCTATCTAGATCTCTCCTAGTAAAGACCACTGAGGTGCTCGAGCATGCTATAAGCATCCATGTTTTCATAAAACTTCATGATCTCACTAGACATTGATGATAACATCAAAAATTTAATTTCGATCGCGTTGTTTATATGTTTCTCATAGACCAGGAAATCCTCATCACTCGCCTCTTTGGTAGGCAGATTAGGTAATGCTAAATCCAACACATAAGACTTCTATTCATGGCATAGGATAACACGAAGGCATCTAAACCATTCCTGTAAGTTACTTTCAATGAGGATGTTGTCTTTATCTAGAATTAATCACATGTATGATGTGGTTGACGAGCTTGTCATTTTTATTCTACAATTAAAAGAGCAGATCATTAGTACTTTCTTGAATACATTTTATGAGAAATAATAAATTTTATTAAGTCTCCCACAATTTTATTAAGTCCTAATGGCCCTCACTATTGAACTCGGAATGTCCAGTTTCCATGTCATTCTAGTGTAAAGGATCCATATTACACTTCGCATAACCCCAACAAGGGTTGGTCAAGCTATTAGAAGGTATTTAGGTAGGTAGGTCTTCGATAACTGTGGGATTGCAGCTCCTTGATCGGTTGAGAGGACTCCCCAATCCTGAAATCATGACTTTTGGATTTACTCAACTCTTGCCTCCAATAATACACCAAGTCTACCAAGGGATACTCCTCTTGATGTAATATGGTTAAGTCAACCCAAAAACCACTACTAGAAATACAATCTTTCCCAACGGTTCTGAACCATTGGGAAAGGCTGCAGAACCGTTGGTATATGTTATACTAATGGTTCTGCAAACCATAGGGAATTAAGCCATTGGGAAAGCTTTTCCCAACGGTTTACTGTGAACTGTTGGTATAGGGTGGGGAAAGCCTAACCTATCCCAACGGTTGTGCCAAACCATTGGGATAGTTTTTCCCAACGGTTTGGCTTGAACCATTGGGAAATCACAAGGATTATCCTCTTTCCCAATGGTTTAGAAACCGTTGGGAAAGGTTTTTTACCAACGGTTCATTGAACCGTTGGTAAAAAAATCATCAGAGATGCTATGCCAACAGTTTGAAACCGTTGGCATAGCCTATGCTGTGCAAATTGCACAACAGCCTACAATTTGCACAGCAGCTCTGAAATTTGGACAGCAAGCCTCATTTTGTGCATTCCCTTCCATTTCCAATCCAATTATTGTACCTGAAATAAACTAACACATACATATACAATTATTGTACCTACAATAACCAACTAACACATAAATATAGAAAACAAATTCATACACATTTAACATATAATGCATCCTGGAACTATACACATCCATAATTAAATTAGAATTCATAACATAATTATAAACATATATAATTCATTTAAAATTCAATTTAAAATTTAGATGACAATTATATATGGAATCCGGAATTCAATTCATTATTTGATTAGTTTTTTGTATACCATATATTTTTACCTGAAATGATGTCCATTTTAAACAAAATACATACACCTGGAGTGATACCGGCCACACCATGCCTCAGATTGAGGCAATGTTAACTCGTACACGTCACCAATGACCCATCGATCATTTTTCTAAAGTATAAAAATATTCAAAAAGCGTTTGCTTTGTTTTCCGTATGTCAGTTGATGTTTTCACTTAAAATGATGTCCTTTTGAAACAAAAGACATACACTTTGAGTGGTACCAGCCATACCGCATCTCATATTGAGGCGGGGTTGATTCGTACACGTCACATATGAACCATGGATTGTTCTCCTAAAGTTTCAATGGAAACCAAATGTGTTTGGTCATTTTTCCGTATGTACTTAAAATGTTGTCCATTTTAAACAAAAGAGAGACACTTAGACTGATCCTGGCCACACCGTGACTCATATTGAGCCCGGGTTGGCTCGTACAGGTCACATATGACCCATGAATCATTGTGATAAATTATCAATAGATTCCGAATGTGTTTGGTCAGTTTTCCGTATGCCAGTTGTTTTTTTCACTTATAATCCTGTCCATTTTAAACAAAAGAGACACAGTTAGAGTGGTGTCGGCCACACCACGCCTTGGATTGAGCTGGGGTTGACTCGTACACATCACATATGACCCATGGATCATTGTACTAAAGTATCAACACAATTCGAATGCGTTTGGTCGGTTTTCCATATGCCAGTTGATGTTTTTCAATTAAAATGACATCCTTTTGAAACAAAAGATAGAAACTTTGAGTGGTGCCGGCCACACCGCATATCAGATTGAGACGGAGTTGATTCATACACGTCACATATGACCCATGAATCATTCTCCTAAAGTTTCAATGGAAACCGAATGCATTTGGTCGGTTTTCCGTATGTACTTAAAATGTTGTCCATTTTAAACAAAAGAGAGCCACTTAGAGTGATTCCGACCACAACATGCATCAGATTAAGACGGGGTTGACTCGTACACATCACATATGACCCATGGATCATTGTTCTAAAGTATCGACACAATCCAAATGCGTTTGGTCAGTTTTCCGTATGCCAGTTGATGTTTTTCACTTAAAATGACGTCCTTTTGAAACAAAAGACAGACACTTTGAGTGGTGGCGGCCACACCGCACCTCGGATTGAGGTATAGTTGACTCATACATGTCACATATGACCCATGGATCATTGTGCTAAAGTATCAACACAATCCGAATGCGTTTGGTCTATTTTCCGTATGCCAATTGATGTTTTTTCAATTAAAATGACATCCTTTTGAAACAAAAGATAGACACTTTGAGTGGTGCTAGCCACACCGCATCTCATATTGAAGCGGGGTTGATTCGTACACATCACATATGACCCATGAATCGTTCTCCTAAAGTTTCAATGGAAACTGAATTCGTTTGGTCGGTTTTCCGTATGTACTTAAAATGTTGTCCATTTTAAACAAAAGAGAGCCACTTAGAGTGATTCCGGCCACACCATGCCTCAGATTAAGGTGGGGTTGACTCTTACACGTTACATATTACCCATGGATCGTTGTGATAAAGTATCGACACAATTTGAATGCATTTGGTTGGCTTTTCGTATGCCAGTTGATGTTTTTCACTTAAAATGACGTCCTTTTGAAACAAAAGACAGACACTTTGAGTGGTGGAGGCCACACCGCACCTCGGATTGAGGCGGGGTTGACTCATACACGTCACATATGACTCATGGATTGTTGTGCTAAAGTATCGACACAATCCAAATGCGTTTGGTCAGTTTTCCATATGACAGTTGATGTTTTTCAATTAAAATGATGTCATTTTGAAACAAAAGACAGACACTTTGAGTGGTGCCGGCCAGACCACATCTCAAATTGAGGCGGGGTTGATTCATACACATCACATATGACCCATGGATCGTTCTTCTAAAGTTTAAACGGAAACCGAATGTGTTTGGTCAGTTTTCCATATGTACTTAAAATGTTGTCCATTTTAAACAAAAGAGAGCCACTTAGAGTGATTCCAGGAACACCGTGCCTCAGATTAAGGCAGGGTTGACTAGTACACATCACATATGACCCATGGATCGTTGTTCTAAAGTATCGATACAATCCAAATGTGTTTGGTCAGTTTTCCGTATGCCAGTTGATGTTTTTCACTTAAAATGACATCCTTTTGAAATAAAAGATAGACACTTTGAGTGGTTCCAGCCACACCGTGTCTCAGATTGAGGCGGGGTTGACTCGTACACATCACATATGACCCATTAATCGATCTCCTAAAGTTTCAATGGAAACTGAATGCGTTTGGTTAGTTTTCCGTATGCCAGTTGATGTTTTTCAATTAAGATGACGTCCTTTTGAAATAGAAGACATACACTTTGAGTGGTGTCGGCTACACCGTGTCTCAGATTGAGGCGGGGTTGATTCATACACGTCACATATGACCCATGGATCGTTCTCCTAATGTTTCAACGGAAACCGAATGCGTTTGGTAGGTTTTCCGTATGTACTTAAAATGTTGCCCATTTTATGAGAATCCTCATGTGTCTATTAGTGGAATGGTATTTACTTAAAATCTTGTGGACATTCATATAAAATATTTTTATATCATTCTTATTATGGATTAGATTTTAGTTTATCATACTATGAAACTTTTCAGAGCTAACAATGTCATGCCCAATGAATACATCTCTTTTATAACACACCAAGAATCTATGATATTGATTGGATGTGTAAATGTGATTTACATTGATTATCATGATGAAAATAAATAAAATATATATTATAGATTTTATAGTATTAAATGAAATCAAGGAGGGTGGGGGGGGGCTGTCCGGCGGGGCTGTCTGGGGGGTTGTCCGGTGGGTGTCCGGGGGGCTGTCCGGGGACCAAAGAGGAGGGTGGGGGGGCTGTGTGGGGGGCTATATGGGGGTGTTTGGGGGGTTGTCCGGGGTCCAAGGAGGAGGGTGGGGGGGGGGGGGCTGTTTGGGGGGCTGTCCGGGGTCCAGGGAGGAGGGTGGGGGGGCTGTCCGGGGGGCTGTCCGGGGGGATGTCCGGGGTCCAGGGAGGAGGGTGGGGGGGCTGTTCGAGGGGCTGTCCGGGGGGTGTTCGGGGGGGGGGGGTGTCCGGGGTTCAAGGAAGAGGGTGGGGGGGATGTTTGTGGGGCTGTTTAAGGGGCTGTCCGGGGGCTGTCCGGGGGGTGTTCGGGGGGTTGTCCGGGGTCCAAGGAAGAGGGTGGGGGGGGGGGGGGGCTGTCCGGGGTCCAAGGAAGAGGGTGTGGTAGCTGACTTCTTCATGGATTAACCAAGGTCTACCAACACAATTGGAACATGGGCAGTGTATGCGACCACTATCTGAAGCATTATGAAATGAAAAATCTATAAAGCTCTCCAAATTGTTTTGAAAATCGCTTGAGATCCGATCGGTTTCATACATCCAACTTATGTCAATTCTGTAAAAAGAATTTATATAAGTCATTTTGTCATAAAAAATTCAATAGGACTGAACTTTAATAGAAAATATCTTTCAAAATTAATTTTAAATAATAAAATCCCTTTGATCATTTTTAAAAAATATTTGGAGTATTCTCAAGGCACCCCCATTTGGAAAAGTCACATTAAATGCCCAATTTCCACGCCAAACCATTGAAAACAATTAACATGAGACAATCATCAACCACAAATAACTTAACTGGAAATTAAAAAAACAGAAACCAAATGTGATATAGAATTTAATGTTTAGTTAGGGGAAATGAGATTAAATAGAGACAACAACATCATAAATGGTTCCAACATCATAACTTTTGATTAAAACCACCCATAATAGGAATGGGAATGCCTCATACACCTAATCCCTAATAAAAAAAACTAAATCTCTAATTAAAACATTGAATTTTGGGTTTCCACCCCACTTGGACAACCCTACCCCAACCCCACCCAACCCACTTGGACAACCCTACCCCCCACCCCACTTGGACAACCCAGCACCCCCCACCCCACATGGACAGCCCTACCCCCACCCCACTTGGAAAACCCAGCCCCCCCCCCCCCCCCACCATACCCTGGACACCCCCTACCCCCCACAACCCACTTGGAAAACCCAGCCACCCCCCACCCCACCTGGACAGCCCTACCGTCACCCCCCACTTGGACAACCCATCCCCCCCACCCTACCTAGATAGCCCCTCCCCCACCCCACCTGCACACCCTCCCCACCCCACTTGGACAACCCTGCCTGGACACCCTCCCCCACCCAACCTTCACACCCTCCCCCACCCCAAACAACCGTACCCCCACCCCATTTGGACAACGCTTCCCCCCTCCCCCACCCTACCTAGACAGCCCCCTCCCCCACCCTACCTATACAGCCCCTCCCCCACCCCAAACAACCCTATCCCCACCCCATTTGGACAACCCAACCCCCTCCCCCACCCTACCTAGACAGCCCCCCCCCACCCTACCTAGACAGCCCCCTCCCCCACCCCAAACAGCCCTACCCCCACCCCATTTGGACAACCCAGCCCCCTCCCCCACCCTACCTAGAAAACCCCTTCCCCACTCCAAACAGCCCTACCCCCACCCCATTTGGACAACCCAACCCCCTCCCCACCCTACCTAGACAACCCCTCACCCACCCCACTTGGATAGCCCTTGACATCCTCCCCCACCCCATCTGCACACCCTCCCCCACCTCAAATTGAAAACATAAATTCATCCAAATCAAAATCCAATTTTCAACTAAAATAAATTCCACCAAAAGTACCATATCACCCCACTAAACAAACCCTTTACCATGTTTGAAGTGTAGAACAAAAAACATAAAACAAATCCAAGGGCTCCGTAGACAACAACCCTAATTTAGCCTAAATAAAAACATCATACACCAAAAAAATAGAGAAATAATTCTAAAACTAAGGTAACAGTTACTAATTTGAAGTGTGAAATAAGATTTTGTTTGATTAAAGATGTATCTTGGGTGGAAAGAGTGTCGCATACGAGAATAATTGAGGAGCTCGATTAGGTTCTGTCTGAAATCGGTCTGCAATCGGGCTCGGTGGGGGTTCGGCTGGTTTGTATTTGGGGGAAATATTTCCCAACGGTTTTTAAAAACTGTTGGGGAAAGATAGAGTTTTCCCAATGGTTTCATTAAATCGTTGTAAAAAACTGATTTTCCCCATCTTTCCCAACGGTTTGATGAAACCCATTGGGAAAACTAATTTTCTTCTAATCTTTCCCAACGGTTTCATCAAACCGTTGGGAAAAATATCCTATACCAACGGTTCTTTTGAACCGTTGGTATACAATTGTTGGGAAAACCATGATTTCTAGTAGTGAACCTTTCATAAGGGCTTCCTGTATAAAAGTAAGTTTCCCAACAAGGGTTGGTCAAACACATAGTTTTATTGAGTTTTTTCCCTTAATCAAGTAACAGAAGTCTTAGTCTGACTTAATATTTTATTTGAGGGAATTTTATCTCTTATGTGTGAATTTATTATTATCATTATTACATGCTTTTTAATATTAAGAGGAACTTACTACAGTGATTAACCATGTCTTGATAATATTTATGCATAAGTCTGGTTTATTTTAGTTCCATCTTGCATGCTTGTTTAATTCATTAATTATGTGATCATGAAAACACATCCATAATGATAAACCATGAAACTGACATAAATAAAATAAATTAAAGGGAATGATCATGAATTTTTATAATGGTTAGTTTATCTAGTGGTTGATAAACTAACTCTGACCTAGGGGAGAAACACCTTGAACCTTTTGGGTTCATTTTTACAGCTTTCCACCTGCCCACCTCTGTATCTCCTGGGATTGATTTTGTCTCGGCTCCAACTTGAACCGCCTCCACTAGCTTTGGAGTTCCATCCATTATATATGATTTTTTTAACTCACACAAAGGTGAGGGGTAAAAGGGAGTTTTACATAAAATAAACCTTGGGCTTTTAGGCCCTACATATTAATGAAGAGAAGGCCTACAGACCAACAAATTTAATTTAAATAAATTAATTAAAATAAACCATCCACACAAAGGTCTTGGTCTACCTCATGATCATCCATACATGAAATGATATTTATACATAAATAAAACTAGAATTCAATTATTTAATCATTCTTGTTTAAGATAAATCATGATCTAATAAATTAATTATCATATTTAATTAATCAATTATTTTATCTTAAACCATTTTCTAAATTTCCTTGAGATTATCATCCATCATAATTTTAAATAAAAAAATTTATTTAAAAATATCTTTGTACGTAACTTGTACCTTGGAGGCAACCCGGTGAATTCCTATTCATAACTACCCAATGAGTAGAAATAAACATTACATAGATGTTAAATTATACACATGCATATAAAACACCTATCACATGTTGTCCCTCAGCTTTATGCCTGCACAATGGTACACGTCTCAAGGGTTTGTATAATATAATAATAAATTTTAATAAATCTGTGTAATTTGGATGAGTACATGGCGTGTAGTTCCAACTACATGGCATGTACTATTTTTCACCGTCCATCCAAAAGACACACCTGGGGAAACGACGTGTGAGTGTACTTCGGAAATCTTTAGAGTACACAATATGTCCAGTGGGTCACATGCCATGTAGTTCCTCATTACACAGTCTCCAATCGGGCAAGCCATGTACGGGGTACATGGTATAACTCTAACCCGAAAGGGACTACTCGTCATGTCCATTGGGCCACCGAGCATGTAATCTGGAAACCACGTGCCCCCTGTTCTTGGTCAACACACATATTCATTAAGACTTATAAAAACTCCAATGACATGTCTTGGTTTGGAGGACCAAACCTGGTGCATTGAACCTTGAATACATGGCATGTACTACTGAATACACATCATGTGTTTTGGTGTTGTATGACCAGGAACCTTTGGCACCTTCGAATGAGATCCTCTATTTTATTTTAATCAAAATTAAAATAAAAGATTGTTTCTGTAAGCTGATCGAGAAATTAAAGAGGAGTAATAGATCTTGAGATTCATATTTTCATAATGATTAAATTGAATTGAAACAACTAAATTATTAAATGTGTAAATCATAAATGAAATATTTAACTAATTATAAACTATGACGTAACCGCTCTGATACCACTTGAAGGTTCTAGGCGCAGTAGAAGTGTGGTTGGTCTGACACCCAACTTTGATTTTTACCATGATCAATGATTATTACAGGATCAATACTATGATGAACGCCAGTCTCCATGGAATAGAATCAAATATTTAGATAAAAAAGGAAGAGGCCCGAAACCTTTAGAGATGATATTTCACATCATGTTTATAATTAATTTAATTAATTTCATAAAGAAAATAATACTTGGATCTTTGGTATTTTCTTTGTTGATGATGTTGATCGTCCGAAATGACCCTTCCGGATTATCTTGTTTCACTTTCAAGGATCCAAACTAGAATCCCTATAGCAGTGATCCACACATGCTTTGATGCCCTCCGATCGACACCGCTCGTTCTCCGGGTGCTAGCATGACGAAGTGAGTGTCTTGTGTCAGTCGTTATTGATCGCTAGTTCTTCAGCCTTGGATAATGTCTCTCGTTCTTGAGAGGTGTGGGAAAAGGATTCGAGATAGAAATTGTTTAGTTCAACAATTCTCAATTCATCGGGTGTGTGGTTTGGTACATGGCACAATAGACGTATGTGTCTATTTATTGATATGGGGCTTCAATTATAATATTTAATTACGTAAAAATAATTAAATACATTCATAACCTTAGAGAAAACCCATGCTATTAATAATAATACCACATCATTATTTATGGTGCACCAACTTGTGCAAAACAGAATAAAATTCCGCGTCACAAAATAACAACAACGTTATTTTAATTTGTTCCAACTAGTAAAATAATTATTTATTATACTGAAAATAATTATTTTACTATCAAATCATCCTTGGCCTGCTCAAACTCCACTTACATTTATTGAACACCCAAATAAATAAATAAATAATTTATTCTCTTAAATATATATTTTATTTACAAACTAGTAAATAAATATTTATTAAATGTTCAATAAAATAAATAAATATATTTTACCCACAATCCGGTGAATAAATATTTATTTAATTTATGAAATCATTTTAACTTGAATAAATTTTTTCCGGTGTCTTGAGAATAATATTTATTAATTATATTCAAATAGAATTTAACCAAGACCACCAGAAACACTTAGTGTGTGACTCTCTAGGATTATTTCTCGTTGGCATTAGGCGGACTTACCTAAAGTCCAAGAGTACTGTATAGTAACGGGTCAAGGCACCCAAGAGAAAGAACATAAAGTCACAACAATGACATCCATATATGAATGCTCACTATGTAATATAATCCCTTTGTTGAAATATCTCATCAAGTAGATTTCATGATAGTGTCATCAACTTTTATGCTTGATACGTCATTCTTTGACTACCTGAAATAAAATCATCATTACACCATGGCCATGGAATTTCACATGATGTTTATATTTCAATCAAAGGGATGATATATCAACTTCCATAAATAGAAGGGGAAAAATCCTTCCTCGGATTATCCATTAATAACATGACACTTGTGACACACCCAACATACGCTACTTCCCGCCAACTATCTGCATGATGGTTTTTGTCAGTAAATCAAAGTACACAAGTCATGACACATATTAATGATAATATTAAAGTCTAAGGATCATTACACACACTCACAGATAGAAATATCTGATGAAACCAAAACATACAGAATTCCTACTGGTGGGTTTATTCTCATAATCTTCTGTCTTGAAGATTACCAAGTGTGAACTTCATGAGAGGAAATATCATATTCTTACGAGTGCTCACACCTGATGGTCTGCATGCTATGTGTCCCATCATACTATGTCATCCAACTATAGAACTATATTTAAGAATATTGTTATAGAATTTCAAGGTTCTCATCATAATGGGGAACTTCCATGACCTTATCAATTCAAGAAATACTCTAGAACATTATTACATCATAGTCATGCAAAATAATGAACAATATGCAATAATTTGTTTAATATTTAAATACATTAAACATCCTTGTAATCAAAGTAAAACCAGTCGGTTCTAGGACACCAAATCTTACACCTATAGGTTTTCCCGTGATATAGTGCTCTATTATGAGGTTATAATTTCTGTCAGCATATGGTGCACTTTATGTTATATTTTAATAATCAAATCATGTTCTCCTTTAAAAATAGTTCTTCTTGTGAAATGTTTTCATTTAAATATTTTCTATAAAAATTTCTCTATCTCATTCATTTATAAAACTTACATGTTAATGGATATTATAATATTGTGGCATGGAATCTATTTTATTGAGTGGAATCCTACTAGGATTTGGCCCACACTCTACACACACCTTTGGGTGTAAGGAGGCTTGGTTATGTTTGACTCAGGTAAAGGTAAGATGTTTGGAGATGGTGGTTTGGGTTTATAGTGGTCTACCCTTATAGGTGGTTTAGAGATGGCTTGAGGATTATGATCCTCTTATTTCATGGTGGTTTTTGGGATAGTGTCTTGTTCCCTTTTTATTATACCCCCTTTGAGTTTTGTTTAAATGTTTTAAACTTGAATCTGAAAATTTTTATTCCATGTTTGGGGATGGTTATTCATTTCTATTTTATTTATTATTATTGGTTGTTTATATTAATGAATTTGGGTGAAATTTTTCCCAAAGTATTTCATTGATACCCATACACTAGTTTCCAGCTTGTGGGGACCAGGAATGCCCTTTAGGCCCTACCATGAGCCAAGTCGGGTGTCTGGTTGGATGACACTCCGACATGGTTCGTGAAAATAAATGGGAAGCTGAATAAGAGGGGGTGTAGGAGTAAAATAAGTAGGAGGAGTGGGGTCTATAGGTAGTGTTTTATTAGGATATTTAACATGATTAGGATCATCAGACATAGATATATGAGTGGGATCAGTAGTCTATAACTATTTTTGCATGTTTACAAACATTGACTATACCGAATCTATGATCCCATATTCTATCATATAACAAATAAACTGAATTTTATCTTCCAAATAATATAATTTTTATAAGCATATATCCCATTGAAGAATCTTTAGAATATCAAAATGATTTTTTATCGATACACCTTTCGGGTATCCTCATACACGACCCATGTGTTCATGTTTTCCCAATACTATGGATAAAATATCCTTCATACCCTCATCTATGAAGACCCCATGTGTGTTATACTACTAAATATATTCTTGTATAAAATATTTGAAAAAATAAATAGTGAATGAAAATATATAAAGATTTGATTTAACTTACATAAATAAATACAGTAGACATCTCACAATCCTCTCAGTTACAACCCTTGACTCTTTTGTAAGATATTATCATTTTTTATCATCTAAACCCTCTTCTATTTTTCTTATCTAGTAGTAGGGGGAGAGGATCAACCTATGTGGATATTGAAGACTCAGATCTCATTTTTTTAAAATTTTCAGCTATCATTTGTTCTTCTAATAACGTATACCCTCCCTGAGATAAATTATGAGGGTATACATTTCTAGATTGGATCTCTTGATGAGATATCATCAATTTCTATAATTTAAGAATAATTAAATCATTAATATTATCATTAATATTAAAAAAATTCTAAAAGGTAAAATTGAACTTACTAATAACATTTATCATCATCTACTTTCAACAAATTACCTCTATATATCCTCATTTATAAATGGATATATATCACATGGATTATAATGCTGTATATTCCAAAAAATGGAATATGATGTGAGGGTTGATTTAAAATCTCTCCACATCCTAGCAGCCAATGATAAACATTTTCTCTTGAATCCTCCAGTATCAGGTATATCATATGTCATCTAATAAGTAGAGTGAAAACATATATTAATGTAAAAATTTCATTATAAATAAAATAATAACAATTGAGTTTACCAAAATGGTCTCCCACAAGTGAGATATTATCATTTTTTCAACACTTATCCAATCATCAATCAAAATACTAACTTTCCTTTTATCTTGTACTGCTATAAAAGTCATAAATTATTTTGAATTTTGACCTCTTGGAATATCATTATCATCAAATTATACTGGTATCCTATGGTACTGGTTATGATTAAATGATAATTTTGGTAAACGTGTGCTTCCATTCTTACCAACCCTCAAAATCCCCCCATAGAAGTAGATGTCTCTTGTAAAGAAGGATGAGAACTATCATTAACAAGATCATGTGTACATTCCTCCTGAGAGGTATGCATATGATCCTTTCTAGAAGTATGTGGTGGATCAAATGATCGATCTGTCATTATCCTAAAAATAAATGTAGTTAACAATTAGTAAAAAAATATACAAATCCAACTATTAAATACAAATGTAAATTAAATATTGAAAAATTATCATACAAAAAGTAAACTATACTGAGAAAATTTTTATTCATATTTTTTATATTTAACTAAAATTATAACAACATTAATGAGATATGAAATTACATAAATGAATGAAAAAAATTTAAAAAATGGTTCGTGAATAGTAAAAATCCTCCAACATATAACACCATTTTTCCACTGAAAATAATATTCTTTGAATATATGAAAAATGATCTAATAAGAAGTAAACTAAACTGACCATATTTTTATTCATATTTGTTAGAGTAGTTAACTAAAATTCTAAAAACATTAATGGGAGATGAAAATACATAGAAGAATGAAAAAAAATCCAAAAATGTTGCGTGAATAGAAAAAATGCTCCAACCTAATAAATAATTTTTTACACTAAAAGAATATTTTTTGAATATACTCTTTTATACATTATTTTTGTTTTTATTGAATATATTTGATTTAAAATTATTATTTTTCAACAAAATCAATTATTAGATAAGTTTTTTTAGGGTAAACATAGTAAACTAAACAAAACTAAACTAATATAAACAAAGAATTTAACTTATTAGTTAAAATATGTGTTTTAATAAAGAAAATAAAATTAAAATATATAACACTTTATAAAATTTCAAAAAGTAAACCATAAATAAACATATGTTATCTGTAATATTAGGAATGTACTAAAGGATTATTTTCCCAAATTCCTTAATCATGATCATTCCGTATGGAATAAATCATGTCTATTATGTGCTCATCAATATTATCTATTAATCATTCCATGGAAGTAGGGATATTACATAAATATACATCTTTGTAAAGTCTATCCTCACCAACATACTTTTTTTCCTTGTAAAATAATAAACCACTGAATATAATATTGATCAAGAACATATAAAATTTGGTTTTCATGTGTTTCCATGATAAAAGGATCAGTTGTGTATTCCAATCTATTCAGAATAACTAATGTCTCTCCAAATTCATTGTGTTTGTCACTGTTGTTACCGATAAACCATTTGTAGTTACACAATAGAGATTGATATTTAATGCAATAAATCTACCATATTTATTCAATGACTCTATAATATGAACTTGATTCATAGATTGTTTTTTTGTCTTTGGCACTCTAAAAATTCATTACTTCTATGAACACCAATACACTACTATTCTGAACTGCACTTTTGTTGTCACGATCTTTCATATGAAATGTATAGGTATTAATGTCATACCTGGACCATGTTATCAAATTTAAACTTTGAATTCCCACTAACTATCTCAATGTTTTTGAGTCATCTGATCTACCAATCACGATCTCTTTAAACCATGAATTTTTTTTGTTATACACATTCAAAATCCACATATCTTTCTTCTTTGGATAAAATTGTTTCAACACATTAATATGAAGTGTTATATATGGCTGAGCATCATCTATGTTATTCAAGATGTATAAATGTACCTTCTTTATCTTTTCACCTATCAATGGTTTTACTTTCAAGCCATAGATCCCCTTTCCCCAATAATTGACTCATTCATAGAGAGATGTAGGCAAATCGATGTGCTTCACTACAGATAAGTATCTTATACAAAAATTTGAAAACTTATCATTAATATACTTATCAACAATATAGACTTTAGGTCAATATATATTATTAACACACCCCTTCAATATCTTCATATAAATTTCAAAAGGATACATCCAATTTAGATATACAGGTACTCAAAGCTTTATTTCTCTCTATAAATGAACTATTAAATGCACCGTGATATCAAAAAAAATGGAGGAAAATACATTTTCAATTGAAAAAGTATAGAAACTGATTCGTTCTCCAGATTTTTCAAAGAATTCAAATCAATCACCTTATTACAAATTAAATTGAAAAAATAACACACATTCATGATAATCATTTTGACATGGATGAGAAATATTCCATACAATGAAACTGGTAGGAGTTGTTGCATCATGACATGAAAATCATGATATTTCATACCTTTAAAATTCAAATCCTATAAATACACATTTTTTTACTTTTGAAGAATAACCCTGTGGTACTTTGATATCATGAATACGCAGACAAAATATAATTTTCTACCTCTTGGATAATGTATGAAAAATTGGGGGAAGGAATTTTCACCTTCCATAAGGAGTGGGAGATAACTCCAAATTTATTTCAATTGAGAGTAAGTCAAATCTTCCATTCAATCCACCTTTTGGATCTCCTTTAATATCTAACAATGATCCAATAAAATTTTCATAGATATTCTTCTCCACATGAATAACAATAATTTTATGTTTGACCTCATGATATCTCCATTATGGTAGCTCAAAAAATATACACCGCTTATTCCAAATTTTTCTATCATTATTAGATTTTTATCTATCTCCAAATTTCACATCAATGTCTTTCACCATCTCAAAATACTGATCAGTTGACAAAGGTTTTGAAGAAATATAAAATTCTTATGAGTTGTTGAATGCCTTTTTTAATATTTGATAAGAGTGATCAATAGACAAAAACTTTAGATGACCATGTATACTATTTTTCTCCCATATTGCAGTTAATAATATGAAGTTTATTGTTCATAAATTGGAAAAGATTTATACTCATTAACACTATATCCATACAAATTTCCATATATTAGGAATTCATTTATAGTGGACATAATCACTAAATACAGTTGAAAATATTCCATTTTATAAGAATCATACACTCTAATACCTTCTTCTCACAAAAGTTTCCAATCATAAATTAATGGTGATAAGAAAACATAAATATCATTTTTGGGCTATTTTGGTCCAGAGATCATTAAACTCAACATGACATATTTTCACTTCATACAAGATTCAAGATATAAATTTTAAATTACCAATAAAATATGCCACGAAATATGTGTACTACTAAGGCTTCAATATTGATTCATTCCATCTGTGCACAATCCATGTATGATATTTCTAAATTTATTTCCGAATGTAGGAAACTGTTGATCAATTTCATTATACTGTGGAAAATCAACTAGATACTGTAATTTTCCATCACATATCCGCTCATCTGCATGTCATCTAAACCTTTTTTCATCATTTAAATTTTCAAATAAACATTTCAAAATATGAATTATAGAATATACCAAAATTCCTTGGTAGGGGTCTCTATAACTGCTAAATCAGCCTAAGATTTTTCTTTCAACTTATATCATGATGTCCCACATTTAAGACACCCTGAAAGAAATTTTCATTCTGTCCTATATAGTATATAGTCATTTGCGAAGACATGTATTTTCTTATATCCTAATCCAATCAGGCATAATATTTTCTTCTCTTTATAATGTGAATCGGGAAGATTTTTGTCATTAAGAATAACATCTTTTAATAATTTTAGCAACTCTGTAAAACTCCTATCACTCCATCCATTTTTCACCTTCAAGTTATTTAATCTTAACACCATCAATAAAAATATAACTTCCGTACAACCTAAATACAATTTTTTTTATCATCACTATATAAATTCTCAATTATTAGTTCTTTCCCAATTTACTCTACTTAAATATCATGAGTAATTTCTTCAATTTGACTAGACTTATCATCTTTCAAAGCATCATCATCAATAGATTCGAGATTATACCCATTTTCAACAAGCCAAATTCAAGGACTATAACTCAAATTAAAACCATGAAAAATTTAATGATCTTTGATCTCTCTACTTTTTAACTTCTTCATATTTAAACATTTCAGGAATGGATAAAAAAACATGTCATTTTTTGGAACATTTTGTTTAGAAAATTCCAAAAAAGCATCGACACCTACCTCATATTCATTACTTATTAAAATTGAAGTAATCCAACATTGACTCATTATTATTTATAAAAAATATCAAAAATATCTTTTCAAAAAGAATATAGTGGTGACAATAGAGATTTAGAGGGGGAATAGTAGATTATTTCAATGATAATCAAGAAGACACACTTGTGGTATTATTCATCAGTAAAATGTTACTATGATTTTCAATGATAGTGAATATAATATTAAATAAGTTAATAACATTTGATATGAAATTTAATGTTAATTGGAATTATTATACAATAAAATATAAAAAATTAAATAAATTTATATCACTATATTATAAAAGAGAGTATTACTAGAAAATAAAAAAATAAATGAATTCCTTAGAAGAGTGACTAAATATCTAGAAATATCATGTAAAGATTTTATTGAATTTAAAGTAAAAAAATGAATAATAATATAGAATCATTAGTGACTAGAATTAATTTGTTTAAGATAAGAGATTAATTATATAATTATTGTAATAAGTAGTAGTTTTTAGCAAAACAAGATGTAGGTTGAAGTTAAGACACTTACTGAGAAAAAATTTCTTACATTAATGAAAACTCTAATGAAATATCTAACACAAATATTAGTAAATAATCACAATTTTTTGATGAAATATTAACATTTAATGATATAATTTCCTAGAAATATCACTCTTAGATTTTATTATTATATTCTTTATCCAAGAAAAATAAATATTTCATTGAACAATGGGATCGATTTTGTAAAGTAACCAAAGGAATTTGTTTATCAAACCACATTAAAGAAAACAGGGTGTTAAATACCAAAATATATTCCCAATACTTTGGAGGGATAAAATACATCCACCCATCAAATAATGATTAAAATTACATAACATAAATGTGAGAATAATCATAATCTAAATATATCATATTAAACACTTTTTCTGACACTTTCACCAGGGCGCGCATCCGTATATCAAGGGCGCACAAATTTTTCCCCACATTCCTGATTTCAAAAGGTGGGAAGCATCTGCTGCTTATTTAGAGACATTTTCTCCTTGATCAAAATGGGAAGATGGGATGTTGGTTCCTCCTTTCATGGATTCCTCCTCAGAATTTGTTACCTAGTCAGGGTCTCCCTCATAGACTTAAGATATTGTTCGTGAAACTCTTCTTGGTGACATGTCTTTGTAGATGCTGGTTAATTATGCTGCTTCCATTAGGACATTCCAAGGGGTCCAGTCAGGGCAGCAACCTTCGGTCAGAGTAAATGAAAACATCAGGCATGTCGGGGCATCTCTGGATGCGTGGACATTGGGGAACCTATATTCTTCATCATAAGAGGGAATCTCAAGGGTGTAGAACCTGAGGCATACCACATCGATTTTGGGTTATCTTATGCCAGAGGCATGTATCTAAGGTTTTCCTCATCTTCCCATGTTTAACACGGGGTATGCCACAAGTTTAACCTCTTGCGGAGACGGTTACTCCAAATGTGTGTTTTCTGAGGTTTTCCTCAGGCATCTCATGTTTAACACGAGGTAGGCTGTGAGTTTAATGTCTTGCAGAGATGCAATAAGAGTGATCATAACATCCCATAGAGACGTATCAAATTAGTACATCCCTAGGAGGGAGCACCTGAAAGGTTTACCAGATGGATGGATTAGAATGCCCAATGAGGATGGATCTGAGGTGGTGTGTCTCATAGAGGGAAGATATCACACCGTGAAGGATGATCTGGACACCACTAAGGGTTGATCAGAAAGAGTGCACCCCAAAATGGGGAACACAAGATTGATAGGTCAGAATGACCAATGAGAGCAGACCTAGGGTGGTGTGTCCCATAAAGGGAAGATTTCACACCATGAAGGCTGATCTGGACATCACTGAGGGCGAATCAGAAATATTTCACCCCAGAATGGGGAACACTGAGGTTTACCATTGGCTGGGATTGAACCTCATGGAGGTTTCCTACATACCCTGTGCAGACGATAGGGATAAAAACCCACATAGTTCGAAGGGGTGATGAATCGGGGTGTACACAAAGGACAACAACCCGAAGACATGCTGGAGATTACGTGTGGTTAGCGACCCATCACAAGAGGGAAACACTTGTTTGGATGGTTATGGATTGCATGGAGCTTATTCTTGGTTAGCTGCTCAGGTGGATGGCATGATTTCACTGGGATGTGGAGGCCCGGGTAAGAATTAGGATGGATATGGATGGTTGAGTGAAGTGGATGGAGAATGAGATGGAACCATCATGAAAGTGATGGTATCCTTGGGCTTGAACCTTAGGGAGGCTTCCTACATATCCCTGTGGTATGGAATCAAAGTTTATATAGTTCAGGTGGTGGGACAATGGGACACTAGAGGTGAAGACCCATGAGAATGGACACATGTCTGGGACCCAGAAAAAGTAGAACTTTCGAGTTGAGGCATGACCTTCCCGAAACACAAAGGCTCAAGGGAGAGACCAGGACAAGACATGAATGATGGGATTGAACCTCTGGGAGGCTTCCTATGTATCCCTATGGAAGGGAATCAAAGTCCACATAGTTCAAGATGGGGGCATAGAATTAGGGTGTATGCATAGGACAACGACCCGATGATATACTAAGGCTTACGTGTGGTTAGCGGCCCCTGTAGTTCTGACGCTCGAGGGGTGGACCAGAGATGTGGGTCCCAATAGGAGGGATACCTAAGTTTACCAGTGTTTGGGGATGAACCTCAGGGAGGCTTCCTACATACCATGTTTAGGAGACAGGGATCAAACCCATGTATTTTATCTTACAACGACTTACCGTCCTATAAGGATGACAATGGATTACTGTCCTGTGGGACTGACAACAGATTACTTATGGATGGGGTAAAATAGATTACCATTGATTGGGGAATACAATGGATTACCATCGATTGGGGTTGGACCTCAGGGAGGCTTCCTATTTACCTTGTCTAGGAGACAAGGATCAAACCCACACAGTTTGAATGGGTACAGTTTAATGTCTTGTAGGATGAAAGGGGGGCATACAGTTTAACATCATGTAGGATGAGGATCGATCGACGTGAAGTGGTTGGGACCGATGGGTGTGGGGCTTGAACCTCAAGGAGGCTTCCTACGTACCTTGACTTTTAAAGGATCAAAGTTCACATAGTTTGGAATGAGGGATACAATTTAACTTCGTGCGGGATGAAGGTGAACCGATGTGAAGGGGTTGGGACAAGTAGGTGTTGGGCTTGAACCTCAAGGAGGCTTCCTACGTACCTTGCCTATGAGACAAGGATCAAAGTCCACATATTTTGGGATCGTTTGGGGCTTACGTGCTAAGGCGAACCAAGAAGGATGTCATGGTAAGTTCTTACTCTAATCCCAAACAAGCCATGCTCGATGTGAGAAACAATAGGTAGAAAATAACTAACGATATTGGTGCAGAGGTGCGACCACAAAGGGTGGTGAATGGGTATTATGCATGGAAGTAGCCCAGGTGCCACTATAGAGAAAAAATGACAGATGGGGGCTTACGCATGGAAGCTGTCCGGGTTCTGCTAAGGAGAAACAATGGGGGATAAGTCTTATGCATGGAAGATGCCTGGGTGCTACTATGGAGCAGTAATGGTGAATGGTTCTTACACATGGAAGCTGCCCGAGTGCTCCTAAGTAATGACAATAGTTGATGGGGATTACACATGAAAGCTGCCCGGGTGCTGCTAAGGAGTGGAAACGGTGGATGGGGCTTATGCATGGAAGCTTCCCAGGTGTAGCTAAGGAGTGAAAAAAATGAATGAGGCTTATGCATGGATGCTACCCGTAATGTCTTCCTCATGTATGGCCATGAGGGAATCCCAAATCACTAGTGGTTTGAGGCATATAATTGAGGTCTACACTTATGCGCTAGTGCACAAGTGGGAAATTCCATGGGCATTGGAATCAATCCGAACAAAGGGAGATGAAAAATGTGAATCACAAGCCCGACATTTAGAACGCAGTGAGGGTGGCATGGCGATGGAGGATAACTGTTTATCATGTTCAAAAGATAGTATCCATATCACGTTAGCCTAAAACGGGGACAAACAAATGAGGGTCGACTGTTGACCATGTTTGAAACATAGGAGCTGACTTGAAGTGTCGTCCAAAGTCTTCTAGGGCGTTGGCCCAGAACGGTAGGTGAGTTGAGGTGTCATGGGACCAGGACATTAGGGGATCCCTTTAGACATGAAAGATGAGGAAGATCCGAATGAAGGACACACAAAGCATTAGGTGGAGTGATGAAATGTTTAAACATATTCTAATGCTCTTGAAATTAATCCACTATAATCATGGTATGAGGTATCTTATGATTGTTAAATAATTCGTCTCTTATTTGGAACAAGAATCATTCTATTATTGAATGATATAGAATGCTACATTTTATAGTCATGTAGAGAGGACTATTAGAATATTATGCTTGGATCATAAGGCATCTCTTGTTTGGAGTAAGAGGCATTATATATTTTTCATATAGGGTGTACTAAAGTTTAGAGTCATGTAGATAGGACTATTGGAATCTTATTCTTGGTGCATAAGGTATCTCTTTTTTGGAGAAAGAGGCATCCTATTATTTAATGGTAGGAAATACTATAGTTTATAGTCATGTAGAGAGGACTATTGGCATCTTATGCTTGGCTCATAAGGAATATCTTGTTTGGAGCAAGATGCATACTATATTTGTTATATAGGATGTACTATAGTTTATAGTTATGTAGAGAGGACTATTAGGCATAAGGCACCTAGTAATGGCTAGTGTTGGGACTTATGCAAGAGCGACCCTTTCTAGTGGATCATTGCATAAGAGTCAGGTGATAGGGTTTGGAGGAGTTTCTTGAGGAATGGTTCAACTCAAGGTAATCAAGGAATTTATGATGAGAATCTCAACTCACAATATGGGGAATGAACCAAGATGAATGTGTCGTCTCAAGGTATTTTATGGAGTGCAGAGGAGTATCTCGAATCATGCTATTGCATAGGTGGGAGGTGGGTATGAAATGGAAAATACCGACATCCTGACCTGAAAAGTTAGGGGTGCGACTATCCATTTTTCATGGGGGTCAGTGATAGAAGTGAAGGGACCGGCCTGGAGGGACGAGACCGCAACCCAGAACTGACCCTGAGTAGGAGTGAGGGGTCTGCGCCCTCGCAGTATGAACAAGTGGGAGTGAAGGTAAGAGCTTCATGAAGGATATGGCTTCACAGAGGAAAGGTTATTGTGGATCATGGGGTCTCAAAAAGTAGCTTCACGAAGTAAAGGTGATCGCGGAGCATAGCCTTAGGGATCACAGGCTCTCACAGATCAAAGGGGCTTCACAGAGCTCAGGGTATCATGGAGCAAAGGGCTTCACAGAGCATAGGGTCTCATGGAGAAAAGGGGCCTCACGGAGCCTCAAGCAACCCAAAGGAGCTCTCTCCTTCGCCAAGGGTGGAGCCCTTTGTGAAGGGCATCACTTCACGGTGCTCAGGAGTTCCGTGAAATGAGAGATCTGTTGCCCAAGGGGCAGCGTGACCGTCTGTATAAAGGGGGGTGAGCCAACTATTTATAGGCAATGGAGGTCGGTAGAGCATGCCGTGAAGCACAAATGCGTGCCGCAAAGAGAAAATGATGCTGTGAAGGACGTTGCGCTCTGCAACCATAGGGAGTTCCCTCAAGTTTCTTGTAATCATGGATTCGATCGTCATCAGCCTTCGCGACACACAAAGAGGCTCCGATCAAGTTCCCTCAAGTTCGTCGTAACCGCAGAGTTGACCGTCATGACCTTCACGACACACGCAGAGGATCCAGCCAAGTTCCCTCAAGTTCATCTTAACCGTGGAGTCGACCATCATCAGCCTTCACAGTGCACACAGAGGCTCCATTCAAGTTTCTCTGCTCCACGATCACGATGGGAGATTCGCGAATGAGCTATGTGAACCAATTTTCTAGCCCAACTTTGAATGTCCATAAATCATAAACCGTAACTCCGTTCAGGCTCTACGACCAGTCAAATTGAAGCTTGAGAAATGGAATACGATCTGGTATCATTTATGGAAGCATTTGGAATATCTTTCGGACACGTTTTCCAGTGTCAACAAACACATGATAAATAAATTGAATTAAAGAGGATTTCAAAAAATTTGTAAGTAAACCATAATAAAAAATAAGTTGGGTGGTATCATTAGAGTATATCTCAAGTGTAGAATAAGAAAAGTTAAAGGGTGTTGATGTAAATGAAAATTACATTATAATAACATCATAAATTTACATTGAAAAAATAAGAAGATATTACATTAAAATTTTTTATTAACCTTTATTATAAGGGAGTAATTTATAAAATATTGAAAATAAAAATGAAATTGAAAAACCAAGAAAACAAGGAAGGGAAACATTATAAGGAAAATAGAAAAATTTTATAAAAAAATTCATTCATGTAGAAGGAATTAAAAAATAGACTCCTTTCAAAAATTTCAAAAGTAAAAATAAAAATAATATAACCTTATGAAATTATAAAATTATATACAATGATATCCATAAAACAATATATGGAATATAAACATGGAGGAGAATGATTCCCATTTGAAAAAATGAGATTAGGAAGTGTCAACATGCATGAAACCATTAATTTGAGTTTTTAAACAAGGGGATAATAAAGGGTAAGATGAGATATAAAAATCAAAATGTAACAAACCAACCAATAATATAATCCAAGTTGGTATCTAAACTAGTTTTCCACTAACCCAAAGAGTGCGAGCATCTTACAAATTGCTTATTTAACAAGAATCATTATGGAAGAGGGAAATAAAACTAGAATTTCAAAAAATTAGGGTTCCAATAACATGAAAAATGAATACAATCAAACTAAAACCCTAAAACTGAAAAAATCATTGAATATAATAAATTTAACAAGGAATCATCCATGGACCGACTGAAAGAGATGATCAATAATGTGTGAGGCTTACTTAAGGGACAAGAATATATATCTTTAAATGTGCAAGGATAAGGTTGAATAAACCTAAGGGTGTATGAATATGGTAATTCAATATTGGGCTCCACTAGATTGAGGAAAATAGGGATAAGTCTTTTGTGTGAGACAAATGAGCCTACTTTCATGAGAACGAAAGACACCAAAATGAGTCCAACCAATGATTCATAAAATTTTAAAAGGTATATCACATTGTCTATTTCATAACCAACATGAAAAACAATATTTTTCCACAGGTTCTAAATAATCAATGTTATAAATAGATTTTTAATATCAGTTATCCTGAAACTGACATGCTAAACCATATATTCAACGTTAGTTTATAGGTAACTGAAATAGAAAATAAAAAAAATTAAATTTCATATCGGTTATATAGTAACCAATTTGAAATAGATTTTCACATATTTTTCTCATTGGTTATATATAATCGACATTAAAATGATGACAAAATAAATAGTTTTTGTACTAGTGTTTGAGTAATTGAGAAATCCCCTTCTTGGGTTATGAAAAGGAGAATATGGATCCTTTACACTATAATGTCCAAGAAACTAGACATTATGAGAATAATGGAAAGGGTCATTGGGAATTGATAAAATAATGGGAGATATATAATTAAATTTATTTCATATCACCTTTTTTAATCATATTAAGTACTAATAATATACTATAAATTATTGATGAATAAAATGGAAAGTTCAACGACCACAATACTATCCCTGCCAACTATCCTAGATAAAGAAAATATCCTTATTGGAACAAAATTTTAGTAATGGTACATGAACTTTCACATTGTACTATTCTAGGAATGGAAGTTGTATACGTTGGAATCCCCAATTCCTATTAATCCTTCCCAAGAGTTGAGTGTGGAAGAGTTACTCATCTATGAGAAACACTTAGATGATGCACTAGATGTAAAATGTTTAATTTTATCTTCCATGTCCAGTGAACTGCAAAAATCACATGAGACCATGGATTCATATGCAATAATCAGTCATCTCCATGATCTTTATCATTAGAGAGCAAGAAAACAACCACTTGAGATCTCCAATTCACTCTTTACATGTAATCTTGAATAAGTCACACCATATGGGCCTCACATAGTCAAAATGATTAGCTACATTGAGCATCTAAAAATTATAGGGTTTAAACTACCAGATGAATTGTGCACTGATCTCATTTGAACCTCACTTACTCAAAGCTTCTCTAAGTTTATTGTGAATTTCAACATGAAAAATATAGAGAAGTTACTCCTAGATCTCATCACCTTAATTCGCCAAACTCATAATGAACTAAATCTTGAAAAGCCTTTTCCCCTAATGGTGAGTAAGATTAAGGCAAGGAAAAGAGAACTAAGACTAAGTCTAAGTATAAGGATTCTATGCACCACCCTTCCAAGAAATGGAATATCAAAGGGGAATTAAGGGAGTATGACATTGTCTATTTCTAATGTGTTAAGAAGGGACACTAGAAAAAAAAACTATACATTGGGAAGGAAGTAAGGTGATGCTTAAGGTATTTTCATCATTGTGTGCAACCTTTCAATTTTTACAAATTGATTATCAGATACTACATTTGGTTCTCAAATTCATATACAAATGCGTGTTCCTAATAGATTTTAAAAGGTTGTGTGGGGTGAGGTAGATTTGTAGGCTGAAAATGGAGGTCAATTGGTAGCATTATCCATTGGAGACAACAACGTTACATTACCAACAAGAATGATCATAGTGTTGGAGTTGGTTCCCTAGAACCAAATTCTATGTACTTTATGATAACCAATATTCATTGTTTTTAATATCAATAAACTTCTTATCACATCATAATTGTTCTTATATATAACATAGTATGTGATAATGTCCTAAGAGTAGTTGTTTCACTGAAAGGTCATGGTAGCTCTCTACTATGATGATAACCTATAAGTTCTCGGAAATTATTCTTAAATATGTTTTCTATATCTGGATGAAATCATTTTAGAGACACAAATGATATAGGATATCAAGGGTGGAGTCTCATAAAACTTTAAGGTACCTTCTCATGATGTACACCCTTGGTAATATCTAGTCCAGGATATTATGAGAACGATATCTTCTAGTAGGAAATCCATATTTATATATGACATTTGATGTTTCTATCTATGTATGTGTGTATCAATCAAAAGTCTTTAATATTATTATTAATGAGTATTTTAACTTTTGAAATTTTATGTATTGATGAAAACCATTATGACATATGTTCGCGGTGAGGTATGATATGTTTGGTGCATCATGAGTAATATTTCATTAAGGAATAATGCAAGAAAGGATTTGTCCCTTTTGTTCTTCAAAATAAGTTGATATCTCAAGCCATTTTATGGAAATGATATAGGCTGAATACATCCATGGACATGTTTTTCTATAGGAAAGTTTTATTTCTAAATAGTCAAAGAAAGATACATCAAGCACATAGGTTGATAGCACCATCGTGAAACTTTCTTGATTAGATATATCACAATAAAGGGATTATATTACACAGTAATCTTATGTATTAGGTTTTATGTCATTATGGAATTAGATTATTTCTCTATGTGTTTCTTGGTGTGTTACTAGATGTTAAAATTGTACTTTGTCCTGCTTCTCCTAATGCCACTAAGAAAAAAGTAATGAATTTTGAAATGGATTCCATGTACCAACACCAAATATGTATTTTGGTGGATCATATAGTTAATGTAAATCTATTTGTTTTTAAATGGATATTCAAGAATAAACTAGAAATGGATGGTAAATTCCATATCTATAAGGTGTGACTTGTTTCAGAAGGGTACAAACAACATCAAGGCATAGACCACGATGAAACCTTTTCACCAGTTTCCATGCTTAAATCCATTGGAATTATACTTTCCATAGCAGTATACCATGACTATGAGATTTAGAAGATGAATGTCAAAACAACCTTCCTTAATGGTAGACTTTAGGAAGATATATATATGAAACAATGATAAGGGTTTGTGACTCTAGGTAATGATAATAAAGTATGAAAGTTGTAGAGATCCATTTATAGATTAAAGAAAGCATCCAGATCATGGAACATTTGTTTTGATGACGCCATAATAGAATTTTGATTTTTAATAAATTAATGTGATCCTTGTATCTATAAATAGTTTAGTGGGAATGTGGTCATTTTCCTAATAGTATATGTCGATAAAATTTTACTTATTATAAATGAGATACTAGTCTTACATACCATTAAGACATGGTTAAATAAATTCTTCTCTATGAAATACTTAGGTGAAGTAGCATATGTTCTTGGGATCAAGATCCATCACTATAGATCCAAGTGGATGATTGATCTAAGTCATGGTGTGTATATTGACAAGATAATGAGGATATTCAATATAGAATAATCAAAGAGGTTATTGTTGCCTATCTCACATGGTATTCATATTTAAAATAAAACGTTTCCTCAAACACATGAGGTGATATATAAAATAGAAATAATTCCAATTCCATATGCATAAATTACTAGTTTAGTCATGTATTCCATGTCGTGTACTAGGATACATGTTGCTTATGACTTACGTATAATATGTAGATATCAGGATTATTTAGGAGACCTCCATTGGATGAATGTCAAAACCATCCTTAAATATCAAAGGATAACTAAGGATATGATCCTAGTATATGGAATATATGAGAATCTAGTCATCAAGTTATATAAAAATTCTAGTTTCCAAACAAATCCAGATGATCTTAAGTCATAGTTGGGATACATATTCACTATAAATAGAGTGTCCATGAGATGGAAGAGCTCAAAGAAAGTAGTGGTTGCTAATTATGGAATGGATTTGAAGTATATTGAGGATTCTAATGCAGCTAAAGAAGCTGTATAGATATTAAATTTCATCTAATATCTGGATACAGTACTTATAAATATATACCATATCACAGTTTACTATGATAATACTATAGTGGTGGATCTTTCCAAAGAACCAAGGTCACGTCATCAAATGAAGTACATACTCTGAAATTATCATATATTAAAGAATTTTTCTTAGAAAGATGAAGTTTTAGTGAGAATTATTTCCAAAAAATGTGGAAGACCCCTCAAAAAAACCCCTATATCAGCAGAATCAAGATCTTTAAGTGGTAACTAGCAGACTAATACTCATTAGTAATTGGATCTAGGACAAGTGGGAGTTCATTGGAATTTGTATCCTAGAACCAATTGGTTTTTATTTTAGATTTCAGCCTATATTCAAAGAAGTTAATATTAAATGTATACAATCATATATTGATCATCATTCGACAAGATTTTAATGTGAAAATGTCCTAAAGTATCTGTCACATCAAAATAGGTCATAACAGTTCCCTACTATGATGATAACTATGAGATGATATAATAATATCTCTCAAATATTAGTCCTATGGTTAGGATGATGAACTATGACAAGGAACATAATTTTTATACTATCAAGTGTGATTTCTTGTAATAGGATGAGGCTTCATCTCATGATGTTCACACTTGTTAATCTCAAATATAGAAGATTATGAGGATATAATTTCCAATAGGAATTCCACATGTTTGCGTGTCATTAGATATTTCTATCCATGAGTGTGTGTAGTGGTCCTTGTACTTTAAGATTATTATTAATACATTCATGAATTAGATACTTAGCTATATTGATAAAACCTATGACACACTATGTTCACACTAATTAGGATACGTTCAATATGTCATGATCAGTATGTTATTAATGAATAAGTAAATTAAGGATTTTCCCTTATATTATGGAATTTAATATCTCATCCATTTAATTGGAATGGAACCTTTGAAATAAATTCCATGGACATGGTGATTTAGAAAATTTCATTCCAGATAATAAAATAAATTTATATCAAGCATTAAGGTTGATGACATGAGTATGAAACCTTTTTGATGAGATATCAAGGCAAAGAGATTATATTACACAGTGTGTGATCGTATGTAGTTGTTAATGTTGTGACATTAACTTCTTCCTATAGGTTGTCTTGACTGGTTCCTAGATAGTAATCTTGGACTTTAGGCAAGTCTGCCTAATGGAAATGAGGAATAAGCCTATAAGGTCACACACTAAGTATTTCTATTGATCTTAATTAAATTTTATTGGAATTTAATTATTGGAATAAATATTATTCTCAAGTCTAAGGAATAATTTTATTTATATTTTGTTGATTGCATAAATTACATAAATATTTATTCATAAGGTAATTATTTAAATACACAAATATATAAAATTTACTTATTTATTTATTTAATTAATAAATATTTAATTAAATATTTATTCGGCTATTCGATAAATGTCAAGGAGGATGAGTGGACCAAGTCTATGTCTGATGATAAATATTAATTTATAGATAGTAAAATAATATTTATCATTAATCAGTTAGCGCATGCCATAAGAAAATAATAATAAAATTATTATTATATGGAATGGGGTTATTTAAGGGTATACTGTATTATTAAGGGCCTATGCACAACTAAATAATATTTAACCCTAACTCATAACTCTATAAATCGACTTTTATGTCTATTATTCATGATTTTATCGAATTGAAGAATTGTTGTACACAACAAAACCCAATAATATCTCTTAATTCCAAATAATGATATAGAGTTTCTTCTATCAAGATAATGATACTCTCCCACTTCTTCCATATTCTCAATAAGGTGAGTGAAATGATGGTTCTTCAAGCATAAAGGAATCATCACAACAATCATGGAAAACACTGCAAGACAATCGATCTGCCATGCTCACTACTATAAATTGGACCTATACCAACAAAACTATTCCAATTAATTTGGAGAACCATTTTTATAGGTAGTTTAAAGGTATCCTATACCAATAGTTCTATAAAACCTTTGTTATAGGTCCCAAAATTTCGAGTACCTATACCAGTGGTTTTAGAGAACCATTGGTATAGGCACTTGGGTTTTTTATGATTTTTTGTAAAATAATATTAAATACTAAAAAAAATTAAATTACTTTTAAATATACATACATAAATATATTTTATGTTCAAAGAAGACATTATATGTACTTCCTTGGCCTATTTTTTCACCCGAACATTGCTCAGGGTCAGTTGACCACTAGTCCTTAGGTGTGCCTCCTCATACATCAAAGGTTTTCAACTAGTAGTGAGGGTTTAAAGAGGTAATATTAGGGAGAAAATATCCTATAGTGATGAAAATAATAATGTTCTATAGATAAATATAGTATTAGAAGAAAAACCATAAACAACAGGACCGATAACTTTCAATAGTAGAAGCATATACAAGCAGAAACAATAATATCAACAAGCTCAAATATACCATTTATAGAAATAAACACCCCATGATACCATTTATAGAACATGAATACAAGTTAGGTCATACAAGACAATAAACAGAAAGGGTCGCTCATGGTCAACCATCAATATATACATATAATAAGCATTCTAGAAATAAAAAGACATAAAAAGTAAACTTCAATAGATATAAGAAACCAAGGTCCTTACCATCCATCCCATGCTAAGCAGTATGAAATGATCACTAAGGTATAGATCTAGAGCTTGAACCCTTACCTGATAAAAAAAGAATAAAATTTACATGCGTCCTGAAGGGCCCATGTAGGGTGTGAGAATGAATCTCAGTAGGACACCACCAATATGTTCCTATCTTACATCTATGATAAAGCTGGTGTATATAATTATAAATAAAATAGCACATACATATCATACGAATAACCCACTTCCCTTGTGCCTAGTATCCACAATGAAGCAATCAATTTCTTTGACCATCACTAGACTACCACATTCCCCTAGTTATATATATAGAATACAAATATATTTCTTTATATATATAATTATAGTGGTGAGGATCCTTAGCATAAATCCCAAGGAATCCCCTAATGAGTAACAAGTTGGAGAGACCTCATGAAACTTCTGTAAATGTATAACTAGCACCTAATGCCAATAGAAACCTCTCGTGTCATGATAAATAATCGGAATCCTGATGGCATGCCTAAACAAGTACCTAGTTCCTCAGACCTTAGCTTATAAAATCTATATCAACTTGAAGCCCCATGTCTGAGACATAGTGATTTCTATCCTCCAAGTAAATAGCACCATCAATTATACATACGATGCCCTGAGGATCGATGATATTCATCCTGACCTAATGGCCTCAATATATGGTGATCCTCATCCCCCAACCGATGGTCTCATCACTGTCAACCGATGTATCCTCACCGTCCATGTGGATTTCTATGGTAAGCATCTCCAACATCACTGATGGTCAACACCATCCTAATTCACAACTAATGGAGCAAACTACCCATACAAGTGGTAAATACCACCTCATCATTTGAGTCCTATATATGTGCACATGACTCAAATGGTGCATCAGCCAACAATGATGAGTGAAAATTGACAATAAAGTACCTAAGCTACATCATCCCAGAACCTCATGCCCCTGTGACCATATTTATCATCTTGATGGTTATCACTATCTCAAAGTACCAAGCCATGCCCTCAATCATTATGACCTCATCACCTCAACCCGATGACCAAGTCACCCAACCTACGATCAACATCACTCATAGAACCCATGCCTCTCACAACCTGACAAATCACATTGCCTCATCCCAGGTGGTCACCACCACCTCAATCCTTGGGTCAAGTCTGAAAAATTCTTATGGAACCATCATATAATATATATAAAATTAAATTTAATTAAAAAAACACTTGTCGTAATCTTTCCAAGTGGTCTAAAGCCTCTCACCAGGCTTAAAACGTTTGTAGTCAAGGAGGATCATTCCCATAGGCATCTCATGTCATCAGTTTATTAATTAAAATACAAGCATTAATTATATGGGGTCTCTCTAAGACAACCCAATGACACACTCAAGGAAACACCCCTAAAACAAAATCAAAATCAAATAGAAATCTAGGCACCACCTACCTCATATTGGTTTATTCTCACTCGTCCAATACCAACCTCTAACTCGAGCTGATTTGGAAGAAATCAACATTTTAGATGAATGACCTAAAAATAGGGTAAAATGTCTCACATGGATTTAACAAACCGTATGGAGAGATAAAAGGAGAAAATAAGTAGGTGGATCAAATACCTTAATGATACACTTCCAACACACCAAAAATAATTAAATTGGAGCTCGGAGGAAAAGGATGGATCAAAACCTAAGGGAGGAACAAATGAAGATATACTCTCTGTTGTGTGTATAGGTGGATAATAAAAGAGGAGGAAAATAGTTAACTATATAGAGGGGTAAATAAGTAATTTTTTCTCTTTAAGTGACCTACATGGTTTGGATGCACAGTTTAGCTAACCGTGCACCAACAGTGTGGCACCCATTATCCAGTCACCACACCACACATGATTGACCTGCACATTTTTCCAAACCGTGAAAAAAACATGAATGATCCTCTATTAAAAACCTCAGAATCCCCTGCATGACCATTCAACCCCTCATACATGATTTTTCAAATCATTCAAAAATCCAAAGGAGGGCTTCATAGTTACCCATGGTAGGCTGCATAGTTTTTCCAAACCATTCACCTCATCCTGTGTGCCTTGAAAAGTTGGGGTTTTAGGATATAATTCATCTAAAACCTACTAAAAACCCTAAGGCACTTTCTAAACCTCTAAAATCATCTAAAAAAAGAACTTGGGTCAAAGGAAATCTCAAAATTGGGTTCTAATAATCAAGAAAAGAGTTAGAGGACCCACCAAACTCCAAAAATTAATAGTTTGAGGATTTCAACCCGCTCAAAAAACTTGGGATGTTACAATATCCCCACCTTAACACATCTCTTCCTCAAAATATAAAAATTACTTAGAGATGGTATCAAACATACCCATATCATTTAAAACACCCCGATCTACCCTTGGTTATATGGTCACAGGTAAAATCTATCAAGGCCCTCCCCACCTTAGGTGTTACCTACCCCTGTCACTTCTCGACCCAAAAATCAAAATTATAATGGTCCACCGAACATCCTTGGACTCAAAAGTCCTATCATGATTCATCTTCACTCCTACACCTCATCAAGTGATCAAATCATACATGTTTCACATCTAACACCAATCAAGTCTCGTACCTCACTAGATTCCTACCTCATGCTCATGTCGAACATGGAACCAACAAGGTCTCGTATCTCATCAGATACTTTGAAGTACCCATGCTTCATATGGCACCCATAAAATCTCACATCACGTCAATGCTCAGATTCCAATACACCTAATATATATATATATATAAAATGCATCCAAGATGATTCTAACCTACTAACCAGTATATGGTTAGTTCATAAATACATCTTTTCACCTCTTTCACCCAAAAATGAGCATTCCAAACAAAAGGGGCCATGGAAAAATAAAATAAACTCAGTCACACCCATGATGTACCTCTAAACATAGTTGGTTCCCCGACCTACTCTACACCTGGCAGCTCGACTGCATGAATTTTGGCCAAAGCCTGACTGCCTAAGGCCTGGCCTCCCCGCGGACGCCGACCACTAACCCCACTACTGGGTCCCACTATCTCTGCTAAGACTTCTGCATGAAGATGAATCCCAACTACCAACTCCTGGTACTAGTCTCAATCTTAAATTATATCCCTGAGTCTATCCCGACCCTTGGCTACCCACTACCTGAGAAGGCTTCCTACATAACCTCTTGAGATTTATAACCTAGACGCACGCTTAGAACTCCTTCAATGTCTGATCACATTGCATCTGCACATGTCTTGGCTACCCGCACTAGAGTCACACTATTGAAGACCCACTCCTCGGTGGTCTACTTGAATCCCTAACATGACTTCCCTACTGGAATTCTTCTCGACCCCACTTCCCACCACCCAAATAATCACCACTAACATCACCTCACTCCATCACCCAGATAGAGTATGATTAGTTTGTTAGATTTACCTCAGCTATCAATGCATGATTCACAACCTCCAAGAATGATAATAACTTGAAGATGTTTACCTGCACCCAAATGGTGTGTTGTAAATCATCCTTAAAACACCTCACCCTAGGGGCGTCATCGCCCACCATACCGAGTGATAAATGAGACAAGTCTGTGAAAGAAGATGTATAGTCCATGAAAAACATGTCTCTCTACTGAAGGTTCAATAATTCTAGAGCTCTCTCCACCCTTATAATCTCAGGGAAGAAGTTCTCAAATATCCTCTCCTTGAAGTCCTTCCATGCCAGTCCCTCGTTTCTATCTGCGTACACATGTATGTCCCACTAGTGATTTTATGACCCTCTAAGCATGCACATAACCAACTTCACACTCTTTCTTGGTGGTGTCTCATGCTGCTCTAAGATGTTCTGAACTGACTTGATCAATTTCTCAACTGCCTGTGGTCTACCCTCACCCTTAAATATTAGTGAGTTCTATGAATGGAACTCATGATTCAGGTATTCCATTGATGGATCAACTCCTTGACCTCCCCTATTAATCCCTTGGATGACATGAAATAAGATAATTCTGATCTTCTAGTAAATCCATGGCCCAAAGCTTCCATACCATGTAGATGACCCACCTACACTAGAGCTTGTACCTATGCCTGTACCTACAACTCATGATCAACCTGACCCTCAGGGGTCTCATCCTATGCAAGCTCATGCGACACCACATCACCGCCCTCCTAACACTCCACTGAAACCTATCTAGGTGGAATCCCATTGAATACCAATACCATGGTCATACAAGCATAATAACACACACACACACACACATAATGTAGATAGGGAAATATATAACAGCAACACAATCTCAACACCCTTACACCCCCCATAAAAACCATTTCACATGACATCCATACTTATGGTCCCTTACCAACCCATATCACAGCCATGTATCACATATAAATTTGTCCTCATAGCCCCTTTCCTACCCATAACAGAGTTAGGCATCATATATAGATATATCATATGGGGTCGCTGGGTAAAATGTCACCAAATAGGCTATACCGGAAAACACTATTTAGATTCTTTGTTGACATTTTAAATAATTCACCCCTATCATCATCCCTTCATACTCCTATCAAAGCTAGATCCATACACATCATAGGAATATATATATATATATATATCACATATCACACAACATCACACATAGATTTCATTGGAACCCCATGCTTACTTTATTGACACTTTAAACAACCCAACAAATCTTAACACAATCCAGGTTCCCAATGACAATCAATCATAGGGAAAAACATATATGAAAACACCCTAGGTGCCTATCAAGAAAACATAAACCATCATCCCTTTCTATACCAGGCCAAGGGTCCATATCTCCTCCCTTTCCATACCAGGACAAGGGTTACATATCATAACAGATAAAAATAAAACCCAAGTGCACCACTTGAGGTGGAAATAACTTGAACTATAGAATCACACAACATAAAATCAATTTACCATCCCTTGAAACTTGGTATATCCCCCCTTCATGGGGCTACAGGCACCCAAACACAAGCTCTAAACCCAATTTTGAATACATACCAGTCTTCGGCCTACCATATTCCAAAAATTAAGAACCAAAAAAGGTAAAATAAACACCTTTTATACCATTTTTAGAACATGCATACAAGTTAGGTCATTCAAGACAATAAACAGAAAGGGTCGCCTGTGGCTGACCACCAGTACATAAATATAATAAGCATGATAAAAATAAAAAGAAACAAAAAGTAAACTCCATATAATGCATAAACCAAAGGTTCTTACCATCCATCCCATTCAAAGTAGTACGACATGATCACTAAGTTCTATCTCTAGAGCTTGAACCCTTACATGATCACAGGAGCATAAAATCTACAAGTGTCCCAAAGGGCCTGTGTAGGGTGTGAGAATGAATCTTAGTAGGCCACCACCAATGTGTTTCTATCTTATATATATGATAAAGTAAGTGTATCTAATTATAAATAAAACAACACATTCATATCATATGAATAACATGCTTCCCTTATACCCAACAACCACAAGGAAGCAACCACTTTCTTTAACCATCACTATAATACAATGTACCCTAAGTTATATATATAGAATACAATGACATGTATGTATATATATAACTATAGTTGAAATGATCCTTATTATAAAGTCCAAGGCATCCCCTGATGAGTAACAAGTTAGAGAGCCCTCAAGAAACTTCTATAAATGAATAACTGGAATCTCATGCCAACCGAAACCTCATATGTCATGATTAAACAACTGACATCTAGAAGGCATGCCCAAATAGGTACTTGGTCCCTCAGAAATCAGCTCAGAAAATCCCTATCGGCTCGAATCCCCACATTTGGGATATAATGATGACTTTCCTCCAACTAAATAACATCATTGTCTAAAAAAACGATGTCTTGATGAATGAATATATCTATCCTCCCAACTAATCCTATCCCAATAACCTCAATATATGGTGATCCTTATCACCCAACCAATAACATCATCACTATAAACCATTAGATCCTCACCATCCACATGGATTTCTATGGATAACACCTCCAACCTCACAGATGGTCAACACTATCCTATGCCACAACTATTTTTGACATTTTCACTGGGGAACGCATCCATCTATGGGGATGTGTTGGCTATGGTCCCACATTCTCACTTTCCAAAGGCGGGCGACATCCATCACTTATTCAGGGATGTTTTCTCCTTGATCAAAATGGGATGATGGGATTTCAGTCTCTCCTTCCATGGATTCCTCCTTGGAACTCTTCTCCTAGTCCAGGTCTCCCTTAAATATTAATATGTTGTTCATGAAACTATTCTTAGTGCCATATATTTGTGTATTTTGGTTAATTACACTGCTTATGTCAGGAAATTCCATGGGGTCAAGTTAGGGCAGCAACCTTCGGTTAGGGGAGTAGTCATGTTGGGCATCATTGGCATGTCTGGATGCTGAAACACTGGTACACCTGGATTTTATTCCCCTTATTATAGGGCTTCTTGAGGGTGCAGAAGCCCTAGGAATCCCACGTCGAGTGCGGGGAATTGTATGCCATAGGCTTGTATCCAAGGTTTTCCTTGGATTCCCATGTTTAACACAGGGTATGCTGTGAGTTTAACATCTAGAAGAGATAGATCAGACTGATCAGAACACTGATGGGAGTGGATAAGATGGGTACATCCCTAGGAGGGAGAACCTAGGAGGTTTACTAGATGGGTGGATCAAGATGCCTAATGAGGATGAATCTGAGGATGATTGAGTCCCAAAAAAGGTGACACTAAGGTTTACCATTGGCTAGGATTGAACTTCGTGAAGGCCTCATACATACCCAATATATAAGATATGGATTAAAACCCACATAGTTTGAGAGGGTAAATCATGGGATTAGGGTGTACACAATGGAAAACAACTTGAAGACATGTTGGGGTTTATGCGTGGTTAGCGACCTGGGAGTTGCTAGGAGAAACGAGAAAGTGGATGAAATAACCTCACCTGGATGTGGTGGCTTGAGAAAACCAGGATAGATGATGGTTGATTTGATGATGTGGATGAGATGAATGAGATGGAACCGATGTGAAGATGATGGTGGTGTTGGGATTGAACCACAAGGAGGATTCCTACATATCTTGGTGGGTGGGAATCAAACTCCATGTAGTTTAGTGGGGCGATGAGTCACATGAGGAGGAGACTCATGAGAATGGACGCATGGATGAGGACCCAAAGGTACTAGAACCTTCAGGTTAAGGAATGATCTTCCCAAAAAAAATGATCAAGGGAGAGACCAGGATGAGACATGAGAGATGGGCTTGAACCTCAGAGAGGCTTCCTACATATCCCCGTGGTAGGGAATCAAAGTCCACGTAGTTTAGGAATGGGGGCATGGAATCAGAGTGTACACAAAAGACAGTGACCTGAAGACATGCTGGGGATTACGCATGGTTAGAATCCCATATCAAGAGGGGCACTCTTAGTTGGAGGAGTATGGATTGAGTGTAGGGCATATGCATGGTTAGCTGTTCGAGAACTGGTTAAACACCGCTAAAGGGGAAGACCAAGGATGTGGGTCCCAACAAAGGGGATGTTGTAGTTTACCAATGTTTGGGGTTGAACCTTAGGGAGGCTTCCTATGTACCTTGTCTAGGAGATAGGGATTAAAAACCATGTAGTCTATAAGCATATACTTTAACTTCATACGAGATGAGGGTGAACCGACGTAAAGTGGTCGGGACTGATGAGTGATGGGATTGAACCTCAGGGAGGCTTTCTATGTACCTTTCTCAAAAGGGAAAAGATCAAAGTCCACATAGTTAGGATACGAGGTATGGGGATTAAACACTAAGGAGGATCAAAGAGGATGTCATGGTTTATGCTTACTCTAAGCCCACATGATTCATACTCGGTGTGAGAAACAAGAGGCAACAAAGACCTGATGATCGTGTCGCAAAAGGTGTATCTGTGAGGAATGGAGCAGGGATTACATGTGGTTAGGGGCCCAAGTAAATGAAGGTTATGAGTTACTCTAGGAGGGAATCCCAAATAGGGTTTCATATGTACAAGGAGGATATGACCACTGTACCCGAAATGCCCTGTCAGGTTTGGTCAGGGCTTACGCAAAACTGCCTGAGGTGCGCATGGTGACAAAGCTCATAAGGAGAGGGGAGTGAGAAGGCGTTGGTTTCTATCCCCTTCATGGTCATCTCTGGACTTGTCACTTATGTGGTGATCAAATTTTAACATCATGTGTCATGGACGTGGGTGCTTGGAAGTTTAACATCTTACAAATCAGACGGTGAGAATTCACTTCTCACCCCTATAACTTAAATAACTAGCACGATTTAACCCTTGGTGAAGGGAAGGCACAAACAATGCCCCTAGATATGGGGTTATGGAGTGATCCATTGAGGGGATCACGATAGTGTGGCTATGAAAAGAAGAAACAACCATTACCATGCCTATGCGAAGAAGAATGAGTCAAATCAATGCGACATGAAGCACGACCCAAGGGACTTTGAAATCACTTCATACAATCTTGGAGGGCCACATGGGAGAAAGGTTAATGAAGCAATAGGCCTCGTAAAGAGGGGATTCACAAAGATTAAGGGCTCACAAAGCACATAGGATCACAGAGCACATGGATTCGTAGAGCTCATAGGCTTGCAAAGCATAGGGATTCACATAGATCATGGGCTCAAAAAGCATAGGGATTCATAGAGCTTATGGGATTACAGAGCACATGGGATAACATAGCACATAGGCTCACAGATCACAGGGTCTTGTATAGGATATGGCTTCTCAAAGAGGAGACCTTTGAAAAGCATAGTGTTCCGGCCTAATCATGGATTACACATGTTTTTGGAGGGCGCTTCATGAAGCTTGGGTGCTTTGTGAAGTCCCGAGTACCCAAAGGAGAATCTTTCCTTCACGATGGACCATAGTCTCCATAAAGGGGATACCTCTATAAAGAGGGGATAAATTTGAGTAAAGGGAAAGGGATTTCATAATGCTCAAGTACCTTGGGTGATTCATTTTTCTAATGGTTCATAGAGTAAAGGGTGATTCATGATTTGGGAATTTATAAGATGAAAGGTTGGGGTCCTGCCCCTTTGAAATGGGTAAAGTCAGGTATTTATAAGATCCATGGGGGAGTGATGCCCTAAGGGAGCACCAAAAAATAACTTGTTCTTCACTATCAGAGGAAGATTGTTTCAAGTTTCTCAGAGCCAAGAAGTCATCCTTCATCCCCTCTATGGTGCAGAGGCTTCCTTCATTCCCTCCGCGACAATCACAAAGGCTTATGTCAATTTCAAAGAACTCACAGAGGCAACTGTCTTTCCCTCTACAGCACAGAGACCTCCGTCAAGTTCATCATAACTGTGGATTAAACTAACACTTTCCTCTATATAGGACACATAAAAGGCCTCGTATTTGCACTGACCACAATGCTGAAGGGATTTATGAAGGTGTTTCCTTTATGAGGGTTCTTCATGAAGCATCCCCTTTCAGAGAAGGCCTCGGAGAGACCTTCGTCAATTTCGAAGGACTCACAGAGGCAACTGTATTTTCCTCCGAAACACAGAGGCTTCCGTCAATTTCAAAGGACACATAGAGGAAACTATATTTCCCTCCACAGTGTAGAGACCTCCATCAAGTTCATCATAACTATGGATTTAACCACAACTTTCCTCTATAGAGGACACAGAGAAGGCCTCGGCTTTGCACTGGCCACAGTGCTGAAGGGATTTATAAAGGTGTTTCCTTTACGAGGGTTTTTCATGAAGCATCCCCTTTTAGAACTATTTAGTACCCTTTTTTTATTTTCCCCATTCGCATATTTTGGCCCCAACCCCCCCTCAGAATTAGAGCAAAGGAGAAAACGAGTGTCAAATTTTGAGGGTAGATCTCCAAAATTTAGGTTGATTGTGAAGCGAGATTGCAGAGTTGAACCATAATGCATATAGGTGGTGCAAGGGTTGAGAACATCGAAAAGCTTGATGCAGACAAGCACACTGCAAATCTCAGGGGTCATTCTCTATAAATAGAGGAAAAATTACCCTATTTTTTCCTCACCTATCTCCAAATATCCATTATTTAGATCTCAATTTGAGAAGCTACATGCACTCCGCAATCTCTCTTTACAAACCAGGTTTTATTTTTCTCTACGTTGTACAATGAGTCTTTAGACTCTGCGATTGTGCTCTGCGATCGAGCTCTATGAACCCAAAAAAAATTATAATGTCTTAGGATAGAATGGCTAACCAAGAAGCTACCCGTGGGGTCCTCACAGAGGCTGACCAAAGGGAATATATGGCGGATGATCTAGGAATTGGGGAATATGTGTGAAGCCATTTAGATCAAGAATCCCTGGTGGAGCTCCTATCAGAAATCGAAAAAAACTATCCTATATGAAAAATATTTCCTCTATACAACTTTGGTTTGAGGGATGATGTTCTCATCCCTGAAGCAAGTAGGGATGAACCAACTTACTGGTTAAGGAGTAAATCATGCCAATGCTAGTGGTTCAGGACTACCGATGGTCATACATGGGAAGAACACACACCCGTCAATGTTGACTACCAGTATAACCATGTCAACAATGTTGATGGGAAGGCACTAGAGCCAGAGGTATCTCCCCCACAGTACCACACCATCCTCAAGGCGATTTTGGGGAACCCGAAGAAGGTGTGGACTGATTATAGGGACCTGAACCAGGGCAGAAATTTTATGAAGGATTGGGTCTGGGATTACTGGGTTTGTGTATCCTATGAGGAATTCGAGGCATATATGAAGTAAATATGGCTGTATAAAGCTGCGTGGGACTCCCAATTCCAAATTTATCATCCAAAACACATAATGCCAAATTTGTTGAGAAGGTGGTCATCGAGGACCAACAATTTTCATCTTCACCATGGGGAGGTCGACATCAACCTTTGGGATATTCACAAGATCTTGGGAATTCCAATCTTAGGGGTGATGTACGACATGTTCCTCTCCCCTCTAGAACACATGGTAGGATTACGAGTAGATACCGTGGTTGGAAAAGGCACTGATGGATATGGTGTCAGGCGAGGAAAAGAAGTCAGTGAGGGATATCCATTTCAAGCTGTGGTTTAAGTGTTTCATAAACATCCCACTAAAGCCTGCCGTTGAATGGGAGGAGGCACCCAGGAAGCTACCGGTCAGGCCTCCCACCTGTCTAAAGGGATCCCAGTGTAGTAAAGAGAATTTCTATTGGTGAACCCTGGAGGATAGCCAATAGAATCTATGAGGGTATAGTGTCAACACCGAGAAACAACCGGTGGTTAGTATGGATGGGTTTATTTTTGTGCTTATCTGCAGATGGATGTTTCCAGTCAAGGAAACAAACATGAGTGTGCGACTGAGCACATTCATTATGGTTTCTGTGCTGGCGATGGGGGAGCATGTTAACTTGGGGATTCCGGTGCTGGCCAAGCTGTAAAAGGTGCTGTGACAAATTAGTGAGGGAAATAAGACACATAGGGTGTGTGGACCGCTCCATATTTTGTATTGATGGATAGCGATGCATGTGGGTGTCTATGAATATCTGAACCTTATCTCTCAACCTGAATTAGACTTCCGACCAGACATTTTGAATGTGTTGGGGAGATTTTCGACCAAGATGACTCCACCGCTGGTGATAAACAGAGCTTGGAAGGCATATGAATTCAAATTCCATCCATTTTCATTGCCAAAGGTGTATTCATTGATGATGTCTAGGGAACTGAGGAGCATCGGTCCTATCTCCTGGCCTTTTGTGGTGTAGTTTTGGTGGAACAGATCGATCACGAGCCTATCTACGAATTCTACACTTCGTACCGCTTTTCAAGGCAGTTATGATGCATGCATAGGTTAACCCTGCAAGTCTACCTGGGAGTACGCCATGAGGACCATCCATGTTTAATGAGGCAGATGTGGCTCATGTTTACATGGGAGGATGGGAAGATGTGGAATGAGCTGCCTCTTCCCACAACTATCTATAGGCTAGTCAAGGAGCATGATGAGAGCTGGGAGGTATCCTACCTAGGGAAAATGTTGAAGTGAAAAACCATCCATGCTGGTGAAGGGGTGCCTTTTAAACCTCAAGGCTGGGGTTGGAAAGCGGCAAGAACACGCCCTGATGGAAGGTCTATAGTAATGAGAAGTCAAATAATTCCAGGACCTGCACCGAGCAGAAGTCAAGTAGTAAGGGTGGACCCAATGGTCCCAGATAAGTAGAACTGGTAGGAAGGGAGGTCACCCAGGGGGTTCCATAGGATATCCACTTAGGCTCCAGGGAAGCGGCTATGCCACATAGACATGCCTAAGGATGCTTTTTTTCGAAGTCTTGGGACACCTGGGAGGTTAATAGAAAATTCCTCATTCATTCACATATGTATCACCATATTAACCATCTCGGGATAGATATATCGAAGATATGCCATTATAAGGACAAATTTATAGTGTCTGAAGCGGAAGGGGAGCAATACATCACCGATCTAGAGGAATTTTTTCACTCTCAGGGTACTCCGCATCCAATGATGGATCGGGTGAAAGTACTAATTAACTAAACAGTCCCACCACAATTTTCTGCTGCTGAGTTGAGGGAGAACTTCCCCTTACCTGAAGAATCAGAAGAGTCATCCTAGGAGGAAGAGGTTAGAAAAGGGATACCTTTAGAGGAAGTCAAGGTTGAAATCTCAGAGATGGAAGAGTTTTTTGAGGCTCTTGAGGTAAACTCTAAACCATTCGTTGTGGTCATCATTTAGGTCACCTATGCCTTCTCAAGAAATATTTTCCCTGTACAGGATAACCTCATACGTAAAACCCATTCCTACACAATAGTAGATGTAGATTTAAGGTTTGAACCTATGAAAAAGGTGATTGAAAAATCTAGTAGGGATGCAACACCCAGGGTGGTTCTTCCGAAGTCTTCATATTTACCAACCATATATAGGGGGATACGCCTTGGAATTTTGGCAGTAGTGGTTTGAGAACAGGACCTACTATTTGACCTCTATAAATCCTTTTATTTGAAGAATCCATAACTGTTTTCTATTGAACCCGAACGACTAACATTTTTGTATTCTTATACGAATTGTTCTTCAAATGGTGTGGTCTACACCGGTGAGGATGGCTGGGGATCTTGGTGATCCTTTTCCCAAGGGAATGCTGATTTTCATGGAAGATGATGCTCTGGCTGACCATACCACATTGATCATGATTACAGATAGGACCACTAGAATGATGGAACCTGAGATTACCGAGGTGGGATCCAGTGATGAGGATCAATTGGATGACATGGAACCTAACTTACCTGACGAGACACTAGAGGAATATCATGCTAATGAATTTATGGAGGTGTTCTCAGCATACAAACCTGCTGATCCAGAGGACCAGGATGAGACTACTTTCGATTAATAGGATATCAAGGATGTCCGTCGCTGGTCATGGAAACCGATCAAGTGATTCATCAAGGATACCCCATAAAAAAATTGGATAATCAATATGGGGAGACTTCATTCCCGGCTGCACGAACTATGTGCTGGAGGAGTGGAGGGATGATGAAATGCTTTAGGTGTGGAAGAGAAGGGTACCTAGCCGTTAGCCACCGATAAGAAAAACCCTTGGCTGCGACAGAGGAGTGGAATGATCCGTTTGACTCTCAACGCGTTGTTCGTTTCTTTAACTACAAATAACTTGGGCACCTTGCAAATCAGTTCCCTAAGCCAAGGGTTTTCAGAGGCAGCCGAAAACCTCCAAGGCAGCAAGGGTGAGATTTTTCCATCACTACCGCCGAAGTGAACCCCGATAATGAAGTGGTGATAGGTATACTAGTTAACCATTTAAGAATAGTGAACGTACTTTTTTGATTCTGGTTCTACGCATTATTTTATATCTTGAAATTTTAGTAGAACAATCCCAACACCACCACAAATCATGGAAGTGAAGATGTCGGTGAGTACGAAAAATGAGGCAATCATTGCATCCCATGAATATAACTCCTCCCTTGTCATAATAGGTGGATTTAACTTACAGGAGAATCTCGTCATATTCCCTCTAGTGAAATTTGATGCAATTCTTGATATGGATTGGATTTCCTTATATAGAGCCAACCTAAATTTCCATGAGAGGGAAATCACTCTCCATGCGGAGAATCAACCCATGATTTTATACAAGTGCAAGAAGGAAGATAAATCTTCTTTAGAACCATTATCTCAAGCGTGGATATTACTGACCTATGAGAACACATATATGGATCAGATGATTGATTCCAAGGAAGCAACCATCCTTAAAGACATTCCTATTGTGAGGGAATTTGTTGAAGTGTTTCCTGAGGAATTTCCTGGTCTTCCTCCAAGAAGAGATGTTGAATTCTCAATTGAACTTATACCTGGGGTGTTTCCAATATCCAAGACTCTGTATAGAATGGCTGTTTTGGAGCTTTAGGAGCTGAAGAAACAAATACAAGAGAATCTGAATAAAGGGTTTATATGCCCAAGTGCTTCACCATGGGGTGCACTAATCCACTTCATCAAGAAAAAGGATGGTTCAATGTTCCTTTGCATTAATTAGCGTGAGCTCAAAAAAATCAAGATAAAGAACAAGTATCCTTTGACACGAATTGATGACTTGTTCGATCAGCTGTGTGGAGCACAATAATTCTCTAAGGTGGATTTTTGGTCCGGATATTATCAAGTAAGGGTGAAGAAGGAAGATATCCCCAAGAATTATTTTCGTACAAGATACAAGCACTATGCATTCATATTAACACATTTTGGACTCACTAATTCTATAGAAATATTCATGGACTTGATTAATAAAGTCTTTAGAGATTACCTCAATAAATTTTTGGTAGCCTTTATAGATGATATTATAATATACTTAAAAACAAAGGAAGATCATGAGGAGCATCTAAGAACTATACTAGAGACCTTATGAAAGGAGAATCTCTATGAAAAGTATAACAAGTATGAGTTATGGTTGAATGAGGTCTCATTCTTGGGTCATATCATCACAAGCAATGGGATATTTTTGGATCCCTCTAAGACAGATGAAATAGAGGGATGACTGAGGCCAACATCGGTAACAGATATCTGTATCTTCTTTGGGTTAGCTGGATATTATCTCTAATTTTTGAGAAATTTCTCATGATTGTCCAACCCTATTACCAAGATAACTCGGAATGGAGTAAAGTTTTCTTGGAGTGATGAATGCGAAGAGAGATTTAAGGAGTTGAAAAGGAGGCTTATTACTGCACCCGTGCTCACATTACCCATGAGTGGAGAAAGTTTTGTGGTATTTAGTGATGCTTTGAAGAAGTTAATGGGTTGTGTGTTGATGCAGAATGATAAAGTGATATCCTACACCTCAAAGAAATTGAAAATCCATGAGAAAAACTATCCCACGCATGATCTGGAGTTGGTGGCTGTGATCGTGGTTTTGAAAATCTGGTGGCACTATCTCTATGGGGAGAAGTGTGAGATATATACTGATCACAAGAGCCTCAAATATATATTCACACAAAACGAGATTAATATACACCAATGAAGATGGATATAACTCATCAAGGATTATGACTTCTCAATCCACTACCATCTCGATAAGGCAAACAAGGTGGCGAATGCTCTAAGTAGAACACATCCTGAATCTTTGTCAATGATGAGAATTGAAAAGGATCAAATCTTCTTAGATTTATAGAGGATGTACATGGGAATCATTAAGGGAGGAACATCATCAATCCTTTCTCAAATGGTTTCTCAACCATCCCTCATGGATAAAATAAAGGATTCTTAAAGAAAGGATGTGGAAATTCTGAAAAGGGTGGAAGTTATCAAAAATGGGAAATACTCAGAGTTCGTGGTTGACAAGGATGGAATTGTGAGATTTGAGTCATGATTATGTGTACCATCCGATCCAGAGATAAAGAAGGATCTTCTGGATGATGCACATAACTCAACCTTCTTTATTCACCCAAGGAGCACAAATATGTATCGAGATCTCTGAGAAAAATTTTGGTGGGACAATATGAAAAGGAAGATTGCTGAATATACATCAAAGTGCCTAGTATGACAGAAAGTGAAGGATGAGAGTAAAATGTCTAAGAGGATGATGTAACCACTACCCATTCCAACATGGAAGTGGGATAAAATTACAATGGACTTTGTCACTAGACTTCCAAGGACTTCCAGAGGAAACAATGCTACATGGGTCAATGTGGACTGTCTTACGAAGACAACTGAATTTATCGCAATTCGAGAGGACTTATCATTGGTTCAACTTTCACGGATTTACATAAAATTAGTGGTAAGGAAGCATGGAGTACCACTATATATTGTATCTGATCGTGATCCGATATTCACCTCAAAGTTCTGGAAAAGTCTCCAATATGATCTAAGCACCAAACTGAACTTCAGTACAACCTATCATCCTCATAATGATGTCCAATCTGAGAAAACTATTCATAAACTGGAATATATGTTAAGATCATGTTCTATATACTTCAAAGGAGGATGCGACCAACATATTCCACTGGTTGAATTCTCCTATAATAATAGTTTCCACTCAAGCATATGAATGGAACCATATGAATAACTTTATGGGAAAAGGTGTAGAACACTGATGTGTTGGAATGAAGTCAGTGTGCGTAAGCTTCTAGGACCTAAAATGGTCGAAGAAATTGTGGAGAAGGTGAAAACCATTGAGTAACATATCAAGGTTGGCCAAAGTCGACAGAAGAGTTATGCAGACAACCATCGACGAGACCTTGAATTCAAAGTTGGAGACATGGTATTTCTATGCATATCTATGTAGAATAAGGTCATGAGTTTTGGAAATAAAGGGGAGTTAAGTCCTAGGTACATCGTCCCCTTAGAAATTCTTGATCGTGTCGGGGCTGTGGCCTATCGACTAGAACTTCCACCTACCATGGCCAAAGTACATGATGTATTTTATGTATTTCTCTTAAGGAAGTACATACTAGACCCTTCACATGTACTCTCTTCAAAGGCAATATAATTAAAGGATGACATTTCTTATGAGGAGAAACCAGTGAAGATCTTAGATCGTAGAGAAAAAGTCTTACGAAATAAGACAATTCCCCTCATCAAGGTGTTGTGGCACAACCACAAGTTTGAAGAGGCAATATGGGAATCAGAGGAAGTGATGAAGCAGAGTTACCTACACCTGTTTTAGTGTGGGAAAAGGAAAATTCGAGGACAAAATTTCTTAAGGGTGGAATATTGTAACGACCCAAACTTTTAATAATGGAAATTACTCTTGATCTAATTAAATGTATTATTATGTGAAATGGTTATATAAAATATTCAATTATTTGGTTTTATGATTTTGTATTTTTAAAATACCATTAAGAATTGTGACCATTGAAAATATATCCATTTAATAGTGATCACATGATTAGTATAAATATAGGGCTTTAACAAATCCAATTTACTCAGAAAAAGGAAGTGATGACCTCATCCAGTAGACTTTCCCCATACGAATCCCATTTTTCAGAGCTAGGAAAGGAGGTGGCATCATTGGGCTTCGCTCTTGACCAAGCCCAATCTGAGATTCAACACGTTAAGCTCGAACAGAACCGCCTACGGGAGAAGTGGAAGTTGATAGAGATTACCAACCGAGCGATGTTATCCGAGCCACCCCAAGAGTCTGTCACCATCGAACACCTTACCCTTCAGTACTATGTAAGTGTTATAAGGGGTTATGTAACAAGACCTTAGAACTATGATTATGTAAATTTTTTTGTATATAATAAAAAATATACATTCATTTTATTATTGTTACATTTAAAATAGTTTTTAAAGCACAAATAGTTTTTTAGTCAATATTCAATTATGAAATCTATTTTGATGAATTAATGGATTTTTGAATTAAATAAAATTTTAATAAAATATTATTATTAGTAAATTACTTTTTATTTAGTATAAATGATCTTATCTTTTTTATGAATACAATTTTAATTTTTATCAAGGTTTGAAAGCTGTTTTTGTCAAAACCCATGAATTTTCGATAAATGTCAGTTTTTATTTTAAAAGTGAAAATTCATATATTTAGAAAATTATTTGGATAAAATTAATATTATTTTTTGGAATCATAATGTTTAAATTATCCAACGGTGAATTTTCGGGTAAAAATTAAATACCGTTTAATTATATAATGTGTTTTATGACATCATAATGACCCAATAGTGATGTAATAAAATAATATAAACATTATGTTCATCCAATATACGTTTTAAAATTAAAATAATGTGATTTTAGGTTTTTTTGATTTATTTTACAAAGCTTTAGTGGACCCTCCAAGACTAATAAAACTTTTTATCTTTCTAAATTGATTTCTTTGAGAGTGTGACTCACCTCCACATAAGAGCAAACCTATTATTTTAAGAAGTTCAGAAATTTGTATTATAAAATATTGTTTTACACTCTCCTTTGGAAAAAACCATGTGCAAAAATCATGTTCTGGTTTGTGGTTTTGATTAGTTTAATGTGTGGTGTCCCAAACCTAAATAATAAAGAATTCCCTCTGCTTTCCTTTATAAACCCACCCAAGATCCCACTTTATCTTCACTCAAAGCCTTTGGAGTTCGTCCAATGTCTGCCCTCCTTTATCTAGAATCCTCCTAACGCACCCCAAGCTCCCAAGAAGCCTCTCTCAAGCCTCTCCCAAGCCTTTGGGATCACACTTCCAAGTAAGGTATTTCTTCCTTCTCTCATTTTATCCAAGTTTCTTAATATTTTTATACCCTTTTATTTTCAATTATAAATGTTGGGGTATTATTTTTCACCTCCCCCATACTTCCCTATTTATGTTTTAATGATGAGATACCCATTTCTCTCTCATTAATTCCTCCCATGTACACCTGTTACCATGCTGAAATTCCATTAGAAATTTCTCCCTCCACATTTACATTCAAGAAATTCTTTTGTATTATGAATAAAAATTCCATTACTTATGTTGATACATGTATATATATGACCCACTTACTGTACATTTCATGTACATATGATGATACAACCCTTTCTCTCTCATCAACAATTTTTATGAATTCTTATATCACGTCATTATGCTGCCGAAATTGCACTGTGATTTTCCATGAAAAAGTCATTGTTTAGTGAATACCATGCACATTTATCTATCAAGGGTATTAAGATTTATTAACATTTACTTATTGGTTATATAGTTTCATTTATTAATTCCAAATTCCTTTATCGTGGAATAATTGACGATGAATCCATGTTTTATGATTCATGTGGCACACTTATGCATGAAATGAAATGATTAAGAAGGGTGCGCCCTGATAGCACTCTAATGCATTGGGTAAAGTATAGTATCATGATATGTCATGTAAAATTAGTGTTGACTCATTCTAATTCAATTGAAATGAGGGTTTACTTGTGCTTCATGTGCAATGCGGGTTTACTCATGCTCCATGTGCAATGAGCCTTGACTCATGCTAATATCATGTTAAATGTTATTTCCACATCTCCATGTTATGATTATCATGATTTATCATGCCTTTATGTTCATGTTTCTCTTGTGATCCATTGATATTACCATTGTATAACATGTATTGTATTCTTCATGTTATTCCATGTTTATTCCCTTACTGGGATTTATAGCTCACCCCTTTCTTATGTATGTCCTCAGGTTATCCCATGCAATGTTAAGTACGAAGGAATGTCGTGGTCATGTAAAGAAAGTTTTCAATAGAGATTTTGTATTTCATGTTTTAAGTTGTTATTTAATGATCCTAAGCCCCAAAGACACTAGAAATCTCGATATTTTATGTTTTATTAAGTTAAATGCATGTAATAAATCACATCTAAGTGTGTAATAAAGAGCATGGTTGTTATACATAAGGAGACTTATGAATACTCATGTGAAATCTATTACTGTATGAAAACTCAACTAAAGGAAGGTTTTGATCCCAAAAACCTTTTAAATCTAATTAACATGATCTCAACACATCCTCTAGGGGTTTAATTTCTCTCTCAGACTAAAAAACTATTTGAGGATGATATATAGTGATGAAAATCAACTTTATATCAAGAGATTGCTGAAGACATTGAAATAATGTTTAGGTGAACCTCATATCTTGATCAACTAAAATTAAATGTGACAATCCAGGAAAACTTACCAAATCCTTAATGTATATCAAGTAAAAATGATCTAGAGAGAAATATTCTCTAATAGAGATGGTGTGTACTAACTTTGTAAGGAAATCATCTACAACACATACATCATTATTCCCTTTAGATGTTTTGGGGAGTCCAATTATAAAATTCATGATGATGTTTTCCCATTTCCATTATGGCATGGTTAATGGATATAACATACCCTAAGAATTTTTTCTCTCAGACTTAACTTACTAACATACCATGCACTAAGATACACACTCTGTGATATCTCTCTTTATTCCATCCCAACAGAAGTACTATTTCAAATATCTAAACGTCTTAAAAAATAAAGGTTGAATATAGAATGAAGAACTATGAGATTCCTATAAAAAGTCATTTATAAAATATAGTGTGGATGGAACAGATATAGGGTACCTAAACCTTATCATTCTGTCATGATCAAGGTTAATCTTAGGAGCATTTCTAACCTTATTTTGTAGCTCTATATCTTCCTTCTCTACCTCTTTAATCATCACATGGATAGATAGTTGAAAATTAAATTGCCCAAGATAATACTTATCCCCTTGATTATGGATTTCTAGATATTTCATTTTTAAATTTAGAAATATTGGATCTTTTGTGATCATCATCAAAGATAATCTAGCATGATGCTTTCAATTCAAAGCATCAACCACCTTGTTTGCTTTCTGAGGGTGTTAATGTATTGTGAAATTATAATCTTTAATAAAATATAAACATATTATATGGAATATATTCAACTCCATCTATATGAATATATAATTTAATCCGTTTTTATTATAATATATATCACACTTTTCTCCGTAAAGATAATACCTCCACATATTTAATGCAAAAAATTATTGCAACTAACTCCAAATCATGAGTTGGGCAATTTTAATCATGAATATTAAAATTTCCTAAGGCATATGCTATAACCATGTAAATATATATAATAAAACATCTCAATATCATATTTCTATATCACTATATATTATAAACAATTCTTGACTATAGGGTAAAGTAATCACAAGTGCATTGACTAATCATCTCTTTAGTTTCTTGAAATTTTTATCACATTCATCTATCCAAAGGAACTTGACTCCCTTCTATGTTAACATGGTGAGTGGATTATATAATCTTGATAAATTATCCAAAAAAATTCAATAATATCCAGCTAAAACAAGAAAATTATGGATCTTGGTCACCATGGAGGGACTGGGCCAACATTCAGTAGCCTCAGTCTTGGTGGATTAACTAATATACCTTCTCATGAGATTATATGTCCCAAAAATGAATCTTTTTTGCAACAAAATTTCAATTTTTTTAATTTTTTTATATAATTTTTCCATCTATAGGGACTTTAGTAAAATTATCAAGTGAACTTCATGATCTTAATTTCTCTTTGAATAGATAAGATTATCATATATACAAACTACCATAAACTGATCAAGGTAATCTCTAAAGACACCATTCATTAAATCCATGAAGATGGTAGGGTAATTGGGAAGACCTAATAGAATAAATTTATATTCATAGTTACTATGACCTATAATTAATGTTTTACTAGGTATATCTTCCTTCTTAACCCTAATTTTATGACACTATGAATAATGTTCAATCTTGGAAAAGTATTGAGCTCCCTAAATTTGATCAAATAAGTCAAAAATACTAGGTAATGGATACTTGTTAATTATTTTTATATCATTTATCTCCAAATAATCAATTTAGATCCACATAAATCCATCTCTATTTTTAAAAAATAGAACATGATCACCCCAAGATGATACACTTGGTTGAATGAATCCCTTGTCAAGGTTATCATGGTGTTTCTTCTTCAATTCTGAAAAATCGATCAGGGTTATTATATAGGGAGCCTTTGAAATTGGTGTGGAACTAGGTATGGGTTCTATTGAAAACTAAACATCATGATTCATTGGAATAATAGGAAACACTTTTATAAAGACATCAAAAAATTTCCACATAATAGGAATATCATTGATGTTGAGTTTCTCCTCATCTATTTGAGATAAACACACCTCTTGAATGTGAATTAATACCCATAAAATTAATGTGGCCTAAATCATAAGATTAGACGTGTCATAAAATTGATAAACAATCATAGTTTGTTTGTAATATTAATCATGACTTCCATTACATGAAATTGATGTGGTATTTATGAAGAGAAATCCAATCCATGCATAAGATAACATAAAATTCAACATGAGGAAGAATGAAAAGGTTTGCAGGAATAATATTCTCACAAACATCATCCGAATAGAAATCATATACTTGATAGGTGATCATCATAACATTAGGTGTTTTCACTGCTAATTCTATATCAAATCATTTTGGTGGAATCTTGATACCCTTATAAATTTATTCAGATATGAAATAATTGGTAGAACCAGAGTTAAATAAAACATTATCAATTATAGAGTGGCTATTTTGTGTATCTATAACCACATAAATATCCCACCCTTTATAAAAAGAGTGATTTCAGGATATTTACCCTTTTCCCTTGACTTAAGATGTTACTAACATCGATCATCATCATTAAACATCATAATTGGGAACTAGTTAGCATAGTGACATACTACTAACATTTGTAACACTGGAGTGTGGGTAGTTTATTCTATGTAACTTTTTATCTATTTAATTCATTAGCTAAATTATTCCCATCACATCAGCAATAAATAGCTTGATGACCTTCCTCACTACACTTAAAACATTTACTAGTTCCATTAAGACAATTTACTCCCTATTTTATTCAACACTTTGAGTAGGAAGGAAATATTATCTTCTTATCTTCATGGTTTTTAGATTTTCTATTGAACTAAATATTACTTTTCTTGTCAAAACCATGATATTTATTTGTAACTTCGATATCCATTTCCACCCTGACAGCACATCAAATTATTTCTTCAGAGCTACCAATGTCCCTTATGGATAATTACATTTGTAAGGTTAGTTTTAAATCATTGAATAATAAATCAAATTTACATTTAGGTTGAATGATAATTCTCTAAGCATGCCTAAAAAGTCTTGAAAATTTTTCTTTATAGGAACCAACTGATTCATCACTCTTCTGCTTTAGCTTAAAGAATTAATTCTCCATTTCTGTATAAAGGATACGATATAATCATCTCTTAAACTCATACCACTTCATGGATTAAATTTCATCATACTCCCTTGTATTCTTGATCAGAGTCCACTATTTATTCACTTCACCTTCTAAATGATAAATAAAAAAATTACTTTTTTTTTATCCTGAACACTGGAGAACAAAAAATATATTTTTAGTAGTACTAATCAATTGTTTAGGAACTATTAGATCAATAGAACCATTGAAAGAAGGTGGATGTTTCCTCATGAAGGAATCAAAATAACTTTGTTCCCTCCTTTAATATTTTGGATGTTCATCATGATTCAAAAATTGATAATTTTTTGTGAGCATTGAAATAAGATTTTTCATTCTATCTCTCATAAGGTTTGGCAGCTTAGGAGGAAAATTATAGCATTGTTCATCATAATCAGCATTAACATGGTTTTGTTGGGTTCTATCCATTAAAAAAACCAAAAAAACGTATTTTATGAAACAATAATCATAGTGGGTAACCGCATAATCATGAAAAATTACTTACAGTATTCCTAAATCAAGGAACATTATTTTAAATATATGACACCTTTGTGTTTTTCTAGCCTATTCATTTTCATCATCTATTTAGATCCTTCAGGATGGTTAATAAGAAGATTGTAAATTTCTAAATCATATCCCATAGGAGTGTCAAACTAGGTGTATAACAAGACCCATTTTCATGCACCAGCTTAATATAAAATCATTCTCAATATGCGTTTTTTAGTGTTATTACCCCTAGGTACCTCTATACGAGAGCCAAATCCACTTTTAGTATCCATAAATGGATCTAATTTCATGGAAACCAATCACTCTATGCCATAACAAAAATCTAGGATATTTTCTTTTACATTGACTCATCCTTAGACATATCCTAACAGATCTCACTAGATATTTCATATAATAGTTTCCAAAGATTAATAAAACATATACTTTGATTCCAACAGTAAAGACCCAAACTTATCACACACATATATTACATATTTGTTGATGAACATTCATTACATTATACAAACACACACCTAAGGATCGTAAATGTATAGTTACTTTGGAAACTTAGACACATAAACAACTAGTCCATAAGTGATATACATTATCACCCACTATATTATTCATAAAAATAATACTTCTTATATATATCATACATAATACCTTTCATCATAACCTGGGGAAATAAAACATAAGAAAGGGTGAAATTATATTCCTATTAATGGTAAAGAGGAGAGATATCAATATATCAAGTGCCTATGGGTATGGGAACAATAGAATAACAATTGAATACCATTTCCTACACAACATAGATAATAAACTAGAGTCATGGAATAAATATTGGAATTTTATAAGAAATGAACCATAATTTAATCAAATAACATAATCCATGAGAGCATAACATTAGCATAGGACATAGATTTTTCACATACACATAATCATATAAAATCATTTACTTAGTAGTGCAAGGATCATTTCTAAGAATATCATAGTTAAATGGGTTCAATCCCCAAACAATCATAGTAGTCGAATTTCACTCTCAAGAATATCATACAAACTGGGTTCCCTCCCCATTATAGTCCTACTTATATCATGAGATGTCAATATTTACCCAATACATTGGATAGAGATGTGGGTCCCTCCATTCAAAAAATTAAAATAATAAATATGTGTGCCATGAGATCATAAAAAATTCATCATATCATTATCAATGAAATGAAATGGGATTTATAAAAATTTCATCAAAACATAATCTATAGAAAAGTAACATGTTTCATAATAATTTCATCATTTCATCAAAGAATAACTTGTAGAAAATGAAGCGGGTTTCATAAGCATTTTATTATGGTATAACCCATGGAAAAGAAATGGGTTTCATACAAATATTATCATCATAAATATAAAAAATTTAGAAAAATAATAATAATGGTTTACTTGGATTATATACCAATTAAATCATAAGTAACATCAAAGGATTTCATTTTATATAGAAAATAGTTTTGAAAGAAAAATCACTTGGAATGATTCTTGATGAAAATATCATTTCTTTAACAATATTTTTTTTAAATTAAAAATTCATAAAATATTTTAGAAATTATTTTCATATAATTTATCCTCAAAGAAATTTATATTATTCTTCAATGAAAATAATGGCTAGGAATTAAAGAAATTTCCATTCATTTTGTGCACCTTAAAACAAATATTCATTTCACATTTTCTAGAAAACCCAAATCTACCTTGTTTAGAAAAATACATGAAGATTCCTTTCATTTAAAAAAATCAAATATGGTTAAAATTTTCATTAATAATACATTTATATAATTTTAAGATTTTTTTTAAAACAATTATAGAAAACATTGTTTTGGAAGAAAAATGGTTTTTGAATAAAGAAATAAATAAGGATTATTTTTATTAAAAACTTTATTTTGAACTCAGTAGAACATGAAGAGAGGAAAATGAAAGAAAATAATTATTATCTTGAGAAAATGTAAGATAAGAAAATACATTATATTCTTGATATATATATATATATATTATTTCAAAATTGGGAGCATAATCATGAGAAATCCTGATAAACGATTAAATTGTAACCTAAAACCCTTTCTACATTGGTAACATAGAAGAGTAAAACCAATGAAAGAATAAAGTTAAATTAAACTTAAAATATAATGAGAATAGATAAATTCATTATATTTAATGCCAAGGGGTTATAATAGACACCTCATAAAAGAGTATAAGGAAATAACATAATATATGTCTCAAAGAAGGAAAATCGAGACAAAAATTTCTTACTATAAGTCTTGACTACCTTCATAAACAATAAAAACAATTATATAAGAAATATATGTTTATTATAAATCTATTAAATAACCATAAATATATATCATATAATATATGATTTAATTATGACCTTTTATTACCTAGTTATTAACAATTCCAAGTTAATTTCGTTTTTAAGGCAATAACTACTTTTTTTTTCGTGTATGTTTTTATTTGTTATTTTTTTGGTCCTATTAATTCAATAATGGTTCAATTATATCAAATTATTTTACCATGAAATTATTATAATATATATTCAGTATAAAGTTATTTATATTGATCCATAAAATTTAGAGATATAAAATGATATACATCGTTCATGGAGATGGTTGGTTGTACGTACGCATGAACATTATTTCCATTTTATCATATAACTAAAAGAAAGAAATTTAAATAATATATTACCATTATAGAATAATTTTAATGTATATATATCACATATTTTAATAAAACCCATCTTTATTACCTTCTATGTAAAGCGTAAATGAATCACATCGCTTCACGAGGCGGTGGTCATCTATACACACGAGTGACATTATCGTATTCCCCTAGAATGGAAATTAAGGTGGTATATGTGATATAATAATTTTATAAGTATAATAATATAATATATATAAAATATAAACATATAATCCATAATTATATCTATTTGTGAGTGGTGGTGATGGAAAACACATTACATCGGTTCGTGAGGTGGAAGTCCACTGTTTACACAAATGATGATTTTGTATCCCATTTTTATGGAAGTGGATATGGTTTTGGGTCCTGAACATAGAATTAAAACATAGAATTATATGTAATATATTTAGTTTATTATATACTCATGGTTTAATAATAATTTAATTAGGTGGAGTAAGAAACAAAATGAAAACACTCGTTGAAGAACGTTACATCTTCTTCGAGTAAACTCCTTAGTTTTCCTACAAAATCCTTCCTTGGTTAGATATATGACCAAAAAATGCTTATAGGATCAGATAATGGAATTAATTAATATATTATGGTTGGTCATTTATAATCCAAATTTTAATGGAAGTGTGAATACGAGATGATATGGGGGGGGGGGCTTTTATAGGTGATGTGATTGGCACACTTGTAATTTTTGAAAGAAAAATGTGTGCCCACATTTTTCACATGAAAAAAGTCTTTAAAATGTGCCATTATCAATATATTTACATGATAAGGTCTGAATATTTCCATCCAATTGTCTTTGGACAATTTTTGAGTCATTTTTAACCCATATGATTTTAGTTTAACCCTTAATAAACTAATTTTTACCTTAACTACGATAAATAATTTTTAATGTTTTTACTATTAATTATGGTAAAAAATAAGCTAAAATTATTTTGATTCCAAATATTGAATCAATTTTTTAAAATTACATTCATATAAGTGGAGATTTTTATTTTAAAATTAAACCCATAGACGTGATAAGAATGTGGTTATCCGAAGAGAAAATGTTTAAAAGTTTAAAAAGTTTTTAAATCAAAATTCAATATGAAATAATTCCTTTAACCTAAATCAATTTAATTTATATATAATTTCACTAATGATATTTTTAAACCCATTTTAAAACAAAATGTACATTATATATTCTATAAATGAAAAATAAATGTTCAATAAAAACCATGATTTTTTACTATTCATCAAAAAATTAAACTTTTCCGAAAAATCCTAAAAATTTACCATAAGATAATTTTGATAGGATGATTTTAAAAATTAAGTTTATTTTATCAAATTAATTTTATAATAGTTTAAAAAATTAATTTTATTTTTATTCATAAAAATAATAATATTTTTTTTGGAAAAAATAGTATTTTCGAAAAATATAAAGACTTACTTAAAAATAACATATATTTTATCAATATGTTTTATTTATATAAATCCATTATACATAATATTTAAAATTTGGTTATTACTATTCATTCCCCAAGTTTATCAGTTAGGTAATAACGATCATGTTTAAATATTATATTAATATTTTTTCGCAGTTCGTTAAAACATTGTGTTGCGTGTAACACAAGCTATCAAAGAAATTTAATTTATTAAAAAAAATAATAAATCATAAAAAATAATGTTATTACATTTCCTATCCCCTAGAATTATCTTTGAAAAAAATCAATTCAATTATAGGATTCATTTATTTGAAAAAATAGATTAAAATAAAATGAATATTGACAAATGTGAGGGAAAGGGATAAAATGAGGTTTATTCAACAACATGAGCATCATTATTAAATAGAATAACAACAATTTGTCTCAAATATCAAAGATTATTATCCAAATGAGTTTTTATGGGTTATATTTGGACTTCTCCTTGTACAACAGTGAATTATTATAAGATTCCTCTATGAGTTCCTCCAGTTCCATCATCTGCATCTTTCCATACTCTCCATATTTTCTAAATTCTAGATTTACATTATTCATAGAAAAAACTCATTATGATGAAACTCAACCAGAAGGTGATAGTTATTTCCATAAAAAGTTATTTCAATGGAAATAACTAATGATTTTTTAATGGTAGTCCTACATTCCCATTGTTCATCATCAATATTTTCTCCTATATTTTTGGTTATGATGCAATATCTTTTCCAAAATTATATTGAGCTCGCATGGATTCCATTTTCTTATTACAAAGGTTTGTTCCATGGTAACAAATTATTTCTTGGGGTTCTCTAAATCTATAAAAAATGTTTGATTTTAGAAATTCAATAACAACCATAGAATCCTAAGTTCCAATCTCTTTTACCTCAATCCCCTTATAAACATATACCACCGTTGATAAGATATAAAAGAATACAAATGACCAAAGAAATGGAACTATAAAATAAAATCCCCATACATCAATTATGATAAAAATATAAAGGTTATTGGTGGAATTCTTTGTCTTTCAGAAACTCCACCAGTGAATTGGCAGTTTTACATTTTTTATAAAAACTATACGAATTTATGATAATAGAGGGAAAAAAATAAATCTTCTACACCATCATATCTGTTTTATGAGGTCCAAAATGACCACCACATATAATTTTATAACAAAATGCAAGCACATATTTAATTTCATACTTGGGGATTGATCTCCTAATCACTTGGTCATTACAAATATTCCATAAGGATTATCCTAGAGACAATACTTTGACCCAGATTTTAACTTAATTTTTTTTTTCTTACTAATGAAATGGGTACCTTTTATATGATTATAAAATTTACTAGATTAGCATGAAATGGTATTTGTGCAGATTCATACTATTTCTCACTAGGTAGTGAGTCTTCGATCATTGTTTCAATTTAAGGTTTTATCTAGGTTGTGTGAGGTAACCTTCTCATGTTTTCTACCTCCATATTATTCACTAAACTTCTCATCCTTTATATTTAAGTAAAACTATTATATAAAAAACATTTAACTCACTATTATTCATTTTTTATTAGCCTTCATGATCAGATAAGTAACTGATCTATGATCAAAATAAATAGTTAAATTAGTTCCTAACCAGTAAGGACAAAACTTTTTTAATGAAACAAAAATTGGAAATAACTCATTTTCTATTTCTATTTAATATATTTGGGATATTTATAGGTTTTGAGAAGTTTATCCTATCACTTTTGGGTTCCCATCAACTTTTTAGGACAATATGACTCCCACAACATTGTTTGAAGCATCAAAAAATATATGAAATAGGAAATTCTAGTTGGGTGGGAAGATTATGGGGTTGTAGTTAGGCTATCCTTAAGTCAATGAAAAGATATCTTGCATGAACCATTAAATAAAAAATTCACATTACTTCATGATTATGTAATAAAAGGTCAAATAAATCTTAATAATGTCCCTAATAAACCTTCTATAAAATCTATAGTGTTCTAAAAATGACTGGATTTGTCTAACATTAGTGGGGTAAAGTGGGGGAGATATCACATAAATTTTGGACAAATAACACCATCCTTAGAAATTATAAAACCACAAAATTTATTTCATGCACCATGAAATAAAATTTCCCAATATTTAAAACCAATTTTTTCTTAATTATTTTTTTAAAACAATTATAGAATCTCATGATAGATTTCAAAACATATTCCATAGATAGTAAAATAATTTATAAATACCTCCAAGAAGATATCAATAAAATATGAAATGATACTAACCATAAAATGAAATGTATATTGGGAATTGTAAATACTAAAGTTAATACTTTGATAAACAAACATACTAATGGGACAAATGAATATTGTCTTGTTCTGGTTTTATGGAGGTATTGGAACCTAAAAATACCCAGAAAAACTGTCAAGTAAAAAGTTGTGAACCTTCCCCACCATCCTCTCTGAAATTTGGTCTATAAAGGGATAGTGTAAGTGGTCCTTTCAGCTAAAATGATAAAATTTCTAATAGACGATGAAAAAACTCCTATTATTTTAAATTATTATGGGAACTAACTCATTATTATTATTTTATACAATAGTGTATCCAGTGTTCTTTGGGTCAATTTGAATGGGACTCACCCACTGGGGGTCAAGATTTGGCAGGTGAATCAAGATCCTAAAAGTATTTCAACATCATTTTTTACAACATTTAGGAGGGTTGGTTCGATCCTCCTTTAGGGTTTCCTCAATAGTTTATATTTACTTTATAAAAAAGTACAATGTATATATTTGGTAGGGATAATCACTAGAATGTCTCCCAATTTCTTGCCTATTTTCCTATTATTTTTTCAAACTTTCCAAAAGGTGTTATTATTGATTATTCAAAATTATGATTGGTTCTTTCTCATTTTCCTTTATATAATAATGTTTTAAATTTTATGAAAGTATCTTCAATTCCAATTTAGGGGGTTTTATAAGGACTTTTTTGACTCAAAGTCATTCGTGGTAGTAGCCTGTATAAAAATAAATTTATTTAAATTCTTTAATCTATTTGACACATAAAATAGATTTGATATTATGTTCATTTAAAAAAATAAATTCTTCAAAAAAACAATTTGTTTTCAGATTTTATATTTATCAAATTATGTCATAAAACATCAATTTATTATTTCAAAGAACAAGGAAAATAAAAATAGTTAAATTTAAACATATATTTCTCCTCATATGGGTGTTTCATTTATTTAAGAATCTTAATGTTTACCGTCTAGTCTCAAAAAGTCATTAAATGTATTCCTTCATTAATATTTATTATTGTTTTTGTAGTCTTGTGAAATGGAATACCTAGAATGCTGAGGGACTAAAATTTTACTCCCATGACTTCCATGTTAAAAATATAGAAGTTAGAAGGGAAAAAAATCCTTGAATTCTCTCCAAAACATCCTCAAAACACCAATTGTATAGGCATGAGTTTATTTAATAAGTTGCATCACCACACAAATGTGGGCTTAATCTCTATTATCTAGATATAAGAATAAAATGAATTAGGAATTAGATTAATTGGTTCTCAAACGTCACATATTTCATTCGAAAAAGTTAGTACTCCAATATTGAAAGGGATAGTTTGTAATATCCTGATAATTTTAAAAAGAAAGACTATGTTTGATAGCGTACAAGATACGTAACACCCAGATTAATCGAAGAATGAATTATTCTTATTTAAATGTGACCGTTAAAAGCTAATAATTAAATTGGATGGAATGAATAGTATTAACCATATAATGAAATATATATTTTTTCATATTAATTTATAATGTATTAATTATTATCCTTTTAAATAAACACATGGTTTTTTAGTAAAGTCAATTTATTCCTCAAAAATACATTCTCTTTAAAAAACTGGGTTTATTGCTTTTTATTAGTTAAAATTATATTTTTTTTTGAAATTTATAATGTCTATATAAAAAAAATTATTTAGTTTTTGAAATCATCATGCCAAAATTTTCTTATTTTGAATTTTTGGATAATTTTATAAAAATATTTATTTTTCAATGAATAGTGAAAAACACTGATTTTCATTAAAACATGTATTTTATTTTTAAGTATTTACAAAGTAAAATTTTATTATGTATCAGCTTAAAAATTAAATTAGTTATATTTTATTTAAAATAATCCAATTATGTTTTTTAAATGTAATTTAGACTTTAAATTTTTATAATAACATTTTTATTTTAAAAGGACTTTTTTTTGAAAAACTGTATTTTGATGAGTTTTTCCGGTTTAAATTTAAATAAAATTATGTAGCTTATTTATTTTAAAATTTTAAAAATTGATTACATATTTGGAATCATTGGGTTAAAAATTATTAAACAGTTCCATTTTACTTTTAGTCAATATGAAAAGTAACCATAGTAATTTTTGTTACCATAGTAAAGGGTAATTCAGGTAATAAATATACAAAATAAAATGAAATGGAATATAAAATGACAAAACCAAACCTTCCATAATTATATTTCATGATTATATTTCATCTATACTTATTAAATATTCTATTATATGTCATTTTTTCCATTTGGATGAGATTATGACCTTTATAATATTTTATTTAACAAAATGTAAAAAATATCACACTCCTGATTTTAAGAAGCATAATTTTTTAACATGGGGTTAACAAGAGTATATATCAAATTATAAATATTATTTTAAAATATACAATATTTATCTTCATCTTGGTAATTTATTCAAAATTTTTAGTGAAAAAATAATTATCTTAAATTCTTGCACAATGCTAATGCAATAATTCTTCAATTAATGGAATAATCAATTAAATGATATTAAAAATATTAAAAGTAATATAATTTTAGAGAAATAATGTGATATATGAATTTAAAAGATTACCATAACTTTTTAGAGATATAATAAAATGTTTTATTCAAATTTTACTCATTTTATTGATGTTATTAAAATCAAGGTAATTAATAGTTCTAAAAATTGACATTAATAATATATTAAAATAAATATTTTTTTATTAAATGATATAAAATTTATAAAAAAACTTATATTCATCCAAATAAATAATATATGGTTTTTAATATCAAACATGTTCCTTTTATTGGAATTTTTTCCATTTATAGTAATTATTAGGATCATTAATATGTAACAAACCTTGTTGTTATGGTAAGTTTAAAAAAAGTTAACTTGGGGTTCAAAATAAAAAATAAGCATAAAAACCCAGTCCAAAAACATCTAATTTTTATTCGATGAGGTAATTTATAACCATTAATATAATATATTCAAAATTAACTTGTTTATATTAATTTTTAATTGAATATTAATTTATATTAATTAAATATTATGAGAAATTCCAAAAGTGTCCCTCTTATCTCTTATAAAAGGGTGTCACTTCTTATCAATCCTTCACACTTGAAAACCCATTTGGTTCAGTAAATACCTTCAAAAATACATTTTTATTATCTTTATACTCGTTATATTGTTCTTATACTAGGAATAATACCAATATTGGAGGTCTTAAGTGGTTAGGAAAAAGGAGGTTTTTGAAAGATTTTGTCCCTCACACTTAAAACCCCATTCCGTTCTAAAAGGGTACAATGAATACCACTAGCCTATGTGATGGAATGGTTAGTATGACTCCATTTTTTTAATTGTACATTTTGAAATATAATTATTAGGTTAAATTTAGGAACATTTATTTTATCATATATATTCTCATGGGATTAGAAATTGATTTGGTGATTAAGTGATTAATGTTATTTCAGATAAAGATTACTATAATTTTAGGGAACAATTTGGGATTATGGTAAAAACAATACTATGGTATTTTATTTTATAATTAAATTTTTAATTAAATTTTCTTATTTTTTAGATTTATTTTTATTTAGGTTATTTATAAAACTAACTAACATATCCTGGAGGTTATATGATTAGGGCATATACATTTCAGATTGATACATTAAGAGTGATTCATATTATTTGAAGATAAATGTTAAGTTATTCTTGGAAGACAACGTGATCAAATCCTTATGATTTTTAGGTTTCATTCTCAGTATAGAATATTTTTGAGAAATTTTAAGGATATTTATTTATTAAATTATCTATGTTGAATTTAGGGTATTAATGTTGAATTTTGGATATTAAAGTAATTTTTATTCATTTGAAGGTTTATTATTTTTGAGAATTATCTTATCTTATGCTAAACATTTTTTTTATATTAATGTATAAAGACATTAGAAATATATAGTTATACTTATGTGGATTTTGAGATCTATAGAAGCTGATTATAGTGCTTTAGACATGAAAAAATCATCTTCAATTCTCATCATTTAGAGAAGAATATTAGATTCTAGTGAAAATTAATTAAAGAATGAAACTATACTTGTCAAGTAAGTATATTTACATATGTTAATTTTCTTTATGGAAATTAAATTCCTCAACCCTAAGAAAAGTATCTTGAAATAAAAATGTTATTAATTTATTTTTCTTACCAAGGAATCAATGGTATTTTAACCTATTAGGGATTTATGGTTTTTGATGGTTAACTTTCTCATGATCATCTTCTCTATCACTTTATAATAGTCCTTGGAATTTAGGTTTTTATTACATATCCATTTTATCAATTTTCACTTATTTTATCTTATTTGGAAACCAAAAATGTGTTACTCCATATGAACTTTATACTTCCGTTTCTCTCTATTCAAGAAGAGTTTTATTGACCCTTTTTATGAAGTGGGTTTTCAATAAAGGTTTCTTGAAAATTAAAAACTAGGTTAATGAAACCAAGTTAAAATTTCAAGGAATAAATATATTAAATATGGGAGAATGTAATATCCTGATATTTTGAAAAATACAGACTATGTTCTATAGCATAAAAGATATATAACACTAAGCTTAAATGAATAGAAAATTATCATTATTTAAATGTGATCATTATAACCAAGCCATTAAATTGGTGGGAATGAATAATATTAACCATATTATGAAATAAATATTGGTTCTACTCAATTATAATGTATTAATTAATTATTTTTAAATAAGATCTTGATTTCTAAATGAAGTCATTTTATTCTTCAAAAATGTATTTTTTTCAAAAATGGATTTTCTTGATTTTTATGAGTTGATATTATAATTTATTTTTTAAAATTTTATAAAATTTATTTCAAAAAATTAATCTCATTTTTGAATTTATATTTTCAAAATTATTTTATGATGAATTTTTGATAATTTTATAGAATTATTGATTTTCAATGAATAGTGAAAACACAGATTTTTATTAAACATTGTATTTTTTAAGTATTTACAAAGTAAAATTATATTTTGTATTAGTTTTAAAATTAAATTAGTTAAATTTTATTTAAAATAATCCAATCATGGTTTTTTACAAGATTTTATACTTTAAATTAGTGTAAAAATATTTTCTATTTTAAAAGGTTGTTTTTTAGAAAACCATTTTTCGTCGTGTTTTATTGGTTTAATTTTAAAGTAAATTTATACACTTTAATGTTTTTATTTTTTAAAAATATATTCCATATTTTGAATCATAGGTTCCTAATTTATTAAATAGTTCCCTTTTATTTTTGTTCAATATTAATAGTTACCTTAGTACCACGGTAATGGGAAATTCACATAATTACAATTAAAAATAAAATGTTAAGGAATATAGAATGAAAAAAACATGTCTTAATTTTATTTTATGGGTATATTTAGTCCATAATCATCCATGATTTGGTGATATAGAGTTTTTGGGCCATTTGGATGAGATTATGGACTTTCAAATATTTTATTTAAAGAAGAGTCAACAGTGTCAGACCCCTATTTTTAATAACTATACTATTTTTCACATGGGGTTAAACATATTATATGTTAGGGTATAAAAATTATTTTGAAATATAAAATATTTATCTTCATATTGGAATTTTATTTTTAATTTTTAGTGAAGATATAATTACCTTAAATGCTTACACAACATTGATGTAGTAATTATTCAATTAATTCATACATTAAATAAATGATATTAAAAATATTAAAATTAATATAATTTTGGATATATAATATGATCCAACAATTTTATAGAATATATTTATGTTTTAGGGTCATAATAAAATATCTGGTCATAATTTTAATTGTTTTCTTTATGACATTAAAATCAAATTAATTTATAGTATTAAAAAGTGAAATTAATAATATATTATAAGAAATAATATTTTATTAAATGATATAAAATTTCTAAAAAAATATATTTGGAAAACATGATAATATATGGTTTATAATATAATCCATGGTCTATTTATGGGATGTTCTTTAATTTATATTAATTTTGTTGATCCTAAGTGAGTAAACAACATTGTTGTCACTGTAATATTAACAAGGGTTAACAAGGGGTTAAACACTACTAGAAAAATGATATATAGACAGGGTTTTATATGTATGTGTCTATAGCTTAGTTTATATCAACATTTTTCATTAAAACTGTGGCTATATGGTTATTTAAATCCACGATGGGCTTCAATCCATCGGGCAACTTATACTCATCTCCCCGACCCCAACCCATTACCCTAATGACCCCCACCCATTACCGTTGTAACCTCTCCTCTCGGATGCCCTCTCCTCCTGGTGGCGACCTATCCTTTAAAAAATGACCTCTCGATAGAAGCCCTCCTCCACTCTTGAGACCTCTCCATGACCCTACTCCCCCAACGCTGCTATCCATCATGGTCTCCCCACCTCTCTGTTGACTATTATTCTAGGAAACCTCACACCCTCCTCCTCATCTCCTCTTTTAGATGGGCATGAGTAGAAGAGAGGATAAATATCCCTCCCCAACTTCTTACCCCTCTTATTTCTTTGACCTAGGTGATCTAATGTTTTCTTATCATGTATATCTTAGGTAAGATCATATCCAATCTTATCCACTATTAATTATATTTATCCACCTATGAATTCATTTTTTAGTTAGGGTTTTGATTTTTGATTCCATAAGAGTATGGTGGGATCACTTCTATATGATAGGGATTTCATGTGCGAAACATAGATTAGCCTTATAAATCTTTAAATCTCATTATTTCATGTCATTTGAGTTTACTATACTACTGAGTGAATTTATTTAAGGTTTTTAGGAATTTTGATGAAATTTTATGTTGTTTTGGATTGTTAATTTTGATTTTTTTATTTCTTAGGTCTAGGTGGGTGTTCAGATTGGACCCCTCACTTGGCTTGTTTCTTGAGTACAATTATATTTCCTGGTAATTTTAGCATCAATTATTCATATTTTAGTTCAAAATTTAAAATTCTTTGTTGTTTGATTCATATGTATTCATGGATGATACATGGGATAAAAGGATCATTGGTGGTTGGTACATGATTGAGATCAATTTATGGATTATCGGTTGTGGTAGGTGTCCTTTACATTACTAAGTCTACTGATCATTTGGATTATATTATGTTTGTATAATCATTAATATTATCCTGGTAATGTGAATTTAACTTGTTTGATATTTCCCATAAAATAGGTTGGTATTACTTCGACATAATAGTCAACAAGGAACATATAACTTTATGAATTATTAGTTGGTGGAACCATGGTCAAACAAGTGCCAGTTTCCCATAATATGGTTTGTTTTGGTAGTGTGATCTCTATTTTTTCAGGTAAATATTATTTATTTATTAAATTTTATTAATTTTTTTTGTTTAAAGTGAAGTATGAAGGGGAAATTGTGTCTTAATGAAACTGTTTTGAAATGGTTTTTCAAAAAAAATGAGGAGTTAATCAAGAGTATATAAATGGGTTTTGGCCTAAGGGATATCATGAGAAAATATTACATGTACTATCTTTTTCAGATGATTCATAAATTGGAGTTTTAATTATATTTTTAAAAAAATACATGGGGGCTTGTTTTAGCATCCATTTTGGTCCACATGGCATTGTTAGGGTTATGACCAGTTTTCTAATGTTTTTTTTCATATTAATTCCTCTCTTATTTATTATTTCCTTATTTGTTAACTATTATATCATAATTATATATGGAAGTGTATTAACTATGAGAGAGACCTATCCTTGTGGGAAAGGACATTTAGATTTGATTGAGATTTTGATTGGGTTTCATTTTTGTGAGGGTTAATAGGAACCTTGATATTCCCTTGATATGGGTGAGAGTTTTTGTGATTGATCAAGAAATAGGCAAGATTTTCATTTTTTACCTTTAGGAACATATTTAAATTTTGGATGGGTTGTATTGTCACCCTATTTTTCTTATGGGAGAGCCTCATGTTTTACCTCTTTTAGGCCCGCAAGGGTCTTTTGTGAGATATACCCTAAGGGGGTGGGATGTGGGGTGAATTGGGCTATGATACTTGTTTCGATTTCACCACTTAATCCTTAAACTTTCATTATCCTAAATGAACTTGAACTCACTATTAATATGGTCACACTTGTGCAATTCTTTAAATAATGATCTTATTGATATTTCAATTACCTTTACTTTAATCCAATTTGATAAATGAATACTTAAACTACACACACCTATTTATGTATTATATAAAGAAAGTAAATCATGAATACAAGACATAAATATTCTAATTGGTTCACCCATACTGGGTTAATCTAAGGAGTGTAAAATGACACTATTCCCATGTTCATAATTCCACTAATTTGATTATTCTATTTTGGGTTTAGGATAAGAAACTCCAATCCAAGGGTCACTCCCCTTACAATGATTCATGGATAGATCACTACCTCCCCAGTTTCAATCCCATATCAATGATATAGGGCCTTATCACTCCTCACCTATATGGACACTCCCTCATTCCTATCTTTTACTCACTAATAATATAGGGATAACACTTTAACAGACATTCCAAGGAAAGGCTTCAATATCTCTGTACTGCACTATGTATGGGTAAGTTCTCATTGATCTTCAAAATACTCTTTCACACATGACATGTGAAATCCTCCATGAAAATATTTTCACATCCCTTAATGATATGCTATTTATCTTAAGGACAAATTCATAAATTTTCAAGGTCTTTAATGAGTTCCCATTCTCTTTTCTCATTGCTCACTTAGTGTTAATACCCAAGGACCACTTTCACACAACTTATATTTATGTTAGTATAAAAATATAAATTTATATAAAATAACTCAATCAAGTTTAGTTATTTTGTGATCAATTATTCTTCACACAAACAATATATTCACAAAACATAGTGGTTTTCATATGTAACTTTCACAACACAATGGTTCATGTAAAAAGTTTTTATAACTTCCCCATTGATGAAATATAAATGTTAAGATCTCTTAGCATCTTCACCATAAATTTATTCTCTCTATATATCCAGTTCTCTCTTTAAGGATTATTTATAAAAAAACACAACCCTTTTCATGTTGTAAAACCCTTTCTTCATGTGAATCTATTTCATGAAAACATTCTATTTTATGAGTGATTCTATTTCACCAACATAAATGAATTCACAAAACTCCAAACATATATGAGAGTTATCCTGGTTTTCACAAGAATTATTTCTTTAATATCCCTTTCTTTTAAACCTTCCCAAATAACTTCAATCACCTCTAAAAACCACCATAAAAACTTCTTAATGAATATTTCAAGTTCTTAATAATCCTAGAACTTTATCATGGTATATGTCTGCCAATAATATCTTCCAAGTGTTCCTCAAACACCCCTTTTCATGAAATTTCCATTTCACTAATGTCAATTCATTTGTGAAACTCTATAATTATAGTATCATTCACCTAGTTTTTGTGATAATTATTTATTTTAATCATTATTGTGTAAAAAATTTGTTAATAACTTCCATTACCTTTAAAAACCTATATAATTTCTCCTTAATGAATGCAACAGGGTCTTTATGGTCTAGGAACTTTATCATGGTATTTACATAGTTAAAATCTACTAATCATTTATGATATGTTTTCCTATAAATGAAAATATAACACTTCAATAAACTTTAAAAATGTTGAACAAGAAGTCAAACATAATATTACTCACCATGTTATGGTTGAAAACAAATCCAACTCATAGTATCACTAATTCTCATATTGGATTATAACAATATCTCCCTTTGTATTTTTTTATCATTATCATGAATCCAATATCATCCATTTATCATGAAACCAAAAACATACCTTAGGTTATTCATGATGTTTTCTCTTCTAAATCATGTCGATTTATGATGCACTCTCCACCAATTTGATATAAAATCTAGGGCATATCCTATGCCCAAAGTAAAAAATGTTGAATATTTTGGAAAACCTTTACCTTGAGGAAAATGGGAACTATATTAAACATTATAAAACCCCTATCTTCTTGAGGTCAAATAACATAACCTCCAATCCTTTGATACTGGTGAGACCATGTATTATTTCATTCAACAACACATCATTTATTAATGAATTCATAGGTTTATTCCCAAAGGATATTCTCCCTTTCTATAGATATGATCCTTCATTAGATTTAGTGATACTATATTCCCCTTATGATATGAATCTTCTATATATCATCCAATTCAATCAATCACATAGGGATTTAACTTAACTCATACCTTACATCATTTCTACCCTTTTGACTGTAGTGTTTATTAATATCTAATTCTAAGAAACATATTTCAATGATAGTTACATTCCTGAAGAATTAGTGGGTGAACTTACCCCTTTACCAAGATTCATCAACCAAACCACTAAGACTACTAAATAAAAACTCATTTTGGGAAACAAGATCTTAATTTAATAATAATATTTCTATCCATTTCACTCACAAACTTCCATATGTTTTAAGCATCCAAAACATTATTATTTTACCAAGGAACTCCCCCTATCATCTCAACCAAACTTTTTAAAAACCATTTCTGAATAAAACAAAAATTAAAAATTTTCTTACTTATTCCATATTTATTCTTTAATAATCATCTCTAGACACAAATTTGGTAAAATATATTTATTAATTCCTCAACTGGTTATCTTTCCATGTTTTTTGGGGATAACATTTTTTGGAATCTTCAAATGAAAACCCCTTGAATGTACTAGATCCATATAAAAATATAGGACTAATATAAAGTATTATATTTATTTATCTATTAAAACTTTTTATATCTTAAAAAAAATCAGATGATATCATATATTAGATTGAAACAAATAAATCATGAAAAATTCTTTTATTGCTGCTTCTCCATCAAGGTTTTCTCATATATATTCAAAGTCTGATTCTAATTGATTAATATGTGTTCTTGACACCAATAATTTAGTTAGAAATTGACACCAATTGTGATTACTCTAACACTATTGGGGGGGGGGGTGTAGAGGGGTTATTGTAGGTTGGGGATAGTGTAGGGGGCTGGGGGGGGGCTAGTGCATGGGTGTTGGGTGTTGGTGCGGGGGGGTTGGGGGATGGTGTAGGGGTTGGGTTGGGGGGATGGTGTCGGGGTGGGGGTTGGTGTAGGGGGGGATAGTACCGGGGGGAGGCTAATTTAGGAGGGTTGGTGCAAGGGGATGTGGGGTAGGAAGGAAGGTTGGTGGGGGGGGGGGGTTGGTGCAGGGGGGACTAGTTCTGGAGGGAGGTGTAGGGGGTTGGGGGCTGGTGTAGGGGGTATGTGGGATAGTGTGGGTAGGGGGGGGGGTGGTGTGGGCGGGGTATTGGGGGGGGGGGGATAGTATAGGTTTGGGGGGTTGATGTAGGGGGTGGGAGGCTAGTGTAGGGGGTTGGGGGGGGTGCAGGGGGTGCGAGGGCTGGTGCAGGGGGGCTAGTGTAGTGGGGGATGTTTTAAGGGGTTGGGGGATGGTTTAGGGGGTATGGGGGGATGGTGTGGATGGGGCATTGGGGGGGGGGGATAGTGCAAGTTGGGGGGGGGGGTGGTGGTGTAGGGGTTGGGGGGCTGGTGCAGGGGGGTTGGGGGTGAATGAGGTAGGGGCAGTGGGGTGAATGGTGTGGAATGAAGGGGGAAAGGGGCTGTGGGGGTGAAGGATGGGGGGTGAAGGGGGAATGGGGTGGTAGTAGGGGTTGCAGTTGGGGTGGGTTCTGGTCTACCACCTGCAACAATAACACCTTTGGTTGTTGAGAGATCCATGATGATGGAATTAAGATTATCCTTCATAGAAATCACAGTAGATATAGTGGATACATTATCATCACTATTACACTACAAAGATTCCTTTAAGGAATGATATATGTCAATCATTGTGAATTTTTCATATGACACCACAAAACTTATTTCTCATGTAATAATAATATTATAGTTTTATTTTATTTAATTTTCAGGTTATCTGAACAAAACTTACAAATTAAACACAAAATCATTTTATTTAATTAAACACTGAAGTGTTTACATTACAGTAAGATCAAAGGAAAGATATACTAACCAAAAACACCTACTAAAAGCCCTATCAAAGCCATAGAGAGACCAACTAACATAATTAAGATACCCAGTAAATAATGAAGATCTTTCAGTTCAGTCACAATGATGAACATCACAGCCAAAATCATGAAAACTATATTGATAATTAGTGGTATAACAAGCACTATCTTTGATAATGGTCTTGAATTTTGGGACATCCTAATATATGGTTTTATTAGGCATCAACTTGATCGTTGGCCCTTGGGTGACCATTGAGTTCTAACGGCTATAATTATAGCCATTGGTCTTTTTGGTGGATTAATTAAAAATATCTAGGTATAATTTAGTTTTCAAAAATATTTAAGTTATGAATTGAAATTATAATAAAACCTCTTATTGTGAACTTTAAAAGGACAATGGTTTAATATTTTGAGTTACATTTAGTGTGATTTTAAAATAAGGTGAGGATTTCAAACATATTTCAAATATTTCAAATGTCTTGTAAATGTTATCATTCTTAATGTTTAAAGAGAGGTTTTAATTAGAACTATGTCTTTAATTTTTATAATACTAATATAAGATTTTCTTAATGATGTATTAAACATTAATTTATTACTTAGTGATTTTAAAACATTAGCATTTATATAACTAAGGAAAATATTTAGGTTATAATAGATAAATCATACCCTGAAGATACCTATATACATATATATGTAAAAACCTATTTTTGTAGAAAAAAATAATGGTTTACCTTGTTAAAATTTAGGGGAGTACCCACCTAGCCGAGGGACACCTTGTAGCAGGCCCTCAAAGCCTTAGTGGGATTCTTACCCTATACTCCTTCAGAATAGCCCAGGGGTAGTGGGAATGCACAATGCATGCTAGGTCTAGCGACCAATGGGAATATCTACTCCTAAGGGAGCACAGGATCACACACAAGGGGATTAGAGCGTGCCACTGTGTGGTGTGGCACAACGACGTGGGTGGGCTTAGAAGCGTGCCCACAGAACCCAGTACGGGGAGGTACCGAGAGGGGATAGGGAGTATTCTGAGCCTATTCCCAGAGTCCCGAGCTTATAAAGGGCTGTGAAATTTCCCTCCGTTTCAATGTGGGATGAAGAAAATTAGTCAGGATCGAATCCAAACCGTCAGATCTCACTACGTGCGATATGGTCCATCTGATTCGGTTCGATCCTCAATCCTCAGTAGCCACGGTAAATCCTCTTCATTTTTATGCGCCATCCAATCCATTACGGATCTAATCTTTACCATTCCTTTTTTTAAAACTCTGAATCTCACTATAACCATTCGATCACATTCGTGATCGAATCCTAGCCGTTCTTCATTTTCAAAACCCTAGACTCATCTCTGACTATCAGATCAAGGCCAGACCCAATCCTAGCCATCCATTCATTTTCCAGTTTTTCCTTTTCTGTGACATCTTATTCTTCTCCGCATGCGCTGCACCATTAGGTTTTCTTCCTACTTTCACCTTTTTTTCCCACGCCCATGACTCCTTCCATTACCATCCGAGACTCCTTGCTCTCATTTTCCAAAAAGACCGACTTCCCCCGATCATTTAGTATACCGAGTGGGCCTCTTCTTTCCAACAAATGTCTTTAAAATATTTTATAGTTCACATAATATAGTTCACTTATATAACCCAGTTTCACCCATTCCCTCAGTTTTTTCTCCTCTCTTCAAACCTGCAGTAAGCTCCCACGAGCCTTTCTCGAACCTCTCCTCCTCCTCAAGCTAGGTAATGGAATGAGTTGTCTTGTTTTGTTTCATTGAATGTATAAACATATATATGTATTCACATAAAAATATGTATACAACCTTACAATTTAGTTAAAATTTTATCTCATTCCAATTCTTGGTCTTTTGGATTTTGAGTTCTTGTGGTATAATTAACCTAAGGGTTTATACTATACATGAAAATTTTTTATGTACTTTGTATATATACGGTTATTTGTATATACGTATATATAGTTAAGAGTTTGACCTACCCTTTTTCCTTATAATGGAAAGACCTTTACCCTACTTGATGATCTTAACCCCTTAACATGCAGGAGGGTGTGTGGTGTCGAGGTTTCTTATAGGAATAAGTATATATATAATTATGTATAAAAAAAATGTATATATGGTTTATAAACAAATGTATGAACATATTTCATAAAAAAACTTTTATAATTAATGTCACGATTTTCATTTTATACACACTTGGTTAACTAATACTCCTAAGGGGTTAAAATCATGCAAGTGTCAATTAATTTTGGTATAAACTTGGTTATAAATATAAGTTTTATATGTTACATAAACCTTATAAATTTTATATCATGATTTAAAGTTTTAGGGACTCCAGTTAATTAATGTGTCTAATATGTTAAAGTCATATGGGTGTCAATGGATTTTTGGTATAAACCCTTTAATACATGATGTATATTCAGATATGTGAATATATGTGTATACATGTAAACTTTGATCCTAAATTTTATTTATAATTTTCCAAGGATTTCTAAGAAATAAAAAAACATGTTGTTTTCAAAATATGTTAAGTTTTTATTTAAAAACACTACTTTTATACCCTTGTGTATAAACATATTTACAGAACACAATACCCTAATTTTGGATATTCCAAATATTATACTCTTGATGCATTTAGTAATTGTGAAGAGTTCATGAGTATAATATTTGGGGTTTACTACTCTTACATACATATTTATAAATCACTTATTTTCAAACATATACTAAATGGTGTTAGTTATGGTGAATTTCATGCTCTTCATGTTTAACTTTATGTGTAGCCTTGTGATATATCAAACATAAGCCTACGAGAAATGAAAGTTCAGGAATTTATGTGTTTAATACCCCTTTTAAAATATTTGGTTTATCTTTTAAATATCTAAGCACCCAATCCATGATGAAATTCTAATATATATTTTATCAATAAATATTTTCACATTTATGGTTATCATTTTATATAAAAAAACTTGTATTTTTTAATTCAATAGTTGTCATCACATATGCCCTAATTTTCTTATCATACTCACCATTCAATGACATAGCCATGCAGTTGATAGTTTTGTAATTAATACTTATATGCCTGATTCACTATATATATGTAAAAGATAATGAATTTAATTAAAATCCTTATGACCTTTTATGGATTAAGTTTTTAATTATTCAAAGTAGTATGAGACACCTTTAATAGTATGAAATGAGAAAATAAACATTCAAAGTGGTATGGGACATTTTGAATATATTACCCTATTTGGAATATGAGGAATATAATAGAATCAGTATAATGGGTTTGGGACCGGTTAATGAAAGTCTCTCGATGCATCGATATTTCTCATGAGACAATCAGGTCACGACATGAGGCCATTGAAATTTTAGGTCTTGACATGAGGTCTTGACAGGGTCTAGTATTATACGTTCCCTCATTGTGTTTATAATAATTAATTAACCAAGTGGATATTCGACTAGTAGAATATCCATGGTTAAGAGCTAGTACTTATGAGTATTAGAGGAAGTAAATGATTATGGAATGATGTTTGTTTTGCACTCAGTGATTTATTACCCAGTGTATGTTTCACAGTAGTAAAAAAATGAAATTGAAGTTATTAACTTTATGTGCAACTCTGATTATGTATTACTCTCAGTTATTAAATTTTTACTTGCATATTCATAATTCATACTTATTAAAATGTATTTTACTTATTACTCTGAATGAGCATTCCTATAATTGAATCATGATCCCTTATAATTCTATTAGAATTCTTTTAATTTTGCTCTTTTATTTCTTAGACAATTGTTATGATATGTTACATGTGTTACAACATTTCTTAAGAAAATGTTTTATGGGAAATTTTAAAGAATGTTTTCAAAAGTTTTAATTGGTTTATTGTGTTATTTTTAAAACCCCTTACTATGAATTCATATGATCACCCTACGTTTTTGAAACAAATTTTTTAGGTATCAGTTTTTAGCCAAAGAAACATGTCAGTAGAGGCTGGTTTCCCAGAACTTGAATCAAATAGATCCTCTGTATGGGAAATGATGTGTAAAATACCAGTGCATGGTTTTTGTAAAAATTTACACATCATGTTTCAAGGAACCTACTTTGGGTATTCTGGAGTCGGGCTGCTACAGTTGGTATCAAAAGGTTTGGTTTAGATAACTCTGGAAAACCAGAACTGAACAAAGAAAAATTTACTTAAGCATTACTAAGTATGATGTTTTCTTAATTTTCATATGGAAAATGAAAATACCGGTCTTTTGTCTCTTACTATTGAGGCCCTAAAAACCATAGTTTCATAGATATCCATGATAACTTTGTAATCTATGTACACATTCGTATGATATGAAAACACCTCTACGATATGTCAAACTCTCCCTGTGTACTTCAACTCCACCGAGGAGCGGGTTTGGACTACCTCTTTATGATGTAAACCCAATTTCCATCCTACGAACATCAGGGAAAGTACTACGAGGGACTTTTTAGATGCTTCACCGTAGCAGAAGGCATCCAGTCCCTCATGGATTTCTAAGAAGCTGTGGTAGCGGGTGACCTCTGTGCAACATATATGTTCCAAATCTTGTCCTATGGCCATTATGGTCAAGTAATGGACTTTGCAAACCTTAAAATTGAAGCTTTTCGTTTTATGTATAGAAATCACATACATAATGATGTCTCTCGGCTATAAAACCCTCATGTCACACTCTGGAGACACCATAAGTGTACCTACGAGATTGAACCAGACTGCTCGGGTTTCATTTGGTTTAGGGAGATTGAGATTTTTGAAATTGTTTTGGGAATTCATGTAACTAGAAATTGGGGAAACCATTAGTCCTGGGTGTTGTGTACCAGTAGTTTATAAAAATACAATTTGTTGTTCCTTCTTTCTATACCTTTTCAGTGTTCGTGTTTCACTGATTGAACTTTCATAATTTTTTTTATTTTCATATGGAAGGTAAAACTCGTATCTTATCTCTTCCCATTGAGGTACTAGAGGCCATTATGGACAGAACCTATGCAGAAGAATACCTCCCCTTCACAAACCTGTGAAGAACATGCAAACATCTTTACAGGATGTCGAAAAGTCTAGACATTCTTCGCTTCTTCCAAGGAAATGCCTATATCTACCACCGCATAGCCATTTCTCAACTCACTGAGTATAGAAAAAGGGGAAAGTACCATGAAGGTCTTTTCCTATGCTTCACTCTATCCCAAAACTTCACAAATAGGGTAAGGTATTAAGAGGATGCCTTGGAGGAGAACCTTAGTGTAGCCTACATGCACCAAATCACAAGCTTCAGTTTGTATAAACACATCTATTACATTGAAATTCTCAGATAAGAGACGGTTCAATAATTACTTAGATAGTTTGTCCATTCGGACATCTCTGAACTCTCTACCATTCGAGCCTCCCTCTTGAAGCCCTAGTGTACACTGCATGAGTTTAACCCTTACTTTCCAAGGTGTGTTTGGGCTAGGGAAGAGGAATAATTGAACACCAATTTGGGTATTCAGCTGGCCACACCTAAGGATCCTCCACGATGGAGGATGTGGTGAAGAACGTCAGCGAGGACTCAATTCTTTGTTTTTAGCATGGTTGTATGGAATGAATTGCGAGGACTCAATTCTTTGTAGGGGGAATTATGTGATTCCCTAAAACTTATTTCTCATGTAATAATAATATTATGGTTTTATTTTATTTAATTTTCATGTTATCCAAAAAAAACATACAAATTAAACACAAAGGCATTTTATTTCAATAAACACCGAAGTGTTTACATTACAGTAAGATCAAAGGAAAGCTATACTAACCAAAAAAACCTACTAAAAGCCCTATCAAAGCCACATGGAGACCACCTAACACAACGAAAAGACCCAATAAATAATGAATATCTTTTGGGTTAGTCACAATGAAGAACATCACAACCAGAATCATGAAAACCATACTGAGCATCAGTGGTATAACAAGCACCATCTTTGATAATGGTCTTGAATTTTGGGACACCCTAATATATGGTTTTATAAGGCATCAACTCAACTATTTCCCCTTGAGTGACCATTGAGTTCTAATGGATATAATTATAGCCGTTGGTCTTTTTGGTGGATTAATTAAAAATATCTAGGTATAATTTAGTTTACCAAAATATTTAAGTTAAGAATTTAAATTATAATAAAACCTCTTATTATGAACTTTAAAAGGACAATGGTTTAATATTTTGAGCTACACTTAGTGTGATTTTAAAATAAGGTGAGGATTTCAAACATTTTTCAAATATTTCAAATGCCTTGTAAATTTTGTAATTCTTAATGTTTAAACAGAGGTTTTAATTAAACCTATGTCTTTAATTTTTATAATAATAATGTAAGATTTTCTTAATGATGTATTAAAAATTAATTTATTACTTAGTGATTTTAAAACATTAGCATTCATAAAAATAAGGAAAATATTTAGGTTATAAAAGAGAAATCATACCTTAAAGATACCTATATACATATATATGTAAAAACATATTTTTTAAGCAAAAGAATAAAGGTTTACCTTGTTAAAATTTAGGGGAGTACCCACCTAGCCAAGGGCCACCTTGTGGCAGGCCCTCAAAGCCTTGGTGGGATTCTCACCCTCTACCCCCCTGGGAATAGCCCAGGGGTAGTGGAAATGCATGGTGAGTGATAGGCCTAACGAGTAGGGGACATAGCTACCCTTAAGGATGCACAGGAGCACATGCAAGGGGATCAGAGTGCGCCACTGTGTGGGGCGGAACAACGATGTGGGTGGGCGTAGGAGAGCGCCTACAGAACCTGGTACGGGGAGGTACCGGGAGGGGGAAGGGAGTATTCTAAGCCTATTCCCAAAGTCCTGGGATTATAAAGGGTCGCGAAACTTCCCTCCATTTAGATATGGGATGAAGAAAATCAATCGGGATTGAATCTAGGCTGTCAGATCTCACCACGTGCAATTTGGGCCATCCGATTAGGTTCGGTCCTCAATCCTTAGCAACTGCGGTAAATCCTCCATGTTTTTATGCACCGTCCAATCCATCATAGATCTAATCTCGAATGTTCCTTATTTTTAAAACTCCACATCACACCATAGCCATTCGATCACGTTCGTTATCTAATCCTATCCGTTCTTCATTTTCAAAACCTCAGACACATCCCCAACCATCGAATCAAGGCCAGACCCAATCCTGTCCGTCTATTCGTTTTATGGTTTTTCTCTTCCCACAACAACTTCTTCTTCTATATGTGCGCCGTGCTAGTAGGTTTTCTTTCTACTTTCACTATTTTTTCCCACACCCGTGACTCCTTCCATTGCCATCCGAGCCTCCTTTCTCTCATTTTCCACAAAGAATGACTTACCTCGGTCATTTAATATACCAAGTGGGCCTCGACTTTCCAACAAGTGACATTAATATATTTTATAGTTCATATAATATACTTTACTTATATAACTTGGTTGCACCCATTTCCTCGGTTGTTCCTCCTCTCCTCAAACCTCCAGCAAGCTCCTATGAGCCTTTATGGAGCCTCTCCTCATCCTCAATCTAGGTAAGGGAATGAGTTCTCTTGTTTTGTTGCATTTAAGGTATAAACATATATATGTATTCACATAAAAATATGTATACAACCTTATGGTTTAGTTAAAATTTTCTCTCATGCCAACTCTAGGTCTTCTGGATTTTGAGTTCAGGTGGTATTATGAACCTAAGGGTTTATATTATACATGCAAAACTTTTATGTACTTTGTATATATATGGTTATTTGTATGTATTTATATACAGTAAAGAGTGTGACCAACCATTTTTCCTTCTAATGGAAAGACCTTTACCCTATATGATGATCTTAACCCCTTAATATGAAAGATGGCGTGTGGTGTCGAGGTTCCTTATTGGAATAAGTATATATATAATTATATATAAAAAAATGTATATATAGTTTTATACAGAAATGTATGAACGTATTTCATAAAAAAACTTTTATAATTAATGGCCTGACTTGCATTTTATACACACTTGGTTAACTAATAATCCTAAGGGGTTAAAAGAATGAAAGTGTCAATTAATTTTAGTATATACTCTGTAACACCCCGAGATTTTATGAAAAATATTCTTTTTAATTTCATTAATGTCTTGTGTTGTACGCTACACCAAAAGGAGCTTGCACAACACACATCCTGGACTTGCCTTTCATTACACGCAATCATGACCTTCCTCGATAGCGCGTGTAGTACGCAATAACGAGTTTCACTAAACAACAATATGCTATTAAAATATTATTAAAACTAGCCGTTATGAATAGTAATAACCACTTTTTGAAATTTTTTAAATTTTATTTTTCAAAATGGACTTCATTTTTGGATTCGGAATATCGAAATTAGCTTAGGGTGAAATTTTGGTACTTTTTGGATAACTTTCATTTTCTGATGAATAGTGAAAATTACTAAATTTTAATTAAAAACAACCTTTTTAATCGAAATAATTAATAGTGATAAATTATTAATTTGAGTGGTTTTAAAGTATATTTAGAATATATTTTTACAATTTAATACAATGTTGGTCATTGGATGTAATTTCACATTTAAACCAGACATAAACAATTGTCAATCTTTTGACAGTTATTATCTCTTAAGAACACGCTATTTGTTTTGACGATGAGAATTAATTTTTAAATTAAGTAATGAAACTGATATGTTTTGAATTTGGTAAAATAGACATCATTTTTGAGTTCATAATATCAAATATAAATTAGGCCTAATTTTTGGTATTTTTTTGGAAACTTTCATTTTTTGATGAATAGTGAAACCACTAAGTGGTAGTTAAAAAAAATGATTTTTTCATAAAACTTAATTTTACCACTTCTATGAGTGGAATTTCAAAACTCCAAGAGACACGGTTTATGTCAGTAAGTAAAATTTGGTTCAATGAGATGAAAATAATTTTTGGTAAATAGTAACTTTTTACTTTTTTTTACCACGGTTAAAAGTAATTAGGGTAATTAAGGGTAGAAATGATATTATTATTACCCTAACACATGTAATAATTCTATTGGATAAGTTTAATTCGAAAAAAAACAACCTTAGGAATAAAATATGTCCATTTAGGCCCACTTGGATTAGATTAGGACATTTATTATTAATTTATTTAAACAAGGGTTATAATAGTTAAAATCAAAGTTTAATAAGTATATCATTTTTAATATTGGGTTATACATAAGATAAATTAGACTATAAATATTCATTAGAAATATAAAAAGATTTCCTATATAATGATATTTTATTTGTAATTTTTAGACTTTAAATAAGTTAATTTATTTATGACACAAAGATGATAAAATAATTATCTTATTAATGAAATATTGACATAATTGATGTTATAAATACCCAAATAAATGTAATTTGAGACTTTTTAGGAATTACAATAATTTCCTAGGTTAATATGACATGTTAGTATTGATTTAATTAAATTTTTTCGAACTAATCATTCTTTTATAATTTTCACAAAAAATCAATTACTAAATAGTGTCAAAATTGACATAAAATAGTTTTTAAAACAAATATTATATTATTGATTGTTATTTTATTCCTAAAAATCTAAGTTTAGGCCAATATATTTATATCATGATAGGTGTATTATTAATGGACCACTTGGGGGTCTCTTTGATGTATATGTTAAGTTTATTAACTATATAATATAAAAATACAAAGTGACATGGTAAATGTCAATCTAATTAACTAAGAGTTAAAACTAAAAGATAAGGTTAATATAATGACCTAAACTTGTCTAAATTATATTGTATGAGAGGATTTCGACCCATCACCACCTTAGATTAGAAATATATCAATTTTTAGCTATTAAAAACTGAATTTGACTTTATAATAAAATAATAGTTTTTGTTATTCCAAAGGTGCCCCTCTCCTCCCATATAAAAGGGCACCTCCTCCCTCTCTTCCTCACACCACTTTGAGCCTTCAATCTCGGCCAAACCCTGAAAACTTATCTTATACACTTCCCTAGAAACATCCTAGAGGTCCTGGTATTCTTCAAAGACCAATTTTAGTTCCCTAAGAGGAGGACTCAAAGAGGCGCTTCAAAGAAGAGGTAATGTTCGTTACCGATTCTTTCAACTTTATTTCTTCTTCCACTTCTTATTATTAGGTTGTTTCATTATGAAGTAATAACATAAGTATCACTCATATATTGATATGTTATTATAAGTATGAAACAACCCTATTTCACCATCTATCCATCCTACATAAAACGAAATCACCGCTCGTGCGTACATACAGAATACCATCTCCACGCCGTGGTGTAATCTATTTTCCACCACCACCTTACTTGGATGGGTATAATGGTGTACATAATAACTATATATGATTATTTTAAAGTTATATTGATTCTGAAATAGTATACATACACTCCAATACAATTCCATGATCATGAGAATGATATCATCGCGCGTGCGTACGTACGGACTACCGTCCCCATGACGCGATGAGATTCATTCTCCACGTTAACCATTCATGAATGATTATAAAGTATATATAATAAGTAATAATGAAATATATGACATAATAATGATACTGTATTTATGTGTATATATATGTATTTCATCTACTTAATTCCATTCAACTCAATAAGGAAACGAAAACAGCGTTCATGCGTACGTACGACCTACCGTCTCCATGAACGGTGTATTTCTTTCCATTTACTGATCTATTATATATATGTATATTCTGAATATATATTATATATAAATAATGTTTTATATTCTGTAATTAAGTAATCATGATCTAAGTAATCATATGAATAATTACAAGTCAAAACGCGGACGACAAATGAAACGATTTTACCCAAAACGCTCTTTAACATGGAATTTAAAAAAGAACGGGTAATATAAAGTCATAAGTGAACCATATATAATATCATAACAATGATTATGATTCTGGAATAAGTCAATGACATTATTTAAATCATTATACAGGAGGTTCAGACACTTACGAAGCAAATCGGACCTAAGGTAAGGGAAAATATCACAATCTCATTTTTATCCGAGATTGTTTATACTTTGGTATTTACTGGGGTGTATTTTATCATCCACATCCATGTTCCATAAATATTTAATATTGTTTCCATCCACCTACAATTGTTTAAATCCAATTTTACCCTTCAGTGATCTTTTAGTAAAGGATATGAAAGGAATCTTTTGTTGTTTTTCGTACGAGTTACTTGTTGACTTTTCTGACAAAAGTACGAGAAGAATGTTTTTTTAACATATACGGCATGAATGGATTTTTAAAACATTATTTCCAAGAAGCTTCCTTTACAAGTTTTAAATTTATTTTTAATCAACTTCTTTTAGTTTAAAATTGTATGACATGTTATGAAAGGAAAATTTTTTTCAAGTAGAAAGGATATTTTCTTCAAGAATGGAGTTCAAGTGTTTTATCAAAATTATTTTCCATCTAAGAAAATATAGGGTTCTGTTTCTATCCCTATTATTACATTGATTTGATTATGTTATGATGGAATTATTTTTATTAATTCCTTTATCTTATATGAATTGTTTTATGATGTCATGTTGTTCAAGAATCCCATTTTTATTACATGGGTTATGCAATGATGTATGATTTATGATTTTGTGGCACACATATGAATGGTATCATTATGAGATGGGTGAGACCTATATCTCCCTCCAATGCATTGGGTAAAGATTTTGTATCTCATGAGATAGAAATGGCTGGAACGGCAGGTTAAACCGGTTCAATGAAACAGGACTAAAACGAGGAATGAACTCTGTTCAGAAATGGACTTTGTCCACTAAGATAGTCTTGGAAATGAGTCTTGACTAATAAGAAATTATTCTCTATGATTATGTGTGTATGCAAAAAAGTTTCATGTTTTAAGTTATGATTATTGGGATTACATTTCACTACTATGATTTATCCCATGTTATGATATTATGATCTCTTTTTCAGGTTAATATTTCCAAAATGTTATGTTCTTATGAATATGATGTGATTGATATTTATTTTGTTTACCCTTACTAATCATTTGAGCTCACCCTTTTATGTTTTATTTTCCCCAGGATATAAAGAAAGGTTTTAGGTAAAAAAAGGAAGATCTTTATGGGAGATGTTGAAGATATTTCCCCACGATTAGAAGATTATATTCCGAGTTTCCAAAGACACTAAACTATTACGGTCCTTGTGTGTGTGTTTTTGTTATGTACTAAGTATTCCGAAAAAGTAATGTAATGTCCATGTACGTTAAGCTTTGGGTCTCTACAGTTGGTATCAGAGGAAAGGTTTAGTCAACCTTTGGAAACTAGGATGTGAGAACTTTAGTGAGATCCCTAGAGATATTTCTAAGGTATGTATAGGGATGTCCCTAAGGTTATGTATAAGTATAGGTTATAGTACTAGAATTACGGTAACCCAAGATGTTAGATATTGAAGGTACTCACCCTTTATTATATTATTTTCCCTAGCGTGAGTTTTGCCTCTCACACTATTCTTTTTGGGTTTTAGACGATGACTGGAACCCGAAGGAACCGTGTTGGTCAATGTAATGGACAATGCAACGATTGTCCTCCTGAACAAACAAATGTCATGGGAGATGGAGTGAAAAATCTTATTGCTATACTTACACAAGCTATGAATCATTCTGGACTTCCAAATGAGAAGAGAAGGGAACAATATTCTATTGAGTCCTTCATGAGGCAACACCCACCTTCTTTCAGTGGGTCTTCTGATCCACTTGTTTCTGAACAATGGATCAGTACTACTGAAAAGATATTTTCAGTTCTTCAATGTTCTGAACAAGATAAAGTCATCTTAGCAGTGTATCGTTTGGAAGGTGATGCTGATCAATGGTGGAATCTTATCAAGAATATGAGGCCAAGAGATGAAATTGAGTCCATGGAATGGGACGAGTTCAAGAACTTATTTTTCAATAAGTACTTCCCTCGTATTCTTCAAACAAAGATGGAGAAGGAGTTTCTTGAACTAAAGCAAAAGGATGATGAATCTGTTGGTATATACGAAGCGAATTTTACAAGGCTTGCAAGGTATGCATCTGGGTTTATCATCCAACCTGAAAGTAAAGTTGAGCGATTCTTCAGTGGCTTAAAACCAAATATTAGAAGGGCATTAGCTATAAGAGACTTCAGTAGCTATGAAGAAATTGTGCGTTGTGCTATCAAGGTAGAAATTAAAGTTGGTGTTACTTATCCATCTCATAGTTTTGACAAGAAACAAAAGTTGGAGTTCAAGGAGAAATCTCAGAATAATGGTGAAAAGAAGATGAATGTTTCCTTATGCTCAAAGTGTGGAAAGAAGCATGGTGGAGATTGTCTTAAAGGGACTAGAAAATGTTTTAAGTGTGGAAAAGAAGGTCATCAAGCAGCTGAGTGTCGAAGTAATGGAAAAAGGGTTTCTAATGATGTGAATAAAGAAAAGACTGCAGAGAATGCACCACCAACACTTCAATGCTTCAAGTGCAAGGAAATGGGGCATTATGCTAATAAATGCCCTAATCCAAGGGTTAGTTATGATCGACATGAGCAACCACTTAAGGCAAAGGACAAAGGGAAGTCACATGCGATCACTATTGGCGATGTTGAATACGACAATGATGTGGTGGAATGATTAAGTGTTTATGTAATGGGATTCCAAAATAATGTTGTATATAGTATTGTGGAATATTGGAATATTTATGTATTGGTCTATTGTGGTTTTCAATAATTTTATGGTACCAGTAACCATGGAAAGTGATTGAGATATTTTTGAAAAAAAGATGATATACGCATAATGAAGGGAAAAAGAAAAAATGAAATGTTTGACAGTATTCATGATCTCATGATTGATATAAGGACTAAGTGATATCATGGTTTGAGTATATAGAATTTTGGTATGTGGAAAGTGTTAACTTTTAACTGCATTCATGTTTTCACTAAGGTTCAATGGGTATTCATTTTTCAAGAGAATACATTATTAAGGCCTTTGAATGTTTGGAATGTGACCAACAAGACATATCTCATGATATGTGGGGATCAACGATGGTATTAACATGCTAGTTGTATGAACCCTTTGGTAATCGTTTTCACTATAATATGAGATTTGAAAACAGTATTTTGGATAAGACTAAAGATTGGAATGGATTATGTTGGACATAAGTTAGTATTGTTTAAGGATATAAGTTTTTTCGATATTATTTATGGGATGTTATAGTAATATAGCTTTAAAAAAAGGACAACCTGTAGGACGGGTGACAGCCCATCGCGTTGGACAAGGCTGTGGGAATCGAACCCACAACCGAAGTGCGACTGGCCTTTATCGCCTACCACTGGCCTACAGGAAGTCCATGTTTAGTAGAAACTAGTTTTATTATATTAAATCAGTATAATATAAGAATTATAAGTCCATTTTAGGAACCATATATGATTAATCTCACTATAGATGGACTTATGTATTTTTTTGATAACTTTTCTAACCTTTTGTTTGAGACAGATGGAATGACCCATCATTCTATCACATGATATGATAACACATCACGAATGACAAATTCAACTTCATTTCATTAAGATATGAAGTGTAAATTGTCCAAATAATGACCAACGGTGAGACTATACCAAAATCACGAAATTATTTCTTCTAATTCCAATTTCATCAACTTTAGGGAAATGATCCTGAAAACCAAAATTGTTTTCCTAGTACTCTTATATCTGATGAATCAAATGGTACCTTAGATCGTCACAAATTTATGGCTTTGTGATTTCTAGCTTTTCCATATCCATGTTCTCTACCACTCTCCATCAGAACATGATGGTTAGATTTCTCTTCCATATCCATATTTTCACCTATGTGGAAACCCAGTGATTAGTTTATTTGGGTAACCGTTACGTTTCATACTTTTGTTTTTAAATATTGGTTTTGGTATTCCTTTTTACGATGTGGGTTTCTATTAATGAAACTTTTGAGTAGTAAACCATTTATAACCCTGATGAATTTCGAGGGCGAAATTCATTTTAAGGGGGGGTAGAATGTAAAAACCCGAGATTTTATGAAAAGTATTCTTTTTAATTTCATTAATGTCTTGTGTTGTACTCTACACCAAAAGGAGCTTGCACAACACACATCCTGGACTTGCCTTGCATTACATGCAATCACGACCTTCCTCGATAGCATGTGTAGTACGCAATAACGAGTTTCACTAAACAACAATATGCTATTAAAATATTATTAAAACCAGCCATTATGGATAGTAATAACCACTTTTTGAAATTTTTTAAATTTTATTTTTCAGAATGGACTTCATTTTTGGATTCGGAATATCGAAATCATCTTAGGGTGAAATTTTGGTACTTTTCGGGTAACTTTCATTTTCTGATGAATAGTGAAAATTACTAAATTTTAATTAAAAACAACCTTTTTAATCGAAATAATTAATAGTGATAAATTATTAATTTGAGTGGTTTTAAATTATATTTAGAATATATTTTTACAATTTAATACAATGTTGGTCATTGGATGTAATTTCACATTTAAACCAGACATAAACAAGTATCAATCTTTCGACAATTATTATCTCTTAAGAACACACTATTTGTTTTGACGACAGGAATTAATTTTTAAATTAAGTAATGCAACTGATATGTTTTTAATTTGGTAAAATATATATCATTTTTGAGTTCATAATATCAAATATAACTTAGGCCTAATTTTTGGTATTTTTCTGGAAACTTTCATTTTTTGATGAATAGTGAAACCACTAAGTGGTAGTTAAAAAAATGAAATTTTCATAAAACTTAATTTTACCGCTTCTATGAATGGAATTTAAAAAATCCAAGAGACACGGTTGATATCAGTAAGTAAAATGTGGTTCAATGAGATGAAAATAATTTTTGGTGAATAGTAACTTTTTACTTTTTTTTACCACGGTGAAAAGTAAATAGGGTAATTAAGGGTAAAAATGATATTATTATTACCCTAACACATGTCCTAATTCTATTGGATAAGTTTAATTCGACCAAAAACAACATTAGGAATAAAATATGACCATTTAGACCCACTTGGATTAGATTAGGACATTTATTATTAATTTATTTAAAGAAGGGTTAAAATAGTTAAAATCAAAGTTTAATAAGTATATCATTTTTAACATTGGGTTATACATAAGATAAATTCGACTATAAATATTCATTAGAAATATAAAAAGATTTCCTACATAATTATATTTTATTTGTAATTTTTAGAATTTAAATAAGTTAATTTATTTATGACACAAATATGATACAATAATTATCTTATTAATGAAATATTGATATAATTGATGTTATAAATACCCAGATAAATGTAATTTGAGACTTTTTATGAATTCAACTAATTTTATAGGTTAATATGACATGTTAGTATTGATTTAATTAACTGTGTTCGAACTAATCATTATGTTATGATTTTCAAAAAAATCAATTACTAAATAGTGTAAAAATTGACATAAAATAGTTTTTAAAACAAATATTATATTATGGATTGTTATTTTATTCCTAAAAATATAATGTTAGGACAATATATTTATATCATGATATTTGTATCATTAATGGACCACTTGGGGGTCTCTTGGATGTATATGGTAAGTTTATAACTATATAATATAAAAATACAAAGTGACATGGTAAATGTCAATCTAATTAACTAAGAGTTAAAAATAAAAGATAAGGTTAATATAATGACCTAAACTTGTCTAAATTCTATTTGATGAGAGGATTTAGACCCATCCCCACCTTAGATTCGAAACATATCAATTTGGAGCTATTAAAAATGGAATTTTACTTTATAATAAAATAATAGTTTTTGTTATTCCAAAGGTGCCCCTCTCCTCCCTTATAAAAGGGCACCTCCTCCCTCTCTTCCTCACACCACTTTGAACCTTAAAATCGGAAAAACCCTGCAAAATTATCTTCTACACTTCCCTAGAAACATCCTAGAGGTCCTGGTCTTCTTCAAAGACCAATTTTAGTGCCCTAAGAGGAAGACTCAAAGAGGCGCTTTAAAGAAGAGGTAATGTTCGTTACCGATTCTTTCAACTTTATTTATTCTTCCACTTCTTCTTCTTAGGTTGTTTCATTATGAAGTAATAAAATAAGTATCACTCATATACTGATATGTTATTATAAGTATGAAACAACCCTATTTAACCATCTATCCATCCTACGGAAAATGAAATCACCGCTCGTGCGTACGTACGGAATACCGTCTCCACGCCGTGGTGTAATCTATTTTCCACCACCACCTTACTTGGATGGGTATAATAGTGTAAATAATAACTATATATGATTATTGTGAAGTGATATTGATTCTGAAATAGTATACATACACTCCAATACAATTCCACGATCATGAGAATGATATCATCGCGCATGCGTACGTACGGACTACCGTCTCCACGACGCGATGAGATTCATTCTCCACGTTAACCATTCATGAATGATTATAAAGTATATATAATAAGTAATCATGAAATATATGAGATAATAATGATACTAGATTTATGTGTATATATATGTATGTCATCTACTTAATTCCATTCAACTCAATAAGGAAACGAAAACAGCGTTCATGCGTACGTACGGCCTACCGTCTCCATGAACGGTGTATTTCTTTCCATTTACTGATCTATTATATATATGTATATTCTGAATATATATTATATATAAATAATGTTTTATATTTTGGAAGTAATTAATCATGATCTAAGTAATCATATGAATAATTACAAGTCAAAACACAGACGACAAATGAAACGATTTTACCCAAAATGCTCTTTAACATGGAATTTACAAAAGAACGGGTAATATAAAGTCATAAGTGAACCATATATAATATAATAACAATTAGTATGATTCTAGAATAAGTAAATGACATTATTTAAATCATTATACAGGAGGTTCAGACACTTACAAAGCAAATCAGACCTAAGGTAAGGGAAAATATCACAATCTCATTTTTATCAGAGATTATTTATACTTTGGTATTTAATGGGGTGTATTTTATCATCCACATCCATGTTCCCTAAATATGTAATATTGTTTCCATCCACCTACAATTGTTTAAATCCAATTTTACCCTTCGGTGAGTTTTTAGTAAAGGATATGAAAGGAATCTTTTTTCGTTTTTCGTACGAGGTACTTTTTGACTTTTCTGAAAAAAGTATGAGAAGAATGTTTTCTTAACTTATACGACATGAATGGATTTTTAAAACATTATTTCCAAGAATTTTCCTTTAAAAGTTTTCAATTTATTTTTAATCAACTTCTTTTAGTTTAAAATTGTATGACATGTTAAGAAAGGAAAATGTTTTTCAAGTAGAAAGATATTTTCCTCAAAAATGGAGTTCAAGTGTTTTATCAAAATTATTTTCCATCTAAGAAAATATAGGGTTCTGTTTCTATCCCTATTATTACATTGATTTGATTATGTTGTGATGGAATTATTTTTATAAATTCCTTTATCTTATATTAATTGTTTTATGATGTCATGTTGTTCAAGAATCCCATTTTTATTACATGGGTTATGCAATGATGTATGATTTATGATTTTGTGGCACACATATGAATGGTATCATTATGAGATGGGTGGGAAATATATCTCCCTCCAATGCATTGGGTAAAGATTTTATATCTCATGAGATAGACATGGCTGGAACGACAGGTTAAACCGGTTCAATGAAACAGGACTGAAACGAGGAATGAACTCGGTTCAGAAATGGACTTTGTCCACTAAGATAGTCTTGGAAATGAGTCTTGACTAATAAGAAATGAATCTATATGATTATGTGTGTATTCCACAAAGTTTCATGTTTTAAGTTATGATTATTGGGATTACATTTCACTACTATGATTTATACCATGTTATGATATTATGATCTCTTTTGCAGGTTAAGATTTCCAAAATGTTATGTTCTTATGAATATGATGTGATTGATATTTCTTTTGTTTACCCTTACTGATCATTTGAGCTCACCATTTTATGTTTTCTTTTCCCCAGGATATAAAGAAAGGTTTTAGGTATAAAAAAAGTAAGATCTTTATGGGAGATGTTGAAGATCTTTCACCACGATTAGAAGATTATATTCTGAGTTTCCAAAGACACTAAACTATTACGGTCCTTGTGTGTGTGTTTTTGTTATGTACTAAGTATTCCGCAAAAGTAATGTAATTTCCATGTATGTTAAGCTTCAGGTCTCTACATACTCAGTTATACATATAAGTTTTATATGTTACATAAACATTATAAATTTTATATTATTATTTAAAGTTTTAGGGACTCTAGTTAATTAATGTGTCTAATATGTTAAAGTCATATGGGTGTCAATGGATTTTTGGTATAAAACCTTTAATAATTGATGTATATTTGGATATGTGAATATATGTGTATACATGTAAAATTTTATCCTCAATTTTATTTGGAATTTTTCAAGGATTTCTAAGAAAGAATAAAACATGTTGTTTTCGAAATATGTTTAGTTTTTGTTAAAAAAATCACTTTTATAACCTTGTGTATAAACAGATTTACACAACACTATACCTTTATTTTGGATATTCCAAATATTATACTCTTGATTCATTTAGTAATTGTGAAGAGTTCATGAGTATAATATTTGGGGTTTACTACTCTTACATACATATTTATGAATCAATTATTTTCAAACATATACTAAATGGTGTAAGTTATGGTGAATTTCATGCTCTTCATGTTTAACTTTATGTGTACCCTTGTGATATGTTAAACATAAGCCTACCAGAAATGAATGTTCAGGCATTTATGTGTTTAATACCCCTTTTGAAATATTTGTTTTATCTTTTAATTATTTAAGCACCCAATCCATGGTGAAATTCCAATATGTTTTTTTATTAGTAAAGATTTTAGCATTTAGGGTTATCATTTTTTGTAACAAAACTTGTATTTCTTTTAATGAAATAGTTGTAAACACATATTCCATAATCTGCTTATCATACTCACCATTAAATTTCATATCCATGAAGTTGATAGTTTTTTAATTAATACTTATATGCCTGATTCACTATATATATGTAAAATCTAATGAATGTAATTAAAATCCTTATGACCATTTATGGATCAAGTGTTTAATTATTCAAAGTTTTATGGGATACCTTTAATAATATTAAATGATAAATTAAACATTCAAAGTGGTATGGGACATTTTGAATATACAACCATATTTTTCATATGAGGAATGTAATAGAATCGGTATAATGGGTTGGGCATTGGTTAATGAAAGTCCCTCGATGCATTGATAGTTGTCGTGATACAATCAGGTCATGACACGAGGCCATTGGCATTTTAGGTCTTGACACGAGGTCTTAATAGGGTCTAGTATTATACGTTCCCTCACTGTGTTTATGATAATTAATTAACCAAATGGATATATGACTAACAGAATATCCATGTCTAAGAGCCAGTACTTATGAGTATTAGAAGAAGTAAATGCTTATGACATGATGTTTATTTTGCAATCAATGATTTAATATCCAGTGTATGTTTCACAGTATTTAAAAAATGTAATTAGATTTATTACCTTTATGCGCAACTCTAATTATGTATTACTCTTAGTTATTAAATTTGTATTTGCATATTCATAAGTCATACTTATTTAGAAGTTATTTTACTTATTACTCTAAATGAGCATGCCTATAATTGAATCATTATTCCTTTTAATTCTATTATAATGCTTTTAATTGTGCTCTTTTATTTCTTAGACAATTTTTATGATATGTTACATGTGTTACAACATTTACTAAGAAATTTTTTTAAGGGAAATTTTAAAGAATGTTTTCAAAAGTTATAATTGGTTTATTGTGTTATTTTTAAAACCCCTTACCAGGCATTCATATGCTCACCATATATTTTTGAAACAAAATTTTCAGGTATCAGTTTTTAGCCGAAGAAGCATGCCAGAAGAGGCTGATTTCCCAGAACCTGAACCGAATCGATCCTCTGTATGAGACATGATGTGTAAAATATCAATGCATGGTTTTTGTAAAAATTTACACATCATGTTTCATGGAACCGACTCTGGGTATTCTAGAGTCAGGCTGTTACATTTCACTTCTAGGACTAGGTATTACATTAGAGCTGCCAACATTCAACCATGATTTAGGAAAATTATTATCCAAGGATATAACACCCATCTTTCCATTTACAGAGTAATATGAATTGTTTTTAGTGTTCAAATAATTTTGAAGTGTGGGAGTAACACTGCCTTCATAATGAGTGATAGACACATCACTTTTCCATGATCCAACATATGAAATATCCCTTTTATGTTGAGAAAAGGTATAATTAAAATATTGACATGTCTCAATTTATTGTTGACTATAAAAGATGAATGTAATTGTTTTTTATTGGGTTTTTTTTCTATGAATTTGTGTGTTTATATATATATATATATAGGCTCTGGTATTTATAATGATTTATGTAGGGGTTCTTAATGATTAAAATTCCTTATAATTTGGTACAATCACATTAGGATATTGAACAACCTTTTTTTAGAGGAATATTTCGACAATAAAATCCAAGAGATTAGCCATACGGTGGAGTACGCGATCCACAAGTGTGAGGTTTTTCGGTCCAACCTACATTAAATTTTTATAGTTATTGAGGATAATAAACAAAATTTATCAATTAAGGTGTAAAATATAAATCTGGTCATGTAGGATAACCTTCAAGGTTAGTGTCATTGGTTTTGAGTCTATGTTTCCTATTTGAGATTTAAATGCCGTGACAATATTATTTGGGTAATATTGTTTCTTTTAGTTATTTAAAGGAAAAAGTCATGGTGAGGTAATTTAGATAAAAGTATATTTTTCATATATTGAAAAAAATTATTCTTGTGCTATTTATTTTAGACCTTATATGCTTATGTAGTCAGAATCTTCCAATACTTCTATATTTAGTGATACTATGGAAACTGAAATTAATTTTAAAGTACCCTTTTTTAAATTATGTTATCTATGAAATATTTAAATCCTAATAGATTTTATAAATTCCTTTGCAATTTTATCCCAAATGAACCTAGGAATGTATTGGTCCTTTTTTACCAACTACTTTCTTCCACCTAATTACAACTCTTCATAAGGTCTTTCTCCCATCATAGAAAACATTTTATACATTGATGATGATTAGTAAGCTATTTTTCCAAATATGAAAGAACCAATGTCTTTCATCACCACTAATAAAAAAGAAAAATTCCATAGACTTTGAGATTTCATCTTTCATCCTAGAAACTATTTGGTTTTGGATGACATATTTTGAATCCCTTTTAGTGATAAATATAGTACTTCACATTTCTTGAACTCTATAAAAAAATAAAGAAAAAAATACAACAAACACGGTCTCCATTAATCCATGGATCTTTATTTGATAAAATTTTGGGACAAACCTCATACCTTGTTCTTGATAAGTAGCACCCACATATCTACATGTATCATTGTTGATGAACGCGTAATAGAAAAATGAATTTCTATGATATTTAACTAGATAACTTCCAATCCTTTATAACTCCATATATCATGAATATTAACTTCTACTTCTTCACAAATGTGTACTCACTAAAAGATCCATATTATATTTTTTTGAGATTACACATTCATTTAAAACTAGGATTTCCACTCACTTTCTCAGTCAAGTGTTTTGAGATTCCCATTCTATATCTCACCACATAAGAGTGTTTTATTATCTAGAAAAATACATATCCTTCTAAAATATATGTTTGAATTCAATATTTTTTCACACTTTTCTATCTCCATATAAATCCATCTTTAAGTTTCACATTCCTTAAGTTAACAACATATAGAAACATATTCTTCAAATAAATATATAGAAACACAATCTTCAATTAAAAAATGGAAACTCATTCTATAACATGGGAATGTGTTTCACTTATAAAAAATAATAGAGAAAATATCTCAAATGGGTTAAGGATAATAAATATAAATTCAAAAAAAAACCCTTTAGGTAGGAGATTCATAGAACTTCATGGAATAATATTCCTGAATTGACCATTTACTCCCAACATTCTTTTATAAACACACAAAACCTTTAATAATTACATATATGGAAGTAGGGAAAGATGAATCTCATTGAATAAATATTTAGAAATATGTTTTATAATACTAATATCAACTACACTATCAATTTTTTCCTTCGATCCATGTAACCACCATCAAGGACAAAAAACTTCCAAAACTCCCTCCAGGAGCCTTCTAGATGAGTTTTCCCAACCTTACTTAACCTCTATTCTAGTTTAATCTCATAAATATAGAATATTCCTTATCCAACTCCATTCCACTGAAATAATCATCTCACATTGAATCTAAAATTAAAAAAGGCTGGAACATGTTTATGAATTCTTCTATAAGGACAACATTATAATTCAACTCTACAACGATCTTCGAGGAATCACCTTTCCAATGTATGATTTATAAATCATTTTAAAAAATATTTCATACAACTTTTTATACCTAAAAACTCCTATATGAAATTTGATAACCAGAATCTCAAACATTGAACAAGTCCTAGAACATATGGAATAAAATGAAACCACACAATTGATATATCTCAAACTGATAAGTCCCAATACCCTAACCACCAAATCAAATATCCTCCCTTCTAGACAAGGAAATCCATTCTCAATAAAACACAATAACACACTTGAATCAAACCATTTTCCCACCTATGTACGATTTTGAAACACTCTTATTGGGTTTCATTAACAATATTATACCTCCTGTATGCCTCTCTTCAAAAATTGATTCAATGGAGCATGGGATGCAGTGTGAGCTACTGGGTATGAGGCAACAGTAGAGTAGGCTACTAGTATGTGGTAAGATCTGGGTATGTGGCTAAAACTTAGGCTACTGGGTATAAGGAATCTATAGAAACTGGGTGTTTTTAAGGGAATTTGAAGGCTATTTCTACGATGTTAAACCATAGAAATAGGCCTATATCTGCAGTTTCAAACCATAGATATAGGTCTATATCCACATTTTCAAACTTTGGCTATAGGAATATGTGGTTGAAGCTACTACCATGGTTCCAAACCTTGGATGAAGCTACAACCATAGATAAAACTGTATAAATATCCCTATAGCCACGATTTGGAACTGTGGCTATAGTTTTTTCCCTTTAGCCACACCAATAGGATCCACGGTTCATTAAACCATGGCTATAACCTATATCCATGGTTTTAGGGTATATAGACACATGAACTCAAATGGGTTCCTTTAAGTGGAAATGACTCTTTTATCACTCGCTCTAGGGCACCTCCTTGGCAGCGGTTCGAAGGGGTGAGGGTATTGCATAGCTCCAGCGCTATCTCCCCCTCTCCTCCTTTTCCTCTTGCTTCTATAATGGCACTTTTATTCTGTTTCATCCCTTTTTCTCTCGATCTTTCCTTTTCTTCCTCTCTTGATTTTTTATACTCTAGGGTTCGCTGCAAGGGGATTTCCCCTGATGTTACTTTGATCTTCCCAACATCGGTGGTTTTATACAGAATTAATCGGCCACCAAAACATACTCTAACCCCATTTTCCCTTATTTATCTCTAGGTTGGAGCTGGATATTCGGTTCAAAGGGGTTTTGGGTCATGTTTTCTGATGGTTGAGGGGTTCCCAGGCGCTCCCGGCATCGGCCTGCTTTTATTATGCCTTTTTATGGTTTCTTCTCCATAGTGGAGTCATTCTGAGTCCCCAACTGCTCATCCCTATTATGAACTTGAGTTCATCAGCATATCTCCTAGTCAGATTTGAAAAAGTGGAAGGTTTGATGTTATGGGAAGTGTGGTTTGGTGGCATTCAATGCTCCAAACGCTGCCTAATCACTTTGGTTTTCTTGTATTTCTGATTGGTGTTGGTCTTTTGTAACGACCCAAAATTTTGAATAAATATTGTTTCCTAATTTTGTGTGGTATTTTATTTTATACTCAATAAAACTATTTCATTTGATAACATGAGTATAATTAAAACGAGATCGTTGGGTTTCGACTGTTATATGACCATTGGTCAATATGACCGTTGGAAACTAAATGTTTCGATTATTGTCTCTAAATACAAGTGATCTTGGTTAATTAATATAGAAAGAATATTTGATGGCCTCATATAGTAGTCTCGGACCAATCGAAGCCCATCTAACATAACTTGGGAAGGAGGTAGAACCACTGGGCTTTGATCTGGACAAAACCCAAGCCGAACTTCGTCGTGTGAAGCTAGAACGGAATCGCCTTCACGAGAAGTTCAAACTGATAGAAATTACTACTCGTGTAATGTTGGCCGAGCCGCCCCAAGATTCTATCACCCTAGAACACCTTAATCTAAGGTCCTATACTAGTGTTATAAGGGGTTATGCAACGAGACTGTAACTGTCTTGTGTAATCCTTTGATTTAAATAAAAATTGTGATTTATTCTTATGATGAAGTTTGTGAATTTTCAAATGTACGGATAAATATAGTATGCATATTTTTGATGAATTCTAGAAAAATGATATTTGAAAATATTTATGTAAACCTTGGATAATTAATTATGTGTAATGATTTTTAAAAAATGGTCTTCCATAATTATGTTCAATACGATATTCAGAGTCTAATAAGATCAACTTAATTTTTGATGAATAGTAAATTGTGAATAATGATTTTATGCTTAGGATTAGTAATGTGACCAAATAGATTAGTAATCTCATTTAAAGTATTAATATAATCTAGGCACCTCGATTAAGTAATGTGATTCAATAAAATAGGTAAATAACTGTTCCAGAAATTATTAGTCAAGTATTAGTTTTTTTCGGATGAATAGTGTTTTTTAATTAAAAATTTAATTAAAAATATTTAGAAAAATATTTTTATAAAATGTATTTCATTTTTGAACTCAGAGCATCGATATTATGTTAAGGTAATTTTTGGGGATTTTTCTGAAAAAAATGAATTTTCGGTGAATAGTGTATTTATTTAACAATTAAATTAAAAATATTTAGAAAAATATTTTTATAAAATGGAGTTCATTTTTGAAAAACAGAGCATCGATATTTGGTTAAGGTGAAATTTTGGGATTTTTCTGAGAAAGATGAATTGTCGATGAATAGTGAAAATATAGTTTTTAAGTTACGGGTGTTTAATGACATCATCAAATGATGTATTAAGTATGTAATCAATATGGTCGACTTATGAATAGTAAGATAAGGTATGTGGTGTCCCAAGTGGCCAATACCATGGGAAAATACCATGGGCAAGCCCATGGTTTTTCCAATACCACCAATGAGGTGTCCCTTGGCCATTAATGCCTCGTCCCCTCACATTCCCTATACATACCCACCATTTCCTCTTTTAGTTTTCACTCCCAACTCTCCCCCAACTAAGATCTGGTCTCATTACCTCCCAAGGAGTCCTTCCAAGGTGCCCACAAGCCCTCAAGGTACCGACCTTCAAGTTTTAAGAGATACGTTTTAAGGTAAGGGATCCTACCTCTCTCTTTCTTTCCAAGTACTCTCTTTTATGTCATTTCTTTTAAGCCCCAAGTTCTTTTGTTGGGGATGTTATTTTTTATTAATCCTACTATAATTTTAATTTTCATTTGATAAGAGACCCCCTCTTTCTCTCATCAATTCATTTTAATAATGTTTAAGTGGCGCCGTTAGGCTGCCGAATTTTTAAGGGATTCTTTCACCCTTCTCGTTTTCAAGATCTATTTTAATGTCAAGTCTTTAAAGTTCCTTTTTATTTTGTTGGGGTATGATATCTATATATATTATACTGATATTTTATGTTCATATGATGATAGACCCTATTTGATCTCATCAATTCATTTTTTTGAAGTTTTAAGTGACGCCATTAGGCTGCTGAATTTTTATAAGAGAAACCTTATCTTTGTCTTCCTTCAATGTTTTTCATTTCATATGGTATGTCTTTATAATTTCATTACCATGTTCTTATATCCATTATATTCTGTCCATATACTGTTTTATGGATCATTTATGAGTGGGTGACCCATGTCCCCTCTCTTTTCAAAACATTCTAAAACCCTGTAACATAGCCGTTATGCTGCAGAATTTTCGTCTCAAAATGCCTCTATCTTTTTCTCAAATTCTTTTATTTTATTAAGTGAATACTCAAAGATCTTCCTTCTATAGGGTTATTCACATATATATCAAAATGTTCTATTTTAAATTCTTGGATTTACATACATGATACCCGCTTTCCTTTTCCGTGGGTTTAAAGTGGCATAAAGATCATTTCTTTAAAGCTGTTTTGAAAACGTTATGATTATGAAAGGAAACCCATTTCTTTTATGCTATATGGGTTATTTATGAAATGTTTGATGATGATATATGTGTCTCACATGATAATAAAGACAAATTTAAGGGTGCACCCTGATAGCGCTCCAATGCATTGAGTAAAGACTTAATCTCTAGAGATGACCATTTTTTACGACGCTTTGGTGAATAACCTTGGTAAATTTTAATGACACCTTGGGGATGGATCTTGGTGAAATGGAAATTATTGTCTATGTTAAATGTTGTAGCCACATCTTCAAGTTATGAAACATGTTATTTTTATTATGATATGCCTCATGATCTCTTTCTCATTCCTTAAAGTTATTTTTCATGACTTTTGATGTGTCTCAAGTTCTCATATAAAATGTTTCCCTTGTTTCCCTTACTGGGCCTTCTGCTCACCCTTTCCTTTGATGTATGCTCCCAGGTTATGGGATGCTGTAATGAACTTAGGATGAAAAAATTAAGAATCCTTTCAAGTGTTTAAGAAGATTTTTTTTTGTCTCATGTAATAAGTTTCTGGTTTCCAAGACACTAAACCTTAAAGATCCTTGGTTTTGTATAATGTAATGAAAGTTTATGTGATAAAAAGGGGGGATTCTATAGTTGGTATCAAAGGATGGTTTAGTTATTTGTGGAAATTAAGATATGAAAACTTTATAAAGAACCCTATAGAAAAGTTTAAATATAGGAAATATTCCTGGTATTTTGGTGAGTATTGAGTAAGGGGTTTCTAAGAAAATACATCCCTGTCTGGATACGAGCAGGTAGAGGTTGCTCTGGCACAGATGTACATAGGGTTAAAACCCGAAAACACCCCTTTAAGCTAGACTCGAATAGGAACTGGTGCACGACAACGGGCCTTGCTGCGCTCTTAGTTACGACACTCCCGGGGGATATGCTTTGGTAAATTCATAATCTTAGTATGAACCATTATTAAAGGAACAAAGATAAAATAAAATAAAGATTCACATAAGAATATATGATCATGGATAACCTAGATTAGAACCCAGGGGATCACAAGTTAGGGTATACTTTCCTTCTACAAGTTTATCCTTCTATGCTTAAATTTTATTTTTAATGATTATTGGCTAAGTATTTAAGCCCCTAATTATACTTTCTTTTCTTAGTTAATGGCGGGAAATGGAAGAACATGTCCCAACAAACAATGTGATAAGAAATGTGACGATTTCCCTATTAGTGTGATAGAGGTGACTAGAGATCAAGTTAAACATATTGTGATTATGCCAAACTAGCTATCAAAAATCACAATTAATAATTGGTACATAGTTAAATTCCCAAATTCATCAAGGAAGAAGAAGAAAAAGTCTCAAGGATGTTCATATGATAAAGTTGATAAGGGAAAGAAGAACCAATTTCCTTTTTGCAAAAAGTGTGGGAAGAGGCACCAAGGAGAATTTCACAAAGGAACCGAGAGATGTTTTAAGTGTGGGAAGATAGGTCCTAAAGTAGCCAATTGCTTTTAAAAAATGGATAATGTGATGAATAGAGATAAGGTTTGATCTAATGTACCTTATACTTTTCAATATTGTAAATGTGGATAAGTTGGAAATTATCCAAGGCAATGCTCTCTTGGAAGGGATGAGAAGCATGATGAGCATCAACAATCTTTAAGTACAAGGGAACAATGTAAGTCCTATGCTGAGATGGATCATGATGACTGAAGTACATGTAAATTCTTCACAATAATTGTCTATGTCATGTTGTATTTTAGTTCGTGCTCTATGAGCATATCTTTTATGTTTTCTAAGATCATCGAGTCACTAACTAAGATGATTTTATATCATTAAGGAAAACATCTATTTTTATGTACCACATGTTGATGTAGTGAAGCTGTTCTTCTTAAAAAAAGGTGATTAGGGGATTAAAAGATGATTATTATTTTGGAAGATGTTCACTATTTTGGGAACCCTATATGATCGAGGTAAATAGATTACTATGGTATTTTCTTTTAGGAGTAAAGGTTGACTTATATTTTGAAGAATCAATGAATTTAAGGTGAACTTATGGTAATTTAGGTTACTTATGGAAATGATTAACCTATCTTGGGGAAAATGTGATTAGGTTAGTTACTTTTGTTATAATATGATAAGAGTGGTTGATGTTGTTTGGAGATGAATGATAAATTCTATCTTGGAAGACTATGTTATTAGATTGTTCTTATAATTGGGTTTCAATCTTAGTTGGTTTATTTTGAGGAATTTTAAGGACAGTTATTTATGGAATGGTATATGATGAACTTTGGGTAGTACAGTGGAATTTTTAAGATTTAAAGAAGTTTCCCTTCCTATGGGATTCTTTATTTTTGAAGAGTTGTTTTATCTTACCCCTTATGTTTTTGAGATAATGTTTAAAGATAGAAGAAATAGATAGTTAATCTTTTGTGGATTATCTGATTCTCTAGAAGATGATTCTTTTGATTTGATGAGACCAATTAGTTTTGAATGCTCATCGTTTGGAGAAAAGATTAGTTTTGGTATAAACTTATTAAAGGATGAAACTCTACTTGAAGGTAGGTATATTTCCTTATGTTTTTATTCTTTGTAGTAAATGAATTCCTCAAAATTATGAAAAGGAATGTAAAACAAAAACGTTGTTGGTTTACGTTTCCTACTGGGTAATCAAATACCGTTTACACACATCATAAGTTTGTGATTTTATTGTGGTTAACTTTATCCTAATCATGTTTTCTATCACTCTCCCTCAGAACTTGACCCTTTGTTTTCTCTTCCCTGTCCATGTTTTCTTACATGGAATCCTAGTGTGGGTTAACTCAGGTGACCTTTGTACTCCCCTTTCTTTCTTTTAAAGTAATAGTTTTATTGACTCCTTTTCCGATGTGGTACTTTCAATGAAATTTTCAAACCCAATTTTAAAAATTGAGAGGACGCAATTTCTTAAGGGGGGAAGAATTTAACAACCCAAAATTTTGAATAAATCTTGTTTCCTAATTTTGTGTGTTATTTTATTTTATACTCAACAAAACTATTTCATTTGATAACATGAGTATAATTAAAATGAGACCATTGGGTTTCGACTGTTATATGACCATTGGTCAATATGACCATTAGAAACTAAACGTTTTGATTATTGTCTCTAAATATAAGTGATCTTGGTTAATTAATATAGAAAGAATATTCGACGTCCTCATCCAGTAGTCTCGGGCCAATCGAAGCCCATCTAACAGAACTTGGGAAGGAGGTAGCACCACTGGGCTTTGCTCTGGACCAAACCCAAGCCGAACTTCATCGTGTGAAGCTAGAACGAAATCGCCTTCGTGAGAAGTTCAAACTGATAGAAATTACTACTTGTGCAATGTTGGCCGAGCCGCCCCAAGATTCTATCACCCTAGCACACCTTACTCTTAGGTCCTATGCTGGTGTTATAAGGGGCTATGTAACTATACCGTAAAAACCTTGTGTAATCCTTTAATTTAAATAAAAATTGCGATTTCTTCTTATGATGAAGTTTGTGAATTTTCAAATGTCCGGATAAATATAGTATGCATATTTTTGATGAATTCTAGAAAAAGGATATTTGAAAATATTTATGTAAACCTTAGATAATTAATAATGTGTAATGATTTTCAAAAAATGTTCTTCTACAATTATGTTTAGAATGAAATTTAGAGTCTAATAAGATCAACTTAATTTTTTATGAATAGTAAATTATGAATAGTGATTTTATGCTTATGATTAGTAATGTGACGAAATGGATTAGTAATCTCACTTAATGAAAGTATTAATATAATCTAGGCACCTTGATTAAGTAATGTGATTCAATAATATATGTAAATAACTATTTCAGAAATTATTAGTCATGTATTAGTTTTTTCAGGTGAATAGTGTTTTTTAATTAAAAATTTAATTAAAAATATTTAGAAAATTATTTTTATAAAATGGATTTCATTTTTGAACTCAGAGCATCGATATTATGTTAAGGTAATTTTTGGGGATTTTTCTGAAAAAATGAATTTTCAGTGAATAGTGTATTTATTTAATAATTAAATTAAAAAGATTTAGAAAATTATTTTTATAAAATGGAGTTTATTTTTGAAAACAGAGCATCGATATTTGGTTAAGGTGAAATTTTGGGATTTTTCTGAGAAAGTTGAATTTTCGATGAATAGTGAAAATACAGTTTTTAAGTTACAGGTGTTTAATGACATCATTAAATGATGTATTAAGTATGTAATCAATATGGTAGACTTATGAATAGTAATATAAGGTATGTGGTGTCCTAAGTGGCCAATACCATGGGAAAATACCATGGGCAAGCCCATGGTTTTTCCAATACCACCACCGAGGTGCCCCTTGGCCATTAATGCCTTGTCCCCTCACTTTCCCTATAAATACCCACCCTTTACTCATTTAGTTTTCACTTACAACTCTACCCCAACGAAGCTATGGTCTTATTACCTCCCAAGGAGTCCTCCCAAGGTGCCCCCAAGCCCTCAAGGTCCTGACCTTAAAGTTTTAAGAGATACATTTTAAGGTAAGGGATCCTACCTCTCTCTTTCTTTCCAAGTACTCTCTTTTATGTCATTTCTTTTAAGCCCAAAGTTCTTATGTTGGGGATGTTTTTTTATATTCATCTTACTGTAATTTTCATTTTCATTTTATGAGAGACCCCCTCTTGCTCTCATCAATTCATTTTAAGAATGTTTAAGTGGCACCGTTAGGATGCCGAATGTTTAAGGGATTCTTTCACCCTTCTCGTTTTCAACATCTATTTTCATGTCAAGTCTTTTAAGTTCCTTTTTATTTTGTTGGGGTATGATCTATATATCTATCATACTGATCTTTTATGTTCATATGATGAGATACCCTATTTGATCTCGTCAATTCATTTTTTTGATGTTTTAAGTGATGCCATTAGGCTGCCGAATTTTCATAAGAGAAATCTTATCTTTGTCTTCCTTCAATGTTTTTCATTTCATATGGTATGTCTTTAAAATTTCATTAAAATGTTATTATATACATTATATTATATCCCTCTACTATTTTATGGATCATTTATGAGTGGGTTACCCATGTCCCCTCTCTTTTCAAAATTTTCTAAAACCCTGTAACATAGTCGTTATGCTGCAGAATTTTCGTCTCAAAATACCTCTATCTTTTTCTCAAATTATTTTATTTTATTAAGTGAATACTCAAATATATTTATTTTATAGGGTTATTCAAATATATATCTAAATGTTCTATTTTAAATTCTTGGATTTACATACATGAAACCCGATTTCCTTTTCTGTGGGTTTAAAGTGACACAAAGATCATGTCTTTAAAGCAGTTTTGAAAACATTATGATTATGAAAGGAAACCCATTTATTTTATGCTATATGGGTTATTTATGAAATTTTTGATGATTATATATGTGGCTCACATGATAATAAAGGCAAATTTAAGGGTGTTCCCTAATAGCGCTCCAATGCATTGAGTAAATACTTAATCTCTAGAGATGACCATTTTTAACGACGCCTTGGTGAATTACCTTGGTAATTTTTAATGACACCTTGGGGATGGACCTTGGTGAAACAGAAATTATTGTCTATGTTAAATTTTGTAGCCACATCTTCAAGTTATGAAACACGTTATTTTTATTATGATATGCCTCATAATCTCTTTCTCATTCCTTCAAGTTATTTTTCATGACTTTTGATGTGTCTCAAGTTCTCATGTAAAATGTTTCCCTTGTTTCCCTTAATGGGCATTATGCTCACCCTTTCCTTTGATGTATGCTCCCAGGTTATGATATGCTGTAATGAACTTAGGATGAACAAATGAAGAATCCTTTCAAGTGTTTAAGAAGAATGTTTTTTTGTCTCATGTAATAAGTTCCTGGTTTTCAAGACACTAAACCTTAAAGATCCTTAGTTTTGTATAATGTAATGAAATTTTATGTGATATAAAGGGGGGATGATATATCTTTGGTTTTGATTCTTATGGTGAAGGTGGAGTGAAGAATTTGTGGGTTTTTGATTCTAATGACCGGTATCAGGAAGCAGATAATGGTGGAGACGAATAAGATTCTATAACGGTGATGACAGACGCTGGTGAAAGGGATCTCCAACGATTTGGCATGAAGTGATGATGGGGATTTGAGGTGACAAGGTGCACGAATCAAGGGATCACACGACATTTTGTGTCTCGTTGACCAAGACCGAATGATGAAGTAATAATTTTGAATTTGGAAATGTTAGATCTTTAGCGGTCATTCGAATTTTGGATTTTACTGTGGGTAGGACTCTAGCAGTGGGTTTTGGGTTTACATGGTTGGACTTGTCACTAGTTGGATATGTATTTGGTTCACACATACCCATAAAAGTGTCATTAGAAAATAAAAATATGGATTTGATGGGTATATAGCCACAATTAGAAACTATGGATATAACATTATTTTGTAGTAGTGAAAACCAAACAATTAGGATAAAACATAAAAAACATATCTAATTTTTATAGGATGAGTATATTTAGACTTATAACCATCCTATATTAAAAATAAATTAGTTCTAATACATTTTAAACTGAATATTAATTTATATTAATTAAATATTTTTATAAATTCCCTGTGTGCCCCTCCCCTCTATTATAAAAGGGAAACTCTTCTTCTCAATACTTTATACTTAAAAACCCATTTAGTTTATCCAATACCTACCCAAATACCATGATATAATCCTTAAATTTTTTTATAGGTATTTGTTTAGTTATAATACTAATCTTAGAGGACTTAGGCTATTAAGAAAATTAGGTTTTCCAAATAAGAGGTATAGTTTTCAACTACATGTTTTAGTTTTCTTCGTTCTTCCACCTCCTAAAAATATTTTTCAACCATGATAAAATAATAATAATAATAATACTATATAAAATAATATGTTATTATTTTAATATAATAACCAATATCCATCTTCATATTCTATCAAATTGGAATGGAATGCATCATTTTTTGTACGGTAGACTACCGCCTCATGAACCATTGTAATTCATTTTCCATCACCTTATCTCAAGAGAGTTTATAATGATGTAATTAATGTTTATATTTTATATTAATGACTTATTTATAATTCCTAAAATAAAATATATCATTTATGTTCTAACACTTTCCATTCCTTGAAAAATAATAATGTTATTTGTGTATACGTGTGGACTACTACCTCCACGAATCGACGTGATTTGTTTTTCATCACAACATCTTATGGTTGATATATATATTTATAATTAATTAATTTTTATGACATAATTATTAGTATAGGGAGGTAAAATAATAATTAACTTATTTTCATGATGATCATTGAAAAATTGAAATGTTATGCGTATGTACAACCTATCATCTCTAGGATTGTAACATAGTTAATTTTTCATAACCATCATTCAAGATAGTTTTTGAAGGTATAAATTATGCATAAAAATACTAATTATTTCATGATTATTATTTTAGAGATTATAGAATAATGACCTCATTTACTGCATTCAACCTATTGATGTCATTTTGGACTTATGAACCAAATATCATCAAAACTAATGAGATGAACTTAAATGATTAAATAATTAATTATAACATGGTATTAAATAAATTAAAGTGGATAATGTACCTGAAAATGGTTCTTAATAATGTAGATAATTATTATATGTTGTTTATTCAGGAAGAAAAATAATATACATGATGAGTCAAACTCAAGTTAAGGGACTTTATTTTATAAATAATCTTTTAATGTTTCCCTTAACACTCACCTTTTATTCCATATAAATATTTTCATAATTTTTTTATAGAAGGTTTTTACTTTTATACAATGATTTTTTAAACATATTTTACTTTAAAAAAATGGTTTGAAATGAATCATTTTTCATTTTCCAAATGAGGCACTATGTGACTTTCTATAAAACGTACAGAAGGAATGGATTTTTAACTTATATAGTTTAAAAGAATTTTCTCACCATCATAACTAATATTTACATTTAATCTTCCATTAAACATTTACAGTACAATTTAAAAATATTTTTTTCCTTTAGAATTGAATAGAGTTTTAAATAAGTTATTTTAAAATGAGAAAGTTATTTTCCTCAATAAATTGTTTTATGATGAAATATTTTATGAATCATGTTATAGTTATTGGAATTTTTTTTATGATTATGTTTGGTTCCAATATAAACCAAATATATGAGGGTCCATGATATCTCTCCAATTCATTAGGTATAGAATCCGATTACATGGTTATTACAAATATGGGATGAATTTAACTAATTAGGTTTCTACAAACAAATAATGGGAATATATTATGATGGTTATTATTGGATTAATTGTGATGGTTAATACATTATTAGTTGTGATTTTTTCTCTAAAGAAATGTTTGTAATTTAATATTAAAGGTATTCTAGGAGTAACTATGAGGGTTACTCCAAATTTAATAATGATGGTAATTCCAAATGTAAGAGTGAAAAGTATAGCTTTGTGAAAAACTTTTCATGTGATTTTAAATTTTTTAAATAAACCCATATGAGTTTATTTTTATTTAAATATTTATAATTAAATGTTTTAGGAAATGTGATGGATAGATAAGATGATTTTCAAGGTAATAAAATGGTCTATTCTTATCCAATAGTTTATTTTAAAAGGAAAACTTTTATACATATTCAATAATTGACTCTTTCTTTATTTCTTTTATGTCACTTATTGAGATTTTTGTTTACATAACATGTTATTAAAACATGTTTCACAGGGTTTAAGGATTGGAAATGGAAAATAAGAATCCATGTTGAAAGTGATGAACATTTTCATGAAATGAAAACATGTTTTATTTTAATGTTTTTATATTATGGAAAAAATGGATACTGAGGAGAAGTTCCCACATTTTAATTTATAGGTCTATTATGTTAAAATATGACCTAATTTTATAAAACTCTTAACTTAAAAGATCTTTAGGAATGAGTGGAAGTGAATTATAGACAAAAGAAACTAGGTTATGTAATGTTTAAGGCTATTCCATTTCATAGTCAATATACCTAGATCTTATAGTTTCTTAGGTATTTGTGGAGTAATAAGGGAAGAAACATTTCTACATAAATCTACCTTTCAATTTCCATGCAATCATCTCTTTTTTATCGAACATTCCTTTTATAAATATTTTATAACTTGTTATTTTCCAAAAACGAATCTAGTAAAGAAAGTTTGATTTCTACCTTATTGAATATCACTAGAATATCTTGCTGTAGTTTTTATTCACTTGTTTTCTTAAGTGGTTTTACTCTAGAAGGTAAGGGATGTTGGGGTTGATGTAGTTATTCCATCTTGAAATTTCCCTTGTCCTTATCTAAAGGTTATGTAACCAATATTACTTCTTCTTGAGGCTATTTTTCAAGGATAGATTCTTTAAGTTTGGAAATCTATCCACTTCCATATTTTTCTTATGATAGGAATTCTTCAATATTTCCAAACTATTTTATACAATTTTATGAAATAGAAAAAACACTCTGTTTAGGTTTATGAATTTATGGAGTGGGAATTTTACTTGAAACTTGATTTTTGAAGTCATTTTTTGTAGAGATGACTTAGTTGAACTATCCTTGAAGCTCTTTTGTTGTCGATCTGTGAGCTCTAAGAGAAGTTTGTTAAGTAGTGTGAAACTTACCAAGTCAATTTAGAAAATAAATCATATGAGGTTCACAAGATTATCCTTTTTGGTAACATACAATATTTTGGGAAGTATTTCTTTCAAATAGAGGTGGATGAAAACATGGTTGAAAAGCTTGCTCGAATGGTGGTTTTTCTGATGTTGTTTCCTAGATCTAAATTAAGGGTTAATATATTATCTAAATACTATATTTCTTATAAATTCCTATTGGTATAGTTTTTTTCACATGGAATCATATCTTTATTGAACCTACAGGCAACCATTGAGGTAGTTCTCAATTGAGTGACAGAGTTTCCAGACATATGGAGGTGTTGTCGGTGTTGTTTCATATTCCTTGTTCATAGATAACTGTCTAACAAGACAATTTTTTTTTAATTTTATTTTCTTATAAAATGAATTTCACTAATCTTGCAAATGTTCTTTTAATGAATTTATAAGAATTTTGGTATATCCTCTCAATTATTGTTTCTCATCCTTAGGTGATTATTCTATTAGTGATCCTCTAGAGGAAGCATCCAATATGTTTTGGTCATTATTCATCAACCCTTGGTAAAAGAATACTAAGAAATAATGATCTTAAGAGGTATGATTTGGGAATGAGGTCATCATCTACTTTAATATCTCTTTGAACCCATATGGGGTTTCTAAAAATTCATTTTTTATTCCATATATTTTTTTACTTAGCTGGGTAATCATCAATATTTTAAAATATTTCTATAGGAATACCTTTTGAATCTCATCCCAGGTGGTGACTTATTTGGGATGGAGGTTATAAATCAAATACTTTATCAATACATTAAGAGATGATGAGAATTTCTTCTAGATAATTATATCCTTGATGACTCATGTAGTTCTAAAATAATTATATATTTCTCTAAATACTCTCTGATTCCTATTTAGATCATCTCTAGACAAACCAATAAATTTGAGCCATAAACTAATAAATCTAGTTCTAATCCCATAATTTTATTGATTTTTTGGTTATTGAATCCATTTATAATTGTTGAAATTGTATGTATAAAATTATATCTAGTTTATATTTAGTTGTGATAAATTTTCATCCATTTTTTCACTTCCTCAGGTCACTTTAGTGGAAGAAGAAAATGAGGACGGGAAATTTTTCAAGGGAATGGTGATAAGATCTCCTTCCCCATGTCCAATTATTTTTTATGTTCAAAGTATTTCAAGAATCATTTGTTTAAAATTTGGATGATATATAATGTGGTGAGTTTTGGATAGGAATAGGCTAATCCTTGGATGAAGTTGGGAACATTATAAATAATGACTAAAATATAGTAGAACTGACTGGTAAAACTGATAAATCACTATTTTAGTTTAGAATTTAACATTATTATTGTAGTATCTCAAACATAATAAATAGTGGTATTATAGCTACACATAATTCCATCCACCGGTCACTATAGCACAGTGGAATTAATATATGGATTCTCACATAATTTCACTATCTTATTTATGAGGTCATTCATGCTGGGTTTTCTATGTGTATGATGCTCTGAAATCACAATGTAATTCTGACCTTGAATTAGTGAAATCATCCTCCTTAAAAATAGATGTAGAGATTATTATTGAATCACATAAATAATTATTTCTAATGATTTTATTATTATTATTTTATTTTTCACTTATACACTCATTTCTATAATTTTTCATCATTGTCACTCCTAGAATTTCTGCAAAAAATGGTATCAGTGCCTAAGTTTTAAAGATAAAGTTTTATTTTCATGAATTGAACAATGGATATGCAAGAAAAAAATGTAAATATTGATTATTTAAATGAAACTGATTTTAGTTATTTGAGAATGTATATTGAGTATTATCTTTATTAGAAAATGATATACTTGCTACATATGTGTAAGAAAACAATAGAGATGGAAAATATAGAGTGGGAGCTACTATATCAATAGTTTTTAGGTGTTGTGTTCTTTACATTGGCCAAAATAAAGGATTAAACATCAAAAAGGAGAAGATGATTACTGGGTTGATGAAAGTGTTAGGTCCAATTATATGGTAAGATTTACTAGAGGGGGTTAAATAATCCTCTTAAAATTTAATCAATTAAATTTAATCATTAGAGTGGTTAATAGTGTTAATTGTGTAGTAGAAGATAAAAAAACAACATAGGGTTTTTTTATATTAGTTTGGATCACCAATATCCTAATCTAATATTCAACCACCTCTAATCATTGAGAATACAGGTATTTAAAAATTCCACACTTTTGATAAAGAGTAATGACCCAATTACCAACAAATGTACATTTTTCTCACCTAGTGGTATAACTCCAAATATAATTTTTAAGGATTTATAATCCAAGCAACTTTTTACTAGGAATCAAAACCCGACATTCCTTTTAGATGGGAGGAGTAACCCATTAAACACGTTTTGGATGGAAAAAAATTTAACTTGACTCTAGAGAAAAAATAGAGGGTAAAATGAAATATAATGACGAAAATCAGAAAGAAATTAAGAACAACAGAAGAGTAGATGATCTTTATTTTTGATGCAACTCAAGAAATTTGATCACTTCATAGTAGATGATCAAATATATTAATTCCTTTAAGATCTTAGTAATAGAGTAGTTATCATAGTTGAGATTAAGTACTTCACATATCTCATAAGAATGTTGTATTCTTCTATCTCTAAGATCATCTCAATCTGCATTGTCAGTACTTTATTTGAGTAAACTGTTCGAGGATTATTTATCGTGGTATTTGGTTCACATTACAATGGATATATGTGAGTCATTAACTCCAAGATTATCTTTATTATGAAGGCGTGTCGAGATTTCTAAACATAAAAATCCATTTTAGAACATAATTAAACATATAATATTATCATTTCCTATAATTTGAAATAATGTTATCATACTTGGAGAGTATTCACGCTCTTTTATTTCTGAATAAAATAACTTTGAAGGACTTGTAAAAATATCATTTAGATTAATGATAGTTATTTAAAAGAACAAAATGGTGAAAAATAATTAAATAATATTTTAGTGATTTAATAATTATTAATAATGAAAAAATTTTCATAATATAAATATTATGAAAATTATTATTTCCATAATAATTTTGACTATATTTTCTCTATTAAATAATTTACATGAAGATGTTATAATATATAACTATCTTACACAATAATAGAACATTTAAAATGAATTTAATAAACTTTTTCTATTTTAAAATATCAAAATATGTTAAAGTAGAGCATACTAAAAAATATGAATTTTAGAAATATAATAAAAAGTAATATACTACCCATGAAATTAATAAGCCATGTTTTCAGTATACTAATTGTGTGATTTATTTTTCGTGTAGTCGGTATACTGATAGTGTGATTTCTTTAAAAAATAAATCCATGTGTCCAACAAAAATAATTCATGCTAAAATATTATATGCAATAATTTCAAAATTTATTCCTTCATATTGAAAAATAATTCATTTGGTAAAAAAACTAACAATAATTTAAAATACCTCATACAAACATATGAAATTAATCATGTGGTAGGTAAATTTAGCTGGGAGTAAGATGTAAACTCACGATAGGTTCAAGGTGGGCACATGGTAGGTACTTCTAATAGGTTGGTATTTCCTCTTCACAGTAGGTTATAAAATCGACTCAGAGTAGGTAGAATATCTAAAGAATGGTAGCTTGACACATTATTCATGGTAGGTATATTTCACCAATGTTAAATTCATTTAAAACACATGGTAGTTTTCCTTCATTTCAGGATATATTCTCTCTCACACTAAAAGTAGGTTGGAAATAACATTCACAGTAACTATAGAATCACTCTTCCTTGAAGTTTCTTAGGTGACAAGGGACATTGCAAGAAGCCATGATGGTGAAGCGCTGGTTCACTGTGAATGTGCATGGTCGACCTGATTAAATGTGTTTTCTGGAACTGGTTGATGAAAGGATATACAATGGTGTTATGGCATTGTTACTATGTAGACAAATAGGATATAAGGAATGGAGGATGGTCGAGCTATGTTGTCTGAAGCTATCGAACCTCATGTGTGTAGATGAAATACTCCTCGCCAGGTGGTGCTATGGAGAAGGAACAACGTTGATATGGTTGTACTTTACATGATGCTTCACTATAAGAAGGAAAAAGATCTAACATTAAGGAACTAGAGGAAAAATAAAGGTGCCGGTGTTTTATTATTTTTAGGATATAGAGGATGAAGTGGAAACTATCACAACTACACATATAACCTTTAACAGCATGCAAATCAGTTTTTAACAGTGCTAAAAAAGCACTGTTAATCACATCGATAGTGCTAAAAAAGAGCAGATAAGGGACACCGTTTATCAATGATTTTTTAGCAATGATAATGGACATATTTATTAGTTCTATTTTTAGCACTGAAAAATGAGGTGCTTTATTAGTGTTAAAAATAGTGCCGATAAAGGCCTAGCTGTTGCAATCATTTGTTAACATAACAACACATCCAGAAGAAAAAACCTGCAATTTTAAATGCTATATTCAACCTGAAATTTCAAAAAATTATATAATTTCAAATAATGCTATATAAATTTAATTAATATCATGAATACAAAAATGACCACCCATGGTATATACAAAAAAACCACTGCTCCTTACATTTCAAACAAAATGTTTCTTATAATTACATTTATGATTATCTAATAAACATTATAAAACATTAATATTTCATCTTTTCACACACATCACCCCTATAAAAAATGTCTGCTCATGGTATAAATTGTCGAAAAAATAATCTCAACTTGAGAAAAATATTCTTCCTATATAAGAAAACATATATTATGTTTGTAATACTATAAAGAAATAAATTAAACATTATTATGAAAGAATACAATAATAAAATTTCAATATATAATATAAATGACATATTTGGAGTTATTCAAGTCACACCATGCATTCTATTGAGGTGGGGTTGATTACTACATGTCACAAATGAGTTATAGACCATTTTCCTAAAATATTAAAAAAATATGAATACATTTGTTCAATTTTGAGTATGTCACTTGTTATTTTACTAAAATTAATGTCAATTTTAAATAATGAAACATTGGGAGTTATACTAGAAACACTGTGCATCGGATTGAAGTGAGACTGATTCCTACCTATGAAAATTTATGAATGGATCATTCTCATAATGTGTTAATAAAATTTTAATGCATTTTCTCAGCTTTCAGTATAAATTTTTTGTTTTTTTACTAAAATTTCATTTCAAACTAGAAACACGCATTATGAGTCATATCAGTCACATAATGTGTCGATTCAATGTGAAACTACTTCAAACACATCAAAATTTACTTATGAATTGTTGTCCTAAATTATCAACATAATCAGAGCTTGTTTTTTTTGGTTTTTAGTGAGTGGCATACTTTAAACTAAAATGTCAATTTTAAACTGATAATAGAAACTTTTTGTCATAATGGTCATGCCGTGAATTGGATTGAGGTGTGGTTGAATCCTACACATCAAAAATGACTCATGGTTCATTTTCCTAAAGTATAAAAATAATCTGAATGTGTTTGCTTTGTTTTTAGTATGTCACTTGTTGTTTTTACTTAAACTAATATCAATTTTAAATAAAAAGTGACACTTTGAGTTATACCAGCCACACCATGAATTATATTGAGGTGAGGATGACTCCTAAAAATAGAAAATGACTCATGGGTCATTTTTTCTAAAGTATCAAAACAATCAGAATTCATTTTATCAGTTTTCAGTATGTCACTTGTTTTTAATTAAATTAATTTCAATTTTAAATAAAAAGAGACACTTTGAGTTATACTGGCCCCAAAATTCATCGTATTGTGGTGTAGATGATTTTTATATGACACCAATGACAAATATATGGTTTTACTAAAATATCAAAACAATCTGAATGTGTTTGTTCATTTTTTAGTATGTCACTTGTTGTTTTTACTTAAATTAATGTAATTTATAAATCAAAAGAGACACTTTGAGATATACCGGGCACACTGTGCATCGTATCAAGGTGAAAATGATTCCTACACATCAAAAATGACTAATGGATAATTGTACTAAAATATAAAAACTATAAAATGTTTTTTCTCAGTTTTCAGTATAGCAATTGTGTTTTTTTATTAAAATTCTATTTCAAGATGGAAACACACATTTTGAGTCATACCAGTCACATCATGTGTTGGTTTGATGTGAGGCATATTCATACACATAAAAAATGAATTATAAATAATTATACAAATTTATTAAGAAAATAAGAGTGTGTTTTCTTGGTTTTCAGTGAGTGACACATTTTGAACTAAAATGTTCATTTTAAACTGATAACAGACACTTGTAGTCATACCAGTCACACCATGCATCATATTGAGGTTCGATTGACTCCTAAGCATCCAAAATGAATCATGTATTTCTTTCATAAATCATAAATACAATATGAATGCATTTTATTAGTTTTCAGTATGTCACTTGTTGTTTTTAATTAAATTAATGTCAATTTTAAATAAAAAGAGACACTTTTAGTTATACCGGCAACATCGTGCGTCATATTGATGTGAGGCTAATTCATACATGTCACAAATGACACATGGATCATTTTACTAAAATATAAAAAATTCCAAATGTGTTTTCTCAATTTTCAGTATGGAAGTTGTGTTTTTCTACTAAAATGTAATTTCTAACTAGAAACACACATTTTGAGTCATACTAGTCGCATCGTGTGTCGGTTTAAAGTGAGACTACTTTATAAAAATCAAAAATGAATTATTAATCTCTTTCCTAAATTATAAATACAATCAGATCAAATTTTATTGGATTTCATTGAGTGACACATTTTGAACTAAAATATCAATTTTAAACTGATAACATACACGTTTAGTCATATCGGTCACACCAGGTGTCAGATTGAGGTGTGGTTGACTTATAAACGTCACAAGTAATTGATGGATCGTTTTAATAATGTATTAAAACAATATGAATTCATTTGATCTATTTTCATAATGTCACTTGTTTTTTTTCTTAAATTAATGTCAATTTTAAATAAAAATAAACACTTTGAGTTATAACAATCACACCGTGTGTCGTATTGGGGTGAGGTTGATTCATACACATAAATAATAACTAATATATATTTTTCATAAAATATAAAAAACAATCCAAATGAATTTTATTGGTTTTTAGTGTGGATGTTGTGTTTTTTTTACTAAAATTTCATTTAAACTGGAAACACATATTTTGAGCCATACCGATTACATCATGAGTCGCTTTAATGTGAGACTACTTTATACACATCAGAAATGTCTTATGAATCATTCTCTAAAATTATTGAGGAAATAGGAGAATGATTTCTTGGTGTTTAGTGAGTGACACATTTTGAACTAAAATGTCAATTTTAAATAGATAACGGACACTTTCAGTCATATCGGTCACACCATGCATCATATTGAGGTGCGATTGACTGCTACATGTAAAAAATGACTCATGGGTCTTTTTTCTAAAATATAAAAATAATCCAAATGAATTTGATCAATTTTTAGTATGTCACATATTATTTCTACTTAAATTAATGTAAATTTTAAATAAAAGGAGACAATTTGAGTTATACCGGCCACCCGGTGATTCTTATTGAGGTGAAGATAACTTCTAAACATCAAAAATGACTCATGGATAATTTTCCTATAGTATTAAAATAATATGAATGCATTTTCTTGGTTTTTAGTATGTCACTTTATGTTTTTACTTAAATTAATGTCAATTTTAAATAAAAAGAGATATTTTGAGTTATAATGGTCACACCATGAATCTTATTTAGGTTTATTAGATTACTACATGTAAAAAATGATTAATAGACCATTTTACTATAATGTCAAAAAAAAAACAAAGGTGTTTGTTCGGTTCTGAGTATGTCACTTGTTATTTTTACTTAAATTAATGTCAATTTTAAATAAAAAGACACAATTAAAGTAATACCAACCACATCACATGTTACCGTAGTTTCCATTTTATCTCTTTGTCAAAATGGAAACATTGAATTTTCAACATTTATCACTTTCTTTCATGTTCCCACCACTACCTTTGAAGGAAAGTGATAAATGTTGACAATGCAAGGGTGGTGAGGTTTTGGGGGAGAAAAAGTATGTGAAAGACATTGTATGCATGGTTAGTCAAAAATTTAATTTAGATTAAGTTAATATATAAGAGAACAGATAATATTATGGGAAAAAATATAGTATATTAAAAAAACACCACCTTATCATTGAATTACAAGTTTCAACCTTGAAGACATATCTCTCATGAGCATGAGCATCTTAGAATGGACCACCCCAACTCAAATAAATAAATACACCTGTATAAGAAAAAAATTCTTATTTGAGTAATAATAAAAATAAGTAAAGTAAACATAAAAATAAAACAATACATTACTTATGTGGAAGTCACAAATTTATGTTATTTGTCTATATTCTTCCATCAGGTATGCAACCCATTTGTTTCTCAGCATATATATATATATATCATCTTGTGAATTTGAGTCTTTTTGACAGTCATAGTAGTACTAGAAAAATATAAATAGAAAATGGATTAATAAATATTAAATGAAATAGTAATTATCTTTGAAAATACCTATTTTAGGGATTCTAGTTTGTTCATGGAATATGATCTCTCTCATAAATTTACAAACGTAATAACTGAAATATTTTCCACTAGTTTTTTTAGACACTGCAGAAACATTGAGAATAATAAGTAATTTTTCTTGATATGTTTTTGGATAGTGAAATCATATTATGTATACCTAGATACTTATCCAGTCATAAAATGATTCTTATTTCTTATGCTTGGCCCCTGGCCTTATTCCTTGTTTTTCACGAAAATTATACACCACCCTATCATAACAAAATCCTAATTAAAAGATAATATAAATTATATAACATGATGTTTAGTTATAAAACAATGGATGTAGTGTATTAATTATTGACAAACACCATCATGTGTGGCCAATTTATTGGGTATGCATGCATTGAATCTAAGAGATAAATCTTTTGAGTATCCAAATTTACAGAAATGAGCATCCAATGATACCTAAAAAAAGGAATAAATAATGAAAGAAATAAAAATACATTTTATATGATAAATTTTTAGAGTTACATCCCTACATTATTAGTGTTAAATAGAGTCTATCATCCAAAAGTTTTCTTTGAATTGATTTGACCAGTTCTACAACAATTTCATTCTTTTTTTCCATATAATTTTTTTGTTCTATAGAGGAGATGTGCGGACTAATGAGTCTGATTTTTTTTCATGGGAAAATTTATTCAATTGTTTCTCATATATAAATCTTCCAAAAATATGAAATTTATTTAGTTATAATTAACATAGTATATTATCTTTTGGAAAATAAAGTCATGAAAACACACCTCCTGTATACATTTACAACTGAGACACCTAGCTAATCATAGTCGAGGATTTCACTTACACTCTAAACACTAATGAAGTCTTGAAATTTATCTTAGTACATATTTTTTTAAAAATAAACTATGTGATTACAATAATATTTTATCTTTGTATCCACATGAACCTTCAATAATAGTAAACAAAAATATAGATTATGTAGGTTAATGATGCTTTCAGTAGATCTTTTCAATTGGTTACTCGATCCTTTAGATAGTTTTGAGATGGGTTTTCATTTCATCCCATTCTATTTGTTAGTATTTAATAACATTCATCAATTCAAACATTTTTCATTAATTATTAAAGCCTTAGCTTGAAAATTAAATTGGAAATGAATAACTCCTTATCAAAATGTTTTCTACAAGATGTGATGACCATGTGATGAGTGTTACAATATATTTTTTGATCATATGAATATCTTCTTCATGAATTGGAATAGGTAGTTTGGTGCTCGACTCATGGGATATGCTAATAAAAACTCATAAATGACCTGTTGGTTTGTTGTGTCGCTTATAGTTTTGGATATTGAACATCATAGCCCTTGCTACAAGGAGATGGGTGGGTGTTGATAGATATAAATCATAGTCATTATCACCATGTAGAATATCTATACCAAAAAGGTATCAGTGTCTTATTGATTCACATTTCAAGAAAACATTTATTATAACATTGATTATCTTGGAAAAGACATATTTTTGAGGGGAATGTCTAGCCTCATAGCTGGTGGGGGTGGGGCAGGATCTCCATGTGGTGGATGTTCTTAAGTTGCTTCTTATCTTTGGAACCCCCCAATGAAGTTCCCATAATCTATCTCAACCATTGTAATTATTCTTAAATTTTAGACATTATTTCTCTAATCTATTTTAGTAATTCACTTTGATCCTCCTCTCGTTTTTTACTCAAAATATGTTAGGGGCGTCACCCCAAAACTCACACCTCTGATGTAGCCATATTGTTATGACCAATTTAAGGAAATAAATACTATGTGTTCATTTGGAACAAGTGTTTCTTATTCTTATGACTATGTCGGTTACAATATATAGGAAAATAAGGGATCATTGTTATGTAATAGTGATTTAAAGCAAAATAATTTTTTATTATGTAGTAATTAGAGATGTTTCCTAAACTATTAGTGTGTTTTCATCTATTATTATCCCATATTTATTTACACATGCCTCCTTCCATAGCACATGACATGGGATAGAAGTGGCATTGGATTTGGAGTCATCAATCTGCATATAAATAGAGGAACATAATTATAGTGTTGTTTCATGTCAAATAAAAGTATTATGTTAGATTTAAAATATGTAACAATTTTTTTTGAGTGAAGTTTACCACATCCTTGATTTAGGGTAGGGGTAAACTAGTTTTTTTTCTCATTCCTTATTTCTAGCACTCAGTCATTATTTAATAAATAAAAAATTATCAATCAATGTAATGAATTCACATATTTTCAAAAAATGAATTACTAGCCGCAATGTACCTTAAAAATATACATCTCTATGATGACCAGTAAACACATCCCACAATTCTTAGGTTATTAGGTGTTCATAGATAAGTGGTGGGTGTGGGTTTATTTTCCATTCAACATATTTAAGATGATGTCTTGTTAGAATTATGCAAAATCATCTATGAATCCTTCTAGAAAGCATCAATACATATTTCTTGTGGGAGTCATCTACTATAAATACACTCTGAAATAGATGACGAAGAGTTAATAAATGTTTTATTTATTTATTTTTCTAGTAAAATAAAGAAATGATATCATAATCTTACCATAATATCATCTCACATTAGTGTCTTAAGCCCATAGGAATTATGGTTCCATGAATCTACATCAATCGACACGCGTTACTGAGTGAAGATTCCCATATAACTGCTAACCATGGACTTTTTGGGATTAATATGTTGGCCCCTTACATTACATCTGACCATTTATTTTATTCCTTTGACTTTAAACTTGATGAGTTTTTCTAAAACAATAAAACTATGGCGCACCTATTTTTTCTGCGTCATCGGTCATTCAACACCTACCATATCCCCAAAATCAACATCGCCAATATGTTCCTCTAGAGCGGTAGAATTGACATGTTCTGATGGTCAATTTCCTCTACACTGGGAGCAATAGAAGGTTGAGAAACCAATTGTTCCTCAGGAATGGGAGCAACATCACATGCAGAAGGTCATTCCTCTACACTGTGAGAAGTAACATGTTGAGAGACCTATTATTCCTTGGTATTAGGAGCACCAGCATGTGTAAAATCCATTATCTACAGAATTGGTTTAACATTTACTTTAGAGTACATAAATTCCATAGAAAATGGATAATAAAATGAGGTACCATGATATATAATACAAAAAAAGTAACCTGCTAATTGAAAACTCTTTTTCTTTTTTTAAAGGCTGAAGGGATTTGATCCCTCTATCTGAAATCCAATTACATTAATTATGGTATCCTATGAGATAAAAAATCCATCAATAATGGGACCTCTATGAAATTATTGTGATGTCCCAATGAAAGGGTCATCCTCAATTGAATTTTCATCTAACCCTTCTGTGGTTTTAGTTGATAACAGAACAATTGACCTGTTTCAGTTTCTAGGATATGGAACATAAAATACTTGTAATACCTATGATTCCACTATAAAAAATTCATATTTTTTACACTTACTTACTGAAATAATCTTTCATGAATCTCAATTTATATATTTTATCAACACTCTAGATATCAACCGACTTGCATTAAAAAATTGGCACTTAGAATGTTGTATAATACAACTCCTATATTTTTTTGATAATACCAAAGTATCACATATTCATGTTAAGTGGATTTTTTGTCCTTAGAACAAGAAATATGCATCTCTTCAGCTAGGAGTGTAACTCCACTATTTTTCATCATATTATCTTCATCATGTTCTTTTAAATAGAACATATGACCATTAATTACATAACCATTGTAAGATAATACATACACACTTGGTCCTCCAGGTATCTATCAAAGTTGTTCATAAATTGAATACAGGTTTTCATCTGAATACTTTAATATATGGTTCTGATATTTCTAATTATGTGTATTTGATATCCATATTTTATCCCTTAATGGACTCAAATGCATACAAATTTTTTTGTGGGTTTCAACATATGGGTAAACCTCCAAACTGTTATGAAAAATGTAAAGGTGGGACTAATATTGATATATAATATTGATTATGAAAACATATATTCCATATATTACATCACCACAAGATGATTAGTGTGAAAATATTTTGGTAGACCAATTATTTCCACACAAGACAAGTATTTGGTACAGAATTAAACAGATTCCTTAATAATATATCACTCTGCAATACAACCCTATGGCCGACTTCGATTTTTGACACACCCTTTAAAAATAATCATATACCATTTAATTGGGTACATATATATATATATAGTGTACAAGACACCATAGTCAAATCTCTCTCTCCATGTGAACTATCAAATAAAACATCATATCAAAGAATGTTTATGGGAAGAACATTTCCAATTCACATAAAATAATGGCAATTTATCTTTCCATAGTCCATAATTTTGTAGGGTCTATAAAATTACTATATATATCATTGAATAAGAAATATATCTTGGTAAACTTATGATGTACATTCTTGGGAAAAATGAAATTTAAAGCTATGGGGATTAGATCTTACATCAAAACATGGAATTCATGTGATTTTGGACCCTTTAACTTTTAATCGCTCATTGACACAATGTTCTTGATATTCTATAAATACCCCTTTGAAAAATTTATGTCATTCAAGAAGTTCCAAAATTGATATCTCTCCCGTCTGGAAAGAGTGTAAGAAGTTGGATGAAGAAAATGTCATTTTCACCCTTCACTGACACAAACTCTTCTCATATTCCCATGTCAACCATGTCCTACCTAGCCTTAATTTCATCCTTTGTTTTTCTAGGTGAATTTTATAACTTGTTGATGACATTATCACATACATTTTTTTTCAACATGCATATCATCAAGAAAATGTCTGACATATAGAAATTTCTAGTATGGTAATTTAAAAAACACTGATATCTTTTTCCAACCGGTTTTTGTATAGTTTTTTGAAAATGGTTTACCAAAAGAAATGTACACATATTTTACTTTCTCAAATAGTTTATCACCTATTAGTGGAGACGATGTTGTATTTTATTCTGAACTTCTATCGAATAATTTTGTCTAAGATTGATACTTATGTCATAAAGGTAGAAATATTTGACGTCCTAGAAACAAATTTTTCGATGAATGTTTCAACCTAATTAACTATATACCTTGTTCTTAGACAGGACACCCTAGAGTTCATTCAATGTTATATCCTGAAAATTTCCATAAGGAAGAAAGTCATTTATCATCCCTCACAACATGGCTCTCAATGTGAAATATTAATTTCTATAACCATAATACAAAGTAACACCTGAATCCCGTAATAAGTTCAAATCCTCGATTAATGGAGATGAATAGACATCAATATCATTACATAGTTGTTTTGTTCCTAATATAAATATATATAACATGTTGTATTTTTGTTTCATGCATAACCATGGTGGAAAGTTATAATTTAACAACATAACTGTCCATGTACTATGAGTGATTCTTTGAAAACTAAAAGGATTCACTCCATATATAGATAACAGAAGACAATGGTTTCTTAGATCATTTCTAAATTTAGGATACTCATGATCAATTTTCTTCCACTAAGTAGAGTCTTCCGAGTAACATAGTTTCCCATCTTTAATTCCTATGTCCGCGTGCCACGTTAATTGACTTTTAGTCTCCTCACATCCATATAGGCACCTAAACCTTGGAATGATTGTAAAGTACAATAAAAATTTCATAGGACTAGATCCATTTTTCTTGTATTGATAATCACCAAAAGTCGAGCATTATCTATGTGATTTTTGGTCCTTTCAAAATAGTATACAGTCATTCGGGTAGGCATGTATTCTTTCAGAGATCATACCCATCGACCGTGCATCATATGTTCGGCTCAGGAGATCATTATCTTATAGTAGAATTTCATTAAAGTGAGAAAGTAATTCCATAAAACTAGCATCACTCCATCCATTTCATTCATTCAGATTATACAGCTTCAGTATGAATGAAAATTCTATATATTTAGTACAACCAACATATAATAGCGTCTTTTCAAAACTTTGTACTTAAATTTTTTTTTTGGGAAATCAAGAAGTTCATCTTAAACTATCCTTGTCATTTTCTCAATATGATCTTCATTTTCATTCAAATCTGTAATGAAATCCTCGATATAATATTTTTCATTTTCCACACTTTTAATAATATCAGATGATCCATAAAATGTAGTGTTATCCTAGAAACTTGCAACTTTTACCTTTTCCCTATGTTTATTCTATCATTTATAACTTTGATCTATTTCATGATAGATCAAGTATTCTTCCAACTCCTCTAGAATAATTTTTCTTGAATAAAAATAGTGTAAATATGAACAAAGGATTTTATAAGGGTCATTTGCATTATCTTTCAAAAACTTGATGAACTCTTTCACACATCTTCATACTCTTTTGTGAGAAGATTGGAATCTATCCATTCTTTATTTATATCCATCCTATTTAATTCAGTAATATTAAAATTTAACAAATTCAATACACAAAATTTTGATATAAAAATTAACCAAATATATAAAAAGTTATATCCATTTACCCTCCTTCAATATTTATCCCCAATATCCACTTTCTAGAACCAAGGTCCTTCATTTGGGATCTTCTAGATAAATCAATCTTTAGCTCTTCCAATATTTCCTTCATTAGTCCAACTAAGAGAAACTCATCCAAATAATGAAGTAAAATCACAAAACTCCCATCATAATGAACCTTCATATATTAGAAATTATTTACATTACACTTTTTTGACATTAATTATACCATGAAAGAATTGAAATTCTAGTTACACAATCTTGGTACCTACTTAAGCCCCAAAAAACTCCATTTGAGACTGGAACTGAACCTTCTATTCCATTTAGCATGAAACCTTCCAGTTGACCTATGTATATATCTTGGTCTGAATCTACTTGAAAAAATATAATCATGAAGTCCATTTGTTCTTTAAATACATTTACCCATTCCCGAGTGTTATTATCGATCTACTAGTCTTCCCTATACAATGTAATGGTTTTCAAAATTATATAAAAATATAAAATTAAAATATTTAAAAAAAATGGTTCAGATTTCCTTTGAAAACAATTTATAAAATCAAAATTTAAATCCCATTAAAAAAACCAAACATTCACAAAAATTACCCTTTAAAATAACACACCCTTTTTAAAATAAACCAATCGGTTCCAAAAACTCTTTCACAAAACCCCAATTCCATTTTTAAGAATTCAAGGAAACATCTTGACCCAAAAAACTAATTCATTTAAAATGATAGACAACCCTCTATATTTCAAAAATGTTCATTTAAAACTTCACACACCCCGGTTAAAATGAAACCATCATAACATATGCTTTCAAAACATTTACATCCCTTTATGAAAGACAATCAGGTGAGTTGAAAAACATATGACATGCAACCTATTTCCATGAAAAGTGTTTAAATCATTTTAAAGATATTAAAAAAAAAGGTTATGTTGAACACATATAATTTTTTAAGAAACATTTCAAAACACTTTAATCATTTTAAAATACCCACTTAGGAATTTTCACAAAGTCTTAAATCCCAATAGAAAAACTTTATAAATGATACATGAATAAAAAATAACCAAAATTTTATAACATACAAAGGTATAAAAGGTTTATCATGTCTCTCATGAATAAATAGTATGAATCCTATAGTTTAATCCCATAATACTATTGAGGAGTGAATAAGTGATAGATAGATACATAAGTGTCACTTGGTCATGATACTTTTGAACATAAATTCAAATATATTAAAAGAGGTCAACCATCTTCCACTTTATGTTTTATCCATGTACTACCTAAACAAGATCCTTCCAATTTGGTACATTAGAAAAAATATTCCCCTTCTTGAGGGTATATATTAGGTCAAAGTTAATGGACTATAGGTACTCAAAACTTCTCCACTATCAATGGTTCATTTAACATTATGATTAAATATATTTTAATTTTTTTAAGTTTATCTCAAAATTATCTCACCCTAAAGATAATACCAATAACACGTCATGGAAAAGAACCACTATTTCCAAATCTAGGAAAAGATTTTGGATGTTTATCTTATGTGTCCTTAACTTTCTGGACCCACAAGCATCCATATGACTATCATAGACTAGAACTATTCAAATACTAACTTCTGATACATCACAATATAATCCATACTCATTACCCAACTCATTTATGGTTAAGATTGGTGTTTTCATCAATCCATCATTAAGATCATAGAAGGATATATCGTGAATACCTAAGAAAAGAAACCATACCACGTTCTTGGTTAAGGCCTTTTTAGAACTTCCAATCAGAAAGAATCATAGTTGACCCTCTGGTAAAAACTGGACATTCCGAAAAAGATTTGGATCTCAAAAACATTATTTGGACTGTATAAATAAACTATAACAACAAACATCTAAGGTTCTAAAAATACGCTATCAACTAATATCATTTTCCCCCTGGAGTGTACATTATCAATCCAAAAAATAAACATTTATGTCATGGAATTTGGTTGATGCGCTCTAATTTTTTCTCAATATGATCTCCAGATATCGAGCATGTTCCTCCCTGATTCTTAAAGAACACTTTATCACCTCAAAATTGATCAAATATTCCATCAATACGTATAAGTGGATATAAGTTCATTTAAATCAGATATAATAACCTCTAATATCCCACACATATTATCAATGATCCATTTGAATTTTTATGGAATAAACTAAGGCACCCCAAGGAGACATAATCATTCATATGAACCCCTTTACCTTAAAGTCATTTAATTGATCCTTCTTCACTCATATCTCTACAGGATCCATATTATATGGTGGAAGAAATATATGCTCCACACTTGGTGAGAACACAATCATAAAATCAACCTATCCCTTAGGTGGAAACCTAGATAAGTCATTGGGAAATACATATTGGAACCTGTCAATGATAGTAGGAAATTCTGACAGGTGTTTCGCTCTATCATCCAAAATTACTCTAGAAAAATGGGTTATGATTCTACCCAACTATATAAATATAAGTCCTACATAAATAGTTTTCATATCCAACTCTACAATATAGAAAAAATCATCACCCTAGAAAAGTATAATTCCACCCATTGATAAAAACAATAGATATAGTAGATACATTACTAGATGGGGGGTTTTAATTGTAGTCACAGACTAAACTCATAGTTTTCATGTCACTGGAACCTTCCCTTTCCATTTTTCTGTCTATATTAAGTGGTAACTAATTATGTTAAAGGTAAAATTTTCAAATAGTTATGATACATGATATGCATCCATTTTTTATATATGTGATATTTTTATCTCCCACTTATATTTACATTCAATCAAATTATACATGACCAAAGGTGAGTAGGGAGTAGTTGGATCACCTAAAAGGCAGTACGAGCCTCATCCTCAATAGTTTTAGTCAATGTGATCACTGATATCTAATAGTAATTATGAAATACATCGTAATAGGTTGGTGGAGGCATACATTAATGTTTGACTAAATTGCATCCCATGTAGTAATATGCAGTTAATTGAGATATGGAATTTTTATGATTTTATTTCATCTTCCACAATAAATTTTCTTGTTATGTATTGAATTCCCCTAAAAATCATATTTAATCTTGAAAAATACTTATATTGGAAACCCCTATAATAGAATTACTTGAAATATTTTCATTTTTTTTAATTTTTACCCCCTTGGAAATTAATAAAGATAATCCTCCTTGTTAGAACAATTGAAACACACAGTTATGTCAATATCAAAATATTATTTGAGTGGTCAAAAACATTGTCTACAATTCCTTAACATCATAGGATTTAATATGTTAATCTCTGTTACAAATCAACCAGGGTCAACCCATAAATGTAACTCGAATAGAGAAAATAAAAGTATTGAAGCATTCTCATGATCTCCATGGGTTGGAGACAAGAACTAGGGTATCATACAAAGAAACTTGGGAATGATTTCACCTTCAATAGACATGAGATAAGATAAGAACAATCATAGTGTCACAACAACTATTCACAATAAATCACATCTGAAAATAGCTAAACCATAATGGTAACATCAAAAAATGGATAACAATGTATAAATAAAAAATTGAAAGAATGTCAACATAGATCTAGAAGCATGGAGATCAGGAGAATTAAAAGACTCACCGTGGTAACATATGAAGAGATGGGTTCACGATATATGTGGGATCATAGAGGAGAAGGGATATACAATAGAGGTGGGGTTCAGTAGTAGAGGTGGGGTATGTAGAGGAGGTGGGTTCATGGAAAAGGAAGGGTTCAGGGAGAAGGTGGGGTTCGATGCATGACATAGGTGAGGTTCACAACAGATGGGGTTCGATAATGGAGGCGATATTCATAGTGGATGAGGTCTTCCTGGAAGTAGAGGATGGATTCATGGTGGCGGTGGAGGGGGAGGAGGAGTTGACGACAACAAAGGAGGATGAAGATGTGGTGGTGGTGGTGGTAGGGTTCGGCGTCCATGAGAGTTTGAGGCGTACAAGAGAAGAAGTAGACTGATAGAGTTTATTTATAAAAGCGGGTAAACCTTTTATCAATGTTAGCTAAAAAGAGCTGATAAAGTTATGTTTTATCAGTGATGAAATAGAAAGCGCTGATAAAACATTCCGTTATCATGGCTTTTTAGTGTTGATAAATATAGGCTTTTATTTGAGCTAAAAAAGTGCTGATAAAACTATAATGATAACAAATTATGTATATTTTTATATATATTTATAAAATTATATGTATAACAAATAAATAATTATTTATTTATAATAATAACTATAAATAAATATTTATTTATTTATACATATATAATAAATATATATTCATTTATAATTATAAATTTATAATAAATATATTTATTATATTTATAATTATATAAAATTAATACCTTTATTATAATGTTATAATTATTTAAATATATATATATATATTTAGAATTAGAATTATAAATATTATTATATATTTATTATAATTTTATAATTATCTAATAACTATAAATTTATGTATATTTATTTATAGTTTTAATACATATATATATATATATATATATTTGTAATTATAATAAATATATATTTTTTTTATAGTTTAAATCATAAATAAATATATATTTTATAATTATAAAACTATAAAAAATATATTTATTACGTATATAATGTTATAAATATATAAAATTAATATATTTATTATAATTTCATAATTATTTAAATATATATGTTTTATTTAGAATTATAATTATAAATATTTGTATTTATTTATAAATATTTTTATATATTTATAAATATATTCATTTAATTATATATAGACATATATTTAATTAATATATTTTTTTTATAATTTTATAATAATTTAAATATAAATATATGTTTATTTAAATAATTATGAAATAATTATGTGATAAATTTATACTTATGAAATAAATATATATTTATTATAAATATATATTTATTACATATATATTTTAATTATAGTCATAAATATAAATAAATAAATAAATATATTTAATTGCTTGTGAAATTAGAATAATAAATTAAATATATATATTAATTATAATTTCATAATTATTTAGATAAATATATATTTATATTTAAGTTATTATAAAATTATAATAAATTTATTTGTAATAAATATATTTATTATATTTATAATTGTAATTATAAACAAATATATATTTATTTATATTCATAAGTATTTATATATATATATATATGACTATAAATAAATAAATATTTATTTATAATTATAATTGTAAATATAATAAATATATCTATTGTAAATATATTTATTATAATTTTATAATTATTTAAACATAAATATATATATTTAATTTAATAATTATGAAATTATAATAAAAATATATAGTCAATATATTTATTTTAATTTCATTAGTATTTAAATAAATTTAAATGTATATATAAGAATATATATAAATAATATATTTATTTTAATTTCACAAGTATTTAAATATATATATATATATATTTATGACTATAAATGGTCATAGGCTTCTCCTTTGACTAAACCTTCTCGATAAATATAAGTATTTGTTTTTATTTATAAATATTTATGTATATTTATAAATATATTTACAAAATTATATATTTATAAAAAATTAAAATTTTATAAATATATTTATCAGGATTTTAAGTATTTATGCGAACATAATAGCTTCATGAGAACATGAATGAATCATATACACTGAGTAAGGTATAAATCATAAAAAACAAGTCATCACATATATGGGCAACATGAATAGTAATGAGGGTGTAATGTATAAATGAACATTGATGATGAATACATAACATATGAACGTCAATTATATTCATGCATCAATTGACCAAATTCATTGGAAATATATATTTATTTAAATATATATATATAATTATAACTATAAATATACATATATAAAAATTATTTATATATAATTATAAATATACATATTTTAAAACTATTTATATATAATTATAAATATATAAATATATAAATATATAAATATATACATATAATAAATATTTAAATATAATAAATATATAAATATAATAAATATAATAAATATATTTATTATTTAATGAAATTTATTATACATATATTTGAATTATTAAAAAAAATAAATTAATTACAAAAAATATTTTTTTTATTTAAATTATACAAATAAACATTAATTTTGAATATATATATAATAATTTTATATAAATTAATGATATTGCTTATTAAAATTTTTTATCAGCACTACAAATAGTGATGATAAAGCTTGGATTTATCAGTGCTTTTTCCAATGCTGCTAAAGGCCTCCTTTTTATCGGTGCTTTCTTCTTAGCATTGATAAAACAAGGTGCATCCCTTGTTTGGATCTATGGTAGTGTAGGAATTGCACTATTTTCCCCGACGCATTGCTGTGAAGGTGTGCTGCTACAGGTGAAGTTGCTTGAATGGAGGAGCTTCTAATAGCCATGGATAATGTAACTGATGTGCATTGCTCTCATGGTGAAGCACTGGGTGTTGGGTGTCTCTACAACAATGGTGCTACCATGGAATCGATGTAAAGAAGCACAAATCAAGGAGGAAACCGTTTCCACTTGAAGGAGAGTATGAATAGTGTTTGCAATATGCAATATAAATGGTGCATTCTATATATATATATATATTAAATAAAATGAAATTCATATTCCTAAATAAAAATAAAAATAAAAATCTAAAATATACATATTAATATAAAATATAAATATATGACTATTGTATATATATATACATGTATTATGTATTTATATATATATATTAAAGAAAATGATCATAAAAAGAAGTATGTATTTTCAAAAAATATAAAATTAACAAGATATAAAAAGTATCAATTTAATATTATAACACTAGTTAAACACATGTAACAATTAACACATGAAATAAAATAAAATAAAATGAAGATTAGACAGTTTAATTTTAAATAGGTGAAAATTATAAAATAAGACAATATAAAAAATTAAAATACGAGATTGAAATTTATCAAAATAGTAGAATAAATAAACACAAAAACTATTTGTGTAAACAATCTCTCCCTTTTTGAAAATTTTGAAACGAAAACTAATATTTTAATTTTAAAAATCCCCTATTTTCTCTCCCATTTAGAGTTTGTCAAAAAGAAAAAAGAAATTCCACATAGAAATTATTATTAAGAGCAATATTTTATATATAAAAAAATTGATGGATAACTCCCCATGAATCTATGAATTTCTAGAAGAAATATTAGAAAATAAAACAATATTTATAATGATTTGAAAAATTAAATTTCTATTAAACTGAGATTGAACTGTATATTTCAAACCACACAAAGTCTAATGCTTTAGTAAAGGTTTCATTTAGTTGATTTTATGTTGGAATGTATTCCAAAATAATATTCCCTTTATATACATGTTCACTTAAAAATTAAAATAAAAAATATATATGATTAGTCCTAAAATTATATAAAGGAATTTTAGATATAGAAATGGAATATTTACTATCACAGAATATGTTCATTTTATCTAAACAAAAATTTAAGTCACATAGAGGCTTTTTTATCTAAAGGACTTGAGCATAAAATTATGAAGAATCAATTTACTCAGCCTCAACTATGGCCAATGTAACTATTAATTGTATTTTATAACTCCATTATATTAAACTTTAAACTAATAAGTGAAACATACCTGATGTGGTTTTCCTCTCAAAATTTCAGCCTCCAAAGTCAGAGTCAGAAAAAGATAACAAATTGAAACAGTTCTTATAGAACCATAGGATTATCATACATGTATATTAAATTTTTTATATCAATATTTATTACATTATAGACACAAAACACACCTGAGGACTATACTAGTATAGTGCATTTGGAAACATTGAATATAATCTTTTAATCTAGTGAAAGGTATTCAATGTTTCCCAAAAATATATTCTCATTTAGTAATATTCATAGGCATACCTTATACAAAACCTTTATTCATAACCTAAGGAAAGGAAACATAATAAAGGGTGATCTCATCTTCTCAATAATGGAAAACAAGAGAGATACATAAGCATAACATGAACATAAGTGTAAGTGTACATGATAATAACATTTGAAAATCATACCCTGCATATCAAAGAACATAATCCTGATTCATGGCATAAAGATTAGTCGTTCATAAGACATAAATTAGAAGAAAATATAGAACATGATCCATGAGTGCATTGTATTGGCATAAAACATAGATTTGTGGCATACACATAAGAATAGAAAATATTATGTCAAGGCTACCCAAAAAAGCATTCATAAAAAGTTTGAATTAGGATAACCACCAGTGTACCTACATTGGGATTAGTCTAACCACCCATGTACCCTCCTTTTTGGGATAAGGATAACCACCCATGTACCCTCCTTTTTGGGCTTGTGCTGACCACCCATGTACCCTATGAACTCATATAGCATTTATCTTTATCCAATGCATTATAGAGAGATATATGTACCACCCATCACATAGTGGAAACCTTATTTATGTGTGTTATAATATCATAAAAATTCATCATACTAAAACCCATAAAATTAAATGTATATCATAAAAATTTCATCATATCATAACCTATGGAAAGGTTATAGGTTTCATAATCATTTCAACATAGCCTAAAACCTGAAAAGATGTGGGTTTTATAAGAATTTTATTATGGAAAATCCCATAGAATAGAAATGATTTTAATAAACTAATTGTCATCATAAAAATAAACCATTCAAAAAAATAATAAGAAATTTATCTTTGAATTATATCCTCAGTAAGTCATATGTGACATCAACGGATGAAATCTTAAATAGAAAATGATTTTGATCGATCATTTAAAACATTTATTGAGGAAAATATACTTTCTGCTTTTAATAATTCTTTTTAAAACATAAAACCATTTTGAAAACCTTTTTATTTTAAAATAAACATGAAAAAATATAAATTAATCTTAGAATAAATGATCGGTCATGCTATTGGAATATTCCATTATGTTGTACACATTAAAACGAAGGTTCCTTTAACATTTTTGGTAAAAGACAAATGAAAAGTCTTTTGGATAGAAACATAAATATTTCTTTTAATATTTTTTAAAAATTAAAACATGGGAAAAATTAATTTTAAAAATAATAATATAATTATAAATCATTTTTCAAACCATTTTTATTAAACACAATTTTGAATGAAAACATATTTCCAACCGAAGATAAAAAAGTCCTATTTTCTTAAAAACATTTTATCAATATATTTAAGTACCCAAGTGTAGGAAAATGGTACCATTAAATGAAGATGTGATGAATAAACTGAATATAATAAATGTCATGATAATTATTGAGAGTTATATCATCATATTTTAACATTGTACACTTAATCATAAATAATCTTGTTAAATGATGGGATTGTAACATAAAATCTTTCCAACATTGGTAATAATGATTCATAATCTCCATGAATGAATAAAATAAAAATAAACTAAAAATATCATGAGTATGGATAAATTAATTATATTTCATTTAAAATGGGCTTTATATACACCTCATGAAAGAATATAGGCTCATAACATAATGTGTGTCTCAAAGAATGAAAATTGAGACAAAAAACCCTTATTGATTTATTAACTTTTTAACCATAAAATCCATAAAATAGATATCATAAAATGGATATTTAAATCAAAATAATAATCAGTATAATAAAAATAAAATATATTTATGGGTAGTATACACACCACATAAAATAAATAGGTGGTTAACATGACATGTGTCTCAGAGAAGTAAAAAGTGAGATAGAAATCCCTTACCTTGAGTCTTCCCTTCTATCATACTTGGTCAAACCTACTATATAATAAATATAAATTTATTATAAATATACTAAATAACCATATTTATACATATCATATCATAAATTATTTTTTTATGTCCTTTTATTTCCTATTCATTAACAATTCCATGATAAGATACATTTCAGGTAATAACCACTTTATTTTTCTTATATGTTTTGATTTATTATATATTTAATATTATTTATTTGATAAGGGTTCAATAATATCCAAAATTATAACAATGATATAAATATCATATATTTTCATAAAATATGTATTTATAGTATTCTATAATATGTAGTGATTGAAAATAAAATACACTGTTCATGGAGACGGTAGATTGTATGTACACATGAATGTTGTTTCCATTTTATAATTATATTGAAAGAAAGAAAAGTAAATGATATATATATATTCATAAAAATGTAATTTTTATGTCATATATATCAGATATTTTTATTAAAACCATCCTTAATACATTCTAAATAAAGATTGAACGAATCACATTGCTTCGTGAAGCGATAGTTCGACGTACAAACGAACGACGTTAAGGTATTCCCAAGAAATGAAAATAATGAAGATATGTATGATATAATAATACAAAAATGATAATATAATCATAAAGATAATATATATAATATAAAAACTATAAATCCATCATTATTCCCAACCATGAAAGATGGTAATGAAAAACTAACGACATCGGTTCGTGAGGAAGTAGTCCGCTGTACACATGAATAATGATTTTGAAACCCATTTGATCAAATTAGGGAAGGTTTTAGGTCATGAACATAACAGAAAAAATTTCAGAATTTTAAAGATACTGAGGTTACTATATAATCATGATATAATTATAATTAAAGATGTTGGAGAAAGAAATAAAATAAAGATGCTTGTTGAAGAACATTACCTCTTCTTTGGGTATTCTCTTTATTTTTTCACTAAATCATCACTGGGTTGAGTTTGTAAGAAAAATATGGATTCTAGGATGAGTGGAGATACTTTTTCATGTTATTTGGGAAGGTCTAAGACAAAATAAATATGTGTGATGGTGTGAAGAAAGTAGGATATTGAGTGCCCTTTGATAGATGATGAGGAGTGGAATTCTTGTAAATACTGAAAAGTATTCACTATTGGGAGGTCAATATTGCCTCAATTGGATCCTAAATTGATACTTAAAGTCTTTTAGGGATGATATATTCTATCCATACCTCCACCACACATTGAAATGCATGTTTTAATTTTTTTTACTTAACATCTATGTTTCCCCATGTTTACTATTGTAGGTTTTCACTACGGTAACTATTTGTATAACATAGATAATTTATCCAATAAGAATAAATTAAAGTGAGATATATTACACAATTTTTACCCACTGATTATAAATATTAAATCCAATTTATCAAATAAAAATCCAATATTTTTTGAAAATTAATTTTAACACAAGCACATCTAACGTGCGAAAACACAAGTTTTACCTTAACCACACTAACATAGTTTTTACTATTTATGGATTAATGTATTCATTATAAAAGAAATTTTTTTCCATGAATGGAACATACTTTATATTTATTTTCATCAAATAATAAATTTTCATAATATATGTTTTTATTAATTTTAAATCATTTAATAAAATATAATTTATCATGAAATAACATTAATACCAATTTTGACATTATTTATTTAAATTGTATTTAAAAATATCAATAATATTATGGAATTAGAATCTATTATTTTCACAATTGTTTAATATGATATATTAATCTATAAAAATAATGTAACAAAATAATTCAATCAATTTAATTCACTTTTAATATTTTTAGTATTATTTATTTTATTTAATTATAAACTATATAATTAATAGTTTTGTGGTTCAAAAACATTTAAAGTAATTATATTATCTCAAAACATATTAAAATAAATTATCATGATAAAAAAACTCATTTACCTTTTAAAAGGATATATATATATATATGAACATATATTGTTTTTATAACTATCCAAAGTCTTTAAATATATTAAAAGTAAGAAAGGTATGCTTTTGTATTTTTCATTACTTAACATATTTTATGAGTCATATTCAAAGGAAAGTGAAAAGGAATTCCATTATTTTGGAGGAATTTTACAAAAGATCTAAATTAACTCATTAAATAAAATTATGATAATATTTTATGTTATTTTCACTCTTATCATTCTAGTTTAACCCCTGATAAATCAATTTTTATCTTAACCATGGTAGTAATTTTTTTAAAAAAAATCTACTATTCATTTAGGTAAAAAATATAGTTTAACTTATTATAAATTATAAAAATTTCTATTTAAAAATATTGAATCCATTTTTCCAAATACAATTAAAATAATTGGAAAAAGTTTAATTTTAAAATAAAATCATAGACGTGATGAGAAAGAGGTTTTTTAAAGTGAAAACATTCAAAAGTTTATGACATTTTTATATCCATTTTCAACATGAAATTGATTCCAATGACTTAAATTGAATTAATATGTTTATAATTTAAAAATTTATACCTAAATATAATTGAAAATTTAATTTTACTTTCTATATAGTTTAGGTAAAATGACAGTTTTGAATTATAATTTAGTATTCTCACTATTCATCAAAAAATAAAACTTTTCCAAAAAATACACAAAATTCACCCTAAACTAATTTTGACATGCTGATTTTAAAAATATTTTTTAATAAATTTCATTTCTTCAAAATGTAAAAAATTAATTTCATTATTATTCAAAAAAATATAGAAAAACACTTCCCTGAAAATAAATTTTTTGAAACATATACAGACTTTACTAAAAATAATGTATTTTATTATCGATATGTTTTATTTATATAAAACCAAAATATTTAATATTTAAAAATTAGTTATTAATATTTATATCACTACTTTTAACAGCTTGGTTATAATGGTCATATTCATAATACATCATGGTTTTGTTTAAACTTATTTTTGCGTTTAATGCAAGATAAGCTAGTGTTGCGTGTAACAAAATCCTTACATGGAATTGTGTGTAATGAATCCCTTGAATGAAATTTAATTTATTCAAAAAAATAATAATTTATGAAAACATAGGTTGTTACATTATACCCCCCTAAAATGAGTTTCTTCCTCAAAATTTATCTTGGTGATTAAAGGTTTAACATTTAAAAAATTCCTCTATAGAAACCCAAATCATACAAATGAATAATAAAACTCCCCTTAAAAAGGTAACGTATGAGAAATAATGGTTACTTAACTTCACTTGTAACTAGAGTTCCATATAAGAGAACATATTTGGGAAATGAATATTTTGACATGGAAGAAAAGAATAATAATTATAGAGAGTTATAGAGATAACTGATCATAAGAATATAGGTAATCTAGAGAAAGTTGTCAACCACAAAACCATAAACCAAAGAGGCATGAAAAATTACATTTATATCATAAAAAATTATGATAAAAAGAAAAAAAATTATTTCAAGACCCTTTTCCTAATGTTTATGAATTTTCATGGGATGATACACTTTCTTGATTTCATTCCATTTGATAAGCACAATATCACAATAAGGTTGTTCCTTGATCAATTTCCACTTCATATCTTACTCTATGAAATGAAGTTGAATTTATTATTTATGAAGCCCTAATGAATCATATGATCCATTAATATAATGATAAACCATTATGTCTATCCATAGTTATCATCCTAATGAAATGTTTAGGAAAGGTTATCCAATAAGAATAAATCATCATATGGTGAAGTAATACATTAATCTCTAAGACCTAATCTAAATATTTATGTAAAACATCCCATAAATGGATAAACTTGTTAAACATAAAACATTCAAAAATTATAAATATAGCTAATAAATTTCTCAAGATCAATTTAAAATTAATCCCCCATATATAATAACATAACTCTTGATCATCACATACCAATCATGTGAATACCTTCATCACGTATTCTCTTGAAACATGGTAATAACCTAAATTACCATAAAAACTTATTTAAAACATACATGATTCCACATCCATTAAATAAAAAATAGATTATTGGATATATTCCATAAATTCAAAATAAAAAATACAAATAAAATTAATAAACCACATTGTTAAAAAATCTTTTATCTATTCTAAGGTTATCAATACTATCTAATTTACTTTATCCAAATCAATCATCTATTTATACTAGCATCATTATCTCAACATCAGGAAACAGTTAAGGGTTATTTTTCCCTAAATCATGTATTTTCCATGAATACAACCTTTCTGTTAAATAAGTTTTCTAGGTTAATAGAATCATTAAACATATTATTTCAAATCCTTAACAAAAAACTCATACTGAAGAATCCTTATATATTTAACAGTTCATAACTATTGAATACAAATACATAAATACTTCATTCCTTTCACTTCAATTATTAGCATGGAATATTACCTTCCTTGGTATAAAAGTTAATTATATATTTAGGGCATTGATTTGGGAAATTACTTTCTTCTACATAGACTATACATTGAACTCCTTGACAATTTCTCACTCTATGACCTTCCTTTATAGACAAATAACATTTTACCCTCAATTTGAGATATTCCTTTACGTTTTTATTACCACCTTATTGAGATGTATTAATATGAATACTATTTTCTCTATATTTATTTCCACATTAAATTTTAAAAATGTATATCTTCCTCTTATTCAACGTGTAAGTAATATCATTGAAGTTCACATTGTTAATCATATATCATGATAGCTGATTAGGCATAATCAAAATATATTTCTCTCAAGTCATAATCCCATTTGGTTTCTCATAATCACTAAATTGTCTATCATATTTATGTTAACATGATTCCTTCTAGTTCTATCCATTGAAAAAAAATAAAAAACATAGTGTAATAAATAATAATCAGAGTGGGGAACCACATAATCTGGAAAAATCACTTTTAGGATGTCTAAATTACAATACCTTATTTAATTAATGAAATCTTAGGTCTATCCTAGGTAATTAATAGGCATATTCTATTTAAATCATTCATTATAGTTTTTAAAGAGTTTTTGAATTCCCAAATGATATCCCTCAGAAATGTCAAACCATGTGTACATCAAGGCCCGTGATAGTCCACCCTTTCCCGATCGAGTCTAGATCAATATAGTTTTTTTCAGGGTTGTTACATCTTGGTAAATTTGTGATAGAGATACATCCACTTATAGTATCAACAAAGGGGTATATATTCTTAGAAACCACTCACTCTATCCTTTACCAAAATTATGGGACATTTTCATATACATTAACTCATCCATAGACTTATCCATAGATACATCAGTTGAAATAACTTTCAAAATATCCCTTGGAATATCACTAAAGTTTTTTCATCCTAGAATTCAAAGGTTAACTAAATCTTTCCTTTAATCATAGATATAGTTACCTAGATCAATATAGCATTTTTAATTCTAGATCAATATGGTATTTATAATATATTTATTTTTAGTAATCCATAATATTTAGTGGTAGTAAATAAAATACATTGTTCATGGAGACAGTAGGTCATACATACACATGAATGTTGTTTAAATTTTCTTATCGTATTGAAATAAAGAAAATAAAATGATATATATTATCATTATAGTATATTTTTAATGTCATATATATATTACATAATTATATTAAACCCATCCTTAATAATTTTTTTTAAATCATGAACGAATTATATTGCTTCACGAGGTGGTAGTCTATAGTACACATGAACAACATTATCGTATTCTTAAAAAATTGAAAGCATGAAGGTATGTGTGATATATTAATTAATGAACCCTAATAAAATAAAAAATATACTATATATAAAATATAAAATCCATCATTATTCCAAATAGTGAAAGGTGGTAATGGAGAAATGAACAACATCGGTTCGTGAGGCGGTTGTCATCCGTACACACAAATGATGATTTTATAACCCTTTTGATAAAATTGGATACCTTTTTAGGTCATTAACTTAAAATAAAAACATCCCAGTATATGGGAGATATTAGGGTAAATATATAATCATTATATAAGGAAAATTGAATAATTTTTAGAATGAAATAAAATAAAGATGCTCAATGAAGAAAATTACCTCTTCTTCTAGTATTCTCCTTAGTATTACATGAAATCCTTCCTAAGTTGGATTTATGAAAAGAAATATGGATTTTAGGATGAGGGTATGGGATTTAGGAATTTATTTGGGTAGGTATATGATGAACCAAATAGGTTTTAAGGTGCAAGTAATATAGGATATTCAGTGTCCTTTTATGGACAAGGAGGAGTGGAATTCTTATAAATACTCAAAAGTAGTCACTATTGGGTGGTCACTATTTCTTAAAGTGGATCTAAATTTTAAAATGAAAGTGTTGGAGGGATTATATGATAGATACATACATCAAACACACATTTAAAAACATTTTTATACATTTTTTCCTTAACTTCTATGTTTCCCCACTTTTACCGTTTTGGATTTTCACTATGGTAACTAGTTTTCTTACATAGGTAATTTATCCATTAAGAATAAATTAAGGTGGTAAATATTAGAATATTTTTACCCAATGATTAAAAATATTAAATCCAATTTTTAAAATAAATATCATATGTGATTTGAAAATTAATTTTAACACAAGTGCAAACAGCATGCAAAAACACCTCTTTAACCTTTAGAGCACTAACATGGGTTTTTTACTATTTAGGGATTAATATATTCATTATAAATAACAATTGATCCATGAATGGAACATAGTTGATATTTATTTTCATTGAAAAATAACTTTCAAGAATATATGATTTTTAGTAGTTTCAAATCATTTAATAAAATATAATTTCTCATAAAATAACATTAATGTTAATTTTACATTATTCATTTAAATTAAATTTAAAAATATCAATACAATGATGAAATTAGAATATATTATTTTCAATCCTATGTAAAATAATATATTAACATAAAAAAATAATGTAACATTTTAATCCATTAACTTTACTTAACTTTTAATATATTTAGTATTATTTATTTTATTTTATTGTTAACTAAAGAATTACTTTTTTGGCGATTCGTAAGCATTTATAGTAGTTATTTCATATAAAAAAAATAATTATTTTATCATGATAAAAAAATTCATTTATATTTAAAAATAATATACCTAACTGAACATATGTTTTCTTTTACCCATCTCAAGGCTTTCTAGATAATAAAAGTAAGAAAAGTATATTTTTTGTCTTTTTCTTTACTTAAGATGTTATAGGGGTCATATTCAATCGAAAGTGACAAACAATTTTCATATTTTAGAGAATGAAATGGAAAATATATAAATAAACTCATTCAAAAAAATTAATATAATATTTTATGTCATTATCACTCTTATAATTCTAGTTTAACCACCCAATAAAATAGTTTTTACCTGAACCTTGGTAATTAAATTTGACTACATTTACTATTCATTTTAGTAAAAAATTAATTTGATTTTATTAGAAATTAAAAATTATTTTAATTCCAAATATTGAACCCATTTTTACAAATTAAATTTATAGAAGGTAAAATTTTAATTTAAAATTAACCTAGCAGATGTGACGAGAAAACAAATTTTTAAAGTATATTCTGATGAATAGTGAAAATTACTAAATTATAATTAAAAACAACTTTTTTAATCGAAATAATTAATAGTGATAAATTATTAATTTGAGTGGTTTTAAAGTATATTTAGAATATATTTTTACAATTTAATACAATGTTGGTCATTGGTTGTAATTTCACATTTAAACCAGACATAATCAAGTGTCAATCTTTTGATAGATATTGTTTCTTAAAAACACGCTATTTGTTTTAACAGCGGGATTTAATTATAAAATTAATTAATGCAACTTCTATGTTATGAATTTGGTAAAATAGACTTCATTTTTGAATTCGGAATATGAAATATAGCTTAGGATGAAATTTTGGCATTTTTCTGAAAACCTTCAATTTTTGATGAATAGTGAAACTACTAAGTGGTAGTTAAAAAACTGAATTTTTCATAAAACTTAATTTTACCGTTTCTGTGAATGGAATTTCAAAAATCCGAGAGACACGGTTGATGTCAGTAAGTAAAATGTGGTTCAATGAGATGAAAATAATTTTTGGTGAATAGTAACTTTTTACTTTTATTTACCACGGTTAATAGTAAATAGGGTAACTAAGGGTAAATATGATATTACTATTACCCTAACACATGTCCTAATTCTATTGGATAAGTGTAATTCGACCAAAAACAACCTTATGAATATAATATGACCATTTAGGTCCACTTGGATTAGATTATGACATTTAATATTATTTTATTTAATGAATAGTTAAAATAGTTAAAATCAAAGTTTAATAACTAAAACATTTTTAATATGGGGTTATACATAAGATATATTCGACTATAAATATTCATTAGAAAGCTAAAAAGATTTCCTACATAATGATATTTTATTTATAATTTTTATACTTTAAATAAATTAATTTATTTATGACACAACGATGATGCAGTAATTACCCTTTTAAGGAAATATTAACATAATTGATGTTATAAATGCTCAAATGAATGTAATTTGAGACTTTTTATGAATTCCACTAATTTTCTAGGTTACTATGATATATTAGTGTTTATTTAATCAACTTGTTTCGAACATATAATTCTGTTATGACTTTCACAAAAATCATATATCAAATAGTGTCAAAATTGACACAAAATAGTTTTTAAATCAAATATTATATTGTTAATTGTTATTTTATTCCTAAAAATCTAAGGTTCGGCCAAATGACTTAGATAAGGATATATGTATTAATAATAAACAATTTGGGGTTCGTTTGGCATGTTATAGTAAGTGTATTTACCATATAGTGAAAGAAAACAAAAAGACACGGTAAAAGTTAAATTATTTAACTTAGAGTTAAATCTAATTGATAAGGTTAAAATAATACCCTAAACTTGTCTAAATCTTATTGGTTGATAGGATTTCGACCCATACCCACTTTAGCTTCGAAATAAGACCCTTTGGAACCATTATAAACCTATTTTGACTTTAATATAAAATAATATTTTGAGATATTCCTAAGGTGCCCCTCTCCTCCCTTATAAAAGGACACCTCCTCCCCCTCCTCCTCACACCAATTTGAGCACTCAAGCTCGGCCAACCCCTGCCAAAATATCTTCTTCATTTCCCTAGCAACATCCTAGAGGTTCTGTTCTTCCTCAAAGACCAATTTTAGTGCCCTAAGAGGAGGTCTCAAAGAGGCGCTTCAAAGAAGAGGAGGTTCGGACACTCACAAAGCAAGTCAGACCTAAGGTAAGGGAAATATCACAATCTCATTTTTATCCGAGATTGTTTATTCGTAAGTATTTACTGGGGTGTATTTTATCATCCACATCCATGTTTCATCAATATGTAATATCATTTCCATCCACCTACAATTGTTTAAATCCATTTTTACCCTTCGGTGAGTTTTTAGTAATATGTATGAAAAGAATCTTTTGTTGTTTTTCGTACGAGGTACTTTTTTGACTTTTCCGACAAAAGTATGAAGAATGTTTTTTTTAACTTATACGGCAAGAATGGATTTTTAAAACATTATTTTTAAGAAGCTTCCTTTACATGTTTTCAAGTTTATTTTTAATCAACTTCTTTTATTTTAAAGTCGTATGACATGTTATGAAAGGAAAAATGTTTTTAAAGTAGAAAGGATATTTTTCTCAAGAATGGAGTTCAAGTATTTTATCAAAATTATTTTCCATATAAGATAATAAAAGGGTTCTGTTTTTATCCCTATTATTACATGGATTTGATTATGTTGTGATGGAAACATTTTTATGAATTCCTTTATCTTATATGAATTGTTTTATGATGTCATGTTGTTTAAGAATCCCATTTTTATTACATGGGTTACGCTATGATGTATGGTTTATGATTATGTGGCACACATAAGAAAGGATTCATTATAAGATGGGTGGGACCTATATCTCCCTCCAATGCATTGGGTAAAGATTTTATATCTCATGAGATAGACATGGCTGAAATGGTAGGTTATACCAGTTCAGTGAAACAGGACTGAAACGAGGGTTACTCGATTCAGAAAGGGACTTTGTCCACTAAGATAGTCTTGGAAATGAGTCTTGACTAACAAGAAATGATTCTCTATGATTATGTGTGTATGCCAAAATGTTTCATGTTTTATGTTATGATTATTGTGATTACATTTCACTGCCATGATTTATCCCATGTTATGAAATTATGATCTCTTTTGCAGGTTAAGATTTCCAAAAGATATGTTCTTATGAATATGATGTGATTTTTATTTATTTTGTTTACCCTTACTGAGAATTTGAGCTCAGCATTTTATGTTTTCTTTTCCCCAGGATATAAAGAAAGGTTTTAGGTAAAATAAAAGGGAGATCTTTATGGGAGATATTGAAGATCTTACACCATGATTAGAAGATTACGTTCCGAGTTTCCAAAGACACTAAACTATTACGATCCTTGTGTGTGTTTTTTTGTTATGTACTAAGTATTCCGCAAAAGTAATGAAATGTCCATGTATGTCAAGCTATGGGTCTCTACAGTTGGTATCAGAGGAAAGGTTTAGTCAACCTTTGGAAACTAGGATGCGAAAATGTTAGTGATATCCCTAGAGATATTTCTACGGTATGTCTAGGGATGTCCCTAAGGTTAAGTATACGTATAGGTTATAGTACTAGAACTACGCTAACGATCATAGAATTAAACCTAAGATGTTAGATATTGAAGGTAATCCCCCTTTATTATGTTGTTTTCCCTAGCATGATTTTTGCCTCTCACACTATTCTTTTTGGGTTTTAGACGATGGCTGGAACCCGAAGGAACCGTGTTGATCAATGTAATGGACAATGCAATGATTGTCCTCCTGAACAAACAAATGTTATGGGAGATGGAGTGAAAAATATTATTGCTATACTTACACAAGCTATGAATCATTCTGGACTTCCAAATGAGCAGATAAGGGAACAATATTCTATTGAGTCCTTCATGAGGCAACGTCCACCTTCTTTCAGTGGGTCTTCTGATCCACTTGTTGCTGAACAATGGGTCAGTACCACTGAAAAGATATTTTCAGTTCTTCAATGTTCTGAACATGATAAAGTCATCTTAGCAGTATATCGTTTGGAAGGTGAAGCTGATCAATGGTGGAATCTTATCAAGAATACAAGGAAAAGAGATGAAATTGAGTCCATGGAATGGGACGAGTTCAAGAACTTATTTTTCAATAAGTACTTCCCTCATATTCTTCGAACAAAGATGGAGAAGGAGTTTCTTGAACTAAAGCAAAAAGATGATGAATCTGTTGGTATATACGAAGCGAATTTTACAAGACTTGCAAGGTATGCATCTGGCATTATCATCCAACCTGAAAGTAAAGTTGATCGATTTTTCAGTGGCTTAAAACCAAGTCTTCGAAGGGCATTAGCTATAAGAGACTTCAGTATCTATGAAGAAATTGTGCGTTGTGCTATCAAGGTAGAAATGGAAGTTGGTGTTACATATCCATCTCATGGTTTTGATAAGAAACGAAAGATGAAGTTCAAGGAGAAATCTCAGAATAATGGTGAAAAGAAGATGAATGTTTCCTTATGCACAAAGTGTGGAAAGAAGCATGGTGGAGATTGTCTTAAAGGGACTAGAAAATGTTTTAAGTGTGGAAAAGAAGGTCATCGAGCAGCTGAGTGTCGAAGTAATGGAAAACGGGTTTCTAATGATGTGAATAAAGCAAACACTGCAGAGAACGCACCACCAACACTTCAATACTTCAAGTGCAAGGAAATGGGGAATTATGCTAATAAATTCCCTAATCCAAGGGTTAGTGATGATCAACATAAGCAACCACTGAAGGCAAAAGACAAAGGGAAGTCACATGCGATCACTATTGGAAATGTTGAATATGACAACGATGTGGTGGAATGATTAAGTGTTTATGTAATGGGATTCCAAAATAATGTTGTATCATTGAGTATTGCAATATTTATTGATGTGGTATTCAAAGTGATTGAGATATTGTTTGGAAATAAGATGATATGCGTATAATGAAGGGAAAACGAGAAAATGAAATGTTTAATAGTATTCATGAGCTCATGATTGATATAAGGACTAAGTGATATCATGGTTTGAGTATATAGAATTTTGAGGATTTTGGTATGTGGAAGGTGTTAACTTTTAACTGCATTCATGTTTTCACTAAGGTATTCAAGAGAATACATGATTAAGGACTTTTAATGTTTGGAATGTGACCAACAAAACATATCTTATGATATATGGGGATCGACGATGGTGTTAAATCTCTGGTAATCGTTTTCACTATGTTATGAGAGTGGACTGTAGTATTATGGATAAGCCTAAAGATTAGAATGGATTACATTGTACATAAGTTAGTATTGTTTAAGGATAGAAGATTTTCGATATTATTGATGGGATGTTATAGTAATGTAGTTTTAGAAAAAGGACAACCTGTAGGACGGGCGATAGCCCATCGCTTTGGACAAGGCTGTGGGAATCGAACCCACAACCGAAGTGCGACTGGACTTTATCGCCTACCACTGGCCTACAGGAAGTCCCTGTTTATTAGAAACTAGTTTTATTATATTAAGCAGTATGATATATAAAGTATAAAGTCCATTTTAGGAACCATATGTGATTAATCTCACTATAGATCGACTTATGTATATAATTTTTTCTAACCTTTTGTTTGAGACAGATGGAATGACCCGTCATTATATCACATGATCTGCTAACACTTCACGAATAACAAATTCAACTTCATTTATTTAAGAGATGAAGTGGAAATTGTTCAAGGCATGAACAACAGTGAGATTGTACCAAAATAAAGAAAGTATTTATTCTAATTCAAATTTTCAACTTTAGGGAAATGATCTTGAAAACCAAAAATGTCGTCCTAGTGATCTTATACCTGATGAATCAGATGGTACCTTAGATCGTCACAAATTTATGGATTTGTGATTACTGGATTTTCCATAGCCATGTTCTCTACCACTCTCCATCAGAACATGATGGTTAGATTTCTCTTCCATATCCATATTTTCACCTATGTGGAAACCCAGTGATTAGTTTATTTGGGTAACCGTTACGTTTCATACTTTTGTTTTTAAAGATTGGGTTTGATATTCCTTTTTACAATGTGGGTTTCTATTAAAGAAACTTTCGAATAGTAAACCATTTATAACCCCGACGAATTTCGAGGGCGAAATTCATTTTAAGGGGGGTAGAATGTAACAGCCCGAGATTTTATGAAAAATATTCTTTTTAATTTTATTAATGTCTTGTGTTGTACACTACACCAAAAGGAGATTGCACAACACGCATCCTTGACTTGCCTTGCATTACACGCAATCACGACCTTTCTCGATAGCGTGTGTAGTACGCAATACCGAGTTTCACTAAACAACGATATGCTATTAAAATATTATTATAACTAGCCGTTATGAATAGTAATAACCACCTTTTTAAATTTTAGAAATTTTATCTCTCAAAATAGACTTCATTTTTGGATTCGGAGTATCAAATTTAGCCTAAGGTGAAATTTTGGTACTTTTCGGATAACTTTCATATTCTGATGAATAGTGAAAATTACTAAATTATAATTAAAAACAACTTTTTTAATCGAAATAATTAATAGTGATAAATTATTAATTTGAGTGGTTTTAAAGTATATTTAGAATATATTTTTACAATTTAATACAATGTTGGTCATTGGTTGTAATTTCACATTTAAACCAGACATAATCAAGTGTCAATCTTTTGATAGATATTGTTTCTTAAAAACACGCTATTTGTTTTAACAGCGGGATTTAAATATAAAATTAGTTAATGCAACTTCTATGTTATGAATTTGGTAAAATAGAATTCATTTTTGAATTCGGAATATGAAATATAGCTTAGGATGAAATTTTGGCATTTTTCTAAAAACCTTCAATTTTTGATGAATAGTGAAACTACTAAGTGGTAGTTAAAAAACTGAATTTTTCATAAAACTTAATTTTACCGTTTCTGTGAATGGAATTTCAAAAATCCGAGAGACACGGTTGATGTCAGTAAGTAAAATGTGGTTCAATGAGATGAAAATAATTTTTGGTGAATAGTAACTTTTTACTTTTATTTACCACGGTTAATAGTAAATAGGGTAACTAAGGGTAAATATGATATTACTATTACCCTAACACATGTCCTAATTCTATTGGATAAGTGTAATTCGACCAAAAACAACCTTATGAATATAATATGACCATTTAGGTCCACTTGGATTAGATTATGACATTTAATATTATTTTATTTAATGAATAGTTAAAATAGTTAAAATCAAAGTTTAATAACTAAAACATTTTTAATATGGGGTTATACATAAGATAAATTCGACTATAAATATTCATTAGAAAGCTAAAAAGATTTACTACATAATTATAGTTTATTTATAATTTTTATACTTTAAATAAATTAATTTATTTATGACACAACGATGATGCAGTAATTACCCTTTTAAGGAAATATTAACATAATTGATGTTATAAATGCTCAAATGAATGTAATTTGAGACTTTTTATGAATTCCAATAATTTTATAGGTTACTATGATATATTAGTGTTTATTTAATCAACTTGGTTTGAACATATAATTCTGTTATGACTTTCACAAAAATCATATATCAAATAGTGTCAAAATTGACACAAAATAGTTTTTAAATCAAATATTATATTGTTAATTGTTATTTTATTCCTAAAAATATAAGGTTAGGCCAAATGACTTAGATAAGGATATATGTATTAATAATAAACAATTTGGGGTTCTTTTGGCATGTTATAGTAAGTGTATTAACCATATAGTGAAAGAAAACAAAAAGACACGATAAAAGTTAAATTATTTAACTAAGAGTTAAATCTAATTGATAAGGTTAAAATAATACCCTAAACTTGTCTAAATCTTATTGGTTGATAGGATTTCGACCCATCCGCACTTTAGCTTCGAAATAAGACCCTTTGGAACCATTATAAACCGATTTTGACTTTATTATAAAATAATATTTTGAGATATTCCTAAGGTGCCCCTCTCCTCCCTTATAAAAGGACACCTCCTCCCCCTCCTCCTCACACCAATTTGAGCACTCAAGCTCGGCCAACCCCTGCCAAAATCTCTTCTCCATTTCCCTAGAAACATCCTAGAGGTTCTGGTCTTCCTCAAAGACCAATTTTAGTGCCCTAAGAGGAGGTCTCAAAGAGGCGCTTCAAAGAAGAGGAGGTTCGGACACTCACGAAGCAAGTCGGACCTAAGGTAAGGGAAATATCACAATCTCATTTTTATCCGAGATTGTTTATTCGTAAGTATTTACTGGGGTGTATTTTATCATCCACATCCATGTTTCATCAATATGTAATATCATTTCTATCCACCTACAATTGTTTAAATCCATTTTTACCCTTCGGTGAGTTTTTAGTAATATGTATGAAAGGAATCTTTTGTCATTTTTCGTACGAGGTACTTTTTTGACTTTTCCGACAAAAGTACGAAGAATGTTTTTTTAACTTATACGGCATGAATGGATTTTTAAAACATTATTTCCAAGAAGCTTCCTTTACAAGTTTTCAAGTTTATTTTTAATCAACTTCTTTTATTTTAAAGTCGTATGACATGTTATGAAAGGAAAAATGTTTTTAAAGTAGAAAGGATATTCTCCTCAAGAATGGAGTTCAAGTATTTTATCAAAATTATTTTCCATCTAAGATAATAAAAGGGTTCTGTTTTTATCCCTATTATTACATGGATTTGATTATGTTGTGATAGAAACATTTTTATGAATTCCTTTATCTTATATGAATTGTTTTATGATGTCATGTTGTTTAAGAATCCCATTTTTATTACATGGGTTACGCTATGATGTATGGTTTATGATTATGTGGCACACATAAGAAAGGATTCATTATAAGATGGTTGGGACCTATATATCCCTCCAATGCATTGGGTAAAGATTTTATATCTCATGAGATAGACATGGCTGAAATGGTAGGTTATACCGGTTCAGTGAAACAGGACTGAAACGAGGGTTACTCGATTCAGAAAGGGAATTTGTCAACTAAGATAGTCTTGGCAATGAGTCTTGACTAACAAGAAATGATTCTCTATGATTATGTGTGTATGCCACAATGTTTCATGTTTTAAGTTATGATTATTGTGATTACATTTCACTGCCATGATTTATCCCATGTTATGAAATTATGATCTCTTTTGCAGGTTAAGATTTCCAAAAGATATGTTCTTATGAATATGATGTGATTGTTATTTATTTTGTTTACCCTTACTGAGCATTTGAGCTCAGCCTTTTATGTTTTCTTTTCCCCAGGATATAAAGAAAGGTTTTAGGTAAAAGAAAAGGGAGATCTTTATGGGAGATATTGAAGATCTTACACCATGATTAGAAGATTACGTTCCGAGTTTCCAAAGACACTAAACTATTACGATCCTTGTGTGTGTTTTTTTTGTTATGTACTAAGTATTCCGCAAAAGTAATGTAATGTCCATGTACGTCAAGCTACGGGTCTCTACAACAGTTGTCTGAAGAAGTTTAGATGAATCGAAGCCTACAACAAGAGAATGAATATGTCTCTAAATCTGTTTCTGAGGAAAAATTAAAAGTAGTGAAGCAAAGTGAAATTGTGGAAAAGCTCACACAGGAACTAGAAGATGAGGTGAGTAGCAGGAAGCTTCTCAAGAAATAACTGGATGTCCAACTTGAATCAAGGGAGACGAAGATTAAAAAGTTGGAAGAGGATCTAGAATCAGTAAAGAAGGATGTGGAGAAATCCAATGCTAAAGGAATGCCAAAAATGAAGGATGCCTTACACTTGCTATTTGATCATCCTTCGACAAGTGATGATAAAATAAAGAATAGGTATGCTATTTCTGAAGAGAAACAACAGAATATTTTCTCAGCTCAAAGACCAGCAAGTTTCGGAAAAGCTGGTATTGGATTTGATGAATCCCCTCCTGTGCATGACAGAAAGAGATCCGTAAACAGTTATAGAAATGGAAAAGATCCTGCAGGTGATGGAGATAGGCCTAAAAGGACAATTAAAAAAAGAAGTGATGACATGTGCTATTTCTACGGGATTCACGGCCACACATCAAGCTTCTGTTTAGAGGCTCATGAATACATATCAGGCTGTGCAAATAGAAACTTTTATGAATCCCAGAATAAGAAGAAGAATCCGGAGAAATCAGAGAGTAGAGTCTCTCAAAGGAAAGAATTTATAAAATGCTATTACTGTGGAAGAATGGGAGACACCATGAGTATGTGTCAGGAAGCTCAGGAGATCGATGCCAGAAGAATAAAACAAGTTGCATCAATATCTCAGTAGAGAAGTGATGAAATGAGGTATGCCATTAATACAAAATGTTTCATATGTTCTGATCATGGGAATTTGGACAGACAGTGCAGCAAGAAGAAAGCGGGGAAGGAAAAAGACCCGAGAAAGAGATTACCAACTCCAGTGGTACATAATGAGAAATTATACACTGGGAGACAAAGTGGTAAGGTGAAAAATAGGCCTAAAGACTCAGGAGAATCACATGGAGCTGAACGAAAAGTGTATCAGTCAACTCCTCTGTCCTACTCACAACCGCTCTCAAGGAGATAATGTGAACAAACTTGGAAGATTAAGGGGAGATCTACTCCAGCTGTGATAAAGAAGAATGGATGTTCAATGGAGGACTCACCACCAGTGAAAAAGAGTGTAGTGATTAAGACATCTGATAAAAGGCAGATTAATAAAGAATGTATTGAAAAATTCACAAGTCGTGTTTCTCAGTGAGAAGTGAAGGAAAGAGGAAGACCCCTATAATGGGAGAAGAAGAAAGGGAGGATGCCAAACATAGAGGTTCTTACTCAGAGAAATAATCAAGGAAAATGGAATTTTGGTAGAACCTCAAAGAAGGAAATGTGTACTAGCGGGTTTATACCCCAAATGGTGAGAAAGGATGAGCCTACAAAATCTACATATCAGAAAAAGGCTCAGAATATAGGCAATGAATGCCTATTCATATGGCCAGAACAGTTGAAGTTGTCTAGGCAGCTGGAAGAAGCAAGAAAGGAGTGTGATGCCCTCTAAGAAATAATCAAAGGGTTGACCCGTCAGGATCAACCACTATCCTCATTTTGAGTATTCGAGAAAAACCCCCTCTCCCTATGTCTATAAATGTTGTTAACTGATGATTCATGTGTTTCAGGTTTTAGGGAGATACGTTCCATGGGGTAGTGGAATCTAAGGATGCGAAGTGGAGAAGTGATATTCTCTTGAGTTCCAATTGATTCAAATCAGGTAGCAGAATTGAAAATGAAAGGGAGAAACTGAGCACAATTAGAAGTGATTGTGTTATTATCTTTATCTCTTGTTTCCTACACCGAGTTCCAACTCAGTAGGCTTAGAGATTTGGTTAATGGCTCGATGCTGAGTGCCAGATTAGTATAAATTGTGCACGTGGAGAAGAATGGTTATGGGTCTCTACCGTTGGTCCTACCAGATAGAAGTGTTGTGTAACACATGGGGAGCATTCTAAATCCAAATCAAATTCAAGAGCCATCAATGCAATAATTGTATGACTCAGCTCAGGTGTTTCCTATTGAGGGAAGAAAGAAACACAGGGAGAAGCAGCAGTAACAATGCATTTCATGCTTATCTATTTGCTCTAACAATATGGTATCAGCTGACTGTTTTCAGGATACCAAGAAGCAGCAAGAGAAAATCAAAGGCGTCTCAACAAAAATCTGAGAAACTTAGCTGAAAGAAATGAATCCACTGAAAAATGAGTCAGTGAACAATTTCCTTATGAAAGTGTTGAGAAAGAAAGAAACACAGGGGGATAAGAAGTGGATGATGCTAATTCAGAAGAAGAAACTGATGATTAACATGAAAGTTTCAAGTGTGTGTTTGCAAGGATGCCAAAGAAGATGAGCTGAAATTGATAGACAGAATATCATTGGTGATCAGGCAGCTCCAGTTCAGACAAGGGAAATGAAATCACTACAGCATGCATCTTTTCTATCTTAGGTTGAGCTGAAATGCATTGCTGATGCAGCTAATGATGAAAACTGGGTTCATCTATGAACGAAGAGATAGATCAGATTGAGAAGAATCAGAAGTGGAAGATTATTTCGAGGCTAGTGGATAAGAACGTCATCGGGACTAAATGGGTCTTTCACAATAAGATGAACGAAGATGGCACAATGATTCGAAACCAAGCACGATTGGTGTGCAAAGCATACTCCCCAAGAGCATAGTACTGAAGGCTATATCAGTATTTGAAGAAGATTGGTTTTCAGCGTGGGGGATTTGATTAAAATCTTTATTTCAACAATAATAGTAATCAAAGGATGGTGAGGCTGGTCAAGGAAGAAGATATAATATTTGGAAGATCAGATGAAGCATTGTCACACAAGGCTGGAATGGAACATTCATTTCTCAATCCAGGTATGCCAAGGAGGGTTTGAAATGATTTGGAATGGAAAGTTCCAAGGAGATGAAGACTCCAGTTTCTACCTGGATAAAATCATCAAAAGATAACAGTGGCAGGGCAGTTAACTTCACTGAAAACAGGCAGATAATCAGTAGTTTGTTGTACTTGACTGCAACAAGGCCTGATATTGTTTTCGCCACATGCTTGCAGTAAAAAGAATACTTCGGTATATCAAGGTCACAGTGGATTTCGGCCTGACATTTACTGACAAATCTCAGACGGAGTTATTGGGATATACTGATGCAGACTGGGCCGGTTCAGCAGATGATAGAAAATCAACGTCAGGTGGTGCATTCTATCTTGGTGGATTGTGTATTTCTTGTCTAAGCAAGAAGCAAGATTGCATTTCATTGAGCACCGCAGAAGCTGAGTATATTGCGACCACTCAAGCCTGCACATAGTTATTGTGGATGAAGCAGCAACTTGAAGATATGGGAGTTGAAGTGAAGTCTCCGATCGGAATCCAGTGCGACAACTCAAGTGCTATAAATCTCAAAAAAAATCTTTTCCATCACTCAAGGACAAATCACATTGATATAAAGTATCATTTTATCAAGGATAAAGTTGAGCAGGGGATCGTGAAGTTGGAGTACGTGCCTACAGAGCTACAGGTTGCAGACATTCTGACAAAGGCCTTACCCAAGGAAGCTTTTGAGCGGCATCGACTGGCTCTGGGAGTTCAGTCAATTTCTCACACTTGAAATAGTGTGGATGTGGGAAACCCCCTCTCCCCAAGGTATGATGTGTTTTTCCCTGTTGTGCTGATATGTGTTCTCTACTATGTTACAGACTACAAAGGAGTAACCTTTGGGTTCGTTGACAAAGGGGGAGAAAATAGTGATTGTTAAAGGGGGAGACAATGTGGAGATTTGACAAATCATGAATGATATGGGGAGAAGCTGACCAGTGGAGCAGCCAGATAGGGGGAGAAATGAGAAAGGGGGAGAGTATTAAATTTGACGATGCTAGAAGTGATCGATCAAAGCAAAGAAATCATAACAGCTAAGGATCGTGATAAAAGCAGAACAATGATGTTGTAATGGTGTGAGATAGTTTCTAGCTATCAACAATTGGTATCAACTTAAGTATTCACCAATTGGTATCAGTGTGGTTCAACAATTGGTATCAATTTAAGAATTGGTATCAGGTTGGAATCGACAATTGGGGTCTGACATGAAGTGATTCATTGATGAACTTTTCGTACTACTCTTGTTTCTCACGCCGAGAATTGCTCATGTGGGCTTAGAGTACATGTTAAGGGATTCCTTGAACGCTATCATAATCGCAAGAGGCGAATGGTGGTAGTGGCTGGAATAAGACTCAGTGAGGTATCAAAGTGCAGAAAATATTTCTGAGCAGAGTTGTGAAGAGTTGTCAACAAACCCAAAGGGGTATATTGTTGGGCAAAAATCTCTCAAGGTAACATTGCAGCATTTTTGGGTTGATTGTGTTTGTTGAAAAAGCAGGTTTCCATGGATAATTGTCGAGTTCTCGAGAAGTTGTTGACATTCCATGTTGAAAAAGAACTATGACAAAGGAATGGTTGATCTGGAGGCGGTACAAAAGAGCAGTACAAGGTGGCGCCGTTTTCCAGTGTTTGCCAAATTTTTGGGGTCCAAAATTTGGAGTTTGGTGAGCATCGCGAAAAGAGGATTTCTATGAAGAGCATAAGTTCATATGGCAAAGGCATGAATTTTGCGAAGATAGGATGCATGGTTTGGAAATCGCGAAGACCAGAAGAATGGAGGCGGTGATGCTTCGCGATTACGTCAAGCTTCGCGAATGGCAGAGGCTGAAGCGCATCGCGGCGGTGAAGGAATTTGCGAGGGAGCTTCGCGGAAAAGGCGCGAATGAATGTTGGGCTTCGCGAGGGAGCTTCGCGGCGAAGTTGAGAAGGTATGTTGACTGTGATTCTTCGTGACTACGTCAAGCTCCGTGAACGGAAAATTGCTGTGGAGCTTTGCGATTTGGACAGAATTCCGGCAGAAACTTTGGAGCTTCGCAATTTGAGATGACGTGGCGTTGACTTCGCATGGAATGGACGAGGGTCGGTGGAATCGCCTATAAATAGAGGCCGACCCCTTCGAGCGAAGTATAGAGAATTTTCATAGAAGATCATTCGTTCTCGATTTGCGAAGGTAGTTCGCGGAGCCAGTGTGCTTCGCGAAAGAGGTGTTTCGCGGCGGCTATTGTAGCTCTGCGAAACCTGCGAGCTCCGCGTTGGCTTACTTAGCTTCACGAGGGCCGTTGCTTTGCGACGGCTTGAGCATCGCGAGAGTGCTTTGCGAGGGTGCTTCGCGAGGGTGCTTCGCGAGTGAGCTTCGCGAAAAGGCAGGGGCTTCGCGAAGGCTTATTGAGCTTCACGAAATTGGGAGCTTCGCAAAGTAGGGTGCTTTGTGAAGGTGTTTTCAAAGGTTGTTGCCCAGTGGTCAGAGGCAAAGTGCTATTCATCAGTGGATGAAAGTTTAACTTCAAAAGAGCATCTACATACAGAGAAAGATGCATTCCTTAATGGAAATGAAGAGACCTACAGATCTATAAACTGTGAGTAAATCCCTTCCAAGAGTAGTGAGCTTAGGAAGAGGAAAAAGGTTATCCTCTCCACCGGCAGTGAGCCAGAGAGAGAGAAACAGGGAGTGACCCTTGGGAAAGCAGTGAACTGACCCAAAACATTGTATAGGCAGTGAGCCTGGGCATAGAAGTGATCTAGCCCGAACATTGTAATCCACAGCTAGTGAAGTCTAGTGGAATTGGTACGACCGACAACTTGTCGGCGTATGCTCCTTAGACGTAGCCCTTTGCGGTGAACCAAGTAAAAATCTATGCGTCTGCCTGTTTGCTTCCCTGCATTGCATTCAAAGCATCATCATTAGATAATGAAGTAAAGCAGTGATCATTGTTTACACACAAGAGAAAACAAAGTGACCCTTGTAATAAAGCGGTCAAGATCCAGTGGGGTAGGAAGAACTTTGAAAAAGAATATCCATACCCTGATTCACCCCCCCCTCTCAGGGTATACAGGCCCTTATTGGTCCTAACATAATGGGATCATGATAATTTACATAATCATCCTCCTTTTTAGGCATATAGAAATTGGCTAGAAATATATGTATGTTACCCAAACAAGTACATCCTTAGAGACTCCCACTAGATATGTTGTAGCTATATTCGCAAGCTACACCACAACCCTCGCTAGCTTCAACTCACCAAATAGTAAAGAAGAGAATACAGAGTGAGACATAATATTTATAGAGGAACATAAATCAAATAAATCATCAAAAAAGTGTAACTCTGTTATGGTTCATGGGATGGTGAATGTCCCCAAATCCTTGTACTTTTTTGGCATTCCTTGAGTTGGTGTATCGAGTACTAAGACATTCCTTCAAAGATTGATTCTATCATTTTACTCGAGCCTTCTTAGATTAGTAAAATGTTTTTTAATATTTTTTTACCTTGGTATTTGATTAATTGCCTCCATAAGGGGGATATTTATCTCAATGCACCTAAATGTGTCCAAGACCACTTATTTCATCACCTCTTTAGTCATATTTTTTGTTTTAACAACTCTATTTGAAATGGGAACGAGTTTAGGTGGAACATCATCAATCATTTTCTTACCTTTTTTACTTTAGATATTCATCAGCCAGTCTTGAATGGGGGTTCTCTATAGTAGAGGTAAATCCAGGTGGAATCATAGGTGCAGATACATCCGTATTTTACTTCCCACTTCTGAATGTGATGGATCTGATATTCCACTTGGGATTTGGAGTTGTTTGGGAAGGTAGATTTCTAGAGTTCTTACTTACCAATGCATCAAGGGTAGTGGGAATCCACCTCATTTGTGTATTCAACTCCATAAACACTAAACCTTGACTCATCATCTCATTCTGTTGATTAAGAAAAATTTGTTTCAAAATATCATCATAATTAAAATATACCTTTGGTTGAGAATTACATTGTTTTTTACTTATTGATTCTTGAGCTTAAAATATCCTTTGGGGTCGTTGGAAACCATATTTGTAAGGTGGAGGATGCTGGAAATTTTGATGAAATGGGGGAGTTTGTTGTTGTCTAGAACCATACCTCATGTCTGATTAATCTTTCCCTCCTTGGATTTATCTTGGTGAAAAGGAATCAATATTCTTATGGGGAATTGTTTGTTCTTGTTACTGATATGGTCTTCTAGGGAATACTTTTACGCTATCCTCTATCTCTTGTAATTGGGGGATGTAGTCATTTGGGTGGTCAATTTTTGTAAAAACTCTCCAATTACTTGAAGGTATGGGGTGGGATGTCATTTTAGGAAAATAAGTTTTTCTCACCGTTGTGGTTATTTCTTTAAACTTATTGTCAATAAAATTATATTTAAGAGAATATGGACTTACCTGATGTGGTCCAATAACATATGGCGTACCTTGACCACCAAATTATTGGGATTTTTGTTCCATATTTTCGATTAATGAACATGTAGCTACTGATGTTTTTTCAACCAATGACTCTCTAGCTGTGACATCCACCATACTCCTCTCAATAGGGGTGAGGCCTTTGTAGAAGTATTTTATGAGGAGTTTCTCACTAATTTCGTGATGTGGGTAGCTTGTACAATGATTCTTGAATCGTTCTCAATACTCATAAATTGATACCCTTTTACATTTCTTAATTATTGATATATTTCTTTAATATATGTGGGCCTTGATTTTGGAAAAAAAATTCTGTAAGAAAAGACATTTTAAATCATTCCAACCAGTTATATCTTTGGGTTGTAAATAATACATCAAATCTTGTACCGTTTCATCAAGAGAGAATATGAATGCTCTTAGTTTTATTTGAAATTCAGAGATATTTATTGGTTTTAGGGTTGAGAAAACCAAATTAAATTATTTTAAATGTTATTTTGGATCCTCACCAGATAATCCCTGGAATTTTAGAATAAGGTGATTTAACCCATATTTCAGTTCAAAGTCTGATTCAAGATTTGGGTATGAAATAAAATTTGGTTGATAATTAATATCCAATGCATAAAATTATCAAATGGTTCTATTATGTTTATTATTATTGTCTTCAGACATTAGTTCTTGTTTTAGGTTTGATTCATAAGTGTTTCCAATTTCAATGTTCCTAGAATGGAGGAATTCTCCAACTGGTTGAATGTTGAATTTTCTTCTAGACTAAGACTATCTGATTTGATCCCTAAGGCTTTGTTAAATCTATAGGTCAAGATCTAAATGGGCCTCAGGATTATTTATTGTCATAAATAAATGAAAATTTAAATGAATAAAGGTGGACCATAATAAAAAGAAGAAGTTTGAGATAATGGTCCAAGAAAGAAAAAATAATAAAAAAAGAGAAATTGAGAAAGGGGGAAGAAGAAAGAAGGAAGAGAAGAAAATAATAAAATTAAAATGAAAAATTATTATAATATTTTTTAATAAATTAATTTATTCCCCCAAAAAAGCACCAATTTGAAAGGTACTATTGTAGGAGCTCTCAAATGATGTTCTATGTTTTGTTACTTAGGTGTAGCAAGTGGCTGACCAAGTCCATCTCTCAAAGAGGAAGTTATTAAAAGGACTCCATAAATTTATTAGTAAAATAAAGATAAAATAAATAAACAACTCATAGGTATGGGGTTTTTTTATAAGATAAGAAGACAAATTATGTTGTAAGAAGAATATATTTTTTATTCTTTTTTTCTTTTTGAAATGAGATTGAGAAAACACAACCGTAAGATAATTTTTTAGAACATATTTTAAATGTTGTAATCAATATAAATCTACCTATTTACATAATTATTAATAATTTTTATTAAAATTAACATCCAATTAATTATGATCCTATAATTTTTAACCCCCGAACCCTACGTGAATTAATTAAATCCCAAAGATGAAATGAATTAAACACTATGATTTTTTTGAAACATGAAATCGTGGCACCATGATTTGATTATCATTCCAAGGATAACTTATGGTCAGTGGTGAATTAGTCCTCATATCCACACTATATGTGAGGATTAATTGAGTTTATAAATTATATTTGAACTCTAACAATTTTTCCCATGAGATTTTGTTTTACCGATTACGATCACACTCTCACAATTCAAACATTACTCGACCTCTTGAGTTTTGTGTTAATTGATCAATTACTTAATTAGATTAATTTAATTTTAAAAATAAATTCATGGATTATATTATTTTAATTAAAGTATCTCAATGATTAAAAATAAATAAATTAATATGGTTATTTGTAGATTAATTCCTAAGAAAAACTAAACTTTTATGGGAAGTGTAGTCATCATAAAAAGGTTTTGCATTTTCAATGGTCATAGAAAGGTTATAACCCAATAATGTTTCTACTCATGATTTCCAAACCAAAGTGTATGATTAAATAATAAAAAAATTTCACAAAACATAAAAAATTGATAAGAAACTAATAATTTCTTTTCAATAATAAAAACACTACAACATGAAGAAGAAAAGGAAGGTTTTGGTGAAGGGATCCTTGATTCAAGAGCTCTCAATCTTAAAATTCCTGAAGAAATAAAGTGATTTTTTTTTTCATCTACACTTAATAACGTCCAAACCACTAAAAATTATAAAAATACATATTTATAGAATGGATGGGAGGATATTTTTATAAGAGGTTTTAAGTGTGAATGGGTAAATTCTGCCAAATAATTTAATCCAACTTTCACTGACTGTTTGAACTCCAAAAAACAAGAATCAGATATCCTTCCAGAGGGATGATTCATTATAAATTTGGTTTTATAACTTCCCTTAAAATTGTGGCCAAATACATCCTTGAATTAATACATTATGGCCCAAATACTGAAGTGATTTCCAATCTAGAGAGTACATCCCATCTTTGTCTTCATATACCTTTTACCCCAATAAAATAAAAAATTGAGCTCTAATGTACTGAACGAAAGTTATATCCTATTAATTTATGAGAATTGTTATAAAATTTTATGTTTAAATAATACACATAAAAATATTTATGTCTTAAAAACTATAGTGCACTTGAAAGGGTGAAACTGGAGTTTTCAAAAAAAAATCAATGAATGCTCTAATCCCAAATATTTTATAAAAAAAAATATTTTACAAAATGTGAGGAAATTATGTAATTTATTATCAATAAAATGTTCAATAAAATTGTGTTTTATCACTCAGCTAACTCCTTTATTGGTATATATTTCAACCAGTGAACCTTACACCTCACCACTTCTCCCAAAAAATTGGCAGAGATGTGCATAGTGTTGAACAGAGACCTCATCATAGTCATGACTATATGGGTGTTCATCTCAAGTACACCATTCATTTGAGGAATGTATGGTATAGTGATTTTCCTCTTGATCCCCCATTCATCACACATGGTAGTGATTTCATTTGAAAAAAATTCACTAACATGATTTTTTTTCAACGCCTTCATCATGTACCTAGAGGTGTTCTCGACTTTAAGATTGAATTTCTTGAAAGATGAGGTGACTTGATTATTCACATAGATGATATAAACACATATATAATGACTAAAATCATAAAAAAATGAAGATAATAGTTATTAACAATGATGGTTTTTGGGGTGATTTGTCCACATAGGTTAGTGTCTTGAGTGGTTTCTTTTCTATAAAAGTTTATTGATCCAAAAATTACTTTATAGTCTATGTGGAAATTCGATATCCATCACAAATATTTTTATAGTGAGTGATGGTGAGACTCTTGATCACCATATTATTTTATCCCATAAGATTTAACGTGTTAAAGTTAATGTGGAAGATTCTCATATGTTAAATCCATGGTAGGTCTTTGAGCATTTCCAAAAGTAAAAATTGCCTAGAGGTTTCCAGTTGAAATTTATATATCCGGTTTGGTGAATGTATCACCATAATTGGAAGAATTTCACTCAAATAATATAACTTTATGTGATTTCTAACCATCATCAACTTGTATCTATATTCGATCATTCTCCCAACACTTAAAATGTTTTTTCAATGTCTAGGTATGTAGTATACCTTTTTGAGGACTCATTGGTAACCATTCTTGCACAAGAACATGATAGATCATATCCCTATGATCTACATATTTGATCCATATTCAATTTACACTTTGATAGTGTGACACATATACCATATACACCTCTCTAAAAGAAGTACATATCCCTTAGTCTCAGTTTAATGTTGTTCGAGGTGGGATAGAGGCATTCGAGAGGTTGGAACTAGTATGAGGTTGGGTTGGAGGACTTTTTGTAGCTTCTTAAGCTACAAAAATCCCATTAGAAAGTTGGTTGGAGTCCAACAGATTTCCAACGAGGATCTCAGGTAGAATTGATTATTCCTGGATTCCACCAACCAATAGGTGATACTCCTAGGCCGAACCAAATCTACTGAGCGGCTATTGGGTATCCGGTGTTTTCCGACAGAGGCTAGAGAAAAAAACCAATTTACATGTGTTTTTATTAAAAATTGAACCCTACTCACTTTTATATAGACTATCATGCCCCATATGACTCCAAAAAGTCAAGGGATCCTCTTTGAAAATTTCAGAGTGCTCTCTCTCCCATCCAACTCCTAACTTTGATGCCTGAGCAATAGATTGATCCTACATTCTTTGTCCAATACATTTTTCTTAGTTATACATTGTTTACCTTCTCTTATTATTTATTAAAAACTATTATACCCTTTATTTTTTGGTCAGATATAATGTTTTCATATTGGTATAACAATGTATTCGTTGATCATTGATAGAATTGGTGCCTGAATTCAAGGGTTTGGTGTGTGCCCATAAAATTAGACCGAAACAGTTGATGACAGTAGATCACCTTGAGTATTTTTGACCTTCCCCAATGATTATGGTGTTGTTTCATCACAAACATCATTAAAGGATTATAAATCATGTTGATTCAGTAATGGATCTAGGATTTAATAATATTTTTGGACCCAAATGAAGAAACTAGCTAGCAATCATTGTTTCACCTAAGGTAGGAATCCCTTAACTTTAATACGTGTTTTCTATGGGTTCTTGGCATGATTTTTGGCATGTGTGTATAGCCTAGTGCGACATATTATTTATTTATTATCACCTTTATATTTCTATGGATTCTGATTCATTATTTATATGATCTGCTTTTGATCTGTCATTGATATCTTGGATCATTATGTTGTTCATTGTCATCTCTAGTTGGGTATACAGGTCGAGCCTTTTTTGACTATCCCTAAAGAGGGATGTGTTATAAATTTTTCAGAATTTAATTTTTCTATCCCAACCATCGGGATGTGTCACATAAGTTTCTATTGTACCCTCTCGAGAGAGATGTGTCAGGAGAACAACCAATTTTTCTTCTAGCATGGTTTCGAAGTAGGTATATCCGGTCTCTGAGGACCTGAAGTATGTTTTTTAATTTTGTGAAATATTTTTTGTTATATATATACCATTTTTTACTATTATGAAATGCACTTATATACCTTATACACTTATGTTAAGGTTCATTAATGGTGTCTTGCTGATTATTATACTCACACCCTAGTCAAGCATTTTGGTGCATTTATAGATTTCCTACCTAGGGATCTATTGAAGGGTAAGAACCTTATGGCGGATGGTTGAGAAGGTTTAGTAGGAGGACGTAGACATTTCATAGTGGAATTTAGTTGGATGTTTTTTTTGTTCTATTTAGTTTCATTACCCAATACTTTGGATTTTTTATTTAGTTTTGTTTTATGTATCATACATTTCGTATTGATATTTCCTTGGTTTGTATTTATTGTGTTCTATTATTACTATGATGTTTATTTATTTATCCACTATTGTTGATGTTTTTCTATCACTTCCATATTTATACACCGATTTTAGCTGGTACTAGGAGAATAGTCTCCCCAAAAAGTTCTTTAGGCCTTTTACATTAGTTAGAGTCGTCTTTAATATAGGGAAGTTCACATGAGTTTGTGTAGTATCCCAAAATCAGACCCAATGTTTCAAGTAGGGATGCTGGAAAATGATATAAGGGTACATGGATCATTAACTTGTATATTCTCTTAATTTTATTATGTTTAAGATGGACATGAGATATTATGGTTCATAATCTATTAGGGGAACTATGTAAATTCTTAAATAACACTATATGGTGGACCTTCGAGCTTCCATAAAGTGGGATTTTATTTTTTTATTTGATATTACAATTTATTAAATTCACCTTGGCCGATGAATATGATATTTATAAACCAAGTTATGTGATTTTATATGCAGTCATGAATTATATTTAAGAACAAACAATCATTTTCCGTATACCTGTTTCTTGAATGGAGCTCAAATAATTAAATTCCCATTGAAATTATGAGATTTGTTTTTGGAATATTTTTTTTCATTCTTTTATTTGAGACTCTTATATTTTATCCTTGAGTGTATATGTGTTTAAGTCTAATATAAAGGTATCAGAGGATTGTATTGGGTTATGGGTATTTATTATGAAGTTATGAATTGTTCTAGTGGGTGGCCTCTTATATTGAACCTTTACAAGAACCCTTGTATCTTCCTATGTTTTATTTTTATTCATATGTTTTAAGATGTTTTTCTCTACATTTATTTTGGAATTTAAGGAGATACCACCATATATATGAATTTTAGGGATAGTTTCATATCCTATTGTGTAAGAGGATAAAAATAAGAATTATCCCTTATTTGATCCATTAGGTCAAAAAATATAAGTGGTCTAAATAGGACTCTTTCGAATGGTACCTATTTAGGGTAGAGGAGCCCACCATGATGGGCCAATAAATGTTGAATCTTTGTGTGATGTCAACTCTAGAAACCCCTATTTTTTTCAATTCAACAGAGACCTCCAGAATGTGGATGACAGGATACGAGTCATAGAGAGTAATTTCAACTTGATAGAGACATCATATGATCTTAAGGTTAATATTCAAGTCTTTATACTTCAATGCATGGTTGGGATATGGTGGGATTAAATTTTATAGGGTAGAATATTGTAAGGGATGATGTTGGAGACCTTTAAAGATCTCAAATTTGAGGATTTCTATCTAGATACACCATGTTTGGACTATACCCAGGAGTTCTTAGAGCTTTATTCAGTGATGATGAAAATTTCCTCCTATTCATCATGCTTCACAGAGATGATTCTCATTCCTCATACTCTAGTGGGTATGAAGGCTTAGATGGCGAGAAATTTTTGTGATTTGTCTTCATACATAGTTGAAAAATAGGTCCAAATATTCTATCTAATGACCTATGTTGTAATGCATCATAAGGAATTAACATTTTAAGAGATAATTGAGGAAGACATAGTTGAAGGTTTTCTTCCAGATGTTAGTGGATCGAAGGATACTTTTTCTAGTGTTGTCCCAATTTTCTATTCTAGGAATAAAAATATAAACTCAGAGGATATATTCCAGTGTGTAGATTAGAAGATAGATTAGATAAGGGGTTACTCCACCCCCAAAAGGGAAAATTATTCTTCTTGGTGCTACAAATTTAGGAATAAGGGACCCTTTCCCAAGGAATTTACCAACTCTATAAATAATTTTCACTAGTGGAGAATGATAGAGAACCTGGAGTGGTTCAGTGATAGGGCTTTAAGGTTACGCATAATGAGGGAAGGCACATGACCTTAGTAGGTGGAATATAACTTAAAAGGGTTGGTGAATTATGCAATTCATGAGCCTCTGTGGAATAATGGAGTGGTATCTGGAAGAGCTTACACAGTTGGTCAAGCTTCAATGGATAGTGGAGAGGGACCTTCCAAAGCTTGGGGTATGGTCCTAATTTCCTCTACATTATCTGTTGGTTTGTTTTATATATGGGCATCCCATTCCTTTATATTAGCTCAATATGTTGTAAGTTCAGACTTACCAGTTAACTATTCATTTGGGTTTCTATCTATCGATACAACACTTGAAAAAATGGGTATCTTATTCATGTCAGTCCACACTATCAAAAAGTAGTTTGTAACTTTGATCATGTTTGGAGCTTCACAATTCTGGAGATGACATGTTTCAACATGATCCTCTGTATAGAATGGTTGACCAGATACCTTTCACTCATCGATTCCTATTTGAGATGAGTGACTGTTATGTTCTATAAGGGGTTAAATTTCATCTGAACTAGTTAATGGGACATCGGTTTAGGAAGAGTGGGGTCATACCATCATTAAAGAGATTTATTTTTTTCACAGGTAGTATGATCCATGTAGTGGATCAAGCTATGACCCACTCCTCTTACCTTTAGTGTTAGAGTTGTACCAAGATGTTTTTTTTATAATATTTATCAATGTTACCTCCCAATAGGGGAGTTTAATTTTATAATGATATCATCACTAGTGCTTGACCTGTATTGATTCCATCATAATGAATAAAACTAGTTGATCTAAAGGATCTAAAGGTCTTGCTAGTTGTTCTAGAGGCTAAAGTCTTCATGAGATAGAGAAATTCCTCTTAGGGTTCTCCAGTGCGTTTACCAAGAATTGCAATGATAGTAATCGATAAAATGTAGAAAAATGAATGATGGATTATATAAATAAGAAAATTAGGTACCCAATTATGATAATTGATGACCATTTTGACCAATTAAGGAGTGTATAATGGTTTTCAATGAATGATCTACATTCCAAGATACCATTAACTTTAGGTCACATAGGAATAAATCCCAAAGAAAGTGTTTAGAAGAATGAATAGGACATATGAGTATCTTGTTATGCCCTTTGGATTGGAGAATGATCTGACAGTCATCATGGCTCTCATGAACAAGATATTTTACCCATACCTAAATTCCTTCATTATTGTGTTTGTTGATGAAATCCTTATATATTTATGGCATTCAGAATCACATTTCAGGCACTTGGATATCAAGATATGTATTCTTTTATCACATTATCTTTACACTGACAACTTAAAGTTTAACGTTTTTGTTATAGGGGGTGTTCTTTATTAGGCACATGGTTTCTCAAGTGGGAATATCAGTTGATCCAAATAATGTTGATGCAGTTGTGTCTAGGGTAGGACTGAATAATGTATTTTATTTTACATGTTTTATAAAGTTGGTTGGGTACTATAAGAGGTTTCTTTAGAACTTTTCTCACATGTAAATGACTATGAATTCAATAAATAATAAGGGATTCATGTTTGAATGGAATGATCAGTGTGAAGAAGTGTAATTAGAGCTAAAAAAGGTTGATATCAAATCTTATTCTGATTATTCCTGATCCTATATTTCGTTTCATAGTATAATGTGAAAAATATGTTGTTGTATTGGAGGATTTTCTAACACATGGTGACAAGTTAGTCACTTATGGTTATTTTCAGTCATGACCCCATAAGTGGAACTACCCTACTCATGACTTAGAGAAGGTGGTTTTGGTTAATTCCTTGAATTATTGATTAAACTGACTCTTTGGTGAGAGTTTTTTCATGTATATTAACCAAAAGAGTATTTGGTAAATCATATTATAACATGAATTTAATCCTTTTAAGAGTAATTGGGTAGAATGATTACATAAATTCGAATTCAAAATTGTGTATGATCCCTAAAAATTGAAATGTGGTTGTAGATGCACTAAGTAGAAAAATCAAGTAGGTTGGGGAGAGAACCTCATATTCTAAGTGGAAGGTCATGGAATTGTAGGAAAACTATAAGGCGGGTATAACAAAGTATCAAGGGGAAGTGATTTAAACATAATTAGTAATCACATCCTCATTGATGGAATGAGTGATGAGTAGTTATGATCATGATCCAGAGTGTGTTATGATTCATAAGAGGCGGGAAGAAAATGATTTTATTCTTGGAAATGATTTTTATAGGAAAATTATGCTTTGGTTCATGGAAGGTTGATAGTTACATCTTCCATGAGGTAAGATTTAATGCGGATATCTCATGATTAACTATAGAAAGTGAACCTTGGATCATCCAATATGCATCATGATTTCAAATATCAGTTCTGTTGGACCAAAATGAAAATAGACAACACAAGTTTTTTCTCTCAATGTATGAATTTTTAGAGGATATAGACTGAGAATCAGAGACCTGGAGGGTTACTCAATCCACATCCAGTACCTGTATAAATGTGGGTTGAGGTGATAAAAAACTTTTGAAAAGGTTTACCCTAGTCACAAAAAGGATAAGACATTATTTTGGTTTTCTAGATAGGTTTTCTAAGGTGGTTCCCTTCATACTGATATGAGAGACCAATTTAGTATATGTTCTTGGAAGGATCTATGTTTGAGAGTTTTTATAGCTTCAAGGAATTCCATAAAATGTTGTATATAAATGAGATTCCTAATTTAACTCACAGTTTTAAAAATTATTAAAGAAGGTGATGGGTAATTAATTTAAGCTGAGTACAACCTTTCATCCTCATACTAGTGGGTAGTCAGAGAAAATGATCCATACCTTAGGGGATTTTCTTTAATCTTGTATTTTGGATTTTTGAAGAGCATGTGATGATCACTTCATTTAACCGAAGTTCACGTACAATAATATCTTTTAGTCCCCAATTCATATCACTCTATTTGAAGCTCTATATGGGTTTTCATGTCTTTCACCCCTCTATTGGCATGATGGAGGTTAATATTTGGTTGTTGGGCTGATTGTGGTACGTGGTTATTTGGAGTGAGTGAATATGATTTAGAAACTGATGTTTATGAATCAAAATAAGAAGAAGACTTTTACCAAAAAATGTAGAGGAAAATTGGGTTTTTTTATGGGTGAAAATGTTTTCTTGTGGGTGTCCCCCCCGTTTGGGGATTACGAATTTTCATAGGTAGGGGAAATTGGCACTATGGTATGTTGGTCCATTAGAAATCATAGAACACATCAAAATGGTGGCCTTTTGGTTGGACCTTCCTCCACTATATAAAGTTATTCCTGATGTTTTCTATGTATCCCATATTCATAATTACAAGATCGAACCTTCACACATAGATGATTTCAAGGATATTGATATTGAATCAGATACATAATTACTACAAAATTGGAAATTAATAGCACTGATATTTATCAACACTAGGAAAGAGTGCTGATATATGGAATATTTATTAACTCTAAAGAAAGTGCTATTAAATTTAATAGTTTATCAGTGATTTTTTAGCACTGATAAAGGTTTCATTTATCAGTGCATTATTTTTGGCACTGATAAAAACTACCAATTATCAGCGCCATATTTTTAATGCGCATAAAGGATTCCTTTATCAGTTATTTTTTAGTGATGATAAAGGTCTAAATAAGTAAAATGAAATATTGAAATAAATAAAAATACAGAATTAGTTTATTCAATAAATATTTCAAATTTTATTAATTAAATAATTATTAATAAAAAATAATAAATTGATTATAGTATATATAAATTATAAATAATAATAAATAGAATTTATTAAATATATAGATATGAAAAATGAAAATTAACCAAATGAAAATTAAAAATAAGTAAAATGAGAAAAATATTTAACATTTTATTATTTATATAATTATTTATAATGTTAATAAATATTATATATTAAATATATAAATATATATTAATGTATATAAATATGATTTATATATTAAAAAATATGTATTAACTATATTTAGTAAATAATGGTTTATAATTAAAAATTAACATGAATTAAAAATACTAACTAATTGCATAGAGTAATCGACTTATATTTGAATGTCGTTTGATTTTTCAATTTAATATACAGAAAATGTGTGTTATATTGTTTTCTCATATTCGTAATTAATGCATTTTTATATAAAATTTACATATAGAAAACATATCTATTTTTTCAATATTATTAAAGTGAACTTATTTTTAATTTATTCAATTTCACTCATTTTTAACACGCATGCACTTAAAATTAGATATTCTTTAATAATGTTAAACTTTTTTTTTTGTAAAAAACTACTTATAAAAAAATATTTATAAATAAATATATTTAAAAATGTAGATACTATATTTATAAAATAATATATTTATAGTTAAAAATAAATAAATATTTTTTCAATGTATTTATTAAATTATAAATAAATAATTATATATATTTAAATAACAATAAATAAATAAATACATATATTTAAATAATAATTAAATTTATAATAAATTTACTTAAATAATGAATATATTTCCTATATTAATATATATATATATATATAATTATATAAATATTTATAATGATATAAATACTCTTTTTTATAATTATTTATATATTTATAAATAAATAATTATATATTTAAATAATTATAAAATTATAACAAATATATTTAAATAAGGAATATATTAACTATATTTATATTTTTATATATTTATTAAGTATATATATATATTTAAAAAATTTATTCTTTATAATTAAAATTAGAAATCCTTTATCATCACTTAAATAATAAGCTTTGATAAAAGAAATCATTATCTATACTAAAAAAAGTGCTGATAAAAGTAATATTTACCAGCACTAAAGCTTTAGAACTGGTAAATATGAATTTTATCAATAAATTTTTGGCATTGAAAAAGACATATCAGTTCAACACTTAAAGAATAGGTGCTCATAAAAGGAATCTATCATCACTTTTCAAACATGCTGATAGAAGTGTCTGAATATAATTAAAAAAACATGAACTGTTGCAAACCCTTTAAGGGTGCTTCTCATTCATTCTCCCCTTTATCCAACTCTGATTTTTGACATATTTCCCTCAATTTCTTCACTCTAATGTCCCATATATATTCAATGGTGTTCCAAATCTTTCGATCTTTACGTCAGAGTACAACGTGACATCAGATATTCTCAACCTCACCTTGATTGTGTGATTTAAGTAGTGTCACCCTTCACTGGACACCTTTGATACATTAATATTAGAATCTTGGTGGTTTTAAGATTGAGAAATTTTAGGTCTGATAGACAAAAGAAACATCATGATTCACTTTTTTTCAGAAGAAGATCTAGTCAAGGCTTGGTCCAGTGACCCCCCCCCCGTAGCTGAAATGACTTCTAGTTCTATTTCTTTAGATATTCATATGAATTATATATGAAGCGCGACATTCCAATAATAGTTATTTGGGTTAGTTTCCCCAAAATCCCTTTACCTTTTCAATATATAATGATTATACACATGATTGAGAATCTCATTAGTAGATATTTATGTTTTGATAATAGAATATCGTTAGTTTCTCACCCTGTTTCTCCTCACATTTGTGTGGAAGTTAATGTCTCGAGAGTTACTATATATTATATTTGGATTATAGTGGGGGAATAATTTTGATGCAATCAAGTTACGTGGTTTGAATCATGGGTTTATTTCTACCATTCTTTTAAGAAATTAGGTAATTCTACATCTTCCAGTAGGCAAGGGACCAAGAACCATTAAAACAAAAGGTTGATGTTTCTAGAGATAATGATAAGGGCTTCAAGCCTGGTGTTCATGAAGGTCCAATGGGGCTGAGTCAATTGGATGTTTCTACTAACCCATGCAATGCAAAGGCTGTTCAATGTGAGTCTCAGGGGAGCACATCTCATCGGTGAATGAAACTTATCAAATTCTAAATATTGGAAATTATTTTTAAGTATTCATCATTTTCGGTATATATATTACTTTTAGGTCTATATATTCATTTTATTGAATGTAATATAATTTATACATAAATGACCAATAAAATATTATAAACTCGTCTACGTTCAAAATATTAAAATTAGGTAACTATATATACATTTTTTTGAAATAATTAAACTTTATAAAAATTATGTAATTATAGTTAATACACAATCACCTAGAATAATAATTATTTATAATTAATTTAATTTAAGAATTATTATTAATAGTATAATTTTAGTTCCATTAGAAAAAATAGTATTATATATATATCGAATAATATATTGTATATTTAAGTAAATTTAAATACGATAAATAATATGAATATATATAATTATATTCATATAATGTTACTAATATTATATATATATATATATATAACATATATATAATATTTAGGTAGATTTACTTTATTTATATATGTATTAAATGGGGAGTGACCTTCATTTTATTGTTATAGATGGTGAAAGGCATGAACCCTGTTCAGGTTTATTGCATATCAAGGTAAGTGTGGATGAAGTACATGACTTCATCGACATATTCTTCAAATAAAATAAAACACTATCATTTTTTTAATAAAATTAAACATATTAAAAAATCCATGTTTTATCAAAAAATAATTACAAAAATCATTGAAGAATTATTTTATTAAAGTTTTTTTGGATCCTTGTGGATAATTTCGAGGATAAAAATGAATGTAAACCATCATTAACTCTACCTCCAAATCAAATAAAATATATTAATTTTAGTAACATACACTCATCAGCTAAAATTACACTATAGTAACCCAAGACCCCTGGGATGGGCAGTACTGCAGTTGCATATTCTGATTCTTTATTCTCTATCCTCTCCATTTCATTCTCGCCCTGCAGTTCTACACATCTGGGGGGGGTGTCTTAGGATGTTTCAATGTAATTTCAGATAACTAGTGTGTGCCACTAAAAATAATTTATTTGATTTGGCATGTAGGTAGAGGTAATGATGAATTACTTCCATTTTTTCTCGAAATTATCCACATTAATACTAATAAAACTGTAATAAAATAATTGGTTAAGGTTTTTTAATATTTTTTTGATAAAACATTGAATTTTTTAATAGGTTTTATTTTATTAAAAAAAATAGTCTTTTATATGATTGGAAAAAGTGGATGATGGATGTGTGTACTTCATTCACACTTACCTCGATAAGCAATAAACCTGAACATGGTTCACGCCTTCCACCATCAAAAAATATAAAATGGAGGTTAGTCTACATTAGATACCTAGATAAATAAAGGGAACTTACCTAAATATTATATTTATATGTTATTTATATATATAATATTAGTAACTTTATTTGAATATAATTATATATATATGTATATTATTTATCATATATAAATTAATTTAAATATACAATATATTATTTTAAATATCTGTATAATACTATTTTTTCTAATGAAAATAAAAAATAATTTTAATAATAATTTTAAAATTATTTTAATTATAAGTAATTATTATTCTAGGTAGTTGTGTCCGTTATCAGTTTAAAATTGATAGTTTACTTAAAAAAACAATCCTTGAAAACAAAGTAAAAGTTTTTAGATTGTCTTGATAATTTAGGACATCAATTCACAGGAAATTTGTGAATTGTATAAATTGGCCTCATGTAAAACCGACATATGATGTTATCGGTATAGGCCAAAGTGCATGTTTTAGGTTTAAAATGACATTTTAGTAGAAATGACAACTCACCTACTAAAAATAAAGAAAACACATTCATATTATTTTGATACATTTGTAAAATGATAGAAAATTCATTTGAGATGTGTAAGAATTATCCATACTCAATCTGACACATGTTTTGACCAGTATGACTCACAATGTGTCTTTTTATTTAAAAATGACATCAATTTTAATAAAATTGATAATGGAACAACTCAAAACCAAGAAAAAACATTCATGTTTTTTTGATAATTTAGGGAAAAATCCTTAAGTAATTTTTAATATGTAGGAATTAGCTGCAAATCAATCAGACACATGGTGTGCCCGGTATGACTCAAATTGTCTTTTATCAGTTTAAAATTGACAGTTTTGTTCAAAAACTATCAACCACGAAAAACCGAGCTAACATACTCAGATTTTCCTAATAATTTAGGACATTATTTCCTAATTCATTTGTGATGTATTAAATCAGTATCACATCAAACCGATACACGATGTGATCGAAATGAGACAAAGTGTGTGTTTCCAGTTTTAAATAACATTTTAGTAAAAAAGACATGTGACATACTCAAAACTGAGTAAACACATTCAATTTTTTTTTGATAATTTATGAAAATGTTCCACAAGCCATTTGGTATAATTAAGAATTAGCCACACCTCGATCTGACACATGGTGTGACCTATGTTACTCAAAGTGCATCTTTTTATTTAAAATTGACATCAATTTTAGTAAAAAATAATACTCACCTACTCAAAATAGAGAAAACTCATTTGGATTTCTTTGATACTTTAGGAAAATGATCCATATGTAATTTTTGCTATTTAGGAATTAGATTCATTTCAAATTAATACAGTATGTGTGCGGTATGAATCAATGTATCCTTTATCAGTTTGAAATCATCATTTTAGTTCAAAAAGTGTCACTCACTAAAAACTGAGAAAATACACTAAGATTTCCTTTATAATTTAGGAAAACGATTCATATGTAATTTGTGATGTGTAGGAAGTCGTAACACATCAAACCGACACACTATATAACCCATGTGAGTCAAAGTGTGTTTTTGAAGTCTAAAATGACATTTTAGTGAAAAAGAAAAGTGATGTACTAAATATTGAGAAAACACATTAGAATTGTTATGATACATTAGGAAAACAATCCATATTTCATTTGAGACATGTCGAATTAGCTTCACCTTAATCTAATGCATGGTGTGCCTGATATGACTCCATTTTATTTTTTTCAATATATAAGTATCATTTAATTTAAAATGCACATCATATCACCAAAACCTAGAAAAACAAGCCTTTATTGTTTTCTCTTCATTTAATAACTATATTAATACATTATTTTGTTTATTTTTGTGGTGTTTTTGGTGCTTCTGTGTGATGTTATAACACACTACACTGGTGGTGGTAGTGTGCTGTAACAACACACTACAATATTCCCATTTATGGGTGCTTTTATAAGTACTAATAAATAATTTCTTTATCTACGCTTATATAAGCACTGATAATAGAATAGAGATTTTAACCTTGATCTTGTAGTCATCTCATCTTTATCGCTGATAAAGGCCATTTTTAGCACTGTTAATGGCCTATTTTATAGTAGTTCATCATTTATGGAGAGACCTGTTGGGATAGTGGATCGAAGTGAGAAGGAGTTTCAAGGGAAAATTGTTCCTCTTGTTTGAGATCAATGGTAGCATGAGTATTTTAAGGGAGAGATGTTGGAGAAGGATGTTGACATTTAGCACTAATGACCTGAGTTGTTTGAGTATAATTTTGGGGATACCTCTTAGGGATGATAATTCAAAATAGGGGTAGATTGTAACACTTATATTTTTAGTAATTCCTTTTTAAAATGTTGTACATATATCTTGATATCAAATTTAATTTGTTAAAGGTATCTTAGAGTCATTTGGGAGATCAAAACCGGGTTAGGGAAAAAATAGGGTACTTACCATACCTTCTTGAGCTATTGAAGTCCCATCATTCAACTGGTGGTGATTATAGCCAGAACAAGATATGCCTAGAAACCAACAATTAGCTAGTGGGATCAGATGGAGTCTAGTGAATACATTGGATTTATATGAGTTTTCCTTAAAAATTATCCTAAATATCTTCATTATATTTTCTCAAGCCCCATTTGACTGTCATCACTGTATTGATCCTATCTATAAAGTTTAGAGTTCTCTCCATCATTTTAACTCCTCTCATCAATTATTGGATGATTAATTGATCCCATGTTCTTCATCTGGTGAGTTCTTATTCATTCTAGATATTTTAACTTCTCTTATACTTGATTTAAACTTATTATATACTCGATATTTTGGTAATAAATAATGGTTTTGGCTTTTTCTAACAATGTATTCATTGATTATTTATAGTATTGGTACCCAGATTCAATGATTTAGCATCTGCACATGAATTAGACCTAAACTGTTAATGATAGTTGATCATCTCAGGTATATTTTACCTTAACCTAACTTTAGGGTTTGTATTAATCTCAACAGTGATACTATGATTCAAAATAATGTTGATTTAGGAATGTAACTAGGCTTCAATGGTGCTTTTGGACTCATAAGGTGACATTATCCCACAATAATTGTTACGCCTAAGGTAGGAAGCCCTTTCATTTAGCAAATATTTTATATGGGTTCTTAGAATGATTCTTGGAATTTGTGTGTATCCTAGTGAGACCTATTCTTGATGTTTTCAAAAATATGAAATGTTATGGATTATGATTCTTGATTTATATGATGTGATCTTGATCTTTCATTGGTTTCATTTATCATTATTCTATTCTATGTCATCTTCCATTGAGTGTTTAGGCCATGCCTATTTGAACTATCCCCCAAAGGGGTATGTGTCAAATATTGGTTGACATGTACTTGGGCTATCCCAATTGGTGGGATGTGTCCCACATGTTAATGGGATATAACTCTAGGGTGGTGTGTCAGGTGGATTATCATTGTTTCTTCCAGCATAATGCCTGAGCAAGTAGACCTGGTCTCCATGGAACCAACATATGTTTTTTTACTTCTGTGATATATTATTGCTTATATATATACCCGGTTTAATTTCATTGAATAAACCAATATAACATATTCACTGATGTTAAGGGATTTTAGTGGTGTCGTACTGAGTCTTATAATCACACCCTACTTAAGAATTTATGTGCTCTTTTCAATTTGACGGGAAAGGATCATGATTAGGGGAAGGGACATATAGTGGATAGTTGAGCAGGTTTAGCAGGAGGACACATACATTGTTGGGGTGACCTTAGCTGGATATTGTTTTAGTTTTTTTAGTTTCTTTATCATGTGCTTTTGATCATTTTTTAGTTATGGTTTAGGAATTTGACATACCATATTGATTATGTATGGGTTAGTATGTATTTTATTATTCTATTAGTATAATGATTTTTTAATGTTCTATTATTATTTTCATGTTTATAATTTAATTTTACCAGGTACTAGAGGTATAGTCTACCAATTATGTTTATTAGGCCTTCATCTTTAGTCAAAAAACTCTAATGTGTAGGGAGGCACACATTAGTTTATATAGCATCCCTAGCTTGAAGACGATGATTTGGGTTAGGGTGTTAGAGTTAGTGATGTTATCTTCTAACTCACAAAACTTTTTTTAGTTCCTATAATGTAATTACTTGAACTATTTTTCTTTTACCATACATTAGTATGGATATGTTTCTTCTTGGTGTTGCACAACTCCAAAACCACCTTTTATTCATTGATAAGGAAAATATCTTGTCGATCTTTCCAGATTAAAGTCTCTTATCTAGTTACGGAGAGAATCCTGGAAGGTTCCTCACTGAGAACATGGGTGTGGTATACTTATTTATCATGTCACTTTCTCCTAAACTCATTGATGTGGTGGTGCATCATGTTATAATTAATATAATTAATGTGACATATATATTTTTTGTGGATGATGGTAAAACTTTCACCATAGAATCATGATGTATTGGTATGGTTACCATTTCCCTTTCCACGGTACCAAACTTTTCCATAACCCTTTCCCTAACTCCCTTCATCATAGGTCCTGATAGAAAATGATCTTTCATCTATTGACGACTCACTAAAAACACCCTTCAGCCACATTTGACACTCATCATGAGTGATAAAGAGTTGTACATCACCATTGCTAATGTTTATAAGGAGTCACAACCAATTCCATGCCTCTCAGATTCCATATGATGCCATAAATAGACTCCCTATATTTCATGTGTATCATGTCAATGTCAATTTTGAGAGTTTTAAGTTTTGAATTATTAATAATATATACTCTGGAAAACCTCCCCTTGAGGTTTTATAATATTTATTTTGTGGTATTATTTTGTGTAACCAACAAAATAAGTCCTTTAATAAAGCTTATAGTAGATGTGTTCATGCTGTCTTGTCCTTTCTTGTATCCATGTAAACCATGACCTCCAGTTTGAATTCATCAAAGAAAACCTAGGCCCATATGATTTCCTCTATCATTGTCACTGATGTGGTGAAGTTGGATGATGTGTGTGTACGGTAATGGAACAACATATAGGTTCTCTCCTTCACCGCTTGTTGGTAGATATTTTTTCATGGTATCATATGTTGGATATATACAAATAAAACATGTTCCATTGATAAAAAATGTTTTATATGATCCTTTTATACACTAACTAGATAAGGGGAGGAGGAGAAAAAATTCAGAACAAATCACTTGCATGTGATGAAAGATATGGAAAATGGACTTATTTTCTTTTGAGTTTCTATAGCGGATGTAATACAACAAAAAAAATATGAAAAACGCCAATTTATTGGGAATAAATCATGATATAATGGGGGATCCACTTATTACTAACATTTGAAAAAAATAAATTTGAAAAAATGGGACCAATATATATCCACATTCCCAGCATAATTTAGGCATTTAAAAAACCAAATAGAAAATTGAAACCATCTCCTCCCGAAAGACTCGATCAATACTAACACTAAACAACACTTAATTCCACATTAAAGTAATTCAAAAAACTATATAATACACCATTTATAGTAATTTTATATTAGTAAAATTAATCTGAAGTGATAAATATAATGATTGGTTATATGTGGCTTACAATGAAGCTCATTCATGCTTCAAGAATGTAGATTCTTTTTTATAGTAACATAAAAATATAGTATTTGTTTTATATAATAAATCTTATATTTTTTATGCATTATTGAAATATAAATAAAACTAAAACATGTAATTAGTATGATATGATCTCATGCGTGAAGTGGTATGATGTCTAATTCCCATGAAAAGTGAACCTACCACACACTGAGCATTCAACTGACCGTGTGACCACAAGGTTGGTATATCGAGCAAAAGTTGATCATCCATGGAAACTATAAATACTAATAACATGTTATAATAACAAGGTATGTTGAATTTTATTCACATGGTTAGTGTATCAACCACATGACCCTTGCATCACTCAACTAACCACAAGTAAGTGACCACTTGATATAATGATCAGACATACCTTTTGCAGACTGACCAAACGTTGTAATTGAATCGTAAGGCAACCGACCACAATGTATATACCACATGAACCCTTTTCACTCATAGTTAGTTCATTACATTAATTATTTTTCAAAAATCTAAATTTTTTCAATATTATCTATTTTGTGATAATATTTTTATTTAATTTTTTTTACTTTATTATTATATTGTGTGTTTTAATTACACTGATTTTTTATAGATTTATATTAATATTTTAAAAACTTTATGAATTTTATGTAAAATATTTTTAACTAATTTGAGTAATCACAAATAAATTTATTCACTATACACTTATGTATATAACATACATTTTTTTTCATATATTTTATTTTTTTGTACTATGATATATTTCATTTTTTATTTATTTATAAACTAATTTTTAGTGAAAAAAACTTAATCAAAGTATTTTTTATTATTTAATAAAAAATTATTAATTTTTTAATTTTTACCCTATTCTTGAATTTTGAAGGTGTTTTTAAAACCTCAAATTTTAATTTTATCAAAATAAAGTATGAAATATTTATGGTATTTTCTTGATATAATATTATTGTGATATATTTTTTATATAATGATCAATATAAATCAATGTAAATTAGTCTTTATTATATGAATATAAATGATAATTATAGAATAATAATTTTCCATCTCTGATAATTTTGATTTATTTTAATTTGAATTGTTTAATTAATTTATTACTTTTGTTTCATTTTTATCTTATTTAAAGGTTTCAAAACGTGTTTAAAGGACACTAGTTACCAGTTACGACACTAATCAGACAAATTCCATTGATTATAACTTCCAACTACCAATTTCTTGATTTTTTTACAATTTTTGTGATCCTATTCAAACAAGTTTACATCTTCTAGACAATCTCTCAATCAAAAGAATATTATTTTACACTAATAGTTTGATGATATGTACAAATACAATGATCAAAGAGCAGGGAAAATGTTTCATAGTGTTCTTAATATTCATATACCTAGTTCTGTTTGGGTCTATTTTAATTCATTTCATCTATATAATATGTACTCTAATCTTTAGTTTATGCTTTTCATACTAAAATCATTATCTATTTCCAGTTTGTGAGTATCTAATTCTATGTAAAGGACCATTCGGTTTGTTAATACCACTATCTAATTTTTTTTTTGAGGGATTTAAATCCCGACACAAAATGTAGGTTTCTTGGTTATAATTCCACTATAAAAAGTATTCTGTAAGTGGTTATGAATCCCCTTCAAAAATAAGGTAGTGCATAACACATCTCTCAAATTGTAAAGTGATTTAAGACTAGATATGGTACACTTTGGACCAAAATACTATAAAAATAAATGTGACCTTTATTTTATTTTTTTATAAATTTTATCACTTAATAATTAAAGATGATAATTAATATAGATAATGAATTTAATTTAATTCAAATTTGTATCGAATATATTCTACCCCTCTAGAACATACATTATTTTCATATAGGACCTAACACAAATGAGGTTTGGGTTAATTATTCCATAAGCTCACATATCTCATTTCAATATTTGATGACTCATCTCACTTTTTATTTGACATGGATATCTTTGATCTACCTTAGATGGAATTCTTTAAGATCTAATGTGATTTTGTTTTTAAATTTATCACAAAAATGGTTTGTGATTGGAATGCTTCTAATATTGGTGTCCTCTAGTGAGGTCTGGTCTGGTTAGCATGAAGTGGATGCTAGTTTGATGAGCTATAGATTGGTTTGGTATTAACCTAGAGACATTGTATCATGGTATGGATTGTATTGATGATGTAGGTTAAATTTTACTTTTTTAGTAGCTTTGGAGAAGGTGTACAGTTGACTGATGGATGGAGACATAGTTAATTGATCCACTTTTAGGAGCATGATATAGAAACACAGTAAATCACGTTTTGGGGGTTTATAATATTACTGTATCTTGGTGTGTGGTGCGATTGTATGGGTTGAAATCTTATGGTCACTTGGGTGTGTGGTAGATTTTCCGACTATGGGGTGTATAGGTCTCCATATGTGCAGTTGGGATTTTTTCATTGTATTATATTCTCATGGGATCTTAAAAATATCCATGGTCGATGAAATATTGATTCTTAGGGACTTTTCTATTTTCAGTATCATGTGGGTGAAAGCACAGTAGGATGATGACTTTTTGATTTTTCAGTATAGTCAATCAAGTCATGTTAGGTGGACTGATCGTATGAAAGTGGTTCCACAATCACTTTCCATTTTAGATTTTCAAAAATTAACCCGTTCAATTAAAAATAAAAACATAGTTAAGGATTTATCTAAATTTAAATATATAATCAATATAAACAATTGAAATAATAATATTATATAATTAACAATTACCCACCTAAAATCATTAAATCAATAGTCGGATACCCCAAAATTCTTAAATGATTAAAATAAATAAAATTATAGACTTGATACATTTAAACATTTAATTATACATTATAATCCATATTCATTTTTATCACTAAAATAAATAATTAAAACTAGGTTTATTTTCATTACCAAAATCACACCAGAGTATGAAATATATGAAAAGTACATAGATTTTAAAATGATTTGAGGGAATATGTTTACTAAATACTTTTTTTTAAATTTCACACTTCATCAAATACATTTGACTAGTACCTTAGGTTACATATATGGAATTATAAAATAAAATGGATATTATAGTTAGATTATTGTGAAAAAAATCTATGTTCCAAAAGGTGAATTTTCAGATGTTCCATGAATATATTAACTTAGAGGGGTGGATTTTATGAATATGAGTTTTCTACATCTAACTGAAGTTTTAGTTTTTTTAGTTCTATTAAATCACCACTAAACATTAGTGAAGTGATATGGTTTTTTTCCAGAAGATTGAAGTGTTGGAGTGCTCTAGGTTGTCGTATAAGGTGGTGGTTCCCTCAAGAAGTTGAACAAAAGTAAGAAGTGTGACACGAACCCAATCTTATGGAAGGTGTGTTTGAATTATTTAGTTGGTACATAGGTTTGTTTAGAAGTTTTTTTGGGATAGGTACTTTGTGTTTTTTGAAAATTGTGAAAGGAAGATCTTTATTTTTGGATAAATTTGGAGGGTGTAGATATGTATAATAGAAAGAGGGGAGGTGAATTTTCATTTGAAAAATTTAAAGAAAAAAAAATCCAATTTTAAAAAATCATTATACAAGGATGAATAAATTAAATTATTTTTAATATAAATATTAAATAATAAAATTTAGAAAGAACAAAATAATTAAATAGAATAAAATAAGGATAAAAAAATTAATGGAAACTAAATATCTTATTATACTCAGATAATAAAAATGTTAATCATTAATTGATGGATTAATCAATTTTATAAAAGAATGATTTAAAGTGAAATATTATTGAAAATTCAAAAAATAAAATAGATGAGATATTTGGTAAGGATATTTGGAAATAATATTAAAAGGTACATCTATGTCTTCCACCATAATTACTTTAGGATTTAATGTATTAGTCCCTTAGGTTTAATAGTAGTGAAGATACTAAAACTATCACTTTATTTTTTAGGTTATAAGAATAAGTAAGAAAAAATAGACACTGTATCCATAATAGTTATTCTAGAAACCACAAAATAACTAGTCTATTTCATTTTTAATGGAAATGATAAGAAACCCATGGTCCTTTTCTTTAATTATAGTAATCTCCAAATATAGAAGAAATTAAAAGACAAGATATTTCTATGAAGTATTCTCTTTGATTTTTTTTCTCAATTCTCTAAAATAATATTAATAACACTACGGTAGACTGAGAATTCTAGAAGAGAGTGATTGGATATTACAATATTTTCTCACTCTAAAAGGATAAATAAGATTTAGAAATGAGATCTCTTAGAGAGATATTTTTCAATTGATTCAGATTGGCATTGGAGAAAATGTTTTCATGGTATGTCGCCAATTCCACCAAGGTCTCTCTTTATATACCTTAATTCATTCATAAAAAATATATAACAATTTAGGGGTATTTATCTAAAATTCTCCCACGTTTAATGAATTTTAAAAATCATTAAGAGAGGGGCTTGGAAGATTATTTTGTGGCATGGTAAATTTTTTTTTACCATGGTAGAGATTTGAGGTGTAAGGAAAGAAATTATAGAACAAAGTCTTTTAGGACCATTTTTCAATTATGTTAATTTTAATGTAGTTATAGCATAGCCTCTATGATGTGGTGTGAAATATTTTTTGGTTCATTGAAATTATAGATTTATACAATATAGTGTCTAGGATATGATGTGGATAACTCTTGTAAAGATAGAATTATGACATAAGGCTTACCTTACAATGTGGAACAAGACAAATTCATGGGAACCAAACTTTTACTTCAGTGGGGAATCTATAATTTTCATCATAAATCTACCAATATTATTTGACCAATCTAGGTTGTGGTGTGATCTAGAGAGTGTAGGGTAACTTAAATATATCATTCACTATGTAAATATACCACTGAAATATTTAAGGCTTCATAAGGGTACTCACATGAAAGTGGAGTTTCGTAAGGGTCATCCCATATTTGCAGATTTCTATTCTTTCTTTAGTGTAGTACTATGTGCTATACAGTAGAGTTTATTCAAGGATTGAAAAATGACTTCAAGAAGGAATATTTAAATACCTCTATCATTATTAAATCATGATATTTTTACATAACTTAAAGGAAAATATTAAATAGTTAGTGTTTGTAATCAATAAAATAAATGAATGGTGAGAATAAAAATTCTCTCCTTTTTTGATGATAAAAAAACTATAATATTAATTAAATTAAAACCAGTATAAAATATGAAATGTTACCATGACACCAAGAATTTATTATAATAAAAAATATTTCATAAAATTACTTCTACCCAAATAATAAACATCCCTCCTTAATAGAAAGACTAAAACGTATCCCCCATTGAGAAGATTATATATATATATTAATCATAAAACAAAATATTTATCCCCCTTTGATATTATAAAAAAGGATTTACATATAGGGTTAGATAATAAAGTGGTAAAATTTCAAACTACTTCGATCATTATTAATGATTATTTGAGAAAGACACTAATAAGTTTTTAGAAAAAATATTTTGAAAAAAATTCAAAAAAAATTGAAATAACGTTTTCTGAGAAAGGTAAATTTATTATGTTTAAGCGAAAAACCCAATTTGAATTTTGGAAATTAATTTTTAAAAATAAAAATAATATTCTAGTATGATTTTAGTATTAATAAGATTATCTCCCCCTCAATAAATGATTCGGGAGAGTTTTAAGGGATCATTTCCCTTAAACAAGACTAAAATAAAGAAAAGACATAGAAAATAAATATTTTGAAAAATAATTATTTGGAAGTTCATTGTGGACTCAGATGCCTTATAATTTCCTTATTATGATCAATGGTAAAATTATTTAGAAGTTCATTAGTGTATTTGTTTTAAAAAGGTTACATTTAAATTTTGGGAGATTTGAGAACCAAGGAAAAATCTATATTCACCCATAAAACTCATTTAAAACTCTTTATTGATTAAATGAGAAATTTCAAAGATTTTTTTCTTTAGTTGACCCAAAAAATACATCATCAATATAAATTTGAAATATTGTTAAATAATTTTAAAAGGTTTTAAGAGTAAGGGTGGAATTGGCTTACACCATTTTGAGATCATTCTATTGAATAAGTCTAGTTAACCTCTCATACCAAGCCTAGGGGGCTTATATGAAACAATATAGAGCTTCAGTTAACTCAAAAAAAAAATGATTTTGAAATTTATGTTTTTATAAAATGGTTGGTTGGTCCATAAAAACATTTTAAAAAATAAAACAATTTAAGAAATAACATTTTTTTCTCCATTTTAAAATTTTTAAAATTAAAATGGGTGATGAATACCAATATCATTCCCTTGACCTATCAACTTATCTAAAAAAGTAGTTATCCTCACATTAAATCCAGTTATCAAAGTATTATTGATTCTCCCCAGAATTCATAGACACAATAGACTACTTCTATCCAAGATGACTCTACACTTGGAATATGGAAACTCTATAATCTTTCTATATAGAATGAACACAAATAGTCCCTACAATGGAGAGGTTCTTTTATCCATGAATATTTGTATCCTCACAAATATCAAATCTTGATTATTCAAACTCAAAAACATTATTAGTTTCATGCATCTGCTAAATCCCTTATGAATTTAAACATTAACAATTTTTCAAAGAGGCAACACCAATTCCCTACTTACCTATATCCAAAATTTGATTTTCCTCTTTAATCTAGCCAATATGAGGTCCTGTAACAGGTAGATTCCAATATATATATGAAAACTATTTTTGAAAACCTATATCAGATATAATAAAAAAAATATTCTTAGTCATCCATATATTGATACCTTTACTAACAATAACTACAAAATCCTTAGCAAATACATTCCCAACATTCTTCCCCTTCTAACTATAGTCCTTATCAATATGCCATCTAAGACCAAAATTCACACATATGATAATTCTATGATAGTTACTCTATTAATGACCAACAAAACAATACTCACCAAATAATAATGGATGTTTCTCATAATCAATTATAAAATTTATATAATTATAATGCAGGAAGAGTATTTCCATATCAATAAAAGTAGCACTAAGATAAACCTCCACTAATATCCAAGTATATGGAGAAAATTTCCATTTGATTCTCCCTATCAACATGAATTATAACATCAAATGAAGTAGTGATTAAAATTCTAGTAATGTTCACACTAAGAGTGTGGTGTTTTCGTTGAGATGTTGTGTGCTTTGGGAGGCTTTCCCTGAAACAGGGCACACGGGTCCATACGTGAACTTAGGTTTCTTGAAAATAAATACCCATCCCTTGATTTTGGATTTGGGTTCACTGTGTAATTTAATTTCTCTAACTTATAACTTTTTGAATGCTTCACATGTGACACACAAATGAAATTTAAAGATAAAAAATAACAATTGATTATTTTACTAAGTTTTCTCATCAATCTAAATGTATTTATTTGGTTTTAGGTACATACTTGATCAAATTACATTTTAATGAAAATGTAAATGTGATTTGTGACTTTAATAAAAACAAAAAACAAAATGAGATTGTAAATTTGAACATGAAACTAGAAATATAAAACAATACACACCTTCTAAATCTAATGTGTCATGTAAGACAATGGTTTCTACATGGTTCTGGTGTGGTAGGGGCCAAAAAATAAAAATTATGAATATAATAATAATGAATGTAGAAAAAATTGATAAAAAAAATCAGTATAAACCCATATCATAGGATCCTCTTTACCATTACCCCAATGCATATACTCCTACAGTACTCTGACCTCAACTAACATCTTCACGTTTACCTCCATAGAAGCATCCATCTATCCCTCCAAATCATTCACCTACTATGTCATACTAGAAAAACCAGAGCCATATCCTCATCACGAAAACTACATAATGGGGAATCCCTCTTCAATATGTCAAGTTATAGCCATGACCATCAGAAGCAATAACGTGATGAAATATCTCTTCCCACCACATGTAAATTTACCACTGGTAATCTAGAATCTGTGTTAACTCAACCTCAAATTTATCCTCTATAATATATAAATATAAATATATATGTATATATATATGTATATAATTATGAATAATTAGTACCAAGAACATACTATAAGAGTTGGGACCTCAGGATCTTTTCGATCATGAGTCATCATACACACTGATACTTTATCAATCGGTGCACCTTGATCCTTTAACTATATACCAATAAGATTCAAATATAAAAAACAAAATAATATTAAAAAAATTGAAAAAATAAATGATAAATAAAACTTGTCGAATTTAGGACACGTAATGAGTCCCAACCCCGTCAAGTGGTCCCTACAAAACACGATCCTCAGATTGTTGGGCTTCCACTGCCTACATTTAATTAATTCAAATTTTAAACATGTAAAATTCTAAAAATTCTTTGGAATATATAAATGAAAATAAATATGCTTTCCATCACAGCCTCAGTGGTCCAATATGCAACTAAGTCAAACCAATGAGATGGGAGAATACCTATTAGGACTATATAGAATGTTTGGGGGCACCCATATTTGGTACCTAATACTCCCTCATGACTCTAAAATTATAATATTTTCACATATTATGAATTTGTTTCATACACATTAGCCAGAACTCATTGTGGGTACACTCTCATATTATTCAATTTAATAAAAAATTCACTAATGTAAATAAACATAGATAAGAAACAAAAATGATCCTATTGCCAGGAAATCCCTCTATAGATTATCTAATATATCATAGGGGAATGAAGACTAGTAATGGGTAGTCAATGAAAATATATGTGGTAATGTATGATATGAACCAAATAGAGGATAAATTCAGGGGTAATCACTCGCATAAGATTCCATGTCTTGTCAAATGATATGCTAAGGATAGTGTTATAATTATATGATTAAATAACCCAATTATAGCCTCTACTATGAGATGAATAAGTGGTCGAGTATGATCCTATTAAAAAAAATCAGTCAAAATTAGACATATGTGCATATATATGTTTAATTATAAATTCAAAAAATAAATAAAAAAATTTACATTCACACATTCCTCAACCTGTAGATGCATATATCTGTATAGAATGATGTAGATCTAGTACATGTTCCCCTAACATGTCTACATTCATAGAATGAATTAGTAGTTGAACACACTTATAATATATATCAAAGAAATATATAACAAATAAACAAACAATAATTAAATTGTTCATAAAAATATAGATTGTTACAAAAAGGATTTAAATGGAAGAGCGAGAAAACAAGAATACATTTCATTAAACATGAAAATCAACTATTTGTCCTTCATTGGTATCTTTAGCCTAATGAATATATTCTTCATGCTGATATACAATGTGATGATCGAGATATTACTCAACAAATTCAACAGTCACAGTTTTATCTCATTCAATGAAAAACAATCCATGCCTTGACATTTTCAAAGACACTTTCCAATTCAGATTAGATAGTAAGAAAATGAAGATAAATTATTCTACTTGTGATGCCAAAATGAAATTTTCATTACTAAGTTGTTCATATCTATATAAAATGTATTTAAATTCACCAATGTAAATTTCTATCGATCTAATTTTCATAGACATATTAGATCAACCCAATTATACTTTAACAATACATATTTCAACACATGAGCATATAAAACTTCAATGATTTCTTTCAATTGACGATAGTTACAACCCGAATTGACAGATGGTCAACCAATGCCACTATTTTTTGTTGTTCATTTTTCATTCACATCTTTAATGTGAAACTACTATTCATTAGAATATATATATTTATAATGAAGAGCTGTTATAGATAGAACCTCATATAGTTGGATAAATTATTCATTCAGTATAGGGTCACCTAACACCAATAGGTTATAAACCTATATATTTCACGAAATTCAATAAAAAATTATGAAGAAATAAATTATTACTATACTTAAATCATAATGAAAATACACTTATACATACAAAACCCTGGAAGTAATCATGAAATGGTGCATAATTGAACTGTTGAATTTGATAAGCACTCACATGAGATATCTATTTTTTAGCTCATTAATTTTTTCCTAAAAATGATAACACCATGTTTAAATGATCGACAAATACATGAAAACATAACATGTAAAAGTTAAAAAATACAAGTTAGTATAAACTTACTACATCAATGGTGCAACTAATGGGGTATTGAGTAAGATATATTGATGATCTCGTACCAACTCAATGCTTTCTATATCATATATACTTATTTCTCCAAGTGGACCATAATTAATCTGAGATGGATTATATAATTTTGTTTCAAAACCCATAAGATATTTTTCACATAAATTAATACACTTATACATGAAATAAACACTGGATACTTATTCTTATGGATGATCTCTGTTATGTACTAATTGTTTGAATGAATTGAGATACTTCTCAATAGGATACACCCACTTGAATTGCACTGGAACAGAACCCATTACTTCATCTATTATGTGAACTCTCTGGTGAACCATAACATTGAAAAATCAGGGTGGAAATAGTTTCTCTAATTGAAAAAGTCTAAGTATAATTCTGTCTACCCACACCATGAATATTGGGTAATGTATGAGTAAAAAATTTGAGAAAATCATATACTATGTGGTTGTTTTCTTCCTCAATTTGCGATAATATTTCTACACTTTTCATGAACTTTGGTTCTTGTTTAAATTATTTAGAAATATAAAATGCCAATATGTAATTTCTAAACCTGTGATAAGGGGGAAGAAATTTTCTATGAACCATGTGTGCACATTTTTTACAATGTTTATGCCGTGTGGAATTTTTTACTTTTATTGAAGAATGAGAAAGTAAATTCACCTTTCATACTCCAACCTAATAAATTTTCATAAACCATGAAGAAATTGATTTTCCACAATAAATTATTTTTTTGTTTGAACATTTTATTCATTTCGCAGTCACAAGTTATCAAAAAACCACCTAATATTCATTCAAATCATCAATTAGTGGTGGAAGGTAAACATAAATCATATCCCCCTAGACGCCGAGGTCTAAAAATAAGAGTGGAAAGTAATAGAATTTTTTTTTAATACATATCCATGGAGGAAGATTATATGGAACCAACTCTTGGGTCCATGTTCTATGAGTTTCAAAAACCATAGACCTGAATGGATTGAAATAATCTACTACCAACCTTAATTAAAAATTACAACTATATTTAGAAAATTTTGTGTATCTCTGATCTAAATCATTCCATGCAAGAGAGTTTTCCCACTAGATTATCATATCACTTTCCTTATTTACATCCACATTCCATCTCATTGATTTATCATATTTAAATGAAATAAATAGTCCTTTTATCCTAAAATTCAGTGGAAAGTAACACATTTACTTTATGGAAATTGGTTTACTCCATTTTGCAGTTTAACTATGATGAGTATGATTTCCCCCTATCATGTTCCCACCTAGAAGAGTCACATACTATAAAATTATCAAAATGTTTTGTTTCCTTTCAAAATAGAATACAATTGTTTTAAAATACATCTACGGTATCATATGTGAAACCTAAGTTCTATGTCAACAAACGAGCATTGTAATACGACATAAGAGCCTTGAAGTTAGCATGAAGTACTTTTTCAATAACACAAATTTCATGTCAAATGATGTGTCTTACCACTAATTCAAATTCTTTAAGTGAAAAAACTCCATGATATACGAAAATTTCTTATAAGCAGTACACCAAGAATATAATTAAGTTAGTGAATCATAATGTATTTCATAAAATCCTAATGAATCATGATCTTCACCAGAGTGTGGATTTATCTCACTAATCTCAACATTACACAAGTTAATGAATTCCAGATCCAACCCAAGTACCATTTTAGTAAGCATTTCATGCATCACATCATTCATACTCGAATTAACATCTATATGAAGTGTTTCTGTATGATGAAAATGAATATATTCTTCCTCATGATGATTCTAACTCTATAAAGTTTTTGAAGATCATTTAATATTGGTTCTCCCTTAAGTTATCTCTTGTGAATTGATATCATTTTTCACATTTTCTACACTGATAACTAATATATACAGTTTTAAATCATCCAATGGAATAAATATACATAATTCCCCCAAAATATTCCCTAGATGTTCTATTTGAAAGATAAATCCAACTCTTTTCCATATCTATATATTTAAAACAAGTTGCAATATTTATTAAAGAATTTATATTGCATGCATTTTTAGAATTTAAGATAAAAAATATGTTAAAAAAGACTAATTAATTGCATGTGTACTTAAATTCATACTCATCCCAAACAATAAAACAATTCACATATGATATGATCATAACATTTTATGTTATATTAAATTATATATACCATTTATTTTTTAAAGTATTATTTTTTACATGAATAAATATTTTGTAGAATCACTTATAAATCAATGGATGACAAGAAAGTTTAAAAGTGAAAAAAACCATCGGACATATATATTATTATGTGACAAATGGTTATTTTATAAATTTAATTATTAAAAACTAGATTACATAAAATTATGTTATTCATCTATAATTGATATATTAGTTTCAACAATTTATAAATACTTAATTTCAATTAGTAATAAATTGTGTATCAAATTTCTTTGAAATACATAATTATATATATATATATATATTAATGACTATATAAAATTTATTTTTGTTTAATAATACTTTTTATATTAAATTTATAAAAAATATAACTATAACATAAATTATATTAAAAAAATAAATAATCATTTAAATAATCTAATAATTAAAATTTTATTTCATAATTTGATATATAAAAATTAGTGATAAGAAACCTAAATTAAATGTTAGGTAAAATAATTAGATGGTGAGGGAGAAAATGACATGAGATATATATCAAGATCCCAAACTACTTACATATTTAAAATAAATTAAAAATATTTTGAAATAAGATAATTGGAATTTAATGAAAATGATCAAGATAGATATTTTATAATATATATTTACATAATGGATATTAGATATGGATTTATATATTCAACTACTTGTCTAATTGAATTTAATATTTATTTTTTTAACTCGACAACTTATTATGTATTATTTTTTAGATTATTATAATTCAACGGATATTTAAAGAATATATGTTATATATCGCACGTCTTTGCAACAATTTTTAACTTATCGGAAAGCCACATTCCCTTTGTAGCGACAAAAATTGTGATGGATGTTTATTTTCTAAATTAGTCATCACCATAGTTATACATCAAGATTTTTTTAAAAAAAAGTTATTTGATTATATTCAATTTTTGTTTTCAATGATTTAATATTATCTTTTCACAAAAAAACGAGGATATCCCATAGAGCATTCCAATATTTAAAAACTTATATTGAAAAAATTATATTCTGTAAAAACTTTCCTTACTTCTTGAAGCACTCATACCACATTTTTCTCAAATCACTATAAAACGTCCTTAAAATTAAAATATACAATGGATAAAAGATTCATCATAAACATTTCATCATAATAAACTTATATTCATGTTGTGCTTGAACTCACTAAATTTTCCTCCCAAGAGGATTCCTCTACTAAGTTAGAGAAAACATATGATATATTATTATTATTATCCAAATCAAAACCCTAAAACAGATGGTGTTTCTAATGAATCAATAATTATAGGGTTTACCTCTAATAGTGTAATAGATTTAGGATGGTGGTGAGAAAAGGGGGATACAACAACCAAATCACATGAAATGGAAGAGAGGGGGTCATAGTAGTGACCAGGATCACAGGTGGTGGTGGAGGCAACTCTAGTGGGGGTTCAAAAAGGGTAACATAAAGGATAGGGATGGAGTACAGTAAGAAGTAGTGACCCAAAAAGGTAATATAATGAGGTTTTTGGGAGTGGGTAATGTGAGGGTGGAACATGTAGTAGCAATGGATCCAGGTGCGACGATGATGATGACTCTGGGCGTGTCATGGTTAGGGATTGTGAGGTAGATGGATGTGGCATGGAGTTAGGGTGAAGAGGGAAGATGGGAAGAGACCACAACACCAGGATTGGAAGTGGTGATGAGCGATATGAGAGTGTTTCAGAGAGGTGCGGGGATGGTGAGGTGATATGTGAGGGTGCGCAAGGTAGGGGAGACATATGAAACACTATGCATAAAAGAAATGGTTGGGGGAGGGTTAGGGTGCATGAGGGGGTGATACATTATTTTACTTTTATATATATATGGCATGATCATTTCAAGATTGTGTTTGTAAATGATTGATTAGTTGAAAGGAAATATGGTTGAGGAGTTTAAAATGAAAGATCATAGATAATCTATCCAAATTTTGGGGATGAAGTTCAAGAGAGGACATACAGTAGAAATCCTAATGTAATAAAATGATGACTACAATGGAAAGTTTTTAAGAAGATTTAGTACACTATATGTAAAGCCTTTTTGTATTCCAATGCAAATATATTTTAAATTATATGTGGAAAAAGAACCAAATATGGTAGAAGAGGTTGAATACATGGAAAAGGTTCTACGCACATCAATTATTGTAATCTTTATGTATTCTATGTTCTGTACTGAACCTGATATTGTTCATGTTGTGGGAGTTTTGATAAGGTATTGTGGATAACCAATGAAACTAGTATTGGGATGTTGTGAAGTGGATACTAAGGAATTTTAAGGGATTAAAGGAAGCAACACTTTGATTTGGGAAAGGAAAATCATTATAGGGGTATGTGGATTCTGACCTTTGAGGTAATTTAAATGGATAGAGGAGTACTATAGGTTTATTATTTACCAATAGAAGAATTATAGTAAGCTCAATATATTTTCTATGTAATGTGGTAGTGCTATCTACTAAAAAGGAAAAATAATTATTTGTAATAGAATCATAGAATGATTTGGTTTAGATGATGAACTTATTATATGAGCTAGACATAAAGAGGGAGAGGAAAATATATTTCATTGTGACAGTTATGGGGTTAATAACCTTTTGTTTTAGGACTAGATAAAGCACATTTAATTGAAGTAAACCTTTATTAGAGGATTAATATATTATGGGTTAATGAAATTGGATAAGATTCATTAAAAAAAATCCATTAGACATGTTTATGAAGTTGATGTTGATAGAGATGTTGAGGTATGATTGTGCATCTATTCATATTCATTCATAAATGGATGAAGAGGGGAAAAATATGGGAGAACATTATTGAATCATGGAAGGAATTCCTGAATCTTCAACTTGAAATTGAATATTTTAATGGAAAACATAAATTATTGACTAAAAAATATGGTGATCTCAAATTAACTATTTCATATAAGTCGGGATAATTGAATTATTTTAACATGCTAGATCAGGATCTAATTAGGAGATTATTAGACTGGTGTAACCTAATCCATGGATAAAGTTGGGAATTGTATCAACGCTGACCAAACTCTATAAGAGCTTATTGATAACACCAAAAGGGCACTGTATTAGTATAGAAATTGACATTATTACCATTAGATTATTGAACATTAGAGATAGTGATACTCTATATCTATATACTTCTAACCACCAGTCACTGTATCATAGTATAATTACTATGGAATTTGTGTAACAGTTGTACCATATGATTTATAAGTTCATTCTATCTAGGTTTTATGTGTGTGTGAGGGTATAAAACCACCATACAATTATTCTCTTGAATTAATGAAATTATTATTTCTCTCCATGGATGTAAGGATTATTCAAGAACCTCAAAAATCATTGTGTCATATGATCTTATTCTTGTGCTTTTGTTTCTTAACTAAACTATTGTTTCTAGAATCATTTATCATTGTTACTCCTAGAATTTCTAAAATAATGGGATGAAATATATTTGGTCTAGAGGTAAATTAGTTTTTAGAAAAAATTAAAGAACTAATAATTGGACTCCCCAATAATGGTTATAGGTTGAAAAGTGTCCTATAGTGGGCCCCTCAGTGAATAATATTTTGAACCTGAATAAATGTAGTAGTAGAAGACTCAGGCTGTATCTATAGAAAGTAGTGTTATGTTGTGTTATTTAAATTTTTATTGGTTTAAGGTGTGAAAATATTGAGTGAAATTGATTGGATTCAATTGAGTTTGTTTTGTAATGAGTTTAAGGAATCATTGAATAACCTTAGATATCCACCTCCTTAGCAATTAAATCATTATTCCATTTTATCATATATTCCCTCATTATTCAAATGAAAACTCAACTGATTATCCAAAATTATCTATTTTAGACCAATAAATGAAATTTAGTAGTCACTACAATATCTAATATTAACTAGTCCAATATTCAAATAATTCCAATCACTCATGATTGATCGCACTACTTAAAATCATTGTAACCCCCATAGATTTTTAAAATAAACCTCATAATTTATATAATACTTGAAAATAAACATCAATATATGAGTATAAGGTAACACCCAAAGACTTTAAGATATATTTATTTTAAAATAAATTTGATCTCTTTGACAGCTTACAATTCACACAACATTGGGTTTGAACGAAACATGATACTCTATTAAAATATTATTATTTAAACCTAACCATTTTAACATAGCCATTAAGACAGAGGGCATGAATAGTAATAACCAAATTTTGAAAATTATATGGTTTAGACATTGATAAAATAATTTAAATTGTTATATGTTTATTAGAGATAAAATGAGAACCATTTGAAAGAGAAAGGAATTATTTTTCGGTAAAAATGATTTTTTCTGAAAGAAGGATTAGTCATGCATTGCAGATATGATTAAAAATTAATTTTTAAATTTTTTTAAAATTTAATTTAAAAAATAAATTCTATTTTCAAAATCTACATTTCAAAATTATCTATGAAATAATTTTTTATAATTTTTTGAAAATACTGATTTTTTTGATAAATATTAAAAAATACTTATTTCTATTGAAAGATATATTTTCATTTAAATTATTTAAAAATTAAAATTATATTTTAATTATTTTAAATTAAAATTAGTTAAAAATATATTACCATTTTACTAATTTATGTCATTGGAATCAATTAAATATTTAATTTTTATATTAAAATACTCTATGCTTATAAGAATTTTTAATTTGGAAATCTTGTCTTTTGTCGCGTCTCTAGTTTAATTTTCCATTTAATTTTTCAATTTTTTTAAATTTAATTTATATAAATGGATTATATATTTTTAATATTTATAATTTATATTTTATAAGGAGTTAAACTTAATTTTTTATGATAATGAATTGTGAAAATAGTAAAAATTAATTATAGGAGTTAAGGTAAAAATGCATTTACCATGGGTTAAACTAAGAAAATAAGTGTTAGAAAGACCTAAAACTTGTAAAAAAACTTTTATGGACCTATTTATAAATTAAATAACCTAAGTACTTATAATGAACTAATTTTCAGGTTTTTTATTGATAATAAAATTTGCATCACTTTCTCTTTTCAAATATTTCATGTGTCTCCTCTCCCCCACTTATAATAGGTCACCACATCTCCTTATCTATTCACTCTTCAAAACCCCTTTAATTCATCCAATAACAACACATATACATGTTCTAATTACCTCCCAACATCCTATATTAACTATTTTGATTATTAATCCCTCTTAAGAATTTTTTAGGTATAAACCTAAAGAGGCTCTCCGAAAAAGAGGTAAAATTCTTAACCGGGCGTATTTGTTTTATTTCTTATTCCTCCTCCTTAGTTTTTTTTTAAATATTATAATATTATAAAACCAGTATCTATGATATAATGAGATATTATTATTTTAATATAATAACAAATATCCATATTTAATTCCATCAAATGGGAAATGAAACAGTCGATCTTGTGCATGGTGGACTTCCTCCTCTTGAACCGATGTAATTCGTTCTCCATTACCACCTTTTAAGGTTGTATATAATGATTGATTTAACATATTTATATGATATTTATGAAATTATTATAGCACATATACCTTCTGATATTAAATTACTTTAGGGTTATGAGAGTGTCGCTCATGTGTACAGAGGACTACCACCCCACGAAGCGATGTAAATAGTTTTTCACTTAGGATTTACATAGAAGGTAGTAAGGTTAAAATTAGTGAATATATGTGATATTAATGACCTAAAAATAGTTCTGAAAATATGATATCACATATAAATTCTTTCCTTCCAATGCATTGGAAAATATTAATGTCACTCTTGTGTATGTGTGGACTACCACCTCCACGTAGCGACTTTAAATGTTTTTCATATTATTTTTACATGAATGAAAATATGGATGTATTTTTGAAATATAAATTATATATGTGACATAATAATTATTATTTAAAGATACATTTATATTTATTTTCTTTTCATTCCATCCATCGAGAAAAATGGAAACCCCGTTTAGGATTAATTACAGCCTATCATCTTCATGAATAGTGCAATCCATTTTCTATCTCTAACATTAATAAATTGATATAAATACATATATAATGAATATATATTATATTTATATCATGTTTAATTTTTTTAATATTATATAACATGGTGAAATTTATAGGAACAAAATTTCCGAATTAAAACATTCATGTAAAACAAAGCAATTGTCACCAGAAACGGTGATTTTAACAATGAATTGTTAATAAAAAGGTGCTAAAATACTATAATTAAACCATAAATGGTAGGATATATATTATTATGGCTATTTAATAGAATTATAATAAAACTATATTTATTATACAAGAGTTTTGGACCAATATAAAGGTAGTCTAACCTGAGGTATGGGTTTCTTATCTCACTTTTACTTCTGTGAGACTTACGCCATATTTACCACTAATTCCATTGAGTGGTTTATATACTGCCCATTTGATATGTTATATCATGAGTATATTATATTAATGGTTTTTAATGTTTCATTTTATGATTATTTCTTTTTGGGGGATTATGATTCAGAAATTACCAAGGTGGTAAGGGTTTATTTAACAATCTCATCATTATTCGGGATTATTTTTGTTTAAGTATCCCATGGGAAAATTATTTGATATTTCTATATTAAAATAAATATAATTTATTATACTTTGGTTATTAATGAACTCTTTAATTTAATATTATTATTTCCCACTATTTGGAAATTAAAATTATTTATATTTTTTTTAGAAAATCTGACATTATTTATCTCTTTGGTCAAAAATCCTTTTCATCAAAATCCCTGTTTTCTATAAAAAAATAAAAAACTGTTTTTAGAATTTTAAAAATTATTTATTAATGATAGGTTTACCCATATTTATTTTTTTTAAAAAAATTATAGTAATCTTTATTTATTTTGAAAACAAGGAATGTTTGGATTTTACCAAAAGTGTGAAAAGAAACATTTTTATAACGTTTATGGCATGAACAGAATTTTACACTTCCATGACCACTCATTATACTAAATATTATTTTACAATTTTTTAAAAAAAATCAAAGAAAAGTATTTTATAAATATTTTTTGAAATTTTTGTTTTAAAAAAATATTTTCAAAGTGATGAAGTTATTTTCCTCAAATATGTTTGCAATGAAAAATTTATGGCATTTCTATAAATTAATGACATCATACCTTTATTATACTTATGATCCACATGGGATATATTGTATTGATATCATCCTTATTAATTATTCATATGATTTATGATTAGTTTTACTGAGGATGTACAATTTTATTACAATTAACTATATCACTCTAGATGGTTTATGATTATATTTATTTGATAGGGTTATGTATTAACATTACATATGTTAGTTTTTTTAATATTAATTTTAGATTGGTTCTATTTCACCCCTTTAATATGTGAAATGCATTGGACATATTAAGTTATGTGTGGGGCATGGTTATGGATGTCCCCTTGATTCATCGACGGATCTCATGAGATAAATAAATTAGAAAAATTAGATGGGTTTTTACCAAAATATTTAAACTCTCCCATGAAAGGTATTTACATTATGTTTCAGTTGTGTGACATTATTTATTCCCTCATTATGAGACCATTTATTGATTTTCATGTGATAATTAAATTAGTTATAATATCCATTTCTATTTTTCAGGATTATGTTGTTATTTATATGGATTTATTTGATCATTATTTATTTCTACAATATTATGCTCATTTTAATGATTAAATGGAATGTTATTCATTTATTTAACTTTCCATATTTATTATGATTGTTTATTAAGGATATATTCCCCTATATACTTACACTTACTAAGCATCTAATCTCACCCCTTAAGTATGTGTTATTTTTCCTAGGATACCAGTAACTATTTTGTGATTGATATGTAGGGATACACTATGAGGAATAATGATTTTCTCAATGAAAAAACTTTTTTCTATATTATTTTTTCAATTATAATGTGAATTTAATGTATATATCTAGTTTAGAGGGACTACTAAACTATTTGGTCCTTCATGATGTTTTTATTTGTAACTTATAGAAATTTAATGTATGTATATTATGTGGTTTTTATTTAGAAATGAATCCTTGTATGGATACAACAGGTGGACATGGTTCAGACACAGATGTACCTAGGGTTAATAACACTAAAAAAGTATATCAGGCTTGACTCCAGTGTTACCTAGTAAATGACAATGAGCCTTACTATTCACCTTTTTAACACTCTAATGGGATATGATTAGTATAATAAAAAATTTATTTAAAACACATTATGAAGGATTCTAAAATATTTTTATGATTTAGAAAGATTACATAAGAAAACTTGCTTGTGATTATGAAATTATCAATGAAAAAAATTTCAATTTATGTTAAGTATTTCACTAGTATTGGGATTACATATTATTTTTCATAAATTAATTATTTAATTTAGTGTTTTTGATTTTTTATATATGGATTGTAGTGTAAGGAATGATAACTCAATCAATGAACATAATCCAAAGAGTAAGAACAATCATTTATTTTATAGGATTAAGCCAATTTTTTTAAGCAAACTAGTCTCCCAAAAATTCTAATCATACGAGGGCATAATATCATGTGCTATAAGAATATAGAAATAATTCTATAAGTATAATGGATTCAAATTTATGTAAGATAATAATAATAAATAAGAGAAAAAAAGTATAAGTGTATGAATAGAAATAAGGGTTTTCCCACATGTGATAATTATGGAAATAAACACCCTTGTACTTTCATGAAGGGAATGGGAGTTTTCTTCATGTGTGGATTGATAGGATATTGGGAGAAAGAATTAAAGGGTATGAAATAAACCATTTATGTTTAGTGTTTGAACTATAAGGATATGGGTCACTACACAAACAAATTCATCAAGATTCAAGGGAATATATCTCAGAATAAGTTAAGGGATAGAGTTCCAGAGTTTTTTATTACTATGGAAGAAGTGGAATGATTAGTGTTCTTGTGTGTTTAGAATTATGAATTATGTTATAGGACTATTTTATAAATGAAATTATGGTTATAATAATTACGATATGTGTAAGGATTTTACTAATGTTCTTTTCTTTAAGGATTTGAAAATATATTCTTAATGGTAATAATTAACAAGAAATGTGATTCAGTGGAAAGTTAATATTTTTTGAAAACACATTATTGGGGGAGGATAAAAACTAATATGTTCCCTATGTTAAGATAATAAGGATAAATATATGTGTATAGGATAATATTGGTGCACGTGAAATTGGTTAGTGATTTGATGGTTTATATTATCTTTGCCGAAGTTTACTTCATGGTAGGACTCATGGAATATATTCTACAACCTCATATATTATTTTTAGAATCATTCATGTTTTCATTAAGTTTCTACAGTGATCAAGGTATTCAAATATTTATAATGTGACATTAGTAGTTTCTATATTTTCTGGGGAATATAATGTTTATTTAGTGACCTCTCTTCTCTAATTTTAGACATTGAATTTTGATAGAAATATTTTGGGCAAGTCTTAAGGTTAAACATTTATTAAATGGATTAAGTTTAATTTTGGGAGTCAATATTGAGGTATTAGAGGTTAATGTATTATATTTGATAACTTGTACTAAATTTTTTGTTTTTTGGAAACTATCTAGAGACTAGATAAATGACTATTCATTATTTTATTGATCTAACGATATGTTAAATGTTAATATTAGTGCTTCAAGTATATTATTAATTATTATATATTCATTTCATGGAGTAAGAGATGATGTGCGAATTGATCGAAGCATAACCAAAGGATAAAATTGTTCCTTTTAAATAGAAATATATCAATTAAATATATTTTCATATTTTTTCAATCTATATGGTAAATAAATTCCTCAAATCGAAGAAAAGGATCTTGAAACAAAATTATTCTATTAGTACCTTCATTTATGTTTAATAAAATGGTCCCTTAAATCTTCATAGAATTATGATTTTGTGGTTTTTCCCTTTATCATTCAATTTATTGTGTTCAATGAACTCTATCACACACTATCATTATTTAAGATTATACTTTTCCTCCGTGTTTATATCTTCACTTCCCACTTCTGTTCTCATACATGGAAACCTAGTTATCATATTATTCCAGATGACTTGTGTGGAACCCTATACCTATTATCAAGAGGATGTTTTAGTAACCCTTATCATAATTTGGGATTTCAAGAAGGGTATTTTCAAGTTTAAAAATATTCATTATTGAGATCAAGATTAAATTGTGAGGTTGCAATTTATTTAAGAGGAGTAAAATGTAAAACCCCATGATTTTAAAAGAGTAACATCATATTCGATAGCATATATGACATGAAACAACATGATTATAATAGAATGTAACACTCTAAGACCTTATGATATATTTATTTTTAAATAAAATAAATCTATTTGATATCTTTCAATGCACACAATATCAGGTTTGAAGGAAACACAACACTCTATTAAATTTTTTTTATTTAAATATAAATATTATAACCTAGACATTAAGACGAATGGTCTAAATATGATAACTAAATTATAAAAATTATACATTTGACACATTTATGAAATAAATTCAATCATTATCTATTGATTAAAAATAAAATAAGAAACTTTTGAAATGAAATTAATATTTTTCAGAAAAAAATCATTTTTTAGAAAGGAGGATTAGTCAAAATTTACGCACATATTTTGTAATTAATTTTTACCAATTTTAAAAATTTAAATTGAAAAAATAAACTTCATTTTTGAAATACATATGTAAAAATTATATTTGGGTGGATTTATGAAACTGTTCAGAAAAGAATAATTTTTTGATGAATAGTGAAAATATTGATTTTTAATGTGAACTACATTTTCATTTAAATGATTTGAAAAGATAAATTATAAATTAAATATTTTTTAAAGTCAAATTAGTTCAATTATATTTAAATTTAACTACTTTATTTCATTTTAATCAATTATGTGTTATATTTTAAAATTAAAACATTTTATACTTATGAGAATTTTCTCTTTGGTAAACCGCACTTTCTATATGTCTATGGTTTAATTTTAAATTTTACTATACTGACATTGTTAATTGAATTTATAAAAATGGATTAAATATTTAAAATAAAAATAATTTATATTATCTAATATGTTCAACTTAAATTTTTTCATAACGAATTTTGAAAAAAGTTAAAAATAATTACCCCAATTAGGGTAAAAATGGGTTTACCATGGGACTAAGAATGTAAGGGATAAAAGTGATCTAAAACTTTAAAAAGATAATTTTATAGATATATATATTCATTATAACCTTTAGTGGTAAATAATGTCCCATTTTGAGTCTTTTGACATGATACAACATGACTATCACTTTATCATTTTAAAACTTTCATTTGTGTTCTCAACCCCACTTATAAAAGGACACCATCTTTCCTCACATCTTCAGACTTAAAAATCCATTAAGTTAGAAATATTCCTACAAAAATACCTTATTTACTTTCCTATAAACATCTAGATGTATTTATTTTTATTATAAATATCTCCTAATAAGTTTTTAGGCATAAACCTAAAGAGACCTTTCGAAGAAGAGGTAAAATTATTAAACATGCGTATTTAATTTATTTATTCTTCCAAATCCTTAAAATAATTATTAAAATATTCCACTTTAATAACCCCAATGTCAAATATATACCTATATTTTTTTATTTTAATATAATAATTCAAATACATCTCCACTTCTAATAAATGGGAAATGAAACTGTCGGCCGTGTGTACATCGAACTACTACCTCACAAACCGATGTAATTCATTTACCATCACTACCTTTAATTGAAGAATATAATGATGAATTTTACATATTTATAAGTTTTTTGGAAATTATTATAATTATACAATTATAATATCACAAATATATTCTTACTTTCCATTCTATAAGGGATATGATAACATCACTCATGTGTATAGGGGACTATCATCTCACGAAGTCATGTGGTTTTTTTTCTTATGATTTATATGGAATGTAATAAGGTTAAAATAAATGAATATATGTGATGTTTATAAACTATATGTACCTATATAAATATAATATCACATATAACCTTTTACCTCCCAGTCTGTTAGAAAACAGTAACATTGGTCGTGCATATGTTTGAACCACCACCTACACTTATCGATATGGAAGGTTTTTCAATTAATTTTTACACAGATGGTTATAATGGTGTATTTTATTAATATAATTTCAATATATTAAATAATAAAGATAATATAATTTTTAATTAATATTTATTTTCCTTTCATTCAATCCATAGAGAAAAATGGAAATAACGTTCATGTATAGGTAAGACCTACCATCACTGTGAAAGATGAATTCCATATTATATCTATAAAATTAATTGATTTATATAAATACATATATAATTAATTCATATGATATTTATAACATTTTTATCATTATTTATATGTTTTAAAAATTATCATATTAAAAAGGAAAAAATTACTAAACTAAAACAAACATGAAAAATGAAGCAATTATCACGCAAAAAAGAAATTTTAACAAAGAATTGTTAATTAAAAGGGGATAAAATACAATAAGTAAATAATATATAGTATGAGATATATGATTATGGTTCTATAATTTTTTATAGTAAACCAATATTTATTATACTGGAGCTTTGGTCACATATAAAGGATGTTAGACCTAAGGTGAGATTTTCTCATCTCACTTTTACTTTCATGAGACATACACCATATTCACCACTTATCCATTTGTGTGATGTATATGCTACCTCTTTGATATGTTATATAAATAAAATAATTATATTTATGGTATTTAAATTTAAATTTTATTATTATGTCTTTTTTGGGGCTTATAATTTACAAATTACCAAAGTTATAAGGGTTTATCTTACAATCTCATCATTATTCGGGATTATTTTTATTTAAGACCCCTAGGGAAATATTTTATATATCTATCAAAAAATAAATATATTTTTTTCTCATATAGTTATACATAAAATATTTCATGTAATAGTATTATTTTCCCCTCTTTTGAACTTATAATGATTGATAAAATGTTTTTAATAAATTTTGACTTTGTTTCTCTCTTCGGTTAATAATCCAGATTCATCAAAATCCACGCCGTATAAAAATATTTTCAAATTTTATATTATCCTTTTTAGAATTAATTATTAATTAAATTATTATCCATTTTGAATTTTTACAAAATATTTGGAAAGGAATCTTCGTGTCATTTTGAAAATAATGCTTATTGGTCTTTTACAAAAAATGCGAAGGGAATCATGGTTTTAACATATATGGTATGAATATAATTTTCTACTATCATGACCAATAAATGTTTTAAAGAATATTTTAGATGTTTTCAAAGGTAGTTTTCAAAATATTTTTCGAACATTTTGTTTTGTAAAAATATTTTCAAAGTGAAAAGAAAGTTTTTCTTAAAAACATTTTAATGGATTTATTATTTTATTCATTCTAATCAAAGGAATCAACCATTTATTGAACGTATGATCAACTGAGGATATATTATATTGATATAATCCTTATTACCTATCTGAATGTATTATGATCAGTTTGAATGAGCAAGTAAAATTTTATTGTCAATCTCTATATTACTCTGTATGGCTTATGATTATGTTTATTTGATTGGGGTAAGTATTAACATTCATACATTATTTCTTTAAATATGAATATTTATTTTGATTATGTTTCACAAATTTCATTATAGGAATTCCTTATACTTAGTAATTTATGGGTGGTGAACAATTATAGAAATCCACTCAATGCATCAACAGGTCTCATGAGAAAAATAATTGGTCCAAATTAGATGAGTTTCTACCCATATATTTAAATTTCCTTTTGAATGTTTTTAAGAGTATGTTTCAGATAATTTTCAATATATATTACCTCATTACGAGACCATTTTTTATGTTCATATTATTATTCAATTAGTTATAATTTATAGGTATAAGCTTCGGGATTTTGTAATTATTTATATGGAATTATTTGATTATTATTTATTTCTTCCATATTATGCCCAGTTTAATGATTATATGGAATGTGCATGAGTTATTTACCTTTATATATTAGTTATTATTATTTATTCATGATATATTATAATTTATTATTAACCTTATTGGGTGTCTAGTATCACCCCTTTCTTATAAATTAGTATTTTCTGGATACTAGAAAACATTTTGTGATTGATATGTAGGGATAAAATATGAGTAATGATGAAGTTCTCAGAGAAAACACATTTGATATTTAATATTTTCAATTGTAATGTAAATTTCAAGTATGTATCTATTTTATCAAGAATAATAATATATTTGGTCCTTGTGGATGTGATTCCATGTATCTTGTTCCAGTGTAATAAATTAGACACCCTATTCAGGATATCAGGGTTGGGGTCATTACAATCTCATCATTAAAGAAGGTCTTAGTGTCCTGTTTGTACAAGCCAGATAGAAAAGAAGAAGAATTCAATTGAAAATAAAACAATTAGATCTCTACATATTAAATCTAGTTAAAAAATTATTTAGATATTAATATAATATAATTATCAATTAGGTATTGAATTTATCAATAGTGTAAAAGGAAATATCCTTAGCTTGATCAATGAGGGTGTAATGTACCATAATAGGAATTATTACATAATATTTAGAATTAATCAAGTATTGAAATAGTTTCTCAACCCTCAATCGAGTAATTTTTAAAACATCCCCTCTCCCTAATGAATAGTTCCCCATTTATTGAAGAATTATCAGAGGTTCTTTTCATGCTTCAAAGATTCATCAATGTGAGCAAGAAAAATCAATTTTCTACCACAAACAGTTAAATTATTTCCATTACATTCCTCAACTTATATTCCTAACTTCATCTCCTTTTATTTTCACCACATGTAATGATCTGCGTTATGGATTTAACTAGGTGAACACATATCTAAAAAAATATTGTCAAAATATTCCCCTCCCACATCAATATTCACACTCATTTTGGAAGAATCTGAGTAGATGTACTTTGATGCACCATGGTTATAGTGGAAATTTGGTACAGTTTGGCATGCTCATATATAAGGAGTCTTAGTGATGAATATTCCACTAGTTCAGTCTTCCAGAAAGGTATTCCTTGATATTTTTTCCTTGATATATTGTTCTTTAAAATTGGGCTCGATCCAACAGTCCTAAACTTTGGATTAGATGTAATTCAATTAAGAAGTTTGGCTTTGTATTGATTCAAGTGTACTTCAGCTTCAATTATAGAGGGCCTTAACACTGTTCAATGTTTGGACATAGTTTATGGTTATTATAATTTAGGAATATGGGTCTATTGAAATGGATGTGAATCTAGCATAATAAAATATAACTTATTATCAGAATCTTGGATTTACACAAGCTGGGTTAAATTGGTCAGATTGAGGTTTCTTTAATTGGTGTAGTATAGAAATTTTGAACATCGGGTATTTATGTAGGGGATGATTCATGTGGTGAAGATTTCATTGAGGCTATCCTTTACACTTTATGGGTGTGTCTTTCCTCAAACTTATACTTGTTTCATTGGGGATTATAGTGTTACCTACAATTCAAGCACCTATAGTGGGATAAAATTCCATAGATAGTGATTAAAATTCTTCAATATTTAGTGATAATTGATTCCTCAATCTTCCATGCTTTGATCTACCTTCCATGCATGGACTGAGTTTTTAATGTTTTTTATATTTTTTATGTTGATATTTTACAAGACCTCGTAATAAATATTGGTATACATCTAACATGATCATTATAAAAGTACACTATGTGTTTAAATGTATACTTTACATAAATTTATTTGAATTTGAATGAAAAATTATGTGTTACAGGTTTTATTTTTATAATCCTAGAAATTAAAAATTCCATAAATAATGAAATCAAAACATATGTTTCTATTTTTAATAATTCTCTATATTTTGATAATATATTGAGATAAAGTATTTTGAATTTAATAAATATTATCTCATTAGAAAGATAATATTACTATATATGTTCTATTCAACTATGATGATATTTGAATCAGTCTATAGATGTTCACATTTTTGACTATAGATGATTCATGTTTTCGATTATAAAACAGTTTTAAGTTTTTAGTTTGGAATTTTTTTGACGAAACATCTATCCATATAACTCGAAGTTGGATACTACTTATTGTGTATTAAATATATTATATCTATCTATATTTTTATCAACTTTAAAGAAGGTCGAAATGACCATTTGTATTATCTAATAATTTAACAAATTCTATAAAATATTTTAGTTATATTTTATATAGATTTCAGATTATATTTGTTACTATTTTTTGAAGATATCACATGATAAAGAAGATAGATTAATGGGTCATTTGATTAATGGTAAAGATTATATAATTATATAAATATAATTCCACATGACTAAATAATTAATATATTTATAACAGGGTATAAAAAATAACAATTTTTTGTGATATAAGAAAGATATTGCTTCCTTGAGGCCGTATTCATAGAAATAAAATGCTAGATCTTCATCCTAATATAAAGAAAATCCATCAATATACCATGAGACTACACATCACACTCATGATGGATGACTTCATGGCCATATGAACTGACGAAACCTGCATAATCTCTCTACCACATGATCTCCATCTACTTCGATCACCTACTATATGAATCCTCTACTATGAAATAATCCTACTGTGAGTGCAGAATGCGATTAATATTGATCAACTACTTCACAAGATTTCACTTCATGTATGAAACTCATAATGGAATTACTGATTGCATGTATAATTCCGTGCTTTATCCGCTCAACTAAATGAACACCTATCCAGACTTACTACACCATAAAATAAACCTACATTATGTAATTATGATATTATAAATGTTTATGATTTGGATAATTTACCAAGGAAAACATGTTTGTGATTATTATATTATCCATGCCTAAAATGTTCACTTTAGGTTAGTTTATTCACTAGCATTGGGATTATACATTATGTTTCATAAAGTTATGATATAATATAGTGTATTACATTATCTAGAAATGGAATTTCAATGATGGAATGTGAACTATATCAAGGAACATAATATAAAGAGTAATAATGATCATTTCATAGATGGTATTAATACAATGTTTCAATGTAAATCAGTGTCCTTAAAATTCTCATCATATGAGGACATAATATCATTTGATATAAAAATAGAAAAATAATTCTTTATATACTATTTATTATTAGGGAAGAAAGGTAAGGGTGGATGAAATAGAAGAAATTGATTAGGGGAAGAAGGGAATGAAGGGTTTTCCCATATGTGATAATTGGGGAAATAAAAACCCTGGTATTTTCTTGAAGTGAATGGGACTTTTCTCCAAGTGTGGAGAGAAATGAAATCAACAGCTTGAATGTAATGGAAATAAATAAACCTTTTATTTTTAGTGTTTCAACTATAAGGATATTGGGAACTATGCAAACTATTTCTCCATGAATTATAGTAATATACCTCAGAAGAATATAAGAGATCAATGTCATGCTAATCCTACTACTACAACTGAAGTGGAATGATTAAAGTGATTGTGTATTTAAATTAAATAATTAGATTATAGGATTATTTTATCAATGGAATATTGGTGATAAGAATTATGATATGTATAAAGATCATACATCAATAATTTTTTAAGGATTTAAGAACATATGTTTAATGGTACTGCTGAATAGGAAAAGTGATTCAATGGAAAGTTTATCTTTTTGGAAAACACATAATTGATAGAAGACAACCTTTAATATGTGGTAGATCTTGATATAATAATGATAAGGATATTTGTTTTGGATAATATTGGATACCATGAAATTGGTTAGTGATTTTATGGTTTATGTTTTAATTGTTGGAGTTTACTATTGGTTTGGATTCATGGAATATATTCAATAACTTGATATTTTATTTTTAGAATCATGCATGTTTTCATTAATCTTCAATTAGGGCATTCAAATATTTGGAATGTGGCATTAAGAGCCAATTTATATTATCTAAGGAATAAAATGTTGATTTAGTAACCTACCTTCTAAATGTTTTGACATTCAATTTGATTAGACATTTTTGGATGAGTCATAAGGTTAACCATTTATGAAATAGATTAATTTGAATTTTAGGAGCTACTATTTAGGTATTGGATATTAATGTATTATATTGGATAACTTGTACAATCCATTTTGGTTTTCCAAATATCTATAGACAATAGGAATGACTTATCATTCTTTTATTGACCTAATAATTTGTTAAATATAAATTTTAATTCTTTAGGTTTAAAATTTATTGTTTAATATTCATTTCTTGTTATAAGAGATGAAGTAGGAATTTCTTGAAGAACAACCAAAGGAAAAAATTGCTCATACTAAATAGAAATATATCAAGTAATTATATTTTCATATGTTCTCAGTCAATATGGTAAATTAGCTCCTCAACTATAGGAAAATGATCTTGAAATAAAAAGGTTATTCTAGTATTTTCATTTATGATGAATAAGATAAACCTTTAAATTCATCACATATTTATGGGTTTTTTGTGTTTATATTTCCCTTAGTTATTATATTTCTTGTGAGAAGTGACATATTTCACCATCCATCATTATTTGGTCATTATGCTTTTCTTCCATTTGTATATCTTTACTTCCCACCTATGTTCTTCTACTTGAAAACATTGTTAGGTGAATATTTCAGAAGAACTTATTACTACCCTTTCTCTATTATCATGAGGATGTTTTACTAAACCTTATCATGAAATGGTATTTTGAAATGTCAAACCCATGATGATTGTTACCAAGATTAAATTTTGAGGACACAATTTATTGAAGGGGGTAGAATGTGACTCTTGAAGATTTTAAAAGGGGAACATCATATTACATAGCATATATGACATGAAAGAGAAATATTAGAATAGAATATTACAGCCTAAGACTTTATGATATATTTCCTTTTAAATAAATTCAATCACTTCGATATGTTTCATTGCACACAACCCCAAGTTTAAACAAAAAAATATACTCAATTAAAATATTATTAGCTAAACATAACCATTATAACAAAGCCGTTAAGATGGATGGTATGAATAGTAATAAATAAATTATAAAAATTATATGGTTTACACATGTATAAAATAAATTAAATGGTTATATATTGATTATAAATAAAATAATAACCATTTGGAAGAGAAAGTAATGTTTTTTTGTAAAACCATATTTTTTTGAAAGGCAGATTGGTCAATATTTTCACACATAATTTAAAATTAAAATTTACCAATTATAGAAAATTTAATTTAAAAAATAAAATTATGTTTTTTAAATATACATGTAAAAATTTTCATTGGGTGAATTTTTGATTTATTTTGAAAATATAAAATTTTCATTGAATAGTAAAAAAATGATTTTTATTAAAGATTGGGTTTTCATTTAAATTAATTAAAAGTTAAATTATATTTTAAAATTTTCTAAAGTAAATTTTTTAAAATTATATTACAATTTAAATAAATTAGTTAATTTTAATCAATTAAATATTGAATATTGATATTAAAGGATTTCATAGTTATGAGAATTTTCTCTTTGGAAAATCGCTCTTTCATCACGACTTTGGTTTTAATTTAAAATTGAATTACACCACTTATGTGGATTGAAATTTAAAAAATAGATTACATATTTGGAATAATTATATATTTTATAATATATCAAACATAATTTTTTACTATAATGAACATTGAAAACAATAAAAAATTATTATCAAAGTTTAGGTTAAGATGGGTTTACGAGTGGGTAAATTAAGAAGATAAGTGTTATAAATGACCTAAAACTTTTCCAAACCCCATTTTATGGAAATATTTCAACCTTATAATCTATAGGGTTCATGAAGGACCCATTTTATAGGATCCTGAAATGAGAACAACGTGGGTATCACTTTATCATTTAAAAAATTACATGTGTGTCCTATCCACCACTTATAAATGGTCACCCCTATCTTACCCTCTTCAAACATAAAACCCCATTTGGTTTATATAAGAACAAATCCAATACCTTACTTAATAATCTCATCAAATACTCTAGGTCTTAGTTTTATTAGGAATCCATTCTAATAAGACTTTAGGTAAAAACCTAAAGAGGCTCTCCGAAGAAGAGGTAAAAATATTAAACAAGCGTATTTGTTTTATTTATTCTTAAACATACTCAAAACCATATTAAAATATGATAATATACTTTCACCATTATATAATATATACTTAGATTTTATTATTTAAAATACATAACCCAAATTCATCTTCACTTCCATGAAATGGGAAATGAAACCGTCGATCATGTGTACTGTGGACTACCACCTTGTGAACCAATGTAATTCTTTTTCCATCACCAACATTCAAGGTTGTATATAATGAAGAATTTAACATATTTATAATAAATTAAGGAAATTATTATACTTATATAATTATTATATCATGTATAACTTCTTACATTCCATTCCATGAGGGATACGACAATGTCGCTTGTGTGTACGGCAGACTAGCGCCTTGCGAAGTGATGTGAATCATTTTTCTCTTACAATTTATATGGAAGGTATTAAGTTTATAATTAATGAATATATTTGATATTTTTGACCTATACATACTTATGTTAATATAATATCCCATCTTACCTCTTACCTTCCAATTTATTGGAAAACAATAATGTCGCTCAAGCTTATGTGTGGACTACCACCACCACGTAGCGATGTGAAATGTTTTTCATTTAAGTTTTACATGGATGGTAATGAAGATGTATTTAATATATATATATATATATATATATATGAAATTATAATTATTAAATAATTTTTAATTAATATTTTATTCCTTTCATTCCATCTGTCGTGAAAAAATGTAAATGAAGTTCATGCATTTGTATGACCTACCGTCTCTAGGAGCGGTGTAATCCTTTTTCTATATATAAATTTAATAGATTACTCTAAATAAATACATAATAAATTTATATGATATATATATAATTTTTTAAATTACAGAGATGATGTGACAATTTTAAAATTAAAAGGACCAAAATTACTGAACAAAAACATATCTAAAAACAAAGCAACTATCAACTGAAATAGTGATTTTAGTAATGAATTGTTAATAAAAGAGTGAAAAAAGTATATAAGTAAATCATATATGGTATTATATATATGATTATAATTATATAATACATGTATAGTAATACTATATTTATTATATAGTATAATTTGACATAGATGAAAGAATTCAAACATGAGGTAAGGGTTTCTAATCTCTCTTTCACTTATGTGAGATATACACCATATTCCCCACTTATCCCATTGTGTGGTGTATATTTTTCCCATTAAATATATTATAAAATAAATATTTTTATATTCATGGTCTTAAATGTTTTATTTTATGATTATTTATCTTTTGGATCTTATGATTCAAATGTTATCAAAGTGGTTAGGGATTATTTCATAATCTCTTCATTATTCTAGATTGTTTTTGTTTAAGTATTCCTCAGGGGAATTATTTGATATTTATATCTTAAAATAAATCTAAATTCATATCCACTAGTTATTCATGAAATTTTTCAAGTGATAGTATAAATTTCCCACTCTTTGGTAATTAAAATTACTGATAAAACATTTTAATTGTAATCAGAAATTATTTATCACTTCAGTCAAAAATCAATTTTCATCAAAATACAAGTTTTCTAAAAAGGTTTTCAATTTTTTTTATCCTTTTAGAAATTATTTATGAAATAATTTTTTACCCATTTTCAATTTTTAAAATGTTTTTTGAAAATAATCTTCATGTCATATTCAAAACAAGGACTATTTGGATTCTATTTAAATTGTGAAAGGAATCATTGGTTTAATGTGTACAGTTGTTTCATTAGAAAAGTTACAACTGAGGTGATTTCAGTTTATCCCAATGGTTGGTTGTGGGGGGGGGGGTAAATTTATTCAACAATAATTTACATTGGGTTCACCATTATTGTTCTGAACAAAAATTAAAAATAGTTCCCATATCCATAACTAGGTACATACATAATTTCCAAAGGTAGGTTATAATGATCCTAACCCCAGTTTCCTGATGCCGATTCCTTATATTAATACAATTTTATGTTTACAAAGAAGTCACAACCCGATGGAATGTATATTTTAGAAGTATTAAAAAACCATATACACACATAATAATTCCATTATAACTTGAAATGAAGTAAAACATATTAACTATATTAGAAACACCAATAAACTAAAATATTATCCTCACAAGTCATTAATAATATACATCTTCACATCCTTGGGAAAAATAAAACATAAGAAAGTGGTGATCTTAGATGCTCAGTAAGGGTATGTAATTCAACAGAAGTTATCCTGAACATAAAAATTGTACACAGTGAATAACTAAAAAACATGCCTTTAAAAATAAACTTAAGCATAATATGGTAGGAATGAAAGATGATTACGTAAATACATATAAATGATCATAAGAGAAATAATCTTATCCATGGATATTATATTAGTCTAATAATCACATGGTTTAACAATTACTATTATCATAATTAGGTAATGGATGATGCCAGATATCTAAAACATATTGCCAAGGGCTCATCCAAGACGTTTGAAAATACATGGGTAAGGCCTCAGCCAAATCCTAATTTTGTTTTGTCTCACAAGACATACTAATTCATTGAGGGGATATAGATATCCCCACCCTTAAATTTCTTAGTCCAATGAATTACTCATATGAATGGGACTAAACATAAAAAATATTAACACATGAAATAACTTTCTTCAATCTGTATGCATAATCATTAACCATTCTGAGTTGTATGGTGAATGGTATCAAGATATCACGTCCACAGTGAAATTTATCATAAATAATTTAATAATATATGATATATTATAATCATAATAGGTTAATACCAATAAAATAGAAGATTCAACAGGGGTTTATAAATAGATGAAATTCCTTTAATAAATTCATCGAAGAATTCTTTAGAGTAATACTCTTTTACTTTGAAAAAATGAGTTCTTTTGGAAAAATATTTTCATAAAATAATAAATTAAATAAGATAGTTTTTTCATGATAAAATGAGTGTATTTAAAAAAAATAATTTTGTATTAAAACAAATTATAGAGTGCACTTGAAAATAGGTAATAAATTGATAAGTTCCCTTTAATCGGGCTTATTTATCGTGAAAAATTGAGAGGGGGACCATTTTAAAACATGTATTTTCTAAAAGTGAAAGAAGAAATTTTTAAAATAAATGATTTTGTAAAATATAAAGAGTATTTATAATAAATATATAAATGAATTTAATAATTACAATGGATTACAGAGGAATAAAGCACAACCCAAATGAAAATGGAGGTTCAGGAAGAAAACCCTTACCTTATGTCCGAATGAGTTCTGCACTTGACCCTAATATTATGGATAATCAAATTAAAAACATAAATTAATTAATTTAGAAAATTTATTATAATTATTTTATTTATTATAGTTTAATTAAGTTCATTTATGTCTTTATTTATGAGTTATAGAGTTTAATTTTATCATTTAGGAGCATTTGTTTTCTTGGTTTTCATGATTGATTCACTTGCTTATAAGTAATGGAGTTCATGTAAAATGGGTATAATTCTCTAGAATTGGAATTAAATGTTATTAATTAAAATAAAAAAGTTTAAATTGTTATATATATATCATATGGTTATCTGGTATGATGATGAATTATCAGACAATACATTTAGTGATAATCGTTTAGATTAGTACGACAATATTTCGATCTCCACGAACTACTTTTGTCATGTGAATTAGTATTATGTATATATACTACTTCCAAAAAATTAAATAGGTTATTATACATATATTATAGTATTTTTTAACCATGAAAATGGTATCATGTCCAGGATTGAAGAATAAAATGAAGAATGAAAGTTCGACGTCCATGAAGGTTGTAAATCAGCACCCCCCGAATGATGATTTCGTTTTTAAAATAAAAAGGGGGAGATTAAGGAGAATGATTATGGTTCTATTATTAAAGTCATATAATTATAGTATAGAATTTATAATGGAGTAGGAATCCACATTTTTATAGAGGAGGTGGGGAGAGAAAATAAAAGAATATAACTTTAAAAGAAACTAAAAAGAAATGGAAGAGAAATTTACCTCTTGAATACTCCTCCTTGAGAATCTCCTTGAGGGGATCGATTTTGTTCTTTTCATGATAAGAAGAAATTATGAACATGGGTGGGGGGATATTGGGAAGAATATTCGGAAGGAATTTACAAGTCTCAAATCTTGGAAGTTATGAGGAGAAGAAGGGATGATGGGTGGTTTTTATAGTAGAGGAGAGGGGTAATTTCTCATTATTTTATTCATTATTTTATTATTTTTATAACGACAACCATATGTGTTGATTATTGTGACTAAATACAGTAATAATTGCATTTTATTTCAAACCATGTTTTCTTACATCAGCATTTACTCAAGGAATTTGGTATTTACTTTATAATGTATGTATACTGTAAATTACCATATTTTACTATTCACTAAAAATTCAAGTATTTCAGAAAAATACCAAAAAATAACGCTAACCATTGTTTTAAATTTAGACTTTAAAAATGAACTCCATTTTATGAAAATAATTTTCTAAATATGATAAATTTAATTTTTTACTAAAAATCGTTATTTATTTGAAAATATAGTTTTAAATTTATAACTGCCTTTATAACCCTTTAAAAAATTAACTAAGGTCTTATAAAAATATCCTAAAATCATAAGATAAAAAATATTAATTTACGAATATTTTTTATGAAAATTAATTTTCTTTTGAATTTATTTTTAATTATAATATTGTTAATAAATATTTATGGCTCACAAAAATACTAACACATAAATATTAATTTTTAAAATATTCATTTACTTATACAGTGATATAATTATATCATAATTTCATTTATATGATGGAAAAATTTTATTTATACTTTCATTGGTGAGGTTTCTATTTTATTTGTTGGTTTACTATTCATAAGGGTCACATTACTATTCCTAAGGGCAAGTTACTATTTCATCGGTATAGGTTCCTTAACTTCTATAAATACCTCTTATTTCATTCATTCACCATTTGTGATGTTTGTATTGTGTTATATAATTGGTTTTATATGATATATACTATATGAAATAAACATGAGATGGGAAATTTCAATGATGGTGTTCTGGGTTGTTACATTCTCCCCTCTTACAAAAATTTCATCCTCAAAATTTCCAGACTTTCATCCCATAAAATGATTTGGTTAGTTCTTCATCATAAGATCCTTAGCCTCCCACATCGCCTCTTAAATTTTATGATTTTTCCAAAGTACCTGTACAACCCAAGTCGTCTAATTCTTCAACACATGTTCTTTAGTGTCCATAATACGGATAGGCTCTTTACAGTATGATAAGCGATATTCCAATTGTATTCCTTCATAAGTGAGTACATGTGTTGGGTCTAGTATATACTTCATTAATAAGGAGGCGTGGAACACATTGTGTACCATATGATGGATATGAAAAATTTCTAAATTATAAGCCACATCTTTGATTCCCTCTATAATTTTAAAAGGACCAATGTATATGGGTCTCAGTTTTCCTTTCATCCTAAATCTTATAACACCCTTCTATGAAGACAATTTCAAGAAAATTCATTCCCCCACATGAAATTCCAAATCATTTATTCGATTATCAGTATATATCTTTTTCCTACTTTGAGATTCTTTGATAAGGTCTTGAAAAGACTTTACCTTCGTTGTTGTTTCCTCTACATTTTCTGGGCCCACAAGCTTTCTTTCACCAGCTTCATCCCAACAAGTTGGTGTACAACATCTATTTCCATACAATGCTTTATATGGTGCCATTTGAATAATCGAATGGAAACTATTATTGTAGTAATACCAAACCAAAGATAAATATTGATCCCACATAACTTGAAAAACAAGAGAGCACGATCTCAACATGTCTTCTAAAGTTTAGATAGTCTTTTCTGACTTCTAGTCAGTTTGAGGGCGATAAATAGTACTTAAATGAATCTCTGTTACAAAAAATTCCTAAAGACTTTTCCATAATTTTGATGTAAATCATGGATCATGATAATAAAAAAATGAGGTAGGTTCTCCATGAAGTTTTAAAACATCATTAATATAGAATCATGCAAGGAAATCTAGTGACAAATCATCCATTATAAAGTGAAAATGTGTAGATTTGGTAAGTCAATGAAAATTACCCATATTACATCATTATTTCTTTGAGTCTAGGGAAATATAGTGACAAATTCCAATTTAATGTCATCCCATTTCCCTATAGGAATAGGCAGGGGTTTCATGCAACCTCTATGATGTTGTATTTCAGCCTTCGCCTACTGAAAGACTAAACATATTAATACATAATCTTCAATTTTCTGCTTCATATTATCCCACCAGAAACATTCCTTCAGATTAGTGATTCGAGGGTGTATAGATAAATTCAAGCTATGGGCATCATCCAATAAATTCCTTTTTTATCTTGGGTATAGAGGGAACACATATTCTCCTCAAAAAATTTATAATTCCATTCTCACACACAAGGTCTGACAACTTCCCACCATTCACTAATTTAATTTTCTTTTGATGATTCTCATCTTTACACTAAGAAATTTTAATACTTTCCAATAAACATGGTTGAGAAACCTGTTGAAAAAGTAATGATGTTTCACCTTACTTGATAATTCTCATATCCATCTTCACTAGATCTATGTACAATGGATCTTTATCAATCCTCATTTTGTTCAAAAATCCATGATCCTTTATACTCAAAGCATATGCTACATTGATTTCCTTCCCTAGGTAGTAGTTTATTGAATAATAATAATCCTTGAGTAGATTGAGCCATCTCCCTATCCTTATGTTGAGTTCTTTCTCTGATAATATATATTTTAAGATCTTGGGATCTGTATATATCTCACATCTTTCAGTATAGAGATAAAGTATTCATATCTTTAGGGTAAAGAATACATCTGCTAACTCAAGATGAAGAGTTGGATAGTTTTTATCATGAGTTTTTTAACTACCATGATGCATAAAAAACAACAATATTATTACACATATCCATGTCCTTTATTTTAGGAATCACCATAAATCTCAAATCCACCATTTCCCGATGCTAGATTCAGGATCATAACATTCACTATTATCTTCTTATATTATTCAAAACATTATTCACATTCATTATTCCATATGAACTTAATCCGTTTATAAGTAATATTTGTTAAAAACTTAGCTAATCGAGTGATTTTCTCAACAAAACACTAATAATAACCCACTAAACCAGTAAAACTATATAGCTCGGTTATGTTTTTTGGATTAGACCATTATTGAAATTCCTTTGTCTTTTTAGGATCAACTAATATTCTATCCTTAGAGACAATATGTTCAAGAAAAGAAACTATTTGAATCCAGAATCCTCACTTGCTAAACGTTCTATATAACTCGTTTCTTCTCAGAGTCTTCAGAATAATGTGAAAGTGATTCTCATGATCTTCATAACTTTTGGACTATAACAATATATCATCAATAAATACCATAAAAATTCATTAGGATATTCCTTTAAAAATATAATAATTAGATCCATGAAAATAGAAGGTGCATTAGTCAGTCCAAAAGGCATTATTGTAAATTCGTAATGCCCATACCTGGTTAAAAATGTTGTCTTTGGAATATCTTCTTTCCTCACACGCAACTGATGATATCCATAACAAAGGTCAATGTTTAAAAATTATTAGTCTTCATGAAGTTTATCAAATAAATCATAAATATGAGTCATGGGATACTTGTTCCTTATTATAATAGTATTGACTTCTCTATAGTAAATGCACAGCTTCATGGATCCATCTTTTTTCATGAAAAAGAGAATAGAGGCTCCCCATGGAGAAACACTAGGGTAGATAAATCCTTTATTACTCAATTACCCTAGTTGATTATTCTGTTATAATAATTCCATTATGAATATTCAATAGGTACTCTTTGATATAGGCCTTTCACCAATAATTAAATCAACAAAAAACGCAATTTCCCACTCCATAGGATATCCAGGTACATTATCTTGAAATAAATAAATGTATTATTTCAAAATAGGTACATATCCAATTTGAATATTTGTTTCTTCACCAATAGATATTGTGGTATCTTCCACTCCAAAAAATTAATTCAGTAGAGCTACTAGGGGTGGGTCTAGATAAGAATCAGATAGTGTTGTTTCTTCTGTAAAGATAAGGGATTCTAGACTTTCCTCACAAATCATAATCTTCATCTTATTGCAATATATTTTCAAATCATATTTAAAAAAAATACTTAGAGAGGATTATTTAAAATTATACCATAGGTATGATGATAAAATCATCAAATAAAGAATGTTTATATTCCATAATGGAAACTGCCTGATGCAAATTGGTTAGAATGAGACTTCCTTTAGGGGTTTTGACTAACAACCCCCTTGTTAAGGATAATTTGAAATATCTAATTTTTAATGAAAAATGGGAAGATATAAAGGAATTTCATGATCTATAGTAAAATAAATATTTAGCTAAATATGAGGATATGATTAATGTACCTACAACTACATCGTTCAGAACATCAACCATTGCAGTTGTGATCATATATGCCTTTACTTGATCTCATTGCCTTTTATGAGGAAATATTCCTTGATGCTTTAGTCAATCATTTTCATAGTATCTAATCTCCCTACAATTGTAGCATTCAACATTCATAGTTTCTTTCTTTCCCTTAAAATCACATTCCTGGAGGCATTTTTCTCTACACTAGTAACATACTCCTTTTCCTATAAAGCAGGATATAGGGTGTTTCCTTCCAAATGTATCACATGTTATAAAACTACCTTTTTAATTCTTCCATTCATCTATTATTTCCCCAGAAACCCTATTATTCTCTTTCTTACCTTTAAAGTCATACGAATTAGTGAATTGTTTCTATGTCTTGATTGCACATGATATTATATCTTCATATGATGAGAATGTTTGGGAAACTAGTTCCCTTCAGAGGAATGGTTTTAAACCATCAATGAATCTATCAATATTCCTCCTTGGATTATGTATGTAGATTGTGTAATGCCTTTCCAGCCTTGTAATTTTTTCTTCAAACATGGAAACATTCTCATCCTCTTTCTTCCTCAGATTCATGAAATACCATTCAACATCCACTTGTTGTTTGTAAAGAAAATAGTTTTCTAGAAAAATATCCTTAAAATCCTTCAATTAAATATTTTCATTCTCTTCCTCCTCCTTTGTGTTTTGAACCAATAACCACCATTGATTATCATCTCCCAATAGACAATAATCTGTCATGACAACCTTATCCATTTCATTACTTACCAAAGTGAGAAATATATTCTCTATGGAACATATCCACTCCTCTAATCTAAATGGGTTTGTAGTACCATTAAATGATGGAGGTTTATGTCAGATAAAGTAGTTTAAAATTTATCCTCCACATTGTTGATCAAGATTCCCTATATAGGTAAGTTTATTGTCTATAACCTGAGTCATTTTTTCCAGTATAATTATAAGTTTTTCATCACCAGTCGCAACTCCAGAACAAACATCATTATCTTATATAAAAGGAATATCCTTAAATGGGATATTCTTGTTAATGAAGTTTCCATTCCTTCCACTATAATCCATTTTTAGATAATTTCATACACTAAATTAGTCTGTAAATCATAAGGTATAATATCAAACTAGAAAAAAAGTTAACATAAATTGAAATTTTATGCATGTTTAATATCATAATCATATGTATGGTTTCTTTGGGGAAATATTTACATTTAAAACATTTATAATGGATTGAAATGAAAATTTGAATTATCCTAAGAATATCACCCAGGTGTGTCAAACTAGGTGCATAATAAGGCCCATTTTCATTTACGAGGTTACCCCGAGTCATGCCTAGAACAATTTTTCATATTTGTTATTGGTAGGTACATCTATGCTAGAACCATTTCCACCTATAGTATAAAGACAAGGTTTTATTTTCTTGAAAGATAAAGATAATATATACATTACAAAAATTATATGATTCTCTTGTATGCTTATCCTAAAATTATATCTTAGGTTTTTATTCCCTAATTTATGTGTTCTAAATCAAGTTTCCATGGTTTCTACTAGACTTTCTCTTCTACCAAATATAAATACCCACACCACAATTTCTCAGAGCCTGTACATTATATAAATAAATTGGTATATTTTAAAAGGAATTCACATCCTGAAGGACTGAATAGTTTATTAGAATTGGAAAACTAGATATATACATAATAGTTACTTTACAAAATAAAATGAAGTACACCATAGTTACTATATTTAAAACACTAATAAACTTCTATACCGTCCTCACAATTCATTCATAATATACATATTCACATCCTAGGAAAATATAAAACATAAGAAAGGGGTGAGATCAGGAGCTCAATATGTTTAAGTAATATAATAGAAGTTATCATAAACATAAACATTATTCATCAGAAATAACTAAGGACACATGACTTTAAAAATAAACTTTTAATATATTATGGAAGCAATGAATACTAATTACATAGATCTACACAAATTATCCTAAGAGAAATAAACTTAACCATGAATATTATACTAGTATAATAATCACATTATTTAGAAATTAATGTTATCACAATTAGGGAATTCATAATTTGGGACTTTTTAAACTATTGTCAAGGCTTTATCCAAGACGTCTGAAAATACTAGGGTAAGGCATTGGACAAAAGACAATTCTATTTTGTCTGATCAGACCTATTTATGCATCAAGGGGTTATAAAAGGCCCAAACTATCACTTTTTATGTTCAATGCATTCATAATATGAATGGGTATAAACATAAACAACATTAACATATGAAATAACATTCCCCAATCTATATACATAATCACTAACCATTCTAAATAGTATGGTGAAATATATTAATATAGAACATCCACAGTCAAACTAATCATAAAAAATTTAATACAATATGGTACATTATAATCATAATATTTTAATACCAATAAAACATAATATTCAATAGGGGTTTTTAAATAGATGAAAATTCTCAAATAAATTCATCAAATAGTATTTGAGAGTAATACTCTTTTAATTTGAATAGAAGAGTTATTTTGAAAAAATCTCTTCATAAAAATAGTAATTAACTAAGTTTGTTTCTTCATGATAAAATGAATAGTTTTATAAAACTAATGGTGGATTAAAACTTATTATAGAGTTTACTTAAAAATAGTTAAGAAATCGGGAAGTTCCCTTTTATCAAGGATGATTATCATAAAGAATTAAGAAGGGGACCATTTTAAAACAAGTATTTTCCAAAAACAAAAGATGAACTGATCAGAATACATGATTTTGCAGCATATAATGAGAATTTAGATAAGTATATAACATAAATTAATAATTTAATTGGTTTATAGAGGAAAAAAGTACAACTTGAATGAAAATGGAGGTTCAGGAAGAAAACCCTTACCTTATATCTCAATGAGTTCTGCACTTAACCTTAATGTCATGAATAATAAAATTAAATCAATTAATTAATTAATCTGAAAAATTTTATATAATTATTTGATTCAATATAGTTTTATGGAGTTAATTTTTTAACTTATTGATGAGTTATATATTTTAATTTCATTTTTCGGGATCAATCATTTTCTTAGTTTTCATGATCAATTCACTTATTTATAAGTAATGGAGTTCATGTAAAATGGGTTTAATTCTCCATAATAGGAATTAAATGTTATTAATGAGAATATATAAGATTAAATGGTTATATATATCATATTTTTATATGGTATGAGTATTAATTATTAGATAATATATATAGTGATAATCGTCTAGATTATTACGGTGGTATTTCGATCACCAAGAACTAGTTTTGTCGTATGAATTAGTATTATGTATATATACTAGTTACAAAACATTAAATAGGTTATAATACATATATTATAGTTTTTTTTTAACCATAAACATGGTATCATGACCAAATTTGAAGAATAAACTGATGAACAAAATTTTATCGTCCACGAAGGTTGTAAATCGGCACCACTAGGACAATGATTTTGTTTTTAAAATAAAAGAGAGACAGAGTAAGGATATTGATGATGGTTGTAAAATTAAAATGATATAAATAAATTATATAAATGATACTATATTTATAATTCTCATTTTTAATGAAGAGGTGAGGTGAGAAAATAAAAAAAAAACTTAATAGAAACTAAAAGGAAAAGGAAGAGGATTTTACCTCTTCATTACTCATCCTTGAGAATCTTTTTAAGAGGATTGATTTTGGTATTTTAATGAGAACAAGAGCTTATGTATGTGGGGTAGGAGATTAGGAATATAGTATTGGATATAAATTTTAAAAGTCTTAAATATTGGAATGTTTGAGGAGAAGAGAGGGTGAGAGGTGGTTTTTAAAGTGGAGGAGAGGGGTAATTTCTCATTATTCTATTTGTTATTTTATTATTTTTCAAAAGGTAACAAATAGTTTGGATTCTTGTTACTATACATTGTAATATTTTCATGTGATTTCTAACCAAGGGTTATTACATCATCCATGACTCAAGGAATAGTGTATTTAGCTTATAATGTATTTATACTGTAAATTACCATATTTTACTATTCACTAGAAATTCAAGTATTTCTGAAAAATACAAAAATTAACCCTAACCATTTTTTGATATGTATAATTTAAAAATTAATTATATTTTATGAAAATAATTTTATAAATATGGGAAATTTAATTTTTAATTAAAATCATTATTTACTTAGAAAATACAACTTTAAATTTATAACTGATTTTATAAACCATTAAAAAACTAAATAAGGTCTCATAAAATTATCCTAAAATAATAAGTCAAGAAAGTATTAATTTATGAATAATATTTATTATAATTAATTTCCTTTTAAATCATTTTATTAATTATAATATTTTAATTATATATTTATGAATTATAAAAATAACAACACTTAAATATTAATTTTTAAAGTATTCATTTTATTGAACTATGATATAATTATATCATAATTTAATTTATAAGTTGGAAAAAATTTATTTATACTTTCATTAGTGAGGCTACTATTTTATTGGCTAGTTTCCTATTCATAAGGGTTATATTATTATTCCTAAGAGAATGTTATTATTTCATTGGTATAAGTTCCTCAAATTCTAGAAATACCTCATATTTCATTAATTATTTATTTGTGATGTTTTTATTATGTTTTATATGTGATTTTATATGATATATACTATATGAAATAAATATAAGAAGAGAAATTTCATTGATAGAGTTTGGGGTCGTTACTTAGGTGGTCAATTGGGGTTTCAGACTCAATGGAACTTAGGGACCCTCATTAGTCAAGAGTATGGGAGGTCGGGCTCATCAAACCATTTTGGTGGGAGATATTTACTACTATGTAACTCTGTTATATATTTAACATATGTTCATGCATCTCTTCAAAATTCTGATATAGAACCGGTTACCCAAAAAATGATTATTAGTTAAATCATTTTAAATGTTAAGGATAATATTTTAGTGAGTCCATATGTATGTATTCAAGGTTAATAATCCCTCTCCCCTAATGGGTAGCTACCCATTTGTTGAAACTGTATCACTAAGTACTTTATAAGTTTATTCCATGTAGATAAGTGATTGATATTTTGAGGATGGGATTAGTAAATTATGAGGATTCCTATGTATCCTTCTTGTAATAAGAATAAAAAACCCACATATTTCATTAAACCTATTCATTTTAACATCATGTAGAAAGGATATATATGAGGGCACTTAAGAACTAGGTACTGATCTCAGACCAAGAGAAGGAAACCTCGGTAACATGGTTATAGATCAAATCAGAGTTTCATTGTTTAATTGATCAAAGCTTAAAAATTGATGTTTCCCTAGCATATGGGACATATCATATTATTCCACTGATCTGAGATTACACAATGAGGTTTGCCTTACTATTGGATATTCATGACGTGAATGATATAACAATTGAAACTCTCTAACCCCACATGATCCAAGATCAGTGTGAGAAAAAAGGTATAGTAAGTAATCTATCTCACTACATATAGATACATCAATCATGTAATGGGAAAACCCTTTGGATGTTCAATATGTAACTCATGTATTAGGAAGGAATCATATGTATCTTGGATAGCGCGGAAATCAGAATCATCATAGTTCAGTTGCATTATTGATCCACTGATGGATGAGGTAGGATAATCAGTCTATGTGAGTGATTGGAACCTGATGGCTAAAATGTCGAAAACATGGGGGAATTTACACTAAATTAGATGCTTATTTGAGTTTAAGGCTTGGGAAATCATCCTAAATATCCTGGTTATAGATAGAATCTGATTCATTATAGTTCTATTGATCAATGATTACACACTGAGGTTTCACTTGTATCAAGGATGTCATATCATGTCACTAATCAGGGATGAAATATTGAGGATGCCCTTATATAGAGGCTGTAAAGGGTTATCATATCTTGGGATGCTTACTTGACCTGATCTGGTTGTCTACCTAGACAAATTTATTTTCTACATGACATGCCTTGATTGCTTTCCTGACATGTGGGAGGATGTCTGGACATGTATGGTTGTATAACAGACAAGTCCAAAGACAATCAAATGATCTGGTTGGATTATCCAAGGGATATCGCAAATTTAGATAGAATATTTTAAGGCCATCAAATGAAAAAGGCTGACTTATATGGATGAAATTTCAAGACATGGATGACTTGTCCTGGAGTCCATCACACGATCTTAGCTGACATACTTTGGGGATGTTGAATTATCTATGCTGACATGTCTGGAGGGTTTTGCATAACCCAGTTGACTTTTTCATAGGTTGTCGCATGATCCTGAATGACATGTCTGGAGGGTGTCACATGATCTTGTCTAATATGTATATAGGGAGAATCACAACCTATATTACTTTTCCATAGGACATCACATGATTCGAGATAACAAGTTGGGAGGGTACCACATGACCTAGATGAATTTCTCGGAGGAAGTCACAAGAGCTAGTTCATATGCCCTAATGCCATCATGATACCTAGATAACATGCACCGATGTCACTACATCATTTGGGTGACATGTCTAGAGAAAATCACAATGTCTGGATGGAGAGATCAAAGGTTTTCATGAGACTTGGATGACACAATCAGAGGGTGCTCATGAATTTCTTTTCCATGTCCAAGGGATATCACATGATCCAAATAATATTCAATGGTATTCATCACATTATTTGGTTGATATTTTCCAGTGATATCGAATGACCTGGGCAGTTTATAGGAAGAACATGAGGATAAACGTATATGTTTTTTTCATAAGTCTCATATATTTTATTTTTATTCCAACTTTTATTGCATATGTTCCTTTTATCTGTTCAGTGTTAACATGTTTAAGTCTCACATGAATCAGTAGATATAAAGAATTTCCTTTTCATAATTTAGCCAACACACTAGAAGTCATTCATGTGATATGATGTGATCAGAGAGAGGGCCTATGAACTCCACATTATCCCTTAGGGTTTTTGAAGATCCTTACCTGGCATAATCCATTATGATCATGAGATTGGCCACTCTGAGAAGTATGCTCTAATTCATGGGTGCACCAATGCATGGATCTGAATATGTCCCATCCAACCTCTTTTATTATTACTGAGGGAGGGGGGGACATGTAAGGCTCACCCCCAGTCATATGACCCATTTTTCAGTGTGTATCTCACAGCTTTGGGATGGAATTGGTGGAGGTATTTTGTGTTAGGTGATTTCCATGATCCATCCACAGATGTCACATGATTTTCAGAAACCACGAGACCATATCTTCCGCACTCCATTTATTGAATTTTGTCTAATAAATGGGATGTTTACTAATAATGTGGATATTCCAAGGGGATTTTTCAAGGTCATGTCGACATGAAAGGAACCCTTACAAGATCTGGCCACCTATTGGAAGGCATATAGTTAATCTGATATTCTTTGTCCAGAACTTTCTGTGAGACAAAGGTTGCTTTCTAGGGGGACTTTGTGACATCATGCTACCATTTAAAGGGGTTTTGTGGGACCATGTTGTCTTTTATGAGTTTCTACTCATCAATAGTGATCATCTAGGGAGTATAAATCTATTTGAATAAAATCAGCATAACTTCCCCTCGCAAGTAGGTCCCATCATTACCCTTTTTATTTCTTTTTTATTCTACAAGGTATGGGTATCTTGAATGTTTGTATGAGTTTTGTTGAATACAATCAATATCCTCATCTATGATTCATTTTGTGAACAATAAAGTGTCCTATGGTGATGTGCAAGCATTATCATGCACTACAATTCTATTTATATTTGGTGTTGGAGGGGGATCTCAAGACCCCTTGACAAGTCTAAATCCCTTCATCTGATGAGGGTGACATACTAGTGGGATCTTTCACAACAAGGAAAACATGTCACTGGGGCTTCTATGGTTCATTAATAGTTTCATGGGTGCATCGTGTAAATATTTACAATTGTGAAAGGCTTCCATATTTTTCATATTCTACTCCTTATTCTATAAGGATTTTTGTATTGTTTTTCAGGATCCCATTGACTAATAAGTCATGTGATATGTAGGAACTCATTTGGAAAACACTACATGATTAGAGAATATCTTGGAATCCTTAACAAGAATAGAAGGTCTTAGCAGAGGGGCTCCACAAGATCTGAAACAGTTCATGCTATGTTCATGGACTATATGCACGACCTTTCAAAGGTCTCATAATTTTTGTGTTCTTTGGATGTTCATGAAATCCATGAATTTTGATCACCGTATTATTCCATTTCTTTATGGAGACAATAATGTCAATATTTATGTATTTCTTCGATTATGAATTTTTTTATTCTCACTAGTTAGGTGTTAATAAAGGCCCCCCTCGAGAATGATTTCTACAGGGAAAAGGGAATGGTTATAAAGAAAGTAAATGCCCTCCTGAGTCATTGGGGTTGTCGTCAATTAGTGTATTGGGTGATGCTTGGTCTTATCGGAGACATTTTCAATTCCACAAAGGAATAAATAAATAGCGTAATAGAGGGAGACTCATTCACCAAACACTCCAACTCTCATAGCTATTGTGATATTCATTTGTCACATGACCGCTTTGCAAGAAATTATGCAAGAACTGATCATGGGAACTATCTCCAAGACCCTTCATTAGAACTGATCATGGGACCTGTTTTGAAGGTATTCTTTGTAATAACCATTTTTGGGGATCCTTTTCACCCAATAATTCCCTGATTAACTCATAAGATAACTCTCTATAATTTTTTGAACTTTGGTTATACGATTATATGGTTTCTCTTGCTGGTTTCACAAGATCTACTAGTTCGGTCGCTTGATCACTCAACTATTATGTTGATTATGTAACCATGTCAAGTTCATGAAATCATGAGTCCCATGAATGGTTTAGTGCTTTCACGATGATCTATGGGTTTATACAGTTTGTGATATCTTCCAAAGCTAATCGATTCTTGATTACTTTTTGTGATCGTGAATCCCTTAATGATTCATGTAATATAGATGAAACATCCATAGTTATGAATTTAATTAGATGGGATTTTTAAATGAAACTTTCTTCCTTGTTTTAGGAAAATGTATTTTTTCACTCATCATAGTTCTCAAAATCCTTCAAAGAAAAAGGCTAAAGCAGCCCTGGCTCACTGAGATGCTATCGGATCAAGTGTGGATTCAACTTGTCATCATGTGGGTGGGTCATTTCAAATGATTTTGATATAACTAATGGGAGTAATACTTATGTAATATCCTCTTTTGGAATTTATTACCCTCCAAGGGTTTGGTCTTACTAATGACACTCTCATTCCTTCAATGCAGTCATCTATCGTACCCCCTTCTTGTGTTATGAAAACCTATCATTCCTTTCAGGAAAGAATTTAAACCATGGGAAATTTTTTCTTAGGTGTAGCATGTAGATGGGAATATACTGATGTTCATTCCCATAGAAGTTGATGGGAAGAGTTGTGAACCTATTTTTAATGTCCATACATAATTTTCGATAATGATAAAGTTAGTATCCAACCAAAATTTTGATGGGTTACCAACTGGGACTTTCTATTAGGTGAAAATTATGCAATGTATTGGGTTTGGACCTTCTAGTTGCAATATATTTCTTGTAATTATTCTAAAAGGATGAATTAGATCATGATTTATGAGGCCATATAGATCTAAAAAACTATTTCCTACTGCAATAATGGCCTGATGTCAAAACTATTCAGTCACTGGAGTACTGATACAGACACATTCCACCTAATGCACGATTAGGAGTGAATTATTATCTAGAAAAATGAGAGGATTTTTCGTGCACCCATATTGGGAGAGAGGTATGATGAGTTTTGATCCACAAACCGTATGGGATAACACAGAGAGGAATCCTCCTCTCAATCGATAGCTGGTCAAGATGGATGAAAATGACCTTCAAAATGATCCACATCTTGGAGAATATATACTTTTCAAGATATGAGTGAGATAATTCATCAAGGAATATCATTATATTCTAGAGGTAATGAATGTAAAGGCTTACTGTAACGTCTCGGGTATTTCAGAGTGTGTCAAAAACATCTCTTGTTTTAAATTTTGAAATTTGGTGGGTATTCTAAATTCATTTTCAATCATAAAAACTTAATTCTAAATTTTCCATTAACCCCATATCATATTTTTGGATTGTTTTAGAGTCTTGGAGAGTGCATAGGGTGTTTGGATGGTTTTCGAGTGCATCAGAGGCCCATAGGCCTATTTTAGAAGGTGTAAGTCAAGAGGCACTATTTGGGTAAATAGTGCAGCCTCTCCCAATAAACCATGAAACCCATTTTTGTAAAACGACATGGCATGGAAAAATTTACAAGTCAAGGAACACAATCATGCAGAACTCTTTAGATTTTAGAAAAGGGATACCACATCGTTTGTGCATGGTTAGGGAAAAGTGTGTGCAAGTTGTACAGGTAGTACAACTTAGTTCGTACATATGCACAGTAGTATGCACAATTTCTGCAGGGTTTTAAAAATCGTGCAATCTAACAATGTATCCCTTTAAAGAGAGGAATTTATGGGATTTTACCTTTATTTATTTCCCTTTTTCTCCTTATTTTTCCACTCCATCATTTGTGGGTCACGCATAGCAGAGTAGAAATAATCCTCCTCTTCCACCACTAGGTATTTCTCCCCCTCATTCATTTAGACTCTATTTCATCTAGTTTTGGGTACATTGGAATCATATTAGTAAGGATATCCTCACCCATGCTTCTCTCCTCCATTGATCTCGCCTGGTGCACCGCTAAATTCATTCAAGTTTTTTGACCTGTTTTTATGGAATTTGATTGAAAAGTCAATTTCTTCCTAACCACTTTGAGTTAGAGGATAAAAATGGACGTGCCTACATGTAAAACTCTAAGATTGGTGGTTCATATCATTATTTCTGTTTTCATGAGCATTTGGTGGGCATAGATTTTAGTGTTATGTTGTGTTGACTGAGCGAGATCCTAAAATTTAATTGGTTGTTTTCATTCAATTAATTGGACATTATGGAATGTTGTTGGGAATTCCAAAAACATATGTATTGGTGCAAGTGTGGGGTACAATCCGTAGACCACTTGGGTCGGTTGGATGGGTGTGTTTGTTTAATTAAATTGAAATGTTTTATTAAAATTATAAGTGAATTATATAAATAATTTTCTTATGACATTATTTTGATATCTATGGGATCATATCAGGCTTGGTCCAAGGTTTGAAATGGAAATGCCCATTTGGAATTGAGGAGGTGGAACCATCAGGATGGGATTCTCCTAGGTTACATTAGAGATATGGTCACTAGTTGGGAATCATGGATTTATGATTGAGGTAGAAAATCCATGAGTTTGAGGGTGTGAACCATGATATGGGATGGAATGTCCATAAAATTTCAGCCTCATGGTCTTAGGGGAATGATGTGCTGGAGTTGGTGTGGTATAGGTAATAAACTGGTGATTGATGCCCACTCATGATTAGCCAAAGAAATATTGGAGTCATGTGAACTTGACTGAGTGATGATGTGGTTTTGACCACTCATGTGGGTAATGTCCCCTCATAATAAGACTTATGTATTTTTTTTGGGGATTCATACTATAAAAAACCAAGGGAAAGGTGAGGATCCTTCAGATGATAGCGTTGAGACTATCACTTGGGGGTTGAGGCTCACTGTACTGAGGCTATTGGTCCTAGGTTACTTGGGAGAATAGGGATCTCCATTCCTCAGGACATGATGATATGTGATGATGATGATTTTATTTGTGGACATATATCACTTTGTCCCTGGAGGATGGAGCTTCAATCTGATGGGTACTTTTAAGTAGGGGTTTGAAGGACCAGGGTTTTATTTGTTTGGGCGTGCCTTAGGGTCATCGGTGACTTGATGTGGGAGATACAATGTCATTTTTTCTGAGGTTACAGGTTATGTATTTGGATGTGGAACCTAGGGGTTCATCTAGGATACTGACATTATGGGATACATTTGGCCATGGGACAAGGATCCACTCATATTCAATGATTTCAATGTTATCCAATGTATGTAACAACTTCCTAGTGACTATTGAGCACTAGGGAAGATTATTTGTTTTTATTTAAATTGAATGATTTTTTGTCCTTATTATATCACACACCTTCTTAAATTCTTATGTTGGGTATGAACATGTGGGTGGTATCCTACTGAGACTCATTCTCACACCCTACATGGGCACTTCGAGACACATATAGACTTTATGCTTTTATGTTGAGGTAATGGTTCATACTCTGGAGATGGATCCTAGTTAAGCTAGCATGGATGGTTAGTAAGGGACCTTGAGGTTCTTACCTTAATTAGAGATTTCTATTTTAGTTTCTCTTTCAATTTTACCATGCCTATATGTATATGTAGCTACTATGGTCATCCATTGGAGAACCCTTCTTCTTATTGTATTATATGACCTATTTGGATGAACGTTCTATTATAGTTATACAAATTTCATGTTGGCATGTTTATTTATTTCATATTCTTTTGTTTATTTTTTATTTCACTATTTCTTTCTATTGATTGTACTTCTACCTTTGGTGGGTCTAGTTTGATTCCTCTGTGTCTTTATTTCCACTCCACGTTATATATATGTACTCGAACAAGTACATTATCAACCCTTTAGTGTATACACACCCAAATATTCCATTTTTTCTCCCTTGCTGCAAGTCAGAAGCTTTTGGCATTTTGGGAGGTGTGCCTAAAGCCAGTAGAACCTAGACCGAAAGCACTATTTGGGTAGATAATCTGGTCAGGGATACTAAAAATGGTATCAAATGTGTTTTTTTTCCTCTTTTATTGTTATTACTATTTAGGTTATGGTAGATTGGAGATTATGATATTTTAAAAACTAGATTTGTAGCTCATGCATGGGTGCTTGCAGCCCCATGCATGAGGGATAGTCTAATTTATCATGGGTGGGAACTGTTGTTACATTTTTCACATTTGAAAGTTTATATGATTTCCACCTTGAGTGGTAATCTTGGAATGTGACTATTATCTATTATGACATGTGACCTTGGCCTGGTAAGGCAAGGGATGAGATATTGGATCTTTGGCCCGGTAAGTCATCATGTGTTTGTTATGTACATTTATTCTCTTGGTAGAAAGATAGTAGGATTGTTAGATATGATCATGTTCCTGTGAAAATTTCTCATGTAATGTGACATGTATATGTATACATGTGCCTGTGATATAAAAAATTAATTATGTTATGTGACATGTGCCTGGATATTATAGGAGCAGGTAAGTACTATGATATGGGGTGATGTTGATCACCAGGTCTGGTAGTGTGGTCATCAGTTTGAGGTGACCTGGTTCATTAGGATGGATGAGGTTCAGGGAATATTTGATACATGCCTCAGTTAAGGGAGGGTAAGGAGTCCATGAGGATGATATTCGAAGTGGAATGATTATGATGGGGAGGGGTAAGGGTAGTGAGTTGACACTAACTATTACTCATTTAACTATCTGCATTTATATATATGTTTTCTGGGTTGTCTGACCATGTAATGGTATTCAGCGGGTTTCAACCTGGGATTTGGCTCGATTAGAAAATTAAAGAGATCCTAGTAAGTCTGATCCAAGGGATTTATAGGGTATCTTAGGGATAAGAGCCTTCTATGTTGTTCCTGACTTGAGATTTCTGTTCGCATCACCATCCCCATTTTCATGGTGAGGGCGGTCCATAGGAAGCTGAGAATTGGATCGAGTCCATGAAGATGATATTCGAGTAGTAAGATATACCTCCAAGGCAGAGGGTGAAGCTAGAGACCTATATTCTCAGCGGACTAGATAATTTCTACTTATAGAGGTGAAAAAAGAAACACGTGAGGGACTATCCTAAGAGGACTTTGAATCCATGTTATTCATTCACTTTAACCCAAAGATACTAAGGAAAGAAAGAGCTCGGGGGTTATTAAGCCTTCAGTTGGGTGACATGCCTATCATGGACTATGTAGTGACTTCCATAAAATTTTCGCACATTACACTCAGTATGGTGGGAAATGAAACCTTCATGGTGAGGTGTTACATGTATGGTTTATGGAACACCATGAAGGTGCAGGTAAAAAACTTTAGAGTGGTCTCATTCTCATAGTTAGTGAATTCAACACTCATGGCCTTAGGAAACTTCACAAATAGGTCTTTCTTGAGATGGGTAACAACTTTAGGTGATTTAAGAGGTGATTCTTTAGATAGTATGAAGTGAGTCCGAGAAGAGTTCATGTATGGTCTTCAGGACAAGGAATCGAGAGTACCACCTCAGAGGGGGTCTTTGATGGTTTTGATTTTGTGTGGGCAGCTGGAATATGTTTAAAATCAGTTCGAGCAACCTCCAAAGGAGTCATACACATGTGGGAAGATTGGGAATCATGAGAGGTTCTATAGGAAGCATTATCATACAGTTAGAAACCAAGGATCAGGGTAGACACAAGGTTCTGAGATTGGACCAGGAGTGGTACCAGGTGATGGTAGTTGAGTTTCAACTACACATGAAGGTTTTGGTAGATATAGTGGGACCCAGTAGTGGGGTCAGTGGCTGGTGGTGAGTGAAACACCACTTGAAGGTTAGGCATCGGGCAGTCAAGATTCAATCTAGGTTCATACTGTGTAGATTCTAGGTCTAGAGAAAGATTGTGAGATGATAACAATTAGAGGTATGTCGTGGGAATAACTATGTTTTTTTTTATATTTTGGCATAGCCTACTGAGGCATGTCTATTTTGGGTGCACAAGGTGCATGAGAATTATGAACAGACTTACCAAACATTGTTCAGTATGTTTTTAAAGCTTAGGTGAGTTATATTTATATATATATGAGGTGTTTGGAACTAGAACTTATTTGTGAGATTTGATGGATGTGTGTTATATTGAGGTGTGTTAGCATCAAGGAATCAAGGAGATGAGGATTACTTGAGGTGTTTTGGAATTTATACATCATTGTGATGCATCACTTGGTTGATGTGTGAGGCACCAGGATTGATTGAGCATCTGATGAGATGCGGGACCTCATTGGTGTCATGTGGCATATGAGAACAAGGTGCACATCGATGTGATGCGAGGTCCTGATTGGTTTCAGATATGACATGGGAGTACTTTATGAGGTTCCATAGTGACAATAAATCACATGGAGATTTTTTATTCTAGTAATTGGTTGATGGGTCATTGTTTTTATTTGAGGTTTGGGTTGTATGGGACTAGGGTAGGTCAATCCTAAGGTGGGGATCCCCCTTGAGGTAGTTGACCTGTTCCCTCAAGACCGAGTTAGTCTAGGTTATTTTAAATTGGATGGGTATATTCGATACCATATATAGGTTTTGTTTTATATATTGGATATTAGATATGTTAAGGTGGGAATATTATAACATCCCAGGTATTTTAGACTGGGTCGAAAACCTTTCTCGTTTTAAATTTTAGAATTTGGGGGGTATGCTAATTTCTTTTTTGATCATCAAAACTTAATTTTGAGTTTTCTATCATCCCAATATCATTTTTTGAATGGTTTTAGAATATTTTAGAGTGTATCAGTGTTCAGATTATTTTTGGGTGCATCCAAGGCCTGAAGGACTATTTAGGAAGTTCCAGGTCAAGGCACACTATTTGGGTAAACTGGGCGGCCTCTCCCATCTAACCGTGCAACCCTTTTTTTTACAAAATCATAGTTTAGAGAACCATACAGGGAAAGGTTCATATCCATGTGAGACCTATGTAGTTTTTAGTAGAGGTCTACCGCACGGTGTGCGCATAGTTATGGAATATCATTCACAAGCCACATGGGTAGTTCCCCTTAGGAAGTACCTACGCACTATATCATGCACAGTTTATGTATGGTTTGCAAAACCATGTGATCTAACTGTGAAACCCTTTAAAGAGTTGAATTTATTGTTTTTCCCTTTCTTTATTTTCCTATCCCCTTCTATTTTCCCTCATTCTTACTTCATGGGTTGTACCCAGTAGAGTATAAATCTTCCTCCCCTTCATCTGCTAGAAATTGCTCCCCCTCTTTCATTTGAACACCCTTTCATCCACCATCAGAAGCATTGGAACTATATATGTAATACTTTACTCATCATTGGGCATTACCAAACCATATATATTGGTTTGAGGTCATATTAGAGGCCATAGACCACTTGGGTGGGTTGGTTGGGTGTGTTTTTTTTAACAAAAATTGATTTTTTTTATTAAAATTGTTATGAATTTGATAAATTATTTTCTTGTGTCATACTGGTGAGATATATGGGATCATGTCAGTTTTTTCATGAGGATTTAAAAAGATAAAAATATTTGGAATTGAGGTAGTGGAATCATGAAAATGGGATTGGTCCAGGTTACATTGGTGTTTTGATAATCGATCGGGCATCATAGATGCCTATTTTAGGTGGAAAGGTTATCAGGTTGAGGGAATATCCCCTGATATTGGATGGAATTACCATCAAATTTGAGATCCATTGTTGTAGGGGAACGAGGTTCCAAAGTTGGTGTTACGTAGGTACAAAATTGGTGATTTCTACTCACCTGTGATTGAACAAAGTTTAATTGGAGTCATGTGCACATAGGTTGACTCCGTGATGAGGTATTATTGACCACTCATATGTGTAGAGGCCCCCAATAGTGGAATTTAGGTATTTGGATTGGGAGTGCTTTCCATAGAAAGATAGAGGGAAGGTGAGTATCCTTTTTATGATAGTGTTGAGGCTATCGATTGGGGATGAGGCTCACCGTATTGAGGATGTTGGGCCTAGATTATTTTGGAGGATGGGGATTTTTGTACCTTGGGATTTTATGCGATGATATCACGATGATTTTATTTAAGGAAAGATATCATTGCGCCTCTATACATTGGGTGTCGAGCTAATGGGTTCTTTTAAGAAGGGGTACGAGGGACCAGGGTTCTATTTTCTTGGGAATGCCTTCGAGGTGTTGGTGACTTGATGTGGGACATGTGTTATTGGTTGAAACAATGTGTTGGGTTTCTTATTTGGGAGAGGAACATGAGGGTTTAGCTATAATATTGACATCAAGGGATACCATGGGCTAGGGTACAAGGATCCTATCCTATTCAATTATTCCCGGATTGGAAAAAGAAGTTGAAAACTTCTCAGTGTCTATTGAGTACCAGATAATATTTTTTGTTTTATTTAAATTTAATGAGTTTTTGTCCTTATTATATTACACACCTTTTTAAATAATTATGTTGTGTATGCACATCTAGGTAGTCTTCTACAAAGACTAATTATCACACCCTACATGGACCCTTTATAATGTGTGTAAAATTTATTCTTTTACATTTATGTAAGGGTTTAGGCTATAGATGGATCCAAGTTGAGTTGGCATGGATGGTTGATAATGGAACTTGAGGTGCTTTCCTCAGTTGGTGATTTCTTTTTTACTTTCTATTTTATTTTCAGTATGATTTTATATATATATAGTTATTGTGGTCAACCATTGGAGACCCCTTCTTCTTATTTTATTTTATTCCCTATTTGGAAGCATTTTATGTTTTAGTTCTACAAATGGAATGTTAGAATGTTTATTTATTTTATGTTCTTTTATTTATTTTTTATTCCTTTATTACCAACTATTGAATGTGCTTCTTCCTTTGGCATGTCTGGTTCGAGTCTACTATGTCATTATTTCCACTCCATGTTATATATATGTACTTGTGGAACTATATTACCAGTCCTTGAGGGTATTTCTTCCCCACCTTTCCCTTTCCGCACTCTTGATACAAGTTTACAGCCATTAGAATTTGGGGCGGTGTGCCTAAGGCTAATGGAACTGGGCCACAAATCACTATTCGGGTGGATAATAGGGTTGGGGACACTACACCTACCTTAAAAAGGACTCATGTGGTGCGGAGGAAATTTATTGGCTATATTTAAAGAAGAGAGATTCAACATCTAGGGATGTGAGGTTTTCTTCAGTGTTGAGAAGACTATTCAGTTGGATGGTTTCATTTCAATGTACCTGAGTGGGTACTTACTCCTAAAAAAGGAAAATGGTGGAGTTATAGTCCTTAATTTCATTATAGATACATCCATGGTACGTGGGAATCAGTTTGGGTTATCCATCCCTATTTTGGACAAACATTACAATTTTCTACACAATATTTACTTGGTAAAGGACCCTTATAGAATCTCGATCCCCTTTCAAGTGTTATGGGGTTGGATGGGGGCTCATTTAGGATTCTATGAGTTCTAAAACATCAATAACATACCCAGTGTCTATTTCAAACCATTTTTTCAATGATTAGTGGGGTAAGACCCACTGCACTAAAGGATTTCTAGACCAAGGCATTCATAGGCCATTACTGTTGTTTCTACTTCAAAACCAATATTCCCTTTCCCATGGGTAATATGAGTGATAATTCTGGGGGAATTCTTGAGGGATGGTCCTCTATGATTTCTTTCATGAGGTAATCCTTTCCACTTGTATTGACGAGGTCCTCCTATGTGAATGGAATGCACCTTTCCAGTTTAGAAGTTAGTTCCTATGTGTCTATTAGAGATGTCCTCCCTTATTCATTCTAGATCCAAGGAAAATATGAATATTTCCCACTAGTTTTAGCTGATTTTTACTAGGGAGGAGACTCAAGTTGAGATAAACCTTCCTCCCTATAGCTTAGAAATTATTTAATCCCAATGTAATGCTAATATTTGGATCTACTCATATCCTAATAGGAAATTATCCACACTTGTACGTGAAGGTTCAAAATTACCATTGGTTACTAAGGAAAATCTATGACCTAGAAAAAAGATGTCTCTGAGAGGAAAAACTACCATGAAATTTTCTCATAATGAAGTAATTCATTTACTGTTACTCTCATTGTGAGTAGAAGTTCCAATTGATGCAGCCATAGAGAGTGTGGTTCCAATGAATGAATCCACATCAGCATTATTATTTCTTATAAAATTTCAAAATTGGAATAATTATTGAATTTTAAAGTCATAGGAAGAGCTTTGGGGCATACAACGTCAGGAAGAATTACCTTTGGAAGGTTTTGATCACATCACCACCCCTTATGGAATTACTTTCGAAGACCATCCTGAAGATGTCGGGCCTTTTCTGTGAGACCTTGATGTAATGTTGGAAAGTTTCAAGGTTTTATTTTTTTCTTTCCCATTGGTTCCCTGAATGGTTTTTAAGGGCAAAATGTAAATTTTCATGGAGAAAAGGGGTTATCCCATTTTTGTGGTAGCGGTAATTCTGAAGTTACTTCATTGTTTAAAAGGTTATGATGTAATTGCAGTTTTACTGACATAGTTTGTGTTTTTAATACATTGGGAGGCTTCTAAATACCATACAATCATTCCCACCCATATATATTCTACATGAGGTATGGATATTGGATATAGATTTGGAAGTGATCAGGGGAATGATGATGCTGGATCCTCGGGTCAATTGGATTTGATGAGGTCATCGATTGTCCTCCCTTGGGAGACACCCTCAACATCAAAACCTTTCTGGGGTCCTTTATTAATACTCTTAGTGTTGGTACCTTTTGGAGATCCTTCCCTAGAAGGTAAGGGGAAAAGGAAGAACTCCAAATTATCAGATCCCTATCCTCCATAATCCTCAACTAAGTGTGGAATCTCACTCTTCTTGTTCTGGACTATTCCTATAACACAACTTGATTTTTCATAAATATGCAGGTATCCATTTATCTTTCATGGAAAATTATATATCTACCCATGATGATATAGGTGAGAATTGGTTTTATTCATCAGATCCTTCTTTATTGGTCCTGACCCATCGATACACATAGATGGATGATGTGCCACCCCGATTAATCATGTTTCCCACTATAGATATTTCAGAAGTTGCAATACTTGATCAGAAATAGGAAAACTATTTTTGTATGATATTGATACAAGTATATATCATTATACTAATTTAGCCTTGATGAAGGTTACTTTTGGACAATGTTAATACTTATTCAGAAAATTGACACTTTGTTCACTTTGTGTCATGTAACCTAACGTTATATTTTGTTCTTGCAACCCTCAATGTTTGCGATCTAATGTACATCTTCAGGGAAACAATTATAGATTCTATGATTTCTCACATTGCAAGAAGGTTTTTCCTCTTCACAGTAGGATGGGGTTGGGGAAATGGATGTTGCCAGTGGCCAAACTGAGAAAAGTACATTTCTAATACTAGTCATATATATTGGTTACTTAGTGATATCATATCATTTATCCTTTAAAATATAAACCCTTGTGGACATGTAATAATGCCTTTACCAAATATATTAGAGGTCAAATCCCCTTCTACCCTGGGGATTCCTCTGACTAAATAGACCAACGTACATGCTGAATCACATCCTACTTCGTAAAAGACCGTGGGAATAACCCCTTCTCTTAGAGACTTAGTCTCATAATATGTTCATATTCCCAGTATGGGCTTAGATCAAGGTTCAGAGTCCTCATCATTTTACCCATAAATGTGGTGACAAATATGGAGGGATATCTATACCTTGGTTTCAGAGACCCATTTGGAAGGGGTAAAAGACCGGTTGGGTCACCTCCGAGTTATGTTTACTACCCTAGTATATGATGGTATTGAATATACCTCCCTTAAATACCAGTTAAAGGTGGTGATCTCTCTGAGAGAGGGGAAGAGGTCCCTTGAATTGAGGGTTAAATATTCTAAGGCTTCCTCTTAATTAAATCAAATCTAGGACAAGGCCTTAAAAGAAGATTTTGGGCATGTAGTAGAGTTAGAAACTCACCGAGATGTGGTTAGCACTGGTAAGGTTGAGATTGACCAACTCTAATCTATGATAGGTCATATTCAAGAAGAAATATTCCAATTTTAACATCAACTTATTATATTTTAGAAATATGTATGGGAGTTACAATGGATCCTTAACATAGTAGAGACGGCTATTCTTGACACTATTTCCAAGGTGGAGTAGTTACAACAGCTTTTTGAGGTGGAAACCAAATTTTTTGATCAATTATGCCAATCTACTACCTCCCTGAAGCATAGGTTTGTAGATATCAAAGAATCCTCTAAGTGCATGTTGTGACATACTTTTAATTTTATAACTTTTACTTGGCTCATATTTTTAGGGGAGAGACTTTGATATGTTGATATTACTCCTCCTTTATTCTATCAATTAACAGACCTTCCTAATTTCATATGTTTTGTTACATTTTATTTCATTTATGACATGCATGAAATTTTGTTGATCTGATGTTTCATGAACAATCAATGACACCCATCCTTTGTATAATATCAAGTAAACCTGAATGCATTGGTTTGAATATTTAAATCATAATAGATTATTCAAAATAAATTATTATGAATTACCTCCAAAATGAGATTCCTAGCCGATGTATCTTCTCCCGTTATCTTGAAACTATATAATTCATAGAAGGATAATTTTGATAGAATATAGGTCCTGGAGGGAAAGTGATCTATCTTTTTTACAAAGTGCATGGATTTGGTGATCATAGCTTGTTTTTTATATAGACATATGGGGGGGGGGATCACAAGATTTATATATTTTTCTTTATATTTCTAAAATTATTTCCTAAGATTAATATTGGGGAATAAATAATGGGCATGGAATTAGTGTTTTATTAAGATTCCCTTATCAGGTTTCCATCCTTGTTGGTTTTTTACCTTTTTCCAGGTCTAAAAAAACTGAATCATTTATTTTATATAGTTTTTTTTATTTTATCATGGACCTTCTATTACTATAGTTTATAGTCTTTTACCTTGGGCCTTCTATAACTGTAGTTTAGGATATTTTACCTTAGACATTCAATCATTGTAGTTTAATGACATTTAGCTAGGACATTTTATCATTGTAGATTTGGGTCTTTTAGTTCATAGCTTCTATCATTATAGTTTAATATCTTTTATCTCAGATCTTATATCATTGTACCTTGGGTTATTTTATCTCAAACCTTTTATCATTGTTAATGTACTGTTTGTGAAGTAGCATTTTCTTGTAATTTTAATGTCATGTGGTATGGACATAAATCTCTTAATAGTTTAAAGTCTTACTACTAGGACTTTATCCATGACTATAGAATTTGGGAAATGCATGTCAAGGATGACCCAAAACAGTCTACGATGTGGGGTTCTGCTATGTTGTTTCCAGGGCTCATGAGGATTGGAGTGCATTTTTTATACATATAAGATGTCTAGGTTGGTAGGTCTAAGACCTTATGTGTCGATATCATTGTCAAACATTAGTGTATCCACCCTTTTCCAAGGTTCATTTTATATTTTTGGGGGTAATATCCATTGAGGGAAAAATTCTAGTATAGTCGAGTCTACTAGAATAGTTGGAATGTGGGAGATGTATATTATAAGACAAAAATTTGAGTCAGTGAATATGGGATGGGGAAGACATGTTGGGAATGACCCATAACACCCTGATGTGTTGTGTTCTACCACGGTGTTACTTGGGATCACAAGGATTGTGGTTAATTTCCTACAATAAGGGGATTCCTCTGGTTGGTAGGTAAAATACCTTTTCGTCAATTGAATGGCAAAATAAAAGTTTCTTTATCCTTTTTCAAGGGTCATGAAATTTTTGTAAAAACTAATGAATATAGAAGATGAAGTTGGGTATGGAGTAAAAGTTATCCAAGAAGTGATATAAAACCCTAGGGAAATTTAGCTCTTAAATTTTGAAGATCATGCCCTATAAATTTTGGTTTTGAGTCACAAGGCGTTGACAATCAAAAAATTTAGGAATGGAATGTCGCATTTTATCTTTGGGAAAGGGTACGAAAAATGGTGATGTAATATTGAGGATGCCAAATCCTATTGAATAGTCTGGTATGGGGATTGAAAATCATAGTCCAAAGTGCTCAGTGCATGAGGATGGTATGAAAAATCATACCAGGAATAAACCAGAACACCCTATGGTATTGGGTTCTACCATGGTGATGTCAGGCTCACAAGAATCTGAAATCAAATTATATAGGGAAATGATGTCTTTGATTAGTATTTCTAATCCCTTATTCATCAATAACATATTAAAACAGAGATATATATTTTACTTTTCGAGGGCCATGAATGGTTTGTGGTGACCTTAGCTGCTCAAATTGTAAAGTGTGATTTTTTGGAAAATGTAATATTCAAGAAGGGTTTGAGAACCCTAAAATTTGTGTCACTTCCTAGTGAACATGTTATCATGGCGATGAGATGTAACAAACCATTAATCTAACATTTTATGGAGATGGGGGTCCATCACGCATGGATCAATTTTTACTAGCGATACAAAGTAGACTTTATGAGATTTTATACCTCATTTAATTATGAACTAATTTTTGTGTAACATCTAGAGATGAATATTTTAGTGATTAGATACTTGAATTTTTGTCAGGCCTCCTTTTTCAGGTTTTCCAACTGACTAGTTTTTTGTCTCTTTCACTAGCAGTTTAGGGTCTTGCGATCTGGACCGTCTGAGGATATATTTTAATGTCATGTATCTGTGACCAATGTTTATGTAGTTTTAGGTCATGGCACACATGGACCAATATGTGGATAATGTTACACAATATCCCAATTTGGGTACCCAAGGTTTGGAGTATTCAATATATTTTTAAGTGGGAGTTGAGAATGCTGTAAATCATGGATTCAGGTTATTAGTTCATGGGTAGTGATATGGGAAAATCATGCTGGTGAAAGCCCAAAATACCCCCAGGTGATGAGTACTTTCACAGTGATGTTAGGATCACAAGAAAAAAAATCCCATCATACAGGGTCAAGATATCTCTGGTTATTATGGTTAAGCCCTTATACAGTGACATAATAGTAAAATATATATTTTTATTTTACTTTCCAAGGATCATTAATGGTTTTTGGAAACTTGAGGTTCTTAAGACATGAAGCATGATATATGGGTTGAGAGGATTGAAAGATGACAGTAGCACCCCATACACTGATTGATCGGGGTCAGGCTATTGTGATCAATTAAAAATGAATGAAAATGGGTGATGGTATGCACATATTAATTTTCTGTGGCGGGGGAAAATTTTTCTTAATTTTTAACTATCATGTGACTATGACATCTTCCATTAATTTTAATGTCATGTGGTCAGGAAATTTTACTTTCCTTACTGTTTAACTCCATGCAGTGAGGACGTGAGAACTAACATGAAAGTTTTTATGAGATATATGTTAGAAAACCTTTCACTGGTCAAGGGGGAATTTAGATTTGAGGAGAATCTTCCATCCATGAAAATGATTATTGGTGGGTAGCCGCATGCTAGATCCCTTGCTGTACATATTTATCATGTGTATAGGCAAACTGTATATAGATTTGAATCATGCGTATACAAAATGAGCATGTATGACTCAACCCTCTTTTAAAAGAGATATATACTATTCTTTTCATGCAGTTTAATATCATGTGTCTAAGACATTCACTCCATAGGTCTAGACCATATATAATTGGGGGTGTATTAGTATCCTCTCAAATTTAGCATTTGAACACAAGATTGGGGATTGTGGTGTTTCTATATTTCTTATGATGACAAGAATCAAGCCATACATTGTTATGGTATAGAAGTTCCATGTGATGGTCTAACCCATACACATGGATGTAGAATATTTTTTTTATCATGGTTGGAATAAGAATCAGATATTTAGGCATCACTACATATCCTGTGATGATATCAAGAATGCCACATGAAGTCTCTGAATGGGAAATACGGTAACTAGATCTATCCTATACGTAGAGGGGGTATTGTTCCCATCGATTATTATAGCTGGGCCTTGTATTATAGATCTAATAATCACTATGTATCTTGCGATTTTAGGAATCAATCCACACACAGATCATAAGAAACCATGTAGTTTAATTCCATACTGAAAGGACATAGGCTCCACTCGAAAAAAAGGAATATTTATACTAGACCTGAGAACTATGATTTTTGAATCACTACATATTAAGTGATATAAAGAATCAAGACACATGTAGTTCTCAGATGGGAAACACTCTACACAAGTTTGACCCATACAAAAAGGGTGGAGGGATTGTTCCCATCAAATATTATACATGGGCCTATGATTGGAGATTTTTTCACCACAATATATCATGTGATGATAGAAAACAATCAACATGTAGTTCTATAATAGAGGTATGGTAAGAGGTCAACACCATGGGTAGTGGTCCTCTCGGGAAAGGTCCACAATAATTTGTAGTTTTTTATCATGCTAGAGGAATCAACTATCCAATTTAGAATCCTGTAGTGAGGACTCTTAGCGTTCTTTTAAAATTATTACATTCCTGACCAAGATAACTCTATTTTAAACTGATACAACTCATCCATGTGGGGAGGGGAGAGTCCCTTCTCAAAACTCCTAATATCACATGAGCTTTTTACAGTGTGAGAAATCTTGGATGGAAATCCTATTTTTAAAACAAAGAGGCAATTAGAGGGTGGATAGGAGAATTTTGTACCATATAGTGGCTAGGCCTTAATATAGGATATTGGAATCCCTAAATATCTCATTAAAATGATAATAAATCCATACATTATTCTAGAAACCCATGCAGTCTACTGACATAACAAATAGACATATGTCATGGAGTTTAACATCATGTGACAATGACAAGGCTGACTCAATATGAATGAAGACGAATGTTGTGGCTGGGCCAAGGAATAGATGTATAGGTGTCACTATGTATACTATGATGATATAAATAAAGCCACACATAGTTATTAGAAACCATACAGTGTAATGTCATGCAGAGAGGAAATAAACCAAGCAGTTTAGTGTCATGTGGCGAGGAGTTGTACCGTAAATTTTAACGTAATGTGGTTAAGACAAGAGACATTGTGTCAGTTTAAATCCTTTCTTGTAGGATGAATAATGAATTATGGGAGCTATGTGAAGTATCTATTAAGAAACCATGCATTGGTGGGGGGTGTGACATGATCCCCATACATTGTGGCTAGTGAGTAATCTCCATTGTGATAGAACTTATGAATGATATAAGTTCCTTCCCATTTCGGTTCTAGATATAGATTATTCTTTATAGGTATCAGTGAGGTTCTGAGAGTAAATACCATTTCCCTATGAATGAATGATTAGAGGAAAAACTTTTTATTGAAGGATCATGATATCTGATTATTATGAACATCGAGGTTGTGAAACATATACAACCTGTTCTCATCGAGCCACTCTAATTTAACCATCCAATTTTGGGATTGATCATAATTTGAGAGGATTCCACAAATGGATATTCAGAGTGAAGGTAGCTGGACTTCTATGGGTAACACTACCTCAGTCACATAAACCAATGAATTTTGTGTTTTCTGTGTAGTAGTATGCATGGTGGTATGGTAGGCCCATAAAGCATGGATGATATTTTTCAGCCAAGAATTTTCATCCCCATTCACTATCTTCTAGACTATTTGACAGAGTTTTAATAAAGTCATTTGTCTATCCATTTTTCATTACATGACAGTGGGATTGATGATTGGACTTTATGTTTTACTCGTGTTAAAATTTATTCAACTTTGTAGAATATAACTTGCTGTCATTTTCCATCAATGTCATATGAGGTACTCCGAAACTGGTGATGATATTGGAATTTATGAATTTGATGATTTTATTCTTCCCCACATCCCTCAGGGGTATTTCTTTATCCCATTTGGAGAACAAGTTAGTAGTAGTAAGGATGTACTCAAGCTACTTAATTATACTGGGGGATATGGAACCATAAAATCTATTCAGAGTTCGATGAACGACCAAGAATATTTAGTTGTATATATTATATATGAGGGTTGATGGATAAAATTTTAATGAATTGCACATGCATGAAAAGTTATGGTGAATTCCACTCAATCCTACATCATTGTTTTCTAGTGTTAACTTAGTCTCCTGATTTGGGGGTAGAGCCTAATCTCAGACTGATGAGCACCATAGGAGACTACTTGGACTTCTTCCATGATAGTGAGGATCTATCTTCCTGCTATGAATCTTAGGATGATTCCATCATATCCTTTCTTGTAGGGTGAATTTTTCTAATGTGGAAAATACTTGAGGATAATGTTTTCTGCTCTCTATCAAATATTTTCCCTTCCGGATCGGTTTTTTATAGGGACCCCATTTTATAGATAACCAATTATGGGCTTCATCCATCTAGTGGTGGATATCAGTTAATCATGCTTTTGGGAAATTCTTCCATGTATGATTCCATCCATATAAAAAATTATGATCAATGAGACAATTCTTTAGTTCATGATGCGTAAGATTTTGTCCTCCTGATCATGGTCGACCCTGACTATGGTCACATTAGCTAATGTGTTGGTAATAGAATTCTGTGATCATAGAATATAATGCGGTGTGGGCTCAAAAGGAAATTCTTCCATTAATACCTTAATGTAGATAGTTAGAAGTTAATGTTCATCCTTTTTAATGGTATATTTTCCATTAATCTACTTTATCACTAGCTTATAATCCCCTTTGATATCTAGGTACTCTATTTGTAGTTGTAAGGATAGTTCTAAGACAGTGATGAGGCCATGGTATTTAGCCTCATTATTTTTGAAGCATTCGAATAGTGAGAAAGAGTAGAGAAATATTAATTTTTATGGAGAAACAAATATAATACCTAAGAAAACCCGATTTAATTTTAGGTTTTCCATTATTTTGTCGATGGGAAATCGTGAGGCTCCATCAAACTATATATCCTATATTTAGGGAGTGTCATGAGCATAGAAAACCTCTTCTTCTAGAATCTCAGTATCTACTAGTGTAATTTCCTGGTTGGGATGTGTCACAAGGAAATAAACTAGGGCCTACCCTTTCATTGATTTCTATGATACAAAATGGATGTTATAATATTGCAGAATGACCACCCATCAGTCCAATATCCTGATCAGTATGGGACTACCAAGGATGTACATGAGTGGATAAATACAAGAGACTAAGTGGATTTCATGGTGCCGTAATTAATTCCTCAACATATTCACTACAAAGAGTAGTGTGAGTCTGTTCTTCTCAATACCCAGGTATTGGGTCTCTATACCTATCATCATTTAGATGAGGTATTAGATATTTTTCTCATTTTATACATCATTCTTCTATGTTATTTAATAACCAAGGGATCATTCCATGGAGGACACATATAAGATGAGTGGTTTTACTTCCCTTGATGGCATTATTAATAGTGGGTATAACAAGTACTGCTTGATGCTATCAAAGGCTTATTAGTAGTCCCCATACCATCAATAGTCCATCCCCTTCTTCATTATCTTGGTGGAGGGGATCGATTTTCCAACTATTTTGGCTATTAAACATCAAATGTAAGTGTGGTTCCTTAGGAACCCCATCAGTTATTTAAAATTACCGAGTGGTGATGTTTTTATAATAGCACTAGTATTTTCTAGGTCAGCCTCAATACTATGGTAGCGTACCATAAATCTAAGGAACTTCCCTGATGTTACCCTAAAATATTATTTTAGTGGATTCATATTCAAACTCTATTTTCATATCTTGTCAAAGACTAATTGAATATCCATGAATTAATCACATCGCTATTGGAATTTGACCACCAAGTCATCAACATAACATTTATTTATTCATCATAAGAAAAAATTAATTATTTAATGTATGGAACATTGGTATGTATCACAATTGTTATATAATCCAAAGGGTGTGACCTAATAGAAAAATATCCCCTAGGGTGCTCTAAAGGAAATTCCTTCCTTATATTCATGGTTCATCTTTATCTAATTGTTCCCTGAATACCCATCCATGAATGAAAGGGCTTAGAAGTTGGTACTTCCATCGATCAAGAGTTCAGTGATTGACAAGGGGATGTAATCCTTTTGGAAATGTTGATTATGGTATATGAAATTGCTATAGAACCTAATCAACCTTTTTTTCTTAACATGTATGATGTTGGAGAGTAAAATTTGGTATTTCAATTCTTGATTTTTTTTGTCTTTGATCAATTTTTCATCTTATTCCTCTACATTGGTAGCATGAGAGGGGTGGATTATCTTGGATGTCTGTTTGAATCTTCAATGGCCACTGGGTAATATGAGATGGTGAAAAGCAACATCTATATTCGGTCCATGAATTTTTGTATAGTTCCAAGATAACACATATCAATGTTTCCTTATAAATGACATGGATGTCTCTTTATCATCTAGAGGAAAGGAGGAACTAATAAATGTAGTTTGTGGGTCTTATTATGTTCCCAAATTTACCTGTCTAAGCTAATCAATGATGACGGATATGCCTTCCAAAAATGTGGTAGGGGAATTCATAAGGTAATCCTTGATTTCTTCAACCTATGAGTCTATAAAAGCATTTTCAGATTAAGAAAAAATTATGAAAGACTCTCTATCACTATGGGGTTAGAGAATCCATGATAAAAGACATTATCTTCCCCTACTTATTGAGTTTTTATAGATATATTTTAAAGCTAGTGGGTTTTTACACTATCACTAGGGAAAGATAGATCTTGGACATTTGGGAATGAGTCTAGAGACTTAACTAGATTTATGGGTAGCACATAATCACAATCGAGCACACTTTAGGGATTTTCAGGGGAAATCCCCATACTATTGGGGGATGAAACATATATATCATCATATACCAAAGTTTTTTTCATCCTTTATATAGATAATATCCTCATTATATGTGGTTTTTCAATACTCAAAGGGGGTACTTTCACGATGTTGTATGCTGACCTTTCCATTAATAGGGAATTTCAAACACTGATGGAATTTTAAAGGTACCGCCACATTGTTTTGAATCCAAGTCCTTTCAAGTAGGACATTAAATACAATGAATTACTAGATAAACACGAACTCATTGTTTGATGTGAGTTCCCAAAACTGATCTTTTATATTGATCTTCCTAATAGGTCTTTTCTCAAACTTAACATACCCATGAATAGTCAACATTTTGGGAGATAAGTCTCCTTCACTATATCCCAAATGTCATAGGGTTCAAATAGGTTTGAGGATGATCCCAAAACCATTTTTAATCAGGTCCCTTTAAAAATCAACATTATTGATTCTATCAAAAACATATAGGGTATATGAAATATTCTGGATCCTACTCTATGAACAAGATGGTGACATGACATTCTGATGGAATAATATCCACTCGATAAACCTTGGGTACAACGATACTATTATTTAACTCCCATGTGATAGGTAGGTATTCAATGAGTGCCTCTATGATTTATTTTAAAATTTGGGGTTAATTAAGGATTGATATCTTGGATAAAGAAACCAATAGCTATTATAGAATGTCATACTTTTGTGTAAGAGGTCGAAGCTTCCTTAGGTGGGGTAGCTTCTTATTATGTTGTTCTCGAGCTAGAAAATCTGAGGTTGATGGGTTTAATTCTTTTATAGAGGTTGAGTGAGGATATTCTTCCAGTGGAATAGGACATTATGGCCTTCCTTTTTTTCTTGGTTGGTCAGATAATCTCACCCCCGTTAGGAGGCCATGAAGGAAAACTGGGCATGGGTGACCACTAGCGGGTTTTGAGACACCTCCATTTATTTATTGGGAATACTAGTGTTCTTTCCCGTATTCATCAGTTTCATATATATCCTCTACGAGGATGATAATAAAATTTGGGGTCCGACCACACCCATGTTGTCCCCTGTATCCTTAGTTCCTACCCATACGACCTCCTACACCCTAGTCAGGTACAAGAACTCATACTCTGAGTCATATTCATAATTAGAGAATGGGTCTTCCATGTGTATCACATTTAAAGAACAAAATATGACATATTAATCTGATTAAGGTTCCATTTTTTGGGGTGGTTCCCATGCTTCAGATATTGTAGGGAATAAATACGCACAAGTTAGAAGTTGCATTCGAGCTAAAAATGGCTTCTCCTCTCCAGTCTCTTAATATGCCTGACGGATGTGTTCACAATCGGGATTCATATTCAATTACTTTTCCCCATTATATGGGAATGTTATGGGTTTTTTATGTTTTAATATCAGGGTGGAATGAGATCGTTCAAATTTATTTTGAGTCATCCAGTTGTTGAACTTCTTCCCATGCCTAGCTAGAGTTTTCTACCAATCACCTTCTTATTTTGACTGGACAACAGTTATGCAGACTACATACTCTAAGGATCTATCCAACATCACCTATCTATAATGGAAAAATAATTGGATGAAGTCTTTAAAGATGAATTAATCTTGGATTTTGTATCCCAACCTTCTATAGAAATGCAGTAGTGGGGGTGATCGATAAGGTTTACCTCATTGGGTTCCCTGGTTTGTGGTAGCTTGAATAGTTTATTTTCCACAAACATAAGGAAATAACCAAGGACTTGTCTATTTTGTAATGAGTATACTTTATTCATCCTATGATGAAATATCTAGTGACCTTGGTCATTTTTTACATTTGTTTGAGGGATATATTGTTTTTATTGCAACCCGATAGGAGGTGATGGGAAGTTTGTGACCTTATTAGGTTCTTGAATGGGCATTGGTACTAGTTTGAGGGTAACAAAAACATTTTTTTCCTTATCAATCATCTTACCTAGTGTCGAGTTCATGATTTGAAACTTAACTTGGGTCTGATTAAGGGAGAATTCTATACATTATACTATTTTAGCAATCTCATAGAATCTCCTTGGATATTTCATTGAGAATAGAAGTGACTTTGACACACCCATGTGATTATTTTATAGATTTCCATAAATTTCTCCAATGAGAGAGGGATGATAGTTGAATAGGTTAGACCTTTCCATTAGGCTATGAAGTCAGTCACCCTCTAATTTTCTCACTTATTATAGTTTTCAGGTTGACAATTAACATTTTCCCCAGTGTTCAGTTGAACTGGTAATGTAATTGATGAAGAAGGACTTCCATATTACAACTGATCCTAATGGGAGACTGATATACCAAAAAAAGGCTGACCCTATACGAGTCTATACAAGACATACCTTATTATTCGCCTCCTGTTGATCTAATGGGGAAATTATAAGACCACATCGGGATATGAAGTGTGTAAGATGTTGTTCTGGGTAACATGTACCATCAAAGTTGTAGAATATAGGATTTAAAAAATTGGGTGGAGGAAAAATGAAATCCACCCATTCAGGATATAAACTTCTCTCATGATGCATATGTGCACATTTTACTTCCATGGATTCCATTCATGTAACCCAGGACATGATAATGTTGAGTAGTTTTGAATGTACTGTTGTTGAGTCGCCTCCCATCTATAGGTAGAAGGTGGGGTTTGATGAAGTTTCCTTTTTTCCACTTCCTTCTAATTCTCAATTCATTATAAGACTAAATGATCACCTTAGAGAGGGTGAGGCTATATCTATAATGGAGAGATTTCATGATCATTTTTGACTTTTTTATTTATGTAAACCAACTGCCTGGATCTAGAGATAGTTTGAAACTCGGATACCACTCTTGCTATAGGATTTGAACTGAGATAAATAATATTTGTCTCATCCTAAAGATGATACCCATTGGTAATTTTTCCCCTATGTATCTCCTCCTTGAGTTTTCTAGGATTTTGTATCTCATTGTCATATCATGAAAATTGTTCCTATATGGATGGATTTCAAGTTTTTTTGGTGGTTATTGGGATTTATCCACACATTTACTCTTATATTTGGTAGTGTTCCACTATAGAGGTGGAAAATTGATATTCAAAGCTATCAAATGTTGGAGCCTCCTCTGGTTTTGGGTGCATTTATCCTCAATTGGTACATCCACATCTTCCTCTCAGGGTATATTTTTCATATTGCATCTCTCTAAATTTGTGTCTTGATCCACATTATATGTTGTGTTTAAGGTGACAAAATTCACTAAGGTATATCAAGAAATGGTAGTCAACCCATTATTTCAACACAACTAGACGACTATACACTATCAATATTAAGGTCATTTCTTGAACCCTTGGAAATATTGGAACTTTTTGGCTTCTGACCCCAATGGGGTTTTATTTCCTTCACCGTACATCCCTCTTATATTGAACTATGAATTGTGAACTTGATGGAGTTTCATGTTATGATTGCCAAATGAGCCACAAATAACTGAGTTTCATCTTGATGTTGGTGGAATAGATTGGATTTTGATTGTTAACATTTACTTCCCAACCTAGAGAAGACTGATTCACTCTATGGTGATGATGATGATGAAAATTATCCCAGTCCTTTGGGTTGGGGACTATCCAAGGCCATAATTGGAATTGGTTGATCCAATTGTTTAGGATCCAATGATTCCAGATGAGTATTTGATGATTCCTAGGATGAAAATTGAGATATAAATTCCCCAAGACTAGTGCGATGGGGTTGGTCGGAGAAATCCATTGATTTCTATGGGACCCTCTCATAGGATGATGCACCTAGTGAAGAAAATTAAGATAAAAATATCCATAGCTTAGTGGGATGTGTTTTTTTACAACTACTACCGACATGTCCTAGATCCTTTTAGGGATTGATGATCCAAGGGGTGGAGGTGGTGGTAGATATCCCCCTGGTCTGGTGGGATAGGTTTTCTCCATGAGAGCTACTACGCCAGCTTCTATTACGACATGTTCAATATGGTTTAGTTATGCTCATGTATGATCAGGATGAAATTGAAGACCATGATGGGAGTTATCATTTACAGTAAGTTGTTTGGTCGATTGAAACTTTGGATTCCACATAAAAAATGTGTTTAAGTTGCTTCGAGGGACCTAGTTTGAGGATATTTTGGATATCCTCTTCTTCTTTTCATAATTTCTTAGAGCTGTTGAAGTGGGGGGACTTTATTTTAGTGACCAACTGGATCACGCTTTACCCTGTCTTCTAATTTATCCAAAGGATATGACATTATAGGATGTTGTGTCAGGGAGATTCTATTGTTTTGGGGACATAGTGGAGTGAAATGGTCCATATTTCTCCCATCCTTGGGTATGTACATCTAGTGACCCTATGGAAATCAGTTAATGGATAGTTTTCATGATGTGAATACAAACACTACATACGTGTTTATCATGCTCCTCCATTCTTGGGTTTCAGGCTACAAAAAATGAGGCCATATCCACTTGACAACAAAGTGTATCGATTGTATGAAGGTGATACTCCTATCCAAGTTTAGGGAGATGTATAGAATTTATCTACGGATGATTATCCCACATATTTTGGAATAGATAAGGCATGAACTACTTCTATATCTCATATGGGATCTCATAGTCAGAGGTATCTAGGGGCCATAACATGGTAGGGTGGTTGTTTCTAGCCAACTATCTCTATAAATCAATGTCGACTTACTTTTCATTAGACTTACACACCTCCATCTGGTCAGACTAAATAAGGTGATTATTGGTGTTTCCTATTAACTGGAGTGGAGTTTTACTGGAAGTTTATGGGTAAATATATCTTGTTGAACCAAATGTTTTGTGAACCTCTTTACATGAAGGCATATGAGTTTTGATAACCTCTCTCTATGTAGGTTTTTGGGAAAGGGAAGGATTTCCTTTTCCTTGGGAGATATCCCTGTGTGGATTTTGACCATGGAAAATGTCAGGTGTATAGTCCCTATGATATATCTCCACACTACCATGAAGAGAAATATCACTATAATGATCATATTTCACTTTGGAAGAAGAGTCTATGGAACCTTGGGGTGTTGATAATGTGTCTCAAACAACCTCAATGACATTGTAATTAAGTAGATTAAGATTATGAGCCACTTTTTGTAGCATGGTCAGAATATGTTGACCAATATTTTGGAATTGTTCAAGGATATGATATTGTTTTATGACGGATGACAAACTATGTTGATAATCACATGGCGTTATAGGAATATGATTATTCTACTAAGAAAAAGCTAGAAATATCAATGATCTTATTCACTATTGATAGGAATATGATCATAAAACATGTGCCGCTATCATTTGGTGAGACTTAGTTATAACTAGGATATGATCTTGATCATGAGCCTTTGGAGTATCTATCTTGTCTCTTTTTATAGGAATATGAGCCTATCTCAAGGCATGAACCACTCTCACTTGGTGATCCTTGATTTTAGTGGGAATATAATCCCATCCCGAATATGAATTCCCCATGAGAATATAATGACGAACCTCTAGAATGGAAGAAGGGATATGATCCTACTCATGTATAGCCTCAGAATTATGATGATGTGGTCATTCATCAGCCAAAGTAGAAATATAATCCTAGAATCTATAATCTACTAGAATATTCTAGGTAGATTCACTAATATTAATATGAGCCTTCCCTGAGGCATGTTCCACTCTCACTTGGTGAGGCCAAACCAAAACAAGGATATGAGCCTGATCATGGTCCATTAGAGTATATCGTTGGTATTATTTGAAAAGAATATGATTCAATCCCAAGGCATTTGTCTCCCACACTTGGTGAGCCCTGTCCATAAGAGACATATGAGCCCGATCCTAATCCTTTGAAACATTCCAATGGTATTTTTCTACTAGAATGTTACCCTATCCTGAGGCATGTGGTGCCCTCACATGGTGAGCCCTGGTTGTAATGAGAACATGAGACTGGTCTGATGCCTCATCATTTACTAGAATATGCTGATAATCCTCTTTAATGAGAGCAAGATTTTACACTTTCATGGGATCAACCACTTTTTCATTCTGCTTAGTGTGTTTCTCTACCCTAGATTTATGGATAGTAATAAACACCTATCTCTATATCTGTACTAGTTCTGGAATATTCTGGAAGAGTACCTCAATTCTTGTAAAGATGTAATGACACTTTATGAAAGTGTTCATAAGAATGTAAGCCTACACATTTTCTATCTCCACTATATACTTGAGATTATATTTGATTGAGGTGGTAATATTACCCCATATATTTCCTCCTTATTCCACCAGAATATGTCGATGGACTTCATGAATGGGGGTTGGGATATGCGCCTCCCCCATGCCTACTACATGAATATGCCTACAGACTTATTTTGAGTGAGCATGGATATGAGCTTGCTCACTGGTTACCACCATAATATATTGGAAGAAATCATTAGTAGGAGTGGGGATATGATCCCACTCATGATTATCCTAAATCATTTTTTACCAATGTGTATTCCTTTCTTCCCATGCATGGGTATCAAAGGTAGTAGTGTATCGGGTGGAACCCTCAGCAGGAGACTGCAGAGTACCAGTGGGATGGTGCTAGTGAAGGTGGTTCATAGGATCCCTCCTTGGTGTTCTATTAACTGGAAGGGAACCATATTTGACTCATTAGTCCACCTTCATCAGATACTAAAGGAGGTGATTTTCATGCTATGGGTATAAAGTCTCAAAGTGGTTAGTGGTGGCGATGAGTTCCATTGGTTTGACTGTAGCTTTCATTGGATGATAGAGACATGTCTTTTTTAATACTTGGAGATCCATGTGGGTATCCTCGTGGTTTAGGATCATACCATATTGATGTTATTACTGGACCATTTCATTTTCCACCCTATGATGAATATATCAGGCAAGTAAGGTTATTCATGGACCTGTAGGTGTTGCAGTCGTATGTAATTTTCCATAACAGACACTCAATTGAGACATGTCAGATTAGGGTATTATTTGTGAAAGTAGTATCTACAATCATGAAGATAACAATTAATAAGGTCCCTGATCAGTGAAAAATCATATGAATGATATGGTATCAATTAGATATTCATTGGTAGCATAATTTCCTTTCTTATCCCAGATCTTGACACTCTACTCATGTGGAGCTATCAAAGTGAGGATGGAATTATTTCATGAGAACCCCATCTATAAAGGATAATCCATTCATTTGAAAAAATCATTTTAGGTTCACCATGTTTTTGGAGGGTATGAAAACAACATGGACTAATACATGGTAAATGGACCATTCTGTTATTTGAGATATTCACATAAGGTAAACCTTTTTTCTCAAAAAATATATAACTAAGGTGCATTCGGGTTGTCTGGATGGTTGATTGAAAGGGGGATTCAATATCTCGAACAATAATTTATGCTAGGTTCCCCATTATTCTTCTTAACAGAAACTCCCAATGGTTCCCACATTCATAACTAAGTAAATACCAATTTTCTAATGGCTGATGCTCAATGGGTATTTTAGACCCAATGACACATATGAATTCTTTTTTGGATGAGAGGATGGGAGGTCGGTCTCATCAGACCCTTTTATGGGAAATTTTTTCCTACTATGGGACTCTTTTATAGATTTAAGATATGTTTATGAGTCTCTTACTAATCACAATACGAAAATGGTTCCTCTAACAAAATGATCACAGTTTAAGTCCTTTTTCATGTGAAAGAGGATATTTTAGTGAGTCCATATGTATGTATCTGAGGTTCTTCATCCATTTCCCATAATGGTTAGCTACATATATATTTAATCCATTTCACCATGAACTTTGGAATTTGATTCCCTATAGGAAGGAAATTAATATATTGAGGATGGGATTTAGCTATTATAAGGCATCCTACATATCCTTCTTATAAAAGGTATCAAAACTGACATAGTTTGATTAACCCATGTAGTTTAACATCATGTGGAAAGGATATATATTAGGCCACTTAGGCATCAGGTAATTGAGATCCATCTTCAAGGAGACAGCCTATATATCCTAGTTATAGAAGGAATCAAAGTCATCATAGTTTGATTGACCGAGGCTTGAACACTGAGGCTTCCCTAGTATATTGGGCATGTCATATTATGCCAATAATCAGGGCTTACACACTATGTTTTCCTTATATAGTAAATATTCATGATTAATATGATATGACCATTAAAAATCCCTAATCCCATGTGGTCCATGATCGGTGTGAGAAACAAGGGATAAAAAGTAATTAGTCTCAATATATATGAATATAGGGCTCATGTAATGGGAAATCCTATTGGATGTTTAATATAGAACTTGGGCCTTCGGAAGGTGTCCTTTATATGCTGGATATGGAGGGAATCCAAGTCATCATAGTTCATATGCCTTTTCAATCCACTAATGAATGAGGTATGACAATCTGTCCATATGATTGATTGGGACCTGATGGTTGAAGTTTCAAAAACATGGGGGGACTTACACTAAAGTGGATTCCCATTTGATCTTGGGCCTTGGAAAGGTCTCCCATATATCATGGTTATAGTAGTAATTAGATTCATTTTGGTTATATTGTTCAGGTATTACAAACTATAGTTTACCTAGTATGGAGTTAGTCATATCATTTCAATGATTAGGGATCTCACACTAAGGTTCCCCTTATATAGAGTCTAAATAAGGTTATCATGTCCTGGGATGCCTACTTGACCTGGCCTAGTTGTCATCCTAACCTTCTTACTTGTTCTCAGGACATGACTTTATTGTATGACTGATATGTCGGAGGATGTCTCGACATGTCTGGTTGGACCACATACAAGTCCAAAGGCAATCTCATGATCTGGTTGGATTGTCTGAGGGACATCACATAATCTAGACGACATGTCTGAAGGCCATTTGGGACCAATACTAACATGTTCGGAGGATATCACAAGACCTGGATGACTTTTCCTAGAGGTAATAAGATGATATCATCTAACATGCTTGGAGGGTGTCACATGATCTATCCTGACATGAATGGAGGGTGCCGCTTAACTAGAATGACTTGTATTGAGGACGTCTCATGATCGAGGATGACAACTCTGGAAGGTGCCACATGATCTAGGATAACTTATTTGGAGGGTGATGCATGACATGGATGACTTGTCTAGAGGACGACACCCGATCCATATAGATACATCTAGAGAATGTCACATGTTTTAGTTGGTTTTCCCCAAGGACATTGCAAGAGATTATTGAGATGCCCTGATAGCCTCACGAAACCTAGTTGACATGCACTGGGTCCACCACATGATTTGGGAGACATGTTAGGAGGAAATTGCAATTTCTGGATGGAGAGACCAAAGGGTTTAATGGGACTTGGGTGTTATACCTAGATGGTGTTCTCAAATTTCTTTTACATGACCATGTGAAATCTCATGATCCAAATAGTATGATAAGGGAGTCATCACACGATCTGGGTGACATGCCTCGAGGTTTTTACATAACCTAGGTGGTTCATAATAAGCACAAGAGGATGAATGTATATTGTTGGGCCCTCTATGATATAGTATTTTTCATAATCACAAAAATTTCAATCTATAGATTCTACTATTTCTTTCCATTTATTATATCTAAGTAAATCAATTATTTCATACAGAACTATATACTTCAATAAGTCAATAACCTATATATAGATATGAATCAATATGTTTACATGAGTATTCATACCTATATTTTTGTATTTCACTTAATCTAGTAATGTTATGTGTAAGAAAAACACTTAATAAGATTTTTAGAGTCACCGACACCGATAGTTTGTTCGACACATCGATGTTCGACAAACCGATGTTCGACACGCCGATGTTCGACACGACGATGTTTGACAAACCGATATTCGGAACACTGTTGTTCGACACTCTGATGTTCGACACGCTGATGTTCGACACACAAATGTTCAACACACAGATGTTCAACACACCTATGTTTAAAAAACTAATGTTCAACACACCGATGTTCGACACATCGAAGTTCGACACACCGATGTTCAACACACCGAAAGTGACACACCGATGATGACATACCGAAGATGACACACTGATGATGACAGACCGAAGATGACACACCAATGATGACAGACCAAATATGACACAACAATGATGATAGACTGATGATGAAATACCGATGATTATAGACCAATACTTATGACTCGCCAATAGTTATAAATAACTGTTCCAAATTTATTAATTCATATTTATTTATAAAGGACATATTTAGACAAATTAATGTTTCTGACATTATTTAATGTTTTATGTAGGACTGTCTATAGATATTACAAGGTACATGCATGTGAGGAGATCTTCTTTCCAAGTGGACCATGATGTATAAAAGGATTACGAGATCAACCCTAAAGCCTTTCTTGAAAAAATACTGCTAAAAAAGGGACATACTGTGCGAATACATAAGATTTTGTTAATAGAAGAACTCGAAGCTTGAGCTCACAAGAATATTTACAAGCAAAAACCTTCTAAAGCTCACTAAACATACTCACATAGAGAAGTTGAACCTTTTCACACTTGGAAGATAGATTATAAAGACTACGATATTCTATTTTGGAGCCAAATCCTAGAATATAACTCAAATATCATTTTTTCTACATCCATTGAGTCCAAAGATTTACTGCACAACACACATAGATTTATAAACCTTATTATTATTTATTAACTACGTTGTGATCTTTTGTTTACTATTTGAGTAGTGTGTGTATCTGTTTGTGTCAAAAAACCTGTCTCCTGAGCGTAACTGAAGGATACTAAAATATCCTCTCACTCTGTCCCTTTATACTCTTGAATCCCACGTAGAACTGTAGAAGAGATCCTGTGTGATTTTTTTGATGTTTTTTCCACAAATAACTGTGGTAGAGGTCAAGTGTGACCTGGACATCCCTGTGTGATGTTGTAAACCCCGATCTGGGGTGTGGATCAAAAGTTTATTAGTATAAAATTTTTATTGATAGGTGATCACCAAGTGGACAGGACTAAGTCTTAGCTTGAGACTGAACCTCTTGTTTTACCTGTTGTGCTATTAGTCTTGTGTTTTAATCTGATATGTATTCTTCACATTAAGATAAACTGAACTTTGACAGTTAGTTTATCAAGTGTTTATATCTATTTTTGAATAAGTATATTAGTTTCAAAAGTTTGACTAATCTTTAGATTAGTAAAGCCGAGAACTAATCAATCTTCTGATAATCTAATTGAACATTCAAGGCTTTTATAAATTCACTATAAACTGACTTTGATTTTATTTTAATAAGGGATGTTATTTTAAAGAACAAATTTTAACAGAAATTTTTATAGATACTCAATTCACCCCTCTCTTGAGTCATATACTTCAACCAACATTTGGTATCAGAGAGAAATAAAAAGTTATTGTCAGTTTTCAAATATTGTAAACTGTTATTATAGTTGTTTTTCAATGATCTTAAAATTTCTATTATTTCTAAATTTTTATCTCTTTGAAATTCTTTTACAATCTTTATCATGGAAAATAGATTATAAGGGGATTCTACCAATATACCACCTTTCATTAATGGAAAAAATTATTCCCATTGGAAACTTAAAATGAAAATACATCTAGAAAGCATGGGATTTGAAATATGGACTACTATTGAAAGTAAATATACAATCCCTAAAACTACTAGAAACACTTGGGATGAACCTACCAAGACTGCCTATACCAATAATTGAAAATCAATGAATTATTTGTACTGTGCACTAGGAGATGAAGAGTTTAACCGTATATCTGCTTGTAAAACTGCACATGAGATTTGGGACACTCTTTCCATTTCACATGATAGAACATCTAATGTTAAAGAAATGAGATTAAATACTTATACAATTAAATATGAAAACTTCAGAATGAACCCTAGTGAGTCTATTTCTAATATGTATCTCAGGTTCAATGAAATTGTGAATACAATGATTTCTTTAGGAAGAGAAGTAACAACCAAAGAGAAGATTAAGTGGATTTTTTGATACTTACCAAAATGATGGCGTGGAATGTCTGTATCAATCAAATAATTTTGCGATATTGATAAGATTTAAGTAAGGAATTTATCGGAAAATTAATGATGTATGAAGAGGAATTGAAAGTGAATAAAGAATAGGATGAACCAAAATGAAATCCTGTAGATTTTTAGATAACCAATTTTAAAAGTAAAGACAAGGAAAAAGTTCAAGCTACTATTGAAAGCTCAAGTAGTGATAAAGTAGCTATGGATAGTGATTGAGAAATGGCCTAGTTGGCTAGAAGATTCAAGAAATTTTACAGGAAAAAGAAGTTTTTCAAAAAAACCAATTACAAAGGAAAGTATGATAATAAGGGAAATTGGAAAAAGGATTGTAAGAGAAATGATAAATCACAAGAGATAATTTTCTATGAATGTAAAAGGAAAGGACATGTGAAGGATGACTGTCCAAAGATGAAATATAAGAAAAATTATGAAAATAAGGATAGAAGGTATAAGAAAGCAATGAAGGCCAGCTGGAGTGCCTCTGAGGATAGCTTAAGTGAATCTGTATCTTCTCAAAATTAGAAAGATGATATGACTAATATGTGTTTTATGAAAAACACAAATGAGGTAACCTTAGACTCCCCTGTGCAAAATTCTTATAATTCTGAAAGTGAGTCAGAGAATACGAAAAATGATGAATTATTCAAATATTGAAACATGTTAGAAGAAACATGTAATGATTTAAAAGATAATTATCAATATTTGAATAAAAATCATGCTCCTACTGTGACTATTAACTATGAACTTAAAACTGAAAAAGAGAAAAAATATCAACTGCTCAAGGAGAACAATGAGTTAAAAATTTATAATGAGAAATATAAGAAAGACTTGGAAAAGTTCACTAATGGAAAAAATACTCTTAATCAAATTATTGGTAACCAAATAGCTCCTAAGTATACTTTAGGAATAGGATATCAACCAGGTCAAAGGAATTTATCCAAATCACATTTTGTAACCAGATCTGGAAAATATGCTACCTTTTTTAAAAACCAGAATTTTACAACAAGTTCTGGTTCTAAGAATTCTATTACTGCATATAATTCTTCAAAACCAAACAAAGTTTGATTTTCAAACACTTTATATTCTGAATATAGGAATCCCATAAGATAGTTGTGGGTTCCTAAAGCTTATATCACTAATGTATGTGGACCCAAACAAATATGGGTACCAAAGTCATTTCTTGGATGAACTGTTTTGTAGGTAAACTGCCTAAGGAGCTCCTGTAAAAAGAGGTGGTACTTGGACAGTGGTTTTTCAAGACATATTATAGAGTACTATTCAATATTTAAAAGTATTATCAAGATTTATGGAGGACATGTCACATTTGGTGACAATGGTAAAGAAAAAATCATCAGCCTAGGCCAGATTGGTAACCCTAAATCTATTTCAATTTCTAAAGTACTGTATGTTGATGGACGAATGTATAACCTTCTTAGAATATCTCAATTGTGTGATGATGGATTTAATTTTAAATTCAAAAATGATTCATTCCATGTTTTTTATGCCAATAATAACTTAGTATTTACTTCCTTTAGAAATTATAATGTATATGCGATAAATATAGACACACTAGCCTTACAAAATGTCTCTTGTCTAAATGCCTTTCACCCTGATTATTGGCTCTGGCATAGAAGACTAAGACATTGCAATATACACTCTCTTAGGAAGTTAACTAGAAAATGTTTAGTTAAATACTTACCCAAATTAGAGTTTCCAAACAATAAAGTATGTAATTTTTATTAGAAAGGAAAGCATTATAAAATCTCTTTCAAACCAAAGAAAAAAGTAACTACTTCTCAAACTCTTGAGTTGGTTCACATAGACTTTTTTGGACCATCTAGATTTTGAGTCTCAATGGGAAGCACCATGTTTATGTTCTTATAGGAAATTTCTCTAGGTACACCTGGACCTTTTTCCTAGCTCACAAAAGTGAAGCTTGTTCACACTTTACCAAAAATGTTAGGGCTGTAGAAAATCTCAATGGAGTTAAGATTAAATCTTTAATAATTGATCATGTCTGTGAGTGTGAGAATCAAGATTTTGAAGCCTTTTTCCCACTAAATGTCTATAATAATAATTTCTCTTCTCTTATGACAACTCAACAAAATGGTGTGGTAGAAATAAGAAATAGAACTCCATAGGAAATTTCCCGAACTATGCTCAATGAATATGACCTACCTATTTAATTCTAGGATGAAGTTGTTAATACAACTTGTTACATAATAAACAGAGTCTTAATCAGACCCATCCTTAAGAAAACCCCTTATGAGTTGAGGAATAATAGGAAACCCAGAGTAGGTTATTTTAAAGTTTTTGGATGTAAAGTTTATATTCTAAACACTAAACATAATTTAGATAAATTTCCTCCAAAAGTTATTAATGAATATTTCTTGGATATTCTACATCAAGAAAAGCCTATAGAGTCTTTAATAAGAAAACCAAATGTTTGGAGGAATCTGTACATATCAAATTTGATGAAGCAGGTCCAAATCCTAACTATGGTGAACCAGATCAACCTGACCAACTTGAAACATCAAGTCCAACCTTCTCTAGACTAACTAGGGCCCTTAAGAATCATCACCTAGATTCTATTTTTGGAGATTTAGATAGAGGAACACAAACGAGAGCTTCTTTGAGAAACCCGGTTGATCATCAAGATTTCTTGTCACTACTTTAACTTAAAAATATCAATGACGTGATCATAAATGAATTTTGGGTAATGGCAATGTAATAAAAACTTAATCAATTTGAAAGAAATAATGTTTGGAAACTTGTAGATAGACCGAAGGATACATTGACCATAAGAACCAAATGGTTGTTTAGAAATAAAGCAGATGCAGCTAGAAATATAGTTATAAATATAGCTAGACTAGTCACACAAGGATATAATCATGAAGAGGGAATTGATTATGAAGAGACCTTTGTACCAGTAGCCAGACTTGAGGCAATTAGGATCTTACTTTCCAATGCAGCACACTTGGATTTTAAACTTTATCAAATGGATGTCAAAAGTTCATTCTTAAATGGTTATATAATTGAGGATGTTTTTGTTAAACAACCCACTGGTTTTACAAATCCATATTTTCCAAATCATGTGTTCAAATTATCGAAAGCTTTATATGGTTTGAAAAAAGCTCCAAGATCTTGGTATTAAAGGTTGAGTAATTTTCTTATTTCTAAAGGCATTACAAAAGGACTTGTAGATCCTACTTTATTTATAAATATAATTTCAAAAGAGTTTTAATGGTCCAAATATATATAGATTATGTTATCTTTGTATCTTCTAAAAATTATTTGTGTAATATTTCTTCAAACGTAATGTAAAGTGAGTTTGAAATGAGTTTAATGCATAAACTTAAATGTTTTCTTGGATTTAAAATATTTCAAAATATAGAAGGTATTATTTTAAATCAAAGTAAGTAAACTAAAGATCTTTTGAAAAGATATGGTTTTGATAGCATTAAGAATAGTGAAACCCCTATGAGCTCTACATGTAAGTTAGATCTTGATGAAAATAGAAAATCAGTCGATCAAACTGCTTATGAAAGAATAATTGGGAGTTTCATGTACTTAACTACTAGTAGGAAAGATATTATGTTCAGTGTGTGTATGTGTTCATGATTTCAAGAAAACCCAAAAGAGTCACATTTAAATGATGTTAAAATAATTTTTAAATACCTCAAGTATATAACTAATTTAGGAGTGTTCTATCCTAAAATACAACCTTTCGATTTAGTTAGCTATTAAGATGATGACTTTGGTGGATCTAAGATAGATAGAAAGATTACCTCTGGAATATGTCACATTTTGGGAAAGTCTCTAATATCATGGTGTAGTAAAAAGAAAAATTCAGTTGCATTATCAATTTCGGAAGCAGAATACATTGCTGCTGGAAGTTATTGTGCACAAATTTTGTGGATGAAACACACCTTATTAGACTATGGATTTCAATTCAAACATATCCCCATAAACTATAACAACACAAGTTCTATTAATATTTTAAGAATCCTATTTATCATTCTAGAACAAAGAATATTGATATAAGACATCACTTTTTGAGATTTCATTTTCAAAAAGTTAATATAACTCTTGGTATTATTAGGAATAAACATCATCTTGATGATATATTCACTAAACCCTTAAACTCAGAGATAATGAAGTACATCATACATGAACTAGAAATGATAAATCTCTAAGATCTCCTAAAACAGATCTTGTGAAACCGATTCCTGAAACTGATCTTGTGAAACCGATTCTTGAAAATGATCTCGTGAAACCGATCCCTGAAACCGATCTTGTGAAACTGGTCCCTAAAAACGATCTTGTGAAACCGATCCATGAAACTGATCTTGTGAAACTGATCCTTGAAGCCAATATTTTGAAACTGGTCCTTGAAACTGATCTTGTGAAACCGATCATTGAAACCGATCTTGTGAAACCATTCCTTTAATCTGATCTTGTGAAACTGATCCTTGAAACCAATCTTGTGAAACCAATCCTTGAAACTAATCTTGTGAAACCAATCCTTTAAACCGATCTTTTGAAACCGATCGTGTAAAACTGATTCAATAACACCGATGTATTTAAGGATACTTTTGTAATTTTGTATGTTTTAAATAAAAAGACACTATTTCAGTATTCTTTTTTCCGTATTTAAATTTTAATCTTTATGATTTACAATCCCTAAATGATATACTAAGTTTGATCCATCCCGAAATTTCACCTTCCCACTACTGTAAATCCTTCTACTCTTTATCACTCGATCTCTCGACCCTCGACCTCTCAAATCCTTTGGAATCTGAAACCTCGAAATTTCAAGGACCAAGCATGCCATGAAAGAGCCAAGAAAATATCCATCTGCTAAACATCAGAAAGGCGAGTCTAGTGGGACTACAAAATTGAGCTTGGAAAGTCGAGTGATTACAACTGAGAAGGAAGTATTTACAGAGTGGATTCTATCAAGAAAGTTGTTTTTATTGAGAGTGTTGGAATCTCAAGGGTGGCTAAGCTAGTTCTTTAATAATGAAATGCCTTATTTTCCCCAACTAGTACATAAATTTTATCATCATTTGAAGATATACCTATATGAATCTAAGGAAGCTAAGATGAAGTTAGTGGTAAAGGGAAAGTAAATAGATCTTTCGTATAAGGAATGATCTAAGTGCTTAAAGATGCCTCATGAAGGTGTCTATTCTGATTATCTGGGTAATATTACACCATCCTCTAATTTATTCTCTTATGAAGATGCTATGAAGAAGCTGACTGGAAATATAAAATCTAGGAGGACTATTGCAAGTGAGTTTTAAGGAGAGGTAAGGTTGATTTTTAAGTTTATACAACATCAGATATACCCAAGGGAGATTTATCTGCTATGAAGTATCAGGATGTATTCTTGATTTATCTATTGAAACATGGGATAAAAGTGAACTTATGTAGGTATCTAATGGTTCATATCTCTGATTTGATAAATCCATCCAAGAAGTCAACAAGTTTTTACTATCCGAGGATGATCTCTGTCATGTTAAAAAATTTAGGTGGTGTGGAAGATGGAGATGAAGTGATAAGTGAATGTAGTGTTTTCTGTATTCAAAAAGGCATTTATAAAAGAATGAAGATATTCTGGAACTCATCGAAGAAATTCTGGGTAGGTGATGAGGAAAGGATGTGTGAGGATTTCAATCCAGTTGACCATCCGACCAGACCAAAGGATCAAGTTGATCTAGGTCTCAAACCAGGAGAAGAACATGTTTATTCTGATGAGAAAGCTGAGACTGAAGTGCCAAGGGAAGAAGGATCTCCTTTCGATTATAGGAGTGATCCTGATATTGTTGAAAGGACCAAAGATATGTCTTATGGACCTACTAGTCCACCTTTGGACTTACCCTTAAGAGAATCTTGGTTAAGTGATGAGGATGAAGAAGAGACCGATATTACTGGAGTTGAAAGTTATGTAAGTAAATAAGATGAGGAGTTTGATGATGATGATGATGATGATGATGGAGGAAATTATTATCATGTAAGTGATTCTTTCAAAGTGGGACACCAAGTAGTTGAAATATCCATTGAGGAATCTATACATTGAGCTGGTAATGGTGTTGAGCTTGTTGAATGGGAAGATGTTGATCATAGAGATGTTGGTCATGAGGATATATCACCCCATCCTAATGATGAAAATCAAGAAATCATTCAGGAAATAAATGAAATTATAGTTGGTGGCTATGAGGAAGAATCTGAGGATCAAGTGCCTCAAATTGATGAAGTACCTGGAGAATTTGAAGTGGGTGGATCTCATGTAGAATCTCAAGCTTCGTTGAAACCAATACCCAGAAATGTCATTATGGGTAGAGGACAGGATGAAGAAGTTGATGAAGATGAAGTTGTTTTTGAGCCTCAGGGAAGAAGGATCAGGATTGACACTGTTGAGCCAAGCGACATGACCTGTACTCGAGAATGGAATAATGATATAGGATACATTCTTTTTCGGTTTGAATATAGCTCAGATGAAGAGAGGGTTCCTCCTCCTCCAGCTCCACAAGCCTAAGCTGAAACAGAACTTGTTCCACCAGTTGCATCTCTAGCAGTAGAGCCAGTAGCACAGACAGTGCCTAGTGACTATGTCACTAAGGATGATTTGGAGCAATTCAAAAATGATATATATGAGTTAGTGAAATCCTTAGTTGGATCTAGAAGTGAAGCCTACACTTCGATAGGTATTTTATATGCAGATAAAACAAAGATTGCATGGATGGTGATCAAGAAGATTCAACCAAATATCATTACCACATCAGAAACCATTATTAGGTATAATACATTGCTGAGAGAAGAAGTAAGGAAGATGAGTAATAAGTTAAATTCTCTAACCTCTGATTTCAAAACCTCCTCTATTGGTGTACTGGAAGTTATTAGGAACTTGGTGACTCATCTACTAAGTGTAGATCTGAAGAAATTGAAAGAGGAGATTGGAAAAATGATTATTGTCCCTTATCGCTCTAGGAGTGGAAAAGTGTATGTTTTTGATTTGGAACCTCTCAAGGCTGTGATTAGAGAGGAACTCCAAAATCTTCAGAGTGTTTCAGAAAAAGAAACTCTTGAAAAGGTGCATTCAAATACAGAACTTGTGTATAATATGGTAAGGAAATGCACAAATGAAGCCTCAACTGCTCAAAAAGTGATTTGAGAGAAAGTGGATAAGTACTTTACTAATATTTATACCAAGCATGATCTAACAAATAGCTTCAAGTTTCTAGCAGAAAATATCAAAATACCTCCATTCACAGAAGCTTTCAAGAAACAAGTTACTCAATTGAAGGAGTTTACCCCTTTTCTAGATAAATTCACAGAGAATAAGGATGACTTCGAGAAAGCTATGCAATATGGTTGTGAAATCATTAATGATTTCATCAAACTCCTTAAGAAATATCTACCTGTTCAAGATGAAGCAATTGTGGTTCCTCCTACTAATTCCATTGGTACTACCTCTCAGCCTCCTGCTCCAATGATCGTCTCTTAGGCTCTTTCCCAGATTCGACCGGTCATTACAGAGAAATCTCCCAGTCGCGTGTTGTCAGAAATAAGGCCTTGTATTGCAGCCAATGACCCAACAAGTGCTACCTTTCCTGGTGTTATCTCCAGACCACCTCTTCCCTATGCCACTCCCAAACCATCTCATCCTACTCTAGATCTTTCAGATAAATCAAAATCCCCTCAGAATCCAAACCTTTAGGTATGAATTGTATCTTTGATAGGGATTAATCACTTCTTATCAGTAGCACTCTTTTGATTTTTAATAGAGACCTTTTTTATGATTCTTTATATATATATATATATATCTTCTTTCTGTTTTTTTCTAATCCCAAAAGGGGGATAAAGAAAAGGCAAACATTATTAAGCTAAGGAAGATAAATTCGGGTATAGGACACATGGCATGTCGTCATCATAATCCATTTATTGAGGGGGATCTTTGTTTTAAAAAATCACAGAAGGGAAGGCTTTAGTTATATTGAATAATCAAATTTGGTGAAGATTATATTAATTCCACTTATTATTATTACTTATATTTACATGTATTCCATAATTTATGATTATCAAAAAGGAGGATATTGTTGGACCCTCTATGATATAGTAGTTTTCATAATCACAAATAATGTCAATCAACTGATTCTACTATTTATTTCCATTTAATATCTCTAAGTAAATCAATTATTTCATACAAAACTATACACTTCAATAAGTTAACTGTAATGACCCAAAGTTTTTCAATGGAATTTCCATTCTTATAAATATGTCATTAAATCACATGAATACACAACATAATGAACTAATAAGTTCTAAGAGACCTTTAAACATTAGTTTTTCACTTCTGTGTTGGAAATTTTGAAAATCCGACATACACGGTTGTGTTCAAGATGATTTTTGGAGTCTAATGAAACAAAAATAATTTTTGGTGAATAGTAACGTACCCTTGTGAATAGTGTCTACCCTTATTAATATTAATATGACCCTTATGAATATTAAATCATCCAACATAAGAGTAACCTTACCCATGAATAATTAAATAAAATTTAGACATCTTAGAAAGTGACAATTTGACCTTAGTAAATGTTTTGTTATTTTGTAAGTCATAAATAGTTAATTATAATTAATTAATTAATTTAAAAGAAAAGTTATTTTCTTAAAATGTGTTCATTAATTATCAAATCAATGTCTTATAGTTTTTAAATACTTTTATAAGACCCTATGTAATTTTTGAAAGCACTATAAAATCAGTTTTAATTTTTTAAAAAATATTTTTAAGTAAATTATGATTTTAATTAAATATTAAATTAATAATATTTAGAAAATTATTTTTTAAAATTGTAATTCATTTTTGGATTGTACACATCAAAAAATGGTTAGGGTAAATATTTTGGATTTTTCTGAAATACTTGAATTTTTTATGAATAGTAGAATCTGATAATTCACAATAAATGCTAAATAATGGATTAATTGAGTCATCGATGATGTTCGGATGATGTAAGCCCACTTGGTTCAGGATCACATGATACAATTACTATTCTTATTCATGTAATACTTACTATTACTTGTCTTGGGAAGAAATAATAAATTAATGATTATAATATTATGAAATCCCTCCTCTCCTCCACTATAAACCCCCCCTTCACCCCCTCTTCTCTCCACTCCTCTCAAGCCTTGTGAATTGCCATTATTCTACCCAAATATCTCACCAATGTCCTACCACCACGTCCAAAAGCACTCAGACTCCTCAAAATACCAAAAACTCTCCCCTTAAGAGGTTCTCAAAGGAGGAAGTCTCAAGAGGTAAATCCCTCTTCCCAATTTCTTCTTTTCTTTTTAAGTTCCTTTCTTTTTTATTTCTTTCTTCACCTCCCATCACCATAATAGTATGATAAATCCAGTAAAAATAAATGTACTCTAATATCTTCATTCTAGTGTTATATTTCATTATCTTCTCTCTTTTTCCCACCCTTTTTTAAAGAAATGAAAGCACTGTTTGAGATGTGCTAATTTAGCACATTCAAGGACAACAGTTTATCAATTTTAATTATTATCATTAATTCTGGTAATGAAACCATCTATGTTATGGTTGAACCCAATTATTATATATTTAATATATCCTATTTTTTGTTCTTAAATCCTTTGGTACAAATGGAATTATGTTATAAAGCAAAACACATTCTTTGTAATCAAATCCACCGATTAACAAATAACAGTTATCACTATGGTTATATATATAAATATTTGAATTCAATCTTAGTAATCTAATTAAAATTAAAACCATTTAATCTTATTTATATGAACTAAATAATATAACTTCAATTCTGTACAACCACTTTCATTTTTCATATAATCCAAACTTGAATATAAGTGAACCGATCTTTTAAAGCCAAGTAAACAAACGAGCCCGGGCAATTAAATTGAACCTTTAACTAATCAAAAAGTATTTTAATGAAATAAAAATGGTTATAATAAATAAATTTAATATATAATAGGTTATGGACTTATTAATTAATAATTCTAATTTTTTTATTCAGGTCGTTAATAACAAGTGGAGAACACCAATGGATTTAAGGTAAGGGATCCTCCCCTTTTTAATCTTAATCAAGATTGTTATCTATGCTATGACTTTTTGTAATACCAAGTGATGGGGTACATTTGTACACCTTACCCATACTTCCCTAATGCTTTATAAGTGATTATAAACCCCTTATCTCTCTCATCAAGCCCTCTTAATTACACCCGATACCATGTCAATAAACCATGATGGATTCTACCCGAACTTCCTTTATTCCTTTAGGTTGCTCTATCTTTATTTTACCAGAATGTTGTTGTGTTTTATTTTATTTAGAACATAAAAATTATGTTTATATTCTCCTAAATCATGTTTCACGATCCATATCTCATTATCTTTCGGAGATATACATGCTTTTAAGTGAATCTCTCTTCAGTACTTCCCAATATGCACACTCGTTTTAAAGGAACTTTCTGAAATTTTACCAAATTTCAAGTGAAATCTATATTCTATTGTAAGAAACCATTATATTTGTAAATTATTTGTTTTTATTATGAAAACCTTCTTGGTTCAATTCTGGTTTTATATAAAATAATGTATTCTTTACTATTTTAAAAGTTCTATAGTATTTTCCTTAAAACCGCACAAAAATGTTTTAATGTTAATGTTTCGAAAATACATTTCTCATATGTTGTCACTTATGTTTGAAACCAATTACCATGTTATATGCCTATTTTACCCTATTAACATCCACGTATTTTCTAATTCATTCTTTACATGGACACTTTCATGATATTCCCATTGGTTATGATTTATGTCATGATTGTGGGACCCAATTCCTTCCATGGGTACCCATATGTTTGTGTAAGGTTGATTATGTATGATTGTATATGTGGTAAGAATATTTATGTGGCAAGAATATTCATGAAAATGTTGATATGGGTGTGCCCATATAGTGCTCCAATGCATTGGGTAAGTTTAAGTCTCATGAGATGCGATGTGAAACAGGATTGGCGGTTAGCCTTGACCCGTACTAAAATGGGAAACGGGATTGGCGGTTAGCCTTGACGCGTACTAAAGATATGATTTATTATTCTGACACATTTATATGATTCCATGTGTATATGTTCCCATGCTTATATTAAATGATTTTATAAGTTACATGCTTTGGATATCATTATGTCATGCCTTCTAACTCATGTGCTTGAGATGTATCCCTATGTTAATTACCTTACTGGGATTTTTAGCTCATCCCTTTGTTCATGTGTTCCCCAGGGTACCCTATGCAGATGTAAGATCTCAAAGGAAGTTAGAAGCTCTTTATGGAGATTAAATAAATATGTTTTTCCCCATGGTTTATGTTATATGTACCTAGTCTTCCAAGACACTAGACTTAATGATCCTTGGCTTGTACTATGATGATTAATTATGCTTAAAATCATGAAATGATTTATGTAAAAGGCTCGGGTCACTATAGTTGGCATCAGAGGATGGCATAGTTATTTTTTGAGATTAGGAATATAACACCTTAGTGAAACCTTAAGGATGAGACTAAGTATAATAAAATAGTCCTACATTTTGGTGAGTATAGAGTAAGTGGTTTATCAAGAGAATACACCCCTGTATAGATACGAGCAGGTAGAGGTGGCTCTGGAACAGATGTATCTAGGAGAAAAACCTCAAAACACCGCTTTGAGCTAGACTCGAATGGGAACTGGTGCATGATAACGGGGCTTCCTTCACTCTTGGTTACGACACTCCTGGGGGATTTTCTTCGGTAGATTCAAAAGCTTAGTACAAACCGTTATTAAGGGAAGAAAAGAAGCCCATAAGAATATAAGTTAAGAAATAGACCGAGGATAACCTAGATATAAACCTAAGTAATCACAATTCAGGATATACTTTTTCTTTATAAGTTCATAATTTTATGTTCAAAGTTTCTTTTTAAGCTCAATAGCTAAGTATTCAAGACCTCTAATTATATATTATTTTTCTTAGTTAATGGCTGGAAGTAGAAGAACATGTTCCAACAACCAATGTGATAGGAAATGTGATGATTTCCATAATGACATGCCTGATGTGATGGAAGCAGGTGCTCAAAACATCATGTTAGTACTTTCTCAGCTGGCTTGAGTTATGAATAATAACTTGAATCACGTGCAACATCCTCCTCCTCTAAGGAAAGAGTATGTTTCCATATAATAAATCATGCGGCAAAGGCCTCTCATGTTTAGTAGGTCTTCTGATCCCCTCCTCGCAGAACAATGGATTAACACCATTGAAAATATTTTCTCTGTCCTCCAGTGATCGAAAGAAGAGAAAGTTGTTCTGGAAGTCTATTGTTTTGATGGGGAAGCTGATCAGTGGTGTACACTGATCAAGAATATAAAGTACCAAGAGGAAATTGATTCCATAGAATGGGAGGAATTCAATAGGATGTTTTTCAAAAAATATTTTCCTCGAAGCCTCCATCTCAAGATGGAAAGAGAGTTCCTTGGACTTAAGAAGAAGGAAGATGAGTCCATCAGGGCGTATGAAGCGAACTTTACAAGGCTTGCAAGTTAATCCTCTGGCTTTGTCATGAACACCGAAATCAAGGTGGATCACTTCTTTAGAGGACTAAAGACGAGTCTACAAAAAGTGTTGGTGATTAAAGACTTCAAAAGCTATGAGGAGATTTTCTGTTATGCCCTCAAGGTTGAAATGGAGATTGGAGACTCTCAGTGGTCTCATGGGCCTAGTGACAAGAAGCAGAAAATGGAGAACAACATGAGTGGTTCATCATACAAATCCCATGATGGAAATAAACCTCACTTTCCCCTTTTTAAAAATTATGGGAAGAATCATCTTGTTTAATGTCTCAAGGGAACCAAGAATTTATTCAAATGTGAAAAGTTTGGTCATCTGCCCAAGAACTGTCGAAGGGATATAAAAAATCCCACTAATGTTGAAGAACAATGAAAGGTTCAGATCAATACTCAGCCTACAATGCAGTGTTATAACTACAAGAAGCTTGGGAATTATGCGAACAATTTCCCTAATCTGAGGGTTGTCATAGGCAATCAATAACAACCTCCATGGCAACAAGGAAGGGCTTATGCAATCACTACTGTTGAGGTGGAGCCGGAAAACGATGTGGTGCCTGGTACACTTTTTATTCATTCAAGAATAGAGAATGTAAAATTTGATTCTGGTTCTACACATTATTTCATATCTTTCAAGTTTAGTAGAACTATTCAAACACCACCTCAAAATTTATAGTAAAATTCATCTTTACGAACAACGAATGGGGAAATTATTGCATCTGTGGTTTATAACTCCTCCCCAGTTAATGTTTGTGGACTGAACCTCCCAAAAAATCTTGTCATACTTCCTTTGGAGTTCAACGTTATCTTGGGAATGGATTGAATATCTTTGTACAGGTCTAACATCAATTTTCATGAAAGGGAGATCACTTTTCACATCTTGAAGCATCCTCCGATTCTTTACAAGTGTAAGGAATAAGATGAGTCTCCTTTAGAATATTTGTCTCAAGTTTGGATACTACTTCCCTGTGAGAAAGCATATCTAGCTCAAATGATTGGTAAAAAGGATAGAATCATTCTTGAAGACATGCCCATCATGAGGGATTACACTGATGTATTCTCTGAAGAGTTACCTGGACTTCCTCCTAACCGATAGGTTGAGTTCTCAATTGAAATTATCCCTAGATCTCTTCCAATCTCAAATACACCTTACAGAATGGCCACTATAGAGTTAGAAGATCTGAAGAAGCAGTTATAGGAGAATATGGAGAAGGGTTTTATACGCCCGAGTGCTTCACCGTGGGGTGCTCCAGTCCTATTCGTCAAGAATAAGGATGGATCAATGCACATCTGCATTGAATATTGTGAGCTCAATAAAATAACTATAAAGAACAAGTATCCCCTTCCACAGATAGATGACTTGTTTGATCAGCTTCGTGGGGCCAGTTATTTCTCTAAGGTAGACCTTCAGTCGGGATATCACCAAATAAAGGTGAGTAAGGAAGATATTCCCAAGACTGCCTTTCGAACATGGTATGGACACTATGAGTTCACAGTGATGCCCTTCAGACTCACTAATACTCTATCAATTTTTATGGATTTAATAAATAGAGTCTTTAGATATTACCTCAATAAATTTGTGGTGGTCCTTATTGATGATATTATGATATACTCCAAGAGCAAGGAGGAACATGAGGAGCATTTGGAAACTCTGTTAAAGACTTTCCGAAGGGAGAATTTGTATGAAACGTACAGTAAATGTGAGTTCTGGATGGAGGAAGTATCATTTTGGGGCATGTTATAACCATGAAAGGGATATCTATGGACCCTTCCAAGACAAAGGCAATTGAAGAGTGGTCAAGGCCAACTTCTGTAATGGAGATCCGCAGCTTTTTAGGTCTAGCTGGGTATTATCAATGATTCGTGAAGAACATTTGACAATTTTCCAACCAAATGACCAAGTTGACATGGAAGGGTGTAAAGTTCTTCTGGACACAGGAATGTGCAGACTGTTTCAAGGAGTTGAAAAAGAGTCTTACCACTGTGCCGGTACTTACAGTCCCTTCAAGTGGAGAACTCTTTGTGGTGTATAGTGATGCTTTTAATAAAGGCTTAGGCTCTGTGCTAATGAAAAAATATAAAGTGATAGCCTATGCCTCAAGGAAGCTGAAAATACATGATGAAAACTATCCCACGCATGATCTAGAGCTGGCAGCTGTGATTTTTGCCTTGAAAATATAGCAGCAATACCTTTATGGTGAGAAGTGTGACATATACACCGACCACAAGAGCCTAAAGTATATATTCACACAAAAGTATCTCAACATTCATCAAAGGAGATGGTTAGAGCTAATCAAGTATTATGATTGCCCTATTCATTACCATCCTGGAAAGGAGAACAAGGTAGCTGATTCTCTAAGAAGAAAAGAACTAGTTACTCTATCCATGTTACGGATTGAGAAAGACCTTATCTTCTTAGATATACAAATAATGGATTTGGAAATCAGAAGGGTAGGGGATACATCCTACCTTTATCAAATGATTGCACAACCATCCCTCCAGGAGAATATTAAGGAAGCACAAAGGGATGATGTGGAGATACAAAATAGGGTGAATTCAGTAAAGTAAGGGAAGCTGTAAGAGTTCCATATCGATGATGATAGTGTGATTCAGTTTAGAATGTGGCTTTGTGTGCCTTTATCACCTGGGATAAAGAAGTAGCTATTGGATAATGCACATATCTCAACATTCTCTATCCATAATGGGAGTACAAAAACATTCCGTGATCTCCGAGAACACTTCTGGTGGGATAACACGAAGAAAGAGATTACAAAATATATATCAAGGTGCTTGGTATGTCAGCAAGTTAAAGTTGAGAGAAAAAATTCCAAAGGTATGATGCATCCGTTGCCTATACCCATGTGGAAATGGGAAAATTTTACTATAGACTTTGTCATGGGTCTCCCAAAGATGTTGAAGGGAAATAATGCGATATGGGTTGTGGTTGACAGACTCACCAAGACTTCCCATTTTATCGCTATTCGAGAAGATCTCTTGCTTGAAAAACTTGAAAATATATATGTGAAGGAAGTGGTGAGACTGCATGGTGTTCCACTCTCAATTTTCTCTGACCGTGATCCAAGGTTCTCATATAAATTCTGGAGGAGCCATCAACATTATTTGAGTACTTAATTAAATTTCAGCATGAACTATCACCCCCAAACTGATGGCCAGTCTGAAAGAACTATTCAGATTCTTGAAGATATTCTTAGAGCTTCCTCTCTAGAATTCAAAGGTGGGTGGGATCAACATCTCCCATTGGTTGAGTTTTCATACAACAATAGCTTCCACTCGAGTATTCAGATGGCTCCATATGAAGCTTTGTATGGAAAGAGATGTAGAACTCCAACCTGTTGGGTTGAAGTTGGAGAAAGAAAGCAACTTGGATCAGATCTTGTTCAAGAGATGATAGAGAAGGGTCAAGTCATCCAGAAACACATCAAACCTACTCAAAGTCAGAAAAAAGAGCTATGCTGACAACCATTGAAGGGACTTGGAGTTCGACGTTGGTGATGAAGTCTTCCTTCAAATATCTCCATGTAAGAGAGTCATGCGATTTGGGAAGAAAGGGAAGCTAAGCCCAAGGTATATTGGCCCCTTTGAGATTGTTGACCGCATATGATTCGTGGCCTATCGACTTGTACTTCCACCGAATATGGCTCAAGTTCATGATGCTTTTCACGTATCACTCTTAAGTAAGTACATACCATACCCTTCACATGTACTCTCTTCAAAGGTGATACAGTTGGAGGATGATCTCTCTTACGAGGAGCAGCCAGTGAAGATCTTGGATCGTAGAGAAAAAGTTCTATGCAACAAGACTACTCATATTGTCAATGTACTATGGAGAAACCATAAGTACGAAGAGGAAACATGGGAATTGGAGGAAGCAATGAAGGAAAAGTACCCACAAATGTTTTTAGCTTAGAATGTAAAATGAAATTTTTAGGGTGAAATTTTATAAGGGGGGAAGAATGTAACGACCGCAAGTCTTTCAATGGAATTTCCATTCTTATAAATATGTCATAAAATCACAAGAATACACAACATAATTAACTACTAAGTGCTAAGCGACCTTTAAACATAAGTTTGTCTCTTCTATGTGGGGAATTTTGAAAATCCAACATACATGGTTGTGTTCAAGATGATTTTTGGAGTCTAATGAAACAAAAATAATTTTCGGTGAATAGTAAAGTACCCTTGTGAATAGTAACCTAGCCTTATGAATAGTAATATGACTCTTATGAATAGTAAATCATCCAACATAAGAGTAACCTTACCCATGAATAATTAAATAAAATTTAGACATCTTAGAAAGTGACAATTTGACCTTAGTAAACGTTTTGGTATTTTGTAAGTCATAAATAATTAATTATAATTAATTAATTAATTTAAAATAAAAGTGATTTTATTAAAATGTGTTCAATAATTTTTAAATAAATGTCTTATAATTTTTATATACTTTTATAAGACCCTACATAATTTTTGAAGGCACTATAAAATCAGTTTTAATTTTAAAAACTGTTTTTTAAGTAAATTATGATTTTAATTAAATATTAAATTAATAAGATTTATAAAATTATTTTAGAAAAATGTACTTCATTTTTGGATTCTACACTTCAATAAATGGTTAGGGTAAATTTTTGGTATTTTTCTGAAATACTTGAATTTTTTATGAATAGTTGAATCTGATAATTCACAATAAATACTAAATAATGGATTAATTGAGTCATGGATGATATTCTACTGATGTAAGCCCACTTGGTTCGGGATAAAATGATAAAATTACTATTCTTAGTCATGGAATACTTACTATTCCTTTTCTTGGGAAGAAATAGTAAATTAATGATTATAATATTATGAAATCCCTCCTCTCCTCCACTATAAAACCCCCCTTCACTCCCTCTTCTCTCCACTCCTCTCAAGACTTGTGACTTTCCATTATTCTACTCAAATCTCTCCCCAAGGTCCTCCCACCACTTCCAAAATCTCTCAGCCTCCTCAAAATACCAAAACCTCTCCCCTTAAGAGGTTCTCAAAGGAGGAATTCTAAAGAGGTAAATTCCTCTTCCCAATTTCTTCTTTTCTTTTAAGTTCTTTTCTTTTTTATTTCTTTCCTCAAATACCTTCACCATAATAGTATGATAAATCCATTAACATAAATGTAATGTAATATCTTCATTCAATTGGTATATTTCATTATCTTCTCTCCTTTCCCCACCCTTTTATTTGAAAGAAATGAAAGCACCATTTGAGATGTGCTAATTTAGCACATTCAAGGACAACAGTTTATCAATTTATATTATTATCATTAATTATAGTCATGAAACCATTTGTGTTATGGTTGAACCATATTATTATATATTTAATATATCCTATTTTTGGTTCTTAAATCCTCTGGTAAAAATGGAATTAAGTTATAAAGCAAAACACATTCTTTTTAATCAAATCCACCGATTAACAAAAACAGTAATCACTATGGTTATATATATAAAGACTTCACTCTAAGTAACCAAATTAAAATTAAAACCTTGTAATCTCCTGGATATTAACTAAAAAATATAACTTCAATTCTTGACAACCACTTTAATCTTTCATATAATCCAAACTTGAATATAAGTGAACCGATCTTTTAAATCCAAGTAAACAAACGAGCCCGAACAATTAAATTGAACCTTTTAAATAATCAAAAAGGATTTTAATGAACTAAAAATGGTTATAATAAATAAATTGAATGTAATTTTTAATTAATAATCCTAATTTGTTTATTCAGGTCATTAATAACAAGTGGAGAACACCAATGGATTTAAGGTAAGGGATCCTCCCCTTTTTACTCTTAATTAAGATTGTTCCCTATGCTATGCCTTTTTGTAATACCAAGTGATGAGGTACATTTATACACCTTCCCCATACTGCCCTAATGTTTTATAAGTTATTATAAACTCCTTATCTATCTCATCAATCCCTCTTAGTTACAACCGATACAATGCCAATAAACCATGATGGATTCTACCCGAACTTACTTTATTACTTTAGGTTGCTATATCTTTATTTTACCAGAATGTTGTTGTATTTTATTTTATTTAGAACATCAAAATTCTGTTTATATGCTCGAAACTCATGTTCCAAGATCCATATCTCATTCTATTTCGGGGATATACATGCTTTTAAGTGAATCTCTCTTCAATACATCCCAATAAGCACACTCATTTTAAAGGATCTTCCCGAAGTTTTACCCAATTTCAAGTGCACTCTACCTTCTATTTTAAGACACCATTATCTTTTTAAATTCTATTTTTTTATTATGATAAAATTCTTGGTTCAATTATGTTTTTATATAAAATAATTTATTCTTTACTATTTTAAAAGCTCTATAGTATTTTCCTTAAAACCACACAAAAATGTTTTAATGCCAATGTTTCTAAAATACATTTCTCAAATATTGTAACTTATGTTTGACACCACTTACCATGTTATATGCCTATTTTACCCTATGAACGTCCATGTATTTTCTAATTCTTTCTTTACATGGACACTTTCATGATACACCCATTGGTTATGATTTATGTCATGATTGTGGGACCCAATTCTTTCCATGGGTACCCTTATGTTTGTGTAAGGTTGATTATACATGATTGTATATGTGGTAAGAATATTTATGTGGGAATAATATTCATGAAAATTTTGAGATGAGTGCTCCCAGATAGCGCTCCAATGCTTTGGGTAAGGTTAAGTCTCATGAGTTGCGATGTGAAACGGGATTGGCGGTTAGCCTTGACCCATACTAAAATGGGAAATGAGATTGACAGTTAGCCTTGACCCATACTAAAGATATGTTTTATGATTCTGACACATTTATATGATTACATGTTTATATGTTCCCATGATTATATTAAATTAATTTATAAGTTACATGATTTGGGTATCATTATGTCATTCTTCCTAACTCATGTGCTTGAGATATATCCTTATGTTCATTACCTTACTGGGCTTTTTAGCTCATCCATTTGTTCATGTGTTCCCCAAGGTACCCTATGCAGATGTAAGAGATCAAAGGAAGTTAGAATCTCTTTATGGATATTAAATAAAGAAGTTTTCCCCCATGTTTTATGTTATATTTACCTAGTCTTCCAAGACACTAGACTTAACAATCCTTGGCTTGTACTTTGATGATCAATTATGCTTAAAATCATGAAATGAGTTATTTAAAAGGCTCGGGTCGCTATATTAATAACCTATAAATAGATATGAATTAATATGTTTACATGTGTATTATTACCTTTATTTTTGGATGTCACTTAATATAGTAATATTTTGTGTAATAAAGACACATCATATGATTTTCAGAGTCCCTGTTATCGATAGTTTTTTTGACACACCAATGTTCGACACACCGATGTTCGACACACCGATGTTCAACACACCGATGTTTGACACACCGATGTTGAACACACCTATGTTCGACACACTGATGTTCAACACACCGATGTTCAACACACTGATGTTCGACACACTAATGTTTGACACACTGATGTTCGACACAATGATGTTCGACACACCAATGTTCGATACACCGATGTTCGACACACCAATGTTTGACACACCGAAGTTCGACACATTGATGTTTTACACACCAAAGGTGACACACCGATGATGATAGACTAAAGATGACACACCAATGATGACAGACCAAAGATGACACACCGATGATGAAAGATAGTAGATGACACACCGATGATGACATACCAATGATGACACACCAATGATGACAAATCGATACTTATGACTCACTAATATTCATAAATAACTGTTTAAAATTTATTAAATAAAATTTATTTCTAACGGTCATATTTTGACAAATTAATGTTTCTGACATTATTTAATGTTGTCTATAGAAATACCCATAGATAGTACGAGGTACATGCATGTGGGGAGATATTCTTGACTAGTGTAACATGAAGTATAAAAGGATTACAAGATCATCCGTAAATCCTCTCTTGAAAAAACACCGCAAAAAAAGGGACAGACTATGAGAATATGCAAGATTTTGCAAAGAGAGGAACTTGAAGCTTGAGATCACACGAATATTTACAAGCAGCAACCTTATGAAGCTCACTGAACATCCTCACATAGAATAACTGAACCTTTTGACACTTGGAAGATAGATTTTAGAGACTACGATACCCTATTTTGAAGCCAACTCCCAAAAGAGAACTCTAATATCATTTTCTATATATCCACTGAGTCTAGAGGTTTACTGCACAATACATAGAGATTTCTAAACCTTGTTCTTCTTTATTAACTCTGTTGTAATCTTGTGTTTACTATTTGATCAGTGTGTGTATCTATTTCTGTCACACACACTATCTCCTGAGAATAACTAAAGGATACTAAAATATCCTCACACTCAATCCCTTTATACTATTCTATCCCATGTATAAGTGTGGAAGAGATCCCGTGTGATCTGTTTGATAGTTTTCCCGTGAATAACTCTGGTAGAGGTCAAGTGTGACCTAGACATCTCTGTGTGCTGTTGTGAACCCTGATCCAGGGTGTGGATTAAAAGTTTATTAATATAAACTGCCTGGTGGTAGGTGATCACCAAGTGAAGAGGACTAAGTCTCAACTTGAGACTGATCCTCTTGTTTTACCCACTGTGTTGTTTGTCTTGTGTTTTAATCTGATATGTATTTTTCACATTAAGATAAACTGAAATTTGATAGTTATTTTATCAAGTGTTTATATTGGTTTTGAATTAGTATATTAGTTTCAAATGTTTTACTAATATTTAGATTAGTAAAGCTGAGAAATAATCAATCTTCTGAGAATCTAATTGAACATTCAAGGCTTTTATAAATTCACTACAAACTGACTTTGATTTTATTTTAACTAGGGATGTTATTTTAAAGAACCAATTTTAACAAAAAAATTATATATACTCAATTCATCCCCTATCGAGTCATCTACTCCGACCAATATATATGTTTTTCACATAATTCTCTAATATATTTTATTCCATCCTTTATTACATATGTGTTAGATTTTTTTAGTGTTATCTTGTTTAGGTCTTATGTGATTCAGTAGATATGTGGGATGTCCTTTGCATAATCATGAATACATGTCAAAAGTCCTTTGTGTGATATTAAGTGATCATGGGGAATTTCTACACATGCCTCATCATCCCTTAGGTATTTCCCCAGATATTTACTTGATGGAAGACCTTACGATCAGGAGATTGGCTACTCCAAGAGATCTGTTCTGATACTTGGGTGCTTTGGTGCATAGATCCAAATATGTACCTTCCTACCTCTTGTATTTTTTCTAAGGGGTGTGAGATTTATAGGCCTTCCACCCTATTTATATGATGCTTTTTTTGGTGCATATCTCACATATTTTGGCTGGATTTGGTGGAGGGATTTGGTCTTACATGCTTCGTATGATCTAGCTAGGGGTTTTAGATGATTTTTAGTAACCATAAGAGCATCCCATCAATGCTCCATATATTGGATTATAGACAATAAATGGGGTATTTACTAATCATGTGGACATTCCAAGGATATTTTACAAGGATGTGTCGATATGTATAGGAACCTTTTCAAGATTAATGAACCTATTGAAATGGTTTCACATGAACTAAGATGATTTTTCTAGGACCTTCTATGATACAAATGTGGATTTATAGGGGTACTTCATGAGATCAGGATATCATGCTGAGGGATCTTGTGGGAGTATGTTGTCTTTTCGGGGGGGGGGGGTACGCATGATCAATAGTGATCTCCCAGAGCATATAACTTTGTTCACATAAAATTAGAGTGTCTTTATCTTGTAAGAAACTCCCATCATTTCCCCTTTAATTTCCTTTTTGATTCTACAAGGGCCAGGGATCACATGAGTTAGTATGAATATTGTTAAAGAAAATCTCTCTCCCCATTGGTGATGTGTCATGTTCCCAGTAAAGGGCCATGTGGTGATGCATGAGCACTATCATGAACAACCCCTCTATCTGTCTTTGGATCCAGAGGGGGAACATCGGACCTCCAATACATGTTTGAATCCCTTCACATGATGAGAGTGACATGCGAGTGAGCTCCATCATGACGAGGTGGACATGTCAATTGGGCTTCAATGGTATCTTGCGAACTACATGGGTGTTTCACATAAAGATTTATGACCGTGAAAGGTGCAAGACTTTTGAAAATTCTTCTTCTTATTTTACATGTATTTTTGGATAATTTTCATGGCACTAACCGAATAAAAAGTCACATGATCTGGAGGAACTCATTTGGAATCTGCTGCATGATCAGTGAATATCTCAGACACCTTTCTAAGAACAAAAGGGCTTATCAAAGGGACTCCATGAGATCTAAACCAGGTCATGCATTACACATGGTCTGCTCACCTGACCTTCCAAATTTATTGCAATCACATGTTATTTGTAGGTTCATGTGATCCATGAATTTTAGCTTCCTTATTCTTTTATTTCTTTGCATAGAAAATAATATCCATGTTTTGCGTATTTCTTCCCTTATGGATTTTTCAATGATCACTTGGTGGGTGTCAAGAATAGCATGAAAACAATTTTTTTCATTATGACCAATCAATGTTTTTAATACCTTTCTATAAGTTCTCAAAGGTTATTTTCAAGGAAAATTATTTTCAAAATATTTTGTGAAATTTTGTAATAAATATATTTTCAAAGTAAAATATGGTTATTTTTCTCAAAGTTGTTTTAGTGACATTTTTATAGTATTGAAATTCATCAATGATAACAACTTTCTATTTCACTTGTGATCTACTAGAGATATGTTGTATTGATATTATTATTATTCTATATTTTGATGGTTCATGATTAGTTTGACTGAGAATGTAAATTTTTTTTACCATTCACCATATTACTCTAAATGGTTTATGATTATGTTTCTTTGATTGGGGTAAGTGTTAAAAATTAACTTGTTAGTTTTTTTAATATGAATTTATATCTTGATTATGTTTCACCCATCTCATACGATGAATTCATTAGACTTAATATGTGACAGGTGTGGCCTAGTTTTAGACATACCCATGATGCATAGGTAGGTCTAATGATACAAATAATTTTGAAAAAATTAGAGTTGTTTTTACCCACAAATTTAAATAATCCTCTGAAAGGTAATCAAAGTATGTTTCAGATGTATATCATTATGAATTCCCTCATTATGAGATCAGTTATTGGTATACATTTGATTATGAAATTAGTTATAATACCCATGGATAATTTTCAAGATTATTTCATTACATCTATGACTTTATTTTATTATCGTTAATTTCTACTATATGATTCTCAGTTTAATGATTAAATGGAATGTACTTTAGTTATTTACCTTTACTTATTTATTATGATTATTTTTTCATGATATCTTCCAATATATGATTTCATTTACTGATCATCTGAGATCACCCCTTTCTTATGTTTTATTTTACCAAGGATAATAGGAAGTGTTTTTATGATAAATATGTAGGGACACTCTATGAAGAATAGTGTAATTCTCAAAGAAAACACTTTTTGTATTTTATGTTTTCAATTTTAATGTGAATTTCAAGTATGTGTTAATTTTACCAGGAATATTATACTATTTTCCCTTTGAGGTGTGATTCCACGTATCTTATACCAATGTAATAATGTTGACACAATCTTTAGGCTAATGGGGTTAGGGTACTTACAATCACAGTAGTTAATATGTTCTTAGTGGCCTATGTTTACAAACTAGGAAGAAAATAAGAAGATTTAAAGTGCATAGAACAAAAGAAAATCTCCTAATATTAGAAGCTATTCAAACATTCTATATAGATGAATATAATGTAATTATCAATTATGTATTGAATTCATCAATATTGGAAAGAGGAATTGTCTTAGAATAATCACCAAGGATCTAGTGTATCATAATGGAAATTATTACAATATAATTAAAGGTAATAAAGGAAATAGTAGATCAATCCTCGATCAAGTAATTATAGAAGCATCCCACTCTCCTTAGTGAACAGTTCCCAATTTATAGAAGAATGGTCAGATTTTAGTTACATGCTTCAATGATTTATCTGCATGAAAATCAAAAATATCATTTCCATCACCAAAGATTATATTATTTCCATGAAATTCATCAAATTCTATTCCTAGAATCCTCTCCTTTTATTTTCATGGCATGTAAACCTGGTGGGTGTCAATTTCACTGGGTGAGAACATGTCTAAAAAAACAATTTCAGAACATTGTCCTAAATTGATCAAGTTCATTAATCATTTATTAAATATATAAGTGGATGTGCTTCATTGCATCATTTTTATGGTGGAAATTAGGTTTTTTTGGCATGATCATGCATGAGGAGGTGTCTTAGTGATAAACATTCCACTAGTTTAGGCTTAAAGAAAAGTATTCCTTAAAAATTTTGGGCCTAGATGAAATGGTATTTAAAATTGTTCCCATTCCCTTGGGCCTGAACATAGGATTCAATGTATTCCAATTAAGATGATGGTATTGGTCTTGATTCAAGTGTGCTTTAACTACAATTCAAGCAGGAATGACAACTGCCCAATATCTAAATATCACTGATTCTTAGTAGACTTTAGGTAGATGGTTCTATCGATATGAATTTAAATTTGTAAGAGTAAAAGGGAATTTGTTATTAGGTTCTTGGATTTAAATAAGATGGGTCAAATTAGTGAGATCATGGTGTCTATGATTGAAATAGTGAAGGACATTCCATCGTTGGGTCTTTAAGGTGGGGCTGGTGCCTTCTGCCAAGATTTATTTGAGACAAACCATTAAACTTCATGGATGTTCATGCCTTCAAACTTTTAGTCAGTACATAGTGGATTATGGAGTTACCTCAATTTTTAGCACTTATATATGGAGACAATTCCATATCCAATAATCAAATTTCTTTAATCATTGGTGATAATCGATTGATCAAGCTTTCTTGATTATTCCAACCTTCCACACACACAATGTTGAGAGTTTTCTGTTTTTTTTTATATTTTTTTCTTTCATATATTACAATACCTAATAATAATTCTTATCATACCTTGAACATGATCATTATAAAAATAAAAAATGTGTTCAAATATAAAATTCACATTAATTTATTTATATTTTATTTCATAATTAAGTGTTAGATTTATTATTTTTGAACTTCTTTAAATTAAAAATTCTATTAATAATAAATGCAGAATTTATATTTATATTTTTAATAATTCTCTATATTTTGAGAATATTTTGACCTACAATACATAAAATTTTAAAAATATTATTTCATTAGAAATATAATATGGTTATCTATATTTTATTCAACTATGATGATTTTTGAATCAGTTTCTAGATGTTTGTTTTTTTCAAAATTTGTTTCATGTTTTTGGGTTTACAATAGTTTTATGTCTTTAGTTATCCATTGATTTATATTGAAAAACTTAGAAATATAAATTATAATTTCACACCTCTAATTGGGTTCTAAATATATGATATCATTATATATTTCATTCTACATCAACATTGAAATGATCCTTTGGATGATGTAAAAATTGAATGAATTCTCTATAATATTTCAGTTATATTTTATGTAGATTTTAAATTATATTTGTTACAATTTTCAACAAAATCTCATGATATATAATTCTTATTAATGTGTTCTTTGAATCATGGGAAATATTATAAAATTATATAAATATAAGTCCAAAGGATATAATTATTAATATAATGTTTATTGGATATAAAAATTCACAAATTATTGTGATATGAGTGACATGAAGCTTCCTTGAGGCCTTGTTATAAAGTGAACACATTCTGGTTTGAAGGTGGACTTAGCAGTGACTGACAAAAATGCACATGGAAGAATACATAGATGCAAATCACATGTGGTGATTACATAAACAAAATACAGTATCAATAATCATGGTTTATTTACTTTATCGGAATATATTACAACACAAAAAACATACATCTATTTATAGGAATACAATCACACACAAAAAAAATGTTAAAAAAAAGAATAAAATTCTACAATTTGGTGCCTTAGGTTCCATCTAAAAATATGAAAACCAAACACATCATTAAAAATTCATTGAAGTCACCAAGCCTCCATTGTTGTAATATATGTTTGGCACTATACCAGAAGACAAGTTCATACTACCAAAATCCCCCCCTTAAACATTTTTTCATTATAACCAATGTTTTTTTATCATATCCAGATGGATAAAAATGGTATAATGACTTAACCATAGTCATTAACTGTAGTAAATTAAAAACTTCATGAGGAAAAAAAATATGTATATTAGTATAAGTTATTAGAGGAATAAAATAATATTAGTAGGAGATTAAGTGGATTTTATTTATTTGATTTTGATTTCTTCCACCTTGTACTCATCTTCTAAGATCAGATTCTTATTCACGAAATCCTTTTCCTCAGGTTTGCAGAAATTTCCCACTTTCTTTTATCCGTCATTTGGAATCAGACGCACTATAAGAAGGCACTACTATTTTTCACTGGGAGTACCGACATAAGGATATAACACTTTAGGAAGCTTGAACCGATGCATGGCCCACTGGACTGAACATCAAAAAAGTTATAGTCTTTTGAGATGTTGTTTTCATTAGACTAAAATTCCATTTCTTCGAAAAGTACATATTTCAATTATTTTATTAGAATCGTATAATTTTTTTCAGAATTAAAGGCCAATATTATTTTCTAAAATTGAGAAAGGATTTTTTTTTGGAAAATGTGGATGACAACATATTTTTTCTAATCATAGATATCCAAATATTTTACTTTTTCACAAAATGAATGCAATTTTTGTGTGTGTGTATTATAAAGGAAACAAAATATGGGAAACAATTTTGAAAATGGGGTGGATAAAATGAGTTGTAAATTTTTTTATAGGATAATTCAGAAGGGGAGAGGTGAACGTGGATAAAATGGTGGGTGGAAAGAGGGTGAATGGTGGGAAAATGGTGGGATAAAAAAATTTCATGGCGAATAATAATATTAAACTCCTTTGAAAATTCCAATCACTTTTTTAGAAATGAAAAAGTTAAAATAAAAGTGGGATGGAAATTCTCATACCCTAAAATATGGAGGAATATTGTTAATCTTCTTCTTCCCTCTCAAAAACTACAAGTTTGTAGCTGGTCTAACTGATATCTAGCACAAGAATTATAATCACCTTCAAAGTGCTCTGATACCACTAAATGTATATTTACTAATGGCTCATAAAAAGGCATGTGAAATCCTATACAGATGTAGATCACTAGAGGTTATTGTAGAAATAAAACAAAATAACAGAAAACTAGGTTTATTTATTGTCTTATATTATCTTATAACACCCTAAACATAATTATATTTATAGGTAAAAAATCAGACACCAAAACAAATGATCAAAAAAACATGAATAAAATTCAAAAGTTTGGCGTAGTAGGTATCGCCTAAAGAATCCACCTCCAAACAAGTCAAACAATCTTCATTGAAGTATCCAAGCCTCTATTTTAATAGAATAAGTTTGTAACCATACAATAAAAAAAATTATACTTCCAACATGGTCTTCGTCCTACTAAAAGAAACAATATAGACCTACCATTAGGCTATACAGATCACTCATGATGACCGACTTCATGGTCATATGAACTTACCGCACATGCATACTCTCTCTACTACATGATCATGATCCAAGTTTACCACCTACTAAATGAAGCCTCCAATATAAAATAATCCTACGTCAGGTGCAGAACATGATTATGTGTGATCAACTACTTCACATGATTTCAGTTCATGCTTGAAACTCATAATTTACTTGCTGACTGCATGAGAAATTTCATGATTTTTCCATTGAACCAAATGCCCACCTTTTTGGAATGACAACACCATAAAATAGACCAAGATCATGTGAACTATGTAGTCTCTATTTTCTACGATTTTGCCTTCACTTACTTTATAAGAGGAGAAATAGGATAAAAAATTCACAAAAGAGGACTTGCACATGCTGAAAGATATGTAAAATATATTTATTTTCCTCTAAGTTTCTACAGAAGATGAAATAAAATATTAAAATTAAAAACACCTATTTATTAAAAAAAACTAGCAATAATGGATGATACACTTATTAAGAGCATTTGAAAAACATAAATTCAAAAAAGAAATGGAACAAATCTTCATCTTCATTCTCATAAGAATTCAGCCATTTGAAAATCCAAATGAAAAATTGCAATCATATTCCTTGTAAGAAATTATCAATACCTACACACTCTAATACTTTCTTCCATGATAGATTTACAACAAAATTATCTCACTCATAATTCATATGTTTTCCTATATCATAAAAACCCAGCACTTTTCACATCATTGCAATCACAACATGTTGTAATTCTTGGCCAACTCATGAACACCCCACACACCCTAGGACTTTAAGCGCATTTATTATCATCCAATTAACTGAAAAAGTCAATGTCCATGTAATTTACATGTTCATATTCAAATAAATCCTTTTTATAGATGAGGCTGAAATGAATTATTACCTTTAGAAACTGTATAATTTTCTTCACAACCTTCTGTTTCATTATGGTAAGCCTCTACATGAATTTTTTACCTTCCTAATAGTGTATGAGTGATATGGACTATCTTAAATGTAAGAACTTGGATATTCATTTCAGGTATGGATCTTTATTTCGGGTTGTTTTTTAGTAAAAATGATGAAATGGGAAATTTTTCTATGTACTTGGATTCTTTTCTGGTTGGTTTCATGGATGATATCTTGGTGTACTGTCACATTCGGCACAACCATGCAATCTATCTTGAGATCATATTGAGTACACTGAGATAGTAACAATTATATGCTAAGATCTCAAAATGAAACTTTTGGATGAACCAAATTCACTTCTTTGGTCGTGTTATCTCAGAGATAAAATGACCAGTAGACCCAAATAAAGTGAGGTCAGTAGTTTCTTAGAAGAAACTGAGAATTTCTTTGAGGTACAGATTTTTCTGGGGCTGGATGGTTACTACATGAACTTTATACAAGATATTTCATGCTTAGAAGTACCACAGATAGGCTATAATAAGAATGGTTCAATGTACTTTTGGATAGATTATCGTGATTCAGCCTTTAAGGAGCTAAAATGGATATTGACTTTAGCACTGATACTAGTTTTTACAAAGCTGAGCAAGAGTAACACCATTTACTGTGATGCATCTATTATTAGGATGGGAGTAGTGATTATACAAGGGGAAGGAGTCATTTCATATAGGTCTTGGAAATTGAGGCCACATGAGATGAATTACCTGATGCACGATCTTGAGTTGGATATTGTTGTTCATGATTTATTCTGTTGGAGACATTATCTTTAGGGAGATAATTTTGTGGTATTAAGTAACCACAAAAGTCTCAACTATTTATTTACTCAGTGAGATCTGAATTTTAGACAGTAATAATGGGTTGAGTACCATAAGTTTTTCAACTTTGAGCTTTTCTACACACCTGGGAAAGGGAACACAGTGGCTGATGCATTGAGCCGGAGGACTTAGATACATGTAGTTTAGGAGGCCAGTAGTGAGTGGTAGATTATGGCTCTGTTCTCTGAGATGAATTTTAAGGTGCATGAAATACAGGGGCATATATATCTTTTTTCTATAGATGTTACCTTTAATCTACTGAATCGAGTGAGAATGATGCAACTATCAGATTCTGAAGGCATATCCCTACAAGAGAGTGTGTCCGGAAAGAACCCTACTCCTAGGTGGACCATGGGCAATGATGAGATATTTCATTTTCATGGACGCGTATGAGTGTCAGTAGACATATGTGAGGATTTTATGATATATTTTCATTCCTTAGTTTGGGAAGTTCATCCTGGTGTCCCCATGATGTATCAAGACTTACTCCGTCAGTATTGGAGGCTGGGTATGAAGAGGGATATATCAGGGTTTGTTATGAGATGTTCCACCAGTCAGTAGGTAAAGTTAGATAATCGGCTATTATTATAGATTTTACAGTAGTTACCCATTCTTGAGTGGAAGTGGAATGATGCCGTGATGGATTTCGAGATGGGTTTACTGAGGTTTCCTCGAGGGAATGATGATGTTTGGGTTGTGGTTGATAAACTGAAAAAGGGTTCACATTTCTTTCCAATCAAGGAATCATTCAGTGTTGATGAGCTTGGAAGTTTGTACATTCGAGATATTTTACATTTTCATGGTGTTCCACACTTTATCATTTCATATAGGGATGCTCGGTTTACTTCTTATGTCTGGTAGGGACTACAGAGGGCTTTAGGTATATAGGTACTTCTGGGTATAGCTTACCATCCCCAGACCGATGGCCAGTCTAAGCGTATGATTCATGTTTTTGAGGAAATGATTTGAGCATGCATCATGGATTTCAGGGGCTCTTTAGAGAGAAACATACCCCAACTAGATTTTTCCAACAATAATAGTTTCCAAGAAATGATTTAGATGGAACCATATGAGGCTTTTTACGGTAGGCCATGCCGATCACCCCTATGTTAGCTAGAGGAAGGAGAGGCAGCTATGCTGGGAACTCGTCTCATCCAAGAGACCACAAAGCATGTGGAGATGATTTGGAAGAGGATGTCTACAATACAGTCTCAACAGAAATCTTATGCTGATCGATGGAGAGGAACTATGGAATTTGATGTCAGAGATCATGTTTTCTTACATGTCACACCGAGGTTGGGACATAGAAGGATTATGAGATAGGGGAAGCATTCACCGAGATACGTCAGGCCATTTGAGATTTTGGAGAGAGTTGGGCCGGTTTCCTATCTATTGCAGTTACCTTAGAGGTACCAAGCTATGCATGTTGTCTTTAATGTTTCTCAGATATGGCATTACTTTTCAAACCTATATCACATTTTCCAACCCTAGGAGGTTGAGTTGGAGGTGGATCCATCCTTTTAGGAGTACCCTATTCGGATTGTGTATTACAATATGAATGTTATCTATGGTCAGTCTATTCATCTGTTATGGGTGCTATGGCATCACGAGAGAGTACAGGATGAGACTTGGGAGAGGGAGGTCGAATTACAATCATAGGGGCATGAGTTTTTTGAAGATTCTTCTCCGCCCCCCTTGTAAGGGAAAATCAGGGATGAATTTATTTAGGGGGAGGAGTTTTTAAGAACCCAGATCTTCATATCCAGTATGGATCATAATTTTGGGTTGTTTTGAGGAAAAAATAAGAAATGGGAAGTTTTTTTAAGTACACGTTTTGTACTTTTGAGTACATGTCATGTACCCAGTTGTTCGAGTTTATCCATTTATTTTTTATGTAAAGGCCGAGTACATGGTCGTGTGGTGACCTAGAAGACCACCAAAAGAAGGTTCTAGTTGAGTCTTGTACATGGTGTGTACATTAAATGAACATACTATGTACTTTTCTTTATAATTGATGAGTTATAAAAAGGTCGCATATCATCTCTAGAAAATACTTCTTATTCCCGTGTCTCGTAGAAGAGAGTGACGGAACACCGAAGAACTTATAGCTCATCCTTGTTCTCTATTTGAGCTCTGATTGAGATGTTGCTGGGTGAGTTGGATTCCCACTGATGAGTTATCTCTTTCCCTTGAGTCTTTTTTCATGATTCCTCCTCTCTTGTGAGTTATCGAGGGTTGATTTCTTTTACCCTTTTGTATATCTATGTTGTTCTAGGTTAATTAGAGGGTCTACATTCAAGAGTGTTCATCATAAAACATCAAGGTAGGTGGTTTGTTCATTTTTTCAACTGTATTTGGATTATATATTCTTAAAGTTAGGAATAACCGTGTTTGGATATTGTGTATTTTGGAATTTGGCCTTGTTTAATAACTGTTATGGTTTGTTTGTTGAGAAAAGGAAATTTCTTATGAATAAGGTTTTATACCTTGTAATGGGGAACCTAATGGGTGCATTCCCCTGATTGATTGTTTATGGTTATTTTTCCTAGGTTTCTTATGATTCATACCTTATTTCCATGCCTTGAATTGTTTAGGATGGAGTTGATTGATTATATTAATTGAACGTATTATGGTTGAGAATTTTAGCCATATAGTAGTTATAGATTACATGTGTTGCCTTATTATGTTATGTGCACTATTTTTCCAATGGGCCGTGAGATTCTTAGACAAGGAAAACCGTGGGGGTTTCCATATTTATTACATAGGACCATGAGAGCATTCTTGTAGACATTGACCCAGGGTTATTGACCATGGGAGCTACCTATGAGGTCATTTATGATTATTTTTGATATGTTGACCCAGGGGGTATTGAACATGAGATCTACCGGGAGGTCATTTATAATTTATTGATGCCATATTAGCCCAGGGTTGTTGACCATTAGAGCTTCCCAGGAGGTCATTTTATATTTGATTAGTGATTTGTTAAACCAAAGGGGTTAGACCGTGAGAGCTTTCATAGGGTTTTTTTTTGAATAATTGAATGAATTTGAAGAGTCTTCCAAGAAAAAACATAATCTTTGACTCAGTCTTACTTGGTTGTTTAGATGGTATTCTAAGACATCTATCGTTACTACTACATAGGGGATATAGATCTTAGGCTAGAACCTGTGGTTACATAATTAAATGGGTTGAATAATTAATTAATTTAAATGAATGTAATTGGAAACTATAAGATTGTTTACTTTTGAGTACTTCCTAGTTTATTTCTTCCATTCTGCATATTGCATGAAATATATATTCACTGATAGTTAAGAACATATCATTTGGTGGTTTCATAATGGGACTCATCTCACACAATTTTGGGTCATGCTTTTGGACCCAAACATATTATATGGTTGTAGGTATAGATAAGGGAAAGCACCCTTATTCATTAGGTACTTGATTGTTGTTAGAGTTGGAGAGCATGGGACCAAGATGAGTCTTGCGATGTTGTTCAATTTTACTGATTTTCTATACATTTTTTAGAATTTTATTTCTAGTATTCTGACTTGTTTGGATGCTTTCCTACACATATGTAACATGCATCATATATATATGTGATCCAGTTGTTTTATTGCTATCAGTCTTTTACTGTTTACTTCTATTGTATGATGTTACTACTTCCACTACTATTTACTACATGTTTCCCACTGTGTATACTTTTAAAATGAGGGAATAGTTTCCCAATTATTAGACCTTGTCCCTCACTTCTAGTCGACAGCCTCTAGTGTTTGGGGAAATGTGCTTGAGGTCATGTGGCCAACAGGGTTCAAGGCACTTTGGGGTGGCACCCAGGTTTGAGATGTTACAAAGTGGTATCAGAGGAGTTTCTTTTCTACTTTTTTTTACTATTTGATGCTTATAAACAAGGATATGAAGGAATAGGTAGTTAGTAATATTTTTTCCCGGGAGTAGCTAACTCGTGTATAGGGAAAAGCCAAGTTACCTCAAATATGGAAAATTTTCTATATTTGAAATTGTTATAGTTGATTTAATTTTACCATTGGGTTATTCACTTGTTTTGTGATGTTATGATTTATATCATTGTGGTTTTATATCATTTGAAACCCGATGAGATGAGGGTATTCCATCTCATGAATCATATAAGAACTTGTTAGAGATCACATTCCATGAATTCTTGTCATGGAATTTAGGTTGCATTAACGACTGCATGCTGTTATGATAGATGTTGTACTAGATGTTCGTGCTGTTGTGATAGATTCCCTGATAGAATACCTACTATTTTGATAGTGTATTTGAAAGTGTAATGTTTCATTTGGATGGACACTAATCTTTGGTCCCTGAGGTGTTATGGGCTCTCTTGTATCCGAATTTGGTGGATCATGTTTGAAATTTAATTGAATTTTTTCAAGTTATGAGATGAATAAGGATGAAAAACTTTGATTTGAGAGAGTATGGGATCTCACAGGTCAGAATTTGTCAGGACATGGACAAACTTTTACGTTTTTAAGGGTTTCAAAGATGTTTCAGAGGCTTAATATATGGAAACCTAGACAACACAGTGTGTGGTGTTATGAACAAACGCTATGTGTTCTTCTGTTCTGGAAGAATTGACTTTTCTTATGTACACACCATGTACTAGGAGTACATGCCATGCATTTCTTGTCCATGAGACCCACTGTGTGAGTAGATAAGCGGGGTTGGAAAACATTTTGTAGGACACGTCATGTCTATATTTTACATTTTGTGTTGTAAAGAACTGTGTATCTGGCCGTGTGACCAATGACATAGGTGGATGAAACTTAGGATCTACACATGATGTCCCATTTATGCATTTCGTATAGAGTTGACCATGTATCTGACCGTGTGACTAATGACACAGGTGGATGGGACATAAGTGGTTCACATTGTGTAAGGGGTGAACACACGGTTTAGTGTTACATGGGAGAGAACCGTGTTATTCTGGCTATGTAGAAGTACATGGGAAGGGGGGATGATTTAAGAACATTCAATGTCTCAGGAGGAACACACCATGTGTAAGGGGTGTTACACGACCAATATTGGCAAAGTAACATGCCATATTAAAAGATTAAGGGAACATGTCGTGTAGCGTGTAACCCTATATTGTAAAACATGAATGTTTTCCTTCTCCTGTTCCATCCTTCCAATTCTATATTGTTTTCCTTGATAATATTAAATAGAGGTGTGAGATTGACCTTATAGAGTCATTTCATCAGGACGTTCTCCACTTATATTCCAAATTCAGGGCAACAATTAGAAACCATAAATAGTAGATTAGGGACTACCATCAGATCCTCTCATTATGCCTATATTGGCACCAACTCTTATACCAGACACAGGTGCTGATTCATAGTCCAATGAAGGATTTATGAGAATGATTCAGACTTTCCATGGATCACCACATCCTACCCCAACTATGGTGGAGTTAATGAGGGTGTTCTAGAAGCAGCATCCTCCCACATTTTTAAAGGATGGAGGAGCACAGGCTGCAAAGTCATGGTTGGAGGCCATACTTTCTATCTTTGAATATCTCTAGATGCCTTTATATAGGAGGGGGGAAGATCCTGATGTACATGCTAAATGATTCTTCCAAGAGATGGTGGAATATTTTCTCACATTCAAGATGTCACTGGGATATGTCTTGGGAAGAGTTTTAGAGGACCTTCAATAAATACTTCTACCTCGAGACATTGAGGTCCAATTGAGTTCGAGAGTTCATGCATTTAGAGCAGGGTGCTCTTACAGTGATGGATTACTCATCTCTCTTCATAGAGCTTCAGCAGATTTCACCTGTTCTGGGAGGCGACATGTTATCTTTGGCTAGGTAATTTGAGGACGGTCTAAGGTATGACATCCGATCATAGGTGAATGTTTCCAGCCAGAATTTGGTGACTACTGTAGTAAATCATGGGCAGATTACTGAGTGCAATATGAGGGAGTTGGGAGCTATGAGCTAGGGCGGTTCAATATATAGGTCTGGTACTCCTTTGTTTGATTGTAGGAAGTTTCGTATGGATCCTTCACATGGAGATTCCAGTAGCAGGTATGTGTCTACAAGTATCCAGGTGAGGTGCTACCAGTGCGGAATGATGGAAACATGAGGCCACAATGACCAAGATACCCAATTGAGTGCCGATCGTGTGGAAAGATGGGTCATCTACAGAATTTTTTCCATTTTTTCTCACCATCAGCTAGTGATTGGGGATCTTTTATGATTCCACATTCATGAGCATGACCATAGTTTCTCCTCAGTCAGGGAACTGGAGTTCGTCTGGCCATTCGGGCCGAGGAGGTGGTCGTTCCCATGGTAGTTTGGCAACATGTTTTCAGCATTAACATGGTGGATAAGATTAAGGTAGTTAGGTAGGGTCGTAGGGTCATATTATAGGTCAGACTTTTGCCGTGAAGCATACCCAATAAGAGAAGGATCCTAGACCCTCTACAGTTAGAGGTACAATTCCAGTTGCCTCTGTTTTATATTATTCTCTTTTTGATAAAGGGGATTCCCATAGTTTCATATTTGTTTCCATTGTAGAGAGCCTTGGGCTATATATCCTTACTTCTGAGGATGTTATGACTCTAAACACTCAGTTGGGGATTAGTATGTCTAGTGTATGTCAGTACAATGAGTTCCCTCTTGAGGTTGGTGAGTTTCACTTCTAATGGGACCTCTATGTCTTATAGATGACATGCCTCAATGTCATTCTCAGAATGGACTAGTTGGTCTCCTTTCAGACCTTTGTTGACTGCTATCGTCACAGGGTGAAATTCACATCACCAGAGGGTGGGTATTTTCTAAACAAGGGAGAATGGGATGTCCAGGCGAGCAGAGATGGCCTTGAGCATCCCTAGTTCGGAGGAATCATAGCCTAGATTTCTAGTTTATTTCTGGATGACCAGGGGACTTCAAAAATATAATTTAATCCAATGGTGGATTATTTCAGATATGTCTTTCTAGATAAATTTTCAGGTTTAACTCTGGAGAGAGAGAGAGGTATATTTCTCTATTGATCTTGTTCCAACATCGCCACCGGTGTCCATTCCTCCATATAGGATGGATACACTAGAGTTATAGGAGATCAAGGGGTAGTTAGAGGAGTTACAAAAAAATGGTTTCATCTGACCCAATACTCCTTCTTGGGGGTTCCCTATCATTTTTTTGAAGAGGGTGGACAGTACCCTCAGGAATTGTGAGGACTTTTGGAAGTTAAACCAATTGATGGTCAAGAACTGATATCCCTTGCTAAGGATTGATGATCTATTTGATCAGCTTTGAGGATCCCATGTGTTCTCAAATATTTACTTGAGATATGGTTATCATAAACTATAGGTTAGACCATTAGATATACCTCTTACATCCTTTTAGAGTAGGTATATTCTATTTGAGTATTTGGTTATGCTATTTGGTCTGACGAACGTGCCGATAATTCTTTATGGCACTGATGAACCGAGTGTTCCATATTACTTGGATTATTTTGTGGTTGTTTTCATGGATGATATATTGGTTAACTATCACACTTGATGCAACCATGAAATCTATCTTGAGATTGTATTGAGTACACTGAGAGAGAATCAGTTTGATGCTAAGCACTCAAAATTCCACTTTTGTATGGACTAGATTCACTTTGTGGGTTATGTGATCTCAAATATAGGAGTATCATTAGACCCATAGAAATTGAGGGTAGTAGTTTCTTGGGAGAATCAGAAGAATGAATTTGAGGTATGGAGTTTTCTGGGGATGGATGGTTAATACAAGGGCATTATACAGGACTTTTCATGCTTAGAAATACCAATGGCGGACCAAACTAAGAAGGGTGAAAAGTACTTGTGTAAAGATTCCTATGATTCAAACTTTCAAGAGATTAAAGGGAGATTGGCTTCAGCATTGATACAAGTTTTTCCAGAGCTATGAAAGAGTTACACTATTTACTTTTATGCATTATGCATCAGTCTAGGAGAAGTTCTTATACAAGGGGAAGGAGTTGTTGCATACGGGTCTCAATAGTTGAGGCCACATGAGAGGAAGTATTCAATACATGATATCGATTTGGCTATAGTTATTCATTCTTTACTCTTTTGGAGACATTATCTTTTGGGAGAGAATTTTGTGGTATTCACTAAACACAAAAGTCTCAAGTATATCTTTAATCAACAAGATCTGAATTTGAGATAGAGAAGGTGGGATGAGTACCATCAGTCCTTTGACTTTGAGCTTGCCTACACACCTAGGAAAGGAAACACAGTGGTTGATGCGTTGAGTAGGAGGACTCAGATACATGCAGTTTATGAGGCCAGTAGTGAGTGGCAGCTTATGGATATATTCTATGAGATACGTTTTGAGGTGCACGAAAGACAAGGGAATTCGTTTCTTTCTTCTATAGTTGTTACCTCTACTCTATTGGATTGAGTGTGAATGAGGCAGCTATCATATTCCAAAGTCCTAGTCCTATAGGATAGTGTGTCAGGCGAGGACCCTACTCCTGGGTGGAACTTAGGCGCTAATGAGATCATTTATTTTCATGGACATGTATGGGTGTCAACAGGCATATGTGAGGAGTCGAAGTAAGATTTTCATTCCTCAGTTTGGGTAGTTCATCATGGTGTCACCAAGATGTATCAAGACTTACACCATCAGTATTTGTGGGCTAGTATTAAGAGAGAGATATCTGGGTTTTTTATGGGATGTTCCACCTTTTAGCAGGTGAATACGAAGTATCAATGATCGACATGGCTTTTACCGTGGTTACCCATTCCTTAATGGAAGTGGAATTTTGTCACGATGGATTTTGTTATGGGTTTATCGAGGTCACCTTGAGGGAATGATGCGGTTTGGGTTGTTGTTGACAGACTCATGAAGGTTTCCCATTTCTTTCCAATCAATTAAACCTTTAGTGTTGATGATCTTGGAAGATTGTACATCCAAGAGATTGTACTTTTTCATGGGGTTCTTCACTCTATCATTTCAGATAGGGATGCTCGTTTTACTTTTATTTTCTGGCAGGGACTAAAGAGGTATTTGGGTACACAGGTACTTCTGAGTACAACTTACTATCACAAAATATATGGCCATTTTGAGCGCATGATTCAGATTTTGGATGACATGCTTCGAGAATACGTCCAGGATTTCTGTGTCTCTTGGTAGAGACAAATACCCATAGTACAGTTCTCCTACAATAATATTTTTTAGGCAATGATTCAAATGGAACATTATGAGGCTTTGTACGATAAGTCATGACGATCACCTCTATATTAGCTAGAGGCAGGAGAGATAGCTATGCTAGAACCTCATATTTTCTAAGAGACTACAGAGTAGGTGGAGTTGATTCAGAAGAGGATGGATATTGTATAGTCTCGGTATAAATCTTAATATTTAACAAAGAAAACCTATATAATTCAAGGTTGGAGATCAGGTTTTCTTACGTGTCTCACCAAAGTTGGGAATCAGGATTATTAATAGACATGGTAAGCTTCCACTGAGATATATTGGTCCGCTTGAGGTTTTGGAGAGATTCAGGACAATTGACTATCGGTTGTAGTTACCTTATAGGTACTGGGATAGGCACAAATTCTTTCACGTTTCTCATCTAAAAAATTACTTTTTAGACCTGTCTCACATTTTCCAACCTGAGGAGGTTGAGTTGGTGGTGGATGAATCCTTCGAGGATCACCCTATTTAGATTGTGGATCATAGCCTGAAGGTTCTATATAGCCATTTTGTTCCTTTGGTATGGGTTCTAGGGCGGCATGGGTGAGTACAAGATGTGACTTGGGAGAGGGAGGCCGACGTACGATCAAAGTGGCCAGAGTTGTTTGAAGGTTATTTTTCTCCACCCTTGGAGGGGGAATTTGGTGAAGAATTTCTTTAAGTGAGGAAGTTTGTAAGAACACATATCATCATTTCAGGTATGAATATTTATTTTGGGTTATTCTTGATGAAAAAATAAGAAATGGGAATTTTTCTATATACACACTGTGTACTTTTGAGTACACACCATGTACCCGATTTCCATGTGAAGGTGTGTACTGGCCATGTAACGACCAAGTACATGGCTATGTGGTGACCTGAAAGACCTCCAAAAGAGGGGGATGGTTGAGGCTAGTACAAGGAATGTAAATTAAATGAACACGAAGTGTAATTTTCTTTTTAATTAATGAGTCAAAGTGGTGTTTCATCTCATCTCCAGAAAACACTTCTTCTTCTCATGTCTCATAAAGGAGAGCGACAGAATACTGAAGAACTTTGAGCTCCTCCAGATTCTCTGTCCAAGCTCTGATTGAGATGCCTCTAGGTGTGTTGGATTTCCACTGGCATAATCTCTCTTTCCCGTGAGCCTTTCTTCTTGATTCAACCTCTCTCGTGAGTTATGTAGGGTTGATCTTTTTTATAATTTTTGTAGATCTACATCGTTCTAGGCCGATTCAAGGGCCGAGGTTCAAGAGTGTTCATTATACAACATCAAGGTAGGTGGTTTGTGCCTTTCGTTGATTGAATTTGGATTATATATGCTTAATGTGCCTATTACCCATGTTTGGGGTATTGCGTATTTTTAAATTTAACCCAGTTTAATACCTGCTATTGTTTTTTTGTTGAGAAAGGGTGATTTATTATGTATAAGTTTTATATCTTGTAATGGGACACCCCATGGGTGCATTCCCCTTATTGACTATTTATGGTTGTTTGGCATAGGTTTCCTATGAGTCATACCTTGTTTTAATTCCTTGAATTTTTTAGGATGGAGTTGAATGATTATATGAATTTCATGTACTATTCTTGAGAATGTTATCCATGTAGTAGTTATAGATTACAAGTGATTCCTTATTATGTCATGTACAATTTTTTTCCAATGGACTGTGTGAGCCTTGGACTAGGAAAACAGTGGGGGATTCCAAGTTTATTACACAGGACCGCAAGAGACTTAGTGTAGACTTTTACCCCGGGGTATTGACTGTGAGGGCTAACCAGGATGTCTTTTATGATTATTTATGCTATGTTGACCCAGGGGTCATTGACCATGAGATCTACTCGGAGGTTGTTTATAATTTATTGATGCCATGTTGACCCAGGGTTATTGACTATGAGAGCTTCCCAGGTGGTCATTTTGTATTATATTAGTTCTATGTTAAAACAAAGGGGTTAGACCATGAGAGCTTTACCATAGGGTTTTGGTGAATAATTGAATGACTGTGATGAGTCTTCCAAGCTAAAGAACAATATTGCACTCGGCCTTACTTGTTTTTTTGGATGGTATATTGAGCCGTCTATTATTACTATTGTACAGGGGGATACAGAGCTTAGGCTAGATCCTAAGGTTATATTATTCAATGGGTTGAATAATTAATAAATGTAAATGAATGTAATTGGAATCTTTAGGAATGTTTACTTTTGATTACTTCTTATTTTTTGCTTCATTTCTACATATTTCCTGTTATATATATTCACTAATAGTTAGGCATAGATCTTTTGTTGGTTGCCTACTAGGATTCATATCACACCATGTTTGGGTCATGATTTTGGACCCAAATAGATTATATGGTTGTAGTTATAGATAAGGGAAAGATACCTTCTTCATAATGTACTTGATTGATGTTGGAGCTAGAGAGCATGGGACCAAGTAGAGTCTTGTGATGATATTGGAGTTTATTTCATTTTCAGTAATTTGGTTTAGTATTTTATTTCCAACATTGTGGATTGTTCGGATACTTTCCTAAACATATGTGACATGAATAATTTAAATATGTTCTCCAGTTGTTTTATTCCTATCATTCTTCCACTGTTTACTTATTTTGTATGATATTACTACTTCTGATACTGTTTACTGCTTGTTTTCTGTTTTGTACACTTTTCCAATGAGGGCATAGTTTCCCCATTATCAGACTATTCTTTCATTGCTAGTCAGAAGCCTCTGCATTTGGGGAAATGTTCTTGATTTCATGTGGCCAACTAGGTTCAGGGCACTATGGGGTGGCACCCGGGCAAGGATGTTACAATGGAGTAGCTACATAAGGTGACCAATGACTCACCAGATTTAGTGTCACACACCAGTACTCCTTTACCATATTTGTATAAGTATAAATTAGGCTCTATGTATTTTTATTTTCATTAAACATAGTCATTCCGAATTGAAGTGGAATATTAATAGAATATTACGATTTCTTAAGTGTGTTTCAACCATATGTCTTCTCCATTTCAAAGCCATGATAATAAGAAAGTAGTCCCAAATCAATCATCTCAAATTTAGACATTGTCTTCTCATTAAACACCATAATATCTTTAGTTCATCTCTATTTTAAAATTATATCATCAATATAAACACCCAAAATATTACATACCCACATTATCCTTTAATGTACATGAATTTCTATTGTGACCAACTTTTGACTCCAAGGTATTTGAGACTCTTGCCCACCTTGGTATCCCATGTTCATAGTTTATGATAAATTTTGTATAATTATTTTATGAACTTATATTAACGATGATATTTTTTTCATAAGAATACCCTATAGATGATTAATATAATCCTATTCTTATAACTCTCTATTCATAATTTTCTTATGTCCATATGGCGTACTTTGCATCCCCATTCAGCAGTCAATAAATGAATGAAATGAACAGTGTCAGATTTATCCATGAGTGAAAACCTCTTCAATATCAACTCATTTATAATGAATGAACCCCTTTTTGACTAATATTTATTTATGCATGTAAATTTTTTCCAACAGAGTACTTATTCTATTTATACATATATTCCCATGAAATGGGTTTTTATCCTAGTGGTTGCTCAGTGAGAATCCATGTATGAATATTTTCTATCAACTTGAGATTAGTAATGATAGAATATTTCCATGATGCATCTCTAGATACTTCATGGTAAGAATTTGGATCATCACCCTCAAATGTGTGTAATTCATATGATATTTTCACTTATATAGTCTTAGAATTGATTTCCACAACCTTTTGATTTTGAACTGGGCCTTAATCGAAACTTTTTTTGCTTCTCGTTTCCAATGATGTTGATATTGTAGCTTCTAGAGTAGTTATCAATGAGGTTTCTAGAATTTCCTCTTCAAACGAAATCAAAACTCATCCTAAAATCATGCTTATAGATTAAGGTAGGTCTTCTATTGGTCCCGTATTTCCTTGTAGTGTGAAAATATCTACACCTTCAGCTATTAGAGAGGCTTCCTCCACTGACACATGATGTAAATCATCAAGAAAAAAAATGAATTCTTGAACATCTTCAAAAAATTTAATTAGACATTCATTCTAGTTCCTCTCCACATGTTCATAGTAAAAGAAATATCTACTAACATTTATCCTTTCATGTCAAGGGAAAAATAAATGTAGATCTTTGCAACCCACCTCGACAAAATGATACATTGTTGATTAGTTGTGGTCAGTGAGTTTTTCAAATGTGGCACTATCACCTTCACAAGGGTTATACCCCTGGACATCCTTATATGAGACATGAGAGGTTTCTTTTTAGTCTATGATTTAAACAATATGTACTCACCTAGAACCTTTGTCCATAGATTTTTAAAAGGATCACCTTATTCATCACCACATCTCCCCAAAATCTAGAAGAGATGTGCATAGTCTTGAGAAACAACCACAATATAGTCATTAATATTTGGTTCATCTTCTCCAACACACTAATTAGTTGAGGAGTAAATGTGTAGTGATTTTTCTGTGATATCCCATTACCCACACATTTTGGTGATTTAATTTGAAAAAATATTCATTTCCATTATTTTTCATCAACACCTTCATCTTTTACCTGGAAGTATTCTCAACCAGAAGCTTGAATTTTTTAAAATATGAGGTTAATTTATTCTTCCACTTTATTATATGTACCCACATATAATGGATAAAATCATCAGGAAAAGAAAGATAATAGTTATTACCAGTGAGGGTGGTTGAGGTGATCAGTCCACAGAAGTTGGCATGTAGTTTCTTGAGTGGTTTCTGTACTCTAAAATTTTATTGGTCAAAAAATTATTTCATAGTATACATGGAAAGAAATAATCCTTTATAAATCTTCTTCAGGTGAGTGATGGTGAGAATAATGGTCTCCATATTCCTTTATCCAATAATATTAATTGTGTTTAAGTTTATATGGTTGAGTCTCATTTTCCAAATTGATGTCAGGTATTTGAGGATTTTCAAGAGGAATCATTTCATGTAGGTTTCTATTGATAATTATATTCCTAGTTTAGTGAATGTATCTCCATAATTAGAATCATTTTACTCTAATAAAATACCATAATGTGATTAGGGGACATCATCACATTGTTTTTATTGTAACCAAGGATTTTCATAGCCAAAAATAGATACTAGTTTGTGTTTGTTGTCAATCCACACTGGGTTGATCGGGGTGTTTTTAAGAAATGTGGTCTTACGATGCTAGATGAAAATATTTTTGAATGTGGAATAATTTTCTAGAGTTTGAAAAAAAATTTGGGTCTAAAATTTAGAGAATGGAGAAAGGTGTTTTTGGAAAATGATGGTGTGCACAAGTTTTAATGAGAATCTTAATGTTGCGTGCAAGGTATACGATAAAGGATAGAATAAAACAAAAGATTTGTTTTTTTGTGGAAGAATATTAAATTACAAATGAAAAATTAAATTTAATATGGGCGCAATAATAGTTTCATGGTTAATCTCTTAAAAATATGGAAAAGTAATTGGATGCGTTAAAGGCTCTTACATGACATATATGACATTAAATTTAGGCGTATTCTCATGGGGGTTTGTGTGAAAAGAACATGTGCACATTGCCATATATGTCTATAAATATGAATCTTCCCCCTTTTAAGTCTAATAACTTTTTTAAATTATGATTTTATGTCTCGGTCGTATGGTAGAGTTTCACACAGAAGACTTTCACAAAAAATCTTGCACACTAAATGTTCCTTAGGTCTACCTAGACCGAGTGAATGTTGAGGCATAGTTTCATGAAAAGAAAGGGTTTCATGAAATAATTTTTTTTGTGACAACCCTAAAACATGCGTGTGAGAACATGTGATGTGTACAAGAAATAAATTGGGATTATTAAAGGTTTTTTATACCCTTCTTGTTTGAAAAGTGATTTCAAGTGCATCAATTCTAGACTACGGTTGAAGAAGAGTCTCGTGATAGTTAGGGACAAAGACTTAAATGAAAATATATTGTAACATCCTTCATGTATCAAAACTAAGTAATGATTTTCCCTTGAGCAGTGAGCTAGGGGGAGTTGACATAAGTTTTCTTAGTGATGCAGTGTCTTATCTATAAAATCTTGTAAAGGTAGTGTGCATAGAACAATGTTATTATGTCTAAAACATTTTATTATATAACTAGTTAAGGGTAGTGAATTTAGATATTACTGACACATTTTTGGCATATGTTCCTTGGATATTACATTAGTAGTGAACCAAGTAAAATCGATGTGTTGTCTCTTTTCTTGTGATTGTGTGTTTTATATAGGTTTCTGTAAGATAGGTTTAACTATTTCCTACCAACAAAGGAAAAATATTCATTACTTGAGAATAAATATTAGACACACTAATTCAACCCTCCCCTCCTAGGGTGTTATAGGGTCCTTGAAATGGTATCACAGGGAACATATTTCTGGTGTGAAATCATTCATCCATTGTTGTCATGGAGAATTCAATAAATGTCTGTGGAGTCACCATCATTGATGGAAAAAATTCCAAGTTTAAAAGAATAGGATGAGATCTCACCTAAGATCTTTTGTAATGGAGGTTCTTTTTCCACTACATAGGGGATTCAGGTCACAAATGAAACATGATTGTCTATGACTAATATATACATGAAAATACTTGATACTGATGCCAAAGCACAAAATGACCTTACTACATCTCTTTATGATAAAATATATCTGTAGGTGTTGAGTATCACTTCATCCAAGTATATGTGGGAAGAGATTGAAAATTTATATGAAGGAAACAACAAAGTGAAATAGATGAAACTAGAAGTTCTGTATAATAGGTTCAATGATATAAAAATTCATCCTAATGAAAATGTAGATACTTTTTTTAATTGAATTACCGAATTTTTTGGTCAAATATGAGGGATTAGTGAAAAAATAAAAGGCATTGAAATTGTGAAGAAAATATTGAGAAGTCTTCCGCCTCTCTACAATACATAAGTGTTATCCCTTGAAAAAAGGGATCTTTCTAATATTTATTTATATGATCTTTAGAGAAATCTAGTGGCATATGAAATGAGAGTCAAACTAGAAGACACAAAAACTAATGTAAGATAAGAAATGGAATTAAAATACATGAAAAAACATGACATTTCCAATGGTATTATTGGTGAAGATAATTTGGAAGAAGAACTTATTTTCCTATTTGAAAATAAATTCAAGAGAGGAAATGGAATGTTTGAAGGAATGCTTCCACTGACCTATTTTCAATGCGGTAAAGTTTGATAAATTGTCTCTCGATGCTCAAGGAAGTTCAATAATGAAGAGAGTGAAGATGAAAGTATAAAAAAATCATTAAAAAAGGTTTCCCCAAAAGGGAGACTTCAAATCAATAAATAAATTATAGAGAAAATGTTTTTTTAATGAAGAACAAGGTAATACTAATTTTTTAGGATAAGGAACCAGGTATTAAATGTTGAAACAAAGCATCCGATGATGGATTCAATTGAAAATACAGAATCATGAAAAGATAAAGTTGGACATAATTATTTTTTTGGTGATATTCATCTCAAGTTGAAATGTGAGGATTCACTTGGTAATCTTGAAAAGAAAAGAAATATAAATTAAAATTAGATAGCCATTTCAGAAGAGTCATCATAACATGTTGATCAACAAGTAGAATTTGTAAAAGAATAGTCAACAACTATTGAATTATCAAAAGATGAAGTAGACTTTATATTGATGATTGAAGATCATGTAAAGGTCGTCAATGAACTTACATCCCGACTCGAGGAGAAGTATAAGATAGTTGAGGGTATATAATAATAAGTTTTTACTATAAGGAGTAAACATGAAATTGAATTAAATTAAAGGCAAATAAATAATAATTTTTTTTGGAAGTTTAACATATGCAGAACTATTATAGAGAGCTATGTGTGGTTTGGAAGGATTAGAGAACGATTTGAATGATCAAAGATCCACATTCATAGAAAAAGTTGTATTGGTTTTGATTTTGAAACATAAAAAGGCTGAAACTAGAGAATCCAAAATAATGTGAAATATAAATTTTGAGATATCACAAAGTCACTTGAAATCCTAACAAAGAAATCCCTAAATCAAACTGAAAGGAGAACTAAGATAAAAATAAAAACCCACTAACCAGATAGAGCTGCTCTTGTAAACAAGTATTATCCTCTAGAAGAAAAATATAAGTATGAATAATCAAACAACATGGAAAGGATTTTTTAAATTACATCATTATTATACACTCAATAAAATATTTCACGGAATAAAAAGAATATAATTGAGAAATACATCCTTCTGGAAATAGATCTCAAAGCTAAGATGAACAATAGCACCTGGGTTCTTGACAGTGGATGTTAATACCATATGATGGGGATTGAATATTTATTGAATAATGTTTCTAAAAGGGTTGATTGAACTATATGTTTTGACCATTGTGGATCTTTAATAGTCAAAGGTAGTGGAAGTGCAGAACTGGAAAATGAAGAGTTGAAGAAAAATTAAGTACTCTATGTGCACGGTCTGCATCACAAGCTTCTGAGTGGGATTAAACTCTGTGGCTCAGGAATAATAGTTAAATTTAATCAAAATGGGAGAAAAATAAAATTAAAGATAGGTAATTATATCATGAAATGATCTAGAACAAATGAAAACTTATATTAGATTGAAAGTTGATAGAACATTTGATACTTGACAGTTGAAGAAGAAAACAACTTGTGGAACTAGAGGATGCATCACATTAATAAAAAAGACATGAAAATGATATATAATATTATTATAGTAATGGATATACCTAATATAGAGCATGAATGGGAAAAGACTTGTGATGATTTCATATGAGGAAAGTTTGTCTCTAATTTATATCATCCAAAGAAGAAAAGGGAATAAAATTTTCTTCATCTCACCCACACGTATCTATGTGGTCTGATAAATATGGATGGAACATATGGATAGAGGTAATTTATTCTTTTTATAGTTGATTATTTCATAATGGATTGTGTAATGATTATACATTGGAAACAAAAAGTGCCTGATTACATGAAAACTTAACGACGAATAATAGATAATTATACACGTCGTGTAACAACCCATGAATTTATAAAATAATAAATTTTTATATTTATTAATATTTATGAATAATGTATTAATTTTATGTTAAAGGGGGCACTTTTTCTGATATCATACTCAACATGCAACAACGCTTTCCTCCAAAATCTTATGCAGCACACAACTTTGAGTTATACTGAAAAATAATTCAATAATATTGTTATTATTTTAAATGGTAGTTAACACCTAGCCGTTGAATTGGTGGGAATTAACAGAAATAACTACTATATTATTACACATTTTTTTAAATGTTTTTACATTTATTGAATTAATTTTTCAAGATTAAAATGATAATGAATCCAATTTTAAGCCAAAAATATTATAATATTTTTAAAATATCATTTTACTGTATTTTGATAGAGAACCCATTTTAAATCAAACTTTTGTCACATTTATATATTTTATTTTGTCAAAATAAACTTCTTTTTTGAAAGATTAACATCAAAATTTACTTTGGATGAAATTTTGGTGTTTTTCTATTAAAATTCACATTTTAATGAATAGTGAAAAATAATGCATTTAAATTCAAAATAGCCTTTTCATCTAATTTATTTATATAGTTATATTTTCCATTTAATTGGGTTTAAAGAATAATTGGATTTTTTTATCATTTAATCCAATTTTAATAATTGGAATAAATTTCACATTAAAATTTGATATAAACACTTGTTAATCTTTTGATGGTTTTTACTTTTTAAAAAAACGTTTTCTCATTTTGGCAATGGGAATTAATTTTAAATTAATTTATACCAATTAGGTGTTTTGAATTAGGAAAAATGGGTTCCATATTTGGAATAATAATTTTTAAAGTAGGTAAACCTTTTCCTTTTATTTTTTTGGAAAATTTGAATAGTAACTTTAGTAATTATTTTTACTTACCGTGGTTAAATGATAAATCAGGTAAATAACGGTAAAAAATATTATTATAATAATATAAAACAATGCTAACTCATGTAATAATCTTATTGGATGTGATATGGACGACTAGGATAATCCTTGGGTCAATTTTAGGACCCTATGGAGCCACTTGGGTGTGAAAATGACATGTTATAATAATTAAATTAAAGTAAAATATAACATAAACAAGTATCTTTTTACTAAAATGATTTTAAAGTAAATTTATATAACTGATCTATTTTACTATAAATAGTCATTATAAATATCAAAATATTTTCTATATCATGGTATTTTATTTATAGTTTTTGAAAATAAGTAAATAAATTTATTTATTACACAATTTTGATGTAGTGATTACCTTATTAATGAAAGATTCAAATAAATAATATTATAAATACTAAAATAAATTTAATTTGATCTTTTTAATAGAATCCATGAATTTTATGGATTATTATGACATTTTATCTTTGAGTTAATATAGTTTGTTTGAATGAAGAAAGTTTTTATTACTTTAAAATAATTTAATTACTAAATAGTGAAAAAATTAACATAAATGAGTTTTTAGAACAATTACTAATTTATTAAATGATATAACAGTCATAAAAATATTAGATTCTTCCAAATGACTTATATAATGTTAAAAGTTTCATTAATTATCCACTTTAGGTTCTCTTGGAAGTTTTTAGTAACCATATTAACCATATAGCGTAATAATACAAGAAGACATAGTAAGAGTTAATTTATTTAACTAAGGGTTAATGCCAATAAATAAGATTAAATTTGCGACCAAAACTTGTCTAAATCATATTGGTTCAGAAGATTTAGACCCATTTTCATCTTATCCTTGAGGTATATCACTTTTTAACTATTATAATTTGAAAGTTAAATTATAATAAAATGATATTTAAAGACTTTCCTAAAGTGCTCCCTCTTAAAAAAGGACACCATATCTACCCACTTACTCACACCTCTCAAAGACCCTTAGATTTTCCAGCATCTTCTAACATATGCTCCCAACATCCATCAATTTCTCCTAGAATTCTTAATTTTTGTGGAAAGAAAATCAATGAAATATTTTTTCTCAAATCAAAATGAGTTACCCGATTTAGAGGAACATAACGATTGTATGTGATGAGTCAAACTCAAGATAATGGAAATCATAACTCAATATCCATTTATTGAGTTAAATATCCATGTTATTGGTTCTGTTTTTCCAAGAATATGTTTAAATTACCTCTAATTTTGTTACATTTAATATCCACTTATATTGGGTGTTTTTATATTTGTCACATGTAACTATGTCATTGATTTATCCTTAATCTAATTATATAGTCATTGTAAGGGACTTCATCTCAATCTCCTTTAATTGAGGCATATTTTAATGTATACACAAACTTCTTTATATAGTGTATAATAAACCACATTTACCATTAATTTCATTCAAAATAATTCTTTTTCTCCAAATCATTTTACTAAATGACAAAAAGGAATGCTTTTTTAATATACGCGGCAAAAATGACCTTTCTTCTTCCATAACCATTATTTTGTATTTGTATTGCTCAAAAATCCTTAATGTTTTGAAAAGTAAAAGAAATTCATTATTCAGTTTTTGGGTGTTTTGGTATTGAAAATGGTTTTGAATGTGGGTTTACTATTTCAATATCTTTAAATTATTTCTTGTGATTACAAATGAAATTTTATGAGTAAAATATTGATAATTGCATTCGTTTATGTGTTATGATTATATAATGGTGATTAGAAATTTTATGGGTGGTTACATGATAAACCAAATATGGGTGGTTACGTGATAAACCAAAGAGGGTGGGTTTCATGATAAACCAAGGTCAGGTGGTTACATTATTACCACAAATGCATTGGATATTGAATTATGACTATTCCATTTAGTGATATGTGTGGAAGTCGACAATATGTTTATTCCATTTAAGTATTTTTATGTCCCAAATTACCTTTATATGTTATAAATTTATTTCTCTGGGATTTATGGTATCCTTTTGGTTAAAAAAGGGGTAAGAAATAAGCTTATATTTAGTGAAGTATATTTACTACTTCTTAAAGGTAAAAATTATTACTTTATGATAAAGTATTCATGGTTTTAATGTTTTCCCAAGACTAATAGTTTTCTTTATTTGTGTATCCCTTATTTAGATTTCTAGGATAATCCCATGTTTTGAAATGTTTTTCACAGGATATAAAGAAGAATAGAGTCAAGGATGGGATCAAGGAAAAGTTATGCTGTTAAAAAATGAAACAATACCATGGTTCTTTTTAATGAGTTTTTGATTCATGAAAAAATTGATAATGATTAGAAGTGTAGACATGTAATATTTAAGTTGATATGTATGATTTTTGGCCTAATTATCTAAATATATAAACTTGAAAAGATCCTCAATGTGAATTAAATGAAAATTATTACATAACTCAAGAATATGTAATGTTTATGGCTGGGGCCTAATTGCTGGTATCAGAGGTCGGTTTAGATAACTGTAGGAGTTAAAATATTTTTAACACAATATCCATAAATTATTTTTACATTATGGTAAAATTTAAATTATATAGCATTTTAATATTACCACATTGCTTCACCAAAGATATGTTTTTTCATAATGGTTTTCTGCAGAGGAAATATGGCAGCTATGTTGGGAAGGTATACATAGGGAAATAACCTTCCAAATCAGCATCTTGAGATGGTCAGAATCAAAATTTAACAGTTTTCTGTATTGATGGATCATTTTACTTAGGTGATAAATGGTGGTGGTGTCCATACATGATATCAACTAGAACCACTGCATAGGAATATGTCGATTGTGGAGAATTTCATGAGGTAACTTCCCCCCATCAGTTAGAGGATCATCTAACCCTCTACAAGATGAAGAGTGGATTAAAGCACTAGAAAAGAGTTTTTATGTAATGGGGAGTTCAGAAAATCAAATGGGTATTCTTGCTATTTATCATTTTGAAGTTGAAGTCGATGAGTTGTGGTTAATAATTAAAAATATCAGAGGAAGTGAAGCAATTAACACCACATAATGGGATGAATTTAAGAATATATTTCTTGCGAAATATTTTCCTAAGGATATTCGACTTAGTATGGAAAATATATTTTTGGAATTGAGAAAAAAGAGGAAGTTTTTTGCGGCATTTGAATATATTTTCAACTGTTTGTCAAGTTACGTCCCAAATTTTATCTAGGATATTGATAGTAAAGTAAATCGGTTTACTCAGGATTGAAGCTGAAATATTGAAGGGAGTAAGATTCTTGTTAGTTCAAAATCTATGAGAAATTTTTTTTATGTGCTAAGAAGTTAGAAATGTAGTTTTTTGATGATCATGTGTTCTATGAGAGAAAAAAAATAAGTGATCCATTTTTCATGAAATGGGAAAGAATTCATCAATGAAGTCTGGAGGTAAGAAAACTAAATTTCCAACTAGTGAACAGTGTGGTAAAATCATCTTGGAGAATGTACCTCAAAGTATGGGAAGTGATTCTGATGCAGTAAGACATGTCATATTTCTCATGACTGTATAGAGGATGATTAGGAAGGAAATAAAAAACCAATAGTAAGATGTTTTACTTGCAATGAGTTAGGACATTATGCCAATGTGAGTCCAAAGTTGATTACCCAGGGTGGAAACTAGAAAGATAAAAAACATAAGGGCGTGGAAAAATCATTTTCTACTACTGAGGTTGATGTGGGACCATCAAATGAAGTGGTTAAATGTATGTTATAGGTTTTTTCAAAATATTATAATACTCTATTTGACCCTGGATCTTCAAATTCATTATTTTTTGGGATCTTTGCAAGTAAATTGGAAATAAAACCTCATGAATGTGATATAGAAAATTTGATAAAGTCTCTAGGTGTAAGTATTAAAAAACCCATGATTTATAGTAATCTTCCTATTATCATTAGTGGGATGGTCTTTCCTTCATATCTTGTTGTACTTACCATAGTGAAATTTGATATCATTTTGGGAATGGATTGGATTTCTGTTTATTATGATAAAATAGATTGCAAAGTAAAGAAAGTTTTATTCAATGATTTAATACCTTTGATTACATAAAAAGAAGCTTAAATATTGATTAATGATGGTGGTTAAAGTTATCTATCTCATATTTTTTAAAAGAAAAAAACAATATTGATTAGTGACATTCCAGTACTGAATGAATTCAAAGATGTTTTTCCTGATGAATTGCCTAATATTGTTCACAGTCAGGATTTTGATTTTACTATTGATTTAGTGCCTGATGTAAATACTATTTCTAAACCCCCCTTATAGAATGGATTAAGTAAAACTGATGCAATAAAAAAAGGTTTCAAGAATTACTTGATAAAGGTTTCATTCAACCTAGAAATTCTCTATAGGGTGCTATAGTTTTATTTTTGAAAAATAAATATGGTTTTATTAGACTAATTATTGATTACATACCCTTGAATAACATCACTATTAATAAAAAGTGTTTATTAGATCATATTAATGATTTATTTGATCTGCTCTTGGGAGGTCAATATTTTTCGGAGATTGATTTGAGGTCTCGGTACCATCCGCTAAAGGTGAAGAAGGATGCAATTCCAAATAAAACTTCATGAATGAGATATATGAATTATGAAATTTTAGTTATTAACTTTGGGTTATCTAATTCACATTTTTTATTAATGAATCTCATTAATGGATTCTTTCATCAGTTTTTGGATCTATTAGTGGTTGTGTTTATAGATAATATTTTGTTATATTCTAAAATCCATGAGGAACATGAAAGTCACTTAAGTATTTTTTTTCTAACTCTAAAAGAAAAGAAACTATATTTAATTTTTAGTAAAATTGAATTTTGGCTACAAAAATTTCATTCCTTGGATATATAGTTTCTAAAGATGGCATAACTATTGACCCTTTTAAAACAAAAGTTGTTAAAGAGTGGAATAGACCTACCAATATCACAAAGATTCATAGTATTTTTAGATTAGAGAGTTATTACTGAAGGTTTTTTGAAAACTATTATTGGTTATCTGGCCTACTAACCAAGGTAAAATGTAAGGGAGTTAAGTTCATTTGTACAAAAGAATGTTATGATTTTTCTCAAGAACTAAAAAGAATATTGGTAAATGCTCCAGTTTTGGCCCTGCCTTCCAGGAATGGTGAATTTTTTTTCAAAAATGATGCATCATTGAGAAGACTTGGTTGTGTTCTAGTATATAATGATCAGGTAATTGAATGTGTTTCACGTTATTTTAAACATAATCTATTAAATTACCCTACCCATGAATTGGAATTACCAGTTATTGTTTTTTCATTAAAAAGATGGAGGCATCATCTGTATGGTGTAAAGTGTGAAATGCATATTGATAAAAATATACTGAAGTATATATTTACTCAGAAATAATTAAACAGGAGATGGAGGTAATGGATGGAATTAATCAAGGATTATGATTTCACAATTCATTACCATCAAGGAATGGAAAATAGAGTGGCAGAATCTTTGAGTCTAAAGAGTAATTCTACATTAACCATTTTACCTTTGTAATGTGAACCTTTGGTTATTAATTTGATGAATTTTGTATTGGATGTTGTTGGTGCCATAAATTACTCTATTTGGTTTTAGGTGGAAGTGGAATCATCTCCATTAGACATAATTAATCAAGAACAGAAAGAAGACAGTGAGTTGCAGAAAATTGTAGATTTGGTTCAGAAGGGAAACTTACCTGAAATTAACATTTATAAAGATTGTTTTTAAGGTTTTTAAATAGATTATGGTTCCCTGGTGATTCATAGTATAACAAAAAGTTCTTTTGTAAAGCTTACAGTTTTCTATTTTCAGTTCATCCTGGTATTACTATGATGTACAGAGATCTTAAGGAGTATTATAGATGGGATGGAATGAAAAGAGATATTTCTTACTTTACTATGAAGTGTTTTAATTGTCATCAGGTTAATGAAGAACGAAATTTTTTGAAAGGGGTGCTTCATCATTTTTTAGTTCTAGAGTGGAAGTGGAAAAAATATATCCATGGAATTCATAGTGGGATTACAAAAGACTTATCAAGGTAACATTTCTATTTGGGTTATTCTTCATAGATTGACTAAATCTTCTCATTTTCTTCCCATTTGAGATAATATGTATCTAGATAAACTTTATACATTTAATGTTAAAGAGATACACATGTTACATGGAGTTCCTCCCTCTATTGAATCTGATCGGGATCCCAGGTTCACTTTTAACTTTTGGAAAGGCCTTCAGAAGTCATTGAGAATGAATTAAATTTATGTATAGCTTTTCATCCTCAATCAGATGGGCAGTCAAAATGAACAATTTAGACCATGGAGGATATTATATGTTCTTGTTCGATGGATTACTAGGGAATTTGGTATCAACATCTTTCTTTGGTTTATTTTTCATATAATAATAGTTTTCATTCCAGTATACAGATGACACCATTTGTATCATTATATGGAAAGCAGTGTTGAACTCCAACTTTTTTGGATGAAGTGGGTGAACGGAAGTTTATGACACTAGAATTGGTAGAAGTGATGGTAGAAAAATTTCAGTTGATTCAGAAGCACATGAGGATAGCACAGAGAATGCAGATAAGTTATGTAGATAACTGAAGGAATGATATTTCTTTCAAGGTAGGTGATCTTGTCTTTCTCAATTTTTCTCCATGAAAAAATGTGTTGTGTTTTGGAAAAAATGGAAAGTTGAGTCTAAGGTTCATTGGACCCTATGAAATTCTAGATAAAGTAGGATTAGATGTCTATTGGATGATGTTACCTCCATGTTTATCCCAATTGCACAATGTTTTTCATGTTTCAATAGTGATGAAGTATATAAAAAATCCATATCATATTTTGAGTCCATAGGTAGTTGAGTTGGAAGAGAATCTTTCGTATGAGGAATATCCAGTACAGATTCATGACCACAGAGAGAAACTGTTGTGGAATAAGGTGATTCTTCAGGTAAAGGTTTTGTGAAAAAACCCATATGGTTGAAGTGACTATGTGGGAATATGAAAATGCTACGAGGGATAAATACCACCACTTATTTGATATGTAAATAAAATTGTGGGGACCCTGTTTCTAAAAGGAGGGAAGGATGTAACATCATAGGTATTTAAAGAATAATAATTTTTCATATTTATTAATATTTATAAATAAGTCATTAATTTTATGTTAAAGGGGAAACATTGTCTGATAGCGTACTCGACACGTAACAACGTGTTTCTCTAAAATATTACATTGCACACAACATTGAGTTATACTAAAAAATAATACAATAATAATATTATTATTTTAAATGGTAGTTAATTCCTAGTCGTTGTATTGGAGGGAATGAATATAACTAACTAAAATATGATTACAAATGATTTTAAAATGTTTTTACATTTATCCAATAAATTTTAGATGATTAAAATTAGAATTAATCTCATTTTAAGCATAAAATACTCTAATATTTTTAAAAGCCTATTTTACCACCTTTTGGTGGAAAACCCTTTTAAAATATATTTTATGTCACTTTTATATGTTCTATTTGAACAAATAAACTTTTTATTTTAATGGGGAACATAAAAATTTTCTTTGGTTTAAATTTTGGTATTTTTCGGATAAAACTCATATTTTAATGAATAGTGAAAAATACTGCATTTTAATTCAAAACTGCATTTTCATCTAATTTATTTATATAGTTACACTTTCCTTTTTAATGGTTTTAAAGTGTAATTGGATTATTATTTTTTCACTTAATCAAATTTTCATCATTGGAAGTAATTTAATATTTAAATTTGATATAAACACATTTCAATCTTTTGATTGTTTTTACTTTTAAAAAACCAGTTTACTTGTTTTGACAACAAGAATTAATTTTAAATTAATTTCTACCAATTTTTTGTTTTGAATTTGGAAAATAGATTCAAAATTTGGAATAATAAGGACCAAATCATGTAAATAGTTCCCTTTTATTTTTTTTGAAATTATGAAAATAAACTTCAGTAATTGTTATTTTTTCCATGGTTAAAGGGTAAATCAGGTTAGTAAGGGTAAACAATAATGTTATAATAATATAAAATAACCCTATCATATGTCCTAATAATATTATATGAGACACAGATGATGTGGATAATCCATGGATCGATTTCAAGACCCCATGGAGCCACATGGGTGTGATAATATCTTGTTATAATAATTAATTTAAAGTAAAGAGAAATATAACATAAATATGTACCGTTTTACTAAAATGATTTTACGGTGAGGTTATATAACTGAACTCTTGGACTGTAAATAGTCATTAGAAAGATAAAAATATTTCTTACATCATGGTATTATATTTATAATTTTTAGACATTAAATAAATAAATTTATTTATGAAACAATGATGATGTAGTGATTACCTTATTAATGAAAGATTCAAATAAATGATATTATAAATATTAATATAAATGTAATCTGAACTTTTTGATGCCATAAATTTTTTTGGATGATTATGAAATGTTATCCTTGAGTTAATTTATTTTTTTTAAAATGAATCAAGTTATTATGTCTTTAACAAAAATCAATTACTAAATAATGTCAAAATTGACATAAATGAGTTTTTAAAACAATTACTAATTTATTAAATAGTATAATAGTCATAAAAATATTATATTTTGTCAAATGACATAGATAATTCTACCAATTTCATAAATTATCAACATGAATTTTTATTTTTATTTTATAGTAACCATATTAACCATATCGTGTAAAAATACATGAAGATATGGTAAGAGTTAATTTATTTAACTAAGTGTTAAAGCCAAAAGATGAGGTTAAATTTGGTACCAAAACATGTCTAAAATATGATGGTTTAGAGGAATTCAATGTATCCTCATATTATCCTCTAAATATATCACTTTGTAAATATTAGAATTCGAAAATTAATTTATAATAAAATAATATTTCAAGACCTTCCTAATGTGCCCCTCCTCCCTCTTATAAAAGGCCACCACCTCTACCCACTTACTCACACCTCTCAAGACCCTCGGATCGCCCACAATCTTCTCAAATCAGCTCCCAACATCCCTCACTTCATCCTAGAAGCCTAAATATGGGAATAATGCCTCTTAAGTAAGCCTTTTTTTCTCAAATCAAAAGGAGTTACCATATTTTGAGGAACATAATGATTGTACGTGACGATTCAGACTCAAGGTAAGGGAAATCCTAACTCAATATTAATTCATTTAGTTAAATATCCATTTCATTAGTCTTGTTTTTAAAATAATATGTGTGAATGATTTTTTTTTTGTTTTATAGTGAATATCCACTTATATTGGGTGTATATATATTTGTCACAAATAATTTTGTCATTGATTTATCCTTAATCTAATTATACGATATTTATAAGAGATTCATCTTAATATCCTCCATTGAGGAATATTTTAATGTATACATGTCACACCCCAACCTATGTATTTTGTTTTTTTATTATTTTCATGCCTTTAAATATTTTTTATAAGGTTCGGGTTGAATCCCAGAAGAAATTTTTGGGGTTATGTAAAAAAGTGTGCATTTTGGGTTGGGCGTCGTTGGGCACACTGGTGGAGTGCATTTTGGAAACCCTATACTGCTTTGCCCGAGAAACTTCCGGACTTGTCTTTCTTTGAAAAAAAATTAAAATGAGTAAATTTTGTAATTTTTTGGGTTATATATATATATATATATATATTGTTGTTAACAATTTTATTATTATTAAAATCATATGAATACTTTTATTATTTTTATTTTTATCATTTTGATTATTAATAAAAATATTATTATTATATTAGGATTTTAGTTAGATTTTATTTTAGATTAGTTTTAACCTTTTGATGGTTCCTGCGCACCCTCTCCCTCCCTTATCTCTCTAATCACCGCTCCCTCTCCCCTTTTTCCATTCGGCGTGAGCTGACCCTCACTGGTCGCCTCCCTCTCTTAGATGAACACCTCATCGTGACGACCAACTCTGGCTGCCCTAGCCGGCACCGGCTCGACCTCCTGCTCCTCCCAGGGTGGCGGCCCGACGAGACCCTCCCCTCAACCCTCCTACTCAGCACGCACCAACGATGTAGCTCCCCCACCCGACCCACATCCATTTTTGCGGACCCCCTCTGGACGGCAGTCTCTCTCTAGTCACAGAATGGTGTAGCCCCCGGATGCAACCCCATTTTCCTACTCGAACCAACGGAAAATCTCTACCCTTCTAGGCAGACCCCCACTTCTGGTGCGCTGCACCCATTTCTGTTGCATTTTGTCCCTTCACCTGGCATACCCATTTTATTTCGTCTTCATTTTATTTCAATTTGTTTGTGATTTTTGATTTTTAATTTTTGTTTTTGTTAGGTTTAGGATTTTAGAACCCACATGGGTCGATTGCTAGTGGGAGTTATTGTCGCATCATGGTTTCAAGGTAGGATTCTCATCCGCTTGTCCTTTTTAATTTAAGAATCTTCGATGTTATGATTTTCAAACCTTCTATTATTAATATATTCTAATGTTCACGCTTTTTTTTAAATTTATTTTTGTGTGCAAAGGTTTCTCTAATCTTGTATTGTGATATTTAAATTTGTTTTGTAAAATAGTTCACACTGAATGGATGGTCCTACTGTGCTGGTATTTGTAATTTTATTTTCATTTATTTACTATTTTCACCCTTTATCTAGGTGTTAATTATTATGTGTCAATATTTGGTTAATTCATTTGGTTTGAAAAAATTGGTATTTCACACCTTGTTTTATAAAAATGGTATTGCCCGGTTATAGCTGTGCATGCTGGTTGTTTAATTAAATGTCTTATTTGTTTCACACCTAATTTTTGAAATTTAGAACATGGTTTAGGATTTTAAATAAGTTCCTGACATAAAAATTGGTGTTTTATAAATTTTTGACTGTCAACAAATTTTTTTTGCAAAGCAATGCATGCCTGGTGTTCGGAATGGTGCCTGATTGGCTTTTATGTGTTTAAAACAATATAAAGTGTTTTGTTTATTTTTTTAATGTTTTGGAAGCACGAGAAATGATTTTTTGGGGTCTTTTTTATTGAAATCCAAAGTGTTTTGGCCTTATAATTAAGTGGTTATAGGTTTTTAAGGTGTTTTTGGCATACGTCGATAAAGTGTAGCCCATTTTTCATCTTAAAGTAAGTGGCACTGTATTGAAAATAGGGCATGTATTCCCAAATGGGATTTCATAAATTTTTGTGGAATGAAAATGTTTTAAGGGGGTTTTGTAAATGTTTTATGTGAGAAATGTGTGCTTGACTCCTCTTTTTGGAAGATGTTTTTTTATTTTGACAAATGTTTGTTTTTATGGAATGCTTAAGGGCCCATTTGGACACTTTGTAAAAATAATGAAAAATTCTTATTAAGAAAAACCTTGTGAGACATTTCTCAAGGCTTGTTAGCATGGAGTGGTTGGGATTTCCTTATTGTGGAATCCCCAAGTTCCATTATTTGGCTTCCTCAGTTGGAAACCTTTATGATCTATTTAGTTTTATGTCATGAGATCAGTCCTAGGGGATACTTGGGGTGAGGCCTGGTATGGAATTATTATTATATACATTTTGATTTGATGCTCGGTTGACATCTATTGGCTCTCCCCCATTAATACTTAAGACATATGAACTTGGAATATTGAGAGAATTTTCTGAGATGAGTGTTGCACTGGTTGGTTATGGTACTGACCAGTGGGCCATAGTAGGTGGATATGTTTGGGTTTATTGCTATGGTATTTTCCTTCATCCTATCATGATAAAGGGTGGTTAGAGTATAGATCATTATATTTCATCATATGTGGAAAGATACATAAGATGGGGTCACAAGTATTAGTGTTATCTGGATTATTCTTTATCTCCCAGGATTTTCGATGTCTAATGGATTTTAGTTGTTTGAACTGTTGTTGAGATATTTGTATACCTATTTACATTTACCTTTCTATATGATTGCCTTCGTACTCTTGTTTGGTTGTTTTCATGGAAATTGATGTTTGGGTTTCCTAACTCCATTAAAAATGTTTTTCAAACAAAAATGTGTTTCAAACTCTTTAGTGTCAGTTTTAGATAAAATCATCACATTCCCTTTGAAATAGCATAGGAAAACTTAAGGTTAGAATCTGGTTTTTCAAATGATTAAGGGAAATGGATTGTACATTGGATTTATGTAAAAACTGTAGAAATTGATACTTTAATATTTTATAGTTCAAACATATAATTGTGGTTTCTTTAATTATAATGGTAATGCATTATGGAATAGAATACCGGGCTAGCCTACTGAGTTTTAATACTCATGAATATAATTTTTTTTTTAGTCTTTATGAAGGTTCTAGCTTGGGTGCATTCGCCTTGGGCAATGTTTGATCGATGAGTCGAGGACTAACCCGCAGGGTCATATGGAGTTAGTTTGATCGTCGATTTCAGTTAGTTTATCTTTTCATTTATTGCACAGTTTTCAATTCAGTTTATTTATTTTCAACTTCTCTTTATTATTTAAACTACTTTTATTTATTTATATTGGGTGAAATCCTTCCCATAATCACTCTGCCGATGCCCTGACACTTGTCACCAGCCCAGGAGAACCGATAATGCCTCTCGAGTCTTGCTATGGACCAGTTCAGGTGACCGGTTCAGGGTTGACCCGAGATGGTTTGTGACAAAATAGTATCAGAGGAGGTAAACTCTTAGAGGAACTTGCATTTCATAGATCCCTTGGTTATTTAGTAATATCAAGGTAGATGGAGTAGGATTTTCATAAATCGAGGGGTAGGTATGGGAAGATCTTCGTGAACTCTTACTCGTTCTGATCCTCAAGTTTCCATGGGAAGTACAGTTTTGTTATGTTTTCTGTTTCTCTAGGGATTGTTTTGTGATTGGGATATGACAAGGGGAGTTGGGATAACAGTCCTCGTGAGACCGTGTGGCCTAGAAATCCATGTAGATATTGGTACATGGTCCTAGAGGGCTTCTCATGTCAGTGGCATGTTTGGTATATGGATTCCAACCATATGGTCAAGTCACCCACCAACATTAGTTCCACTTTTTAATTTTTTAGGTCTCCACTTACTTATCAAAGGTTTTTGAATCAGATAAATTAGATTTGGAAAATGGTTGTTTTAAATTACATGTTTAATTTGAGGGATGTTTTAAATGAAATGGGGTGAGTTTTAAACAAAATTAATTTTGAATTTGTGGTTAGTATACCTTTGGAAGGTACATGATTTTTGAAGTGGCATGAATGATTTTTTTTGTAAAATGAAGTTGTTTTGTTTTCAACTTGGTGTTTCTATTGGTGCTTACATGCAGGGTGGTATGTGGGAATATGAATGGATGTTTTGTATGGTATAGGGGATGGATGATTGGGGTGGCATGAAAACATGCCTATGCGTGAGACTCTAATGAATACCAATGGTGAGGGTTTAACCCACCAATCTTGTTTTAAATAAAATATTTTTCAAAAAGGAATGTGTTGATGTTATAATAGATTTTTTTGTGTTTATATCTTGTCACCTATATGGTGTTTTAACTTGAAGATTTTATTTATTGAGTTTCCCTTGATTGGGTTCTTGACTTTTCCTGTCCAGCAGTTGTCCCCTTGAAGCTTTGATGGGTGATCATAGCACGGTTAATCAACTTAAGGATTTTATGCTTGTGTTTCAGAAGCTAGATCCACCTCTATTTTATGGTCAAGAAGACCCTTCTATAGCAGAGGATTGGATGCAAAAGATCGAAAGGAAATTAACCTTGTTGAGTTTTCTGAGTTGTTGTAGGTAATGTTTTCAAACATCATTCTTGAGGGTTCACCGTGGATGTGGTGGAATTCAATGTCACTGAACAAGCTACGTCATGTGCTTATATAGTGTTTTTTTCAAGACTACGTTCATTCTTCATTATATCTATGAGAAAGAAAGGGTGGGAAAAGGGATGGATATGTGTTTTCTATAGTAGGGTGATGGATATGTGTTGGATTATTTCCAGTGCTTTGTGGATATAGTCCCTTATGATTCATGGTATGCCATAGATGACTCCATGAGGGCCCGACCTTTCAAGGTGGGTCTCCATCCCGATATATTGTCGTGAAGAAGCCATGATGGCTGGAGTGCTCTATGTAGTCCCCCCTTCCTCAATTCCTAGGAGTAATGGTGAGGATTTCAGCAAGGAGATGAGGAAGATATTGATAGTTGTTAGAGAAATTCATGGAATCAAAAAGTCCCTTGGATCTTTCATCTACCTCTTAAGAGTGAGATATCCTCATGCGTTATCAGTGTGGAATGTCAGGTCACAAAAATACGTATGTACAAATTCCCTAAAGCTATGCCAGAATTGTGGATGCTTGGGTCACATGTGAAAATTTTATTAGTTGTCTCTAGAAAGCATCATGTATGAAATTCTCTAATGTTATATGTTATTGGGTATTTGTTTAAAGTTTCTAGTTTTATTTTCCTTCCAGTGTAAGGGACTTCTTGTTGTGGTAGTTTTACTAATGGTGTTGTGGGGTTTAAAATGTATGGGAATGTCATGGTATTTTTGATGTACCCCTATTTTCAATGCCAATGTGGTTTTCATTTCAAAATTATGTCATTTATTTTGTCAAATCAAACGATGTGTGTTTCTTATTGGGATTATCAAAACCTGAATATGAGGCTAGAGACACTGCATCCATGAGATCTCCACTCGAAGGCGTCAGAGTGATGCTGGTGTATAGTCAAGAACCCCAGGGGTCTGAGACGTTTTGTTATGGTTATTCCTCTACCATTTCAGTGAGGCAGTTTTGGTGATTCTGTGGTGGTTTCTATGTCGTTTTTAATTTCCTATTGAAAAAAGAGTGCGATAGACGTATCTGTCATGCAATGTTATCAATTGTGCCCTTTTGGACCCGAGTTGCTGATCAGTTTCCTTGCATGTACCACCCATGTGAATCTGTTTCAAATTTAGTTTGTGTCCATCCCGAAGTAATGATTTGTGAGTTTTTTTAGTCGTAGTTTCATTGATCCAATCTTTGAGCCCCTCTCTCCCCTCCCATGGGGTGAGGGTTTTTGGTTTGTGTGGAGTTTTCAGTTCATCTCTTTTCACTTTCGTATAGGAGTGAGTGGTTGATTTAAGTGTTCATGTTGTGTTCCTTTAGCTTTGGAAATCCCTAGATTTGGGTTCAAGTTGAATTTCTGTTTAATTATTTTTAGTTTGGTTCTTAATGGTGGGGAGACCCAATGCTGGCCTCATTGATTTTTCTCTTAAGACAGTTGATGATAGTTGAATTCTAATAGTGGGGAGTCTGTTTGGCCATCCCCTCTGCTGGTGATCTATTTTGGATATGAGGTTAAGTTGCATTGGTGGTTGATGAAATGTCCTCTGATTAAAAGGTTAGATCATTTTTATGTGAAATCATTAGTTGTTTATCAAACAACTAGAAAGTGTTGAGGATTTACAAGGGTAGAAAGTGTTATGGTACTAAGAATTGTCACACCCCAACTATTTTATTTGGTTTATTTTATTATTTTCCTGCCTTTAGGTATTTTTTCTGGTGTTCAAGTTAAATCCTAGAAGAATTTTTTGGAGTTATTTCAAAAAGTGCGTGTTTTGGGTTAGATGTCGTTGGGAACATGAGCGGAGTGCATTTTGGAAATCCCACGTGGCATTGCCCAGGAAACTGTGTGACTAGTCCATCTTTGAAAAAAAAATTAAAATGGGTAAATTTTGGAATTTTTTGTGTCATTTATATACATATATATATAATTTTTGTTAAGAATTTTATTATTATTAAAATCATTTTAATACATTTATTATTTTAATTTTTATCATTTTTGTTATGATTAATAATAATAATAATAATATTATATTAGTATTATAGTTAGTTTTTATAGATTATTTTTACCATTTTTATGGTTCTTGTGCACCCTTTCCCTCCCTTCTCTCTCAAATCATCCCTCCCTCGCCTCTATTTCTATTCGGTGCAAGAAAACCCTCACTGGTCTCCTCCCTCTCCTAGCCGGTCTCCCCATCACAACCATCACCTTCTGTCATCCCACCCAGAGCTGCCCCGGCCTCTCACTCCTCCCAGTGCGGTGGCCTGACGTGACCCTCCCCTCATCCCTCCTGCTCAATGTGTACTGGCAGCATAGCTCCCCATGGTTGACCCACTTCTAGCCGTGCGGACCCCCTTCAACCGGCAGTCTCTCTCCGGTCGCAGCATGGTGTATCCTCCAGATATATCCCCCTTTTCCTACTCGAACCATCGGCGCAACTCTCCCCCTTTCGGCCTGACCCCCAATGCCAGTGTGCCACACCCCTTTCCAGTGCGTTTCCTCCCTTCCACCTAGTATACTCATTTTATTTCATCATCATTTTCATTCAATTAGTTTTTGAGTTTTTATTTTTATTAGTTATTTTTGGTAGGTTTAGGATTTTAGAACCCGAATGGGGTGATTCCTAGTTGGCGTTATCATCAAGCCATGGTTTTGAGGTAGGATTCCCATGTGATTATCCTTTTTAATTTAAGAATCATCATTTTTAAGATTTTTTCACCTCCAATGATGAATATATTCTAATGTTCAAGATTTATTTTTAATTTATTTTATGTGAAAACATTTCTCTAATCATGTTTTGTCATATTTGACCTTGTTTTATGAAATAGCGTACATTGAATGTAGGGTTCTATTGATCTTGGATTTGTAATTTGAGTTTCATCTATTTCTTGTTTTTCTCCATTTATCTAGGTGTTAATTATTATTTTTAATTTTTTTGTTAATTCATTTGGTTTGAAAAATTTTTAGTTAATACCTTGTTTTATGATAATTGTATGTTCGGTTATAGTTGTGCACACTAATTTATTAATTAAATGTCTTGTTTGTTTTGAAACTGATTTTTGATATTTCAAAATTGGTTTAGGATTTTAAATAAGTTCCTAGCATGAAAATTTATGTTTTATATCTTTTTGAGTGTCAACTGAATTTTTTTCTAATCATTTCATGCCTAGTCTTTGGAATGGTTCCCATTTGGCTTTTATGTTTTAAAAATGATATAAAATATTTTTTGGTTTCGTAAAAGTGTTGGTAGCATGAGAAATGATAATTTGGGGTATTTCTATTGATGTACAAAGTGGTTTGGCCTTATAATTAATTAGGTATAGGTTCTTAAGGTGTTTTGGACTACATCGATAATGTGTAGCCCGTTTCGCATCTTAAAGTAAGTGGTTTTACATTGAAAATGGGTAGTGTATGACCAAATGGGATTTAATAAATGTTTTTGGAATAGAAATGTTTTAATTAAGTGTTGTAAAAGTATTATATAATAAATTTTTGATTGAAAACACTCTTTGGAAGATGGTTTTCATTTTGACAGAAATTGGTTTTTATGGAATGTTTAAGGGCCCATTTGGATACTTTGTGAATATAATGATAAGTGGTTATTAAGAAAAACCTTGTGGGATGTTTCTCAAGACTTTTTATCATGGAATTCTTGGGATTTACTCATTGTGGAATCCCTAGGTTTCATTATATGGGTTCCTTGTTTGGAACCTTTTATGATCTACTTATTTTTAAGGCATGAGATCGGTCATAGGGGATAATCGGGGTGAGGCCTACTATGGAATTATTATTATATACATTGTGATTTGATGCTCAGATAGAATCTATTGGATCACCCAATTTAATAATTGAGACATAGTAACCAGGAATATTGAGAGAATTTTCTTTGATGAGTGTTGCACTTGTAGGTTATGGTACTGACCAGTGGCCCATAGTATGCGTATATGTTTGGGTTCATTACTATGTGATTTTCCCTCATCCTATCCTGAGAAAGGGTGGTTGAGCATATAGTGAATTAGATTTCATAGTATATGGAATTCTACTGTAGATAGGGTCACAAGTATTAGTGTCATATGGATTATTCTTAATCTCCCAGGTTTTCATATGTCTAGTGGATTTCAGCTGTTTGAATTTTTGTTGAGATACTTGTATACCTATTTACATTTCTCTTTATATATAACCGCCTTGGTACTCTGGTGTGGTGTTTTTCTTGGAAAGTTATGTTTTGGTTTCCTAACACCTATGAATTTTTTTTTCAAAAGAAAATGTGTTTCAAACTCTTTAGTATTGGTTTTAGATGAAATCCAAACTTTCCCCTTAAAATAGCATGACAACACTTAAAGTTAGAATCTAGATTTGAAAATCATTAAGTAAATTGGATTTGACATTTATTTTAAGAAAACAATATGGAGATTCATACTTTAATATATTGTAGTTTAAACATATAATTGATGTTTCTTTAATTTTAAAGCTAGCGTATTGGGGAATAGAATATCAGGCTAGACTACTGAGTTTTAATACTCATGCCTATAATTATTTTATGTTTTTATTACTTGTATAGGATCCATATTGGGTGCATTATCCATTGGATACATTTCATCGTTGAGTCAGGGAGTGACCCACGAGATCACATGGAGTTAGTTTGGTCAGTGAGTTCGGTTAGTTTCGTTTTTCAGTTCTTTCTTAGTTGTTCTATTAATTTTATTTATTTTGAGATGTTTTTTATTATTTACACTACTTTTATTTATTTATATTGAGTTAAATCATTCCCATCGTCATTCTGTTAATTTCCTAGTTCTTTTCACCAACCCGGTAGGATCAAGAATGCATCTCGAGTCTTGCCGCGGATCGGCTTGGGTGACTAGTTTAGGGTCAACCCGGGTTGGTTCATGAAAATACAAGACCTTCTTTATACGATGTATAATAAACCCCATTGACTATTAATTTCATTAAAAATAAATCTTTTTCTATGAAGAATTTTACTGAACGACAAAACAAAATGTTTTTTAATGTATGAAACGAAAATGAACTTTCCACCACCGTAAAATATTATTTGATATTTGGATTCCACTATAAGCCTTAATGTTTTTAAAAGGAAAGAAAATACCGTATTCCCATTTTGGGTGTTTTGGAATTGAAACTGGTTTTGAAAGTTGATTTAAAATTTCAATATCATGAAATTGTTTCTTGTAATTGAAAATGAACTTTTATGAGTGAAATGTTGATAATTGAAATCTCTAACAAGTTATGACTATATAATGGTACTTAGACATTTTACGGGTGGTTACATGATAAACCCAATATGTGTGGTTATATGATAAAATAATGATGGGTGGTTCTGTAATAAACCAAGGATAGGTGGTTACGTTATAAAATACAATGCATTGGGTATGGAAGTCAGTCGTATGGCTATTCTATTTAGTGGTATGTGTGGAAGTCGACCATATGATTATTCCATTTAAGTATGTTAATGTACCATGTTACCTTTATATATTATATGTTTATTTGTATGGGTTATATGGTAATATTTTGGTTACAAAAGGGTAAGTAATAAGATTATATTTAGTGAAGTATATTTACTACTTCTTAAAGGTGAAAAGTATTACTTTATGATAATGTATTTTTGGTTTTCATGTTTTCCCAAGACTAACAGTTTTAATTATTTTTATATCCCTAACTGAGATTTTTATTCTCATCCCATGTTTTGAATTTTTTTTCATAGGATTTATAGAATAATAGAGTCAATTATGGGATGATGGAAAAATTATGATGTTAAAACATGAAATGATACCATGTTTGTTTTTAAAGAGTTTTTGTTTTATGAAAAAATTGATTGTGAGTAGAAGTGTATAATTGTAATTTTTAAGTTCCTATGTAAGTGTCATGACCTAATTCTCTAAATTTCTAAACCTTAAAAGATCCTCTATGTGAATTAAAGTCAAATTTTGACTTATCTCAAGATTAAGAAATGTTTAAGGTCGGGGCCTTATAGGTTGTACAATCAAGGTTATTCTATCTAAAAATTGATTGGAATTTTCATCCATTGAGTATGAAAATTACCTGTATAAACATGGAATAAATAATGAGGTGGCTGAAGTGAGAACCCCATAATAAAATGGAGTTGTTGAGCATATAAATCGAAGGGCGAACAATATGGCTAGAACTGTGCTGATTGAGAATCAAATCTCTCATGATTATTGAAAAGATGCTAATCAATATTAATGTATACTCTAAATCGAATATAGATTTATATGAGAGAAACCAAGACACCATATGAGTTTTGGAATTTAATAAATCCATCTTTTAATTATTCTCAAGTTTTCATAAGTAAATGTTCCATAAAAAAAGGAGTAAATCAAGGTAATTATAATGATTTTGCAGACAAGAGAATATTTTGTGGATATTAAATTAATAGTAAATCCTAAAATTGTTTCAATAATAATATTGTAAGAATAGTGGGAAGAAGTAATTTCAATATCATTGAATTCAAAACCACAAATAACTCGAGGAGCCCTTATGCTGATATTATAGAAGATGGGGACGAAAGTGAACATGGAATAGATGAAAATATAGAATTATAGCAAGGCATGAAAAAAAATTTGGGGTCACAAAATGATGATGATCTAGAGGAAGAATCATAAGGGGAAACCATGATTGATGAAAATTCTTATGAACCTCACTTGAAAAATAGAAGGGCATAAATTGATCAATCCAAAATCATTGGGGATTAGAAAGATCCTATAGAGACAAGAAGACTGAGTAATTATGCACATTACTCATTCTTATATATTTTGGAACCATCCTTATTAGAATAATCTATAGAGGTTGAATCAAGGTTCAAATACATGAATGAATATTTGGATAAAATTGACAAGAACCATGCATGAGATCTTGTTAAGAGACATGAAAATAACAATGTGATTAGAAAGAAGTGGTTTTTTAAAAATAAATTTGTTGATCATGTAAATGTGATCATAAATAAGGAGATTTTGGTGTGTAAAGGATATTCACAAATTAAAGGCATTGACGTGGAAGAAAAATTTTCTACAATGGACATAATAGAGTCAATCAGGATCTTTCTTTTCAAGGTGATTTGAAGAGAGTACAAAGTGTTTCAAATGTATGTCAAAACACCTTTTTTAAATGATGTTATTGAAGAAGAAGTCTACATTGAACAAACAATTATTTTTCTTTATGATAATGATGAAATGAATGTTTTAATAGTAATAAAGGAACTCTATGGTCTGAAGCAGGCACCAAGAGAATGTTATTATTAGATATATTATTATCTAAATAATCCAGAATTTAAGAAAGGAAGAGTGGACCACAATATCTTTTTCATGAATTCTTAAAAAGGTTGATTCATGTTGTTGTAGTGCATAGATGATATTATATTTGGGGAAAGTATGATAACATCAGTGGAATAATTTTCTAATCATATGAAATTATAATTTTAAATTCCTATGATTGGTAAACTCACATATGTTTTGGGTCTGTAAGTGATTCATAGGAAAGACTAAAATTTCATCTCTCAGGAAAAATACACAACAGAGCTGCTAAATAAATTCAACTTGCATGAATCCAACTGAATGTAAACTCAAATTGAGGTTTTGAAAAAATTGGGAAAGCATGAGAATGGGACATATATGGATCCCCAACTATATAGTAGAATCATTGGAAGATTATTCAGCTTGACTACACGACAACCATATATTGTCTTTACTACATGCTCAACAGCTTGTTTTCAAAGTAATACGATGAAACAAAATTTGATGATGGTAAAAAGAATCAAGAGGTACGTTTAAGGAACTCACAATTATTGATTATACTATACTACAGGAAGAGATAATGAAAAATTGACATTCTGACGCACGCCTTCCGTGGGTCGTGGCAAAAGAAAATTTCAATATTTTCTTAGTGCAGTATAGAGGCGGACCAAGGTCATCTCACTTGAGGAGATTTGTAGTAGGTTCAATCACTAATAATAATTCACCTATTATAATTCTTTTTGGTGTTTTTAATATTTATTGAAAAAAACGATTTTAAGGGTTCTGGAAAATAATGAAATTAAAATAATGTAATGAAAACTTTAAATCTAAATGTAGATGCAAATGATGAAAGAATGAAATTAGGGAAGAAATCACTTGGTCCTATGGTTGGATAACATAGATTCATTCATTATTTATTTATTATTTAAATTCAATTTTATAATTACTTTTATGAAACCTAATTGGTGAATTACTTTCCTTTTATTTAATGAGTGTGTGATTTTAGCATGCCTCCGGCACACCAAACCACACCACCTCCAAATAGTCAACTAGGATAAGACCTCAACCGAGAATTCTATCCCAAAGAAACCTGGCTCCAATGTATGTAGTTTCATTCATTATAGAATCCCTAACTCCACTGTATGAAGGGTTTTACTAAGATAAGGGAGGGAAAATTTATTAATCAATGGAAAGGAATGGATTTGGAAACAATGATATGGTGGACGACCGCCGCACCCTTGAAATATTTCCATCTCCACCACAAATAGAATAAAAACATTTTGAATTGAAGCACAATAATGAATAACACCGTGAAACCTCCCCTATGTCCAATCCTCGAGTTATTCACTTTCCATAGCTAAGTGTATAGATATCACGATGGAAAGATGGAAGAGAGAGAATTAGAATTAGATTTAGAAGATAAAAGGGGTGGAAAATGAAAGGGGAACACTTCAATATAAAAAAGACAGTTGCATTAAAATAAAAATTAGAAAAAATAAATAAATAAAAAAATAAAATTCCTAATTGTCACTTGGCCTCCTCTTCTTGGTGCCCCAGATGGTGTTGGGAAGGATTGGAATGATTTGAGAGGTTTGAGATCCTCTCTTTTTATAGGAAGATTTATGTCCTCCACAATTTTTCACATTGTTTAACAAATAATTAGCTGATTCATGCATGAACACCTTAATAATAGTTGTTAATAAATGTTTTGGTCATTCACCCGCCAAAGTTCAGCTCATTTGGCCACCTGTTGTATGAGGTATGAATTTTTCATTGGCGGTTTCTGTTTTTAGACGAAGGATCCAGACAACTTCCTTCAAATATATATTTTTCAATGGAAACATTAATGGACTTAAAACTCTATTTAATTTATTATGTGAACTACCATTGTATTTATCTTTCATCTAAAAGTAGAATCAACCAATTTTGAGGTGTGTAGAGATAATTGTGATTCTGTTACTGTGGTGGGGTACACGCTGTCTGCCCGAAAAAAGTCTTCAACTTCATTGATTTATTAAGGCCTATAGATTATTGATTCATCACCTAGTCCATAAGAAAAAGTTTAAGGAAATAAAATAAGGATTCTAAAAAATTCTAATCCCAAAATTTAGAAAAACATTTTAAGATAGATGACCAAAAAACCATTGTGATAACAATCTGTTAAAATCACAAAATTAGGCCACTTTTGCATTTAGGCGAAAAAAACACAAAAACCTAAATATGTAACAATTTACCATTAAAAAACATTATGGTGAGTTCATAATAGTTTAATTATAGAATAATATATCTGAAAATATGATCTTCATCAATCAACCCACACTTAAACCATGCCTATCCCCAAGCATAAAATCTCAACATGGAATTCAGAGGACACCAATGTTACCAATATTGAAATTCCAAAGTATTAAAATTTAACAATTTTCAATGACAAATAAAATTTTCAAAAATACACATAAAATATAAATTTAATTTTCTAAATTTTTAAAGAAAAAATTAATTCATATATTTTACTTTTCCCCTTTGAAAACTAATGGAACTTTTTGTCATTAATTCAAGCTTCTTAATTCATTATTAAACATGCCACATCATCATTTACCTCACCTTTGAATTTTGACTCTCACCTCTCATGTTAAAATTCAATTAGTGTTTTTCTCATTTCATGAGAACATGCACCTTATCCATAATATTGTAAAAGAAATACTTTCTCCACTTTTTAAAGACAAAAGTCACATAAAATCATGAGGACGTTTCAATAAAGGTTCAAATAACTCTGAGGCTTAAGGTTGGTAGGTTTTATTGTTTTAAAAACTAAGTCTCAAGGAGGAAGTTTATCTCTTATTTATAATTCATGATATCAAAAAGTGTAATGAAATTATCCTCTTCGAAGTAGCAATACCTACTTCCCCCAAAACTCAAAGTAAGGTCATGATCAAAGTAAAAAATAATGAATGATTAATGCACCCTCTTTATTTTTTTTAATTTTGTATTTTTTTAAAGTTATGATTTGATCAAACCTCATATACATCACCTAACCAAATACTATAAGAGGACCTTAGGTCTGAAAAATGGTGATTTTTTGTTTTCCCAAATCACTACCCATTTTTCTTATTTTTTGGTTCTTTTTGTATTTTTGTATTTTTTTAATTCAAGAGGGGAAAAAAATGAAGTATAATTAATGATTCCAAAACCTTTAATAATTTCCAAAATTTCACCCCCACACTTTTACCTTAAAATTTATAACATTCTGTCCACTATGACTTTCTTTACCCCCACGCTTTATCTTTAAAATATCATTAAAAAACAAAGAGTAGGGTAGTAATGGATAAAAATCACTTGAAACATTGATCATCCCTATAAAGGTAATTCATGGCCTCTATGGGCTAAAATAAGGATTTATGTAAAGGTGGTATTTAAAGATAAGTTCTTTTCAAAAGATGCCTCAATAATTTTAAATATGTTTTTGCACAGTCATAGCTTCAATAAGTTTAAATACAAGTTCTGGTCGGTGACATGTCCCAAGATCACTAAAGAAATATGATCAAGAATTAATATGAAGTACTTGGTCTAGAACTACTCTCAGTAATGAGACATACGATGCTGGACAATCACTCACTGCATGATTAATAATGAAAATTCAATTCACATGAATTTCAGAAATTCAATGTATGAAAATGGTTGGGAAATTTCATTTACATAAATCAACTAATTCCCTTAAATCATGAGTCATCATTTCAATATCAATGATTCAATTTAATAATTCAATTTTTCCATTTTACTCATTTAATCTCATTAGCATTTAAATCTAAAACATGGCATCACATGATTCCTAAGAAACTCATGTCTCCTAGATAAGTCAAGTATTGTAATAATTAAAGTGTGGGCATGGAAATTATTATCATTAAAGCTCAAAACATATTTTGGACCAAATACTGTAAGGATTTTAAAAGTTTAAACAATAAAAAATAAACTCCCTTTTGAAATAAAGATTCAGTCCTCTATTTCTATTTATGGATTCCTTTTCCCATTTATGAACCTTTAAAATAGAATTACTCACTTAAGAACAAGGATCATGTCATTAAATATCCAAAAGATAAGGAGGAGTGGGTTGCATGCTGGAATAATCTAAGAAATGAATTTGAAATATAAAAAGTAGGTAAAGATAAATCTTGGTATGATGCCCCAACAGGGCCATGAATTTTTAGTACCTCCAGAGGGCAGTACCAGCAGTTATCCATAATCTGATGGTGGGTTGATTTCTTTAACTTGAACCACCACATGTGGATTTTCCAAGATTGTAGTTATTTTTTCTTATTGAGGAGGACTCCATGGATATATTACACCAGATCCACCCGATTTTCAATGTGGTACAATTTGTATGACGGGGGTAGGATGAAGAATGGAGCATCCTCCTCCTTTGTCGCTACTTGTGCAATGTTCTTTTTCTCTTCCATTACTCACTCTAATGAATGTTCATTGTCATTAGGGAGCATCAAGTGTTCATCAACAGGTGAATATTCTTATTTCTCACCATCCTCCAAGGCATAATAAGATTCATTCAATTATGAAAATTCATAATAGTTGGGATTTATACACAAATTAGTTTCAATAAAATTAAATGAGTTTGAGATTAAGATTGTATCATCTCCCCGGGTAGGTTCGGCATGAATATTTTCATTGGTGTAATGTTCCTATTGTAGTTGATTATCATTGGGTAGAGGTTGGTATTCGAGCTCCTCCACCCCGATTTTGGCCTCTACTTCTTGGATGTCTTCAGTGAAAACCGAGGGCACTTATTTCTTGGCCTTGAATCGTTGCAAGTCAATTTGGAGTTCTTCGATCATGCTCATCAAAACCTATGGTGACATCCATGTCTCTTGGACTTTTTGAAACTACTTGAACAGTGTCATAAGAGATTCCCCCTTCTTTTTATTTTTTATTTAGTATAATCTATTTCATGTTATTTCACCTGTGAGTACTCATTCCCTGAATTAAAAATATGGTATTTCAAAAACATCATGGTAAAAATTGTTTTTTTAGATTTTTTTAATAAGGAAAAAATGTGACTTTTGAAAAAGCGATTGAAATAACTACTTAGATACCTGAAAACGGTTCCAGTTTTGATTTACTCTTGTCACGGGGTGCTGTAAAAGAAAATTTCTATATTTTCCTAGTACAACATAGAGGTTGACCAGAGTTGTCTCACATGAGGATATTTGCAGTTGGTTCAATAACTAATCCTAATTCAAGTATTTTAATTATTTAATGTGTTTTTAATATTTATTGAAAATGATGGTTTAAAGGGTTTTGGAAAATAGTGAAATTAAAATAATGTAATGAAAACTTTAAATCTAAATGTAGATGCAAATGCTGACAGAATGAAATTAGGGATGAAAGCACTTGGTCTGAGGGTTGGATAACACAAGTTCATTCATTATTTATTAATTATTTAAATTCAATTTGATAATTAATTTTATGAAACCTCATTGATGAATTAATTTCCTTTTATTTATTGAGTGTGTGATTTTATCATGTCTCTGACACACCAAACCACACCTCCTCCAATAGTCAACTAGGATAACACCTCAACCGAGAAAGATATCCCAAAAAGACCAAGCTCCACCATATGTCGTTTCATCTCTTATAGAATCCCCAAATCAACAGTATTAAGGTTTTTACTAAGATAATTTAGGGAAAATGAATTAATCAATGGAAAGAAATGTATTTGGAAACATTGACGTGGCAGAAGACCGCCACACCCATGCAATATTCCCGCTACCAGCAAAAATAGAATAAATTTTTTAATTGAAGTGAAATAATGAATAATAGCATGAAACCTCCCCCGGATCAAAGCCTAGATTTATTCACTTTCCATGGTGAAGTTTATAGAGATCATGATGGAAATATTGAAGAGAGATAATGATAATTAGAGTTGGAAGATAAAAGGGGTGGAAGTAGAAAGAGGATAATTTTAATATAAAAATGTTTAATTCATTACAATGGAAATTTAAACTAAACAGAAAAATAAAGTAAATAAAAAAATTAATAAATGGTTCTTGGCCTCCACTCCTTGGTTCCCAATATGGTTTTGGGAAGGATTGGAAGGATTTGAGAGGTAGGATCTCCTCTCTTTTTATTGGAAGATTTCTATCTTCCAAATGTTTTTGTGTTTTTGACCCATTAACTTGGAAATTAACATGTTTAATCAATATTAAATGTTTTTCATAAATTTTTTGGCCATTAACCCTCAAAATTTTACCTCATTTGGTCACGGGTTGTATGAGTTATGAATGTTTCATTGGCGGTTTTTGTTTCTGGACGAAGGATCCAGGGAGCTTCCTCCAACTATATGTCGTCCAATGGCCACCTTAATGGGTTCAAATATCCATGTAATTTATTTTTTGAACGCCCATATTTGTCCTCTTTTATTAAAAAGTGTAATAAACTCATTTGGAGGTGTGTAAAGAGAATTTTGATTCCGTTACCAAGGTGAGGTCCATGCTGTCTACCCGGAAAAAGTCTTCATCTTCATTGATTTTGTAAGGCCTCTAGATGATCGATTCAGCCCCTGGTCCAGAAGAAAAAGTTGAATTAAATAAAATAAATATTCTAAAAAAATTATAATAAAAAAATTTGAAAGTATATTTTATGATAAATGACCAAAATACCCTTGTGATAACAATCTATTAAAATTGTAGAATTAGGCCATTTTTGCATTTAAGCTCAAAATAACTCAAAATCCTAAATATGTAACAATTTCACATTAAATAACATTATGGTGGGTTCATAATAATTTATATATAGTATAATATATGTGAAAATATGAGCTTCATCAATTCCACCACACTTAAACGCTGCTTGTCCTCAAGTATAAAATCTCAACATGGAATTTAGAGGACACCAATGTTACCAATATTAAAATTACAATGTTATAAAATTTAAAAAATTTCAATGACAAATAAAAATTTAAAAAGTCCACATAAAATATAAATTTAACTTCCCAAATTGTTAAATAAACAATTAATTCATATATTTTACTTTTCCCCTTCGAAAAAGGATGGAACTTCTTATTTTATTCATTCAAGCTTCTTAATTCATTATTATTAAACATGCCACATCATGAGTTACCTCACCTCTATTTTTTGAGTCACATATCTCATGATAAAATTCAATTAGAGTTATCCTCAAATCATTTGAACATGAACCTTATCCATAAACTTGTAAAAGAACTAATTTCTCCACTTTGTAAAGATAAAAGGCACATAAAATCATGAGGACTTTTGAATAAAGGTTCAAACAACTCTGAGGCTTAAGGTTGGTAGGATTTGAGGTTTTAAAAATTAAGGATAAAGGAGGAGGTTTATATCTTATGTATAATGCATGATATCTAAAATTGCAATGAAATTCCCCTCTTCAAAGTAGCAACACCCACTTCCCCCAAAACTCAAAGTATGATCATGATCAAAGTAAAGCATAATGAATGATTAATGCATCCTCTTGATTTTTTTAATTTTGTATAATTTTCTTTTTTTTCAAAAGTTATGAATAGATCAAACCTCACATCCATCACCCAACCACATACGACAAGAGGACCATCGGTCTGGAGAATGATGATTTTTGGTTTTCCCAAATCACAACCAATTTTTATCATTTTTTTGGTTCTTTTTGTATTATTTGGTATTTTTTTTAAATTCAATAGGGGAAATAATGAAGTACAATGAATGATTCCACATCCTTTTAAAATTACCACAATAGCACCCCCACACTTTTCCCTTACAATGTAAAACATTCCGTCCACCATGAATCCCTTTTCCCCCACACTTCATCTTTAAAATATCATGCAAATACCAAGTGTATGGTAGGAATGGATAAAAATGGTTTGAAACATGGATCATCCCTATAAATCTCTTTCATGGTCTCAATGGGATAAAATAAGTATTGATGTAAAGGTGGTATTTAAGGATAAATGATTTTCAAAAGATTCCTTAATCATTTTAAATATGTTTTTGCATAGTCAGAGCTTCGACAAGTTAAAATACATGTTTTTTTCGGTGACATGTACCAAGATCACTCAAGAAATATGCTCAAGAATAAATAGGAAGTACTTGGACTAGAAATACTATCGGGAATGAGACATATGATGTTGGAAAATCACTCATGGCATGATTAATAATGAAAAATCAAGTCACATGAATTTCAGAAATTCAAAGTATGAAAAAATGGTAGGTAAATTTCATTTACATAAATCAACTAATTCAATTAAATCACGATTCATCATTTCAATATCCATGCTTCACTTTAAACATTCAATTTTTCCATTTTACTCATTCAATCTCATTAGCATTGAAATATAAAACATGGCATCACAGGATTCCTAACAAACTCATGTCTCCTAGATAAGTCAAGTAAAGAAATAATTCAAGTGTGGGAATGAAAATTATTATCATTAAAGCTCAAAACATGTTTTAGAACCAAAAATTTAAGGAGTTTAAAAGTTTAAATAATAAAAAATGAACTCACTTTTGAAATAATGATTAAGTCCTCTTCCTCTATTTAAGGATTCCTTTTCCCATTTATGAACTTACAAAATAGAATTACTCACTTAAGAACAAGGATCGTGTCATTAAATCTCAAACAGATAAGGAAGAGCTAGCTGCAAGATGGACTAACCTAAGAAATGAATTTAAAATATAAAAAGCATGTAAAGATAAATATTTGTATGATCCCCCAAGTGGGCCATGAATATTTACTGCCTCCAAAGGGCAGTACTAGCTGTTATCCATAATATGATGGTGGGTGGATCTTCTTTGACTTGAGCCACCACATGTGACTTTTCCAAGATTGTAGTTATTTGTTCTTGTTGAGGAGGAATCCATGGATAGAGTACACTAGATCCACCCCCTTCGCAATGCGGTACAGTTTCCATGGTGGGGGTAGGATAAAGAATGGAACCTCCTCCTCTTTTGTTGCTACTTGTGCAACATTTTCTTTATCTTCAATTACTCAGTCTAATGAATGTTCACTGTTATTAGGGAGCATCAAGTGTTCCTCAACAGGTGAATCGTCTTCTTTCCTGTCATCCTAAAAGGAAGAATAAGAGTCAGTAAATTATGAAAATTCAAAAAAGTTGGGGTAATACTCAAATTAGTTTCAATAAAATCAAATTCGTTTGAGTTTAAGATTGTATCATCTCCCTGAGAAGGTTCAGAATGAATCTTTTCCATGGTGTAAAGTTCCTATTGGAGTTGATATCATTGGATGGAGGTAGGTAGTCGGGATTCTACAACACGAGTTTGGCCTCTACTTCTTGTATGTATTAAGTGAAAACCGGGGGCACTTCTCTCCTGGCCTTGAATCATTTCAAGTAAATTTGGTGTTCTTTGATCACACTCATCAAAACATGTTGTGACATACATGTATCATGGACTTTTTTAAACTATTTAAACATTATCATACGAGAGTCCCTCCTTCGTTGGAGTTCCTACTCGGTATAATCTATCTCATGTTCTTGCACCTGTGCGTAATCATTCCCTGAATTAAAAAGATGGTATTTCAAAAACATCATGGGAAATTTTTTTATAGATTTTTTAAATAAAGAAAACAAAGAAATTGTGAATTTTGGAAAAAAGGTTGAAATAAATACTTAGCTCCCCAGAAATGGTGCCAGTTTTGACGCACGCTTATCACGGGGTATGCAAAAAGAAAATTTCAATATTTTCCTAGTGCATCTTAGAGGCTGACTAGTGTCGTCTCACTTGAGGAGATTTGAATTTAGTTCAATCACTAATCCTAATTATCCTATTATAATTATTTTTCGTATTTTTAATATTTATTGAGAATGATAGTTTTAAGGGTTTTGGAAAAATAGTGAAATTAAAATAATGTAATGAAAACATTAAATATAAATGTAGATGAAAATGCTGACAGAATGAAATTATTGAAGAAAGCACTTGGTCCAAGGGTTAGATAACACATGTTCATTCATTATTTATTTATTATTTAAATTTAATTTGATAATTCATTTTATGAAACCTATTTGGTGAATTAATTTCCTTTTATTTAAAGAGTGTGTGATTTTATCATGCCTCCCACACACCAAACCACACCTCCTCTACACGTCAACTAGGATAACACCTCAACTGAGAATTCTATCCCAAAAATACCCAGCTCCACTGTATTCCATTTCATCCCTTATGAAATCACAAACTATACTATATTAATGGGTTTCATAAGATAAGGGAGGTAAAATGAATTAATCAATTGAAATGAATGGATTTGGAAACAGTGATGTGGCAGACAACCGCCACACCCGTGAAATTTTTCCGCCTCCACCAGAAATAGAATAAAAACATTTTGAATTGAATTACAATAATGAATAACACCATGAAAAATCCTATGGGTCCAAGCCCCGAGTTAGTAACTTTCCATAGTGAAGTACATAGAGATCACGCTGGAAAGATGGAAGAGAGAGAATGATAATTAGAGTTGGAAGAGAACAAGGGTGGAAGAAGAAAGGGGAACACTTTAATATAAAAAAGACTAATGAATTAAAATGGAAAATATAACTCAAAATAAAATGAAAAAAATAAATAAAATTCCTAATTGGCTCTTGGCCTCCTCTACTTGGTTCCCCAGATAGTGTTGGGAAGGATTGGAATTATTTAAGAGGTTTGAGCTCCTCTCCTTTTATAGGCAGATTTCTTCCCTCCACAAGTTCTCACGTTTTTGACACAATAATTGTAAAATTCATGCATGGACCCATCATAAAAGTTGTTCATAAATGTTTTTTCCATTCACCCTAAAAATTTCAGCTCTTTTGGCTAGAGGTTGTATGTTTTATGAAATTTTCATTAGCGGTTTCTATTTCTGGACAAAGGATCCATGTTGCTTCCTTCAAATATATGTCCTTTAATGCTCGCCTTAATGGAATAAAAACTCCATGTAATTTATTTTGTGAATGCTAATTTTACTCCTTTTTCATCCCCAAGTATAATAAACCAATTTTTAGGTGTTTATAGAAAATTGTGATTTTGTTACGTAGGTGGGGTCCACACTGTCCGCCCAAAAATATTCTCCAACTTCATTGATTTTTTAAGGCCTCTTGATTATTGAATCATCCCCTAGAATAGAAGACAACATTGAAGGAAATAAAATAAGGATTATAATAAAATTAGAATAAAAAAATTTGGAAATATATTTTATGATAAATGACCAAAATTCCTTTGTGATAACAATCTGTTAAAATTGTACAATTTGGCCATTTTTTCATCTATGCTCAAAATAACACAAAAACCTAAATCTGTAACAATTTACCATTAAATAACATTATGTTGGGTTCATAATAATTTAATTATAATATAATATATGTGAAAATATGATCTTTATCAATTCCCCCACACTTAAATCGTGCTTGTCCTCAAGCATAAAATCTCAACATGGAATTCAGAGAACACCAATGTTACCAATATTCAAATTCCAAAGTAATAAAATTTAACAGTTTTCAATGAAATATAAAATATTAAAAAATCTAGAAAAAAATATCAATTTAATTTCCCAAATTTTTTAAGAAAAAATTAATTCATATATTTTATTTTCCCCTTTAAAAAATGATGGAACTTCTTCTTTCATTTATTTAAGCTTCTTAATTCACTATTATTAAATAATCCAAATCATGATTTACCTAACCTTTGAATTTTGACTCTCATATCTCACGATAAAATTCAATTAGAGTTATGCTCATATCATGAGAACAAGCACCTTATCCATAATATTGTAAAAGAACTACTTTATTCACTTTGTAAAGACAAAAGGCACATAAAATCATGAGGACTTTTAAATAAAAGGTTCAAATAACTCTGAGGTTTAAGGTTGGTAGGATTTTATGTTTTTAAAATTAAGGCTCAATTTTTTTTATCACTTATGTATAATTCTGGATATCAAAAAGTTTAATGAAATTATCCTCTTTAAATTAGCAAAACCCACTTCTCGCAAAACTCAAAGTAAGGTCATGACAAAATTAAAGCATAATGAATGATTAATTCACCCTCTTCATTGTTTTTTAATTTTGTATTTTTTTATTTTTTTTGAAAGTTCTGATTAGATCAAACCTCACATCCATCACCTAACCACATACTATAAGAGGGTCATCAGTCTGGAAAAAGGTGATTTTTGGTTTTCCTAAAACACAACCCATTTTCTCATTTTTTGGTTCTTTTTATATTATTATTTTTTATTTTTTAAATTCAAGAGGGGAAAACAATGAATTAGAATGAATGATTCCACAACCTTTTTAAATTACCATAATAACACCCCCACAATTTTACCTTACAATGTATAACATTCCATCCATAATAATTCCCTTTACCCCCACACTTCATCTATAACATATCATGCAAATACCAAGAGTTGGATAGAAATGGATAAAAATTGATTGAATCATTTTTCATCCCTATAAAGGTAATTCATGGTATATATGGGATAAAATAAAGATTTATGTAAAGGTGGTCTTTAAGGATAAGGTTTTTTCAAAAGATACCGCAATCATTTTAAATATTTTTTTGCATAGTCATAGCTTCGACAAGTTCAAATACAAGTTTTGGTCGGTGACATCTCCCAAGATCACTCAACAAATATGCTCAAGAATAAATAAGAAGTACTTGGTATATAAATCCTCTTGGTAATGAGACATATGATGTTGGACAATCACTCATGACATGATTAATAATGAAAAATCAATTCACATGAATTTCATAAATTCAAAGTATGAAAAATGGTAGGGAAATTTCATTTACATAAATCAACTAATTACTTTAAATCACAAGTTATAATTTCAATATACATGATTCACTTTAAAAATTCAAATTTTCCATTTTACTCATTTAATCTCATTAGCATTGAAATCTAAAACATGTCATCACAGGATTCCTAAGAAACTCATGTCTCATAGATAAGTCAAGTAAAGTAATAATTCAAGTATGGGCTTGAAAATTATTACCATTATCGCTCAAAACATTATTTAGAAAAAAAAATGTAAGGAGTTTAAAAGTTTAAACAATAAAAAATGAACTCCATTTTGAAATAAATTTTCAATCCTCTTCCCCTATTTAAGGATACCTTTTCCCATTTATGAACCTACAAAATAGAATTACTCACTTAGAACAATGATCATGTCATTAAAGCACAAAAAGATAAGGAGGAGTGGGATGAATGCTGGAATAATCTAAAAAAGGAATTTGAAATATAAAAATCATGTAAAGGTAAATCTTGTTATGATACCCCAAGTGGACCCTGCATTTTTACTACCTCCAGAGGGCAGTACCATATTTTATCCATAATCTGATGGTGGGTGGATCTTCTTTGACTTGAACCAGCACATGTGGCTTTTCCATGATTTTAGGTCTTTGTTCTTGTTGAGGAGGACTCCATGGATAGAGTACACCGAATACACCCCCTTTACAACGTGGTACAGTTTTCATGGTGGGGGTAGGGTAAATAATAGAGCCTCCTCCTCCTTTGTTGCTGCTTGTGTAAAATTCTCTTTCTCTTTCATTACTCCCTCTAATGAATGTTCATTGTCATTAGGGAGCATCAAGTGTTCCTCAATATGTGACTCTTCTTATTTCTCATCATCCTCCAAGGCATAATAAGAGTCAGTCGATTCTGAAAATTCAAAATAGTTGGGATTTATACTCAAATTTGATTCAATAAAATCAAATGAGTTTGAGTTTATGATTGTATCATCTCCTTGAGCAGGTTTGGTATGAATATTTTCCTTGGTGTAAAGTGCCTCTTGGATTTGATTATAATTGGATGGAGGTAGGTAGTTGGGCTCCTCCACCTTGATTTTGGCCTCTAATTCTTGTATGTATTCAATGAAAACAGGTGGCACTTATTTCTTGGCCTTGGATAATTGCAAGTCAATTTGGAGTTCTTCGATCATTCTCATAAAAACATGTGGTGAGTTCCACGTCTCTTGGAATTTTTGAAACTGTTTTAACATTATCATAAGAGATTCCCCCATTCATTGGAGTTCCTCCTTGGTATAATATATTTCATGTTCTTGCTCCTATGAGTAATCATTCCATGAATTAAAAAGATGGTCGTTCGAAAACATCATGGGAAAAAATGTTTTTTTAGATTTTTTTAATAAGGAAAACATAGAAAATGTGAATTTTTAAAAAGATATTGAAATAAATACTTATCTACTCAAAAATGGCACCTGTTTTGATGCACACCTATCATAGGGCATGGAAAATGCAAATTTCTATATTTTCCTAGTGCATCATAGAGGTTGACCATGGTCATCTCACTTGAGGAGATTTGTAGTTGGTTCAATATCTAATATTAATTCACCTATTATAATTCTTTTGGAATTTTTAATATTTATTGAATACGATGGTTTTAAGGGTTTTGGAAAATAGTGAAATTAAAATAATGCAATGAAAAATTTAAATCTAAATGTAGATAAAAATGTTGACAGAATGAAATTTGGGAAGAAAGCACTTGGTCCTTGGGTTGGATTACATAGGTTTGTTCATTATTTATTTATTATTTAAATTTAATTTGATAATTAATTTTATAAAATCTCATTGGTGAATTAAATTCCTTTGATCTAATGAGTTTTTGATTTTAGCATACCTCTGGCACACCAAACCACACCTCCTCTAATAGTCAACTAGGATAACACCTCAACCAAGAATACTATCCCAAAAAGACCCAGCTCCACCGTGTGCCGTTTAATCCCTTACGAAATCTCCAACTCCACCACATGAAGGGTTTTCCTAAGATAAGGGAGGGAAAATGAATTAATCAATAGAAAGGAATTATTTTGGAAACAATGATGTGGCGGATGACCACCGCACCCGTTCAATATTTCTGCCTCCACCACAAATAGAATAAAAACATTGTGAATTGAAGAACAATAATGAAGAACACCGTGAAAACTCCCCCGGGTCTAAGCCTAGAGTTATTCATTTTCCATAGCAAAGTGCATAGAGATCACGATGGAAATATGGAAGAGAGGGAATGAGAGTTAGAGTTGGAAGAGAAAAGGTGTGGAAGAAGAAAGGGGAACACTTTAATATAAAAAATATTAATGGATTACAATGGAATTTAAAACTAAAAATAAAAAAGAAAATAAAGAAATAGTATTACTAAATAGCTCTTGGAATCTTCTCCTTGGTTCTCCAGATGGTGTTGGGAAGGATTGGAATTATTTGAGAGGTAGGAGATCCTCTCCTTTTATTGGAAGATTTCTTCCCTCCACAGGTTTTTGCATTGTTGACCCATTCACTGGCTGATTGACCTGTAGACCCATTCATAAAAGTTGTTCATAAATGTATTTTTCATTCACCCTCCAAATGTGAGCTCATTTTTCCACCTTTGGTATGAGTTATGAATTTTTCATTAACATTTTTTGTTTTTGGATGAAGGATCCATGCAACTTTCTTCAAATATATGTCGTTTAATGGCCGCCTTAATGGATTTAAAATTCCATCTAATTTATTTTTTGAACGCCCATTTTAGTAATATTTCATCATCAAGTAGAATAAACTCACTTAGAGGTGTGTAAAAAGAATTGGTATTTCGTTATAGAGGTGGGGTCCATGCTGTCTGCCTGGAAAGAGTCTTCAACTTCATTGATTTTTAAGGACTCTAGATGATCGATTCATCCCCTGGTCTAGAAGAAAAAGTTTAAGGAAATAAAATAATAATTCTAAAAAATTGAACCAAAAAATTTGGAAACATATTTTATGAGAAATGAATAAAATACCCTTGTAATAACAATCTCTTAAAATTGTAGAATTAGGCCATTTTTGCATTTAGGCACAAAATTACACAAATACCTAAATATGTAACAATTTCCCATTAAAAAATAATGGGGGGTTCATAATAATTAAATTATAGTATAATATATGTGAAAATATGAGCTTCATCACATTCTATGGTACTTATTAGGCATGATATGTGATGTATATAAATTCCAAAAGTGGTGTAGAATTATTTATTGGAAATAAATGTGTTGGAAGGTTGAGTAAGAAATAAGAAAGAACTACTCTTAGTATGACTGAAAAAGAATATATCTTTAATAAAAATTCTTGAACTCAACTATTATGGATTAAGAAACAACTGATTGATATTGGCGATGAGGTGAAATAACCAACAATGATTCACCCTAACAAAAAGAGTGCAATCAATCTTACAAAGAATCCGGTTTAGCATTCTCGTAAAAAACATATTGAGATTGGATATCGCTTTATCAAAGAAAATGTTGAAAAAGTTGTTATTAATATGTTGCATTTTTTCATTGATGACCATGTGGTTGAAATTTTGACTAAACCATTCTAAGAACACGTGTTTGAAAAATATCAGATTACCCTTGTAATTCAGTCACTTCCTAGTGCATGAGGAGGTTACGGTTGGTCCCCTCTGCCCAGTTCTTTTAATTGTTTTAATCTTTTTGTGGAAGTGATATAAATTTTTGGGGGAGATACGATCTAGGGGGAGTGTATTTTGAGATCTAAAAGTACAAATACATGGCCTTTGAATTTATTCCCAAAGCGATAGAATGGAAAAATTCAACATTAAAAAGGGGGAGAATGATGCTTTTATGGTTTTCAAGTTGCTGTCTCTTGAAAAACCATGTAATGATTTTGTGACATGATGAGAATTCAGGGTTATGAAGAAGTATTCAGAGATTATATTGGGGATATTTAAGAATTCCAAAACATGAGAACCCAATTCTTACTTCCCCTATTATTTTATACACTGAGATTTGCTCATGTAAACTTAGAGTTTTTGATGAGTTGTCACTCTCTTCTTACATTTTTTATGTGGATGGTGATTTATTGAATTTATCAGAAGAATTCCAATGAACCAAAAGGGGAAGATTTTTGGAACTAGGAATTTTCATAGTTGAAAATGGAGACTAGTTTTTGTTTTTTTTCAATCCACACTGGGTTTATCAGAAAGTTTTCAATTGAATTGTTCTTATGGTACAAGATAAAAATAGTGTTGAAAGTGGCATTGTTTCCCCCTATTTTTCAAATTTTTGGGTCCAAAATTTAGATAATGGAGAAAGGTGTTTTTGGAAAACGTAGTTGCATGAAAGGTTGAAGAAGAATATGAATGTTGTGTGCATGGTGGTTTTCAATATCATCTAATAAAAATAAATAAAATGAAATAATCCCACGTAAGATTATTTTTTCCACGTAAGAATCTTATGTTCCAAATGCGTTGAAAAAAGTAAGTAGCATGAAAGAGAAGTTTTAGGATAATCAATTCAAAATATGTTTAAGTAATGGGAAGTGTGAAATGATCTTTTACACCCAATAGGACATAAAATTTAGGATTACATGCAGAGGGGTTTGTGAACAAGGAACTTGCACACATGATTTTACAAGTTTATAAATATGCAGTTAACCCCTTCAACGACATAAAAATTTTTCCACTAAATATTCAGTGTCTCTATCTCATAGAAGAGTTGTGCATAAAATACTTATATGAATCCAATATTTCTTGTAGAATGTTAGTTTTTTTCTATCTAGACCAAGTGAATCTTAAGGTGTTGTTGCGTGAAAGATAAGGGTTGCAAGAAAGACATTTTTCGTGACAACCCTAAAACTTGTGCGTAAGAAAAGGTGTTGCATACAATACCTGAATTTGGATTTTTTTTTTGTATCCAGTTTGTTTGATAAGTGGTTTCAAGTGCATCAATTATATAATATAGTGCAAGAATATTTTCATTCTAGTCAAGGAAAAAGACTTAAATGATAATCTACTGAAGATACTTTCATGATGATAAATTGAGTAAGGCTTCTCCTAGAGTAGTGACATAGGGGGAGTCAATGGAAGTGTTCTGAGGGATACAATGTGTTATCCTTAAAAACGTGTATAGGTAATGTTACTAGAACAGAGTGAATGTGTCTAAACATATGTATTCCAAAACTAGTGATGATTAGTGGATTTAGGTATGATCGACACATTTTCTGCGTATGCTCCTTGGACCAACCCTTTGTGGTGAAACAAGTAAAATTGACGTGATGTATCTTCGCTTGTGATTGTGTGTTTTCTAAAGGTTTCCATAAGATATATTTAACTAGTTCCTACCAATGTGGGAACATTATCCGTCATTTGATTAGAAAATGTTGACACCCGGATTCAACCCTCCCCTCTCAGAGTGATTTGAGGTCCTTCAGTTGTTATCTTCCCTAATCTGATCAAGACTTAAAATATTTTTTCAATGTCTAGGTATGTATTAGACCTTAATGAGGACATAATGGTGACTATTATTTCATAGGAACATGATAGATCATTTCCCCCAATCTGCACATTTGAGCCATCTCCAAAATTCACCTTGTTAGTGTGACACATATAGCATGTATTCCTATCTAAAATTTGTGCATAGCTCTTGATATCAGTTTTAAGTTTTTATAGGTGGAATACATGTATTTAGGGGGTTAGAACCAAGATGAGGTAGGATATGGGGACTTGTTGTAGCTTCCTAAGCTACAAAATTCCCACCATCCAGCTTGTGGGAGTCTTCCAGCTCACCGATGAGGCTCCTCTATAGATGTGATTATTTATTGATGCCACCAGCTAGCTGGTGGTACTCATAGGAAGAATAAAATCTACCCAATAGCCATCTAGTAGCTGGTGGTGCCTGACTGAGGATAGCAATGACACTAAATTTATAGGTTTTTTTCTTACAAATTGACCCTACTCACTTATATATATAATCTCGGTCTCCATTTTACTCCCAAACCCAAGGGATCCTCTTTGATGATTTTATAGTTCTCTCCCAGCCTTACAACTACTCACATCAATGCTTGAATAATAGATTGATCTTTTGATATTCATATGATGATCTTATATTCATTCTACATCATTTCTCTTATCTTCTTGTTGATCAAAACCTATTATATCCTTTCTCTTTTAAAAAACATATAATGGTTTTGGATGGGAATAACAATGGGTTTATTGGTTATGGATAAAATAAATGCCTAGATTCAAGGAGTTAGCATGTTTACATCAATTATGCCTAAACCATTGACAATAGCAGATCATCTTGAGTATGTTTGGCCATTAACAAAAATTAAGGTGTTTTTTCATTTCATCCTTTATCTGAGGATTTTAAATCATGTCAATTCAACAATGAATATTGGATTTAATGGTTCTTTTTTCCATTAGATAAAGAAACTAACCATTAATCAATGTTTCACCTAAGTTATGAATCCCTTGATTTTCATAGATATTCACTATGGGTTCCTATCCTAATTGCTGGTGCATGTGTGTGTGACCAAGTGAGAAATATTTTTGATCTATTGAAACATTTTGATTTTTATTCCTTATTATTATCTCTGATAGGATATTATTTTGATATAAACTTTGTATCCTTTATCATTGTGTTGTTCACTATCATCTATAGTAGACCTTACAAGATGAGCCTATTTGGACTATCCTTAGATATGGATGTGTCAGAAATTGGCCAGCATGTACATGGGATATCCCAACCATCGATATATCTCACTTAAGCTTCTAGTATAACTACTTAATGGGAACGTTTCAGGAAAACTTCCAATATTTATTCTGACATGGTGCCGAATTATTTAGATTTGGAAATAGAGGACCTAAAAAATGTTCTGTACTTGTGTGATTTTTTTGATTATATATGTACCATTTTTACTCTCTTATAATTCAGTTATATACCTTATGAAATTATTTTAAGGATCATTGGTGGTTCCTTGATGAGTACTGTACTAACACGATAATCAGGTGTTTCAATGCACTTATAGATTTTTTACATAGGGATCTGATGAAGGGTAAGGTCTATATAGTGGATGTTTGAGAAGGTTTATCATAAGGATATATATGTTTTAAGGTAGAATTTGTCTTGATGTTTCTATTGTTATATTTATTTTCTTTACCCCATAATTTGGATCCTTTTATTTTTTTATAGTTTATGTATCTGACATACCATATTGATATTTTTCAGGTTGGTCATTAATGTATGCTATTATTACAATGATGATTATTTATTTATCCACTATTATTGATGTTTTTTGTATCACTTCCATGTTTATAAGTTGATGTTAAATGTTACACAAGGAATATTCTCCCCGGAAATGTTTTTATCCCCTTTCCACTAGTTAGAAACCTCTTTCATATGGGGAGGTGCGCATGAGGTCATGTAGCTTCATAGAATCAGACCTGGTAGTTCTGGTTGGGATGTTACCAAATGGTATTAGATCACTAGGTTCCCTAACTTATATCATCTCTTTCCTTTATTTGGGATAGGTTAGATACAAGGTATCATGGTTGGGACTTGGGTAGGGGATCTATATTAGTTCTTATCCAACACTGTATTGGGGGCCTCTAATATTCCAAAAAGTGTAATTTTATGTTTTTTTTCTGATATTAAAATTGATTAAATTCACCATGGGTAATGACCATGATATTTCTATACAGATTAATGGGAGTTTTTGTGAAATCATAAATTATGGTTAGGAACATAGGATCACATTCCATGTACCTATTTCTTACATTAGATAAAACCCAAATAATCAAATTCCTACTGACATTATGAAATGTGTGTTTGTTATATTAAGTCTTTCATTGTTTTTTCTACTATTGTATTCCATGATTGAGTGTATATGTATTTTTTACTAACTTGCAGGTGTTGGCGGCCTACCTTGGGTTATAGACAGTTCTTAGGGTGTTATGCCTCATTCTAGTGGGTAACCTATTTGGTTGAAAATTTCTGTGAATACTTATATGTTCCTGTATTCTATTATTCATTTTTTGGTTTAATCTATTGTCTTTATCTAAGGTTAGTTTAGAGTTTTAAGAGATGTCCCCCCATGGATTTATTTCATAAATATTTTCACTTACTATTGTATAAGTTAATACAACCAAGCATGATCCCTTAATTTCTCCACTAGTTAAAGAAATAGAAATGGTTCAAATAAGACTCTTTCAACTGGTACCTATTCATGGTGGAGGAGCCAACAACAATAGTTTGAAACTGATAAAATCATTTTGTGACATCCAGCTCCTGAAACCCCTTTCATTTCAGTTCACCAGAGGCCCCCATGATGTGGAGTAACAAACATGATCCGTAGTGATTATTTTGAACTCAGTAGAGACCTCATAAGATTAGAAGGCTGTGATTTAGAACTTCATTTTTTAATCCATAGTTGGGTGATGGTGGGATGTGACACTGTAGGATAGTAGACTGGAAGGATAGATGTGGGAGACCTTTAAATATCTCACCTTTCGGGAGTTATTTCAAGATTAAATGAGTTTTGATTGTGCTCATGAGTTTATATATCTTCACCATGTGATCTTGATAGTGTTTTCCTCTTCAGCATGCTTCATAAATATGATTCTCATTGCTCATATTATAGTGGGGATCATGTCTTAGAACTTCATAATGTTTTATATTGTTTTTCATCCATAAATGAAATGATAGGTTAGGATCCTCAATTTTATGACCTATTCTACAATTCATTGTAAGGAATTGGTGTTCGAGAAGGGAATTGAGAAAGACATAGTTGATTTTTTTCTTTTTTATTTTAGTTTATTGATGGGTAATTTCTCATGTGTTTTCCCAGTTTACTATTAGAGTAATAAAAAAGATGAATTTATAGGATAAATGTCAGGGTATTAGTCAGATGTTTGAGTATAAAAGGGGTCACTCAACTCCCTCTAATGATATTGACTCTTCTAGGTGATACAACTAATGGAATATGGGACACATTCTAAAATATTATACCTATTTTATCAAGGCATGTCACCATTGTGGAAAGGTTTGGCACCTAATGTGGTTTTGTGACAGGGATTCGAAGATGTAGATAGTGTGGGTAAGTACAAGATCTCATCAGTTGGTATATACCCAAAAGGTTTGGTATGTCAGGTGATCCACAATCCTATGGGGAATTTTTGACAAGTATTTGAATGATATTACATGGTTGATCCAGATTCGGAGGATATTGGAGAGGGAACTTCCATAGTTCAAGGTACAATCTTGATTTCTTCTATATTATCAGTTACTTTTTGACATAAGAGCATCCCATTCATTTACATTTTTGCATGTTATTCTAGGTTTAGAGTTGTTGGTTAAGTACTCTTTTAAGTCACAATATATCGATACACCCCTGAGCATAACGATGTGTCTTTTTCATGTCAGTACATACTTTAAAATAGTTGTTTGTAACCTCAATGATGTTTGGAGCTTCACAATTATAGAAATTACATGTATCGATATAATCCTATGCATGGATTGGTTGACTTTCTACCTTGAACACGTCAATTCCTATTAGAGACGAGTGAATTTTACATTGCATAAGGTGGGGAATTACATCTATTCTAGTGATTAGGAAATCGAGGTAGGCATAGTGGGGTCAAACCCTCATTAAAGAGATTCTTTTTCAATGAAGGTGGTAAGATCTGTGTGTTGAATTAGGCTATGACTCGATCCTCTTACCCTTGACTCGTATAGCTATACCAAGATGACTTTCCTCATCTTTTATCAGTGTTACTTACACATAGGGGGAGTTTAATTTTATATCATTCTTGTATATGGCACATGATAGGAATCAATTCCATTATATTGAATGGAATCAGATGAGTTGAAGGAGATCAAGGTGTTTCTTGTTGATTTGGATGCTAAAGTCATCATATAATTGATAACTTCCCCACATGTGTCTCTAATGTTGTTCTATAAGAATTAGAATAGTAGTCTTAGGTTTTGTGTATAATACTTGAAGATGGATTAGATGAATATGAAAAATAGGTACCCTTTTCTAGGAATTGATGACCAGTTTGGTCAATTGATGGGAGACCGATGGTTTTCAAATATTGATATGCAATTCATATACCATTACTGTCATGACCCGCCATCTCCATGAAGAGGGAAAGGATGGAAGGATGCCTTTCCCTTCTTTATTCAAGGTGAAGGAGTGATAATGAACCCCTGATTCCCACCTTCAGTAGGCCCTAGAGTGCTGACTAGCACCGGGGGTATAGAATCCATAAATGGAAGAATTTACCCTTTTTATAGAACAATATTGGGAGATAGGACGGTAAATCCCCACATCACAAAGAACTAAATATAAAAGTAAATCCCAAAATCCATTCCCATATGCATGTTAAAAAAATGATACAAAGTACAAGAAAAACGTTGATGGAAAGTAACAAAAGAACGAAAAGAAGCAACAATAACTCTCCCAATGCCAGAGCTAGTAAGGTCTGGCACGTTCCTAAAAGTCCTCTTTGAAATCTGAAAGTAGTTTTATATATGTAGGGTGAGTATGCAAGTATACTTAGTAGGTATACCAAAATATCTCTTGCACAAGTTGGGAGACATTCTAATGCCCCATGAGAAAAAAATAGAGGTAATGAAAACACCTAGCAAGGAAAATATCCACCCTTCCTCACAAAGGCACAATCCCCAAATAAAACAAGTCATGTAAAATATAATAATATAACATCAATATTTGGGTACCCCACACTGTTTTCCCACTTGTTATTTAGAACATCCTACCAATCAGACCTCCCCCCAAATGCCACTCCAGTCTAACTATAGACCCAACAAAAACCATATGGGCCATCTCAAACGCATGTCTATCCCACCAGCAAACACCTAGGCCACCAAATCCACACATAACTACACCCATAGACACTTGTTCCACAACAACCATTTCTACACCTGAAGACACTTGTTCCAGAATAACCACTTCCACGCCCGAAGACACCTAGGCCTCATCCCAAAGACACTTGGGAAACAAACCTGCCCACACGCACCTGGGAAAAGCCACCACAATACACACTACTTGAAGAGTCTTGAGATATAATGAACCTCAAGATAACACAACCTTCCAGATTATTCTTGGGATACCTATGAGAGGGAGAAGAAAGGATCTAATAACCATCCACACCTTGGAATGTTGGGAAAACACCCTCCCCCATGAAATGGGGGTGTTTTTTACGAAGTGATCAACATGGGTGGGGTGTGTATAAGAAAAAAAGAACTGAAGTTTATAAATATAAGTAACCAAACACTCATTATAACCCAAGGGTACCCAAAACAACTACCATCCAACACACAACCACTCTTGCGGCCATCCCTACATGCACAAGTACACACCAACCACAACCATAGTACAACCCTTTTCTGAAAAAATAAACAGCTGCCCATCATACCAGTTCTTATTATCATGTTCAATTGAGTCCATTTAAATAATTCTTCACTATCCAGCAACTAATAGACCTAACCACAAGACAAAATAATAACTTAAAGAAAACAACCAAGAATGCATTTAAGCTTTCACTTCTGGTTCTTTTGTAAGTGACAACATCGAAATGGGATCTATGAGGTCCCCTAAAGTACTAGAACCAAACCAAGCCCCAACATATTGGGTCCAGAACACTTACCACTGGCTCCACATGGACTCAGACTCACAAAACAACAAACCCTCAACTAGATTTTCCATTCCCATCTACATCACCCCACAAGGCATCAAACAGAACAACCATGCATATCACTAGAACAGAGAGAGGAAGTTTTCAAAATTAGCCAACACCATACATTAAATTCCTTCTTTTATATTTTCTTAACTAGGGTTATCACACCATGTTTTTTATCCATCAGAAATACATATAAATCAACCATGTTTCTGTGATTAATCAATTTCCATGTTACAGTCATTCAATAACCAGATTATCTAGAAACCATAACTTCATTAGTTCCCAAGAAAGGACCACCAACTACCATGATTTTAAGTGGAAATGAGACCATACAATTCAAAACATAAAAATGTGGGTAATAAGAAACAACATCATCATCATTCTCACCCCTTAATTCTTTAAAAGTTTGTTTATTATCTTCATTAACGTTGGTTTCATTTGCATCCCACGGAACATCATCATAACCACGCTGCATGATGTACAATAAAGAGAGATGATGGAACAACCCCTACATGGATGATCAAGGATCAATGTTTTCTTCTTACACAATGAACTGGGGATGACATGACATGCAGGAAAAAAAACTCGAAGGCTGAGTGTGAAAGGATCTAGAATGGGTGCATGATTCGTCTCTAGAGGATGTCTTGAGGTGCACTAAGAGAAATGAAATCGAAGAAGGAAGATATGATCTCATCTTAATAAGAGCCTAGATCCTAAAATCAGGGAGACCATTTTAAAGTAATTAAAAGTTGGATCGTGTCTTGACCACATGATTCAGTGGTTTCACATGTTCAAATTAATTGAGATTTAATCATTCTTCTAAGAAATGGTGGAGGTAGACCAACAGATGACTGTAAGTTGATAGATTTATTTTAAACAGATAAAAAAACACAATAGGGGAAAAAATAAGAAAAAAAAGTGGGACTGGAAAACATTGTAAATGGTGTGACATCGATAAAAGGGCCATACATTTGGGTAATTCAAGGGTCACAGGACTCTTGGGGGGTTTAAAACATCTTTTACAGGCCTTAAATGACTTTGAAAGGGGTATTGAAATACTTTTATGTAAAAATAGGTGTTACTACAACAAAAATAAAAGGTTTGGATATGCTGGAAGTAACTCACCAATGGGTGAGTCACCGATACCTTGGCACCAATGCCGATCAGTGCCACTGATGGATGATCAGTGCCACCGATGGACGATTAGTGCCACTGATGCCCATCTGTGCTACCAATGCCCATCAGTACCACTGATTCCCATCGGTTCCACCCATGTCCAGTCACTACCACAGATGCCCATCGGTTCCACCGATGGCCAATCGGTGCCAGCGATTCCCATCGGTGCCAGCGATGACCATCGATGCCACCAATGATGATCGTTTCTACTGATGCAGATCAGTGACACTGTTCGTTCAACCTGAAAATTGGAAAACACTTTAATGTGTCACTAATGGTCCCTGGGAAACCTCAAACTTGGGGATTTGGAAAAGTAATGGACTAAGAGGGTCCATGACATTACAATTAGCTTCAGGTTAGAGAGGAATAAATATTGAAGACAATGTTTAGGAGTTGGTATGAGATGTATGAGTATCTCGTTATGCCTATTGGTCTGAATAAAGATATGATGGTCTATATAGACCTTATGAAAAATTTCTTTTAACTATACTTGGATTAATTCATCATTTTTTTTGATTAATAAATCTTTATATATATTCAAGTATTTTTTAATCACATACTAGACACTTGGATATCATGACATGTATGCTTTGGGCACACCATATTTACACTAAGTTCTTGAAGTATACTTTTTTTGACATGGGAGATAAACTTTTTAAGGAACATGGTTTCCTAAGTGGGAATATTATTTGATCTAGATAAAGTTCATACAACTCTATCTTCATCATGACTAATGAATTTATTTGAGATTTAACGTTTTCTTGGGTTGGATGGGTAATATAAGAAGTTTATTCAAAACTTTTCCTGCATAGAAGAATCTATGAATTCAATGAATAACAATAGAGTTAATTTTTAATGCACAAAAGAGTGTAAATAAGTCTTATTAAAGATAAAGTAAAGGTTGATGTCAACTCTAATCCTGATTCTTCTGGATCCTATATATTATTATATAGTGTACTATAACACATCTTACATTGTCTTGGGGAATTTCCTATTGTAGGGTGACAAGTTAGACCCTTACGGGTATCATCAACTATGGACCTACAAGTATAAGTACCCTAATAAATAATTAGAGATGGTGTTTTTGGTTATTTCATTGAAATTTTAGTGGAACAACCACTTCAATTAGAGGTTTTTTATGTATACAAACCACAAGAGTATTTGGTACATCTTCCATAAGCATAACTTTAGTCTATGTAAGAGGCGATGGGTAGAGTACTTGAAAAATTTAAACTTCAAACTTGTGTATGATCCTAGAAAATGGAAATGTGGTTGTAGATTCAATGAGAAGAAAAATATAGAAGGTTGGGGAGAGGACACTATATGATGAGTAGAATCTCATAGCAATGTTTATGGAGTGGTAGATGGGTGTAGGAGAGGATTGACGAGAAGTTGTTTTCACACCATTAGTGATCAGATCCTCGTTATTTGAATGAGTAAAGAATAGCCATGAGCTTGATCCAGAGTGTGTTGTGATTTACAAGAGGTTAGAAAAAAATGTTTACATTCTAGTTTAGGATTTCGACAAGCATTGTGTGCTTCATGTTCATGGAAGATTGATAGTTCCATCTTCCACGAGGGAGGAGTTGATGAGGGTTTCTCAATATTTATAGTGGGAAGTGATCATAGAACTGGTCAAATGTATCATTATGAAAAATATAAATTATAGTGGACCAATAGGAAAATAGACATCCCATGTTTTTTCTCTCAGTGTCTTAATTTTTAGAGGATCAAGGCTGAGAATCAACGACCTAGAGGGTTACTCCAGGAACTTCCACTGCATATATAGAAGTACAATTATGTAATCATAGAATTTGTGACCATTTTACTAAAGAAACTGAGATTTAGAGACACTGTTATGGTTTTTATAGATTATTTTTCAAATGTGTCTCACTTCATAATGATTCAGGAGACAAAACCAGTGGCTGAGCTAAGAAAGTTCTATGTTTGAGAGTTCATGAAACTTCATGGAGTACCTTAAGTGTGGTATCTAATATAGATGCCTAATTCTCCTTAACTTTTTGTAAATTATTACAGTAAGATATGGGTACTCAATTGAAACTAAGTACCGCCTTTAATCCTTATATAGGTGGATATATAGAGAAAAGGATCCATACCTTAGAGTCTATTTTACAAGCATGTATTCCAGATTTTGGGAGATCTTGGGATGATCACTTGGCTAATCTAGTTTTCACCTACAATATTAGCTTTTATTTATCAATTCACATGGCACTATTTTAATCTCAAAATGGGCGGCCATGTTGATCACACCTATGGTGGCATGAGGGTGGTGAATAATTGTTTGTTGGGATGAGTATGGAATTGGAGTCCATGGAGTGGGTGAATATGAGAAGATATAATTGTATATGACTCAGAATAGGCAGTGGTGATTTTCTGACCAATGCATATGACACATAGAGATTACTCTGGGTGATAATGTTTTCTTGTGGGTGTCACCTTAGTTGGAAAATGGGAATTTATGGAGGTATGGGAAATTGGAACCATGGTATATTGGGTCATTCAAAATCATCAAACAAATTAGGAAATTGGGTTATATATTGGACGTCCATCCACAGTATCAAGGTATTCTAAATTTTTTTCTTGTATCCCATATTCAAAATTTCAAGCTTGACCCTTCACATATTCTGAACTATAAGGATGTTGAGATGGAATCAGATACATGTTTTGTGGAGAGACCTTTTAAAATAGTGGATCAAAGTGATAATGTGTTTCAAGGTAAAAATGTTCCTCTTATTCAAGTTCAATGGAAGCATGATAGTTTTCAGGAAGAGTTGTGGGAGAGGGGTGTTGTAGAAAATCCAGGAGTTGTAGCAACAAAATAGGTTTATGGATGAAGTAAATTTAGAATAAAAGATGAAGAAGAACACAAACATAATGATTTATGTTGTTCATGTTGAAATAGTGGGTGCCCTCGACCCAACTATTCCTTGCTTTTGATTACCATATCATGTATACAATTATCTATACATGATGTCATCTTACCATAATAGTGTATAATTTTCTGCGTCCACTATTGAAATGTTTATATCAAAAGGTTAATTTTCATATGGAAAGGTTATAACAGTTCTTAGGCTATAATGAGAATATCTAGATACTATGAAATTAATCATAAATATATGTTCTAACTGATTGGACATAGTAGATGTTTGACCCTCAGGTGCTGGGGGGATCATAAGCCTTGAGACTTATCCACATGAAGTTTGCACTTGGTGTTCTCTAGTAGTGTGATCATGAGGACTGACCTGCCAATAGGAACTCCACATGTTTCGGGTGTCATTGGATGTTCCTATCTACAATCATGTGTAATGGTATCCTAACTTGAAATCATTACCAATGTATGTCATTTGATTTCATACTTTGATGCAAGACAAAAATCATGTCAATGAAGTCGCGGCGTGGTAGTTTGTGTTGGGTGCGTCTTTACTGGCATGACATTGGTTGAATGGTAAAGAAAGGATTTGTCTCTTTCGGGTCATGGAAGTAATATATCTCAGGCCATGTTGATATGGATGGTAGTACCATTATAAGACCATATCCCTGACTATCAAGGGAAAATCCATCTTGTTAAATCAAAAAACAATAAATCATGAAAAAGGGCTATGAAACGTGAGTGCATTATGCTTTATGAGATATTACAGACAAAGAGATTATATTATATAGTGCGTGTTTGTAGGTTGGTTGTCGCTACTGTGACAATACTTATCTCTTCAGGGGCCATGATGGGTTGCTAGACCCCACTCTTAGTCTATGAATATTATTCACTACTATCAAGATAAGGTCCCAGAGGGTCACACACAATAGAATATTCAAGAATCTGCCATATTTCATTGAATATGAGTTTTGGACATAGTGGGCCCCGCCACTGAGTTCCAGAATTTTTCTAAAGTTAAACGATCACCAATGCAATAAATAAATTCATATTATTCGATTATAGAATAATGAGTATTGAATTTATGGGTTTTATGTAAATACATAAAAAATATTAATTGACGAATATTAAATTATTCAAGGTTCAATTAATATTTATGGGAGAAAAAAGTTGTGTTAATAAATCTATTATTATCAATTAATATATTTTAATATATTATAAGTAAGTGATAATTTATTTATGACTCAGTTTAGTAGTTGTAAAATGTCATTAATAGTGCGTTAAGTATTTGGGGCCAGCGAGGTGATACCAGGTATTTTAATTAACCACTATAAATAAAAGAGGAGGGGATTTTTCCAAGAACTATTCATGGAGATTTTCTCTCCTCTTCTCTCTTCCATAATCTAGAGAGAGAAGCTCTGGATCCAAGGAGCATGAATCAAGTACTCTCTCAGGAATTTCTAGAAAAGCGGTGTGATGATCGTTATAGCGTCGAAGCATCCTCGCAATTCCGTGCTAGAACTCGGATTATGACAAACAACGCTTCCAAATATTCCTTGAAGCGTGTGTGGTTGATCTAGAGGAATTCAAATTCATATTCTTCAAGTAGCGATCACTAACGAGGAGCAGATGTCATGCGCGGCTTCAGAATTAATTTAGGTATTTTTACGGTTTATTTTTGTGCATAAAAACCTTCACGAGAGATCCTCAGATTTAATCGGGCTGCTCTTAACCAACATTGACAAGTTTATGTTGATCATCAGTTGAAATTTTTTAAAACCCACCTGTTTGGGACTTCTACTAAATGCTCGGTTCCAACAAGTGGTATCAGAGGAGCACATGCCGATTTTAAGCCAAGAAAATTCAATTTTCATTAAAATATAAAGAGGGCATCGATACAGTCCTAATTCCATAGACCACATTTTAATCTGACACCGGATGACCATTTTGTGGCCATCAAAAATTTTAAGTTTGGAATAAAACTGATCATTTAACAAAGTTCAAAATTGATGAATTATTTTTTATCTAAATATATTCACACCAGAATAATATTTTCGGTGAGTACTATTAATTATTATTGTTATAATAATTTTATTGTAATAATAATAGTTTTATTATAATAATAATTTTATTATTATAATATAATATTATAATATAATATTATAATAATATCTTATTATTATAATGATAAATCATATATATTATCCTAGAGAAAAACAAAAAAAAAGAGGAGAGGGAATGACTTGTAAAGAAATTCTTTGGTTAAAAAAACTAAAGGGAGGGGAGACTTTCTTTGCAAGTCTCCATTTTTATAAAAAAACCAAAAAAAATAAAGGGGGGGGGGGGGGCGACGACCTATATGTGTAGGTCGTGATATTTTTTTTTTAAAATAATGGGAGGTGAATAACAGGTTGTGCAAAAAATAAAAAAAAGGTTGGGGGCTGATTGGCCCCCTGTTCAGCCGCAGCGTGTGGTACCTCGGAGGCCACCTCTCCCTTCCCCACAGTGCCTGCTCTGCTGGTAGCACCCGCAACAGGCTGCCACACACTGCTCCCCACACTCGGCCTCCTTGCTGGAGAAGCCCCCCCCGCCCGCCTCTCCTGTGGAGCCCAAACAAGCACACCATCTAGCGCTGACGTTGTGCTACACATCACCAGAGGCGGTGTCTCCTCCCCACCGGCCTGGGTCTCACCCTTCTTCCACACTACAGTAGGTGGCACCCCGACTTGTTTGTGTCTCCCTCCCCCTGTCATGTAGGGCAGCGCAATGCACCGCTCAAGCCATCCTAGCCAGCCCCTCTCCAAGGTGAGTGCCCCACACCAGGTTGCCGGATCGACCGCTTCCGGCCTACTCCACCACTAGCGGAAAACCCCACAACCCATCTGACCTCCCCTCTGGATTTTCTTATGGCCTCCTCCCTCAAGGATGCCTCATCTGAGCCAGCAGTGGCCTATTGGATGCACCTCCCTTCACCAGGCGCATGCGCTGTCCACCGCAGGCGTGTGGACCTCTTATGGTCTTGATCTCCTGAACCAATAGCAGTGCTTGGATAGCATCGAACCACCTCGACCACTGTAAGGGAAACCCCGACTGCCTCCCCGTAGCACTCGCTGCTCTTCTGGAATCCGTAGCATGACATGTACCACCATGAGGTACCATTTTTCGAGTTCATTTTGGTCTGAACTTAGTAGATTTTCCTCGCTAGGTGATATGAAAGTTCTGCCCAGCTAGAAATGAGTGTGGGAAGGCGGGCCTTCTCGGTCTAGAATAACCCCGCACAGGGTCGGTACAACCTGGGATGGGTCTGCACAGGTTTGCCCTGACCCGCACAGGCCCTGCCCGGGGTTTATGGGGCTCTAGTATTTTTTATTTGAATCAAAAGTTATTTAATTTAATTTCGGTTCAGAATTAAATTAATTAAATATTAACTTTGGTTTATAATTAATGCTATGTAATTAATTTATTTGGTGATAAATTAAATTTGTTAATTAATGTAATTTTAGTTTTAAAATTAAATTAATTAAATGGGACCGAACGACTTATTAATATTTAATTAAAATTAGAGTGAAATTTTAATTCAATAAAATTAATTCCCTCAAGTTTATTTTAATGCAAGTTTAATTTTATTCTGCATTTATTTAATATACATGAGTTTAATGTGTATATGTCTGATCATGAGCTGAGACCGACCAATGCATGTTTGGTGAATATTATTTATTTATTTATTTAATTAATTATTTATTGAAATGGTTTTGTAATAATTAGTTTAATTAAATAAAAAGGTGATCTGCGTGTTATCTCAGAGTTGTTATATGTATAAGGGCTTGTGCGCCCATTCTCATAGTTATAATTTTACTCCTCGAGATCCTCTCACCTGCATGCGAGTAATGTTGTATAATGACGAGACGACAAATCACACACTTCACGTCAAGTGAAGGTGACACACCAGACAGGAGTTGGTTTCAATGTATGAGAAGATGTTTCTATTCAAGTTTCAAGTCACACGACTAAAGGTACTTACCCCTAGGGTTTCTATTGGTCCATTATTCACTCAACAGATCAACCAATAGTATAGGATCATGATCAGGTGTTCATTTTGTTTTTCTTGGTTTGTTATTTTTGTGCATGTGTAGTTTATTGTGATATCACATAGTATAATAATAAACAAGAATGCAAGATAAAATGAACATGTAACACAATGATTTTTATATTTCATGCATGGTTAGTTGTGAGTGCGATCACATAGTATGTGCTTATAAAAAATAGAAAATGATTTATTTTGTCACATTAAAAATAATAAAACCCTCAATAATATATCAAGTCTAAACAACCTTCTGTCATTTAAATTTGGAAATAACCAGATGTTTGAGGTGTTAGTCATGCCATAACTGGTGGTGCATCTTACTACTGGGGAGTCCTTATAAGAATGATGGGTTGAATTAACTAAAATTGTAGCAAAGAAATAACCATATCTAGCTTGTTGAAATTTTAGAGTCAAGCGTTGATTAAATCAACTACTAATTTTATGATGTTGGGACTTCACTCAATAGATTAAGGAACTACAATTTTAAGCAGTTGGCCAGCCAAAATCCTACCTAGAACCCTCTAAGTATTGGAGTATACATAGCTTGTAGACTATGAGGGGTGGTTTTGAGATCCTTGCCACTAGAATACTCAAGCAACAGAGTATTCAGATTCTAGCATAGAGGGTTCCTAGAATCTGATAAAATAGTGGTAGACATTAAAAGATTTAATTATTTTAATAAAAAATGTCTAAACCAGTAATCTAGAAAAAGGAACTCATCTGCTAAAATTCATTTTTGTAGAGAAATGGAAAGTTATATCACAAGTTTAAACTACGATAAATATTGGACAAATAAAAATTTCCACACTGACACGAATATCCATTAATAGTACAGGCATATGCGTATAGTACTATGATATACGAAACTCAAGGTGGCAGTGTCCCCAACACTATTAAACTACCTCAAGAAGCGAGGGTGAAACAGCTTACAAGAGACTAATGTATAAAGCATATGATGGTTATATCATTATTCTTTCATCAACGTCTGGTTCCAGTTGCGATCGCTACACTAGGACATGGATGATATAACATAAAGTCTCATCTTCGAGAAGTTTGCAAGGTGAAATAGAAGCAATGATATGAATAAAGTAATTTTACACCGACATGTGTAAATTTAATGATTGATCATGATATTTAATTGGATAACTTTATCATATCAATTTCACCACTTTACTCAAGTTTCATTTTAATTTATTAAATGAACAAGTATTGAGTAAATGATCCATTACCAATTAAGGTAATGTTTTCCAAGTGAATAAGAATAAAAGACAGTTATGTTTTAATTCTTATGATGAATAAATTGAAAGACAATGTGAAAAGGTCAAAGATATTTAATTGAAATGGCACATTCATGATGTCCTTTAATTAATGAGGTATTAGCAAGGGTTATTGCATTGCATATTATAAAATAATACAAAAGATGTTTAAAAGTAATAAAATTATTTAAAGGAGCTAGTTTTCACTTCTACATCAGGAATATTCATCAATTGCAATGTTTTAGATTTACTACTTGGGTATTAAATACAATATGGTTGTTACATAGGTGCATTTAAATATAGTTACCACGTAAGTATAGAAACATTACTAGAAGTCAGGTGTATTCTCCAAGTGGTTGTGAAAGGGTGACTCCTAGGCCAATGGTGAGGAGGACACAACATCTTAATTTCCAAGTGAAAGATTTGTGTAAAACTATTATTGATTATAACCACAAAAATTAAATCTGATGTGTCCTTGGATGAAAGGAGACATTCTTTCAGATTCTATAATGAATGTTGTTTTTGGTAAACTCAATCACTAGTTCAGAAATACATGAATCATAGGCAATTAGTGATGTAAGAATTATACCCAACTGTGACAAGATATTTTTTTTCAATTAATACTAAAAGTGAACGTCATCAATATACCAAGTATGGTATTTAGGCTCGTCACTACTAAATACTTTAGGTATTTTCAACGTCTTTAGTTTGGACAAAGGAGCCTTTATAAATAAAGGTATGTCACAATGATTTTGGAAATAATTTAACAAGTATGAACTATTACAAGTATAAACTAATGGTATATATACTTCATAATATTCCTTTAATTAATTAATTAATAACAAAGTGAAATATATGAATGGTTCAGAGATATGAGTTTCTTTGGGTTGGGATACCGAAGAATATCTCGACCAAGTATTCATCAATCATGATAATGAAGCGTGGAACAATTCCTAAATGCACATTACCTTATCGACATAACGACATTGATGTTAATGAGGATAATTGATGATGAAGTCTTACATATCAACATTGATCAAAAAAATGTAGCACGAAGTAATTCCAAAAATCACATTTTATACATCAAAGTATTGATGTAAGTAATATCAATGTTAGAACTAGCAGAAGAATCCATTATATTTTATGAAATGATTTGAAAATAATGAAGATATAGCACAACCTTATGCCAATTATAATAAAAAATGGATATCATATGAGTCATAGTATGATATAAATCCATTATGGTATAAGTACATGTGTTTGGATGAAAATATTTTTTTTAGAAATAAAAAAACGTGCATCAAGACAAACACATTGTGCATTTAGTGTAATAATCCTAATAGTTTTTTTAGGATGTTACATAAATCCCTAAGATAGAAGAGTTGGTAGTCAATAAAAATAATACAATTCTATAAAAGGGTCGACATCTCTATTAGAGATAGTGGGAGCTATATTGACTTGTGTTTAGTCAATGCTCAAGATGCACAAATAGCTGGCATAGAAACTAGTTCCACAAGAGAATGTGAAACAAAGTATGTTACAGAGACACATACTGCATAGAAAGGATAAAACCATGGTGATGGTTTTTATTCACTGTGGTTGGTGATCTATTATTAAATGGGAATAATATTTTCTACAAGTAACCAATATATGGCAATTAGATAAAATTGATAAGACCAACTAAAATTCAATTAAGGATTCCATGTATCAAAGTGAAAAAAGGGCTTATTATTTTGAATATTGTGATGGGTATTCAAGTGAGTTCATACATGGGTGGTAAAAATGAAGTACCAATAAGGCTCGATTGGTTTGACCAGGTCATTAAGCCTAAATCCATTATAATTTTACTTGTCATATCTAATATCTATGATCAAGTTATTTAGCATTGGATTTCATGACCACAAATCATGGACGATGTCCATACGACGCAACTAGAAAGGGATGGTCATGTTACAGAATGCTAATAAAGGTTGAAATTTACTGAAATCTAGTTTGGGATTAAAGTAATCAACATGATCATAGAATATAAATTTTCAAAAAATTATTTCATTGTGTCTATGGAAGGTTAGTGGGAGCATCAATTTTTTCCAAGTGAAGTATGTTCAGCAACATATAGAAAACAGACATTGGTCTCACAGTTAGTTATGACCAAGATGAAATTTATTCTCCATTTATTGACTTAAAGTAAGAAACTTAAGTTCTAGGGAACATGATCTACTGAGGTTGATCTATAGGTTGCTTGGTCCTAGTCAATCATACATATAGTGACATTGTATTGAAAAATACACGTTGGAACAATTCAAGAGATTAATTGTTTCCTATGTCACATGGCATAATCTCTCCACATTGACCTGTCCATAACATGGGAAGAGATAAGCGTGGTGAGTTAAAATCCATACGTTGGAGTGATGGAACAATAATGTATTCCATGATATGTACAAGAACTGATAATTTCCATGGTATATTTTATAGTAGGAAAATACTAGTTATATCCAAAAGCACTGCAAGGTATGTAGTTAGAACCATCTAATTGTACTTCGTAAGGTACAAAAGATGTGTACCTAGTAAACGGAGAATAAGGATACTAGTTTTCGAGGCTACAAACTAGTCTTCCATAGATCAATGTGATATACTATCATAGTTAGGCCAAAGATAATGAGTGAGTCAAGCTCATATAAGCCGGTGGTATCCATACATACAAAGACCGAGTATGTTGAAGCTTCTAAGATATCTAAGAAGAATTTAAATGTAATGATTTGTTCCAGTTCTTGGAATTACACCTAGTGAGAAAAATATTTTCCTAATATAAATTATGATATTCTTACTAGAAAATATTTCAAGTTATGATAGTGGAAAAAAGGGATATACTCGGGATATCATCACTTGAGTATTTTTACTCAAGGAGACAAGGTCAAAATAGCATAATTGGAACACGGTGGAGCCGTGGAAAGCTCAGTATCTAAAGCTATTACTCAGAATAAACATGATGTTAATCATGTGAGTAGCTAACAAGGTTGGTTAGAAAGTTGGACATAGTGCAAGTGGGAGTGTTGAAATAGCAGGCAATCTAGACCCAACTATTCAGTTATTTTTATTAAAATATCATGTATACAGGTAGTTATACCTGATTTCATCTTACCATTATATTGTATACATTTCTGCGTCCACTATTGAAATGCTAATTTACAAAGGTTAATTGTCATATCGAAAGGTTATAGAAGTTCTCATGCTATAATGAAACCTCTAGATACTATGAAATTAATCTTAAATATATGTTCTATGGCTTAGATACATATTACAGATTGGACATAGTAGTTGTTTGACCATCAGGTGCTAGGGGGCTCATAAGCATTGAGACTTCTTTTCATGAAGTTCACACTTGGTGTTCTCTTGTAGTGAGATCATGAGGACTGACCCACCAATAGAAACTCCATATGTTTCGGGTGTCATTGGATTTTCCTATCTACGATCATGTGTAATGGTCTCCTAACTTGATATCATTACCAATTTATGTCATTTTATTGCATACTTTTATGAAAGACGAAAATAATGGCAATGAAGTCGTGGAGAGGTAGTTTGTGTTGGGTGCATCTTTAGTGGCATGGAATTTGTTGAATGGTCATGAAAGGATTTGTCTCTTCTAGGTCAAGGTAGTAATATATCTCAAACAATGTTGATATGGATGGTAGTAACTTTATAAGACCATGGACATGGCAGTAAAGGGTAAATCCATCTAGTAAAATCAACAAACAATAAAGCATGAAAATGGGTGAGGACTTGTGAGTGTGTCCTTCTTTATGAGATATTACAGACAAAGGGATTATATTACACAGTGTTTGTTCGTAGGTTGGTTGTCACTGCTGTGTCCATCCTTATCTCTTCAGGGGCCATGATGGGTTGCTAGATCCCGCTCTTGGTCTATGAATTTTATTCACTATTGTCGAGATAAGGGCCTAGAGGGTCACACACAATAGCGTATTCAAGAATCTGACCTATTTCACTGAATATGAGTTTTGGACATAGTGGGCCCCACCACTGGGGTCCGAGATTTGTCCAAAGTTAAACGATCAACAATGAAATAAATAAATTAATATTATTCAAGTTTAGAATAATGAGTATTGAATTTATTTATTAAATGTATTTACGAGTTTTAAGTAAATACCTAAAAATATTAATTGAAAAATATTAAATTATTCAAGGTTCAATTTATATTTATGGGAGCGACGAGTCATGTTAGTGACTCTATTATTATCAGGTAATATATTTTAATATATTACAAGTAAGTGATAATAATATTTATGACTCAGTTTAGTAGTTATAAAATGTTGTTGATAGTGCGTTAAGTATTCATGGTCAGTGAGGCGATACTAGTTATTTTAATTAACCACTATACATAGAAGAGGAGGGGTTTTTGCCAAGAAATATTCATGGAGATTCTCTCTCCTCTCCTCTCTCCAATAATCTAGAGAGAGATTCTCTGGATCCAAGGATCATGGATGAAGCACTCTCTCAGGCATCACTAGCGAAGCGGTGTGGTGATCATTGCAGCATCAAAGGTGTCGTCACAATTCCATGATAGCACCCAGATTATGACGAATGGAACTCCCGAAGATTCCTTGAAGCGTGTGTGGATGATCTAGAAGAATTCGACTTTGGATTCTTCAAGCAGTGATCACCAATGATGAGCATACGTCATGCACAACTTCAGAATTAAACTAGGTATTTTTACTATTTATTTTTGTTCTTAAAACCCTTCACGCAAGATCCTTAGATTTAATTAGGTTGATCTTCATTGACTTCGAAAAGTTAATGTCGATCATTGGTGGAATTTTTTTAAAACCCACCTTTTTGGGGCTTCCACTGCATGCCCGGTTCCAACAGCTCAGGAATAATCCATACATCCACAGAGGCTGAAATATCACTATGATTCGGATCACAAATTACATGGAGTATCTCAGAGTTTCAATCATATAGAAACCCTATCCAGAAATAGGATAATAAATAATATGAATCACCATTCCACCAACCCCACATAATGCTCGATGTTCTACAGGGAAAGGTGGATAGAAGTCTACATCACTATAGTGTAGTTTCCACCAAAGTCTACATCACTATAGTATATTGGACACCTAAGTCTAATCTTATACAGTGGCTGGCAGCTAGAAGTCTTCCGAGATATAGTACCACTGTCTCTAAAGTCATCATGTATACAGTTCCCTATCGATGTCATTCATCCAACTCTCCTATAGTCATGCATAGTTTCCACAATACCCCATAAATTAGTTTGATGGCCTTGAACCCCTATTCCCTTGGAGTAGGGGACTTTTTCCCCTTCAACCCTCAATGAGATCACCAGGTAGTTTCTTCATGGTGAGTAGTATGGGCTACAAGGATTCAGCACAACATCAGCCAAGAGGATCAGGCAACACCAATCCCAAAAGGGAAGCTAGAATTTAGGAGAAATAACCCTATTTTTAGGTAGATATCTATTAATACCTCTTTGAGATTAGAATTCATAAGAGGGGGAGATTATGACACCTATACGTTTAGGTATTCCTCTCTACAAAGTTATACATAGTTATTGAGCATGATTTTAAGCTGTTGAAGGAAAGATAGGGTCATTTGGGAGGTAAAATCTTGGTTGAGGAAGATCTAGGGTACTTACTGTAGGTCCTTGTGCTACATCAGTCCCATCGGTTAGCCGATGGTGGTCATGGGAAGATCCATATATGCCCAATATCCACTGGCTAGATAGTAACATCATATGGAGCTGAGTGATGACATTGTATTTTTCGGAGTTTTCATTAAAAATGACTATTGATCAATTTTATATATTCTATCATAACACATTAAAATCTCAACACACTATGGATCATCTCTAGAAATTTTGAAGTGTTACTTGTAATTTTTTACTCCTCTCTTTGATTCTCGTATGATTAATTGTTCATATATTCTTCATCCAGTAAGTTCTTATTCATTTTATATCTTTTACCATATATTATACATGATTAAAACTTATTTTATCAACAATTTATTAATTAGATACATGTCTTTTAGATTTTTATAATAATGGATTGGATGATTTTTTATAGTATTGGCACCCATATTCAAGGATTTGGCATCTGCACCTCAATCAAACCTAAACCGTTAACAGTAGAAGATCATCTAGGCTTTTTTGACCTTAAACAACCTTTAGGGTGTGGTTTCATCTCAAACATTATCCTAGGATTCAAAATCATATAGATTTAGTAATGGATCTATGATTTATTGTTGGTTTTGAACACAAAATGTGACACTATCCATCACTCACTGTTTTACTGAAGGTAGGAATCCCTTGACATTAACTCATATTTTATATGGGTTATTATCATGCTTGTTGGCATATATTTGTATCCTATATAAACCTATTATTTAATTTTTTCGTGTATTTCTATTATTATAGATTATAATTCTTGATTGATATGATGTGATTTTGATCTTTCATTGGTATCCTATATCATTGTGCTATTCTATGTCATCTGTAGTTGAGCATAAATGTCATGTCTATTAAGACTATCCCTTGAGAGGGATGTATCCGAAATTGTTTGATATGTAATTAGTCTATCCCAATTAGTCGGATGTGTGACACATGTTTCTGGGATATCTTGTTGAGGGAGATGTGTTTGGAAGATGGTGGATGTTTCTTCCATCATAGTTCCTCATCAGGAAGATTCAGTCTCAAAGGACCCAATATTTTTCTATACTTGGGTGATATATTATTTATTATATATATACCTAGTTTACATTCATGGCATGAAAATATATACCTTCTGCACTAATGCTGAGGGTTTTCAATGGTGTCATACTGAGTCTTGTACTCACACCCAACCAAATAATTTCCGTGTGCTTCTAGATTTTATGCTCATAGATCATGAGAAGGTAAAGGGACTTATAGTGGATGGTTGAGAAGGATGAAATAGATGTTGTATGGTAGACTTTAGTTGGATTTTATATTATTTTATTTCGTTTATTTACCACATAAATTTGATGCATTTTTTAGTTTAGTTTTATGTATCTGAAATTCCATAATTATACTCCATGGGTTGGTATTTAGTGTATTATTCTAGTACACTAATTATTATTAATTTATTCGTTATTATCGATGTTCTATTATTGTTTCCATGTTTATACTCTTATGTTAGCTTGTTCAGGAGGCCTAGTATCCCCAGGACGTTTCTTAGGCCCTCTACGTTATTTGATAAACTCTTGCATGTGGGGAAGTGTGCTTGAGTTCATGTATCATACCTAGATTGGACCTAGTGATTTGGGTCAGGGTGATAGAGTTAGTGATGTTCTCGTCTAACTCATGGAACTTTTTTGAGTTACCCGACATGTTATTAATTTAACTATTTTCCACATACCATACATTAGTATGGTCAGGTTCCCCCTTTATGTTGTTAAACTCTATAACCACCATTTCTTTATTATTAAGAAAATTATTCTATCATCCCATCTAGATCAAAGTCTCCCCTCAAGATATGGTGTGAATCAGGGTGGGTTCCTCATTAACAACATGGGTGTGGTATGCTTATTTATTATGTCTTGTTGTCTCACACTTTATGGAATTGTGGCCCACTCTATCATAATTGATTCAATTAATGTGCCTCTTATCCTTGTTGTGGATATTGGTATAGTTTTCACCATACATGCTGGATGTAATAGATTGGTTACAACCACTATTTCCATGGTCTATCCTTATCCACAACCCTTTCCCTGACTACCTCCATCTTAGGCCCTGAGACCACATGATCTTTCATCTAATAATGACTCTCTACTAACACCATTATACCACATTTGAAACTCTGAAAGAGTGAGAAAGGGTTATATATCACCATTTATGATGTTTATGAGGAGTCACACTCGCTCCGTATAAACCTTCAGTTGGCTGATTACCTCCTCAAAATCTTTGTTGTTAACATCAAAAAAATTCTCAATTCATTCCATGCCTTGATAGTTTTTGGACAAAATGTAATTAATTAACTTATTGAATAGAATTAAAAAATCAAGAGTGATTCCAATATTATTTTGATTTCTGGCCATGCCACTCATCTTACTTATGAATTCATCAAGTGAATCCATATCTTTTGTGTACAGTTTGTCAAAGTCACTTTTTAGAGTTTAAATTCATGAATTATTGACATGATCTAATCTGGAAAACCACACATTTAGGTTTCACCACACTTATTTAGTGGTTTTATTTTGTGAATAATACAAAATAATGTCCTATAAATCTTAAAGTAGATGTCCTTGTTCTATATTATTTTTCCTGGCCTCCATGGACACCTCAACCTCTATTAAACTATATCCTTGAATGCATTCTCCTCTATCATTTTTTATATGATGATCACTTCTGTGGTGTAGTTGGATGATGTTAGTGAAAGGTAATGGATTAACATATTGTTTCTCACCTTCACTACTTATTGGGAGGGATTTTTTAGGGAATGATACCTTGGATACTTGAGAATAAAACCTAGTCTATTTCTAGTAGATGTTGGATACAATCCTTCTATGCACTTACTTGATATGAGGAGAATGGGGACAAAATATTACAATGAATCACTTGGAAATACTGAAAGATATGGAAAATGGAATTATTTTATTCTGATTTTATATCGAAGATGTAATACAACAACAACAAAAAATTTATAGGGATATTCTTTTTACAATAGTGGTGGTGATGTTGTGGAGAATCCTGATTATAGGAAGAAAATTTCTTGCAAAAACATTTTTGAGAAACCTAATGAAATATAGGAGTGATATGAAGAAGAGTAAATAAATCATCATGTTTCCTATTTTATCATGGAAAAACCTTTTTATGTGGAGCATTAAGGAACAAGTTGAATGTTTTAAAAATAAAAATAAACCAGAGAGTACAAAATTAAAGTAAATGACCAAAATGGAATGTCAATGATGGTGAAAAAAAATGTTTTAAAAAAAACACCACAATATGCCTCCATATTCTCTCTAAAAATCATCTTGGTCAGAATTCAAATCTGAGACAAAATATCACCATTTTGTAGATGAAATGTCACTACCTTGGGAATCGATATCCAAAAATTAATTATCCATACACTACCCTATGATACCTGAAGGACTATTCTCTCTCATTATCATTCCATCATGATGTACCACCTATAATTAACCAATACATGACACTTGATCACCGCTATCGTGAAGTATTTTGAAACATGGCTCCGATCACAGATCTCATTTCTACTACTCTACACCTATTCCATGTTAATGTACTACACATGATACCGAAAATTTGATATCCCCCTTCCTACTATCAGTGGATTACATTTTGAAAACATTTCAAGAACCTCCTCATGACTAGAATTTAATATTATCACTATTGATGAGAAACTTGAGCAACCTCAAATGACACAACCCCTTCCTCTTGATCATTTTAGACTACGTCGTAAAAAACATCTATCCAATAACCTCCCCATGAGTAGTATTTTATCTCATCATAATCCCAAAATATGATACTGTATACTTATATATAGACACTAAGTCCTTATCTCCAAAAAACTGAAGCAACATTCATTTTTCCATCCATTAATTTTGAGAATAACCCTCTTTTATTATTGAGAGAAAGACCTCTATTAATGATGACCAAAACCATTCCATTAAATAGTTTAAATATGCTAAAAAATATGTTTAATCCCAAAATCCCCCCCTTCAAAAAATCAAATAACAAAAAGAATCCAACAAGATCAGTTGGAATGAAATGAGGTTAGTATTTCAGCAATCATCATCTTCTAAAGAAAATATGATGACACCCTTTTTCACTTCTGATAGAGAAAATATCAGCTCCCCATGAAAATGAAATCCAAAAGCCAATGTATTCAAAAAATATGTATCTAGATCGTCCTTTTAAACATGAATATAACTAGAAACATATGGTTCCACCATAATAGTGATTACCACATTATTTAAAGAACCTTCTAAAATTAACTACTTCCCCTACTCAACATCCCCTGAGCAGAAATTCACATCAAATCTCTCAACCAACGTTGATTTCCAAACCTTATTCTACTTTGCACACACATCATCATTAACCTCATAAACATCTATAATTTTCATGTAAAATTTCAAGCATAAAACTTCCCTCTAAAACCACTATTTGGTAGAATCATGATGCCGAGCAGAAAATTACATACAAAAATATTTATCTCAAACCTGATGAAATATGGAATCAATATGAAGCAAAAAAATCAAAACCTAGAATTTTTAATATGGAGAATCAAAATGATTAGAAAAATTAAAAAACAATGGGAATCTGTGAAAATTCCACTAATAACTTAGAGATTACAAAATTCAAGTAATTGTGAAAACATGAATTTCAATGATGGTGTAGAAAAAAATTGTGTAAAAAACATGCCCTGTTATGCCTCATTCATCCGTTTGAAAATAACTTTTGTCAAAACAAAATACACAATGATCTATATGAAACAAATCTCACCCTTTTGTCAACAAAAATTCCCTACCTCAGGGATCTTTATCCAAATATACATCACCATTGCTCCATAATTGGACACCTGAAGGATTTTTCTCTCTCATGATCTCGCCATCATGATGTACCAACCATCATTAACCATGACATGACACCTCATCTCTATTAGAAAAAATACATTCAATACATGTCCTAGATCATTGATCTCATTGCTAATCCTCTACAACTATTCCATGTTGATGAACTTCACATGCTACAGAAAACATGATATTTCTCTTCCTACTCTCAGTGGCCTCCATCTTGAAAACCTATCATGAATATCTGTATGAGTATATGTCAATTTTATCATTGTCGATGATCCACATAGGTAATCACAAATGAGGAATCCCCTTTCCTTTTGATCTTGGTAGACTGCATCATGAACAACTTTCCAAGAACCTCTCTATGATTAGAAGGTAATATCATCATAATTCCAAAATATGATACTAAATACTCATATATAGACCCCATATCCATATCTCCAATAAATGAATTAAATATTCATTTTTTCATCCATTAACATTGAGAATAACTCTTTATCACTATTGAGATAAACTCATTTATTAATAAAGAACACAAACACTCCATTAAATAATTTCACTCTCCTCAATAAATGAGATGAATCACAATAAGTTCTACTTATTAAAGACATTTGAAAAAAATTAAATTTTAAAAAAATGACACTGATATGTATCCACATTACCAGCAGAATTTGAACATTTAAAAAACAAAATTGAAAACTGAATCTATCTCCCCCAGAAATACTCATTCAATACCCAAACTTGGTAACAATTACTTACATGTTAAAATTATACCAAAAACCTCATCGTCTTTAATTTTTAGTATAGTTATAATATTTTAGTGAATCCAATGTGATAAAGATGATTCTTGGTAAAATCAAACTAATAGTGTATGTCATCCCTTCTTCAAGAATGAGAAACATTCTCATAGTAATGTAAAATATAGGATTTTGTTTATATAAAACATTATATTTTTTATACATTATTTAAATATAAATTAAATCCGAAACATTTGATTATCCTAATATGGTATGTTGTATGATGTTAAAGTATGTCTACCTCCCATGGTAAGTGAACCCACCACATACTGAACATTCAACTCACTGAATGACCATAAAGTTGGTACATCAAATGCAAGTTGATAATCCATGACAACTTGGAATGCATACAACATGTTATGATTACATGGTAAATTTAATTTTCTTAACATGGTAAGTATAATGACAACATGACCCTTGCATCACTCAAAAAACTTCAATAAAGTGACCACATGATATTTTGATCAGACATACCTTATACTGAATGACTGAATGTTGAGATGCCTTGGTAAGTTAATAACAAATAAGGTATATATCTCATGGGACTATGTAACTCATGGTAAGTTCATTAATTTAATTATTTTATAAAAATTTATAATTTTTCAATATTATATGTTTAATGAAATTCATTGTATCTATTTTTAATTTATACTTATATTATGTTTTTTAATCACTTTGATTGTATTACAAATTTAAATTAACATTATAAAATATTTGATAATTATTTTATCATATTTTAAACTAATTTAAATAACCATTTCATTTTTTCTTCACTTAACCCATATGCATACAACATGCATTTTTTTAAAATATATGTTTTATTGTATAATGAAATATTTGTTTGTTTTATTCATTTATAAATTAATATTTTGTGAAAAAAGTTATTCAAACTATTTTTTAGTATTTAATACAATATTATTAAATTTTTAATTTTTACCCATCAACTTAAATTTAGAAGGTGTTTTTCAAAAATCAAATTTTAACTTTACCGAAATAAACTATGAAATTTTAATGAGATTTTATTGACATATTATTATATAGATATTTTTTTATTTTTTTTAATTATAAATTTAAATATATATCAATTAATATTTATTATTCGAATAACGATGATAATTATGGAATGAAAATTCTCTATATAAGATAATTTTGTATTATTTGAATTTGAATTGTTTAATTAATTACTTGGTTTCATTAATTTGATATGTTATTTAAAGGCGTTGAAAAACATTTGAAGGAAAGAAGTTCTAGGATACAATACCACTATTATTAATTCCTTTGATGAGATCTTTCAACTAACAAACACTTTAAGTGGTATATATATATTTTGATTGTATGAAAACCTGTTTAGATTTTATAAACAATATCTAAAGGAACCCAAAGTTATTTTAATACTACTAGTTTTTTGAGATGTACTGATCCACTAATCACTAGTGCATATTCACCATCTGTCTTCTAAGACTTAACCTACCTGGTTCTATTTTATTATACTATAATTCATTCTATATATATCACTTTTAATCTAATCTTATATTTATTATTTTCCTAAAAAATCATTCACTATTTTTAGGTTTTGACTCTATGATTCCAACATCAAGATTGTTTGGGTTGTGACTCCCAATATCTAAATTCTGATTGTATTAGTTTTGATACCCCACACAAAATTTAGGTTTCTTGGTTACACCTCCACTATAAAATGTAGGATGTAATTGGATTATAATTCCCTGTAAAAAAATTAGGAAGTGCATAATGTGTCTCTCAAAGATTAGAGTGGTGTAAAAGTAGAGTTAATCCACATAAGACCAAACTGATATAAAAATACATATTTTCATTATTTACCTTTTTTCTATATTTTATCACTTAATAATTTAAATTGAAAATTAATTTCAATAATAAATTAAATTTAATTAAAATTTTAATATGATATATTTACCCCCTATAGACTCTATGTTATTTCAATATACGACCTAACAAGGATGAGGATTGGGTTACTTATTCCACAAGATCAAATATATTTGTTCAATATCGCATTACTCATATCCCTTTTTAATTTATATGGTTATCTTGTATCTACCTTATATGGACTTCCTCAAGCTCAGTTTAGAAGTTTTTTCCTTTATCACAAAACTGGTTCATGATCGGCATGCAACTAGGAAGGCAGTCTTCCTGTGTGGTCATGTTCTCTTAACATGGGGTTATTCTCTATGTTAATATTTCTAGACTGATTTTTTCTCCAATTTCAAATGTTTTGACTTGGCTTGGATTGTAGTGACGCGATAGGTATAATTTTACATTTGTAGTAGAATTGGAGAAGGTGTGTCGTTGAATGATTGATGGTGACATAGTCGATTGATCAACTGTGAGTGGGATGGTTGCAGCTTTATGTTTTTTGAAATATTGGTAGCTTGAGATATTAACATGGTTAATAAAGGTCTGTTGGTTCCTAATCATATGGTAGTTTGGCATGTGGTTCGATCAGCTTGGTGGAAACCCAGTGGTTACCTGGGTGTGTGGCATCTTATCCTAATATGGGGTGTTCAGGTCTCCATACATCCAGTTGAGAGTTTTCCATTGTAGTAGCCTCTCATGTATGGTTAAAAATATATATGGTTGATGAATTATATATTCTTGGGGACTTTTCCATTTTTGGTCACTTGTGGGTGGATGCATGGTAGTTTGGGGATACTTCCATTTTTTAGTATGGTCACTCTAGGAATGGTAGGTGGATTGACCATTTGAAGGAGGTTCCATGATCACTTAAACATTATGTTTTTCCAAATTGAACCTATGAAATTTTAAAAAAATTAATTCATTTACATATTTAAATATAGATTGAATATAGAAAATTGAAATACGAATATTATCCTACTATGAATTACCCCCTAAAATCATTGAATCGGTAGATGTATATCGTAAAATTCCAAAAAGTTTGAAAAATAAAATAAAACTCAAGTCTTAATTCATTTAAAATTTTAATTAGATATTATAATCCCAATAAATTCTTCTCAATTAAATCAATTATTAAAACTAGATTTATTTTATTTAACCAAGTCACACCAGAGTATGAAATATTTTAAAATTACTTGGATTTCAAAATGATTTGTGGGGATATTTTCGATAAATAGATTGATAATTTTATAGAAATTTCATGCTTCATAAAGAAAATTTAACCAATACCATGGGTTATAAATATATAATTATTAAGGAAAAGGGATTTTACAATTGAACTATTGAGACCAAAATTTATTTTCTAAAAGATAAATTTTCATATGTTCTGCAAATCTCACAACTGAGAGGGGGTGGAAGTTTTTCTGGAAATTGTTCTCCAATACACTTAAATTGTGGTTTTTTATCTCTATGATTTAACCATTCAACATTAGAGAATCTTAAAGGTGTTTATTTCTTAATGATTCAGTTGTGGGAGTGCTCGAGGTTATTGTATAAGGTTGTGGTATCATCTAGAAGTGGAACAAAATTAAGGAGTGTGGCATGATCCCTGTCTTATAGAAGGCGTGTTATTATTGGTCAATTGGTGTACAAGTTTATGTACAAGAGTTTTTATATAGGGAATTAATGGTTTTGGTGTTATGTGAATGGAATAACTTTATTTATTTATGAAGGTGGATGGAAGAGATAGGTAAAATTGCAAGAGGGGAAGTGAATTTCACATTGAAAAATAAAATAAAGACAACCCAATTTAAAAAACACAATAAAATAATTAAAATAATCAAAACCTATTTCATATAAAAATAAATTAATCAATTTTTGATAGAAAATAATAATTAAATAGAATAAAATAAATAGAAAAATAAAACAAAGGGAATATAAAATGATTAATAGATTCAAATAATAAAAAATATTAAATGTCAATTGATTGATTATATATTTTGATAAAAAATTGATTAAAAGTGATAAATAATTGAAAATGTAGAAAATAAATGAAATAATATATTTTTTATGATGTTTGGAAATAGTAATCAAAGTTACCTCAATGTCTCTCACCTCAATCGGTTGAGGATTTAATATATTATTCCCTTAGTTTTAATGGTATCCAAGATACCAAGACTATCCATTTATTTTTAGTTTATAACAAAAAATTGGATACAATATACAATGTATATTTTAGTGTGAATATAGAAAAATTAAAAAATAAGTCCCTTTCCTTTTTAATGGAAATGATATGAAATCCATGGCGCCTTACTTTAATTGTAGTAATAAACAAATATAAAAGAAATAGGATGATAAGAGATTTATAATAAGTAATGACTTTGAAGAATTTTCATAATTATCCCAATGAATACGATGAGCACTAGAGGAGAATGAAAATTATAGAATATAATTATTGGATATTCCAATTTGGTCACACTTAGGAATGAGAAATAATATTTAGAAATGGGGAAAATTTTAGATAGATTTGGTGATTGATTCACATTATAACTGATGAAAATATTGTTAGGAAATGATTCCAATGACACCAAGGTCTCAATTTATAGCCTTTAATTATTTTAGAAAAGTTATAGAATCCTTTGGCTGTTATTAATTCAAATATATAAAAGTTCAATGAATTTTGACAGTCATTAAGAGATGGAATCAGAGGATAATTTTTTGTCATGTTCAATCATTTTTTCCTATATATGAGCTTTGTAGAATATGGAAATACACTATATAATGGATTATTGCAGGACTATGTTATAGTTCTTTTGATTTCAAGGTTGTTACGGATAATCCTATGGCCTGTAGTGTGAAGTCTTTTTGTGGTTCTCTCTAATTCTTGGTCTCTATTGTATAGCGTCTGAGTTACGGCATGTATAACTCTTAAAAAACAATAAGGAATATGGATTACCTTAAGGAATAGAGTATGGTGAGTTTATTAGAATCAAACTTCAAATATAGTTTTCCCTATAGAAATTTTGTCATAAATATCAAAATGGGATTTGACCAAGCTAGGTAGTAGAATGGTCCTGAGAGTATACTATAATCCCTATTATTGAATAAGGGTGACCTAAAAATATCATGACTTGTGTAAATGTAACACTGAAATCCTTAATTCTACATAAAGGTATTCATGTTAGGGTAGGGTTCCATAACGTTCATCCAAGATGGTTGGATTTACTTCCCTTCTATTGTATGGTCTTATATACTACTCTATAGAGTTTTTTCAAGGAGTGTAAAATGACTTCAAGAATGAATCTTCATAGATCTCTATAACGATGACATCAAGCTAGTTTTACACCACTTAAGGGAAAAAATCAAATACTTTAAGAGTGTTTATAATAATCAACATTATAATTGAGGAGAATCACAATATTATCCCCTTTTGATTATAAAAAACACTTGAATAATAATTAAATTACAAAAGAAAAAAGGGAAAGAGTTACCATAAGTCTATGTGCTACTCTATAGAGTTTATTAAAGGAGTGTAAAATGAATTCAATAAGTAATATTAAAAGATATTTATTATGATGAAATAAATCAAGTCATACACAAATTAAAATATTATTTTAAACACTTTCATAGTGTTTTTAATCATTAAAATAATATAATGGTTAGAATCACCACAATATCCCCCTTTTGATGATCATAAACACTTGAAAAACAATTAAATTAAAATAAGTAAAAAAGATAGAGTTACTATGATACCATAAGTTTTTTATAAATTAATATATTACATAAAAATACTTCTCCCTAAACAATAAAATTCTCTTTTTGAGAAGAAGACAAAAACATCCCCCCTCTAGAGAAAATAGCTAAAAATATATTTTAATCATAAAACCAAATATTTCTCCCCATTTTATATTATCTAAAAGGTGTTATGTTCGGGGATAGATGATAAAGAGATAAAATTTAAAAACACATTTATCATCATTAATTATCTTTTTAGAGAGACAAAAATAATTATTTAGAAAAAAATTGATATGATTTTAAAAAATTGAAAGATATATTTTTGAAAAAAATAAAAATATTTTGTTTAAAAACAACACACAATTTCAATTTTGGAAATTTATTTTTTAAAATAAATTGTTTATTATAGCATAATTTAGTTGTTAATAAGATTATCTACACTTTAACTAATGCATCTGGATAGTTTAAAGTTATCATGACCATTAAATAAGAATGAAATAATGAAAAGAATTTGAAAATAAATATTCTGAAAATTAATTTCATTATTATGGTTAAGTAATGTTTTATTAATAAAAAATAAAAATTCCCAAAAATTTCCAATATAGGAGTTCATTATGTCCCACTCACAATTCCTTGTATAGAGAAAGTATTGGTAAACCCAATAAACTATTTTAAAGATAAATTCCTAGTATCATTTGTTTTAGAACCACATAAATTTGTTTATATCGAGAAACAAATGTTTTTCTTGGAGTATTATACTAACTTTACATTGTAAAATTAAGATATGTTTTTAAAAACATTTGTTTAATAAAATTTAATTTTAAATCTATTTATTATTTTTCTTTGAAAAAAAGAAAAAAAGAAAAACCTTCACAAGCATGGTAAGTAATAGAGATATGTTTGAGAAGCTAATAATACCCAACCAGACTTTGAAAACATTAAATCAATCAAGATGAATGGGTTTAGTGAAGACATAGGAATTTTAAATGTTTTTACCGTCAACATAGAAAAGGATATCACATCTTTGAAATTGATCTCATAGAAATTGGTGTCTGAAGTCAATGTTCGTAGTGAAAGAGTGTTGGATATGATTTTTAGAAATACTGATCACATTAGTGCAGTCACACATGATAGGGATGGAATACTATGTTATCCCAAAGTTCAATAGAGTATTTTTCATCCATATAACATGGGTTTAATAACTCCTAACCACTACATATTATTTATTTTTTTATAAAGATAAATAGAGTTTTTCTTCTTATTACTCAGAGTGATAAGGAATTTTATTAGTAGATGACATGTCTAACTAATAATTTTCCTATCCAGTTGGAATCCTCCAAAATCAGCATTGGAAAAATAAGAAACCACAAAAAAGGTTTCCTTTGGACAAAATAATACATGGTTTTTTATTCCATTCAAATAACAAAAAATTAATTTGGGGGATTTAAAATGAGATTACATTTTATTGGATTGAAAATTAACACAAAAACATGCACTGAACATGATGTTAGTATGGGTCATAATATGATAATGTTTATTTGTAATCATACTTAGATATAGATTATCATGAACAGATTGACGGTATTCATCCATCTTCAGCTTACGTAGTGTAATAATAAGCCTTCTAATTTCCATAGGATGGTCCATGCCCAACTTCTTCAGAATTTTATTATGAAATTTTCTTTGAAAATGTTCCACTGAAATTTTTGTAAATTTAAAAAACAAGGAAGAATTTAAGTTCTCCCATAAAACTCATTTCAAACTCATTATTCATTAAATTTAAAAATTCATAGAAAATATTTTCTTTAGTTGATCAAAAATAAAATCTTCAATATAAATTTCAATGATTAATAACTATTTTGAAATCTTTTTTGAGAAAAATGGTGGAAAAATCTTCTACCATTTTGAAATCATTTGATAAAATAAATTTATCTAACCTATTAAACCATGCATGGGGACGAATTTAAAACTATATTGAGATTTGGTTAACTTGAAAAAATAATTTTGAAATTTATGATTTTAAAAATTCTATAATTTTTCCACAGAAACAATTTCAAAAATAATACCATTTAAAAATAGCATTTTCACATCCATTTGAAAATGATTGAAATTAAAATGAGTGGTGAATTCCAAAAATATGCTAATGGAATTGAGTATAGAAATAGGTGAAAAGGTTTCACCATAATAAATACCTTATTATGGATTATATCCTTCACTAGGTAGTCAATCATTATTTTGGATAACATTACCCTGTTCATCAAGTTTGTTTCAAAAAACCAACTTGGTTCCAAAAATAGGATGATTATCAGGACTCTCTACAATGGTCAATTTTTTTCCTTTGAATATTTATTAAAATTATATTTCATGAAATGTAACCAATTTTCATCATGAATAGAATCATAATTGGGATTGGGTTCAATATGATAGAGAAAAGATTAATTTTTAACCTCATTTAATACATACCTTATAGTATGAGTTTTGAATTATAATTATTCTATTACATTCTTAAAAGAATACTCGTTATATTTAGTCTAAGACACGGGTAAGGGAGAGTATAGGGATTCTAAATAATTTTCAAATATTTTAAAATATTAAGGTTCGAAATGTTCAAAGTAGGTTTTTCAATATCCTCATCCCTTTGTGGATAATATTTTGGAATATTCACAACTTGTTTTATTTCAATTGACTCCTCTAGGGTCTTGGTCATTTTATTGAATAATTTGAAGTATTTACTTGAGTTATGATTCCCAAGGAATACTCCTTCCTCAGATTTATTGTCAAAATTTCCTAGAATATCCTAGGTATTAAAGATAATTAATTTACAAATAAATACCATAAAAATGCTAAATTTTGAAATTTTTCTTATACAAATTTCATAAGGGGTTTTTTCTAAAAAGTTTCTTATGAATAAATTATTAAGGGTAAATCATATGTTATTTAATAACTCGGACCAGAAATATTGAGGAATTGAAAACTGATTTTAGATAACCCTATAAATTTCATAAAGCTACTTATTTCATCTTTTAAAAACCACATGTTTTGAGGTTTTCTAGGAAAGTAAAAATGTGATGATAACCATAAGAATAAAAAAACTCATAAAATTCATTGTTATCAAATTCTACACTATAGTCACTTTAATGGGAAAAGGGTTTGTAGTCTTTTTAATTGTTTAATTTCCATATAAATTTTATAAAATAATTCCAAGGCTCATTATTACGATATAATAATAATATTCATTTAAATATAGTAAATTCATCGATAATTATAAGGTGTATTTTTTACCTATAACACTAGAAACTTAAGTATTTCCAATAATATCAAGGTGAAAATGTTCTATATCCATAAAAGATGAGAAAATTTTGTTTTGAATGAATAATTTCATTACATTCCTTGAATAAAAGATGTCAAACAATGTTATCTTTAAAATAAAATTTTGGAAAATCTCATATTAGTTGATTAAAGTTGGGTTTGATAAGAGAATGAATATTATAATGACATAGGCCTTGATTCTGAAGCCAAAGATAATTATCTTGGGAACTTAAAAACATTACATTTTGAATTGATAGATATTTTGAATAAATAATATAAACATTTTGAAATTTTATTGGGTAAATAAAATTTTTATATTAAAATTAAAAACATTACAAAAAATAACTTTTAAACATAATTTTAAAACCATTACCGGATAATTGAATGATAATTAGTAAATTATGCTTCAAAAATTTAACAAAAAAATATCATTAATAATATAGAGTTGGAGAAACCAACTGGACCTATATTGATATTATTTCATTTTGAATCATCTCTAAAGGTTACATATCCTCTATTAAAATTTTCAAGATGATATAATTTTGAAGGGTCACCATAATTTTTTCATGTGAACCCACTATCAATATACCATGTAATCTCTTTTTTGTTCTCCTTCTATAAATTATTAAGAAACTATTGGTTTTGGAACCCATATCTTACTTCAACTTGATTTAACAAACAAGGATTTTAGAATGTACACATGTTTGTAACAAGTTTCATCATTTTAAATATGATAAGAAATATGAAATCTATTAGGTATTGGATATTTTTAATTTTTATAATTATATTCATAAACTATCTTACTAACATTCTTATAAAAAATTAAAATATAATTTTGATAAATCTCATTTGAAAAAGTTGTATTTTTAGTATGATTTTAAAAATTTGACTGTTTTGAAAAACCAAACCATATAGATTTTTAATAGGATTTTTGAGAACCCAAAATATTATTTAAATATTCTTCCCCCTTGGTAAATTAAGAAATATTATTTTTAATATTTTAAATTTTAAATATCAAATTCCCAATATTTGTATGATATTTTTATTCAAAAATGAATCATTTTTTTTCTTTTAGAAGTTTTTATTTTTCAAAAACCAATAAGATTTTGGTTCTTTTTAATATCTTTTAATTCAAAAATTATATAAAAAGAATTTTAAGTTCATTTTTAGCATTAAGAAGATCATTATAATTTGAATAAGATATTTAAGATGTAGAAAATTAAGAATAAGATTGAGTGGGAGAATGAGAAATTCTAGAATTAACTTGAATTACATCATAAACATGTGTCATGAGACATTTGGTACTTTTATTGATTGACTCATTTGTTGAAATTAAATATTTTCAATTTCTCAAAGTTGAGGCCTTTAGATATTTCCTACCTTGGTTCTTATCATTTTAGTTTTTCTTATTTAAAGAAAAATCTAGCACGATTTATACTATATTTTTACAACTGAATAAAGTTACCTCAATTTATTGGTTTTTATTTTTCAGAAGTTGAGCATATCTTCTTTTTTCTTATACTTTTCTGTCATCTTATCAAGGATGGAATGTCAAAGTCACTCTTGGACGAGTCATATTTTTTCATTAAAGTCAGTTATTATTTTAGTTTCATTGACCTTAACTACCTTTTTAACATTAATCTCTTTGGTTATCTCATATGTCATGAGAATTCCAATGGGTTCCCTAACTGCCATATTTTTGAAACCATTATCTTCTTGGATCATGGTGACATTTGGTTCCCAACTATTTGGTAAGACAAAAAGGATTTTTTTGACCAATTTTTTTTATAAAATGTGTGTCAGTAAGATACTTTTATCCCATATAAATTCTAGTAAATATAGTATTATATCAGTGATATAATTTTTATAAATAATACATATACACTCAAATTATTTTCTATATTAGTCAAGTATTGAATATTTAACATTATTTGTACCCTTATATATAAATTATAATAAATTATATATTTTTTGAGATGGTTTACATGAATAATATCCATTAAAATAATTAATATATAATCCAAAATTAAATGTATTCAATAATTTACCATCCAATTAAAAATAAAACATATCATCAGGTGTCAATTTTTCTTCATTATCAAAAGAAAGAGTATAGTTATGTATAATAATTTTATAAATAGAATAGACAATAGATCTAATAAATTTATAAATTCTACATATCTAATAAGAATTATTTGTATAATCAAAAAATGGTGGACAATATAATTATTTTACTTTGGGACATCATGATTATTTGAAAATACAATTAAAAAAGATATTTATTTAAAACATTGGTAAATGATTATGAAAATACAAAAAATTAAATAATAAAAAATTAATTAGAAAAATAAAAACTCATCTGATACAAAACATAGGTTGGTTATAGGTAAAATGGAAATAGGTGGGTTTAATTTTCTATTTATAATTTAAGTAAAAGAGTCCAATTTTAAAAGATTTATGGAAAATAATGAAGAAATTAAAACCTTTTGAATATAAAAATAAATGAATCAACATTTGAAGAAATAAAAACAAAATTAAATAGAATAAAATATTTATAATAATAAAGTTAATATAAATTCAAAATATTGAGTGATTAAAATAATAACAAAAAATGAAGCATTAATTTATGGTTTATATAATTTGATAAAATAAGAGAAAACAAATTGAAAATTCAGAAAACAAATGGGATAAGATATTTGGTAAGGAATTATGGAAATAGTACTCAAATTTACCCCTTAGTATCTCACATAATTCTCTGTGGGATTGAATGTATTAGTCCAATGGTTTTAATGGTATCCTAGATACGAAAAATATTCCTTTGTTAGGTTATAATAAGAACTCACTACAATAAACACTAGATTTTTAATAGTGAATCCATAAAACTAAAAATAAAGTATTTCATTCCCTTTTTAAATAATATTGAATGAAAACCACGATCACTTAATTTAATGATAACAATCCCCTAATATTGAAGAAATAATAATGGAAAATATTTCTAGGAGGCAATCACTTAGAATATTTCTTTCAATTATCCCAAAGAATATGAATATCTTTAGGGGAGAATGATAGTTTTATAAGAGATTGATTAGAAATTAAAAATTTTCACCCTCTAAAATGATAAATAATATTTTGAAATGAGATCACTTTGAGAGAGATTTTGTTATCGATTCACATTGTCATTGGAGACAATATTGTCAAGGTATATCTCTAAGGTCCCTATGGTATCTTTTTATAGCCTTCAATTCCATTGAAAAATGTTTTTGAATATTTTAGGGGTCATTAAGTCAATTAAATACTTTTATAATTTATTTTTACAATCATTATTATAGAGTATTTTAGGTGTATTGGTGTATTTTTCAAACATTAAGCACCCTAGAGGAGAGATTTGCAGTGTAAGGATAGATAGTATGGTGTAGTGTCTTATAAGACCATTTTTTGGTTTTACTAATTTCAAGGTAGTTTTGGAATAACCTCTAAGATATAGAAAAGATAATTTGGGTAGTTATTAAAAATTTTATGTATCTAAGTCAAATCATCTGAGCTACAACATTGAAAAATCATGTAGTGAAAACATTATAGTATAGTCCATACCTCGTGATGTGGAGGGGGACAAGTTTATAGGGACCCAACATTTACTACAGTGTGACCTCAAATATTTGATCCATAAATATCGCAATGGGATTTGACCAATATATGTTGTGTAATCATCCAAATTTATACATTATAATCCTTGTTCCTATGTTAGGTTAACCTAAAATTCTCATGCTATGTGTGAAGGTACAAAAAAATCCTTAAGACTGTGTGAGGGTATTCACATGAGGGAGGAGTTGTGTAAGGGTCATCCTTGATTTTAAGAGTTCCTTCCCTTATATATAGTGGTCCTATGTTTTTCACCGTATAGAATATTCAAAGAGTCTAAAATTAATTCAATAAGGACTCTACAAATAGATCTTTGACACTAACATCAAGCTAGCTATATGTCACTTCAGATAAATTATTAAATACATTCAGAGTGTTTGTGATCATTAAAATCAAAGAAAGATGGGTGTAATAATAGAAGTTCTTTATAAGGAGAATTAATTACTCTAGAATTAGACTTTTATAAGATGGGTCATATGTAATGGGAATATTTATAAAAAAGATGCGAGAATCGGTGAAAACCCTTAGTTTTTAGAAGGATGGGAATAACTCAAATGCAGCGAGTATGGAAATTGCATGTAGTGTGGTCTTCAAATGTAATAGAACATTAAATTATTCTAAAAGGAGTATGATCTAGTAAATTTGAGATTTTTCCATTATGGTTGGTCTCATAGGATCCATTGGGATTCATACCTTCATGTATGAGGTCTCATGATAGTGAGGGTGTTATTTGCTAAATTAAAATTATGTGGTTTTTCAAAATAATTTTCTATAAAAAACAAGGTGTAATAAAGCATAGAAGATGATTGTATAAGGGTTAAGATGTCAAAACCATATTATTTTTAAAATATCTAATGGTTAAGTTTTATTATAGTTTTATGTGACTAAACATGGAATACCAAAAGGTTTCACATTGTAGATGATGTCCCATTTGGGGAAGGGTCTTCTAGAGGTTCAGAAATTATGGAAGTATGATGGTTTATTTTTTTCCCTATAGATAAATTATTTATAAATTTTTCCCTCAAGGCATTAATGTAGAAAGAGGAACAACTCCAAGATTTAGGTATGTTTCTTTATAAAGGAGAGGTGATGATGAATTTTGAATTTTTGAATCTGTATAAGTGAATTTAATAAGGTTGTTGGAGTTTTCTTAGGTAATTTGTAATGGAGTGAGCCTTAGATGGTTTAAATATTGGATAAAATAATGTGGGATAAAAGTGCTACATTTTCCTTGGTTTTACTGAAAAACAGTGACCATAAGGTGTCAGATTGTGTCAATAGAAGTTTATCAATTCAATGATATCAGACTTACCAAAGTTATTTTTTATATGAATATTTTTAATAGTGGTATAATTTATGTTCAATGTATTATATGGATCTAGAATTATATATTATTTTTGGTAGAGTTTTGGAAGTGCATGACTCTAGAATGAGTAAGGTGATGTACATAGTTCCCAACGTGACTTTTTGATGAGAAATCAAAAAATTCATATGGATCTCAGACCTATTTTATTTGGAGATATCCCATGATGGTATTAAATAGTTTGTATAGTAATAGATATAGTGGTCAAAGACTAGATAACTTGGAAATTTTATCTAAATGGGTCTTGGCTGATCATATCCATGGTTGGGAACCATGGTTACACTATAAAGGGATAAAAATAGATGATGTTGTTCAAATTTTATATCGTGGAATTTCATAAAATACTTGAGATGGTTTTTACTGTAGGATATTTTTAGTATTAAACTATAAAAAAATATCATATATGAGATTTTTGGGGTTTTCTATGGGAATTATTATTTTGTTATGTGTTGGAATTTACCAAACAAGTCTTTTCATTATTACACTTGGATGAACCTAATAGATAAATTTCCACCTTCATTATAGTTATTTATATTTAGGTCAGAATAAGTAGTAAAATAATTAAAAGTGTTGATGTTTTGGAATATAGAAGAAGAAAAATCGAAATTCATATACCTAGAAAGAAACATGTACCATAAAATAGAGTGGTTCCAAAGGAAGGATAGTTTTGGATACAATACGAATCCAAAGGATCTGGTAACTTTGACAAAAACTATTTCTAGATAATGATTGTGTGTAAGAGGATATCATACAAGAATAAATATGGATGAGTTTTAGGAGTTTTACTTGTGGTTTCTACAAAGGATGCATAATATTCATCATACGGATGTGTAAGGATGGATTTAACTTTTTAAAAAAGTTCCATTTAAGTGGGTGGAGCTCAATTAGTTTCCTTGGTCAAATGGAAGGTTGTCTATGAAGTTCGAAAGGTGGTGTAAATAAAATGAATAGCTATCTGTTGTAGTGAACTTATTTAAATATAGAGTGAATTATTATTTGTTCAGAGGTAAAATACTCAAATGGTTGAGTGAGAGTCAGCCAGGAAGGATTCATAGTGGCATCTTTCCCTTTGGGGGGACATGCCTACAAATTCACTTATGTACAAAAGGAGTCCCTGAAGGAAATTCTTGAAGGTTATTTAAGTATGGTGTCTCAATGGAGTCCCTTTTGATGAACCCCATGGTACTATATCTTGGTTTGAAGAAGCATGAAAATTTTATGGTTCTTGGTATATTTATGTTTTTATAATTTTTTGAAACCTTATATGAGGAATTCATAAGACTAATAGTTATTGATTTCGTTTTTATGGATATAAATATCATAGAAAAATGTTCCATGATACTAGAAAGTGTTTTAATAAGGGATGAAGATCAGATTAATCATTTCTTGTTGGTTTTGAGTGGGTATTCAATGGGATGAATCTCATAGCCATTTAAGTCATGTATTCATATTGAGATGTTATCAACCTAGCCTTTTTACGATATAACCAAATGTAAAATCACATAACAAAATATGCTATATATACAATTGATCCATATATCTAATTGGTCAATGTATCCAATTGATCCACATAGTTTATTAGTCCATGTATTAGATTGTTTCACATAACCAGTTGATCCACATAAGCGAATGCGCTCACATAGATATTTATACTATGTAGGGATTTTATAAATCCAAGTGTTATGTATATGTTTTGAGAAGAATCCAAACATATTATTTGGAATCATTATTGTATTAATATTTGGTTCTAGAAAAGTTTTAGAATTAATTTTTTATGAGGAATTTAATTCTCAAGGATGGTTATGAAGGAATTCATGTTACTTATCATTAGTTTCATATGCCATGAGGGAAAAATTGTAGTAGAATGATGTTATATAGATCTTTGGGATTAAATGTATGCTTTTTTTTCTCCAAAATAAGTGGGGATTTTGTTGAAACTTAATGTAGATTTTGTTGTAAATAAACCTTTGGTGAGAAACATGGTCCGATAGTAAAAAAAGATGATTCCCAGATTGGTGAATGATAGAGAGTTGATAGTGAAAAATCCATTGACGCATAGTAAAGAGGTAAAATAGTGAGACATAGATAATAATTGAGATTTGTATGATGATGAGGTTTTATAATTTAGTGATAAAAATCTAATGCAGTTTGAATGTTCAGTAGATCTATTAGTGAATTAAATTTTTTTGTAGTAGAATACTAGTATTTATTGTGTGTGATCCATTCTGTCATATTCTGGTGGCTCGAGAAAGCTGTTCTACAACTTTTGTTTCATATGTAACCTCATTTATTTTGGTGATCATATTCATTTTTTTAATCAAATTTTGTATTAAAGTTGGATGTTGTGTTATTGGGTTTGAATCCTCACATGTGTAGTAGGATTCTGAATGATTGATTTTAAGGGAATTTAAATTGGGGATATAGTGGGAAGAATCTATGGGTTGGGGGAGTAACCATCCATAAAAAGTTGTATGATTCCACACTAGATATGAACCTCATAAAAATTTGTTTATTTCATTCTCTTTATTTTCTACATGAATGTGGGATGTTGTGTTATTTTAATTCTAAGTGAATCATACTATAATGAGTTGATTTTTTTTAAGAAAATTATAAATATCATCTTCCACCGATTCAACCCACCCTTTTTAATAGAGGAAACAATTACTAATAAGAACTTTAAATAGAATAAAATGATGTTTCCTCTGAAGGATCCAATTAATTATTCCTTAGGTTATGGATAATATCAACTAGGTTAATAGATTGGATGTACCTATATTTTAAGAAAGAAATTATCACAGTGGGAATAATATAATGTTGAAATATCTTTTATCTCTGTGTCTAGAAGTTTGTGATGAAATAAAAATGGGCTTTCTAACATTTTTGAATGATGGTCAGATGAAGTTTTCTAACAAGAGAAACATGGAATTGGTTGGAAAATATCATTATTTTATTCTCATGTCATTATCAAAGAAACTATACATGAAAGTTATGGGTCTAAAAACTAAAAAGGAAATATGGTATAAGTTGGAAAGAAGTTATTAAGGAAATGTGAAAGTTAATGAAGTAAATCTATAGATCTATAGAATAAAATTTAATGATAATAAAATGGAAGAGGATAAATGTATTAATGACTTCTATACCTGAGTAAATGAAATTGTGAGTCATATTTGTGGATTTGGTGAGAATATTGATGACACTATGATTGTTAAATTTTATGGATATATTTTATCCCAATATTTCATTACTTGAATATATATAAGAACTTTCACTAAATTAGTTACATAATATTTTCATTACTTATGAAATATGAAAAAATATAACATTAAAAATAATATAAAAGAATAGATGGAGTTTGAAGCCATGGGAGGCATAAAAATTAGCAATGATGAAGATATTGATGACACTAGTGATTCTAATAATGAATAAGAATATAAAAACATTCTTAAATTTAATTATAAAAGTTTTTAAAGAGGAAAAAGTAAGAACAAAGGAACATTATTAGGTAGATTTTTCGAATGCAGTGGTCTCAGACATTTTTCAATCAATTTTTTTGAATAAGAATGGATAATTCAATGAATCCTAAGATAATGAAAAACTCAAGGAATAAAATTGAGAAAAAGTTCCAAAAAATGATTCCAGAGAAAGTGGAAGAAAAAAGATACATCAAATAGCTAAAAGGATAAATATGATGAGAAAAAATAGGAAGATGATCTTTTCTCTTGAAATAAAACTGATGAAGAAACAAAATAAAAAATTATAAATTATATGGGTCATGTTCATAATATTGTTTATCTATCTAGTCATGATTAGGAAGATTTAGGACTAAAAGATTATGAATAATTTCTTAAAGATGAAATTGAGGCATATATTGAGTGTTGATAAAGAGAAAAATATTCATGTTAGATATAATTGGAAAATAGTTTACCAAATATAAAAAAGAAAAATGGGAGATATAAATTACAGAAGAAGACAAAAATATCTTAATGAAGGCCATTGAAAATGAAAATGATCAAATATCTAAAAGAGAGTCTCTCTTTGATGGATGAAAAATTATCAATGACATAATTAAAATGTAATGATTTAGATAAATATATATATACAAGATAAATAAGGACATTAAAATATATATTATATTCAATGGATAACCCTCTAAATATGATAAAAATTTCTGTTACAATATTCTTCTAAAAAATATTTTTCTAGAACTTTTGATACTAATATTAAAGGTCTAAATACAAAATCTGGTAAAATATAGACCAATAATAATGAGGAAATATCACCTAAAAAGTACTTGATGAGTAAAGATTAATTAATGAAATATTTTTCAAAAAGAAAAATAGAAATAATGATTAAGTAGTTCAGTGAAAGTCAAATGCTGGAAATAATTATTCTTGATATGACCTTGATTTATCATGAAAATTAATATTTTAAGGTTATTTTGGGTGTTTTAGAATGGTTAGACGTAAAACCTATACATGTTGGTATAACATGTCTTTACCAAGGAGAACAAAACAACCCAGGGGGAGTAGTTCCAATGTGAATAAAATAGGTTCCATAAGAGTCTAGGCGTAGAAGGAAATTGGCCACAAGATGAAAACACAAAATAGATTTGATTATCTTAATAGTTCGTGTCATAGGTGTGATAAAAAGGGTTATAAAGTATAGAATTATATGACTAGAGTACCCAAAGAATTCCCTCTCCAAGTTAAATTAAGAGTATTTAAAGTGTTTGAGGAATAAAATATGTTCTTGGAAGAATTGTCTTTCAAGGAAAGAAAGAAAACAAAGGAAAGGATACTTGAGAGTTTGTGTTACTCCCACATGACAGGTGATGGAAAAATTATTTAGAATATTTTGAAAAATGAAAGGGGTGAAGTAACATTTCGTAATGGCTTCTCCTTGAAAATAATGTATTGGTGCATCTCAGACTAAAAATGATAAATTGAGATCAGATGGTGTTCTATATGTTAAAAGGCATGAAACCAATATTTTAAGTATTATCCTACTCTATGATAACAGGAACTAAGAAAAATTCAAGAAAAATACACGAATCATTAAAATAACAAGTTACAGAAGAACATTTTTATAATTTAGTGGAATAAATGGAAACCTTATCATGATTGGTGACCCATCCAATATATGATTCTTCAGTATCAAATATGCGAACATTATATGGAATGAAAGTCTAGGGTATCTTGAAAAAAGGGATCCTAATAAATATTGTAAAATGTGCTGTAGTATAAGTTATACTTAATATTAATAGATATCAAGATTAAATATTTTAGATCATGTAAAATGGGAAAGATAACTCAAATAACACATAATGAGGTGGATATTGAATCTTAACGACCATTAGAATTAGTCCAAATAGATCTCTATAGACCCATTAACTAGAAGTCTACCCAAGGTGTTTTTTATTTTATTACATTTATATATGACTATACTCAGATGAAAAATGCTCTTTTCTTTAAGCACAAATATGAAGTGGTCAAGATGTTCAAAATATATAAAATAGAGAAAAAAGATATTGGTATGTGTATTTAAAAATTGAGTTCATATAATGGAAAATAATACAATAGTGATGCATTTGAAATTTATCTCAGAAAACATGTAATCAAGAATAAGTATTTCATAACTTATAAACCAAAATAGAATAATGCAGTAGAGAGAAATAAGAGTATCATTATGGACATGATAAGAACAATACTGGATGAAACATTATGTTTAAAAACCCTTCTAGATAGAAGAAGTGTGTAAAATAGATCACATTTGGAATATAAGTCCCTTGAGACCTAAATCACATGAAACACCTATAAAATATGGTACTAAAATAAGCATATAGTTAAATATTACAATGTTTCGGTAGTCCTTGTTATAATAAAATCAATGGAAGCATACTAGGAATGTTTGAAGAAAAGGCTATTGATGGGGTCTTTATTGGATAATGTTCTAATGGAAATGGAAATACGTGATAGAAAAAAATATTTCTTAAAATTCTAGAGTGTTTGGATGTAAAGATCTAGGAAAATATGGGAAACAAGTGTCAACACATATAAGTAGACTTTCAGCATTTAACTGGAAATAACAAGTAGATTTCAGATGAAGTGGACGATAAATATACTAAAATTTGATAAAAAAATTGATGAAAACTTTTAATTCGATACTAATGATTAATAAGGTTACTATGGTAATAAAAGTAAAAATTAGACTTATAACTAAAAACCAATTATCACTTGTTTTATATATTTATTTGATAATGGTGGTTGAGGTTTCAATTCCTGATGAATGGGTAGAAGAAATGAAGGAAGAACTCGATCAAATTGATAAGAACCTTACATGGGAACTTGTACCAAGACTAAAAAACTAATTTGAACCAAGTGGGTCTTCGAAAAAAATCTAAATGAAAAATTTGAAGTATCACAGAACAAATCTAGACTGGTGTGCAAAGGATACTCTCAAAAGGAGGGTGTTTACTTCAATGAAACTTTTGCACATGTGGAAATACTAGAGACTATTGTAATTTTATTAGCAGTTCCTACTCACAAAAATTAAAAAGTTTATCAAATGGATTTGAAATATAATTTTCTAAATGGTGATCAAGATAAAGATGTCTATATTGAACAACCTAATGGTTTTATATTATACAAGTATGGCATCATGGTTTTCATGTTGAAGAATGAATTTTATTGTTTGGAACAGACACCTATAGATCAATATTCGACATTGGATGGATGTCTAAGGGACATGAAATTTATTAAAGGTAAATTATATTTTAATACTTATGTGAAATAAATGTTCAAATGAACTCTCATGGTAATTTCCTATATAAATGACATCATTTTTTCTAGAGAAAAGAAGTGTCTTTATGAAGTGTTTGCTGAGAAGATGAATAATCATTTTGAGATGTCCATGCTTGGTGAAATGACACAAATTCTATGATTTCAAATTAATAATAATATAAATTAAAATATTATATATCAATAGTAATATGATGGTGATTTTTTTAAAGGGGGTTGGAATGGAAAATTCTAAAAGGATTTTAGAAGACATATTGGACGCCTGCTTTATCTAACCGCATCAAGGAAAGATATAAATTATGGAGTGAATCTTTGTTCCATATTCTATATTGATCCTAAATAGTTTCATTGGTTAGATAATAATTTAATATTGTGATATTTTAAATTATCTTTAAACAACAGGCTTCTACACAAACACAATACAAATTTTAAACTATTGGGCTTTACAGTTGCAAATTGGGTCTTTAACTATACAAATAAATTGTCAAATTTTGGGGGGAATTTATTTCTAGGATAGTTTTCTGTTATATGGTATATTAATAAGTATAATTCAATGACTTTAAGCAAAAAATAATAGAAAATTTGTATCTTAAATAAATTATTTTATCCATATGATTTGGATACAAGTGCAACTAGCAGATATAAGATAGAAACGGGGTGAACTCTAAACATTTATTATTTGAATCAAAGTATTATTGGGAAATATAAAAATCTATTAAAACATTTTATATCTAACAACATTGATATTAGATATCATTTTATCAAATAAAACAAGGAAAGTGGAGATATCAAACCTTAATATATTTTTATAAATGATCAGATTACATACATTTTCACCAAAGATTTTCCAAGAGAGAGGTTTGTGGAGCTAAGTCTAAAAATTCATCTTCCACCTTAATCATGAACTTTAATCTCAATTATTTTTAGTTCCCCCATGGTCCATTGGATTATATTTCCAAATGGGGAGAAAATTTCATGTTAAAGTGGGAGTTCATGTTAAAGAGGGAGTTTTAAATCTAAGGATTCTAAAAATGTTCCCTCCTGATATTAAATCATGATAGGAATTTTTGATGAAAGCAGTAGTGAGGAAAGTGTTATGAGTTGTAGAATTAATGTGGTATTATTTAATTAATCCTACTTATAGACTGTGAAGGAATCTTTCTTTCTTGTTTTCACATAAAAATAAATCACAAATAAGGCTCTGCATACTGTAGTGAGGAAGGAGAGATTGTTTTTGTGGTATATATTGATAGGGGATGGTAAGTAAGGGGATTTCAAAGTTATTATCAACAAATAAAAAATGATATATTAAAGAAACCAATGTTTTTATGTCTTAGTATGAAGATTCTCGAACATCTCATGGTTCTTGGTATGTTCAATATGTTATATTACATTATAACCACATATGAGGAATTCAAAATTATAACAGTTCTTGAACTGGTTTTCATGGAACTAAATATAGCCAAATATAGAATCATGGAGGTTTTGAAAGGGTTGTATCACATATCCATTTCATCCATATGGCTGTTTTGAGATGGGATCTATGTATCCTTTTTGCAACATAGCTAAATATAGAATCATGGAGGAAAGTATACTATGTAGCTGAGTGATCTATATAGCTAATTTATACATGAAATATATTGATCCATATATTCAATCAGTTCATGTAACTGATTGGTTCAGGTAGCCAATTGATCTACATAAGAAAATTATCCCACATATCCATTTATTCTATGTATGGATTTGATGTATCTTATTTCTATATATATGTTTTTAGAAGGACCTAAATAGATGATTCAGAATCTACACTATATTCATATTTTTTCTAGTATGGTTTCAGAATTAATGTATTTTGATGCATTTAATTCATGGGGATGGTTCTGAATGCCTCAACATTACATAGAGTTAGTTTTGTATGCCATGATATAGATGTGGTAGCTGAATGTAGTTATTCAAGTCATGGGGATTTAATGTCTATGTGTTTTTTTAGAAAAAGGTGTGGATGTTGTTGTTGCACATTAGATAGATGATTGTGTAGAAACCATCAATTAGAAATGTGGGATGATAGATAATAAAAGGATTATACCCTAATTAGTGAATGTTAGATATATTATAGTGAAAAATTCAATAACATATAGAAAAGAAGATATAGAGTGAGACACATATAATAATTGGGAAATGAATGAAGATGAGGGTTTCTTATTTGGTGATCAATAACTCATGTATCTCACGTATTTAGGATTCATGTTCTTCAGTTGAGTTTTTTTGTGCATTATAATAAAATTCATCATTATTGATGATTACTTCATGCATATTCCAGTGGATTGAGGAAGTGGATATGCATATTGTTTCCAATACTTATTTATTTATTTTGGTGATCTTCTTCATTTTTTTTAATCACCTTTTGTATTGTAGTTGGAATCTATGTATTCTTATGTGTCTCCAGACATGTGTCGTGGGATAATTCTGGATTTTTTGTAATTGAATTTTATTTGGAGGTATGGTGGAAGGAATAAATGGTTGGGGGTGTAACCATCCATGGTATTGAGTAAGACTCCACACTAGATTCAAATATTGAAAAAATACATGTGTTCCTTTTTCTTTATTTTATACATGAACATATAAGGTTATTTTATTTCAATCATGAGTGGATCACATTCTAACAAGTAAAAAAGGTTTATTTTATATAAAATAATTTATAAAAACTATCCCCCAATAATTAAACCCCCTATTATTGGAAAAAACCAATCCTATAGTAAATTAACCTTGTAACATGGACTGGGTAGCGTTTTTGAAAGGAGGGTTCCCTTGTAACTCAATCTATTACTTAATAAAATATGTGTGTGTTCCCCTATGGAGTAGGACTAAAATTTAAACCATGTTATCTCCATATATTTTGTTATTCATCTTATTAATTTTTTTGTTCTTGTTTTTTTGTTCCTTAAATAATGTCCTATAAAAGACAATGCAGTTACCGAAATCAAAGTGTGGGTAAGATTACAGGGTGTAAAGGGTGTTCCGTCTTCCTAGTTATAGACATTGAATTCATAGTTTTGTGTTAGGTAACTTTAGAACCTATTGGGTTACTTTTTCTATAGGTTTTTTTGGAAGATAACTTTTAGGGAAAGGTTTTTGGATAGTGTTGATTCATTATTACCATTTTCATGGATGTGGTATGGGATGCATGGGATCTAGATGCAACCAGTATGGAAAAATTCCCCAATGAGTAGTTTATATGAACTATATTATTTCTTCTAGTGGCATGATTCATAATATTTCACTGGTCACTATATATTAATGTGATTAATAACAAGATGGTTTATCATAATTTATAAATTTGACATCTATTTGACATCCTAAAAGGAAATAAAAGGGAATGCATATGAAGATCTTATAGAAACACACCTTATCCTAGAGGAGTCACCTGTGGAAATAGAAATCCCTGATGAAGATGTTTTTTTACATTCATGAGGCTACTCATATATGTGAACTTTACTATAATTATTTTTCTTAAAGTGCAATTGTAAAATGGAATAAAGATCTAAAATGAAACCGAGTTGGTTTGGGGACCATTCTATTTCTATAAGAAAAAATAAATTCTAACATACTCATTCCTCCTCTTAATAGTATGTACCAACAATAAGATAGATTATTAGGCCCTAGTCATATGATTGGAGTTATATTTGAATATAATAATTATTTTATTGAATTTCAAAGGTGATTCTGAAGTAGTGATCAAATAGATCAATGTGTTTAATGAAATAAAAAAATGATGAATTGATACCTATACTTTATTATGTATTGTAGTTTATGTCATATTTTATCTCTAATTTAGTGGTGTCTCATATTCCACATTATCATTACAATCAATCAGATTCCCTATAAAATCTGACCTCCACTTTTACTACTACATATATTTTTAAATTTTCATAAATGAATTTATGGTTTAGTGAGATCCAAAGAAAGGTCACACTTATAAAGGTGAAAATCCATGGAACAAATTTTATAACAAAAAATCATCATCATACATACCCTTTAAAACATCTAGTTCCCTCCAAGAATCTAGATCCCAATTACTGGTCATGAAAACATAATGACGGTTGAAAGAGCTAGTACGCATCCTACTCGGCTTTTTCACAACATTCTGTTTACAATGGCCTCTGGGGGAACACCAGGGTTAGGAAATTCTCTTGAATTAACTCAAATTTTTGTCATCCTTTTTGGCTAATCATCACTTCTAAGGACTCTAAATTGATTCTGAGTGTCCACAAGAGATTACAATTACACATCAACACCCATTCCACTGATCTACCCATCCTCAACTATTGATCAGGTTTGAGTGGTCTTAGATGCCACTTGTTTCCCCAAAACACGCACAGAATACTCCGAACCAACAAAAAAAATTCATCTCCATTAGGAATAGTCGTCCTTAGTGATACCTTGCAAATATGGGTAATTTATTCTCCCAATAGGATCAGCTAACAGACCCTTCATAATGCTTGCATAGGAAAGGAGACATGAAGCCACCAGAGAGGAAGGGCCTACACCCCCAGAATCCACAGAGGCTATGATTCCCTTACCCTTAATTTATTTATCAAAATCAGACTTCTTAAGGACAAATGGGGGAGTAAGGTATGTTGAAATGGGGAGACAAGAAGAAGGTCCAACTGGGGATGAAGGATTTCTTAGATTTTATTTTCCTAGACTCCGCTGGATGCCTGATGAAGTGTGATGACAATCCAGAGAATTTCTCATCCATGTAGTAGTATTAATCCCATTAGTAACCTTAGAAACTATATAAATAGGGCTCCCATTTGTTTAGCTCATTGATCCCTTGCGATCCCCCTTCCATGATGGTAGATATTAAAAGTTCAATGACCATTATGACCACAAAACGAAAAATAACTGAAGGATTTATCATAATGAATGTGTTTCAAAACACCAAAATTACCTTCCACCTAAAGATGTAGAAGTTTCTAAAGGGTATTAGAGAGGTCTATCATTATTCATAGAAGATAAAAACTGATTTTTTATGGTATAGAGTAATATCTTCAATACAGAGAAAACAATTGATCCTTTCACTAATACCTTTGAGGGAATATGTTCTCTAGAATGGAAGTTCAAATGAGGAAAGATAAATCCACACACCTACATGATATCTATTATGACCTCTATAGAAATAAAACACCCAATGGAATAGAATTAATCATATATTGTCACACTATCATAACACTGATGAACTGGAACTTACGAAATCATCATAGAAAAAGAGGTGAATTTTTAGATACCGATGATCCCTAAACCCCATAGTCACCGGGGACCCAAGACACCAGGTCGAGCTAAAAACCACTGAAATAGATTTGGAAAAGTTCAATTCGAATTGAATATGGACACATGAATTTAATAATGGAAGGGAGAAACATATTGAAACTGATTTTCATAAAGAAAAATCATTGGGGATCCCTTGAACAAAGATGAGTCCTTTGAGATATGCAATTGGGGAATTGATAGAAAATGTGGAAAATCCAGAGAATGAATAGAATCATGGACAAATGGATTTTAATGATCCAAATAGAATGAGGGGAGTGGGATTATTGGCCTGAACTTTTATATAGGAACCTCTTTTATAGGACCACATGCGCTGTTGACACCCAACATTTCTCTATCATCCGGACCTGGCAGGGCTCCCGAGATAGAGGGTTACAATCTCTCATTTTCTTTCGCCTCCACTTTTACCATCCAAGATCAAGATAATAAAATCAACCATATCATATATAAGAGGTGGTTTTTTATTTCATTAACTAAGTGAGAAAATAGAACAACAATATTTGAACATCTTCAACTAAAACTAGATCTTTATCCACACCAATAGATATGATGACCATCTAGGTTCATCCCATGGTAAAATAACTTAAAAGTGATACTCAATAAAAAAACAAAGAAATAGTGGTAAAAAAATTCATCAACGAGATAAAAATTTCATTCTTTTTAACAACTTAAATTTTTTGTAATGTCCAATATAATTATGGATTTGATGGGGTCCTTCATAAATTCAGCAAAGGAGAAGAGACCCTCACCAACATGTAAGAAGTTAATGATGGATTCTATGGCATGCACCAAAATGGGACCAACCTCCTTCACCATATCAGTAAACTAAGATACTTCTTGAATTTTTGATACTTTTTTATAAGTAAATTAAATGGAATTTCTTCACTTGTAAACTATATTTCATCTTTATCCCTAAATCATATAAGTTACTAAAGACTTCTAAATACTCCTTTTTATTTTACATATAGGGGATACATATCATTGGTTTATAACCTCTATCCATTATGAGGAAAATAATATTCATATGTACTATTTTAAACAACTTCTTCAATTGAGACATATTTATACCCTTAAAATAATCTTATAAACATTCCATGATTAATATTTTGAATTCTAATATCATCACATGAGATGTGAATAATGGACCTGAATTCCCATAATCTTCTAGTATCCCACTCACTCGGTACTCATAGTTTCAAGTTTTTCTCCCATAAATACTTCTCTATGATGTTGGTAATGATTGGGAGTGCTTCTTCTTTTTTGGTTTTCATCTTATCAAATTATTTTCTTCCTCATCTGGATTCGTTTTCTCAATGTCTTATTCCAGGTGCCTCTATGTGCCCCCTGGTGCCTTTTTTTTCTATCTTGGCACCATAATCATCACTTTGGAAGGATTTTTAAACATTTTCTCCCTACCATGTCAGCCTAAACCATCACATTTCCCCCATCTATGGTCAGTGTGATGTTGTGGGTGGTGGATTCGCGATTATGCACAAGGATTGGAGGTGAAATCTCTCAGCATCATTCCCTCTTTCAATATGACATGTCCCCATGATATCCTTATCTTCCCTTTCTTTCTTCAACCTTCACGATAGAATCCACTCTTGTTATCTGTAGTGGTGGAGTGGGAGGCTTGGGATGGTGCTAATGGACGTTCATCATAGCTAATATCACATTGGTGTTCTTCTTTTCTTCTTGGGTTTTCTTTTGTTTTTCTCCAATCGGTATTCTGGTTTTTTGGATGTTTTCTAGTATTCATATCTATTTATTGTTGGATACCATTCATTGGGTTGGTACGGTGTGGATAGGGTTGGTAAGGCTTTGGCTATTTCAGGTTGTGGCTTGATTTGTGAAGTTGGCTACTGGTTGTCAGCCTCGATGATGATAATGATGCTTGGAATTAATGGTTTAGGTGATGGTCTAGTGATAATTTTGGTTCTCTTTGGAAAAGGAATGTTAGCCTTGATGATGAAATAAACATTCAAAGGTGGTATTTCTTCTAAGGTGTTGTGTTTTAAGGGAAGTTTCAGTGGTCCTGATGAAGGTTGTTGTGAAGCCCTTAGCTTCTCATCCCTACTCTGACCCCATTTTCCTCTGCACCTCTCCATATCTTGTTTGATGAGGTGCTAAAAAATGGGTTTTTGGATACGTGGATCAACTATCGACAATGTTCTGGTTGTGTCCATATTTTTCCTCCATTATTCCTGGTTTTCTAATGCTCTGTAGTTATGGACTGGAGGTTTGTGCTCATGTCGGTATGGCCTTCCCATCATGTCCATGATAATCGTTTTTCTGGTGACTACTGGTTTGGTTTCCTGATGAAATTTGGCGATGCTCTCTAATGATGAATGGGGAGGATAGTGATAGTGATTATTTTTCATGGATTGAGGTTTGGATAATTTCTCGAGGGTGGCATGTGGATGTAGTCTTTCTGGAAGTGGGCACATGGAGGTGTTGGGCCTGAGGGTTCCAATTTTTTTCCTTTTAAATTTTAATCATTTTATTAATCTCTATTTAAATTTTTAACTTGAATGATGAAGCCATGTGGATGCTGATGGAATTTAAGGTTACCACTAACCCATATAGTGACGTTTCATTTTTTTAAAAACAATTATTTAAGGAAATATCATCACCTTATTTGGAGTTCCTCACAAATTTTGATTGAAAATGTAAATAAATTTTAATTAATTTATTTGAATAAACCTTATACAAAATAAAAAATATAATAAAATCATTCATCTCACTACCATGTAGTTGTGAATGGACAAATAAAACCCTTCAATAAGAATCTATTAAATATCCTTGAAACAATAGTATAAAATGAATAACATTATTATCCTACCAAGATCCTCAATGCTATATTGGATTATCATACAACTACCCATAATACCATGTAGGTGGACCCATATTAAATATTGTATGGGATAAAGATAGTCTTTACTATTATGGTTTTTTATTCCTTTAGTTCGTGTGGCCATTTCTGAAAAGTTAAATAATGATGAGTGGTCATTGGTCTTTATTGATTAATTGGGTTGGTATAATGAGAAAAATTTGTTTCAAAAATACAAACATGAAGTTTATCATAATATAGTAGTATAATTATTTAAAAAATAAGGTTCACCTCTTCTCATTCATAAAAATAGAATTGATATTAAGATTAAGGAAGTCAATGATATCTCAAAAGAAACCTATAAATTTGTATCTTAAAAGGAAACATCCCTAAATAATATAAATAGTCTAATATAATGAATTATAATCCTTTATAATGATATATATAGAGAATATCTCAATTCCCACCAATGTCTGGGTTCTCAAGAAATACATTTCATGAATTCAAGTTGGTATTATTAATTCCTCAACACATGACATTAAACTACATGATAGAAGATTCCATATGACGCTAAACAATATGTTATATAGACATCAATTCATGACTTTAAACTTCATGATTCATGATACTTACCGTATGGCCCCCATCTATATGGTATAGAGTCCTTCTCACATGAATTTAAATTTCATGTAATATGGTCTACACCATGTGAAATTAACCTATGTGGTATACAATCCTTATTAAAAGAACTAAAGAAAGATGATATAAAATACTTATCACATGACTCTAAAATTTCATTTCACATGTTCCTCACCTCATGAGACACAAATAGTGTAGTAATTCCTTACTTCATGCCTCAAAAAATGAATGAAAAATGGTCCCATCCTTATGAAAATTAAATTGAATGGTATTACATCCTTGTTAAATAAAATCAAATTACACGAAAAGTTTTCTATTCCTCATGAACCCCAAAAAAATTAAACATTTAAGTGAATATAACGTACTTTTATTATGTCATGACCCATTATACATAATATTTCATAGTGTGTGGTTTCTTTATCCATATTAGGTTTACTTAAATGATCCTACACTAGGATAAAAGAATCCCCTTTTCCTAGAAAAATATATATTTTGATTCATGTTCCCATGGGATATTGATGTTATTAATATTTTCATAAAATTTTATATACTCCCTTTACTGATTTTATATGAAATGTTCATAATATGTGTGAAATATTAATGTATAAAAATTAAATATAATTGTTTAGAAATATTTTAATTCATCCAGATTTAAGTTTGTTAAATGTTTTAATAATAACTATGTCCCTAATAATCCAAATTGTGTGATTACTATTTTTTTCAGATTCTTTATCCAATTTTAAACATATCATTAGAAGTAATAAGTGTCCACTTATTCCATTTTAAGGGTCATATGTTCCTCACAATACGACCCAAAGAATTTGTGATAAAACTGGACCAGTTATGAAGATTGGATTACTGGATCTATCCTGAATTCCAAATCCTTTAATTCTCATCCAATGGTTGGGGGATAATGTAATTCATCTTGTATAAAAATTTCAAATCCCAAATCCAAATACAGTGGTCCCAACAGGTGAATTTATACTCATCCCACCATTCTGGAAAAGAATTAAAATCCAGACACTATTCCTGACATTTCTCATGATCTAGTAAAAAAATGATGCTTCTATTTTTCATTGTAAAAGAGGTGATATAGGAGGAATAATTTTTTGAAGAAAGAATTCGTATTTGAAGGCAGATTATTATTCAAAAACCCATTCACATTTCGACCTTGTAAAATGTCTGGATTGAAATGGACAGATTACAATTGTTTTCTCCAACTGACATAACATTGGTTCCATAAGTCCGAATGCCTCCAAATATTTAGAGCAGTCAAACAATTTTTTTTCTACAACTTTTAAGAAGAGTATATCTCATGATTTGGCTGTTTGTATGGCTCAATTGGTGATGCAAGTGGAGGGATAGTTTTGGAATGAAAGTAGTCCAACTCCTTGGGTTATAAATTCATCCATATCCTCTCCATAAAAATGGTTGGCATTTCAAAAGAGAGGATTATATTTTGGAATGAAATAATCCTTTAAAAAGGATTGGGAGAAGCTTCCATACTCAAGTTTTCACTTGAGATACCATTCCTCCTCTCTTTGTTTTCATTTACTTTTGTGTTGTTCTTTATTTGTAATCGTGTCAGTGTTTGTTTTTGTAATTCTATTTTAATGAAAGTTTCTTATTATTCATCTATTATTCTCATCAAAATTCTATTAAACAATATTAATGGTCTTCAAATAGTTTAAATATAGTCCAATCACCTTCACTTATTTTTCTTTCTCATTCAATCTAAAGTTAGTATTTAGTTCCCTTCACTGTTTGTGTGTATGTTTTCGGTGCACAACTCTTTTCTTATCCCTTTAGTTTTCTTCACTTATTAATTTATCATAATAATAGTTATAACCAGTATAATAATCATTTTAATGGCTGAGTAAATCACTCATTGGGGTGAGTTATAATTTAGTGATGTTAAGCCATTGAGATCTTTTTCTCAATGATTATTCTTTGAATTAACATTGTGTATTTTGGACTTAACATGTCATGGATTAATGAGTTGTTTTTTTAACGAGTGGATTACATGGATTATTTTAACTATAAAAACACTACCATAAACAATATATGATGAATATTAGAACCCTAAGTTAAGTTAAGGCTTGGATTAAAGCCGTAACTCTTGGAAATTCCAATCAATGTCAACTTGTGACATGGGTGTTAATTTAATGCAATATAAAGAAAAGCTCAAGGATATCACAAGATTAACTACCCAATAATGAAATCACCCCAATATTTGTCAAATTATGAAATAAATATTAATCAATCAATAATTTCAATTAAGCTCTGCAAACAACCCCCCCCCCCCAATCAAAATATGACTAACTAGAAACAACTGACTATTAAAAAGTAACATCACCAATGATTCAACCCAAGTGCTGCTATACACATTAGCAGAGCACCAGAACCTTGAACTATCAATAGGAAACAATCTATTGTGCTTTAAAATGTTGTCATTTTCGGGGATGGTGCATTAAGTAGTCATTCATTTTTTGTTATTTTAGAAAAAAAAACAAAAACAAAAACAAAAAAAAAAATAAAATAAAAACACAATGAAAAACCCACCTTCTCTTAAAAATCACAAGCGGAAAAAACACACAAAGAAAAACTTTTCTTCTTCTTTATTGAAAAATCACTTTGAATGCCCTGTAGCCTCTCAAACAATCCCTCAGATTTTTTTACCCTAAAATCGAGCGAACACTTCACAACCTTAGGTGGAACATAAGAGATAATAAAATAATTCAAGAACCAGTCCTTTTCCAACCAATTGAATTAGATAGGAATAATCCTAGGGAACCAACACTTAAAGAACTTTCTACCTCTGATTTGAATTAATAAACTCTTGATATTCAATATCCAAACATAGTGGCTGAATTCAAACTGAAATTGGGTTTGATTCATCTTATTCCTCATTTCCATGGGCTAGTCAGTGAGGATCCACATCTTCATATTAAAGAGCTCCAAGTGGGGTGATCTACCATAAATCCACAATGGGTTTTTGAGGAACAAATAAAACTTCGAGCATTCCCCATCACCCTAGATGACACTGCTAAGTCATGGGTTTACTACCTCTCTCCTGGTTCCATAACCATATGGAATGATATGAAGTGACTCTTCTTAGAAAAATTATTTCCAGCTTCTTGTACTGCTTTTATCTGAATGGAAATAAGTGGTAACCATAAATTACCAAATGAATCACTCCATGATTATTGGGAGAGGTTCAAAAAGCTTGTGAAAAACTATCTGCATCACCAAATACCTGGAAAACTATTGATCTAATACTTCTATGAGGGGTTATTGGCTATGGAGATAACTCTCATTTATGTCGCAAATGGAGGTGATATTGTTTATAAAACTCATGTAGCTTCAAGAGATCTCATAAGTAACATGGATGAAAACACACAGAAATTCCATACTCGAGCACATTCTCAAGTAAAACAAGCCCATGATAGTCAATCGATAGAGCTGAACAAGATGACAGAGTGGATGAGTGAACTTACAGGTCTTGTGTGACAACTAGCTATGGATTCCAAAGCCCCAATGTCATCTTCTCCATAATCTCTATTCCCTGGACCTATTAAGAACTTTGGAATCTATAGTTCCTCATCTCATCCCACTAACACATGTCTACAACTTCAAGAGGATCCCTCTGATTCATCCGGACCAATGGATCTCAATAACACACATGCTTAGTGGAACCCCAACCATTAACAATCAGGTCAGTTAGTTAGAAAATTCATCCAACCCCATTATGATCCCTTCTCTTTTTCATATAACCATAACTTGAGATACGAGAATCCCATTTCTCATCCCTCTCAATTCCCTCCTCAAAACCCAAACTAGTTTCAATATGGTCAAGGTGTTAGTAACTTCCAACAACCTTACCCTTTTGTTCCTCAACCTCAATGGAACAATAATCCTCCTAGATTCCACTATCCTAATGAGCCTTCCCAATTCCCAAACCAATACAATCACTTTCTAAAGAACCTAAATAAAGATAATCCCAATCCGGGACATGCCTCTTCTTCCAAGAAACCATGAGAAAGTGTAGTGTAAGATCTTTCCTCCTTTACCCATTCCATCATAAAAAACAAGGAAACAGAAATTGGTCAACTTACATCCCACTTGTGCCAGAATCAACAATTAAATTCTTCCCAACTCTGAGCTCAACCATTAACCAACCCCCAGTTTAATTTAAGTGTAATTACACTTTGATCTGGGAAGAAAATTTTTATGCCTCAAGAAAGGTCCTCCAAATCCCCTTTAAATGTTGACCTAGAAAATGAAAAGAAAAATAAACATGAAAAGGAATATGAATACATTACCTCACCTCCTTCCATTCCACTTAGAAACCAAATTCGTTTTCCTCAAGCCATTTCTAATCCACATATGTCCTTTGAACCCGATCCTGAAATTCTCGACAAATTTAGATGTGTTGAAGTCAACATTCCCCTCTTAGATTACATAAAACAAATGACTAAGTATGAAATGTTTTTTACTGAATTTTGCACCCACAAGAAATAATTAGGACCTTCAAAAATGTTTCCACCCAACAGTCTATTCCCATAATGTGCAAAGATCCAGGGACCATTACAGTTCCATGGTAAATACGAATTTCAAACATTGATGATGCACTCATAGACTTAGGGGCCTCAATAAATGTCATTCCTAAATCCATATTCACAATCCTTATTCTAGGTCCCTTCCAATAAATAGGTGTTTTCATTCAATTGGACAATTGAAGCACTACTAGTCCTAATGGTATAATTGAGGATGTCCTTGTTCATGTGAGTGATCTTATCTTCCCTGCTGCTTTCTATGTCCTTGTCATAGAAGGTGAGACAAAATCTTCTCGATATCCCATAATTCTAGGAAGACCATTCCTCGTGACTGATAGAACAAATATTGATGTCCATTCAGGAATCTTGTATATGGAATTTGGTGACCAACTGGTCAAGTTCAACATTTTCCAAGCCATGCAATACCCATCTAAGGACTACTATGCATTCTCAATCCATTCTTCTGAGGAAACTTCTGAATTGAACCCCATTCCATCATGTTCATATTGTTATGAAGAGATAGGATCTTGTGAAATATGAAACATTATTAACAAAGTCATAAATAGTGAAGTTGATGTAGAACTATCATTCATAGACTCTATAAATCTAGAGGATCTTGAAAGCTCTCTTAAATCCCACATCAACTCTGATCTCTACTACTCCACCATGGACAATATTAAGGAAAAATAATCTGAAGCAACTGAAATCCCCTACTCTATTCCTAAGTTTTCTAACCCACAAATGAAAGATGATATTAATATAAAACCTCTTTTTGAATACTTGAAATATGAATTCCTTTTCCTTGATCACTCTTATCCTGTCATTATCTTTTCTTCACTTACTAAAACCAAGGAGTCAAAACTTGTTCATGTGTTAGAAGAAAACAAAATGGCCTTAGGCAGGACCCCATATGACATACCAATAATCAACCCTGCTATTTGCATGCATCACATCCATCTTAAGGAATCATCCAAACTAATTATACAACCACAAAGAAGACTCAATCCACTCATACATGAGGTAGTTAGGGAAGAGATCACCAAACTTCTTCAAGATGGTATTATCTACCCAAATTATGATAGTGAATGTGTTAGTCCAATTCAATTTATACCTAAGAAGGGTGGGATAAATATTTTCACAAATGAACATGGGGAGGTATTCACAAATTTAGTGAAGAACAAATGGCGTGTGTGCATTTATTACCAAAAATTTAATGTTGAAACATGTAAAGATCACTACCATGTTCCATTGTTTGATCAAATGATAGAACAATTATCTAGAAAGTCACACTATTGATTTCTGGAGGGATACAATGGCTACTTCAAAATCCCAATCACACCTCATGACCAAAAAAATACTACTTTCACTTTCCTATTTGGAACATATGCATATAGAAGAATGCCTTTTGGCCTTTTCAATTCTCCTACAACATTCCAGTGGTATATGATGAGTATCTTTTCTGAATTCATTGAACACTGCACGAAAGTCTTCATGGATGAATTCACCATTTATGGTGAGTCATTTTAAATTTTCTTAAATTCACTCCCTCTAGTCCTCCAAAAGTGTTTCAAGTGTAACCTTGTGTAAAATTTTGGAAAATGTCACTTCATGGTTTCAAATGAGGTTATTCTACAGAATATAGTTTCAAAAAAGGGTATTGTAGTTGATCCTTGAAAAATTGAAGTGATCCAATCACTTCCTGAACACACATCTGTTCGAGACATCCATTCATTACCTAATTATTCCGGTTTCTATCAATGATTCATCCATAAATTCAGTATGATTTCCCTCCCACTCACTCGGTTTCTCCATAACGTTGTCACTTTCCATTTTTGATGAGGTTTGAAAGAGAGCCTTTATTGAACTCAAAATTGCTCCTATATCTACCCTGATAATCCAACCCCGAGATTGGTTATTACCCTTTGAGTTGATGTGTGATGCTTATAATAGATCCGTAGGGGATGTTCTAGGTCAAAGAAGATAAAAAATTCATCATGTCATCTATTATGCCTCAAAAACATTGTATGAAACTAAATCTCACTACACTGTCACTGAAAATGAACTTTTAGTAGTTTTTGTACCTTATATAAATTTCGTCCATATCTGTTAGGTGCCAAAATCATCATATTTATAGATCATTCAACTATAATGTTCTTACTCAAGAAAAGAGATTCCAAACAGAGGATATTAAGATGGATCCTAATGATTCAACAGTTTGAACATGAAATCGAAGATAGACTAGAAAACGAAAACCTTGTGGCTGATCACCTAAGTATAATTTCTAATTCTTATCATTTATAAATCATTGGTCCTGAATTCCCCATTGAGCACCTTTCATCACTCACTCCAAAGTTACCATGGTTTTCCCCAATTGTAAAATACATGGTTGCTGGTATTTTTCCTTCAAATTTTTTAAAAGAAAAAAAAATGAATATGAAAAGTGATTAAAAATTATATTTTTTGGAAGATAATAAACTTTGGAAAATTGGGGCTGACATGCTAATTATGAGATGTGTTTATGAAGATGAACATTCGTCCATCTTAGAATTCTATCACTCACTTTCTGGAGGTGGCCACTTTAGACCAAAAAGGACCCCCGAAAGGTCCTAGACTCTTGATTCTTTTGGATTTCACTCTTCAATGACTTAGGCAAGTTCTGTCAATAATGTTCCACTTGAAAATAGTTTGGCACAATTTCCAAAATAAATAAAATTCCTTAAATGCCTTTAATCTTCTATGAGATCTTTGATGTTTGGGGAATCAATTTCCTAGGACCATTCCCTCATTCCCAAGGATTATCATACAATATTCTTGTGGTTGATTATGTTTATAGGTGGGTCAAGGCCAAACCCACTAGAAAATATGATTCACATACTGTTAGTGAGTTTCTAAAGACACACAACTTCCATCGATTTGGCACTCCTGAATCCTTGATTAGTGACTTAGGAACCCATTTTTGTAATATAACCATGGAATCTCTTTTAAAAAATAATGGTGTTGTACATAAAACATCAACTTCATATCCCCCCAAGACAAATGGCATGGATAAACTTTCTAATAGAGAATTCAAAAGAGTTCTTGAGAGAATTGTAAAACCCACCAGAAAAGAATGGCCTGAAAGACTTGGTGAAGCACTTCGGGCTTATCGAACTGCCTATAAAACACACATTGGGATGTCTCCTTTTAGGCTAGTTTTTGGTAAATCATGTCATTTGGTAGTTTAAATCCAACATAAGTAATTTTGGGCTGTAAAAACCTATAATTTTGATTGTGAAAAATCTGCAGAAGAAATATTGTTGCAATTAGCTGAACTAGAGGGGATTCGACTTGAATACTAGGATAATTCCAATATTTATAATGAAAAGGCTAAGGAATTAAATGAAAAAAAAAATCTAAAAAATTTATTTAATGAAGGTGAAAGGGTAATTCTCTTCAATTATAGATTTCGACTTCACCTAGGTATGCTTAATTCTCACTGGGAAGGTCCTTCTGTTATTACTAATGTTTACCCATTTGGTGCAGTGCAAGTACATAAACCCTCTTCAAAAAGGACATTCAAAGTTAATAGACATCGGTTAAAGCATCACCCTGAGAGGACACACAATCCTGGAATAACATCAACTTCCATCGGATCTCTAACTTCTGCAGTTGACCCACAACTAGATGGAAATGGAAACCCACCAAATCCAAACCAGGGGGAACCTCTTTCCCTTTAAGTCATTTTATCTCTCTCTCTCTCTCTCCTTATTCCTCCCTCTTTCTCAATTTTTACCACTTTCTTTATCACATTTTATTATCTACTCTTCCTCTTTTGTGTGGGTGTGTATTTATAAAAAACTAAAAAAACCTAAAAAAAATAATTTAAAAAAATATAAAAAATAAAGAGTCATACTTACTCACCTTCCAATTTTCAAATTTTTTTTAACCATTTTAGGGATTCAAAATACATGGCTTCATCTCAAAAACTTTTCGGTTTCTTCATATTTTTGGATAAAGAATATTGTGTCAAAACCAAAAAATTTTGAATGCTCAATTTTTTGATTTGGAAAATGATTTTCCACACCTGTGAGGAACAATATTTGATTTCATGGTAAGGCCACCTATAGAAATATTTTCAAAATGTGTGTTTCTCACCCCCCCGTATTTGTGAATCTTGAGATTTTGGACCTTTGATATAAATTTCTTACTTTAGTATGCATTAATATGATAGAGGCATTTTCTGAACCTCATGATAATAAAAATAGCAAAATATTCTCCCATTAACAATACATTAATCCTCCTTTTAAAATACCATTCGAGCCTATGAAACCCTTCTCCTTGCTAGCCACTTTACAAGCACAACACCTAATCCCACCCAATATCAACATGGATTTTCATTGCATATTTTTTTTGAAATTTAAGTGCGGGTGGAATGAATTTCATTTTTGGTTCCCTTTAATTTATTTTCAACATGTTATAATTTTTTTGAGGGTAGAATCCATTTTAGTGTGGGGGATAGGTTTTAATTTAGTGGGAATGTATATATTTTTATCTTGTTCAAATAATATTGAAAAGTGGTAAAAAAATCAAAAAATAAAATCAAAAAATAAAATAAAAATAAGAATGGGTTGTTTCTTGGGTGGGTCAAAAAACAATATTCCTAAACCTTTGATATTGTTATAACTATTATAATTTGTATCGTGAAGAGATCAAACATGGGTTGGGATATGACTGTAAGATCTGTTTCAAGTTTAACTTTCAAAAAAATACGAAAAAGAAAAAAAGAAAAAAAAGAACACTTATTTTATTGGGAGATGTTTTGTGGTCTATAAATATTTCATATTATCATCCAATTCAAATTTCCTTCCTCTTTTGTGTCTTCTTTCACATTTTCATTCCCTCATAAATATGTGTTTCCATCTCCTTTCATGTATCATTTCAAAAAAAATGCGCATTGTTATTTCCTTGTTGGTGTTTTACCCCCCTTTTCCTATATTTTTGATATCATCATCCTACCGTCCCATAGACATAGAAAAACCCCTAAAAATACATCTTGATTTTTGATAACTTTAGGATAGGTATTGGAAGCTAAGATCTATTTCAAACTCTAATATTTTCAATTTTTGTTGGGGGAATGATTGACCCTCTAGAAATAGATTAATTTTATCATCTTGAGAGAAGTAAGTTCTATGTGCCACCATTTTACATTTCTAAATTTGAGCATGAAAAAATGAATTGTTTTTGGAACATTATTTATGTAACAACTTGTGGTGGAATTCAATATGGATGAGTGAAATTGTCTAAACCTCCCCTGATTAGGGAAAACAATATTTTAATATTTGTTAGTGAGTAAAGATGATTTTATTAAGTTTTTATATTTGTTGCAAATGAGGAAATACACAAGATAAGTGTAGTGTATTTGATGTTATTAATATTTTCATAAATATTTATATACTCCTATTACTGATTTTATATTAAATGTTCCTAATTTGTGTGAAATATTAATGCATAAATATTAAATATAATTTTTGAGCACTATTTGAATTCATCTATATTCAATTCTGTTTAATGTTTTAATACTAACTATCACCCTACTAATCCAAATTGTGTAATTCTTGTTTTTTAGGATTCCTTATTCAATTTCAAACATATCATTAGAAATAATTAGTGTCAAATCCTTCCATTTTAAGGGTCACATGGCCCTCCCAAGAAGGCCCAAAGAATTTGTGATAAAACTGGACCAACTATGAAGATCGAATTACTCGGCTCAATCAAGAATTAAAAATCCTTTAATTGTCCTCCAAATTTCAGTGGACAATGTAATTCATATTGTATATAAATATCAAAGCCCAAATCCAAATAAAATGGGCCCAAATAATGGATTTAAAATAAGCCCACCATTATGGACGGGAATTAAAATCCGGACACTATGCATGACATTTCCCATGATCTAGTAATCCAATGAAGCCAAAATTTTGCAGTGTGAATGATGAGATATATAAGGCCTACTATTTTGAAGAAATAATTCGGATTTGAAGGAATATTACTTTTCAAAAACCCATTCACATTTCGACCTTCTTAAAAGTCTGGATTGAAATGGACATATTACAATTGTTTAATCCAACCACCATAACATTGGATCCATAATTCCAAATTCCTATAAATTTTGTGATTAGTTGGACAACATTATTCTCTACAACTTGAATAAGAGGATATCTTGAGAATCAGCTGTCTTTGTATCCAAATTGGTGATGAAAGTGGATGGGTCGTTTTGGAATGAAAACAGTTCAACTCCTTGGGCTATAAATACATCCCCCTCCACTCCCTCAAAATGGTTGGCATTTTGGAAGATAAGAGCACATACTGGCTTGACCAAAGCCTTGAACAAGGCTTTTGAGGATCTTCCATACTCAATTTTTCACTTGATAGACCTTTCATCATCTCTTTGTTTTCATTTACTTTTGTGTTGTTCTCTGTTTGTAATCATGTTAGTGTTAGTTTTTGTAATTCTATTTTAATGAAAGTATATTATTATTCATCTATTATTATCATCCACCATCTATTAAACAATATTAATGGTCTTAAAATAGTTTAAATATAGTTAAATCCCCATCCCTTATTTTTGTTTCTCATTTAATATAAAGTTGGTATTTAGTTCCCTTCACTGTGTGTGTGTGTGTTCGGCTCACAACTCTTTTCTTATCTCTTTCTTTTTCTTTACTTATTAATTTATCATAAAAAATTTTATAACCAGATTAATAATAATTTATTTTCTGAGTAAATATATCATTAGGGTGAGTTATAATTTAGGGATGTTAAGCGGTTGATAACTTTTGCTCGATGAGTATTCTTTGCATTAACATTTTGTATGTTGGACTTAACATGTCATGGATTAATGACTTGTTTTGTTTAAAAAGTGGTTTCCATGAATTATTGAAACCATAAATACACTATCATAAACAATATATGATTAATATTAGAAGACTATGTTAAGTTAAGGCTTAAATTAAAGCCTTAACACTTGATAATTCCAATCAACGTCAACTTGTGACATGGGTGTTAATTTAAATCATTATATAGCAAAGATCAAGGATATCACAAGCTTAACTCCCTAATGATGAACTCACCTCAATATTTATAAAATTATCAAATCAATATTAATCAATAAATTATTTCAATTACGCTTTGGAAACAAAACCCCCAATAAAAATATGATCAACTAAAAACAACCGACTATTAAAATGTATCATCGCCGAGGATTCGACCAGAGTACGACTATACACATTAGCAGAGCACCAGAACCTTGAATGGTTGATAGACTAAAATCAGTCGTGATTTCAGATATATTGTTATTCCATGATATTATATCATCATTCTATCTAAAAAGTTCTATTTAACCTTATCCCTTAATCCCCCTTAGTATTTAGATTCCATCAAATTCACATCATGCATTATCCTTTCTCCTCCCACTGGGGAATTTTTTTATTCTAAAATATTTCAATTTCAAAGTGTCTTAGTACATATGTTTAATAATCAATGTTATAACTGAACCCATACCAGTACCCTACAAAATACCCATATTTAAGAATTATGTTTGGATTGATTCTTGTCATATAAGATACATAGTTTAATCTAGGTATTTTATCTGGAGGACATCTAAAATTTTAAATCATTTACTTTATCAGAGAATATGGTACCTCACCAATTAACATATATTCTTCTCCAATATCCCTTTTCATAGATGGAACCATTCCATTTTCTCTTTTCATGGGAAATATCCATACAAATAAAACACCCTGTAACTTAAACCATCCACAATTATAAGTTTAAAAGAAAGGATAACATATTATTATATTCTCTTTATATTTTAGGATTATGATTTTATATAATTATTTAAATCATTAAATTACACAGTTTACATTTTCACATAGTGTACATTTTTTTCCACAACAATATATTCTTAAATTTACACCCCTATTCCATTTAATACACTTTTTCTTCATTTAGGATTAGTTATCATAGTGGAAAAATTGACCTTTTTATAGTTCATAGAAATCCATATATTATTTTAAAAAATTTTGAAATATGCGATGAACATAAAAAAGCTTAGTAAGGGTATATAAAAGGAAATCCATTAGTAGAGTGAGAAACATGAAAACCTATCAAAATGTTTACCTTTTTCCAAATAATCTTTGAGAATATAATGAAATAATAATAAAATGTGAAAATAAACCTTAACATAAAGAAATATTTTAAAACCCATATAAATTATAGAAATACCATGCATCCATCAATAAAAAACATAAGAACCCACAGATTTTATTTTTCTTAAAACCCATTCACTTTTAATATCTTGTATACATACTTTTGGAATCAAATGACTTCCTTTAAAACTCAAAAAAATCATATAAAAAAATAGTAACCTTAGAAAATTATATTCATCTTCTTGGTTTACTCATGTTTCTCTCTTATGGAATAACTCCTAATCAGTGTATTCAAATCATCATTTATTTAGAGAATAAATCATTACCCAATGCATTGGAGGGCCATATCTCAAACTCACCTAGTATCATCTATAATTTAAAAGTAATGTATCATGAATAAAAAATTAATAATCATTCACATTATCATCATAAAATCCCTAAAAACACCAATTCGACCTTTAAGTAATGCACATTACAATTTAACATAAAAAATAGGAGGAATATCCTTTAATTTTAAAAACTCTTAAAAATGGAAAATTCTTAGATGAATGGGAATATGATATTCATTGAAAACCCATGGAAATAATTAGAGAAATATTTATAAGGAATAATTGTTATGATAGATGGAAAATGAGGTCATGTGGAAATCATTAAAAAATATTCTTTTATAATTTGGTAAAAAGAGTCCAAAGTGACACATATTGAAATTATTAAATGATTAATGTTTAAAACATTTTTAAAAATTATAGTATAGTCAAAAAAATTTAAAAAATCTTTGGAACATATCAAAGAACATTATTTAATCATTTTTATGTACATGAATATTGGAGAAAAATATTTTCAAAAAAATTAAAATAATGATTTAAAGAAAACTCAATTATAATGAATCTCTTCATAGTTAGTAATTTCTCTAAAACATGAATAATAGAAATATATTAATTGTTTATTTTCTTATGAAAAATTTTATTTTATATTTCATTATAATTATTACTTTCATTTAATTTATTTACCCCTTTTATTTAGTTACTAAATTGCTAATGTTTATGTTATTTGTGTTACGGTCATTCGGTCAAAAACAACATCAGTGTGTTGACCACAGTCGAAGGGGTCATGGCTCCATAATTTCTTGAATCTCAAAAAATTTATAAATATCATGTTTTGGATAGTTCTAGGTGCAATAGAAGCTTTCAGTGGTAGGAGATATATTAAAATTTATATTAATAATCATTACCTAAAACAATGACCGAGGATAATGAGCATCAAATTTATAATTAATTTATTTAATTTCTGAAGAAATAAATACCTGGGATTTGGAAAATTTTCTTCGATGAATGATTATTGTACAAAAATACCCTTTCAGATTTCCTTCATTGTGCTATGAGGATCCAAGTATAGAATCCCTCTAGTGGCGACCCACATGTTCTCCAATGATCTCCAAGAGACACCACTCGATCATTGGGTTCTAGTGCGGTGAATTGAATGCCTTATATTATAAATTATTGATAATTTGTTCTTCAGTATTGAGGAAATCTCTATTGGTCTTCTCATTCTTGAGAGGGAGAGAGGATGAGTCAATAAAGAATGTGTTATGTACAACTATTCTCTATTATCAACTTTTTATGCAACATACAATAGACATAGCCTTATACTTTATAGAATTAGAGTTTGGGATAAAATATTATTTAATTTCATGTCATATAGTAATTAATATTTGAAATATGTAATAAACCCAATAACAAATTATAATATTATCATTATTATTATTTTTGGCACACACCAAATTGCACAATAACAAATATTATAAAATGTTATTGTTAATTAATATTATTCACCAAACATGGTTTTGGTATGTTCGAACTCTAGAATATATTTAACAACCAAATAAATATTATATTTGTGAATAAGTATTTAATTCAAAATCAAGAGAATAAATATTTAGTAAAATATTAAATAAATAAAATAAATATTTCATTCACCATCCATTGAAAAAATATTATATATCTATTCACATAATCAAATAATTATTTATTAATAAAAAAATAATGATTTATTTCCTTGTGAATATTACGAATAAATAAAATAAGAAATAAATTATTTCTCAGTCTTGAAAATAATATTTATTACAATAATTAAAATTCAAATATTGTTGAATCAAGATCAAAGGAATCACTTAGTGTGTTACCCTATAGAATTATCTCATGTTGACATTAGGTATTTCCTACAATCCAATATTACTTTTTAGCAATAGGTCACGACACCAAATTGAATTAACCTAATATCACAACGTTGACAACCACATATGAATGTTCTCTATGAAATATTATAAATTTGTCTCAATATCTCAAAAAGAAATCTTCCCATCAGTGGAACTGATATATATTTGTTTCCTCTGGAATTGGGGATGACCTCGTTGATTGAAGGTTCAAACATTCCAATCGGTTTCTAACGGGTTTGTTCATAGAACCAAAAAATGAAATGATTCCATATCCATTTGGACCTACTTTCCAAAGGTAGGCACTCATTAGTTGTGGACTGACGAGGCTTAGGAATTTGCATTAGTTGAGAGGATGGGAGGTCAGACTCATCACACTTTTTTGAGGGGGATTATTGTCTACTCCGGGACTCTCTTTATAGATTTAAGTTCTGTTCGTGGATCCTTATTACATTAAAAAGTATAAAATGAGCTTTCCTTTAGATCTGAAAATCAATGATTAAATATTTAAGAAATTTAAAGAATCTTTTATATGCATTCGAGGTTCTTCATTTATAGAGAATAATCTGTATTTGTTATTGATTCTTAGTCAATGGTATCCTTCAATACATAAAATTCTCTTGGTCATTATGATGACCATACTTGTTTCAAAGCCACTCAGTGGGGCACTTGAAGTTTATTGTAATTCAGAAGGACATAAATTATTTCAGAGTTGGGATCATACCCGCAGATGGGCTACCTAGGTATCCTTTGTTTAGAAAAGGAATCAGAACCCACGTAGTTCGAGTAAGGGAGTATGATGTTTATGATTGATGGCTCAAAGAAAGATGTCATAATTACTTTTACACTCTAAGCTCACGTAAGTCATGCTTAGTGTGAGAAACAAGAGGTATTGGTAAAACCAGACAATTGTGCCATGAAAGATGCAATCATAAGAAATGATGCGGGGCTTATGTATGTATGACTACCCAGAAAAATGAAGATTAAGATTTACTTCAGGGAAGAAATCTAGGAACAGGGTTCATAAAGGGATATATACTTTATTGAGATTTGAATACTCTAATCTCGAGGCTTACTCCTAAGGAAGAAGCCCAAGTTAGGAGGGGACATATGATTGGGTTTTACTCTTGAGAAGGAAGCCCAGATCAAAAAGAAAATTAAGACTAGTTAAGAGAAATTAAGACTAGGGCTTACTCCTGAGAAGGAGGCCCAGGTTAAGGGATTTAAAAAAAATAAGGGACATGGGGCTTACTCCTAAAGAGGATGCCCATACTTGAGACTGGGGCATACTCCTGAAAAGGAAGCCCAGGTTAAGAGAATTGTGGTTGGGGATTACTTCTAAGGATAATGCCCAGATTCATGGGAACCTTGAGACTGGGGCTTACTTCTGAAAAAGAAGCCCAGGTTAAGAGAATTGTGACTGGGGATTACTCCTAAAGAGGATGCCCAGATTAGGGGACTTGGGGCTTACTCCTGAAAAGGAGGCCCAAATTAATGGGGACTTGGGGCTTACTACTAAAGAGGATGCCCAAATCAATGAAAATTTGGACTGAGGCTTACTCCTGAAAAGGAGGCCCAAATTAAGGATTCTCTCATCTTAAAGGATGAGGTTGACTGAATGAACTCTCTAACTTTAGTGATGTAAAGATGTGTAAATCACTAGGTTTTGAGTGATGTTCCATATAATTCCTTTCTGATAAGGAATCCAACAAGGAAATCATTCCATAAATGGCTTTGGAGAGAGTTCTGAAGGATTAATCCTGAATAGGAGAGGTGGATATGTGTAAGAGGGGTTAAATGGGAAAGAAGGGAACCTAAAAAGAGAGGGGCGCGCAGGTACTACATGGGCGCGCAAGTACTGCGTGGGCGTGCAAGTATTGGTCATGCAGGTGTACATGTGTGACACATGGGTACTTGCGCACCGGTAAATTATTAGAGTAGAACTTGGGCGAGGTTTGGCTCAAGCCCTTGGTACTACCCCTAGATACTTTTAGAAGAGAGGCGTGCAAGTTATATGGAAGAGGTAAGATGGAGCGCAAGTGTGGCCATTTCCCCTAAGGACTGGCCACCTAGGCGTGCAAGTGTTGATGAATTTCAACACTTAGACCTTCCTTTCCCTCTTTAGATATTCCGTTCTAGTTAAGAAATTACCTTAGAAGTGTTCGGAAGGTTTGAGAAGAGACTAGGGAACCAGGAGCTCGAATCTGAGGTTCTGGAATTTTTTCCATCCCTAATGGGGGGGCCTGTTGGGTCGGAACAAAAAGGGGAAAAGATGGCAAGAGGGGGGGTGAATTGCCTTTTAAAAATTAATTAACAAATTAAAATCAAAGTTAAAAATGCAGCGGAAATAAAGAAGGCAATCACACAAGAAATTGATAACGGAGTTCGGCCAAAACCCAGCCTACGTCTCCGCTCCCAACTCAACCGTTGAGAGATTCCTACCGCTTGCTTTTCAATGGTTTTAGCAAGAAACCCACTAGGATTTGAGGTAGCAATAGGACCTATTACAGCTTGCTTTTTGTGGTTTAGCAAGAACCCACTTGCTTTCAATGGAATAGCAAGAACCCACTAGCCTTTTTAACGGGTGAAGGCTAGCTCACCGAAAACTCAAGCCCTTTAAAAGGAAAGGCTTGAAGAAACCTCTTCACACCTTAATGGTGGTGTGAGAACCCAAATAAAGGGAGATGAAGAAAGAGTTTGGGGTTTGTAGGCACAAACCCAATTTTAAGCTCAAAAAGAGATAAACAATAAAACCCGTATTTTGAGGAAGACTTGGGTGCCAAGGTATGATGGAGTTGATGTAGCGTGCTCTCCCAAGCTTCTTGAGGTGCTCCTTGGATTGGAAATTGGTTGGAGCACTTGAGGATCCTTGAAGGTGGAGCGCCGGAGGTTCGCCAAATGTGCAACAATATGTCCGAGCGCTTGGTATATGATCCGGTTTTGGTTCCGGGGCTTCCTTGGCCTTTATTTATAGGCATGGAACCCATTGGGGGCCTTCGGAGACGTTGGAGAAGTCCTCGGAGCCGTTGGAGGCCAAAAGATGGTTGACTGGTCAAACCCAATGGCTAGTTTGACTGGGCTACCGGCTGGCCGGTGCAGGGCCACCGGCTGGCCGGTCCCTTGGCAGAGGAGAAGAAAAATGGTCCAGGCTCCACCGGCTGACCGGTGGAGGAGCCACCGGCTGGCCGGTGGCAAGACAGTAGCAAACACTATTGACTGGATGCCACCGGCTGGCCGGTGGTCAAGCCACCGGCTGACCGGTGGAGCCTGGCAGTGGGCAATGCCTCTGCCAGGTCCACCGGCTTGCCGGTGCTATCACACCGATTGGCCGGTGGACTGAATTTCAGTCCATTTGATGTTCTTTCTTGGGCCAATCCTTTGGCAATCAATTGCCTATCAACCACAACACTTAAAAACAAAGTTAGATAAACATGAAAGTGATTGTGATCATGAAAATTAAACCACGAGGGGATACGAGAGGTACAAAAATCTCCCCTATTTTGATGATCACAATCACCAAAACAATTAATGTAAAATACTCAAATTGAAAGGAAATGCTAAGCATGATGAAAAGGATTCTCCCCCAATCAATCAAGAAATTTCTCCCCCTTTGTGATTATCAAAATAGCACGGGGCATAAAACTTGATTGAGGGAAATGAGATTTGAAAAACAAGATTTTAAATCAATTGAAAATGAAAATTTGAATAACAGTTTGAATTGAAAGTTTTGAATCAAAAACCAATTGAAACCAAGAGTTGAAATTGAAAGTTTGAATCGAAAATTTGAAATTAAAAAAAGATTAAACAATCCGAACTCCCCCTAAATAAAAACAATAAATCACCGGGGAGAGGTATTTTGAAAAGAGACAATTTTAGGCCCGGAGAGACTCGCTAAGAGGGATTTTTCAATCCACACTTGCCTTGTAGCGGGTCTTCTCCTATAGAATTCATCCGAATAAAAAATCGATTTGGGCCTACCATACCGGGCGTTTTTGCAATTACATTCATATATCATGTGCCCAGGTTTTTTACAATAGTTACAAAATTTAAAACTAGAGCTCCCCCTTACAAAAACAGTTGGAGCATGGGAGGAGAAAGCTATATTGGTGTAGCCTAGCCCTTGGGTGGTTCGGGAAACGCGTTGGGAACCAAGTAAATTGTTCAAATTTTGTTCCCCTTGGGTGAACTTCGCTAGAGTTTCTCTAAGGTCCTTTATGGTTGATTCCAAAGAATCAACATTGGGAAAATTTTGGATTTTTAGGGAGAGTTCCTCCTTCTCTTTGAGAAGTTGGTCTTTTTCGGAGGAAAGTTTTTTGAAATTCTTTTTTAAAGCGACAAATTTTGAAGAAAGCTCATGAAAACCATTTTCTAATTGGTCTCTAGCATGTGAGAGTTCTTCATAGGATAGATGATTTAAAGAATTGGAATTTGAAGAACAAGAGGAGGAGTCGGATGATGTTACCTCATGGAATGCCATTAGGCATTTTGTACCCTGGTCGCTCGAGGAGGAGGAGGAGGAGGATGAGGTGTCACTCCATGTCGCCTTGAGGACCTTCTTCTTTCCTTTCTCCTTAGCCCGTTTCTTGTTGAGTGGGCAATCGGGCTTGTAATGGCCCTTTTCGCCGCACCCGTAGCATTTTACCTTGGGTTCAGATTTTTCGGTGGGTTCTTGCTTTCGGTGCTTGCGGGATTTCTTCTTCTTCTTGTGATTCTTCATGAATTTTTTCATTTGGCGGGCGAGATTCTCCATTTCGGAATCGCCGCTTGAAGATGAAGGATATGAAGATGATGATGAGGAGGAGCTTACTTCTTTTTGTACCTTGAGGGCAATGTTCTTTGGTGTCTTGATTGGTGTGCCCTCCTTTTGAGCTTGCCTCCTCATCGTGATCTCGTACGTCATAAGGGATCCGATGAGCTCTTCGACCGGCATGTTTTTGACATCCTTAGCTTCTTGGATTGCCGTGACCTTCAGTGCCCATTTGCTTGGTAGGATCCATAGGATCTTCTTGACCATTGTTTCTGCAGAAATGTCATCTCCAAGAGATTTTCTACCATTGCACACGTCAGTAAATCGAGTAAACATTTCAGAAATTGATTCATTTGGGTGCATGGAAAAAGACTCAAAATCTTGTCTATACATGTCTAACCGAGTATCCTTGACTTTGTTGGTCCCCTCATGGGTAACCTCCAAAAGTTTCCAGATTTCATGTGCGGTGGTGCAAGTGGACACTCGATTGAATTCATTCCTATCTAACCCGCAATGAAGAGCATTCATGGCTTTGCCATCAAGCTCAAAATTTCTAATATCGGTGGGGGTCCATTTGGATTCATCGGGGGAAGACAAAGAATAACCTTGCATGACAATTTTGTAAATAGGATATCCTATGCTTCTTAAAAAAGTGGTCATGCGGGTTTTCCAATAATTATAGTCGGTCCCATCAAAAAATGGAGCCCGACCCAATGAGAGGCCCTCGGGGGCGAAAGAGGTTGATGCCATCTTAATGGATCTTAAATTTGAAACCGGGTTAGGGTATTACTCAAATTTCCCTCTGATACCAATTGTTGGGTCGGAACAAAAAGGGGAAAAGATGGCAAGAGGGGGGGTGAATTGCCTTTTAAAAATTAATTAACAAATTAAAATCAAAGTTAAAAATGCAGCGGAAATAAAGAAGGCAATCACACAAGAAATTGATAACGGAGTTCGGCCAAAACCCGGCCTACGTCTCCGCTCCCAACTCAACCGTTGAGAGATTCCTACCGCTTGCTTTTCAATGGTTTTAGCAAGAAACCCACTAGGCTTTGAGGTAGCACTAGGACCTATTACAGCTTGCTTTTTGTGGTTTAGCAAGAACCCACTTGCTTTCAATGGAATAGCAAGAACCCACTAGCCTTTTTAACGGGTGAAGGCTAGCTCCCCGAAAACTCAAGCCCTTTAAAAGGAAAGGCTTGAAGAAACCTCTTCACACCTTAATGGTGGTGTGAGAACCCAAAGAAAGGGAGATGAAGAAAGAGTTTGGGGTTTGTAGGCACAAACCCAATTTTAAGCTCAAAAAGAGATAAACAATAAAACCCGTATTTTGAGGAAGACTTGGGTGCCAAGGTATGATGGAGTTGATGTAGCGTGCTCTCCCAAGCTTCTTGAGGTGCTCCTTGGATTGGAAATTGGTTGGAGCACTTGAGGATCCTTGAAGGTGGAGCGCCGGAGATTCGCCAAATGTGCAACAATATGTCCGAGCGCTTGGTATATGATCCAGTTTTGGTTCCGGGGCTTCCTTGGCCTTTATTTATAGGCATGGAACCCATTGGGGGCCTTCGGAGCCGTTGGAGAAGTCCTCGGAGCCGTTGGAGGCCAAAAGATGGTTGACCGGTCAAACCCAACGGCTAGTTTGACTGGGCTACCGGCTGGCCGGTGCAGGGCCACCGGCTGGCCGGTCCCTTGGCAGAGGAGAAGAAAAATGGTCCAGGCTCCACCGGCTGGCCGGTGGCAAGACAGTAGCAAACACTATTGACTGGATGCCACCGGCTGGCCGGTGGTCAAGCCACCGGCTGACCGGTGGAGCCTGGCAGTGGGCAATGCCTCTGCCAGGTCCACCGGCTGGCCGGTGCTATCACACCGGTTGGCCGGTGGACTGAATTTCAGTCCATTTGATGTTCTTTCTTGGGCCAATCCTTTGGCAATCAATTGCCTATCAACCACAACACTTAAAAACAAAGTTAGATAAACATGAAAGTGATTGTGATCATGAAAATTAAACCACGAGGGGATACGAGAGGTACAACGGGGCCCACAGGGGTATTTATAGGCTAGATAGACTCTCGGTGAAATTTCAAAAAGGGAATGCAAGTCACCTGCGTGACCATTATGCGGCGCGAAAGTGTACTTGCGTGGCTATGAGGGAACTTGCGCGACCCAAATGGAAAAGAACCCTTGTTCACGCCTTTGTAAATTTTTGATGTTTTCTTCAAAGGATGAATCACTTTATGCTAAGGCATTTCCCTTTCCATTCGTTTAGACTCTATGATGGAAAGGAGCGCCAAAAAAAGTCCCCCCTCAGAGTTGGATCTGAAAGAAATGAGGATGTGACTTTGAGGAAAAGAAGAAAACCAAAAGGAAAGGCGGCATGCAAGTGTTGAGTGCGCAGAGGACGGCGCGCAAGTGTTGAACCGCGCAGACATTGGCGCACAAGGGTGCAACCTAGTCTATAAATATGCAGTCATTCTCCGCGTAAAGTACTAAATTTCAGAATTTCGAGCTCTCACCATGCAAGTTGTCTTAGCCGTGCAAGTTTCTCTGTTTTCTACTATTTCTTCACTATCGTGCTTCTGTCAATGTATTTGGACTTGCGCGGTTAAACTTTCATGCCAAAAACCTGCGCGGCACATAATACTTGCGCGACACATCCATACTTGTGCACCAAGATTAGACTTTCACGCCTTCATTCCTTTTCCATTTTTTTCGAATTCCTTCACAAATTTTATGAAAAATCAACTTAATTAAGAGTTAATTATTCAACTTTTGTGTAGATTCAATGGCTCTTAAGAGAATTGGAATGGATAAAGAACTAACTAGCAAACAGATTGATGATATGATGAGCATCATTGGCCATGATTACTATACCGTCTACGACAGTACTCTCCCAGATTTGGCTAAGTATTTGAAGAAGTATCATCATGACTTCTCTCAGAGCATTTATCTGCCTTTGTATGGCTATGGTCATCTGCGAGAAGTTACCATTCCAAAGGCAAAGAACTATCTTACAATTTCTTGGTTTTAGAACTACACTAACTTTGCTGCAGAAAATATCTCATGTGGAGGAGTATTTCCAAGTGCTGGAACAGTGGAGAAGGCCTTTATGATGCATCATAGCACTTGTATGCCAGATCTGAAACCTCATAAACCTAATCTGCACCGACATTGTTATTCCTCAATTTTCTGAAACTCTCAGATGGATCAATCCAAAGGCTAGAAGAGAAGTTGGGACTTCTGTCCTGGAGAAGGTGTGAAGACAACCTGGATGTGGGAATACTGGGTGCGACAAACCTGTGCAGATTTTGTTGAGTATTTGAAAGGAGTTGTGATATACGAAGCCGTCTGGTTTGGGAAAACATATGTTTATAGGCATGATAACTTCGTAATAGAGATACTCAGCCATTGGATCCCAAAAACCAATTCTTTCCATCTGAATCATTGAGAAGTAGGAATCAGTTTATGGGATGTCCACAAAATATCAGGGGCTCTAATTTTGGGTGATATGTATGATGAATTCATCCCTCCCAAGGTGACTTGGAATGATTTGGAGAAAACTCCATCTTTAGCTCGAGAATTTCTTAAAATCTTCCATAAGCTCAAGAGTTCAGAGACTTCATTAACTCATTCTAGAAAAGATATTCATCCAGAGTAATGGATTAATATGTTTCTTATGGAGAAGCAGGAGAAGGATCTGAAGGAGAAGGGATCCAAGAAGAAAAAGCCCACTCGTCCTACCACCTACCCCAAAACAGAGAAGAGGGGTGCTCCTGGAAAATTATGGCCGACTCTAGAAGTAGGAGAATTTGAGAAGTGGGTATATGAGGTGAATCAGAGGATCTCAAAGAAGACTCATCTGACAGGCTTCTTGGCATTATGGCTCAGCGTTTATCTTCTGCCAGTCAGGGAATCGAAGGGAGGTGTCAGGCCAGGGACCTTCGTTATTGCGGAAAATTTGGATGTGGAAAAAATGGTTGGGTTGTCTACCCCCATTTTAGAAAAGATTCACAGGAGCTTACTCCATGTCTTCATGGGTAAGTCTCCTTTAAGAATAGTGGGACCATTCCAGGTTTTGTGGGAATGGATCACCACTCACTTCAGGACGTATAATGTATAGAATGGAGTACATATTCCGGGAAGTTCTTTCAGGCCATCAGTACAGGCATTCTTTGGAATTTCTCCATTAGCTCTCAATTCTTATGACATGAATGTGAGGCTAAGAATGTATAAGGAATTCAACTTCTTTCCTTATGGAAATCTGCCAACCGGGCGGTTTGTTGATGATGGAATAGCCAGTCTGGATTTAAGGGCATACATGCTGGCCTGCAGAGATGGTGTGCTAGTCGCCAGGATTGATGGAGAGATTATATGCGAGGCCTATGCTCCATATAGATTTTCACTTCAATTCAAGTGCTTGCAGCAGACTGTTGTATCTCCCCCTATTCATGTCAGATCATAGAAACATCCGATGGTTTCTCGGAAACTATGGTTGCTGACATATAGGGAGAAGTTTGGGGCAGTGTTTGATCTGAAGCTGATTCGTCGGATTCCTCATCTAGGATTGATTCACCAGATTCCCAAGATGGGGATGATGAGGCACAAAAAGCATCAAAGTGGCCTCATGCATGATATAATACTCCAGTCATAATCAAAAGACCTACTCTATCAACTCCTGGTTAGTTACTTCATTATGGAAATTTAATCACCATTACTTTATAGAGTAACAAGTATTATTTTCTTATTCTCTATCAGTAATTGCAGGAGCCAGAAAGAAGTTGAAATAAAATATTGTAGGACCTTCCTCGTAGACTTCTGGTACACATACTGAATATACACGACCAGAGGCTTTCTAGACATGGAAGAGTCTATATTGTGGTACTGAGACTGCCTGGATGGATTTGTGCGAGGGGATACACCTACCTGGAATAGGGAATATTGTGGCTTCTGTAGATATCCATTATGAGTATAACCCCAATGAAGTGCGGGCTTATATCATAGAGTGGAAATTCTCATATACGCCACTAATGATTACATTCCTGTCACCAAACAGGTGAAGGAAATGATAGATCTTGGCGCCGCTGAGGGGACTAATGAGGAGTGACATGATTACGTGGACCCTGAAGATGTAAGTTTTCTTTTCTTATTTTCCTTGAAACCTGATTTTAGTAAAAGATTTGTTACTAAATGAAACTATTTTATTCATCTTGCATCTTACAAAGAAAGGAACCACTGAGGTTCCTTCGCCACAATATAGTCCTGGTGGTACTGCCATCGGGGCTGCTGTTGAATCTGCTCACGAATCGGGTGAGATATCTCCAGGACAGCATGCCATGAATGAAGAGTTGGACATGACCTTCCATTCTCCAATTAAAGTGCCTATAAGGGAGACTGCTGATACTCCAAAAAAACCAAATAAGCAAAGGAAACGAAGGAGGAAGTCTACAACTAAACGCTTCATTAGTAGCGGTAAGTCCTTCAGATAATCATGAGTCTATACCCGTGAACAGGTTGCTCATATTTCTGGGGATTACAAGGGATTCTTCAATTTACCCTCTGAGGGAGAGCACTGATCCTCCTTTGAGGACCACAGAGGGTGATGTGGAATAATCGAAAATTCAGGCGGACTTGGCTACTACTGGAGAAGATCCAGCATATGTTCCCAGTATCCCTCCTGCTACTGTTGCAAGAAGAGAAGAACCTACTTTTGGTAAGTTAACAATGCTTTATAAAATGTTGAATGAAACACTGACTAACTTCCATTCTATGATATTTCAGGTTCAACCCCTACATTAGAGCTTTTGGTGGTTATTGCAACTGATGCCACGATTTTATCTGAAGATGATGTCCAGGGTCAAGGACTGCAGGATGAGGGTCGCCAAGAAGACACATCAAAATCTCCCACTGGTGAGATTAACTAGGATTCAGATATGACATTAGATGAAATGATGGAACTTGGCGCATCTTTCGAAGCTTTTATAAATCATGTTAAATTAACATGTAATTTAGAAGATTATGGAAGTTAGTGTTATCCTTCGTCCTATTAAAAATAACTTCTTATTACATGTCTAATCACGATCGGTTCAAATGTGTAGTTCTGTCTGAGCAAGTTGCTTAACTACCCATGCTTGAAAGAGGGTACAGAAAACCCTACTATTGAAGAAACATTAGCACAAGTGGAGCTGAACCCAGTAGAGCTTCCTCAAACTCATCCTGAAAATCCTGCCGAAGCTAGAAAATATGGGGAGGAGCCTTCTCAGGTTGCTGATCTACTGTTGGGTATGGGATAACAATATTTTCAACTATACTTAATTTGCAAGACAGTCAATTAACTCTTGTTATCCTTTGAAACTAACCAAAGCTTTAAATTGATTATGCAAGGCCATCAATTGTAGTGGCTAGATCTGGAGGTGAGGCCTCAGCCTCCGCCCCAACGGGAATTGAAAGTGAAGAAGCATAGGTCAGGGGGGGAAGGAATAGAACAGGGCACTTCCTTAAGTGCATTAATCCCAGATTACATTCCCCCCTATGACAGTGATGCTGAGTCGGATCTATAAGTACAGAAGGCATTCCAATTTTCACGACACAAGTCATGGAAAAACATATGGAAGATCATATATGAAGTGCCTTTAGAATATCTATCATCGAATATCCCTCGACTGTCATCCCTATTTGTCATATTGGGACTTGGCGGTTTTGGATATCAAAAGATCCATGCCGCGGTAAAACAAGTCATCTTAAGAAGGGAGAAGGAGCAAAAGTGTCATGAAGATCTGACCCGGGTGAAGCTATCAGCTAACATTAGCGAATTTGAGGCTGCAGTATCCCGAGCTGAGGCTGACTATGCTTCCAGGATGAAGGAACTGAAGCATAAGATCAAAGATAAAATCGTCCAGCAGATGCACCTTCAGCAACAGTTAGATGCTGTAACTGGAGAACTTTACCAACTCAATAATTCACTAGAGGGAGCTCAAACGAGTGGTATGAAAGCCATCATAGATGCCAATAAAGCACTCCATCAGGATGAAAAGAGTGAATTTGGTCGAGTTCATGAGCTTCAAGTAGCTGCTGATGAAGCTCGGGATGTTGTACATCAAGTGAAGACTTATGTTGACAGTCTTTTGTAATTTCTTGGAAAAGAGAAGAGACTCCAATCTGTGGATGTCCTTTTAATTCTTAGGAATCAAATGGAAAGAACGATTTCATTTTCAATCATTTGTGCACGAATTTTCCTTTGGTACCTGCTTTAGATTTTTTACCTAAGCCAATGGGCCTAGTAAGCATAGTTTGATTTTTACTAGGATTATTATAAAATAAATAACCCTACAAACATTGAATCTTTTAATTGCTAAATATTACCTAAATCATAAAAAAATGTATGTTTAGTGAGATGGAACTTGAATTTTGTTCAGAGTTACCTTGTCTTTTGTTGGCAGTTTAAAGTCATACATGTCAGACCTAAAAAGGCTAATGTTTAAGGTCGAAATAGCTTTGACCGAATGGGTTAAAATTGACTCAATTCCTTGAAAATTTATCTGAAAACATTTCTCCACCCTCAAGTATGAAGTAAAACATGTAAACTATGACTTAAGAAATTTGTAATCTAAAGAATGATACGAAAAAGGGCTAAAAGGAATTAGGATAAGTATTTCCAAAGAATGAAGTTACCATTATTTAACAATCTCATTAGGGGGTTGAATTATGCAGGGCCACCTAAGGGCATTGGCTGCATAGTAAAATAATAGTATCCTTTGGCTGACAAGTCTGTTATGTCGACTGTTTATGTAAGGCCGCCTAAGGTCATGTGTTTCATATTCAGGCAAAAGAACTCTCAGAAATTTACTTTTCTACTGCTAAAAAGCCAGTGGTTGTTTATGAGGATTCAAATTTTCCAAAGCATAGAGTTTGTTGTATGGAGAGAGGTACTTGAATATAAAGAAGATATTTCCAAACAAGATTATCCAAGAACTGAATGAATGTCACTCCTAAGAAGGTCTGACCCCATCATAGGGAAGAGAAATATAAACCATAGACTTGAATACTTTCAGATCATGAAAATTTACATGAAACAAATATGTTAAGGATGACTATTTTTTGCAGATCCTTACATATTTTTGATAATACCAATAAAGAAAAAAGAGGTTTTCTTCCCAAGAACGAAGTTACCATTATTTAACAACCCATTAGGGGGTTGAATTACACATGACCTCCTAAGGGCATTGGCTACATAGTCAAATAATTGTATCATTTGGCTGACAAGTCTGTTATGTAGACTGTTTATGCAAGGCTGCCTAAGGGCACGTGTTGTATAGTCAAGAAAAATAACTCTCAGAAGTTTGACATTTTTGTGACTAGAATTCAAGAGAAGGGTTATGAAGATCTGAAAATATTTAAGGTTAAGATTATGACACATCATTATGGGTATTTTCCAATGTATGCAGAGATACACAGATCAATGCTAACCATAATCATGTTGTGGCTGGATCCTAAATTGAAATATTGGACTTCACTATGTATCTTATAAGGATGGGAATCATGCCATACATAGTTCTTGAAATACAGTTTAACATCGTGTGGGATGAGAGTATAAGATATTTTAGTTTAGGGTCATAGAACTCTGACCATTATAAGAAATACACAATGTATGTTTTCACAGGGACTTTTTAGCCAAGGGACTGAAAGTGGAATTTGGGGTTAGACCCAAAAGACTTGGGGTTGGATTCGAGGGACACTCGAATGTTCCTACGTATCCCATAAGGATGGGAATCTAGCACATGTAGTTCTATAAATACCCTCTGTATAGATTTTGTTCATACATGTGAAGGGTGAAAGGGGACTTTAGTGCAATGATGGTTTAACCTAAGATAAAAGGTTCAGTTATTGCCATGTATGCACATAGTTTTTTTTGAATATAACATGATTGAAAATCAATGTAAATTATGATTCCCTCTCAGGTGAGGGTATCAAAGAATATTGTAGTTTATTGTCATACGGGACAAAAATGTTGTACAATTTAACATCGTATAGCAAGGACGAAGGTGAACCAATGTAAAGATATTGATTCTGGGGGTGGTTTCACGAATCAACATCGTATGAGATGGAGGTGAACTGATGTGAAGAAATTGGTTTTGGGCTTGAACCATGGGAGGTTTCCTACATACCCATCCTAGAAGGTGAGGATCAAAGCCCGCATAGTTCAATTAAACAATGAATTAGTGATCAAGTTGTTTTTTGTGGACAATGACCTAAAAAATGGTGTTGGTAATTGCGTGTGGTTAGCGGCCCAGAGAGGGTGTTATGGTTGAAATTTTCTCTAAGCTCATGTGATTCATACTCAGTGTGAGAAATAAGAGGTAAAAAAACCTTAACGATTCATAGTTTAATGTCATGTAGGACATATTAAGGGACTATGCAGTTTAAAGTCTTGCAGTTAGGACTATTGGTGTTGCACAGTTTAGTGTCATGTAGTAGGGGAAAAATACAGTTTAATGTCATGTAGGACATATTAAGGGACTATGCAGTTTAGAGTCTTGCAGTTAGGAATATTGGTGTTGCACAATTTAGTGTCATGTAGCAGGGGAAAAATACAGTTTAATGTCATGTAGGACGTATTAAGGGATTTTTGTACAGTTTAGCGTCATGTAGTTAGGACGATGGGGACAATACAGTTTAGTGTCATTTTGGACAAAAAAGGAGAATATGCAGTTTAATGTCATGCAATAAGGACAAAATAGGACAAAGTTTAATGTCATGTGGGACGTATAATGGATTTGTTCACAGTTTAACGTTATGTTGGACTAGAAAAAGGGACGATACAGTTTTACGTCGTGTTGGACGATGGTGCAAATAGTTTAAGTCATATGCATGGACCATTGCTGTATAGTTTAACGTCGTATAGGACGATGAAGGGGACATAGTTTAACATTGTGATGGACTAAAGTTCAAATAGTTTAAGGTCGTATTCATGGACCCTTGGTTATGTAGTTTAACGTCTTACTGGATGTAAGGGACTTTTGTACGGTTTAGCGTCATGTAGTTTGGACGTCACAGTTTAACGTCATGTTGGACATAAGTGCCAATAGTTTAAAGTCATATGCATGGACCCTTGTTATATTTTGTGTTCATACAAAATATTACTTCAGAAATATGGCATTGGTTGGAGTAGTGATGAGTTCTACATCCATTGAAATTATAGAATAAGCTCTATTGGAGTAGACCTTATGTATTGAATAAGGTCCTTCCAATTTTGGATCAGGCTTGGGAGGATTATTTCTTGGTATCATTGGAGTTATGAGAACTAATACCAATTCTCCCTGAACGAATGAATGAAGATGAAATTTTTTGTTGAATGTTTGTGCAATTCGATTATGATAGACTTCCAAGTGGTGTAGGGTGCACAAAATTTTTTCATCTTACCATTTCAATTCATCCAATATCTTTTGAGATTGTTCATCTGTAGATGACAGATCACAAATGGCTACTCTGAGAGAAGGTAATTGAACCTCAATTGGAAAGACTGATTCCATTACATATACCAATGAATATGGAGTTGACCGTGTTTCAGTATGGGTGGTAGTTTGATAAGCCCATAAAGCATGAAAGAGTTTATCAGGCCATAACTTCTTATCTTTATCCACCATCTTTTGCAGTATGTTTGAAAGAGTCTTGTTAAAGGCTTCTATCTGGCCATTGGTCGCTGCATGATACTGAGATGAATGATTGGATTTGATGTTGTATTCTTGATACAACTTCTTCACCTTTGAAAAACAGAAGTTGGTGTGATTTTCTGTCAATATGGTATGAGGGACACCAAATCTAGTAATGATGTTATATTTGATGAAGCTAAAAATGCATTTAGAACTGACTTACTTGAGAGATATTTCCTCTACCCATTTGGAAAAGAAGTCAGTAGCAGTAAGAATATACTAAAAATTATTAGATGTAGCTGAAGGATAAGGTACCACCACATCCATTCCCCATGTGGTAAATGGCCACGAGTATTTAGCTATATGAAGAAACTTTGGGGGTTGATGAATGAAGTTGTCATGTACATGTCATGAATGACACTTCTTTGTGAAATCAACACAATCTTGTATCATTGAAGGCCAAAATTATCCAAGCCTTTGAATTTGATCAGATAGTCTATGTCCAGACTGATGGGCACCACAAACTCATGCATGCACTTCTTTCCTGACAACCATTGTCTCTTCACCATCAATACATCTGAAGAGAACTCCATCAAAACCATGCTTGTAAAGAATTTTCTTTAGGTGATCTGGGCTGTCATAAAGAGTAAAATTAACCACACGTCACCGAATTTGTTCTTTCCCAACTCTATCAGGTAGAAGTATTCCATTTTGAAGGTATTCCATAATAGGTGTCATCCATCCTGTAGTATGACCATATGGTTCAGATATGGGACTAATTTCATTAATTTCTTTTGTTCTGATTTGAACATAATGTGAAATTGTACAACAGTGGACAATACTGATGGTTGTCTCCTCCCAATTTGGATCTGCCAGGGCTGTGGCTATATTATCCAGTGCATCAGCTTGGGCATTTTGTAATCTTGGGACATAAGAAAATGTTGGTTCCAAAGATAATTCTACCATTAAATCTCTGACGTAATCATACAAAGGGATTAGTTCTTCTTTTATGATGGTATAATCCCCATTGACTTGTTTGATTACTAGGTCTGAATCACCTTTCACCTTTAAGTGATTCACTTGTGCTTGAAGCGCCAACTCTAATCCTGTGATGAGAGCTTGGTATTCGGCTTCATTATTTGTACCACCTCCCAATAATGAGATAGAATAAGGTAGAAATTCCTTTTCCGGGGAAATGAGTACAACTCCTAACCCAACTTTGTTGAACTTAGGATCTTCCATTTTCCTCCCTGTTGGAATTCTGGAGGCACCATCAAAATACATTTCTCATGTTTGAAGACTTTCTTGAATAGAGAAGACTTTCTCATAAGAGAGTTCAATATCTGAAGATGTGTCTTCCACTGAAGGGTGTTCAGCAAGGAAATCAGCCAGAGCTTGTCCTTTTATTTCCTTTTCAGACACATATTGAATATCAAATTGTTGTAAGATAACTGCCCACCTTGCCAGACATCCTGTAAGCATTGGACAACTATGGATGAATATGAGAGGGTTATTGCGAGATACCAATTTGACCTCGTGATGTTGTAGGTAGTGTCTCAACTTCTGAACTACAAAGATTAATGCTAGGCAGCACTTCTCAATATTTGAATATCGGGTTTCTGCTTCAAGCATAGTCCGACTGAGATAGTAGAGGTTGTTTTCATTCCCATCAACATTCTTCTGAGCAAGAAAGGCACCCAATGATCGCTATAGAGCTGTCACATAGAAGATAAGTGGTCTTCCTTCAACATGTGGCATTAATACCGGTGAACTCAAGAGATACTTCTTTAGAATATCGAATGCTTCTTGACATTCTTCAGTCCACTGGTAAGTGACTCTCTTTTTCATCAATTTGGTGAAGGGTAAACTTTTTCCTGCCAAATTGGAGATGAAATGCCAAATATAGGCTAAGTGTCCTTGAAGTCCTCTCAATTATTTCAGATTTCGAGGAGGTGACATACCCAGGATTGACTTTGTCTTCTCAGGATTGACTTCGATACCATGATGACATACAACAAAGCCGAGAAATTTTCCCGAGGATACCCCAAAAGCACATTTTAAGGGGTTCATCTTCAAATTATGTTGCCGAAGTTTTTGGAATATGACTTCCAAATCAGCCAAGTGATTTGAACTTTGTTTGGATTTAACCACCAAATTTTCCACATAACATTCAACGAACTTACCTAAAAAGGGTTTGAAGATATGATGCATGGCACGCTGATATGTTTATCCTTCATTCTTTAGGCCGAAGGGAATTACCCGATATCAAAACACACCCTGAGGGGCTCTGAAGGATAAAGATTTCTCATCTTCTGGAGCCATTCAGATTTGATTATATCAGGAATATCCATCCATGAAGGAGAGTGATTCATAGCCAGCTGTTGCATCAATTAATAGTTCTGTAATCGGAACTGTAAAATCATCCTTAGGACAATGCCGATTAAGATCCCTAGAATCAATGAAAACTCTAATTTTCCCATTCTTATTTTTCACTGACAATATTAGCCAACCACTTGGGATATTGAACTTCTCTAAAAAAGTTAGCTTTGATAAGCTTATCCACTTCAGCCTCAATTTTGGAAGCATAGGTTGGGTGTGTTCTTCTAGCAGTTTGTTTGAACCCTCGATGTTCTTCTGGAAAACCTAAACAATGAGTGGAAACATCATGATCAAGCCTTGGAATCTCTGTATAGTTCCACGAAAATATATCTATATTTTTCTTTAAGAAGGAAATATACATCTCTTTCTCTTCAAGAGTCATAGCCACACTAATTAAACTGGGGTGTGGATCTTCTTTTGTACCCATATTTATTTCTATGAGTTCATCCACGGTAGTAGAGACACCCTCTTCAAATGCTGGAGGAGAATTCCTAAGATCTTCCTCTTCTTCTTTATCATGTTTTATTTCCTTTGTTTCTACTTGCATAATAGATGATGAAGCATAATTTTCATGATCAGAAGAGACGTTAAAATTTGCACATCTTGAAGAAGAAGCTTCCATTTCCAACTCAATTGATGATGAATGGTCTTATTTGGGTAATAAAGAGGAGATGATGGATTGAGAATAAACATCATCGTTAACCTCTAACATTACTATAACTTCTTCTAGCCTAGTTGGCGAAGTATAGACTTGTTGGATTTCAGCAGATGAAATGAAGACATCTCCATTTGAGCTTTCATCATTTCTTGGTGGATCACCACTTTCTTCCATGTTGTCTGGCTTGATTGCCATGATTGAAATTATGGAGGTTTCCATAAGAGTATTTTGATTTGGGTCTATCCTGTCAATTTGACTGATAGGAAACACATAATCTGTACTCACATGTGCTAATGGGTTTACTGGAATCTTCTCCAACCCATATGGAGCATTAACTTTGGTAATATCCTTTGTTGTGGATTCCTCCTTTCCCTTTATGTGGTAGAATTCCGCCTCAATGTATTGAGATTCACATGTCTTCCACGGGGCCTTATCACCATACAATGTCCCAACTTGACCATTGAAACAATATTTGATACATTGATAGTATGATGAAGAGATAGTCACATGTTGATGTAGCCAGGGTCTTCCAAGAAAGATGTTGAAGGATGAGTCTTGATCAACAACCATGAAATATGAATTGGATACAAGATCTCCAACCTGAGTTCTGAGTGTAATCTCGCCCAGTGGTTCTTGTTCATTTTTATCATATCCTTGTAACATCATAGTTTAAGGAGATTAATCAGATTCTGTGAGGCCCAATCGACGAAGTGTATGAATGGGCATGGGGTTGACTCCTGAACCATTATCAATGAAAGCTCTTTGGATGTCTATGCCATTGACCTTTCCAGATAAGTACAAAGGTCTAATATGTCCATGCATGACATCATCTTCATCTTCATCGGTAAAAGATATTACTGCATGGCATTCTGCAGGATTATTCTCTACATGGTAGACTTCAGCGGCATCAATTTCAGTCTCAAACTCTTGAGGACTTGACAAAGCCTCTATGAGTGCCTCCCGAAGATCCTTTGATAAATTCAAGGCATCCAGAATTGATAACTTGGCCAGTAATTGGGCCAGGTGTTTCAATACATCATACTTTTGATCCAAAGGTCTGCGTTTCCCAACAGGAACATATGGTTTAGCAGGTCCCTTGGAAGTTGATGCTTTGGAATTTGATGCATCTTGTACTGGGATAGGAGTTGGTAATATTCATGGATTTGAGATATTGGACCGATTAGGTCTATTTACTTGCTGAGAGGAATAAGATAGAACCTTCAACAGATCTTCCAGAATAATTGTGGCCGGACTGAGTCTGCCTTGTGTGGAAGAACTTTCTTGTTCTTGTTGAGATCGTTGAAGGGCTCTACCACGAGTTTCTACCACATACATAGTTCTAGCAGGGGTAGAATTAGAATAGTGGCCTATGAAAGATCCACGTCTTCCCCTATATCCTGAGCCTCTGGAACTTCCTCTGACTCCTCTATTTGATACATGGAATTCGGGCTCATCAAAATCGAAACTACGACTGGCATATGGATCTGTTAATTGAATCATATTAACAGAACCGAAAATCAACTCCTCATACGATAAAGACTCTGCCTGATTAGCCTGTTTAGGCTGTTCCATTTGGTGGGGCGGTGCCCGTTGCTTTGAAGTAGATGGCATAAAATCTGCCAATGTCAAAGACAACTTAGGCTTTGACACATACTCATCTTTTTCTGATTGTTCATCTTTCATGGAATTATTCCGTTTTTTGAGGATTTTCCCTCTGATGAAGAGGGTTTTGCTGCGACATTCATGGTAGAAGGCACAATTGGTTTCTTCAATTGTGTTTGAAAAATAGCATGAGTTCGGTTGATCATCTTTTTGACCATCCAATCATCATATTTTTGTGCATTTTTTGTTCTTAACATCTTGTAAATTTCCTTCCTCCTCTAGAACTATAGCAGTAACACATGCTACCTGAGCTGAAGAACCTTTCAGTTTGACTTGTCCCAAAAAGACCATTTTTTGCAGGAGGTCCTTGAAAACAAACCACTCCTGAATGGGATGCCCCAACATTTGATGAAATAGACAATAGTTGGGATGGTCTTCATCACCTTCCTTGTTTGTCCTCTTGGGCCTTGAAAATTGAACCAAATTATTTTCCAGAGTCGAAATGAAATAACCAGGAACGTGTTCATTTCAGAAAGAGTAAACTTTTCTTTTCAAATCCTCAAATTGTTTTCGTATTTCATCTATTTGATCATATTGACGAAACGACCTCTGTTGTTGGCACTCAGGAGGTGGAGCCCTTCTATAAGATGAAGGTTTTGAAGTAGAAGTAGGTACAGGTGCTTGTTTAAGCATAACTGTAGCGGTCTCTGCTTTACCAATTCTCTTTCCTGGAGCTGATGAAATTACATGAGCTTTATCCTTAGTCTTTATAAGAGAATCTTCAATCTGTTGAGTGATTGAAATAAGGTCTCAAAACCCTCCTGTGTATTTCACAGGGATCAGCGGTGTGCGCAACTCATCACGTAAATTCGCCACACATATTGACAACAATTCTTATTGAGGGAGTGCTAAGCTTGGGAATATGTTAATCCCATCCAGCGAGCAATGAAATCTGAGACCCTTTCATTCTCCCTTTGTTTACAGTTTTTAAGATAAATAACTATTGTCTTTGGAAATGTTGAGTTGAATTGAAGAAGAAATTGTTGACCAAGATCCTCCCATCAAGTAATTGACTGAGATTGCAAGCTTGTGCACCAGAAAAAAGTAGGTCCTTGTAATGACTGTACAAAACAACTGATCTTAACTGATTCTTATTGCTAAAGGGTTCCCATCATTGGATCTCAATGAGAAACAAAATGTGTTAACTGTTTCTCTGGGTCTCCCGAACCATTAAAGATTGGGAATGTGATACTTGAAAAATTTGATGGGGGAGGAATTGCATCAACCCATTCAGGTTAAGCTCTCTTCTCAGGTTGAACCAGAGCACACTTTCCCTCTATAGCTTCCAACCGAGCTGTTAATGACTCAATAGTAGTTATTAACTTTTGAGAAACATCCAATTGAGCTTGGACCTGAATAGGTGCAATGATTGGAACTGGTACAGATGTGGCAGCTAGTACTGCAACCAATGGTAGCATTGCCGATTGTTATTGGACTTGACCCATAAGATTAGACCTGTAAGGGTGTACTGATAAAGGAGGATATTCTTGATCCATATCAGTAGCTGCAACAAATTCCCTTGGCTGACTGACTCCATCACACTTAAGAGGAAGAGTACCTTAAAGTAGTTCTGCATTCAACCTCCTCAATTCCTTCATTTCTTCCTCTTGTTATGCAAATATTTTCTCTAGTGAGAGCAATTGGACTTCTCCAGAGGAAGGGTATGTAACCTGGTTGTTTCCTTTCCCCTTATTGGAAAAATTTTAGAGAGGGGGAAGTGGGTTATTTGATGGATTACCTAGGTTCTGAGTAATCCATTGATTTCATGTACACACGCCTTCTTCATTTGTGTCTGTGCATACAACTTCTTGAGCAGGAACCTCTTCATCTGATCCCTCTGAGTGAACCTCATCTGGTGGATCCACAACAACATCATTGATGACATTGATTGATGTATAATGCATTGAATCCCTTATATCATCATTTCTGCAATATTGTCTTAATCCATGTCCTTGATGAGACATTTCCTTTTGTTGATTTGATTCCTCAAGAACTTATTGACGAACAGAAATTTGGAGGGAATCTACTAATAATTTGGCTCTTCATTCCTCTTGAGGATTCTTCCCCAATCCAGAGAAGACTGACTTTCTCTGAGGGAGGGATTGAGGATTTGAAAAAGACCCCAGTCTGGTGGACTAGGGATGTTCATACTGTCTTTGCTCAACTCCTCGAATCCTATTTGTTGATTCTGAGGGTTGGGTTAAAAGAGTCCCCAGTCGGGCAAGCTGGGGTGGTTCTTGAAATGCTATATCTGAGACCTTCTTGAAATATCTCCTGATCTTGCAGACCTTAGTCCGGAAATTAGCTGGATGCATCAACCTGCATCCACTTTTATCACCCGGCTCAAAATAACGTTGGATGATTTCAAACACTTCTATCACTTGATGATGTTCTTTCCTTAAAAGAGAGGCATGTTCAATATTCTAGTTTGCTTGATGCATGAGTAATTCACAAATTTTTCTCTGTATGCTTGATTTTGCGAGGAACTAGTTGGACCCTTTTCTTGGGAAAGTTTTTGATTACAAACAAAACCCATTGACTATGGACGACCATGGGAAATAACATTGTATGAGACCATTTTCAGCGGCCTTTGCTGATTGGAGAACATAGTGAAATGTAGTGATCCATGAATACCCCATCCTTTGATATGAATAACAGATGGGGCATTGGAAATTAACTGGTGCAATCTTCTTAGTGTGCCAAGGCATGAATGCTGAAGGGATATCTGCTATTTTTCAGCCTTCGAATATCGAGAAACTGAGAGAGTTGCCAATTCAATTTGGAATTGTAACCCTTCTATTATCTTGATATTATTTTCATATTCATCACAAGATAATATTTTCTTTTTCAACTGACAAATATTTTTTCATATGTTGAGACAGATATCATGAATTCCATCTTCTATCAACATCACTGGAATATCATACTGAGAGTTGGCCGAAGGAAAAAACATGACTGGTACTTCAACTTTTTATAGTTTTTTTCTCATATTCAGTAATTCCTCTTTATCATTCAATGAAGATTCTTCTACCTGATTATACCATAGATGGTTCTTCCTTGTTGCTTCATCAGATTCAACAAGATTGGTAGAGAAATCACTAATCAAACTACAAGATGCATGACTTAGGGGTGGTTCGGAGAATGACCTATACCCTGGGATATCTTATGGTTGAGAAAGTATTTCACCAACTAATGATAAAGCATTAGACATGACTGGATTAACATTTTAAATTGCCTCAAGAAAAGAGGGCTTTCTCGTCACTACATTGTCTATTGGAGAATTTTCCAAGAAATGTGAATCAGTACTGCAGAGAGGACTTTCACAGCGAAACTCATCATCATGAGGAGGACCACCATGGTGGGTTATATCCAAAGATGAAACATTTTTCTCTTTGATCTTCTGACCACACAGATAGTTATTGTGGATCTCATCTGAATATAAAACTTCGAGATCGACCGAATTGTAATGAAGCAAGACTTCATGAGGAAGTATATGATGCAAATCTTCGGAATTAATGTTCCCACTATTGGGAACTGAGAGAGAAGAATCTTCAGTTTCAACAGATAGTTGTCTGAGTGCATCAAGAACTCCAACATCGAGTAAGGCCTTGTTACAGATTGGCTCTTGATTTCTTGACTGTGATGGGAGGGCCTTCTTCTTAGATGTCTTCTTACTCAATTTAGGAACCAATTTTTGATGAAAGTTTTCATTATGGGCAGGTGTATGTGCCTGCTCAGGAGAAATGATCAGGTTAGGCTGATTATCTCCACCCAAATCAGGTGTATTTTCATGACTTGGTTTTCCATATGATATGGGGAGTACGACCCACCACCCTCTTGGACTGGAAAAGATGTGTGTGTCTGTTCCGGAGTGAATTGTCGATGTGTCACTCCACTGGCAGGGATAGATTTATGTGTATTTCCCTGAGATGCTGCTGAAGTTGTTATAATATCCAGGAAGGCATCCCGAATATGAGAAGGGATTTGTTTATGCTCTTTCACCATTGACAGAATGTTCTTAGGGACTTCAGCAGCCGGAACAAGGATATACATCTATTCTGTTCTTGGAGTAGGTGTGTGTTCCTACTATAGTCCTCCTTTTCCTGCCAGTGAATCCTGACAATACTCAAGTGTGGGGGCAGAGGGTTGAGTCTGCCTCCTGTTTGTCACCGGAGATTTATGACTGACTTCTCTGAATGCTACCAAACGAGACTGTTGGAAGTCTTGATAAATACTAGCAGGTGTATGTGCCTACTGATTGCACTCACCAAATGTGGTTGACGAGCCTCCTTCAACACTGAAAGAAGAGGCTGCTGGCAGGATTGATGAGTGCAAGTAGGTGTATGTGCCTGTTTATCAGTTGTCAACACATTGGGTTGGAGGGCTCCATCACATGTAGTCAGACAAGAATGTTGACTATCCGATGATTTATAAAAAGGTGTATGTTCCTATCTGTAGTACTCTATCGGAATTTCCTGGCGAGATTGGCATGCTGCTGCCAGAAGAGTCTGCTGGACAACGTGATTAAAACGGACGAGTGTGTGTGCCCATTTGTTTCTTTCCACCAAGTAAGGTTGGTGAACTTCTCTGGAAATGGCAGAGATAAGAACCTGATCACTGTTAACCGGTTGCCATCTCTGGTAGTTCGTCTTTCATGCTCGGGTTCGAGGAACTTAAGCTGAATTCCTGGAGATGAAACCCTCATCATGTTGAGGGTGCACTGCCACCCAAGTCTGGCAGTGATTGTTGGTGGGAACCCTTGGGAAGGACTCCTGCCTCCTTGAATTAAGTCCCTGAGGGACCTTCTCATTCACCTCATCATAATACAGGAGTTAATGGTGATTTCATTCCGGGGATAACGACCCAAAATGGTTGGAGATGGTGGTTGACACCACCTGCTTCTTGATCGCTGGTCGTCGCTGTCCGGATGACCAGGTTGAATTATTGACTTGGAGGGCTTGTCGAGCAGCCTCCAGAGTCAGAATAGTACCATTTTTACAGTACTCCTTAACCAGCGCATTTGATACATGGCATTGAAGATGCTGAGTAGGTGATGTCGTCCTCAGAGCAGACGATGATCTAGCAGGAGCAACAGCAGATGCATTCACAGATGTGAACTTAAGAAAAACCATTTTTGTAATGCAGAAGATCATGGAAAAGAGTTCCTGTTTGATATAAAAAACATAATCAAGATAAGTTCGGCTGCTGCATCTTTTGGATGAGCACATATGTTATTGATTGTCTTGTTGTCCCTCTCATTGATTTTAAATAGGGGCCTAAAAAATAAGTAAAACATCACTTTAACTTGGTTAAGGATTCACGTCGGGTTCACCATTTTTTGTTTCCTCTGGAATTGGGGATGACCTCGTTGATTGAAGGTTCAAACATTCCAATCGGTTTCTAACGGGTTTGTTCATAGAACCAAAAAAATCCAATGATTCCATATCCATTTGGACCTAATTTCCAAAGGTAGGCGCTCATTAGTTGTGGACTGATGAGGCTTAGGAATTTTCATTGGTCGAGAGGATGGGAGGCCAGACTCATCACACCATTTTGAGGTGAATTATTGTCTACTCCGAGACTCTCTTTATATATTTAAGTCATGTTCGTGAATCCTTATTACATTACCAAGTATAAAATGAGATTTCCTTTAGATTTGACAATCAATGATTAAATATGTAGGAAATTTAGAGAATATTTTATATGTATTCGAGGTTCTTCATCGATAGATAATCATCTGTATTTGTTAGAGATTCTTTGTCAGTGGTATCCTTCAATACATAAAAGTCTCTTGGTCATTATGATGACCATACTAGTTTTAAAGCCACTCAGTGGGGCACTTGAAGTTTATTGTCATTCAAAAGGACATGGATTATTTCATAGTTGGGATCATACCCGTAGATGGGCTACCTACATATACTTTGTTTATAAAAGGAATCAGAACCCACGTAGTTCGAGTAAGGGAGTATGATGTTTATGATTGATGGCTCAAAGAAAGATGTCATAATTACTTTTACACTCTATGCTCATGTGAGCCATGCTCGGTGTGAGAAACAAGAGGTATTGGTAAAAACAGACAATTGTTCCATGAAAGATACAATCATAAGAAATGATGCGAGGCTTATGTATGTATGACTGACCAAAAAAATGAAGATTAATATTTACTTCAAGGAAGAAATCTAGGAACAGGGTCCGTAATGGTATATGTACTTTATGGAGATTTGAATACTCTAATCTTGGGGCTTACTCCTAAGGAATAAGCCCAAGTTAGGAGGGGACTTATGATTCGGTTTTACTCCTGAGAAGGAAGCCCAATTCAAAAATTAAATTAATACTTATTAAGATAAATTAAGACTAGGTCTTACTCTTGAGAAGGAGGCCCAGGTTAAGGGATTTGAAAAAAAAATTAAGGGTCTTGGGGGTTACTCCTAAAAAAGATGCCCATACTTGAGACTGGGGCTTACTATTTAAAAGGAAGCCTAGGTTAAGAGAATTGTGGTTGGGGATTACATCTAAGTTGAATGCCCAGATTCTTGGGAACCTTGAGACTGGGGCTTACTTCTGAAAAGGAAGCCCAGGATAAGAGAATTGTGACTGGGGATTACTCTTAAGGAGGATTCCTAGATTAGGAGACTTGGGGCTTACTCCTGAAAAGGAGGCCCAAATTAACGAGGACTTGGGGATTACTCTTAATGAGGATGCCCAAATCAATGAGAATTTGGACTGGGGATTACTCCTGAAAAGGATGCCCAAATTAAAGATTCTCTCATCCTAAAGGATGAGGTTGAACGAATGAACTCTCTAACTTTAGTGATGAAAAGATTTGTAAATCACTAGTTTTTGAGAGATGTTCCACAGAATTCCTTTCAGATAAGGAATCCAATAAGTAAATCATGCCATAAATGGCTTTGGAGAGATTTCTGAAGGCTTAATCCTGAAGAGGAGAGGGGCACGCAAGTACTGCATGGGCGCGCAAGTACTGTGTGGGTGCACAAGTATTGGTCACACAGGTGTACCTGTGGGACACATGGGTACTTGCGTGCCGGTCAATTCTTAGAGTAGAACTTGGGTGATGTTTGGCTAAAGCCCTTTGTACTACCCCTAGAGTCTTTCAGAAGTGAGGCGCGCAAGTTATATGGAAGAGGTAAGGCGGCGTGCAAGTGTGGCCATTTCCCCTAAGGGATGACCACCTAGGCGTGCAAGTGTTGATGAATTTCAACACTTAGACCTTCCTCCCCCTCTTTAGATCTTCCGATCTAGGTAATTAATTAACATAGAAGTGTTCAGAAGCTTTGAGAAGAGACTAGGGCACATGGAGATCAAATCTGAGGTTTTGCAATTTTTCTGTCCCTAATGGGGGGCCCACAGGGGTTTTTATAGGCTAGAGAGACTCTGGGAGAAATTTCAAAAAGGGCGCGCAAGTCACCTGCGGGACCATTATGCGGTGCGCAAGTGTACTTGCACGACTATGAGGGAACTTGCGCGACCCAAATGGAAAAAAAACCCTTGTTCATGCCTTTGTCAATTTTTGATGTTTTATTCAAAGGATGAATCACATTATACAAAGGAATTTCCCTTTCCATTCGTTTAGACTCTGTGACAGAAAGGAGCGTCAACAATATGCTCGATATGTCTTTCTTTGACTATATGAAATAAACACATCACTACACCATGTCCATGGAATTTAATATTATAGTTATATTCCAATCAATGAGATAATATATCAACTTCCATAAAGTTGGGAGGGACAAATCCTTCATAGACTTATCCATTAATGACATGTTACTCATGATGAAACCAACATATCCATCATCACCCAAAAATTTTGTCATCGTGGTTTACAAAATACATCTATGTACATGAGTTGCAACATTCATTAATAATAATATTAAAGTCCAAGGACCATAACACATGCTCACAAATAGGAATATTCATTGAGACAAAAACATGGTGAATTCCTAGAGTAAGGTCTATTCTCATAATATTCCTTCATAAAGATTACCAAGTGAAAACTTCATGAGAAGTACCCTCATCTGCTTATGAGTAATCACACTTGAAATTCTGTATATTATGTGTCCCATCATAGTATGTTATCCAACCATAGAACATTATTGATGAATATCATCATAGCACATCAAGTTTCTCATTATATAGGGTAACTACTATGAATTTATCAATGTGAGGTATACTCTCAAATATTATTACCTTAGAGTTATGTAATAAATGGATCAATATATAATATGATGTTTTATTAATATCAAATACATGGAATATACATGTAATCAATGTAAAAATATTTGGTACTAGGGAACCAACTCCAAAAAACTCCCACTTGGACTAGATCCAACTGCATACGTCCTTTATTCCACTAGACCTCACAAGATAGTCATTTCTCTATTATGTTATTGAATAAGAAAAGGTTTCCTCCATGTTCACTTATGTAGAAATAATACTCACTAATACTTCACCTATCTGAGATAAATCCTTAAAGAGATGATACTTCTGAAGTATGTGCTTCTTCAATTGATGCGACCTTGGCACTTTTCTAGGAGACATTGCTGCAGTAGTATCACAATAGAGTGTGGTAGGATATTTACTGCTAGGTACCACATTAAGTTATTATATGAAGTTATGAATTCATAATTCTTATTTATCTACCTTATAATCCAAAATATACTCAGACTCTAATGTAGATACTACAACCATAGTCTGGTTTAAGCTCTTATCGCTCACAACACCTCTATTCAAAGAGAATATTTATCTCATTTATGACTTGATGTCATCTTGATCAGTTTCGAAACTAGAATTTGTATTTCTATCATGACCCATACCATAAGGGCCTATGTCAAGACTACCCCAATCCAACCTCTGATAGGCTAGAGGCTGGAGACTAGCATCGAGTAGGAATATCCCACAAATGGATTCATTTTCTTAAGTACATATACAAACACATACATTTACAATCCCAAAATTCTGAAATATAAAAACACAAAGTAAACAATGCATACATATACTATGATCCCAACAATAGAGTATGAAAGTAGGAAACTTGAAAGTAAACATGGCCAAAATACAATCCCACCAAAAGAAATAGTTTGAAAAGTGAATGCAAAAATTCCTGAAACTCATTCAAAGAAACCCCTACCTAAATGGTAGGTGCAGGACAGCTATCTGAAGCCATAGGAGAACAACTCATATTCTATATCTCTCTTAGAACCACCTGGTCCAGGTCAACCTAGGAATCCATCAAAGTGTCGATCATCTGCACAAGACATGACACGTGTGGTCCAAGCCCGTACATGGGGTGAGTAAAAAAATACATAGTAGGATACCCCGAAACCACAAAGGAATACCACTAATAAATACATGAAGTATACCACAAAAGTAATATATGGAGTATACCACAATGGAAATACACTATGTTTACCAAAATGGTATTACACGAAGTACTGCCCTCTGAGAAAAGTATATTTCAACAACATAAATTCTAATAAAGTCCTAATATGCTCAATCAAATGGGGCACACCGTCTCCATGAGACACACAATATTCATAAGGAAAATTGTCTCAGTAAGACACACAATCTCAATAATACAGAAAGTCTCAGTAAGATGAAGTCTCAATAAGGCACACAGTCTTAGTAAGACACACTATCTCTGTAAGACACATAGTCTTAGTAAGACACACATTATCTAAGTAATACACACATCCCCTAGGTCACACAGCTTCTAGGTCCCAACTAACCATAGGATTCCACTTATACTGTGCTTGTTCTAGGAGAACCTACTCCTCAAGCCATTAGGCTATATGAAAACTTCCACAAAAACTCACATAGAGTTTCTCAAAATGACCATCTCTTCAAAAGGGTCCCAACACCGCAAATATCTCATCAAACAGACACAAGTTTTGAAAGTTATAACTATTTTATTAAATGGGTCTGATTTGGATTTGGTCTGAGTCCGACCCGACCAGTCGGACCTGGCCCAACCCAACCTTGTTGGAAAAACCCAACTCAGTCTAGTTCGGTCTGGACCGAACCATCTGCCCTATTGGGCTCAACCCGCTGTACCTACTACTTTTCCACACACGGTCAGCACTTACTATGTGCCTCTCATTTGACCCGTAGCTAAACCACTACCACAGGCTCCTCCAACCTGACACTGAGCCGCATTCCACCTGGCATCCACCTAAGTGTATTCCCCTCATCATGTCCCTTATTTAATATTATGGCCTCCTACCATACCCACTAACCCTACCATGTTCCGCCTACCATCGGTTTCCCCACTGGCGACCTCGCATTTCTGGCTCACTATCTTCCTAGACCATCCCCATAGTCATGTGCCACCTTGCCTAAGTTTTTCAAAGCCACCACCTCCGAACGCCATTGTACGCCACCACCATGTTCCACCACCTTGAAATATTGTGTGTCGCTATCCCAAACAAATCGCATCGTTCCTCCCATCTCTCCTCCATTGTGTCGTTGTAGGTTTGGATCCTCAATCTCAAATCATTTTCCATAAATAGGTGGTGCAATGGTCGATCATTTGCATAGGGGTTTCAAAGGTGAGGAGAATATGAATAAAACATGAAGAACATTTGGGATTGATATAAGAGAATAAATACTCATGAACACATGAAGAACAGATCTGATCCCTTTTTCATGTCATCCTCGATTCATTCTTATTAGAAGGATAGAAATCACACAGATCTATCTCCCATTTAAATCCCAACAAGAATAGTAACCATCCTGCAAGAGATCAAACCACAGATCATCCTATTCATGGGTTGGTCCTCATTCTTAATAAAGTTTATGAATGGGGAAAAATCATAGAGAAACAAAACCCTACCTATAGTTTGGATCAGTTGTTGATAAAGGGATAATCTGCATCGTCATAGTTTGTGGATTTGTTGATCTTTGATCTATGTACTAATCTCTAATCTATCACCACCGTTAAGAGAAATTACTTTTCCTTATCTCAAGGGAATTTTAGGGTTATAGTGATAACCCTGGATACTTGAAAAACTCAAATATAATGACATGGAGTCACTATATTGAAATAAAATATATTTATTATATATTTTATTACTGATATGTCCAAAAACTAAATTTCATGGTCGACCTATGTCGGTCAATGATAGGCCCCTCTATATACTAAGTTTATGTTCTGAACACAATAGTGCCCTTAGATTTCTAATTTGGGAACTTTTTTAGATGCTATTCTAGTTTTAAAGATAAACCACCCGCACACAATATTGAAAATAGAACATTTTTCATCAATTTTTTCTAGGAACACCGAGAATCATAATCACATGTTGTCTTACCTCATGGTATTTTAATTTTATCAATTAATTTATCAAAAAACTAGAGAAAATTCGAGTCATTAAATTCTCCCCATCATAGGGATTTATTTCCTCAAAAGACAAAATAAGGTGTACTCAATAAAATGATGATCGTACTGAGCATTAATCTGAAGCTCCAACTCCCATGTTATCTCATGGATATTCTCATGCTACCACGAAATTGGAACCAGATGAATAGACCACCCATGAAGGTTTCACTCTTGTCGATCCCCAATCTCCACTGGGTATTCTGCAAATGACACCTCATTGCCAATGTATAGTTCTCTCCAGTCGATGATGTGGGATGGGTCATGAATGCACATCCTAAACTACTACATGTAGAAGAAATAAAGTATTTGATGAAACTATGTGGTAGACTTATGTGGTACACAACCTCTCAAACTCTATACAGAATTGGAAAAGGGTCGATAAACCTCTGAGATAGCTTACCACCCTGGCCAAATCTCTATATCCCACCTCAATGATAGACCCAAAGGAACACATGGTCTCCCTCCTAGAACTCCAAAATCCTCTTTTTCCAGACAACATAAGACTTATAAGAGCTCTTCGTAGACATCGTATACTCTGGGATTACCAACACCTTCTCTGTAGTCTCCTGCACCAACTCTAGGCCCATGAGTTCTGCCTCTTCGGGGTCCATCCAGCAATGTGTTAACCTACATGGTCTCCCGTACAAGGCATCAAAAGGTTACATATCACTAGTGGAGTGGTATATATTGTTTTATGATAAATCAAATATCAGTAAGTGACCATCCCAACTACAAAAAAAATCTAGGATGCATGTATGAAGAATTTCCTCTAGAACCTGAATGGTCAGCCATGTTTGGCCGCCTATCTGTGGGGGAAAAGCCATGCTCAAGCACATTTGATTCACAAATTCCTCCTAAAATACATTCTATAACGTGGATGTGAAATGAGAATCACGATTTGAAATGATCATAAATGGGACTCCATGAATATTATCTATCTCTTGCATGTGGAGGTTTCCCCAAGTCTCTAATGATCCCTTCTCTTGGATTGGTTGGAAACGGGATGACTTGGTGAGTCGATCAATGATCACCCAGATGGAATCATGTCCCCTGGATGTGCGTGGTAAAAAATTTACCAAGTACCTCAATATCACATCCAAATTAAACTCTAGAACCTCATGGGGTTAGGTCATGACTATAGAAACCTGGTGCTCAACCTTCATTTTATGACAAGTGATGCATCTAGAAACGAGCTCTGCTACTTCTTTCTTCATCCCTAACCACTAAAAAAACTAAAATAGATCCTAGTCCATCTTCGTCACACATAGATATACCTCCTTAGGGGACATATGGAACTCCCTCAAGACCTCCTCCTGTAACACAACATGTACCACTCTGCCCGAAGGGCCTGAAGGCCTTTTATTTATTTATTTTTGATAACCCCCATTTCAAGGGATGAGGGGGATCCATTACAAGGCTCTAAGGCGTAGAGATTACATGAACTATAGGTTTTAGATAATATACAGACTATACTTGTAACTGATCCTCCCCAACTTCTTCATCGTGATATCTGCACTCCACCTTTACATAGCTTGTTCGGAAAGGCTTTCTATACGTGAACATGCTGGTCCTGGTGGCAATTCCATACCCTCTCTTTATAACAAATTCACTTAGCTTCTGCTTCGATGAATGCACCTTCTCTGAATCCCCATCCGGAGTCTCCTCCATGTAGTGTCTGTCTGGTCATTTTAAGCACAATTTTAGGTGGCATGAAGGCCATGAGGTGTCCCAAAGGCCTTGAGGAGGCCCAAAATCCTTACTATCTAGAAGGCCTTAAAGGACCAGAGGCCCAAAACAGTGGCCTGAAATCCCAAATGGATGAGTACTTACAACTGCTATAGTACCGAACGTTGACTACTACAGTACTGCTACAGTAACCCATAAATTATGTCTTCACATAGTTTTGAACTTCGGTCTCTTGGATACACATGTCGAGTCCTCACTTACTAGGTTGAGGCTCTTGTGCAGGTACCACTATGCGTCCCCTGAAAAGACGACAAGATCCCCATATTTTGAATATCCATCAGGGGAATTCCCTATGGATATCTGAGCACGTAAGGTCCCACAGTCAGTATCCCCATGATGTACCACCCTAACTCTCTATAAGTGTGGATGGGTGGAAACCATCGATTGGATGTAAGTTGATCCATCTCCATCCACAAAATATATATACAATGTGGTCAACTATTCTGAAACCTCACTCAACTACTAAAAGCCGGATCTCCTATTGAGAGTGTTTTCCACCACATTACCCTTCCCAGATGTATAGAAAATCTTGAAGTCATAGTCCTGGAAGAACTCCTTCCATTGCCTCTATCTCAAGTTTAGATAATCTTGAAGGAAGGTATACTTGAGACTCTTGTGATCAGATTAAATAATAAACCACTCACCCATCAGGTAGTGTAACCACATCTTCAATGTGAAGACTACTACCACTATCTCAAGATAATGGGTCCCATAGTTATACTCATGATATCTCAACTAGAGTGAACCATAAGAAATCATGAAGTTCCCTTTTATTAGGACACAAATAAGACCAATCCCTAATGAATCACAGAATACTACATACTTGACACCCAACTCTGGAAATCTTGCGATGGGAGCACTCATGAATCTCTGACTGAACAGCTGGAAACTCTCCTTGTAATTATACTTCCACATAGAAGGATACCCCTTCTATGTCAAAGAAATAAAGGGTGCTGCTACTATAGAAAATTTGAGTACAACCCTCTAGTAGTATTTATCCATACAAATGAAAATTTTCACCTTGGTAGTACTCTTGGGTGGTTCCCAAGAAACCATCTCCTCAATTATTACTAGATCCACTGCAACTCTAACCTCCTAAATGAAATGTCCCAGTAATTGGACCTCTCAAATATATAATTGACCTTTGAGAGCTTTCCATACTGTTGGTTCTCTCAGAGTGTATGCAAGACCACCCTCGAGTGTATATAACACTCCTCCTCGAATGTCGATGCACTGGGATTTCAACAAGGAAGACCACCAAGAACCAATCTAAGTAAGGATGGAATATCCTGTTCAAGAGTAACATGAACACTTCTAGGGCATTTTTCATAAAAAACAACATCACCAATTACTTGTAGTGGTTATACCGACTCCTGAAAGTCATCTTTGGTACATCCTCATCCCATACCCGTAGTTTGTGATAACCCGATCTAAGGTCAATCTTTGAGAACCACCTCGATCCTTTCATCTGATTGAATATTCCATCAGTCCTCAACAGGGGATACTTTTTCATCACAGTCACCTATTTCAGGTGGTGGAAGTCCACATATAACCTCCTTCTCTTGTAAGGATTCTTGGAAAACAAAACTTGGGATTCCTTTGGTGAAACACTATGTCTCATGAAGCTCTTCCTCTATAGGTCCTTTAACTGCACCCTCTTCTCACAAAGCTCTGTAGAAGCCATATGATATGTTGAAGTAGATATCCATGTTGTCCCAATTTATAGATCAATGTGTAAGTTTAACTCCCCATAGAGAGTCAATATGTGAACATCCTCAAAAAATACTTCCTTATACTCCCCCACCACTATAGGAAATTGAGGTCTCTTATCATCGACTACACTAAGGGTGATGCTATCCAATTGGTGAGTAATCGACTGGACCCTCTTATGAGTATGTCCCTCCTACACTTCATGCATTTCCTTTTCACCAAAAAAGTAAAACCTAGTCCCACCACCATATACACACCACATTCAGTGCCTAAAATAGTCATTCTAAGCATGGACTATGAATTAATAGTCTATACCAAGAATGACATCGTAAGGCCTCGATGCCTCTACCAAGACATCTAAACTAAATATTTCACTTCCAAGAGTAATATCACATTGTCAACACTACTGTGTGATCATCAAATCCTCCCCTGTAAGAGTCTCTATATGTAACGGGAAAGTCAACGGTTCCACTAGAATCTATGATCCTAGAATAAGGTCCATGGAAAGAAAGGAATGACTGGCACATATGACTATCAAAAAAATAGATAAGGTGGAAAATAAATAGATTGTACCTCTAATCATCCTTGGACATTCAGGCTTATAAGCCTCCATTTCCTACATCTATCCTCATCCCCATCCACTAACTCCCTTAGCCTAGTGTTGATCACCATGGGGTGGTGGTGGTAATACATCGAACCTACGGCCACCTCATGCTTCTCTACCTACTTCTATTCCACATCTAACTTCCCTACTATTGATACAATATATCATGTATGCACACTAATCACAACGTAGCTAGAATGAACTTCGCCCCGAAGATATGCTTGAAGTATGCCCATGAGAGAGTCTCTTCATCGTGTATCTGGGTCACTAAGCTCCACCATAACCTTGATGATCCCTAAATAATACTCATGTATAAGACTATCATCTAATCAGAAGGCATCCTCACAAGGAAGAAGACACCTGTGACTACCTCCATCCAATCCTCGGCTAATATGGGGTCTGTCTCACCCACAAACCTAGGAGATCACTGCCTCTGAAACTCATGAAATGGTCTAAGCCTACATGTATCCTCAACCATTAATTCTGGTAGTAACTACACCTCGATGGGTGGTGGTATCATTGGTAAACCACACAAATGTGCAATCTCTGGTAATTGGAGTATCTCAGCACATTCCCCTGTACTATAGACTGGTTTCTAGAGAGATAATCCCAATGATCAAATTGTGGAATCTTGGTTGGCTGCCTACATAGAGGAATCCTGAAATGAAAGAGGATGTACTATAATCAAGAGAGTATACCCGGTGAGCTAACTGAAGAAGGACATGAGAACACACTCAAATACTATATACGACATGTACCCCTGTTTTTTTCCAGAAGCCAGTGTTTTTATGTACTGAGTCAAAAAGAAGGTCAACATAGTCCGGGTGTACAAATATTTCAGTTGCTACCCCAACACTGGATTCCCTATCATAAAATCTGAACTTGGAACACTCGACACTATTTCCCCAAACCAACCACAGAGACTCCTGGTCCATTAAGTAGAACCAAACCACTCTGATACCACTCTTTCAAGACTCGTCATATAGGGTCCCATTATGTGACTATCCAAACCCCACCTCTGATAGGAGAGGGGATGACTACAAGCACCAAGTAGTAATATCCTACAAATGGGAGGCATTTTTCCTAAGTACCTACACACACACACACACATTTCCAAGACCAACATTTAGAAATATAAAAACACCATATAAACCATGCATGAATACACTAAGATCCTAACCACAGATCATGATAGTAGAAAATTAGAAAGTAAACAAGGCCAGAATACAAGCCCATCAAAAGAAAGAGTCTGAAAAGTGAATGAAAATGTTTCTGAAACTCATCCACTGAAACCCTACATGAAGGGTAGGTGTATGATAGGTTTCTAAAGACGTAGGATCATACCTCATCCTCTTGATCTCTCTAATCACCACCTGGTCCTTGTCCACCTAGGAATCTGTCAATGTGTCGATCATTTTCACAAGGGATAACATGTGTGGGTGAAGCCTATGTATGGGTGAGTAAAAAAATATTCCGTAGGAAATCTTGAGAGCATAATGTAATACCACTAAGAAATACACAAAGTATACCAAAAATGAAATGCATGAACTATACCATAGAAGAAATATATAAAGTATAACAAAAATGAAATACATGAAGTACATCCAACGCACATAGGTATATGTCTACAATATACATTCTAAGAAAGTCCCAATATGCTCAATACAATGAGGAACACCATCTCCATGAGACACATAGTCTCAATAAGACAAAAAATCTTAGAAAGAAATATAGTCTTCATAGGACACACAATCTCCGCAAGACACACAGTCTCAGTCAGACACACAGTCCTAGAAAGACACACAATCTCAGTAAGACATGAAGTCTCAGTAAGACACACAGTCTCTATAAGACACATAGTCTCTAAGTAAAACACACAACCCCTAGGTCACACATATTATAGGTCAAATAGATTCTAGTTCAAGAATTTTCTAGGTCACACAACTTCTAGTTCACATATTCTAGGTCACATCCAGTAACATTATTCCAATCATAGTGTGCTCATTCCAGGAGACCTATTCCTTGAGAAATTAGTTCATATTACAACTTCCACAAAAGAAACTTATAGTATCTCAAAATGACTATCTCATCTCAAGGGTCCCAATTCCACTGACTCCTTGTATAATGAACACACAGTTTGAAAGTCACATCAATTTTAATAAAAAGGGTCAGACCCAGGTTCGGTATAGGTCCGACCTGATGCGCAGGACCCGACCTGTCACACTGGCCAACCTGACCTAGTTCACCCGACCCACTGGCCATCCTGACCTGTTTCGATTTGGTCATGCCCCAACTGGGCCTGCTTGCTTGGCTCAAACCGCTAGGTCCCTCCTACTGGGTCGTTGGAGTGGCATGACTCCCTCTAGTTCGACCTATGTTGTGGGCTAGTTTTTTGCATTGCTTGTGTCCACCCCGAACATGTTCCTCCCATCTTCCCCACAACTAAACTACCCCTTGGGGAACCTCTAATACAAAACTGAGCCATGTTCCACCTGGTTGTCATGTATGAAACCTACTCTCACTGTGCCCCCCCGGTCAACACCGCGACCTCCTACTGTAGACCATGCCACATGCCGCATTCCACTTTCTTCCAGCTGCCCTGCTAATGTCCTCAGCCTTCTGGATTACCATCCACCTGGACCATCATACTAGACCTATGCCACCACACATGAACCTACCAGAGCCACCACCCTTCACTACTTCCTTGTTCTACTGTGCGCTACTATCCCGACCAAATTTCATTGTGTCTGCCATCAATCCTCCTTTATGCCATCACGGGTTCAGATCCTTGATCTCAGATCATTTCCCCATGAATTGAGGGCTCAACTGTCGATTGTTCCCATATAGGTTTTAATGGTGGGTAGACGATAAAGAACCCATGAAGAAAAAAATAGATTGAGGGAAATGAATAAATTCACATGAACACCTGAAAAACAAATCTTTTCCTTTGTTTGTGTTGTCCTCAATTCACTCTTTTTAGAAGGAAGAACAAATAAGGATAAAAATCACACAGATATATCACCCATTTAAACCCCTGAAATCATAACACTCATCCTGCAAGTCACCAGTTTATGTTAGGACCTACCAAAGGTAAAGTTGATGTACTGAATGCAATTGTAAAGACCCAAAAATTAATTAATGAAAATTCCTTCTCTGTATATTTAAATGTCTTCTTAAGGTTATGTAAAACGTATTCACTTATTTGGTTATATGTTTTTTATTTTAAAATACTACTAATAATTGTGATTGTTGCTAATATAGACTTTGAAAAATGATCACATGATTAGTATAAATATAGGGCTTTAACAAATCCAATTTACCCAGACAAAGGAAGTGATGACATCATCAAGTAGACTTTCCTTATATGAAGACCATTTTCCGGAGCTCTTAAAGGAGGTGGCATCATTAGGCTTTGTTCTTGACCAAGCCCAAACTGATCTTGAACAAGTTAAGCTTGAGTGGAACTAACTACGAGAGAAGTGGAAGTTAATAGAGATTACCACCCGAGCGATGTTATCCGAGCCACCCCAAGAGTCTGTCACCATCACACACCATACCCTTAGGTATTATGCGGGTGTTATAAGGGGTTATGTAATGAGACACTATCACTCTGACTATGTACATTATTCTTGTATAGAGAATATACATACTTTTTATTGTTTCTTTGTAAATAGTTTTTAAAGCACAAATAGTATTTTTAGTTAATATTCAACTAAGAAATTTTTTTAGATGAATAAATGGATTTTTGAATTAAATAATATTTTAATAATATATTATTATTATTATTAAATTACTTTTTATTAAATACAAATTATCATATAATTTTATGAATGTAATTGTAATTTTTTATTAATGTTTGAAAGCTGTTTTTTTCAAAACCCATGAATTTTCGATAAATGTCAGTTTTTATTTCAAAAGAAAAAATTAAAATATTTATAAAATTATTTATATAAAATGAATATTATTATTTGAACTAGGACATCGAAATTTTCCACTGGTAAATTTTTCATAATTTTCTGAGAGAGTCGAAATTTTGGGTAAAAATTAAATACCATTTACATATATAATGTGTTTTATTACATTATAATGACCCAATAGCGATGTAATAAAATACTATAAACATTATGTTCGACCCATATATGCTTTAATATTAATATAATGTGATTTTGGGTTTGTTTGATTTATTTTACGAAGCATTAGTGGACCCTCCAAGGCTTATAAAACATTTTGTCTTTTTAAATTGTTTTCCTTGAAAGTGTGACTCAACTACACATAAGAAAACCTATTATTTTAATAATTTCGGCCATTGGCCTTATAAAATATTTTTTTCACTCCCCTTTGGAGAAAACAATGGGAAAAACCATGATATGGTTTGTGGTTTTGATTAGTTTAATGTGAGGTGTCCAAAACCTATATAATAACAAATTCCCTCTCCTTTCCTATATAAACCCACCCAAGACCCCACTTACTCTTCACTCAAAGCCTTTGGTGTTCGTCCAAACCCTGAAATAATCTATCTATAATCCTACCAAGGTTCCCATATCTCCCAAGAATCCTCTCTCAAGCCTCTCTCAAGCTTTTGGGATCACACTTCCAAGTAAGGGATTTCTTCCTTTCTCATTTTTTTCCAATTTTATTTAAGTTGTTATTCCCTTTTTTATTAAATTAAAAATGTTGGGGCATGATTTCTCACCTCACACATACTACCCAATTAATGATTGGATGATGAGATCCCCCTTTCTCTCTCATTAATTCCTCCCATTTACACCCGTTACCATGCCAAAATTTCATGAGGGATTTCTCTCTTCTCTTTTTCATCCAACTAATTCTTTGGTATTATGCATATAAATTCCATTAAGGTTATTGGTACATGTATCTATGTGACCCCCTTACTTTACATTTCATGTAAATATGATGATACACCCATTTATCTATCATCAACCATTTTCATGAATCCTTATATCACGCTATTATGCAGCCGAAATTGCACCACATTTTTCCAAGCCAGGATCATTGTATAGTGAATAGCATACCCATGTATCTATCAAGGATATTCACTTTTATGCACATATACATATTTAATGTTAATTTCATGTATTTATTCCAAATTACTTAATCGTGTAATAACTTATGATTTTGATTGATTCCATGTTATAATATTCATGTGGCACACTTATGCATCAAATGAAATGTTTAAGAAGGGTGCACCCTGATAGTGCTCCAATGCATTGGGTAAAGTATAGTATCAAGATACATCATGTGAAATGAGTATTGAATCATGCTAATTCATGTTCAATGAGGGTTTACTCATGATTCATGTGAAATGATGGTTTACTCATGCTCCATGTGCAATGAGCCTTGGCTCATGCTAAATTCCATGTTAAGTGTTGTTGCCACATTTCCATGTTATGATTATCATGATTTATCATGCCTTTATGTTCATATTTCTCTTATGATCTATTTATATTACTGTTTTATAACATGTATTGTATTCCTCATGTTATTCCATGTTTACTCCCTTACTGGGCTTTATAGCTCACCCTTTTATTATGCATGTCCTCATGTTATCCCATGCAATTCTAAGTACGAGGGAATTTAGTAGTCATGTAAAGGAAGTTTTAAATAAATATGTTGTATTTCATGTTTTAAGATGTTATGTAATGAAACTAATCCTCAAAGACACTATACCTATCGATCTTATATGTTGTATCATGTGATGTTTATGTAATAAATCATGTTTTAGTGTGTAATAAAGAACAAGGTTGTCATAGTTGGTATCGGAGGATAAGTTTAGTTATTTTTGGGATTAGGATTAGAAAACCCAAGTAAAAGACATAGAGGTAAGAATAAGTATAATAAAAACATTACTATGTTTTGGTGAGTATTGATTAAGTGGTTTATCAATAAAATAAATCCCGGTCTAGATACGAGAAGGTAGAGGCACTTTAGCAAAGATATACCTAGGAGTGAAAACTCCTACAATGAGTTTTGGGCTTGACCTGGGGTATCCTCATACATGACAACGGGACTTGCTACACTCTTGGTTACGACACTCTAGGGGATATTAATCGGTAAATTCACAAACTTAGTATGAACCATTATTATGGGAGTTGAAAAAAATCCCCTAAGAATATATGTTAGGATGTAGATCATGGATAACATAGATTGAAGCCTATAGATTCATAAGTTAAGGAAATAAAATATATTTATAAGTCATCTATTTTTGGATTACCCTTTACGTGCTACCCAAAAATTTCCTTTTATTACATCCAATGGCCAGTAATAGGAGGACTCGGGATAAAAACCAATGTGAAGATCAATGTGACGATTGTTCTAATGAGATGCCCAATCCGGTGGGAGAAGGAATAGTGAACTTTGTCACAATACTCTCTCAGTTAACTCAATAATTTAATAGAAACATGGGTCAATAGGAATGTTTGAACCCCCCCCCCCCCAAGAAAGAAAAAGTTTCCATCGAGAGATTCATGAGACAAAGGCCTCCTAATTTTAATGGATCATTTGATCCCACAATTGTAGAAAAATGGATCAACTCCACTGAAAAGACCTTCTCCATCCTTCAATGTTCTGAACAAGAGAATGTTCTTCTGGATGCTTATCTTATAGAGGGTGAAGCCGATCAATGGTGTACACTGATAAAAAATACAAAACCTATGGAGGAGATCGAGGCATAGAAATGGAAGGATTTATGGAAGATGTTTTTTATAAATATTTTCCACACACCCTCCAAATTAAGATGTCAAGGGACTTCCTTGCCCTAAAAAAGATGACGAATCGATCGGAGCATATGAGGCAGACATCACAAGGCTTGCACGATACGATTCCCGCTTTGTCGTTACCTCTGAATACATGGTTGAACGCTTCTTTGGTGGGTTGAAACCTAGCCTGTGGAAAGCCTCGGTGATCTGCGACTTCGACAACTATGAGTAAATTGTCCGATGTTCCCTCAAGGTTGAAATGTAGATCGACGAATATCAGGGGTTTCATGGGGATAATAAGCATAAGGTGGAATTCAATTTTTCCAGTCCTATGGATAAATATAATGGTGCTAAGAAAATCTAGTACCCACTTGCCAATAGTGGGGAAAGAAGCACCCCAAAAATTGGATGAAGGGGAAGAGGAAATGCTTTAGGTGTGGAATATAAGCACACCTAATTGTTAACTGCCGACAAGAAAAACCCACAGCTGAGACATAGGAGAAGAACCCTCCATTCAACTCTCAAAGCATTATTCATTGCTTCAAATTCAAAGAACCAGTGCATCTTGCAAATTAGTTCCCAAATCCAAGGGGTTTTGGGGGAAACCAACAACCTCCAACGAAACAACAGAGAGCTTTTTCCATCACCACTACCGAAGTGAACCCCTAAAATGAATTGGTGACAAGTACTCTAGTAATTCATTCAAGAATAGAAAACGTAATTTTTTATTTAGGTTCTACTCATTCTTTTATATCCGGAAAGTTTAGGAGAACAATCCCAACACCACCACAAAGCATGGAAGTATCAGTGAGTATGACAAATGGGGAAATCATTGCATCCCATAAATATAACTCCTCCCCTGTCATAATTGGTGGATTGAACTTCTTGGAAAACCTCATCATACTACCTATGGTGGAATTTGGTGCAATTATTAGCATGGATTGGATTTCCCTATATAGAGCCAACATGAATTTCCATGAGAGGGAAATCAATCTCCATATGGAGAATCAACCCCCGATTATGTACAAGTGAAAGAAAGAAGATGAATCTTATTTAGCTCCATCATCTTAAGTGTAGATATTAATACCATATGAGCACACATATCTAGATTAGATGATTGATTCTAAGGAGGCAACCATCCTCGAAGACATGCCTATTGTGAGGAAATTCGCTGAAGTGTTTCCCAAGGAATTGCATGGGCTTCCTCCTAGAAGAGATGTTGAATTCTCAATTGATCTTATACCTGGGGAATTTCTAATATCCAAGAATCTATATAGAATGGATATTGTAGAGCTTAAGGAGATGAAAAAACAACTACAGGAGAATCTGGATAAAGGGTTTATACGCCCAAGTGCTTCACCATGGGGTGCACTAGTCCTCTTCTTCAAGAAGAAGGATGGGTCAATGCACCATTGCATTGATTATCATGAGCTTAAAAAATCACGTTAAAGAACAAGTATCCTCTCCCATGAATTTATGAATTGTTCCATCAAATATGTAGAGAACAATAATTCTCCAAGGTGGATTTGAAATCAGGATATTATCAAGTAAGGGTGAAGATGGTAGATATACCCAAGAATGACTCTCATACAAGATATGGAAACTATGAATTCATAGTAATGCCTTTCAGACTCACTAATGCTCCAACAATCTTCATAGAATTGATACGTAGATTCTTTAGAGATTTCCTTGAAAAATTTGTGGTAGTGTTTATAGATGATATTCAAATATACTCCAAAACCAAGGAGGATCATGAGAGGCATCTAAGAACTGTACTAGAGACCTTGCGAAAGGACAACCTCTATGAAAAGTACCATAAGTGTGAGTTTTGGTTGAAGGAGGTATCATTATTAGGAAATATCATCACAAGAAATGGGATATCCGCGGATCACTCCAAGATAGCTACAATAGAGGGATGGATGAGGCCAACATTGGTAATAGAGATCTGTAGATTTTTGGGGTTAGCTGGATATTATCAATGATTTGTGAGAAATTTCTCATGATTTTCCAACCCTATTACCAAGATAACTCAAGAGGGAGTAAAGTTTTCGTGGAGTGATGAATGTAAAGAAAGCTCTAAGGAGCTGAAAAAGAGGCTTATCACTGCCCATGTGCTCACTTTATCCACAAGTGGAGAACATTTTGTGGTATTCAGTGATGCTTCGAAGAAGGGACTGGGTTGTGTGTTGATGCAAAATGATAAAGTCATTGCCTATGCTTCAAGGCAATTGATAGTTCATGAGAAGAATTATCCAACACATGATCTAGAGTTGGATGTAGTGATCTTTTCTTTAAATATTTGGGGGCATTATCTATTTGGGTAGAATTGTGAAATATATACATACCACAGAAGCTTCAAGTATATATTATCATACAAAGAGTTGAACATGCACCAATGAAGATTTTTAGAGCTGATCAAGGACTATGATTGCTCAATCCATTACCACCCTAGGAAAGAGAACAAGGTAGAAGATTCTCTAAGTATAAAGGACCCATCAATTCTATCATTTATGATAATTGAAAAGGATCCAATCTTATTAGATGTGATGAAGATATACATGGGAATCATAAAGAAGGGAACATAATATATCCTTTCACAAATGATTGATCAACTGTCTCTTTTGGAAAGGTTAAAGGATGCCCAAAAGGATAATGTGGGAATTCAGAAGAAAGTGGAAGCTATCAGAAAATGGATATCCTTAGAGTTAAATGTTAATGAAGAAGGAATTGTGAGATTTGGTAAACGACTATGTGTTCTATCAAGTCTAGAGTTGAAGAAGGCACGTTTCAATGGTGCACATAGTTGATATTTCTCTATTCACCTAGGAAACACAATGATTTGTAGAGACCTCTAAGAGAATTATTGGTGGGATAATATGAATAAGGATATCACTGAGTATACATCAATGTGTCTGGTGTGTCATCCAGTGAAGGCAGAGAGGTAGAAGTCTAAGTGGATGATGCAACTATTTCCCATACCAACATGGAAATGGGAGAACATCACCGTGGACTTTGTCATCGGACTTGCAAAGACATTCAAAGGAAATAATGAAATCTGGGTTGTTGTGGATAGTCTTACAAAGTCTTCACACTTCATTGAAATTTGGGAGTATTTCTTATTAGATTAGCTAGTATAGATATACATCAGGGAAGTGGTAATGATGCATGGAGTACCACTATCTATTGTATCCGATCGAGATCCAAGATTCACCTCTATGTTTTGGAAGAGTCTTCAACATGATTTGGATACTAAACTGAACTTCATTACGGCCTAAAATACTCAAACTGATGGCCAATCCGAGCGAACAATTTAGACACTAGAAGATATGTTTAGATCTTGTTCAATGTAATTTAAAGGAGGTTGGGATCAACATCTTCCTCTAGTTGAATTCTCATATAATAACAGTTTCCACATGACCATCTGAATGGAACCTTAAGAAGCCCTATATGAGAAGAGGTGTAGAACACCAACATGTTGGGATGAAGTCGGTGAGAGTAAGCTGCTAGGACCTGAAATGGTCAAAGAAATGGTGGAGAAGGTGAAAACCATTCTGCAATATATCAAGGCATCCTAGAGTTGACAGAAGAGTTATGCAGATAAACATCAATGATACCTAGAGTTTAAAGATGGAGAAATGGTATTTCTATGCATATCTCCATGGAATAAGGTCTTGAGGTTCGGAAAGAAAGGTAAGTTAAGTCCTAGGTACATCATCCCCTTTTAGATTCTTGATTGTGTTGGGGTCGTGGCCTATCGAATAGCACTTCCACATACCATGGCCAAAGTACATGATGTATTTCATGTATCCCTATTAAGGGATTATATACTATACCCTTCATATGTACTCTCTTCATAGGTAGTACAACTAGAGGATGACCATTCTTACGAGGAGAAACTAGTGAAGATTTTAGATCATAGATAAAAATTTCTACGAAATAAAACAATGCCCCTCATCAGGTTGTTATCGAGAAACCACAAGTTTGAAGAAGCGGCACGGGAATAAGAAGAAGTGATGAAGAAAAATTACCCAAATCTATTTTAGTGTGGGAAAAGGAAATTTCGAGGATGAAATTTCTTAATGTGGAATGATTGTAGCGACCCGAAAATTCATTAATAAAAATTCATCTTGGTTTATTTAAATGTATTCTTATGGTTATGTAAAACATATGCACTTATTTGGTTCTATGTTTTGGATTTTAAAATACAATTATGAATTGTGACCGTTTCTAATATAGCTGTTGAATAGTGATCACATGATTAGTATAAATATAGGGCTTTAACAAATCCAATTTACTCAGACAAAGGAAAAAATAGCCTTATCCAGTAGACTTGCCCCATACGAAGCCCATTTATCAGAGCTTGGAAAGGAGGTTGCGTCATTGGGATTCACTCTTTACCAATCCCAAGCTGATCTTGAACACGTTAAGCTTGAGCGGAACTGACTATGGGAGAACTGGAAGTTAATAGAGATTACCACCCGAGCGATGTTATCGGAGCCACCCCAAGAATCTATCACTATCGCACACCTTACCCTTCAGTCTTATGCGGGTGTTATGTGGGGTTATGTAATGAGACTCTAGCACTATGACTATGTATATTATTTTTTTATAAAGAATATACATTTTTTTATTATTACTTTGTAAATAGTTTTTAAAGCACAAATAATTTTTTTAGATAATATTCAACTAATAAATCTATTTTGATGAATTAATGGATTTTTGAATTAAATAATATTTTAATAAAATATTATTATTATTATTAAATAAATATTTATTAAATATAAATAATCATATAATTTAATGAATGCAATTGTATTTTTTATTAAGATTTGAAAGCTGTTTTTGTCAAAACCCATGAATTTTCGATAAATGTCAGTTTTTTTAAAAGTAAAAATTCACATATATAAAAAATTAGTTGGATAAAATTAATATTATTTTTGGAATCAGGATGTCGAAATTATCCAATAGTGAATTTCTCATAATTTTCTGAGATAGTCGAATTTTTGGGTAAAAGTTAAATACCATTTAAATATATAATGTTTTTTATGACATCATAATGACCCAATAGTGATATAATAAAATACTATAAACATGATGTTCGTCCAATATATGTTTACCATTAAAATAATGTGATTTGGGGTTTTTTTATTTATTTTACAAAGCATTAGTCGACCCTTTAAGGCTTATAAAACTTTTTGTCTTTTTAAATTGTTTTCCTCGAGAGTGTGAGTCACCTCCACATAAGAAACCATATTATTTTAAGAATTTATGACATCAGCCTTTTGAAATATTGTTTTCCACTCCCTTTTTGAAAAAACCATGGGCAAAAAACCATGGTCTGGTTTGTGGTTTTGATTAGTTTAATGTGAGGTGTCCCAAACCTAAATAATAAAGAATTCCCTATCCTTTTCTATATAAACCCACCAAGATCCCACTTAATCTTCACTCAAATCATTTGGAGTTCGAAAAAACCCTTCCCTCCTCTCCCAAGAATCCTCCCAAGGTTCCCCAAGCTCCCAATAAGCCTCTCTCAGGCCTCTCCCAAGCTTTTGGGATCACACTTCCAAGTAAGGGATTTCTTCCTTTCTCATTTTTGTCCAATTGTCTTTAAGTTTTATGCCCTTTTTTCAATTAAAAAGGTTTGAGTATTATTTCACACTTCCCCACACCTACCTATTTATTATTTTATGATGGGAGACCCCTTTCTTCCTCATTAATGCCTCCCATGTACCCCTGTTATCATGATGAAATTCCGTGAGGGATTTCTCTCTCCTCTTTTACATCCAAGTAATTATTTTGTATTATGCATATTAATTCCATTACATTTGTTGGGACATGTATCTATATGAACCCTTACTTTACATTTCATGTACATATGATGAGACACCCATTTCTCTCTCATCAACCATTTTCATGAATCCTTATGTCATGCCGTTATGCTTCTGAAATTGCACCGCATTTTTTCAAGCCAAGATCATTGTGTAGTGAATACCATACCCATGTCTCTATCGAGGGTATTCAACTTTATGAACATATTAATATAGAATGTTAATTACATGTATTTATTCCACATTACATAATCATGTAATAACTTATGATGTTGATTGATTCCATGTTATATGATCCATGTGGCACACTTATGCATGAAATGAAATGTTTAAGAAGGGTGCGCCCTGATAGCGCTCCAATGCATTAGGTAATGTATAGTATCATGATACCTCATGTGAAATTATTATTGACTCATGATAATTCATGTTCAATGAGGGTTTACTCGTTCTTCATGTACAACGAGGGTTTACTCATGCTCCATGTGCAATGAGCCTTGGCTCAAGCTAAATTTCAAGTTAAGTGTTGTTGCCACATTTCCATGTTATTATTATCATGCATTATCATGACATTATATTCATGTTTCTATTTTGATCCATTGATATTACTATTGTCTAACATGTATTGTATTCCTCATTTTATTTCATGTTTATTCCCTTACTAGGCTTTATAGATCACCCTTTTTTTATGCATGTCCTCAGGTTATCCCATGAAATTATAAGTACGAGGGAATTTAGTGGTCATGTAAAGGAAGTTTTCAATAAAGATATTGTATTTCATGTTTTAAGTTTCTATGTTATGATCCTAAGCCCAAAATACACAATAACTCTCGATCATCTATGTTTTATCAAGTGAAGTTTTTGTAATAAATCATATTTTAGTGTGTAATAAAGAATATGGATTTCATAGCAATGATTCCCTCAAATTTCTGATCTGGAAACTCAGTTATAAGTTAATATAGTTTTAAATAAAAACCTCCCACACTCTTTATTTGAAAATTAATACTTTTCATCGATTTTTTCTGAGAACACCAGGCCTCGGGATCCCATGTTGTTTCCGTAGTTGGTCTCAAAATTTTCTAAATTAATTTATAAAAATAAAACAAGAGAAAATATGAGTCATTATAATTTCCTATGATGACTAGTACCTCATATCAACCAAAAACCAGGAACAAATCCCTATCATACCTTGGATACATAAGGATAGTAATTACATTTATCCAATGATGGTCACTTGAATCAACTAAATATCCTTTAACCACACTTAATATATTAGAAACATCTAGCTTAGTACATAGAATAGAATACATGAATGGACCAATAACTTATGTTTATGGAATAATTGTCTTTATATTTATTTCATGACGTGTTTGAGGACACATTCTGCTATAAAGATGAATGACATGTGACATTAGCAACAATCTGATCTTGGATTTTTCAATACTAAATATTTTTGGTATCTTTTCAATATATGTACTTTGAATTTGGATGAGAAACCTTTTGGATCTATCACAATGAATCTTAATCTCATGAATATGCGATTCCTCACCCAAGTCCTTCATAGATAATAATTTATTCAAGCACACCTTAATATATTGTAAGAATGGTATTTCATTTCCATTGAGTAATATTTCATCAAAATATAATTTTAAGAAAACAACCTCTCTCCCAATAAACTGTTTATAGACACATGACTCATATTTATTATTTTTTAAACCAAATCCCATTATGGCCTCATCAAAATGAATGTTCCTTGACCAAGATGCTTGTTTTAATCCCATAATTGATCTTTGAAACAAACATGCACTGTTATCATCCTTTATATTAAAAAACCCTTTGGGTTTTATCATTTATATATCTACCTAAAGGTTCTATTTAATGAATTATTTTTTGAAATCCATTTTCCAAATCTCATAATCATATAAAGTTATAGTGGAAAGTATAATTCTAATGTATATCATCATTTAAACTTGTAAAAAAAATCCTGTAGCCAATTTCATGATGTAGTTTAAATCATTTTGAAACTAGTCACACATTATCAGTAATGAATTATCCTTCAAGTATAATTTATTCTTGAATTCCCATTTTCATACAATATAATTGACATCTACTAGAGGGTCTACCAAAATGAAAACTTTTTTTTGGGTAGATGTAATTAATTTTAGAATTCATGGACTCTTGAAACTTGGAAATATTTGTGACACTTACTGATTCCTTATAACTTAGATTGTCCTTATAATAAACCAATAATGAGTCATAATACTTTTTTACTAGAAAAAAATACCATTATGTTTTTGTATCCAATCTAGTTCTCCTAACTAGTAATTATGTCTCGGGAATAATTTCATCTTCCATGGGATTTTATGAATTTGTTCTTATACCAACTCTTGTGTATGTTGATCTTGGACATCATTGATGTCTATATAATTCCAACAATATCTTTTATATATAAGATCCTCCTCAATAAATGTGGGATGTCTGTCAACAAAAACATTTTTTTCGGAAGGATTTTATATGTAGTATCCCATTGTTTCTTTGGGATATCCTATAAAGATACACTTTGTGCCTCAGGGTGAAAGTTTTTTTTACCTAAAGAGGACCTAATAATGATTCAAAACCCCACTCATTTAAGTAAGACAATAGGGGTTTCATTCCATTTCATAATTCTAATGGCATATTTTTTGTTACTTTAGTTTTCACTCGATTTTGTATATATGTTTTTGTTTGTATTGCATATCCCCAAAGGATAGTGTAATAATCTAATAAATCATCATTGATCTCCCCAGTTCTAACAAGGTGTGGTTCCTTATTTATCTCACACCATTCCACTAAGGCGTATAATGATGTGTGAGTTGAGATAATATCCAAAACTCCCATAAATAATCAATGAATTATTTATTAAGATATTCTCTACTATGGTCTAAGTGAACTTTCTAAATATTCTTACCAAGCTGGTTTATAACATCCTTATTGTATTCCTTGAATTTATCAAATGAATAAAACTTATTTCTCATTAAGTAGACATATCCATATCTACTAAAATCATATGTAGATATGTTAGGAAGTATGAGTACCCATGCCAATCATCAATATGAAATAGTACACACACATTGGTATAATCTAATTTAATAAGCACTTCAACCCTTTCACCTTTCCCACTAAATAGGGCTTTGTTTATTTTCTCTCGTAAAAAATTCTGACATACACCATGTGGTTTTAGTACAAATGAATATAAATATCAATCTTGAAGTAATTTATTCAAGTGATTTTCCCTTATATTACCTAACTGGTGATGCCAAAGTTGGGTGTGGTAGGATTCATGTGAAGTAAATTCATTATCGACTTCCATTTACTGGTTCGTGTAATCCAAATCATATAGTCCATTATTTAAATTTTCCTTACAATAAAAAATGTTATATTTATAAAATAAGAAATATTTATTATCAAATTTGAAAATAAATGCATTCATATCAAGTTTGGATATAGAAATAATGTTTTCTATAATATATGGAACATAATAAAAACCTTTCAAAACCAAGATCATTCCAGTCAATAATGTGAGATGGAAGTCCCTGATCACCACAGAAGACAATTTAGCTCCTTTGGATTCTCATAGATATACCTCACCTAATTCAATATTTATAACTCTACATGGTTATTGTATTTGAATATATATGTGAGAACCCAAAGTAGTATTTAATACCCAATTTTTAGAAACAAATAAATTGATCTTGACAACAAAGTCACATTAATCCCCCCCCCTACTTCTTTGTATGGGTGCAATTTTTATTCATGTTTTCTTTCTTACCACATTTGAAATGGAAATCACCATGTTATTTTTCATACCCCTTGATCTTCATAATTATGGAAGGGTGTGAATAGATTTTGGCTTAAATCTATTCACTTTCCTTTTATGTTTATTTACCGTAAGGACATGATGCTTCAACGACTTTGTATCCTTATCTACTTGGTGAAAGAGAGTAAGAAGATTTGGTAGATACTTCTCAATTTTTTTATATTATAATTTACAGTGAATATGGATATTATCTATGGGAGTGATTCCAAAATTACACCGATCATAGTTTTTCATGGAGTGTAATCCCTAGAACATATAGGAACTCAATATATCCCATGATCTTTACTACCTGAGGCCCATCTGGGGAACCCTATCTAAAATTTCTTTGAAACAGAGCCTTAAAAATATCATACCATCCATTTATATCTCTGTCTTGGTAAATACTATAGAGGTTATCAAGCATGCTATATGAATCCATGATTTCATGATAATTCACTAGTTCACTAGACATAGACGAAATCAGAAAACATTAAACGTTCACAGCATCGTTCATATGTTTCTCATAGACTGTGAAATCTTAATCACTTTCCTCCTTAGTTGGTGGATCAAGAAATGAGGATTCTAGCATGTAAGATTTCTATTCATGGTATAGCACAACCTGAAGGTGTATATACCATTCTTGGAAGTTACAACATGTTAGAATGTTGTCTTTATCCAATGTTGATCATATCTATAATGTGGATGAAGAGCCACTATATTATTCTACAATTGATAGTGAAGATTATTAGTAATTTTTTTGATAATTTTTTTGAGGTGTAAAATAAATTAATTGATTTTATTAAATCTAAAAATAATTTTTTCGAGTACCAGTAGTCTTCTTCCTTGATTCCGGAATGTCTAGTTTCTGTGACATTATCGTGGCAAGAATACCCATTGATTTTTTTAATGATCTAGAAATTTGCCATGAAAATCAAAAGAAGGTAATTTGGTAGGTGGTCTTTCTAAATACGGGCTTTAAAATCCTTGATACATTGAGTGGATTTTCCTATCATGATATCTTGATGTGGATTTATTCAACAATTTCCTCTAATTTTATATTGAATAGAAATTGTCCATTAAATTTAATAAAAATTTAGTTAAGTCAACCCAAAACACTCATAAGAACTCCTTGATAAAATTACATGTCTAGACATTGGGTATGTACTACAAATAGTTCTATGGTTTCATTATCAATCAATCAATGGTAGGTTTTGTGTTAATTAATAGAAGGTTGAGCAGTTTTAATTTATTTACTCATAAATTTTATCTCGTTTTATCAATTACATGTATTGTTAATATTAATTGGATGTTAATTATTCAATTAACCATGTTTGATAAAAAAATTAAGAATAATTATTTATTTAATTCCCATATTTGAATATTAATTCGTTCATTTATGTGATTGTGGTCATGTATGCATAAAATAAAAAGTGTATGCATAGAAACAAGTAAATAAAGTAAATAAACTAATCATGAGTTTATCTAAATGGTTAATTTAATGAGAAAGCATTAAACCATATTGTAAACTAGGGTAATGACTCTATTTGATGACCATGGAATGAGTTATATCATTTCACCATTATATCCATGTATCATTGTGTTTGAATCACCATGGTTCGTCTTGAACTGCTTCCATGCCCTTGTGGTGACCTAATAATTACAAGTATTAATTATCCACATGAAGGTGAGTGGAACCAAAGGATTAGTTAAAGGAGATTAAATTAATATCCTTGGACACATAGGTCTTTCATAATAATAGTGTGAGTGATGAATCATAGACAATCATTTAATTTAATATTAAACAATTAAAAACTCATGCATTAAATTAAATTAAATAAATTTCAAATAATATATAGGTCTTCGTCAAGCTCATGATCAGTCATACATTAAATGTATACAGAATAAGTAACTGGATAACATTCATTTATTAATTTGTTATTTATTATTAACATAAACAATATTGAATTAATTAATTAATTAATTAATTCTCTTTTATCTTAATGATCATCTGAACTTAATTGGAGACACCCATCATTAATGTAATTCATGGAAAATAAATGATAGAACCAATAATGACATATTAATTACAACAAACTAATTTGGAATTAAATATTCATTAAAACCATTATTAAATCATCAATAAAAAATTATGGTAACAATAAATTAAAAAAGGTTTGAAATATTAATTTCTCAATTTAATGTAATATTTAATTATATCCATTAATAGAATACTACATGGTTTTTGAATTCCAGCTACACATCATGTACCACAACTTTCATTTATCTTAGTCAAATTCATGGGGATTATTAATGTAAACATAGCTAGACTACACAACGTGTACATACCATCTACATGTCATGTATTCACTTTTTGTAGTCCAGGTTGTCCTTATCAACTTGTGGTGTGCAATAAATGCACCATATGTAATTAACTTCTTGGTGTATCTTGATACAATGTGCATGGGTATATGGCATGTACTCTGACTACATACTATGTAACCTAGTTTTACTGACCAAATATTTTCCACTTTCTAGTGGAATCTCTGAAAATTATTCATATATTGTTAAACATTCATGAAAATGAAACACTAAATGAATATGATTAATATGTCTAAGCATGCTAATTCAAATTAAATAAAAGAACATATAATAAGAAATGAAAATTCAACCATGATTTCATATGGATCAATAATAAAATATATATTTATAAATTTAAATGTGAACCCTCCGATACTACTTGTTTTCTCTGGGTACAGTGGAAGTGAGAAGTTGTGGGTGATATGTTAAAATTTATTTTAATAATAATTTTATGAATCCATGAATGATGATGTTGCACATAAAATTTATAATTAATTTATTAAATATCTAAACAAATAAATACCTAGGCTTTGTATATTTCATTATTGATTAATGTTGATCATCTGAATAGACCATTTCGAATTTCCATAGTTGTACTGTGAGTATCCAAGGATAGAATCCCTCTATTGATGATCCACAAGTTCTCCAATGATCTCTGAAAAATTCTACTCGATCACCGGGTTTTAGCATGGAAAATCAAATTCCTTACATTGTTTGTTCTTGATCGCTCGTTCTTTTGAATTGGAGAAATCTATCTTGTGCTTATATTTATTGAGAGGGAAAGAGAAAGAGGAGTCTAGAGATAATTCATTATATGGAATAATTATCTATTTTTAATTTTTGTTGCGATAAACAATAGACATAACCATCTATTTTATAGAGTTAGTGTTTAGGTTAAAATATTATTTAATTGCACGTCGACCATTAAATAAAAATTAAAACCTTTAATAAAACTCATGCCACATAATAATAATATCATTATTATTATTTTGTGGTGCATAGCAACTTGCATAATAAAAAATAATATTAATGGAATTGTTAATTAGTATTTGTCACCAGAAGAGGTCTTGGTACATTCAAAGTCATCTTGCATGTATTAAACAACCAAATAAATATTTTATTCATAAATAAATAGTTTATTAACAATCAAGTAAATTATTATTTATTAAAATATTCAATAAATATAATAAATATTTTATTCACAATATACAAAAGAAATATCTAATATATATCAAATAAAAAATAAATTATTTATTAATAAAAATCAATTTTTATTAATAAAAAAATATTTATTTATTACCGTGTGAGTGTTAGTGATCAATAAAAAATGAATAAATTTATTTCTCTTTCTTCAGAATAATATTTATTCCAATAATTAAAATTCAAAAATAATTTAATCAAGATCAATAGAAACACTTACTTTGTGGCCCAATAAGATTATTTCTTGTTGGAATTAGGTATACTTACATAAAGTCCAATATAATAGTCTAGTAATGGGTCAAAGTAAACAAGAGAATGAACATAATATTGAAATGTAAATAACCACATTTGAATGATCAATGTGTAATATAATCCTTTTCTCTCAATATCTCATTATGAAGGTTTCACATCCATGTCACCAACCAATATGCTCGATATGTCATTCATTGACTAGTTGAAATAAACACCTCATTACACCATTTTCATGGAATTTAATGTGATGGTTTTATTCCAATGAACATCCAAGATATTATCTTCGATAAAAATGGAAGGGAATATATTTCCCCGAGTTATCCATTAATGAAATTGTACTAAATACACACCCAACATATACCACTTCTCCATGAATGTTTATCAACATGGTTTATGAAATAAATCTATGTATGCAAGTTGTAACATGAATTTATAATAATATTAAGGTGTAAGGATCATCAAATATGCATGAAGATAATAATATCAAATAACACCAAAACATGTAGAATTCTTATTGGTGGGTCTATTCTTACAATCTCTCATCTTAGAGATTACCATGTGAAAACTTCATGAGAATAAGAATAATCTGGTTACGAGCATTGGTAGTTGACAGTATATGTACTGTACATCCCATATGTAGACGCCGAAAAGTCCGTAATTACTGAAGGAAGTTTCGAAGTGACAAAGAAAAGTCATATTCAGACCCAGAGGCTCGGTCCGGAGGGCCCAGAAGTGGTGCGTGGAAAAAGGGGTATGCGCGCGGAAAAGTAGGGCCACGCACAAAGGGTCTGGGATTCACGAAGGGTCCCTGGCGCAGGCGCGGAATACTTTCACGCCCACGCCCCGCATGGTTAACATTCCGCTCCGCCGTATCTGGCACATTAGTTTTTCATGACACCCTGAATTTTGCGCCAGTGTATGCCGATAAATAAAAGGAGATCCCTTCCGTTTCAGGGTTCAGGAATTCGAACCGTCTCTCGTGCGTGAAATCAGACTTCCGTGCACGCAAGATGGCCTTCAGGTATTGATCCTTTTCATGCCACCTTGCCCCGGGATCCGCCTTTGTGCGCGATCCCACTGGCTTAAACAGAATCCCAAAACCATCAGGGTTCTTCCCGTGTACGCAATTCCTCTCATTGGGCGCAAAACAGTCCAATTGCGCGCAATCCGTTTCGCTGGGTGCGACCTTACCTTTGGGTGAAGCATTTTCCACTCGCGCATAATTCATATCCCTTGTGAACGATCATACTAGACGTGCACAATCCCTCTGCCCCGATTACACGCCATCCCGAAGTTTTGCACGCCAAAAATTTCATTGCATGCAACCGCCGGGGACCCATCACCTTGATGCTCCCCGAGTGCCTCCCTGCGTAGGTGCCCGATGTGCTCCTTCTGGATGCCCCGGGCACACACACCGAGCATACACACCATGCGATGTTTTCCCATACGACCTCCCTGGTTCATAAGAAGTAACCTCATGGTCCCTTGGGTGGTTTTTCCTATTGCGTTGCTTTGCCTTATGATTCTTTGCGTAGGCACACTAACGACTATTGATTCTTCGCATAGCGACGCTAATGTTGACCCCCCGATGGTTCGCTCTATGACCCCCCTTCACTACGACCTTGTCGATGCCTTCCCTTCCACCAGGGGTAGAGGAAACTAGTTATGTAAGTCCTAGGGGTGCGGAGTAAACCCGCCTCATCCGAGCTGCAGGAAGTTAAACTGCCAAACACCTCGTCCTCAACACACAACATTAAACTGTGACATGGATCCCATGCATCCAATGTGGGGTTCCTCGGCTCGGGTATTCTTTACGCCCACTGGTCTCCACGGGGATGGGATCACCCCTCACAGGGGATGATATCCTCCTTGTTGGTGCAGCGTTTGTCCATGGGGGAAGGGAGGCCATCTTGGCATAAGCCCCTAGCCTTTCTTGCGGGAGGTAGCACCCATTCACCCCCATACTTCCCCGGTGCCAAGGACCAAGGGGGAGATGGACATAGGGGTCTTCTGTTACCATTTTCTCTCCCTCTGCACTTTTTTCCCCCCGGACCTCCATCCTGGGGTAAGTCCCAACACTCTGGGCTGCCCAGCGCATAAGCCCATCCTCGCTTCCCATGGACGCACCCTTCACGGCGTGATCGTTGGGTCTCTACCGCCTCTTGTTTCTCACACCGAGCATGACTCACATGATATTAGAGTAAGCATTGACAATGAAACCAACCTCCATCCCGCATTACGTTAAACTGTACACCCGAACTACGAGGACTTTGATCCATGTCATGGCATGCTACATAGGAAGCCTCCCCGAGGTTCAAGCCCAATACCCATCGGACCCTCGGTCTATCTTCACGTCGGTTCGCTGGCACAACCCGAAATACGAGGACTTTGATCCATGTCAAGGAATGGTACGTATGAAGCCTCCCCGAGGTTCAATCCCAATACCCATCAGACCTCCGATCCATCATCACGTCAATTCTCCAGCACCACCCGAACAACGAGGACTTTGATCCATGTCAAGGCATGAAATGTATAAAGCCTCCCCGAGGTTCAAGCCCAATACCCATCGGACCCCCGATCCATCTTCACGTCGGTTTGTCGGCACCACCCGAACTACGAGGACTTTGATCAATGTCAAGGCATGGTATGTAGGAAGCCTCCCTGAGGTTCAAGCCCAATACCCATCGGACCCCCAGTCTATCTTCACGTCGGTTCGCCGACACCACATGAAGTATGAGGACTTTGATCCATGTCAAGGCATGGAATGTAGGAAGCCTCCCCAAGGTTCAAGCCCAATACCCATCAGACCCCCGACCTATCTTCACGTCGGTTCTCCGGCACCACCCGAACTACATGGACTTTGATCCATGTCAAAGCATGGTACGTAGTAAGCCTCAATGAGGTTCAAGCCCACCACCAGGTCGTTTTGACCTCTTCACGTCGGTTCACCAATCATTGTGGGCCGCCTCAGAGTATAAGCCCTATCCATCCATAATTGTGGTCCGCCTTAGGGTGTAAGCCCCATTCCATCCCGAACTACATGGGATTTGATTACCTGCCACGAAGATATATAGGAAGCCTCCACGAGGTTCAAGCCCCCCCCCCTTCACTTCATCACCCATCCTAATTCTTACCTGGGCTGCCACATCCTAGCGAGATCATGCTACCACATTCCACTCCACATCATTTGGGAAGCCACCCACGTGTCGGCCCCAATATCAGCATTCCTTGTAGGGGGTTATTTTATCTGATCCACTATCAGTGTTCCGATCAGTCCGATCCATCTCCGCTGGACGTTAAACTCGCAACATACCATGTGTTAAACATGGGAAGATGAGGAAAACTTCAGAGACATGCCTATGGCATATAATTCCCCGTGTTCGATGTGGGATTCCTCGGGTTTCAGTGCCCTCGAGGAGCCCTATAATAAGTGACAGAAGACAGATATGCCAATCCCCCAATGTCAAGACATGCCAACGATGCCTCAGCATGACCACTCCCCTAACCGAAGGTTTCTGCTATGAACAGACCCCCTAGAGTGTCTCGACGGAAGTAGTGTAATTAAACGGCATCCACGAAGATATGGCACCCGAAACGAGAAACATGAACCATGACCTAAAACTATGAGGGAGACCCGAACTAGGTGACAAGTTTCGAGGAGGAATCCACGGAAGGAGGAACCGACATCCCATCATCTCGTTTCAATCAAGGAGCAGACGTACCTGAATAAGGAGCGGATTCCGCACGCCTTTGGAAAGCAGGAATGTGGGGTGACAAGCCTTGCGTCTTCTGCCTAATGGAAGCATGAGTGCGCGCGCCCCGATAGAAAGCATCGAAAATAGAAAATGGTGAACCCGACATGAATCTCTTCTCCTCAATACGGAGACTGGTAGCGTTTGGGGCATCAGAAGATTAGAATGTCACCAGGTCTGGGCACCCAGCACTAGGACATGAAACCCACCATGGGATGGGGCAGTCAGGACGTTGAGCACTCCATTCTACGACGTTGTCAGCGTGGATCCCTCTTACTGACCACGAAAGAAGGAATGGTGTTGGCCTACTGGTAGCCGATTTCTTTTCCTATCAGTGTTAATGTGTTCATTTAACTAATTTCAGGAATCAGATCGCTGCATCTGAAGCTCGATCGCCACCTGCCCACTTGCGCAGGGGTAGGGGCAGTACCGACGCGGCCACCTCACGTGGTTCTGCCTCTTCCACAACTGCTCCGACCACCATGACGGCTGGGCACTCACACCCACTCTACCCATCAGAGATTATCTAATGAAGGGTAATCAACGACCATATGCATCGGTATGAGGAAGAGGGGGTCATCCCTACTAGAGAAATGGCCTGTTTGGACCTCGAGGTAGCTGAGCCTCACCGCCAATGCCGCCCCTAAGGGCCATGCAGGGATCTGCTTCTCCCCACCCCGACATTCAACCGTTTTGGGAGCTTATCCCTGGAACGCCTTGAAACCTCCCTCCCCTATGCCGACGAGGTAGGGGATGTCTGGGTTGCCTCAATCGGAGACCCGCTTCAAGGGTTCATGGAAAGGGCCCCCGCCAGGTCGTGTCGGCGCCGCCACCCAACTCCTCGGGCCGAGGAGCATGCAATCTATGTGCCCGCACCACCAGATCCAACCCATCTGACCTGACTCCAGCATCGGGCATGAGTGGAAGAGGATGCTCGCCCCCAAGATTCAACGTCATCAACAACTGTGGCTCGATCCACCGCTGAATCCTATCATCAAACCCCCGAACACGTTGAGCAGGGGAAGTTATATGCCCAATCTGGATCAAGGCCCCAACCGCCCCACAGGAAGGCTTGGTCGACTCTCCCTGTCGCCGACATAGGCAATTGACGATGTGTACCAATTCGTGGTAGTGCCATCCAGTGTGAATGCCTACTCCATGCCACCGTTATGGAAGGTGTGGGCCCTCATCACTTCCAACCTCGGCCTGAAGGCCTGCCTGACGCCACCCTCACCATAGGTAAGGGGCTTCCCCGTGACAACAACTCTCTAGGTGGGGCTCTCTCCACCACTCACTACACTAGGTACAGGGTCACTTACCCTACCGCAGACCGCGAGTATGGATCCATTGTATAACCAGTCACTCACCCACATGGAGGTCCTCCCCGTGTCCCTTTCGACATTTTCCTCGGTGCTCCACGCTCCCCGACCTCCAATACTCTCTTCCCCAGCACCAGTGCGGCCAGAGGACTCCATGATAGAAATCAGCCTTGCCCCGAAAAGCCACCCAGGCGAAGGAAGGCGGGACGTCATCGCCATAAGAGAAATGCACGAGAAGGCTGGATGGAAATCAGACTAGTTCATTTCTCAGACTTTGACGTGGAGTACGACTCGACGATGGAGCCCTCTCCTTAGTCCTCTGAGTCAAGGGCTGGGATAGGGACACGACGCGTCATCCTAGTACTCTTCGAATGCGAGATCCATATGATCCCTTCCTCCCTTCTAAGGTATATCTAGGAGGATGAGTACTTGGCATAACCCCAGGGATCGAACTTGTAGTCTCTATCGGCCTCTCTGAAAGCACCTTCCACCTAAGCTAGAGACGGTAGAGAGCTTTTTTGGGGGTCTTTGGCGGAATATCTGCGACAAATCACACCCCCGGCAAGCACCGACACTATGATAGGAGGCCCGTTCGCCAGTCCATCCTATCCTGATGTGGTATCCAGGTCACTAAAACCCTTGGAGGAAGACCTAGGATTCAGCGGAAAATCGGCCTGCTTGCCGTATTCTCCGTCGGCCAGCCCACCAGCCCAGCGGCCTGCCTCAACACTGATTCCAGTTTCCCAGCCACTCCCATTTGATGAGCGGGGAAATCAATGTCCGGATCCTGAACCTAAGTCATGGAGCTTCTGGACCATCCTCGCAGCAGGCCACTTCCCCGAGAATTTTTGGTCGGTCGCAAGGTCTGATTTTGATACACCAGAATCACTCACCCTGGGAGAGTTTGAATGTTTCCACTAGACTCTCCAGGAGACTCACTCCTGTCTTTTCCACCAGCAAGTGACTTATCCCGGTAGCCAAGCACACCTCAAGGATATCGGTGAGCAATGTCGTCGGGTCGACCTGGCCACACTCCCTGCGGTCCAGCGCCCCGAGTCACTTGGCCACCATAGGGACCTCGAACAACAATGCATTCAGAGTTTTCAAGTACTCCACAATGTTATTAATGAGGGCACCCCCCACACGCATGTTAGTGGATGGGGACAGTACACTTACCTTCTCTTCAGTGTGATTCGCCGGTAGCCTGACTCACTGGGCGGCTCTGAGGACATGCCCCCAAGGGTAGCGGTGGTCAATACGGCCGATCTGTTAGGAGACGGGAACTGTATAGAACTTCATGATGGGGACTTACCCCTTGAGGACAAGCCGCCATTGGACCCATCAGGGAAGATTACTCATCAGCAGTGGAACCTCCTAGGTCTCCGCTCACTCACTGAGGCATTACTACTGAGCCAGAATATCCGCAAGGGTAAAAAGAACGTTGGGGCTGTCAAGCTCTTTGACCCATCTACCTTATTGAAAAAGGCAGAGAAAGATCTTGAGAAGGTCACGCTACACCAACAACTTGCTGAGCAGAAGATTTTGGTCGATGAGCTTCTTGATGAACGCATTGCAGAGCAGCGACCCGACTATGGTGATACTAGGCTGGGGAAGTAGGGGCAGGAACAACTACCCCTTGGTGAGATTCTCCAAGGAAACCTCGATCATGACGTGTTCGCTAACAGAGGAGAGGCCGGAGATCATGTCTAGAGGGCGCTATATGTTTCACCAAACCCTCCAGAGCAGTGTGACCATCAAAGAGACCCCGCTCGAGTTCATCTTGCCACCCCAAGGGTCGCTCCACAAGCCATTCCATGAACTGCCAAGCTTGTCTACTGAATTGACGAGCCCGAAAATGCGCTTGTGTTTACGGATCCCCTTCATGATAGGAACCCGTGTCCAGACAATCCGATGGAAGCACTCATCACCGGATTAGTGGCTTTGGAAACTCAGCAGGTGGTGATCCCACCAGATGGTAAGCCGTACCCAGCATGGGTGGATGATATGCCAGCACCTCCAGAATTTGGGAACCCCAATTTCGGCCCCTTTAACGAGACAGGATACCTAACACAACACCTGTCCCACTTCAACTCAAGGTGTGGGCCTATGTTAGGGACTCCAGCACAGCAGGAGGCCACCAAGCTCCGTTGCTTTCTTCAGAAACTAGAGGGACCAGCGTTCGTCTGGTACAGCCAGCTCCTTGTCGGATCTGTGACTAGCTGGGAGGAACTTCATAGGCAATTCCTCTACCAGTTCAGTTCCACAACCCAGTAGACGAACATCACATACCTATTCAGGTGGAAGCAACGACCCGATGAACGAGTCACAGATTTCATTGCCTGGTGGAAAGGGATCACATACTCCCTTGACATGCCACTAACTCAGGGGAAATTACTAAAAATGTGCAAAGGGAACGTCAAGGCAGAGCTGGTTCCTTATCTAATCACTTAGAATTACCCTGAAGGCTTTCAAGACTTCTCAGACAAGTCCCAACGCCTCGAAGAAGCCCTGCAATAGTCCAATCAGGCATGCCCGCTGCCTCCTGTAATCCCAGCAAGGAGAGCTGCCAGAGCTGAGCCCACTGATGTGGACCAGATAGAGGCCCCCAGACAGCTAGATTTTCTACCAATGGAACCAACTCCATAGCCCCATAGGGGTGCCCCCACAGGCCCAACTTCCAGCCCAGCAGCGACTGCCTCAAAATCGGCAAGCGCCTCCATTTAACGTGCTGCCACCGCCTAGGATAGATAATCAAGTTCCGCCTCCTCGGCATACTCCTCCAGCCCCCCATCAGGGTCAGCCTCCTAGAGACCCCATTCTAGATAGAAGGAATCAGACCTACTCATTTGACGAGGCTCAGGTCCCCGGTTACTTCTGCAGTGCCTTGGAGTATAGAATCGTGCAGATTTTTGAGTGTCGGAGGCCATAAGAGACGCATCCCATTAATCACCTCAACTACTTCCCTTATCATCAGATCCTAGGGAACACCATCAAGCGATGCTATGTATTCAAGGACTAGATCCAAGACCATATTGAAAACAATATAGCCAGTTTGGGCCTATCCCCGTCATAAGTGGCCGATGTCTTTGGGAGATCGGATGGCAATAGCGGCGACGCAGGTGAATGGAAGCAGGTTTCTGACCATGGGTGCCAGAATTATAATGACGGGATGGACCACAAGGCGGTCACCCATGGCCATGGTATCATCTGTTCATTCCTGAATTAGCCAGAGCCCTCAAAAGATACGGTTACTACTTCAGCATCGTCGTCTCAGCCAGCCTCTTCCCAGAAGAGCAAGCAGCGGCGGTGCAAGAAGAAACAATGCGCCCTGCCAATGTCATCATCGTTCCACACTCATGGAAAATTCATGCCCCTAGAAATGGGGATCCCTCCCAGAATCCACCTAGTATTGGATGACTCCTTAAGTGACAGTCTGGGGTATGCTTTGGTTAACACTGTAGAGTTGGTAAATCCCTATTTGACTCCCAATGATGGGGAACGCCAGGTAGACCGTCCCAATGTCCCTTGCTATCGCCAAGGTCGTCGGAGCCGTGGTTACATGAATTGCCGGGGAATGACAGTTGGCACCTCTAGCCAGGCCGTGCACACCGCTGAGACCAGACAGCAGACCCAGTGCAGAGCTCAGCACATGCGTCTCCTTCATCCGGTGTCGACAGGTCTGCCTCCACCACCATTTGTGTTACTGGATCAGGCAGAACCACATTATCCATGCCGCAACCACCTTCAACCTGCCACTAGATGACCCCAGCCTTCCGGTCCTCATCTGGTAGCCACTCTCCAGGCTTTGACTAGTTAACAATGAGATATTCCTAGTACCAGTCAGCCGCTGGTCCAGCCGGTAGGGCCCGCCATGCCTCTGGTCATAGAGCGACATTCTGCAAGAAGATTTTCACGCCTGGCACAGAAGTACGATGTTATTAAGCACCTTGTCGGTATCCCAGAAAGCCTTTCCATTCTTGAGTCCCTTTTTCTATCACCAGATATGTGTGAGGCACATGCCGAGGCTTTACGAATCCTCCTCTAGTTTGGGGCAGAGATAGCACCCATAGAGGATTTTCAAACTAAAGTGTTTGAGGATGCTGAATGTCAGGCCGCCATTTCATTCTCTGAGGAGGATTAGGGTTCCCTCATACAGGGGAATATTCACCCGCTGTATATCACTGTCCAGTTCAATGGAATGGAAGTCCGCAACTGTCTTTTTGACACGGTTTCTGGGATTAACCTATTCCTGACTTGGACATTGCAAAAGCTGGGTTTTTATGAGGATAATCTAACTCCCTCCAACCTTAGAATCCAGGGATACGACAGGACAAAGCAAACCCTGGTCAGCAAGATCCGCTTGAAGACTCACTTCGGTGGCCTAGTTTCCAGTACCGAATTCATGGTTGTCTCCCAGGACACCACGTACAACGAATTGATGGGAAGGCCATGGATCCACCTGCAAGTGGCGGTCCCTTCATCATATCACCAATGCCTCAAATACTCCCTCAATGGTCGAGTAGGTGTGATCCAAGGAGATGTGTCTCATTTTTCCTCCTGTGAAGCCCGTTATATGGATGCCAACTATTACAAGAGCAAGGATAAGCAGATTCTGGCAAGTGACATTGAACCCGCCCCGGTCACAAGTGATCCCTGGGCAGGTCTGGATGATGCCTACATCTTCCCGATCCATCGATTGGAGACCACGACCCCCAAAATGGGGCAGTGTTTTGTTGTTTCGGGTACAAGAGGAAGGAATATTCCTAGGTCCAAGTGACGGCGGAAAATCACCTTGTACTCCTACACAAATCAGGATCAGGTGATACCAGAACCTACTACCCGTGTACGGTACCAGGATGTCAGGCTCATGGCGACGACGGTACGTCATACGTGTCTGTTTCGGTGGACTAGAATTAACCATATCGAGCCGACGCACCATTACTACTTTGATGTTATCAAGCGCAGCCCCATGGGTCAAAGACCAGATGGGATTGGATCGACTGCCTTCATCGCTATGGTCTCAATGGCTCATGAATCTTCTGATATGATGACCACTTCCGCTCAATTCGGCACCAGCCTCCCATCGGAGTCTGGTGGCTCAGAGACAACCCCCTGTAGAAGATCCCTCCACATGTGGAGAAGAGGACCTAGAGGATGCTCCCCCCGCCTTTGAGGAAGGCATCTACACCACGGTCGATGAGTTAATAAAGGTGAAACTCGGTAGTGAGGCGGACCCGAGACCCACATTGGTCATTGCTTCCATGCCCCCTGAGGAGCGGCAGCGGTACGTAGACTTCCTCAAACAGCACCATGACGTGTTTTCCTGGAGTTACATTGAGATGATAGGATTGGATCCTCAGGCAGCCGTTCACCATCTCGGGCATCCGACAAGTAATCACGGATTCAAGTAGCCTCCCAGAAAGATGCACCCTTCTCATGGTGCCATGGTCGAGGCTGAAGTTGATAAGATCATAAAAGCCAACTTCATTAAGGAAGTCCAGCATCCCCAGTGGCTAGCCAACATTGTGCTAGTCAGGAAGAAGAACAGACAAATCAGGGTCTGTATTGACATCCGCGACCTCAATCGTCACTGCTTGAAGGATGATTTTCACCTTCCGGTGATAGAGTTGTTGATTGACACCATGGCCGGGTTCCAAGCCCTCTTCTTCATGGATGGGTACTACGGGTATAACCAGATCCGGATGGTCCCCAAGGATGAAGAATCCACAGATTTCAGAGCACCCCAAGGTACTTTCTATTACCAGGTTATTCCCTTCGGCCTGAAGAATGTGGGTTCCACCTATCAGCGGTCCATGAATCTCATATTCAAGCTGATTTTGGGAAAATTGGTGGAATGATATGTGGATGATCTGGTGGTCAAATCTTTCCAGTTCTAGGACCATCTCAAGGAACATGAGAAAGTTTTTGGTTTCCTCTGTTCCCACCACCTGAAGATGAACCCGTTGAAGTGTGATTTCGGGGTCACCTAAGGCAAGTTACTTGGATTTGTTGTCAGGTACTGAGGCATTGATATTGACCCATAGAAGATCAAGGACATCAGCCAGATGTCTCCCCTGAGAAATATCCAAGAGCTTCAAGGTTTCTAAGGCCACCTAGCCTACATACACCAATTCATTGCAAATCTGGCCGGTAAGTGTAAGCCTTTTTCATAGCTCATGTAGAAAGGTGCCACCAATGAATGGAATGAAGAGTGTTAGACCACCTTCGAGGAAATCCAGCTGTATCTGTTCCATCCTCCGATCTTGATGCCACCTGTTTCTGGGAAGCCACTGGTCCTTTACATGACCGCCCTGGAACGGTCCCTCGGTGAACTTCTCACCTAGAAGAACAACGAGGGAACATAGAACATCCTTTACTACCTCAGCTGCATGATCCTTGATACAGAAATCAGATATTCGCCCATCGAGAAGAGTTGTCTAGTGCTTGTATTTTCTGTAAAAAAAATTGTGGCACTACTTGCAGCACCACGAGGTACAGTTGGTCTCTCGGGTAGACCCGTTGAAGTACATCCTAAACTGACCTATGGTGACTGACTGACTGGCATAATGGGCGGTAATCCTCCAGCAGTTTGACATCTGGTTTGTGCCTCGAAAGGCTATCAAAGTACAAGAGTTTGCAGACTTTCTAGCTACCCATCCAACCCCCGCGGATCAATCCCTATACTGGGACTTTCCTGATGAGGCAATCCACTCAGTCGATCATTCCATCACATGTTGGAAAATGTACTTTGATGGATCCTCCCGAAGCCCCAGCGGGAGGAGAATCAATGACCCTAAGCTCAATAGAGTAGGCCTCGGTGTCGTCTTAATTAATCCAGCGCAAGCCATCCTGCCATATTCATTTCTGCTGTCGGAAGGTTGCACCAACAATGAGGCAGAGTATCATGCCCTCATTACTGGCCTCGATCTGGCCCTCGAGGTCAACATGCCCCATCATCATGTGAAAGGGGACTCTGAGTTGGTCATCAAGCATGTCAATGGTGACTATGTCGTCAGGAAACCAGAGCTCGCGCCATTGTTAGAGAATACTCTCCGGCTAATGGCTCATCTCCCTTCTTGTACGGAGATTACTTATGTTCCTCGGTTGCAGAATGGTCGAGCAGATGCTCTGGCCAGTTTGGCTGCATCACTCGTAGAGCCCGAACAGGATGAGTTAATTATCCAGGTGGCTCACTGGAGATTCATATCTCCTGTTACCTCAGACATTGATGATGGCCCATGGGTAATCCATCTCACTACCGAAGCCTCTACGTCCAAACCCTTGGGTCCCTCGGGTGAAGTGATTGAGATGATTCTTGATTGGAGGACACCCTTGGTTGAATACCTCCAACACGGTAATCTTCTGTCAAACCGGGCATAGCACGAGCGAATCCGAAGCCGCACGTTACAGTTTACTCTATAGAGTGATCCCGGCCTTGGGAAGATTCTCTATAAACGTGGGTTTGATGGTATTCTCCCCCACTGTATTCAGGGAGTTGAGATCCCACAAGTCATGCTAGAGGTCCATGTCGGTTCCGGTGTCGCTCCCCAGGCTGGGCCGAAACTGTCTCACTATTTTTGGAGGTTAGGGTATTTTTGGCCCTCCATGATCCATGACTGCATTGAGTTCACCAAGAGATGCCATGCTTTCCGAGTTCATGCTAACTTTGTGCATCGGCCACCAGAGCCTCTCCACACTACCAAGTATTCTTGGACCTTTTCAGTTTGGGGGTTGGATGTCGTAGGACCCTACCCACTGGCAATGGCTCGCCAATGCTGGTTTATCCTGACCTCTACGGATTTCTTTTCCAAGTGGGAAGAGGAAATTCCGCTCAAGGAAGTCAAAGCCCGTTCTATTTCTGACTTCGTGGGTTCCAATATAATCTATCGATTTGGCATACCTCATTCTATCCTCACTGATAATAGCACCAAATTCCGAGAATATGAGAAGAAGAAATTGTACTCCAAGTACAACATTCGCTCTAATCATGCCTCCCGCTATCATGCACAGATGAATGGACAGATCAAGGCATACAACAAAACCCTCTCTAACATTATGCAAAATATGGTTGGTCAGAACAAGAAGAGTTGTCCAGATAAGCTCCCCAACGCCCTCTAGGCTTATCGGACGACGACTCGTAATTATGCCCACGGGACCCCGTATTCCCTGGTGTATGGAACTGAGGCAGTCCGGCCCATCGAGATTCAGTTTCCCTCATTGCGCACAGCGGTCTACGACCAGCAAGAACTCGATAGAGTTGCCGAAATCCATCTAGCTGAATTGGAAGTTTTGGACGAGAATAGATTTCGTGCTTTGCAGAACCTGGAAAGTTATCAGAGCAGGATGGATCGAGCTTTCTACAAGAAGGCCCACCTCCGCTCCTTCCTACAAGGCGACCTGGTACTGGCCCTCAGGGCGCCAATGATCCTCATTAGGAAACCACCCAAGTTGGAGCCCAAATGGGTGGGACATTTCATTTGTCCATAAGGTTTACCCCAATGGTGCTTACTCACTGGTGACTATGTATGGTGAGCGTATAACTCATCGCACCAATTCCAGGTTCCTCAAAAAGTATTTTTCCTGAACTGATTGGTCCGACATGACCCTAAACTGTTGAGTCCTCCATGACCTTAAACTAGAATTTGGTCCCGCATGACCCCAAACTACCCTATCTTCCCACATGATGTTAAACTGTATCCTGCAGAACTACATGTGGATTGATTCCCATTTTTATGGGATACGTAAGATCGCCTGAGCACTTAAGATTTTAGGACCAGCCCCATATTTTAGGTATCTCTCTCTTATCTGCCCCCCTTAGCCTACAATTTCCCTAGGGAGAGGAATATATGGTGCGGTACGGGGCTACACCCTCATTCGCATTGGGCCTATAGGGCCACGCCATTTATTTCCTCCAGAGAGTCCCGCGTCCCCCGTTATATGCACTTTTTCTTCAAATTGGCCCCTCTCAGGTTGCTTCGCCCCTTTTGACCCCATTACATCAGTTTTCCGATGTGTTTAAGAGTACTCTGGTCTAGAACCTGGAGTGTCAGATTCAACATGGGTAAGTTTCCATCCACTTGTCAGGATTCATGTTTCCCATCATTTGGGCCCCCCGTTATCATTTCACACCCGAAGGGACCCCCAGAAAACGTCATAGATACAACGCCTAAGGGCTCTCTTACCGTTATGGTACAATGCCCCTAAGGGTTTAAGACAAAAAATTGAGACAGGTACCTTGTAGCGAACATGGTCAACGGTCGACGTTCATTTGTTTGTCCCCATTTCAGGCTAATGCGACGAGATGCTGTGTTGCGAACATGGTCAGCAGTACTCCTCTGTCATCATGCCAGCCCTTTCAGGCCTTGAATGTTTGTTACATGATTCACATTGTGATCCACCCCCATTATGTCAAGGTGGGATTTTGACACTCCTGGAACTATCCCTCAGTGTGCTTTCGCGTGTCAATGGGATAAGCTGCAATACGATGTTATTTGGGGCTCCCCATGGTCCGAGCTCTAAGACTATAAACTAAGATCATCAATAGGAGCTCTTGAGGCTTGACCCTCATCCTAATGGGATATGTGGGGTCATCCGGACATAATTTTTTTGGGTCTAGCTTTGCTGGGAGATAGCTCCTCCTATCGCTTATCCTCTAGCCCTTACCGGCCTCTTGGATCGGGGCTTTTCTCCCAGGGATTGCATGTAGTGATGATGCAGACATCATCCCCATTCATGTCGGGTATTATTTATCGCGTCTTGTGCATTCCCTCAGGTCCAATCCATATGACCTTAATCTATGTTGTTTGGTCCTATCACATGACCATAAACTGTGACATTATCATCCTAGCCGCACGATGAAAAACAACATTGAATTGTGGTGAACTCATCATAAGGGAAATCACGTTGGGTATCAGTCATTTTCCATACTGTTTTTCAATGCCTATATACGACTTGATTATTGTGGCGATGCTAGGAATTTCCACCATAGGCTTGTCGCTTCACAAAAAAAATCTCATTCACCTTCAAGGACAAAAAAGATACATCAAATGCCGCTTATTTTTGGTGCGAGGTATAGACCTGCATGCCCCCTTTCATTCCTAGTATTGGTACCTTACCATGCCCTCCATCTTAGAACTACGTGCAGCTTGATCCCTATCCTCATGGGGTACGTAGGAAGGCCTGTGCACTTTGTCACGAGCCCAGCTCAACTTTCTTGTTCGGTCGCCTCACCTGAGAACTTTCCCCAGGAACACGTGGTAATCGGGACTTACGTCCTCATTCAGTCGGGTTTCATGAGCAACTTACCATGCATCTCCTGTGGTCTTTCTACTCCAATATCTAAGACCTTAAAACAAGACCCTCATCTCAAGAACTATGTATGGATTGATTCTCATCCTTATGATATAAGTAGGAACGCCCAGACATTTCATCCCGGGTCTAGCCCCAGGAATCACAAATCCCATCCTTTTTCCAACTGTTGGCCTCTTGCCCCCCCTGGGGAATTGTGGAACTGAATCATTTTCCCTGAACAAGTTCAGGATGCCCCATAATGGCATTGTGATGCCACAGTTCCCTCACCAGAGGTCCTGTCTCAGAGCATGAATGGTCCATGACAAGATTAATGCACCCGCTTAATGTGCTTTCGTTGTGGTGGCGTAGTTTCAAGAGGGTTGGATTTTGTTTGAACAAACCACCACTTCACTTTCCATGCTTTTCTTGCCCCTTTATTCAGATATTCGTCCTCTTTCACATTTTAAGGGACCCCCTAATAGTATGGATGCTTGACTTATGATCCGCCTGCTGTCCTAGTTAAACATTCTGGAAGGCTAATCGACGATATTTGAGTTAGGCCCCATGTTGCAAACATGGTCAGCAGTCATCCCTCATTTATTGTTCCCATTATTTTCTAATGAAATAGGTATGCTGTGTTTCGAACATGGTCAAAAACCTTCTTTCAATCCCATGCCCCTCCCGTAGTGTTACGAATTTGGGGTAACGTGATTCAAAATTTTTCATTTCTCTATGTTCGGACTGATTCCAATGCCCCTAGAATTTCCCCGTTCATGCACTAGAGCACATTGAGAAGAAGATACATTGATCAGGTCTAAGGTCCCCTTCCTTTGGATGGGCCTCCCTCTTCTCCTTGGAAATCCTAGTTCGAATTTCGAATTCCCGAAGCTTGGTTGGTGCTCCCACAATCAAATGAAGTATTAGTGCGAGCGTCATTTGTTTCTCACGGATTATGTGAGCTTAGGGATGGATTTCTATTCATTTTGGAATTGTGGTTGAGCATGTTAAACCAAAGTGACATGTATGTAAAGAAAAGGGGAAAGTAAACGAAAGTTTCTCATACATACAAAGAGGAAAGAAAGAAGTAGTAGAGTGAGATAATTTTATCAGTTTGGCCAAAACAGGGCCCTTAAGGATTAGCATTTTGGATTGTTCTTTCCAACGCCACTACCTTCTGGATGGTGGCCTCCAGGACTGCCTCCCATCCCCTGAGGACCCTCTCCTCATCAGTGGCCGCGGGGAGTAGTTCACCGGCTATGGCCTGTGCTCATGCCTGTTCATCTTGGAGCTCTGTTATCTAGCGACTTCCTTCTACGAGTTGCTATTGGGTATCTTCCAACTGGGCCCTCAGCTTCTCCACAAGTTCATAGAAGTTTGTGATGAATATCTGTTGTTCTTTTTCCTACTCCTCAAGGTATTTCACCTCTTTATCCTCCCTCCGGAGTTCTCGGTTGCTCCTTGACTCCTCCTAGATCTAGATGATGTCAACATTCCAGAAACTCGCACGCATCATCTCATCCATGTAGTCACAGACCATTAGATGAAGGCTTTGAGCATCTACTCCTCCAGCAGATAGGAAGCGTATCCAGGTTTGGAGTGATCCCATCCACTTAATCAATTCAGTTTGAGGCTGATTGAGAAAATGTCAGATGCACTTCGATCCCTTTCTACGCGTCATCCGACTCTCCTCAGCCGCTTCTGAGTCAGAATCATCGATTCTTTCAGGGTCAGTAGACCGATAGACAAGGAAGACAGCCAACAGAGCAGCGGCATGGTCCTCCTCAGGGATTCCTTCCAAGGGATCAGGCTCATCAGCACCAGGGTGACTTTATTTTGTCCCCTCAATCCTGGTGGCACCCTCGTCAACCTTCGGCCCTGCCCCGACGACAACACCACCAATGTCTGCAGCTCCCTGTTCACCAGTAGCTGAAGCCAACTTAGTTTGGGAGGCATGGTCTGGGCGGGGCAGTGTGCTTGTCATTAGCAAGCCCATGGATGGTCTGGGCTCAGCAGCCCGACATGCCCCCAATGCCGCAATCACTACACAGACAGGAAGCACCCTGGTCAGTTGAGTTCTTCAACACTGGTTATCGGTATTGAAGCAAGGGACTTACCGAAATACAAGGCGTCTGCCTCTGACGCTCTGGTCGCTGTAAGAGTTGTCATGGTAGGATATCCCTCAGCACTCATTAGCTCAATAATGGGCTTCAGTGCCCCACCTAGCCCTATTGATGCTTCTTCCCATCCTTCCACTGGAGACACTTGATCGGTGCCAATATGCTCCTGAGTAGGATAAGGAAGATGTGAAATGGTTTTAAATGAGAAGAGAGTTCAAGGATGGATGAGGGTTGAAGCATACCTCGAGTATCTCGGTTATGTCTATGTCAGAGCTAAAAATCTCTCCGCTCTCCCGGAGACTCCCTTGGTAGGGTGCCCCCTGCGACCCCTCACCTTTGGGTTCTCCTTCACCTTCTCCTTCATCTTCTCCCTAACCATCTTCTCCTCCCACTTCCTCTCCAATCTCGTCATCCTCTGACTCGTCACTGTCACCTTCTCCCGGAGACATCATTTTCGGATCATGCTCTTGGCCGAGCATCACTTTCAGCAGGAAAGGTGGATCCATGCACCGACCCCGTTGGTGTGCGTATGTGTCCATGGCCATTAGATTTGCATGCCGCCAGTGGAGGTTTACTCTGTCAGAAATCCAAACAAGCCCGACTTCTAGAAGCTAGACTCCATCAGGCATTATCTTCTGCCAGAGAGCTTCGGTGCTCACCGACTACCGTATGGTTAACTAGAATGACCATAGTGCTAGGAAGATTGCATCGTGGGAAGGTTGAAGCAGGTACCTTATCTGCTTCAGAGGAATTTCGTTGGTCCTGCCATGTGATGCTCCGGCTGCTGAGGTCCTAGTCTGTGTAGGCCTCCCTGCCTGGCGTACCCCAAGTCCCCACCTTCTAGCAGCACCTTGCCTACTCTCTCGTCACCCGGGTCCCATGCGGGTGGTCTCAAGTTTCCAAACTCACTTGCGCAAAATCCCCTCAGGGTATGCGATTGACCAGTGTTCGACATACTCAGTTGATAGGCCAGCTTCGGCCCCGGTGGGAGGAAGGGTAATAATGTCACCAGATCCATATGTTGTGAACATTAACCACATCTGGTGAAGGACGCAAGGATTACTCTCCTACCAGACGTCCGTGAATACCCTTTTCGGCATTTGTTGGAGGCACCCGAACTGCCTAGCGAATCGGGACGACACGTAAGGCTCGCAGAAGATCATCCCTTCAATCCGAGCCACAAGCACCCCGCCTCTGATGCTTTGGAAGTATTCCTGCTACTCTTGCAAGACTTTCCCATTTTCTACCATTTGTAAAGTTGGGGTGGGTAATGGAATGAAGGTAAAGATGGCATGGTTACCAATTTTGATCCTTACTCCCTCCTCGCTGAGCGTCATTGGTGAGACCCCGGCAAAGTTCAGCAGAGATGGTCGTAGGCCATTTCCCGGAGGAAGAATGGAGTTTGGGAAAGTGTACCCACCAAGATGAGCCACCACCCAGTCGTGGAAGATCTGGAAGGGGCCACATACTCTCTAAGGTGACCCCCCCTCTTGAGATGCGTCCCAGAATGGCGTACAACCTAGCCAGCATGGGGACCCCCCATATTAAACCTTTTATTGGTAGCCATGGTTCCCGCCATCACCATAGTTGTTGGATGGACACCCATCCTTGTGTCCCGCACCTGCAGGAGCCACCCACTCAGGAAGGTGGTGAGGAACTCGGCATCTCGAACATTCGGGTCCCGGGCCTCAATAATGTTGTACCCCATTATTGGTGTTTCCCCACCTTCAGGATCCTCCATTATGATCCATTCTTTCTCCTCTAAGCCACATTCGGACCCCGTTTTCCCCATCTCGTCATCTTGACCGTCAGATCCTTCTCCAGGAATAGGCTGAACTAGTCCTTATAGGTGATGTCCTTTAGGAAGTCCTTGACCTCCAGCCACTCTTTGGCCAGCTCAAGCAGATGCCACGTTAGGATGGGGGCCGTGATCTGTCCTCCCATGTGTTCATTGGGGGAGGAACTCATCATATTGATAGCCCTAAAGCGGGATACCTCCGATGCAGTGGATGTCCGAGAGACTGATACCCACTTACCCATGATGAATATGGAATGTTTTGGTGTCATGGGACCACCGGGTGAACAGCTCTGGCCCGAGATCAGGCTGGCGGTAGAAGTGGAACTGTGACGTCCACACCGCCTCGAATAGACCAATGTGTGGCAACTTAGCCCCGAATTGATCGTATGTATGGAGAACCCAGTACGCCATATCCCACTCGCTGGTGAAGTTGCCTCCAGACCGAAAATCCTAATCTTACAGCCAGCCCTTAGTATCATCCGTGATGCTCTGACGGAACGTGCTTGCGTAGAGGGTCGGGGAACTCTCTGCAATAGGATCACCCCAGCAATGGTCCTAGTCCTCAGGTTCAGAACATATACATCCATGTGGCCAGTTTCTCTGGAAGGACAACCATTGTTGGTGATGTTGTATCGGGGAAGGTCATCCTCACGGGTCACCAATGACCGCAGTGTATCAACCTCGAATCCCGATAGTGGGACCTCCTCCAAAATGTTGGAGTTCCATAAAAGAAGGTTATTGTACAAAGGGTACACCTTCTGGGAGGGGGTTAGCATATTGAACAGAGTGTGGTTATTAGAGATAACCACCCTCGACCCATAAACCTCTTCGTTCAGAGCCATTGTAGCTCTGCGAGTAGCGGCTTCCCCCTTATATACTTGATTTATGGAAATTTTCTTCCAGCCAAGTGCTTTGAGAGTGTTGCGCGGAATATGGATGCGTTGCGTGAAATTTGGAAGCTAGGCGTGAAATCTGAGAATTTGATGCAGAAAATCCTGGTTTTCTGCGTAACTACGGCCAAACCTCGGAGCAATTACATGCTGCCAAAGTGGGTTTTCTGCGCAGGCGCAGAGGCAATTTCAAGCATGAGAGCTCAGGGCCTATCGCACGGGAAAGTTGCGTACGATGCATGGGACCCATGGACCCTTTTATAGGAAATTCTGAGGTTCCACGCCATGTGGAATGCTGACTCTGCACTAGCCATTGTTTTGCATGCCACAACATTTTTTCCATGTAGGGGGCCCATGAAGCCCGACACTTCGGCGTTTCGGCATTTCCCTCAAAATCCGATCGTTGTGACCCCTCGCCGATCCAATTCCGAGGGGGGGGGGGGAATTTGTAGACACTGAAAAGTTCGTAATTACTGTTGGAAGTTTTGAAGTGACAAAGAGAATTCATATTTGGACCTGGAGGCTTGGTTCGGAAGGCGCAGAAGTGGTGCACAAGAAAAGGGGTATGCACGCAGAAAAGTAGGGCCACACGGAAAGGGTATGGGATTCGCGAAGGGTCCCTGGCACAGGTGAGGAATACTTTCATGCCTGCACCCCTTGTGGTTAATAGTCCATGTCGCTGTCTCTGGCATGCAATTTTTGTGTACCACCCTGAATTCCGCACCGCCGGATGCCTATAAATAGAAGGAGAGACCTTCCGTTTTGAGGTTAAGGAATTCAAAACATCTCTCGTGTGCGAAATCAGACTTCCACGCGTGCAAGATGGCCTTCAGGTACTGATTATTTTCGCGCCACCTCGCCTCGGGATCTGCCTTTGCGAGCAATATCACTGTCTTAAATAGAATCCCAAACACTTCAGGGTTATTCCCTTGCACGCAATTCCTCTCATTGCGCACAAAACGGTCCAATTGCGCGCAATCCCTTTCACTGGGCGCAGCCTATTCAACTCGCGCACAATTCATATCCCTTGTGTGCGATCCTACTAGCCATGTGCAATCCCTCTGCCCCGATTACACGCCATCCTGGTGTTTTTCATGCCAACCATTTCGTTGCGCGCAACCCCCGAGGACCCATCACCTTGATGCTCCCCGAGTGACTCCATGTGTAGGTGCCCGATGTGCTCCTTCTGGATGCCTCGGGCACACACACCAGGCATACACACCATGTGATTTTTTCCCGTATGACCTCCCAGGTTCATACGAAGTAACCATAAGGTCCCATGGGCAGTTTTTCCCATTACGTTTCTTTGCCTCATGGTTCTTCACACAAGCACGCTAACGGCTATTGATTCTTCTTATAGCCACACTAACGTGGACACCTTGATGGTTGCTCTACGACCCCCGTTAACTACGTCCTTGCCGATGCCTTCCATTCCACCAGGGGTAAAGGGCACCGGTTATGTAAGTCCTAGGGGTGCAGAGTAAACCTGCCTCGTCCGAGCTGCATGACGTTAAACTGTCAAGCACCTCATCCTCAACACACGACATTATACTGTGACACAACTCCCACACATCCTATGCGGGGTTCCTCGAATTGGGAATTCTTTACCCCCCTGGTTTCCACGGGGATGGGATCACCCCTCATAGGGGATGATATCCTCTTTGTTGGGGCGGTGTTTGTCCAAGGGGGAAGGGCAGCCATCTTGGCATAAGCCCCTAGCCTTTCTTACGGGAGGTATCACCCATGCACCCCCGTACTTCCCCGGTGCCAAGGACCAAGGGGGGAGATAGACATTGGGGTCTTCTATTACCCTTTCCTCTCCCTCTACACTTTTTCTCCCCCAGGCCTCCATCCTGGGGTAAGTCCTAGCACCATGGTCCACCCAACGTGTAAGCCCCTCCTCGCTTCCCACAGACTCACCCTTCATGACGTGATCGTCAGGTCTCTACTGCCTCTTGTTTCTCACAGCGAGTATGACTCACGTGGGCTTAGAGTAAGCATTGACTATGACAACAACCTCCGTCCCGCAAGACATTAAATTGTACACTGGAACTATGAGGACTTTGATCCATGTCAAAGCATGGTACGTAGGAAGCCTCCCTGATGTTCATGCCCAATACCCATCAGAACCCCGGTCCATCTTCACGTCAGTTCACCGACACCACCCGAAATATAAGGACCTTGATCCATGCCAAGGCATGGTACGTAGGAAGCCTCCCTGAGGTTCAATCCCAATACCCATTGGACCCCCGGTCCATATTCATGTCAGTTCTCCAGCACAACCCGAACTACGAGGACTTTGATCCATGTCAAGGCATGGTACGTAGGAAGCCTCCTTGAGATTCAAGCCCAATACCCATCGGACCCCCGATCCATATTCACGTTGGTTCGCCGACACCACCCAAACTACGAGGACTTTGATTCATGTCAAGGCATGGTACATAGGAAGCCTCCTCGAGGTTCAAGCCCAATACCCATCGGACCCCCAATCCCTCTTCCCATCGGTTCGCCGACACCACCCAATCTACGAGAGATTAGATCCATGTTATGGAATGGTACGTAGGAAGCCTCCCCGAGGTTCACGACCAATACCCATCGGACCCTCGGTCCATCTTCACGTCGGTTCACTGGCACCACCCGAATTACTTGGACTTTGATCCATGTCAAGGAATGGTACGTAGGAAGCCTCCAAGAGGTTCAATCCCACCACCTGGTCGTTTCGACCTCTTCACATCGGTTCACCAATCATTGTGGGCCGCCTCAGAGTGTAAGCCCCATCCATACATCATTGTGGGCCACCTTAAGGTGTAAGACCCATTCCATCCTGAACTATGTGGAATTTGATTCCCTGCCACAGGGATACGTAGGAAGACTCCACGAGGTTCAAGCCCCCCCTTCACTTCATCACCCATCCTAATTCTTACCCGGGCTGCCACATCCCGGTGGGATCATGCCACCACATTCCACTCCACAGCATTCGGGAAGCCACCCACGTGTCGGCCCCAATATCGGCATTCCCTCCAGGGGGTTATTTTATCTGATCCACTCTCAGTGTTCCAATCAGTCTAATCTGTCTCTGCTAGACGTTAAACTCACGACATTCCCTGTGTTAAACCTAGGAAGATGAGGAAAACCTTAGAGACATGCCTATGGAAAATAATTCCCCGCGTTCGATGTGGGATGCCTCAGGCTTCCACGCCATCGAGAAGCCCTATAATAAGGGACAGAAGACAAACATGCCAATCCCCCAGTGTCAAGACACGCCAATGATGCCTCAGCGTGACCACTCCCCTAATCGAAGGTTACTGCTACGACCATACCCCCTGGAACATCTCAACAGAAGCAGCGTAATTAACCAGCGTCCATGAAGATATGGCACATGGAAAGAGATTCACAAACCATGACTTAAATCTATGAGGGAGACCCGGACTAGGTGACGAGTTCCGAGAAGGAATCCACGGAAGGAGGAACCGACATCCCATCATCTCGTTTAGATCAAGGAGTAGACATCGCTTAATAATGAGAGGATACCGCCTGCCTTTGGAACGAGAGAAGGCGGGGTGACAAGCCACGCGTCCTCTGCGTGACGGACGTGCGTGCGTGCGCCCTGGCAGAAAGCGTCGGAAACACCATCATAATAATTTTTACAACAACAGAACATTATTTATGAATATCAACATAGCACATCAATGTTCTCATCATAGCGGGGAACGTCTATGACCTTATCAATGAGACGTTTACTCTAGGACATTATTAAATTAGTGTTATATAAGAAAATGATCAATATGTATGAATAAGTTTTATAAATATTTAATATATTGAATATATATGTAATTAAAGTAAAAAATAGTTGGTCCTAGGACACTAAATCTAATAGTTTTAAAATTTAAATATACTTTTAAAACCATCCGTGTATGGTGTTAATGAAAAATGATATGTGTCATTTACGGAAAAGGTAGTCTTCTCGTACACATGAGCTACATTTTCATTTTTACAATCGAATAAAATAAAATAAAAAAGATAAATTATTACATTTAAAAATTATTTTAATACTATAAATATCATATTTATTCATTATATCCATCCTTATTACCATCCATGTAAGGGGGTGATGAAAAATTAAATAAATCACTTCCTAGATGTGGTATTATGCACTTATCCACGAGCGACGTTTCCATTTTCTAACAGATAGAAGGTTAATAATTTTGATATTATTTATCTTTATTTATTCAAAATTATTTTATAAAAGATATATACATCCATTAAATCCATATTTATAACCATACAATTGAGGTGGTGATGGAAAATGAAAAACATCATTTCATTGAGGTGGAATTACACACATATGCATGAGCAATGTTTTCATTTTACATATGATAGAAAATAAATATAAAATCATTTTCCCATAAAGATAATAACATATTTTAGCATGATGACCCGGTTCAATCATAAGTAACCAAACCCAGTTGGCCACATGGACTCAACCATATATCCCCATATGCTAGAGGTTTCCAACTAGTAGTGCAGGTCTATGACTGTATGGTTGGGAGAATATACCCTCAAGATCAGAGTATAGAATAATAGTATAAAACAATAGTAAAAAATTGAAATATTAAAAGAAACAAACTATATGAGAATAAGTTATTGAGATAAAATAAATATGAAAAAGTAGAATCAATATCATGTAGGAAATGATGTAATGTCGGCACGCTATACAAAAAAGCGAATACATGGAAGAAGAGAATCAAGAATATACAATATGCTATACAAAAATAAAAAATATAAAAAATATCTCCACTAGAATCATGAGAATAAGTTTATTCCTCTTCTCCCATACATAATCTTAGTATGGATGATCAAGCATCCAAAGTTGGATGCTTCCCTTTATCCCTACCTGCATCCATGAAGTATGCTCATATACCAATTATTAGCCTGAATAGGGTTTGAGATTTACTCAGTATTTCACCACCAATTGTGTCCAGAACTATCCAGTATGTTCATTTAAAATGAGTAGTGTGAATGTAATAATAAATGTATAATATTAAATAAAACAAATCACATCATTTTGAGTTCCTCATAGGGCACCCGACCGATACTACCTACTTCGACCTAAGCTAAAATGTTTCTAAATAGATGTCCCCTTGTGTGTATATATATAGTCTATATTTATATATATATAAATCGTATATGTATAAACACATATGTTTATATATATATTCATAATATTATTCCGAATCTAAGTTTTATACCCAGGGCTTCTATGCATAATCATAAGTATGTCCATAATTCTCATAGTATATGTGCTTAAGAAGAAATTGTAACTAAGACTATATATAATCCAACCATATACTGACTCTAATTATTTCAATTTAATTTTCATCATTTCAATTGATTTAATTAATTGGACTCTCGGTCTTGTCCAAGGTGGTCCATAAAATGGATCCTATGTATCACTCCAGTAGCACTATAAAAAAAATCATCACCGTAGGTGTCTATCAAGGGAATTCTATATAAGGAAACCATGAATCACTCATGGTATTGTATAAAGTAATAACATTTTTATCCCATATATTGTATACCATAAAGGTAACTAGGTATCCCTCATGTCATGGTACACTAGAATTTCCCACTGAGCTTGTCTAAGGTAACCCACTTGGGGAACTAGGTATCACACATGGGTAATATAAAGGCATACACCGTGTGATATTAGACAAGGTATTCTATAAAAGATACCATGTATCACCCCTGGCATGATGTAATTTAATTTTAATATTATATGTAATTTTCTTGAAATTCCTATGCAATTCATTCCAAAACGGAACCCTTGAATCGCCAAACATGACATGTGGGATGGCCACGACTATAATTTAACCAAAATCATTAAACAATTAAATTAATTCTATTTTTTGAATTCACTTTTTAAGGATAAATTAATCTATAAAATGGATTATAAAGGTCTAAGTAAATGTACTACCATAATCTCTTCGTTCAATTCAAATTAAATTTCATTCACAAGGGCCAACTGAACGAACCTTCTTTTGGGGTTTAATTTAAATTACATGGGAAAATTATTATTTACTTTAAAAGAAACTCATCATAAGGGGTGGATTTAATCAATGTGTACATCCTTCAATGATAGATTTTAGGGTTATAGGGCTACCCAAAGAATGTAAACATAACTTCATTTAATTAAATTTTCATTTTGGAGGCATCACGTGGAAGGTCCATTTCATGAAATAACGACACATAATATAAACATGAAGATATTAGGGAAAAATAACTAGACCACCTACCTTAAAAGGGTAGTAATAACCTCATCCTTTTTTGAGTATAACATGGGATATAATGGGAGAAATCAATGGAATAAACAATTGATCTGATAATAAGGAATATTACCTCACATGGAAATAGAATTATTGAGGGAAATATAAATGAGGGAAATAAGAAAGAGGAATAAAAGCCTTACTAGAAACTATCCAACACAATCAACAGAGGAAATATTAGAGTCCTGAATAAGAATCTAGATTAAAGCCTTTGTGAAGGGGGAGGAGGATCTTGATCATCCAGGGGTGCTTCATTTTTAAGGGGATCAAAAATAGATGAATTGGTATTAGATAATTTTTGGGAAAATAGACATTTCTAGCACTTTTATGTGGCACAAAATTTTCCAAATTATGTGCCTAAACCATAAAAAACCACTAGTTAGGAGGAACTATCCATGATGAATAGGAAAATAATTTTAGAAAACAATGTGTAGCATGTTCATCACTTATATAATTTTTTGCAGCACCCCCACACAACCATGTTACCTCTTGAGAAAATTTAAACTGGCCATGAAATTTCTCTTATAGGGACCCATGGTTGAGACACACTGCTTCTAAAAACCATGTCCAATCATGGGTATCAGACTTATTTTTCAAAAACCAAATCTTTGGGAACTGAACAATCCTCATACACTCTGAAAACCTTATTTATACTCTTGGGTTCTTCCATATGGATTAACAGAATGATTTGAACTGAAATTGAAAGGATTCATACCTCCTCACAAATCTAAGATGTTATAAGCTCCCCTCTATAAAAAACACATGTTCCCTAGATTCCCTTATAATCATGGTAAATCCTTACCTGATAAAATAATTGGACACTAGGCATGTATGTTGGAATCTCACTCCTAAGTATCTTCTTGTACTTGGTCGTGCTACCATTATAGCTATAATAGAGGAATTTACCTAAATTTCCAAGCCTTCATGCTTTGATCAATGATATAAATAAGATACTCCTTAAAATAAGAATCATCCACTAACTCGATATCCTCAGGGTAAAAGGAATTGGACAAGTCTTAATAATAACAATGAAGCTGTGATACATGGAAGACATTGGTAATTGCTCGGTTCCTTGGAGGTGAGGCCCATTTAGAGGATACCAACCTAACTCTCTACAAGATCTAGAAATTTCTGAAGGAATGAGATGATGTATTTTGAATCTCTAAATCCATATATGTCCAAACCTTTGAGAAACTCGTAGAAAGAACCTATGTCCCACATCAAACTCCAGAGATCGACAGTGACGATCGATATAAGACTTATGCCTAGAATGAGATATATTTATTTTCTTATACATAAGTTTAACATGATTAAACGTATCATGAATGTGAAAAGGCCCTAATAACACTGCCTCACGTTCCTCTAACTAGCACACGGGTGAACGACATGATCTTCTATATAAGGATTCATATTGATCCATCTATGTAGTTTCCTGAAGGTTGTTATTATAAGAATATTTGGTGAGTGGTATATGATGTTAGAGTTGGTGTCCTAGAACGACGTAATTTTATTACATAAATATTTGATGTATTAAATATTAAATTTAATATCTTATTACATATTGTTCGTTGTTATGGAAGATCATAATGTAATATTTTCCTAGAGTATTTTTTGTATTGATAAGGTCGTAGTAGTTCCTAGGTATAATGAGAAACATGAAGTTTTATGACACTATTCTTAATATATTTTTGTGGTTGGATAATATAACATTATGGGAAAGATAATATATAGACTGTCAGGTGAGAAAACTCTTAAGCATAAGAGACTTCCTCTCATGAAGTTCCCACTAGTTAATCTCCAAGATGGGCGATTATGAGAAGAGACCCGCTGGTAAGAATTATGTATGTTTTGGTGTCATTAGAAATTTCTATACGTGAGAGTGTGTAATGGTCTTTAGACATTAACATTATCATTAATGCATGTAATGACTCACACACATAGATTTGCTGATAAAAACCATCGTACCATATGTTTGCAGGACATAGGGTCTGTTGGGTGCGTCATTAATGACAAGTTATTAATGGATAAGCCAAGAAAATATTTATCCCTTTCATATTTAGGGAATTTGATATCACTAAACTTTAATTAAAATAGAACCATCACTCGAAATTCCATATCCAGGGTGTAACGATGAGTTTATTTTAGATAATCAAAGAATAATGTATCAAGCATATAAGTTGATGAAACCATCATGTAATCTACTTGATGAGATTATGTGACAAAGGGATTATATTACGAAATGAGAATTCATATATGGTTTTCATTGTTGCAACATTATGTTCATTCTCTTAGGTGAATTGACCCATTTCTAGATAGTAATCTTGGACTTTAGGCAAGGCCAATTAATGCCAATGAGAAAAAATTATAAAGGGTCATAAAATAAGTTTTTTGGTGAACATGATTAAATTCTATTTGAATTTAATTAATTTAATAAATATTATTCTCAATAGTGAGGAATAATTTTATTTAAATTATATTGATCACATCAATTAAATAAATATTTATTCACCATATTACGAATAAAATATATTTATTTATTTTGTTGAATATTTAATTAATATTTATTTACTATTTTGTGAATAAAATAATTATTTAAGAGAATAAAATATTTATTCAGGTGTTAAATAAATACAAGAGGAATTATAATAGACCCAGACTGTGTCATGTGATAAAATAATTATTTACGAGCCAGTAAATATTATTTGTCCATTTTTCAATAGTTGGCGCACCATAAAATAATAATAATTTAATTATTATTATGTGTCATGTAATTTCATTAATGGTTACAATTATATTTAGTGAATGTTATGCAATTAAATTATGATACCAAAATCACTGCTCAACCAATATATGGCAATGTCTATTTTTTAATTCACTCAAAACCAATTCCATGTTTGGGAATAGATATTTGTTGGATAAAACGAATTCTATCTCAACTCCTCCTCCTCTATCCCCATCAAGATTGAGAAACCAAAGAGAGAATTTCCTAAAGGCCGAATAATGAGTGATCAAGAACAAACAATATAAGAAATTGGATTCACCATGATAAAACCTGGAGAAGGAGTGACATTTCATGGATACCTTTGTATCAAGTGTGGATTACTACTAGAGGGATTATACCCTTGGATCCTTGAAAGTGCAACTAAGGTGATTCAGATGGTCCTTTTTCAGATGATCAAGAATTATCAAAAAATAATGTTCCTATGATGAGGTATTTAATTCTTTTAATATTAAATAAATTAATTATAAATTTTATGTGTAAGATCCTCCCTCCTGGTTTCAGAAAATGATTATTAATAGAATTTTTATTACGTCACCCACCAAATCACACTTTCGCTGATCTTGGAATCAATAAGTGGTATCAGAGAGGTCAAATTTAAAATTTTATTTATTGACATTATTATTGATGTATGTGTAATTGTTGTTAGATTGTATTTCATGTTATTCATTCTTTAATATAATTTTAAATAACATGTTATTAATATATTAATCATGTTTGCTTAGTGTTTTATTTTCTTAATGTTTTAAGAACAAATGAAGATTGACTAGAGATGCCATCGGTAAGTGCTAAATCATTGGCCGGTAAAATTAAGTTACACGGTGTGCGACCGAAGCACACGTTGTATACCCATGCACAATGTATCTAGATTCACTGAGTAATTAATTATATTAGGTGATTTTATTTCACACTATGTGTTGATTAGGCCAACATGACACACAATAATCATATATTTGGTGTTTAATTAGCAAGTACACACTATATAGTTTGGCCGAGTCAGCACATTGAATCCATAGTCATGCGACTAAGATATATGATAACCGAGGATCATGACATGTAGCTGTATGTAAATTCATTTTAGTCTCACATTAATGGAAAATATTAAGATGACATTAAATGAGAAATTTTATTATTAAAAGATTATAATATTGATTAGAACACCATTGTGTGTTTGATAGTCTAATAATGGTTTTACAATTTTTTAAAATTATCAAATAATTTATTATAATTAATATGCAATTATTAGTTCTACCATTTATTTTCCTTGAATTACATTAATGATGGGTATCTCCAAACAAGATTTTATTATCATTAAGATGAATAAGAATTAATTAATTAATTAGTTGATTGATTAATTCAAGAATGTTTATCTTAAATAATAAATGTATGTATGAATGAATGATATCCATTTAATTTTGTGTTTTAATTGCATGTGTGAATATTCATGAGCTTGACCAAGAACTATTTATGTATTGGAATTTATTTAATTAAATATATTTCATAGTTTTTCAATTATTTAATATTATATTAAAAAATGGCATGTGATTCATCCCTCCATCCATTATTATGTAGGACATGTGTATCCAAGTTTATTTATGTAATTCCCTTTATGAAATACTTTTCCCCCCCTCACAAGTGTGTGAGTAATAAATATTTTTAATTAATGGAGCATTCCAAGGCATGTGGGGATAGTTCAAGACAGAACAATAATGAACCAAACTCTGCGATACATAGGTGGACAAGTGGAATGCTATAGCTAATGCCAAGTCCGAAATAAGGAGTTATTTACACTAGGGAACATGTCAATTTCATGTCTTCTCATTAAATAAACAATTATATAAGATCATAATCAGTTCATTTAATTAATTAATTATTTTTTTCTAATGAGTTAAAATTATATTTATTGATGTAACACTGTGATCACATAAATGAATTAATTAATATGAAAATTCAAATTTTAAATTAAATTGATTATTCATAAGTTTTTTATGCAAAGATAGTTAATTAATCAAATAAAAATCCACTTAAATATTAATTAGACATGTAAAATATAAAACAAGATAAAAATTTTTGCATAATAAAATGAAATCCCCCAGTCTAATATAAAGTCATACTAAGCCTTTCATTACCTGATTTGGACCAAAACTCAATAGAACCATGTGTTCAGCTAACCCTTACTAGGTCAATTACTTTTATAATGAGAGTTGTTATGAATGTTTCAGGTTGACTTAACAATTTTACATCACGTGGAGTATCCCTTTGTAGACATGGTGTAATTTAGAAGCATGTGTTGAGAAAATCCAAATCTGGATTTTTGGATTATGGTGTCCACTCAATGGATCAAGGAGATGCTAACCAATTATTGGAAAAGACATTCCTACCTAAATACCTTGAAAATAGCTTGAACAAACTTTTTTGGGGTCACACAAAGGGGAATATAGATCCTGTCCACTAGAATTTCCTCGAAATTAGACATTCCAAGTTCAATGATGTAGTCTATTAGGACTTGATAAAATAGTATGATATTTAAAATAAATTAATTATTTGTAAAAAAATATGTAATAAATAGAAGTAAAAATAATACAATCTTTTAATTACAGTATATAATGATAAAATCACTATCCCTATGATAAATATTGGATAAATACAATCTCAACACTATAAGTAACTTCTAAGAGTGGTTTAGATGCCTTCGGGTTGTTCTATTCCAAGAATAGAAATATTACGTACCAAAATCCTTAATCCATGATCCGCCTACTCATGAAGCAAGTGATGAAGAGTTCATAGTATACAAAAAACATATGAATGATGTGGTCAACATTCAATGATTGATTCTTTCATCTATGTCTAGAGAATACATGAATTCTCACGAAACCATGGATGCGTATAGAATACTAGAGAACCTACATGGTATTTACTAGGAGAGAGCAAGATAAGAAATATTGGAGATTTATAAGGTTCTCTTTGAGAGTAACCTTGGAGATGGTTCCCTAGTTAGGGCTCATGTAATCATGCTCATTGTCTTCATTTAGCTCTTAGAGGTTCTATGGTTTAAACTACCAAAAAAACTAGGCACTGATGTCATTCAGACATCACTCCCTTAGTGCATCTCCAGTTTTATTGTGAATTTTAATATGAAAAACATTGATAAGTCTCTTTTAGATCTTCTTATCTTCCTTCACCATGTAGATAAATTTATGAAGCACAAAAAGAATCTTTTCCCTTATGGTGGAAAAATGGAAAGGGAAAGAAAATAGCGTTAAGCCCAAAGATTCTTCATGACCTTCTAATAAGAATAAGATCAATGGGGAAGAAAGGGAACATGATGTTTCTATTTCTCATGTGGTAAGAAGGGCCATAAAAAAAATCACCTAGTTAAAGAAGAAATGGGAAGCTTTAGCTTCATTTTTGGTCGAGTGATATTTATCTATTTCAACAAATTGGTTTTTCGATACAACTTCAAGTGCTCAAGTACTTATTAAATTGAAGGAAATATGTAGATTCAAAAAAATTTACCGAGGGGATGTAGATATACAAGTATCCGATGGAGATAAGCTTGTTTATGTAGTTTTCCGGGACTACTTCCTCACATTGTTGACTAAAATGATCTTGGTTTTAGAGGGTTGTTATTATGTAAACTTAGTTACTAGAAACATTATTTATGTATCTAGACTATATATAGTTGGATTAATTTTCAAATTTGGAAATAAATTTTACTTATTTTATAAATATATCATTTTTTTGGTAAGATAAATTTACATAACAGTCTTAACATGTTGGATTACATGGACCATGTAATTGAAATCGATAACAAAGTTACTTCACATGACTAATACCATATCAAACTTTGGAATCACCAACTAGGTCATGTAAATAAAAAATGATTGATAAAATTACATCTAGATGGATATTTAGATTATTTAGAACTAAATGCACATGTTATATGTCACACATGTTTATAAGAAAAAATGACTAAAGCCCTATTTAGTGGGAATGGTGAATGAGATAATGAGCTTCCTATATTAGTTCATTCTAACATGTGTGGACCATTTCCTGTTGAAGCATGGGGTGGGTACTCATAATTTGTAACTTTTACAAACAATTTTAGTAGATATGGATATATTTACGTATTGTGGTATAAGTCAGATTCTTTTGATAAATTCAAGAAATACAAGAATGAATTTGAGAACCATCTTGGTAGAAATATTAATAAAATATAATATGAAAAAGTTGGAGAATATCTAAATCATGATAGTGATGATAACTTATGGGAGTTTGGGGTCCTATCCCAACTCACTCCTCCTTACATGACTTAGTGGGATGGTGTAAGTGAAAGGAGGAACTCCACCTTGTAGGGAATGGTGAGATCAATGAGGACTCATGCATGTCTAACATTATCCTTTTGGGCATATGCATTACAAACAGTGGAACACATACTAAAAGAAGTACCAACTAAATCAATAATTGGTATTCTATACAAATTTTGGAGTGGAAGAAAACCCATGTTATCGAATTTACATGTGTAGGGAAGTGAAATGTTTGTCAAGTCCTCTTCAGGTAAAAAAAATGCACCCTGAGCCACAAAGTGTACCTTTAAAGAATACCCCCTATAAACAAGGAGATATTTCTTATATGACCACTATGATAAAAGGGTTATAATGGGATGTCACAAAATATTTTTGAGAGGAAGCACATCTCCAAAATGGATAGTGGGACCGAGTCAAAATTCATTGAAGTCGAGGCTTAAGGAACACGAAAGTTAGTAAAAGATAAAATTTCACAAATACCCATTGAAGAAGAAACTATTACAGAGACATAATAACTTCATAGGAGTACAAGATAGGTTAGAGAACAAGAATAGTATAGTTTTCTAGTCATTGAGGATGGTGAATCATTATTAGTTGATAATAATGATCCTATAACCTACATGGAAGTAGAAAGTGGAATAGATATTTCCATGAAGCAAGAAGCCATGAATTCTGAAATGGATTCCATGCACCAAAACCATGTCTATATTTTTGTATACCCTCTAGTGGATGTAAATAATGTTGGTTGAAAATTGGTATTCAATAAGAAACTAGAAATTGAAGGACATGTTAGTACCTTTTAGGTGTGATTAGTTTCAAAAGGGTCTAAATAACATCAAGGTATTAACTACAATGAAACCTTTTCACTAGTTTCAATGCTAAAATATATTATAATTCTACTAGACATTGAAGCTTAACAAGACTATGAGATACAGAAAATGGATGTTAAAAAATACTTCCTTAATGGGAACCTTCAGGAAGATGTCTATATGTCATAACCTGAAGGGTTTGTGACTCCAAAGGATGAAAATAAGATATGAAATTTACAAAAAACATTTAATTATTCAATAAATCATTCAGTTCAAGGAACATTTATTTCGATTAATCCACAAAAGAATTTGTTTTATAAATAATGAATGTGAGCCTTGTGTCACCAAACAGTTTAGTGGAAATTCTGTCGTTTTCTTAATAGTATATGTTGATGACATATTACTTAGTGGAAATGAAATACCAGTTGTACAGTATGTTAAGTCACAGTTGAATAAATTATTTTCCATGAAAAACATGGGTGAGGAAGAATATATTGTTGGGATCAAGATCCACTATGATAGATCCAAGAGGTTTCTCGACCTAATTCAAATTATATACAATGACAGGATACAGAAGAGATTGAATATGGAACAATCCTAGAGGGGATTGTCACCAGCGTCACATGGCATTCATCTTTCCATGAAAATGATTCCACATACCCAAGAGGAAATAAATTGAATTGCAAGGATTCTATACGCGTCAATGTTTAGGTAAGTAATGTATGCTATGCTATATACTTGGCTAGATGTTATGTATCCATTAAGTGTGGTAGGTAGATATCAGGAAGATCCAGGTGACTGCCATGGGATGGTAGTCAAGACTATCCTTATGTATATGAGGCATAACAAAGATATGTTACTTTTTTTATTGATTATATAATGAACTAGTCATTAGATGATATGCAGATTCTCATTTCCAGACTAATCAAGATGACATGTAATGACAAACGGGATACATATTCACTTTGAATGGAGGTGATGTGAGCTAGAAGAGCTCAAAGAAGGTTGTGTTCACAGATTCTACAACAGAGTCTGAGTATATCACCGCTTTCGAGCAAGATAATGAAGTAGTTTGGGTGTAAAATTTCATCCAAGAGAATAATGTGGTATCTAGCAGTAAAGATCTCATCACACTCTATTATGATTATACTACACCAGTGGATATCATAAAATATCAAAGGTCACATCAGCAGAGAAAGCATATACTTTGGAAGTATAATATTCTGAGGGATTTTTATCAGAGAGGAGTGGTTGTGGATAGCATTATTTCCACGAAAGACAACATGGTATACAATTTGATTAAATCCTTGAGTTAGTATAAACATGATTATTATGTGAGATCTAGAAAACTAAAAGTCATAGGCAGTTGGATCTAGTCCAAGTGGGAGTTTTTTAGAGACAGCTTCCTAGAACCAATTTTTTTTACTTTGATTACATGAATATTTGATGTATTAAATATTAAAGTAAACATCTGAATACGTATTGTTCATTATTATGCGTGGATATAATGTAATAATTCCCTATAGTGTTTTTTCATTGATAAGGTCATAATTGTTCCCCTGTAAGATGAGAACCATGAATTTCTCTGAAAATATTTTTAATATAGTTATGTGGTTGGATAACTTACTATAAAGGGAAACATAGTAAATAGACAATCAGGTGAGAGTACTCATAAGTAGATGATACTTCTTCTGATGATGTTTGTACATGGTAATCTCAAAGACAGAAGATTATGAGAACATACCCACCAGTAATACTTCTGCATGTTTTGGTGTGATTAGATATTCCTATCAGTTAGCATGTTTAATGGTCCTTAGACATTAATATTATCATTAATGCATGTCACGACTCGCACACGTAGATTTGATGATGAAAACCAACAAGCTAAATGTTGTCTGGAAGTGGGGTATGTTGGGTGCATCAGAAACAACATGTTATTAATGGATAAATTAAGAAAGGATTTTCCCCTTCCATATTTATGGAAGTTCACATCTCAACCCTTTGATTGAAATAGAAATATCACCCTAAATTCCATGGACATGGTGTAATGAATAGTTTATTTTAGATATCCAATGAATGACATATCAATCATATAGGATTGTGAAGCTATCATCCAACCTTCATGATGAGATTAAGTGACAAATGGATTATATTACATAGTGAGTGTTCGTATGTGATTTCCAACATTTCTACTTTATGATTATTCGACTAGGTGCCTAGACATATTGCTAGATAGTAATATTAGACTTTAGGCAATCCCACCTAATGACAAAGTGAAATAACCATGGAGGTTCACATAGTATGTGTTTCTCGTGGTCTCCATTACATTTTATTTGAATTTAATTAATGGAATATATATTATTCTATAGTTTTAGGAATACGTTTATTTAAATTATATTTATCACATAAATTAAATAAATATTTTTTCACCAGATTGTGAATAAAATATATTTTTTAATATTTAATAAATATTTATTCACTATTTTGTGAATAAAATATTTATTTAAGAGAATAATTATTTATTAAGGTGTTTAATAAATAAAAGAACAATTTTAATAGACCAAGACCATGTCCAGTGATAAAATAATATTTTATGAGTTGGTAAATATTATATATCCATTTTGCGTAAGTTGGAACACTACAAAATAATAATATAGTTTTTCTTATTATGTATCATTAAATTTCATTAATTTTTATAATTATATTTAATGGTTGTTATGAAATTAAATTTTGTAACCAAAATACCAACTCTATAAATAGATGGATACGTCTATTGTGTAATTACTACGAAATCTATTCAATGTTTTGTAAAAGAGAATTGTTGAGCACACCGTATTCTATCTCAAATCCTCCTCCTCTCTCCCTATCAAGAACAAGAAACCCCAGAGATAATTCTTTCAAGACAAACGAACGAGCGATCAAGAATGAACAATTAAAGAAATTTTATTCACTTTGATAGCACCTAGAGAATGATTGGCATTTCTCAGAGACCATTGAAGCACGTATGGATTACCACTATAGGTATTCGACCCTTGGATCCTTACAAGCATAATGAAAGAAATTCATAACAGAATTATTGTATGATAAAAAATCATCAATGAATAATGTTTTTAAACACAAGTATTTATTTTTTCATATATTAAATAAATTATTATAAATTTGACATTCAAGATCCTCGTTCATGGTTTCGGGAAATGATTATTAAAAATTTAATATATCACCCTCCAATGCAGTATTCCTCTGTGATAGGAACCAATAGGTGTTTCTCATAAGAACCTTCAAAATTAAGGACATGAGCTTGAAGCATATCATATAATTCCAATTTTGTAAGCTTGGACTGATTATTTGTATGAGGGTGATATGATATACTCAACAATGCCTATGAACTCAGTGCCTTCTCCAACCCATTCTAGAACTGTGATGTAAATAGATAATTCTGATCTGATTTGATAAAGCGAGGAACCCCATTAAAGGATAAAATATTTTGGATATATAACCTCCCAATATCATCTAGTTGAAAAGTATCTTTGATAGGTAAATATGAGAAAACTTGTTCAACCTATCGATGATCGCCCATACTACATCACTACATTGAGGGGATTTCACCAATCCCATCATAAAATATATTGTGATGTCATCCCATTTCTATTCGTAAATAGACAGAGGGTGTAAATATCCAATAATCCACTATGATCTACCTTTACCTACTCATAGGTGGAACGTCTCATGATAAAACATAAAATATTCATCTCCAAACCCAACCACCAATACTGTAAGAGTATATCTTGGTACTTTATGGTATTTATAAGGGCATACTAACCATATAGTGACATGAGTCTCTCACATAAATTATTCCTATATGTCAACATGCACCCAAACATTCCCTTGAATTCACAAGATCTAATCCAATTAATGAACCATCCAGGTTGTGGTTCCTTACCAGAAATGCTCTCACGCTGGACTAACCCCTCAAGAAAAGAAAGTTTTCACGTATTTACTCAATCAAGATGAGAATATATCACTTATGAGTCTATTAAAATTGGATTCCCATGATACTCCTAAACCACAATATGAATATCAAATAGAACTATCAACTACCAGCTTTTATTGGACTCCTGAAATTTCCATGTCTTAACCTTCCAAATTTGAGCATTATAAATTATATTTCCACTACAAGATCTATAATCGAGCTCAATGTTTAAAGACTATAGATATTCTACCCTTCTTAATTGCCTAATATTCATGTTATACTGAGTGGAAATGTATCAAAGGATATTGTGATATTCATACACAAAAAACCATTCTACTAGAAACTAGTGCCTCCAAAAAAGGAAGACGTGTACTACAACTTCTAGCTTGAGGTCATGTGTTGGGTAATTACACTCATGAGGCCTCAACTACTGAGACTCGTATGCCATGAATTTCTCTCCCTACATCATAATGGCAACCAGAACGATACCTAAAGCATTCGAATAAACAATATAACTCTTTCTTAGATCTAGAAGAATGAACATCAGGGATAAAGTTAACTGCCCTTTAGTTCATGAAAGGATGTTTTGTAGGCTTCAATCCGCAAAAAATAACAAAATTTCTAGTCAAAACACTAATAAGAATATCTAGGAATTAAAATTCCATAATAAAATTCCTATGAAATATAGTTATCCCAAATAACATCATTATTTTAAATAAATTATTGGGCTTCTTCTATGCTACTAGGGCTCTCACATTCTCTTGGTCCACAGAGACTCCTGCCTCTAAAATGATGTGACCTAGAATGTTAATCTTCTCGATAAAAAAGTGTAATTTTGTGTTCTTAGAATAGATTGGGTGACATCACAGTGTATTCATCATGATATCAAGATGTTTGTAATGGTCATGTCGGGTATGGGAACACACCAAGATTCCATCGATAAATACTAGAAAAAATTATTCCCGATATGGTTGAAATACTCGATTTATTAGAGAAATGAAAATTCTGGCTACATTTGTGAGACTAAATGACAAAACCAAATACTCATATAGGTCATATCTCTTACGGAATGATGTAAGAGGAATATCTAATGATGTCACACACTCCTAATGATATCCCACCCTCATATAAATCTCATAGAAAAAAATTTCTCCTAAAATATTTTTAAAGATTTCATCTATATGTGGAGGTGGATACCATTTCAAGACCATATGTGTATTCAACCAACAATAATCCACACAAATCCATAATTTATCATTCAACTTCTTGGAAACAATGATAGCCAAACCCCATGGTGAAGTACCGGGTCCTATAAAACCCATAGATTCCAAATACTACAACTACTTCCTGAGTTCCTGAAGCTTAGTAGGTTCCATCATATAAAGAGGAATAGAAAATAGTGTAGTTATAGACACTATCCTAATAGTAAACACTACCTATCTTTTATGAGGTAGTTTATAAAATTCATTAAGGAATACGTCACTGAAACAATACTCTATAAGAGGGAAATCTTTATACCATGTACCCTGATCACTCATAAAAATACTTGTAGTATTGGTTGAAACTCTACCCATCCCACAATTATATGTTCTAGGTCAACTCTATTGAACATCCCATTCACCATTTTAATTTTAACTACCACCCTCACATAATGTGAAATAAAACCTTCAATGATAGCAATCAACTTGAGTGTTATAGGGTGATAACTAGTTTGTCCTAAGTATAATTTCAAAGCTCAGAATCTCAAAGAAAAATAGGTTTCATAAAAAAATAATACCACTTATCTTATTGGGGAATTCCTTACATTAGTGTACACTCTCAAATTGAATCCCGAGTGGTGTGTCTAGAGTTATCACACCACAATAGTATTATATCTTTAAGTTATGAATTTTCATAATTGCTACAGATATAAAATAATAAGAAGTGAATTTATCGAATAAGTAGGATACCAAGGTAGGGTATACTATAATAGTACCTAAAACTATTAAAGGCCTGACACTTTTTCCAATGGTATAGAATGTACTTCATGTAGTTATCTGAATTCAAGGACCTAAGCTAAAGCCTGACTACCCCGAGAAGAACTAATATTCTAGTACTCCATATCATACAAATGGATTCCATGAATATGTTCACCTCCTTATACTAATCATTCATTAGTAGTCAATCTTTCTTCTTAACATAGAGTTTCTAATCCTGCACCTGAATGTGGAGTTGGTGTAGATCATTTCTGACTGGGCACTAGAAGAAATTTCTCCAACAAAAAGATGGTTCCCTATTTTTTCACAACCTTTCCACTCAATTGGGTCCTTAGTACATTTGATATTCTTATGAACCAACCTACCACACTAGAGACACACCATGGAACTATGAGTGCATGTCATCTAAGTATTTTGGCCCCCGCAAGAAGACTTAATGCAATGTTTCCTACTATTAGAGGATCCAATTCCCTGTCTCAGTATATAATGGCCAAGGACTACACCATAAAATTACCTAGGGTTTTATAACACCCAAATATTTTATGAATTATTATTATTTAATTAAATTAACATTTTTGATAATTTTCATTTCACACAAACACTAAAAATAGTCTATTTTATATTAAATCACTATGTTTGGCATGGATAATATACAACACTAAATTACTCATGCACTACAAGAAAAAAATTATATTTCCTTATACAAAACACCATGGTAATATTGAATTACAAATCAAAACTACTTTACTCATTGGATTTCATAACATTCTTGACCGAGTTTTACCAAACAATATTATATCATAAAAATGTTATTATTTAAAATAATAAGACATAAAATAGTTGTTAAAATAATGGTTATTAATAGTGTTAAATAATTTATGAAAATATATTGTTTATAAAAAATAATATTAATTCATTGGTTACCAATTAATTTTAAATGAATATGAGAACTGGTAGAATATAAATGAAAATATTAGTATTTTTATAGCCAAAAAGTTATTTTACACTATTAAATTAAAATAATTATAATTAGTGAGTGATATTAATATAATATATAAATTATATATTCAACCAAATATATTTTTTACATTCATCCAATATTTTTTATGGGCATGATAAGAACAACCCTAATTTTATGCTTAAAAACAAATATTTTTATAAAGGTAGTTTTACCCCCTTTTAATGGTGATCCTATTTTAAATAAAAAATTTGGAGCTTTTATAGATATAATATATACAAATAAACTTAATATTTGAAATAAAAATATAAAAATTAGTTTAGGATAAATTTTGGAATTTTTCTGTAAGGTTTCATTTTTTGATAGATAGTGAAAAATACTGGATTTTAATTCAAAATTGTATTTTTCTCTAACTTATTTATACAGTTAAACTATATTTTAATTTTGTTTAAAAGTTTAATTAGATCACATTTTTATCAATTAATTCAATTTAGTTCATTATAATCAATTTAAAATTTAAATTAGGTATAAAAACTTAGACAAAGTTTGGTTGTTTTTACTTTAAAAACACGAAGTGTCATCCCATCATAAGGATTAATTTTAAATTAATTTCTTCCATTTATATGATTAGAATTTGGAAAAATGGATTCTCTATCAGGAATCATCATAATTTATAATTTTTAATAAGTTATTTTTGTTGACAAGAATTGTTTTTGAAATTGGTTAAAATTAATTACAACGGTTAAGTTAAAAATTTGGTTAATAAAGTAATAAACCTTAAATTTATGAGCCAAAACATCCTAGAATCTTGTCCAACACCCACTTTCTAGAAATTATTTGAAAATAAACCTTCCAATATTGAGTTTTTTTAAAGAATTTTTAGGTAAAAACATGGGTACACATAACTTATATTAAAAAAATACTAAGTGTGTACTTTCATTTCCCTAGAAAAGGCTACAATATACTCCTCTTCTTCACACCTATAAAACCACTTATATTTAGTCAATATCTTCCCAATAAAATTTAAAACATCCCTAAATTACTCTTTGAATAAAATCTTTGGGATGAAATCAATTTAACGAAGCCTTGTGGCACCAATCAAATAGAGTTACCTGATTAAGAGGCAACATTTTCTCTCAAGCTCCATTATTTTAATTTTTTACCTACCCCAAAAACTAAATTTATTCCATTATTTAATAAAAAAACCATTATATTCAATATAATAGGATATTTTTATTATAATATTTTGACATACACTTACACACACCATCATCTAATGGGTAACAAACAAACTGTTTATGTGTATGATGATCTATCACCTCACAAAATCATGATTGTTCATTTTTACTTTAATGCCTATTATGGTGGGAATTATAATGGAAACTATATTTATATTATTTATATATTATATTTATTATTTACTAAATAAAATTTAATCCTTTTAAAACATATATCGTTATACATTCAATTGTTTGTGAATACGATAATTTCATTTGTGGAAGTGTGGACTACCACCCCCTCAAAACGATGTGATTTGTTCATACACTACATGGAATGTATTAATGATTATTTAGTGATTATATATGATATAATAAAGCCACATTAACAATGATATATATATATATATATATATATATATTTCTTTATTTCTTTTAACATGACAATTAAATGGAAATAACATTAATGCGTACGTATGACCTACCGTCTCCAGGAATGATGTATTATGTTTAATATTTCTATATTAAATGGATTATTATAATACAAATATACTGGATAAAAATTATATTTATGTAATGTTTTAAATTTTTTAAATCATGATATATGTATAAGGACCAAAGTTATAATAATTTACGAAACTTTCAAAAAACAAAGAAGATATTACCTGAAGTGAAACCTTAACATAGAACAGTTAAAAAGTAGATAATATAAAGCCATAATGAAAACCTATATGGTATTAGAAGTAATATTTTTTTTGATAAATTTATAATAAATTTATATTTATTATATATGATTATTTATTGAGTACAAAGAGAGTCTAGAAACAAGGTAAATGGATTTTATATAACTTTTTCCATGAGATACCTGATTTATTAACCACCCATTAATTTAATGTAGTGTGTATACTTACCATAAATGTATTAAATGATTATTATAATTAAATTTATGGGTATTTAAATATCCATTACATGATCTTTATTTTATGTTTTAATGTTTCAAAAGATACCAAATTGGTAAGACAGTTTTTTTCTCAATTTTTCTTTTTTAAGACACATGTTTTATTATGCACCTAAATTAATTTTTGACATGTATATACTTCCATTTGACATTTTATATCCTGAATATATTTAATTTAATGATACCTTAAGATTAATTTTGGTTCAAAGTTACTAAATTATAAGATTTTATTGGAATAAACTCATCTCTTTTCAAGATTATTTATGAATATGCTTCTTTTATTGAAATATTATAATCCATCTCTCCACAAAAATCGTGATTTTCATTATCATATGGTTATTCATGATATATTCATGTATTTTTAAAATTTTTATAATCTTTGGTACATAAGATATTTAAAAAATTGTTTTTAAGAAATCCTGACTTTAACCTCTCTTCACTCGGAAATATGTATTCCATCAACATAATGTTTTCAAAAAAGGGTTTCAAATAATATTATACTATTCTCCTATAATAAATAAAATTAATTTTCCCTTTTTTATTTTACCAATTTTTTCAAAGTAATCTTCTTGTTGCTTTCTGAAAAAAGATTTTTTCTATCCTTTTACATGAAAAATGATTTTTCTTCTTACCTCATATGATATGTACATATTTACCCACTATAATTTCTCTGAAGCTTATTTTTCATGTTTAAAAGGTTAATTTTTTTGATATTTAAAAAAAAAATAATTTTCAATGACATGGTTTTGAAATCATTTTCATGAGTTATTCATATATTTTCAATGTATTTTTCAAGGAAAGTGTTTTTCAAATGGGTTTCAAGATTGTTTTATAAGATTTTAAGGAAAATGGTTTACAAAATATTTTCAAACCTCTTTTATAAGTTTTCATAGAAAATTATTTACAAAAGGTTTTAACGAATATTTTATCTATTTTCATGGAAAATAGATTTCTATGTTATTTCAAGCATTATTTATATGTTTTCATGGTATTTTAAAAGAAATGGGTTTCAAAAAATTTTAATGATATTTTATAGGTTCTCCAAGTATTTTTTTTAGGGAAAGTGTTTTTCAAAAGGTTTTAAATATAATTTTATATGTTTCTAAGGAAAAGGGTTTTTAATAATATTTTCAAACATATTTTATATGTTTTAAATGATTTTTTTTCAAAATGTTTTAAATATTTTTTATAAGATTTCATGAAAAACCATTACAAAAAATGATTTCCAACCTTATATATAAATTTGAAAATTATTTTCAAGGAAACGGGTTTGAATTTTCTTTCATACTCCTTTTATAAGTTTTCTAGGAAAATAGTTTTCAAAACATTTTCCGGATCACTCTATATATTTTCAAATAAAAATCTTTACAAAAGGTTTTCAAATAATTTTTTATAATATTTCAACTTCATTATCATGAAAATGAGTTTAAAAAGGTTTTTATGTTTTAAAGATCCTTTTTTCCAAGAATAAAATATATTTTCCTCAATAAATTTTCTCAAAAGATCTTTCCAATTTATTTTCCATCTAAGATGAAATTTTTTGATGTTACTCATTCCATTAAAGGAAATTATCCAAAGGTTCCATTCATATTAATTCTTGAATGGTAAATGTTTTGATGGAATAATTTTTATGAAACATGTTCTCCTTCACAGGTTATATGATTTTGATACCCACTTCTTTTCATGGGTTATGTTTATGATGAAATGATTATGAAACCTATATTTTTCCAAAATTTATGATATTATTAGATGTTTATAATATCAATTTCATTTCATGGGTTAATATATTATTTTTAATGATATCGTTTAACTTGTATGTATTATTCCATTAGGAGATGGGTGGTACCTATACCTCCCTCCAATGAATTGGGTAATGAATTATATCTCATGAGATAAGCTAAGATAGTATTTGGAGTTAACCTTGACTACTAATATGGACATGGTTGTGAACCATGAATACCAAGATGATATGAGGAGCGAACTCATACTAATATGATGTCCATGAGAGTGAACCATGACTACAAAGATGGTATGGGGAGTGAACTCGTACTACTAAGATGGTCTTGGTATGAATTTCTTGGCTACTATGGAAATCATATTATATACTTATGTGTTTTCCAAAATTCCAGGATGTATTCCAATTTTATTTATTTCATGGATTATTTTCTTTATTTATTTATGATTCATGTAATATGAATATCCATGATTTATGACATGATTCATGTATATAATCTTTGATATTAAGGGTATGATATTAAATTTTCATGATCATGTTCTCATTCATTTATTCTCATGATTATTCTCACATATCTCCCTTGTTTACCTTTACTGAGCATATGAGATCACCCCTTCTTATGTTTCATTTCTAAGGTTATGAACATAGGTATTTTTATTTGTGTCTAATAAGGGTGATTGTAAAGAACAACCTAGTTGAAGATAATGTATCCCACTTATGTACCAGTTTTTATATTTCCATGTTTCTACAATCACAAGACTAGTACGGTATTTGGGTGTTTGTTTGTATAATGTTTTAAGTATTCTAGAAAAGTTATGTAATGCCAATGCATGGAAATATAGGGTCTCTATAGTTGGTGGCAAAGAAAACGTTTAGTTATCCTTTGGAAACTTTTATGAGAAACCTTTAGTGAGATTATTAGGTATATTTCTAAATATATGTCTCAATATGTCTCTAAGGATAAGTATAAGGATGAGTTAATGTTTAAGAAAATATCCCCGAATTTTGGTAAGGATAGGGTGATTGGTTTCCTAGAAATAAATCCTTTACTTGATACTATAAATGGATGTGACTTTGGCACTGATGGACCTATGGGTATCAACCCTAACAAGATGTTCTAGGCCTGACTCAAGGTAATCTAGTACTTATCAACGAGCCTTGTTGCACACCTGGTTTGGAACTCCTAAGGGATATGATTTGGGAATTCAAAAAAACTCTTCACAAACCATCGTGAAGGATTTAAATATAAATCTTCCATGAATAAATTCGGATGAAACAAGGGTATCATAGATTAAGGAAGGTGTCATGATTTTGACATCCTATAAGTAATTCTTTTCATGACTATGTGGTTTTATGCTATAATAAGAAATGGTCACACTATACTTATGGTTTATTCAATGGTAGAAACTATAAGGAAATGGATTATTTTTAAATGTGACAAGTAATCTTGTGGTATGATCACTGGAGTTAAAGATATTTTTATCATGAAAAATCATATTTCATAGAACATGATTAAAAATGTGTACCTTAACAATCTCTTTGACTCCCTAAATAAGAGAAATAAGGATTTCACTGAGATTTTGGGTAATGGAGAACATGTGGGAAAGAAACTTTTGTTTCCTTTGTGTCAAGAATGTGAGAATAAACACCCAAGAGAATGTCTTAGAGGAACAAGAAGATGTTTTTATTGTGGAAAATAAGATCACAAAACAAGTGATTTTAAGGAAAAATGATGCGTTTAGTTAACAAAATGGATGCGAATATTGTCCTACCTATGATATAATTAAAGGATAAGTGTTTTATGTGTGGAATAAATGGTTATTATTCCATTAAATGTCCTAAGAGTAATGATCCATAAGAGGATCAGAAATTTGGTATAATTAATGGTTACATTGTTGATGATGAGGATAATACAGATGAGATGTGAATGGAAAGAGGTATTATAAAATAGGATGAGGTAGCCTTACCAATGGATTAAGAATTACATAATCCAAGTTTTTATGTATTTGGATTCAAGAATTATTATAGGTGAAATATATAGGGATTGCACACTTTATGTATTTTAGCTAATATTTTACAGGAATACGTTGAATAGATCCAATGGAATAGAAAAGTAATTTAATGGAAAGGTTATGTCTATAGATAACACATGATTAAGGTAAAGACAAAAATTAATATGTTCTTTATGTTAATATATTTTTTTAGATAAAGATATGTGGGATATGATTAAGTAAATTGGATGATACTGATTACCTTGGAACTAATTAAGGACCTATTGACAAGTAGTTCATGCTACCATGGATTATGTTTAAAACATCTTAGATTTAAGTAATATATCCCATAATCTAAGTGATAAGGAATCATGTAAGTTTTCCTAAATGATTTATGGTAATTTAGTTTGTTACCACATTACAATAGATTTTTCTACAACAGGATACACATGTTTTGAATGTGACAACCAAGAGAATTTTTTTGATATATGGGGGATAAATGTTAAAATTAATTCTAGACATTTTTTCTGAAGTTTTGGATTATCATATTTTAGAGGGTTTATAATGTTAACCATTCATGAAATCTTTGAGTTAAAATTTGGGGGAAGTATTTATATATTCAGATTGTATTGAAAACCATGGTTAAAAGGCTATTTAGTGATTAACCTTATTTTAAGGATGTCTAACATATTTTAGCAATTATATTAGTATGGTTTTAGAAAATAAAATCATGAAATTAGGGTGAAAACCAATAATATTTGGAAAAGATGCAAGTCTTATACCCAGGACTGAAGGATGATAAGGGTTTCACACCTACCATTGGCCTATCTGTTGTCCTGGATAATGTATAATTATTTTTTATGAATAATTATTTATGATTAAATAGTAGTGTTAATTTTTTATGTTTAGAGATTAATTTATTAACCATATTGATTTTTTGAGAATAGTTATAAAAAATATTTATAGTTTTCATTCTTTTATGGGACTTAATATCTGGTAAAAGTGTATTTTAGTGCTTTGGCCATCAATGTTAGTTTTTGGACATCCATTTCTTGAAGTAATGGATGAATTAAAAATAGTTAAAATCCTAACCAAAGAATGATTTTTTTATAAAAATATATCAATTAATTATATTTCCTTTTATTCTTGGTCAAAAAAATATTTACTAAAAGATAATATAATGATAAAAAAATTTGTTTTCCTAATACCTTAATTTTTATTGAACCGATGGACATATAAATCATCACTGATTTATGAGGCACTCAACTTTTCTTTGACCATTCGCTTTTTTGTGATTGGTGACCTAAATCACTCCCTATAAATATATATGATTTTCCTCCATATCCAATATTCACTCCCAACCAATGTTCTCCAATGTGGAGTCCCATTTATATGTTACATTAGATAACCGTTATGGTTCTAACTTTGTCTTTTTAAGGGATGTTTTTGTATTCATTTTTATGCTGTGGGTCTCTTTGAATGAAAATATATATTGAAAAAACATTGATAACACATACTAATTTTGAGGGAGAGCGTCATTTTATGGGAGTAGAATGTAACATCTTGATACTTTTTGAAGAATTTTTTTCTTAATTAATTTATGATTTTTGATATTTTTTATATCACGCATCACTGAAAATAGTATATTTTATATTAAAGCACTATGTTTGTCTCTCGTTATACGAAACACCAAATTAATTGTGCACTAAACGCAACATGAAATTCAGATTTATCTACACAAAACACCTAGGTTATATTGTGTAACACACTTGTAATGACCAATAATTTACATGTAATTGTTTTTATTATATGGGAATTTTACGAGTCTGTGAAAATTGATGGCCCGTGATTCCGAGGCCCAGAGTGACCGGAATGAATTTATGAACTTTTTTTAGGTACATTCAGTAAACATATGAGTAGGTTTTTGTAACTTTCGAACTGGTGATTGGAACTAAATCTGAGGGCACCGTTGAACTTGCAGTGCCAGTATTCGCATAAGGGGACCTTCAACTCGACCGCAATAGGTCGAAGGTGAAAGATAAAATTTGTGTTTTTCATGTAAGAATAAAATAAAATAAAATTTTGTAACATTTTATATTACTGGGAACTCTTATATGGATGTTTGGAGGTGGGGACCACTAGCATAAAACCTCTCATGTGAGTTTATGGAGGTGGAGACCACCAGGATTAACCTCCCATGAGTGTAATGGTGGTGGGGACCACCCGAGCCTAAAACCCACTTGAAATCCCCTCTTTATTGGAGAAAAATGTCTTGAAATCCCCCAATTTTTTTGTGCCACACCCCAAATTAATTATACCAACTCATTATTTAATTAATTAAGCTAATTTGAAATTATGCCAACAAACTTAATAGATGACTAGTTCTATTATGTGGACTACTTTTCATTTTGGTGGAACTGAGAGGAAACGGTTGGAAAGAGGATAACTTGGAAGAACACATACTCCAATGAAGAAATTCTTCCACGAAGAACACTCCTCCAATGAAGAACGTCGACGCACGACTTCAACTTCTTCCTCGGGACATCTTCAATCGATGACCATCCTTCCCTCCTCATCGACGTCAACAAACGAATGAGGTAGGGGTGTGTTTTAATTTAATCAATGTTAAATTCCCTCTCACATTGAATCTTCTTTTTTGAGTCGTACGCTACTGCCCTAACACATAGGGTACGGGCCAAAAAAACATGGCCAGACCCCTCTACAAATCATGTGGATATTTTGTGTGATCTTTGTGATGGTGTCGGCGACCGGTGCTGACGATTGACACTGGTGGAACTCAAGAACCACAACGAAGTCGACGAAAAAAGGGTGGCTGGTCAAGCCGGCTGTTGGTGAAAGCACGACGCCTCGCGGCCTCCGCGCCCCAAGAAACTCCACCACCTGCGGCCTCTGCGCCCCATGATGCTCTACCGCCCGCGACCTCCATTGCACCGAACACTCCACCGCCCGCGGCCTATGATGCCCTGCGGCCTCCGCAGCCTCGCGGCCTTTCCGCCCCTTGGCCTTCTTCGCCGCCCCGAGGCCTCGCCGACCTGCATCATACCACACCGCCGATGCCTCCACCGCCCACGGCTTCCGCCGCCCACGGCCTCCGCTGCCCAGGGCCTCCGCCACTCTGTAGCCTCGCGCTATCTCATGGAACCTGTGACCTCCGCCATCCTAAGGCACTCATGGCCTCCGCCAGCCCATGGCACTCAGAGCCTCCACCTCCTTGAGGCACCCATGGCACTGCACCGCCCCACGACAGCCACGACATCATGCCGCTTCGTGGCCTCCGCCGCCCTATGACACTCGTGGCCAACCGCAGCTTTTGCAACCCACACAGCCTCCGCGCCACCCCACCCCACCCAATCCGGGCTGCTAGACCAGGCCATCCAGCATGGGACGGGCCGGGTTTATCTAAACCGGGTTGGTCCGACTGGGCCGGACTGGACCTGGACAAGCTGCAAGCTTTTTCTCTAACGATCATAACTTTGGCACTGGATTCCCGTTTGATGAACCTTCAAATGCGCTGTAAACCATGGAGCGAGACGGTCTCTTTGTTATCTACCACTGGAGTTTTTGATAACATTTGGAAACGGTCGGGTTGCATCGATCACGAATCCAACTAGGCCCTCGTGACTAAAAGGCTAATAACTCACAGACTGGGCGTCAGATTGATGCACCGTCTGTTACTTTGAGACCCCAATGACATGGAGAACCTTTGAGATATTTCTTCTTGAGACTTCGTGGAAGTTAGAGTATCGACCAGTGGCTCGAGGAGTGGACCCTATTGGAGACAAGAAAGCGTAGGGTGGGAACCCTGTAGCTGGATGTGACATGAAGAATGAAGAGCGATCTTGTGTGGGTCATCACCGAGTGATCTTGTGTGAGTCAGAACCTAGCGATCCTGTGTGGTTCAGCACCGAGTGATCCTGTGTGGGTCAGAACCTAGTGATCCTGTGTGGGTCTGCACCGAGTGATCCTGTGTGGGTTAGTACTGAACGATACTGTGTGAGTCAACACTGACTGATCCTACATGGTTCTACCACTTAATATAGTAAGATGATTCAGTAGTTACATCTAATCATATCTCCTATTGTACTTATGTTATACATGGTGTGATATGAGTCTGTACCTGTGTGGTACTTTCCTTCATGGTAATACCCTGGTGGTATTTTTCTGTGTGGAGTACCTATGTGGTACTAACCTTTGTGGTGTTCCTTCCTTTGTGGAACAGTTGAGCTTTGGGGCTTTGGAGTCAGAATTTGTGTTTTCCTCAAGATTGAGAACGATTTACTTGATAACTTAGGTATATGTGTGGGCATACATCTAACTAGGGTTATCAGTTTTTTCCTTTCTTTGTGGTTTATTCTTGGTGAATTTTGTGAGACCTTGAGGGTCTAGGGGTCCCTAATAAGTATCATTATACTCAATCCTACACGGGTTATGCCCGCACCTCATTGTGTTGGGTGTAGACCACAGACACTGCTGACTGAGGAAGAGAGTAATAGGACTGTAGGTAGCTTGGAGGTGGACCTTAGACAAGGCATATCATAGATACAGTCGTTCGAGAGCTGCACCTACCCTTCAGGTAGGATCCTTGGCAAGTGATCACAATAGTTGTTCCAGTTTACTTGTACTTTCAGTTTCTTGTACTTTATAGTTGAGATTGTATTTCGGCCCCCTTTTTACTTTCACCACTCTTTTTGATATACCGTTGACTTGTGTTCGTATCTTGTTGTGTTCTTGGTTTCGTGTATTTACAGGTTATAAAGTAAAATCCTTCCTAGTTTTAGGGAATATGCCTTCAGTGCTAGTCGCCAGCCCCTGGCCTATGGAAGGTGGGCTTGGGGTAGTCACAACACGGGACCCGGGGGACGAGTCAGGACAAATTGGAATCAAAGGAGTTGGTTTTACCATATAACATAGGACTCTGATCTTTTAAATGGAAATAGTGTTAAGTGTAGTGACTGTGGTTATTAGTTTAGGGAATCCAATGTTGGTGTGGCGATCGAAATACCCCAACACCAGGACCCTAACTTCTGATTTCTAACTCAGTGCACTAAAACACTGATTGCGTGTGTGTTTTGAAGAGTCTTCTTTTTGGACTCTTTGATTCATCTCACCAAGTATAACTTATTGACCATGGCACACCTATTTCTTTTCAGGATGCCTCCACACAGACAACTAGCTATGGTTCCGAGAATTGTACGCACTAATAGCCCACCGAGCGATGATGCCTCAGTGCAGGGAGCTCTTCTAGTAGAGGAACCAACAGAGGCACTAGTGGTACCATTACCCATTGGTATACTGATTACACCATCCCCAGCAGCATAGGGTGAATGCCGCATGAGCGTGTTGCATGATTTCCAGTGCCAGAGGCCACCCAGGTTCAGGTGAGAGAAAGACCCATAGGCAGCTGAGGATTGGCTGGAGGCTGTGGTGAGAGTTTTCCGACTAGTAGGGACACCATATAATCTCATGGTGATCCTTTCCTCCAGCCTTCTACAAGAAACAGTAGGCAGATGGTGGAGCTTGATGCTCTAGGTTAACGACGAGGTGACGCTTCTCTAGGAAGACTTTGAGATCCTATTTCGAGCAGAGTTTGTCCTAGAGACTCTTCGCATAGTGCGCATTCAGGAGCTACTTCATCTACAGCAGGGCAACATGACTGTGGCCCAATACTCAGCGAAGTTCACTAACCTCTCATGATACTCCATAGATATGGTGCGAGACCCATTCTTCAGGGATCGAACCTTCGAGAATGGACTCAGGTGGGAGATCTTGGATTAGATGATCTCACTCAGCATCTCGACATAGGTGGGGGAGTTAGAGTGAGCCCTTTTAGTGAAGAGTTTCCTTGATGAGCAGTCACCAGCAGCGAGACCCACTTCTAGTCATCAAGTAGTGGAGTCTTCTGTAGATGGAAGTAGACAGATGACACAGAGGTCCAAGAGGACCAGACCTACAGGTGGACGACTACATTATTTAGAGTCGGTTGTGTGGGGCACCCGAGGCAGAGCCGGTCATGCCAGGAGTGGGCAGTGTTACGCATGCGGCAGGCAGGGTCACATGGCTTGTGACTGTTCGACCCTCCATACAGTTGATTAGTAAATGGTCGAAGGACTGCCTAGGCAGAGACAGAGATTAAACTGAGGATGTCTGCATAGAGGAGGTGGATGTGGAAAAGTAGTAGTCCGTGTAGTTGGTAGTGGGAGACAATTCGAGATGTTAACTCCACTACCACCAGGTGGTCCACCTCGACCATAGGGAGCATGAGGACAGAGGTGAGCTCTGCTCCAAGCAGTTGAGGCCTACGATCACGGTGCTTTAGAGATAATACAAGGTATGATCTATGTCTACTCCACCTTAGATGCAGTACTTATAGACATAGGTTCTAGTCATTATTTTATTGCCACTTCTCTCGTTTGGAGTTCAGAGGTTCTGATAGAGCCGTTGGCTCGATCCTTTCAGCTAGAGACTCCTACGAGAGAGGATTTGATGATTATGCACTGGTGCCGGTAGTGTGAGCGTACACTAGGAGGTGAGAGCTTCAGCTGGGATTTCCTAGTAGCAGCATCGAGGAATTACAACTTCATCTTGGGTATGTACTAGTTATCTACAGTCCATGCTCATATTGACTGTATTTGGCACAAAGTGTGTTGTGTCTGCACAGATGGGACCGGGTTTACCTTTACCGACGTGAGGGGAGCCTTTACAACGCATGATGTATTTACCCGGAGGAGGGTGAAACCGATTACAGATCAGTTGGCTAGCCTGACCCTCAGAGCGGTTGATGTGGAGAGTCTGAGATATCCTGTAGTGGTGGACCAGTACGCGGATGTCTTACCTGATGATGTTCCGGGTCTACCTCCTCACAGATATGTGGAATTTTACATTGACTCATACCCTAGGACGACACCTATATCTACACCAGTTTATCAGATGGCTCCCACAAAGCTTCGTGAGTTATGGGTACAGCTGTAGGAATTACAAGGGAAAAGGTTCATTTAACCCCATGTTTCTCCTTTGGAAGCCCCGATTTTGTTCGCCAAGAAAGAGGATGTGAGTTTGAAACTTTGTGTTGAATATCGGTGCCTGAACCTGGTGACCGTGAAGAACAAGTACCCACTTCCGAGGATTGATGACCTCTTTGATCAGATGAAAGGAGAATGGTGGTTCTTGAAGAGATACCCCAGATCAGGCTATCACCAGCTAAGAGTACGAGACGAGGATGTGCAGAAGATGACTTTCATATGTCGGTACAACCATTACGAGTTCTTGGTTATGCAATTTGATGTAACCCATGCTCCAGCAGTGTTCATGGGACTCATGAACATGATCTTTCAGCCACACCGTGATTTCTTTGTAGTAGTCTTCATCAACGACATTCTGATGTACTCACCCACTGAGGAAGAGCATGCCTATCATTTGCAGGTAGTACTAGACATACTCCGAGAGCACCAGCTTTATTGTAAGCTCTCGAAGTGCTAGTTCTGAATCCGATAGGTTCACTTTCTAGGAAATGTCATATCAGAGGCTAGAGTTGTAGTAGATCCAGTGAAGATTGAGGAAGTACTTTCTTGGGAGCCACCCACGAGTGTGACGAAGATACAGAGTTTCCTGAGTTTTCTCGGATACTACTAGAGATTTGTGTCAGATTTCTCAAGAGTTGCAGCACCTCTATCAGCATTGACGATGAAGGGGAAACCCATCGTGTGGTCAGAGAGATACCGGAAGATATTCCAGGAGCTAAGGCAGAGGCTGAATAGTGCCCCCATTTTGAGGCTTCTAGAGGAGGGCGTAGGGTACGTAGTCTACTGCGACACATTAGGGATTGGATACAGATGTTTCTTGATGTAGAAGTGCACAATGATCGCTTATGGTTATTGACAGCTAAGAAAAAATGAGGAAAACTACACTACCCATGACCTAGAATTAGCAGTAGTGGTCTTCCCCTTGAAGATGTGGCAACATTACTTGATGGGTCAGCGTTTTACAGTGTACTCAAATCACAAGAGTCTCAGGTATATCTTCTCTCAGAAGGACCTAAACCTGAGACATCGCCAATGTATTGAGTTCCTCCAGGACTATGACTTCGAGATAGTTTATACTCCTGGGAAGGGGAACATTGTAGCAAATGAACTCAGCCGGAGATCTGGCATACAACTGCTAGATGAGGCGACGAAGCAATTGGCCGCTTTACAGATATCTTTCATGGAATGTGATGGAGTAGCTTTCCTTTAGTCTCTTACAGTCACTCCCCCACTTCTTCAATGAGTCAGGGAGGTGCAGCATGGGGACTCTAACTGTGAGGCTCTACGTGCTCAGATATCCACAAGGAAAGCACTTGATGGATTTTATGAATTTGGGGAGCACGTCATCCTCTTCATAGGAAGTACCATAGTACCAATGTCACTTTGGGAGGAAGTTTTGAGGGAGTTACACACATCCCCTCTAGCGGTACATCCAAGAGTGGAAAAGATGTAACAGGATCTCTGACGACGACACTGGTGACCAGGAATGAAGAAAGCAGTTGCAGAGTTTGTCTCTCAGTGCCTCACTTTTCAATAAGTGAAGGCGGAGCATTAGGTACCAACATTCTTCGTTCAACCTTTAGAGCTCCCAGAGTGGAAGTGGGATGGGATATCCATGGACTTCGTGACAGGAAATCCATGTACATCTAGGGGTCATGACTCAATTTGGGTGATCGTCGACCGACTCACCAAGTCATCCAACTTCCTACCGATCAGAGAATAGGGATCAGTAGAGAGCTTTGGATGCCCCTATGTGTAGGGTATTGTGAATTTTCATTGAGTACCCTCAACGATTATCTCCGATTGTGATACAAGTTTCACTTCCCGACTATGGAAGGGGTTGTAGGAGGATTTCAGGATGAAAATTCATTTGAGCACCGCCTTCCATCCTCAGACGGATGGCCAAACTGAGCGGACCATTCAGACCATTGAGGACATGTTGTGTGCTTGCGTCCTGGAATTTGGTCACAACTGGGAGGATCACTTGACTTTGGTGGATTTTTCATACAACAATAGCTATCACTCCACTATTAGGATGACACCATTGAAGGCATTGTACGAGTGACCTTGCAGTTCAACTTTATGCTGGACTAACCCAAGGGAGTTAGCACTAGTCGGATTAGAGATGGTAAAGGCTACCACAGAGAAGGTGAAGATCATCCAGGAGCAGATGAAGACTGGACAAGGCTGGCAGAAGTCATACGTCGACAGGAGACAGAGACCTCTGAAGTTTGTGGATGGCGACCATGTCTTTCTACTGGTCTCACATCGAGGAGGTTTGTGGAGATTTGGCCAGGGCAGCAGGTTATCTCCGAGGGTCATTGGACCCTTGCAGGTCCTCAGCAGAGTTGGAAAGTTGGCTTACCACTTAGATCTTCCTCCTCAGTGGCACTAGGTGCACGATGTCTTCCATGTATCCCAGCTGAGGAGATACTTGCATGACCCTTCTCACATCATCAACCACAGCGAGATGGACATCGACAATGGGGCGACTTTTATGGAGGTTCTAATAGATATTGAGGATTGATTGGAGCGAGTCCTTCATGGGTAGTCAATACCTCTAGTGCGTGTTCTTTGGCAGTATGAGAACCTTTAGAAGAGCACATGGGAGCGTGAGGCTCAGATATATGCTTAGTACCCCACCTTATTCCCTTAGTTTGAGTTGTGGCTTACGAGGATGTAAAGTTTTGAGGTGGGGATAATTTAAAGACCCAGAATTTCCATGTAATTTTTTTAATATATCGAAATTTTACGAGTCCGTGAAAATTGACGTCACATGATTCTGAGGCCCAGTGTTCCCATAATGAATTTCAGAACATTTTTTCAGGTAAGTTCAGTAAACGTACGAGCGGGTATTTGTAACTTTTGAACCAGTGCTCGGAATTGAATTCTGAGGGCACTGTTGAACTCGCAGTGCCAGTATTCTCATAAGGGGACCTTCACCTCGACCGCAGTTGGTCGAAGGTGAAAGGTATAATTTGGGTTTTTCACATAAGAATAAAATAAAATAAAATTGTGTAACATTTTATTTTTTTGGAACTCCCATGTGGATGTTGAGAGGTGGGGACCACTAGAACTAAACCTCCCATGTAAGGTTATGGAGGTAGGGACCACCATGATTAACCTCCCATGAGGGTTATGGTGGTGGGGATCACCCGAGGCTAAAACCCCCTTGAACTCCCCTTCTTATGGGAGAAAACCCTCTTGAACTCCCCCAATTTATTTGTGCCACCCCCTTAATTAATTACAACATCTCATTAATTAATTAATTAAGATAATTTTAAATTATGCCAACAAACATAATAGGTAACTTGTTTTATTATGTGGGATACTTTCCATTTTTGTGGAATTGAGAGGAAAGGGTTGGTAAGAAGAGAACTTGGAAGAAGACATTCTACAATGAAGAAGATCTTCCACGAATAACGCTACTCCATAGAAAAAAGCCGATGCATGACTTAGACTTCTTCCTCGGGACGTCTTCAATCGACGACCGTCCTTACCTTCTCATCAATGTCAACAAACGAATGAGGTAGGGGTGTGTTTTAATTTGATCAATGTTAAATTCCCTCTCACATTGAATCATCTTTCCCGAGCTGTATGCTACCGCCCTAATGTGGAGGGTATGGGCCAAACAAACATGGCCCAACCCCTTTGCAAATCTTGTGGATCTTTTGTGTAATCTTCGCGATGGTGTGGATGACCGGTGCTGGCGGTTGAAACTGGTGGAACTCGAGAACCGTGATGAAGGTGATGAATTAAGGGTGGCCCATCAAGCCGGCCGCCGACAAAAGCATGACACCCCACCACCCCAATACCTACATGGCCCGCGGCGCTCAGCCACCCTGCAGCCTTGGCGGCCCGCGACACTCCACCGCGCACCGCCTCCGCTGTGCCATGGCCTCCACTACCCGTAGCCTCCTTCGCCCCGTGACCTCACCATACCGTGGCTTACCGCGCCGCCCCGTTGCCTGCCACACCGCCCCGTGACCTCACCGACCCGGGGCCTGCCGCACTGACTAGTGACCTGCCGTACTGCCGCGGACTCCACCACTCCATAGCCTTGTGCCATCCCACGACACTCACAACCTCGGCCGTACCATGGCACCTGCGGCCTCCGCTGCCCCGTAGAACCCGCAACACCTGCGACCTCCGCTGTCCCGCGACACCTATTGCCTCCGCCACCCCACGACACCCGTGACCTCTGCCGCCCCGCTGCACCAAGCGATCTTGTGTGGGTCAGCACCGAGCGATCTTGTGTGGGCCAACACCGAGAGATCCTGTGTGGGTAAGCACCTAGTGATATTGTGTGGGTCAGCACCTAGCGATCCTGTGTGGGTTAGCACCGAGAGATCCTGTGGGCGTCAACACCGAGTGATCCTGTGTGGGTCTGCCTCTTAAGAGAGTATGATTATTCATTAGTTACATCTAATCATGTCTAATACTGTACTTAAGTTATACCTGGTGTGAGCTGTGTCTGTACCTTTGTGGTACTTTTCTTCATTGTAATAACTTGGTGGTATTCTTCTATATGGCATACCTGTGTGGTACTTACCTTCATGGTGTTTCTTCCTTTATGGAATAGTTGAGATTTGAGGCTTTCGAGTTGAACTCTGTGTTTTTGTCATGATTGAGATTGGTTTACTTGATAACTTAGGTATATTTATGGGCATATACCTAAGTAGGGTTATCGGTTGTTTCCTTTACTTGTGGTTTATCCTTGGTAGATTGTGTGAGACATTTAGGGTCTCAGGTTCCCTACTGAGTATCGTTATACTCACCCCTGCACGGGTTATGCCCGTACCTCATTGTGTTTGGTGCAAATGACAGACAACACTAACTGGGGGTGAGAGTACCAGGACTGGAGGTAGCTCAATGGTGGACCATAGATGAGGCGTATCGTAGAGATGGCCATTCGAGAGCCGTACCTACCCTTCAGGTAGGATCCTTGGCGGGTGATCACATGAGTTGTTCCAGTTTACTTGTACTTTACTGTTGGGCTTGTATTATGGCCCCTTTTTACTTTCAGAACTATTTTTTCTATATAGTTGATTTCTGTTCGTATCTTGCTGTGTGCTTGGTTGCGTGTGTTTACAGGTTATAAAGGAAAAGCCTTCCCAATTTTAGGGAATATGCCTTTAGTGCTAGTCTCTAGCCCCTGGCCTATGGAAGGCAGGCTTTGGGTAGTCACGACATAGGTCTCAGGGGACGGTTCATGACAACACAACCATGACATTCCTCCATAGCTTACATAACACGCAAGACCGAGTTTTAACAAACAATAGTATATCAATAAAATGTCATTATTTAAAAAAATAAGATATAACCTATCTGTTAAATTTTTGTTTATGAATAATATTAAATAATTTATGAAAATATATGGTGTTCAAAAATTTTATATGAATTTATATGTTACCAATTAGTTAGAAATGAATATTAAACCCGATTGAATATAAAAAAATATTAATATTTATATGGTAAAAAAGATGTTTTACCCTATTAAGTTAACCGATTAATTAGTGAGTCATATTAATGTAATATACCTATTAGATAATCAATAAAATATTTTGTATATTCATCCAATATATTTTATAGACATAAGATAAGAACAAAGAAAATTTGATGCACAAAAATCTATATTTTTATAATGGTACTTTTACCACCTTTTAATGCAGAACCCATATTAAATCAAAATTTTGGAACTTATAAAGAGTTAATATATAAAAATAACATCATATTTGTATTTGAATCATAAAAACTAGGTTAGGATAAATTTTTGGTTTTTTTCCAGTAAGGTTTCATTTTTTGATTAAATGGGAAAAAATGCCAGATTTCAATTCAAAATTGCCTTTTTGTGTAATTTATTGATAAGGTTAAATTATATTTTGATTTGGTTTAAAATTTTAAGTAGATATTTTTTATAAATTAATCCAATTTAGTTTATTGGAATCAATTTCAATTTGAAATTGGATATAAAAACATAGAAAACTTTGGGATGTTTTTACGTTAAAATTTTGCAGTGTTGTCCCATCACCGAGATTAATTTTAAATTGATTTATACCACTTTTAGGATTAGAATTTGGATAAATTGATTAAATATTTGGAATTATAATAATTTATATTATATGATAAGTGAAACATTGTTTATTAACAGAAGGATTAGTTAATGTGTTTAAAATTAATTACAACTCTTTAGAGAAAAGGTATATTAATAAAGTACTAAACCATAAATTTAAGACCCAAAACGACCTATAAAATTTTTCAAAACACATTTTATGGTAATTATTCTTCCATTAAAATTTCTTTATTGAGTTTTGTTGGATTGTTATGCATTTTTTTAGGTAAAAACGTTGGTACAAAAAACTTGTTTTAAAAAATGCCATGTGTGTTCTATCTCTTCCCTATAAAAGGACACCACCTCTTCCTCAACATAACACCTATGAAACCACATTGGTTAATCCAATATCTACCCAATAAAATTAAAAAAAATTCATCCATGAAGAATCAATTTTTACTGAATTTAATCCAAATATTCTTTTTGGAAGAAATCACAAGGTGTTAACAAATTAAAAGGTAACAACTTCTGTAAAGATCCTTTATTTTATTTTCATTCTCCACCCCATCCACTCTCTTTATTACACGATTTTATAAAAAACCAGTATCTTAAATATAATATTATTTTTTTATTCTAAGGTTTATACCTAAAATTACACACACCTCTATCTAATGGGTAACAAACATAGTATTTACCTATATGATGAACTATCGCCTTATGAAACAATGATTGTTCAAATTTCCTTTACCACCCCTCATGGTAGAAATTATGATGGACTCTATATTTATATAGGATTTATATTATATTTATTATTTTATCAAGATTTTATTTTACTTTTATAATAAATATCTTTATCCTTTTTATTTTTTGTTAATATGATAACTTCGCTTGAGGATGTATAGACTACCGCCCCCTCAAAACGATTTGATTTGTTCATACAGTACATGGAATTTATTAATGATAATTTTAGTGAATATATATTTTATATATGATATAATAAAGATAATTTAATAATTATATGCATACATATATATACATATATGTATTTTAATTTCATTCTTTCAACACAACAATTAAACAGAAATAACTTTCATGGGTGCGTACGACCTACCATCTCCATAAATGATGTATTTCATTTCATACTTCTGTATTATATATATTATTATAATACAAATATAATTAATATAAATTATATTATATAATTTTTTTAAATTATGGAAATCATGATATAAGTATAAGGAGCAAAGATATAATAAATTAAGGGACATTCAAAAAACAACACGGATGTTACCCGAAGTTAAACCTTAACATAGAATTGTTAACAAGAGGGTAATATAAAGCCATAATAAAAACTATATGGTATTAAAAGTTAGAATATGGTTTTGTGATATATTAATATTAAATATATGTTTATTATATAGGAGGTTTTAATGAGTATGATGAGATTCAATACACAAGGTAAGGGGAATTCATCTCACTTTTTATTTCCACAAGATACATGATTTATTCATCACACATTCCTTTTATTTATTGTGTACTTTTAATGGATGTATTAAATTATTATTACAAATAAATTTATAGGTATTTACATATTTATTCCATGATCTTTATTTTACAGGGTAAATTTTCAAAAACAACCAAATCAGTAAGACAGTTTTGTCTCAATTTTCCTTCTTTGAGACACATGTTTTATTATGGACCTAAATTATTTTTCATGGTGTTTATACTTCAATTTGAAATGTTATATCATGAATATAATTAATTTCATGACACATAGAATCAAGTAATTTCAATTTATTACATGGGGGTATGGTACAAAGTTACTATGTGATAATAGTATATTGAAACAAACACATCTCTTTTTGAGATTGTTTATGATTATGCTTCCTTGGTTGAATTATTATAATCCATATCTCAAAAACATTAATGAATTTTATTATTATATGGTTATCCATGATATTTTATTTTATTGGAACATTTTTTATACTCATTATTACATAATATAGCTAATAAATAATATTTAATAAAGTCTAAATTTACCCTCTCTTCAATCAAAAATTTGTATTCCTTCAAAACACTATTTTCTAAAAAGGTTTTCTAAGAATATATTAATATTCTCCAATATTATTTTAAAATAAATTCCCTTTTTTATTTTACATATTTTTTCAATGGAATATTGCTCTCACTTTTTAACAAGGAATTTTTCAAACCATTTATCATGAAAATAGAGTTTTCTTCTTACCTTGTACATTGTGTACAAATTTACCTACTGTTATATCTAAGAAGCATCTTTTTCATGTTTAAAAGGATAATTTTAAAGATATTGTATTTTTTTAAAAAATTCTAATTAATGGTTTTCAAAAAAATTTCATGATTTCTTTATATGTTTTCATTGTATTTTTTAGGGAGAGTTTTTTTCCAAAGATTTTTAAGATTATTTTATAAGTTTTTAAGGAGAATGATATTCAGAATATTTTCATCATTATTTTATAAGTTTTCATGGAAATTTATTTTCAAAATGTTTTAAATATTAATTTATATTTTTTATGTATAATGGTTGTCAAAATGATTTGAAGTCTTATTTATATGTTTTCAAAGTATTTTCAAATAAATGTTTTTGAAAATGTTTTCAATATTTCATTATAAGTTTTAAATGTATTTATCAAGGAAAGTGTTGTTCAAAAGGGTTAAAATATTATTTTATGCGTTTCTAAAAAAAATTCATAATATTTTCAGGATTATTTTAAACAATTTCAAGGAAATTTGATTTTAAAATGTATTAAAGCTTTATTTTATGTTTTCATAGAAAATGGTTTTCAAAATGATTTCAATCCTTGTTTATAAGTTTGAAAATTATTTTTAGTGAAATGGTTTTCAAAATGTTTTCATGATCCTTTTCTAAACTTTCAAGGAAAATGGTTTTCAAAACGTTTTCAAGACCTATTTACAAATTTTCAAAGAAAAAGGTTTTGCAAAGGTTTTCAATTATTTATTTATAATAATTTAATATTATTTTCATGAAAAGTGTTTTCAAAATGTTTTATGTTTTAAAGATATTTTTTTAAATAATAAAGTATATTTTACTCAAGAAATGTTTTCAAAACTTTTTTTTAATTTATTTTCTATCTAATTTGACATCTGTTGATGTTACTCATTTCCTTATAAGAAATGATAAAAGGGTTCCATTTATATTATTTATTAAATGGTATAAGTTTTGAAGTAATAATGTTTATGAAACTCATTTCTATCTCACAGTTAATCTTCTTTTTAAACCCAGTTCTTTTCACGGGTTGTTCTTATGATGAAATGATTATGAAAGATGTATTTTTACAAAATTTATGATATGGTTTCATGTTTATGATACCCATTTCATTTCATGGGTTATGATATGATTTTTATAGATCTTATGGAACATGTATGTATGATTGTTTTATTACAGGGGTGAGACCTATATGTCCCTCCAATCCATTGAGTAAAGATTTATATCTCATGAGATAGACTATGATAGTATTGGGAGTGAACCATGAGTTCTAAGATGGCCATGGGAGTAATCCATTACTTCAAGATGGTATGAGGAGTGAACTCATTCTACTAATATAGTTATGGGAGTGAACCATGACTACCAAGATGGTATAGGGAATGAACTTGTGCTACTAATATGGTCTTGGAAAAGATGCCTTATATACTATACAAATAATATTATATACTAATCTGTTTTCCACAATTCCTTGCTTTATTCCTATGTTATGGTTTCATGGATTATGTTAATTATTTTTTTATGATTCATGAATTATGAACTACATATATTTATTCCATGATTCATGTATATTGTATTAAATATAAAGGTTATGATATTCTATATTCATGATCCTATTTTCATACCCTTATTCTCATGATTATGCTTACATATCCCCATTGTTTACCCTTAATAATCATTTTAGATCACCCATTTTCATGTTTTGTTTTCCAGGTTATGAAAAAAATTATTATTATTTATGTGTTTAAGAAGGTTTCTAGTCAAGAGGAACCTATTGGGAATAATGTAGCTCATTTATATACCAATGATTATGTTTCCATGTTTCCAAAGTCACTAGACTAGTATGATATTTAGGCATATATTTATAAAGTATTATAAGTATTCCATAAAATGTATGTAATGTAAGTATTTAATAATTGAGGGTATCTATAGGTTCTACTTAGTGATGAGGGGTTGGTTCACTATCTCAAAAATGTTATTCAAGTGAAAGACATTCACATGTGATCAGATTGAATATACAAGTCCATCCTCAAACCACTATGCTATCGTCAACTCATAACTAGAAAGTGTTAGTGAAAATTACTTATCTTTTGTGAGATGAGATCAATAATCCATAATAGACATAACACCCATACTATAGGTGCATGAAATCCCTAGTATGGTATAATCTTAGTGATTGAGGGAAGAATTAATTATAGAAGATCATCTAAAAGTCCGTTGAGAACAAAACTAGATGATGATAAGTGTGGTTGACAATGTGACACCATTTAATAGAAATGTTTTAGGTCATATAGTTTTCGAGATTGAACCTCTTATCTTGTGGCATATCCAAACGTTCAAAGATGTATCACATGGACTCTATCCATGACTCAGCTACCTGAGGAACCCCATACCATGAAAATGTAGGAGGGTGATACTACTAGAACTCTCGTGTCATCTCTTCTATAGTAGGGGAAGGTAACAGTGCTCCCTATAAGGACTATAAAATACGTTTGAATCCCTATTGAAACTGGGCATTGAATCCCATATTAGGAATTGGAGGAGGTGTTGTAGGATACATTACATGAGGTAATACTGGTGGCTCAGGGACAACCACCTCTGGATCTTGGTCATATATACATTTCTAGTGTATGACATGATGCCATCATGGAGGAATATTACTATAATTCCATATGCATGAATCAAAATATATTTGATATTTATAAGATCACAAATAACCAAACAGTTCTCAAGATACAAGAAAAGGATAGGTACATTGCCTTCCTTTTCAAGAGTAAACCTATATTACTACTCCTAAATCTAGGATGAGGTAATTCTATATGATTATTGGAGGATCCAAAGATACACTCCATACTTCCCACTATCATTTCCGTTTTAAATTTAAGTTCTCTATTTTATAGTTGAGGTTCTGATATTTTGAGTTTCAATTGAATAGTATTGAAGAAAACACCCTCTACATTCAAATTTTCATCCCCATTTAATGGTAACCATTTTACCGTAGTATTAAAAATAATTTATTTTTATATTCATTTATTTGTATATATATCATTTTTCTTTTAGATTAGTCCCCATTATTAATTTATAAGGAAAATACTTTTTTAGTTTCAATTGGAATGTCAGGTAACTATAACATGACCCTTACATTTAGTATCGGGATGTAATAGTTAAAATAAAGTGATTTGATTAGATGAATCAACATTACTAATTTATATAATTAAATTCTTTGTAAATTATAATTTTAATTCATGTAGCCAAAATCATATATTTTTTCATCTTATGTGACTATTGGTCCATGGCTCAAACATAACATAATTAGTTAATTAAGGTTCCAACATCAAGCTATATGGTAAAACAACATTTATTTTTATGAAAACACTTTAATTAATACAATTATTGTATAAATTCAAGAAAAATTAGTATATTACAGAATATAATAGTAAAGGAACTAGTAATTTGTTGTCAGAAATACACATAGCAATATAAATATGGCATGACATATGCCTGACATTTGAATCCTCAAGTGCCTACTATGATGTATGATCAATACCTACTGGCCTTATGTGGCCTAGGAAAAAATAAAATTCATACTAATAATAAATATAATAAGGCCACAAAATATTTCTGTCACCTAACAGTGAAGTCAGTACAACTGTAATGAAAAAAAAAACAAAACAATAGTTTCCCATCCCATGTAATTTTTCTTTTCACTGCATGTGGGTTTACTAATCCCTAGAATAATCTCATTACCAAATTCTGACACATTCCAATACTCTTGACTAATTACCCAAACAATTAGAAAAATTGAAAAAGGGCTCTAAGAGAACTTTGAAGTGTCCCATTCTCAGTTTACTCATAACTAACTGTACTCGTTTGGCCATATGGGCTCAATAACCTCTCCCCATATGCCAAAGGCTAGCGACTAACAGTGAGGTTCTATGATGCTAAAGTGTGGAGTTTATACACTGATGATTAGAGTTTATCATTGCATTATAAAATAATAGTAAATAGTGAAAATTATATAATAATTTAATTATATGAGAATAAGTCATCCAGATATAATAAACCAGAAGAAGAAGATTGAATATCATATAAAACATTATGTCATACTTGTATTCCATTAAAAAGGGAATACATGAAATAATAGTAGAAATAATATACGACATGTTATAAAAAATGACAAAAATAACAAAATTTATCACCATTATCATATCAAGAATAATCTCAGTCTTTTTCTCCCATACTCTATCATAGTACAGAGATCAAGAATCCCAAGCCGCATGCTTCCCATTCTCCTTACTTACATCTATGAGGTTTGTTCAGGTAGCAATTTATGGCCCGAATAGGGTGTGATCTATAATTAGTAGGCCACCACCAATGGTGTCTATAAATATACATTATATTTTTATAAAACGATAAGTTTTAAGGTAATAATAAAATTATAATAGTAAATAAAATAAATCGCATCGGTCTGGGCTTCTCACGAGACACCCGACCGATACTACCTACTTCAGTGTAAGCCAGAATGTATTTGAATTGATACAACACTATGTATATATAGTATATATATATATATATTCCACATTAGTATAAACATATATGTTTATATATATACATGACATATTATTTAGGACTTGAGGTGTATACCTAAGGCGACCATGCATAATCATATGTGGTTCCATAATTCTAATAAAATACGTGATTTCGAAGATAGTATAACTAGAAAATAATATAATTCAAGAATACTCCAATTCTAATAATGATATTTGACTTATAGTATGAGTCAATTGATTTAATTAATTGACATATAGTGTCCATCCAAAGCATTTCCTAAAAAAGAACACATGTATTACTCTAAAAGAACAATAAAAATACCACCGCCATAGGATTCCATCAGAGGTGTTCCTTTTTAGGAACCCATGTATCACTTACAACATGGTGTAATGGAAAAATACTGTATGTCCATCTATGGTATACTTAAAAGGGGACCACATATCAATCATGGAATGGTACCGTAGCATTTCCCACCGAGCCCATCCAACGAAACAACTTAGGGAACCATGTTTCTCATATAGGTAATACAAAGGTATTCGCTCAGTTATCCTGTCTAATATATTCTATAAAATATTCCATGTATCTACCCCAAAATTTTTTAATTCAATTATAAACTTCTAAATAATCCATCCTTCCAAATCCTTCCAAAAGGGAACCCTATTATTTCCCTCAATATGACATGTAGGATTGCAATGGGTAGAATTTGCCCCATACCTTAAAACAATTAAATTAATTATATTTGTATAATTCACTTCATAAGGATATCTAAATATGTTAACATGAAAATAAAATCATAATTACATGGCCAACCCTTATTAGTTAGATTAATTCAAATTACATTTCATTTAAAAGGGCTAACTTGTCACTCCTCCATTGGTGGTTAAATTTAAATTACATAGAAAAAGTAATATGGAATTTTAGAGAAACAAAATATAAGAGTTGGACTGAATCAATGTGTGCTTCCTTTGATGAATTAATTTAGGTATCTAGAAGTACCTAAATCAAGGAAACGTAAATCCATTTAATTAATTTTACATTTAGGAGGCATCACATAGAAGGTCCAGTAAGCATCATAATGGAACATTATATAAATATCAAGAATTTATAGAAAAAGAACTAGACCAGCTGCCTTACATGTGTAGTAATCTCCTCTTATAATTTTAGCCTCTAACTTGGGTTAGAATGGGGGAAATTTATTGGATAGTAAAATTCTCTAAGAATAGGGAATATTAGATCACCTTGAATTAGAATTTTTAAGTTTGAGATAAATGAGGGAAAGAAGGAATATGAATGAAGGTATTATCAGTATATATCCAAAATAAATGGTGGTGGATGAATAATAGTGTGGATGAAGAACCTAGCTAAGAGTCTTCGTGAAGGGGGGTATTATCTTGATCCACTCGGGGTGTTGCACATGAACGTATAGGAAAAAGAAGAAAGAGGTATTTAATAATATAAGGAAAAGACTAGAAATTCAGGCACTTTTAAGAGAACGATGGTTTGAACCAATGTTTAGAAAAACTATTAGCCTAAAATATGTGATACTAGTAGTTAAGTGGAACTACCCATGTGGGTTAGGTATATAGTTTTCCAAATATGCCAAGCCAATAGAGACCCTCTTCAATTTTCTACATAACCTTTGCCAGACCATGTGGGATCCTATTCATGGTTAAAATAACCATGAACCTTCTTTTATGGGGCCACATGGTTGAGATGCATGGTTATTACTGACAATGCACCTCAAACAAATATTTCAAAAACTGTAGCTCTCAGATCCAAACAATCCTTGAACACTCTTGAAACCTTCCTTATACTCTTGGGAACATTTATAAGGATAAAAAAACTGTTTAAATAAAAATTAAAAGGATTCATACCTTATAAAAACTCTATGATGTTATAATTTTATTATTATAAAGATATTGATGTAATTATATTAGGATCTTTTGAATATATTTTATGGAAATAGTAGGGGAAATAAACTCAAAAAAAATCATTTAAGGCTTATACATCCTTCATTGAAATCTTACTTTGGTGTACACCTTAAGCCTTCTAGGATTGATAATTTAGAGATAAAAGGACCTATATGTCTTATTTAAGAGTGTTTTTAAGGTATTTGGGTATTCATTATTGATATAGAGTTCTCAAAGTTTGTATAGAAGCAATTAGAGGAGGTTTCCCTTTATAAGTGAGAGGTTTGGCAACCATGTAAAAATTAAGAACTTTAAAATATAATAAATTTATTTCTCATGGAAAGTGCCTTTAATTGTTTTCCAATTTTAAATATAAGATATGTTAATGCCAAAATAAAATCATACAATAATATTTATACCTGGTTTAGATATATTTTAATCATTATTTCTTAGTTCAATAACCTCAGTCCTCTTTAACCCTTTTAACCCAAACTGTGGTGAAAAACTTTTACCTTGGTAGTTAATCATTTTAATTAAAAATGAAATTAATCTCATTATACACTTTTTATGGGATGATTCTGAATATTTAATCCCTTTTATAAGATTTAATTTCATGAATTTTTGAAAAAACACTTTTAATATAAGTTTCTTGAATGCAACAAAAACCCATTTTTAGAAAATATTATTTTTTTAATCATAAAAATGATTTTATGCCAAAATAAAGTATACTAATAATTCCCATGTAATTAATTGTATTGTTTTAAATATAATGATACTTATTTTACATTTAAATTAGATAAAATATTAAAGGAACATTGTTAAAACTTGATTAAAAGAGAAGATCCTGAAACAATATTTATTAGAATTAAAACATTAATTAAATTTAAAAAAATTATAAATGTGGACGTATTAAGTTTGACATTATACTTTTAAACGAAGTATCTTAGATAAAAAATTTATTTATTTTTTCTAAAATAAGTATTCCTTAAAATTAAATTAATTATTATATGATTATAATGTCAAAGAACTGATGATCTTTGTAAAATTGATACTAATCACTATTCACTTAAAAATCAATGTTTTTTAGAAAATCAAAAAAAATAATATTATAATTCTGAAATGATGAATTAAAAAATTATATTTATTTCATAAATTTAAAAATCTAAAATCAATAAATTTAACTTTAATAAGAATAATAATATAAAATAATGAAAACCATATTTTAAGGAAAATGGATTTTAAACATTATGGGGTCTTAATATTATTTTATATCAATTTATAATTAATTCATTCGTAATTTATTAGTTAAATATTTTATATATAACATAAAATAATAATAATAATTTAAATTTATTCAATTTATTCAATTAAATTTATTAATATAAAAATATAGTGGACACAATAAAAACAGTTTTCTGAAAAATATATATTTTTTCCATCAAATGAATAAATATTCATTTATAAGCATTAGATAATAAATGTATGAATAATTATTAATTTTTTTATATGTTTATAAAATATAAGTTTCTATAATTTTCATACTCTATATAAGATACATTAACTTTTAAATAAACCTTATATAATAAAATAATGTTTTTAAAGAAAACATTTTTGTTTGACCAAGAATTATTATACTAGTATTCCTTATCATTACATAACCATTTCATGGATGTAATTATTTTATTTTATTAATTTATTCCTCAATTTTATTATTAATGTTTTTTTGTAAAATTCCTCAGTTGAATTAAATATAATTTGAATTAATAATTCAACAAAATAGTTCAAAATTCCCTCTTTAGAATCAATTATATTTTCTTAAGGGAATTCAACCCATTTTATTTTACAAAGTCATTTACATATCAACATCATATAACTATCTAGTAATTTTATTCATTTTATACTTCAGTAAAGTGTTATTCAATTAATTTTGGTATTTCATGCATCACAATCTATCAATCACATCGAATTTAATTTAATATAAAATATACTATAAAATATGAGGGTGCTATAATCTCCCCTAATTAATGAAATTGCAGCCCCACAATTTTATCTTATATCCAATAAATAAGGGTTTAAAACATTTTTAATATTAATTTCATGTAGTGGAAGAGGACTTCAAAAAAATTTAAAAGGATCCCTAATAATGGAACCATAATGTAGAGGAAAAGAGAAATAATGTGGAGTAGTAAATAAATATAAATAAGTGTAAATTAATTAATTTCAATCCAAATATATTAAATTTCATTTTAAAATAATTTTAATTTTTATTTTAGGAATATGAAACTTATCATTTCCTAAATATTTTTTAGCCTATGAATTGAACACTATGATACTCATACTTGTGAATGAGTTTCAAAAATTATACAATGATAGTTAAGAGACATTTTCCATATAAGGCTAAATTGATTTATCTTCCTATTAATTTATTCTATGAAATTAATTTACCATCAATATTTGAAGTAATTGAATATATTCTTACATTATTTATTTCCATACCATATGTTTAATTTTATCCTTTAATTTTGTTTTTAATGGTTTTTCATCTCTACTTCACTTCATATTTTAGATGATAATTAACCATGACAAATTTTTCATGCATGGATAAATAAAATTATTTTCAATTGATCATAATATCTATAGACATATGATAATTTATTCATATTATTTTTATCCCTTAACTAAAAAAATGTGTAGAAAAAGTAATATAATATCCATTATGAATGAAACTTCATTTGAATAAATAATATATAATTTTCAAAACCTACAAAACACCACCTGATGTTCAACTTAGATCATTACATAAATAATTAACCCTAAAAATCCTCAAAATATTCTAGAAAAAAAAATAAATCCTAGATAGTAGAATAACTTGATAACATATTCTTCTTACCAAAAACCAGTATGGGGTTTCATCCAATTCATCACCCAATCCAGCATGTGTCATGGGCTAAATGGAATTCCTGATCATTATGGGAGGGAAACTAATGTTTGGGAATCATTTAACTCCTTTGGGAATGTTTTCAACTATTAAAATTATCTACATAAATATAAATCATAATATAAACCATATACAATAAAAAATATATAAAAATAAAAGGAATATACATAAATTTAATGGTTACATCCATTGATAGGTATAAAAATGGGAAAAATAAAACTGACCAACAAAAGAGCCTTAAATCTCTTCATGACACTAGGGAAATCCACTTTTCATTTCACCATCAGCACCAATCCTAAGAAGAAACCATAAGAAAGAGTATCCACCAACACTATAGATGGACTTGCCTTTATCTTAGTAAAAAAAAGGGTCTGCATACATCTATTGAGAGTATGTAGGGTATGATCTTAAATGGCCAATAGGACCCCAGTATGTGTTCTATGCATGACCATTATATAACAACTAATAATGCCAGTTTTTCAAAAGAAATGAGGAAAATGGTTTTGAATTTAATCATTCTTTAGATTTATTGGGAAATTAAATGAAAAATTAATATATAGTATGTAAGTATAAATAGAACACAAGAACCATGGATAATCCTTAAGTATATAGGGTTAGTGGGGGACTAGGATCCTCATATTCTCAGTGATCATACTAAGGACACAAAGGTTTGTTCCCGTGATTGATCCATAACCATCACATCACCATCATTAATAGTTTAGTCAGTATTGAAATGTAATCCACATAGGTAGGATTGGGCTTTAATAACATACATTTCTTAGTATTACCTTTTATATACCTAGGATTACTACTTACTTGTTTCCCTTTTTGGAAAACCATAAAGAACCATTTTTATCAATATCCAAAACACAACATGCTAAAGAAAAACATTTCCATCCATATACATAGGGGATCATCCATTTCAAAATAATTTTCGAGGAACAAATTATATTTTGAAACAAAAAATCCACACACACAAAACATTTTCTAAAATAATTGGATTTAGACTAAATAAGAATTAAATTTTCAAATAATGGCATAACATGAATCCACTGTTATTTTTCCTTGGAACCTCCAAGAACTAGTTTCAAACCACAAGACAAGAGGCGATTAGAACCTATGAATGTAATAATAAATAAGAATCATTAAAAACCATTCTATTTGAATCATATAAGACTAATCCTTGGTCATCATGACCACTTGGTAAGATGAAATCCATGAAATAAGGAAGCAGATACCAAGGAGAGAAGAGTGGACTCACTCATTTGAGGTTTCTTTGAAGAATATTAGCCAAAAATCACCAAAAAATGAGACAATGGAAGAGGGAGGAAGAGGGAAAAGACACCTAGTTATGTAGGAATCGTGAATGGGGGAACAAGGAGTGATATGCGTTAAATTGTGGAGGGCTATTTAATTATTTCAAGAATATTAAAAATTGGGAAGACCACACAATTTGGTTGTACGATTTTCCAAACATGGTGCCAACCAGGTTGGTGCCTCAAGATCCTCTAGAAGAGTCTTGTTTGGCCATATTTTATTCCCAATCCATGCACCTAACCCTGTGGGTGGTCTATATCCATTTTCCTAGATCACAATATTTTCAATGGTTGGTGCACGGTTTCCCTTAATCATGCACCAATAATTTGCCAAACTCTATCTCCCAAAAAAAATTAAATTTCAAAATAAATGACTTTGGGAAATCATATATTAAATAAGGGATCAAAAATAAATTATTCATACCAATAAATGGAATTAGAGGTCTGAAAATTACTTACCATGTCACCTTCCATCCTTAGAAATTAAATTCATAGTTTGATTGGAGTAAATGATTCCGATACTCTTACCTAAAAGACTTTCATTCCTATATTTCATGATCATCATTCTCATTTTTCCATAAGGATGGAATTAGAGTAATTTAAGTCCCCCAATGATCATTTACTTGGGAATTGATAACCCGAATCGACAGCTTGGTCATTAACATGTCAGGTTCATACTGAAGCTCTTCCAAACTCAACAGATGAGAAAAGGATTAAGATTATACTTTTTCAATCGATAGAAACAAAAAATTTCATAGATATATTTTAACTAAGAAGGAAATTACTAATGGTATATGTCCTTTCAAATCTTCTATTTAATTTAAAAAGTCATTACATACCCTGGATTAAGATTCCCTTCCTTCCTAAGGTGATGATGAACCAAATGAGGTTCCACCTTTATAGAAACCATTTCACCCACTGATAATTCCATGGATTGATATCTATTATCAATATATGAATTGTAATAGATAAGATTAGTCAAAAAATGGTTCTTGATAATATGAATATTTATATTATTTAATTATAAAATGCTTGGTCCCACTAAAGATATCTCACCAACTTTTTTTCGAGTATAAAGGGGACCAAAATAGCTAACTATATAGAGCTTAAAAGGGACCCATCCAAACCAATTATTGATGACTATTATTATATGAATTTTTTACAAAACTAAAATGGCTATCCCATGAACCACTAAAATATAACCCATTGGAAAAATTCATTCCTTCCCAAATATGGGTTTTACTCTTTTTTTTCATCTATTTGGGGATGGTATTCCATCCTAAGCTTGACTTAATAACCCATTTTCCTTTAGAGAATTTCCCAAATTTGAGTAGTGATATAGAGATATCTATAAAAAATAATATTAGATGGTACACCATGAAGCCTCATGATCTCATTAACATATAAATTTCCAATCTCCTCCACTTTGGTAGTATCCTTGAATGGGATAAAGTGTGCATATTTGGTTAAAAGATAAATGATATCCTAAATAGAATTACTTACCTTGTGTGTATGGGTTAACCCGATGATAAAATTCAAGGATATATCATTCTACTTATTTGAATGAATATGAAGAGGCTAAAGAAATATAGAGGTACTCTGATGCTTAGATCTTACTTGATTACAAGTATAACATCAATGGAAAATGTCAGTGATGTTACATCTCACAGATGAACACCAAATATTAGTTTTCATATCATAGAACATTATAGTGGAGTTGGGATGAATGAAACATTTCTAATAGTGAATGTTCTTCATCGAAAAATTCTTCAGAGATAATGATGCAAAAAAATCCTTTAAAGCAAAGTACTCCTCTAGAAAAAAAGTTCATTCACTGGGAACCTCCCCCCTCCCCCATATAGAAACTAAATAGAGCACTAAAAAAACTAATATTTTGGATATTATTCTTCGATAAGATCTAGAATTGAGGTTATCAAATTAATTACAGTTAAAAACATACCTCTTTCTATTCTTTGTCTTACAGGCATATCCAGGGGAAAAAATCCCCATAAGGTTCCACTCATTGCTATAATCCTTCAAGGACATAGTTGGAAAATTCATACTCAAGCTATTATTGACTATTTCCCCTTTACCCATATTATATAAGATGTCAAAATCAAACCCTTGGAGGTACTGTATATGCCATTTCTACCTCACGATCAATTATTTTTGGGCGAAAATATTGCTTAGGCTTTTATGGTCCAAGTAGAACAAAAAACATTTTAAAAAAATAATGGTTCCAAAACATGAGTGAACGAATCATTATTGCAAGATCAGGGTCATGGGTTGGGTAATTATTCTTATTTTTATAGAATCATAGAGATCCATATGTCACTACAAGGTCACCCTCTATAAAAACAAAACCCAAAATTGTATCAGAATAATCAAAGTAGACTATGCAATCCTATCTAGGTTCAAGTAAGATCAAGATAGGGGAAGTAGTCCACTATTTCTTGATCTAATAAAAAGTAAAATGAAATTTAAAACTCAAAAATAACATTACCCATTTTGGGTAAGATATGGAATAAGTGAGGAAGGTCAAGAAAAATATATATCAAACCACCTATAATTCCCTTCCAAGCAAAAAAATCATCTTCCATCACAAACATTCCTTGGATATTCCAATATAATCTCTGATCTGAATTTCCCTAGATCAACTAAATCCCCATGATCCAAAATCACAAGACTGAGAATAATTACTTCCTAGATCCATAAAATTCATTTTGATAATTTTTCCTATAGACAGTGGTCCTATAATATACCATGAGTAATAAAAATATATTTTAAATTATCTTCTTCGAATTTTGAGTAAACTTGAATGTCTTCCACAAACAAAATGAAAAACTAGTTGAGATGTCTATGGAAGACCTTATTCATAAGATCTAAGAAAATGTGGGAGAATTTTTTAATATGAATGGAATTACTAGATATTTGAAATGGTCGCACATTCTCCAAAAATCAGTCCATGGAACATCAATTTTTGTTATTCTGGCCTGGTGATACCCTGAGTGAAGTTCAACCATCAAAAACCATATTTCCCCTTTGATCTATTCAAATAGATCATAAACATATGTAAAATATTATTTATTATTGATCATAACATAGTTTAACTTATGGTAGTCAATGAAAATATGAATGGATCCATTAGCTTTAATGGAAAAGAGTACCAATGATACCCATGAAGACACACTCAGATGGAAAAAAACTTTTGACTCCAAATCAAAAAAGATATTTTTTAACTCCATTAATTTGGTGGGGGTATATTATATGAAGGAAGATATATCGATTATGTCCCCATCACCAATTGAATGGTGAATTCAACATCCAGTTATGGAGAAAAACTTAAATAATCCTCCAGAAAAACTTCTTGGAACTCATTGAACATGAAAGGAATCCCAACCTCCAAGACATCAACATTTTCATCCAAAACATTGTAGGATACATAACATGCAATCATATGAAACTCTGAAAGTGGAGGCCCTACTCATCTAGATTTTTATCCCATTATCTATGAAAAAACTTATTTATCCAATCAGGGGATGAAAAGGTCACTTGTTGATGGTATAGTCCTTAAAGAACGTAATCATGTCCATATCTAGGATCACATAAAATAGTTCCATGTTTAGGACATGTAAATCCCACTTTATATTAGAATCCAAAAAAAAAGAGAAAATGCAAGACATGCATCAAAAACACTGCCCTTTACTTTTTCCAAGAGGCGTAACTAGTTAAATAGCATAAGGAATACACTCAATCAGAAGATTTGGTAGGTCCACCAGGTGAGTAGAAATGAAATATTGTGAAGTACCTATATCAATAATTGAAATTACTATAGATGATGATACATGAATAATACCACTGAATTTCATGGGGCCTGCATCATATTCCACTAGTGTGTGATCCATAGAATGCAGATTCTTTATCTCTATCTATGTATGAGGTAAACTAATAACATCTGGATCCACTTTAATATGAATCTGGATATAATAATATATTTACTTTTCCACCATGACCACCATAATTAGATCTCATATCCCTTGAAACATCATATTGAGCTTTTTTCCCTCATGGAGTTGTAGAGCCTACACCACTTTGAAAAATGAGTGTAATTCCCAAAAAACCTTTTTGTATGTCCCATCCATTTACAAATATGGAAAAACCTTTTTTGGATTTTCCATTTGTACCACATTATCCCAAACCTTCTTCCTTGATAGAACATGATAGTTCCACTGCCTACAACTACAGATGAATATGGTTGGGGTGGGTATCCAGAACTACCACCACCATTCTCACCTTACTCCACTTGCAACACATTATTTTCAAACTTTATAATACCACTCTGTCTTAGCAATAAGATATTTCCAGTCATGCCTAATATACCTACCTATTCAATTTACACCACCAAAGACTGGTCAAACACCTCACCATAGATATTTAGTTTGAATAATTATACTTGAGATAAGATATCTAGCTTCATACCTATTTAAAACCATCAAGAACCCATATTTTTTTATCAGTTGAGGAGAAAAGTGGAAAAGATTTTCATATCAGTTAGCAATCTCCATCATTTAATGTTCCCCCTAATGAATGTATAGGAACTATCGTGACTTGGTGAGGTACAAGGTCTCACAGAGAACTAGCCGGTGAAGACAACCATAAAGTCCTTACATATCATCTACTAATTCTTTCCATCATGAACTAAAGTCTACCAAAACCTATGATAGGGACTATCAAACATAAATAAAACAAACTTCACTTTAACTTCTTTAGAAGTTCCAAGTAACTCAAATATTCTCTCAATTTTATCTACCCAATCTTCCAATTACTATGAATCAATTATTCCCCAATAGGAAAGGGTCTTATGCTTGAGGATCTTATATGACTAATCCTTATCTATATCTGGTTTAGTCTCCCTCAAATAACTAGGACCTGATACTGATCATTATCTAGAGATCAAACAACCCAAACCACTGCCTCTTCAACTCAGTCATCATCTGATAGGTATTCAAGGGGGGTCTCTTTGACCTCCTCTCACGGTCGTTCAAGAAGACTCTAGGGAGGAATGATACTAAACAAGTAAAAGAATACAAAAGGGAAATAATATATAAATCTAAAAATTAGGAATCAAATAAATTAACTAATAAATCATTTACATAAATCACTATGTAACCGTGACTAGACAAACTACTCTATGAGACCCTGGTGCCCACGCCTAGTATGAAGACTATTAATTACACCCTAGAAAGGATTCAAACCAATATTCCAATGTCCCATGGTGACCCAAGTCCCACCATGAGGCATGTTGGCTAGATACACCACTTCAAACCAAGACCTCAAGCCTCAACATTCCTAATTCCTCTCTATCCATAACTTTCCCAAATACCATGTCGCAAAGATAAGTAATAACATGTATTTAGTGCTATTTATCAGGAACTGGCCTAGGTTCCATAGAATTAAACACCTAGCACAACTTTTTTTATAGGCCTAATGGATCTCCTAATCCCTAAGGTCAATAAATAAGTTTCTAGGCATTAAGGAACTCTCCTGGGAAAGACATTACACATTTCAACTACCAAGATAACAAAAACTCATGATATAAAATATCCACAATAGAAGTTTTATAAAAATAAAAGGAACATGCATATATTTAATGGATGCATCCAAGGATTGGTAAAAATGAAAAAAAAATGAAAAGGTACCAACAAAATATCCAAAAATATCCTCATGACACAAGACCCAAACACATATCATGTCACTGAAAACATCTTTCCCATGAATAAACCAATAGAAAGAGTATACAATGCCACAATAAAATTCCTTTACATTAACAAATTTATGTAAAAAATGTGTACATACACCCATTGGTTTCATGTAAGATGTGAGATCACATTTCCAATAGGATCACACAAAGTGTACCATGCATATCCATTATAAAGCATATAAAGATCCCCGTTTTTCAAAAAAAAGGAGGAAAGTAGTTTTGAATTTAAAACATTCATTAGATTTACAAGGAAAGTAAATCAAATAGTAATAAATTATATGTAAATAGGAAAAAAGTACCATGGGAAATAAATAACTGTATAGGGTTAGTGGGAACATAAGATCCTTGTACTATTGAAGATCATAATGTAGATGGGAAAGTATATTCAAATTCTTGATCCATAACCATAGCATCACTATCATCAATAGTTTTATTAGTGTTTCAAAAAAATACATCTAGGTAGGGTGGAACAAGTCAAGTATGCTTGTCCTAGTATACCATTATAGATACCCATAATTCCCATGTGATTTATCCCCCTTTTCTCAAACTAGACAAATCCCCTTATATAATAAGAAAAATCACCATATGCTAAAGTACAATATTTCGAACCATATACATAAGGGAGCATACATTTGAAAATAATTTCACATGAAACAAAAGAAAATTGCAACCACCCATCCAAACACCTAAAAATAGTAAAAAAATTGGATTAAGAAGAAAGAACAATTAAATTTTAATCTAATGGAACAACATGAAACCAAAAAAAAATTTCCCTTAAAACCACTAAGAAATTGTAAGAAACCATGAGATGAGAGGTGATTAGATCATCCTGAAGTAAGAATATACTTTAAGAATCAAAATCCAAGACATCAGATTTCTATTAGACTAACAATGGGTCATCACAACCCCTTATTGCAAATAAACCCATGAAATAAGGGTGGAGATACCAAGGAGTAAATACGGGAGTCACATACATGAAGCTTATTGGAAGAATATTGTCTAAAATCACTTAAAAATTAAGCCTATGGGAGATATGGGTAGAGGGTCAATGCACCTATGAAAGATGGAGTCATAAATGAATAAAATGAGGGGTTATAAGGATTAAACTTGGGAGGGTAGATTATGAATTTAATGAATTTTAAAAACTGGGGAGAATTCATAGTTTGGATGCATTGTTTCTAAAATTATGCACCAACTATGAGGGATCCTCTAGCTCTACTATAAGTGGAAACATGGTTTGGTCACATAGTCTTCCCTAAACATGTGTGTAACTGTGTTGGTTTTCTGGATCTAATGTCCTATCTTGATCTATTTTTAGATATTTTTTGTATGGTTTCCCCTAATCATGTGTATACTGTGCACCAGTCTCTATCTCCCCCAAAAAATATATTTTAATGAAAAAGACCGAGGAAAACCATAGATGAAATGAAATACCAAAAATAAATGACAAATACCAGAAATTTTCACCATGGGTGTGACACTTCTAAAATCAACTTAACATTTATCTCCAAACAACATCAATCACTCATAAAGATGCATAATAAAATTGTGTATGTTCTAATAATAAAATTTCCCTAAAGATATAATAAAATCATATATTCTGCCAAAATTTTACTAAATCTTTATTACTAAATTAACATCAGCTACTTTGATATAAAAGCACGTAATAGCTTAAAATATATCAGTCACTGAGATTCTTATAATTTTCCAAAAAATATAAAGAACTTCTGACAAATTAAATTTAACCACATATCACCAGATAACTTTTTTAATCCCATGATTATCTAGGTAATAAAACATATTTTCCCAATAATATAATAACACTTTATAACAATTAGCTATAATTACCTCTATTTAAATGTTTATATTTATCCATACATTTATTTATACAACATTCATGCATTGTTTCTTAAAATCAATAAAAATATCCAAAAATATCATCAATCACAATTTAACACAATCACATAAGGCCATAAAATTGTTATAAATACTTTTGAACATATAATCATCCACTTATCAACCCTTAAATAAAATACTTTTACATCATGACTCTCAAAACACTATATGCATACGCTTTAATCATTTAAATTAATTAATGATTCTTTAAGACAAATTTTTCTTGTTATTTATTGATACTTCCTTCCAAAAATAAAACTTATGAATCATGTCCGATGACTTTTCAATCTAAATATAATCAAGTATCCATCTTTAAACATAATAAAAAATGTCAAAATATTCTTACTTTTATATGTTATTAATAGTTTTCTTCATATCCATGTGTAATGACCAATGAAATTTCTAAACCATTATTTCTACAATCTTGATGATCCCATTTGTGAGATTTATTCCTTGGGAATAAATATTCATAATTACCATACTCCCCAAATTCAATATAAATCAATTGATATCATAGGATGAACTTTATCACCCATGATGATGTTAATTGATTATTCATTTTCCTTGGAAATTTATTTCTCTATGAACTCATTTACCTCATATGAAACATCTTATTATTCCTTTGAGATATTTACTTTTGTGTTTCTTCCCATATTGTTAACACATATTATGTTCAATCTATTTACCTTTGAGATCTTTATCACCTAAACATCCATGAAACTCTAATTTTCACATCTTGGGTGTGTTAGTAAATTCAACTAAGTATAAGTTTTTAATCATAATTTGAGAAAAATGGTTAGACATTACCAAAATATTTTCACTCTAGTTTCTAAATGATTTGATTGATTATTATAAAAACCACTACAGTGTACTTCAACCCCATTTTCAAATATGATCCTCACTTTTCCACCTATTAATTAAAAAAATGATTAGTTTGAGTATATGAAATCATAATAAACCATATTATAAATAAAATAAATATTAATATCTACTTAACTAGGTGAACATCTATTAAACTCATTTGGATCTACCTTAAATACAAAGAAACCATGATTATCTATAAAATACTGACATTTAGGTCATAAATGAATTCTAACTTATGTCTAAAATATATCCTAACCTCTGAAGTTATCTAAAGTTTTTCTCTAATACCAAATTTAATCCCACGTAACTTAAAAAAACATAATTATAAATTTAATATAAATTATTTTACATTCATACATTCCCATGATAATTCATGTTTATATTTTTAGATAATTAATAAATCTATTACATAACACATGGTATATTTCCACATAGTGTACATTTTTCCTACAAAAACAAGATCTTAAACTTACACCCTTGTTTTATTCAAGACAGTTTTTCAATATTTAATATGAGAACCCATGGAGAAAATATTAACCTAACTATAGTGCCTTCACATATTTAGAAACTTTGAAAAATATATAAAATCATGGGATAAGCATGAAAATCTATGTATGAGATATAAAATTAAAGAGTACCCTTTAGTCCAGTGGAAAACATAAAAACTCATAATTTTTTTACCCTTTTCAAAATAAAAATAGATCATATAATTAAATCATAATCACATGTTAAAATAAACTTATGATCAATGAAAAAGTTTAAACCCCATAGAAAGCATAGAAAAGCCATGAATGTATATTAGGAAAACATCGTAATCCATGAAAATTATCTTTCATGAAAAATAATCATTCTCTTTTAATAGCATGCATACCTTCATCTAAAAATAAAAGGATTTCCATTAAAAATAACCTCAATAATTGGAAGACCATGTAGTCACCTTGTGATATTTTATTTTTCACCCTTGTTCATTCACGTTTTACTCGTATAGAATAACATATATTACCTAGCCTTGATGGATATTTTAGGACTGGAAAATTTATGCTTTCATGATTTGATCAGTCTGAAGCCAAAAGGTGTTAACATCATTAGTGGAGATGCAGTTGGTCTCAAATATTTTAGAACCCCCTGATTTTTTCTTCATTTGGTCTGTCTATGTGGGCCTATTCTGTTTTGTACTCTCTTTTTTATTGGATTAAAAATTATACGATTGATTGATTGAATAACTCATAATCATATTATATCAATAATCATTTCTATAGAGAATAAACCCTTACCCAATGAATTGGAGGTCTATATCCCAGCCTCACACATCCTCATATAGAATTACCATGTACTATATCATGAAATAGAAATTATAATCTTATAATTTTTTATTATAAAAACCTTAGAAAACTTATTTGAACCCATAAGTAAATAATTTTCCATTTTGACATAAAAATAAGGGTAAATATCCTTTTTTTTGAAAAATATTAAAAATGAAAAATTCTTAGAAGAATGAGAATATATAATATTTGAAAAACCATGAAACTTTTTAGATAAATATTTATAATAAATAATATTTTTTTTTGAAATGTTGGGTATGCAAGAAATGTTAATTTATATTTATTTACACTTTGTTATAAATAATCAAAAATTACTCGTATAGAAAATGTAATTTTTTTTAAAACCATTGTAAAAAGTAAAATATTGTTTAAAATTACTTTTAATAGTAATTTTAGTATATATAAGACCATTTTTAAAAATTTTCAATAATATTGATACCGAATATAAATATGTTTAAAGGAGAACTATAAAAGATGGTTTTAAAGAAAAATCTATTACCTTGAATATCATATTTAATCACATATTTTACAAATACTAAATAATTTTTTTTTAATAATTATATTGTTTATTAATATCCATATACATTTACATTCCATTATCATTAATTCTTTTATTTAGATTATTATCATGTTTTATGTAGTTACTAAATCAATTAAATTTATGTTATATGTTTTGAGTTCGTTTAGTCAAAATCAACTTTAGTACATTGATTGTTGTCAAAGGGGTAACAATTCCATATTTTATGGAATCATACAAATTGTAAAATTATTAGGTTTTTACATTTAAATATACTTATAAAACCATCCATGTAATACAGTAATGAAAAATGAGATGTGTCATTCATGAAGGCTGTAGTTTGTATATATGTACGAGCGACATATTACATTTTTCAATGGATAAAAAATAAATAACAATGTCGAAGTTTTAAATATACAGAGTCATAATAATATTATAAATATAATATTAATTTTTTAAATCAATATTTATGATTATAAATGTGATGTGGTGAGGAAAAATGAAAGGTGTCACTTCATGGAGGCGGTATTCCTCACATACACACAAGTGACATTTTCTTTTTCCTATTGATGGTAGGGTAAGAAGGTTGATCATATTTATCTTTATAAAATTATAATTACGTTATAAACATCATATATTTCCATTTAATCCACATATATAAATAGTCATATGAGTTAGTGATAAAAAATTGAATATATCACTTCATGGAGGTGGTATTCCGTACACACACAAGCGATGTTTTTCATTACCCATATGACTAGAAAAAGGTATAAAATAGTTGTAACATGAAAATAATAAAATTTATGTAAATTAAATATACTTATTTAATTTTATTGTTTTGTTTATAATATATTTTAATGAGGTATATTAATAAATAAACATGAAAGAATTTGGTTAATACTTATACCTCTTCTGTGGATATCTTCCTTTTTCTTACAACTTAAGCCTTCTAAGACTGGTATTTTGTTGAGAAAATGATCTATTGGTAATGAGGATGAGATTAGAAAAGTTATTTGGGTATAAATTGGTTGATCAATACTTTTCAATGCATTTGGATATGTTGGGAAATGATTTCTTATTTTATAAGAGGAGTGACACTATTGTAAATATTAAGAACTTTAAAATAAAATAAATGCATTGTTATAGAAAGTGGATCTAGTTTAGTACAATTTAAAATATTGAATATTTTATGATTGATATACACCAATATAATCATATTTAGACAAGTTTTAGAGGTATTTTAATTATTATCTCTTAGTGTAACCTCCACCCCTCTTTGACCCTTTGAACTCTTATTATGGTGAAATGTTTTACCCTGGGAGCTTTTCATTATGAAGAAAAATGAAATACAACCAATTAAAAAAATATAAAAATTATGATTCTAAATATTTAATCAATTTTTTGTGATTTAATTTCCAAAATTTTTAAAAAAACTTTTAATATAAGTTCACAAAACACAATAAAAAACCGTTTTTTAAAAAATCCCATTTTTAGAAAATCAATGATTTTCCTCGAAAATAAAGTATAATTTTTATTCCCATGGAATTAATTGGATTATATTAAAAAATACTTATTTTAGTTTCATTCCAAACCAAAATATAATGCAATCTTTTGAAAACATGACTAACAGAGAAGATCTAAAAAAGGTTTTTATTAGAATAAAAAACATTTCTTAGATTTTAAAAAGGTGAAACAATGATTTATTAACTTCAAAATTATACATTTAAATTAATTATATTAACTCTTAAATATATATTACTCTGTTAAATTTATTTCATAAATATTTAAGACATTATGTTTTCATGATAGTGTTATAGTAGTGACAATATTTGTAAAATCTATATTTTTTACTATTCACATACAACTCAACTATTTTAGAAAAAAAATTGCAATAAAATTTTGGAATTATGATTTCAAAAATATATTTAATATCTTAAATTTAAAATTCTGAGTTTATGAAATTTAACTCTTAAATAAATTACCACACTAAATAATGAAAACTGCTTTTATAGAAAAATGGATTATTTAACCTTAAGTGTTCTTAATATTATTTAATATGATTTCATAATTATTTGAGTGTTAATATATTATTTCACATATTTAAATACTAAACTATCAATTAGATATTTTAAAATGTGTTAATTTAATTTCTTACGACAAAAATACAATGCGCACAATACAAACTATTTTCTAAAAAATATCATTTTTTACCTTCAGATGAATTAATCCTCATTTCCAACTATTTGATAATCAGTGATTGAATGATTATTAGTTATTTTATAAAAATATAAAAAATAATATTCTATAATTTTAATACTCTTAATAAGAGAAATTACCTTTTAAAAAAATTTATATAATAAAATAATGTTTATAAAAAAACATTATTGTTTGACCAAGAATAATTATATTGTTACTCATTATCATTAATTTTCCATTTCATGCATTTATTTATTTTATTTTAATAATTATTACCTAAAATTTATCAATAATTTTTATTTATATCATTCTTTAAAATTTTTAAATTTAACAAAAAATTATAATTCAACAAAATTGTTCAAAACTGTCTCTTTAGAATCAATTTTATTTTCTTAAGTGAATTTGACCCCATTTATTTTACAATGTAATTTGACTAAAAATTAATGTATTTAATGTTTAAAAGTAGTAATTAATTACTCAATTGTGTTTGTTTTTTTTATGTATCTAAATCCGTTGAACACATCAAATTTATTTTAAAAGAAAATATATTCTAAAATATTAGGGTGTTACAGCCAAATATCTGAAATAACTTAATAATTGAAATTTTCCCCATTTTAATAACAATGTGACTTCTGATTCCTATTTTATAGGATATTTAGTGATTTTTAGATCACCCATCTTGAACCTGACCACAAATACTTACCAAAATTTCCCCCCTTCTTGCACATTACTAGTCAAATTTAATTATCTTGATGTTGGAATATCCCAACTATCATTGAACCTTTCAATTTTCATATATGTACTTCAAGCCTTGAGTATTTTAATTACCATTCATGTTTCATTGCTATAGGTAATTAGTATTTCATATTATAAGGGACCCCCTTTGGCCTAGTAACATAACATGGACTTTATTTCCAGTTTCCATATACCCATCTAAGGGCATATGTTCATCTTATCGAGAAAACACACCAACCCCATATTTCTTTAATAATATTACAATTGAACCCACCATTAAAATTTGGTCCTTGGGTATCCCTAGTATATATATATATATATAATGGTACAGTAATGGTCCCATTATTTGAATATTTTTAGAAGTTATCCCAACACATATGTCATCATCTCACCATTTCCAAATTAAAATGACTCAAATATTTAATTATGTCATTCAGCACTATTTATTCAATGGTGAGTATTTTTTTATTCAATATCCTATATATTTTATATAATTTCATTTCATTTTTCATTCACATTTGTATTATTGGTTCAACTATGACTACTAGTTAAATGGCCTCTTATCATCATGTTCCTCCATGTTTCATAAGAATGAACTACATAAAACTTTTACACAAACTCTATGGCCATAAAACATGAAATAAATTATGTCCTAGTAGTATATCCCTAAAATATTTCATGTTTCCCCTCATGTTTGATTTTCCAATTTTGGGTTCATCATGAACACTGATTCAGTTTTATCCCTAATCATTGGATATATCATCTCATTTTTTCTTAATATTTTATGACCTTAAACTTCAACCACTTTTGGTAAAATTTGTATGACCTTAAATGTAATCCATATTTTTTTAATGTTGTATGATCTTAAATAATAGCCTTCTTTCATTCAAAATGTTTTAATACTATACATATATTTGACACAAAAGCCCATGGACTACCAAAAAAAGGTTCATGGTACTTGTCAGGCTAAAACCTCATAAAGTAATACTTTATAATATTTCATGTCTCTGTTGCCTAATCCTTTCCTTACATCAATTTTTAAATATTTATAGTGTGAAACAAAAAAAATGCACAAAACATAGCAGGTTGAAAATAGAAAAAGGGAGGCTCGAGAAAGAGGTAATTTTTTACATGATAGTCCTTATCCCTTATGGTTTAATCAAAAGATATATAATAAAAGAAAAATATGAAAATATTATAGGGACTAATATTCATCCCTTTAAAACATTCAATCCATTTTCTTGACTCTATGGATCTAGGAAACACTTATTCCATATTTTTGTTCCAAAAACAAATTGATTTGGATAATTAGTTTGAAACACACAATAATGTAATTTCACTGCAATCATACCATTATTGACCATTAAACGATTGATATAAGATCCATTTCATGATTTTAATTATAATATATTATTAACTATGTCATTTATAAATTTACAAACCATTTCCTGTAGTGGTGGAACATGCACTGCATATCCATATCACCTCTACCAGTCCAAAATCACAAGTCCAGAAAGAAAATAAAACCTATTCCATCTAAGATAACAAGGTATCCTCGACCCATGGTTGTGGAACATGTGATACATATATCACTTATCTATACTCATATAAGAGAACATTCCTTAATATATAATGTATTGATTCAATGTTTTCACAATTGTAAAATAATTTCTGATTTTGATTTATAGATCCTATCATCATTCAATGTTCAGATAGATTAAACTTCTTAGTGGTTACCCTTTGTGAGTTTTTTTATAAATGACCAGATGTTATAATTTAAGAGGATATACATTCTAAATAATTATATAGTGATCAATCCAATTAGGGTAAAGATATTTATTAAAAACTGATAAAGAATAAATTAAGGAAACCATATGATGAATCCTTTCAATGACCCCCCAACTTTGTCTATGTAAAAATAAAAAAGAAAATTATGATAAATTTTGTGAGCTAGAATATTTTATATAAACTTGTGATTAATTGGAAGCATCAATCGATCATTTATTATATGCCTACCTACCATATTCCTCTCAATCTAATGGATATATATACTCGATCCACATAGCTAATTAACAATATCCATTCCTGATAATTTCAATTTTGGATGTTTTAAACATAAAAAAAACAATCATAACTACAATGTGATACTCATAGTGTGCTATTTATACTATTTCAACTATTATCCAACTATGATTACATGATCCTTCATATTCACCTTTATTAAAATCTTTAATATTTTGATCCACTAATTTTGTGTGTTGATCTATAATTTTGGATGCAAGAAGATATTTTTCCCAAACATATATTTTTTCCCAAACAATTAGACTTTATTGGATGATGGTGTAAAATCCTTGACAATTGAAGACTCATTCTACAAAAAACTATAAATACCTGGAAAAATTATTCTGATTTATCATTATTTTAGTTTAATGTGTTTTTTAATTAATGTATCGACATTTTTCCACTCCAATAACATAGTACATGGTTTGTAGAGATTAATATAAGTCCCAAATATACTTCATCTTCTAAGATCAGGATATACATTTGGATAAGAGAACCCTAAAAAAAGTATTTAGGGAATTTAATGTTTTGGAAATTGGAATAAGAAACAAAGATCACATATTAGGAGGGGTTTTCACCAGATTAGTTGAATCAACATGGGTGTTGTATAAATATTGGGTTACGAGGCTTCTCAGTATTGTTGTGTGACTTGTGTCTATGGAATTAAATATTGAAACATAAATTCTATAATTTGGTATATAAATTAAGGAATTTTGATTTGATACATGGCATACTTTAATTCAATTTTTTATTAGTACATATTACTAGAGAATCAACCTCAATAGTTGTAGAATATATCTCAATAAACACACTTCTGATTTTATTTATCATTTAATACATAAAAATATCTTTTTATTGGATCTGAATGTTAGACCATGTGTTTAGTGAATGTTCTCAATCAGTATTAAACCCTGATAAAATTAGGTCCTAGTACAAGAATAGTGTAGAGACGAATTTATCTGATCCTCAATTGGTGGTAGGTTGATTTGAACATTGGTGTCCTCATGAATCAATAACAACCAAAATTTCTATATAATCATCGAGTGTCTTGTATCATGTACTCTATAAAAAAATTTGATTAAACCACATCACACATATATACTACTATTAAAAATGGTAGAGCACTCACTAGATAATAATTTAAACTCTATCAACTAGAGTTGCGAGCACTCCATCCCAAATCAAGATTATGTAAAAGAGATTACCCACTGTACTTATGGTAATGTTCAAAAAAATTATAGAAGGAGATCCATATGGGGAAAATGAAAATATAGAATAACGATAGAGCGATTTGGACATATCCTAAGCATCCATGGTTATCATTTTTACACCCATTAAAATTTTGAAAGCTGTTATAAATGTAAAATAAGGTGATAATATAGTGTTCCTAGACACATAACCGAGAAGATGTACTATTATACAAACATTTATAAATTTTATTTGGTTATAAAGACAATGTGGGGTATTACCCCATAGAACCTGAAAAGGAACATAATAAAGTCTCACCAATGTTGGTGCAACAACTCTTACTTATTTCCATAGTTCTAGATACCTGACCATAATAAACATATTTTCCCTTACCCCAATATAAACATATTGAACTGGTAATAACCACCCACTAAGAAACAACACCAAAATACACACCAGTTAAATACCTATGAGTAATTTTAATTCAATTTGATAGCTCTATTATATATATTTTCCTGTATATAAGATGGAATAATAAGTGATTTGGGTTCAATGAGAATATTCAGTTGGATAGGTCCTCATACTATTATATTGTGGAGGTGGGTTCCCTAGAACCAACATAAACTATACAGTTTCATTACTATCATGTATATAGTGATTTATTCATGATTTTATATTACTATAATAGTGCTTATACTTCTTTATGCACTATATATATGGTAATTACCTTAGAGTATTTGTCATATAAATAGGTTATAGCGGTTCCTAGCAATAATGAGAACCATGAGATATTATAAATATAATCTTAGACATATGTAACATGATACAGATACATCACAATCACTGTAAAATGATTATGAATGACAATAAGGTTCTTGGGACTCATGTGAATTTATATTTATTATCTTGAAGTTCTCACATGGTGATCTCAAGTATAGGATGTCATGAGGGCTGTAACAGCCCGAGATTTTATGAAAAATATTCTTTCTTATTTTACTAATGTCTTGTGTTGTACGCTACACCAAAAGGAGCTTGCACAACACGCATCCTTGACTTGCCTTGCATTACACGCAATCGCAACCTTCCTCGATAGCGTGTGTGGTACGTAATACTGAGTTTCACGAAACAATGATATGCTATTAAAATATTATTAAAACTAGCCGTTATGAATAGTAATAACCACTTTTAAAAATTCTATAAATCTTATTTTTCAAAATGAACTTCATTTTTGGATTCGGAATATCGAAATTAGCTTAGGTTGAAATTTTGGTGATTTTCGGATAACTTTCATATTTTGATGAATAGTGAAAATTACTAAATTATAATTAAAAACAAATTTTTTAATCGAAATAATTAATAGTGATAAATCATTAATTTGAGTGGTTTTAAAGTATATTTAGAATATATTTTTACAATTTAATACAATGTTGGTCATTGGATGTAATTTCACATTTAAACTAGACATAAACAAGTGTCAATCTTTTGATAGATATTGTTTCTTAAAAACACGCTATTTGTTTTAACAGCGGGATTTAATTATAAAATTAATTAATGCAACTTTTATGTTATGAATTTGGTAAAATAGACTTCATTTTTGAATTCGGAATATGAAATATAGCTTGGGATGAAATTTTGGCATTATTCTGAAAAACATCAATTTTTGATGAATAGTGAAACTACTAAGTGGTAGGTTAAAAACTGAATTTTGCATAAAACTTAATTTTACCGCTTCTGTGAATGGAATTTCGAAAATCCGAGAGACACGGTTAATATCAAGGACTAAAATATGGTTCAATGAGATGAAAATAATTTTTGGTGAATAGTAACTTTTTACTTTTTTTTTACCGCGGTTAATAGTAAATAGGGTAACTAAGGGTAAATATGATATTAATATTACCCTAACACATGTCCTAATTCTATTGGACAAGTGTAATTCGACCAAAAACAAACTTAGGAATAAAATATGACCATTTAGGCCCACTTGGATTAGATTAGGACATTTATTATTAATTTATTTAAAGAAGGGTTAAAATAGTTAAAATCAAAGTTTAATAAGTAAATCATTTTTAATATAGGGTTATACATAAGATAAATTCGATTGTAAATATTCATTAGAAAGCTAAAAAGATTTCATACATGATGGTATTTTATTTGTAATTTTTAGACATCAAATAATTTAATTTATTTATGACACAAAGATGATGCAGTAATTATCTTATTAATGAAATATTGACATAATTGATGTTATAAACACCAAAATAAATGTAATTTGAGATTTGTTATGAATTCCACTAATTTTCTAGGTTACTATGATATATTAATGTTGATTTAATCAACTTGGTTCGAACATTTAATTCTGTTATGACTTTCACAAAAATCATATATCAAATAGTGTCAAAATTGACACAAAATAGTTTTTAAATCAAATATTATATTATTAATTGTTATTTTATTCCTAAAAATCTAAGGTTCGGCCAAATGACTTAGATAAGGATATATATATTAATAATAAACAATTTGGGGTTCGTTTGGCATGTTATAGTAAGTTTATTAACCATATAGTGAAAGAAAACAAAAAGACACGGTAAAAGTCAAATTATTTAACTTAGAGTTAAATCTAATTGATAAGGTTTAAAATAAGATCCAAACATGTCTAAATTTGATTGGTTGATGAGATTACAACCCTATCTCATCTAAGCTTCGAATATGAGTCATTTTTGGAGGTTTTTAAGTGGGGTTAGATTTATTATAAATTAATATTTTTAAGAATTCCTAAGGTGCCCCTCTCCTCCCTTATAAAAGGACACCTCCTCCCCCTCCTCCTCACACCAATTTGAGCACTCAAGCTCGGCCAACCCCTGCCAATTTCTCCTCTTCACTTCCCTAGAAACATCCTAGAGGTTCTGGTCTTCTTCAAAGACCAATTTTAGTGCCCTAAGAGGAGGTCTCAAAGAGGCACTTCAAAGAAGAGGTAATTACCGTTACCAATTCTTTCATCTTTATTTCTTCTTCCACTTCTTCTTCTTAGGTTGTTTCATTATGAAGTAATAACATCAGTATCACTCATATACTGATATGTTATTATAAGTATGAAACAACCCTATTTCACCATCTATCCATCCTACGGAAAAAGAAATCACCGCGCGTGCGTACGTACGGAATACCGTCTCCACGCCGTGGTGTAATCTATTTTCCACCACCACCTTACATGGATGGGTATAATGGTGTAAAGAATAACTATACATAGTTATTACAACATCATATTGATTCTGATATATTGTATAATACACTCCAATTCAATTCAATATTTATATAAATGATATCATCGCTCGTGCGTACGTACGGAATACCGTCTCCACGACGCGATGAGATTCATTCTCCATGTTAACCATTTAAGAATGATTATAATGTATATATAAGAAATAATAATGAAATATATGACATTATAAAGCTACTGGATTTATGTATATATATACATATGTATGTCATCTACTTACTTCCATTTCAAGACAATAAGGAAAGGAAAACAGCGTTCATGCGTACGTACGGACTACCGTCTCCATGAACGGTGTTTTTCATTTTATTTATCTACCTATTATATATATATATATACTGAATATATATGATATATAAATCATATTTTATATTCTGGAAGTAAGTAAATCATGATATAAGTAATAATGATGTCAAGAACAACAAGTCAAAACACCTACGATAAATGAAACGATTTTACCCAAAACGCTTCTTTAACATGGAATTTACAAAAGAACGGGTAATATAATGTCATAAGTGAACCATATATGATATCATAACAATGAATATGATTTTGTAATAAGTCAATAACATGATTTAAATCATTATACAGGAGGTTCGGACACTTACAAAGCAAGTCGGACCTAAGGTAAGGGAAATATCACAATCTCATTTTTATCCGAGATTGTTTATTCGTAAGTATTTACTGGGGTGTATTTTATCATCCAAATCCATGTTCCCTCAATATTTAATATTGTTTCCATCCACTAGCAATAGTTTAAATCCAATTTTACCCTTAGGTGAGTTTTTAGTAAAGAATATGAAAGGAATCTTTTGTCGTTTTTCCGTACGAGGTACTTTTTGACTTTTCCGACAAAAGTACGAGAAGAATGTTTTTTTTAACTTAAACGGCACGAACGAATTTTTACGGTTTTATAAAGCCTTATTCTCATGAAGCTTCCTCCAAAATATTTCATGGCTATTTTCAATAAAATCTCTTTCTTTTAAAATTGCATGATGTTTTGTGAAAAGAAATTGATTTTGAAGAAGAAAGGATATTTTCCTCAAGAATGGAGTTCAAGTGTTTTATCAAAATTATTTTCCATCTAAGATAATAAAAGGGTTCTGTTTTTATCCCTATTGTTACATGGATTTGATTATGTTGTGATGGAAATATTTTTATGAACTCCTTTATCTTATATGAATTGTTTTATCATGTCATGTTGTTTAAGAATCCCATTTTTATTACATGGGTTATGCAATGATGTTTGATTTATGATTTTGTGGCACACATAAGAAAGGATTCATTAAGAGATGGGTGGGACGTATATCTCCCTCCAATGCATTGGGTAAAGATTTTATATCTCATGAGATAGACATGGCTGGAATGGTAGGTTATACCGGTTCAGTGAAATAGGACTGAAACGAGGATTACTCGATTCAGAAAGGGACTTTGTCCACTAAGATAGTCTTGGCAATGAGTCATCACTAACAAGAAATGATTTTCCATGATTATGTGTGCATGCCACAAAGTTTCAAGTTTCATGTTATGATTATGGTGATCTCATTTTCACTTCTATTATTTGTTCCATGTTAAGATATTATGATCTCTTTTGCAGGTTATGATTTTCAAAAAGATATGATATGATTTTTATTTCTTTTGTATACCCTTACTGAGCATTTGAGCTCACCCTTTTATGTTTTCTTTTCCCCAGGATATAAATAAAGGTTTTAGGTAAAAAAGGGAAGATCTTTATGGGAGATATTGAAGATCTTTCACCAAGATTAGAAGATTACGTTCCGAGTTTCCAAAGACACTAAACTATTACGATCCTTTAGTGTGTGTTTTTGTTATGTACTAAGTATTCCGCAAAAGTAATGTAATGTTCATGTACGTCAGGCTTCGGGTCTCTACAGTTGGTATCAGAGGAAAGGTTTAGTCAACCTTTGGAAATTAGGATGCGAAAACGTTAGTGAGATTCCTAGAGATATTTCTAAGGTATGTCTAGGGATGTCCCTAAGGATAAGTATACGTATAGGTTATATTCCTAGAACTATGGTAATGATATTAGATTAAACCTAAGAAGATAGGTATTGAGGATACTTTCCCTTTACTATGTTGTTTTCTCTAGCATGATTTTTGATTCTCACAAAATTATTTTTGTGTTTTAGTTAATGGAGGGAACCAAAAGGAATTCAGTTAACATTGAATCCAATGGACAAATTGGTGACTATGAGCAACAAAATTGTGTAATGCCTAGAGAGAAAGATGTTGTGATTATGCCGAATCAATCATCGCGATATATGATTAACAAGGTGAAATTTAGTGGTATGCCTAATTCTTCAAAGAAGAGGAAGATAGACTATTATGCATGTTCGCATGTTGAGGAGCATAAAGAAAGGAAGATTGAGATTTCTAAAGAAGGGAAGAAGAACCTTAAGGAATACCTCAAATGGAGGGACCGATGTTATCTGTGTGGAGAAAAGGGTCATAGAGTGACAGACTGTTATGGAGTTCAATGTCTTATTTGTGGAGAACATGGGCATTACCCAACTCAATGCCCTGACCTAAAAAGTTACATCTAAATCAAGGAAGGACTTATTCCAGGATAATCATTGATGTGGATGGACTGAAGTGTTTTGGTATTCAAGAATAATGTTGTTGAGGTATTTTTATGGTGTATTGAAATATTTAAGTATTGGTCTATTGTGGTTTTCAATAATTTTAAGGTACCAATAACTATGAAAAGTGATTCAAATATTTTGGAAAGTAGATGATAAGTGCATAATGAAAGGATAAGAAGATAATGAGATGTTTGATTGTATTCATGAGCTCATGATTGATATAAGGACTAAGTGATATCATGGTTTGAGTATAAATAATTTTGAGGATTTTGGTATGTGTAAAGTGTTAACTTTTAACTGCATTCAAGTTTTCACTAAAGTTCAATGGGTATTCAAGAGTATACATGATTAAGGACTTTGAATGTTTGGAATGTGACCAACAAAACATATCTTATGATATATGGGGATCAACAATGATATTAAATCTCTGGTAATTGTTTTCACTATGTTATGAGAGTGGACTGCAGTATTATGGATAAGCCTAAAGATTAGACTGGATTATGTTGGACATAAGTTAGTATTGTTTAAGGATAGAAGTTTTTTTCGATATTATTGATGGGATGTTATAGTAACGTAGTTCTAGAAAAAGGCACAACCTGCAGGACGGGCGACAGCCCATCGCTTCGGACATGGCTGTAGGAATCGAACCCACAACCGAAGTGCGACTGGCCTTTATCGCCTACCACTGACCTACAGGAAGTCCCTGTTTAGTAGAAACCAGTTTTATTATATTAAGAAGTATGATATATGAAGTATAAGTCCATTTTAGGAACCATATATGATTAATCCCACTATAGAATGACTTATGTATATTTAATAACTTTTGCTAACCTTTTGTTTGAGAATGAACAGTCATTCTATCACATGATCTGCTAACACTTCACGAATAACAAATTCAACTTCATTTATTTAAGAAATGAAGTGGAAATTGTTCAAGGCACGAACAATAGTGAGATTGTACCAAAATAAAGTAAGTATTTATTCTAATTCAAATTTTCAACTTTAGGGAGATGATCTTGAAAACCAAAAATGTTGTCCTAGTGATCTTATACCTGATGAATCAGATGGTACCTTAGATCATCACAAATTTATGGATTTGTGATTACTGGCTTTTCCATAGCCATGTTCTCTACCACTCTCCATCAGAACATGATGGTTAGATTTCTCTTCCATATCCATATTTTCACCTATGTGGAAACCCAGTGATTAGTTTATTTGGGTAATCGTTACATTTCATACTTTAGTTTTTAAAGCCAAGTTTTGGTATTCCCTTTTACGATGTGGGTTTCTATTAAAGAAACTTTCAAATAGTAAACCATTTTAACCCCGACGAATTTCGAGGGCGAAATTCATTTTAAGGGGGGTAGAATGTAACAGCCCGAGATTTTATAAAAAATATTCTTTCTTATTTTACTAATGTCTTGTGTTGTACGCTACACCAAAAGGAGCTTGCACAACACGCATCCTTGACTTGCCTTGCATTACACGCAATCGCAACCTTCCTCGATAGCGTGTGTGGTACGTAATACTGAGTTTCACGAAACAATGATATGCTATTAAAATATTATTAAAACTAGCCGTTATGAATAGTAATAACCACTTTTTAAAATTCTATAAATCTTATTTTTCAAAATGAACTTCATTTTTGGATTCGGAATATCGAAATTAGCTTAGGTTGAAATTTTGGTGATTTTCGGATAACTTTCATATTTTGATGAATAGTGAAAATTACTAAATTATAATTAAAAACAACTTTTTTAATCGAAATAATTAATAGTGATAAATCATTAATTTGAGTGGTTTTAAAGTATATTTAGAATATATTTTTACAATTTAATACAATGTTGGTCATTGGATGTAATTTCACATTTAAACTAGACATAAACAAGTGTCAATCTTTTGATAGATATTGTTTCTTAAAAACACGCTATTTGTTTTAACAGCGGGATTTAATTATAAAATTAATTAATGCAACTTTTATGTTATGAATTTGGTAAAATAGACTTCATTTTTGAATTCGGAATATGAAATATAGCTTGGGATGAAATTTTGGCATTATTCTGAAAAACATCAATTTTTGATGAATAGTGAAACTACTAAGTGGTAGGTTAAAAACTGAATTTTGCATAAAACTTAATTTTACCGCTTATGTGAATGGAATTTCGAAAATCCGAGAGACACGGTTAATATCAAGGACTAAAATATGGTTCAATGAGATGAAAATAATTTTTGGTGAATAGTAACTTTTTACTTTTTTTTTACCGCGGTTAATAGTAAATAGGGTAACTAAGGGTAAATATGATATTAATATTACCCTAACACATGTCCTAATTCTATTGGACAAGTGTAATTCGACCAAAAACAAACTTAGGAATAAAATATGACCATTTAGGCCCACTTGGATTAGATTAGGACATTTATTATTAATTTATTTAAAGAAGGGTTAAAATAGTTAAAATCAAAGTTTAATAAGTAAATCATTTTTAATATAGGGTTATACATAAGATAAATTCGATTGTAAATATTCATTAGAAATCTAAAAAGATTTCCTACATGATGGTATTTTATTTGTAATTTTTAGACATCAAATAATTTAATTTATTTATGACACAAAGATGATGCAGTAATTATCTTATTAATGAAATATTGACATAATTGATGTTATAAACACCAAAATAAATGTAATTTGAGATTTTTTATGAATTCCACTAATTTTATAGGTTACTATGATATATTAATGTTGATTTAATCAACTTGGTTCGAACATTTAATTCTGTTATGACTTTCACAAAAATCATATATCAAATAGTGTCAAAATTGACACGAAATAGTTTTTAAATAAAATATTATATTATTAATTGTTATTTTATTCCTAAAAATCTAAGGTCGGGCCAAATGACTTAGATAAGGATATATATATTAATAATAAACAATTTGGGGTTCGTTTGGCATGTTATAGTAAGTTTATTAACCATATAGTGAAAGAAAACAAAAAGACACGGTAAAAGTCAAATTATTTAACTTAGAGTTAAATCTAATTGATAAGGTTTAAAATAAGATCCAAACATGTCTAAATTTGATTGGTTGATGAGATTACAACCCTATCTCATCTAAGCTTCGAATATGAGTCATTTTTGGAGGTTTTTAAGTGGGTTTAGATTTATTATAAATTAATATTTTTAAGAATTCCTAAGGTGCCCCTCTCCTCCCTTATAAAAGGACACCTCCTCCCCCTCCTCCTCACACCAATTTGAGCACTCAAGCTCGGCCAACCCCTGACAATTTCTCCTCTCAACTTCCCTAGAAACATCCTAGAGGTTCTGGTCTTCTTCAAAGACCAATTTTAGTGCCCTAAGAGGAGGTCTCAAAGAGGCACTTCAAAGAAGAGTTAATTACCGTTACCAATTCTTTCATCTTTATTTCTTCTTCCACTTCTTCTTCTTAGGTTGTTTCATTATGAAGTAATAACATCAGTATCACTCATATACTGATATGTTATTATAAGTATGAAACAACCCTATTTCACCATCTATCCATCCTACGGAAAAATAAATCACCGCGCGTGCGTACGTACGGAATACCGTCTCCACGCCGTGGTGTAATCAATTTTCCACCACCACCTTACATGGATGGGTATAATGGTGTAAATAATAACTATACATAGTTATTACAACATCATATTGATTCTTATATATTGTATAATACACTCCAATTCAATTCAATATTTATATAAATGATATCATCGCTCGTGCGTACGTACAGAATACCGTCTCCACGACGCGATGAGATTCATTCTCCATGTTAACCATTTAAGAATGATTATAATGTATATATAAGAAATAATAATGAAATATATGACATTATAAAGCTACTGGATTTATGTATATATATACATATGTATGTCATCTACTTACTTCCATTTCAAGACAATAAGGAAAGGAAAACAGCGTTCATGCGTACGTACGGACTACCGTCTCCATGAACGGTGTTTTTCATTTTATTTATCTACCTATTATATATATATATATATACTGAATATATATGATATATAAATCATATTTTATATTCTGGAAGTAAGTAAATCATGATATAAGTAATAATGATGTCAAGATCAACAAGTCAAAACACCTACGATAAATGAAACGATTTTACCCAAAACGCTTCTTTAACATGGAATTTACAAAAGAACGGGTAATATAATTTCATAAGTGAACCATATATGATATCATAACAATGAATATGATTTTGTAATAAGTCAATAACATGATTTAAATCATTATACAGGAGGTTCGGACACTTACAAAGCAAGTCGGACCTAAGGTAAGGGAAATATCACAATCTCATTTTTATCCGAGATTGTTTATTCGTAAGTATTTACTGGGGTGTATTTTATCATCCACATCCATGTTCCCTCAATATGTAATATTGTTTCCATCCAATTGCAATAGTTTAAATCCAATTTTACCCTTAGGTGAGTTTTTAGTAAAGAATATGAAAGGAATCTTTTGTCGTTTTTCCATACGAGGTACTTTTTGACTTTTCCGACAAAAGTACGAGAAGAATGTTTTTTTTAACTTAAACGGCACGAACGAATTTTTACGGTTTTATAAAGCCTTATTCTCATGAATCTTCCTCCAAAATATTTCATGGCTATTTTCAATAAAATCTCTTTCTTTTAAAATTGCATGATTTTTTGTGAAAAGAAATTGATTTTGAAGAAGAAAGGATATTTTCCTCAAGAATGGAGTTCAAGTGTTTTATCAAAATTATTTTCCATCTAAGATAATAAAAGGGTTCTGTTTTTATCCCTATTGTTACATGGATTTGATTATGTTGTGATGGAAATATTTTTATGAACTCCTTTATCTTATATGCATTGTTTTATCATGTCATGTTGTTTAAGAATCCCATTTTTATTACATGGGTTATGCAATGATGTATGATTTATGATTTTGTGGCACACATAAGAAAGGATTCATTAAGAGATGGGTGGGACCTATATCTCCCTCCAATGCATTGGGTAAAGATTTTATATCTCATGAGATAGACATGGCTGGAATGGTAGGTTATACCGGTTCAGTGAAATAGGACTGAAACGAGGATTACTCGATTCAGAAAGGGACTTTGTCCACTAAGATAGTCTTGGCAATGAGTCATGACTAACAAGAAATGATTTTCCATGATTATGTGTGCATGCCACAAAGTTTCAAGTTTCATGTTATGATTATGGTGATCTCATTTTCACTTCTATGATTTGTTCCATGTTAAGATATTATGATCTCTTTTGCAGGTTATGATTTTCAAAAATATATGATATGATTTTTATTTCTTTTGTATACCCTTACTGAGCATTTGAGCTCACCCTTTTATGTTTTCTTTTCCCCAGGATATAAATAAATGTTTTAGGTAAAAAAGGGAAGATCTTTATGGGAGATATTGAAGATCTTTCACCAAGATTAGAAGATTACGTTCCGAGTTTCCAAAGACACTAAACTATTACGATCCTTTAGTGTGTGTTTTTGTTATGTACTAAGTATTCCGCAAAAGTAATGTAATGTTCATGTACGTCAGGCTTCAGGTCTCTACAAGGGCTCACATGATAATAGGAATACAACATGTTTCATACGAGATTAGATGATCCAATATATGAGCATGTGTATTAGTCTATGGACTTTAAATCATTATCTAAGTGTAATATTTGATTAATTACCTTAATGAAATATGAAATTCATGATGTTTATGTTATGGTGAGGTAGATTGTAATGGGTGTGTTATTTGTGATATAGAACTGGTTGAATAGTCTAGATAGAATTTCTCATTTCTGAAAGGAAGAAACATATTAAGCCCAATTGACTAGGATGGAACTGCCTTTACTAAATACATGGACATAATTGAATAAGGTAAGATCATCCAGTAAGTTAATAAAACAATAAATAAATAGGATGATGACAAAAAGTGTACATCCTTATTTATGAGAAATTGTGAGATAAATATATTATATTACTCACCATATGTTTGTATGATGTTTTCATTTCTAAGACTAAAGCTTATTTTCAAAGGAATTACAATGTGTTTCTTAATACCACACTTATTCTTTGAGTGTGTATTTATACTATAAATATAAAGTCCTAGAGTTTTAAACTCAAATAATATTCAGAAGCATGACCAATTATTTTGAATTAGAGTTTAGGACATAGTGGGCCCCATAGTGGGGTCATTTTATGTTTGACTTTGAATGGAAGAAACCAATAAAAAATTCATTATTATTCATGATTAGAATAATAAGGGGTGAATTTAATTCATTTGGGTTTTCAATATTTTTCAGTGACTACAAGATAAAAAATTTATAAATGATTATTTATTTGATATTTAGTTAATAATTTATGGGAGATATTGGTAGAGTTAATGAATATTATTTTATCTCATAATTAAATTTAATATTATAGAAATGAGATTAATATTTATGATGTTACTGACATAGTTTCTAATGAATACAAGTCATTTATAGATTATTTATAAGGTTATACTTATCCAGTGGACTATGTTCGATTTTGATAAGTATAAACATACTTATATAAGTTGAGAGAGGCTCAAATTATAATCACTATTCACTAAAAATAATTTTAGTGTACTTATATCCTCTATTCCATATCCTAGAATGATAATGTTAAGAAGTAAACATCCTAATCCATGTTCTTCTTCATGAATTGAAGGAATGGTGTTGTGGGGATCAGGCAGACATTGAAGGATTTCTTGGTTATCTATGATATCTCCCAAAAATTGATTATTGATGATTATATGAGATTTATAAGTGTGTTTGGATGATATATAGGGTTCCATATTTGGTACCTTCAAAACATGAACCTAATAAATGAGAAAAACCCATTTTCGATCAAAATCAAATGAGATATAATGTCAATTTTGATTCATGCTTTAAATTTTAATTTTCCATGCTTAATTAATTCATAAAAGATCCTTAGGTTGTACTTGGTTGTGATAAAATTGGTTACAATGTCACGAAATCCATCAAACTATAAAAATACTAATATACTTTCATTTCATTCTTATTATATGCGATCAGTACCAACAAACTTTTATCAGATTGGTTTTGTGATTTTTTAATCCAAAATAAATTTACATTTTCATGAATTCATTTATAGGGATTCGATATAGTACCAACACTGTGAAAAACACTTTTACCTGAGGTCAAAAGACTCTGTTATTGTCATTGGATAAGCAAAATTAGATTATTAGAGAAAAAAATGAAGGATGTATTTTTATATATAATTTGAATATTTAAGAGCAGTGTTTCGGGAAGAGATGAGTGTGATCGAACGTTTTCCCTAATGGATAATGAACATTTCCTCATTAGTGACTACATATTTAATGAATTAAGAGTAAAAATGGTCAAATCCTATATTTTAGGGTTGATAGATTTAAGGAAGAGAAAATAAGAGGGGGATAGGGATTCATCATTTCACGTGGGACAAAACAATTTAGTGTAAATCTAGTGTGTCATGAGATATTAAAAAAAATTAAAATAAAATGCAAGCAGTTGATTAGTGATCACGATTACATTGCCACCACCCTGAAATAGAGGGAAAATCCAAATTCATGCACCTTCAAAGAACATACTGAAATTTTTTTTTTTATTATGATTAGCGGCGGTAGGTTCTCCCTCCTCATCCATGCCCCAAAACCATGCAGGCCCCTCCCTGTCAACTTACCTAGTGGTCACATCATCTCATCGCGACCCTCCCAATCCATTCTGGGATTTGTAAAGGGTTAGACCACTTTGTGGAAATTTTATAGCCCACTATCACTAAAAAATTATCAAAATTTCTAAAAACAATAATTAGAATATAATAAAAAAATTATCAGGTCATGGGATATATAAATTGTGAATTAATATTTGGTTAATTTATTTCAATTCATAATTTATTCCCTCAAGTTAAATTATCAAGAAATTTACCATTATACTACAAATATTTTTTCTATAGACATAATAAATAGCATTACTAGACAATTTATTTTTGATATTTTATTTATCTAGTTAATTATTGAAATTAATGTAATGGTTTTAGTCATTAATATTAAATGATAGTTTTTGCATTGTATATATATATATCTCTCTCATTATATGTATAAGGGTCTTTGTGTCTATAAGTTATCCTATTTATTTGTATCTTTCATGCATGCTACCCTCTCACATGTGAGCATGTATTTATGTATAATGACAAGGATTGAAAAAGTTTTTTTTTCATGTTGAGATTTAGTGAAATTTCATATAGGAGACCAACACATTTGATGGGGTTAGTGTTGCATCCTGAGTTAGAAGTGAATAAGAGTGTTACCACATGGGTCTCAGTTGATCTATTATCTATTTAATCAATCAACCAATTGTAAATAATCATGATAAATCTCTTTATTTATTTATTCACACAAGGTTTATTATTATTTAGTCATGTCTATTTTTATTCGATCATATAGAATAATAAAATATATTTTATAATTAAAATGAAATAATATGTGGTGAATGTTTATTATTTAATCACGTTTTAGTTGTGAGTGTGATAACATAGTGTAGGAATAATAAGTAGAAATGAATTTCACTCACCATGAAAAACTTTCAAAACCCTCAAAGAATATATTATGTCATCAACATCGTCTACCACTTGAATTAAAAAAAATCCGCATGTTTGATATGCTTGTTATCCATAGTTGAGTAAGCCTCTTACTACTAGGATTTTCCTATTAATGTGGAGTTTTACTTAACTAAAATTGGAATAAAAGAAATAGATATGGATGGCTCAGTGTAATTTTAGAGGCCAGTCTTTGAATAACTCAGAGTATTCTTTGTATAAAATGGTACTCTACTCATTATATCATTGAGTTATGAGTTAATCCAATTGAACAATACAAATCCTACCTTATAACTCTCTAAATAGTTTATTATCCATAATTTTGACTATGATGAGTAGTTTTAAGGATCTATTCCATATGAATTATCAAAAAACTATGTATTCTTAATTCAGTAGTCAAGGGATGCTAGGATTTAATAAAATATTGAGAGACATTTAAAATTAACCAATCTATTATGTCTAATATTTGGTAAACAAGATAAAAGTTCTAATATACTAGTTTTTTTTCATAGAAATGGAAACTAATACCCCATGTTTACTATGATAAATATTATAAAATGTATACATCCTCACAGAAACTAATTGACAAGACTAGAATAGGTTTATGCACATAGTACTATGATATGGAAAGAAAATGTAGGTTCTGGAGTTCCCAATTTCTGATCATCCTCCTTAAAAAGAAGTTATGGGTTAAAAGGTATCTTACGAATGACTCTAAGATGATGTATTTAATGTTTACATCCTAATTATTTCATCAATGTCTAAGGTTTCATGAAAGAAACTAGAGGATATGGATTGTTATATCATATTGTTTTATCTTTGTGAAGTTTTCTAGGGAAATGTGATGTGAGAGAGTGATGATATTACTATTACACAAAATATGAATATGTTGAAAATGTAATTATAGATAGTACTCATTTTACTCTGGATGATTGACTACATTGAAAATTTATAATAATTAAGAATCAATTTGAATTATTAACTTTTAATTCAACTCATTATATCATCCTTATAATTTTATTACACAATTTTTATTGAGAATTATTAGATGAATTGAATAGATAAATTTATTCAATATCTTTTTGGTAAGGTTCACCAAGAAGATGAGAATTTAAAGAAAGATGAATCTTTGATTATTATAGAGAAAACAAAGAAATACAAGGAAATAATTCCAATATAAAGAACACTTCAAAAGTCCCATTCTCAATGTCCTTCTTTGAAAACAAAGATAAAGTGGGAGAGCATCAAACAAGATGATATATCCTTCACATGTGGATATATTGGTCATTGGAAGAGAAATTTCATTATAATTTAGGTATATTCATAATTGTATGTCATATTTATTTATTACTTATTGGGTATTAGTTATAATATGTGACATATATAACTGTATCCAAATATATAAACCAAGGGGTTGTAAAAAGATCCCATGAATGAAGTGGATCTTCAATTGTTTTATAGAGCTTGACTCTAACATTTTCTAGAGAGGACCAATGTTATATCATTACAATCATATAGATTCTTGTATTTGAAAAATAATTTCTGTAATATGTGTTACTAAAACATTATCTCATGTTAAGTTTATACACAAGGATATTTTATTTCAAATATTATATAATTTTTTTTGATAAACCATACTTAATTAAAAGTATTATTATACAGGAGTTTCAAATGTCTTATATTTCCAATAAACAATGAATTTAAAACATAAGACTCAATAATACCCAATTGTGTACAACTCAATCATGGTTAAGTAAATCCAAAATAAAATGCCAATGAAATGCCAAGGAGGGTGTTTAGAATCATCATGAACTAAAACTATTAGGAATTTTATATAATTTATTATTAGGTTTAAAATTGATAAAGGTGAATTTTAGTATTAATAGTTATAAAGAAACAAAGAATCTAAAACTAGTTCAACAATATATGTGTGAAAAAATTCAAGTAAAATAAAAGGTAAATTAATATGCATTATGATATTCCTTTAAGAAATTTATGGAATGTTAAGGTGAGGTATGGAATATTCTTGTTTAGAATATATGAGATGATTTCAGATAGTGAAATAAAAAAACTTAACCACCCATTCATTGATCATGAAAATAGACTTCAATTATTCATAAACTCACATTTCCTTACACACATCAAAATAATTATGTATTTTGAATGATAATAAATGAATATTCTTATAAATATTTCATTTCTTTCATTACCTATTCGAGGCATGTTTTTCAAATAGCTACATTAACGCTAAACAATATTCCAACTAGACTGACTAACAAAAATAATATGATTTATAGTATGAAATAAATAAATAACATGAAATGTGTTTATTAAGGATAGGTTAATAAACAAATGATCATTAAGAAAAAAAGTGAATATTAAATAACCATTCTTAAAGTTTATATGGTTATTACATAAATCCTTAAGATAAAAAATATTTAGTCAAATAAAAAATAATATTTCTATAATATGGTTAACATATCTATTTGAGATAGTATGAGACATATTGAATTTGATCAGAGTCAGGTATTGAGTTGAAAAATTAGTTGGAATTGGAATAAGTTCCACAAGATCACATGGAAAATAGAATGTTCCAGGGACACATATCACATAGGATGATTAGAACCAAAAGGATGGTTTTGTATTCCCTAAGGTAGGTGATATATAATTAATTTAGAATAATGAATATTACAAGGACTAAATGTAATGAAACATGTTATGATTAACAAGTACATATTAAGTCAAAAATAGATTCCATATACCAAAATCATGTCTATATTTTTCTAGTTTCTCCAATTGATATAAATACATTGGTGGGTATTCAATATAAATTGTATATGGGTGGTATAAATGTGGTACCAATAAGGATTGATAATTTATACCAATTCATTATACTAAATTCTATAAGAATAATACTTGTTATAAAAAAATTCTATGTTCATAATATTAGGCATAAGATATCAAGACCAAATTTATTGAAGGAAACCTTATGCAAGCTGTCTATACAACACAACCATAAAGGTTTAGTGACACAATAAACTTCCAATAATGAATTAAAGTTGTAGATATAAATTTATGGATTAATGAAGTTATCATGATTATAATATTTTCATTTGTAATTACAGTTTTCTTTGTGCGTATAAGATCTTAGTGTGAATTCCAATGTTTTCCATGTAAAATATGTTGATTGCATAAGAAAATGGTTATTATTCTTACTTTTAATTAAGAATATAGTGAATGTAACTCTATATATATTATCTTAAAGTTATAACACAAATTCTAAGAAAAAATATCTCATGAGGCAGATATAATGGTATCTTCGACTAATTCAAAGTATATATACTGAAAAGGTATTGAAAAATACAAGTTAGAACAATTCAAGGGAGAATTGTTTCCATTGTCAGATGGAATAAATTTCTCTAAGAAGACATGTATGATACATAAGAGGATATTATAATATTAATTTGAAATATTTATACTCTAGTGATGTATCTATCACATATACCATTATATGTACAAGATACTATATTTTCAACGCATAAATTGTAGAAAGAAAATATCATGAAAATCTAGGAAAACTATATAGTAAGTTGTCGGATCTATCCAATTATACTTGAGATAATATAAGGGTTGTATACCTATAACCCTGAGAGGAAGGAACAATATTTATAAGGGGACACAAAATAGTCCTTATATGGATCAATTTGATCTAATATCACAGTTATGATAAAGTAATGAAATAGTGTATCTCGTTAAAGATAGTAGTAGATATATATACAAATACCATGTACGTTGAGGATTCTGACCAAACTAATGAATCTATATAAAATAAGTAACTATTTTTTCTTGTTACTAAAATTGTACCAAGGTACTAAACAATATATCATGATTATGTAAGAGGGAAAAAATGGATATACTTGGGGTTATCAACTCTTGAGGGGTTTTAATCAAGGAGGTGAAGTTTCAGATAATAGAGTGTCCGTTTAGGAAATCATTTTTATCCCTATGACCAAATCCATTAATAAATATAAGTATTATATTATCATGTGAGAACTAATGGGTTTAAAGTTAGAAATTTGGATCTAGTTCAAGAGGGAGTGTAGTGAAATTGGGTGTCCAAGAACCAACAAGAATAATTTTATTCAATTAGTATGTCATGTATGAAGTGATTTACACATTATGTAATCTTACCATAATTATGTTGTTACTTTTATTTCCTCTATTTATATGGTGTTGTGGTTTTATTATTTATTGTATGAAAAAGATTTTTTATTTTCCATCTATAATGAGAAACTTGATATACTATTACAGTAATCTTAAAAAATACTATAATCTAGATACATCATACAGACTGGACAGTAATAATGTATGACTATTAGGTGTTGTAGCCTCATAAGATTTAAAAATTATTCTCATAAAGTTTACACTTGTTGATATCAAGTAGATAAGTTCATGAGGAATGAACCAACAATAAGAACACCACGTGTTTCAGGATACATTGGTAGTTCCTATATATGAGAAAGTGTAATGGTCTCTCAAATTTTGATCACTATCAAGGTGAAATATTTGATCACATATTTTAATAAGAAATTAAATCCATGATATTTATTTTATGGTGAGGTAGATTCCATTGGGAATGTCATTTATGAGGTAGAATTGGTTGAAAGTTATATATAGAATATATCACTTTTTCAAGGAATATATATCTCAACCCACTTGGTCGGGATAATAACACCTTTACTAAATACATGTTCATTATAAAAAGAGACATTTTATCAATTATGGTTATAAAATAATAACATAAGAGAGGATGATGAAACAATGTGTTCAACCAAGATTGTGAGATATCACAATTAAAAGAGAATATATTACATGGTGTGTGTTTATAAGGGGTTCTTATCACTATGATTAAACCTTATATGCATAGGAGCCATGATGTGTTGCAAAATAACATTCATGGTCTATGGGTATGTACCTATGATATCGAGATAAGGTCCTAAGGGTTAAACACAAAGCATATTTATAATCTTGACCAATTCATAAGACTAGTAGTTTTATACATTGTAGTCCCCATGGTGGACTTCGAGTTATAATTGAGTTTGAACTATTGAAAAAAATAATTATCATTCATGTTTTGAATAATAAGTTGTAAATTTATTTTGTCCAGGTATTCATAATTTTAATGTGAATACAAAAGAAAAATATATTGAAGATAAATATTTATTCCACGTTTTCTTAATATTTTATGAAAGATACGGGTCAAGTTAAATGCTCATATTTTACCATGTATTTTTTTAATATTATAAGTATTTGATAGAATATTTTTGATGTTAATTACATGATTACAAGTTCATACATGTCATTTATTTCTATTTAAAGTGTTATAATTGTTAGAGGTCCTAAGAAAAATTTGAATACATATAAACTATTCTTTATAATCCATAAGAGGATTAAAGTCATTTCACTATTCAATCACTCTAATTTTAGAGGAATTTTATCCACTATCCCATATCCTAGATTGAGAAATTGAAGAACTAAACACCCCAATTCATGTTCTTTTGGGATTAAAGGAATGATGTCAAAATGATAATGTGGATGTCAAAGAATTCATCAATGATCGATGCTAGAACCCCAAAATCAAGGATTCTTGATTCCAAAAGCTTTTTTACGAACATGTGGATGATCTAGTGGGTTATAGATTCATTTCATTCAATAGATGATCACCACTGAAGATTAAAACATTTTTTTGATCAAAATAGAATGAGGTACAATTTTAATTTTAATTTATGGTTTTAATTTCATATTTTCATGCTCAATTAACTCATAGGGTCTCTTTAGGATGTACTAGGTTGAGGTAACCTTTAATATGATGTCATTTTTTCAATATTAGAATAAAAAATTCAATTTACTATGATTTCGTACTTCTACTATGCACCCAATTCTAATATCTTCACCTTTTGTTTCAACCCATGAGGTTGTAAAAAAATGATGATACGGTCCTTGCCTGGAATATTGAGAAGAAAATGAATCATTAAATTTATCTTTCTTTCATCAAGTTTTACAAAAGTGGGGAGAAACTAATCATAATTATCTCCATGAATGGGGATTAAACTGATTTATGGATATCCCACAGGTTGATTTTGACTTTCCCATAAAGTAAATGAACGATGTTGTTTTTTTGAAAATCATTGAATAACTGGATTTGGGATGAGATTAGAATAATGATAGACTGAGAATTATAATGTCTAGATATCTTAATATATCCTGAAATACATTAATTGGGCTTCAAACTCAACCCAGATTTAATTTTCTTAGTACACCCATGACCATCCATCAGAGATATTTCCCCCCCAAGTGAAGATCCCATTAAAGGATTCATCACTTTATTTGACTGAATGTATAGGAAATGTTGATGGTTGAATACTCTAGGATTATTAGTTTTGTAATTTGAGGTTTTGTATTCATTAAAACATGATTATTTTCTATGTTATGTGACTCCCTATCACCACTTTCATAGATGACCTACCCATCGAAAGAAATTCTTTTCAATATGATAGTTCACGATGATAAAACCAATGTAGAAGGGTGGTGGGTATCTAATTATTTAATAGGAATATCACCTTGGAGAATAAATTTATATAGAGAGATCATGTTCAACAATGGATAAGTTAACATGGAATTACATAGAATTCATGATAACACACCGTGATGTGGTGTTGTAAGGCATCATGATTCAAGACTAATGTCATCAGTAATTATTGAATGTGAGATGTTGAAACTTCATCAGGAATTATGTTTGAAGATTTCAACATTTAATATATAATTTAGAAAAAAGGATTAAAAGAGTTATAATAAAATATATGATAAAAGGAGATTAAATTAGTAACAAAGACACAAAAAAAACAATGAAAGTGAGAGGGTCGAATTTTCAAAAATTATAAATTTTCATTCAGCTTCATTCTCTTAGTTTCCTTTGACCAATACTATATTTAATTTATATATATATATTATAAGGATAGGAAACCTATAATGTCATCCTTGGGTGAGGGTTCCTATCCTAAAATCCAAATGACTTTATTGAAGCGTAAAATGATTGTGATTTCTAGACTTACAAGAAGAAAAACAAATGCTAGGATCGACTAGAGTGAGGAAAGAGAGCTCAAATATATGGGTTTCTCTCAATTGACTCATGTTCCCTAATATTGGTGGTCCCCACACACTTATAGATATAAGTATTGTTCCACCTCTGAGTCCCATGTTAGTGCTGTGTTGATCAACAATGCGTGTTCTCTCATTTCTTGGAGTCAAAGTTCCTTTACTATCTTAATGTGTGATCATTTCATAACCATCATTCCCAACCTTTATTGATAAAAGTATGCATGCATGTCTTGAAATAAAATCATGAACCCTTCTCCCAAACATAGGCACATGTCCTCCCATAAACTAGTTCCATGCTATGGTTTCATCTTACTTATAATTTTGTATTTCTAATACTTATTGTATCAAATATTAGTGGGAAATTTGTTAACACTCACCTCTTATGAAATAAAACTCCATGAAGTTTCAATGGAAACATGAAAAAACATCAAAGGAGGAATTCCGACACACTATTTGACACTATACCTCATGTTATTCTATTACCATACACCCGTGTACTATTATTATTATTACCTCATTCCCTCACATGTCACCCCCATGACCCCGCCCGCTCATATTCCATGTTTTTGTACCTCCCCCTTCTACACTGGTTCTCATGAACCCTCAGTTGATAAACCCACACCCTTCCACAATCATGTTTCCATGACCTTACAAGGACATATTCCTTTACCATCACATATCATGATCACACACTCACACCCTCACCAACACTTCCTCATGCACCCATGCCTTAAACCTAGGTGCTCGAGTGGTTACAAGTGTTTACATCAAAGACAAGGCTACCCAATCCTCCCATAGACTACCAAAGGAACCCCAGGCTTTCCATTATATTGTGAGTTGAGAACCCAAAAAAAAAACATGAAGCATATTTTTACCCACCAAAGTCATTAATAATCTCACTCATGTGAAAATTTGAGTAAAAACTTTGGATAAGTAATGGGAAATATATGTATTTTGGCTATCTAAATGTTTTGACACCCTATCACATTGAGAAAGAAAACATCACCTAGGACTTCACCTAGGTTAGGGAAAAGATCACCTTTTGAAATAACCCCATGTAGGAAAGGAAAAGCCATGTTCAACCTAATTTTTACCCTAATAAGACACCTAACCTACTCTCCAAGGAGTCACTATCCAACTTATTCACTCATAAATTTCTTATATGGAAGCATGAATTACCATTAAAGGATTACTAGTGTTCCTATTTTCACATGTATCCCATTTTGGTTTATTCCTCCCTAAATGTTCTATCAACTATAGTGCCCAATTTTACTCATCTAATAGGATCATGCCTTTCCAACATGTGACCCACCCAGGAGATCCATTTTACCAAGCAACCCACCAGGATGCTTTAATAAACATGGTCACTTACCTGAGATACAATTTACCCTTTCAAAAAAGTGATTCAAAAAAATTATTCGAACCCTCCTTCCAAGGTCAAACATCTAAAAATCAAATTTTGTAAATACCACTTGGAAGTTCTATTTATGTACATGACAAGGACACTATACAATTTTTTTGGGAATTGGGAATTTTATAAAATTTGAATCCCTTGTTATCTTCCTAAACCATTAGGGTCCTTAGAATATAGTAAATCTTGTATTGCTTTTATAGTGAGTAAATTGTTTCTTAGGAAACCAGTTGAAGATATTTTTTCCCATGAAAATCATACTTGTTGTTCTAAAATGGATTCCAATATTCTCATGTATATAGTTAGTCTTCTTGAGTACAATAAATGATATATCTGAATAGAGATACTTCCAAATTGATATATTCCAAGACTTATTTCCCTTGGTTCACACCACCCATGTGTCATATTATCCTTCCTCACTTGACTTTTTATCAATAGATTAATGTTTAATACTAATGGGACATTAAACTGGTTTAACCACTCCATAAATTCACATGGAACATCAGGTTAAAATATAAAGGTATGTACATATTTAAGGGCCACAAATAATCATTAATAGGGTAATTTCACCTAGTATCCCATTCTAAAAGATGATAAAATTCTAGAAAATGTTCATATTTTTATGACCAAAAACTACAATACGTGAATGTATTCAATGAAAACCCTTAAAAAGTACCATTAGGACTGAATTCATGAAGTTAAAAGGAATTATTGGCCATGGATGATTGAACTTAAAAGGAATAATATGGTCCTTATCACATGATCATAAAAGGTGTGGTGGGCCTTCATTAATGGAACCAAATAACATGAGTTTTGATTCCCTTTATAGAATGAATCCCCTCTCTTATTCCCAATCTCAAATTTAAAAATATCTTTTCTTATTGGATGGTGTAAAATTATAGTGTTCATAATTATAATTAATTAAACTAAAACCTAATTAACTATAGTGCTCCCAAATTTTCTTACATTAATATTGTATCATTTTAAATATCAATAAAATAATACTAATACATTTCAGGGTTGAGAGGTTTAATATCTAGTGAAAATTAGGATTATCCATCCTTTATACATAATAAAACATAAAATTAGTTTAAATAGTTCTTCTCTATCCTTCTAAAAGGCCTCATATTCTCTTTAATACATGTAATCACCTGAAGATATACGTCAAAGTTAGGGGTTTTCTAAAAGGACAATGTAACGACCCGAACTATTATAATTAAAATCCCCTTATCATTTCATGTTTTATTATATATTATGGTTATAGAAAACATGTGAAATTATCTTATTTTATTATGTATAATTTTATTTAAAATAACATTAATCATATTTACTATTTATAATATACCTATTGAACATTGATCACATGATTAGTATAAATATAGCTATCTAACAAATCCAATTGACATAAAAAAACTATGTGATGACCTCATCCTGTTGGATTATACACTATGAATCCCATTTATCGGAGCTTATGAGGGAGATATAATCTTTGGGAGTTTACCTTGACCAATCCCTAGATAATATCTAAAAACTTAAGCATGAGTGAAACCATTTATGGGATAATTTCCGGCTCATCGACATCACGACCAAAACCCTGTCTGCCGAACAACCTCATGAAAGTCTCACCACCGCACACCACATTCTAAGGGTGTACACTGGTGTATTAAAGGGATATGTATCAAGACCCTAGAAATTTTTTTATGTATATTATTTTTCAAAATAATAATGAAAATATTTTTATTTTGATACTATGAAACAAGAAAAAATATTTTTGGGTAATATTCAATTCTATGGAGGAAATTATTGTAACAAATTAATGTATGTTTGTAATAAATAATTTTTTTATTAAAAATTATTTTTATTATATTTTGTTCTTTAAATATAAATTATCATATAATTTTTATGAATTCAAATATACCTTTTTACCAGGGTTCAAAAACTGTTATTTAAAAAACCCATCATTTTCAATAAATATCAATTATTACTTTTAGAAGTGAAAATAATAATTTTTGGAAAATTATTTATATAAAATTAATATTATTTTTGGAATCAGTACATTGAAATTATCTAATGGTGAATTTTTCATAATTTTCTAAGACATATGGGGTTTTTGATAAAAATTAAATAACGTAATATACTGTGTATTTTATGACACCATAATGACCCAAACAATGATGTAGTAAAATATATAATGGGTATCATCATAAAAATATATTTTTGATCTCAATATAATTTACCTTTTAGTTAATTTGATTTATTTTATAAATCCTTTACGAATCCTCCAAAACGTATAATATATTTTAGGTTTTTAAATCAATTTCTTTAAATGTGTGACTCACCTCTATATAAGCAAGGTAAATATTTTGATAATTTCAGATCATTTACTAATATAATATTGAAAAAACTCCAATTTTTCAGAAACTATGGTAAATACCATGGGAAGGTTTTTAGGTTTGAATATGTTATTATATAGAGTCCAAAACCTTTGTTTGTGACATATTAAAGAATTAACCTCAAATAGTCTATATAAAACCACCCAATATCCCATTAATATTAACACTAAATCCTTGTATCATGTCCTTAAACTACCCTCCTATTTCTATAATAATTCCAAGGTGTCCTCAAGCTGTCAATAGTCCCCTTTCAATCTTTTTGTGTCATACTCTTAAGGAAGGCATCGTCTCTTTCTAACTTTTATTCAAGAATATCCTATATATTATTCCGTTTTATTTTTAATTAATAATGATGAGGTATGTTTTCTCATATCTCTATACTTCCATTATGATTTAAAAATGATGAGATACCCCTTTCTCACTCATTAATCCCTCCCATGTACACCTGTTACCATGTCGAAATTTTGTAAGGGTTCTTTCCCTTCTCAACTTTAGTATTGTTTCATTATTTTTTTACTCCTTCAATATTAAATTCCATACTTTTGGATATATTTTTTCATGTCCCTATTACTATATAATTTATTTATAAATGATAGATATCCCTTTCTCTCTCATTAACCCATTTTATGAATTTTTAAAAAACGATGTTATATTACCGAAATTTCACAATGATTTTCCATTCCAAATAAATTGTGTAGTGAATACCATACCCACTTCCTATAATATTTATTAATATTTATACCATTAAAAATATTTTATTTTGGACTTAAGTGTATGTACTCCACACTCTATGATCTAAGAATAAAATATAATGATTAATGAATCCATGTTGTATAATCTATGTGGCACACATAAGCATGAGATTGAAATGAAAGTGATAGGTGCACCAAGAATTATATAGCACTCCAATGTATTTGGTAATGTTTAATATCATGATATGTCATGTTGGGAAAGGGAGTGAACTCAATTTCTTTATGGGACATTATCTATTATGATGTCTCCGTAGTTAACCTTGTCCTATGATGTAGTGTTTTATGTTTTTTCCACATTTCACATGTTGTCTTTATATTATCATGCTATATAAAGTATTATCATTCATTTTTATGAATATTAAAATTTTTATTCCCCTTTATATGCCTATTTTCTAACATGTTTTAGCTTATTCCATGTTTATTCTCTTACCAGGCTATATATCTCACCCCTTTCTTGTGTATTTCTTTAGGTTATCCCATGAATTTTTATGTGTGAGCATGTAAAATAGGTTTCAATAAAGATGTTTTATTCCATGTTTTGAGTTATAATTTAATGTACTCAATTCCCAAATACACTAGACTTTTCTATCACTCAGGATAATTTAAGTGTATGTTTATGCAATAAATCATGTGTTATTTTGTAATAAAGAGAAGGTTTTTTATAATTGGTATCAAAGGAAAAGAATGGTTATTTTTTGGATTAAAATTGGAAGACTCTATAAAATTCTTAGGGATAAGACTATATATAAGAAAACATCCATAAAATTCTGGTAATTATAGGGTAAATGTTTTATCAAGGAAATAAATTATTTTCTAGATACTTCAAGTTGAAGTGGTTCTGGAATAGATGTACCTAGTGGAAACAACTATGGAAAGGTGTCATGAGCCTGACTCATGGTAACCTGGTACATGAAATCATGCCTTATATTGCACCTGTTTTGACAGTCCTGGTGGTGTAGTTTAATAAATTCATAAACTCATTATGAACCATTATTAAGGGAAGAATAAAACAACTATAGGAATATATATTGAGAAATAGATCATGGATGACATTTTTTTATGCCTAGAAATTCATAAGTTATGGAAATATGTGTAATTTTTAATTTATCACTTTAATATAATCAATTTCACATTTATATGTTTAAATAATTAAATATACTCATCCCTATTTTTTTCTATACAATGGAAATAAATTAGAGGAATTACGTAAAAAAATCAATGTTAAAATCAATGTGATGATTGTCCTAATCAGATGCCCAACCCGATGGGATAATGAAATGTTCAATTCATGATGATAATTTTTCAGCTGACATTGGTTTTGAATAAAATCCTAGATTTGTAAGAGCTTATAAAACCCTTAAAAGAGAATAAGCTGTAATAAAAATATTAATTTGAAAATGGCCTCTGAATTTTAGTAGGTCATTTGATCCCTTAATCGCAGAATAGGGGATCAAATCCATTGAAAATATCATCTCCATACCTAAATGTAAGAAGTAAGAGAAGGTTATATTGGCAGTTTATCGTATGGAAGGTGAATCTAATAAGTGGTGGAAATTGATCAAAAATACGAATCCTAAGAAAAAGATCAATGAAATAGGGTAGAAGAATTTATGGAAAATGTTTATCGATAAATATTTTGCTTCCACTCTCCACCTTATAATTGAAATGGATTTAATTTCTCTTAAATAGAATGTTGATGAATCAATCAGGGCATATGCATAAAACTTCACAAGACTTCCATGGTATGCCTTTGACCTTGTTATTACCAATGAAGTCAATGTTGACATCTTCTTTGGTGGGATAAACCCAAGTATACAAAAATCCCTATAGTTCTGAGACTTTCATAACTATGATGAAATTTTTTGATGTTTACTGAAAGTCAAAATAGAGATAAATGAATCTCAAGGGTATTATGGGGATACAGAGTGGAAAGTGGAGTTTAATTCTCGCGGTGTTATGGAGAAATCTAATGGTGCCAATAAATTTCAAGACCCCACTTGTCAATGGTGTGGAAGGAATAACCCCAAAAATTTATTAAAGGGGGTGTGGAAATACTTAATGTGTGGGAAGGAGGGTCCCCTAACTAGTGATTATTGATAAGAGAAACCCAATAATGTGTTGTAGGAAGGTAATGATTTGCATAACCCTCAATGAATTTTTCATTGCTAAATTACAAGGAACCGGGTCATTTTTCAAATCAATGAACTAGGCCAAGGGTTTTTAGAGATAACCAATAACCTCTAAGGTAGCACAGGAAAATTTTTTCCATCACAACCGTCGAGGAGGATCCAGACTATGAAGTGCTGAGAGGTATTATAGTTACTCATCCAAGACTAGTGAACATAATTTTTTATTTTGGCTCTATTCAATCCTTCATATCCTGAAAGTTTAGTAGACATTTTTAAACATCACTACAGAGAATAATTGTTTAGATTTCGGTTAAAATGAAAAATAGGTAAATTATTACATCCCATGTATATAACTCATCCCCTATTAATGTTTATAGGATGAATTTCCTAGTAACTCTTTTCACACTCTCTTTGGTGTGATTTGATTCAATTTTGGGAATGGATTGGATTTCCCTACATAAAGCCAACATATATTTCCACGAGAAGTAAATCACATATCATTTTGTGAATCGAACTTAGATTCTTTTCAAGTGTAAGGAGGTGTATGAATCTTCTTTAGAACCATCATATCAATCATGGATATTATTTCCCAATGGGAAAGTTTATCTATCTCAAATGATTTATTCTAAAGAAAAAATCATCGTCGAGGACATGCCTATTTTGAGGGAATATGTTTATGTGTTTCCTAAGGAATTTCATGGTATTCCTCCTAGAAAAGAAGTTGAATTTTCAATTGATCTTATAGATGCAGCATTTCCATTATTCGAGACTCCATATTGAATGGATATTGTAGAACTTGAGGAGCTAAAGAAACAACTATAGTTGAATCTAGATAAAGGGTCCATATGCCCATGTTCTTCACCATGGGGTACACCAATCCTCTTGTTAAAGAATAAGGATGAGTCAATGCTTCTTTGCATCAATTATCATGAGATTAATAAGTCCATGATAAAGAAAAAGTATCATATTCCATGGATTGATTAATTGTTTGAACAACTACATGGTGGATAATACTTCATTAAGGTTGATTTTTTTTCAGGATATTAACATATTTGGGTGAAGGGGGATATCCCCATGACTTATTTCCATACAAGGTATGGGCACTATTAGTTTAGAGTAATGACATTTGGAATCACTAATTCCCCAAAAATCATCATGGACCTAGCTAAGAGATTCTTTAAATATTACCTCATTAAATTTATGGTAGTATTTATAGATGATATTGTAATATACTACAAAAGAAAGTAGAAATATGTGGATAATGTGAGTATTGAGCTATAGACCTCAAGAAACGTGTATATTTTTTAAATGTATAGAAAATATGAATTCTGTTCAAAGGAAGTCTCATTATTGGGACATGTCATCAAATGAAATGGGATATCTGTGGACCCTTCAAAGTTGGAAGTAATTTAAGGATGGATGAGGCCAACATATGAGACAGATATCCATAGGTTCCTTATGTTATCTGGGTGTTATCACCAATTTTTGAGGAAATTATCGCAACTATCAAAACCTACTACCAAGCTAACTGGTAAAGGAGTCATGTTTTCTTGGAATGATGAATGTGAAGATAGATTTGAGGAGTCAAAAATGAGGCTTATCACTACCCTTGTTAATAAACTTACATCAATTGGAGAATTGTTTTGGTATTCATCAAAAATTCGAAAATGGATTTCTTTGTGTGTTAATACACAGTAAAACGTGATAGCCTATTCATCAAGGATGTTGAATATTCATGAGTAGAAATACCCAACACATGATCTGGATTTGAATGTAGTGATTTTTTCTTTGAAAATATGGTGGAATTATCTCTTTGGTGATAAGTGTGAAATATATATAGATATCAAAAGACTTAAGTATATATTCGCACAAAAATATCTGAATATGTGACAATGATGATGGTTAGAGCTGATAAAAAACTACGACTAGTTAATTCACTACCATCCTGGGAAATTGAATAAAGTGGAAGACGCTCTAAGTAGACAGGATCCAAAAATTATATCATAGATGATAATTGATAGGGATGTAATATTCTTAGATATGGAAATGATGTACATGGGTAAAATAAAGGAAAAAACATCATCAATCCATTCAAAAATTAATGGTCAATCGTCTCTTGTGGAAAAGATAATGGATTCTCAATGAGTTAATATGGGAATTTAGAATAAAGTGGAAGCTATAAGGAAAGTGAAATCCTTTGAGTTAATTGTTAATTATGAAGGAGTTGCATTATTTTGTTCAAGACTATGTATACCATCAAATCACGAGTCAATGAACTGGTTGTTGGATCATTCACATATCTCAACCTTCTGCATCCACCCAAGAAGAACAAATATGTATCGAGATCATTGAGAAAACTATAGGTGGGGAAATATGAATAAGGATATCTGAGAATATACATTAAAATGTCTTATATGTTGGAAAGTGAATGCATAAAAGAAAAAAAATCCAAGGATATGTTACAACTATAACCAGTAACTACATGGAAATGGGAAAACATCTCCATGGACTTTGTCATTGGTATTCCCAAGAAATTAAGAGGGAATAAGGCTGTATGGGTAATGATAGATCATCTTACAATGACTTCACACTTCATTGAGATATGAGAGTAATTCTAACTAGATATATTTTCACGGATATACATCAAGAAAGTGGTTAGGCTACATAGATTACCACTAATGATTGTATTCTATCGAGATCTAAGATTTACCTCCACATTCTAGAAAAGTCTTTAGAATGATCTACACACTAAGTTAAATTTTTTCACATCTTATCAACCTCAAACTGATGTAAAATTATATTTAACTATCTTGAGACAGGTGTACATGTTGGGATCATGCTCAATTGACTTCATAAAACGATGTGATCAATATCTTCCTCTGGTCGAGTTGTCTTACAACAACAATTTCCACTCTATAATCCAAATGGATCCCTATAAATCCCTTTATGGGAATAGATGTAGGACAACTTCATGTTTGTATGATGTTAGGGAAATAAAACATCTTGATCCTGAAATGGTCGAAGAAATGGTGGAATGGTGAAGACCATTTAGAAGAAAATCAAGACAGGATTTAGATAAAAAAGAGCTATGTTGAAAATCATCGACAAGACCTAGAGTTTGATTTTGGAGACATGGAATTATTTCAAATATCTCCATTGATTAAAGTGATGATATTTGGCAATAAGTTAATGCTTAGTCTAAGATACATTGATCCCTTTGAGATCCTCAATCACATTGGAGATGTGGCTACCGACTTCCACTCCCACTTATCCTATCTCATGTTCATGAGTAGTCCATATATCACTGTTGAGGAGGAACATACCTGACCCATCACATGTACTCAATCCAGAGGTGGTACCATTGGAAAATTATTTTTTTATGGGGATCATTCGATAAATCTTTTATATTATAGAGATAAAGTTCAATGAAATAAGAAAATGAACCTTGTTAAAGATTTGTGGGGAAACAAAATGTTTGAAGAAAAAACATCGGGACCAGAGGAAGTCATGAAATAGAAATACCCTCATCTGTTTTGAGGGGGTGAAATGAAAATTTCAAGGGTGAAATGTCTCAAGTGGGGTAGATTATAATGACCCAAACTAATATAATTAACATTACCTTATGATTTAATGTTTTATTATGTAATATAGTTATAGAAAACATATTCACTTCTCTTGTTTTATTATATACAATTGGATTGAAAAGCCCACTATGCATATTATCCATTTATAATATAACCATTGAACAATGATCACATGATTAATTTAAATATAGGGATTTAACAAATCAAATTGACATAGAAAAAGGATGTGATGGCCTCATCCTATAGAATTATGCCCAAAGAAGACCTTTTATTGGGGATTAAGAGGGAGACTGAATCTCTTTATTTTACTTTGTCCAATCCCATGCTTAGATCCAAGAACATAAGCATGAGAGAAACCATTTATTAGAGAATTTTAGGCTTATCGAGATCACTAAACAACCCATGTTTTTTTGAATGACCTCAGGAATGTCCCACCATCACACACATTAATCATAGGGTGTACATTGGTGTATTGAAGGTATATATATAAATACCCTAAAAAAATTATTATGTACATTATTTTGTAAACAATAATGAATTTTTTTTTGTTTTTTTACTATAAAACATTAATAGTATTTCTGGGTAATATTTAATTATATTAAGGAATTTATTTTGATGAATTAATTGATTTTTGAAATAAATAATATTTTAATGTAATATTATTATTAAATTATGTTTATTAAATACAAATTATCATATAATTTTTATGATTTCAAATGTAACGTTTTATTAGGGTTCAAAAAACTATTATTTCCAAAACACCGCCATTTTTTATAATATGTATTATTATTTTTTGAAAGTAAAAAATGAATGTATTTTTAAAATTATTTAGATAAAATTAATATTATTTTGGGAATCATAACATTTAAATTATCCAATTGTGAATTATTCATCATTTTCTGAGATAGTAGAATTTTTTGGTTAAAAATTAAATACCATATACTTACACGGTGTGTTTTGTGTCATCATATTGAACCAAAAATGATGTAATAAATACAATAATGGGTATAATCCACCAAATATATGTTTTACCCTTAAAATAATTTTATTTTGTGTTTATTTTATTAATTTTATAATGCTGTTATGAATCCTACAAAACATATAATATATTTTTTGATTTTAAATTTGTTTCTTTAAATGTGTGACTCACCTCCACATAATAAAGGATAATATTTTAATATGTTCTTATCTTGGGATAATTAAAAACTAAATTACACACTAATTGATCTTAAATCATGGGGAAAACCATTATAAGGATTGTGATTTAGAATATTTTCTTTTGTAGATTCCAAAAACCTATGTTTGTGAAATTTTAAAGAATTCCCCTCTCATATCCAATATAAATCCACCCAAGCTCCAATTAATCTTCACTAAAAAACATAATAACACTTTTTTAATCTTCCCTAAACTCTATATAATCCTCTTAAGGTTCCACCATGATCTCAAGAAGCCCCTCTCAAGATTTTGGTGGCATACTCTTAAAGTAAGGGATCTTCTCTTTCTCATTTTTATTCAGGAATCCTATCTTTGTTATTCCATTTTATTATTAATTCATAATGATGGGGCATGTTTTCACACATCCACATTATTACCCTATGATTTAAAAATTGTTATAGTACCCTTTATCTCTCATTAATCACACCCAAGTACACTTGTTACCATGAAAAAATTTCGTAAGGGTTCTTTCCTTTCTCCTCTTTATTCAACTTTATGTCATGAGGGTTCTTGGGTTGTCCTTATTTGGTTTTGTACCTTTGGTATAGTCTTTTTGAGTTGTTTTAAGCTATGTAATTCAGTTCTTATTTTTTGTAAAAGATTGTTTGGTTTGAAAAATCCAGATTTGTTTCATTGGATTCTTTTGTTGTTTTATGTTTATAAACTCGGGTAAATCGTTCCCAATTTTCATTTTATGATACCCGGGCACCTGTGCCAGCACGTGGGGATCGGGAATGCCCTTCGGGCCTTATCACGGGTTGGGTTTGGTGCCATTTTTGGTGGCGATCAATTCAGTTCGTGACAATATGATATACCTTTATATTTCAAATTATTTATGTTGGGATATGATTTTACATGTTAATATTAATGTAAAATTTATGTCCAAATTATGATATACCCATTTATCTCTCATCGACCCATTTTATGAATTTTTAAGTGACGTCGTTATGATGCCGAAATTTCACTGCAATTTTCCATTCCAATGTAATTGTGTAGTGAATACCATACCCACTTCTTTTAAATGATATTCACATTTATAACCTTATACATATTTTATTTGAAATTTATATGTATTTAATATACACTAAAAGATCATATAATAAAACATTATGATGAATTAATCCATGTTTTATGATCTATGTGGCACACTTAAGCATTAGATTGAAATGAAAGTGAAAGGTGCACCTGAAATTTTACAACGCTCTGATGCACTGGGTAATGTATAGTATCATGATAAGCCCTGTTGGGGCAGGTATTGAACCAGATTCTTATATGATAATTTATATGTTATGATATCTCATTAGTTAACCTTGACCAATGATGGAGTGTTTTATGTTGTTTCTACATTTCCCAGGTTGTCTTTATGGAATCATGCTATATCAAGTCGTATCAGTCATGTATATGATTATAAGTTTTTTATTCCCATTTATATTCCTATTTTATAACATTTTTTACCTTATTCAATGTTTATTCCCTTACTTTTATTTATATCTCACCTATTTCTTATGTATTTCTTTAGGATATCCATTGTAGTTTTAAGTGCGAGCAAATTAAAGAAGTTTTCAACAAAGATGGTGTATTCATTGTTTTAAGTTGTAATTTAGTGTGCCTAATTACCAATGAAACAATACGTATTGATATTTTTGGGTTATTTAAATGTAATTTTATTTAATAAATCAAGTGTTAATGTGTAATAATTGGAAGGGTTTGTTATACCCTATAAGGGAAGTGATAATTTAGAAGGAATAAAAGACACGAATCAATAGTACATGGGTGAACATAATAATCATATTTATATCATAATAATGAGATAATAATTATAATAATAATGATGGAATCATTTGATAAATGAATGGAATATTTCACAATTATAATAATGAAGCATTATAACATAGTGATCAAATACAACAAATAGTGTGAACAAAGCGAATTTCATGTTCACAAAAAACATATGTGCATAAATCATAACATCATAATTATAAAAACATATCTCATCATGTTACCACATAATACACATAATATCATGATATATAACATGTTACCAAATTCATTATAGGGATATATAGTTATGGGCTCACCTATCACATTATAAAATGCTCATAATCATGCACACCACTTAGAAAGTGAACTTATAAAAATTATAGTCAGGAAATAAACCCATGAAAAGGAGTGAGTTTCATAAAGTATTTATAATGAATGATTTTTAATATAACCACTAGGGTTCCCAAATTAATAAGTTAAATATTATTTAGAACAAAACATTATCATACTTGAGTGGATAAGACAAAACTCAAGAGGATTCAAATATGTGTTTTGGAAAATTAAAGTCCTTTTTGAAAAATCATTATAATTTCCATATAAATCCTTTAAAAAAGTAAAAAAAAAATATGTCATAATAAATAAAGTGGAAATAATAGTGAAATTAAATTTAATTACAATATTAGAACATCTATACTGAGAATTATGTGATAGAGGAGATAACCTAAAAAGAAGGAGTTCAGTTTTAGAATCCCCATAACATCACGTAAGATTTTGTCCATAATTTCTATAACCCTTGTATAATGAACATTGGTTTATTAAAAAAACTAAAAATAATTGAATTACATTCATTTTTTCACTCTTGTTCAATTATAATAATTGGATTATATTTCTTAATTCCCATTGTTAAAGGTGAAACATTTTGATACTATATTTTCCTTAAAATATCTAATCTCACTTATATTTAATGACATTGATTTATTATTATTTATATATTATTAATTTTAATTCTAGAAGATTATATGTACAAAAATGTAAAAATTTATATATTATAAATAATATATTTGAATCATCCATATGGTTTTGATAATTAGAGATATGGAAACTTCCTCATGGGTGGTTAACAAACCATTGACAGGATCTTATCAAAAAGTTGATGAAAGTGAAGTATGAAATAGAAATAAATCATAGATATAAATGTTGAATTAGGTTTAAATAAATAATATAATTTTATAATACCACATAATTACTATTAGAAAATTTATGCTTGAAATGAATAAATAAAAAGAGGATGATAATATGAAAATGAGAGAAAAGGTTTGTGAAAACTTACCCTCTAATCGAGGTTTCTACTTCTCTACGACACTAGAATCACTGAATTAATGGATTTCACTGACTCTATAACATACCTAAAGATTATAAGGGTCTTAAAAGAGGTGATTTGGATAGATTTTTTGATTTGGTAACTGTAAATTAAGTGGTTTTCATGGGGAGGGATATGTAGTATTTATACTTAAGAAGAGGGGTATTTTTCGTATAAAATATTAAATAAAATTTAACTTCCATGGTAAAGACTATAACAGAGATAATATTGAAATTTTAAGTCATATTTGAATAAAAATGAATATTTTTTTCTTTTTAAAGACTTCTAAAATTGAAATCATTGTTTTATTAAAAAGGAATGTGGAAAAGTGATAAATTTTCATTTTAATAGAACACATTTGAATTTTTACCTTGAAATATGCTTTTTGGGTTTGGAAAAAAGATTATTTCATTTAAATGATTCAATTATATGATTACTTATTTTAGAGATAACATTTTTAGAATTTATTTGTTCATTATTACATCATCAATGATGTAATTTCAAACATAGAGATTATGAAAAAAAATATTTTTAATATTCACAAAAAAAAATTTTGTTTTAGAAATTTAACAAATAATTACACTTAGAAATTTTTGATACGATGATATAAAAAATGAATTTTATTTTATAAAAATAATTTTCTATCATAGGTGATTTTAATTTTTAATTCTAAAAAGTTGTATTTTTTATAAATGCCTTATAGTAACGTTTATAAAAAGGTGCCTATAGTATCTTTAAGTATTTAATATTGATATTTATTTTATGTCATTAAAATATATATATTTTCTGAAATTAATCATGACAAATATCATTTATATTAAATTTTATTCTTTTGAGTTCAAATTACTATTACAAAAATTAGGTTACTATTCCAATGATCACATTACTATTCCAAATACCACATTCCCCTATATAAATACAAATTAATAACATATTTCCATATTTAATAAATTCCCTCCCAGGGTTCTATTTTTTTAATTTCCAAAATGTTGACTAGTTAAATAATGTTTGGTTTCTTTTCTATAGTAATGTTTTTTTGGAGCGATGATTCTAGCATGTTGGGATAATACAAACTTTTCCATTCTACCTTTTCTATTTTAATTTTTTTTACCATTTTAATATAAGACATTTTCATGAGTTTTTTTATTTACTGATGTATAGATCACCATTAATAGTGATTTTTTATCTATCTATGCGTTGTATGTGTAAAATGATTTGAAATATATTATAATAAAAATTTATTCAAGAAACAAATATCATTTATAAATTATTAGTCATCAAATTCTTCCCCCTTTATAAATTTCATCACCAAAATTTAACGTCATATTATCTATTGAGAATTGATGAGGGTAATTCTATTTCATTGTTTCCTTAGGTTCCCGTATCCCCACTTCATACTTATGATTTTTCAAAAACACTTTTGAATGGTGTCTTATCTTATTGTCTAGAATATTGTCTATATAGTCTAAGATCTTTATCAGATTCTCCTAAAAAAGTGTTCATGATTTAGTTATACCACTGCTGGATTCATACTTGTGAGGGATCAAGTATATACTTCTTCAAGAGAGATATATAGAAAACATCATGAAATTGAGCCATATTTAGTGGAAGTTATAGATCACAAGCCACAACTCATATGTGATCAAGGATCTCAAAGTGGCTAATATACTTATGGATAATATTTACTTTCATTAAATAATATATTACTCTCTTCCATGGTGTAATTTGAAGGAAAACATTGTCTCTAACTTCAGACACTAAGTCCCTTCAACCATTTCCATCATATCACTTCTTTCGAGTCAAATAATATTTAATATAGCTCTAGATGGAGTAAAGCCTTTATATAATCTATTGCACAAGATAATGTACAAGTAGATTTCATTCACTAACTTATTCTCACATTATAAAAGTTTTAAATCACTTCTCATGGATATATTCATATGGGTCAATTTGAATAGTTGATTTTAAGATGTTGTATCAGAAACCAACTAATGAGAGATGTTGATTCCATCATCTTTTATGTTCAATTGAGCATGTTCTTAGCATGTCCTTGAGTGTTAAACTTTTCATCTCAAATTGGACCTCTATTGTGGGTAATAGGTCATACTAAAATTCAATTCAGTATTAAAATCCTATTGGTGACATCTCTCGCATGTAGAAGTGAACATAAGATCACAATCAAAGAAAATAAAATGTGGTTCCCCATATAACCTCACCACTTCCTTCAAATATATCTAGAATGGGTTTTCAAGAATGAAATATTCCTGAATAGATATGAATTGGTAAGTCTTTGTGAGTCAATCCACCATTAACCATTTCACATTTCTTCATTTCTATATCTTCACGAGACCAGTGAGAATGTCTATAGCAATGTTTTCCATTTCCATGTGGGTATGAATAATGGTCTCATCATCCCCTTAGAAATTTTTATTTATTATTTACCTTTCAAACATACCAAGTACTTTGAGGTGCAATCAGAAATATCCTTCTTCACATTGTCTCATCAGAAGTGCTCTCGAAGATTACAATATATTTTGTAACTTCCATGATGGATGGATAATGATAAACTATGTGAATTATAAAACAACCCTTTATTTATCTCAGTTGATGAAGGCACAAAAATCCTAGTCCCAAACAAAAGGAAACCAACATCATTAATATAGAATTCATGAATATTCCATTCCTTTAATTCTTTCACCTTATTTTGAATCTCCAAATCCTCCTTTTTTGCCTAATTTATCTTCTCTTGGATAGATGATTGGGAAATCGTTTGGGAAAGATTGGTTATATTCCCTGCCATTATGTTTTCCATATCCATCGTCTCCATATACATGAAGATAAGGACTTTATCAATATATATTATAGATAGTGTAGCGTGATCGTTTCTAATAAGAACATCTACAACCTTGTTTTCCTTTTAGGGATGACAGTGAATTGAGAAATCATATTCCCAGATTAGCTCTGACCATATTTACTAATACATTTTTATCGATTTCTATGTGAATATATAAAATAGAATCCTGTTAAATCTATATATGTAACACTTCATGCCAAATAGTTAGTTCTACTAGATCTCTAATGTGAAGAACACAATTGTTAACTCTAGATCATTCATCAGGTAATTTTCCTCATGGAATATCAATTTTAATGAGGCATAGGCTATCACTTTTTTATTCTACATAAGTATATAACCCAAGACTTTCTTTAAAGAATCACCGCATATCACAAACACATATCCACTTGAGTATAGTTTGAGTATAAGTGATTAGTGTATTTCAGGCATATAGGTTTTGGTAATATAATGTATTAATTTTTTTATTTAATTGATAATTATTTCCAATTAATGAATGATTTGATCTATTTTATGATTTATGGAAGGATACAACATATGTTTAGAAAAGGAAGTGCGATACTAGATTTTTGAAGACGGAGCAGGCTAGAAAACTTGAAAAATACCATTTATACAGTGTATTTCATTAAATGACAAGAGTTCATCAGGAGAAAGGTTTCTTCCAGTGCACGTATTGAATTTTTTACACACTAAAAATAAGTGACACGTCTTGTACAGAAATACACACCATGAATGTTCAAGTCAGAGAATATTACGAAAAATTCATTGTTGACCTAAATATCATATCATGTAACATTACACATCATGAAAGTATTGTAAATTTAAAAACTAGATACACATTTATGAGGGTTGGGATGTTGTGGCATATAAAACCACTCCCTAAGTATACATTCAAAGGATTTGGAACTAGAGAAAATGAAGAAATGACATCCAAACTGAGTCACACCACCGTAGAGCCCTGATACTACCACCTTTCTATATGATTTTATTCATTATTTTATGCACCCACTCATGGCTAGAATCCATGAAATTCATGGTAAAAGTAGATTACTTTTATGATATATTTATTATTGATTTCAATTTAGGTTGGGATTTTGGATTTGTTCTTCATTTCAACCACTTTCATTATTCTTCTTCCATGACCATTGCAAGTTGGGTTAAGAATTAGGATTATTTTATTTCTTTCGTGGAGCATGATCATTTCCAGAGTTGATTGAATAATATTTTTAATGTGAGTTATATGATTTAGGCTTCCTCCATGACCATTGGATTTTTCCTTACCCTATGTATAAACTTGTTTTTGTGTTACCAATTATTTATAATTCAAAGTAACTGACTTTGAGAAAAGAATAACTTAGGATGAAGAGTGCTTACTGTGACCATTATACTCTCCAAAAAATAATTCTGATTACTTCATGATTGTTAATTAATTATTTAATACCTTGTCATCCCATGAACCGATATTTATAGCTACCGATCACCCTTCTTCAATTTTTCCTCCCATATTCACCTATATCATTCTTAGTTGTTAATATGTCATTTCTAAAAATAAATATTAGTTTATGTTTAATTTTGTCAAATTAATATTTTTTACAATCTTTCCTCTGTGGGTTTGATTTCAGACTTTCCATGTGATACCCAAAAACTTTTTTCTAATGTAATCATAATATAATGATTTTATTTTGTTTAATTTTAATGTCAAATAAACAAAAACTTTTAAATTAAACACAAAGACATTTTGTTAAATAAATGACCATAGAGTTTACATTATAATCAGATCAAATTGAAATTATTATAACAAAAAATACCTACTAAAAACCCTATAAAATCCACTGGAAGGACCCTTAAAGAAACAATGAGACCCTGTATATAGTGAATCTCCCCCAGGTCAGTAATAATGAAGAACATCACCACAGTAATCATGAAAGCTATACTGACCATCAGTGGTATTTCAAGCACAATCTTCTTAAATTTTGTAGGGTTTAAGACACCGTAATGTTTGGTTTTATAAGGCATCTACCCACCCATTACCCCTTGGGTGACCATTGGAGATGTTTGTGACTGTTGAGTTCTAATGACTATAATTATAGCCGTTGGCCTTTTCAGTGGTTTGATAAAAAAATATCTAATCTAGATTTTCAAAACATTTAAGCTATGAAAATGTAATATAACATCTTATTATGAACTTTAAAGGGAAAATGGTTTAATATTATGAGTTACAATTAGGTGATTTTAAAATGAGATGAGTATTGCAAACATCTTACAAATATTTTATATATCTTGTAAATGTTCTCATTCTTAAAGATTAAAACCAAAATATGTTTTTGATTTATATAATACTAGTATAAAAGTTTTCATGTGGATATATTAAATTCCAATTTATAACTTTGTATTTTAAAATGTTAGTGTTTATAAATAATTTTTGTAATACTATTTGTTAATACAAGGTATAATTTAATTTGAATTATTTAATCTTTCAATGAATAAATAAAAAATCATCACATTTTATAAAATTTAAGATATTCTCTATATAGTTAAAATTAATGTATTTATTTTCTTATGACTTTATAATTTTGAATGATTAATTTTATTAAAAAAATAATCGCACTAGGGTCAGCCCTTTAGCTGGGACAAGGGAGGCTGCTCACGCTAGGTGGCTGAACTTAGCCCTCAGCCTTAGCTCAGGCCAGCCCGAGCAGGGGGCATAGCTTCCCCGAAGGGAAAATAGGAGCACATGAGGGATTAGAGCGTGAAACTTTTGGCATGAGGTTGCGACGTGGAAGGGGTATGCTGAGGCCTATAGGGGGTGGGAACCCATGTATAAGGCCCCCTTGTGAGTGTGTTGTGATTTTTGAGCTTATTCCAGGAGTCTCGGGCTTATAAAGTTCCTAAAACCACCCTTTGATTCAATTTGGGACAATGTTTTTGAGAAGAAACGTGATCCAAGCTATTGGATTACTTCGCAAGCAATCTATACCATCCATTGTGGTCAGGGTGTCGACTCCCAGTAGCCGTGGTAAAACATATTCATTTTTATATGCCATCGGATCAGGTGAGATCTAATTCCAACCGTCTACCTCTTTTAAAATTTCCATGTTGATCTAGGCCATCCAATTGAACCTCTATCAAATCATAGTCATCCATTATTTGTTAAAACTCTGGTTACTTATCCACCATTGGATATTCTCCACGTCCAATCCTATATGTCCAAAGATTTCTGATTTTTCTTCTCCCACAACATCTTCTTCCTATCCCGTTTGTTCCAGTACAGTACCCTACTCTCCATTCCTCTTTTTTTCCATGCCCATCACCCCACTGTCCCACCTCCTCTCATGCTTTTTCCACAAAGTATTCCCCATCCTTTTAATAAATCACATGGGGCACAATTTTCTAGTATTAGATTTTAAAATATCCTTATATTTTATACATAGTATAGTTTATAAACAACCCGGTTGCACCCCAAGAATCCCTCAGCTGTTCTTCTTCCTCCAACGCCTTCTTTATGAACCTCCGAGATTTTACTGAGACTCTCCTCCTCCTTAAACCAAGGTATGGGATTTATGTTTCCCTGACTATTTTATTTAAGGGTATATACATATATATGTATACTCTTAAAAATGTATATGTAAACTTACAATTTAGTTGAAATCACCTCGTACGTCAACCCTAAGTCTTCTATTTTTTAGTTCAAGAGGTTTTATGAATGTAAGGGTTGAATTTTCTTTTGATGTTATTTTTGAGATTATATGCATATATATGTATGCTCATAAAAGTATATTTATAATCACTATAGTTTTAGTAGAAATGTTCTTTCTATTTTGATCCTAGGCCTTCTGGTCTTCAAGTTCGTGTAGTATTATGAATGTAAGAGTTCATTTAAATTTTCTCTTCCTTGAATAATAATATGATTTTTATACTTTATATATATGTTTTATGAAAATATATACGCGTATAATCATAAATATAAGTATACATCCATGTGGTTTAGAAATAAACCCCTTACACCAAATCAAGGCTCCTAGATTTCTGGTTTATATAGCATTGTTAAACCTAAAGGATAATTCTTTTCACATGCCAAAAAATTATTTACATCCCTAGTATTTTTTGTTATATATATTTATATTCACAACCTTATAGTTTTATATAAACCCCTTATGTCCGATTTTAAGATTCCTAAACATTGAACTTCAAAGTTGTTGTAGAACATTAAAATGAAAGGAACTATATTTTTGAACAAGACAAACACAAACACACAGATATATATATATATATATATATATATATATATTATACATGGTTTCACATAATTATATAGTTTTTAAGACACACCTTGTGGTCCGAAAACAAATTTTTAACAATGAACTCCAATGAATAATTAATGTTTTGATAAACTTGTAAGTATAAATCAATTTTTGTATAAGACCCTCGTGTATGCCCAGTTATTCCTATAGGGTGTATATGTTTACATAAACATTATGTAAGTTTGTTTAAAAAATAAAACTTTTAAAATTTATTCTATGATTTAAGATATTGGGACCCTTGTTCATTAATGTGGGTGACATTAGAATTATTATTTTTGGATAAAACACTTTTAATAAATAATTTATATTCAAATATGTGAATATGTGTACACACTCAAACTTTGATCCTAATTTTTACTTATAAATTTCCAAGTATTACTAAGAAAGAATAAAACATGTGTTGTCAAAATATGTTTTTGTATAAAAAACTACTCTTTACATAAACCATGTTGTATGAACAACTTGCAAAAACCCTCATTGTTGATATTACAAATATAATACTTATGATGTGTTTAGTAATTGTGGAGAGTACGTGAGTATAATATTTAGGGTTGTCCACTTTTATATTCATATGTATAAATTACTTATTCTATATATTAAATGGTATTAGTTATGGTATAATCTCATGCTTACCATCTTTTAGTACCATGTATACACTTGTATTGTGTTACAACAAAGCATATCAGTAATAATTGTATGAGAATCTGTCATTTTAATACCCAACAATAAATATTTTCTTTATCTTTTAATTGATTATGCATCCAGGAGAGATTCAAATATGTATTGATTAATGAAGTTTTGTAATTTTAAGGTTATCATTTTATGTGAAAAGACTTGTATTGCTTTTGTGCATTAGTTTTCGTCACTTATGCTATAATCTACTTTTCATAATCACCATTTAATGACATAGCCATGTATTTGATTGTTTTTAATTAATGATTACATGCCTAATTCTTTATATATATGTAAATGACAATAATGGTAATATAAAATCATATGACATTTTGTGTAATTATGGATTAAATTATTCAAGGTGGTATGGGACACCATGAATAAAATTAAATGTTAAATTAAATTATTCAAGGTGGAATGAGACACTTTGAATAATGTGAAATAAAGAAATATGATATATGTCACACATGAAATGATATATAATAAATAACTTACTAAATCAATGTGGTATGTTCACTTTGATTTAGAGAGATGAGGAATGCATTGGACATATTATGTGAAGGGTGGGCCCTGCAATATCCCCTTGATTCCTAGGTAGGTCCCATGAGACAAACTACAGTCTTCGCACTAGGCCTTAACAAAATGATTATTTATGGTCCGAGCTCGACGCCTGGAAAATATGGTTATGATGTCCGACATATGAAATTTCCACATTATGGCTATGAAATTTAATCACAAATAAAAATATTCGACTAGTAGTATATTCTTTGTTAAAGAGATTATTAACATGAGAACCAGAAGAAGTAAATGTTATGGATTACTATTTATGCAGTACTCAGAGCCTTTAGCCAGTGTATGTTTCTCAGAAGTAAAAGATGAAATTGAAATTTTTATTTAAGCAAAACAGTGATCATGTAATACTCTTAGTTATTAATTTTTTACTTGAATTTTCATGGAATTTCATTTACTTCTTGCCCCATTTGATCATGCCTATAATTGAATCATTTTCCTTGTATCTCTATTAGTATTATTTGAATAGTGATCTTTTAATTCTTAGGTAATTGTTATGTTATGATACATGTGTTTCTGTATTTATTAAAATGTTATATAAAAAATTTAAAAAGAATGTTTCAAAAGTTTTATTGGTTTATTTTTATTTTTATTTTTAAAAAAACCCCTCACTAGGCATTCTTATACTCACCCTATGTTTTTGAATAAAATATTTCAGGTATCAGCTTTCTTCTAAAGAAGCTTGATAGAAGTGACTGGTTTCCCTGAACCTGAATTGAATTCGATCATCTTTATGGGACATGATGTGTAATTTATCAGTGCATGTTTTTGTTAAAAATTACACGTTATGATTCAAGAAATCGGCTCCGAGAATCCTGGGTTTGGGTCCTCATACTCCATTCCTACATTACCAGGTAGTTTATTGGTTTGTTTGTTTCATGTTTTAGATTTCTAAAATCAGAAACCCTATGGGAAAAAATGATTCCCAAAGGTCTATCAAAAGGTGTAGTGATTTTCTTTTTCTTGATCTCCATAAAAATTTCCCCCATTATTATATCTAGATTAATCACCCCTTTTCATGTTAATAATGTTAGTTGGAGAGATAATCATGATAAATTTATCAAATATCATTGGTGGTACCTAGTTAATTCATGAAAATTATGGATTTCCATGACATTTGAGGGAATATGTCATTCTTCAATTGCCTTTATCATTGTGGTGTCCATAGAAATTCCCACATTTGTGATCACATGGCCTATAACGTGACATGATTCATCTAAAAGTTACACTTACTGAATATAAAATTTATTTTATCCTTTAGTAATATCACCAACACAACCATCAAATACTCTTAATTCTCCCCCTTTATCATTGAGTAGATGAGACTTTCATCAATAACGACTACCAAAAATTTGTCAAGGAAGTCCCTAAAGAATCTGTTCATAAAATCCATAAATATTTTAGGGGAATTAGTAATTTAAAAGGTAATCACTATGAACTCATAGTGACTATACCTCATATGAAAGACCATATTCTCTATATAATCCTTCTTCACCTTTAGTTGATAATATCCAAAATGAAGATCCACCGCTAAGATATAACGAGATCCTGAAATTTTATTGAAGAATTTATCAATCCTTGGAAGGGGATAATTTTTATTTATAGTTATATTGATGAGTTCCTGATAATAAATGCACAAATTCATTGATGCATCCTTTTTCATTACAAAGAGAATTGGTTCACCCTAAAGTGATGCACTGGGGTGTGTGATCCCTTTATACAAATTCTCTAGAATCTCATTCTTTAACTTCTCAAGTTCAAACAAGGACATCCTATTGGGAAATTTGGAGATAGAAGTGTCTCTATGTATGAGTTATATTGAGAAATATACCTCATTATATGGGAAATTTCCGGAAACTATTGAAGAAATACATCAATTAATTCCTATACAAAGATAATTTCATTAAGGTTGACGAATTCCATTAAGAAAAATATTTTTGAAAGATATTCTTCTTTATAGGGTATTGAAACCCAAAATGTCAATGGATTTTCCAAAGGAGATTAGTAATCATCCTTGCTCTTGTATAAGATCATGAGATTCTTCATAATATAGAAATATTATCCTTTTCACAAAATATGATGTGAACTCTGTATCACGAGATCCAATCCATTCCAAATATAGTGTTGAATTTGAACAAGGGAAGTAATACTAGATTCACAATAAGAATATTCCTACACAAAATTTGGGTTTCTATTTTTCTTCCTCTCCCAATTTTTACCTCAAATCGACCCCTCTCCTCCCCACTCAGGATTTCCTACCCTAGGCAACTCTCCCTCTCCCATTCCTTCCCTTGGAACTCCATTTTGGTGGTGGATTTGGTGGGATTTATCAAATATTATCTAAGGAAGTCTCTATTTTCTGGATTTTCCCCTCCCTTCTAGGGTTTCTCTCCTTCTTTCTTCGGGTTTCATGTTTCCAGTGGGGAGTGTGACGTTTTTAAGGTGAATATTTATTTTTAGGGTTCAATATTGAATTTTTTTGTTCAATATTGCCTTTATAGGGTTTTCTTATGGTGCAGTTGTGGTTTATCATCGATTTCTAGAAGTTTCTACACTTGAGGTAGCTGGTTCTATGCTTAATCCTTATTTTGTGATTTTAATATGCTTTCTTTGCTTCTTTTTTATGTTCTATGGATTATATGTGACGTGGGAAATGTGTTTTTAAAAGGATTCAAAGTGTGTATGTGGTGAAAATTGGATTTCGAAAGGAAATGGTTTATTTTCCACGTGTATGTTGTGCGTGATTCCTTATTTTATTCTCAAAGCTATTTGATAAAAAATGTAAGTGATGTGAAACAAAATTTTGAAAGGTTTTGGTGTGAATTTTGATTTGAAAGTGGCTTTGGTCGTGAAAATGGTGATTTATCAACTGTGTTTACATTTTTTAGCATGTGTGTATGTAAATTGTTGTGATCCTTGTGACCTATGGATTGGAAATTGAGAATAAAAGGGAAACCTGGGTATTGAGGTTGGAAGACTAGGACTAGTACACTAGTTAACTTAGAAGTGTATTGTCCAAAATACATCTATTAGGATCTATGAATACAAAAACTACTAAATAATGATGATTGGAGACCATTAGGTCAGTGGGAAGTTCCCTCTTATTTGTTCGTTCATGAGAACACTGTCAGTTGTGGTTGATGTACCACGTTTCATTGATATAGAATATACCTAGTGTCCCATTTGAGCTAGTTCCTATAGGTTTTACCAAGACATAATGCTATATTGTGTGGTTATACTTGATGTTGTCATACAGTTCACTTTGTGTTATATTTGAAAAAGAAAATCATGCTCTCCTTTCAAAATGGTTCTTCTTGTGAAATGTTTTCATTTAAATACTTTTTGTAAAAATTAATCTAGATTGTTCTTCTATAAAAAATTCCGGTTAATTTTTTTTATAATTTTTTGGCATGGAATCTATTTTTTTAGGTGGAATCTTACTGGGATTTGGATAAAACCCTACTTACACGTTTGGGTGTAAGTAGACAGGGTTATGTTTGACTTGGGTAAAGGAAAGATGTTTGGTGATGGTGTTTTAGGTTGCTAGTGGTCTACCCTTGAAGGTGTTGTGGTTGTGGCTTGTGGAAGATACTTATATTGGTTTATGGTGGTTTTTAGGATAGATTCTTATTCCATTTTTATTATAGCCACTCAGAGTCTTCTGTAAATGTTGTAAACTTGAATATGAAAATTGATATTCTATGTTTGGTGGTGGTTATTCAGTTCTATTTTATTTATTATTGTTGGTTGTTTATATTTATGAAGTCAGGAGAAATATTTCAAAAAGTATTTTTTTGATTGTCAAGCACTAGTTTCCAGCCTGTGTGGATTGGGAACAACCTTTGGGTCATGACATGACCTGGGTCGGGTGTCGGGTTGTATGAAACATTGACCTGGTTTGTGAAAAAATGGTATCAAAGAGGTCACACTTTTGTTGGGTTAAGTTATTTGGGATGAGTCTAGATAGACTGGAATTGGGATTTTTGGGGATCAAGGTTCTGGTTATGAGTAGGGTGCCTAGCCAACACACCTTGTGACAGATCTTGAGTCACCATGGGATGCTGGGATTTTATTTGGCTTCTCCTCTAGGTGGACGTACAAGCTGCAGACTGTATATGGACACTGGGTGTGGATGGAGTGGTTTGGTTGTTTGGATTATTATTGAAATGGATTTGGTTATGTTTTAGTTTGTGGATACATTTGATATTTGATTCTTTTTTGTTGATTTTTTTAATGTGATGGTATTAATGTTTTTATTCATGGTTGTTTCTTGTTGTAGCAAAATGCCTCCCAGAATAATTCATGTACAACCACAGGAAGAGGCCTGAGAGAGTTCTCCCTCAATAATTGATCAATTATTGGTGGATGTTGTGGTTCATGTTATCTAAAAATTAGAATAGGGAGTGGGTTCTATTCCTTCTCAGGTTAGAGAAGCCAAACTAGGTCTTGTAAAGGACAATGATTAGGAGTTTATCAAGAACAATCATCATTCCTTATAGGGAAATTCTGAACCTTAGGAAATAGAGGAGTGGAACAAGAAGATAGAGTGGATATTTTAGTTCCTCAATACTCCTAAGTCTGTTAGAGAAAAGTGTTCTTTTTTCTTACTAGAGGGTCCTAGTTGGAGGTGGTGGGACTCTTTATTTAAAGTTGGGAAGCTCGAGAAGATGAGTTGGAATTATTTGAAGATCATTTTCAAGGAGTAGTATTTTTTGAGATGTTGGCCTATTCCAGATCCCTGAAGATTATGGATCTTACCCAGGGATATAGGATGGTGATGGAGTATCCCAATGGTTTCATGGAGATGGTCCAATATGCATTCGAGATCATTTCTAATGAGAAGATGAAAAATCAAAGGTTTGAGAAAGGGTTGCAGTTAGAGATTTATTCTTAGGTCTTTTTGTTCAAGATGAGGACCTATGATGAGGTGGTTGATTGTGCATATATGGTTGAGATTGATCCAAAGGGAAAGTATGGATTCCTTGGAGTAGTGTTAGCTGTGGGTAGTGGAAGATCATCAGAGAAAAAGAGGAAGTGAGATGAGCTGGGGAAGAAGGGAGGTGGTAGTTCAACCCATCCATCCCATCAGCCTTCATCTATGGCTTATGATGCTGGGTCAGTTTTGTACCTTCAGTGTGGAAAGGTAGGACATATATTACCTCATTCACATCTCCTCCAAAATCTTATCACTGATGTAGGGATATGTGACACTTTCAATGCTTTTTCAAAGTGTCATTACCATATCAGAGTGGTGCAGAATCAGTGGCTCCTAGTAGGATGATATCCCAATCAAAACCATCCAAGTCAGTAGGTTCTCAGTTTGGCGATCATGGGGAATGGATGGATCATGTTCTGAGTAGAGCTAGTTTAGGGAAGAACTGCAGGCTAGTGGTTATTCTCAGGATCAGGCTAAGGCAAAACATCTTTATGCTATGGACCAGGCACCAGTAGGATCAGATGTGGGACCTGCAACAGTTAGAGATACTATTTTTATTGCACCATACTTAGCTGTAGTTTTATTTCATAATGGTTCTTATATTTCCTTTATTTATACCTATCTATATGATGTTTTAAAGATTCCATATGATCTTTTTCCATATGAGATGGAGTTTTTAATGCCTCTTGGTAAGAAGTAAGATAAAGGTTCCAGGTGTCCATCTTGTGCACTCACTGTGTCAAGGGTCGAGTTAGTATGATATTTTCTTGTTTTAGAAATGGGCCTCTTTGATGTAAAGATAAGTATTGATTGGATGGTGCGCTTCCAAGAACACTTCTATTATTATAAGAGGCAAGAGATATTTGCATCACCTGATGGATTTACCTGGGTTTTTCATTGGTGAATGGGATCCTCGATTGGGTCGTGCTAGACCTCCACTTTTAGAATTGGTTAATATCATTTTTCAGTTATCATCACTCATATTGGAGGATGATGTTGGTACACATGAGGGTGGATTATCTCTTATGGTGGATGAGTTCCTACAGGTATTTCCAGATGACTTTTTATTCTTACCTACAGAGTGGGATGTGGAGTTCTAAATTGATTTGGAAATGAGAACATAGAATATATCTCTTCCCTTGTACCATATGCCCCCACCAAGTTGAGGAAATTAAAGGTACATCTAGAAAATTTGGAATCGAAAGGATTCATTCACCCGAGCATCTCTCCTTGGGATTCCCCAATTCTATTCGTGAAAAATGCTGATGGATCTCTCCGATTATGTAATGATTACTAGAATCTGAATAAGTGACCATCAAGAATAATTACCACTTTTCCCACATTAATGATTTTTTTATCACCTCAAGGGGGAAAGGTGGTTCAAAAAATTGATTTTCATTTTAGTTATAACCATGTCAGAGTAAGAGAGGTGGAAATTATGAAAATGGAATTATAAAGCAGGTATGGCCATTTCAAGTACTTGGTCATGCCTTTCTGATTAAAAAAATTCTCCGACAGTTTTCATGGCACTTATGAATAGGGTGTTTCATCAGCATATCAACTCCTTTGTTGTGGTGTTCATGGATGAAATCCTAGTTTATTATGGAACTTACAAGGAGCATGAGTGTCATTTGATAATTGTTTTGATCACTCTTTGAGACCATTGTCTCTATGACAATTTCTCAAAGTGCACCTTCTATATTAGGGAGGATAAGTTTTTGGGAAACATGATCTCAAACCGAGGGGTTTTAATGGACCATGATATGATCAGTGTAATTATGTCATGAGAGCAGTTGAATAATTTTTTTTAGATCAGAATTATTCTAATCCTGGTAGGGTATTATAGGCAGTTTGTATAGGATTTATCTAATCATGCCTCTTCCATGTCTACACTCACCTGGAAAGGGGTGAAGTTTGAATGAAGCTATGAATCCTAAGCACCCTTCACGTAACTGAAGCAGCGGTTGACTACCACCCCTATTTTGATCCTTACAGAATTAGGAAAGGGGTATGTGGTTTATTGAAATGCTTTTGGCATGGGTCTCAGGTGTGTGATTATGCAGAATGACTATGTGGGGGCATATGGTTCTCGCCAACTCCAACCACATGAAAATAATTACCGAAACCATGACCGAGATTTAGAAGCAGTGATTCCCACCTTAAATAAACGAAGTCATTATCTTTTTGGAGAGAAATTTATAGTTTACTCTGATCATAAGAGCTTGGATTACATTTTAACACCCCAGGCTTCCACAACATGCTTCTCTTTGAATAATACAATAGCATGTGTTGTACGCAACACTAAGTTCAAGCACACCACGACTTACCAAACTAGCCGTACAAAAGATGTTATGAATAGTATTAACTGAATTTTATATTTTATATTATCTTTATAATTTTATAATCTATATTATGGGTTTCTAAGACATAATTTTAGAACAAATTCATTTTTTTCAAATAAAAGAAGTATTTTTCAAAAAATGCAATTTTAACTCCTTTTAATGGAGAAGCCTTTTTAAATCCAATATTTGAAATTTTTATATATTAAATTTGACAAAAAAACATATTATTTAGAATTGGGACATAATAATTTAGTTTCAATAATGTTTTGGTGTTTTTCAGATAACTTTCATATTTGGGTGAATAGTGAAAATACTATATTTTAACCAATTTTTTTTAATCAAAATAATTTATATTGTTAAATTATGAATTTTAAAGGTGTGGAAGTCTAAATAGATTTTATTTTTACCATTTAATCAAATTATGGTCATTGTAAGTAATTTCACTTTGAAATTGGACATAAACAAGTGTCAATCTTTTGATAGTTATTATTTCTTAAAAATATGCATTTTGGTTTTAACAACGGAAATTAATATTAAATTAATAAATGAAAATTTTATGTTTTGAATTTGGTAAAATATAATTCATTTTTTGATTCTGAATATCTAAATTATCTTAGGATAAAATTTTGGTACTTTTCTGAAAGCTTTCAATTTTTGATGAATAGTTAAAAACACTGAGTTTTTGGTAAAAACTGACTTTTTATTTAAATAATTATTTATTTTATTTATATTTATTTTAGGTCAAAATATATAGGTAATACCTATATAAGTTCAATGTAATTCATTGGAGTCAATTTATAATAATTTTAGGCATATAAAAATTTTATTGAACTTTTCACCGTCTTTTACCCATCTCCTAGGAGAATTTGCAAATACACATAAAACATAATTTTACAGCTTCTGTGAGTGGAATTTTAAAAATCTGAGAGAAACAGTTAATATCAAGGCGTAAAATGTTGTTCAATAAGATAAAAATAATTTTTGGTGAATAGTAACTTTTGACTTTTATTTACCGCGGTTAAAGGTAAATAGGGTAGTTTAAGGTAAAAAGAATATTTTAATAATTCAAAATTACTTTAACACATGTACTAACCTTATTGGATGATTAATGGACGACCATAGGCATCATTAGGTTGATTTTGGGACCCCATGGTGCCACTTGTAAGTGATAATGACATTTTATATTAATTAAGTTAAAGTAAATACAAAAATGAAAAAAGGATATATCTTTTAGAAAAACAATTTTTACATAGGGTTTTACATAAGATAAATTCAACTATAAAATTGAATTAGAAATATGAAATGATTTCCTACATTTTGGTATTTTATTTATAATTTTTAGAGATTAAATAATTAAATTTATTTATGACACAATGATGATGCAGTATTTTTCTTATTAATGAAGGAATCAAATAAATGGTATTATAAATGCTAAAATAAATAAAATTTGATTATTTTATTCCATAAACGAATTTAATATGTTACTATAGAATGTTAGGATTTATTAAATAAATTTATTTTTAATTAATAACGTTTTTATAACTTTTAAAAAAATCAATTATTAAATAGTGTCAAAATTGGCATAAAAGTGTTTTTAAAACAAATATTATATTATTAATTGATATAATATTCCTAAAAATATAAGGTTCTGCCAAAGAACTTATATAATTATAGGTTTATCATTAATGGACCACTTGGGGGTCTCTTGAAAGTTTATAGTAAGTTTATTGACTACAATATAAAAATACAAAGTGACATGGTAAGTGTCAAACAAATTAACTAAGAGTTAAAACTAAAAGATAAGGTTACTATAGTGCCCAAAACTGTCTAAAATCTATTGGATGAAAGGATTTAGATCCATACCCACCTTATACTTTGAATAATCCACTTTGGAGACATTATAAATCGAATATGAATTTATTATAAAATAATATTTTATGTTTTTCCTACGTTGCCCCACACCCCTCTTATAAAAGGGCACTCCCCATTCACTCTAATTCATACCTTAAAAGCCTTTTTGTTTGGACAAACCCTACCCAAATATCCTCTCAACTTCCCTCACGTTAACATAGTGTCAGTAGTTTTATCATAAAGACAACCTAAGGATCCCTTTTGATCAAGTCAAAAGGAAGAACATGAAGAAGAGGTAATGATTTCACCACCCACTTTCATGTTCCTTTATTCGTCCACTTATTATTTCTTTGTTATTTCCATTATAAAATAATAAATCCAGTATCTTCTATATATTGCGATGTTATTATAAATATTTTACAACTATATTCATTATTCTATCCATCTTATGAATGATAATGTCACCTTGCGTGCATACGTATGGCTTACCGTCTCCACGTCGTGGTGTAATTTGTTATTCAACACTATGTTATTTGGATGGATGTAATGATGATTAATATGTATATAAATGATGAAAATAACATGATAATGTCTCTGTAAAATTAAAATACCTTCCAATTCCACAACTTTAAGGAAACGATATTGTTTCTCGTTCGTACGTATGGATTACCATCTCCACGACGCGATGAGATTCATTTCCATATTCACCACTCATCGACGATTATAAAAATATATATTACTAATATGTTGGTAATATATGGCATAATAATGATACTAGATATATATAAATATATATAAATATATATATATATATATGTACTTACATATATTATATTCACTTAGTTCCATTCAATACGTTATGAAAACAAAAACAGCGTTTATGCGTACGTACGGAGTACCGTCTCCATAAACGGTGTTTTCAATTTCATATATATGTCTATTATACATATTTATATTCTAAATATATATGATGTTTTATATTCTGTAAGTATTTAAATCATGATCTATGTGATACAATCAAGAGTAACAAGTTAAAACACGCACGATAAAGAAAGAGATTATTACCCGAAATATTAATTTAACATGGAAATTATTTTTAAATGGGTAGTATAAAGTCATAAATGAATAATTTATGACATCATAAATATTAATATGGTTTTGTTATAATTTAATAACATACTATGGTCTTTATACAGGAGGTTAAATGTAACCTCGACTAATGGAAAGTTCAAGGTAAGGGGTTTTCATCTCACTCCTTATTCCCATGAGATTCATGCCATATTGCCACTATTACCTTTTTTGTGGTGTATGTACTACCCATAATTGTATTCTTTGTGTAATACACTTTAATTTATGTCTATTTACATATTCATTGTATGATACCTCTTTCATGGGGTTTATGTTTTGTAAGTTACCAAATTGTTAAGGGTTAATTTCACAATCACTTTATTATCCGAGGGTGTTTTTAAGTAAGTATCTAATGTGACATATTTATTATCCATGTCCATGTTTAATGAAAGAGTTTTCAAAGAGATCATTTTAAGGCCCTTTTTACAAAAACATCATTTCAAATGTTTTAAATATTTATTCTTCTAAATCATTCTCATCAATGTTCATGGCTTCAAAATGGTTTTTAAAGATTTATTTATATGGACATGAATGTTTTTAAAATGTTAATTTCAAAAGTTTCAAAGTGGTATGGGACACTTTTATTAAAAAATTTCTTTAAATGTCTTCCTTTCTAAATTTTGTGACTTTCAAATGTTTTCATGGTAAAGGGATATTTCTCTCAAAGAGATTTACAAATCATTTTAATCTATGTCAACATCTTTTGATGGATTTTAAACTTGTTTGAAGATGATTTATTATGATAAAAAACTTTTGTATTGTATTGAAGGTTTTGTGATATGTTTGATCATAGATGTGCTATTTTTATACCATTAATGGTTTATGGAGAAAGTATTGACATTTAGTATGCTAGTTTTAATAGGAATGTTTATGTTTTTTTTAAACCTTTTCATATGGGAATGCATTGGACTTAGTAAGTGACCGGTGGAGCCTGCTATAACTCCTCGATGCATCGGTAGGTCTCATGAGACAAACTAGTGTCTTGGAATGAGGCCTTGAAAAAATAAAATTTGTAGTCTTGGAACGAGGCCTTGGCTATGTGGTTATGATAGTCTGGAATTATACATTCCATCATTATGAAAGTGGTTAGGGATATTGCATGTGATTATTCGACTAGTTGAATATCCATGTGAATAAGTAAATGGTATTATTTAATTTTACTTCAACCATATTATGCTGGAGTTCAAGTTTAAAAGGCTTTTATATTAGTTATAAATTGCCTTAAATGTTTATGCTTATTTATGAAAGTTTCTACTGTATTGTTATCCTTACTGATCATCTGAGCTCACCCCTTTCTATGTTTTATTTTTCCCAGGATTTCAAGAAGTGTATTGTTATTGATATGCAAGGCTAAGTCAAGGGAATAATGAAGTTCATAAAGGATTATTTATGTTATTTAGTAGGTTATAAAGTGTAATGTAACATTCATGTATGTAATCTATTTTCCAAGACTACTAAACCGATCTGTCCTTCGAGACTTGATTCCTTGTAATCAGGCCAATGTATTAAAATAATGCACCGACTCTGGGTAACTGGGTCGGGGCGTTATAGTTGGTATAAGAGGAAGTTTAGAAATAACCTTGGAAGCTAGATTTATATAAACACTGATTAGAGCACATAGACCTAAGATAGACATTGAGGAATAGTATAGAAGAATTTCCAAGAATTTTTGTATTATAGAGATTTTGTGAGTTTTTCGAGAAATACATCCATGTCTGGATACGAGAAGGTAGAGGAGGCTCTAGCACAGATGTACCTAGGGGTAAAACCCGAAAACACCGCTTTCATCTAGACTCAAACGGGAACTAGTGCACGACATCGGGCCTTGCTGCACTCTTGGTTACGACAATCCTGGTGGATACGCTTAGGATAATTCCCATTTTCTTTACAAACCATTATGAAGGGTTTATGAGTATATACTTCCTCAATGAATACATATTTATGATTATGGATTATATCCATAAACCGTTCAATTTATGTTAGGTATTTTAAAAGTTTGGAATTATTCATTTCAATTCATAAACTGACCTAGTTTATGCTATTGTATAGAAATGACACGCATTAGAAGGAATGTGAACTCCAGCAATACGTATGATCCAAAGAATAAGAAGGATCATATATTTCATGGTATTAAGCCAGAATTTAGAAGGGAAATTATCTCCAATGTATTCTCAACATTTGAAGAAATAGTATCATGTGTTAAAAAGATAAGTAAATAATTATCTGAGTCTTGTGGCTTTGAAGGGAAGCAAGAGAAGAGAAGGATGGAAGGGAGAAAGATGGATAAAGGGAAGAGAGAAAATAATAATTTTCCCATATGTGATAACTGTGAGAAGAAACACCCTGGAACTTGCGTAAATGGAATGAGAGTTTTTTATAAGTGTGGAGAAAAAGGACACCATGTACGAGACTACAAGGGTAACAAAAAGGTTTTAAATGCACAATGCTTCATTTGCAATGAGTCGGGACACTACGCGAACCAATTTCCAAATCATCAGAGTATGCCCCAAATGATGCTCTTAGATAATAATTAACTTATGATACTACCACAGATGAGGAGTAATGATTAGAGTTCTTATGTTGTTATTAAGGAATTATGTCATTTGAGTGTTGTATCAACAATGTACTGGTTATATTAATTATGGAGTATATAATGATTGTACTACAGTACTATTTCATTATGGACTTAAGATTGTGTGGAACCAAGAAAAGTGACTCAATAGTAGGTTAATTTTTTGGAAAATATATGGTTGAGAAAAAGATATACCATAATATGGTTCTGATACAGAGGTAGTGATTTTGGAATAATACATGATTGATTTGGATAAATTATATTGGATATTCTTCACTACCTTGAAGCTGATTAATGATTTGTATATTCCATCATTGTGGGAGTTTACAACATTTTTTGATAGAAGGAGTATATCCAGTATTCTATAAGGAATAAGGAATCATGAATGTAATCAATAAGGTTTTATGGTAATTCAGGATGTTGCAATGTTTTAAAAGAATACATGATGAAGGTGTTCACATGTTATTACACGGAAAAAAGGATCTTCATTATATTTACCTTCCTTATAAATTTTGTACTGTGAGTTTGGACAGAAGTATTTTGGATAATTTTAGTTTGAGATTATTTTTGGATTGCCATAAAAGGACAACCCGGAGGTCGGGTGGCAACCTGCGCGTCCGACAAGGCTGCGAGACTTGAACCCTCAACCGAGGGGCGATAAGGGTGTATCACCTACCACTGGCCCATGTAATTTCCCGGATTGAATAATGTAGTTTTTTTTATGTTCTGATAGATGAATTATAAATTAATTTTTGGAACCATATACGATTAGGATAAATAGAATATTTTTGAGTTCCTTTACCTTTTGGAGTGAAAGATGAGTTTGTGGTAAAAATTTAGTAAGGAATGAATGTCTACATGACAAGTAAGTATATTTCCTTACGTTCTTAGTAAATCTCTTAAATAAATTCTTTAACTTTAGTAAAGGTAACTTAAAACAAAAACTTTTTCAGTTAACTTTTCCTACTGGGGAATCAAATACCATTTAACCAATTACAAGTTTATCTTTTTCTTGTAGTTAACTTTATCCTAGTCTTGTTTTCTACAACTCTCTACCAGACCTTAATGGTTTTTTTCTCCTATATATCCATGTTTTCATAGAATCCTAGTATGGGATATCTTGGGTGACCTTTGTACTTATCTTTCTTTATTTTAAAGTTATATTTTTATTAACCCTATTTCCGATGAGGGTTTTCCAAAAAGGCATTTTCTATTTTCAACCTTTTATTTTCAAATAAAAATTTCAAATTTCGAGGACACAATTTATTGAAGGAGGGGATAATGTAACACCCCAAGCTTCCATGGTACGCTTCTCTTTGAATAATACAATAGCGTGTGTTGTACGCAACACTGAGTTCAAGCACAGCACGACTTACCAAACTAGCCATTCAAAAGGGATTATGAATAGTATTAACTTAATTTTAAATTTTATGTTATTCTTATAATTTTAGAATCCATATTATGAGTTTCTAAGACATAATTTAAGAACAAAATCATTTTTTTCAGATAAAATAAGTATTTTTTAAAAAATGCAATTTTACCGCCTTATAATGGTGAAGCCTTTTTAAATAAAATATTTAAAACTTTTATATATTCAATTTGACAAAATAAAATTCTTCTTTAGAATCGGGACATAAGAATTTAGTATCAATAATGTTTTGTCGTTTTTCTGATAACTTTCATATTTGGGTGAATAGTGAAAAATACTATATTTTAACTGAAAACAACTTTTTTAATCAAAATAATTTATATTGTTAAATTATACATTTTAATGGTTTTGAATTATAAATATATTTTATTTTTACCATTTAATCCAATGATGGTCATTGTAAGTAATTTCACTTTGAAATTGGACATAAACAAGTGTCAATCTTTTGATAGTTATTATTTCTAAAAAATACGCATTTTGGTTTTAACAGCGGAAATTAATTTTAAATTAAAAAATTTAACTTTTATGTTTTGAATTTGGTAAAATAGTATTTATTTTTGGATTCAGAAAATCAAAATTAGCTTATGTTGAAATTTTGGCACTTTTCTGAAAACTTTCAATTTTCGATGAATACTGAAAAACACTGAGTCATTGGTTAAAACCGACTTTTTAATTAAATAATTATTTATTTTATTTAAATTTATTATAGGTAAAAATAGATACTTAGTACCTATATAAGTTCAATTTAATTCATTGGAGTCAGTTTATAATAATTTTAGGCATATAAATCTTTTATTGAACTTTTCACCGTCTTTTACCCATCTCCTAGGATAATTTGCAAATTCACATAAAACTTAATTTTACTACTTCTGTGAGTGGAATTTTTAAAATCCAAGAGACACTGTTAATATCAAGTAGTAAAATTTGGTTCAATAAGATAAAAATAATTTTTTATGAATAGTAACTTTTGACTTTTATTTACCGCGGTTAAAGGTAAATAGGGCAGTTCAAGGTAAAAAGAATATTTTAATAATTAAAAATTACATTAACACATGTCCTACCCTTATTGGATGATTAATATAAGGCCATGGGCATCTTTAGGTCGATTTTGGGACCCCATGGAGCCACTTGTAAGCGATAATGACATTTTATATTAATTAAGTTAAAGTAAATACAAAAAATGAAAAAATCATATATCATTTAGGAAAACAATTTTTACATAGGGTTATACATAAGATAAATTAGACTATAAATAATCATTAGAAAGCTAAAAATATTTCTTACGTAATGGTATTTTATTTAGAATTTTTAGAGATTAAATAATTAAATTTATTTATGACACAATGATGATGTAGTATTTTTCTTATTAATGAAAGAATCAAATAAATGGTATTATAAATGTTAAAATAAATAAAATTTGAATATTTGATGCCATAAAAAAATTTCCTAGGTTACTATGTCATGTTAGTAATTATTAAATAAATTTATTTTGAATTAATAAAGTTTTTTTGACTTTTAAAAAAATCAATTATTAAATAGTGTCAAAATAGGCATAAAAGAGTTTTTAAAACAAATATTATATTATTAATTGATATAATATTCCTAAAAATCAAAGGATCTGCCAACTAACTTATATAATGATAGGTGTATCATTAAAGGACCACTTGGGGGTCTCTTGAAATTTTATAGTAAGTTTATTGACTTTAATATAAATATACAAAGTGACATGGTACGTGTCAAACTAATTAACAAAGAGTTAAAACTAAAAGACAAGGTTACTATAGTGACACAAAACTGTCTAAAATCTATTGGATGAAATTATTTAGACTCATAACCACCTTATAATGTGAAAAATCCACTTTGGAGCCATTATAAACCGAATATGAATTTATTATAAAATAATATTTTATGTTTTTCCTAAGTTGCCCCTCACCAATCTTATAAAAGGGTACTCCCCATTCACTCTAATTCATACCTTCAAAGCATTTTGGTTCAGCCAAACCCTGCCCAAATATCCTCTCAACTTCCCTCAATTCAACCTAGTGGCCTTATTTTGGTCATAAAGCCAACCTAAGGATCCCTTTTGATCAAATCAAAAGGAAGAACCCAAAGAAGAGGTAATGATTTCACCACCCTCTTTCAAGTCCCTTTCTTCTTCCACTTCTTATTTCTTTGTTATTTACATTATAAAATAATAAATCCAGTATATTCTATATACTGTGATATTATTATAAATATTTCACAACTATATTACTTATTCTATCCATCTTATGAATGATAATGTCACCATGCGTGCGTACGTACGACTTACCATCTCTATGTCGTGGTGTAATTTGTTATTCAACACTATGTTATTTGGATGGATATAATGATGAGTAATATGTATATAAAAAATGAAACTAACATGATAATGTCTCTGTAAAATTAATATACCATCCAATTCCACACCTTTATGGAAATGATATTGTCGCTCGTGCGTACGTACAGATTACCATCTCCACGACGCGATGAGATTCATTTCCATATTCACCATTCATCGACGATTATAAAAATATATATTAATAATATGTCTGTAATATATGAAATAATGATTATACTAGATATATATATATATAAATATATATATATATATATGTATGTACTTACAAATATTATATTCACTTAGTTCCGTTCAATACGTTATGAAAACAGAAACAACGTTTATGCATACTTACGGAGTACCGTCTCCATAATCAATGTTTTCCCTTTCATATATATGTATAGTATACATATTTATATTCTAAATATATATGATTTTTTATATTCTGGATGTATATAAATCATTATCTATGTGGTACAATCAAGAGTAACAAGTTAAACCACGCAAGATAAAGAAAGCGATTATTAGCCGAAATGTTAATTTAACATGGAAATTATTATGAAATGGGCAGTATAAAGTCATAAATGAATAATTTATGACATCATAAATATTAATATTGTTCTGGTATAATTTAATAACATACTAAGGTCTTTATAAAGGAGGTTAAACGTTCCCTCGAATAAAGTAAAGTGCAAGGTAAGGGGTTTTCATCTCACTCCTTATTCCCATGATATTCATTCCATATTGACACTATTACCTTTTGTGTGGTGTATGTACTGCCCATAATTGTATTCTTTGTGTAATAAAATTTAATTTATGTGTATTTACATATTTATTTTATGATACCTCTTCCATGGGGTTTATGTTTCATAATTTACCAAATTGTTAAGGGTTAATTTCACAATTTCTTTATTATCCGAGGTTTTTTTACGTAAGTATCTAATGGGACATATTTATTATCCACGTCTATGTTTCATGAAATAGTTTTTCAAAGAGATTATTTTATGGAACTTTTTACAAAAACGTCATTTCAAATGTTTTAAATATTTATTCTTCTAAATCATTCTCATTAATGTTCATGTCTTCAAAATGGTTTTTAATGATTTATTTATATGGACATGAATGTTTTCAAAATGTTAATTTAAAAATATTCAATGTGGTATGGGACACTTTGATTCAAAAATTTCTTTAAATGTCTTCCTTTCTAAATTGTGTTACTTACAAATATTTTCATGATAAAGGGATATTTCTCTCAAAGAGTTTTACAAATCATTTTAATCTATGTCAACAACCTTTTATGGGTTTTAAACTTGTTTGAAGACGATTTATTATGATACAAAAATTTTGTATTGTTTTGAAGGTTTTGTGATATGTTTGATTGTAGATGTGTTATTTTTATACCATTCATGGTTTATGGAGAAAGTATTGACATTTTTTATGCTAGTTTTAATACGAATGTTTATGTTATGTTTAAACCTTTTCATATGGGAATGCATTGAACTTAGTAAGTGACGGGTGGTGCCCGATATAGCTCCTCGATGCATCGGTAGGTATCACAAGGCAAACTAGTGTCTTGGCATGAGGCCTTGACAAAATCTTATTTTTAGTCTTGGAACGAGGCCTTGGCTACAAGGTTATAATAGTCTTGAATTATGTATTCCATCATTATGAAAGTGGTTAGTGATATTGCATGTGATTATTCGACTAGTTGAATATCCATGTGAATAAGTAAATGGAATTATTTGATTTTACTTCTGCCATATTATGTCGGAGTTCATGTTTAAAAGGATTTTGTTTTAGTTATACATTGCCTTAAATGTTTATGCTTATTTATGAAGGTTTTTGATGTATTGTTATCCTTACTGAGCATCTGAGCTCACCAGTTTCTATGTTTTATTTTTCCCAGGATTTGAAGGAGTGTATTGCGATTGATATGAAAGGTTAAGCCAAGGGAATAATGGCCTTCATAAAGGATTATTTATATTATTTTGTAGGTTATAAAGTGTAATGTAACATTCATGTATGTAATCTATTTTCCAAGACTGCTAAACTAATCGGTCCTTCGGGACTTGATTCCTTGTAATCATGCCAATGTATTAAAATAATGCACCGACTCTAGGTAACTAGGGTCAGGGCGTTACATAAATTTTCTCCCAAAAATATCTAAAGCTAAGGCATAGTCATTGGGTGGATTATCTTCAGAGGTTCGACATTGATATAGTTTATACCCTAGGAAAATTGAATGTGGTGGAAGACACATTGAGTAGGAAAGTGATGTGTAGGCATTGAAAGAGTCTAGAGATGAGTGGAATTTGATGGTGCTCTTCACTCAGATGAACCTAGAAACCAAAGAGAATAGTGGAGGAATCTTCTTGACCAGTATCTAGTTGACTTCTTCTCTTTTTGAGTTGAATCAATAGGAGAAGACCAATGATGAGTTATGTTAGTGTTCTATACAGTTTCTTCATGGTGGAAAGAATCCTTATGATTGGTCATCATCTCCTGAGGTAATATTGTGCTTTAAGGGCCACTTTTTGGCATCGTTATCTATGAGAATGGTGGTTATGTAGGATATACATATTTATCAATGGGTCATTCATCATAGTGCTACCAAGATGTATTATGAGGTGTGTCATAAATTTTTGTGGCCAGTTATGAGGTAGGATATAACTGACTTTGTATCTTGGTGCTATACTTGTTAGCAGGTGAAAGCAGAGCACCAAAGGCCCTCTAGTTTTTTTTCTGACTCTATTGATTTTTACCTGAATGTGGGATGATATTACCATTGAATTCATTGTCAATTTTCCTCATACACCCAGGGGAAGAATGATATATGGGTAGTGATCAAACATTTTACCAAATAATCCCATTTCAGGCTGACCAGAGATGCAAGGATCTTGATTTTTATGTGGGTGGTTGTGTGCTCCTGAAAGTGGCACCTCGCTTGGGTCATCACCACCTAGGTAAGCAAGGGAATCTAATGCCGAGGTATGTCATACCTTTTGAGATTACCGAGCAGGTTGGTATGGTGGAATACATGTTAGAATTTATTTTGTAGATGACATCAATTCATGATGTGTTTCATGTCTCTTAATAGAATAAGTATAACCCAGATCTATCCTATATGCTGAATTGGAAAGAGTTAGAGTTGGATCCTGATTTTTCTGTGTTTGAGGAACCAATGCGTATTATATATTCTTATGATAAAGTGTTTTATGGTATGTCTATTCCATTGTTCCATGTCATTTGGAATCATTATAATGATGAGCATCATTCTTGGGAGCAGAAGTCATGGGTTGATCAAGGGTTTACATTTTTATTCTCTGATCAAGCTTCAGGTTGACTTTTTAGGGAGAAAATGTTTTATGGTGGGGAGAATTATCAAATTAATGGTTTAATTTCAATGTATTTTTATATTTATTTTTGTCATAGAATTTTCCCTTTGGGTTTCCTTTGATTTTTTAGAGAAAAATAAGAAAAATTTGGTAAACAATAGGTGGTTCATGATTGACTTGCAGTTTGGAAAACTGTGCACCCTTGCCTAGTTAACCATGCAGAAAAGTGGTGTTTTTGGACAATGTCTAATCAAACTGTTATCACACGGTGTGTAAATCATATAGGATAACCATATAACATTTCTTACTTGAATAGTAAGGGGTTCATTGTTTCAGAATGGTTAGGTAAACCATGCAGGCAAACTATGTGACTTGTACCAGTCATTAAAAATTGAGTTTTTATTTTTCTTCCTCCCCTAGTTTTTACCCCAAATCAACCCCTTTCCTCCCAACTTGGGATTCCCTACCCTAGGAGCCTCTTCCTCTCTCATTTTCTCCCTTAACCATCATTTTGGTGGTGCATTTGGTGGTATTTCTCCAAGATTCTCCATGTAAGTCCCTATTTTCTTAATTCCCCCTCTTCTCTAAGGTTTTTCTCCTTCCTTATTGGGGTTTCATGTTTCCAGTCAATAGGGTGATGTTTTTAGTTTTTAAAATTGATTTTTTTGTTTGAACTTGCATTTATAAGGTTCTATTGAGATTTGGTTGTGTTTTAACACTGATTTATAGAAGAATCTACACTTGAGGTAGGTGGTTCCATGTTTAAACATCATTTATTGATTTTAATATGCTTTCTTTGCGTCTTTTCGATATTTTATGGATTATATGTGAGGTTCAATTTGTTTTTTTAAAGATTCAAGGTTCTTATATGGTGTAAATTGGTTTTCCAAAGGAAATGGGTTATGTTCCATGTGTATATTGTGTGTGGTTCCTTGTTTTATTCTCAAAGGTATTTGATAAAATATGTAAGTGGTGAGAAAAACAATTTCGAATGGTTTTGTTGTTTGTTTAGATTTGAAAGTGAGTTTGGTTGTGAAAATGGTAATTTATCAAGAATTCTTAAATTATTTGGTATGTGTGTATGTAAATTGTATTGATCCTTATGACATGTGGACTAAAAATTGAGAAAAAATGTGAAAACTGAGTATCTAGGTGGGTGGACGAGGACAAGTACATTAGTTTACTCAGAAGTGACTTGTCCGAGATTCATCTAGCATAATTGATGATTACAACACTAACTAAATAATGAATATTAGATACTACTAGGCCCGTGGGATGATCCCTACTAATGGATCATGCATGAGAACTCTATTGGTTGTTATTTCTATAACACATTTCCCCAATATACGATGTACCTAGTGTCCTATTTGAGCTAGTGCCTATTGAAGGTTACAGGCGCAATGAAGGTTGGTCCGGATCCCAAATTTAATTTTTAACATGATCAATGATTATTCCGGGATCAATACAATGATAAATTATAATCTCTATGGAATAGAATCAAATATTTAGATAAAGAAGGAAGAGGTCCGAAACCTTTATAGAGGATCTTTCACATCATGTTTATAATTAATTTAATTAATTTCATAAAGAAAATAATACCTATATCTTCGGTATTTTCATTGTTGATGAAGTTGATCGTCTGAAATAACCCTTCTGGATTATCTTATTTGTGATCGCAATGATCCAAACTAGAACCCCTCTACAAGTGACCCACACATGCTCTAATGGACTTCGATCCATACCACTCGTTCTCCAGGTGCTAGCGCGGTGAAGCGAGTGTCTTGTGTCAGCCATTCTTGATTGCTTATTCTACAGCCTTGAAAAACGTCTCTCATTCTTGAGAGGGGTGGGAAGAGTATTCGAGAGAGAAATTTTTTAGCTCAACAATTCTCAATTCAACAGGTGTGAGGTTAGATACATGTAATAATAGACGTATGTGTCTATTTATTGGAATAGGGATTCAGTTACAATATTTAATTGCATAAAAGAAATTAAATACATTGATAACATTATAGAAAACCAATTCTATTAATAATATCGCATCATTATTTATAGCACGCCATCTTTCACAAAATGGAATAAAATTCTGCATCACAAAATAATAGCAGCGTTATTTTAATTTGTTCCAACTAGTTAAATAATTATTTTTCATCTTGAAAATAATTATTTTTATATTGGAATGGCCTTGGTCTACTAAAACTCCACTTAAATTTTTTTAACACCCGAATAAGTAAATAAATAATTTATTCTCTTAAATAAATATTTTATTTACAAACTATTAAATAAATATTTATTACATGTTCAACAAAATAAATGAATATATTTTACCAACAATCTAGTGAATAAATATTTATTTAATTTATGCAATCATTTTAACATGAATAAAATTATTCTGCTATCTTTAGAATAATATTTATTAATTAAATTAAAATATAATTTAACCAAGACCACTAGATAGACCTAGTGTGTGACCCTTTAGGATTCTTTCTTGTTGGCATTAAGCGGGCTTGCCTAAAGTCCATGAGAACTATCTAATAATTGTTCAAGGAATCCAAGATAAAGAAAATAAATTCACAACAATTAAATCTACATACGAATTCTCACTATGTAATATAATACATTTGTCGCAATATCTCTTCAAGAAGGTTTCATGATAGTGTCATCAACTTTTATGCTTGATACATTGTTCTTTGACTACCTGAAATAAACTTGTTATTACACCATGTCCAAGTAATTTCACGTAATGGTTCTATTTCAATCAATGGGATGAGATATCAACTTCAATAAATGGAAGAGGAAAATCCTCCCTCGACTTATCCATTAATAACATGCCACTCATGACGCACCCAACATACCCTACTTCCCACCAACTGTCTGCTTGATGGTTTTCATCAGTAAATCAAAGTGCATTAGTTGTGACACGTATTATTGACAATATTAAAGTATAAGGATCATTACACATGCTCTCATACAGAAATATCTAATGACACCAAAACATGTAGAATTTCTACTGGCGGGTTTGTTCTCATAATATCCTGTCATGGAGATTACCAAGTGTAAACTTCATGAGAGGAAGTCTCATATGCTTACGAGTACTCACACCTGATGGTATGCATTCTATGTGTCCCATCATAGTATTTCATCCAACTATAGAACTATATTTAAGAATATTGTTAAATCATTTCAAGGTTCTCATCATAGTGGGGAACTTCTATGACCTTATCAATGCAAAAAATACTCTAAGACACTATTACATCATAGCCATGAAGAACAATAAAAAATATGTAATAAGATGTTTAATATTTAAATACATTAAATATCCTTATAATCAAAGTACAACCAATTGGTTCTAGGACACCAAATATTACAAACTCCCACCTGGACTAGATCTAACTACCTACGACTTTCTGTCTGCTAGATCTCACATGGTGATCTTGTTTCTGCTGAGTCAAGGCTTTAGTCAAGGGGTCCACCACATTGTATTATGTAGAAATATTGCTCAATAAACTTCAAAAATGAGTGAAAAATCCCTCAAGAGATGATACTTTTGACGTATGTGCTTCGTCCACTGATGTGACCTTGGCTCTTTTGCGAGATCCGCCACTGTAGTATTATCACATTATAGTGTGATGGGATCTTTACTTCTAAGGATCACATCCTACTGCTAGACAAACCTTCACATCCAAACTACTTATTTAGCTACCTTATAAGTTGAAATATGCTCAGAATCTGCTGTAGAATCTGCAACAACACTTTTCTTTGAGCTCTTCCAGCTTACTGCACCTCTCTTCAAAGTGAAGATGTATCCTGTTTACGACTTCATGTCATCTTGGTTTGTTTGGAAACTAACATCTTCATATCCTCTGATGACTAGATTCTCATATCCTCCATAAACCAGGAACATATCCTTAGTACACCATAGATACATTAATATGATCTTGACTTCCTTCCAATGATGGTCACTTGGTCCAGCTTGATATCTGATTACTGCACTCAATGCGTAGATGACATCTAACCTAGTACAAAGCATGGAATACATGACTAACCCAATCGATGATGGGTATGGATTACTTGACATTATCTTTCATTATTTATGTGTCTTAGGGTATATTTTCTTAGAAAGATGAATGCCATGTGATGTTGGAAATAATCCCCTCTTGGATGGTTCAATACTGAATCTATTCAGTATCTTATCAATGTATGTACTTTGACTTAGGCCCAAAAATATCTTGGATCTATCATGATGGGTCTTGATCCCAAGAATATATGATGCCTCACCGAATTCCTTCATGGAGAAGCATATCCTTAACAGACTATAAGACTGGTATCACGTTTCCCATAAGTAATATGTCATCAACATATACTATTAGGAAAACGACTGCACACCCACTAAATCTTTTCTTGACACAATGCTCACATTAATTATTGATTAAACCAAATTATGTTATGGCTTCATCAAACAAATGTTCCATGACCTGGTTGCTTTATTTAATCCATAATTGGATTTTTGAAACTTGCATACATTATTGGCATCCTATGGAGTCCCAAACCCTTTAGGGTGTGTCATGTAGACATCTTCCTGAAGGTTCCCGTTATGGAATTCTGTTTTGAAATTCATCTTCCAAATCTAATATTCATAGTAATCCACAATTGAAATTAGAATTCTGATGGATTTCAGCATTGCAACTGGTGAAAAGGTTTCATCATAGTCAATTCCTTGATGCTATTTAAACCATTTTGCAACCAGTCATGCCTTATAGGTACTGACTTTTCCTTCCATGTCCATTTTCTTCATGAATACATATTTGTAACCAACATGCTTTACCTAAATTGGAGGATCTACAAAAATCTAGACTTGGTTTTGGTACATTGAATCCATTTCAAAATTTATGGTTTCTGTCCACTTGGCAATGTCTGTGCCACTTATTGCTTCCTTATAGGTTAGAGGATCATTATTATCAACTAATAATGAGTCACCATCCTTAGTAATTATAAAATTGTACCATCCTGGTTTTCTAACATCTCTTGTACTTCTACGCAGTAATTGTGTATCTGGAACAGATTCTTCTTCCATGGGGCTTTGTGGAATCTGTTCATGTACCAACTCTTGTGTACCTTGAGCCTCAACTTCATCGAAGTATATCTCACTCCCACTTTCTCTTTTGGATATGAGATCCATTTCAAAAAATATATAATTTCTTTCCACTATAAATTTTTCTCTAAGGGGTTGTATAGTTAATATCACCTTGTTTCCTTGGGATATCCTATAAAGGTACACTTTTTGCCTTGAGGTGCAAGATTGTTACCAGAAGAGTCCTTAACAAATGCTTCGCTACCCCACACATTTAAATTCTATAACATGGATTTTATTCCAAAACAAAAAATCATATGTAATTCCATTTATCATTTCAGTTGGTACTTGGTTTAGTATGTGTGCTGCTATTTGTAACACATATCCCCAAAAGGATAATGGAAGACTCATATGACTCATCATTGATCTCACCATGTTCAACAGGGTGCAGTTCCTCCTTTCGCTCACACCATTCCACTTGGGCGTGTATGTATGAGTGAGTTGGGATAAGATCCCAAACTCTCATAAGTAATAAATGAAGTCTTGAATAAGATATCCTCTACCTCGGTCTGAGCGGAGTTTCTTAATCTTCTTTCCAAGATGGTTCTCAACTTTATTCTTTTATTCTTTGAACTTATCAAAAGAATATGACTTATACCTCATTATGTAGATAAATGAATATCTACTAAAATCATCAGTAAAAGTTATGAAATATGAGTACCCTACCCTTGATTCAACTGGAAATGTTCTACACACATCGGTATGAACCAATTGAAGAAGTTATTTATCCCTTTCAACTTTCCTAATAAATTGGGATTTGGTCATTTTTCCTTGTAAACATGCATTACATATTCCAAGTGGTTTTAGTTCAAAAGAATCCAAATATCCATCTTGATGTAACTTTGTCAAGCGTTTCTCATTTACATGACCTAGATGGTGATTATAAAGTTGGGTGTGGTATGTGTCACGTGAAGTATCATTGTTATCGATTACCACTACTTGGTTTGTATAATAAAACATGTAATGTACATTGTATACATGCACCCTACCAACACAAATTCTATCTTTATAAAATAAGTAACATTATTTTTTAAAACTGAAAACAAATCCATATGTATCTAATCTGGATACAAAAATAATGTTTTTTTGTAATAAATGACACATAATAACAACCATTTAATACCAATATCATCCCAGTTGGCAATGTGAGGTGGTAGTCCCTGACAACTTCAACAACAAGTCTAGCTCTGTTGGATGCTCGTAGATCTATCTCCCCTCATTCAATCTTCCAAAATCTAATTGGTTCCTCTATTTGGATACATGTGTGAGTACCACAAGCTATATCTAATACCCAATTTTTAGAAACAAATATATTGCATTTGATAACAAATTCACATGAAGCTTACCCTTTCTTCTTAGGTTGGGTGCAGTTCTTCTTTCAGTAGACCTTCTTGCCACATGCAAAACAAACAACCTCCTATTACTTTGCCTCCCCTTTGATCTTCCATTTATTTGAAGGACTTGATAAAGCTTTGGGATTAAAGCTCTTCGCTTTCCCTTTCATCTTATTAAGAATAATTACAAAAGGATTTTCACACATCATATATTTGTAAACTTAGTAAATCAGGATAAGAATATCAGATAGAGACTTCTCAATGTTGTTCATAATGAAATTGAAAACAAAGTTAGATAATATCTAAGTGTGTGATTCGAGAATGAGATCAGTGCCCAATTAATTTGGGAGTTTAAACCCTAGAACCTATAGGTGATCAATGTAGCCAATGATCTTGACTACATGAGGCTCAAATGGGGCAACTTCTCCAAGAATACTCTGAATGAGTGCCTTAGAGATCTCCAACCATTCCCATCTAGCTCTCTCCTAGTTAAGACCACTGAGGTGCTCGAGCTTGCTATAAGCATCCAATTTTTCCTGAGACTTCATGAGCTCACTAGACATTGATGATAAATTAAAACATTTAATGTCAACCACATCGTTTATATGTTTCTCATAGACCAGTAAATCCTCATCACTCACCTCTTTGTTAGGTAGATCAGGGAATTCTAACTCTAGCACATAAGACTTCTATTCATGGCACAGGATAACACGAAGGTGTCTAAACCATTCCTGGAAGGTACTTCCAATGAGGATGTTGTCATTATCCAGAATTAATCTCAAGGATAGTTTGGTTGACAAGATTTTCATTTTTATTCTACAATTAAAAGAGAAGATCATTAGTACTTTCTCGATTATATTTTATGAGAAATAATAAATTTTATTAAGTCTCCAACTATTTTATCAAGTCCCAATGGCCCTCACCATTGAACTCGAAATGTCCAGTTACCATGTCATTCTAGTGGAAAGGATACATATTCCACTTTACACAACCCCAAAAAATGGTTGGTCAAGCTATTACAAGGTATTTAGGTAGGTAGGTATTTGACAACTGTGGGATTGAAGCTCCTTGATCTGTTGAGTGGACTCCCCAATCCTGAAATCATGACTTTTTGATTTCCTCAACTCTTGCCTCCAATATTACAACAAGTCTACCAAGGGATACTCCTCTTGATTTAATATGGTTATGTCAACCCAAAAACCATTCATATGGGATTTCTGTATAAAAATAATTTTCCCGACAAGGGTTGGTCAAACACATAGTTTTATTGAGTTTTTTCCCTTAATCAAGTAATATAAGTCTTAGTCTAAATTAATATTTTATTTGAGGGATTTTTATCTATTATGTGTGAATTTATTATTATAATTATTACATGCTAGTTAATATGAAGAGGAACTTACTTATGTGATTAACCATGTCTTGATAATATTTATTCATAAGTCTGGTTTATTTTACTTCCATCTTGCATTCTTTTTTAATTCATTAATTATGTGATCATGAAAACACATTCATAATGATAAACCATGAAACTAACATAAATAAAATAAATTAAAGGTAATGATCATGAGTTTTTCTAATGGATAGTTTATCTAGAGGTTGATAAACTAACCCTGACCTAGGAGAGAAACTCTTTGAACCTTTTGGGTTCATTTTTACAGCTTTCCACCTGTCCACCTCGGTAATTCCTGGGATTGATTTTATCTCGGCTCCAAATTGAATCACCTATACTAGACTAGGAGTTCCATCCATTATATATGCATTTTTTAACTCACACAGGTGAGGGGTATAAGGGGGTTTTACATAAAATAAACATTGGGATTGCAGGCCCTACTTATTAATGAAGAGAAGGCCCACATGCCAACAAATTTAATTTAAATAAATTAATTAAAAGGAACCATCCACATACAAATGTCTTGGTCTACCTCATGATCATCCATACATGAAATGATATTTATGCATAAATAAAACTAGAATTCAATTCTTTAATCATTCTTGTTTAAGATAAACCATGCTTGAATAAATTAATTATCATCTTTAATTAATCAATTATTTTATCTTAAACTAGTTTCTAAATTTCCTTGGGATTCTCATCCATCGTAATTTTTAATTAAAAAATTAATTTAAAAATATCTTTGTACGTAGCTTTTACCTTGGAGGCAACCCGATGAATTCCTATTCATAACAACCCAATGAGTAGAAATAAACATTACGTAGATTTTAAATTATACACATGCATATAAAACATCTATCACGTGTTGTGGATCAGCTTTATGCCTTCACGATGTTACACGTCTCAAGGGTTTTCATAATATAATAATAAATTTTAATAAATCTACTTAATTTGGATGAGTACATGGTGTGTAGTTCCAACTACATGGCATGTACTATTTTTCACCATCCATCCAAAAAACATGCTTGGGGAAACAACGTTTGAGTGTACTTCAGAAATATTTAGAGTACACGACATGTCCAGTGGGTCACACGCTATGTAGTTCCTCATTACATGGTCTCTAACTGGGCAATCCATGTATAGGGTAGATGGTCTAACTTTAACCTGAAAGGGACTACTCGTCATGTCCATTGGGCCATAGAGCATGTAATCTGGAAACAGCGTGACACCTGTTCCTGGTCAACACACGTATTCATTAAGACTTATACAAACTCCAATAACATGGCTTGGTTTGGAGGTCCAAACCGGGTGCATTGAACCTTGGCTACATGGCATGTACTACCGAATACATGTCTTGTGTTCTGGTGTGGTATGACCAGGAACCTTTGGCACCTTTGAATAAGATCCTCTATTTTATTTTTATCAAAATTTAAGAAAATATTGTTTCTGTAAGGTGAATGAGAAATGAAAGAGGAGGAAAAAATCTCAAGATTCAGATTTTCATAATGACTAACTTGAATTGAAACAAGTAAATTATTAAATGTGTAAATCATCAATGAAATATTTAACTAATTATAAACTATGATGGAACCGCTCTGATACCACTTGAAGGTTCCGGGCACAGTAGAAGTGTGGTTGGTCCGACACCCAAATTTGATTTTTACCATGATCAATGATTATTCCAGGATCAATATTATGATGAATGCCAGTCTGAATGGAATAGAATAAAAGATTTAGATAAAAAAGGAAGAGACCCGAAACCTTTAGAGATGACATTTCACATTATGCTTATAATTAATTTAATTAATTTCATAAAGAAAAACATACCTGGATATTTGGTATTTTCTTTGTTGATGATGTTGATCATCCAGAATGACCCTTTCAGATTATCTTGTTTCACTTTCAAGGATCCAAAATAGAATCCCTCTAGCGGTGATCCACACATGCTTCGATGCCCTCCGATCGACACCGCTCATTCTCGGGGTGATAGCACGACGAAGTGAGTTCCTTGTTTTATTCATTATTGATTGCTTGTTCTTCAGCCCTAGATAATGTCTCTCGTTCATTAGAGGTACGAGAAGAGGATTTGAGATAGAAATTTTTTAGTTAAACAATTCTCAATTCATCGGGTGTGCGGTTTGGTACATGGAATAATATACGTATGTGTCTATTTATTGATATGGGGATTCAGTTAAATATTTAATTGTGTAAAAAAACTTAAATACATTCATAACCTTAGAGAAAACCCAGGCTATTAATAATAATACCATGTCATTATTTATGATGTTCCAACTTGCGCAATATAGAATAAAATTCCGCGTCACAAAATAAAAAAAACGTTATTTTAATTTGTGACAACTAGTGAAATAATTATTTATTTTATTGCAAATAATTATTTTACTATAAGATTAGCCTTTTCCTACTCTAACTCCACATCCATTTATTGATCACCCAAATAAATAAATAAATAAATAATTTTTTAAATATATATTTTATTTACAAACTTGTAAATAAATATTTATTAAATGTTCACTAAAATAAATAAATATATTTTACCCACAATCCAGTGAATAAATATTTATTTAATTTATGCAATCATTTTAACTTGAAGAAAATTAATCCTCTATCTTGAGAATAATATTTATTAATTAAATTCAAATAGAATTTAACCAAGCCCACCAGAAACCCTTAGTGTGTGACCCTCTAGGATTCTTTCTTGTTGGCATTAGGCGGGCTTACCTAAAGTCCATGAGTAATGTCTAGCAACGGGTCAAGGAACCCAAGAGAAAGAACATAAAGTCTCAATAATGACATCCATATATGAACGCTCACTGTGTAATATAATCTATTTTTCGTAATTTCTCATCAAGTAGATTTCATGATAGTGTCATCAACATTTTTTCTTGATACTTCGTTCTTTGACTACCTAAAATAAACTCATCATTACACCATGGACATAGAACTTCACATGATGTTTCTATTTCAATCAAAGGGATGATATATTGACTTCTATAAATAGAAGGGAAAAAATCCTTCCTCGACTTATCCATTAATAACATGCCACTTTTGACGCACCCAACATAGCTTACTTCCCGCCAAGTGTTTGTGTGATGGTTTTCATCAGTAAATCAAAGTTCACAAGTCATGACATGAATTAAGGATAATTTTAATGTCTAAGGATCATCAAACACACTCATAGATAGAAATATCTAATGAATCCAAAACATACAGAATTCCTATTGGCAGTTTTGTTATCATAATCTTAGGTCTTGGAGATTACCAAGTGTGAACTTCATGAGAGGAAATATCATATTTTTACAAGTACTCACACCTGAATTTTTTCATGCTATGTGTCCCATCGTACTATTTAATCCAACTATATAACTATATTTAAGAATATTTTTATATAATTTCAAGTTTCTCATCATAATGGGGAACTGCCATGACCTTATCAATTCAACAAATAGTATAGAACATTATTACATTATAGTCATGCAAAATAATGATCAATATGTAATAATATATTTAATACTTAAATACATTAAATATTCTTGTAATCAAAGTAAAACCCGTCGGTTCTAGGAAACCAACTCTTACACTTATAGGTTTTCCCATGATATAGTTCTCTATTATGAGGTTACAATTTCTGTCAGCATATGGTGCACTTTGTGTTATATTTTAATAATCAAATCATGTTCTCCTTTAAAAACTATTCTTCTTGTGAAATGTTTTCATTTAAATATTTTCTATATAAATTTCTCTAGCTCATTAATTTACAAAACTTACATGTTAGTGGATCTTATAATGTTGTGGCAAGGAATCTATTTTATTGAGTGTAATCCTACTAGGATTTGGACCTCACTCTACTTACACCTTTGGGTGTAAGGAGACTTGGTTATGTTTGAATCAGGTAAAGGTAAGATGTTTGGAGATGGTGGTTTGGGTTGCCAGTGGTATACCCTTGTAGGTGGTGTGGTGATGTCTTGGGGATGATGATCCTCTTGTTGCATGGTGGTTTTTGTGATAGTGTCTTGTTCCCTTTTTATTATAGCCACTTTGAGTTTTGTTCAAATGTTGTAAACTTGAATATGAAAATTTTTATGCCATGTTTGGGGACGGTTATTCAGTTTTGTTTTATTTATTATTATTGGTTGTTTATATTTATGAATTTTGGTGAAATTTTTCCCATATTATTTCATTGATACCTATGAACTAGTTTCCATCTTGTGGGGACCAGGAATTCCCTTCAAGCCCTACCATGATCCAAGTCGGGGGTCTGGTTAGATGACACTCTTGCATGGTTCATGAAAATAAATGGGAAGGTGAATAAGAGGGGGTGTAGGAGTAAAATAAGTAAGAGGAGTGTGGTCTATAGGTAGAATTTTATTAGGATATTCAGCATGATTGGGATCATCAGGCAGAGGTAGAGGAGCGAGATCCGTAGTCTAAAACTATTTTTTCATGTTTAAAAATAGTGACTATACCAAAGATATGATCCCATCTTCTATCATCTCCCGAATAACCTTAATTTTATCTTCCAAATACTATAATTTTTATAAACATATATCCCATTGAATTTTTTTTTGAATGTAGAAATAATTTTTTATCGATACACCTTTCGGGTATCCTCATACACGACCTAGGTGTTCATGATTTCCCAAAAATATGGATAAAATATCCTTCCTACCCTCAACTATGAAGACCCCATGTGTGATATACTACTCAAGAGATTATTGCATAAAATATTTGAAAAAATAAATAGTGAATGAAAATATATAAATATTTGATTTAACTTACTTAAATAAATATAGCAAACATCTCACAATCCTCTCAGTTACAACCCTTGACTCTTTTGTAAGATATTATCATATTTTTATTATCTAACAATCTTATATTTTTCCTATCTAGTAGTAGGGTGAGAGGATAAACCTATGTAGATCTTGAAGACTCAGCTCTCATTATATTACAATTTTCAGCTATCATTTGTTCTTCTAATAATGTATACCCTCCTTGATATAAATTATGAGGGTATATATTTATAGATTATATCTCTTGATGAGATATCCTCAATTTCTATAATTTAATAATAATTAAATCATTAATATTATCATTAATATTAAAAAATTGTAAAAGGTAAAATTTCACTTACCAATAACATTTATCATCATCCACTTTCAAAAAATTACCTATATATATATCTTAATTTATAAATTGATACATATCACATGGATTATGATTTTGTCTATGAACAAAAATGAAATTTGATGCGAGGGTTGATTTAAAATCTCTCCACATCCTATTAGACAATGATAAGCATTTTCTCTTGAATCCTCTAGTATCAAGTATATCATATTTCATCTGATAATAATGGGGAAAACATACATTAATGTAAAAATTTCATTATAAGACAAATAATAACAATTGAGTTTACCAAAATGGTCTCCCACAAGTGAGATATTGTCATTTTGTCAACACTTATCCAATCAAAAATCAAAATACTAACTTTCCTTTTATCATGTACTTCTATAAAAGTCTTAAATTATTTTGAATTTTGACCTCTTGGAATATCATTATCATAAAATTCTATTGGTATCCTATGGTACTGGTTATGACTAAATGATAATTTTGGTAAACGTGTGCTTCCATTCTTACCAACCCTCACAAACCCCCCATAGAAGTAGATGTATCATGTAATGAAGGATGGGGACTACCATTGACAAGATCATGTCTACGTTCCTCCTAAGAGGTATGCATATGATCCTTTCTAGAAGTATGTTGTGGGTCAAATGATCGATCTATCATTATCCTAAAAATAAATGTAGTTAACAATTAGTACAAAAACATATAAATCCAACTATTACATACAAATGTAAATTAATTATTGAAAATTATCAAACCAAAAGTAAACCATACTAAACACATTTTTATTCATATTTTGTATATTTAACTAAAATTATAACAACATTAATGAGAGGTTAAATGACTCAAATGAATGAAAAAAAATTAAAAAATTGTTCATGAATATTATAAATCCTCCAACATATAACACCATTTTCCAATTGAAAATAATATTCTTTTAATATATGAAAAATAATCCAACAAGAAGTAAACTAAACAGACCATATTTTTATTAATATTTGTTATATTTGTTAACTTAAATTCTATAAACATTAATGGGAGATAAAAATACATAGAAGAATGAAAAAAAAATCCAAAAAAGTTGCATGAATAGAAAAAATAGTCCAACCTAATGAATAATTTATTACACTAAAAAGAATATTTTTTAATATAATATTTTATAGATTATTTTTGTTTTTATTGAATATATTTGATTTAAAATTATTGTTTTTCAAAAAAATAAATTATTAGATAAGTTTTTTTAGGGTAACCATAGTAAACTAAACAAAACTAAAATAATATTAATAAAAAAATTAACTTATTAGTTAAAATATATGTTTCAAAAAAGAAAATAATATTAAAATATATAACACTTAATAAAATTTCAAAAAGTAAACCAGAAATAAACATATGTTATCTGTAATATTAGGAATGTAATAAAGGATTATTTTCCAAAATTCCTTCGTCATGATCATTCTGTATGGAATAAAACATGTCTATGATGTGCTCATCAATATTATCTATTAATAATTCCATGGAAGTAGGGATATAACATAAATATACATTTTGTAAACTCTATCATCACCAAAATACTTTTTTGCATGTAAAATAATATACCACTGAATATCATATTGATCAAGAACATTTAAAATTTTGTTTTCATGTGTTTCTATGATAAATGGATCAGTTGTGTATTCCAATATATTCACAATAACTAATGTCTCTCCAAATTCATTGTGTTTTTCACTATTGTTACCGATAAACCATTTGTAGTTACACAATAGAGCCTGATATTTAATGTAATAAATCTCCAATATCTATTCAATGACTCCATAATACGATCTTGATTCAGAGATTGGTTTTTTTTTCTTTGGCACTCGAAAAATGAAATACATCTATGAACACCCATACACTACTATTCTGAACTGAACTTTTTATTTCATGATATTTCATATGAAATATATAGGTATTAATGTCATACCTGGACCATGTTATCAAATTTGAACATTTAATTCCCACTAACTATCTCAATGTTTTTGAGTCATCTGATCTACCAATCACGGTCTCTTTAAACCATGGATTGTTTTTTGTTATACACATCCAAAATCCACATATCTTTCTTCTTTGGATAAAATTGTTTCAACACATTAATATGAAGTGTTATATTTGACTGAGCATCATCTATGTTATTCAAGATTTATAAATGTACCTTATTTATATGATCACCTATCAATGATTTTACTTTCAAGCCATATATCCCCTTTCCCCCATAATTGACTCATTCATGGCGAGATGTAGGCAAATCAATGTGCTCCACTATAGATAATTATCTTATACAAAAATTTACAACCTTCTCATTAATATACTTCTTGACAATGTAGAATTTATGTTGATATAGATTATTAACACACCCCTTCAATATCTTCATATACCTTTTAAAAGGATACATCCAATGTAGATATATAGGTACTCAAATCTTTATTTCTCTCTCCAAATGAACCATTAAATGCTCCATGATATCAAAAAAATATGGGGGAAAATACATTTTCAATTTAAAATTTTTAGAAACTAATTCGTTCTCTAGATTTTTCAAAGAATTCAAATCAATCACCCTATTACAAATTAAAATGAAAAAATAACACATATTCATGATAGTCATTTTGACATGGATGAGAAATATTCCATAAAATTAAACTGGTAGGAATTGTTTTATCATGACATGAAAATCATGATATTTCATACCTATCAAATTCAAATCCAATAAATACACATTTTTTTAATTTTGAAGAATATCCCTGTGGTACTTTGATATCATGAATACACTGACAAAATATAATTTTCTACCTCTCAGATAATGTATGAAAAACTGGGGGTATGAATTTTCACCTTCCATAAGGAGTGGGAGATAACACCAAATTTATTTCCATTGAGAGTAAGTCAAATATTCCATTCAATCCACCTTTGTGATTTCCTTTAATATCTAACAATGCTCCAATCAAATTTTCACAAATATTATTCTCCACATCCCTAACAATAATTTTAGGTTTGACCTCATGATATCTCCATTATGGTAGCTCAAAAAATATTCCATGCTTCTTCCAAATTTTTCTATCATTATTAGATTTTTATCTCTCTCTATATTTCACATCAATGTTTTTCATCATCTCAAAATACTGATCGGTTGACAAAGGTTTTGAAGAAATATAAAATTCTTATGAGTTTTTGAATGCCTTTTTTAATATTTGATAAAAGTGACCCCTAGAAAAAAACATTCAATGACCATGTTTACTATTTTTATCCCATATTGTAGTTAATAATATGAAGTTTTTTGTTCATAAATTGGAAAATATTTATACCCCTTAACACTATATCCATAAAAATTTCCATATACTGGGAAGTCATTTATAGTGAACATAATCACTACATACAGTTGAAAATATTCCATTTTATAAGAATCATACACCCTAATACCTTCCTCTCACAAAAGTTTCAAATCATAAATTAATGGTGATAAGAAAACATAAATATCATCTTTGGGATATTTTGGTCTAGAGATCATTAAACTCAACATGAAATATTTTCATTTCATATAATATTCAAGATATAAATTTTAAATTACCAATAAAACATGCCATGAAATATGTGTACTACTATGGCTTCAATATGGATTCATTCCATCTATTCACAATCCATGTATGATATTTATAATTTTATTTCTGAATGTAGGAAACTATTGATCAATTTTATTCTACTGTGGAAAATCAACTAGATACTATAATTTTACATCACATATTCTCTCATATACATGTTATCTTAACCTTTTTTCATCATTTAAATTTTCAAATAAACATTTCAAAATATGAATTATAGAAGATACCAAAATGACTTGGTGGGGGCCTTTGTAATTGGTAAATCAGCCTAAGATTTTTCTTTGAACTTATATCATGATGTCCCCCATTTAAGACACCCTGAATGAAATTTTCATTCCGTCCTATATAGAATATAGTCATTTGCGAAGACATGTATTTTCTTATTTCCTAATCCCATCAGGCATAATATTTTCTTCTCTTTATAATGTGAATCCAGAAGATCATTTTCATTAGAAAGAACATCTTTTTATAATTTTAGAAACTCTGTAAAACTCCTATCACTCCATCCATTTTTCACCTTCAAGTTATTTAATCTTAACACCATCGATAAAAATATAACTTCCGTACAACCCAGATACAATTATTTTTTATCATCACCATATAAATTCTCAATTGTTAGTTATTTCCCAATTTACACTACTTAAATATCATGAGTAATTTATTCAATTTGACTAGACTTATCATCTTGCAAAGCATCATCATCAATATATTCGAGATTATACCCATTTTCACCATGCAAAATCCAAGGACTATAAATCAAATTAAAACCATGAAAAAATTAATGATCTTTGATCTCTCTAATTTTTAACTTCTTCATATTTAAACATTTTAGGAATGGGTAAAAAGACATGTCATTTTTTGGATCATTTTGTTTAGAAAATTCCAAAAAATCATCGACACCAACCTCATATTCAATACTTATTCAAATTGAAGTAATCTTAAATCGACTCATTATTATTTATCAAAAATATCAAAAATATATTTTCAAAAGAATATAGTGGTGAAAATAGAGATTTAGAGGGGGAATAGTATATCATTTCAATGATAATCAAGAAGACACACTTGGGGTATTATTCATCAGCAAAATGTTACTATGATTTTCAATGATAGTGAATATAATATTAAAAAATTTAATAACATTTGAGATGAAATTTAATGTTAATTGTAATGATTATATAATAAAATATAAAAAAGTAAATAATTTTATATCACTAGATTGTAAAAGAGAGTATTATGGGAAAAGAAAATAATAAATGAATTCCTTAGAAGAGTGAATAAATATCTAGAAATATCATGTGAATATTTAAATGAATTTGAAGTAAAAAAATGAATTATAATATAGGATAATTAGTGACTAGAATTAAGTTTTTTAAGATAAGAGATAAATTATATAAGTACTTTATGAAGTAAGAGTTTTTAAGAAAACATAATGTAGGTTGAAGTTAAGACACTTACTGAGAAAAAAATTTCTTACATTAACGATAACTCTTATGAAATATCTAACACAAATATTTGTAAATAATCAAAACATTTGTATGAAATAATAACATTGAATGATATAATTTCCTAGAAATATCACTCTTAGATTTTATTTTTATATTCTTTATCCAAGTAAAATAAGTATTTCATTGAACAATGGGATCAATTTTGTAAAGTAATAGAATGAATTTTTTTTATCAAACTACATTAAAGAAAATAGGGTGTTAAATAACCAAATATATTTCCAATACTATGGAGGGATAAAATACATCCACCCATCAAATAATGATTAAAATTACATAAGATTAATGTGAGAATAATCATAATATAAACATATCATATTGAACATTGTTTCTGATGCTTTCACCAGGGTGTGCATCCATATGTCAACGACGGAAAAATTTTGCCCCACATTCCTGATTTCCAAAGGTGGGAATGATTTATCGCTTATTCATGGACATTTTCCCCTTGATTAAAATGGGATGATGGGATGTTGGTTCCTCCTTTTGTGGATATTTCCTCAGAATTTGTTACCTAGTCTGGGTCTCCCTCATAGACTGAAGATGTTGTTCATGAAACTCTTCCAGGTGTCATGTCTTTTTAGACGCTGGTTAATTACGCTGCTTCTATTAGGACATTTCAAGGGGTCTAGTCAGGGCAGCAACCTTCAGTCAGAGTAAATTACAACATCAGGCATGTTGGGGCATCTCTGGATGCGTGGACATTGACGAATCTGCATTCTTCATCATAAGAGGGAATCTCAAGGGTGCAGAACCTGAGGCATACCACATCAACTGTGGGGTATCTTATGCTAGTGGAATGTCTCTAAGGGTTTCCTCAGCTTCCCATGTTTAACATGAGGTATTCCATAAGTTTAACATCTTGCGTAGATGGTTATGCCAAAGGCGTGTTTTCTGATGTTTTCCTTAGGCATCTCATGTTTAACACGATGTAGGCCGTGAGTATAATGTCTTTCAGAGATGCAATGAGAGTGATCATAAAATCCCATAGCGACGTATCAGATTAGTACATCCCTGGGAGGGAGAACCTGAAAGTTTTACCAGATGAATGGATCAGAATTCCCAATGAGGATGGATCTAAGGTGGTGTGTCTCATAGAGGGAAGATATCACACCATGAAGGATGATCTGGACACCACTGAGGGTTGATCAGAAAGAGTACAACCCGAAATGGGGAACACCAGATTGATAGGTCAGAATGACCAATGAGGGTAGACGTAGGGTGGTGTGTCCCATAAAGGGAATATGTCACACCATGAAGGCTGATCTGGACATCACTAAAAGCATATCAAGGAGAGTTCACCCCATAATGGAGAACACTTAGGTTTACCATTGACTGGGATTAAACCTCATGGAGGTTTCATACATACCCTGTGTAGATAATATGGATCAAAACCAACGTAGTTCAAAGGGGTGATGAATCGGGGTGTACACAAAGGACAACGACCCAAAGACATGCTGGGGCATATGAATGGTTAGCAACCCATCACAATATGGAAACACTTGGTTGGATGGTTATGGATTGCATGGGGCTAGTGCCTAGTTAGCTACTCAGGTGGATGGCATGATTTCACCAGGATATGGAGGCCTCGGTAAGAATCAGGATGGATATGGATGGTTGAGTGAAGTGGATGGAGAATGAGATGGAACCATCATAAAAGTGATGGTAGCCTTGGGCTTGAACCTTAGGAAGGCTTCCTACGTATCCCTGTGGTAGGAAATCAAAGTCTGTGTAGTACAAGAGGTGGGACGATGGGACACTAGAGGTGGAGACCCATGAGAATGGACGCATGTCTAGGACCCAGAAAAAGTAGAACTTCCGGGTTGGGGAATGAACTTCCAGAAACACAAAGGCTCAACGGAGAGACTAGGATGGGACATGAATTATGGGCTTGATCCTCTGGGAGGATTCCTAAGTATCCCTATGGAAGGGAGTCAAAGTTCACTTAGTTCAGTATGGGGGTCATATATTTAGGGTGTATGCCTAGGACAACGACCCGATGATATACTAAGGCTTACATGTGGTTAGCGGCTCCGGTTGTTCAGATGCTTGAGGGGCGGACCAGAGATGTGGGTCCCAATAGGAGGACACTGAAGTTTACTAGTGTTTGGGGATGAACCTCAGGGAGGATTCCTACAAAACATGTCTAGGAGACATAGATGAAACCCATGTAGTTTATCTTACAATGGCATATCGTCCTATAAAGATGACAATGGTTTACCGTCCTATGGGGCTGACAATGGATTACTACTGGATGGGGTAAAACAGCTTACCGTCAATTTGGGAACACAACGACTTACCGTCGATTGGGGTTGGACCTCAGGGGGGCTTCCTGTGTACCTTATCTAGGAGACATGGATCAAACCAACACAGTTTGAATGGGTACAATTTAACGTCTTGTAGGACGAAAGGGGGGAAACAGTTTAACATCATGCATGATGAGGATCGATCGATGTAAGTGGTTGGGACTGATGGGTGTGGGGCTTGAACCTCAAGGATGCTTCCTACGTACCTTGACTTGGTAAGGATCAAAGCTCACATAGTTTGGAATGAGGGATACAATTTAACTTCATGCGGGATGAAGGTGAAGCAACGTGAAGGGGTTGGGACAAGCAGGTGTTGGGATTGAACCTCAGGGAGGCTTCCTATGTACCTTGCCTATGAGACAAGGATCAAAGTCCACGTAGTTTGGGGTGGTTTTGGGCTTACATGCAAAGGCGTCCCAAGAAGGATGTCATGGTCAGGGCTTACTCTAATCCCGCATGAGCTGTGCTCGATGTGAGAAACAATTGGTAGCCAAGACCTAATGATCGTGGTGCAGAGGTGCGACCACAAAGGGTGGTGAATGGGGATTACACATGGAAGCAAACTAAGTGCCACTATGGATCAACAATGATGGATGGGGTATTACGCATGGAAGCTATCTGGGTTCTGCTAAAGAGATAAAATGGGGGATGGGGCCTATGCGTGGAAGATGCCTGAGTGCTTCTATGGAGCAACAATGGTGAATGGGTCTTATGCATGGAAGCTTCCCGAGTGCCGCTAAGGAACAACAATAGTTGATGGGGATTATGCATGGAAGCTGACCGAGTGCTGCTAAAGAGAGGAAATGGTGGATGGGGCATATGCATGGAAGCTCCCCAGGTGTAGCTAAAGAGAGAAAATAGTGAATGAGTCTTATGAATTGTCTCTTCCCATAATGTCTTCCTCATGTCTGGCCATGAGGGCATCCCAACTCACTAGTGGGTTGAGGCATATAATTGAGGTCTACACTTATGCGCTAGTGCACAAGTGGGAAACACCATGGGCATTGGAATCAATCCGAACAAAGGGAGATGAAAAGTGTGAATCACATGCCCGACATTATAAATGCAGTGAGGGTGTCATGGCGATGAAGCATAACTATTGATCATGTTTAAAAGACAGTATCTATATCACATTAGCCTAAAATGGGGACAAACAAATGAGGGTCGACTATTGACCATGTTTGAAACACAAGAACTGACTTGAAGTGTCGCTAAAGTCTACAGGGTTGTCGGCCCAGAACGGTAGGTGAGTTGGGGTGGCATGGGACCAGGACATTAGGGGGTCCCTTCAGACGTGAATGACAAGGAAGATCTGAATGAAGGACACATAGAGCATGAGGTGGGGTGTTGAAATGTTTAAACAGATTCCAATGCTATTGAAATTAATCCACTGTAATCATGGTATGAGGTATCTTACGATTTTCACATTAGTCGTCTCTTATTTGGAACAAGAATCATTCTATTATTGAATGATACAGAATGCTATAGTTTATTGTCTTGTAGATAGGACTATTAGAATCTTATGCTTGGATCATAAGGCATCTCTTTTTTGGAGTAAGAGGCATTCTATATTTGTCATATAGGGTGTACTAAAGTTTAGAGTCATGTAGATAGGACTATTGGAATCTTATTTTTTGTGCATAAGGTATCTTTTTTTTGGAGCAAGAGGAATCCTATTATTGAATGGCAGGACATACTATAGCTTATAGTCATGTAGATAGGACTATTGGAATCGTATGCTTGGCGCATAAGGAAAATCTTGTTTGGATCAAGGGGCATCCTATGTTTGTTATATAGGATTTACTATAGTTTATAGTCATGTAGAGAGGACTATTAGGCATAAGGCCCCTAGAAATGGCTGGTGTTGGGACTTACGTAAGAGAGGCCCTTTCTGGTGGATCCTGGCATAGGAGTCAGGTGATAGGGTTTGGAGGAGTTTTTTGAGGAATGGTTCAACTCAACGTACTCAAGGAATTGATGATGCGAATCTCAACCCACAACATGGGGAATGAACAAAGAGGAATGTATCAACTCAAGGTATTTTATGGATTGCAGAGGAGTATATCGAATCATGCTACTCCATAGGTGGGAGGTGGGCACACAATAGAAAATGATGACATCCTGACCCGAAAAGTTCGGGGTGCGACTATCCATTTTTCATGGGGGTCAGTGACAGAAGTGAAGGGACTAGCCCGGATGTCCGAGACCACAACCCAGCACTGACCCTGAGCGAGAGTTCGGGGGATATGCCCTCGCGGTATGAACTGGTGGGTGTGAAGGTAATATCTTCATGAAGGATATGGAATCCTAGAGGAAAGGATCTCATAGAGAATGGGGTCTCACAAAGTAGCTTCACGAAGTAAAGGTTCTTCTGGAGCATGGACTCACGGGGCACAGGCTATCGTAGATCAAAGGGGCTTCGTAGAGCTCAGGGTATGACGGAGCAAAGGTCTTCGCAGAGCATAGGTTCTCATAGAGAAAAGGGGCCTCATGGAGCCTCGATCAACCCAAAGGAGCTCCCTCCTTTGCAAAGGATGGATCCCTTGGTGAAGGGAATCACTTCACAGTGCTCGGCAGTTCTGTGAAAAGAAATATTGGTCGCCCAAGGGGCAGCATTACCATCTCTATGAAAGGGAGTGAGCCGGCTATTTATAGGCAATGGAGGTCAGTAGAGCATGCCACAATGAACAAATGTGTTCCGCAAAGAAAAAATGATGCTCTGAAGGACGTTGCGATCTGAAACCATAGAGATCCCCCTTAAGTTTCTCGTAATCATTGATTCGATCTTCATCAGACTTCGTGGCATACACAAAGGCTTTGGTCAAGTTCCCTAAAGTTCGTTTAACCGTAGAGTTGACCATCACAGCCTTCACGATGCACACAGAGGATCCAGTCAAGTTTCTTCAAGTTCATCGTAACCATGGAGTTGACCATCATCAGCCTTTACAGTGCATGAAAATGCACCAGTCAAGTTTCACTACTCCACGATCATGGTGGGAGCTTCGCAAATGAGCTTTGCGAACCAGTTTTCCAGCCCAAATTTGAATGTCCATAAATACTAAACTGTAATTCCATTCGGGCTCTATGACCAATCAAGTCGATGCTTGGGAAATGGAATACGATTTTTTATAATTTATGGAATCATTTGGAATATCTTGGGGACACTTTTTGTAGTGTCAAAAAACATATGATAAATAAAATGAATTAAAGAGGATTTCAAAAAAATTGGATGTAACCCATAATAAAAATAAGTTGGGTGGTATCATTAGATTATATCTCAAGTGTAGAATATGAAAAATTAAAGGGTTTTGATGTAAATGAAAATTACATTATAATAACATCATAATTTTAAATTGAAAAATAAGAAGATATTACATTAAATATTTTTATTAACCTTTATTATAAGGGAGTAATTTATAAAATATTGAGAATAAAAATGAAATTGAAAAACCTAGAAAACAAATAAGGGAACATTATAAGGAAAATAGAAAATTTTGATAAAAAAATCATTCATGTAGAAGGAATTAAAATATAGATTCCTTTGAAAAATTTCCAAAGTAAAAATAAAAATAATATACCCTTATGAAATTATAAAATTATATACAATGATATCCAAAAAACAATATATGTAATATAAACATGGAGGAGAATCATTCCCATTTGAAAAAATGAGATTAAGAAGTGTCAACATGCATGAAACCATTAATTTTAGTTTTTAAACAAGGAGATAATGAAGGGTAAAATGAGATATAAAAATCTAAATGTAACAAACCCACCAATAATATAATCCAAGTTGGTATCTAAAATATTTTTACACTAACCCAAAGAGTGTGGGCATACAGTAGATTGATTCTTTAACAAAAATAATTATGGAATAGGGAAACAAAACTGAAATTTCAAAAAATCAGGGTTCCAATAACATGAAAAATTAATAAAATCAAACTAAAACCCTAAAACTCAAAAAATCATTGAATATAATAAATTTTACAAGGAATCACCCATGGGCCGACTGAAAGAGACGATCAAGAATGTGTGAGGATTACTTTAGGGATAAAAATATCTATCTTTAAATGCGCAAGGACGTGGATGAAGAAACCTAAGGGTGTATGAATATGGTAATGCAATATTGGGCTCCACTAGATTGAGGAAAAGAGAGATAAGCCTTTTGCATGAGACAAATGAGACTACTTTCATGAGAATGAAAGACACTAAAATGAGTCCAACCAATGATTCATAAAATTCTAAATGGTATATCACATTGTATATTTCATAACCAACATGAAAAACAATATTTTTCCATAGGTTCTAAAGAATCAATGTTATAAATAGATTTTTAATGTTGGTTATCCTGAAACTTATGTGCTAAACCATATATTCAACGTCAGTTTATAGGTAACTGAAATAGAAAATAAATAAAAAAATCTCATATCAGTTATATAGTGACCAATTTGAAATAGATTTTCACATATTTTTATCATTGGTTATATATAATCGACATTAAAACGGTGACACAATAAATAGTTTTCGTACTAGAGTTTGAGTAATTGAGAAATCCCCTTCTTGGGTTAGGAAAAGGAGAATATGGATCCTTTACACTACACTATCTAAGAAACTAGACATTATGAGAATAATAGAGAGGGTCATTTGGAATTGATAAAATAATGGGAGATATATAATTAAATTTATTTCATCTCACCTTTTTTAATAATACTATGTACTAATATTATACTCTAAATTATTTATGAATAAAATGGAAAGTTCAACGACCATAATAGTATCCCAGCCAACTATCCTAGATAAAGAAAATATCCTTATTGGAACAAAAATTTAGTAATGGTACATGCAATTTCACATTGCGCTGCGCTAGGAATGGAAGTTGTATATGTTGGAATCCCCAATTGTTATTAATCCTTCCCAAGAGTTAAGTGTGGAAGAGTTACTCATCTATGAAAAACACTTAGATGATGCACTAGATATCAAATGTTTAATTCTATCTTCCATGTCCAGTGAACTACAAAAATCACATGAGACCATGGATGCATTTTCAATAATTAGTCATCTCTATGATCTCTATCATTAGAGAGCAAGAAAACAACCACTTCAGTTCTCCAATGAACTCTTTACATGTAATCTTTAAGAATTCACACCATATGGGCCTCACATAGTCAAAATTATTAGCTACATTGAGCATCTAAAAATTATAGGGTTTAAACTACCTGATGAATTGTGCACTGATATCATTTGAACCTCACTTACTCAAAGCTTTTCTATGTTTATTGTGAATTTAAAGATGAAAAATATATAGTAGTAACTCCTATATCTCATCACCTTAATTCTCAAAACTCATAATGAACTAAATCTTGAAGATTATTTTTATCAAATGGTGAGTAAGATTAAGGCAAGGAAAATAGAACTAAGAATAAGTCTAAATATAATGAGTTTATGCACCACCCTTCCAATAATTGGAATATCAAAGGGGAATTAAGGGAGTAGGACATTGTCTATTTCCAATGTGTTAATAAGGGACACTAGAAAAAAAATACACATTGGGAAGGAAGTAAGGTGATGCTTAAGGTATGTTCATCATCTAGTGTAAGCTTTCAATTTTTACAAATTGATTACAAGATACTACATTTGGTTCTAAAATTTGTATACAAATGCATGTTCATAATAGATTTTTAAATGTTTTTTGGGGTGAGGTAGATTTTTTGGATGAAAATGGAGCTCAGTTTGTAGCATTATCCCTTAGAGACAACAACGTTACATTATCAACAAGAATGACCATAGTGTTGCAGTTGGTTCCCTAGAACCAAATTCTATGTACTTTATGATAACATAAATTCATTATTTTTAGTATCAATAAACTTCTTATGAAATCATAATTTTTATTCTATGTAACATAGTATGTGATAATGTCCTAAGATAAGTTGTTTCACTGAAAGGTCATGGAATCTCTCTACTATGATGAGAACCTATAAGTTCCAGGGAAGTATTCTTAAATATATTTTCTATATCCGGATGAAATTATTTGAGGGACAAAAATGATATATACTATCAGGTGTGGAGACTCCTAAAACATTAAGGTACCTTCTCATGATGTACACCCTTCGTAATATCTAGTTTAGGATATTATGAGAACAAGATTTTCTAGTAGGAAATCCATATTTATATGTGACATTTGATGTTCCTATCTATGTATGTGTGGATCAATCATCAGTCTTTAATTTTATAATTAATGTGTATTGTAACTTGTAAAAATTTATGTATTGATGAAAACCATTCTGAAATATGTTTGCGGTTAGGTATGATACGTTTGGTGCATCATGAGTAATATTTCATTAAGGAATAATGTACGAAATGATTTGTCCCTTTTGTTCTTTAAAATAATTTGATATCTCAAACCCTTTTATGGAAACAATATAGGCTGAATACATCCACAGAAATGGGTTTCCATAGGAAAGTTTGATTTCTAAATAGTCAAAGAAAGATACATCAATCACATAGGTTGATCGCACAATCATGAAACTTTCTTGATTAGAGATATCACAATAAAGGTATTATATTACACAGTAATCATATGCATGAGATTTTATGTCATTATGGAATTAGATTATTTCTCTATGGGTTTCTTGGTGTGTTACTAGATGTTAAACTTGTACTTTGTCCTGCTTCGCCTAATGCCACTAAGAAAAAAGAAATGAATTTTGAAATGGATTACATGTACCAAAACTAAATATCTATTTTGGTGGATCATATAGTTGATGTAAATATATTTTTCTCTAAATGGTTATCCAAGAAGAAACTAGAAATTGATGGTAAATTACATATCTATAAGGTGCGACTTGTTGCATAAGGGTACAAACAACATCAAGGAATAGACCATGATGAAACATTTTCAGTAGTTTACATGCTTAAATCCATCAGAATTATACTTTCCATAGCAGTATACCATGACTATGAGATTTAGAAGATGGATGTCAAAACAACCTTCCTTAATGGTAGACTTTAAGAAGATATATATATGAAAAAATGATAAGGGTTTGTGGCTCTAGGTAATTCTTATAAAGTATGAAAGTTGTGGAGATCCATTTATAGATTAAAGAAACCATCTAGATCATAGAACATTTATTTTGATGATTACATAATAGAATTTTTATTTTTAATAAATGAATGTGATTTTTGTATCTATAAATAGTTTAGTGGGAATGCGGTCATTTTCCTAATAGTATATGTCGATAACATTTTACTTATTAGAAATGAGATAATAGTCTTACATACCATCAAGCCATGGTTAAATGAATTCTTCTCTATGAAATACTTAGGTGAAGTAGCATATGTTTTTGGGATCAAGATCCATCACTATAGATCCCAGTGGATGATTGATTTAAGTCATGGTGTGTATATTGACAAGATAATAAGGAGATTCAATATAGAATAATCAAAGAGTTTATTGTTGCCTATGTCACATGGTACTCATATTTAAAAGAAAACGTTTCCTTAGACACATGAGGTGATATATTAAATAGAAATAATTCCAATTCCATATGCATCAATAACTAGTTTAGTCATGTATTCCATGTTGTGTACTAGGATACATATTTCTTATGATTTACGTGTAATATGTAGATACCAGGCTTATTTAAGAGACCTCCATTGGATGAATGTCAAAACTATCCTTAAGTATCAAAGGATAACTAAGGATATGATCCTAGTATATCAAATATATGAGGAGCTAGTCATAAATCTATATGAAAATTCCTGTTTCCAAACAAATCCAGATGATCTTAAGTCATTGTTGGGATACATCTTCACTATCAATAGAGTGTCCGTGATCTAGAAGAGCTCAAAGAAAGTAGTGGTTTATAATTATGGAATGGATTTGAAGTATATTTAGGCTTCTGATGTAGCTAAAGAAGCTGTATGGATATGAAATTTCATCTAATATGTGGATATGGTACTTATAAATATATACCATATCACAGTTTACGGTGATAATACTATAGTGGTGGATCTTTCCAAAGAACCAAGGTCACATCAACAAATGAAGCACAAACTCTGAAATTATCATCAATTGAGAGATTTTTCTTAGAAAGATGAAGTTTTGGTGAGATGTATTTCCACAAAATATGGAAGACCCCTTAAAAAACCCTTATCTCAGAAAAATCACGATTTTTAAGTGGTAACTAGAAGACTAATACTCATTAGTAATTGGATCTAGGCCAAGTGGGAGTTCATTAGAATTTGTATCCTAGAACCAATTGGATTGTATTTTAGATTTCCGTCTATATTAAAAGAAGTGAATATTAAATGTATACAATCATATATTGATCATCATTCTGCAATATTTTAATGTCAAAATGTCCTCAAGTATTTGTCATATAAAAATAGGTCATAATAGTTCCCTAATAGAATGAGAACTATGAGATGATATAATAATATCTCTCAAATATTTGTCCTATGATTAGGATGATGAACTATGAAGCAGAACATAATTTTTATACTATCAAGTGTGAGTTCTTATAAGAGGATGATGCTTCATCTCATGATGTTCTCACTTGGTAATCTCAAATATAGGAGATTATAATGATATAATTTCCAATAGGAATTCCACATGTTTGCGTGTCATTAGATATTTCTATTCACGAGAGGGTGTGGTAGTCCTTATACTTTAATATTATTAGTAATACATTCAGGAATTAGATACTTAGCTATATTCATAAAACCTATGACACACTATGTTCACACTAATTAGGATACGTTCTGTATGTCATGATCAATATGTTATTAATGAATAAGTAAATTAATGATTTTACATTCTATTTATGGAATATAATATCTCATCCCTTTAATTGGAATAGAACCTTTGAAATAAATTCCATGGACACGGTGATTTAGAAAATTTCATTCCAGAAAATCAAAGAAATATATATCAATCATTAAGGTTGATTACATTAGTATAAAACCTTCTTAATGATATATCAAGGTAAATGGATTATATTACACAGTGTGTGATCGTTTTTAGTTGTTAATGTTGTGACATTGACTTCTTTCTATAGGTTGTGTTGACCGGTTCCTAGATAGTAATCTTGGACTTTAAGAATGTCTGCCTAATAGAAATGAGGAATAAGCCTATAAGGTCACACACTAAGTATTTTCATTGATCTAAATTAAAATTTATTGGAATTTAATTATTGGAATAAATATTACTCTCAAGTCTAATGAATAATTTTATTTATATTTTATTGATTTCATAAATTACATAAATATTTATTCATAAATAAATTATTTAAATACAAAAAAATATAAAATGTACTTATTTATATATTGAATGAATAAATATTTTATTAAATATTTTTTCGTGTATTCGATAAATGTCAATGAGGATGAGTGGACCAAGTCTATGTCTGATGATAAATATTAATTTATAGATAGTAAAATAATATTTATCATTAATCAGTTAGTGCATGCCATCAGAAAAATAATAATAAAATATTATTATATGGCATGGGGTTATTTAAGGGTATAATGTATTATTAAGGGCCTATGCATAACTAAATAATATTTAACCCTAACCCATAACTCTATAAATCGACTTTTATGTCTATTATTTCTGATTTTATCGAATTGCAGAATTGTTATACCCAAAAAAACCCAATAATCTCTCTTAATACCAAATAATGATCAAGAGTTTTTCTATAAAAATCATGACAATATCCCCCTTATTCCATATTCTCAATAAGGTGAGTGAAATGATGGTTCTTCAAGCATAAAGGAATCATCACAACGATCATGGAAAACACTGAAAGACAATCGATCTACCATGATCACTACTATAAATTGGACCTATACCAATGAAACTATTCCAATTATCTTGGAAAACCATTTTTATAGGAAGTGTATAGGTACCCTATACCAATAGTTCTATAAAACCTTTATTATATGTCCCAAAATTTTGAGTACCTATACCAATGGTTTTGGAGAATCGTTGATATAGGCACTTGGATTTTTTATGATATTTTGTCAAATAATATTAAATACTAGAAAAAATTAAATTACTTTTAAATATACATACATACATATATTTTATGTTCAAAGAAGACATTATATGCACTTTCTTGGCCTGTTTTTTCGCCCAAACATTGTTCAGGGTCAGTAGACCACTAGTCCTTAGGTGTGCCTCCTCATACATCAAAGGTTTTCAACTAGTAGTGAGGGTTTAAATTGGTGATAGAAGGGAGAAAATACCCTATAGTGATTAAAATAATAATTTTCTATAGATAATTATAGTTTTATAAGAAAAATAATAAACAATAGGACCGATAACCCCCAATAGTAGAAGCATATACCATTAGAAACAATAATAATAAACAATCTCAAATATAACATTTATAGAAAGAAACACCCAATGATATCATTTGTAGTACATGAATACAAGTTATGTCATAAAAGACTATAAATAGAAAGGGTCGCTCATGGTTAACCATCAATATATATATATATATAATATGCATTCTAGAAATAAAAAGACATAAAAAAGTAAACTTCAATAGATATAAGAAACCAAGGTCCTTCCCATCCATCCCATGCTAAGCAGTATGACATGATAACTAAGGTATAGATCTATAGCACATACCCTTACCAGATAACAAGATAATAAAATATACATGCGTCCTGAAGGGCCCATATAGGGTGTGAGAATGAATCTCAGTAGGACACCACCAACATGTTCCTATCTTACACCTATGATAAATAAGGTGTATATAATTATAAATAAAATAACACATGCATATCATATGAACAACCCACTTCCCTTGTGCCTAGTATCTAAAATGGAGCAATCACATTCTTTGACCATCACTAGACTACCACAATCCCGTAGTTATATACATATAAAACAGATATATTTCTTTATATATATAATTATAGTGGTGATGATTGTTAGAATAAATCCCAAGGCATCCCCTAATGAGTAACAAGTTGGAGAGACCTCATGAAACTTCTGTAAATGAATAACTAGCACCTAATGCCAATAGACACCTCTCATGTCATGATAAATAATCGGAATCCTGATGGCATGCCCAAACAAGTACCTAGTTCCTCAGACCTTAGCTTATAAAATCTCCATCAACTCGAAGCCCGATGTCTGAGACATTGTGATGTCTATCCTCCAAGTAAATAGAACCATATATTATACATACGATGCCCCAAGGATCAATGATATCCATCCTCCCAATTAATCCTGAACTAATGGCCTCATTATATGGTGATCCTCATCCCCCAACTGATGGTCTCATCACCGTCAACCGATGTATCCTCACCATCCATGTGGATTTCTATGGTAAGCATCTCTGACATCACTGATTGTCAAAACCATCTTAATTCACATCTAATGGAGGCAACTACCCATACAAGTGGTAAATACCACCTCATCATTTGAGTCCTATATATGTGAACATGACTCAAATCGAGCATCAGCCAACAATGATGAGTGAAAATTGACAATAAAGTACCTCAGCTACATCATCCCAAAACCTCATGCCCCTGTGACCATATTTCTCATCTTGATGGTTATCACTATCTCAAATTACCAGGCCATAACATCAATGATTATGAAATCATCACCTCAAACCTGATGACCAAGTCACCCAACCTATGATCAACATCATTCATAGAACCCATGCTTCTCCCAACCTACCAAATCACATTACCTCATCCCATGTGGTCATCACCACCTCAATCCTTGGGTCAAGTCCAAAAAATTCTCATGGAACCATCATATGAAATATATTTAATTAAATTTAATTAAATAAACCACTTGTCCTAATCATTCCAAGTGGTCTAAAGCATATCACCAGGCTTAAAACATTTTTAGTCAAGGAGGAACATTCCCATAGGCATCTCATGTCGTCAATTTATTATTTAAAATACAAGCATTAATTATATGGGGTATCTCTAAGACAACCCAATGACACACTCAAGGAAACACCCCTAAAACAAAATATAAATCAAATATAAATCTATCCACCACCTACCTCATATTGGATGATTATCACTCATCCAATATCAACCTATAACTCGAGCTGATTTGGAAGAAATCAACATTTGAGATGAATGACCTAAAAATAGGGTAAAATTCCTCACATGGATTTAACACACCATATAGAGAGACTAGAGGATAAAAGAAGTAGGTGGATCAAATAACTTACTGATACACTTACTTCACACCAAAAATAATTAAATTGGATCTCGGATGACAAGGATGGATCAAAGCCTAAGGGAGGAACAAATGAAGAGATACTCTCTGTTGTGTGTATAGGTGGATAATAAAGGAGGAAAATAGTTAACTATACAGAGGGGTAAATAAGTAATTTTTCCTCTTTATGTGACCTACATGGTTTGGCTGCACAGTTTGACTAACCGTGTACCAACACTGTGGCACCCATTATCCAGTCACCACACAACACATGATTGACGTGCACATTTTTCCAAACCATGAAAAAACATGAATGATCCTCTGTTAAAAAGTGCAGAATCTCCTGCATGATCATTCAACCCCTCCTATATGATTTTTTAAATCAATCAAAAATCCCAAAGAGGGATTCATAGTTAACCATGGTAGGCTGCATAGTTTCTCAAAACCATGCACCTCATCCTGTGTGCCTTGAAAAGTTGGGTTTTTAGGATATGATGCATCTAAAACCTACTCAAAACCCTAATGCACTTTCTAAACCACTAAACTCATATAAAATAAGACCTTGGGTCAAAGGAACTCTAAAAATTGGGTTTTAACAATCAAGAAAAGAGTTAGAGGACCCACCAAACTCCAAAAATTAATAGGTAGAGGATTTCAACCCACTCCAAAAACATGGGATGTTACAATCTCCCCACCTTAACACATCTCTTCCTCAATCTATAAAACATTACTTAGAGATGGTACCAAACATACCCATATCATTTAAAACACCCCGATATACCCTTGGTTATATGGTTACAGGTGAAATATCTCAAGACCCTCCCCAACTTAGGTGTTACCCACCCCTATCACTTCTTGACCAAAAACTCAAAATTATAATGGTCCACCAACCATCCTTGGACTCAAAAGTATTATCATGATGCATCTTCACTCCTTCACCTCATCAAGTGATCAAATCATACATTTTTTCACATATTACACCAATAAAGTCTCATATCTCACTAGATTCCAACCTCATGCTCATGTCCATCATGGAACCTACGTGGTCAAGTATCTCATTAGATACTTTTAAGTACCCATGCTTCATATGGAACCCATAAAATATCACATCACATCAATGATCATATTCCAATGCGCCTAATATATATATATATATATATAATGCATCAAAGATGATGCCAACCTACCAACCAGAATATGGTTTGTTCAGAAATACATCTTTTTCACCTCTTTCACCCAAAACATAGCATTCCAAACAAAAGGGGCCATGGAAAAATAAAATAAACTCAATCATGCACATGATGTAACTCTAAACATAGTTGGATCCCCAACCTACTCTGCACCTGGTAGCTCTAATGCATGAATTTGGGCCGAACCCTGATTGCCAAAGGCCTGGCCGCCCCGAGGAGCTACGCCGACCACTAACCCCACTACTAGGTCCCACTATCTCTAATAAGAATTCTGTATGAAGATGAATCCCAACTACCAACTCTTGGTACTAGTCTCAGTCTGAACTTATATCCCTGAGTGTATCCCAACCCTTGTCTACCCACTACCTGAGAAGGATTCCTACATAACCTATGGAGATTTACAACCTAGCCGCATGATTGGAACTCCTTCAGTGTCTGATCACAATGCATCTACACATACCTTGGCTACTCTTACTAGAATCACACTATTGAAGACCCACTCCTCGTTGGTCTACTTGAATCCCTAACCGGACTTCCCTACTAGAATTATTCTCGACCCCACTTCCCACCACCCAAAGCATCACCAATAACATCACTTCACTCCATCACCCAGATCGAGTATGATCAGTTTGTTATATTTCCCTCATCTATCAATGCATGATAAAAAACCTCTAAGAATGATAATAACTTGAAGATGTTTACCTGCACCCAAATGGTGTGTTGTAAACCATCCTTAAAATACCTCACCCTAGGGGCGTCATCGCCCACCATACCAAGTGATAAATGAGACATGTCTGTGAAATTAGATGTATAGTACATGAAAAACATGTCTCTCTACTGAAGGTTCAATAATTCTATATCTCTATCCATCCTTAGCATCTCAAAGAAGAAGTTCTCAAATATCCTCTCCTTGAAGTCCTTCCATGCTAGTCCCTCGTTTCTATTTGCATACACATGTATGTCCCAATAGTGATTTACTGGACCTCTGAGAATGCATATAGCCAACTTCAACCTATTTCTTGGGGGTGTCTCATGCTGCTCTAAGATGTTCTGAATTGACTTGATCCATTTCTCAATCGCCTATTGTCCACCCTTACCCTTAAATATTAGTGGGTTCTATGAATGGAACTCATGATTAAGGTATTCCCTTGATGGATCAACTCCTTGACCTCCCCTATTAATCCCTTGGATGACATGAAATAAGCTAATTCTGATCTGCTAGTAAATCCATGGCCCAAAGCTTCCATATCATGCAGATGACCCACCAACACTAGAGCTTGTACTTGTTCCTGTACCTACAACTCATGATCAACCTGACCCTCAGGGGTCTCATCCTATGCATGCTCATTCAACACCACATCACCGCCCTCCTAATGCTCCACTGAATCCTATCTTGGTGGAATCCCGCTGAATACCAATACCATGATAAAACAACCATAATAACACACACACACACACACATAATGTAAATAGGGAAATATATAACAACAACACAATCTCACCACCCTTACACTCCCCCATCAAGACCATTCCACATGACATCCAGCCTTATGGTCCCTTACCAACCCATATCAGAGCCAGGTATAACATATAAATTCGGCCTCATGGCCCATTTCCTACCCATAACATATTCAAGCATCATATATAGATATATCATATGGGGTAGCTGGGTAAAATGTCACCAAAGAGGCTATACCAGAAAAAACTATTTAGATTCTTTGTTGACATTTTGAACAAGTCACCAATATCATCATCCCTTCACACTGATATCAATTCTAGACCCATAAACATCATAGGAATATATATATATACATATATATATATATATATATATTTCACATATCACACAACATCACACAAAGATTTCATTAGAACCCCATGCCTGGGCTGGCTGAGTAGAATGCCACCAAAGAGAGGATAAGTAGGAAAACTCTATTTATCTTACTTTATTGACACTTTAAACAACCCAACCCCTCTTAGAACAATCCAGGTTTTCAATGACAATCAATCATAGGGAAAAACATATATGAAAACACCCAAGGTGCCTATAAAGAAAACATAAACCATCATCCCTTTCTATATCGGGCCGAGGGTCAATATCTCCTCCCTTTCCATACCAGGACAAGGGTTACATATCATAATAGATAAAAATAAAACCCAAGTGCACCAAATGAGTTGGAAATCACTTCAACTATAGAATCAGACAACATAACATTAATCTACCATCCCTTGAAACTTGGTATATCCCCCCTTAATGGGGCTACAGGAACCCAAACACAAGATCTAAACCCAATTTTGAATACATCCCATTCTTCGGCCTACCATATTCCAAAAATTAAGAACTAAAAAGGTAAAATAAACACCTTTAATACCATTTTTAAAACATGCATACAAGTTAGGTAATTCAAGACAATAAACAGAAAGGGTCTCCCATGGCCGACCACCAGTACATAAATATAATAAGCATGATGGAAATAAAAAGACACAAAAAGTATAATCCATATGATGAATAAACCAAAGGTTCTTACCATCCATACCATGCTATGTAGTACGACGTGATCACTAAGGTCTAGATTCAGATCTTGAACCCTTACATGATCACAGAAGCATAAAATCTACACATGTCCCGAAGGGCCTGTGTAGGGTGTGAGAATGAATCTCAGTAGGCCACCACCAGTGTGTCTCCATATTATATATATGATAAATAAAGTGTATCTAATTATAAATAAAGCAACACATGCATATCATATGAATAACATTCTTCCCTTATACCCAACAACCACAAGTAAGCAACCACTTTATTTAACCATCATCGGAATACAATGTAACCTCAGTTATATATATGGAATAAAATGACATGTCTGTATATAAATAACTATAGTGGAAATGATCCTTATTATAAATCCCAGACCATCCCCTGATGAGTAACAAGTTAGAGAGCCCTCAATAACCTCCTGTAAATAAATATCTGGAATCTCATGCCAAACTAAACCTCATATGTCATTATTAAACAACTGAAATCTATAAGGCATTCCCAAATAGGTACTTGGTCCCTCATAAATCAGCTTAGAAAATCCCTATCAGCTCGAATCCCCACATTTGGGATATAATGATGTCTTTCTTCCAACTAAATAACATTATTGTCTCAACAACTGATGTCTCGATGAATGAAGATATCTATCCTCCCAACTAATACTATCCCAATAACCTCAATATATGGTGATCCTTTTCACCCAACCAATGATATCATCACCATAAACCATTGGCTCCCCACCATCCACATGGATTTCTATGGATAACACCTCCAACCTCACAGATGGTCAACACTATCCTATTCCGCAAATTTTTTCAACATTTTCACTAGGGAACGCATCCATCTATGGGGATGTGTTGGATATGGCCCCACATTCTCACTTTCCAAAGGCAGGAGACAACCATCACTTATTTAGGGTTGTTTTATGCTTGATAGAAATGGGATGATGAGATTTCAGTCTCTCCTTATATTGATTCCTCCTCAGAACTCTTTGCCTAGTCCGGGTCTCCCTTAAAGATTAATATGTTGTTCGTGAAACTCTTATCAGTTCCATATCTTTGTGGATTTCAGTTAATTACACTGATTCTGTCAGTAAATACCATGGGATCAAGTTAGGGAAGCAACCTTCGGTTAGGGGAGTAGTCATGCTGGGCATAATTGGCGTGTCTGGATGCTGAAACACTGGTACACCTGGATTTTATTCCCCTTATTATAGGGCTTATTGTGGGTGTAGAATACAAATGCATCCCATGTCGCATGTGGTGAATTGTATTCCATATGCATGTATCCAAGGTTTTCCTTGGCTTCCCATGTTTAACAAAGGGTGTGTTGCAGGTTTAACATCTAGCAGAGATAGATCAGACCGATCAGAACACTGATGGGAGTGGATTAGATGGGTACATCCCTAAGATAGATAACCTAGGAGGTTTACCAGATGGGTGGATAAAGATTCCCATTTAGGATGAATCTGAGGATGATTGGGTCCCAAAAAAGGGGACACTAAAGTTTACCATTAAATGGGATTGAACCTCGTGAAGGCCTCATACATACCCTATATATAAGATATGGATTAAAAACCATGTAGTTTGAGAGGGTAAATCATGGGATCGGGGTGTACACAATGGAAAACAACTTGAAGACATGTTGGGGTTTATGCGTGGTTAGTGGCCCGGGAGATGCTAGGAGAAATTAGAAAGTGGATGAAATAATCTCACAGGGATGTGGTTGCCTAGGAAAACCAGGATGGATGATGGATGATTTGATGTTGTGGAAGAGATGAATGGGATGGAAACAATGTGAAAGTTATGTTGGTGTTGGGATTGAACCACATGGAGGCTTCCTACATATCTTGGTGGGTGGGAATCAAACTCCATGTAGTTCAGTGGGGTTATGAGTCACATGAGGTGAGGTCTGATGAGAATGGATGAATGGATGGGGACCCAAAGCTACTGGAACCTTCAGGTTAAGGAATGATCTTCCCAAAACAAAAATGCTTAAGGGAGAGACCAGGATGAGACATGAGAGATGTGATTGAACCTCATGGAGGCTTCCTACATATCCTTGTAGTAGGGAATCAAAGTCCACGTAGTTCAGGAATGGGGGAATGGAATCAAAGTGTACATAGATGATAGTAACCTGAAGACATTCTGGAGATTATGTGTGGTTAGTATCCCATCTCAAGAGGGGCACTCTTAGTTGGAGGTGTATGGATTGAGTGTAGGGCATATGCATGGTTAGCTGCTCGAGAACTGGTTGGACACCTCTAAGGGGGTGGACCGAGGATGTGGGTCCCAATAAAGGGGACACTGTAATTTACCAGTGTTTGGAGTTGAACCTCAGAGTGGCTTCCTATGTACCTTGTCTAGGAGACAGGGATTAAAAACCATGTAGTCCGTAAACATATAGTTTAAAGTCATATGGGACGATGGTGAACCGACGTAAAGTGGTCAGGACTGATGAGTGATGGGATTGAACTGCAGGGAGGCTTCCTCCATACCTTGCTCAAAAGGAAAAAGATCAAAGTCGACATAGTTAGAATATGAGGCATGTGGATTACAAACTAAAGAATACCAAAGAGTATGTCATGGTTTATGCTTACTCTAACCCCACATGAGTCATGCTCGGTATGAGAAACAAGAGGAAACAAAGACTTGATGATCGTGTCACAAAAGGTGTGTCTGTGAGGAATGGAGCAGGGATTACATGTGGTTAGTGGCCCAAGTAAATGACGGTTAGGACTTACTCTAGGAGGGAATCCCAAATAGGCTTCCAGATGTACAAGGATGATATGAACACTCTACCCGAAATTCCCTGTCAGGTTGGGTCAGGGCTTACGCAGAACTACCCAAGGTGCCAATGGTGAAAAAGATCACAGGGAGAGGGAAGTGAGAAGGCATTGGTTTCCATCCCCTTCATGGTCCTCTATGGACTTTTCACTTATGTGGTGATCACATTTTAACATCATGTGTCATGGACGCGAGTTCTTGGAAGTTTAATATCTTACAACTCAGACGATGAGAATTCACTTATCACCCCTATGACTTAAATAACTAGCACGATTTTACCCTTGGTGAAGGGAAGGCACCAACAATGCCCCTAGATATGGGGTTATGGAGTGATCCATTGAGGGGATCATGATAGTGTGGCTATAAAAAGAAGAAACATCCCTTACCATGCCTATGCAAAGAAGCATGAACCAAATCAACGCAACATAAAGCATGACCCAAGGGTCTTTGAAATCACTTCGTTCAAGCTTGGAGGGATGCATGGGAGAAAAGTTCATGAAGCAATAGGCCTCGTAAAGAGGGGCTTTAAAAAGATCAAGGGATCACAGGGCATAAAGTATCATAGAGCACATGGATTTGTATATCTCATAGGCTCTCAAAGCATAGGGCTTCACATAGCTCATGGGATCACAAAGCATAGGGATTCATAGAGTTCATCGGATCTAAGTGCACACGGGCTCACATTGCACACAAGCTCGCAGATCACAAGGTCTTATAGAGGATATGGATTCTCATAGAGGAGACCTTTTCAAATCATATTGTCCCAACCTAAGCATGGATTAAACATGTTTTCGGAGGGTGATTCATGAAACTTGGGTGCTTCGTGAAATCCTGAGTACCCAAAGGGGAATCTTTCCTTTGATATGGACCATAGTCTCCATAAAGGGGATCCCTCTATGAAGAGGGGGTAAATTTGAGTATCCCTCTATGAAGAGGGGGTAAATTTGAGTAAAGGGAAATGGATTTAATAGTGCTCAAGTACCTTGGATGATTAATTTTTATGATGGTTCATAGAGAAAATGGTGATTAATGATTTGGGAATTTAGAAGATGAATGTTGGGGTCCTGCCCCTTTGAAATGGGAAAATTCGGGTATTTATAAGATCCATGGGGGCGTGATACCCTAAGGGAGCACTTCAAAGTAACTTGTTCTTATCCATCGGAGGCATATTGTGTCAAGTTTCTCAGATCCAAGAATTCGTCTGTCATCCCCTCTATAGTGAAGAGGCTTCCTTCATTCCTTCCATATAAGTCACAGAGGATTCTGTAAATTTCTAATGACTCACAAAGGCTACATCTTTCCATCCACAGCGCAGATACCTCCGTCAAGTTCATCATAACTATGGATTTGACCGCCAATTTCTTCTATAGAGGACACATAGAAGGCCTTTACTTTGAACTGGACACACTGCTAAAGGGATTTATGAAGGTGTTTCCTTTACGAGGTTTCTTCATGAAGAATACCCTTTTAGAGAAGGCCTCAGAGAGACCTCCATCAATTTCGAAGGACTAGAAGAGGCAACTGTCTTTCCCTCCACAACAAAGAGGCTTCCATCAATTTCGAAGGACTCACAGAGGCAACTGTATTTAACTCCACAGCGCAAATACCTCCATCAATTTTGTTATAACTAGGGATTTGACTGCCACTTTCTTCTATATAGGATATGGAGAGGGCCTCAGCTTTGCACTGGCCACAGTGCTGAAGGGATTTATGGAGGTGTATCCTCTACGAGGGTTTTTCATGAAGCATACCCTTTTATAACTATTTAGTACCCTTTTCTTATTTCCCCCATGAACATATTTTGGCCCCAACCCCACCATCCCCTCAAAATTGGAGCAAATGAGAAAACAAGGGTCAAATTTTGAGGGTAGATCTCCAAAATTTAGGCTGATTGCGAAGCGAGATTGCGGAGTCGAACCGCAATACGGATAGGTGGTGCACGGTTTGAGAACATATAAAATCTCAATGCGTCCAAGAACACTGTGAATATCAGGGGTAATTGTCTATAAATAGAGGAAAAGACCCCTCTTTTTTCTTCACCTACTCAACATATCATTATTTAGATCACAATTTGTGAAGCTACATGCGCTCCGCATTCGTTCTTTACAAACCAGGTTCTCTTTTTCTCTACGTTGTACAACGAGTCTTTAGACTATGAGATCATGTGCTTCATGAGTTGTGTCTTTGAGCTCTGTGGAAGAACTCTATGGTTTATCTCTATGATTGAGCTCTGAGATCGAGCTCTATGAACCCTAACAAAAAAATTATAATGTCTTGGGAAAGAATGGCCAACCAAGAAGCTACCTGTGGGGTCCTCACGGATTCCACCCAAAGGGACTATATGGCGGATAATCTGAGCATTGGGGAATATGTGTGAAGCCATTTAGATCATGAATCCCTTGTGGAGCTCCTATTGGAAAGCCAAAAAAATTTCCTATATGAAAAATATTTCCTCTATACGGCTTTGGTTTTAGGGATGATGTTCTCATCCCTGAAGCAACAAGGGATGAACCAGCTTACTGGTTAAGGAGTACATCGTTCCAACGCAAGTGGTTCAGGACTACCGATGGTCATACATGGGAAGACCACACACCCGTCAATGTTGACTACCTGTATAACCATGTAAATAATGTTTATGGGAAGGAAATAGAGCCAGAGGTATCTCCCCCACAATACCACACCATCCTCAAGGTGATTTTGGGGAACCTGGAGAAGGTGTGGATTGATTATAGGGACCTGCGCCGGGGTTGAACTTTTACGAAGGATTAGGTCTGGGTTTACTGGGTTTGTATATCCTATGTGTAATTCGAGGTAGATATGAAGTAAGTAGGGTTGTATGAAGTTGAGTGGGAATCCCAATTCCACATTTATCATCTAAAACACATAATGCCAAAGTTGTTGAGCAGGTGGTCATCATGGACCAACACTTTTCATCTTCACCATGGGGAGGTCGGTATCAGCCTCTGGGATTTTCACAAGATCATGGGAATTAAAATATTAGGGGGTGATTTATGATGAGTTCCTCTCCCCCTAGAACACATGGGAGGATTCTAAGTAGATACTTTGGTTGGAAAAGTCACTGATGGATATGGTGTCGGGCGAGGAAAAGAATTCGGTGAGGGATATACATTTAATGCTGTGGTTTAAGTGTTTCATAAACATCCCGCTAAAGCTTTCCACTGAATGGGAGAAGGCGCCCAAGAAGCTACCGGCCTGGCCTCCCACCTGTCCAAAGGGAGCCCAGTGTAGTAAAGAGACTTCCTATTGGTGAACCCTGGAGGATAGCCAATGGAAACTATGGGTGTATAGTGTCAACACTGAAAAACAACCGGTGGTTAGGATGGGGTGGGTTTTTTTTTGTGCTTATCTGCGGATGGATGTTGACGGTCAGGGACACAAACATGAGTGTGTGACTGAGCACATTCATTATGGTGTCTATGCTGGTGATGGGGGAGCATGTAAACTTGGGGATTCTAGTGCTGGACAAGCTATAAAAGGTGTTGTGAGAAATTAGTGAGGGAAATAAGACACATAGGGTGTGTGGCCCACTCCATATTTTGTATTAATGGATAATGATGCACATGGGTGTCTATGAATATCTGAACCTTATCTCCCCTCCTGAATTAGACTTATGACCAGACATTTTGAATGTGGTGGGGAGATTTTCGACCAAGATTACTCCACCGCTGGTGCTAAATAGAGTTTGCAGGGCATATGAATTCAAATTCTATCCATTTTCATTGCCAAAGGTGTATTCATTGATGACGACTAGGGAACTAAGGAGCATCTATCCTAGCTCATGGCCTTCTGAGGTGTAGTTTTGGTGGCACAGATCGATCATGAGCCTATCTACGCATTCTACACCCCGTAAGGATTTGCGAGGTAGTTCTAGTGCATGCATAGGTTGAAACTGCCAGTCTACTTGGTAGTACACCATGAGGACCATCCATGTGTGATGAATCAGATGTGGATCATGTTCACATGAAAGTATGGGAAGATTTTGAATGATCTACCTCTACCCACAACTATCTATAGGCTAGTTAAAGAGCATGAAAAGGCATGGGAGGTAGCCTACCTAGGGAAAATGTTGAAGTGAAAAAACCATACATCCTGGTGAAGGGGTGCCTCTTCAACCTCAAGGCTGGGGCTGGAAAGCGGAAAGAACATATCATGATGGAAGGGATGTAGTAGTAAGAAGTAAAAAAATTTCAAGAACTGCACCGAGTAGAAGTCAAGTAGTAACGGTGGACCCGATGGTCCCAGATAAGTATAACTGGTAGGAAGGGAGGTCACCCAGGGGTTCTATAGGATATCCACTCAGGCTACAGGGAAGCGGCTATTCCACATAGACATGCCTAAGGATGTTATTTTTTTCTAAGGCTTGGAAACCTAGGAGGTTAATAGACAATTCCTCATTCATTCCCATATGTGTCACCATATTAACCATCTAGGGATAGATATATCAAAGATCGGCCATTGTAAGGCCGAATTTCCAGTGTCTGAAGTGGAAGGGGAGAAATACATCACCGAGATAGAGGTGTTTTTTCACTCTCAGGGTATTCCGCATCCAATGATGGATCAAGTGAAAGTAATAATATACCAAACAGTCCCAACACAGTTGTCTTCTACTGAGGTGAGGGAGTGCTTCCCCTTACCTGAAGAATCATAAGAGTCCTCCTGGGAGGAAGAGGCTGGCATAGGGAGACCTTTAGAGGAATGTGAGGTTGCAACCTCAGAGTTGGAAGAGTTTTTGAGGCTCTTTAGGTAAACCCTAGACCATTTCGTTGTGGTTATCATTAAGGTCACCTATGCCTTCTCAACCAATATTTTCTTTGTACAGGATAGCCTCATATGTAAAACCCATTCTTGCACAATAGTAGATGTATCTTCGGGGTTTGAACCTACGACAAAGGTGATTATAGAATCTAGTAGGGTTGAAACACCCAGGGTGGTTCTTCTGAAGTCTTCATATTTCCCAACCATATATGGGGGGCTACACCTTGGAATTCTAGAAGTAGTGGTTTGAGAACAGGACCTGCTATTTGACCTCCGTAAATCCTTTTCATTGTAGAATCCATTACTATTTTCTATCAAACCCAGACAACTGAAATTTTTGTATTCTTATACAAATAGTTCTTCAAATGGCTTGGGCAACACTAGTGAGGAGGGATGGGGATATTGGTGCTCTTTTTCCCAAGGGAATGCGGATTGTCATGGAAGATGATGCTCTGGCAGACCAGACCACAATGATCATGATTAAAGATAGGACCACTGGTAGGACGGAACCTGAGATTACGGAGGTGGAATCCAGTGATGAGGATCCATTGGATGGCATGAAACCTAGACTACCTGACCCCACACCAGAGGAAGATCATTCTAATGAATTTATGGAGGTGATCCCAGCAAACAAGCCTGCCAATACAGAGGACCAGGACGAGACTCCTTTTGATGAAGAGTATAGCACGGTCATCCATCCCTGGTCATGGAAACTAATCAAGTGATTCATCAAGGATAACCCACAAAAAATTGGATAATCCATATGGGTAGACTTCATCCTAGCTGCATGAACTTTGCACGAGAGGATTGGAGGGATGAAGAAATGCTTTAGGTGTGGAAGAGAAGGGCACCTAGCCATTAACTTCCAATAAGAAAAACCCGTGACTACTACAGGGGAATGGAATGATCCATTTGACTCTCAAGATGTTTTTCGTTTCTTTAACTACAAAGAACTTTGGCACCTTTCAAATTAGTTCCCTAAGCCAAGGGTTTTCGGAAGTAGCCGACAAACTCCAAGGTAGCAAGGGTGAGCTTTTTCCATCACTACCGCTGAAGTGAACCCCGAAAATGAAGTGGTGATAGGTATGCTAGTTAATCATTCAAGAATAGAGAACACAATTTTTTATTCTGGTTCTACGAATTATTTTATATCTTGAAAGTTTAGTAGAACAGTCCCAACTCCACCACAAATCATGGATGTGAAGATATCAGTGAGTACATAAAAAGAGTAAATCATTGCATCCCATGAATATAACTCCTCCCCTATCATAATCGATGGATTGAACTTCCTGTATAATCTCTTCATACTCCCTCTAGTGGAATTTTATGCAATTCTCGATATGGATTGGATTTTATTATATAGAGTCAACATAAATTTCCGTGAGAGGTAAATCACTCTCCATGTGGAGAATCAACCCCTTATTTTATAAAAGTGTAAGGAGGAAGATAAAACTTCTTTAGAACCATCATCTCAAGAATGGATATTACTACCCTATGAGAACACATATATGGCTCAGATGATTGATTCCAAGGAAGCAACCATCCTTGAAGACATGCCTATAGTGAGGGAACTTGCTGAAGTGTTTCCTGAGGAATTTCCTAGTCTTCCTCCTAGAAGAGATGTTGAATTCTCAATTGAACTTAAACCTGGGGTGTTTCCAATATCCAAGACTCCTTATAGAATATATGTTTTGCAGCTTGAGGAGCTGAAGAAATAACTACAAGAGAATCTAAATAAAGGGTTTATACACCCAAGTGCTTCACCATGGGGTGCACCAATCCACTTCGTTAAAAAGAAGGATGGTTCAATGTGCCTTTTCATTGATTATCATGAGATCAAAAAAATCACAATAAAGAACAAGTATCCTCTTACGTGAATTGATGACTTGTTCGATCAGCTGCGTGGAGCACAATACTACTCCAAGGTGGATTTTTGGTCAGAATATTATCAAGTAATGGTGAAGAAGGAATATATCCCCAAGACTTCGTTTCGTACAAGATACAATCACTATGAATTCAAATTAAATTTTTTTTGACTCACTAATGCTCCATAATTATTCATGGACTTGATTAATAGTCTTTAGATATTACCATGATAAATTTGTGGTAGCCTTTAGAGATGATATTCTAATATACTCCAAAACAAAGGAAGATCATGAGGAGCATCTAAGAACTGTACTAGACACCTTGTGAAAGGAGAATCTATAAGTGTGAGTTATGGTTGAAGGATGTCTCATTCATGGGTCATATAATCACAAGCAATGGGATATCTGTGGATCCCTCGAAGACAGCTGCAATAGAGGGATGGCTAAGGCTAACATCGGTAACAGATATCTGTATCTTCTTGGGGTTAGTTGGATATTATCACCAATTTTTGAGAAATTTCTCATGGTTTTCCAACCCTCTTACCAAGCTAACTCGGAAGGAAGTAAATTTTTCTTGGAGTGATGAATACGAAGAGAGATTCAAGGAGTTGAAAGGGTGGCTTATTATTGTGCCCATGCTCACATTACCCACGAGTGGAGAATTTGTTTTTGGTATTTAGTGATGATTCAAATAAAGTCATGGGTTGTGTGTTGATGTAGAATGATAAAGTGATATCCAATGCCTCAAGGAAATTGAAAATCCACGAGCAAAACTATCCAACGCATGATCTGGAGTTGGCGGTTGTGATCGTTGTGTTGAAAATATGGTGGTATTATCTCTATGGGGAGAAGTGTGAGATATATACTGATCACAAGATCCTAAAATATATATTCACACAAAAAGAGATTAATATGCGCCAACAAAGATATATAGAACTCATCAAGGATTATGACTACTCAATCCACTACTATCTCGGTAAGGAAAACAAGGTTGCAAACGCTATAAGTAGAACGAATCACGCATCTTTGTCAATGATGAGAATTGAAAAGGATCCAATATTATTCAATTTATAGAGGATGTACATGGAGATCATTATAGGAGATACATCATCAATCCTTTCTCAAATGATTGCTCAACCATCCCTCATGGTGAAAATAAAGGATGATTAAAGAAAGGATGTGGAAATTATGAAAGGTGTGGAAGTTATCAGAAATGGTAAATCCTCGTAGTTCATGGTTAACAAGGATGAAATTGTGAGATTTGAGTCATGATTATGTGTACCATTAGATCCAGAGATAAAGAAGGATCTTTTGGATGATGCACAAAGCTCAACCTTCTTTATTCACCCAGGGAGAACAAAGATGTATCGAGATCTCTGAGAAAACTTTTTGTGGGACAATATAAAAAGGGAGATTGCTGAATATACATCAAAGTGCCTGGTATGACAGCAAGTGAAGGATGGGAGGAAAATGTCTAAGGGGATTATGCAACCACTACCCATTCCAACATGAAGTGGGATAAAATTACCATGGACATTGTCACTAGACTTCCAAGGACATTCATAGGAAAAAATGCTACACGGGTCGTTGTGGATTGTCTTATGAAGAAAACTCACTTTATCACAATTCAAGAGGACTTATCATTGGTTCAACTTTCATAAATTTACATAAAAGTAGTGGTAAGGTTTCACGGAGTACAACTATCTATTGTATTTGATCGTGATCCTAGATTCACCTCGATGTTCTGGAAAAGTCTCCAACATGATCTAAGCACCGAATTGAACTTCAGTACAACCTATCATCCTTAAATTGATGGCCAATCTGAGTGAACTATTCATACACTAGAATATATGATAAGATCATGTTCTATAGACTTTGAAATAGGATGAGAACAACATCTTCCACTGGTTGAATTTTCTTACAATAACAGTTTCCACTCAAGCATCTAAATGGAACCATATGAATCCCTTTATGGGAAAAGAATTAGAACATCGATGTGTTGGGATGAAGCTGGTGTGTGTAAGCTACTAGGACCTAAAATTGTCGATGAAATTGTGGAGAAGATGAAAACCATTAAGCAGCATATCAAGGTAGCCCAAAGTCGACAGAAGAGTTACGCAGAAAACCATCGACAAGACATTGAATTCAAAGTTGGAGACATGGTTTTTCTATGCATATCTATGTGGAAGAAGGTCATGAGTTTTGGAAAGAAAGGGGAGTTAAGTCCTAGGTACATCGGCCCCTTGGATATTCTTGATCGTGTCGGGGTTATGGCCTATCAACTTGCACTTCCACCTACCATGGACAAAGTACATGATGTCTTTCATGTATTCCTCTTAAGGAAGTACATACTAGACCCTTCACTTGCACTCTCTTCAGAGGTAGTATAGTTAGAGGATGATATTTCTTACAATGAGAAACCAGTGATGTTCTTAGATAGTAGAGAAAAAGTCCTACGAAATAAGACAATGCCTATCATCAAGGTGTTATGGCACAAACACAAGTTTAAAGAGGAAATATAGGAATTAGAGGAAGTGATGAAGCAGAGTTACCTACACCTATTTTAGTGTGGGAAAAAATTCAAGGGGAAAATTTCTTAAGGGTGGAATACTGTAACGACCAAAACTTTTAATAATTAAAATTTCTCTGGATATAATTAAATTTATTATTATGTTAAATGGTTATATAAAATATTAAATTCTTTGGTTTTATGATTTTGGATTTTTAGAATACCATTATGAATTGTGACATTGCTAATATATCCATTGAACAGTGATCACATGATTAGTATAAATATAGGGCTTTAACAAATCCAATTTACTCAGACAAATGAAGTGATGCCCTTTTCCAGTAGACTTTCCCCATAATAATCCCTTTTTTCAGAACATAGAAAGGAGGTGGCGTCATTGGGCTTCTCTCTTGACCAAGCCCAATCCGAGATTCAACTCGTTAAGCTCGAACAGAACCACCTACGAAAGATGTGGAAGTTGATAGAGATTACCAAACGAGCAACGTTATCCGAGCCACCCCAAGAGTCTATCACAATCCCACAACTTACCCTTAATTACTATGAATGTGTTATAATAAGTTATATAACAATACCTTATCACTATGATTATGTACATTTTTTTGTATATAATAAATAATATACATTCATTTTATTATTATTACGTTGTAAGTAGTTTTTCAAGCACAAATAGTTTTTTAGTCAATATTCAATTATGAAATCTATTTTGATGAATTAATGGATTTTTGAATTAAGCAAAATTTTAATAAAATATTTTTATTATTATTAAATTAATTTTTTTTAGTATAAATTATCGTATAAGTTTTATGAATATAATTGTAATTTTTATCAAGGTTTGAAAGCTGTTTTTGTCAAAACCCATGAATTTTAGATAAATGTCAGTTTTTTATTTTAAAAGTGAAGATTCATATTTTTAGAAAATTATTTGGATAAAATTAATATTATTTTTGGAATTAGAATGTTTAAATTATCCAATTGTGAAGTTTTCATAATTTTCTGAGACAATCGAATATTTGGGTAAAAATTAAATACTGTTTAATTATATAATATGTTTTATGACATCATAAGGACCAAATAGTGATGTAATAAAATACTATAAACATTATTTTCATCCAATATATGTTTTAACATTAAAATAATGTTATTTTATGTTTGTTTGATTTATTTTACAAAGCTTTAGTGGACCCTCCAAGACTAATAAAACTTTTTATCTTTTTAAATTGATTTCCTTGAGCGTGTGAATCACCTCCACATAAGAAACCCTTTTATTTTAAGAATTTCGGAAATTGGTATTATAAAATATTGTTTTACCCTCCCATTTGGAAAAAACAATGGGAAAAAACCATGGTCTGGTTTGTGGTTTTGATTTGTCCAATGTGTGGTGTCCCAAACCTAAATAATAAAGAATTACCTCTTCTTTCCTTAATAAACCCACCCAATATCCCACTTTATCTTCACTCAAAGCCTTTGGAGTTCATATAACCTCTGACATACTTTCTCTAGAATCCCCCCAAGGCACCCCAAGCTCCCAAGAAGCCTCTCCCAAGCCTTTGGGATCACACTTCCAAGTAAGGGATTTCTTCCTTCTCTCATATTATCCACGTTTCTTAATATTGTTATGGACTTTTATTTTGAATTATAAATGTTGGGGTATTATTTTTCAACTCCCCCATACTTACCTATTTATGTTTGAATGATGAGATACCCATTTATCTCTCATTAATTCCTCACATGTACACCTGTTACCATGCTGAAATTCCATTAGGAATTTCTCTCTCCCCATTTATATTCAAGAAATTCTTTTATATTACGAATCCAAATTCAATTAATTATGTTGATACATGTATATAAATTTACAATTTACTTTCCATTTCATGTAAATATGATGAGACACCCCTTTATCCCTCATCAACAATTTTTATGAATTCTTATATCACATCATTATGCTGCTGAAATTGCACTGTGATTTTCCATGCCAAAGTCATTGTGTAGTGAATACCATGCCCGTTTATCTATCAAGGGTATTAACCTTTATGAAGAATTACTTATTGATTATAGAGTTTTATTTATGAATTTTACTTTACTTTATCATGGAATAAATGGTGATGAATCCATGTTTTATGATCTATGTGGCACACTTATGCATGAAATTAAATGATTAAGAAGGGTTCACCTGGATAGCACTCCAATGCATTGGGTAAAGTATAGTATCATGATATGTAATGTTCAATAAGTTTTTAATCATGCTAATTAAATTTCAACTTGGGTTTACTTGTGTTTAATGTAAAATGAGGGTTTACTCATGCTCCATGTGCAATGTGCCTTGTCTCATACTAATATCATGTTAAATGTTGTTGCCATATCTCCATGTTATGATAATCATGATTTATCATGCCTTTATGTTCATGTTTCTATTGTTATAAATTGATATTACCATTGTATAACATGTATTTTATTCTTCATGTTATTCCATGTTTATTCTGTTACTGTGCTTTATAGCTCACCCATTTCTTATGTATGTTCTCAGGTTATCCCATGCAATGTTAAGTACAAAGGAATGTTGTGGTCATGTAAAGGAAGTTTTCAATAAAGATTTTGTATTTCATGTTTGAAGATGTTATTTAATGATCTCAATCCCCAAAGACACTATCCCTCTCGATATTTTATGTTTTATTAATTGAAATTTTATGTAATAAATCATGTCTAAGTGTGTAATAAAGAGGAGGGTTATTGTACATAAAGAGCCTTCTGAATAATTGTGTGAAATCTATTACTGTATGAAAACTAAACTAAAGGAAGTTTTTGATCCCAAAAACATTTTAAATTTAATTAACAAGATTTCAACACATCCTCTAGGGTTTTAATTGCTCTCTTATACTAAAAAACTTTTTGAGGATGATATATAGTGATGAAACTCAACTCTATATCAAGTGATTGCTGAAGACATTTCCAGAATGTTTAGGTGAACCTCATATCTTGATCAACGACAATTAAATGTGACACTCCATAAAACCTTACCAAATCTTTAATTTATATCAAGTAAAAATGATCTATATATAATTATTTTCTAACGGAGATGGTGTGTAATAACTTTGTAAGTAAATCATCTACAACACATACATCATTATTCCCTTTAGATGTTTTGAGGAGTCTAATTAAAAAATTCATGGTGATGTTTTTTCATTTACATTAGTTTATGTTTAATGGATATAACAGACCCTAATAATGTTTTCTCTTAGACTTAACTTACTAACATACCATGCACTAAGATACACACTCTGTGATATCTCTCTTTATTCCATCCCATCAGAAGTACTATTTAAAATATCTCAACGTCTTCAAAAATATAGTTTGAATATATAATGAAGAACTATGAGCTTCCTCTAACAAGTAATTTATAAAATATTGTGTGGATGGAACACATATAGGGTACCTGAACCTTATCATTCCGTCATGATCAATGTTAATCTTAGGGGCATTTCTAACCTTATTTTGTAGCTCTATATCTTTCTTCTCTACATCTTTAATCATAATGTGGATAGATAGTTGAACATTAAATTTCTCAAGATAATATTTATCCCATTAATTATGGATTTCTAGATATATAATTTTTAAATATCGACATATTGGATCTTTTGTGATCATCATCACAGATAATTTATCATGATTCTTTCAATTCAAAGCATCGACCACCTTGTTTGCTTTCCGAGGGTGGTAATGTATTGTGAAATTATAATCTTTAATCAAATATAAACATATTATATGGAACATATTCAAATCATTATATATGAATATATAATTTAATACATTGTATTGGAATATATATCACACTTTTCAAAATAAAGATAATACCTCCACATCTTTAATGCAAAACATTACCGCAAATAACTCCAAATCATGAGTTGGGTAATTTTACTCATGAATATTAAATTTTCCTAATTCATAAGCTATAACAATGTAAATATATATAATAAAACAACTCAATATCATCTTTTCTATTTCACTATATATTATAAGCAATTCTTTACTATAGGGTAAATTAAGCATATGTGCACTGGCTAATCATCTCTTCAGTTCCTTGAAATTTTTATCACATTTATCTATCCAAAATAACTTGACTCCCTTCTGTGTTAACATGGTGAGTGGATTATATACTCTTGATAAATTATCAAAATAAATTCAATAATATCCTTCTAAAATACAAAAAATTATTGATCTCGGTCACCATGGTGGGACTGGGCCAACATTTAGTAGCCTCAGTCTTGGTGGATTAACCTATATACCATCTCATGAGATTATATGTCCCAAAAATGAATCTTTTTTTTTCATCAAAATTTCAATTTTTTCAATTTTTTATATAATTTATACATATATAGGGACATTATTAAAATTATCAAGTGAAATTCATGATCTTATTTTCTATTTGAATAGATAAGATTATTATATATAAAGACTACTAGAAACTGATCAAGGTAATATGTAATGAAACCATTCATTAAATCGATTAAGATAGTAGGGTAATTGGTAATACCTAACAGAATAAATTTATATTCATAGTTACTATGACCTATAAGTAATGTTGTACTGGGTATATCTTCCTTCTTAACCCTCAATTTATGACACCGAGAATAATGTTCAATCTTGGAAAAGTATTGATCTCCCTAAATTTGATCAAATAAGTAAAAAATACTGGGAAATGGATACTTGTTCATTATTTTTATCAAGTTTATCTCTAAATAATCAATTTAGATCTACATAAATCCATCTATATTTTTAAAAAATAGAATAGGATCACCCCAAGATGATAAACATGGATGAAGGAATCCCTTGTCAAGGTTCTCATGGTGTTTCTTCTTCAATTTCAACAACTCGATCAAGGTTATTATATAGGTATCCTTTGTAATTGGTGTCGAACTCGGTATGAGTTCTATTGAAAACAAAACATCGTGATTCATTGGAATACTTGGAAACAATTTTAGAAATACATCAAAAAATTCCCACATAATAGGAATATTGTTGATGTTTAGTTTCTTCTCATCCATTTGAGATAAACACTCTTTCTGAATGGGAATCAATACCCATAAAATTAATGTGGCCAAAATCATAAGTTTATACTTGTCATAACATTGATAAACAATCATTGTTTGTTTGGAATATTAAGAATGACTTCCATTACATGAAATTGATGTGGTATTTATGAAGAGAAATCCAATCCATGCATAGGATTACCTAAAATTCAACCTGAGGAAGATAGAAAAGGTTTGTAGGAATAATATTCTCATAAACATCATCCGAATAGAAATCATATACTTGAGAGGTGATCATCATACCATTATGTATTTTCACTTCTAATTCTATATCAAATCATTTTGGTGGCATCTTTATACCCTTATAAATTTCTTCAGATATGAAATAATTGGTAGAACCAGAGTTAAATAAAACATTATCAATTATAGAGTTTCTGATTTGTGTTTCTATAACCACAAAGATATCCCACATTCTCTAGAAAGAGTGATTTCAAGAAATTTACCCTTTTCCTTCAACTTAAGTGTTTACTAACATCGATCATCATCATTAAACATAATAATTGGGAACTAGTTAGCATAGTGACATACTACTGACATTTGTGACACTGGAGTGTGGGTAGTTCATTCAATGTAACTTTCTATCTATGCCATTCATTAGCCAAATTATTCCCATCACATTAGTAATAAATATCTTGATGACCTTCCTCACTACACCTAAAATGATTACAAGTCCCATTAAGACAATTTACTCCCTATTTTATTCTACACTTTGAGTTGGAAAGAAATATTATCTTCTTCTCTCCATGGTTTTTAGAGTTTCTATTGAACTCAATATTACTTTTCTTTTTAAAACAATGATATTTATTTGTAACTTTGATATCCATTTCCACCTTGATAGCACATAAAATTATTTCTTCAGAGCTATCGATATCTGTAACACCCGCGACTTTTATGTTATATAAATCATCAAAGGAATCTTTTTCTACACAACACTTTCTTGGCTTGCTTTACACGAAATCGCGACCTTCCTCGGTAGCTTGCGTTGTACGCAATACCGAGTTTCACTAAACAACGATATGCTATTAAAATATTATTAAAACCAACCGTTATGAATAGTAATAACCACTTTTTGAAATTTTATAAATTTTATTTTTCCAAATGGACTTCATTTTTGGATTCGGAATATCGAAATTAGCCTAGGGTGAAATTTTGGTATTTTTCTGAAAACATTCAATTTTTGATGAATACTGAAACCACTAAGTGGTAGTTAAAAAAAACTGAATTTTTCATAAAACATAATTTTACCACTTCTGTGAGTGGAATTTCAAAAATCCGAGAGACACGGTTGATGTCAGCATGTAAAATGTGGTTTAATGAGATGAAAATAATTTTTTGGTGAATAGTAACTTTTTACTTTTTTTTACCACGGTTTAAAGTAAATAGGGTAATTAAGGGTAAAGATGATATTATTATTACCCTAACACATGTCCTAATTCTATTTTACAAGTGTAATTCGACCGAAAACAAACATAGGAATAAAATATGACCATTTACGACCACTTGGATTAGATTAGGACATTTATTATTAATTTATTTAAAGAAGGGTTAAAATAGTTAAAATCAAAGTTTAATAAGTAAATAATTTTTAATATGGTGTTATATATAAGCTATATTCGACTATAAATATTAATTAGAAAGCTAAAAATATTTCCTACATAATGGTATTTTATTTTTAATTTTTAGACATTAAATAATTTAATTTATTTATGACACAAAGATGATGCAGTAATTATCTTATTAATTAAATATTGACATAATTGATGTTATAAACACCAAAATAAATGTAATTTGACACTTTTTATGAATTACACTAATTTTATAGATTAATATGACATGTTAATATCGATTTAATTGACTTTTTTCGAACTAATCATTCTGTTATGATTTTCACAAAAATTAATTACTAAATAGTGTCAAAATAGACATAAAATAGTTTTTAAAACAAATATTATATTAGTAATTGTTATTTTATTCCTAAAAATTTAAGGTTTGGCAAAATGACTTAGATAAGGTTATATATATTAATAATAAACAACTTGGGATTCGTTTGGCTGCTTATAGTAAGTTTATTAACCTTATAGTATCAGAACACAAGAAGACACAGTAAAAGTAAAATTATTTAACTTAATGTTAAATCTAAATTATAAGGTTAAAATAGGAACCTAAACTTGTCTAAATTCTATTGGATGAGCGTATTTAGACCCATACCCACCTTATCTTCGAAATAAATCAATTTAGAGCTATTTAAAACCGAACATGACTTTATAATAAAATAATATTTTTCGTTATTCCAAAGGTGCCCCTCTCCTCCCTTATAAAAGGGCACCTCCTCCCCCTCTTCCTCACACCACATTGAGCCTTAAATATCGGCCAACCCCTGCCAATTCCTCCTCTCCACTTCCCTAGAGACGTCCTAGAGGTCATGGTCTTCTTCAAAGACCAATTTTAGTGCCCTAAAAGAAGGTCTCAAAGAAGCACTTCAAAGAAGAGGTAATGTCCGTTACCGATTCTTTCATCTTTATTTCTTCTTCCACTTATTATTCTTTAGTTGTTTCATTATGAAGTAATAAAATCAGTGTCACTAATATACTGATATGTTATTATAATTATCAAAACAACCCTATTTCACTATCTATCCATCCTACGGAAAAAGAAATCACCGCGCGTGCGTACGTACGGAATACCGTCTCCACGCCGTGGTGTAATCTATTTTCCACCACCACCTTACTTGGATGGGTATAATGGTGTAAATAATGACCATATATGACTATTATAAAGTGATACTGATTCTGAAATAGTATACAGACACTCCAATACAATTCCACGGTCATATGAACGATATCATCACTCGTGCGTACGTACAGAATACCATCTCCACGATGTGATGTGACTCGTTCTACATGATCTTCATTTCATAATGATTATATAAATGAATTGAATGAATGAATATGATATATATTACACTAATACCATTATGGAAATGAGGTATCTATAACCTAAAGAGAAGAATAAGAATTTATTCGACAAGACACGCATAAGAACAAAAAGTTATAAACACCCGAATAACAAGTAGTAAAGAAATATTACTACTAAGAAGCTAATAATATGACCATATATGATATCATAAAAATAAGTATGATTCTGTAATAAGTCAATAACATTATTTAAATCATTATACAGGAGGTTCGGACACGTACAAAGCATATCGGACCTAAGGTAAGGGAAATATCACAGTCTCATTTTTATCCGGGATTGTTTATACTTTGGTATTTACTAGGGTGGATTTTATCATCCACATCCATGTTTCCTCAATATGTAATATTATTTCCATCCACCTACAATTGTTTAAATCCAATTTTACCCTTCATTGAGTTTTTAGTAAAGGATATGAAATGAATCTTTTGTCATTTTTCGTACGAGGTACTTTTTGACTTTTCCGACAAAAGTACGAGAAGAATGTTTTTTTAACTTATACGGCATGAATGGATTTTTAAAACATTATTTCCAAGAATCTTCCTTTAAAAGTTTTCAAGTTATTTTTAATCAACTTCTTTTAGTTTAAAATTTTATGACATGTTAAAGAAAGGAATGTGTTTTTGAAGTAGAAAGGATATTTTACTCAAGAATGGAGTTCAATTGTTTTATCAAAATTATTTTCCATCTAAGATAATAAAGGGTTCTATTTCTATCCCTATTAGTACATTGATTTGATTATGTTGTGATGGAATTATTTTTATGAATTCCTTTATCTTATATGAGTTGTTTATGATGTCACGATGTTTAAGATTCCCATTTTTACTACATGGGTTATGCAATGATGTATGATTTATGATTTTGTGGCACACAAAAGAATGGTATCATTATGAGATGGGTGGGACCTATATATCCCTCCAATGCATTGGGTAAAGATTTTATATCTCATGAGATAGACATGGCTGGAACGGTAGGTTATACTGGTTCAGTGAAACAGGACTGAAATGAGGGTGACTCGGTTCAAAAATGGACTTTTTCCACTAAGATAGCCTTAGAAATGAGTCATGACTAATAATAAATGATTCTATATGATTGTGTGTGTGTTCCACAAAGTTTCATGTTTTAAGTTATTATTATTGGGATTACATTTCACTACTATGATTTATCCAATGTTATGAAATTATGATCTCTTTTGTAGGTTAAGATTTCAAAAAGTTATGTGCTTATGTATATGATGTGATTGATATTTCTTTTTTTTACCCTTACTGAGCATTTGAGCTCACCCATTTGTATGTTTTCTTTCCCCAGGTCAGGAAGAAGGTTATTAAGTAAGATATGCCAAAAGGGACTATAGATATGATGAAATAAATGGGAGACAGTGTAGACGTTTTATGAACCAGTTGTTTATGTTTCCCAGTTTCTAAAGACACTATACCTATACGGTCCTTTCATGGTTTTTGTTATATGTTGTAATAAGTGTGCTTCAATTTTGAAGTATTAACAATTTATGTAAAGTATGGGTCGTTATAGTTGGTATCAGAGTAAAGGTATAGTCAACCATTGGAAACTAGGATGTGAAAGCCTTAGTAAGAACCCTAAGGATAAGTCTAAGCATAGAACACAATCTTACTGTTTTAGAAAAGGCCATGAATAACCTAGGATAAGACCTTAAGTGTGAAATCTTATTCTTGATTATGTGGTTTTCCTATTATAATTAGTGTTTCTCACACTATTCTTCTTGGTTTTAGTCAATGGCTGGAACCCGAAGGAATTGTGTTAACGCGGAATGCGACGGGCAATGCAATGATTGTCCCCCTGAGCAACCAAACATTATGGGATCTGGAATGCAAAATCTTGTAGCCATGCTCACACAACTTTCTCAAGCTATGAATCATGCATGACTTCTAAACAAGAAAAGGAAGGAGCAACATTCTGTTGAATCCTTCATGAGACAACGTCCACCTTCATTCAGCGGGTCTACTGATCCATTAGTTGCTGAACAATGGATTAGTACTACTGAAAAGATATTTTCAGTTCTTCATTGTTCTGAGCATGATAAATTCATCTTAGCAGTGTATCGTTTGGAAGGTGATGATGATAAATGGTGGAATCTTATTAAGAATACGAGGCAAAGGGATGAAATTGAGTCCATGGAATGGGACGAGTTCAAGAACTTATTTTTCAATAAGTACTTCCCTCGTATTCTCCGAACAAATATGGAGAAAGAGTTTCTTGAACTGAAGAAAAAGGATGATGAATCTGTTGGTACATATGAAGGAAATTTTACAAGACTTGCAAGGTACGCTTCTGGTTTTATTATCCAACCTGAGAGTAAGATCGATCGATTCTTTAGTGGCTTAAAACCAAGTCTTCGAAGGGCGTTAGCCATAAGGGACTTAAATAGCTACGAGGAAATCGTTCGATGTGCTCTCAAAGTCGAGATGGAGATTGGAGTAACCCATCAGTCATATGGGTTTGATTAGAAGAGGAAAATGGAATTCAAAGGAAAATATAAAGAGCACACTGAAAAGAAGATGATCTTTCCCTTATGCTCAAATCGTGGAAAGAAACATGGAGGGAGTTGTCTTAAAGGGACAAGTAAAAGTTTCAAATGTGGAAAGGAAGGTCATCGGGCATTTGAATGCCACGGTGATGGGAAGAAGATGTCTAATGATGAAAACAAAGGAAGGGATACACAGAATGAACCTACTACACTTCAATGTTTCAAGTGTAAGAAGATGGGACATTATGCCAATAAATTCCCTAATCCAAGGGTTGATGATGATGGTCGACGTCAACAAACTCTTAAGGCTAAACACAAAGGAAAGTCACATGAAATTTCTATCAGCGATGTGGAGTATGATAACGATGTGGTGAAAGGTACACTTACCATCCACTCTAAAGTAGCAAATTTTTTATTTGATTCTGGACCCACCCACTCCTTTATTTCTGAAGAATTTTCTAATGGTATCACTGTATTACCTCAACAATTAGATGTTGAGTTATCTGTGACAACACCTAATGGCACAACAGTCGCATCAAAAGTTTATAATTCTTCTCCGATCGAAGTTTGTGGGAAAGTTCTTCTTGAAAATCTTGTGATCCTTCCTATAGTGGAATTTGATGTGATTCTTGGCATGGATTGGATTTCTCTACATGGAGCTCATATCAATTGCCAAAGAAGGGAAGTCACATTTCATATTCCAGATCAATCTATGATCGTCTATCGATGCAAGGATGAACGTAACCTTCCAGTGGAAATTTATTCCATTTTATGGGTATTGATTCCACTAAATGAAGGTTATTTATCTCAAATGGTTGGTGAGAAACTCACGATTAAGAATATGGCCATTGTACAGGAGTTTGATGATGTCTTTCTGGAGGAATTACCGGGTCTTCCACCAAATTGTGAAGTTGAGTTCTCAATAGAACTCGTACCGGGTGCTTTGCCTATTTCAAAGACACCTTATAGAATGGCCCCAATTGAGTTGTAGGAATTGAAGAAGAAACTCCAAGAGAATATTGATAAGGGATTCATACGCCCTAGTGCGTCACCTTGGGGAGCACCTGTTCTATTTTTTAAGAAGAAAGATGGATCAATGAGACTCTACATTGATTATCGAGAACTTAACAAGATCACTATCAAGAAAAAATATCATCTCCCACGCATTGATGACTTATTTGACCAACTACGCGGAGCTCAATTCTTTTCCAAGATTGATCTTCGTTCATGGTATCATCAATTAAGGGTCAAAAGGGAGGATATACCCAAGACGACTTTCCGTACAAGGTATGGACACTATGAATTTATAGTGATGCCATTTGGTTTTACTAATACCCCTGCTATCTTCATGGATCTGATGAATAGAGTCTTTAGAGACTATCTTGATCATTTTGTGGTAGTTTTTATAGATGATATTCTTGTCTATTCAAAGGGCAAGGAAGAACATGAAGATCACTTGAGAATTATATTGAAGACCCTGAGAAAGGAGAAGTTGTATTCCAAATTTACCAAGTGTGAATTTTGGCTTCAAAAAGTTTCATTTTTGGGTCACATAATCTCAAAAGAGGGGATATCTGTGGATCCAGCAAAAACAGAGGTTATCAAAAGATGGTCGAGACCAACAATAGTAACTGAGACTTGAAGTTTTCTTGGTTTGGATGGATATTATGGACGTTTTGTGAAAGTTTTTTCACGATTATCTAATCCACTCACCAAGTTGACCCGGAAAGGAGTTAAGTATGTTTGGACGGAGGAATGTGAAGAGAATTTCAAGGAGTTGAAAAGAAGGTTATCCAGTGCACCTGTGCTCACACTGCCTTGTAGTGGAGAAAGGTTTGTGATCTACAGTGATGCATCCAAGAAGGGATTGGGGTTTTTTCTTGTGCAAAATGATATGGTGATTGCTTATGCCTCATGACAGTTGAAAATAAATGAGCAAAATTACCCAACTCATGATTTGGAGTTAGCTGTGGTAATATTTTCATTAAAGATTTGGAGGCATTACCTTTATGGTGAAAGGTGTGATATTTATACTGATCATAAAAGTTTAAAGTATATTTTCACACAAAAGGAGCTGAATATGCGCTAAAGAAGATGGTTGGAGCTGATTAAGGATTACGACTGCTCAATCCATTACCACCCTGGGAAAGAAAACAAGGTGGCAGATGCATTAAGTCGACAAGACCATGCTAGTTTATCCATGATGAGGATCACAAAAGATCCAATATTTATGGATTTACAAAGGATGGATCTTGGAATTATAATGAAAGGGGAAAAATCTTATCTTTCTCAAATGAATGTTCAACCATCTATACATGTGATGATTAAAGAGGCACAGAAAAAAGATGTCAAGTTACAAAAGAAGGTGAGAAATATTCCTGAATTCAACCTTGATTGTGATGGGATAATAAAGTTCTGGAATCGGGTTTGTGTTCCTCCCATCCCCGAATTAAAGAAGGAGCTACTGGATGAGGCTCATAGTTCTTCATTCTCTATTCATCATGGAAGCACGAAGATGCATAGGGACCTGAAAGAGTACATCTGGTGGGATGGCATGAAAAGAGATGTTGCTGAATATGTCTCTCGATGCTTGGTTTGTCAACAAGTTAAAGCTGAGAGACAGAAGTCTAAGGGGATGTTACAACCATTACCCATACCCGAATGGAAATGGGAAAACATCACTATGGACTTTGTCACAGGACTTCCTAAAACATCCAAAGGCAATAATGCTATCTGGGTCATAGTTGATCATCTTACAAAGTCTGCACACTTCATTGCTATTAGAGAGGATTTCTCTCTGGATCATCTTGCCAGGATATATGTAAAGGAAGTGGTAAGATTTCATGGAGTACCACTTTCTATTATATCTTATCGGGATCCGAGATTTACCTCGAAGTTCTGGCAATGTCTTCAGCATACTCTGGATACAGAGTTGAGTTTCAGAACTGCTTATCATCCTCAGACAGACGGTCAGTCTGAGAGAACAATTCAAACCCTAGAAGATATGTTGAGAGATTTCTCTATGGATTTCAAATGTGGTTGGGATCAACACCTACCTTTGGTGGAATTTTATTATAATAATAGCTTTCACTCTAGTATTCAGATGGCTCCTTATGAATCTCTCTATGGAAAGAAATGCAGGACTCCAACTTACTGGGATGAAGTTGGGGAATGAAAGCTATTAGGACCTGATCTCATTGATGAAATGGCAGAAAAGGTCAGATCTATTCAACAACACATAAGACCAGCTCAGAGTCGACAGAAAAGTTATGCCGACAACCGAAGAAAAGAACTAGAGTTTGAAGTGGGTGATAAAGTGTTCTTACGAATATCTCCCTGGAAGAGGGTTATGAGATTTGGAAAGAAGGGGAAGTTGAGCCCTAGATATATCGGTCCTTTCGAAATACTGGATCGTGTTGGGAAGGTAGCTTACCGATTGGCGCTTCCACCGAATCTCTCTCAAGTTCACGATGTGTTCCATGTATCTCTCCTGAGAAAGTACATACCTGGTCCTTCACATGTACTTAGCTCATAAGTTGTACCACTGGAGCAAGATCTTTCTTATGAAGAACAGCCGATTGAGATTCTGGATCGTAGCAAAAAGTCCTACGAAGAAAGACCACTCGATTGGTGAAAGTTTTATGGAGGAACCACCAATTAGAAGAAGCTACATGGGAGCTTGAGGATATGATGAGGGAGAGGTATCCTCATCTGTTTGTTACAAAGTGACAAATTTCGAGGGCGAAATTCATTTTAAGGGGGGTAGAATGTAACACCCGAGACATTTATGTTATATAAATCATCAAAGGAATATTTTTCTACACAACACTTTCTTGGCATGCTTTACACGAAATCGCGACCTTCCTCGGCAGCTTGCATCGTACGCAATACCGAGTTTCACTAAACAACGATATGCTATTAAAATATTATTAAAACCAGCCGTTATGAATAGTAATAACCACTTTTTGAAATTTTATAAATTTTATTTTTCAAAATGGACTTCATTTTTGGATTCGGAATATCGAAATTAGCCTAGGGTGAAATTTTGGTATTTTTCTGAAAACATTCAATTTTTGATGAATAGTGAAACCACTAAGTGGTAGTTTAAAAAAACTGAATTTTTCATAAAACTTAATTTTACCGCTTCTGTGAGTGGAATTTCAAAAATCCGAGAGACACGGTTGATGTCAGTATGTAAAATGTGGTTCAATGAGATGAAAATAATTTTTTGGTGAATAGTAACTTTTAACTTTTTTTTACCACGGTTAAAAGTAAATAGGGTAATTAAGGGTAAAGATGATATTATTATTACCCTAAAACATGTCCTAATTCTATTGGAAAAGTGTAATTCGACCATAAACAAACTTAGGAATAAAATATTACCATTTAGGTCCACTTGGATTAGATTAGGACATTTATTATTAATTTATTTAAAGAAGGGTTAAAATAGTTAAAATCAAAGTTTAATAAGTAAATAATTTTTAATATGGGGTTATACATAAGATAAATTCGACTATAAATATTCATTAGAAATATAGGAAGATTTCCTACAGAATGGTATTTTATTTGTAATTTTTAGACATTAAATAATTTAATTTATTTATGACACAAAGATGATGCAGTAATTAACTTATTAATGAAATATTGACATAATTGATGTTATAAACACAAAAATAAATGTAATTTGACACTTTTTATGAATTCCACTAATTTTCTAGATTAATATTACTTGTTATTATTGATTTAATTTACTTTTTTCGAACTAATAATTCTATTAGGATTTTCACAAAAATTAATTACTAAATAGTGTCAAAATTGACATAAATTTGTTTTGAAAACAAATATTATATTAGTAATTGTTATTTTATTCCTAAAAATCTATGGTTCAGCCAAATGACTTAGATAAGTTTATATATATTAATAATAAACAACTTGGGGTTCGTTTGGCTGCTTATAGGAAGTTTATTAACCTTATAGTATAAGAATATAAGAAGACACGGTAAAAGTAAAATTATTTAACTTAATGTTAAATCTAAATGATAAGGTTAAAATAGGAACCTAAACTTGTCTAAATTCTATTGGATGAGAGGATTTCGACCCACCCCCACCTTAGATTCAAAAAAATCAATTTGGAGCTATTTAAAATCGAACCTGACTTTATAATAAAATAATATTTTTAGTTAATCCAAAGGTGCCCCTCTCCTCCCTTATAAAAGGGAACCTACTCCCCCTCTTCCTCACACCACTTTGAGACTTCAAGCTCGGACAACCCCTGCCAATTCCTCCTCTCCACTTCGCTAGAGACATCCTAGAGGTCTTGGTATTCTTCAAAGACCAATTTTAGTGCCCTAAAAGAAGGTCTCAAAGAAGCACTTCAAAGAAGAGGTAATGTCCGTTACCGATTCTTTCATCTTTATTTCTTCTTCCACTTCTTCTTCTTTAGTTGTTTCATTATGAAGTAATAAAATCAGTGTCACTCATATACTGATATGTTATTATATGTATGAAACAACCCAATTTCACCATATATCCATCCTACAGAAAAAGAAATCACCGCGCGTGCGTACTTACTGAATACCGTCTCCACGCCGTGGTGTAATCTATTTTCCACCACCACCTTACTTGGATGGGTATAATGGTGTAAATAATGACTATATATGACTATTATAAATTGATACTGATTCTTAAATAGTATACATACACTCCAATACAATTCCATGATCATAGGAATGATATCATCACTCGTGCGTACGTACGGAATACCGTCTCCACGATGTGATGCGACTCGTTATACATGATCTTCATTTCATAATAATTATATAAATGAATTGAATGAATGAATATGATATATATTACACTAATAACATTCTGGAAATTAGGTATCTATAACCTAAAGAGAAGAATAAGAATTTATTCGACAAGACACGCATAAGAACAAAAAGTTATAAACACCCGAATAACAAGTAGTAATGAAATATTACTACTAAGAAGCTAAGAATATGACCATTTATGATATCATAAAAATAATTAAGATTCTGGAATAAGTAAATAACATTATTTAAATCATTATACAGTAGTTTCGGACACGTACAAAGCATATCAGACCTAAGGTAAGGGAAATATCACAATCTCATTTTTATCCGGGATTGTTTATACTTTGGTATTTACTGGGGTGTATTTTTCATCCACATCCATGTTTCCTCAATATGTAACAGTATTTCCATCCACCTACAATTTTTTAAATCCAATTTTACCCTTCAGTGAGTTTTTAGTAAAGGATATGAAAGGAATATTTTGTCGTTTTTCATACGAGGTACTTTTTGACTTTTCTGACAAAAGTACGAGAAGAATGTTTTTTTAACTTATACGGCATGAATGGATTTTTAAAACATTATTTCCAAGAAGCTTCCTTTAATGTTTTAAAGTTATTTTTAATCAACTTCTTTTAGTTTAAAATTTTATGACATGTTAAAGAAAGGAATGTGTTTTTGAAGTAGAAAGGATATTTTCCTCAAGAATGGAGTTCAAGTGTTTTATGAAAATTATTTTCCATCTAAGATAATAAAGGGTTCTGTTTCTATCCCTATTATTACATTGATTTGATTATGTTGTGATGGAATTATTTTTATGAATTCCTTTATCTTATATGAGTTGTTTTATGATGTCACGATGTTTAAGATTCCCATTTTTACTACATGTGTTATGCAATGATGTATGATTTATGATTTTATGGCACACATAAGAATGGTATCATTATGAGATTGGTGGGACCTATATATCCCTCCAATTCATTTGGTAAAGATTTTATATATCATGAGATAGACATGGCTGGAACAGTAGGTTATACCGGTTCAGTGAAACAGGACTGAAACGAGGGTGACTTGGTTCAGAAATGGACTTTTTCCACTAAGATAGACTTGGCAATGAGTCATGACTAATAAGAAATGATTATCTATGATTGTGTGTGTATGACACAAAGTTTCATGTTTTAAGTTATGATTATTGGGATTACATTTCACTACTATGATTTATCCCATGTTATGAAATTATGATCTCTTTTGCAGGTTAAGATTTCCAAAAGTTATGTGCTTATATATATGATCTGATTGATATTTATTTTGTTTACCTTACTGAGAATTTGAGCTCACCCTTTTGTATGTTTTCTTTCCCCAGGTCAGGAAGAAGGTTATTAAGTAAGATATGCCAAAAGGGACTATAGATATGATGAAATAAATGGGAGACAGTGTAGACGTTTTATGAACCAGTTGTTTATGTTTCCCAGTTTCTAAAGACACTATACCTATACGGTCCTTTCATGGTTTTTGTTATATGTTGTAATAAGTGTGTTTCAATTTTGAAGTATTAACAATGTATGTAAAGTATGGGTCGTTATAATGTACCTTATGGATAATTCCATTTGGAATGTTCGTTTTAAGTCATTGAATAATAAATCAACTTTACATTCAGGTTGAATTATAATTCTCTAAGCATTCCTGAAAAGTCTTGAAATTTTTTCTTTATAGGAACCAACCGATTCATCACTCTTCTAGTTTAGCTTAAGGAATTACTTCTCCATTTCTGTATAAAGGATACGATGTAAGTACCTATTGAAAAATCATCTCTTAAAATCATACCACTTCGTGGATTAAATTTCATCATGCTCCCTTGTATTCTTGATCATAGTCAACTATTTATTCACTTCACCTTCTAAATGATAAATAGATAAATTACTTTTCATATCCTGAACACTGGAGAAAAAAAAATATTTTTTGCCATACTAATCAATTTTTCAGGAACTAGTAGATCAATGGAATCACTGAAAGAAGGTGGTTGTTTCCTCCTAAAGGAATCAAAATAACTTTGTTCCCTACTTTAATATTTTGGATGTTTATCATGATTCAAATATTGATACTTTTTTGTGAGCATTGAAATAAGATTTTTCATTACATCTCTCATAAGGTTTGGCAGCTTAGGAGGAAAATTATAGCATTTTTCATCATACTCAGCATTAACATGGTTCTGTCGGGTTCTATCCATTAACAAAAACCAAAAAAACATATTTTATGAAAAATTATCGTAGTGGGTAACCACATAATCATGAAAAATTACTTACAGTAGTCCTAAATTAAGGAGAATTATTTTAAATATATGAAACCTTTGTATTTTTCTAGAATATTCATTTTCATCATATATTTAGATCCTTCAGTATGGTTAATAAAAATATTGTAAATTTATAAATAATATTACATAAGAGTGTCAAATTAGGTGTATAACAAGACCCATTATAATGCACCAGCTGAATATAAAATCCATCTCAATACGCATTTTTAAAGTTATTACCCCTAGGTACCTCTATATTAGAGCCAAATCCACTTTTAGTATCCATAAATAGATCTAACTTCATGTAAACCAATTAACATATCCCAAAATAAAAATATATGATATTTTCTTATACATTGACTCATCCTTAGACATATCCCAAGAGTTCTCACTTGAGATTTCATATAATAGTTTCCAAAGATTAACAATACATATACATTGATTCCAACAGTAAAGACCCAAACTTATCACACACATATATTACATATTTATTGATGAAAATTCATTACTTTATACAAAAACACACCTAGGGATCGTAAATGTATAGTTATTTTGGATACTTACACACATAAACAACTAGTCCTAAGTGATATACATTATCACCCACTATATTCTTCATAAAAATAATACTTCTTAGATATATCATACATATTATCTTTCATCATAACCTAGGAAAAGAAAACATAAGAAAGGGAAAGATCATATTCCTAGTAATGGTAAAGAGGAGAGATATCAATATATCATGTGCCTATGGGTATGATAACAATAGAATAACAATTGAATAGCATTTCCTACATAACATATATAATATACTAGAGTCATGGAATAAATATTAGAATTTTATAAGATATGAATCATAATTTAATGAAATAACATAATCCATGAGAGCATATCATTAGCATAGGAAATAGATTTTTCACATACACATAAGCATATAAAATCATTTACTTAGTAGTGCAGGGCTCATTTCTAAGAAGATCATAGTTGAATTGGTTCAACCCCCAAACCATAAAAGTAGTCGAATTTCACTCCCAATCATATCATACCAAACTGGGTTCCCTCCTCATTCTAGTCCTACTAATATCTTGAGATGTCAATATTTACCCAATGCATTGGATAGAGATGTGGGTCCCACTATTCTAAAAATTAAATTCATAAATATGTGTTCCATGAGATCATAAAAAATTCATCATATAATTATCAATGAAATGAAATGGGACTTATAAAAATTTCATAAAAACAAAATATATAGAAAAGTAACAGGTTTCATAATAATTTTTATCATTTCATCAAAGAATTACTTGTAGAAAATGAAGTGGGTTTTACAAGAATTTTATTATGGTGTAACTCATGGAAATGAAATGGGTTTCATAAAATTGTTGTCATCATAAAGATATAAAATTTATAAAAATAATAATAATGGTTTACTTGGATTATATACCCAATAAATCATAAGTAACATTAAAGGATTTTGTTTTATATAGAAAATAGTTTTGAAAGAACAATAACATGGAATGTTTCTTGATGAAAATATCATTTCTTTAAAAAAAATTAAAATTAAAGATTCATAAAATAATTTTGAAATTATTTTCATAGAATTTATCCTCAAAGAAATTTATAGTGTGCTTAAATGAAAATAATGGCTAGTAATTCAAGAAATTTCCATTCATTTTGCTCACCTTAAAAGAAATATTCATTTCACATTTTCTAGAAAACCCAAATCTACCTTGTTTAGAAAACTACATGAAGATTCCTTTCATTTAAAAAAAATAAAATATGGTTAAAAATTTCATTGATAATCCATTTAGATAATTTTAAGAACATTTTTCAAAACAATTATATATAACATGTTTTTGGAAGGAAAATGGTTTTTGAATAAAGAAAGAAATAAAGATTATTTTTATTAAAAACATTATTTTGAACTCAGTAGAACATGAAGAGAGGAAAATGAAAGAAAATAATTATTATCTAGAGAAAATGGAAGATAAGAAAATGAATTATCTTCTTGATATATATATATATATATATTATTTCAAAATTGGGAGAATAATCATGAGAATTCCTGATAAACGATTAAATTGTAACATAAAACCCTTTCTATATTGGTAACATTGAGGAGTAAAAAAAATGAAATTATAGAGTTAAATTAAACGTAAAATATCATGAGAATAGATAAATTCATTATATTTAACTTCAAAGGGTTGTAATAGAAACCTCATAAAAGAGTATAAAGAAATAACATAACATATGTCTCAAAGAAGGCCAATTGAGACAAATATTTCTTACCATAAGTCTTGAATACATTAATAAAAAATAAAAAAAATTGTATAAGAAGTATATGTTTATTATAAATAAATTAAATAACCATAAATATATATAATATAATATATGATTTAAATATGACCTTCTATTACATATTTATTAACAATTCCAAGTTAATGTCGTGTTTAAGGCAATAACTACTTTGTTTTTTGTGTATGTTTTGATTTGTTTTTTTGGTCCTATTAATTAAGTAATGGTTCAATTATATCAAATTATTTTACCATGAAATTATTATAAAATATATTCAGTATAAATTTATTTAGATTAATCCATAAAATTTAGAGAAAGAAAGTGATATACATCATTCATGGAGGCGGTTGGTTATACGTACGCATGAACGTTATTTCCAGTTTATCATCTAACTAAAAGAAAGAAATTTAAATAATATATTACCATTAAAGAATCATTTTAATGTATATACATCACATATTTTAATAAAACCCATCTTTATTACCTTCTATGTAAAGCATGAAAAAATCACATCGCTTCACGAGGTGGTGCTCATCTATACACACGAGTGACGTTATCGTATTCCCCCAGAATGGAAATTAAGGTGGTATATGTGATATAATAATTTCATAAGTATAATTATATCATATATATAAAATATAAACATATAATCCATAATTATATTCATTTTTGATAGGTGGTGATGGAAAACACATTACATCGGTTTGTGAGGTGGAAGTCCACTGTTCACACAAATGATGATTTTGTATCCCATTTTTATGGAATTGGATATGGTTTTGGGTCATGAAAATACAACTAAAAAATAGAATTATATTTAATATATTTATTTTATTTCATAATAATGGTTTAATAATAATTTAATTAGGTTGACGAAGAAACAAAATGAAAACACTCGTTGAAGAACGTTACATCTTCTTCGAGTAAACGTTTTAGTTTTCCTACAGATGCCTTCCTTGGTTAGATATATGACCAAAAAATTATTATAGGATCAGATAATGGAATTAATGAATAGATTATGGTTGGTCATTTATGATCAAAATATTAATGGAAGTGTGAATACGAGATGAGATGGGGGGGGTGCTTTTATAGGTGATGTGATCGGCACACTTGTAATTTTTGAAAGAAAAAGGTGTGCCCACATTTTTCACATGAAAAGAGTTTTTAAAATGTGCCATTATCAATATATTTACATTATAAGGTATGAATATTTCCATCCAATGGTCTTTGGACAATTTTTGAGTCATTTTTAACCCATATGATTTTATTTTAACCCTTAATAAACTAATTTTTACCTTAACTGTGATAAATAATTTTTAATGTTTTTACTATTTATTATGGTAAAAAATAAGCTAAATTTATTTTGATACCAAATATTGAATCAATTTTTTTTAAATTAAATTAATATAATTGGAATTTTTTATTTTAAAATTAAACCCACAAACGTGACATGAATGTGGTTATCCGAAGAGAGAATGTTTAAAAGTTTAAAAAGTTTTTAAATCAAAATTCAAAATGAAAGAATTAATTTAACCTAAATCAGTTTAATTTATATATAATTTCACTAATGATATTTTTAAACCCATTTTAAAACAAAATGTACATTATATATTCTATAAATTAAAAATAAATGTTCAATAAAAACCATAATTATTTTACTATTCATTGAAAAATTAATCTTTTCTGAAAAATCCTAAAAATTCACCACAAGATAATTTTGATAGGATTCTTTTAAAAAATATGTTTATTTTATCAAATTAACTTTATAAAACTCTCAAAAATTAATTAATTTTTTATTCATAAAAATAATAATAATTGTTTTTAGAAAAAATAGTATTTTAGAAATATATAAAGACTTACCTAAAAATGAAATATATTTTATCAATATGTTTTATTTATATAAATGAATTATACATAATATTTAAAATTTGGTTATTAATATTCATTACCCAAAGTATAACGGTTAGGTAAAAACGATCATGTTTAAATATTATATTAATATTTTTTCGCAGTTCGTTAAAACATAGTGTTGCGTGTAACACAAGCTATCAAAGAAATTTAATTTATTAAATAAATAATAAATCATAAAAACTCATGTTATTACATTTCCTATCCCCTAGACTTATCTTTGAAAAGAATAAATTCAATTATAGGATTCCTTTTATTGAAGAAATAGATTAAAATAAAATTAATCTTGAAAAATGTCAGGGAAAGGGATAAATTGGGGTTTATTCAACAACATGAGCATCATTATTAAACAAAATAACAACACTCTGTCTCAAGTATCAAAGATTATTATCTGAATGAGTTTTTATGGGTTTTATTTAGACTTCTCCTTGTACAATAGTGAATTCTCATAAGATTCCTTTATGTGTTCCCCCAGTTCCGTCATCTGCATCTTTCTCTACTCACCATATTTACTAAATTTTAGATTTACCTTATTCATCGAAAAAACTCCTTATGACGAAACTCAACCATAAGGTGATAGTTATTTGTATAAAAAATTATTTCAATGGACATAAATAATGATTTTTTAATCGTAGTCCTGCATTCCCATTGTTCATAATTAATATTTTCTCCTATATCTTTTGTTATGATGAACTATATTTTCCAAATTCTATTGAGATCTCATGTATTCTATTTTCTTATTACAAAGGTTTGTTCCATGGTAAAAAATTATTTCTTGAGCTTCTCTAAATCTATAAAAAATGTTTGATTTTAGAAATTCAAAAACAATCATAGAATCCTAAGTTCAATTTTCTATTATTTCAATACCCTTATAAAAATATACCACCATTGATAAGATATAAACTAATCTAGTTGATAAAGGAAATGGAAAAATAAAATACAATACTCATACATCAATTATGATAAAAACATAAAGGTTATTGGTGGAATTCTTTGTCTTTTAGAAACTCCACTAGTGAATGGGCAGTTTTACATTTTTTATAAAAATTATATGAATTTATGATAACAATGAGAAAAAATAAAGCTTCTATAACATCATATATATTTTATGAGGTCCAAAATTACCACTACATATAATTTTATAACAAAATGTAAGCACATATTTAATTTCATCCTAGGGGATTGATCTCTTAATCACTTGGTCATTACAAATATTCCATAAGGATTATCCTAGAGACAATAATTTGACTCGGATTTTAACATAAAGTTTTGATTCTCACTAATGAAATGGATACCTTTTATATGATAATAAAATTTAATAGATTAGCATGAAATGGTATTTGTGATGATTCGTACTATTTCTCACTAGGTAGTGAGTCATCAATCATTGTTTCAATTTCAGGTTTTCTCTAGGTTGTGTGAGGTAACCTTCTCAGGTTTTCTACCTCCATATTATTCACCAACCTTCTTATCCATGATATTTAAGTAAAACTATTATATATAAAAAATTTACCTCACTATTATTAATTTTTTATTGGCCTTTAGGATCAGAAAAGTAAATATTCTATGACCAAAATAAATAGTTAAATTATTTCTTGACCAGTAAGGACAGATTTTTTTGATGAAACAAAAATTGGAAATAACTCATTTTCTATTTATATTTAATATATTTGGGCTATTTCTAGGTTCTGAGAAGTTTATCCTATCACTTTTAGATTCCTATCAACATTATAGGACAATATGTCTCTCACAACATTGTTTGAAGCATAAAAAATATCTGAAATAAGAAATTCTAGTTGGGTGGGAAGATTATGGGGTTGTAGTTAGGATATTTTTAAGTCAATGAAAAGATATAATGCATGAATCATTAAATAAAAAAGTCACATTACTTCATGATTATATAATTTAAGGTCAAATAAGTCTTAATAATTGTTTCGTTCTTTGGGTTTTTCAGCCACGAAATTCCCAACGGCTCCGTATCCAATGATTGATGGACCTGCTTTCCAAAGGTAGGTGTTCGCCGGATGGTCTGACCAGCAACTCTTAAGAACTCACATTGGTCAAGAGGATGGGAAGTCGGGCTCATCACACCCTTTTGGGGGGAAATTATTGCCTGTTCTGGGACTCTCTTATATATTTAAGACGTATTCATATGTTTGTGAATCTTTGGTTTATACCCAAACATAGTATCCACGGATTTAAACTTGGTGGGAAACAGTCAATTGGACGTAGGGTTTCGGAATCATTTATGCCCAAGGATTACAATACCTCGTTGGATTAATGACCTCGAAGGAATGGAACTCACTTGAGGCGGCACTAGGAGTGGTGTAGTGAACTGACATGGAGATAGTCAGATCGACCGGCTGTTGGGCTTGAACCCCAGGGAGGTTTCCTACATACCCTGCTTAGTAAGCAGGGATCAAAGTCCACGTAGTTCAGATAGGTGTCGGGGAACCGACGTGAAGAGAGGCCAGGTGGTCTGATGGTTGGTGGGATTGAACATCATGGAGGCTTCCTAAGTACCCTATCTAGGAGGTTGGGATCAAAGTCCATGTAGTTCACATAAATTGTTTAACGTCATGCTGGATGGGGGCATACAGTTTAATGTCATGTTGGATGAGGGTGGAAGTCGATGTGAAGAAACGACCGAGTGGTGGGCTTGAACCTCTTGAAGGCTTCCTACGTACCATGCTTTGACATGGATCAAAGTACCCGTAGTTCTCTTTGTCTTGGGTCATACGCTCTGGGGAAGCCTAGAATGATGGGTTGGGGCATAAACTCTGAGGAGGACCAAAGGAGGATGTCCTGGTCGATGCTTAATCTAAGCCCATGTGAGTCATGCTCGGTGTGAGAAACAAGAGGCAGCAGGGACCAGAGGATCACATCGTGAAAGGTGTGTCCGTGAGAAGCGGAGTGGGGATTACGCATGAAGGCGGCCCAGGGTGATGAATTGGGGCTTACACTCTGAGGAGGCCCAGAAGGTCGGGGCTTACTCTGAGATGGACGCTCGAGAGGTGTCTTCCTCATTTCTGGCCATGAGGGCATTCGAACCCGTTGGTGGGTTGAGGAATATAATGGGGGCCAACATCTATGCGCAAGTGCAAAAGAGGGATAACGCCAAGGGCGTTGGAATCAATCCAAACAAAGGGAGATGAAAAGTGTGAATTACTTGCCCGACATTCGGAACACAATGAGGGTGGCATGATGATGAAGGATATCTATTGACCATGTTCGAAACACATCATTCATATCACGTAAGCCTGAAATGAGGATGAACAAATGAGGGTCGACTGCTAACCATGTTTGAAACATAGGACCTATCTCAAAGTGTTATCCAAAGTCTTCCGGGGCGTTGGCCCAGGATGGTAGGTGAGACGATGCGGCATGGGACCGGGCCATTTGGGGGTCCCTTCAGACATAGAAGTGGATGAGGATCCGAATGAAGGACACCCAAAGCGTGGGGTGGAGTGATGGAATGTTTGAATGGATTCCAGCGCTCTTGAAATTATGCCACTGTAAACATGTCATGAGGCATCTTATTCTTGGAGCATAAGGCATATCTTGTTTGGAGAAAGAGGAATCCTACATTTGGAACATAGGGAATACTACAGTTTAAAGTCATGTAGATAGGACTGTTTCCATACATTTTAATTTCATGTGGTCAGGACGACTAGGTTGGAGAAACCTAGAAATGGTTGGTGTAGGACTTACATAAGGGCGGCCCTTTCTGGATGAATCTAGCAAAATGATCTAGGAAATGAGGGTTAAATGAGAGTCATGAGGAGTAGCTCAAATCATGGAATTTATAGGACGGATGTTTGGGGCGGCACAAGGGTGCAATGTGAAATACTGTTGAGCGACCCAAAAAGTTCGCAGTGCGACTCTCCATTTTTCATAGGGGCCAGGGACGGTAGGTAAGGGACCGGCCCGGAGGACGGGGACCGCAGCCCGACACTGATCCCGAGTAGGGGTGTGGGGGCACAACCCCCCTCAGTACGGACAAGCGGGTGCATGGTGTTTTCTGCATGGGGGCTGGCCGTGAGGGACCGACCGTGGAGGAGATGTCCGTGAAGGACTGGCAGTGAGGGACTGGTCGTGAGGGACTGGTTGCATGTGGTTCGCAGTTTAGTTCTCCGCGAAGGGTGTCCGTGGAGGAGCTATCCACGGAGGAGATGGAAGTCCGCGAAGGATACTGTCTGCAATGGATGATTTCCGCAGAGGAGGCTGTCTGCGAAGGAGTTTGTCTGCAGATGAGATGGTCATCCGCGAAGGGTGTCTGCAAAGGGGCTGGCACCCGTCCTACTTCACGCCCGCGGAGGTGTTCCGCCTCCATTTCGCGAACGACACTGGTCCACGGAAGAGGTGGTCATCCATGAAGGAGATGACTGTCTGCGAAGGAGATATCCACTAAGAGATGGCTGCTGAGGAGTTGTCCGCATGTGGTTCGCGGACTGGTTTCTCCTCTCCTCGGAAGAGTGCATCTGCGGATGACATGTGCGCCGCGGATGATCGCGGACTGCAGGGAGCGATTTCTCCAGCGTCTCCCCATAGGTTTTCACCCATCCTTTCTCCTCCTTTTTTTGGTGTCCCTCAATGATTATTTATAGAGCCGTGAATAGGATGGGCACACGACATTTGCGGAATCCCATGAAAGAATCCCCACCAGCGGACGACTCAGTCAACCAGTGATTTTTGGAACCGAGATCCATGGAATTGCTCCGCGGCCGTGCACCTCTCTGCCTGTATTCCGCGAAGGACATTGGTTCGCGGCCGCATAGGTGCTCCGCCTCCATTTCGAGAGCGACTGCGCGCGCGACATGGGCCGGTTGGCATGGTTCGCGGTGGTGGATCGGCCTGGCTTCACCAATGGTCTTCCTGGTTCGCGCCTGCGTAGGCGCTCCACCCCCATTTCGCAAACAACAACATCTGCGGGAGGTCGGTTCACCGAACCGGCCACGTAATGTTGCTAGGAGCCGGTACGCGGACCAGTTCGGGCCTTTTCCAAGTCTTGGGGTAATTGGATTTTTCCCTTGCGGAATTCTCAGGACCCTACAATAATGTCCTTAATAACCCTTCTGTAAAATCAATAGTGTTCTAAAAATGACTAGATGTGTCTCACATTAGTGGGGTAAAGTGGGGGAGATATCACATCAATTTTGGGAAAATAACATCATCTATAGAAATTATACAACCTCAATATTTATTTCCTCCACCATGAAATAAATTTTTCGAATATTTAGAACCAACTTTTTCTTAATTACTCTTTTTAAAACAATTATAGACTCTCATGATAGATTTAAAAACATATTCCATAGATAGTAAAATCATTGAGGAATACCTCTAAGAAGATATCAATAAAATATGATATGATACTCACCATAAAATGAAATTTATACTGGTAATTGTAAATAAAAAAGGTAATACTTTGATAAACAAACATAATAATGGGAAAATTAATATTGTCTTGTTCTGGTTTTATGGAGGTATTAGAACCTAAAAATACCCAGAAAAACTATCAAGTAAAAATTTGTGAACCTTCCCCACCATTCTCTCTGAATTTTGGTCTATAAATGGATAGTGTAAGTTATCCTTTTAGGTAAAATAATTAAATATCTAATAAACAATGAAAACACTCCCATTATTTTAAATTATTATAGGAACTAACTCATTATCATTATTTTATACAATTGTGTATCTGGTGTTCTGTTGGTCAATTTGAATGGGACTCACCCACTGGGGGTCAAGATTTGGCAGGTGAATCAAGATCCTAAAAGTATTTCAACATCATTTATTACAACATTTAGGAGGGTTGGTTCGATCCTCCTTCAGGTTTGCCTCACTATTTTATATTTACTTTATAAAACAGAAAAATGCATATATTTGGTAGGGATAATCACTAGAATGTCGCCCATTTTATTGCCTATTCTCCTATTATTTTCTCAAAATTTATAAAAGGTGTTACTATTGATTTATTTTTTATTATTCTAAATTATGATTGGTAGTTTCTCATTTTCCTTTATATAATAATGTTTTAAATTTTATGCAAGTACATTAAATTCCAATTTAGGGGGTTTTATGAGGACTTTTTCAACTCAAAGTCATTCGTGGTAGTATCAAATATAAAAATAAATTTATATAAATTATTTAAACTATTTGACACATAAAATAGATTTGATATTATGTTCATTTAAAAAAAATAAATTCATCAGGAAAACAATGTGTTTTCAAATTTTATATTTATCAAATGATGTCATAAAACATCAATTTATTATTTGGAACAACAAGGAAACTAAAAATAGTTAAATTTAAACATATATTTCTCCTCATGGGGGTGTTTCATTTATTTAAGAATCTTAATGTTTACCGTCTAGTCTCAAAAAGTCATTAAATTTATTCGTTTATTAATATTTGTTTTTGTAGTCTTGTGAAATGGACTACCTAGAATGATGAGGTGCTGAAATTTTACTCCCATGAATTCCATGTTAATAATATAGAGGTTAGAAGGGAAACAAATCCTTGAATTCTCACCAAAACATCATCAAAAACACCAATTTGATAGGCATGAGTTTAGTTAATAAGTTGCATCACCAGAAAAATGTGGGTTTAATCTTTATTATCTATATAGAAGAATAAAATGAATTAGGAATTACATTAATTTGTTCTCAAACGTCACATATTTCATTCGAAAAATTTAGTACAAAAATATTGAAAGATATAGTTTGTAATATCCTAATAATTTTAAAAAGAAATACTATGTTCGATAGCGTACAAGATACGTAACACCCTGATTAATCAAGGAATTAATTATTCTTACTTAAATGTGAGCATTAAAACCTAATAATTCAATTGGATGGAATGAATAGTATTAACCATATTATGAAATATATTTTGGTCATATTAATTGATAATGTATTAATTATTATTTTTCAAAATAAACACATGGTTTTTTAGTAAAGCCAATGTATTCCTCAAAAATGCATTCTCTTTAAAAAACTGGGTTTATTGATTTTTATTAGTTAAAATTATAATTTTTTTTGAAATTTATAATGTCTATATAAAAAAATTATTTATTTTTTGAAATAATCATTCCAAAATTTTCTTATTTTTAATTTTTATAGAATTTTCTAAAAATATTTATTTTAAAATGAATAGTGAAAACACTAATTTTCATTAACACATGTATTTTGTTTTTAAGTATTTACAAAGAAAAATTCTACTATGGATTACTTGAAAAATTAAATTAGTTTTATTTTATTTAAAATAACTCAAATATGATTTTTAAAGGTAATTTAGACTTTAAATTTGTATAATAACTATTTTATATTAAAAGGACTTTTTTTTTTTGAAAAACTATATTTTGATGCGTTTTTGTGGTTTAATTTTAAATAAAAATATATAGATTATTTATTTTAAAATTTTAAAAATTGAATACATATTTGGAATTAGTGGGTTAAAAATTATTAAATAGTTCCATTTTACTTTTAGTCAATATGAAAACTAACCATAGTAATTTTTGTTACCACAGTAAAGGGTAATTTTGGTAATAAATGTACAAAATAAAATGAAATGGAATATAAAATGACAAAAAAAACCTTTAATATTAATATTTCATTATTATATTTATCTATACTTATTAAATATTCTATTATATTTCATTTTGTTCCATTTGGATGAGATTATGACCTTTATAATATTTTATTTAACAAAATGAAAAAAATATCACACTTGATTTTAAAAAGCATAATATTTTTAACACGGGGTTAACAAGAGTATATTTCAAATTATAAATATTATTCTAAAATATAAAATATTTATCTTCATCTTTGTAATTTATTTTTATTTTTTACTGAAAAAATAATTATCTTAAATTCTTGCACAATGCTAATGCAATAATTCTTCAATTAATGGAAAAATCAATTAAATGATATTAGAAATATGAAAAGTAATATAATTTTAGATAAATAATGTGATCTATGAATTTAAAATGTTACCATAACTTTTTAAGGATATAATAAAATGTTTCGTTCAAATCTTAGTCATTTTATTGATGTTATTAAAATCAAGGTAATGAATAGTTCTAAAAATTGACATTAATGATATTTTAAAATAAAGTTTTTTTTATTAAATGATATAAAATTTATAAAAAAACTTATATTCATCCAAATAAATAATATATGGTTTTTAATATCAAATATGTTCCATTTATTGTCATTTTTTTCATTTATAGTAATTATCAGGACCATTAATGTGTAACAAACATTGTTGTTAAGGTAAGTTTAAAAAGGGTTAACTAGGGGTTTAAAATAAAAAATAAGCATAAAAACACAGTCAAAACACATCTAATTTTTATTGGATGAGGTAATTTATAACCATTCATATAATATATTAAAAATTAACTTGTTTGGATTAATTTTTATTGAATTTTTATTTATATTAATTAAATATTATGAGAAATTCCAAAAGTGTCCCTCCCATCTCTTATAAATGGGTGTCACTTCATATCAATCCTTCACACTTGAAATCCCATTTAGTTCAGTAAATACATTCCAAAATACATTTTTATTATCTCTATCCTCATTATATAGTTCTTATACTAGGAATAATACCAATATTGGAGGTCTTAAGGGGTTAGGAAAATGGAGGTCTTTGAAAGAATTTTCCCGTCACACTTAAAACCCCATTCTGTTCTACAAGGGTACAATGACTACCACTAGCCTATGCGAAAGAATGGTAAGTATGAATCCATTTTTTTAATTGATCATTTTGAAATATAATTATTATGTTAAATTTAGGAACATGTATTTTATCATATAGATTCCCATGGAATTTGAAATTGATTTGGTGATTAAGTGATTAATGCTATTTCAGATAAAGATTACTATAATTTTTGGGAACAATTTGGGATCATGGTAAACAAAATACTATGGTATTTTATTTTATAATTAATTTTTTAATTATATTTTTATATTTTTTTTGATTTATGTCTATTTATGTTATTTATAAAACTGACTAGCATATCCTGGATGTTATATGATTAGAGCATATACATTTCAGATTGATACATTAAGAGTGATTCACATTATTTGAAGATAAATGTTAAATTATTCTTGGAAGACAATGTGATCAAATCCTTATGATTTTTAGGTTTCATTCTCAGTATAGAATATTTTTTAGAAACATTAAGGATATTTATTTATTAAATTATCTATGTTGAATTTCGGGTATTAATGTTGAATTTTGGATATTAAAGTAATTTTTATTCATTTGAAGGTTTATTATTTTTGAGAATTATCTTACCTTATGCTAACCATTTTTTGTTTATATTAATGTATTAAGATATTATAAACATATAACTATACTTATGTCGATTTTGTGATCTATAAAAGCTGATTATAGTGCTTTAGACATGAAAAATCATCTTCAATTATCATCATTTAGAGAAAAATATTAGATTATGGTGAAAATTCATTAAAGAATGAAACTCTACTTGTTAAGTAAGTATATTTACATATGTTAATGTTATTTATGGAAATTAAATTCCTCAACACTAGGAAAAGTATCTTGAAATAAAAATTTTATTAATTTATTTTTCATACCAAGGAATCAATGGTATTTTAACCTATTAGGGATTTATGGTTTTTGATGGTTAAATTTCTCATGATCATGTTCTCTATCACTCTATAATAGTCCTTCGAATTTAGGTTTTTATTAAGTATCCATTTTATCAATTTTCCATTATTTTATCTTATTTAAAAACAAAAAATGTGTTACTTCATATTAACTTCATACTTCTGTTTCTCTCTATTGAAGAAGAGTTTTATTGACCCTTTTTATGAAGTGGGTTTTCAATAAAGGTTCCTGAAAATTAAAAACTAGGATAATGAACCCAAGATAAAATTTCAAGGAATAAATTTATTAAATATGGGATAATGTAATATCCTGATATTTTGAAAAAGACAGACTATGTTCTATAGCATAAAATATACATAACACTAAGCTTAAACGAATAGAAAATTATCATTATTTAAATGTGATCATTATAACCAAGCCATTAAATTGGTGGGAATGAATAATATTAACCATATTATGAAATAAATATTGGTTCTACTAAATTATAATTTATTAATTATTTATTTTTATATAAGATATTTATTTCTAAATGAAGTCATTTTATTCTTCCAAAATGTGTTTTTTCAAAAATGGATTTTCTGGATTTTTATAAGTTGATATTATAATTTATTTTTTAAAATTTTATAAAATATATTTCAAAAAATTAATCTCATTTTTGAATTCATATTTTAAAAATTATTTTATGATGAATTTTTGATAATTTTATAAAATTATTGATTTTTCAATAAATAGTGAAAACATAGATTTTTATTAAACATTGTAATTTTTAAGTATTTACAAAGTAAAATTATATTTTGGATTAGTTTTAAAATTAAATTAGTTAAATTTTATTTAAAATAATCCAATCGTGGTTTTTATAAGATTTTATACTTGAAATTAGTGTAAAAATATTTTATATTTTAAAAGGATGTTTTTTAGAAACCCATTTTTCATCGGGTTTTATCTGTTTAATTTTAATGTAAATTTATACACTTTAGTGTTTTTATTTTTAAAAAATATATTCCTTATTTTGAATCATAGGGTCCAAATTTATTAAATAGTTTTTATTTATTTTTGTTCAATATTAATAGTTACCTTAGTACAACGGTAATGGGTAATTCAAGAAATTACAGTTTAAAATAAAATGTTAAGGAATATAGAATGAAACAAACATGTCTGAATTTTATTTTATGATTATGTTTCGTCCATAATCATCTATGATTTGATGATATAGAATTTTTTTGGCCTTTTTTATGAGATTATGGACATTCAAATATTTTATTTAAATAATATTCAACAATGTCAGACACCTATTTTTAATAACTATAATATTTTTCACATGGGGTTAACCATATTATATGTTAGGGTATAAAATTTATTTTGAAATATAAAATATTTATCTTCATCTTGTAATTTTATTTTGAATTTTTAGTAAAGATATAATAACCTTAAATTCTTACACAACATTGATGTTGTAATTATCCAATTAATGCATACATTAAATAAATGATATTAAAAATATTAAAATTAATATAATTTTGGATATATAATATGATCCAAAAATTTTATAGAATATATTTATGTTTTAGGGTCATAATAAAATATCTGGTCATAATTTTACTTGTTTTCTTTATGATAATAAAATAAAATTAATTTATAGTTTTAAAAATTGACACTAATGATATATTATAAGAAATAATATTTTATTAAATGATATAAAATTTATAAATAACATATATTTGGAAAACCTGATAATATATGGTTTATAATATAATCCATGGTCTATTTATGGGTTGTTCTTTCATTTATATTAATTTTGTTGATCCTAAATGAGTAAACAACTTTGTTGTCACTGTGATATTAGCATGGGTTAACGAGGTGTTAAAAACTACTAGAAAAATGATATATAGATAGGGTTTTACATGTATGTGTCTATATCATAGTTTATATCAACATTTTTCATTAAAAACATGGCTATATGGTTATTTAAATCCATGATGGGCTTCAATCCATCAGGAAACTTATACTCATCTCCCCAACCCCAACCCATTGCCCTCATGACCCCCACCCATTACCGTTGTGACCTCTCCTCTAAGAGGCCCTCTCCTCCTGGTGGCGACCTATACTCTAAAAAGTGACCTCTCGATGGCATCCCTCCTCCACCCTCATGACCTCTCCATAACCCTACTCCCCCAACACTGTCATCCATAATGGCTACCCCACCTCCCCGTTGACTATTCTTCTAGTCAACCTCACACCCTCCTCCTCCTATCCACTTTTGGATGGTCATGAGTATAGGAGAAGATAACTCTCCCTCCCCCACTTTTTACCCCTCTTATTGGTTTGACCTAGGTGATCCAATGTTTTCTTATCATGTATATCTTAGGTAATATCATATAAAATCTTATCCACTAATAAATTCATTTTTTTATTTAGGGTTTTAATTTTTGATTCCACAAGTGTATGGTGGGATCACATCTATATGATAGGTATTTCATGTGCGGCACATAGAGTAGACTTAGAAATCCTGAAATGTCATTATTTCAGGTCATTTGAGTATACTATACCACTGAGTGTATTTATTTAAGGTTTTTAGGAAGTTTTATGAAATTTTATGTGGTTTTGGATTGTTAATTTTGATTTTTTTGTTTGTTAGGTCTAGGTGGGTGTGCAGAGTGGACCCCACACTTGGATTGTTTCTTGAGTACAATTATATTTCCTGGTAAGTTTAGCATTAATTATTCATATTTTAGTTCAAAATATAGAATTTTTTATTGTTTGATTCATATGTATTCATGGATGATACATGGGATAGAATGATCATTGGTGGTTGGTACAGGCTTGAGATCAATTTATGAATTATCGGTTGTGGTATGTGTCTTTTACATAACTAAGTATCTTGATCATTTTGATTATATTATGTTTGTATAGTCATTAATATTATCCTGGTAATGTGGATTGAACTTGTTTTATATTTCCCATAAAATAGGTCCGTATTACATCGACATAATAGTCAAGAAGGAACATATAAATTTATGAATTGTTAATTGGTGGCACCATGGTCAAACAAGTTCCATTTTCCCATAATATGGTTTGTTTTGGTGGTGTGAGTTCTATTTTGTTAGGTAAATGTGATTTATTTATTAAATTTTATTTAAAATTTTATTTTTGTAAAGTTAGAAGGGGAAATTGTGTCTTAATGAAATTGTTTTGAAATGGTTTTTCAAAAAAAGGAGGGGTTCATCAAGAGGATATCTATGGGTTTTGTCCTAAGGGATATCATGAGAAAATATTATATGTACTATCTTTTTTAGATGATTCATAAATTGGAGTTTTAATTAGATTTAAAAAAAACATGGGGGCTTGTTTTAGCATTCATTTTGTCCCACCTGACATTGTTAGGGCTATAAACAGTTTTATAATGTTTTGTTTCTTATTAATTCCCCTCTTATTTATGATTTCTTTATTTGTTAACTATTATATCATAATTATGCATTTATGTCTATTAACTATGAGAGAGACCTATCCTTGTGGGAATGAAAATTTAGATTTGATTGAGATTTTGACCGGGTTTCCATTTTGTGAGGGTTTATAGGAACCTTGAGATTCCCTTGATATGGGTGAGAGTTGTTGTGATTGATCATGAAATAGGAAAGATGTTCATTTTTTCCTTTTAGGAACATATTTAAATTTTTTATGGATTGTATTGTCACCCTAGTTTTCTTATGGGAGAGCCTCATGTTTTACCTCTGTTAGGCCCACAAGGGTCTTTTGTGAGAGATACCCTAAGGGGGTGGGATGTGGGGTGAATCGGGCTACGATACTTGTTCCAATTTCACCACATAATACTTAAACTTTCATTATCCTAAATTAACTTGAACTCAATATTAATATGCTCAAACTTATGTAATTCTTTAAATGATGATCTAATTGATATTTCAATTACCATTACTTTAATCCAATTTGATAAATGATTACTTAAACTACACACACCTATTTATGTATTATATAAAGAATGTAAATCATGAATCCAGGACATAAATATTCTAATTGGTTCACCCATACTGGGTTAATATAAGGAGCATACAACAACACTATTTCCATTTTCACAATTCCCCTAAATTGATTATTCTATTTTGGTTTAAGGATAGGAAACTCCAGTCCAAGGGTCACTCCCCTTACAATGTTTCATGGATAGATCACTACCTATCCATTTTCAATCCCATCTCAATGATATAGGGCCTTATCACTCCTCACCTATATGGAAACTCACTCAATCCTCTCTTTTACTCACTAATAATATAGAGATAACACTTTAACAGACATTCCAATGGAAGGATTCAATATATCTGCATTGCACTATCTATGGGTAAGTTCTCATTGATCTTCAAAATACTCTTTCACACATGACATTGGAATCCTCCATGAAAATAGTCTCACATCCCTTAATGATATCCTATTTATCTTAAGGACAAACTCCTAACATTTCAAGGTCTTTAATGAGTTCCCATTTTCTTTTCTCATTCTTCACTTTGTGTGAATACCTAATGACCACTTTTAAACAACTTATATTTATGTCAGTTTGAAAATATAAATTTATATGAAAGAACTCAATCAAGTTTAGTTATTTTGTGATCGATTATTCTACACACAAACAATACATTCACAAAACATAGTGGTTTCTATATGTAACTTTCACAACACAATGGTTCATGTTAAAAGTTTTTAAAACTTCCCCTTTGATGAAATGTAAGTGTTCATATCTCTTAGAATCTTCACAAAAATATTCTTCTCTCTATATATTCAGTTCTCTCTTTAAGGATTATTTATAAAAAAAATAACCCCTTTAATGTTATAAAACCCTTTTTTCATGTGACTCTCTTTCATGAAAACATTCTATTTTATGAGTGATTCTATTTAACCAACATAAATGGATTCCCAAAACTCCAAACATATATGAGAGTTATCCAGGTTTTCACAAGAATTATTTCTTTAATACCCCTTTCTTTTAAACCTTCCCAAATAACTTCAATCACCTCTAAAAACCACCAGAACAACTTATTCATGAATATTTCAAGTTCTTAATAATCATAGAAGTTTATCATGGTATATATGTGCCAATAATTCCTTCCAAGTGTTCCTTCGACAACCCTTTTCATGAAATTTCCATTTCACTAATGTCAATTCATTTTTGAAACTCTATAATTACAATATCATTCACTTTGTTTTTATGAGAACTATTTATTTTAAAAATTATTGTGTAAAAATTTTGTGAATAAGTTCTATTACCTTTAAAAACATGTATAATATCTCCCTAATTAATGCAGCAAGGTCTTTGTGGTCTAGGAAAATTATCATGGAATTTACATAGTTAAAATCTACTAATCCTTTATGATATGTTTTCCTATAAATGAAAATATAACACTTAAATAAACTTTAAAAATGTTAAACAAGAAATAAAACATAATCTTACTCACCATTTTATGGTTGACAACAAATCCAACTCATAGTATCACTAATTCTCATATTGGATTATAACAATATCTCCCTTTGGATTTTTTTTGTAATTATCAGGAATCCAATATCATCCATTTATCATGACACAAAAAAACGTACCTTAATTTATTCATGATGTTTTCTCTTCTAAATCATGTAAATTTATGATGCACTCTCCCCCAATTTGATATAATATCTAGGGAATATCCTATGCCCAAAGTAAAAAATGTTGAATATTTTTGAAAACCTTTACCTTGTGGGAAATGGGAACTATATTAATGATTATAAAACCCCTATCTTCTTGAGGTCAAATAACATAACCTCCAATACTTTGATATTGGTGATACCATGTATTATTTCATTCAACAATATATCATTTATTAACGAATTCATAGGTTTATTCCAAAAAGATATTCTCCCCTTCTATAGAGAAATCATACCCTGAGGATACCTATATACATATATATGTAAAAACCAATTTTTGTAGCAAAAAAAAATAAAGGTTTACCTTGTTAAAATTTAGGGGAGTACCCACCTAGCGGAGGGCCACCTTGTAGTAGGCCCTCAAAGCCTTGGTGGGATTCATACCCTATACTACTTGGGAATAGCCTAGAGGTAGTGGTCATGCACAGTGCATGCTAGGTCTAGTGAGCAGTGGGAATATCTACTCCTAATGGTGCACAGGAGCACACGCAAGGGGATCAGAGCGCGCCACTGTGCGGGGTGGCACAACGGCGTGGGTGGGCGCAGGAGCGCACCTGCAGAACCCGGTACGGGGAGGTATCGGGAGGGGGAGGGAGTATTCTAAGACTATGCCCAAAGTACTGATCTTATAAAGGGCCAAAAAATTTCCCTCTGTTTTGATGTGGGATAAAAAAAATTAGTCGGGATCAAATCCAGATCATCAGATCTTACTGCGTGCGATCTGGGCCATCCGATTTTGTTCGATTTTCAATGCTCAGTAGCCGCGGTAAATCCTCTCAATTTTTATGCACCATCTGATCCATTACGGATCTAATCTTGAACGTTCCTTATTTTTAAAACTCTGTGTCACACTGTAGACGTTCAATCACATTTGTGATCTAATCCCAGCCGTTACTCATTTTCAAAACCCTAGACTCATCCCCGACTGTCGGATCAGGGCTAGACCCAATCCTGGCCATCCATTCGTTTTTTGATTTTTCTCTTCCTGTGACATCTTCTTCTTCTCTGCATGTGTTGCACCATTAGGTTTTCTTCCTAATTTCACCTTTTTCTCCCATGCATGTGACTCCTTCCATCACCATCTGAGATTCCATGCTCTCATTTTCCAAAATGACCGACTTTCCCCGGTCATTTAATATACCGAGTTGGACTCATATTTCCAACAAGAGTCTTTAAAATATTTTATAGTTTATATAAAATAGTTTTCTTATATAACCCAGTTGCACTCATTCCCTCAGTTGTTCCTCATCTCCTCAAACCTCTAGCAATCTCTCACGATCCTTTCTCAAGCCTCTCCTCCTTCTTAAGCTATGTAAGGGAATGAGTTGTATTGTTTTGTTTCATTGAAGGTATAAAAATACATATGTATTCACATAAAAATATGTATAAAACCTTACAATTTAGTTAAAATTTTCCCTTCATTCCAATTATAGTTCTTTTGGATTTTGAGTTCTGGTGGTATTATGAACCTAAGGGTTTATACTATACATGAAAAACTTTTATGTACTTTTTATATATATAGTTATTTTTATATATGTATATACAGTTAAGAGTGTGACCTACCCTTTTTCCTTCTAATGGAATGAACTTTACCCTACATGATGATCTTAACCCATTAACCTTAAATATGGTGTGTGGTGTCGAGGTTCCTTATGGGAATAATTATATATATAATTATGTATAAAAAATGTATATACGGTTTATAAAGACCAAAAATTATCTTTTCTTTGGATTTTTAAAATGACCACTTTGTGGATGAGCGGTAACCGAAATAGAAAAGTCAAACCATCACGTGAGAACAACAACATAAAGCCAATTTAAAATAAAAATTAAAAAATTCACAAAAATGGAGGAGATCTGGAACCGAGATATGCACGCATCACCAAAGTCACATCGCCTGCCTTCTCAGACACCGCAGTCGACATCTCCATACATTCCGTCATTACTGTCACTGAATTCCTAAATCATCTCCAACCACCAGCATGAGCCAATCGGACCTCATCCCACTGGCTGAACCTGAAGACAGAGAAGAAGCCACTGTGAGACACCACCTAGAGCACCGACGACCACTCGAACTCACAACCCAAAGCCCCAGAGAAACCACCGCGCATAATGGTGGAATCTTGGAGAAAGAAAAGAGAAATAGGACTCGGGCCTCGACAGGGAGCTCATCGCCATCACCACCAAATACCGACAGTCGCCACAACATCCAAAAACACACATCACCAAAACCAAAAGCACAGATTGAAATCGACTCCAAACAAGAAACATAGCTCGATCATACCGTGGCATCGTATCCCATCAATCCAGAAAAAACAAAATCACCAAAACAAAAATCAAGAAAGAGTGGCACATGGAAAAGCGCAATCCATCAATGCACCACCATCGAGAACCAAACAAACAAACCATCTCCGAAAACATGAGGAAGAAAACCGAAAAACACAAACAAAAACCAGCCTCGAAGAGCCATGTCTGAAATGATGGTGGCCGCCGAACCACACCTCCCAAAACCAAGTTATGACCACCGCTCCGGCTCCGACCAGGAGAGGAGAAGGATAACATTAGGTCAGAGCAGTGGTAGAGTGGTTGAGATCTCCAAATAGCGGCAATGACAACGAGGAGATAACCAAGAACAAACAAAACATGAGAAAGTGACTAGCAGCAACTTGATATTCGTCAACCGCCAATCCGCACAACCAAAAACCACCTAGAACCACCACTCCATAACTGATTTGGAGAGGCACAAGGGAACAGAAGGTCAGAGCACAGAAAGGGCGTCTGGAGGTGTAACACCCGAGACTTTTATGTGAAATATTTTGTTTTTATGTTATATAAATCATCAAAGGAATCTTTCACTACACACAACACTATCTTGGATTGCTTTACACGCAATCGCGGCCTTCCTCGATAGCTTGTGTCATACGCAATACCGAGTTTCACTAAACAATGATATGCTATTAAAATATTATTAAAACTAGCCATTATGAATAGTAATAACCACTTTCTGAAATTTTATAAATTTTATTTTTCAAAATGGACTTTATTTTTGGATTCGGAATATCGAAATTAGCATAGGGTAAAATTTTGGTATTTTTCTAAGAACTTTCAATTTTTGATGAGTAGTGAAACCACTAAGTGGTAGTTAAAAAACTGAATTTTTCATAAAACTTAATTTTACCACTTCTGTGAGTGGAATTTCGAAAATCCGAGAAACACAGTTGATGTCAGTAAGTAAAATGTGGTTCAATGAGATGAAAATAATTTTTTGGTGAATAGTACCTTTTTACTTTTTTACCACGGTTAAAAGTAAATAGGGTAATTAAGGGTAAAAATAATAATATTATTACCCTAACACATGTCCTAATTCTATTGGACAAGTGTAATTCGACCAAAAACAACCTTAGGAATAAAATATGACCATTTAGCCCCACTTGGATTATATTAGGACATTTATTATTAATTTATTTAAAGAAGGGTTAAAATAGTTAAAATCAAAGTTTAATAAGTAAATAATTTTTAATATGGGGTTATACATAAGATAAATTAGACTATAAATATTAATTATAAATCTAAAGAGATTTCCTACATAATGGTATTTTATTTGTAATTTTTAGACATTAAATAATTTAATTTATTTATGACACAATGATGATACGGTAATTATCTTATTAATGAAATATTGACATAATTGATGTTATAAATACCCAAATAAATGTAATTTGAGACTTTTTATGAATTAAAATAATTTTATAGGTTAATATGACATGTTATTATTGATTTAAGTAAGTTGGTTCGAACTAATCATTCTGTTATGATTTTTACAAAAATCAATTACTAAATAGTGTCAAAATTGACAAAAATAGTTTTTAAAACAAATATTATATTATTAATTGTTATTTTATTCTTAAAAATCTATGGTTCAGCCAAATGACTTATATAAGGTTATATATTTTAATAATAAACAACTTTGGGTTCTTTTGGCTTGATATAGTAATTTTATTAACCTTATAGTGCAAGAAAACAAGAAGACACGGTAAACGTTAAATTATCTAACTTAAAGTTAAATCTAAATGATAAGGTTAAAATTGATACCTAAACTTGTCTAAATTCTATTGGATTAGATACTTTAGACCCCTACCCACCTTATCTTCTAAATATATCAATTTGGAGCTATTAATAACCTAATTTGACTTTATAATAAAATAATATTTTTAGTTATTCCAAAGGTGCCCCTCTCCTCCCTTATAAAAGGGCACCTCCTCCCCCTCTTCCTTACATCACTTTGAGCCTTCCAGCTCGGCCAACCCCTGAAAATTTCTCCTCTCCACTTCCCTAGAAACATACTAGAGGTTCTGGTCTTCTTCAAAGACCTATTTTAGTGCCCTAAAAGGAGGTCTCAAAGAAGCACTTCAAGGAAGAGGTAATGTCCGTTACCGATTCTTTCATCTTTACTTATTCTTCCACTTCTTCTTCTTTAGTTGTTTCATTATGAAGTAATAACATCAGTATCACTCATATACTGATATGTTATTATAATTATGAAACAACCCTATTTCACCATCTATCCATCCTACGGAAAAAGAAATCACAGCGCGTGCGTACGTACGGAATACTGTCTCCACGCCGTGGTGTAATCTATTTTCCACCACCACCTTACTCGAATGGGTATAATGGTGTAAATAATGACTATATATGAGTATTATAAAGTGATATTTATTCTGAAATAGTATACATACACTCCAATACTATTTCACGATCATAGGAACGATATCATCACTCGTGCGTACGTACTGAATACCGTCTCAACGATGTGATGTGACTTGTTCTACATGATCTTCGTTTCATAATGATTATATAAATGAATTGAATGAATGAATATGATATATATTACACTAATACCATTCTGTAAATGAGGTATCTATAACCTAAAGATAAGAATAAGAATTTATTCGACAAAACACGCATAAGAACAAAAAGTAATAAACACCCGAATAACAAGTAGTAATGAAATATTACTAATAAGAAACTAGGAATATGACCATATATGATATCATAACAATAATTATGATTCTTTAATAAGTCAATAACATTATTTAAATCATTATACAGGAGTTTCAGATACTTACGAAGCAAATCGGACCTAAGGTAAGGGAAATATCACAATCTCATTTTTATCCGAGATTGTTTATACTTTGGTATTTACTAGGGTGTATTCTATCATCCACATCCATGTTTCCTAAATATGTAATATTTATATCCTTATACAATAGTTTATATCCAATTTTACCCTTCGTTGAGTTTTTAGTAAAAGATATGAATGGAATCTTTTGTCGTTTTTCATACGAGGTACTTTTTGACTTTTCCGACAAAAGTACGAGAAGAATGTTTTTTTAACTTATACGACATGAATGGATTTTTAAAACATTATTTCCAAGAATTTTCCTTTACATGTTTTCAAGTTTATTTTTAAACAACTTCTTTTAGTTTAAAATTGTATGACATGTTAAGAAAGGAAAATATTTTTGAAGTAGAAAGGATATTTTCTTCAAGAATGGAGTTCAAGTGTTTTATCAAAATTATTTTCCATCTAAGATAATATAGCGTTCTATTTCTATCCCTATTATTACATTGATTTTATTATGTTTTGATGGAATTATTTTTATGAATTCCTTTATCTTATATGAATTTTTTGATGATGTCACGATGTTTAAGATTCCCATTTTTATTACATGGGTTATGCAATGATGTATGATTTATGATTTTGTGGAACACATAAGAATGGTATCATTATGAGATGGGTAGGACCTATATCTCCCTCCAATGCATTGGGTAAAGATTTAATATCTCATGAGATAGACATGGCTGGAACGGTAGGTTATACCGGTTCAGTGAAACAGGACTGAAACGAGGAGTGAACTCGGTTCAGAAATTGACTTTGTCCACTAAGATAGTCTTGGAAATGAGTCTTGACTAATAATAAATGATTCTCTATGATTATGTGTGTATGCCACAAAGTTTCATGTTTTATTTTATGATTATTGGTATTCCATTTCACAACTATGATTTTCCCATGTTATGAAATTATGCTCTCTTTTACAGGTTAAGATTTCCAAAAGTTATGTTCTTATGAATATGATGTGATTGATATTTCTTTTGTTTACCCTTACTGAGAATTTGAGATCACCCTTTTGTATGTTTTCTTTCCCCAGGTCAGGAAGAAGGTTCTTAAGTAAGATATTCCAAAAGGGACTATAGAAATGATGAAATAAATGGGAGACAGTGTAGACGCTTTATTAACCAGTTGTTTATGTTTCCCAGTTTCTAAAGACACTATACCTATACGGTCCTTTCATGGTTTTGTTATATGTTGTAATAATTATGATTCAATTTTGAAGTGTTAATAATGTATTTAAAGTATGGGTTATTATAGTTGGTATCAGAGGAAAGGTATAGTCAACCTTTGGAAACTAGGATGTGAAAGCCTTAGTAAGAACCCTAAGGATAAGTCTAAGAATAGAACACAATATTAGTGTTTTAGAAATGGCCATGAATAACCTAGGAGAAGACCTTAAGTGTAAAATTTTATTCTTGATTATGTGGTTTTCCTATTATAATTAGTGTTCCTCACACTATTCTTCTTGGTTTTAGTCAATGGATGGAACCCGAAGGAACCGTGTTAATGTGGAATGCGACGGGCAATGCAATGATTGTCCCCCTGAGCAACCAAACGTTATGGGAGATGGAATGAAAAATCTTGTAGCCATGCTCACACAACTTTATCAAGCTATGAATCATGCAGGACTTCCAAATGAGAAAAGGAAGGATCAATATTCTGTTGAATCCTTCATGAGACAGCGTCCACCTTCATTCAGTGGGTCTACTGATCCATTAGTTGCTGAACAATGGATTATTACTACTGAAAAGATATTTTCAGTTCTTGAATGTTCTGAACATGATAAAGTCATCTTAGCAGTGTATCGTTTGGAAGGTGATGCTGATCAACGGTGGAATCTTATTAAGAATATGAGGCAAAGGGATGAAATTGAGTCCATGGAATGGGACGAGTTCAAGAACTTATTTTTTAATAAGTACTTCCCTCGTATTATCCAAACAAAGATAGAGAAAGAGTTTCTTGAACTAAAGCAAAAGGATGATGAATCTGTTGGTACCTATGAAGAAAATTTTACAAGACTTGCAAGGTACGCTTCTGGTATTATTATCCAACCTGAGAGTAAGATCGATCGATTCTTTAGTGGCTTAAAACCAAGTATTCGAAGGGCCTAAGCCATAAGGGACTTCAATAGCTATGAGGAAATCATTTGATGTGCTCTCAAAGTTGAGATGGAGATTGGAGTAACCCATCAGTCATATGGGTTTGATAAGAAGAGGAAAATGGAATTCAAAGGAAAATCTAAATAGCACACTGAAAATAAGATGATCTTTCCCTTATGCTCAAAGTGTGGAAAGAAACATGGAGGGAGTTGTCTTAAAGGGGCAAGTAAATGTTTCAAATGTTGAAAGGAAGGTCATCGGGCATTTGAATGCCGCAATTATGGGAGGAATATGTCTAATGATGCAAACAAAGGAAGGGACACATAGAATGAACCTACTACACTTCAATGTTTCAAGTGCAAGGAGATGGACATTATGCCAATAAATGACCTAATCCAAGGGTTGATGATGATGGTTGATGTCAACAAACTCTTAAGGCTAAAGACAAAGGAAAGTAACATGCAATTTCTATCAGCGATGTGGAGTACGATAACGATGTGGTGAAAGGTACACTTACCATCCACACTAAAGTAAAAACTGTTTTATTTGATTCTAGATCCACCCACTCTCTTATTTCTAAAGAATTTTCTAAGGGTATCACCGTATTACCTCAACAATTAGATGTTGAGTTAGCTGTGACAACACCTAATGGCACAACAGTCGCATCAAAAGTTTATAATTCTTCTCCAATTGAAGTTTGTGGGAAAGTGCTTCTTACAAATCTTGGGATCCTTCCTATAGTGGAATTTGATGTGATTCTTGGCATGGATTGTCTTTCTTTATATGGATCTCATATCAATTTCCAAAGAAGGGAAGTCACATTTCATATTCCAGATCAATCTATGATCGTCTATCAATGCAAGGATGAACATAACCTTCCAGTGGAAATTCATTCTACCTTATGGGTCTTGATTCCACTAAATGAAGGTTATTTATCTCAAATGGTTGGTGAGAAACTCACGATTAAGAATATACCCATTGTACGAGAGTTTGATGATGTCTTTCCGGAGGAATTACCGGGTCTTCCACCAAATCGTGAAGTTGAGTTTTCAATAGAACTCGTACCGGGTGCTTTGCCTATTTCAAAGACACCTTATAGAATGTCCCCAATTGATTTGTAGGAATTGAAGAAGCAACTCCAAGAGAATCTTGATAAGGGATTAATACACCCTAGTGCGTCACCTTGGGGACCACCTGTTTTATTTGTTAAGAAGAAAGATGTATCAACGAGAATCTGCATTGATTATCGAGAACGTAACAAGATCACTATCAAGAACAAATATCCTCTCCCACGCATTGATGACTTATTTGAGCAACTACGCGGAGCTCAATACTTTTCCAAGATTGATCTTCATTTAGGGTATCATTAATTAAGGGTCAAAAGGGAGGATATAACAAAGAAGACTTTCACTACAAGGTTTGGACACTATGAATTTATAGTAATTCCATTTGGTCTTACTAATGCCCCTGCTATCTTCATGGATCTGATGAATAGAGTCTTTAGAGACTATCTTGATCAATTTGTGGTAGTCTTTATAGACGATATTCTTGTCTATTCAAAGACCAAGGAAGAACATGAAGATCACTTGAGAATTATATTGAAGACCCTGAGAAAGGAGAATATTTATGCCAAATTTACCAAGTGTGAATTTTGGCTTCAAAAAGTTTCATTTTTGGGTCACATAATCTCAAAAGAGGGGATATCTGTGGATCCAGCAAAAACAGAGGTTATCGACAGATGGTCGAGGCCAACAACAGTAACTGAGATCCGAAGTTTTCTTGGTTTGGCTGGATATTATCGACGTTTTGTGAAATATTTTTCATGATTATCTAATCCACTCACCAAGTTGACTCGGAAAGGAGTTAAGTTTGTTTGGACGGAAGAATGTGAAGAGAATTTCAAGGAGTTGAAAAGAAGGTTATCCAGTGCACCTGTGCTCACACTGCCTTCTAGTAGAGAAAGGTTTGTGATCTATAGTGATGCATCCAAGAAGGGATTGGGGTGTGTTATTATGCAAAATGATATGGTGATATCTTATGCATCACGACATTTGAAAATCCATGAGAAAATTTACCCAACACATGATTTGGAGTTAGCTGCGGTAATCATTGCATTAAATATTTGGAGGCATTATCTTTATGGAGAAAGGTGTGACATTTATACTGATCATAAAAGTTTAAAGTATATTTTCACACAAAAGAAGCTGAATATGCGTCAAAGAAGATGGTTGGAGCTGATTAAGGATTATGACTGCTCAATCCATTACCACCCTGGGAAAGAAAACAAGGTGGCAGATGAATTAAGTTGACAAGACCATGCCAGTTTATTCATGATGAGGATCACAAAAGATCCAATATTTATGGATTTACAAAGGATGGATCTTGGAATTATAATGGAAGGGGGAAAATCGTATCTTTCTCAAATGAATGTTAAACCATCTATACATGTGAAGATTAAAGAGGCACAGAAATAAGATGTCGAGTTACAAAAGAAGGTGAGAAATGTTCCTGAATTCAACCTTGATTGTGATGGGAGAATAATGTTCAGGAATCGGGTTTGTGTTCCTCCCATACTGGAATTAAAGAAGGAGCTACTGGATGAGTCTCATAGTTCTTCATTATCTATTCATCCTGGAAGCACAAAGATGTATAGGGACCTAAAAGAGTACTTCTGGTGGGATGGCATGAAAAGAGATGTTGCTGAATATGTCACTCGATGCTTGGTTTGCCAGCAAGTTAAAGCTGAGAGACAGAAGTCTAAGGGGATGTTACAACCATTACCCATACCCGAATGGAAATGGGAAAACATCACTACGGACTTTGTCACAGGACTTCCTAAAACATCCAAAGGCAATAATGCTATCTGGGTCATAGTTGATCGTCTTACAAAGTCTGCACACTTCATTACTATTAGAGAGGATTTCTCTCTGGATCAGCTTTCCAGGATATATGTAAAGGAAGTGGTAAGATTGCATGGAGTACCACTTTCTATAATATCTGATCGGGATCCGAGATTTACCTCGATGTTCTGGAGAAGTCTTCAGCAGACTCTGGATACAGTGTTGAGTTTCAGCACTACTTATCATCCTGAGACAGACTGTCAATCTGAGAGAACAATTAAAACTCTAGAAGATATGTTGAGAGCTTGCCCTATGGATTTCAAAGGTGGTTGGTATCAACACCTACCTTTGGTGGAATTTTCTTATAATAATATCTTTCACTCCAGTATTCAGATGGCTCCTTATGATGCTCTCTATGGAAAGAAATGCAGGACTCCAACTTGCTGGGATGAAGTTGGGGAAAGAAAGCTATTAGGACCTGATCTCGTTGATGAAATGGCAGAAAAGGTCAGATCTATTCAACAAAACATAATAGCAGCTCAGAGTCGACAGAAAAGTTATGCCGACAACCGAAGAAAAGACCTAGAGTTTGAAGTGGGTGATAAAGTGTTCTTACGAATATCTCCCTTGAAGAGAGTCATGAGATTTGGAACGAAGGGGAAGTTGAGCCCTAGATATATCAGTCCTTTCGAAATACTGGATCGTGTCGGGAAGGTACCTTACCGATTGGCGCTTCCACCAAATCTCTCTCAAGTACACGATGTGTTCCATGTATCTCTCCTGAGAAAGTAAATACCTGATCCTTCACATGTACTCAGCTTAGAAGTTTTACCGCTGGAGCAACATCTTTCTTATGAAGAACAGCCGATAGAAATTCTAGATCGTAGCGAAAAAGTCCTACGAAGCAAGACCACTCGATTGGTAAAATTTTTATGGAGGAACCACCAAGTAGAATATGCTACATGGGATCTTGAGGATATGATGAGGGAGAGGTATCCTCATCTGTTTGTTACAAAGTGACGAATTTCGAGGGCAAAATTCATTTTAAGGGGGGTAGAATGTAACACCCGAGACTTTTATGTGAAATATTTTGTTTTTATGTTATATAAATAATCAAAGGAATCTTTCACTACACACAACACCAGCTTGGCTTGCTTTACACGCAACTGCGGCCTTCCTCGATAGCTTGTGTCCTACACAATACCGAGTTTCACTAAACAATGATATGCTATTAAAATATTATTAAAACTAGTCGTGATGAATAGTAATAACCACTTTTTGAAATTTTATAAATTTTATTTTTCAAAATGGACTTCATTTTTGGATTCGGAATATCGAAATTAGCCTAGGGTGAAATTTTGGTATTTTTCAAAAAACATTCAATTTTTGAAGAATAGTGAAACCACTAAGTGGTAGTTAAAAAACTGAATTTTTCATAAAACTTAATTTTACCACTTTTGTGAGTGGAATTTAGAAAAACCAAGAGACACGGTTGTTGTCATTACGTAAAATGTGGTTCAATGAGATGAAAATAATTTTTTGGTGAATAATAACTTTTTACTTTTTTTGCCACGGTTAAAAGTAAATAGGGTAATTAAGGGTAAAAATGATATTATTATTACCATAAAACATGTCCTAATTCTATTGGACAAGTGTAATTCGACCAATAACAACCTTAGGAATAAACTATGACCATTTAGTCCCACTTGGATTAGATTAGGACATTTATTATTAATTTATTTAAAGAAGGGTTAAAATAGTTAAAATCAATGTTTAATAAGTAAATAATTTTTAATATGGGGTTATACATAAGATAAATTCGACTATAAATATTCATTAGAAATATAAAAAGCTTTTCTACATAATGGTATATTATTTGTAATTTTTAAACATTAAATAATTTAATTTATTTATGACACAATGATGATGCAGTAATTATCTTATTAATGAAATATTAACATAATTGATGTTATAAATACCCAAATAAATGTAATTTGAGACTTTTTATGAATTAAACTAATTTTATAGGTTAATATGACATGTTAGTATTGATTTAATTAACTTGTATAGAACTAATCATTCTGTTATGATTTTCACAAATATCAATTACTAAATAGTATCAAAATTGACAAAAATAGTTTTTAAAACAAATATTATATTATTAATTGTTATTTTATTATTAAAAATCTAAGGTTTGGAAAAATAACTTAAATAACGTTATATATTTTAATAATAAACAACTTGGGGTTCGTTTGGCTTGATATGGTAAGTTTATTAACCTTATAGTACAAGAAAACAAGAAGACACGGTAATAGTTAAATTATCTAACTTAAAGTTAAATCTAAATGATAAGGTTAACATTGATACCTAAACTTGTATAAATTATATTGGATGAGAGGATTTTGAACCCTAACCACCTTAGCTTCTAAATATATCAATTTGGAGCTATTAAAAACCGAATTTGACTTTATAATAAAATAATATTTGTTGTTATTCCAAAGGTTCCCCTCTCCTCCCTTATAAAAGGGAACCTCATCCCCCTCTTCCTCACATCACATTGAGCCTTCAAGCTCGGCCAAACCCTGAAATTTTCTCCTCTCCACTTCCCTAGAAACATACTAGAGGTTCTGGTCTTCTTCAAAGACCTATTTTAGTGCCCTAAAAGGTGGTCTCAAAGAAGCACTTCAAAGAAGAGGTAATGTCCGTTACCGATTCTTTCATCTTTATTTATTCTTCCACTTATTCTTCTTTAGTTGTATCATTATGAAGTAATAACATCAGTATCACTAATATAATTATATGTTATTATAAGTATGAAAAAACCCTATTTCACCATCTATCCATCCTACGGAAAAAGAAATCACCGCGCGTGCATAAATACGGAATACCGTCTCCACGCCGTGGTGTAATCTATTTTCCACCACCACATTAATTTAATGGGTATAATGGAGTAAATAATGACTATATATGACTATTATAAAGTTATATTGATTCTTAAATAGTATACATACACTTCAATACAATTCCATGATCATAGGAACAATATCATCACTCGTGCGTACGTACGGAATACCGTCTCCACGATGTGATGTGACTCGTTCTACATGATGTTCATTTCATAATGATTATATAAATGAATTTAATGAATGAATATGATATATATTACACTAATATCATTCTATAAATGAGGTATCTATAACCTAAAGAGAAGAATAAGAATTTATTCGACAAAACACGCATAAGAACAAAAAGTAATAAACACCCGAATAACAAGTAGTAATGAAATATTACTAATAAGAAGATAATAATATGACCATATATGATATAATAACAATAAGTATGATTCTGGAATAATTCAATAACATTATTTAAATCATTATACAGGAGGTTAGGACACTTACGAAGCAAATCAGACCTAAGGTAAGGGAAATATCACAATCTCATTTTTATCCAAGATTGTTTATACTTTGGTATTTACTGGGGTGTATTCTATCATCCACATCCATGTTTCCTCAATATGTAATATTTATATCCTTCTAGAATAGTTTATATCCAATTTTACCCTTCTTTGTGTTTTTAGTAAATGATATGAAAGGAATCTTTTGTCTTTTTTCATACGAGGTACTTTTTGACTTTTCCGACAAAAGTACGAGAAGAATGTTTTTTTAAACTTATACGGAATGAATGGATTTTTAAAAAATTATTTCCAAGAAGCTTACTTTACAAGTTTTCAAGTTTATTTTTAAACAACTTCTTTTAGTTTAAAATTGTATGACATGTTAAGAAAGGAAAATGTTTTTGAAGTAGAAAGGATATTTTCCTCAAGAATGGAGTTCAAGTGTTTTATCAAAATTATTTTCCATCTAAGATAATATAGGGTTCTATTTATATCCCTATTATTATATTTATTTCATTATTTTGTGATGGAATTGTTTTTATAAATTCCATTATCTTATATGAATTGTTTGATGATGTCACGATGTTTAAGATTCCCATTTTTATTACATGGGTTATACAATGATTTATGATTTATGATTTTGTGGCACACATAAGAATGGTATCATTATGATATGGGTGGGACCTATATATCCCTCCAATGCATTGGGTAAATATTTTATATCTCATGAGATAGACATGGCTGGAACGGTAGGTTATACCGGTTCAGTGAAACAGGACTGAAACGAGGAGTGAACTCGGTTCAGAAATGGACTTTTTTCCACTAAGATAGTCTTGGAAATGAGTCTTGACTAATAAGAAACGATTCTATATGATTATGTGTGTATGACACAAAGTTTCATGTTTTATGTTATTATTATTAGGATTCCATTTCACTACTATGATTTATCCCATGTTATGAAATTATGCTCTCTTTTGCAGGTTAAAGTTTCCAAAAGTTATGTTCTTATGAATATGATATGATTGATATTTCTTTTGTTTACCCTTACTGAGCATTTGAGATCACCCTTTTGTATGTTTTCTTTCCCCAGGTCAGGAAGAAGGTTATTAAGTATGATATGCCAAAAGGGACTATAGATATGATTAAATAAATGGTAGATAGTGTAGACGCTTTATGAACCAGTTGTTTATGATTCCCAGTTTCTAAAGACACTATACCTATACGGTCCTTTCCTGGTTTTGTTATATGTTGTAATAAGTATGCTTCAATTTTGAAGTGTTAACAATGTATGTAAAGTATGGGTTGTTATAGGAGGCCTCTGTAGCAGACAACAAGCGTCAGAACACCAGGACCTCCTTGCAGGAGAAGTCGTCGACACGACGAAATGAACTGTAGCACACCGAAAGGGAAGAAACCCAAGATGAGGAGGATGTGAAAGCGCCAAAAAAAGGGGGAAGAAAGGGGGAACCATCTCAAAAGGAGGATAAAACCTGGAAGAGGGAGAATGAGAAGCAAGAGCACCGAAAACAATAAGAAAAATAGGGGAACCAACGCCGATTGAGAAGAAACCCTAGGAGAGGGTGAAAGAGACGTGAGAGCACCGAAAGAGGAGAAACTAGAGAGATGAGAAAGTGCCAAAAATAGGGGAAAGAGAGGGGGATCCAACCTTGAAGGAGGAGAAATCCGAGAAGAAGGATATGGAGATTCAAGAACACCGAAAACAAGAGGAGAAGAAGGGAGAACCGTCAACGATACAGTTTATAAAGAAATGTATGAATGTATTTCATAAACAAAATTTTATAATTAATGGAACGACATGAATTTTATACACACTTGGTTAACTAATACTCATAAGGGGTTAAAATCACACAAGTGTCAATTAATTTTGGTATAAACTCCCTTATACATATAATTTTAATATGTTACATAAACCTTATAAATTTTATATCATGATTTAAATTTTTTGGGACTCCAGTTAATTAATGTGTCTAATATGTTAATGTTGTGTGGCTGTCAATGGATTTTTGGTATAAACCTTTTAATACATGATGTATATTCGGATATGTGAATATATTTGTATACATGTAAACATTGATCCTCAATTTTATTTGGAATTTTCCAAGGATTTCTAAGAAATAAAAAAACATGTTGTTTTCGAAATATGTTTAGTTTTTATTTAAAAACGCTACTTTTATACCCTTCTGTATAAACATATTTACAGAACACAATACCCTAATTTTGGATATTCCAAATATTATACTCTTGATGCGTTTAGTAATTGTGAAGAGTTCATGAGTATAATATTTGGGGTTTACTACTCTTACATACATATTTATGAATCACTTTTTTCTAAACATATACCAAATGGTGTTAGTTATGGTAAATTTCATGCTCTTCATGTTTAAATTTATGTGTAGCCTTGTGATATGTTAAACATAAGCCTACGAGAAATGAAATTTTGGGAATTTATGTGTTTAATACCCCATTTTAAATATTTGGTTTATCTTTTAATTATTTAAGGACCAATCCATGGTGAAATTCCAATATATATTTTATCAATAATGATTTTAGCATTTAGGGTTATCATTTTATATAACAAAACTTGTATTTATTTAAATGCAATAGTTTTCATCACATATGCCATAATTTTCTTATCATACTCACCATTCAATGACATAACCATGCAGTTGATAGTTTTTTAATTAATACTTAAATTCATGATTCACTATATATATGTAAAAGCTAATGAATGTAATAAAAATCCTTATGGCCTTTTATGGATTAAGTGTTTAATTATTCAAAGTGGTATGGGACACCATTAATAATAGGAAATGAGAAATTAAACATTCAAAGTGCTATGGGGAATTTTGAATTTAAGACCCTGTTTGGCATATAAGGAATTTAATAGACTCAGTATAATGTGTTGGGGACCAGTTACTGAAAGCCTCTCGATGCATCAATAGTTCTTATGAGACAATCAGGTCATGGAATGAGGGCATTGACATTTTAGGTCTTGACATGAGGTCTTGAAAGGGTCTAGTATTATATGTTCCCTCATTGTGTTTATGATAATTAATTAACCAAGTGGATATTCGACTAGTAGAATATCCATGGTTAAGAGATAGTACTTATGAGTATTATAAGAAGTAAATTCTTATGGCTTGACGTTTGTTTTTCAGTCAATGATTTATTATCCACTGTATGTTTCATAGTAGTAAAAAATGAAATTGAAGTTATTAACTTTATGTGAAACTCTGATTATATATTACTCTTAGTTATTAAATTTGTACTTTCATATTAATAAGTCAAACTTATTTAGAATTTCTTTTACATATTACTTTGAATTAGCATGCCTATAATTGAATCATGATCCCTTGTAATTCTATTAGAATTATTTTTATTGTGCTCTTTTATTTCTTAGAAAATTTTTATGATATATTACATGTGTTATAACATTTCTTATGAAAATGTTTTATGGGAAATTTTAAAGAATGTTTTCAAAAGTTATAATTGGTTTATTGTGTTATTTTTAAAACCCCTTACTAGGAATTCATATGCTCACCCTATGTTTTTGAAGCAAGTTTTTCAGGTATCGGTTTTTAGCTGAAGAAGCATGTCAGTAGAGGCTGGTTTCCTAGAACCTGAATCAAATAGATCCTATATATGGGACATGATGTGTAAAATATAAGTGGATGGTTTTTGTAAAAAATTACACATCATGTTTCAAGGAACCTAATCTGGGTATTCTGGAGTTGGGCTATTACAATTGGTGTTAGAGGGTTCGGTTTATATAACTCTGGAAAACCAGAACTGAACAAAGAAATATTTACTTAAGAAATACTAAGTATGATGTTTTCTTAATTGTCATATGGAAAATAAAAATATAGGTATTTTTTCTCTTACTATTGAGGCCCTAAAAACCATAGTGTCATAGCTAGCCACAATAACTTTTTAAACTATGGACACATTCGTATGACATGAAAACACCTCTACGATGTGTCAAACTCTCCCGGTTTACTTCAACTCCACCAAGGAGCGGGTTTGGACTTCCTCTTTATAATGAAAACCCAATTTTCATCCTATGAACATCAGGGAAAGTACTATGAGGGGATTTTTAGATTCTTCACCACATCAGAAGGCATCTAGTCCCTCATGGATTTCTAAGAAGCCACAGTAGCGGGTGAACTCCGTGCAACATATATGTTCCAAATCATGTCATATCGACATTATGGTCATGTAATGGACTTTTCAAACCTTGAAATTGAATTTTTTTGTTCTGTGTACAGACATCAAGTACATAATGATTTCTCTCGGCTATAGACCCCACATGTCACAATCTGGAGATGCCATAAGTGTACCCACGAGATTGAACCAAAATTCTCGGGTTTCATTTGGTTCAGGGAGATCGAGAGTTTTAAAATTGTTTTGGGAATTCATGTAACTAGAAACTGTGGAAACCAATAGCCCTAGGTGTTGTGTACTAGTAGTTTATAAAAATACAATATGTTGTTCCTTCTTTATCTACCTTTTCAGCGTTCATGTTTCACTGATTGAACTTTCATAAAAAAATTTATTTTTAGATGGATGGGAAAACCCATATCTTATCTCTTTCCGTTGAGGTACTAGAGGTCATTATGACCAGAACCTATGTAGAAGAATACCTCCCATTCACAAACCTATGAAGAACATGCATACATCTTTACTGGATATCAAACAGTCCATACATTCTTTGCTTATTCCAAGGGAATGGCTATATCTACCACCACATAGCCATTTCTCAACTCGCTGAGTATATACAAAGGGGAAAGTACCATGAAGGTCTTTCCCTATGGTTCACTCTATCCCAAAACATTACAACTAGGGTAAGGTATTAAGAGGATGCATTGGAGGGGAACCTACATGTAGCCTACATTCACTAAATAATTATCTTCAGTTTGTATGACCACATCTATTACATTTACATTATCAGATAAGAGACAGTTAGACAATTACTTAGAGAGTTTATCCATTCAAACATCTCTGAACTCTCTACCATTCGAGCCTCCCTCTTGAAGCCCGAGTGTACACTGCATGAGTTTAACCCTTGCTTTCCAAGGTGTCTTTGGCCTAGGGAAGAGGAAGAATTGAACACCATTTGTGGTATTTAGCTTGCCACACCTGAGGATCCTCCACAATGGAGGATGTAGTAAAGAACGTCAGAGAGTTTCTTTTTATCATGGTTGTATGAAATGAATTGCAAGGACACAATTCTTTGTAGGAGGGAATACAGTGATGCCCCAAAACTTATTTCTCATGTAATAATAATATTATGGTTTAATTTAATTTAATTTTCATGTTTTCCAAACAAAACATACAAATTAAACACAAAGGAATTTTATTTAAATAAACACCAAAGTGTTTACATAACAGTAAGATAAAAGGAATGATATACTAACCAAAAACACCTACTAAAATCCCTCTCAAAGCCACATGGAGACCACCTAACACAACGACGAGACCCAGAAAATAATGAAGATACTTTGGGTCAGTCACAAAGAAGAACATCATAGCCAGAATCATGAAAACCTTACTGAGCATCAGTGTTATAACAACCACCATCTTTGATAATGGTCTTGAATTTAGGGACACCCTAATATATGGTTTTATAAGGCATCAACTTGACTTTTTCTCCTAGGGTTACCGTTGAGTTCTAATAGATATAATTATAGCCGTTGGTCTTTTAGGTGGATTACTTACAAATATATAGGTATAATTTATTTTTTCAAAATATTTATGTTCTGAATTGAAATTATAATAAAACCTCTTATTATGAACTTTAAAAGGAAAATAGTTTAATATTTTGAGCTACACTTAGTGTGATTTTAATATAAGGTGAGGATTTCAAACATCATTCAAATATTTCAAATGCCTTGTAAATGTTATCATTCTTAATGTTTAAACAAAGGTTTTAATTAAACCTCTGTCTTTATTTTTTATAATAATAATATAATATTTTCTTAATGATGTATTAAAAATTAATTTATTACTTAGTGATTTTAAAACATTAGCATTCATACAAATAAGGAAAATATTTAGTTTATAATAAATAAATCATACCTTAAAGATAACTATATACATATATCTATATGAACCTATTTTCATTGAAAAAATAAATAAAGTTTTACCTTGTTAAAATTTAGGGGAGTACCCACCTAGCTGAGGGACACCTTGTGTCAGGCCCTCAAAGCCTTGGTGGGATTCTCACCCTCTACCCCCTAGGAATTTCCCAAAAGTAGGGGAAATGAATAGTGAGTGCTAGGCCTAATGAGTAAGGGGAATAACTAACCTTAAGGATTCACAAGAGCATGCATAAAGGGATTAGAGTGCGCCACCGTGCAGGGCGACATGACAGTGTGGGTGGGCGTAGGAGCGCGCCCGCAGAACCCAGTACGGGGCGGTACCGGGAGGGGGGAGGGAGTATTCTAAGCATATTCCCAGAGTCCCTGGATTATAAAGGGTCACGATAATTCTCTCCATTTATTTATGGGATGATGAAAATCAGCTGGGATCGAATCTAGGCTGGTAGATCTCACCACGTACAATTTGGGCCATCTGATTGGGTTCGATCCTCAATCCTTAGCAGCTTCGGTAAATCCTCCACATTTTTATGCACCGTCTGATCCATAATAGATCTAATATCGACTGTTACTTATTTTTAAAAAACCACATCACATCATAGCCATTCGATCATTTTTGTGATCAAATTCTATTTGTTCTTCGTTTTCAAAACCTTGGACACATCCCTGACCGTCGAATCAAGGCCAGACCCAATCCTGGACGTCCATTCATTTTCTGTTTTTTCTCTTCCCGCAGCATCTTCTTCTTCTCTATGTGTGCCCGCGCTAGTAGGTTTTCTTCCTACTTCAACTATTTTTTCCCACACCCGTGACTCCTTCCATCGCCATCCGAGCATCCTTGCTCTCATTTTACACAAAGACCGTCTTACCACGGTCATTTAATATTATGAGTGGGTCTTGAATTTCCAACATGTGACCTTAAAATATTTTATAGTTCATATAATATAGTTTAATTATATAACCCAATTGAACCCATTTCCTCGGTTATTCGTCCTCTCCTCAAACCTCCAGTAAGCTCCCACGAGCCGTTATGGAGCCTCTCCTCATCCTCAAGCAAGGTAAGAGGATGAATTGTCTTTTTTTGTTGCATTGAAGGTATAAACATATATATATGTATTCACATAAAAATATGTATACGACCTTATGGTTTATTTAAAATTTTCTCTCATGATAACTCTAGGACTTTTGGATTTTGAGTTTAGGTAGTATTATGATCCTATGGATTTATATTATACATGAAAAAAATTTATGTAATTTTATAAATACGGTTATTTGTATATATGTATATACATTTAAGAGTGTGACCTACCCTTTTTCATTCTAATGGCAAGACCTTTACCCTACATAATGATCTTAACCCCTTAACATGAAAGAGGGTGTGTGGTGTCGAGGATCCTTATGGGAATAATTATATATATAATTTTGTATAAAAAATGTATATATGGATTTATAAATAAATGTATGAACGTATTTCATAAAAAAAACTTTTATAATTAATGGCCCGAATTGCATTTTATACACACTTTGTTAACTAATAATCATAAGGGGTTAAAATCATGCAAGTGTCGATTAATTTTGGAATATACTCGATTATACATATAAGTTTTATATGATACATAAACCTTATAAATTTTATATTATGATTTAATGTTTTTGGTACTCTAGTTAATTAATGTGTGTAATATGTTAAAGTCAGATGGGTGTCAATGGATTTTTGGTATAAACCCTTTAATACTTGATGTATATTCCAATATGTGAATATATGTGTATACATGAAAAATTTGATCCTCAATTTTATTTAGAATTTGCTTAGGATTTCTAAGAAAGAATAAAACATGTTGTTTTCAAAATATGTTTAGTTTTTTTAAAAAAAAAATACTTTTATACCCTTGTGTATAAATAGATTTACAGAACACTATACCCTAATTTTGGATATTCCAAAAATTATACTCTTGATTCATATAGTAATTTTCAAGAGTTCATGAGTATAATATTTGGGGTTTACTACTCTTGCATACATATTTATGAATCAATTATTTTCAAACATATACTAAATGGTGTTAGTTATGGTGAATTTGATGCTCTTCATGTTCAACTTTATGTGTACCCTTGTGATATGTTAAACATAAGCCTACAATAAATGAATGTTCGGGAATTTATGTGTTTAATACCCCTTTTGAAATATTTTGTTTATCTTTTTATTATTTAATCACCCAATACATGGTGAAATTCTAATATGTTTTTTATTAGTAATTATTTTAGAATTTAGGGTTATCATTTTTTGTAACAAAACTTGTATTTCTTTTAAATAAATAGTTGTCATGAAATATTCCATAATCTACATATCATACTCACCATTCAATGATATAGCCAGGATGTTGATAGTTTTGTAATTAATACTTATATGCCTAATTCACTATATATATGAAAAATCTAATGAATGTAATTAAAATCCTTATAACCATTTATGGATAAAGTGTTTAATTATTCAAAGTTATATGGGATACCTTGAATAATATGAAATAAGAAATTAAACATTCAAAGTGGTATGGGACATTTTGAATATATGACCATATTTTTCATATGAGGAATGTAATAGACTCGGTATAACGGGTTGGGAATCAGTTAATAAAATCCACTCTATGGATCGATAGTTTTCATGATACAATCAGGTCATGATATGAAACCATTGACATTTTAGGTCTTTAAACGAGGTCTTGACAGGGTCTGTATAACGACCCATACTTTACATACATTGTTAATACTTCAAAATTGAATCACACTTATTACAACATATAACAAAAACCATGAAAGGACCGTATAGGTATAGTGTCTTTAGAAACTAGGAAACATAAACAACTGGTTCATAAAACGTCTACACTGTCTCCCATTTATTTCATCATATCTATAGTCCCTTTTGGCATATCTTACTTAATAACCTTCTTCCTGACCTGGGGAAAGAAAACATACAAAAGGGTGAGCTCAAATGCTCAGTAAGGGTAAACAAAAGAAATATCAATCACATCATATACACAAGCACATAACTTTTGGAAATATTAACCTGCAAAAGAGATCATAATTTCATAACATGGGATAAATCATAGTAGTAAAATGTAATCCCAATAATCATAACTTAAAACATGAAACTTTGTGGCATACACACACAATCAAAGAGAATCATTTCTTATTAGTCATGACTCATTTCCAAGGCTATCTTAGTGGACAAAGTCCATTTCTGAACCGAGTCACCCTCATTTCAGTCCTGTTTCACTGAACCGGTATAACCTACCGTTCCCGCCATGTCTATATCATGAGATATAAAATCTTTACCCAATGCATTGGAGGGATATATAGGTCCCACCCATCTCATAATGATACCATTCTTATGTGTGCCACAAAATCATAAACCATACATCATAGCATAACCCATTTAATAAAAATGGGAATCTTAAACATCGTGACATCATAAAACAATTCATATAATATAAAGGAATTCATAAAAATAATTCCATCACAATATAATCAAATCAATGTAATAATAGGGATAAAAACAGAACCCTATATTATCTTAGATGGAAAATAATTTTGATAAAACACTTGAACTCCATTCTTGAGGAAAATATCCTTTCTACTTCAAAAACACTTTTCCTTTCTTAACATGTCATACAATTTTAAACTAAAAGAAGTTGATTAAAAATAAACTTGAAAACTTGTAAAGGAAGCTTCTTGTAAATAATGTTTTAAAAATCCATCCATGCCGTATAAGCTAAAAAAACATTCTTCTCATACTTTTTTCGGAAAAGTCAAAAGTACCTTGTACGAAAAACAACAAAAGATTCCTTTCATATCTTTTACTAAAAAATAAAATAAGGGTAAAATTGGATATAAACTATTGTAGAAGGATATAAATATTACATATTGAGGAAACATGGATGTGGATGATAAAATACACCCCAGTAAATACCAAAGTATAAACAATCTCGGATAAAAATGAGATTGTGAAATTTCCCTTACCTTTGGTCCGATATGCTTTGTACGTGTCCGAACCTCCTGTATAATGATATAAATAATGTTATTGACTTATTCCAGAATCATAATTATTTTTATGATATCATATATGGTCATATTCTTAGCTTCTTAGTAGTAATATTTCATTACTACTTGTTATTCGGGTGTTTATAACTTTTTGTTCTTATGCGTGTCTTGTCGAATAAATTCTTATTATTATCTTTAGGTTATAGATACCTCATTTCCAGAATTTTATTAGTGTAATATATATCATATTCATTCATTCAATTCATTTATATAATCATTATGAAATGAAGATCATGTAGAACGAGTCGCATCACATCGTGGAGACGGTATTCCGTACGTACGCACGAGTGACGATATCATTCCTATGATCATGGAATTGTATTGGAGTGTATGTATACTATTTAAGAATCATTATTACTTTATAATAGTCATATATAGTCATTATTTACACCATTATACCCATCCAAGTAAGGTGGTGGTGGAAAATAGATTACACCACGGCGTGGAGATGGTATTCCGTACGTACGCACGCGCGGTGATTTCTTTTTCCGTAGGATGGATAGATGGTGAAATAGGGTTGTTTCATAATTATAATAACATATCAGTATATTAGTGACACTGATGTTATTACTTCATAATGAAACAACTAAAGAAGAAGAAGTGGAAGAAGAAATAAAGATGAAAGAATCGGTAACGGACATTACCTCTTCTTTGAAGTGCTTCTTTGAGACCTTCTTTTAGGGCACTAAAATTGGTCTTTGAAGAAGACCAGGACCTCTAGGATGTATCTAGGGAAGTGGAGAGGATGAATTGTCAGGGGTTGGCCGATCATGAAGGCTCAAAGTGGTGTGAGGAAGAGGGGGAGGAGGTGCCCTTTTATAAGGGAGGAGAGGGGCACCTTTGGAATAACTAAAAATATTATTTTATTATAAAGTCAAGATCGGTTTTAAATAGCTCCAAATTGATTTATTTCGAAGCTAAGGTGGGGATGGGTCGAAATCCTCTCATCCAATAGAATTTATACAAGTTTAGGTTCCTATTGTAACCTTATCATTTAGATTTAACATTAAGTTAAATAATTTTACTTTTACCATGTCTTCTTGTGTTCTTATACTATAAGGTTAATAAACATACTATAAGCAGCCAAACGAACACCAAGTTGTTTATTATTAATATATATAACCTTATTTAAGTCATTTGTCTTAACCTTAGATTTTTAGGAATAAAATAACAATTACTAATATAATATTTGTTTTAAAAACTATTTTATGTCAATTTTGACACTATTTAGTAATTAATTTTTGTGAAAATCATAATAGAATGATTAGTTCGAAAAAAGTTAATTTAATCAATAATATCATGTCATATTAATCTAGAAAATTATTTTAATCCATAAAAAGTGTCAAATTACATTTATTTTGGTGTTTATAACATCAATTATGTCAATATTTCATTAATAAGTTAATTATTGCATCATCTTTGTGTCATAAATAAATTAAATTATTTAATGTTTAAAAATTACAAATAAAATACCATTATGTATGAAATATTTTTATCTTTCTAATGAATATTTATAGTCTAATTTATTATATGTATAACCCCATATTAAAAATTATTTACTTATTAAACTTTGATTTTAACTATTTTAACCCTTCTTTAAATAAATTAATAATAAATGTCATAATCTAATCCAAGTTGGCCTAAATGGTCATATTTTATTCCTAAGTTTGTTTTTGGTCGAATTACACTTGTTCAATAGAATTAGGACATGTGTTAGGGTAATAATAATATCATCTTTACCCTTAATTACCCTATTTACTTTTAACCGTGGTAAAAAAAAGTAAAAAGTTACTATTAACCAAAAAATTATATTCATCTCATTGAACCACATTTTACTTACTGACATCAACTATGTCTATCAGATTTTTGAAATTCCACTCACAGAAGCGGTAAAATTAAGTTTTATGAAAAATTCAGTTTTTTTTAACTACAACTTAGTGGTTTCACTATTCATCAAAAAATGAAAGTTTTCAGAAAAATACCAAAATTTCACCCTAGGCTAATTTCGATATTCAAAATCCAAAAATGAAGTCCATTTTGAAAAATAAAATTTATAAAATTTCAAACAGTGGTTATTATTATTCATAGCGGCTAGTTTTAATAATATTTTAATAGCATATCGTTGTTTAGTGAAACTCGGTATTGCGTACGACGCAAGCTACCGAGGAAGGTCTCGATTTCGTGTAAAGAAAGCCAATAAAGTTTTGTGTAGAAAAAGATTCCATTGATGATTTAAATAACATAAAAGTCTCGGGTGTTACATTCTACCCCCCTTAAAATGAATTTCGCCCTCGAAATTCGTCACTTTGTAACAAACAGATGAGGATACCTCTCCCTCATCATATCCTCAAGCTCCCATGTAGCTTATTCTAATTGGTGGTTCCTCCATAAAACATTCACTAATCGAGTGGTCTTGTTTCGTAGGACTTTTTCGCTATGATCCAGAATCTCTATTGGCTGTTCTTCATAAGAAAGATCCTGCTCCAGTGGTACAACTTCTGAGCTGAGTACATGTGAAGGATTAGGTATGTACTTTCTCAAGAGAGATACATGGAACACATCGTGAACTTGAGAGAGATTCGGTGGAAGCGCCAATCGGTAAGCTACCTTCCCAACACGATCCAATATTTCGAACGGACCGATATATCTAGGGCTCAACTTCCCCTTCTTTCCAAATCTCATAACCCTATTCCAGGGAGATATTCGTAAGAACACATTATCACGCACTTCAAACTCTAGGTCTTTTCTTCGGTTGTCGGCATAACTTTTCTGTCGACTCTGAGATTCTCTTATGTGTTGTTGAATAGATCTGACCTTTTCTGCCATTTCATCAACGAGATCAGGTCCTAATAGCTTTCTTTCCCCAACTTCATCCCAGCAAGTTGGAGTCCTGCATTTCTTTCCATAGAGAGCTTCATAAGGAGCCATCTAAATACTGGAGTGAAAGATATTATTATAATAAAATTCCACCAAAGGTAGGTGTTGATCCCAACCACCTTTTAAATCCATAGAGCAAGCTCTCAACATATCTTCTAGGGTTTGAATTGTTCTCTCAGACTGACCGTCTGTCTGAGGATGATAAGCAGTGCTGAAACTCAACTCTGTATCCGGAGTATGCTGAAGAATTCACCAGAACTTCGAGGTAAATCTCGGATCCCGATCAAATATAATAGAAATTGGTACTCTATGCAATCTTACCACTTCCTTTACATATATCCTGGAAAGCTGATCCAGAGAGAAATCCTCTCTAAAAGCAATGAAGTGTGCAGACTTTGTAAGACGATCAACTATGAACCAAATAGCATTATTTCCTTTGGTTGTTTTAGGAAGTCCTGTGACAAAGTCCATAGTGATGTTTTCCAATTTCCATTCGGGTATGGGTAATGGTTGTAACATCCCCTTAGACTTCTGTCTCTCATCTTTAACTTGTTGACAAACCATGCATCGATAGACATATTCAACAACATCTCTTTTCATGCCATCCCACCAGAAGTACTCTTTCAGGTCCCTATACATCTTCGTGATTCTAGGATGAATAGAGAATGAAGAACTATGAGCCTCATCCAGCAACTCCTTCTTTAATTCCGGGATGGGAGGAATAGAAACCTGATTCCTGAACTTTATTATCCCATCACAATCAAGGTTGAATTCAGGAACATTTCTCACCTTCTTTTGTAACTCGACATCTTCTTTCTGTGCCTCTTTAATCATAACATGTATAGATGGTTGAACATTCATTTGAGAAAGATAAGATTTTTCCCATTTCATTATAATTCCAAGATCCATCCTTTGTAAATCCATAAATATTGGATCTTTTGTGATCCTCATCATGGATAAACTAGCATGGTCTTGTTGACTTAATGCATCTGCCACCTTGTTTGCTTTCCCAGGGTGGTAATGGATTGAGCAGTCATAATCCTTAATGTAGAGACCCGAAGCTTGACGTACATTGACATTACATTACATTTGCGGAATACTTAGTACATAACAAAAACACACACACAAGGATCGTAATAGTTTAGTGTCTTTGGAAACTCGGAATATAATCCTCTAATCCTGGTGAAAGATCTTCAACATCTCCCATAAAGATCTTCCTTTTTATTATACCTAAAAACCTTTCTTTATATCCTGGGGAAAAGAAAACATAAAATGGTGAGCTCAAATGCTTAGTAAGGGTAAACAAAAGAAATATCAATCACATCATATACATAAGCACATAACTTTTGGAAATCTTAACCTGTAAAAGAGATCATAATTTCATAACCTGAGATAACTCATGGCAGTGAAATGTAATCACAATAATCATAACTTAAAACATGAAACTTTGTGGCATACACACATAATCATAAAGAATCATATCTTATTAGTCAAGACTCATTTCCAAGACTATCTTAGTGGACAAAGTCCCTTTCTGAACCGAGTCACCCTCGTTTCAGTCCTGTTTCACTGAACCGGTATAACCTACCATTCCAGCCATGTCTATCTGATGAGATATAAAATATTTACCCAATGCATTGGAGGGAGATATAGGTCCCACCCATCTCATAATGATACCATTCTTATGTGTTCCACAAAATCATAAACCATACATCATTGCCTAACCCATGTAAAAAAATGGGAATCTTAAACATCATGACATCATAAAACAATTCATATAAGATAAAGGAATTCATAAAAATAATTCCATCAAAACATAATCAAATCAATGTAATAATAGGGATAAAAACATAAACCTTTATTATCTTAGATAGAAAATAATTTTGATAAAACAATTGAACTTCATTCTTGAGGAAAATATCCTTTCTACTTCAAAAACACTTTTCCTTTCTTAACATGTCATACAATTTTAAACTAAAAGAAGTTGATTAAAAATAAACTTGAAAACTTGTAAAGGAAGCTTCTTGGAAATAATTTTTTAAAAATCCATTCATGCCGTATAAGTTAAAAAAACAATTTTCTTGTACTTTTGTCGAAAAAGTCAATAAATACCCCGTACGAAAAATGAAAAAATATTCCTTTCATATCTTTTACTAAAAACTCACCGAAGGGTAAAATTAGATTTAAACAATTGTAGGTGGATGGAAATAATATTTCATATTGAGGAAACATGGATGTGGATGATAAAATACACCCCAGAAAATACCAAAGTATAAACAATCTCGGATAAAAATGAGATTGTGATATTTCCTTTACCTTAGGTCAGATTTGCTTCGTATGTGTCCGAGCCTCCTATATAATGATTTAAATAATGTCATTGACTTATTACAGAATCATATTCATTGTTATTATATCATATATGGTTCACTTATGACTTTATATTACCCGTTCTTTTGTAAATTCATGTTAAAGTAGCGTTTTGGGTAAAATCGTCTCATTTGTCGTTCGTGTTTTAACTTGTAATTATTCATATGATTACTTAGATCATTATTTCTTAATAATAGAATATAAAACATGATTTATATATAATATATATTCATAATATAAATATATATAATGGATCGATAAATGGAATGAAATACATCATTCATGGAGACGGTAGGCCGTACGTACGCATGAACGCTGTTTTCGTTTCCTTATTGAATTGAGTGGAATTAAGTAGATGACATACATATATATAAACATAAATCCAGTAGCTTCATAATGTCATATATTTCATTATTATTTCTTATATATACTTTATAATCATTCTTAAATGGTTAACATGTAGAATGAATCTCATCGCGTTGTGGAGACGGTAGTCCGTACGTACGCACGAGCGATGATATCATTTCCATAATTATTGAATTGAATTGGAGTGGATGATACAATATATCAGAATCATTATTATGTTATAATAACTATGTATAGTTATTATTTACACCATAATACCCATCCATGTATGGTGTTGGTGGAAAAACAGATTACACCACGGCGTGGAGACGGTATTCCGTACGTACGCACGCGCTGTGATTTCGTTTTCCGTAGGATGGATAGATGGTGAATTAGGATTGTTTCATACATATAATAACATATCATTATATGAGTGATACTGATGTTATTACTTCATAATGAAACAACCTAAGAAGAATATGTGGAAGAAGAAATAAAGGTGAAAGAATCGGTAACGGAAATTACCTCTTCTTTGAAGCGCCTTTTTGAGACCTCCTCTTAGGGCACTAAAATTGGTCTTTGAGGAAGACCAGAAACTCTAAGATGTTTCTAGGTAAGTGGAGAAGATAATTTGTCAGGGTTTGGCTGAGCATGAAGGCTCAAAGTTGTGTGAGGAAGAGAGGGAGGGGGTTCCCTTTTATAAGGGAGAAGAGTGGCACCTTTGGAATAACTAAAAATATTATTTTATTATAAAGTCAAGTTCTGTTTTAAATAGCTGAAAATTGATTTATTTCGAGGATAAGGTGGGTATGGGTCTAAAGAATCTCATAAAATAGGATTTAGACAATTTTAGGTTATTATTTTAACCTTATCAATTAGATTTAACTCTAAGTTAAATAATTTAACTTTTACCGTGTCTTTTTGTTTTCTTACACTATATGGTTAATAAACTTACTATATCAAGCCAAAAGAACCCCAAGATGTTTATTATTAATATATATAATCTTATATAAGTCATTTGGACGAACCTTAGATTTTTAGGAATAAAATAACAATTAATAATATAATATTTGTTTTAAAAAGTATTTTATGTCAATTTTGACACTATTTGGTACAAGATTTTTATGAAATTCATAACAGAATGATAAGTTCAAACCATGTTACTTAAATCAACAATAACATGTCCTATTAACCTATAAAATTAGTGTAAGTCATAAAAAGTCTCAAATTACATTTATTTGGGCATTTATAACATCAATTATGTCAATATTTCATTAATAAGACAATTACTGCATCATCTTTGTGTCATAATAAATGATAATTATTTAATCCCTAAAAATTATAAATAAATTCCTAAGATGTATATAATTTTATTATATTTCTGGAGACTATTCATGTTCGAAGATTCATGAAGTTTATCACTAGATCAAAATTATTATACTTATAAGATTTAAGAAAGTGACATGTTGTCACATTCTTTGGTTTTAATAATAATTAAATTATTTTCATTGACAAAATTTAATTAAATGAATCTAATCCGACCCTTACGTGATATGGGTCTACTTTTAGTCATCCAATAGGATTTTGACATTTTTTAGGGTAATTTTAAAATATTATATTTACCCTTAATTACCCAATTTACCTTTAACTATGGTAAATAAAATTTACCGTAGTTACTATTCATAATTCCCAAAAATAAAAAGTAGCTTATTAACATAATTTGGACCCACTTCTTCCAAATATGGAATCCATTTTTTAAAATTAAATACACAGAAGTTGCAGAAATTAAATTAAAATTAATCCCGTTGTCGAATAAAAACGGGTTTTTGTTTAAAACATTGCAAAAGATTGAATTGATTTAACCTACGAATTCAAGGTAAAATCAATGCTAATGACATACATTATATTAAATGGTAAAAATATATTCTATTTATACTTTAAAACCATTCAATATTATAATTTAACCACATAAGATATTACGATGAAAAAAGTTGTTTTTAATTAAAATATAGCGTGTTTTTACTATTCATTAAAATGTGAAAGTTACCAGAATAGTAGGAAAAATTTATCCAAAGTAAATTTTTATTTCCTGATTCCAAAGAAGAATTTTATTTTGTCAAATTGAACTTATAAACATGTCAAAAACTAGATTTAAAGTGGGTGCGCCATCAAAAGGCGGCAAAACTGCATTTTTTGAAAAATACTTATTTTACCCGAAAAATTTATTTTGTTCTTATACCATGTTCTAGAAAATGTGTAAGATGAATAATAATGTTATAAAATTCAAAATTTAGTTAATACTATTCATAACGGCTAGTTCATAACAGTATTATAATAATATAACATTGTTTATTAAAACCTGGTATTGCATACAACACACGCTATCGAGGAAGGTCGTGATTGCGTGTAATGCAAGCCAAGTCAGGGTTGCGTGTTGTGAAAGAATCCTTCGTTGTTTCGTATAACAGAATCCAACCATATTTCATTTATACATTTAATATATATATATATATATATACTCAATTTTGCGTAGAATAACTATTATCAAAATTGTGTGTAACACGATCCAAGAATAGTGTTGCGTATACTGCAAGTTAACACGGTGTTGCGTATAGTTCAAGGTAATTTTGGTGTAGCATACAACACAAGACATTAATGAAATTAAAATAATATTTTTCATAAAATCTCGGGGTGTTACATTCTACCCCCCTTAAAATTAATTTCTCCCTCGAAATTCATTGGGGTTATAAATGGTTTACTACTCGAAAGTTTGTTTAATAGAAACCCACATCATAAAAAGGAATACCAAAACATGGATTTAAAAACTAAAGTATGAAATGTAACAGTTACCCAAATTAACTCATCATTGGGTTTCCACGTAGGATAACATAGGTGAAAATATGGATATAGAAGAAAAATCTAATCGTCATGTTCTGATGGAGAGTGGTAGAGAACATGGCTATAAAGAAGCCAACAATCACAAAGCTATTGATTTGTGATGATCTAAGGTACCATCTGATTCATCAGATATAAGATCACTAGGACAACATTTTTGGTTTTCAATATCATTTCCCTAAAGTTGAAAATTTTTAATTAGAAGAAATACTTACTTGATTTTGGTACAATCTCACTGTTGTTCATGCTTTGAACAATTTCCACTTCATCTCTTAAAGAAATGAAGTTGAATTTGTTATTCGTGAAGTGTTAACAGATCATGTGATAGAATGATGGGTCATTCCATCTATTTCAAACAAAAGTTTAGCAATAGTTATCAAATATACATAAGTCCGTCTTTGGTGAGGTTAATCATATACGATTCCAAAAATGAACTTATACTTCATATATCATACCGCTTAATAAAATAAAACAAGTTTCTACTACCCAGGGAATTCTTGTAGGCCAGTGGTAGGCGATAAAGGCCAGTCGCACTTCGGTTGTGGGTTCGATTCCCACGGCCTTGTCCGACGCGATGGGTTATCGCCCGTCCTGCATGTTGTCTTTTTTCTAAAACTACATTACTATATCATCCCATCAATAATATCGAAAAAGGGTTCTATCCTTAAACAATAATAACTTATGTCCAACATAATCCATTCCAATCTTTAGGCTTATCCAAAATACTTCTGTCCAAGCTCATAGTATAGAGAAAATGATCACGTGAATGCCATCATTTATCCCTCATATATCTTATTTGTCACATTCCTGTCATGTGAATACCATAATCATGTAATCTCTTGAAAAATGAATACCCATTGAATCTTAGTAAAAACATGAGTGCTGTCAAAAGATAACGCATTCCACATACCAAAAACCCATAATTCTATATACTCAAACCATGATATAAATATTTCCTTATATCAGTCATGAGCTCATGAATACTATCAAACATTTAATTTTCTCCTTATCCCTTCATTATGCACATATCATCTACATTCCAAAAATATCTGAATAACCTTTCATGGATACTGGTAACATTAATCATACACTTTCAAAAATCAAGGAAAGACAACAGTGTAACAATCCATAGATGTCTCTTTATTCCATAGTAGCATGAGATTACTTATACAACATTACGCATGATAAACATGTAATCATTCCACTACATTCTTAAACCATTGACCGAGCTTCAACAATTCTTTCATCTCACATATCATTTGTACTCTCTTCATCATCATCTACATAAAAACTACCCATACGACCATACTGATTCTCTTCATGAGACTTTCCCTTAGGGAATTGGTTTGCATAATGCCCGTACATTCCACATTTGGAACATTTAACCATTGCTGATGTCGTAGCAATACCATTATCCTCATCCCTGGTGTTAACTGAACCTTTTCCTTTGCACTTACTGGCTTTGTGACCTTCTTTTCCACACCCAAAGCATATTCCAGTTCCTTTGAAACATTCTCCTTGATGCCTCTTCCCACATGATTTACATAGGGGAAATTGAACTTTCTTTCCTCTATGATCATCATGAAACTCCATCTTTCTCTTATTAGCCGAGTCAGGAAACTTACCAAATTTGAGTTTATTGATCATATTATGAGATTGCTGATTCGGCATAATAATGATTTTTGGACTTTCAAATCCCATTTCATTTGGTTTCTCATGAATAATATCATTCCATTGTCCCTCATATCCTCTATTATCATGAATCATCTTGTTTCCAGTCGTTTTCTAAAACCCAAAAAAAAATAGTGTGAGTGACAAAAATCATGATAGGTAAAACAACATAATAAACGGGAATTAAATTCAATATCTAACATCTTTGGTTTAATTCTAAGATCGTTACCGTTGTGCTAGGACTATATCCTATATGTATACTTTTCCTTAGGGACATCCCTAGACATACCATTGAAATATCTCTAGGGATCTCACTAACGTTTTCGCGTCCTAGTTTCCAAAGGTTGACTAAACCTTTCCTCTTATACCAACTGTAGAGACCCGAAGCTTGACGTACATTTACATTACATTACATTTGCGGAATACTAAGTACATAACAAAAACACACACACAAGGATTGTAATAGTTTAGTGTCTTTGGAAACTCGGAATATAATCCTCTAATCCTGGTGAAAGATCTTCAACATCTCTCATAAAGATCATCCTTTTTATTATACCTAAAAACCTTTCTTTATATCTTGGGGAAAAGAAAACATAAAATGGTGAGCTCAAATGCTCAGTAAGGGTAAACAAAAGAAATATCAATCACATCATATACATAAGCACATAACTTTTGGAAATCTTAACCTATAAAAGAGATCATAATTTCATAACCTGGGATAACTCATGGCAGTGAAATGTAATCACAATAATCATAACTTAAAACATGAAACTTTGTGGCATACACACATAATCATAAATAATCATATCTTATTAGTCAAGACTCATTGCCAAGACTATCTTAGTGGACAAATTCCCTTTCTGAACCGAGTCACCCTCGTTTCAGTCCTGTTTCACTGAACCTGTATAACCTACCATTCCAGCCATGTATATCTCATGAGATATAAAATCTTTACCCAATGCATTGGAGGGAGATATAGGTCCCACCCATCTCATAATGATACCATTCTTATGTGTGCCACAAAATCATAAACCATACATCATTGCATAACCCAAGTAATAAAAATGGGAATCTTAAACATCATGACATCATAAAACAATTCATATATGATAAAGGATTTCATAAAAATAATTCCATCAAAACATAATCAATTCAATGTAATAATAGGGATAAAAATATAACCCTTTATTATCTTAGATGTAAAATAATTTTGATAAAACAATTGAACTTCATTCTTGAGAAAAATATCCTTTCTACTTCAAAAACACTTTTCCTTTCTTAACATGTCATACAATTTTAAACTAAAAGAAGTTGATTAAAAATAAACTTGAAAACTTGTAAAGGAAGCTTCTTGGAAATAATGTTTTAAAAATCCATTCATGCCGTATAAGTTAAAAAAAACATTTTTCTTGTACTTTTGTCGAAAAAGTCAATAAATACCTCGTACGAAAAACGAAAAAAGATTCATTTCATATCTTTTACTAAAAACTCACCGAAGGGTAAAATTGGATTTAAACAATTGTAGGTGGATGGAAATAATATTTCATATTGATGAAACATGGATGTGGATGATAAAATACACCCCAGTAAATACCAAAGTATAAACAATCTCGGATAAAAATGAGATTGTGATATTTCCCTTACCTTAGGTCTGATTTGCTTCGTATGTGTCCGAGCCACCTGTATAATGATTTAAATAATGTCATTGACTTATTACAGAATCATATTCATTGTTATTATATCATTTATGGTTCACTTATGACTTTATATTACCCGTTCTTTTGTAAATTCATGTTAAAGTAGCGTTTTGGGTAAAATCGTCTCATTTGTCGTTCGTGTTTTAACTTGTAATTATTCATATGATTACTTAGATCATTATTGATTAATTATAGAATATAAAAAATGATTTATATATAATATATATTCAGAATATACATATATATAATGGATCGATAAATGGAAAGAAATACACCGTTCATGGAGATGGTAGGCCGTACGTACGCATGAACGTTGTTTTCGTTTCCTTATTGAATTGAGTGGAATTAAGTAGATGACATACATATATATACACATAAATACAGTAGCTTTATAATGTCATATATTTCATTATTATTGCTTATATATACTTTATAATCATTCTTAAATGGTTAACATGGAGAATGAATCTCATCGCGTCGTGGAGACGGTAGTCCGTACGTACGCACGAGTGATGATATCATTTCCATAATTATTGAATTGAATTGGAGTGGATGATACAATATATCAGAATCATTATGATGTTATAATAACAATTTATAGTTATTCTTTACACCATAATACCCATCCATGTAAGGTGTTGGTGGAAAAACAGATTACACCACGGCGTGGAGACGGTATTCCGTACGTACGCACGCGCGGTGATTTCGTTTTCCGTAGGATGGATAGATGGTGAATTAGGATTGTTTCATACTTATAATAACATATCAGTATATGAGTGATACTGATGTTATTACTTCATAATGAAACAACCTAAGAAGTATAGGTGGAAGAAGAAATAAAGGTGAAAGAATCAGTAACGGAAATTACCTCTTCTTTGAAGCGCCTTTTTGAGACCTCCTCTTAGGGCACTAAAATTGGTCTTTGAGGAAGACCAGAACCTCTAGGATGTTGCTAGGGAAGTGTAGAAGAGAATGTTTCAGGGGTTGGACGAGCTTGAAGGCTCCAAGTTGTGTGATGAAGAGAGGGAGGGGGTGCCCTTTTATAAGGGAGGAGAGGGGCACCATTGGAATAACTAAAAATATTATTTTATTATAAACTCAAGTTCAGTTTTAAATAGCTCCAAATTGATTTATTTCGAGGATAAGGTGTGGATGGATCGAAATCCTCTCATCCAATAGGATTTAGACAAGTTTAGGTTATTATTTTAACCTTATCAATTAGATTTAACTCTAAGTTAAATAATTTAACTTTTACCGTGTCTTTTTGTTTTCTTACACTATATGGTTAATAAACTTACTATATCAAGCCAAAAGAACCCCAAGTTGTTTATTATTAATATATATAATCTTATCTAAGTCATTTGGCCGAACCTTAGATTTATAGGAATAAAATAACAATTAATAATATAATATTTGTTTTAAAAATTATTTTATGTCAATTTTGACACTATTTGGTACATGATTTTTATGAAATTCGTAACAGAATGATAAGTTCAAACCATATTACTTAAATCAACAATAACATGTCATATTAACCTAGAAAATTAGTGTACGTCATAAAAAGTCTCAAATTACATTTATTTGGGCATTTATAACATCAATTATTTCAATATTTCATTAATAAGACAATTACTGCATCATCTTTGTGTCATAATAAATGATAATTATTTAATCCCTAAAAATTCTAAATAAATTCCTATGATTTAGATAATTGTATTAGATTTATGGATACTATTCATGTTTGAAGTTTCATGAAGTGTATCACAAGATTAAAATTATTATACTTATAAGATTTAAGAAAGTGACATGTTGTCACATTCTTTGGTTTTAATAATAATTAAATTATTTTCATTGACACAATTTAATTAAATGAATATAATCCGACCCTTAGGTGATATGGGTCTACTTTTAGTCATCCAATAGGATTTTGACATTTTTTAGGATAATTTTAAAATATTATATTTACCCTTAATTACCCAATTTACCTTTAACTATGGTAAATAAAATTTCTCGTAGTTACTATTCATAATTCTCAAAAATAAAAAGTAGCTTATTAACATAATTTGGACCCACTGATTGAAAATATGGAATCCATTTTATAAAATTCAATACACAGAAGTTTCAGAAATTAAATTAAAATTAATCCCGTTGTCGAATAAAAACGGGTTTTTGTTTAAAACATTGCAAAAGATTGAATTGATTTAACCAACGAATTGAAGGTAAAATCAATTCTAATGACATACATTATATTAAATGGTAAAAATATATTCTATTTATACTTTAAAACCATTCAATATTATAAATTAACCACATAAGATATTACGATGAAAAAAGTTGTTTTTAACTAAAATATAGCGTGTTTTTACTATTCATTAAAATGTGAAAGTTACCAGAATAATATGAAAAATTTATCCAAAGTAAATTTTTATTTCTTGATTCCAAAGAAGAATTTTATTTTGTCAAATTGATCTTATAAACATGTCAAAAACTAGATTTAAAGTGGGTGCACCATCAAAAGGTGGCAAAACTGCATTTTTTTAAAAATACTTATTTTACCCGAAAAATTTATTTTGTTCTTATACCATGTTCTAGAAAATGTCTAAGATGAATAATAATGTTATAAAATTCAAAATTTAGTTAATAGTATTCATAACGGCTAGTTCATAACAGTATTATAATAATATAACATCATTTATTAAAACCCGGTATTGCGTACAACACACGCTATCGAGGAAGGTCGTGATTGCGTGTAATGCAAGCCAAGTCAGGGTTGCGTGTTGTGAAAGAATCCTTCGTTGTTTCGTATAACATAATCCAACCATATTTCATTTATACATTAAATATATATATATATATACTCAATGTTGCGTAGAATAACTATTATCAAAATTGTGTGTAACACGATCCAAGAATAGTGTTGCGTATACTGCAAGCTAATACGTTGTTGCGTATAGTGCAAGGTAATCTTGATGTAGCATATAACACAAGACATTAATGAAATTAAAAGAATATTTTTCATAAAATCTCGGGGTGTTACAGTTAATCAGTTCCAACCATATTCTTTGGCGCATATTCAGCTCCTTTTGTGTGAAAATATACTTTAAACTTTTATGACCAGTATAAATATCACACCTTTCACCATAAAGGTAATGCCTCCAAATATTTAATGCAATGATTACCGCAGCTAACTCCAAATCATGAGTTGGATAATTTTTCTCTTGTATTTTCAACTGTCATGAGGCATAATCTATCACCATATCATTTTGCATAAGAACACACCCCAAACCCTTTTTGGATGCATCACTGTAGATCACAAACCTTTTTCCACTACAAGGCAGTGTGAGCACAGGTGCACTGGATAACCTTCTTTTCAACTCCTTGAAATTCTCTTCACGTTCCTCAGTCCAAACAAACTTAACTCCTTTCCGAGTCAACTTGGTGAGTGGATTAGATAATCGTGAAAAATCTTTCACAAAACGTCGATAATATCCAGACAAACCAAGAAAACTTCGGATCTCAGTTACTGTTGTTGGTCTCTACCATCTTTCGATAACCTCTATTTTTGCTGGATCCACAGATATCCCCTCTTTTGAGATTATGTGACCCAAAAATGAAACATTTTGAAGCCAAAATTCACACTTGTTAAATTTGGCATAAATATTCTCCTTTCTCAGGGTCTTCAATATAATTCTCAAGTGATCTTCATGTTCTTCCTTGCTCTTTTAATATACAAGAATATCGTCTATAAAGACTACCACAAACTGATGAAGATAGTCTCTAAAGACTCTATTCATCATATCCATGAAGATAGAAGGGGCATTAGTAAGACCAAATGGCATCACTATAAATTCATAGTGTCCATACCTTGTACGGAAAGCCGTATTTGGTAAATCCTCCCTTTTGAACCTTAATTGATGATACCCTGAACGAAGATCAATCTTGGAAAAGTATTGAGCTCCGCATAGTTGGTCAAATAAGTCATCAATGCGTGGGAGAGGATATTTGTTCTTGATAGTGATCTTCTTAAGTTCTCGATAATCAATGCAGAGTCTCATTGATCCATCTTTCTTCTTAACAAATAGAACAGGTGCTCCCCAAGGTGACGCACTAGGGCATATGAATCCCCTATCAAGATTATCTTGGATTTGCTTCTTCAATTCCTGCAACTCAATTGGGGCCATTCTATAAGGTGTCTTTGAAATAGGCAAAGCACCCGGTACGAGTTCTATTGAGAACTCAACTTCACGATTTGGTGGAAGACCCGGTAATTCCTCTGGAAAGACATCATCAAACTCTCGTACAATGGGAATATTATTAATCGTGAGTTTCTCACCAACCATTTGAGATAAATAACCTTCATTTAGTGGAATCAATACCCATAAAATGGAAGAAATTTCCATTGAAAGGTTATGTTCATCCTTGCATCGATAGACGATCATAGATTGATCTGGAATATGAAATGTGACTTCTCTTCTTTGGCAATTGATATGAGCTACATGTAGAGAAATCCAATCCATGCCAAGAATCACATCAAATTCCACTATAGGAAGGATCACAAGATTTACAGGAAGCACTTTCCCACAAACTTCGATCGGAGAAGAATTATAAACTTTTGATGCGACTATTGTGCCATTAGGTGTTGTCACAGCTAACTCAACATCTAATTGTTGAGGTAATACGATGATACCCTTAGAAAATTCTTCAGAAATAAAGGAGTGGGTGGATCCAGAATCAAATAAAACATTTGCTACTTTAGAGTGGATGGTAAGTGTACCTTTCACCACATCGTTATCGTACTCCACATCACTGATAGAAATTGCATGTGACTTTCCTTTGTCTTTATCCTTAAGAGTTTTTTAACATCGACCATCATCATCAACCCTTGGATTAGGGCATTTAATGGCATAATGTCCCATCTCCTTGCACTTGAAACATTGAAGTGTAGTAGGTTCATTCTGTGTTTCCCTTCCTTTGTTTTCATCATTAGACATCTTCTTCCCATCATCGCAGCATTCAAATGCCCGATGACCTTCCTTTCCACATTTGAAACATTTACTTGTCCCTTTAAGACAACTCCCTCCATGTTTCTTTCCACGCTTTGAGCATAAGGGAAAGCTCATCTTCTTTTCAGTGTGCTCTTTAGATTTTCCTTTGAATTCCATTTTCCTCTTCTTATCAAACCCATATTACTGATGGGTTACTCCAATCTCCATCTTGACTTTGAGAGCACATCGAACGATTTACTCGTAGCTATTGAAGTCCCTTATGGATAAAGCCCTTCGAAGACTTGGTTTTAAGCCACTAAAGAATCGATCGATCTTACTCTCAGGTTGGATAATAATACCAGAAGCGTACCTTGCAAGTCTTGTAAAATTTGCTTCATAGGTACCAACAGATTCATCATCCTTTTGCTTCAGTTCAAGAAACTCTTTATCCATCTTTGTTTGGAGAATACGAGGGAAGTACTTATTGAAAAATGAGTTCTTGAACTCGTCCCATTCCATGGACTAAATTTCATCCCTTTTCCTCGTATTCTTAATAAGATTCCACCATTGATCAGCATCACCTTCCAAACGATACACTGCTAACATGACATTATCATGCTCAGAACATTGAAGAACTGAAAATATCTTTTCAGTAGTACTAATCCATTGTTCAACAACTAATGGATCAGTAGACCCACTGAATGAAGGTGGACATTGTCTCATGAAGGATTCAACAGAATGTTGCTCCTTCCTTTGCTTATTTGGAAGTCCTGCATGATTCATATCTTGAGAAAGTTGTGTGAGCATGGCTACAAGATTTTTCATTCCAGTTCCCATAACGTTTTGTTGCTCCGGGGGACAATCATTGCATTGCCCGTCGCATTCCGCATTAACATGGTTCCTTCGGGTTCCAGCCATTGACTAAAACCAAGAAGAATAGTGTGAGAAAAACTAATTATAATAGTAAAACCACATAATCAATAATAAAATTTCACACTTAAGGTCTTATCCTAGGTTATTCATGGCCATTTCTAAAACACTAAGATTGTGTTCTATGCTTAGACTTATCCTCAGGGTTCTTACTAAGGCTTTCACATCCTAGTTTCCAAAGGTTGACTATACCTTTCCTCTAATACCAACTATAACGACCCATACTTTACATACATTGTTAATACTTCAAAATTGAAGCACACTTATTACAATATATAACAATAACCATGAAAGGACCGTATAGGTATAGTGTCTTTAGAAACTGGGAAACATAAACAACTGGTTCATAAAACGTCTACACTGTCTCCCATTTATTTCATCATATCTATAGTCCCTTTTGGCATATCTTACTTAATAAACTTCTTCCTGACCTAGGGAAAGAAAACATACAAAAGGGTGAGCTCAAATGCTCAATAAGGGTAAACAAAAGAAATATCAATCACATCATATACATAAGCACATAACTTTTGGAAATCTTAACCTGCAAAAGAGATCATAATTTCATAACATGGGATAAATCATAGTAGTGAAATGTAATCCCAATAATCATAACTTAAAACATGAAACTTTGTGGCATACACACACAATCATAGAGAATCATTTCTTATTAGTCATGACTCATTGCCAAGGCTATCTTAGTGGACAAAGTCCATTTCTGAACCGAGTCACCCTCGTTTTAGTCGTGTTTCACTGAACCGATATAACCTACCGTTCCAGCCATGTCTATCTCATGAGATATAAAATCTTTACCCAATGCATTGGAGGGAGATATAGGTCCCACCCATCTCATAATGATACCATTATTATGTGTGCCACAAAATCATAAACCATACATCATAGCATAACCCATGTAATAAAAATGGGAATCTTAAACATTGTGACATCATAAAACAATTCATATAATATAAACGAATTCATAAAAATAATTCCATCACAACATAATCAAATCAATTTAATAATAGGGGTAAAAACAAAACCCTATATTATCTTAGATGGAAATTAATTTTGATAAAACACTTGAACTCCATTCTTGAGGAAAATATCATTTCTACTTCAAAAACACTTTTCCTTTCTTAATATGTCATACAATTTTAAACTAAAAGAAGTTGATTAAAAATAAACTTGAAAACTTGTAAAGGAATATTCTTGTAAATAATGTTTTAAAAATCCATTCATGTCGTATAAGTTAAATAAAACATTCTTCTCGTACTTTTGTCGGAAAAGTCAAAAGTACCTCGTACGAAAAACGACAAAAGATTTCTTTCATATCTTTTACTAAAAACTAAACGAAGGGTAAAATTGGATATAAACTATTGTAGAAGGATATAAATATTAAATATTGAGGAAACATGGATGTGGATGATAAAATACACCCCAGTAAATACCAAAGTATAAACAATCTCGGATAAAAATGAGATTGTGATATTTCCCTTACCTTAGGTCCGATATGATTTGAACGTGTTCGAACCTCCTGTATAATGATTTAAATAATGTTATTGACTTATTCCAGAATCATACTTATTTTTATGATATCATATATGGTCATATTATTAGCTTCTTAGTAGTAATATTTAATTACTACTTGTTATTCGGGTGTTTATAACTTTTTGTTCTTATGCGTGTCTTGTCGAATAAATTCTTATTCTTCTCTTTAGGGTATCGATACCTCATTTACAAAATGGTATTAGTGTAATATATATCATATTCATTCATTCAATTCATTTATATAATCATTATGAAATGAATATCATGTAGAACGAGTCGCATCACATCGTGGAGACAGTATTCCGTACGTACGCACGAGTGATGATATCGTTCCTATGATTGTGGAATTGTATTGAAGTGTATGTATACTATTTCAGAATCAGTTTTACTTTATAATAGTCATATATAGTCATTATTTACACCATTATACCCATCCAAGTAAGGTGGTGGTGGAAAATAGATTACACCACGGCGTGGAGACGGTATTCCGTACGTACGCACGCGCGGTGATTTCTTTTTCCGTAGGATGCATAGATGGTGAAATAGGGTTGTTTCATACTTATAATAACATATCAGTATATGAGTGACACTGATTTTATTACTTCATAATGAAACAACTAATGAATAATAAGTGGAAGAAGAAATAAAGATGAAAGAATCGGTAACGGACGTTACCTCTTCTTTGAAGTGCTTCTTTGAGACCTTCTTTTAGGGCACTAAAATTGGTCTTTGAAGAAGACCAGGACCTCTAGGATGTCTCTAGGGAAGTGTAGAGGAGTAATTGGCAGGGTTTGTCTGAGCTTGAAGGCTCAAAGTGGTGTGAGGAAGAGGGAAAGGAGGTGCTCTTTTATAAGGGAGGAGAGGGGCACCTTTGGAATAACTAAAAATATTATTTTATTATAAAGTCAAGTTCGGTTTTAAATATCTACAAATTGATTTATTTCGAAGCTAAGGTGGGGATGGGTCAAAATAATCTCATACAATAGAATTTATACAAGTTTAGGTTCCTATTTTTACCTTATCATTTAGATTTAACATTAAGTTAAATAATTTTAATTTTACCGTGTCTTCTTGTGTTCTTATACTATAAGGTTAATAAACTTACTATAAGCAGCCAAACGAACCCCAAGTTGTTTATTATTAATATATATAACCTTATCTAAGTCATTTGGCCGAACCTTGGATTTTTAGGAATAAAATAACAATTACTAATATAATATTTTTTTAAAAACTATTTTATGTCAATTTTGACACTATTTAGTAATTAATTTTTGTGAAAATTGTAAGAAAATTATTAGTTAGAAAAAGGTTAATTAAATCAATTCTAACATGTCATATTAATCTAGAAAATTATTGGAATTCATAAAAAGTTTAAAATTACATTTATTTTGGTGTTTATAACATCAATTATGTCAATATTTCATTAATAAGTTAATTACTGCATCATCTTTGTGTCATAAATAAATTAAATTATTTAATGTCTAAAAATTACAAATAAAATTATATTATGTAGGAAATCGTTTTAGATTTCTAATGAATATTTATAGTAGAATTTATCTTATGTATAACCCCATATTAAAAATTATTTACTTATTAAACTTTGATTTTAACTATTTTAACCCTTCTTTAAATAAATTAATAATAAATGTCCTAATCTAATCAAAGGGGGCCTAAATGGTCATATTTTATTCCTAAGTTTGTTTTTGGTCGAATTAAACTTGTCCAATAGAATTAGGAGATGTTTTAGGGTAATAATAATATCATCTTTACCCTTAATTACCCTATTTACTTTTAACCGTGGTAAAAAAAAAGTAAAAAGTTACTATTAACTAAAAAATTATTTTCTTCTCATTGAACCACATTTTACTTACTGACATCAACCATGTCTCTCGGATTTTTGAAATTCCACTCACAGAAGCGGTAAAATTATGTTTTATGAAAAATTCAGTTTTTTAACTACCACTTAGTGGTTTCACTATTCATCAAAAATTGAATGTTTTCAGAAAAATACCAAAATTTCACCCTAGGCTAATTTAGATATTCCGAATCCAAAAATGAAGTCCATTTTGAAAAATAAAATTTATAAAATTTCAAAAAGTGGTTATTACTATTCATAACGGCTAGTTTTAATAATATTTTAATAGCATATCATTGTTTAGTGAAACTCGGTATTTCGTACGACGTAAGCTACCGAGGAAGGTCGCGATTTCGTGTAAAGCAAGCCAAGCAGGTGTTGTGTAGAAAAATATTCCTTTGATGTTTTATATAACATAAAAGTCTCGGGTGTTACAGTCTGGTATTATAGGTTACCTCACTGTGTTTATGATAATTAATTAACCAAGTGAATATTAGACTAGTATAATATCCATGGCTAAGAGCTAGTACTTATGAGTATGAGAAGAAGTAAATGCTTATGTCGTGATGTTTATTTTGCAATCAATGATTTATTATCCAGTATATGTTTCTCAGTAGTTAAAAAATGAAATTGAAGTTGTTACCTTTATGCACAACTCTAATTATGTATTACTTTTAGTTATTAAATTTGTACTTTCATATTCATAAGTCATATTTATTTAGAATGTATTTTACTTATTACTCTAAATGAGCATGCCTGTAATAGAATCATGATCCCTGTTAATTATGTTTTAATGAATTTAATTGTTTTCTTTTATTTCTTCGACAATTTGTATGATATGTTACATGTGTTACAACATTTATTAAGAAAATGTTTTATGGTAAATTTTAAAGAATGTTTTAAAAGGTTATAATTGGTTTATTGTGTTATTTTTAAAACCCCTTGCTAGACATTCATATGCTCACCCTACATTTTTGAAACAAAATTTTCAGGTATCATTTTTTTGTCGAAGAAGCATGTCAAAAGAGGCCGATTTCCCAGAACCTAAACCGAATCGATCCTCTATATTTGCTATGATGTGTAAAATATCAATGAATGGTTTTTGTAAAAATTTAAACATCATGTTTCAGGAAACCGACTCTGGGTATTCTGGAGTGGAGCTATTATATTTCACTTGTAGGACTGGGTATTACATTAGAACTGCCAACATTCAACCACGATTTAAGAAAATTATTGTCCAAGGATATACCATCCATCTTTCCTTTTACAGAGTAAGATGAATTGTTTTTAGTGTTCAAATAATTTTTAATTGTTGGAGTAACATTGCCTTCACAATGAGTGATAGACACATCACTTTTCCTTGATCCAACAGATGAAATATCCCTTTTATGTTGAGAAAGGGTATAATTAAAATATTGACATGTCTCAATTTATTGTTGACTATAGAAGATGAATGTAATTTTTTTTTTGGGGTTTTTATACGAATTTGTGTGTTTATATATATATAGGATTTGGTATTTATAATGCTTTATGTAGGGGTTCTTAAGGATTACATTTCCTTATAGTTAGGTACAATCACATTGGGATCTTGAACAACCTTTTTTCAGAGGAATATTTCGACAATAAAATCCAAGAGCTAAGCCATACGGTGGAGTAAACGATTGACAAGTGTGAAGTTTTTCGATCCAACCTACATTCAATTTTTATAGGTATTGAGGAGAATAAACAAAATTTATCAATTTAGGTGCAAAACATAAATCTGGTCATGCATGATAACCTTCAAGGTTAGTGTCATTAGTTTTGAGTCTGTGTTTCCTCTTTGAGATTTAGATATTGTGACAATAGTATTTGGTTAATGTTGTTTCTTTTTGTTATTTAAAGGAAAAACTGATGGTGAGGTAATTTATATAAAAGTATATTTTTCATATATTGAAAATATAATTTATCTTGTTCTATATATTTTTGACTTTATATTCTTCTATAGTCAAAATCATCCAATAATTCTAGATTTAGTGATACTATAGAAACTGAAATTCATTTTAAAGTAAACTTTTTTAAATTATGTTACCTATGAAATATTTAAATTCCAATAGAGTCCATAAATTCCTTTGTAATTTTATCCCAATCGTACCTAGGAATGCATTGGTCCTTTTTTACCAACTACTTTCTTCCACCTAATTATAACTCTTCATAAGGTCTTTCTCCCATCATAGAAAACATTTTATACATTGATGATGATTAGTAAGATATTCTTTCAAATATAAAAGAACCAATGTCTTTTATCACCAGTAATAATAATGAAAAATTACATAGACTATGAGATTTCATCTTTCATCCTAGAAACTATTTGGTTTTGGATGACATCTTTTGAAGCCTTTTTAGTGATAAATATAGTACTTCTCATTTCATGAACTCTATAACAACATAAAGAAAAAAATACAACAAACCCAATCTCCATTAATCCATGGATATTTATTTGATAAAATTTTGGGACAAACCTCATACCTTATTCTTGATAAGTAGCACCCACATATCTACATGTATCATTGTTGATGAATGTGTAATGGTAAAATGAATTTCTATGATATTGAACTAGATAACATCCAATCCTTTATAACCCCATATATCATGAAGATTACCTTCTACTGCTTCACATATTTGTACTCACTGAAAGACCCATATTCTATTTTTTTGATATTACACATTCATATAAAACTAGGATTTCCACTCAGTTTCTCAGTCAAGTGTTTTGAGATTTCCATTCTATATCTCACCACACAAGAGTGTTTTCCTATCTGGAAAATACTTATCCTTATAAAATCAATGTTTGAATGCAATATTGTCTCACACTTTTATATCTCAATATAAATCCATCTTTAAGTTTCACATTCCTTAAGTAAGAAACATATAAAAACATATTCTTCAGTTAAACATAAAGAAACACAATCTTCAATTAAAAAATGGAAACTAATTCTATAACATGGGAATGTGTTTCACTCGAAAAAAATAATAGATAAAATATCTCAAATGGGTTAAGGATAATCAATAGAAATACCAAAAAACCCTTCAGGGGGGATATTCATAGAACTTCATGGAATAATCATCCTGAATAGACCATTTACTCCCAACATTCTCCTAGAAACACAATGAGCCTTTCATAATTCCATATATAGATGTAGGGAAAGATGAATCTCATTGATAAATATTTATAAATATTTTTTATAGTACTAAAATCAACAACACTATCAATTTATTACTTCAATCCATATAACCACCATAAAGGACAAAAAACTTCCAAAACACTCTCTAGGAGCCTTCTAGATGAGTTTTCCCAACCTTCATTAACCTCTATTATAGTTTAATCGCATCAATATAGAATATTACTTCTCCAACTCCATTCCACGGAAATAATCATCTCACATTGAATCTAAAATTCAAAAAGGCTGGATCATGTTTATGAAGTCTTCTACAAGGACAAAATTATAATTCAACTCTACACTGATCGTTGAGGAATCACCTTTCCAATGTATGATTTATAAATCATTGTAACAAAGATTTCATTAAACTTTTTATACCTAAAAACTCATATATGAAATTTGATAACCAGAATCTCAAAAATTTAACAAGTCCCAGAACATATGGAATAGAATGAAAGCACAAAATTGATATATCTCAAACTGATAAGTCCCAATACCCTAACCACGAAATCAAATATCATCCCTTCTAGACAAGACAATCCATGCTCAATAAAACACAATAACACACTTGAATCAAACCATTTTCCCACCTATGGACTTTTTTGAAACACTATTATTGCGTTTTGTTAACAATATTATACCTCTTTTATGCCTATCTTCAAAAATCAATTCAATGGAGCATGGGATGTAGTGTGAGCTACTGGGTATGAGGCAACAGTAGTGTAGGATACTGGGTATGAGGTAAGATATGGGTATGTGGATACAACGTAGGCTTCTAGGTATGAGGCATCTAAAGAAACTATGTGTTTTTAATGGAATTCGAAGGCTATTTCTACGGCGTTAAACCCTGGAAATAGACATAAATATGCAATTTCAAACCATGGATATGGGTCTATATCCACATTTTCAAACCTTGGATTCAATGTTAATTACGGAGGAATGTTGTGGCCATACAAAAGAAGTTTTCAATAAAGAAGTTCTTTTTTATGTCTTAAGGTGTCATGTAATTTTCATAATTTCCCAAGACACTAGACATCTTGATACTCAGAATTTTCTTTAGTGAAATTTTATATAATAAATTATGTTAATGTGTATAATAAAGAGAAAGGTTGTTATAGCTGCGATGCGACGATGAGGCACATTAAAGGAAGCTCTTTAATGAATCATTTAATTGAAGCGTAACAGGTACTTTCTTCCATAAATGAAACATCCTAACGACGTGATGTCACAACATAACAGAAATGTCATGACATGATTTATTTTAATAATACATTAGGGAAATAAATTGGTAGAATTATCTCCGACGAACCTATACAGAAATTCCTCGCCTACGATGAATGATGAACACTGGTAGGATCGCGAGAAACATCCATTCTTTATGAAGAACAAGACAGAAAAGAGACAACCACCAACAGATATTGAGTCCTTGATGGTGGATTGCATCAACGATGAACGTTTATTGAGGTAGGGGTTTATTTTTTTTACTTTTTCCCTTTTCTTCATTCTAAATGATAAATGCAGATCAACCCACAAACAAGTTGATCTGAAAATAATCCATTCTTTCTTAAGGGTGATGTTTATTATGAATTCTATTCCATATTGAATTATTATTAATATATAATCCTCCCCAAAAATCCCCATTTCTTAAAACCCTAACACAGAGGCTACGAGCGACACGAAAAAAGTCTAAGCCCCTCCGCTTGTGTGTTATTTGTGGATGAGCATTTTGAAAGGGGCATAAAGTTAGATTCAAGGCCTTCACAGGGAAGGTGATACCCCATAGAGGTAGGAGGAACAGTCGATGTGAATAAAGGATCACTGACATGAGAGCAGTGGTCTATGGTTGTGGTCGTAGGTCAAAGGTGTTGCACTAGGGGGAGACTAAGACCGGTGGAATAGATGTGGTTCATAGTCGCGAGGTGCAGTTCGCAAGAGGACACAATTGATTAACAACGTGAGAGGAATCTGGCTGGCCATGTAGAAGCAGTCGCAACCGCTTGACTACGGCAGAGGCATCGACTCCATAGACAAATCACAGGGCGGGGGGAGGTGGATACGACCACCTACCATCTCCCAACCAGGCGAAGAACCGATCAGGCCCTGGCATACCTGGCATGCTAGCAGGCCGGACCAGCCCATCGGGTTGGGCCGGACCAGCGGCCCAACATACCATACCTAGACCCGGATGGGTCTGGGTTGGGTAGCAGACCCGGGTCAGGTTGGGTCAGTCCGACTGGGATGGATCGGGCCTGAACCCAACTGACTCCTTTTTTGGATGAATTACAATATGTTGCAAATAGGGCGTCTGATTGATAAGATGTTTGCGGTGTTGGAACCCTCATGATGAGGAAAATATTTTGGAATAATCTATGGAGGCCCTAAGGGAATTTGTAATTCTATGAATGGCTTAGAGAGTGGTTCGTACAAGATCTAGCATGATACGTGCAGAAACCCTACAGTTGGATGAGACCTAAAGATAGGTGATGAGTAACCCTATGTGGATCAGATACTATGGCCCAATGGGAAACGACTTCAATGTGACTCAGTTGGCCCACAGTGGGGAGCATCTTCTGTGTGACCTTGCATACCCATGATACTCAATAGGATGAGTATGTCAGTATGATCATAGGTTGAAAGCAGATTTTATGTGACCCTATATTCCCATGGTGGGGAGCGAATTCTTTGTGACCCAGCATACCCACGGTACTAATCAGGGATGAGTACCAAAACAGTCCTTGGTTAGTGGGAAGCGGATTCTATGTGACCTGGAAATCCCACTGTACTCATTGAGGAGGATTTCCCTAGAAGCCCATGGTGTTTGATGTTATGACTAATGGTCTTACTTTCCTACACTAGAGTATACCTGGAGTGAGCTATCTTGCTTCGCGATCATTCTTGGTGATCATGATTTGTGGTTTGATTTTGGATTTCTTTGTGGTATTTCCTTTGTGTTTTGGGGTCCCTAATGAGTATATTGTTACTCACCTATGGACAAGCTTCAACAAAACATGTTGTCTCGGGTGCATATGACTGCCGACTTGACATATGACATGGTGGCTCTAGATTCGGTGGAGCCCAGTGAGACTCGGTGGGCGGGCATACTTCTACGGTTTCCAACAACTACTATATACTTACCCATAGGGTGGGGTCTTCAATGGATGGATATCTAGAGTTTCTATTTTACTTTTTTATTTTCGTGTTAGTCTTTGTTGGGTTTTTATTCTATCCCATTTTACTTTTATTTGTACTTGTACTCAGTGGTTGTTTAGTGGAATTCTTGTTTAATTTTTTAGATTTGGGACATGGTTGTGTGTGTGTGTGCATAAATGTACTTAGGAAAATGTCTCCCACATGTAGGTTTACGCCTTCGATGCGAGTCACCAACCCATGTAATTTGGGAGGCGATCTTGGGGTATGTCACAACATGAGCCTTGAGGGATGGGTTGTGACAATGGTATAAAAAAGTATTGAGAAAATGTTTTTAAGAAAATATTTTTTTTTTCTCTCTTTGATAAAATATACATTTTCATCAATATCAATGTATTCTAAAAATGTATTGAAAAAAAATTTAACCTTGTTCCAATTATTTATTAAATATGGTTTTCCCATTTTATCTTTTTAAAATTGGTCTAAATGGAGTCTTTATGTATTTTTCTAAACAAGTCCTAAAGAAATTTTACTAAAAATGTGAAAGAAATCATGATTTTAATATTTATTTCTTGAATGGAAATTTCTAACATCATGAAAAGACAACGTTTTTAAGCTTATTCTACAATATTTCAAAGGTTATTTTCAAAGAAAATTATTTTCAATTTTTTTTTAGAATTTGTTTTAAAAAATATATATTTTCAAACTGAAAAGATTATTTTCCAAAAAGGAATTTTAAAGAAATTTTTATGGTATTTATATGAATCAATGACATCAAACCTTTATTTTACCCATGTTCAACTGCGGATGTTTTTTTATATCATTTTTATAATTTTTTGGATGGTTTTTGATCAATTTTACTAAGTATGTACAATTATATTACCATTCAACATATTACTATTAATGGTTTGTGATTATGTTTATTTTATTGCGGAAAGTATTAGAATTTTGTATGTTAGTTTTTTAATAAGAATTTTTATCCTGGTTATGTTTTATCCCTTTTATATGAGGTATACGTTGGAATTAGTAAGTCATGGGTGGGGCCTAGTTATATATTTCCACTCGATTCATCGACAGGATGCATGAGATGAATCAGTTGTCTAAATAAAATGATATTATACCCAACAATATAAACTATCTTGTGAAGTTCTTCAAAGTATGTTTTTGGTATCCAACATTATAAATTCCCTCATTACAAGATCAGTTATTGATGTCTATGCGATTATTTGATTAGTTAGAATATATTAGAGAAGTTTCAAGCATATGTGATTAATTATATGCCATTATTTGATCATCATTTATTTATTCCATATTATTCTTAGTTTAATGAATAAATGTCATGCATTATAGTTATTTATCTTTTCATATTGATTATTCTTATTTATTCATGATAGATTCCATTGTATTCTTACCCTTATGATCATCTAAGGTCACCCATTTATTATGTTTTATTTTCCCAAGGATACAAAGAAGTGTTTTGAGATTAAAATTCAGGGATACCCTATGAGGAATAAATGAATTATCAACGAAAATACTTTTTTTATGTTTTCAATTGTAATGTAAATTTCAATTATGTATCTAGTTTACCAAGACTACTAAAATATTCAGTCCTTCAGTATATGAATCCTTGTGTCTTATTTCAATCTAATAATGTAGACACCAGATCTAGGATACTGGGGTAATAGTCATTACAATCACACTAGTAAAGAAGATATTGGTGGAATGTTTGTGAAAACTTAAGAGAAAAGAAGAATAATTCAAGTGAATAGAACAGAAGTAAATCTGATAACATTAAAATCGGTTACAATATTCTAGAAATATGTATATAATATAATTATCAATTATGTATTGAATTCATCATTAGGACAAAGGGGAATCTACCTAGCTAGATCACTATGGTTCGAGTATACCATAACATGGAATATTATAATAGAATTATAACACTGCAAAATGCTAGAGTAAAATTTTTTATTTGATATCATGTATGAAAAAACATCATCAACCACATAAGGGAATATAATATCCTAAGGATATACTATATATTTAGTGTTTTAAATAAATTTAACACATGATATAGATCATAATTCATGAAACACTGAGTTAGGTTTCATCACATACAAGAGACAATTTCCTCAATAGATTTTGTGACATGAAATTGCGACCATCCTCGATAGCTCAGGTCACATGCAAGTCTATGTTTCACCAAATAAAAATATATTATTAAAATATTATTATTTAATATAATATGATATATCCTAGTCGTTATGTTGTGGTTATGAATTGTATTAAAACATTTATGAAAATTTATGGTTTATATTAATATAAAATGAATTCGTTGGTAATGAGAAACAAAAATAAAAACCAATTGGGATTAAAAAGAAATATTATTATTTGTATGCTTCCAAATGAGTTTTGTATTAATAAAAATAATTAATTACAATTAATTAATTATTTTAATAAAATATATATAATATATATTCAATAAAATATTTTTAAATTCATCAATTAGGTTTGATGTGAATAAGATAAGAAGAAACCCAATTTCACACATAAAAACCTATACTTTTAAAAAGGTAATTTTACCATCTTTTAATAACAAACCCTTTTTAAATATGAATTTTGAAACATTAATTTATTTAATATGTAAAAATAAATAACATATTTTAATATTAAAAATAATAATTATGTTAGGGAGAATTTGTGATATTCTTTAGGAACATATAATTTTTGAATGTATATTTAAAAATACTGAATTTTAATTCAAACCAATTTTTCATCAAATTTATTTAAAAGAAAAAATTATACTTTTAATTGTTTATATAGTTAAATTAGATATTATTTTTGTCAAAAAATAAAATTTATTTCATTAAAATAAATTTCAAATTGAAATTTACTATAAAACCTTATCAATGTTTTGGATGTTTTTACTATAAAAACCTGCATTGTCATTCCGCCTCTAGGATTAAATTAAAATAAATTTCTGACACTTATATGATTGGAACATGTAAAAATGGATTAAATATTTGGAATTATCATAATTTATAATTTTTAACAATAAAGACTTAGTTCTTTACCAAAACTAATAGTGAATGTGATTAAAATTAATTACAACTTTTATGGTTAAATCGAGCATAATAAGGGACAAAACCGTAACCTTAAAGCCCAAAACTATCTATAACATTTTAAAAAATCTTTTTTCTAGAAATATTTTGACAATATAATATATTTTATCAAATTTTTTCTGATTATCATATCCACTTTCATCATGAAAAATATTGGGATAATTCATTTTTAAAAATATTACGAGAGTGTCACACCTCCTTCACTATAAATGGCTACCACTTCTCCCCATTACCCACACCTCTAAAAAACATTGGATCAGACAATATATGCTCAAATTTATTCCCAAAATCCCTCCCCTTGACCTTTTATCCTCTATTTTGGCATAATTCCATCCAAGGAAGCCTTTTGTTACAATCTAAAAGAAGTTACCCGATTAAGAGGTAACGTCTTCCATCAAAGTATCTAGATTTATTTCCATTATCAACCCCCTAAAATATCCCCATTCCATGCTCATATAAAAACACCATTACCCTAAATATACTGAATGTTTTTTATTCTTAGGGTTTGATCTACACCCACAAACACCTCCATCTAATGGGTAATAAACATATTATTTCTATGTATGTTGAACTATTTCCTCACGTAATGATGATTGTTCATTTTTCCTTTAGAATCTCTCATGGTGGCCATTAAAAGGGAAAATCTATTGATATATGTTATATATTATTTTTATTAATTATTTATACTTCTTTAATTATTTTATAACATATACCCTTATAGTTTCCATTTTGTGTAAAAAGGATAACATTGTTTGGGGAAGTGTGGACTACCCCCTCTTAAAAGTAATGTTATTCATTCACATGAGAGTTGGAATGTATAAAGCATTATTATAATTAAAAATGTGTGACAAAAAATATATATATGTAATTTATTACATAATTAACTTTATGTAAATATAATATATATAACTTTCTTTATTAACCTTTCACACACCTAAAAGAAGATAACGTCGTTTGTGGATGTGTTGATTACCACCTTTTTGACATGATGTGACTCCTTTTACATCACCAGAATTATATATATAAGTATATATGGTTAAATAAAATTGTATTTAAGATATAAGGATCATGATGAAAATTTATCTTGATACTTACATCTTTTCCATAATTATCATTCAAAAATGGTAACGTAACTCATGCATACATACGACCTACGGTCTCCATGATTGTAACAATGGTCAATTTTTCATAACCATATTTAATGATTGGTTTTAAAAGTATAATTTATGTATAAATATAATAATTATTTCATGATTATTATTTTGGAGATGTTATATAATAACCCCTTTGACCACATTTAACCTACCAAAGTTGTTATTGACACAGAAATTGAATTTATACAAAACACCCGGCGTAAACTTAATTGATTAAGTAGTTGTATAAAACATGGTAATAAGTAAAATAAAAAAAATGAAAAAAATGAAAAAGGTAATGAGAAATTTACATAATTAACATAAGTTTATTGTATCGGAAGTTAAATTACATTCATTTGAAAGGAAACACAATGTAAGGGATTTCGTTTCAATTTACATTCCATTGAGACTTATTTATTACTATTAACTTTGTTTCATTTATATGGTGTATATATTACCCCTTCAACATGTTTTATCATGATTATATTTATTATAAGGAAATCATAAGTTTAATTTAATTCTATTTCTTGATTGATATTATTATTTAAATGCTTTTAATATGTATAGACACTATGGAATGTTTGAATAATATTCTCCTCATGAATGTTTTAAATGATTATCTTTTTAATCGCTCTTCTTTTTGTGATTGTTAACTTTATCTTGAAACAATAACCTTATATTTGAGCACCTAATTTTTTATATATAGTTCAAATACTTCAAATTTGACATATAATATCATGATTCAATCATTATTCATGATATTTTTAGTTTCCATTTGAATAATTCCATGTTAGGGGATTTGAGTTAAAAGTTACCAAGTGGGAATTTCATAACCCACTTTCTTTTCATTGGGTTATATTACTTCCTATTTTCTGTTAATATTCTTTGATCATGGGTATAATTAATTTTACTCTCTATTCATGGATTTCCTCCTCTATATGTTTATTTTTAGTTGATACATGCAATATACTAATTAACAGATTCTCATTCCAACATTATTATCTTTTCAAGGGTTTACTTTACAATATCATTTTGTTATGTATTATTTACACTTAAATTTTCATCAGAGGAAGTTATTTGATAATTATCTATTAAACCCTTTAATTTTCCTTTCATCTATTTGTTCCTGAAATTTATTAAGCTATATTACTATTTTTCGACTCTTTGGTACTGAAAATGTTTTGGAAATTGTTTTTCCAGAAAACATGATTTTATTTCTCTCATTAGTCAGAGAACATGTTTTCTTATAAAAACCAAGATTTATTAAAAAAATTAAAAAATGATTTTAAAAAGATAATTGTTAAATAAATTTTTACACATTTTTTCTATTACTAATATTTTCAAAGGAATATTCTGTCACTTTCCGAAAAGGCTTTTGTAACCATTAAACTCGCAAAAGGAATGTTCATTTCACCTCGTACGACTTGTACAAATTTACCCACCATCATTTCCCAAAGCATCCTTTTCATGTTTAAATGGTTAATTTTTAATTAAAATATTTTCAAAAATTATTTTAAATGAAAAGGGGTTTAAAAAGGTTTTTTATAATAAAAAGGTATTTTCCTCAAGAATATTTTTAAAAGATCATTTTATAGTATTTTTATTAATCAATTAAAATCACCCTAATTTTTACTCCACTTGGAAAATGTTGTATTAATACCATAATATTTCTTCATCTAGATGGATTTTAATTTTTTTAAGGGATAATATTCACATTCAATTCCTTGATTCTTTTTTTATCCCCCTTAAAATATTCAATATCCTTTGATCATTGAACATTCAATTCCCCATAAATTTTCTATTTCATTTTTCACAGATATTACTATTGCCTAAACCATATACCTCTTTAAATTTCGTGTCTACTCTGATAGTTGTTTAATTATTTGAGAAAATATTGATAAATCTTTATTCTTTATTCAATAATTTTTTAATGAATATTGTTTATTAATTAAATCGATTACAAGATATGAATAATTCTTTGGACATGCAATGACAAGTGGATCGTGGACATTATATCTCACCTCAATGCATCAATAGGTTCTCATGGGGGAAATAAGATGTAAAAATTTAAAGGGTGTTTATCGGTATTTTTAAACGGTTTGGATGGTGTAGCTTGACATTATAGGTCCTCATTTGCCTCATACAAAACATCCAATAAATAAGTATTTACTTCATAAACATTAAATTTTGATTCATTATTTTGTTATCAATGATATTTCCACTTGATAAAATCTATGGATTTTTTTTTCTCATTTTATTGATTAAATGAAATGTGTTTTCAATTTCTTTCCTTTACATATTAATTTTTCCTTATCTAGTTATTATAATGGAATATGTTTCTATTTATTACCTTTTTATATAGTTTATGTACTTCATTCTTAGTTTTTTGGTTGTATGGTATGTGTTCTCAATTACTTACAATGACATAATAATTATTCTCATTGATTAATTATTTATTCTTATATACTCTAACATTAATGAGAATGTTTAGATCACCCATATTATGTTTCTTCCCCTAGGATTCAAAGAAGTGTACTGATAATGATGTGAAGAGAAATACTATATGGAATGATGTCACTATCCTAGAAGCATATTTTTTAGAAAAAAGAAAGTTGTAACTAGTGTATTCATTTTTAATAAAAGACTTATGTAAGTATCTAGTCTACCAAGAATACTAAACTCTCGGTCCTTAATGATTTTATTCCTTGTAATTATACCAATGTAATTAATAGAATACACCAAATCTGGGCCTTCTAGGGCCAGGTCACTATAGTTGGTATCAAAGATAAGATTAGTTGAAACCATGGGAACTAAAATTAGGATAAGATAGGTTAGATAATTTAACCCTAAGGTATAATTTTAGGATAAGTATAGAAGAAAATTCTAGAACATTGATAAGTTAAATAGTATGTGGGTCTTTCTATCAATACATCCATGTCTAGATTCTACAAGAGGACATTATTCCAATAGCGTTTTATCTAGGAGTAATAACTCTAGCAATGTGTTCCAAGGGTAACCAGGGGTCACCTGGTACCCGAAAACAAACCTTACTACACTCATGGATTGGCACTCTCAGGGGATATATTTAGAATAATCCATGTTTTCTTTACAAACCATTCTGAGGAATTTGAATGGATAATGACAACGAATGATCAATGTTAATCCTATGTTGTATTAGATTAAAAAAAATTCATGATTTATAAATCCAATGAATGATATTATGTTTAAACCTTATCCTAATGAAAGAGTAATTTTTATGATGTATTTTTGGGATTCAATAAATAAATTATAAAAGTATTTTACCAGTACTGTTTTGGCTATAAGAATCAAGAAACATATAAGGAATATGATTTATTTTATAATCATTTTTAGTGGAAATTGTTATTTTAGGAACAATATATTTAAATTTTTTTAGATTCAATTTTAAATGTACTTATAACGTGTAACACCCCGAGATTTTATGAAAAATATATTTTTTAATTTCATTAATGTCTTGTGTTATACGCTACACCAAAAGGAGCTTTCACAACACACATCTCTGACCTGTCTTGAATTACACGCAATCACGACCTTCCACGATAGCGTGTGTTGTACGCAACACCAAGTTTCGCTAAACAACGATATGCTATTAAGATACTATTAAAACTAGCCGTTATGAATAGTAATAACCACTTTTTGAAATTTTGTAAATTTTATTTTTCAAAATGGACTTCATTTATGGATTCGTAATATCAAAATTAGCTTAGGGTGAAATTTTGGTGCTTTTCGGATAACTTTCATATTTTGATGAATAGTGAAAATTACTAAATTTTAATTAAAAACAACATTTCAATCGAAATAATTTATAGTGATAAATTATTAATTTGAGTGGTTTTAAAGTATATTTAGAATATATTTTTACAATTTAATACAATGTTGGTCATTGGATGAAATTTCACATTTAAACCAGTTATAAACAAGTGTCAATCTTTTGATAGTTATTATCTCTTAAAAACACGCTATTTGTTTTGACGACGAGAATTAATTTTTAAATTAATTAATGCAACTGATATGTTTTAAATTTGGTAAAATAGAAATCATTTTTGAGTTCATAATATCAAATATAGCTTAGGCCTAATATTTGGTATTTTTCTGAAAACTTTCAATTTTTGATGAATAGTGAAACCAACAAGTGGTAGTTTAAAAAACTGAATTTTTCATAAAACTGAATTTTACCACTTCTGTGAGTGGAATTTCAAAAATCCTAGAGACATGGTTGATTTCAGTAAGTAAAATGTGGTCCAATGAGATGAAAATAATTTTTGGTGAATAGTAACTTTTTACTTTTATTTACAACGGTTAAAAGTAAATAGGGTAATTAAGGGTAAAAATGATATTATATTACCTTAACACATGTCCTAATTCTATTGGATAAGTTTAATTCGACCAAAAACAACCTTAGGAATAAAATATGACCATTTAGGCCCACTTGGATTAGATTAGGACATTTATTATTAATTTATTTAAAGAAGAGTTAAAAGAGTTAAAATCAATGTTTATTTACTAAAACATTTTTAATATGGGGTTATACATAAGATAAATTCGACTATAAATATTCATTAGAAAGCTAAGACTATTTACTACATAATTGTATTTTATTTGTAATTTTTAGACATTAAATAATTTAATTAATTTATTACACAACGATGATGCAATAATTATATTATTAATGAAATATTGACATAATTGATGTTATAAATACCCAAATAAATATAATTTGAGACTTTTTATGAATTACACAAATTTTCTAGGTAAATATGACATGTTAGTATTGTTTTAATTAACTTTTTTCGAACTTATCATTCTGTTAGGATTTTCACAAAAATCAATTACTAAATAGTGTCAAAATTGACATAAAATAGTTTTTAAAAAAAAATATTATATTATTAATTGTTATTTTGTTCCTAAAAATCTAATGTTCGTCCAAATGACTTAGCTAAGGTTATATATATTAATAATAAACAACTTGGGGTTCTTTTGGCTTGATATAGTAAGTTTATTAACCTTATAGTATAAGAACACAAGAAGAAACTGTAAAAGTAAAATTATTTAACTTAATGTTAAATATAAATGATAAGGTTAAAATAGGAACCTAAACTTGTCTAAATTATATTGGATGAGATTATTTTGACCCATCCCCACCTTAGCCTCGAAATAAATCAATTTGGAGCTATTTAAAACCGAACTTGACTTTATAATAAAATAATATTTTTAGTTATTCCAAAGGTGCCCCTCTCCTCCCTTATAAAAGGGAACCTCCTCCCCCTCTTCCTCACACCACTTTGAGCCTTCATGCTCGGCCAAACCCTGACAATTAATCCTCTAAACTTCCCTAGAGACATCCTATAGGTTCTGGTCTTCTTTAAAGACCCATTTTAGTGCCCTAAAAGGAGGTCTCAAAGAAGCACTTCAAAGAAGAGGTAATGTCTGTTACCGATTCTTTCATCTTTATTTCTTCTTCCACTTCTTCTTCTTAGGTTGTTTCATTATGAAGTAATAACATCAGTATCAATCATATACTGATATGTTATTATAAGTATGAAACAACCCTATTTCACCATCTATCCATTCTACGGAAAAAAAAATCACCGCGCGTGCGTACGTACAGAATATCGTCTCCACGTCGTGGTGTAATCTATTTTCCACCACCACCTTACTTGGATGGGTATAATGGTTTATATAATGACTATATATGACTATTATAAAGTGATACTGATTCTGAAATAGTATACATACACTCCAATACAATTCCACGATCATAGGAACGATATCATCACTCGTGCGTACGTACGGAATACCGTCTCCACGATGTGATGCGACTCGTTCTACGTGATCTTCATTTCAAAATGATTATATAAATGAATTGAATGAGTGAATATGATATATATTACACTAATACCATTCTGTAAATGAGGTATCTATAACCTAAAGATAAGAATAAGAATTTATTCAACAAAACACGCATAAGAACAGAAAGTTATAAACACCCGAATAACAAGTAGCAATGAAATATTACTACAAAAAGCTAAGAATATGACCATATATGATATCATAAAAATAATTATGATTCTGTAATAAGTCAATAACATTATTTAAATCATTATACATGAGGTTCGGACACTTACGAAGAAAAATGGACCTAAGGTAAGGGAAATATCACAATCTCATTTTTATCTGAGATTGTTTATACTTTGAAATTTACTGGGGTGTATTTTATCATCCACATCCATGTTTCCTCAATATGTAATATTATTTCCATCGAACTACAATTGTTTAAATCCAATTTTACCCTTCGGTGAGTTTTTAGTAAAATATATGAACGAAATCTTTTGTCGTTTTTCGTACGAGGTACTTTTTGACTTTTCCGACAAAAGTACGAAGAATGTTTTTTTAACTTATACGGAATGAATGGATTTTTAAAAAATTATTTCCAAGAAGCTTCCTTTACAAGTTTTCAAGTTTATTTTAAATCAACTTCTTTTAGTTTATAATTGTACGACATGTTAAGAAAGGAAAAGTGTTTTTGAAGCAGAAAAGATATTTTCCTCAAGAATGGAGTTCAAGTGTTTTATCAAAATTATTTTCCATCTATGATAATATAGGGTTCTGTTTCTATCCCTATTATTACATTGATTTGATTATGTTGTGATGTAATTATATTTTTATGAATTCCTTTATCTTATATGAATTGTTTTATGATGTCACGATGTTTAGGATTCCCATTTTTATTACATGGGTTATGAAATGATGTATGATTTATGATTTTGTGGCACAAATAAGAATGGTATCATTATGAGATGGGTGGGACCTATATCTCCCTCCAATACATTGGGTAAAGATTTTATATCTCATGAGATAGACATGGCTGGAATGGTAGGTTATACCGGTTCAGTAAAACAGGACTGAAACGAGGGTGACTCGGTTCAGAAAGGGAATTTGTCCACCAAGATAGTCTTGGCAATGAGTCTTGACTAATAAGAAATGATTCTCTATGATTATGTGTGTATGCCACAAAGTTTAATGTTTTAAGTTATGATTATTGTGATTACATTTCACTGCCATGAGTTATCCCAGTTTATGAAATTATGATCTCTTTTACAGGTTAATATTTCCAAAAGTTATGTTCTTATGTATATGATGTGATTTATATTTCTTTTTTTTACCCTTACTGAGCATTTGAGCTCACCCTTTTATGTTTTCTTTTCCCCAGGATATAAAGAAAGGTTTTAGGTATAAAAAAAGGAAGATATTTATGGGAGATGTTGAAGATCTTTCACCAGGATTAGAAGATTATATTCCGAGTTTACAAAGACACTAAACTATTACGATCCTGGTGTGTGTGTTTTTGTTATGTACTAAGTATTCCGCAAATGTAATGTAATGTCCATGTACGTTGAGCTTTGGGTTTCTACAGTTGGTATCAGAGGAAAGGTTTAGTCATCCTTTGGAAACTAGGATGCAAAAATGTTAGTGATATCCCTAGAGATATTTCTAAGGTATGTCTAGGGATGTCCCTAAGGTTAAGTATATGTATAGGTTATAGTACTAGAATTACGCTAACGATCATAGAATTAAACCTAAGATGTTAGATATTAAAGGTAATCCCCCTTTATTATGTTGTTTTCCCTAGCATGATTTTTGCCTCTCACACTATTCTTTTTGGGTTTTAGACGCTGGCTGGAACCCGAAGGAACCGTGTTGATCAATGCAATGGACAATGCAATGATTGTCCTCCTGAACAAACAAATTTTATGGTAGATGGAGTGCAAAATCTTATTGATATACTTACACAAGCTATGAATCATTCTGGACTTCCAAATGAGCAGAGAAGGGAACAGTATTCTATTGAGTCCTTCATGAGGCAACGTCCACCTTCTTTCAGTGGGTCTTCTGATCCACTTGTTGCTGAACAATGGATCAGTACCACTGAAAAGATATTTTCAGTTATTCAATGTTCTGAACATGATAAAGTCATCTTAGAAGTATATCGTTTGGAAGGTGAAGCTGATCAATGGTGGAATCTTATCAAGAATACGAGGCCAAGAGATAAAATTGAGTCCATGGAATGGGACGAGTTCAAGAACTTATTTTTCAATAAGTAGTTCCCTCGTATTCTTCGAACAATGATGGAGAAGGAGTTTCTTGAACTAAATCAAAAGGATGATGAATCTGTTGGTATATACGAAGCGAATTTTACAAGACTTGCAAGGTATGCATCTGGCATTATCATCCAAACTGAAAGTAAAGTTGATCGATTTTTCAGTGTCTTAAAACCAAGTCTTCGAAGGGAATTGGCTATAAGAGACTTCAGTAGCTATGAAGAAATTGTGCTTTGTGCTATCAAGGTAGAAATGGAAGTTGTTGTTACATATCCATCTCATGGTTTTGACAAGAAACGAAAGATGGAGTTCAAGGATAAATCTCAGAATAATGGTGAAAAGAAGATGAATGTTTCCTTATGCACAAAGTGTGGAAAGAAGCATGGTGGAGATTTTCTTAAAGGGACTAGAAAATGTTTTAAGTGTGGAAAAGAAGGTCATCGAGTAGCTGAGTGTCGAAGTAATGGACAAAGGGTTTCTAATGATGTGAATAAAGCAAACACTGCAGAGAACGCACCACCAACACTTCAATGCTTCAAGTGCAAAGAAATGGGGCATTATGCTAATAAATGCCCTAATCCAAGGGTTAGTGATGATCGACATGAGCAACCGCTTAAGGCAAAGGACAAAGGGAAGTCACATGTGATCACTATTGGCGATGTCGAATATGACAATGATGTGGTGGAATGATTAAGTGTATATGTAATGGGATTTCAAAATAGTATCATGGAATCTCATTTATGGTATTGTGGAATTTTGGAATATTTATTTATTGGTATATTGTGGTTTTCAATGGTACCGCTAACCATGGAATGTGATTGAGATATTTTTGGAAAAAAAGATGATATGCGCATAATGAAAGGAAAACGAGAAAATGAAATGTTTGACCGTAATCATGAGATCATGACTAATATAAGGAGAAGGTTATATCATGGTTTGAGTATATAGAATTTTTGGATTTTGGTATTGGAAAGTGTTAACTTTTAACTACATTCATGTTTTCACTAAGGTTCAATGGGTATTCAAGAGAATACATGATTAAGGTCTTTGAATGTTTGGAATGTGACCAACAAGACATATCTTATGATATATGGGGATCAACGATGGTATTAAATCTCTGGTAATTGTTTTCACTATTTTATGAGAGTGGACTGCAGTATTATGGATAAGCCTAAAGATTAGAATGGACTATGTTGGACATAAGTTAGTATTATTTAAGGATAAAAGTTTTTTCGATATTATTGATGGGATGTTATAGTAATATAGTTTTAGAAAAAGGACAACTTGCAGGACGGGTGACAGCCCATCACGTCGGACAAGGCTGTAAGAATTGAACCCACAACCGAAGTGCGACTGGCCTTTATCGCCTACCACTGGCCTACAGGAAGTCCCTGTTTAGTAGAAACTAGTTTTATTATATTAATCAGTATGATATATGAAGTATAAGTCCATTTTAGGAACCATATATGATTAATCTCACTAAATAACGACTTATGTATATTTAATAACTTTTGCTAACCTTTTGTTTGAGACAGATGGAATGACCTTTCATACTAACACTTCACGAATAACAAATTCAACATCATTTATTTAAGAGATGAAGTGGAAATTGTTCAAAGCACGAACAACAGTGAGATTGTACCAAAATAAAGTAAGTATTTATTCTAATTCAAATTCTTCAACTTTAGGGAAACGATCTTGAAAACCAAAAATGTTGTCCTAGTGCTCTTATATCTGATTAATCAGATGGTACCTTAGATCGTCACAAATTTATGGATTTGTGATTGCTAGATTTTCCATAGCCATGTTCTCTACCACTCTCCATCAGAACATGATGGTTAGATTTCTCTTCCATATCCATATTTTCACCTATGTGGAAACCCAATGATTAGTTTATTTGGGTAACCGTTACGTTTCATACTTTTGTTTTTAAAGATTGGTTTTGGTATTCCATTTTACGATGTGGGTTTTGATTAAAGAAACTTTCGAATAGTAAACCATTTATAACCCCGACGAATTTCGAGGGCGAAATTCATTTTAAGGGGGGTAGAATGTAACACCCCGAGATTTTATGAAAAATATTCTTTTTAATTTCATTAATGTATTGTGTTATATGCTACACCAAAAGGAGCTTTCACAACACACATCTCTGACCTGTCTTGAATTACACGCAATCGCGACCTTCCACGATAGCGTGTGTTGTACGTAACACCAAGTTTCGCTAAACAACGATATGCTATTAAGATATTATTAAAACTAGCCGTTATGAATAGTAATAACCACTTTTTGAAATTTTGTAAATTTTATTTTTCAAAATGGACTTAATTTATGGATTCGTAATATCAAAATTATATTAGGGTGAAATTTTGGTGATTTTCGGATAACTTTCATATTTTGATGAATAGTGAAAATTACTAAATTATAATTAAAAACAAATTTTTCAATCGAAATAATTAATAGTGATAAATTATTAATCTGAGTGGCTTTAAAGTATATTTAGAATATATTTTTACAATTTAATACAATGTTGGTCATTGGATGTAATTTCACATTTAAACCATTTATAAACAAGTGTCAATCTTTTGATAGTTATTATCTCTTAAAAACAAGCCTTTTGTTTTGGCGACGGGAATTAATTTTTAAATTAATTAATTCAACTGATATTTTTTGAATTTGGTAAAATATAAATCATTTTTGAGTTCATAATATCAAATATATCTTAGGCCTAATTTTTGGTATTTTTCTGAAAACTTTCAATTTTTGATGAATAGTGAAACCACTAAGTGGTAGTTAAAAAAACTGAATTTTTCATAAAACTTAATTTTACCGCTTCTGTGAGTGGAATTTCAAAAACCCGAGAGACACGGTTGATGTCAGTAAGTAAAATGTGATTCAATGAGATGAAAATAATTTTTGGTGAATAGTAACTTTTTACTTTTATTTACCACGGTTAAAAGTAAATAGGGTAATTAAGGGTAAAAATGATATTATTATTACCCTAACACATGTCCTAATTCTATTGGATAAGTGTAATTCGACCAAAAACAACCTTAGGAATAAAATATGACCATTTAGGCCCATTTGGATTAGATTAGGACATTTATTATTATATTATTTAAACAAGGGTTAAAAGAGTTAAAATCAAAGTTTATTTACTAAAAATTTTTTAATATGGGGTTATACATAAGCTAAATTCGACTATAAATATTCATTATAAATCTAAAAAGATTTTCTACATAATTGTATTTTATTTGTAATTTTTAGACATTAAATAATTTAATTTATTTATGACACAACGATGATGCAGTAATTATCTTATTAATGAAATATTGACATAATTGATGTTATAAATACCCAAATAAATATAATTTGAGACTTTTTATTAATTACACTAATTTTCTAGGTTAATATGACATGTTAGTATTGATTTAATTAACTTTTTTCGAACTTATCATTCTTTTAGGAGTTTCACAAAAATCAATTACTAAATAGTGTCAAAATTGACATAAAATAGTTTTTAAAAACAAATATTATATTATTAATTGTTATTTTATTCCTAAAAATCTAAGGTTCGGTCAAATGACATAGATAAGGTTATATATATTAATAATAAACAACTTGGGGTTATTTTGGCTTGATATAGTAAGTTTATTAACCTTATAGTATAAGAACACAAGAAGACACGGTAAAAGTAAAATTATTTAACTTAATGTTAAATCTAAATGATAAGGTTAAAATAGGAACCTAAACTTGTCTAAATTCTATTGGATGAGAGGATTTCGACCCATCCCCACCTTACCCTCGAAATAAATCAATTTGGAGCTATTTAAAACCGAACATGACTTTATAATAAAATAATATTTTTTGTTATTCCAAAGGTGCCCCTCTCCTCCCTTATAAAAGGGCACCTCCTCCCCCTCTTCCTCACACCACTTTGAGCTTTCAAGCTCGGCAAACCCCTGCCAATTCCTCCTCTCCACTTCCCTAGAGACATCCTAGAGGTTCTGGGCTTCTTCAAAGACGCATTGTAGTGCCCTAAAAGGAGGTCTCAAAGAAGCACTTCAAAGAAGAGGTAATGTTCGTTACCGATTCTTTCATCTTTATTTCTTCTTCCACTTCTTCTTCTTAGGTTGTTTCATTGTGAAGTAATAACATCAGTATCACTCATATACTGATATATTATTATAAGTATGAAACAACCCTATTTCACCATCTATCCATCCTATGGAAAAAGAAATCACCGCGTGTGCGTACGTACGGAATACCGTCTCCACGCCGTGATGTAATCTATTTTCCACCACCACCTTACTTGGATGGGTATAATGGTGTATATAATGACTATATATGACTATTATAAAGTGATACTGATTCTTAAATAGTATACAAACACTCCAATACAATTCCATGATCATAGGAACGATATCATCACTCGTGCGTACGTACAGAATATCGTCTCCACGATGTGATCTGACTCGTTCTACATGATCTTCATTTAAAAATGATTATATAAATGAATTGAATGAATTAATATGATATATATTACACTAATACCATTCTGGAAATGAGGTATCTTTAACCTAAAGATAAGAATAAGAATTTATTCAACAAAACACGCATAAGAACAAAAAGTTATAAACACCCGAATAACAAGTAGCAATGAAATATTACTACTAAGAAGCTAAGAATATGACCATATATGATATCATAAAAATATGTATGATTCTGGAATAAGTCAATAACATTATTTAAATCATTATACAGGAGGTTCAGACACTTATGAAGAAAAACGGACCTAAGGTAAGGGAAATATCACAATCTCATTTTTATCCGAGATTGTTTATACTTTGAAATTTACTGGGGTGTATTTTATCATCCACATCCATGTTTCCTCAATATGTAATATTATTTCCATCCACCTACAATTTTTTAAATCCAATTTTACCCTACGGTGAGTTTTTAGTAAAATATATGAACGGAATCTTTTTTCGTTTTTCGTACGAGGTAATTTTTGACTTTTCCGACAAAAGTACGAAGAATGTTTTTTTAATTTATACGGCATGAACGGATTTTTAAAACATTAGTTACAAGAAGCTTCCTTTACAAGTTTTCAAGTTTATTTTTAATCAACTTATTTTAGTTTATAACTGTACGACATGTTAAGAAAGGAAAAGTGTTTTTGAAGCAGAAAAGATATTTTCCTCAAGAATGGAGTTCAAGTGTTTTATCAAAATTATTTTCCATATAAGATAATATAGGGTTCTATTTCTATCCCTATTATTACATTGATTTGATTATGTTGTGATGGAATTATATTTTTATGAATTCCTTTATCTTATATGAATTGTTTTATGATGTCACGATGTTTAAGATTCACATTTTTATTACATGGGTTATGAAATGATGTATGATTTATGATTTTGTGGCACAAATAATAATGGTATAATTATGAGATGGGTGGGACCTATATCTCCCTCCAATGCATTGGGTAACGATTTTATATCTCATGAGATAGACATGGATGGAATGGTAGGTTATACCGGTTCAGTAAAACAGGACTGAAATGAGGGTGACTCGGTTCAGATAGGGACTTTGTCCACTAAGATAGTCTTGGCAATGAGTCTTGACTAATAAGAAATGATTCTCTATGATTATGTGTGTATGCCACAAAGTTTAATGTTTTATGTTATGATTATTGTGATTACATTTCACTGCCATGAGTTATCCCAGGTTATGAAATTATTATCTCTTTTACAGGTTAATATTTCCAAAAGTTATGTGCTTATGTATATGATGTGATTGATATTTATTTTGTTTACCCTTACTGAGCATTTGAGCTCACCCTTTTATGTTTTCTTTTCCCCAGGATATAAAGAAAGGTTTTAGGTATTAAAAAAGGAAGATCTTTATGGGAGATGTTGAAGATCTTTCACCAGGATTAGAAGATTATATTCCGAGTTTCCAAAGGCACTAAACTATTACGATCCTTATGTGTGTGTTTTTGTTATGTACTAATTATTCCGCAAATGTAATGTAATGTCCATGTACGTTGAGCTTTGGGTTTCTACATAACCTTTAGGGTTCATATGATAAGTAATGACGTTGTATTAATAGTAAAACAATATTATGATACTTTTTAAAAAATTGTTATATAGAAAACCATAGTTGTGATTATATTTAATGATTAAATTTCAAGGATTTGCATTAGATTTATTTTGTAAGTAATATTAATATAGTTTTAGAAAATGATAACATATTTCGGGTGACAACCTATCAAATTCATCAATGCTACATGTCTTGAACCCATGATCAAAGGACGATAAGGGTTTCTTGCCAACCACTGATCTATGACATGTCTTGGATAATTTTTCATTGTTTTTAGTTAAAGAATTTGAGGAATAAATGTTAATGATGAACCAGTACTATCACTTTTTAGGATTAGAGATTAACCTATTAACCATATTGGTTTTGGAATATTTTTAGAGACAAATAGTTAGAATTTTCATTATTTTATAGGTATTTAAATCCTTTAAATGAATTTATTAGTGCTCCATGAAAAAAATGTCATTATGGGTAATTAATTTCTAGGAGTAAAGGCATGAATTAGAATTTGATTGAAATACAACCAAAAGATATTATTTTCATATGAAATTGAAACATATCAATTAAAAATATTTCCATATATTATTGGTCAATAAAATAATTACCCAACATTAGGAAAATGACATGAAAATAAAATTTTGTCCTAATATCATAATTTATGTTGAACCGACAGTCTCTAAAATCATCAAAGATTTATGGATTTGAGGTCCTCAACATTCCATTGATTATTCAACTATTTGTGATTGATGAACTCATTTACTCCCAATAAATATTTTTTTTTCCTCCATTACCATGAGTTCAATTGCCACTAATTTTCACCTACTTAGAGACATAGTTACATGGTATTCCATGTGATATTTTTACTTCCCATTCTCCAATTTCTAGAAGATATTTTATGAACCCTTCTTATGATGTGGGATTTCAACATAGAAAGTATCAAATAATTTATTAACAAGATCAAGATCAAATTTTGAGGATACAATTTAATTAATTTGGGGAGAATGTAAAACCCTAAAATTCTAGAGTAGATCTTTGTATTCGATAGCATGTATGACACCATCACCGAGTGTGCAATGGAATATAATATTCCAAGACTATACTATATATTTACTATTTAAAATAAATTAAATACATTATATAGCTTGTAATTCAAACAAAATTGAGTAACCTTGCATTTCACACAAGATATAATTTCCTTGATATCTTTCATTACACATAAGAGAAACCTTCCTCGATAGTTTGTGTTAACAGAAGACCGAGTTTCACCAAATAACAACATATTAAAATATTATTATTTAATATAACATGATAAAACCTAGAAGTTATGTTAGTGTTTTTTAATATTATTAACTAAATTATTAAAATTTAGGATTTTTATAAATATAAAATGAACTCATTAGTTACCAATTAATGAGATACAAAAATAAGAACCCATTTGATATAAACATAGATATTATTATTTTTATGCTTCTAAAAGAGTTTTTTCTTAATAAAAATTATTAATTAAAATTAGTTAATTATTTTAATGAAATATATATTTTATATATTCAATCAAATATTTTTTGGAATAATCTATTAGGTTTTATGTGCATAAGAGAAGAAAAACCCCAATTTCAAACATAAAAAACTATATTTTTATAAAGTCAATTTTACCGCCATTTGATAGAGAATCCATTTTAAATTTTAATTTTGAGATATTAATTTTTTTATATGTCAAAATAATTTTAATATTTTAAATAGGAATATAAAAATTAGGTTAGGTTTTATTTTTTATATTTTTCAGAAACATGTCATTTTTAAGGAATAGTTAAAAATACTAATTTTTAATTCAAAACTTCTTTTTGATCGAATTTATTTATAAGGATAAATTATACTTTAAATTGGTTTTAAAGTTTAATTAGATCATATTTTTATCAAAAAATAAAATTTAGGTCATTAAAATCAATTTCACATTGAAATTGAAAATAAAAACTTATAAAACCTTTGGGTATTTTTACTTTGAAAACTCACTTTGTTATCCGACTTCGAGATTAAATTTAAATCAATTTACACCAGTTATATGATTAGAATTTGGAAAAATTTATTCTATATTTTTATTCATCATAATTTATAATTTCTTATATATACAAATTTTTTTTACCAAAAATATTATTGAAACATAGTAAAATTAATTACATCATTTAAGGTTAAATTACACTTAATAAGAGACTAAACCTTAACCTTAAGGCCCCAAACGACCTATAATCTTTTCAAAAATATATTTTATGTCCATATATAAGACATATACTTTCATTTATATAATTGGGTCTTCTATTGGATCCACATTCAACATGAAAAATGTGGGAATAATTCCTTTGAAAAAATATTACAAGAGTATCACTCCTTGGTATTATAAAAGGACACCACTTCTTCCCAATACTCACACTTCTATAAATAATTAGTTTATTTTCCATTATATTCAGAAATATCTTCATAAAATACCTACCCTTTAATGTTAAGCCTTCCTTTGGGCAGAAATCCTTCCAAGGTATCCCTTTGGTACAAACTAAAATAAGTTACCAGATTAAGAGGTAACATCTTCTCTCAATATCTTTGGTTTTATTTCAATTATACAGCCCCTAAAATATCCTTATTCCATGATCATAAAACAATTATACTCTATATAATGAGATTTTTTATGTTATTTTTTATACCTACACATACAAAAACCTCCATATAATGGGTAAGAAACATACTGTTTCTATGTACGGTAAACTACTACCTCATGAAATGATGATTGTTCATTTATTCTTTTGTGATCTATCCTGGTGAAAATTATGATATAAAATATGATTATATATATTATATATTATATTTATTATTTATTTATTATTCATTTATAATTTTATAATAAATAGCCTTATATGTTCCATTTTTGTGTAAAAATGATAACATCGTTTGTGGAAGTGTGGAGTACCACCTCCTAAAAGCAATGTGATTCATTCACTCGATGTATGGAATTTATAGAGAATTATTATAATTAAACATATGTAACCAATAAAACATCTATATTTTAATAATGAAATAATTTCCTTTTTGGAAATATTATATATATCATCTTCTTTGTTACCCTTTCACACACTTAAAAAGAGATAACGTGGTTTGTGGACGTGTAAATTACCACCTCCTTAACATAATGTAATTCCTTTTACATCAAAATAACTATATACATAAGTATATATGATTAAATACCATTTTATTTATGATATAAGGATCATTATGGAAGGTTATGGTGTTACTAACATTATTTCCATAATAGTCATTGAAAAATGATAACGTTACTCATGCGTACGTATGACCAACTGTCTCCATGATTGTAATGTTGGCCCATTTTTCATAACCATATTTAATTATTGGATTTAAATGAATAATTTATGTATAAATATAATAATTATTTCATGATTATTATTATAGATATGTAATATATTAACCCATTTGATCATAATTGACCAAAAAATGTTGTTTCTAAGACACAAACTGAATTTGGTCAAAACTACTGACATAAAAATAATTGATTAAATAGTTGTATACACCATGGATATAAGTGAAATAAAAGTAATGATAAACATTAATAATTATCTCAATCAATTAGATATTTAAAACAATCTAATTATACATAAATTTAAAGAAAATTCACCAGAAACTAAATATAATTTATGTGATATCGTCTCAATTTACATTCTATTGAGACTTATTTATTGTTATGAACCAAGATTCTTTTATATAGTGTATATATTTACTTTTGACATGTTATATCATGAACCTCTCTATTATCATGATATAATAAGTTTCATTTAATTTTATTACTTCATTGAGATTATTATTCAAATTTTTCAATGGGGTATGGGACACATTGGAATGATTAATGATTATTATCCTAAAGAAATTTTTTAATGATTAAATTTTCATTATAGGTTAATTTTGTAATTTTTAACTTTCTATTAAATCAATCACATTATTTTTTGGCACCTAATTTCTTATATATGGTGAACATACTACAACATTTTCATATAATAACATGATTTAATCATTATTCATGATTTTTTTAGTTAAAATTTGAATTATTCCATCTTAGGGGATTTGAGTTAAAAGTTACCATGTGTAAAATAATTTCATAAACCAATTTATTTTAATTGGTTTATATTACTTCCTCATTGCTGTTAATATTCTAAAATCATGTGTATAATGACATTGACATTCTATTGATGTATTTACTATTATATTCGTGTATATACATTTGATACACATAATCTACTAATTGATTGATTCTCATTTCAAAATTATAATATTTTAAAGGGTTTACGTTACAATATCATTTTGTTCAAATTTTTTAACACTTAAATTTCCATAAGAGGAAGTTATTTGATCAATATCTATTAAACCAATTAATTTTCTTCTCCTATGATTTTTCCTGACATTTATTAAGTGATAGTGCCATTTTCTATTGTTGGTTCTCAAAAAGTTTTAGAAAATACTTTTCAGAAAACCTGACATTATTTCTCTCATTTTTAGATAACTTATTTTTATATAAAAACCATGGCTTATTAAAAAAATTTCAAAATTGTTTTTTAAATGATCCGGTAAATATAATTTTACCCCTTTTGTATTTTACCAATGTTTTCAAAGAAATCTTTTTGTCTATTACCAAAAAAGGAATTTTCATAACATTTAACTATGCATAAGGAATGTTCTTTTTTCCTTATACAACTTGTAAGGATTTGCACAACATCATTTCATTGAAGCTTCCTTTTCATGTTTAAATGGATAAATTTTAAAGAAAATATTTTCAAAATTGATTTTCAATGAAAAGGTTTTTCAAAAGGTTTTCCATAATAAAATATATTTTTCCAAAATAATGTTTTTAAAATATTGTTTTATAGTATTTCTGTTCATTAATAACAAGAAATATTACTTTTACTCTACTCGGGATAGGTTGTATTGATACCATCCTATTTAGTCATACAAATAATATTTGATTTATTTGTCCAAGGATAGTATTTAAATTCACTTCCTGGATTTATTTGTTACCCCTTGAAATATTTAATCTCTTATGATCATTGAATATTGAATTTCCCCTAAATTATTCATTTCATTTATCATGAATATTAATACTACCTAAACCATATAGCTCTTTAAATATGGTGTCTACTTTGATAGTTTTTTTATAATTTGTTGAAGTATTAATAAACATGTATTCTTAATTCAATAAATATATTTTACAAGGAGTATTTTTTATTAATTAAATCAATTACTCGATAGGAATAATGATTTTCTCATGCAGTGACGGGTGGATCCCAAAAATTATATAGTTCATCGACACATCAATAGGTTCTCTTGAGATAAATGAGTTGTGAAAATTAAATGTGTTTTTATACGCGGTCTTAAACTATCTGGTTGATTGATCTTGATAGTATAGGTCTTAAGGAGCCTTAGAACTAATGTCCAATAAATAAAATTTCTTTCCAGAACGTTTCATTATGATCCATTATTTATTATCCATGAGATTTTGACAAGATAAAATATATGGATGTTGTTCATTCTCCATTTATTTATTAAATAGAACGTGTTTTTAGTTTATTACCTTTCCATATTGATCTGGATTTATCTAGTTATTTAAATGGAATGTGTTTCCATTGACAACCTTTCCATATTTTTTATGTAATTACTTCTTTGTTTGAAGAATATATGGTATGTGTGAGCAATTACATATTGTGAAATAATTATTATTATCATCGATTTATTATTTCTTATGTTATAATTTACCCTTACAAAGAATTTGAGATCATCCAAATTTTGTTTCTTTCCCCATGATTCCAAGAATTGTACTAAGAATGATGTCCAATAAAATTCTAAATGGGATAACGTAATATCCTAGAAGTTTATTTATTTATAAAATATATGTTGTAATTAATTAATTTATTTATAATACAATACTAATGTATGTATCTGGTTGAAAAAGACTAATAAACTCTTAATCATTTAGGATTTTATTCCATGTAATCTTGAAATTGTAATTTATATAAGACATCGGCTTCGAGCCTTATGGGGTCAGGTCGCTATAAGAATTAAAATGAATAATTTAACGAAATAGTATCTCAACTATCGACCAAGTAATTATGGAAGATTCCCCCAATATATAGTGAATAATTAAAAATTTATAAAAGAATGATCAAGTAGTCTTTGAAGTCTTTGAATATTAATCCACATGAGCAAAACAAATATCTTTTAGATCACTAATGATTATAGTATTTCTGATACATTACTGAAATTCAATTCCCAGATTTCTATCCTTTTATTTTCACCACATGTAAAGATTGTGGGTTTGGATTTGACCACGTGACCACATATTTAAGATAATCTTGTCAAAAATTACCCTCCCAAGATCAAGATCTATACTCATTTTGGAAGAATCTGAGTAGATTTAATTCAATTATTCTTATATATTGTGGAAATTAGGTTTGGTTTGGCATGCTTGTGTATGAGGATGAGTCTTAGTTATGCATATAAAACTGGTTCAAGATTCATGAAACTTATTCCATAAAAAAACCTGCAAGGGATGGAGTGGTCTTTAAAGTCATTCTGGGTCCAATAGGTTTAAAATTAGGTTTGAATGTCTTCCAATTAATAATATGAGATTGTTCTTAATTTGAGTGTGTTTTAGATTAAATTATAGAAAGCATGTACACTGTTCATTATATGGACATCGATGATGGTTAGAAGAATTTAGGAATATGGTTCTATCAGTAAGGTTGTGAATCTATCACGGTACATGGGAATTGGTTACCAAAATCTTGGATTTACACAAGATGGGTCAAATTGGACAGCTCGAGGTGTCTGCCATTAGAACACTAAATATATTCCGGTCTTCGGGTCTTTATGGTGGAGCCGGTGCCTACAACCAAGATTTCAGTGAGACAAACCATTGAAATTCATGAGTGTGCCGGATTTCAAACTTATCATTGGTGTGTTGGGAATTTTGGATTTACCTCCATTTAGATCACTTCCATATAGAGAAAAATCCATAACCAATGATCAAAATCCTTTATTCTTTAGTGGTAATTTATTGCATGAGCTTCCATGCTTTGGTTAACCTTCCATGTGCAGACTGTTGAGAGTTTTTTGTTATTTTTTTTGCATTTTTTGATATATTACAATACCTCAAAATAATTATTGTAATAACTCTAAACTGATAATTATAAAATACAAAATGTGTTTCAATATATACATTACATAAATTGATATTTATTTTAATGGATAATTAATTTCTATATGTATTATTTTTATTCTTATTACAATTAAATATTCCATAAATAATGAATGAAAAACTTTTGTTTCCATTTTTAATAATTCTATTTATTTTTAGAATATCAAAATCTATAATAATTATAATTTTTTAAATATTATTTCATTATAAATAAAATATTATTTTAAATGTTTTATTCAACTATGATGATGTTTGAATCAGTCGCTAGATGTTCAAAATTTTGTTTTAAATATGCTACATGTTTTAAGTTATACAATAGCTTTATGTTTTTAGTTATCCATGGTTTTATAATGATAAATATAGCTACATAACTCAAAATGGAACCCCAATTTTTGGGTTTTAAATATTTTATTTCTATCTATATTTCATTCAACTTCAAGGAAGGTTGAAATGACCATTTGGATGATCTAAAAATTGACCAAATTATCTACAATATTTCATTTATATTTTATATTTATTCTATATATTTTTTTTAATTTTTTATGATATATAATGATAAATAAGTTTGATTGAGTTTTTCTTTGATTATTTTAAATGATCATAAAATTATCTAAATATAATTCAACAAGAATGAATGATTAATATAGTGATTTGAGGGTATATATATCCACTAATCTATGTGATACAAAGAATATGAATCTTTATAAAGTCCTTATTCTCAAGAAATCACATGCTTGGTATTCATCATATTGCAAAGAAAATAAATCAACCTACCATGAGTCTATACAGCTCACTTATGATGACTAGATTCATGGTCATAGGAATATACTGAACATCCACAATATCTCTACTGCATGTACATAATACAGTTTTACCACCTACTACATGAAGCATCCCCTATGATATATTCCTACAGTAAGTATAGAACGTGACTAATAGTGATCAACCCCTTCACAGGACATCACATCATGAATCAAACTCATAATTTACTTCATGAATACAAGAGATATTACATGATTCATCCATTCAACTACATGACCACCAGTCCATAATGATCGTTCCATAAACTATACCTACCTCATGTGTACTGTGAAACATTTTTTTGCTATAATCCACCCCTTCACTTACTTTATAAGAGGAAAAATTGGATAAAAAATTCAGAATAGAGCACTTGAACTTGTTTTAAGAGGAGGAAATTGAAATTGCTACAATGGAAGTTTCAGCTCTTTGTGGACATTTAAAAAACAAAAATTTGAAAAATAAATGGAACCAATATGTGTCCACATTCCTTGAATAATTAAATCATTGGAAAAGGAAAATAAAAAAACCATCTTACACAAAAGAATATCTCAGTACCCACGTTCCATAAGACATTATACCATACTGTAATTACACCCCCCCCCACCCAATTCATGTGCGACACTAAATAATAAGAACCCAACACATGTCGCATAACTGCAAGATTAACATGTGACAATTATTTTTTCAGTGCATCTGGTAATTTTTCTCTAGTGCCAAAATAAACCACTATAATCATTCCCCTTTAACCACATTCACGAATGAAGTTAAGCCATGTGTCTATATAGTTACTAATATAATGAAACAAAGTGTTCTTTAGTTATGAGGTAGTATATTTTATTTCAATAAAAATTTTCATTAGATTTGGTTCACTCCTTTTCAATTCTCATGTAAATTTCAAATAAAATGCTTGAGACACCATAGTAGTGGCTTCTATGAACATGTCTTCATGGGATGATAATTACATGTCCTTTTGTTTCATTGAATTCCAAGACATCATGTTTCTATTGAAATAAAATATCAAACCTCTAGTTCTTCTCTTATCATCCATGTCGCAAACCAAGTCACTATCTATGTAACCAACATATTCCACTTCATAGTGGCATTTGTATGAATGAGCCCAGAATTAATTTTTCTTTTTTTACCACATAATCTATTTCAAATCCATTTTTTCATTATTGTAGGACTATCTATGAATCTTCATACCATTTTAATTGTGTTTGAGATATCCGACCATGCATGGTCCATGTACCTAATGTAAACAATTACTCATTGGTATTTATTGTAGCCCTCCCATACTACATCACCATGCATAAATTTGGATTCATGGGATATATAGTGTCATTTCAATTATTCAATCTAAATAGAAGTGGAATCCTTTAGAATACAAATATTATTTATGTGTAGTGCTTCGATATTTCTACTCCACTTAAATGTTAAGATAATAAGAAAGTAATCCCAAATCACTCATCTCAAATTCAAACGTCATCTGCTCTTTGAACACCCTGATCTCCTTGGTGCTTCTCTCTTTGAAATTGTGACTATCAATATAAACACCCAAAATACTACATGATTTAATTATCCTTTCGTGAACATGGATTTCCCCTTTTCACACCTTGTGAATCCATGGTTTTTGAGACTCTTATATTGAAAATTATTCCTTATTAATGGTGAATTCCCAAGGCCGGTGAGTGATTTTCTCACTATATATATGATGATATTTGTTTTTTAGAAGAAAACTTTCTTGACGAGTAACCTAAACCTATTTTTTTAACTCTCCATTAATAAATGTGAGTTTTACATCAATTTTATATTATTGTAATCCATATTTCGAAGTAAAATCAATAATTAATTTAAATTTTTCTAATTTATCCAACAATTGAAAAATTTCTTCAAAATTCACTCCTAACTTCTAATGTACCCCTTTTTAACCAATCATTATTTGTACATGGAAATATTTCCAATGGAATGGTTATTAAATTTATACACCCATTTCAATGTAATGGTATTTTATCCTAGTGTTATCTAAGTTAAATTTCATGTATCATTATTATCTATCAACTCGAGAGTCATTATGATGGAATGTTCCCATGCAACGACTCAAGATGCTTCACGGTAAGAAGTAGGCTCCTCACCCTCTTGTATGAGTAATTTATCTGAGAGTTTCACTTGTACCATCTCAGTATATATTTACACAATATTTTGATATCAAACTATGCATTCATAGAAACCTATTGTGCTTTTGGTTTCCAATGATGTGTATGGAGTAACTTCCGTAGTAGTGATTGGTGAGGTTCCTCGTGTGTCCGCTTCTATCAAAATTGAAACATATCCTTCACCTCATCTCAGAGATTATTTGAGGTCCTATATTGGTACATCTTAAAAATATGTATTTGTAAATTAATTCCATATACACTAAAAATATTCATATAAAATAACATATATACTTATATTTAGCTTTATGAATCCAGGTTAAAAATAAATTGTGAGATTTGCTTCCCACCTCCACAACAAGATACAACTTTGACTGGTTGTGGTTGTTGATTTTTTTTTCAAATTCAGCACCATCACCTTCACATGGGTTTACCCCTAAACACCATTAGGTAAAAGTGGTGAGTTTTCTTCTTATTATAGGATTTTGATAGTGTTTAATCACTAAAATGTTCTATTGTGCGACCTCTGAAATTATTTTTGGTTTTTGGATACATAGGTGTACGAGAGAGGCTGACCAATATCATCTCTCTAAGAGAAAGAAATTTTAAAAAAATTATTCATAGTATTTTAAAAATAATGATCAAATAAATAGAGAACTCATAATGATGGGGTGATTATTGGATGTTTATAAAATAAAAATAATAAGTATTTTGGAAGAAGATTTTACTTTTTTCTTCTTGAAATGATATTGAGAAAACACAACGAGAAGTTGTTTTTTTAGAAAATATTTTGTAAGGAATAATAAATATTAATCTATCTATTCACATAATTATTAATCATTATCATTAAAATTAACATCCACTTAATTATTATCCCCTAATTGGTTAACCCTTGACCCCTATGTAAATTAACTAAACCACAACGATGAAAGGAATTAAACCCTAGGCCAGCTTCGAAACATGAAATTATAGCACCATGATTTTATTGTAATTACATGGATAAAATAGTGTTAGTGGTGAATTAGGGATCATAAAAATACTTAATGTGAGTATTAATTGAGTTTTGGGATTATCTTTTAACTATATATATTTATATCATGTGTTTTTTTACCAATTAAGATCGTACTCTCACAATTAACACATTACATTGCCTCATAAGTTTTGTGTTAATTGATAAATTACAATATAAGTTTAATTAAGATTAAAAACTAAATTATGTAAAATATCATGTTAATTATAGTATTTTTTTTATTCAAAATAAATAAATGAATATGGTTATAGGTAGATAAATTACTAAGAAAAAACTATACTTATTTGGGCGGTGTAGTTATTGTAGAAACGTTTTTCAATAACAAAGGTAATGGAAATGGTATAACCCAATAACATTTATATTATTTACTTACAAACAAAATTGGATGGTTAAATAGGAATATAATTAAAAAAATAAGAAATTGAATATAAACTATGAAATTTATATTATGAACAAGAACATTACAACATAAAGAAGAAGAAGGCTTCAATGAAGGGATCCTTGCTTCAACAGATCCTCCAATTGAAATTCTAGGAGAAATGGAGTGAAAAAAATTATAATCTTACCTCAATCATATAATTCACTTAAAAACCCTTCCAAATTATAAAAATACATATTCATATAGGGAAAGAGAAGTTAGGCTTGTAAGAGGTTTCAGGCATGAATGATGAAATTTAGACAAATAGTTTATTCTAACATGAATTGACTATTTGACCTAAAAATGTGTGGACCGACTATCCTTGAAGAATTATGACTCATTATAATTTGGGATCTATATATTATCTCTATGTTTATTCCCAATTAATGTACTGATTGAGATGTTATGGCCCAAATACGGAAGTGGTGTCCGATTTGGAGAGTTGAGCCCATCTTTGACTTCATTTCATTTTTAGTCAAATAAAATGAACAATTTAGATCTAATGTTATGAATCAATGTAGTATAACATTAAGTTAGGAACACATTTAAAAAAATTTATGTTCAAATAATACACATAAAAATATTTATGGCTAAAATACTATAGTGATCCTTAATGAAAAAACTGGAATTTTCATAAAATTTTCAAATGAATGCTCTAATACCAAATAATTTATAAATAAACATATTTATCACAATGAGATAACATTATGTCATTTATTATAAATATAATATTCAATATAATTATTTTCATTCAACTCCCCCACACTTACCCTATTTCACTCCTTGTAATGACCTCATAAAATGTATTCTATTTTTTTTGACAAGATATGCATGTTCATATTCCTCAATCCATAGTAGAAATAAAAGAAACAATATAATCCCTTAAAGAGTCAATATAAATAAATTGGAAAATAATTATCTCATAAATTATATCAAAATAAAATCTAGGGAGATTAATGATACTAATAATAGAGAAACTATTTATGGGTCCACCATTCCATTAATTCGCCATATGTTTTTGTACCAATAATTTTAAGATCATATCCTCATAGTTTATTTATTGTATTAAGTTTAAGTAAATTAATGATTTCTTCTTAGTTTAAATCACCAAACCTGTTCTACATTCTTTTTAAATAATATTTCAAGACCCACTAACTTAATCATTCCTAAAAGTTAAACCTTAAGCTCCCAACCTAGATATCCTTATGAACTGTATATTTCATCGCTCCCATCTCCATTAAGATAATATATATATATATATATTGATTTTATTTTATTTTGATGGAATAAAACTATGAAATATTAGGTACACATGAATAGGTCAATTCAGTATATTAATGAAGATAATAAGAAGAGTAATCAATGTATGGATCAGCCATTTATATAAGATGGGTTTTACATAACTTGAATATACCTTAATTTGAGTAGGAAAAAGTTCACAAGTCATGGTTGAGTGAAAATTTGGGTGGAGAAATAAATGAAAAAATATTCCATGATTAAATATCAATAATAATGGTTTCATAATCAATTTTTTTTTACAATCACACATCCAAAAATATCATCAACGACTTCCATTTTTTTTAAAAATAATCCTTAATAATGAAATCTTGATCATTCTTATCCTTTAACCAATGAATTTTAAAAAAATTCATTTTCCATGTTTTCCACATGTAACTGATTAAATGATATGTTTTTTATAGAATTTTTTTATTTTTTTAATTTAATAATAAACCTAAAAAAACACATAAAAACACATAATGAAAACCCTAAATATCTACCCCAAAATGGTGTCCCCTCCCCCAAACAAAAAATATTTCATTTCCCTCAATGTGAACCTATGACATGATATCTGAACATGAAATGTAGAATTTTAAATAGTAAAAAAAAATATAATACTGAAAGTGTCATGAACAACTTAACATTCTCAAGTGATGATGGGATCATGGAGTGCGATGAAATCAACTAAATGGTTGGGAAGTTCCTCAATTTATTTCTTCAAACATTTTCCATTAACTATAAAGATCTTTCTTATGTCCTATTATGTGTTCTCCACTAAACCATACGGAAAAACATTTGAAATGGAATAAGAAGATAACCATGTGGAATGCTACTTATCTAGAATCATCTTTAATTGTGAACTATAGAGTATTATTTTCTATCCTACATGAAAATTACTTTTTGGAATCATTATATCCTGAGATTATTTCAATCATTCCTTGTATAACCATGATTTCTCTTGTGATGACAATCAAATATCCTCATGCACTTGAATGTGTATACTATATTGAATTATAGCTTCCAAAAAATCGATGTTTCATTTTACTATAGTCCAACATGATTGATTTTATACCTCTATGGGGATAGTAAAATCTTCCCCAAAAATAATAAAAAATGGTTAAATATTGATGGGAGTCTTGTATTGAATCCTATAGGCCCATAAAAAACCATACAAGAAATTTCTCCAAAACATCCAATTTAGCTGCATAGTTGTCTCCAACATTTGTTTCAACCATTGATTTAAAACCTATTCTGGCCAATTATTTTGGGGTTGGTATGTTGTTAATGTTTTTTATGTCACCCCATATTTTCAAATGAGGGAATACAAATTCGGATTGCAAAAGTGTGTCCCTTGGTCACTCATGTGGTCCTATGGTACATCAATCCTATAGAAAATTTTGTCCTTGAGAAAATCCACTAAAACATGAGAATCATCAGTCTATGTTTCCTTATACTCCAACCATTTTCTAACATAATCAATAGAGACCAACATGTACAGTAAAACAAATGAACTTAGAAATGGACCTATAAAATCAATTCCCTAAACATAAAAAATCTCCTAGAATATTGTGGGTTATTGTGGGTATATAGTGTATCATTTAAATTTTTCCATTTTTTGGGAAGTTTGAGAATGACATACACAACACATGAGCATCATGGAATAAGATAGGTCAATATAATCCTGATTCTAATACTTTCCAAGATATCTTTTGGGGTCCAAATTTTCCTTCACATCAAATTTTATGGAAGAAATTCATAATAGATTCAAATGCATGACTAGGAACACACCTCCTAAAAAATTGATCCCTACACATGCACCATAGGTAGGGATCATACCACACATAAAATATAGACTTAGTATTTAAATTTTAGAATTGATGTTTCTTTTAATTTTCAATAATTTCATAGGAAAGAAGGTAGTTTACTAAATCTACATACCAATGATGTGTACCTGATAATGTATAAATATTATCATAAGGAAAAGTTTCCTAAGGTGATACTTGGTTCAAAGTGCTAGTATCTAGTGTGTGAGTAATCCTACTCATGTGGTCTGCGACCATGTTTTCTAACAAATTTTTATCCTCTATCTAAATATAGAATTTTGAAAAAAGGATCACCCATTAGATATGTCTGGGTTTTGCATCTAGTTTCTTCAAGAGGTACCTCAGAGTTGCATGGTCAGAAAAAAAACTACATTAGAGCCTAATAAATATGATCAGAATTTATCTAAAGTAAATATAATGGAAAGAAAATCATTCTCCATGGTTGTGTAGTTTGATTTGACTGAATCTAATTTTCATGACCCATAGGCAATCACCTATGAATTTTCATTCACCATATGTGATAAGACAACTCCAACTACGAAGTTTGTAGCGTCACACATAATATAAAATGGAATGTCCCACCATGGGGGTTGCATGATCGTTGTTGTGGTCAGATGCTTATTTAGATCATCAAATGACACCCTGTATGAATCATAAAAAATGAAGTCATTGTATTTTTTAGGCAATCAATATAACGGTAGAGGAATCGTACTAAATTATTGGATGAAGCATTCATAAAATCCTACATTACGTAGTAATAATCTAACATCACACACACATGAAGGATGTAAGAGGGATGGAATAATATCTACCTTATATCTATCAAACTCTATTATATTTTTTGACACTACATGCCCAAATACAATGTCATTATCTTCCATGAAATAATAGTTTTCAAAGTTTAAAACAAAATTATTCTCAATATAACGATTCAACACCTTTCCCAAAATAAATCCACATTCATCAAATGGATATTCATAAAATATAATATCATCCAAAAATACCACTATAAATTTTCTAATTAAATCTGAAAAAAATACTCACCATGCATTTAAAGAATTTACCTGTGAAATTGCATGGACTAAATGGAATCATTTAGTAGGAAAATTAATTGAATAGAAAAGTGAATGTTGTATTCTTCTGATCCTAGAGAGCTATAGGAACCTAAAAATATTTAAAAATTATATCCAAGAAACAATAGTGTGTCTTCACTACTAGTCTCTCAACCATTTTATCAAAAAATGGGAGGGTGAAATGGTACTTGTGTGTGGATTTATTTTTTTCCTATAATAAATACACACACACCAACTATTTTTAACCCCTAGTGAACTAATTCGTCACTATCATTTATAATAATAGTAACACTACATTTCATAGGCACAACCTAAATAGGACTCACCAACTAGGATTCTAAAATGGGATAAATTATACCATCCTCAAGCAATTTTCACCTTCTTTTTTAACAAATTCTAGAAGAGTTGTATTCAATCTTCTTTATGGATACCTAATTGGTTTATCCTTCTCCTCCCAAATAATCCTATTCATGAAAATGCAGCATCTAATACCAGATATACCAGCCAAGTTCCACCTGATTTACCTAATGATCTCCCTCAAAATATTCAAAATTTATTATTCATATTCAAAAGGGATATTGTTAGAAATGATAATAGGTAATCTCCCACCACTCAAAAAATATTATTATATGTGATTTGGTGGAAATGGATTGAGTTACAATGAAAGGGGGTTTTATATGGACGAAGAGATTGAAGGAACTAAAATATGTGCACAATGAACATCAATATCAGAATAGATACCATTAAAATTATAGAATAATGAAACAAATCAAATAGAATACTCAATATCCATGTCATATTTATAGTTAACATGATCCAAATAAGATTATGAGTTGACATTAAAAGAAATTCCAAGAGAGGTTTTTGAATTAGAAAAAGTTGTGGATGTGATCTTAGAAATCAAACTTTATCTAATTATCATAATATCTCTAAGCATAGGACAATATAATTCCATGGGGTTTTACCTAGTGGTTCTAAATGGGAGGTAACAAAAGCATCATGGTCCTCTTATGTGTACTTCATGGAGTTCATAACATTAAACATCACAACTTTATCTCCAAACTTCATGGAATGTGTACCCTCATTGACATTTAAAATGGTTTTTTCAATTTTATGGAAGGGAATACCTAAGATAATGGGATAATGATAATTTACCTAATCATCCTCCATGTTAAGCATGTAGAAATTGGATAGAAAGATATGTCTCTTACCAAAAAAAGTACATCCTTAGGGAATCCCCCTAGATATGTTGTAGCTATATTCTCTGGCTACACCATAACCATCACTAGATTCAACTCTCCAAATATTAAAGAAGAGAATACAGAGTGAGACATAATATTTTTAGAGGAACCTAAATCAAATAAATCATCAAAAAAGTTTAACTCTGTTATGGTTCATGGGAGGGTGAATGTCCCAGATCCTTGTACTTTTTTGGCATTGCTTGAGTTGGTGTATTGTTTATTAAGACATTCCTTCAAATTTTAATCCTATCATTTTACTCGAGCCTTCTTATATTTGTAATAGTTTATTAATATTTTTTTATACCTTGGTATTTTATTAATTGCCTCAATAAGGGGGATATTTATCTCAATTCATATGAATGTGTCTAATGGAATTTGGAATTACATGATGTGATCTAATAACATATGGTGTACCTTGACCACCAAATTATTGGGATTTTTGTTCCATATTGTTGATCAATAAACATGTAGCTACTGGTGTTTTTTCAACCAATGACTCTCTAGCTATGACTTTCACCATACTCCTCTCAATTGGGGTGAGGCCTTTATAGAAGTATTCTATGAGGAGTTTCTCAGTAATTTGGTGATGTGGGTATCTTGTATAATGCTTCTTGAATTGCTCCCAATACTCATAAATTAACACCCCTCTACGTTTATTGATTCATGATATCTTTTTTTAATGTATGTGGGCCTTGATTTTGGAAAACAATCTCCATAAGAAAAGACATTTTGAATCATTCAAACCAGTTACATCTTTGGGTTGTAAATAATACAACAAATCTTGTATAGTTTCATCAAGAGAGAATGATAATGATCTTAGTTTTATTTGACATTCTGAGATAATTATTGGTTTTAGGGTTGATAAAACCAAATTAAATTATTTTAGATGTTATTTTGGATCCTCACCAGATAATCCATGAAATTTTAGAATAAGGTGATTTAACCCAGATTCCATTTCAAAGTCTGATTCGAGATTTTGGTATGAAATACAATCTGGTTGATAGTTAATATCTAGTGCACCAAATTATCAAATGGTTCTATTATGTCCATTATTATTGTCTTAAGACATTAGTTCTTGTTTTAGGTTTCATTCATAAGTGTTTCCAATTTCAATGTTCCTAGAATGGAGGAATTCTCTAACTGGTTGAATGTTGAATTTACTCATAGACTAAGACTATCTGATTTCATCCATAAGGGTATAATAAATCTCTAGGTCAAGATCTAAATAGACCCCAGGATTATTTATTGTCATAAATAAATGAAAATTTGAATGACTAAAGTTGGACCATAATAAAAAGAAGAAGTTTGAGATAACAGTCCAAGAAAGAAAAAATAAGAAAAAAGAGAAATTGAGAAAGGGGGAAGAATAAAGAAGGAAGAGAAGAAAATAATAAATTTAAAATGAAAAATATTTATAATATTTTGAATAAATTATTTTCTTCCCCAAAAAATTCACCAATTTGAAAGGCACTATTTCAGGCACTCTCAAATGATGTTCTATGTTTTGTTACATCAGTGTAGCAAGTATCTGACAAAGGCCATCTCTCAAAGAGGAAGTTATTAAAATGACTCCATGAAGTTATTAGGAAAATAAAGATAAAATAAATAAATAACTCATAATTATGGGGTTTTTATGTTTATAAGAGAAGAATACAAATTAAGTTGTAATAATAATATATTTTTTATTCTTTTTTTCTTTTTGAAATGAGATTAAGAAAACAAAACCATAAGATAATTTTTAGAACATATTTTAGAAGGTTTAATCATTATAAATTTACCTATTTACATAATTATTAATAATTTTTATTAAAATTAACATCCACTTAATTATGATCCTTTAATTTATAACCCATGAACCCTATGTGAATTAATTAAATCCCAAAGATGAAATGAATTAACCCCAACGATTTTTTTTGAAACATGAAATTGTAGCACCGTGCTTTGATTATCATTAAAAGGATAACTTATGGTCAGTTGTGAATTAGGCCTCATATCTACACTATATGTGAGGATGAATTTAGTTTATAAATTATATTTCAACTGTACAAATTTTTCCCATGGGATTTTGTTTTACCGATTAAGATCACAATCTCACAATTTACACATTAATCAACCTCTTGAGTTTTGTGTTAATTGATCAATTTTCTTAATTAGATTAATTTAATTTAAAAAATAAATTCATGGATTATATTATTGGAATTAAAGTATCTCAATGATTAAAAATAAATAAATTAATATGGTTATTGGTAGATCAATTCCTTAGAAAAACTACACCTTTATGGGAAGTGTAGTCATCATAAAAAGGTTTTGCATTCACAATGGTCATGGAAATGTTATAGCCCAATAATGTTTCTACTCATGATTTCCAAACCAATTTTTATGATTAAATAATAAAAACATTTCACAAAACATAACAAATTGATAAGAAACTAAGAATTTCTTTTCAAGAACAAAAACACAACAATAGGAAGAAGAAAAAGATGGTTTTGGTGAAGGGATCCTTGATTAAAGAGCTCTCAATCATGAAATTCCGGAAGAAATAAAGTGAAACCAATTTTCACCTACCCTTAATAACGTACAAACCACTCAAAATGATAAAAATTCATATTTATAGAGTGGAGAGGAGGATAGATTTATAATAGGGTTTAAGTGTGAATTGGGAAATTCAGACAAATAATTTAATCCAACTTTCACTGACTGTTTGATCTCCAAAAAACAAGAATCAGATATCCTTCCCGAGGGTTGATTCATTATAAATTTGGGTTTCTAACTTCCTTTTCAAATTTTGTCCCAATATATCCTTGTATGAATATATTATTTCCCAAATACTGAAGTGGTTTCCAATCTAGAGAGTACATCCCATCTTTGAATTCATTTCCCTTTTACCCCAATAAAATAAAAAATTTAGCTCTAATTTACTGAATGAAATTTATATCCTATTAATTTAGGATCATAGTTATAAAATTTTATGTTTAAATAATACACATAAAAATATTTATGTCTTAAATACTATAGTGCACTTTAAAGGTTGAAACTGGAGTTTTCAAAAAAATCCAATTAATGCTCTAATCCCAAATATTTTATAAAAAAATGTATTTGACAAAATGTGAGTAAATTATGTAATTTATTATCAATAAAATGTTCAATAAAATTGTATAATATCACTCAGCTAGCTCCTTTATCGGTATATATTTCAACCGGTGAACCTTACGCCTCACCACTTCTCCCAAAAAATTGGCAGAGATATGCATAGTCTTTAAAAGAGACATCATCATAGTCATGACTATATGGGTCTTCATCTTAAGTACACCATTCATTTCATGAATATATGGTATAGTGATTTTCCACTGGATCCCCCATTCATCACACATGGTAGTGATTTCATTTGAAAAAATTCACCAACATTATTTTTTCTCAACGCCTTAACCATGTACGTAGAGGTGTTCTCGACTTCAAGATCAAATTTCTTGAAAGATGAGGTTACTTGATTATTCTCATAGATGATATAAACACATATATAATGACTAAAATCATAAAAAATGAAGATAATAATTATTAACAATGATGGTCTTTTGAGTGATTTTTTCACATAGGTTAGTGGCTTGAGTGGTTTCTTTTCTATAAAAGTTTATTGGTCCAAAAATTGACATCATAGTCTATGTAGAAATTAGAAATCCATCACAAATAGTTTTGTAGTGAGTGATGGTGAGACTCCTGATGACCATATTATTTTCTCCTATAAGATTTAATGTGTTAATGTTAATGTTGAAGATTCCCATATGTTGAATCCATGGAAGGTCTTTGAGAATTTCCAAGAGTAAAAATGGCCTAGAGGTTTCCATTTGAAATTTATATAGCTGGTTAGTGAATGTATCACCATAATTGGAAGAATTTCACTCAAATAATATACCTTTATGTGATTTCTGACCATCATCATCTTGTATCTATATTTGATCATTTTCCAAACACTTAAAATGTTTTTTCAATGTATAGGTATGTAGTATACCATCTTGAGGACTCATTGGTAACCATTCTTGCACAAGAACATGATAGATCATATCCTTATGATCTACATATTTGATCCATTTTCAATTTTCACCCTGATAGTGTGACACATATACCATGTACACCTCTCTAAAAGTAGTACATATCCCTTATTCTCAGTTTAGCGTTGTTCGATGTGGGATATAATCATTCGAGAGGTTGCAACTAGGATGATGTTAGGTTGGGGGACTCTTTGTAGATTCTTAAGTTGAAATATCCCATTGGAAAGTTGGTTGGAGTCCAACAGATTTCCAATGAGGCTCTTAGGTAGAATTGATTCTTCCTGGATTCCACCAACAAATAGGTTATACTCCTAGGTAGAACCAAATATACTGGGTGACTATCGAGTAGCCGGTGTTTTTCGATAGAATCTAGAGAAGAAAACCAATTTATATGTGTTTTTTTATTAAATATTGAACCCTCCTCACTTTTATACAGACTATCATGCTCCATATGACTCCAAATAGTCAAGGGATCATCTTTGACAATTTCAGAGTTCTCTCTCTCCCATCCAACTCCTCAATTTGATGCCTGAGCAATAGATTGATCCTACATTCTTTGTCCAATGTGTTTTTATTAGTTATACATCGTTTCCCTTATACTATTTTTGATTTAAACCGATTAGACCCTTGATTTTTTGGTTAGATATAATTTTTCCAAACTGATATAACAATGTATTCATTGATCATTGATATAATTGGTGCCTGAATTCAAGGGTTTGGTGTCTACCCATAAAATCAGACTGAAACAATTGATGACAGTAGATCACCTTGAGTATTTTTTACCTTCACCAACGATTATGGTGTTTTTTCATCACAAACATAATTAAAGGATTATAAATCATGTTCATTCAGTAATGGATCTATGATTTAATGATATTTTTGGACCCAAATAAATAAACTAGCTATTGATCATTGTTTCACCAAAGGTAGGAAGCCCTTAACTTTAACACATGTTTTCTATGGGTTCTTGGAATGATTTTTGGCATGTGTGTATAGACTAGAGAGAAATATTATTTATTTATTATCACCTGTATATTGCTATGGATTTTGATTCATTATTGATATGATCTGTTTTTGATCTGTCGTTGATATCTTGTATCATTATGTTGTTCATTTTCATCTCTAGTTGAGTATACAGGTCGAGCCTTTTTTGACTATCCCTAAAGATGGATGTGAGAGAAATTTTTCTGAATTAAATTTTTCTATCCCAACCATCAGGACGTGTCACATAAGTTTCTATTCTATCTTTTCAAGAGGGATGTGTCAGGAGAACAAACAATTTTTCCTCTATCATGGTCCTGAAGTAGGTATATCCGGTATCTGAGGAACCGACGTATGTTTTGTGCTTTTTTGAAATATTTTTTGTTATATATATACCATTTTTAACTATCATGAAATTAACTTATATAACTTATACACTGATGTTAAGGTTCATTAATAGTGTCTTTCTGATTATTTTAATCACACCCTAGTCAAGCATTTTGGTGCATTTATAGATTTTTTACATAGGGATCTGTTGAAGGGTAAGAACATTGCGGAGGATGGTTGAGATGGTTTAGTTGAAGGATGTATACATTTCATAGTGGAATTTAGTTGGATGTTTTTTTGTTCTATTTAGTTTCATTACCCAATACTTCGGATTTTTTATTTAGTTTTGTTTTACATATCTGACTGGTCATATTGATATTTCCTTGGTTTGTATTTATTGTGTTCTATTATTACTATGATGTTTATTTATTTATCCACTATTGTTGATGTTTTTCTATCACTTCCATATTTATAAAATGATTTTAGTATGTACTAGGGGAATAGTCTCCCCAAAATGTTCTTTAGGCCCTTTACATTAGTTAGAGTCCTCTTTAATATAGGGACATTAACATGAGTTTGCGTAGTATCCGAAAATCACACCCAGTGTTTCATGTAGGGATGATGGAAAATGATATAAGGGTATATGGTTCATTGACTTGTATCTTCCATTTATTTTATTTTGGATAATATTGAAATGGGATATTATGGTTCATAATCTATTAGGGGGACTATGTCAATTCCTAAATAGCACTATACAGTGGACCTTCGAGCTTCTATAAAGTGGATTTTATTTTTTTATTTGATATTACAATTGATCAAATTCACCTTGGACGATGAATATGATATTTATAAACCAAGTTATGTGATTCTCTATGAATTCATGAATTATATTTAAGAACAAACGATCATGTTCCATATACCTGTTTCTTGAATGGAGCTCAAATAATTAAATTCCCCTTGAAATTATGTTATTTTTTTTGGAATAATTTTTTTTCATTATTTTATTTGAGAGTCTTTTATTTTATCCTTCGGTTTATAAGTGTTTCGGTCTAAGAAAAAGGTATTGGAGGATGGGATTGTGTTATGGGTATTTACGATGGGGTTATGAATTGTTCTAGTGGGTGGCCTCTTAAATTGAACTTTTCCATAAACCCTTGTTTCTTCCTATGTTCTATTTTTGGTCATATGTTTTAAGATCTTTTTCTCTATGTTTATTTAGGAATTTAAGGAGATACCACCCTATATATGAATTTTAGAGATAGTTTCATATCCTATTTCATAAGAGGATAAAAATAAGAATTCTCCCTTATTTGATCCATCAGGTCAAAAAATATAAGTGGTCTAAATAAGACTCTTTCAAATGGTACCTATTTAGGGTGGAGCAGCCCACCAGGATGGGCCAATAAACTTTGAATCATTGTTTGATGTCAACTCTAAAAACCAATATTTTTTTCATTGAAACAGAGCCCCCCAGGTTGTGGATGACTAGATACGAGTCATAGAGAATAATTTAAACTTGATAGAGACATCATATTATCTTAAGGTTAATATTCAAGTCTTTATACTTTAATGCCTGGATGGGATATGGTGGAATTAAATGAAGTAGGATAGAATATTGGAAAGGATGATGTTGGGGACCTTTAAAGATATCACATTTGAGGATTTCTATCTAGATGCACCATGTTCAGACTATACCCTAGAGTTCTCAGGGCTTTATCTAGTGATGATTAAATTTTCCTCCTATTAAGCATGCTTCACAGAGATGATTCACATTCCTCATACTCTAGTGGGGAAGAAGGCTTAGATGGAAAGAAATTTTAAGATTGGTCTTCATACATAGTTGAAAAGATATGTCCAAATCATCTATCTAATGACCTATGTTGTAATGCATCATAAGGAATTCACATTTTAAGAGTGAATTGAGGAAGACATAGATGAAGGTTTTCTTCTATATGTTAGTGGATCGAAGGGTACTATTTCTAGTTTTGTCCCAGTTTCCTATTCTAGGAATAAAAATAGAAACTCAGAGGATATATTCTAGTGTGGAGATCATATGTTAGATTAGATAAGGGGTTACTCGACCCCCAAAAGGGAAAATGATTCTTCTTGGTGCAACAAATTTAGGAATAAGGGACCCTTTCCCAATGAATTTACCAATTATCTCAAGAATTTTCACTAGTGGGGAATGATAGAGAACCTAGAGTGGTTCAATGATAGGGATTTAAGGTTAAACATAATGAGGGAAGGCACATGACCTTAGTAGGTGGAACCAAACTTGAATGGGTTGGTGAATTACGCGATTCATGAGCCTCTATTGAATCATGGAGTGGTATCTGGAAGAGCATATACACAGTTGATCAAGCTTCAATGGATAGTTGACAGGGACCTTCCATAACTTGAGGTATGGTCCCAATTTCCTCTACATTATCTATTGGTTTGTTTTATATATGGGTATCCCATTCCTTTATGTTAGCTCAAGATGTTGTAAGTTCAGACTTACCAGTTAACTATTCATTTGGGTTTCAATCTATCGATACAACACTAGGAAAAATGGGTATCTTTTTCATGTCAGTCCACACTATCAAAAAGTATTTTGTAACTTTAATCATGTTTGGAGCTTCACAATCCTGGAGATGACATGTTTCAACATGATCCTATTTAAAAAATAGTTGACTATCTACCTTTCACACATCGATTCCTATTTGAGAGGAGTGATTGTTATGTTCTCTAAGGGGTAAAATTTTATCTGAATTAGTTAATGGGACATCGGTTTAGGAAGAGTGGGGTCAGACCATCATTAAAGAGATTTGTATTTTTCACAGGTAGTATGATCCATGTAGTGGATCAAACTATGACCCACTCCTCTTAACCTTTAATGTTAGACTTGTACCAAGATTTATTTTTATAATATTTATAAATTTTACCTCCCCATAGGAAAGTTGAATTTTATAATGATATAATCTCTAGTGATTGACCTATATTGATTCCATCATACTGAATAAAACTAGTTGATCTAAAGGATCTAGAGGTGAAGCTAGTTATTCTGGAGGCTAAAGTCTTCATGAGATAGTGAAATTACCCTTAGGATTCTCCAGTGTGTATACCAAGAATTAAAATGATATTATTTTGTAAAATGTAGACAAATGAAAGATGGATTATATAAATAAGAAAATTAGGTACACTTTTACAAGAATTGGTGACCATTTTGACTAATTAAGGGGTTCATAATGGTTTTAAATGAGTGATCTACATTCCAAGATACCATTAACTCTAGGTCAGAGAGGAATACATCCCAAGGAATGTGTTTAAGAGTAGGAATAGTCCATATGAGTATCTTGTTATTCCCATTGGACTGGAGAATGATGTAACATTATTCATGGCTCTCATGAATAAGATATTTCATGCATACCTGAATTATTTCATTATTGTGTTTGTTGATGAAATCCTTATATATTCATTGTGGTCAGAATCACATTTCATGCACTTGGATATCAAGATATGTATTCTTGGATCACATTATCTTTACACTAACAACTTGAAGACTATCGTTTTTTATATAGGGGGTGTTCTTTATTAGACACATGGCTTCTCAAGTGGGAATATCAGTTGATCCAAATAAAGTTGATACATTGTGTCTAGGGTAGGACCGAGGAATGTATTTGAGATTACATGTTTTATCAAGCTTTTTGGGTACTATAAGAGATTTATTTAGAAGTTTTCTCACATAGAAATGACTATGACTTCAATAAATAAAAAGGGATTAATGTTTTAATGGAATGATCAGTGTGAAGAAGTGTAATTAGAGCTAAAAAAGGTTGATATAAAATCTTAGCCTAATTATTCCCGATCCTAGTTTTTTTCATAGTATATAGTGAAAAATATGTTGTTGGATTGGGGGATTTTCTAACACAGGGTGACAAGTTAGTCTCTTATGGTTATTTTCAGTCATGACCCCATTAGTTGAGCTACCCTACTCATGACTTAGAGATGGTGGTTTTGGTTAATTCCTCAAATTATTGATGGAACGAACTCTTTGTTGAGAGTTTTTTCATGTATATTAACTAAAAGGGTATTTGGTAAATCATATTATATCATAAATTGAATCCTTTTAAGAGTAATTGGGTAGAATGATTACATACATTCAAATTCAAAATTGTGTATGCTCCCTGAAAATTGAAATTTGGTTGTAGATGCACTAATTAGAAAAATGTAGTAGGTTGGGGAGAGAACCTCAGATTTTGAGTGGAAGGTCATGGAATTTTTGGAAGAATATAAGGTGGGTAAAATGAAGTATCAAGGGGAAGTGATTTTAACAATATTTAGTAATCAAATCCTCATTGATGGAATGAGTGAAGACCAGTTATGATCATGATCTAGATTTTGTTATGATTCACAAGAGGCTGGAAGAAAATTATTTTATTCATTGAAAGGATTTTTATAGGAAAATTATGCTTTGGTTTATGGAAGGTTGATAGTTAAATATTCCATGAGGGAAGATTTAATGTTGATATCTCATGATTAACTATATAAATTTCACCTTGAATCATCCAATATGCATCATTATTTCAAACATTAGTTCTATTGGACCAATATGAAAATGGACAACATAGATTTTGTCTCACAATATATGAGTTTTTAGAGGATAAATACTGAGAACCAGAGATTTGGAGGGTTAATCCATCCACACCCAGTGCCTGTATAAATGTGGGTTGAGGTGAAAAAAAAACTTCAGAAAAGGTTTATCCTAGGAACAAAAAGGATAAGACATTATTTGTGTTTTTAGATAGGTTTTCTAAGGTGGTTCCATTCATACTGATATGGGAGACCAACTTAGTATATGGTCATGGAATGATCTATGATTGAGAGTTTTCAAAGCTTTAAGGAATTCCATCAAATGTAGTATCTAAATAAGATTCCTAGTTTAACTCAAAGTTTTAAAAATTATTAAAGAAGGTGATGGGTAATTAATTAAAGCTGAGTATAGACTTTCATCCTCATACTAGTGGTTAGTAAGAGAAAATGATCCATACCTTAGGGTATTTTCTTCAATCTTGTATTCAGTATTTTTGAATAGCATGTGATGATCACTTCATTTAACTGGAGTTCACGTACAATAATATCTTTTAGTCCCCAATTCATATAACTTTGTTTGAAGCTCTATATCGGTTTCCATGTCTGTCACCCCTCTAGTGGCATGATGGAGGTCAATATTTGGTTATTGGGATGATTGTGGTACACAGTTCTTTGGAGTGGGTGAATATGATTTAGAAACTGATGCCTATGGCTCAAAAAAGACGAATACTTTTACCAAAAAATGCAGAGGAAAATTGGGTTTTTCTATGGGTGAAAATGTTTTTTTGTTTGTGTCTCCCCGTTTGGGGATTACGAATTTTCATAGGTAGGGGAAATTGGCACCATGGTATGTTGGTCCATTAGAAAACATCAAACACATCAGAATAGTGGCCTTTAGGTTGGACCATCCTCCACTATATAAAGTTATTCCTGATGTTTTCTATGTATCGCATCTTTAGAAGTACAAGACCGAACCTTCACACATGGATGATTTCAAGGATATTGATATTGAATCAGATACATCACTACTACAAAATTGGTATTTAAAAGAAATGATATTTATCAACACTAGGAAAAAGTGTTGATATATGGAATATTTATGATCTCTAAATAAAGTACTATTAAATTTAACAGTTCATCAGTGCTTTTTTAGCACTGATAAAGGTTTTATTTTTCAGTGCTTTATTTTTGGCGCTGATATAAACTACTAATTATCAGCGCCATATTTTTAAAGTGCATAAATAATTCCTTTATCAGTTATTTTTAAGTGATTTTAAAGGTCTAAATAAGTCAAATGAAATACTGAAATAAATAAAAATACAGAATTAGTTTATTAAATAAATATTTCAAATTTAATTAATTAAATAATTGTTGATAAAAAACAATAAATTGATTATAGTATATATAAATTATAAATAATAATAAATATCATATAATAAATATATATATATATGAGAAATGAAAATTAACCAAATGAAAATTAAAAATAAGCAAATTGAGAAAAATATTTAACATTTTATTATTTATATAATTATTGATAATGTTAATAAATATTATATATTAAATATATAAATATATATTAATGTATACAAATATGAGTTATATATTACAAAATATTTATTCACTATATTTAGTGAATAATGTTTTATAATTAAAAAATTAATATGAATTAAAAATAATAACTAATTCCATTGAGTAATCGACTTATATTTGAAAGTCGTTTGATTTTTCAATTTAACATAGAGAAAATGTGTGTTATATTGATTTCACATATACATAATTAATGCATTTTTATATAAAATTTACACATAGAAAACATATCTATTTTTTCAATATTACTAAAGTGAACTTATTTTTAATTTATTCAATTTCACTCATTTTTAACACGCATGCACGTAAAATTAGATATTCCTTAATAATGATATAAAAAATCTACAAAAAACTACTTATAAAAAATATTTATAATTAAATATATTTAATAATTTAGATACTATATTTATAAAATTATATTTTTATAATTAAAAATAAATAAATATTTTGAAAATGTATTTATAAAATTATAAATAAATAAATATATATAATTAAATAATAATAAATAAATATATTTATTTAAATAATCATTAAATAAATAAATATAAATATTTAAATAATCATTAAATTTATAATAAATTTACATAAATAATGAATATATTTTCTATATTAATATATATATATACATATATATACTTATATAAATATTTATAATGATATAAATAATCTTTGTTAGAAATATTTATATATTTATAAATAAATATATATATATATATATATATAATTATAAAATTATAGTAAATATAATTAAATAAGGAATATATTAACAATATTTATATTTTATATATTTATTAATTATATATATATTTAGAAAAATTATTCTTTATAATTATAATTATAAATCTTTTATCATCACTTAAATAATAAGATTTGATAAAAGAAATCATTATCTCCATTAAAAAAGTGTTGATAAAAGTAATATTTTCCAGCACTAAAGCTTTAGCACTGATAAATACGAATTTTATCAATGAATTTTTAGTATTGAAAAAGACATATCATTTCAACACTTAAATAATAGGTGCTCATAAAAGGACTCTATCATCGCTTTTCAAACGCGTTGATAAATGTTTCTGAATCTGATTAAAAAAACATGACCTATTGCAAACCCTTTGAGGGTGCTTCTCATTCATTCTCCCCTTTCTCCAACACCGATTTATGACATATTTCCCACAATTTCTTCACTCTAAAATCCCATATCTATTCAATGGTGTTCCAAATATTTCGATCTTTACCTCTTAGTACAACGTGACATCAGATATTCTTAACCTCACCTTGATTGTGTGATCTAAGTAGTGTCACCCTTTGGTGGGGACCTTTGATACATTAATATTAGAGTCCGGGGGGTTTCAAGATCGAGCAATTGTAGGTCTGATAGACAAAAGGGACATCATGATTCTCTTTTCTTCAGAAGAAGATCTAGTTAGGGCATGGTCCAGTGCCCCCCCCATAGTTGAAACCACTTCCAGTTCTATTTATTCCAATTTTCATATGACTTATATATGAAGTGAAATATTCCAATAATAGTGATTTAGGTTAGTTTCCCCAAGATCCCTTTACCTTTTGAAAATTAAATGATTTTACACATTCTTGAGAATCTCATTGGTAGATATTTATGTTTTGATAATAGAATCTTGTTAGTTTCTCACCCTGTTTCTCCTTGTATTTGTGTGGAAGTTAATGTCTCGAGAGTTCCTATATATTATATTTGGATTATAGTGGGGGAATAATTTCGATGTAATTAGGTTGCGTGGTTTTCGTCGTGGGTTTATTTCTTCCATTCCTGTATGAAAGTAGGTAATTCTACATCTTCCAGTAGGAGAGGGTCCAAGAACCATGAAAACAAAAGGTTGTTGTTTCTAGAGATAACAATAAGGGCATCAAGCCTGGTGTTCATGAAGGTCCAATGGGGCAAAGTCAATTGGATGTTTATACTAACCCATGCCTTGCAAATTCTGTTTAATGCGAGTCTCAGGGAAGCACATCTCATTGGTGAATGGAACTTATCAAATTATGAATATTAGAAATTATTTTTAAGTATTCATCATTTTCTTTCTATATATACCTTTTAGGTCTATATATTCATTTTATTGAATGTAATATAATTTATACATAAATAACTAATAAAATATTATAAACTCAGCTACTTTCAAAATAATAAAATTAGTTAACTATATATAATTTTTTTAAAAAAATTAAACATTATAAAAATTAAATAATTATATTTAATACAAAATTACCTAGAATAATAATTATTTATAATTATTTTAATTTAAAAATAATTATTAATAGTATAATTTCAGTTCTATTAGAAAAAATAGTATTATATATATATCGAATAATATATTGTATATTTAAGTAAATTTAAATATGATAAATAATATGCATATATATATAATTATATTCAAATAGTGTTACTAATATAATAGATATATATATATAATATATAATATTTAGGTAGATTTACTTTATTTATATATGTATCGAATGGGGAGTGACCTCCATTTTAAAGTTATAGATGGTGGAAGGCGTGAACCATGTTTAGGTTTATTTCAAATCGAGTTAAGTGTGGATGAAGTACATGCCTTCATCGACCTATTCATCGAATAAAATATAACCCTATCATTTTTTAATAAAAAAAACATATTAAAAAATCCATGTTTTATCTAAAAAACATTAAAAAATCATTGAAGAATTATTTTATTAAAGTTTTTTTGGATCTTTGTGGATAATTTGAAGGATAAAAATGAATTTAAATCATGATTAACTCTGCCTCCACATCAAATCAAATATATTAATTTTAGTAACATACACTCATTAGATAAAATTACACTATAGCAACCCAAGACCCCCGGGATGGGCGATACTACAGTTTCATATTCTGATTCTTCAGTCTTTATCCTCTCCATTTCATTCCCGCCCTGCAGTTCTCCACATCCGGGAGGTTCTTATGCTGTTTCAATGTCATTTCAGCTAACTATTGTGTTCCAATGAAAATAAATTATTTTATTTGGCGTGGAGGTAGAGTTAATGATGAATTACTTTATTTTTTCTCAAAATTATGCACATTAATCCTAAAAAACTATAATAAAATAATTGGTTAAGTATTTTTTTAATATTTTTTTTGATAAAACTTTTATTTTTTTAATAGGTTTTATTTTATAAAAAGAATTAATATTTTTTATAATTGGAAAAAGAGGTTGATGGACGTGTTTAATTCATTCACACTTACCTCGATAAGCAATAAAATTGATCATGGTTCACGCCTTCCACCATCAAAAAATTTAAAATAGAGGTTATTCTACATTATATATCTAGATAAATAAAGGGAACTTACCTAAATATTATATTTATATGTATTATATATATATTATATTAGTAAATTTATTTTAATATAATTATATATATATGTATATTATTTATCATATTTAAATTAATTTAAATATATAATACATTATTTGAAATATCTGTATAATACTATCTTTTCTAATGAAAATAAAAATAATTTTAATAATAATTTTAAAATTATTTTAATTATAAGCAATTATTATTCTTGGTAATTGTGTCTGTTATCAGTTTAAAATTGATAGTTTACTTCAAAAAATAACACTCCCTGAAAAAAATCAATGTTTTTTTGGATTGTATTGATAATTTAGAACTTCAATTCATAAGACATTTGTGACCTGTAAGAGTTGGCCTCATGTAAAACCGACATATGATGTTATCAGGATAGGACAAAGTGCACGTTTCAAGTTTAAAATGACATTTTAGTAGAAATGAAAACTCACCTACTAAAACTAGGGAAAACACAATTGGATTTTTTTGATACATTAGTACAATGATAGACAAGTCATTTGAGATGTGTTGGAATTATCCATACTCAATCTGACACCTATTGTGACCAGTATGACTATTTTTGTGTCTTTTTATTTAAAAATGACATCAATTTTAATAAAATTGAAAACGGAACAACTCAAAACCAGGAAAACAGATTCATGTTTTTTTGATACATTAGGAAAAAAATTCATAAGTAATTTCTAATATGTAAGAATTAGCTGCAAATCAATCTGACACATGGTGTTCCCGGTATGACTCAAATTGAATTTTATCAGTTTAAAATTGACAGTTTTGTTCAAACACCGTCACCCATGAGAAACCGAGCTAACACACTCAGATTTTCTTAATAATTTAGGACATTGTTTCTTAAGTCATTTGTGATGTGTATAAATCATTATCACATCAAACTGATACACGATGTGTTCGATTTGAGACAAAGTGTGTGTTTCCAGTTTTAAATAACATTTTACTAAAAAAGACATGTTACATACTCAAAACTGAGTAAACACATTCAATTTTTTTTGATAATTTTTAAAAATGTTCCACAAGACATTTGGGACGAGTAAGAATTAACCATACCTTGATCTGACACATGGTGTGACATATGTTACTCAAAGTGAATCTTTTTATTTAAAATTGACATCAATTTTAGTAAAAAAATACTCACCTACACAAAATGTAGAAAAATCATTTGGATTGCTTTGATACTTTAGGAAAATGTTCTATATGTCCTTTTTGTTATTTAGGAATTAGATTCATCTCAACTTAATAAAGGATCTATGCAGTATGACACAATGTATCCTTTATCAGTTTGAAATCAACATTTTAGTTCAAAAAGTGTCTCTCACTAAAAAATGAGAAAATACACTAAGATTGCCTTTATAATTTAGGAAAACAATTCATGTGTAATTTGTGACGTGTAGGAAGTCGTAACACATCAAAACGACACACTATATTACCCATGTGTGTCAAAGTTCATTTTTGAAGTCTAAAATGACTTTTTAGTTAAAAAGAAAAGTGATGTACTCAATATTGAGAACACAGATTAGAATTTTTTGATACATTAGGAAAAAAATACATATTTCATTTGAGACATGTGGAATTATCTTCACCTTAATCTAATACACGGTGTGTCTGATATGACTCCAGTTTATTTTTTTTCAATATATAAGTATCATTTTAGTTTAAAATGCACATCATATCGCCAAAACCTATAAAAACAATCCTAGATTGTTTTTTCTTCATTTAATCACTATATTAATACATTATTTTGTTTATTTTTGTGGTGTTTTTGGTGCAACTGTGTGATGTTATAGCACACTACACTGGTGTGGGTAGTGTGTTGTAACAACACACTACAATATTCCCCTTTATCAGTGCTTTTATAAGTGCTAATAAATAATTCCTTTATCTATTCTTATATAAGTACTGATAATAGAAAATGGATTTTAACCTTGATCTTTTATTCATCTCATCTTTATCACTGATAAAGGCCATTTTAGCATAGTTAATGGCTTATTTTGTAGTAGTTCTTCATTTATGGAGAGACCTGTTGGGATAGTGGATTGAAGTGAGGAGTTTCAAGGAAAATGTTTTCCTCTTGTTTGAGATAAATGGAAGCATGAGTATTTTAAGGAAGAGATATTAGAGAAGGATGTTGACATTTAGGACTAATGACCTGAATTGGTCGAGTATAATTCTGGGGATACCTCTTAGGGATGATAATTCAAAAAAGGGGGAGATTGTAACACTTATATTTTTAGTAATTTCTTTTTACAATGTTGTACATAGATCTTGAGATCAATTTTAAGTTTTTACAGGTATCTTAGAGTCATTTTGGAGATCAAATCCAGGTTGGGGAAAAAATAGAGTGCACACCATACCTTCTTGAGCTATAGAAGTCCCATCATTCAGCGGGTGGTGATCATAGCCAGAACAAGATATGGCTAGAAACCAATAATAAGCTAGTGGCATCAGATGAATTCTAGTGAATACATTGGATTTATAGGAGTTTTCCTTAAGAATTATCCAAACTAACTTCTATATATTTTCTCAAGACCCATTCGACTCTCATAACTCTATGGATCCTGTCTATAAATTTTAGAGTTCCCTCCATCTTTTTATCTCCTCTCATCAATTCTTGAATGATTAATTGATCCCATGTTCTTCATCTAGTGATTTCTTATTCATATTATATATTTTAACTTTTCTTATACTTGATTAATACTTTTTATATACTCGATATTTTGGTAATAAATAATGGTTTTGGATTGGTCTTATAATGTATTAATTGATTATTTATAGTATCGGTACCCAGAGTCAATGATTTAGCATCTGTACATCAATTATACCTAAACTGTTAACCACAATGGATCATCTCTAGTATATTTTAACTTAACCTACCTTTAGGGTTTGTATTAATCTCAAAAATGATACTATGATTCAAAATAATGTTGATTTAGGTATGTAACTAGGCTTCAATGGTGCTTCTGGACTCATAAGGTGACATTAGCCCATAATAATTGTTATGCCTATGGTAGGAAGACCTTTCATTTAGCTCATATTTTCTATGGGTTCTTAGAATGATTCTTGGAATTTGTGTGTATCCTAGTGTTACCTATTCTTTATGTTTTCACAAATATGAAATGTTATGGATTATGATTCTTGATTTATATTATGTGATCTTGATATTTCATTGGTTTCATTTATTATTATGTTATTCTATGTCATCTGCCATTGAGTGTGTAGGCCATGTCTATTTGGACAATCCCCCAAAGGTGTATCTGTCAAATATTGGTTGACATGTACTTGGGCTATCCCAATTGGTGGGATGTGTCACACATGTTAATGGAATATTCCTAAAGGGTGGTGTGTCAGGTGGATTATCAATGTTTTTTCCAGCATAGTGCCTCAGCAGGTCGACCTGTTCTCCATGGAACCAACATATGTTTTTTACTTCTGTGATATATTATTGCTTATATATGTACCCAGTTTAATTTCATTGAATAATCCTATATAACATATTCAATGATGTTAAGGGATTTTAGTGGGGTCTTACTGAGTCTTATACTCACACCCTACTTAATAATTTATGTGTTCATTTCAATTTCATGCGAAAGGATCATGATTAGGGGAAGGGAAATATAGTGGATAGTTGATTAGGTTTAGCAGGAGGACACATATATTGTCAGGGGGACCTTAGGTGAATATTGTTTCAGTTTTTTTTAGATTCATTATCACGTACTTTTGATCATTTTTTAGTTATTGTTTATGAATTTTACATACCATATTTATTATTTATGGGTTAGTATGTATTTTATTATTCTATTAGTATAATGATTTATTATTTTCTATTATCATTTTCATGTTTATAATTTAATTTTACGAGGTACTATAGTTATAGTCTACCAATTAAGTTTATTAGGAATTTATCTTTAGTCAACAACCTCTACTGTGTAGGGAGGCACACATGAGTTTATATAGCATCCCTAGCTTGAACATGATGATATGGGTTAGGGTGTTAGACTTAGGGATGTTATCTTCTAACTCAAAGAACAGTTATTAGTTCATATCATGTGATTACTTGCAATAGTTTTCTTTCACCATACATTAGTATGGATATGTTTCTCCTTGGTCTTTCACAACTCTGAAACCACCTTTTATTCATTGATAAGGACAATATCATGTCGATCTTTCTAGATTAATGTCTCTTATCTGGTTAAGGAGATAATCTATGAAGGTTCCTCACTATGAACATGGGTGTGGTATACTTTTTTATCATGTCACTTTCTTCTAAACTCATTGATGTAGTGGTGCATCATGTTATAATTAATACAATTAATGTGACACATATATTTTTTGTGGATGACGGAAAAACGTTCACCATAGAAGCATGATGTATTGGTATGGTTACCATTTCCCTTTCCACGGTACCTACCTTGTCCATAACCCTTTCCCCATCTCCCTTCATCATAGGTCCTGAGATAAAATGATCTTTCATCTATTGATGACTCACTAAAAACACCCTTCAACCACATTTGACACCCATCCTGAGTAATAAAGAGTTGTATATCACCATTGATGATGTTTCTAAAGAGTCACACCCAATCCCTATAAGCCTTCAATAGGATGATTACCTCCCCAAATGACATGTTTTCAACATTTAAATAGTTATAAACTCCTGGAATAATTTGATAGTATTTGATTGGAATATAATTAATAAACTTATTGTCTAGTGAAACATCATCAAGGGTGGAACCAAGAATATTGTTCTTTCTTTCCATGCCTCTCAGATTTCATATGATGTCATAAATAGACTCCCTATATTTCATGTGTATCATGTCAAAGTCAATTTTGAGAGTTTTAAGTGTTGAATTATTAATAATATATACTCTGGAAAACCTCCCCTTGAGGTTTTCTAATACTTATTTGGTGGTATTATTTTGTGTAACCAACAAAATATGTCTTTTAATAAAGCTTAGAGTAGATGAGTTCATGCTATCTTGTCATTACTTGTATCCATGTAAACCTTAAACTCCAGTTTGAAATTGTCAAATAAAACCTAGGACCATATGATTTACTCAACCATTGTCAATGATGTGGTGTAGTTGGATGATGTGTGTGTACGTTAATAGAACAACATATAGGTTCTCTCCTTCACCGCTTGATGGGTGATGTTTTTCATGGTATCATACATTCGATATATAAAAATAAAACATGTTCCATTGATAAAAGATGTTTTACATGATATTTTTATACACTAACTGGATAATGGGAGGAGAGAAAAATCATAACAGACCACATGCATGTGATGAAATATATATAAAATAGACTTATTTTCTTTTGTGTTTCAATAGAGGATGTAATACAACAAAAAAATATTAAATACACAAATTTATAGGGAATAAATCATGATATAATGGAGGATACACTTATTAGTAACATTTGAAAAAAATAAATTTGAAAAACTGGGACCAATCTATATCCACATTCCCATCATAATTTAGGCATTTAAAATACCAAGTAGAAAATTGAAACCATCTCCCCCCGAAAGATTCGATCAATACTCACACTACAAAACACTTAATTCCACATTAAATATATTCAAAAAACCACATCATACAAAATTTATAGTAATTTCTTATTAGTACAATGAATCTGAAGTGATAAATATAATGATTGGTTATATGTGGCTTACAATGAATCTCATTCATGCCTCAAGAATGTAGATTCATTTTATAGTAACATAAAATACAGTATTTGTTTTATATAATAAATCTTATAATTTTTAGGAATTATTGAAATATAAATAAATGTAAAACATGTAATTAGTATGATATGATCTCATGCATGAAGTGGAAGGATGTCTAATTCCCACGGCAAGTGAACCTACCGCACACTGGGCATTCAACCGACCGCGTGACCACAAGGTTGGTATATTGACCAAAAGTTGATCATCCATGGAAACTATAAATACTATTCACATGTTATAATCACATGGTATGTTGAATTTTATTCACATGATTAGTGTATCAACCACATGACCCTTTCATAACTCAACTAACCACAAGCAAGTGACCACCTCATATAATGATCAAACATACCTTTTGTTAACCGACCAAATGTTGTGATTGAATGGTAAGACAACCGACCACAATGTATATACCACATGAACCCGTTTCACTAATAGTTAGTTCATTACATTAATTATTTTTCAAAAATCTCAAAATTTTCAATATTCTATATTTTGTGATAATATATTTATTAATAGTTTTTACGTTATTATTATATTAGATGTATTAATTACATTGATTTTTTATAGATTTATATTATTATTTTAAAAACATTGTGAGTTTTATGTAAAATATTTTTAAATAATTTGATTAATAACAAAAAAAAAAATTTCACTATACACTTATGCATATAACATAAATTTTTCATATATTAGATTTTTTTTTGTACTATGATAATTTTCTTTTTTTATTTATTTGTAATCTAAATTTTAGTGAAAAAAACATAATAAAAATATTTTTTATTATTTAATACAAAATTATTAAATTTTTAATTCTTACCGTATGCTTGAATTTAGAAGCTGTTTTTCAAACCTTACATTTTAATTTTATCGAAATAGAATATGAAATATTTATGGTATTTTCTTGATATAATATTATTGTGATATATTTTTTAAATAATGATGAATATAAACCAATGTAAATTATTCTTTTGTATATTAATATAAATGATAATTTTTGAATGATAATTTTTCCTCTATGATAATTTATATTTATTTTAATTTGAATTATTTAATTAATTTATTACTTTTGTTTCAATTTTATATTTTTTAAAGGTTTCAAAACGTTTTAAAAGGACACTAGTTACCAGGTACGACACTAATCAGAAACATTCCATTGATTATAACATCCAAATACTAATTTCTTAATATTTTGTACAATTTTTGTGATCCTATTTAATCAAGTTTACATCTTCTAGATAATATCTCAGGAAACCCAATATTATTTGACACTAATAGTTTGATGATATGTACAAATCCACTGATCAAAGGGAAAGGAAAATGTTTCATAGTGTTCTTAATATTCATATACCTTGTTCTGTTTGGGTCTGTTTTAATTCATTTCATCTATATAATATGTACTCTAATCATTAGTTTATTCTTTTCCTACCAAAATAATTCTTTATTTTTGGATTGTGAGTATCTAATTCTATGTGAAGGACCTTTCAGTTTGTCAATACCACTATATAATTTTTTTGTGAGGGCTTTAAATCCCAACACAAAATGCAGGTTTCTTGGTTATACTTCCACTATAAAAAGTAATTTGTAATTGGGTTATGAATCCCAGTCAAAAATAATGTAGTGCATAACACATATCTCAAATTGTAAAGTGATTTAAGACTAGAGAAGGTATGCTTTGGACCAAACTACAATAAAAATAAATGTGTCCTTTCTTTTATTTTTTAATAATTTTATAACTTAATAATTAACATTGATAATTAATATAGATAATAAATTTAATTTATTTCAAATTTGTATCTAATATATTCAACCCCTCTAGACTATATGTTATGTTTATATAGTACCTAACACAAATGAGGCATGGGTTAATTATTCCATAAGCTCAAATATCTCATTTCAATATTTGATGACTCATCTCACTTTTTATTTGACATGGATATATTTGATCTACCTTAGATGGACTTCTTTAAGATAGAATGTGATTTTGTTTTTACATTTATCACAAAAATGGGTTTTTATTAGAAAGATTCTAATATTGGTGTCCTCTAGTGAGGTCTGGTGTGGTTAGCATGAGGTGGATGCTAGTTTGATGAGATCTAGAATGGTCTAGTCTCAACCTAGAGACGTTGTATCATGGTATGGATTGTATTGGTGATTTAAGTTGAATTTTACTTTTTTAGTAGCTTTGGAGAAGGTGTACGGTTGAATTATGTATGGAGACACAGTCAATTGATCGACTCTGATAGGAATGGTGGTAGTTTTATGTTTGTTCACTTTTTGGATCCTGCTAAATAAACACATTAAATCATGTTTTGCGGGTTTATAATATAATTGTATCTTGGTGTGTGGTGAGATTTTCTGGGTTGAAACCTTATGGTCACTTGGGTGTGTGGTTTATTTTCCTACTATGGGGTGTATAGGTCTCCATATGTGCAGTTGGGATTTTTTAATTGTAGTAGATTCTCATGGGAGCTTACAAATGGACATGGTCGATGAAATATTGATTCTTAGGGACTTTTCTATTTGTAGTAGCATGTGGGTGGAAGCACAATGGGATGATGACTTTTTGATTTTTCTGTATAGTCAATCAAGTCATGTTAGGTGGACTGATCGTATGAAAGTAGTTCCACAATCACTTTAGATTTTAGTTTTTCAAAAATTAACCCGTTCAATTTAAAATCAAAATATAGTTAAGGATTTTTCAAAATTTAAATATATAATCAATATAAACAATTGAAATAATAATATTATATAATTAACAATTACCCACCTAAAATTGTTGAATTAATAGTTGGATACCCAAAAATTATAAAATTATTAAAATAAATAATATTATAGACTTGATACATTTAAACATTTAATTATACATTATAATCCATATTCATTTTTATGACTAAAATAAATAATTAAAACTAGGTTTATTTTCATTACCAAAATCACACGAGAGTATAAAATATATAAAAAGTACATAGATTTTTAAATGATTTGAGGGGATATTTTTACTAAAAAGTTTTTTTTTGAAATTTCATACTTCAAAAAATACATTTGAATAGTACATTAGGTTCCATATATGGAATTATAAAGGAAAATGGATATTATAGTTGAATTATTGTGAAAAAAAATTATGTTACAAAGGGTGAATTTTCAGATGTTCCATGAATCTATTAATTGATAGGGGTGGATTTTATGAAGATGAGTTTTCTACAGCGAACTGATGTTTTATATTTTTAGTTATATTAAATCACCACTAAACTTTAGTGAATCTAGATGGTTTTTTTCTAGAATATTGAAGTGTTGGAGTGCTCTAGGTTTTCGTATAAGTTGGTGGTTCCCTTGAGAAGTGTAATAGAAGTAAGGAGTGTGAAATGAACCCAATCTTACGAGTGTTGTGTTTGAATTATTTAGTTGGTACATAGGTTTGTGTACAAGTTTTTTTTGGGATAGGTACTTTGTTGTTTTTGAAAATATTGAAAGGTAGATCGTTATTTTTGGATAAATATGGAGGGTGTAGATATGTATAATAGAAATATGGGAGGTGAATTTCCATTTGAAAAATTTAAAGAAAAAAAATCCAATTTTAAAAAATCATTATACAAGGATGAATAAATTAAATTATTTTTAATATAAATATTAAATAATAAAATTTGGACTGAAAAAAATAATTAAATAAAATAAAATAAGCATTAAAAAGTTAATGGATACTAAATAGCTTATTATACTCAGATTATAAAAATGTTAATCATTAATTGATGGATTAAAAAATATTATAAAATAATGATTTAAAGTGAACTATTATTGAAAATTTAGAAAATAAAATATATGAGATATTTGGTATGGATATTTGGAAATAATAGTAAAAGGTACATCTACGTCTCCAACAATAACTACTTTAAGATTTAATGTATTAGTCTCTTAGGTTTAATAATAGTGAATATACTAAAACTATCACTTTATTTTATAGTTTAGAAGAATAAGTTGGATAAAATAGACACTATATCCATAATAGTTATTATAGAAACCTCAAAATAATTAGTCCATTTCATATTTAATGGAAATGATAAGAAACCCATGGTCCTTTTCTTTAATTATAGTAATCTCCAAATATAGATAAAATTCAAAGACAAGATATTTCAATGAAGTATTCTCAACGATTTATTTCTCAATTCTCCAAAAGAATATTAATAACACAAGGGTAGAATGAGAATTATAGATAAGAGTGATTGGATATTATAATATCTTCTCACTCTAAAAGGAGAAATAAGATTTAGAAATGAGATCTATTAAAGAGATATTTTCCAATTGATTCTCATTGGAATTGGGGAAAATGTTATCATGTTATGTTTCTAATTCCACCAAGGTATTTATTTATATCCCTTAATTCATTCATAAAAAATATATAATAATTTATGGGTCTTTATGTAAAATTCTCCCATGTTTAATGAATTTTGAAAATCATTAAGAGAGGGGCTTGGAAGAGTATTTTGTGGTATGGTCAAACATTTTGTACTATAGTAGAGATTTGATGTGTAAGGAAAGAAATTATATAACAAAGTCTTGTAGGACCATTTCTCAATTCTGTTAATTTTAATTTAGTTACAACATATCCTCTAGGATGTGTTGTGAAGTCTATTTTGGTTCCTTGAAATTATAGATCTCTACAACATAGTGCCTACGATATGATGTGGATAACTCCTGCAAAGATAGCATTGTGACATAAGGCTTACCTTACAATGTGGAGCTAGAAAAATTCATGGGAACAAAACTTTTACTTCAGTGGGGAATCTATAATTTTCATCATAAATCTACCAATAGTATTTGACCAAAATAGTTTTAGGTGTTATCTAGAGAGTGTAGGGTAGCTTAAAAATATCATTCACTACGTAAATGTACCACTGAAATCCTTAAGGCTGCATAAGGGTACTCACATGAAAGTGGAGTTTCGTAAGGGTCATCCCATATTTTCATATTTCTATTCTTTCTTTACTGTAGTACTATATTCTATACAGTAGTGTTTATTCAAGGAGTGTAAAATGACTTCAAGAAGGAATCTTTAAATACCTCTATCATTATTAAATAAAGATATTTTTACACAACTTAAGGGAAAATATTAAAAAGTTAGTTTTTTTAATCAATAAAATCAATGAATGGTGAGAATAAAAACTCTCTCCTTTTTGATGATAAAAAACACTAGAATAACAATTAAATTAAAACCAGTATAAAATATAAAATGTTACCATGATACCGATACTTTCTTATAATTAAAAATATTTCATCAAATCACTTATACCCAAATAATATACTTCCCACTTTAATAGAAAGACTAAAACGTATCCCCCATTGAGAAGATTATATATATATATTAATCATAAACCATAATATTTACCCCCCTTTCATTTTATAAAAAAGGAGTTATATATAGGGTTAGTTAATAGTGTGGTAAAATTTCAAACTACTTTGATCATTATTAGTGATCATTTAAGCAAGAAACTAATAAGGTTTTAGAAAGAAATATATTGAAAAGAATTCAAAAAAATTTGAAATAACGTTTTCAGATAAAGGTAAATTTATTAGGTTTAAACGAAAAACCAATTTGAATTTTGGAAATTAATTTTGAAAAATAAAAATTATATTCAAGTATTATTTTAGTATTAATAATATTAGTTCCCCCGCAATAAATGATTTAGGAGAGTATTAAGGGATCATTTTCCTTAAAAAATACTAAAATAAAGAAAAGACAGAAAATAAATATTTTGAAAAATAATTATTTGGAAGTTCATTGTGGACTCAGATTCCTTATAATTTCCTTATTATGATCAATGGTAAAATTATTTAGAAGTTTATTAGTGTATTTTTTTTAAAAATGTTCCATTTAATTTTTGGTAGATTTGAGAACCAAGGAAAAATCTATATTCACCCAAAAAACTCATTTAAAACTCTTTATTGATTCAATGAGAATTTTCAAAGATTTGTTTTTCTTTAGTCGAGCCAAAAATTACATCATCAATCTAAATTTGAATGACTGTTAAATCATTTGAAAATGTTTTAAGAAAAATGGTGGAATCATCTTACACTATTTTCAGATCATTTTATTGAATAAATCTAGTTAAACTCTCATACTATGCCTAGGGGACTTTTATGAAACAATATAGAGCTTCATTTCACTAAAAAATGAATTTGGAAATTTATTTATTTCCAAAATGGGTGGTTGGTCCATAAAAAAATTTTAAAAAATAAAACAATTTAAGAAATAATTATTTTTCATTTGAAAATGTTTAAAATTAAAATGGGTGATGAATACCAATATCATTCCATTAACCTATCAATGTCTCCAAAATAATAGTGCTCCTCACATTATATCCAGTTATCAAAGTAGTATTGATTCTTTCCAAAATTCATAGACATAGTAGACTGCTTCTATCCAAGACGACACTAAACTTAGAATATAGAAACTCTATAATATTTCTATATATAATGAACACAACAAGTCCCTATAATGGAGAGGTTCTTTTATCTATGAATATTTATATCCTCAAAAATCTCAATTCTTGATTATTCAAACCCAGAAACATTATTAGTTTCATGCATATGCTAAATCCCTTATGAATTTGAACTGCAACCATTTTTCCATGAGGAAATACCAATTCCCTACTTACCTACATCAAACATTTAATTATCCACATCAATATAAAAAATATTAGGTCTTGTAACAGGTAGATTCCAATCTATATATGACAATAATTCTTGAAAACCTATATATATAATATAATAATAAAAATATTCTCAGTCATCCATATATTGATAACTTTACTAACAATAACTACAACAACCTTAGCAGATACATTCCCAAAATTCTTCCCCTTATAACTATATTCCTTATCAATATTCCATATAAGACCAAAATTCCCACATATGATAATTCTATGATAGTTACTCTATCAATGACCAACAAAACAATACTCACCAAATAATAATGGATGTTTCTCATAATCAATTATAAAATTTATATCATTATAATGCAGAGAGATTATTTCCATATCAATAAAAGTAGAAATTAGATAAACCTCAACTAATATCCTAGTATATGGAAAAAAATTCCATTTTATTCTCCCTATCCACATGAATTAGTACATTAAATGAAGTATTGATTAAAATTCTAGTAATGTTCACACTAAGAGTGTAGTGGGTTCATTAAGATGTTGTTTGCTCTGGGAGGCTTTCCCTGAAACAGGACACATGGGTCCATAGGTGAACTTAGGTTTCTTGAAAATAAGTACCCATCCCTTGATTATAGATTTGTGTTCACTATGTAATTTAATTTCTCTAACTTCTATCTTTTTGGATGCTCCACATGTGACACACAGTTGAAATTTAGAGATAAAAAATAAAAATTGATTATTTTAATATGTTTTTTCATCAATATAAATGTATTTAGTTGGTTTTAGGTCCATACATTATCAAATTACATTTTAATGAAAATGTAAATTTTGTTTGTGACTTTAATAAAAACAAAAAACAAAATGAGACTATAAATTTGAATCTGAAACAAGAAAGATAAAACAATACACACCTCCTAAATTTGATGGTTAATGTAACACAATGGTTTTTACATGGTTCTGGTGTGGTAGGGGCCAAAAATATAAAAAATATGAATATAATAATAACGAATAGAGAAACAATTGATAAAAAATTCAATGTAAACCCATACTTAGGATCCTCTTCACCATTACCCCAATGCATATACTCCTGTAGTACTCTGACCTCAACTAACATCTTCGCATTTACCTCCATAGAAGCATACATCTCTCCCTCCAAACAATTCACCTACTATGTCATCCTATAAAAAACATGATCCATATCCTCATCACGAAAACTACATAATGGGAAATCCCTCTTCAATATGTCAAGTTATAGCCATGACCATCCGAAGAAATAATGTGATGAAATATCTCTTCCCACCACATGTAAAGTTACCGCTGGTAATCTAGAAGTTGTGTTAACTCAACCTAACATTTATCCTCTATAATATATAAATATAAATACATATGTATATACATATGTATATAAATATTAATAATTAGTACCAAGAACATACTATAAGAGCTGTGACCTCAGGATCATTTCGATCACGAGTCATCATACACACCGATATTTTATCAATCGGTGCACCATGATCCTGTAACTATATACCAATAAGATTCAAATATAAAAAAACAAAACCATATTAAAAAATAAATTGAAAAAATAAATGATAAATAAAACACGTCGAATTAAGGACACGTAATGAGTCCCAATCCCGTGAGGTGGTCCCTACAAAACATGATTCTCAGAATGCCATGCTTCCACTGCCTACATTTAATTAATTCAAATTTTAAACATGTAAAATTATAAAAATTATTTGGAATATATAAATGAAAATAAATAGGCTTTCCATCACAACCTCAGTTGTCCAATATCCAACTGAGTCAAACCAATGAGATGGGAGAATGCCTCTTAGGACTATATAAAATGTTTGGGGCACCCACATTTTGTACCTAATACTCCATCATGAATTTACAATTATAATATTTCCAAATTTTATGAAAAAACTTTCATACACAATATCCAGAACCCATTATGGGTACACTCTCATATTATTTAATTTAATAAAAAATTCACCAATGCAATTAAACATATATAAGAAAAAAATGATCATATTACCAGGACATCCCTCAATAGATGATCTAATTTATCCTAGGGGAATGGAAACTAGTAATAGGTAGTCAATGAAAAAATATGTGGTAATGTATATTATGAACCAAATGGAGGATAAATTCAGGGGTAACAACTCGCATAAGATTCCATGTCTTGTCAAATGATATTAAAAGGATCGTGTTGTAATTCCATGATTAAATAACCCAATTATAGCCTCTACTATGAGATGAATAAGTGGTCGAGTCTTATCCTATTCAAAAATAATCATTCAAAATTAGACATATGTGAATTTATATGTTTAATTATAAATTTAAAAAATAAAAACAAATTTACATTCATACATTCCTCGACCTGTATGTGCATATAGATTTATATAATGATGTAGATCTAGTGAATATTCCCATGACTTGTATGCATTCATAGAATGTATTAGTAGTTGAACACCCTTATACTATATTTCAATGAAATATATTACAAATAAACAGAATTTAGATAAATGGTTCATAAAAATATAAATTTTTATAAAAAGGATTTAAATGGAAGAGCCAAAAAAAAGAATACATTTCATTAAACATGAAAATCAACTATTTTCCTTCATTGGTATCTTTAGCCTAATGAATATCTTCTTCATGCTAATCTATAGTGTATTGATCAAGATATTTCTCAACAAATTCAATAGTCACAGTTTCATCTCATTCAATAAAAAATGATCCATGCCTTGAAATTTTCAAAGACAATTTCCAATTCAAATTAGAAAGTAAATATGAAGATAAATTATTCTACTTGTCATGTAAAAATGAAATTTTCATTACTAACTTGTTCATATCTATATAAAATGTATTTAAATTCACCAATGTAAAATGATATCGATCTAATTTTCATCGACATATTAGATCAACCCAATTATATTTTAACAATACATATTTGAACACATGAGTATATAAAAATTCAATGATTTCTTTCAATTGACAACAGTAACGACCAGAATTGTCATATGGAAAACTAATGCCACTATTTTTTGTTGTTCATTTTTCATTGAAACATTTAATTTGAAGCTAATAGTCATTAGAATTTAAATATTTATAATGAAGAGATGTTATATATAGAACCTCATGTAGTTGGTTAAATTATTCAGTAAGTATAGGGTTACCTAACACTAGTAGGTTATAAACCTATATATTTCACAAAATTCAATAAAAACTTATGAAGAAAGAAATTATTACTATACTTAAATCATAATGAAAATAAACTTATACATACAAAATCCTAGAACTAATCATGAAATTGTGAATAATAGGACTGTTATATTTGATAAGAAATCACATGAGACATCTATTTTTTAGCTCATTAAGTTTTTCCTAAAAATGATAACACCATGTTCAAATTATAGAAAAACACATGAAAACATAAAACGTAAAAGTTAAAAAATACAGGTTATTATAAACTTACTACATCAATGGTGAAACTAATGGGGTATTAAATAAGATATATTGATTATCTTGTACCAACTAATTGCTTTCCATATCAAAAAGAAAAATTTCTCTAAGTGAACCGTAATTAATCTGAGATGGATTATATTATTTTGTTTCAAAACCCATAAGATATTTTTCACATAAATTAATACACATATACAGGAAATATCCATTGGATATTTATTACTATAGATGATCTCTGTTATTTAATAATTGTTTGAATGAATTGAGATGCGTCTCAATAGGATACATCCACTTGAATTGCACTGGAACAGTACCCATTACTTCATCTATTAGGTGCACTTTCATGAGAACCATAGCATAGAAAAATCAAGGTGGATATAGTTTCTCTAATTGAAAAAGTCTAAGTACAATTCTGTCTACCCACACCATGAATATTGGGTAATGTATGAGTCACTGAATTGAGAAAATCTTATACTATGTGGTTGTTTTATTCCTCAATTTATGATAATATTTCTACATTTTTCATGACCTTCGATTCTTGTTTTAGTTCTCTAGAAATATAAAATACCAAAATGTACTTTCTAAAACTGTGATAAGGGGGAAGAAATTGTCTATGAACCATGTGTGCCCATTTGTTACAATGTTTATGCCATGTGGAATTTTATACATTTATTGGAGAATGAGAAAGAAAGTTCTCTTTTCATACTCCAACCTGATAAATTTTCATAAACAAAGAAGAAATTGATTTTCCACAATAAAGTAGTTTCCTATTTGAACATTTTATTCATTTCACAGTAATAAGTTATCACAAAACCCCCAAAAAATCATTCAACTAATCAATTAATGGTGGAGGTTAAATATAAATCATATCCCCCCAGATGTCAAGGTCCAAAAATAAGAGTGGAAAGTAATAGAATTTTCTGTTTAATACATATCCATGGAGAAATATTATATGGAACCAACTCTAGGGTCCATAATCTATGAGTTTTACAAACCATAGACTTGAATGGAGTGAAATCATATGCTACCAACCCTAATTACAAATTAAAACTACATTTAGAAAATTCGGGGTATCTCTTATCTAAATCCTTCTATGCAAGAGAGTTTTCCCACTAGATTAGAATATCACTTTCCTTATTTACACCCACATTCCATCTCATTAATTTATCATCTTTAAATGACATAAATATCATTTTCATCCTAAAATTCAGTAAAAAGTACCACATTTACTTTATGGGAATTGGTTTACTCTATTTTTCAGTCTAATTATGATGATTATTATTTCCTCTATCATCATCCCATCTAGAAGAGTCACATACTATAAAATTATCGAAATGGTTTGTTTCCTTTCAAAATAGAAAACAGTTTTTTTAAAATGAATCTATGGTATCATATGTGAAACCTAAGTTCTATATCAACATACGAGCATTTTAATACGACTTATAAGTATTAACATTAGCATGAATTACATTTTAAATAACATAAATTTCATGTCAAATGATGTGTCTGACCACTAATTCAAATTCTTGAAGTGAAAAAACTCAATGATATATAAAAATTTCTTATAAGAAGTTCACTAAGAATATAATTATGTTGTTGCATCATAATGTATTTAGTAAAACCTCAATGAATCATGATCTTCACCAGAGTGTGGATTTATCTCTCTGATCTCAACATTACACATTTAATGAATTCTACATCCAACCCAAGTACCATTTTAGTAAGCATTTCATGCATCACATCATTCATACTGGCATCAATATCCATATGAAGAGTTTCTGTATGATGAAATTGAATATATTATTCCCCATGATGATTCTAACTCTATAAATGTTTTGAATCTCATTCAATATTGGTTCTCCAATATGTTATCTCTTGTGAATTGATACCATTTTTCACATTTTCCACACTGATAACTAATATATTCAGTTTTAAATCATCCAGTGAAATAAATATACATAATTCCCCCAAAACATTCCCTAGATGATCTATTTGAACGATAAATACAACCCTATTCCATATCCATATATCTAAAACAAGTTGCAATATTTATAGAAGAATTTATATTTCATGCATTTTTATAATTTAAGATAAAAAAATATGTTAAAAAAGACAAATTAATTGCATGTGTACTTAAATTCATACTCAAACCAAACAATAAAACAATTCACCTATGTTATGAAAATAAAATTTTATGTTTTATTAAATGATACATACCATTTATTTTTTAAAGTATTGTTTTATACATGAATAAATATTTTGTAGAGTCACTTATAAATCAATGGATGACAAGAAATTTTAAAAGTGAACAAAAACCATCAGATATATATATTAATATGTGAAAAATGGTTATTTTAGAAATTTAATTCTCAAAACACTAGATTATATGAAATTATGTTATTCTTTAATCATTGATATTATAGTGTCAACAATTTCTAAATATTTAATTTCAATTAGTAATAAATTCGGTATCAAATTTCTTTGAAATACATAATTATATATATATATATTAATGACTATATAAAATTTATTTTGGATTAATAATACTTTTTTATATTAAATTTATAAAAAATATAACTATGACATTAATTATATTAAAAAATTAAAAAATCAATTAATTTATTTAATAACTAGAATTGTATTTCATTATTTGATATATAAAAATTAGTGATAATAAACCTAAATTAAATGTTTGGTAAAATAATTAGATGGTGAGGTAGAAAATGTCATGAGTTATATATCAAGATACCAAACTACTTACATATTTAAAATAATTTAAAAATATTTTGAAAGTATATAATTGGATTTTAATGAAAATGATCTAGATATTTTATAATATATATTTATATAATGTATATTAGAGATGGATTGATATATACAACTACTTGTCTAATTGAATTTAATATTATTTTTTTAACTAAAAATTTTTTTATGGATTATTTTTTAGAATATTATAATTTAATGGATATTTAAAGAATATATGTTATATATTATATGTCTTTGTAACAATTGTTAACTTATTAAATAGCCACATTCCCTTTGTAGCTACAAAAATTGTGATGGAATTTTATTTTCTAAATTATTCATCACCATAGTTATACATCAAGAATTTTGAAATAATTTTTTTTGATTCTATTCAATTTTTATTTTCAAAGATTTAATATTATCTTTTCACAAAAAAAAATGGATATCCCATAGAGCATGCCCATATTTAAAAACTTATATTGAAAAAATTATATTCTGTTAAAAAATTCATTACTTCCTAAAGTATTCATGACACATTTTTCTCAAATCACTATAAAAGAATCATTAAAATTAAAATATACAATGGGTAGAAGATTCATCATAAACATTTCATTATAATAAACTTATAATCATGTTGTGCTTGACATCACTGAATTTTCCTCCCAAGAAGATTCCTCTACTCAGTTATAGAACACATATGATATATTATTTTTATTATCCAAATCAAAACCCTAAAACATATGGTGTTTCTAATGAATAAATAATTATAGAGAATACCTCTAATAGTGTAATAGATTCAGGATGGTGGTGATAAAAGGGGGATGCAGTAGCCAAATCATGGGAAATGGAAGAGAGGGGGTAGTACTAGTGACCTAGATCAGAGGTGGTGGGGGAGGAAACTCTAGTGGGGGTGCGAAAAGGGTAACATAAAGGATAGGGATGGACTACAGTAAGAAGTAGTGACCCCAAAAAGAGGTAAAATGAGGTTTATTGGAGTGGGGGAAGTGAGGGTGGAACATGTAGTAGCAATGGATCCAGGTGTGACGATGATGATGACTCTGGGCGGGGCAAGGTTAGGGTTTTTGAGGTAGATGGATGTGGTATGGAGTGAGGGTGAAGAGGGAATATGGGAAGAGACCACAACACTAGGAGTGGAAGTGGTGATGAGTGATACGCGAGTGTTTCAGAGAGGTGTGGGGATGGTGATGTGATATGTGAGGGTGCGCAAGGGAGGGGCGACATCTACAACACTCAGCATAAAGGAAGGGCTTGGGGGAGGGTTAGGGTGCATGAGGGGGTGATACATTATTTTACTTTTTTATATTTATGGCATGATCATTTCAATATTGTTCTTGTAAATGATTGATTAATTGAAAGGAAATATGGTTGAGGAGTTTGAAATGAAAGATCATAGATAATCTATCCAAATTTTGGGGATGAAGTTCAAGAGAGGGCATATAGTAAAAATCCTGATGTAATGAAATGATTACTGCATTGGAAAGGTTTTAAGATGATTTTGTACACTATATGTAAATCCTTTTTGTATTCTGGTGCAATTATATTTTAAATTATATGTGGAAAAAGAACCAAAGATGGTAGAAGATGTTGAATACATGGAAAAGGTTCTACGCACATCAGTTATTGTAATCTTGATGTATTCTTTGTTCTGTACTAAACACGATATTGTTCATGTTGTGGGTGTTTTAATAATGTATTATGGAAAACCCATGAAACTATAATTGGGATGTTGTGAAGTGGATATTTAGGTATTTTAAATGAAGAAAGTAAGAAATACTTTGATTTGGGAATGGAAAATCATTATAGGGGTATGTGGATGCTGACCTTTGATGTAATTTAAATAGATAGAGGAGTACTATAGGTTTATTATTTACCAATAGAATAATTACAATAAGCTCAATATAACTGCTAAATAATGTGGTAGTGTTATCTACTAAAATGGAAAAATAATTTTTTGTAACAGAAGTAGAGAATGATTTGGTATAGATTATGAACTTACTATAGGATCTAGACATAATGAAGGAGAGGAAAATATATTTCATTTTGACTGTTAGGGGGTTAATAATCTTGTGTTTTAGGACCACATAAAGCACATTTATTTCAAGTACAATTTTATTAGAATATTAATATATTATAGGTTAATGACATTGGCTAGGATTCATGGAAAAATCCATTAGACATATTTACGAAGTCGATGTTGATAGAGAAGTCGAGGTATGATTGTGCCTCTATTCATCTTCATTCATAAATGGATTAAGATAGGAAAAATATGGCAGAAAATTATCGAAGCATGGAAGGAATTCATGAATCTTCAACTTGAAATTGAATATTTTAATGGAAAATATAATTTTTTAACTAAAAAATATTGTGATCTCAAATTAACTATTTTATATAAGTCGGGATCATTGAATCATTTTAACATACTGGATTAGGGTCCAATTTGGAGATTATTAGGCTGGTGCAACCTAACCCATGGATAAAGTTGGGAATTATATCAACTTTGACAAAACTCTATAAGAGTTGATTGGTATCACCAAAATAGCACTGTATTATAGTGGAAATAGACATTATTACAATTAGATTATTGAACATTAGAGATAATGATACTCTAGATCCATATAAATCTAACCACCAGTCACTATATCGCAGTGGACTTACTATGGAATTTGTTGAACAGTTGTACCATATGATTTATAAATTCATTCTAGCTAGGGTCTATGTGTGTGTGAGGGTCTAAAACCACCCTAGAATTATTCTCTTGAATTAATGAAATTATTATTCCTCTCCATGGATGTAAAGATTATTCAAGAACCTCAAAAATCATTGTGCCATGTGATTTTATTCTTGAACTTTTGTTTCTTTCCCAAACTATCATTTCTGGAATCATTTATCATTTCTAATCATAGAATTTCTGAAATAATGGGATGGACTATATTTGTTCCAGAGTTAAATTAGTTTTACGAAAAAATTAAAGAACTAAGCATTGGAATCCCCAGTAATGGTTATATGTTGAAATGTGTCCTGTCGTGGGCCCCTAAATGGAAAATATTTTGAACCTGAATAAATTTAGTAGTAGAAGACTAAGGATTTCTCCATAGAATGTAGTGTTATGGTGTTTTATTTACATTTATATTGGTTTTAGGTGTGAAAATATTGAGTGAAATTGATTGTATTCAATTGAGTTTGTTTTGTAATTAGTTTAAAGAATCATGGCACAACCTAAGATATCCACATCTTTAGCAATTAAATAATTATTCCATTTTCTCATATATTACCTCATTATTCATTTAAAAACTCAACTTATTATAAAGAATTAGTCATTTTAGACCAATCAAAGAAATGTAATAGTCACTACAATCTCCAATATCAACTAGCCCAATATTTAAATAATTCAAATCACTCATGATTCATCAAACTACTTAAAATCATTTTAACCCCAAAAGATTTTAAAAAGAAACATCCTAATTTCTAGAATATATGAAAATAAACATCAATATTTGAGTAGAAGGTATCACCCAAAGACTTTAAGATATATTTCTTTTAAAATAAATTCCATCTCTTTGATAGCGTACAATTAACACAACATTGGGTTTGAATGACACATGATACTCTATTAAAATATTATTATTTAAACCCAACCATTTTAACATATCCATTAAGATAGAGGGCATGAATAGTAATAACCAAATTTTTAAAATTATATGGTTTACACATTGATAGAATAAATTCAATTGTTATATGTTTATTAGAGATAAAATGAGAACCATTTTCAATAGAAAGGAATTTTTTTCTATAAGTATTAATTTTTCTGAAAGGGGGATTATTCATGCATTGCAAATATGATTAAAAATTAATTTTTACAAATTTTTTAAAATTTAATTTAAAAAATAAATTCTATTTTCGAAATCTTGAATTTTTTATAATTTTCTGAAAATACTGATTTTATGATTAATAGTAAAAAATACTTATTTCTATTGAAAGATATATTTTCATTTAAAATATTTAAAAATAAAAATTATATTTTAATTTTTTTAAATTAAAATTTGTTAAAAATATATTACCATTTAACTAATTTATGTCATTGGAATCAGTTAAATATTTAATTTTGATATTAAAATATCCTATTCTTATGAGAATTTTTAATTTGTAAATCTTCTCTTGTGTCGTGTCTCTTGTTTAATTTTAAATTTAATTTTTCCAATTTTTTAAGTTGATATAAATGGACTATATATTTGTAGTATTCATAATTTATATTTTATAAAAATTTAAACATAATTTTTTAAGATAATTAATTTTGAAAATAATAAAAATTAATTATAGTAGTTAAGGTAAAAATACATTTACCAGGGGTTAAACTAAGAAAATTAGTGTTAAGTGGCCTAAAACATGAAAAACAAATTATGGCCCTATTAATAAATTAAATAAACTAAGGATTTATAATGAACCAATTTTCATGTTTTTTATTGATAATAAAATTGGCATCACTTTCTCTTTTCAAATATTTCATATGTGTCCTCTCCCCCACTTATAATAGGTCACCACATCTCCTCCCCTATTCACACTTAAAAACCCCTTTAATTAATTCAATAACAACACATATCCCTTTTCTAATTACCTCCCAACATCATATATTCATTATTTTGATTAGTAATCCCTCTTAAGAATATTTTAGGTATAAACCTAAAGAGGATCTCCAAAAAAGAGGTCAAATTCTTAAACGTGGGTAATCATTTTATTTCTTCTTCCACATCATCAAAACATTATTAAAATATTAAAATATTATAAAAATGGTATCTATTATATAATGAGATATTATTATGTTAATATAATAACAAATATACATATCTAATTCCATTAAATGGGAAATGAAATAGTCGATCATGTGCATGGTGGACTTCCTCCTCTTGAACCGTTGTAATTAGTTCTCCATTACCACCTTTTAAGGTTGGATATAATGATGTCTTTGACAAATTTATATAATATTTATGAAATTATCATACTTATTAAATTTTTATAGCACATATACCTTCTGATATTCAATTCCTTTAGGGTTATGAGAGTGTCGCTCATGTGTACAGAGGACTACCACCCCATGAATCGATGTAAATAGTTTCTCACATAGGATTTACACAAAAGGTCTTTAGGCTAAAATTAGTGAATATATGTGATATTAATGACATAAACTAGTTCTGAAATTATAATATCACATCTAACTACTTTCCTTCCAATGCATTGGAAAATAGTAATGTCACTCTTGTGTATGTGTGGATTACCGCATCCACGTAGCGATGTTAAATGTTTTTCATTTTATTTTTACATGAACGAAAATAAGGATGTATTTTAGAAATATAAATTCTATATGTGAAATAATAATTATTCTTTAAAGATAAATTTATATTTTTTTCCATTCATTCCATCCATCGAGAAAAATGGAAACCTTGTTTAGGATTAAGTACAACCTATCATCTTCATAAATAGTGTAATCCATTTTCAATCTCTAACATTAATAGGTTGATATAAATACATATATAATTAATATATATTATATTTATATCATGTTTAAAATTTTTAATATTATATAACCTTGTCAAATTTATAAGGACAAAATTACCGAATTAAAACAAACATGAAAAACAAAGAATTTGTCACCAGAAACGATGATTTTAACAATGAATCGTTAATAAACAGGTGATAAAATACTATAATTAAATCATAAATGGTATCATATATATTATTATCGATATTTAATATACTTATAATAAACCTATATTTATTATACAAGTATTTTTGACCAATATAAGGGTAGTCTAACCAGAGGTATGGGTTTCTTATCTCACTTTTACTTCTATGAGACTTACGCTATATTTACCAATAATTCCATTCAGTGGTTTATATACTGCCCATTTGATATGTTATATCATGAGTATACTTATATTAATGGTTTTTAATGTTCCGTTTTATGATTATTTAGTTTAGGGGGATTATGATTCAGAAATTACCAGAGTTGTAAGGTTTTATTTAACAATCTCATCATTATTTGGGATTATTTTTGTTTAACTATCCCAAGGGGAAAATATTTGATATTTCTATATTAAAATAAATATAATTTATTATACTCTGGTTATTAATGAACTCTTTAATTTAATATTATCATTTCCTACTATTTGGAAATTAAAATTATTTATAAATATTTTTAGAAAATCTGACATTATTTATATCTTCGGTCGAAAATCCTTTTCATCAAAATCATTTTTTTCTATAAAAAATAAAAAATTGTTTTATACTTTTAAAAATTATTTATTAATGATAGGTTTACCAATATTTATTTTGAAAAAAAATTATAGGAATCTTTATGTCATTTTAAAAACAAGGAATGTTTGGATTTTACCAAAAGTGTGAAAAAAATCATTTTTCTAAAGTTTATGGAATGAACAGAATTTTACACTTCCATGACCCCTCATTATTCTAAATATTATTTTACAATTTTTAAAAAAAAATCAAAGAAAAGTATTTTATAAATATTTTGTGAAATTTTTGTTTTAAATAAATATTTTCAAAGTGATGAAGTTATTTTCCTCCAAGATGTTTTCAATAACAAATTTATGGCATTTTTATAAATTAATGACATCATACCTTTATTATACTTATGATCCACATGGGATATATTGTATTTATATCATCTTTATTCATTCTTCCGATGGTTTATGTTTAGTTTTACTGAGGATGTATAAATTTATTACAATTCACCATATCACTCTAGAGGGTTTATAATTATATCTATTTGATAGGTTTAAGTATTAACATTAAATATGTTAGTTTATTAATATTAATTTTATGTTTGTGCTTTTTCACCCCTTTAATATAGGAAATTCATTGGACAAATCAAGTTATGTGTGGGGCATGGTTGTGGATGTCCCCTTGATTGATCGGCGGGTCTCATGATACAAATCAATTAGAAAAATTAGATGGGTTTCTACCCAAATATTTAAACTCTCACATGAAAGGTATTTACAATATGTTTCAGATGTATGACATTATTTATTCCCTCATTATGAGATAATTTATTGATTTTCATGTGATAAATTAATTAGTAATAATATCCATTTCTATTTTTCATGATTATGTGCTTATTTATGTGGATTTATTTGATAATTATTTATTTCTACAATATTATTCTCATTTTAATGATTAAATGGAATGTTATTCAGTTATTTACCCTTCCATATTTATTATGATTGTTTATTAATGATATATTCCACTATATACTTAGCCTTACTGAGCATCTAATCTCAACCCCTAATTATATGTTATTTTTACTAGGATACCAGGAAACATTTTGTGATTGATATGTAGGGATACACTTTGAGGAATAATGATGTTCTCAAAGAAAACACTTTTTTATATATTATTTTTTCAATTATAATGTTAATTTAATGTATGTATCTAGTTTAGAAGGACTACTAAAATATTTGGTCCTTCAAGATGTTATTATTTGTAACTTATTTAAATTTAATGTATTTATATTATGTGGGTTGTTTATAGAAATAAATCCTTGTATGGATACAACAATTGGACATGGTTCATACACAGATGTACCTAGTGTTAATAACTCTAAAAAAGTACATCAGGCTTTACTCGAGTGTTAACTAGTAAATGACAATGAGCCTTACTAATCACTATTTTTAACACTCCAATGGGATATGATTTGGATAATTCAAAATTTATTTAAAACCTATTATGAAGGATTTTAATATATTTTTATGATTTAGAAAGATTACACAAGAAACCTTTCTTGTGATTATGAAATTATCAATGAAAAAAATATCAATTTATGTTAAGTATTTCACTAGTATTGGGATTACATATTAGTTTTCATAAATTAATTATTCAACTAAGTGTTTTTTATTTTTTATATATGCATACTAGTATAAGGAATTATAACTCAATTAATGAACATAATCCAAAGAGTAATAACAATCATTTATTTTATAGGATTAAGCAAATCTTTTTAAGCAAACTAGTCTCCAAAAAATTATCATCATATGAGGGAAAAATATAATGTGCTATTAGAATATAGAAATAATTCTATAAGTATAATGGATTCAATGGTATATAAGAGAAGATTAAAAAGTAAGAGGAAAAAGGTATAAGTGTATGAATGTAAATAAGGGTTTCCCACAAGTGATAATTGTGGAAAGAAACACCCTTGTACTTTCATGAAGGGAATGTGAGTTTTCTTCATCTGTGGATTGATAGGATATCGGGAGAAAGAATTAAAGGGTATTAAATAAACCATTTATTTTTAGTCTTTCAACTTTAAGGATATGGGGCACTACACAAACAAATTCTTTAAGAATCAAGGGAATATATCTTAGAATAAGTTAAGGGATAGAGGTCAAGAGTTTTCTATTACTATAGAATAAGTGGAATGATTAATGTTATTTTGTGTTTAGAATTAAGAATTATGTTATATAACTATTTTATAAATGAAATTATGGTTATAAGAATTACGATATGTATAAGGATTTTACTAATGTTCTTTTCTTTAAGGATTTCAGAATATGTGCTTAATGGTACTAATTACCAAGAAAAGTTATTCAGTGGAAAGTTGATCTTTTTGGAAAACACATTATTGGGGGAGGATAAAAAATAATATATTCCCTATGTTAAGATAATAATAATAAAGATATATTTATTGGATAGTATTGGTGCACGTGAAATTGGTTAGTGATTTGATGGTTTATATTATCTTTGCTGAAGATTACTGTATAGTAGGACACATGGAATATATTCTACAACCTCATATATTATTTTTGTAATCATTCATGTTTTTATTAATTTTATAAAGTGATCATGGTATTCAAATACTTATAATGTGACATTAGTATTTTATATATTGTTTGGGGAATATAATGTATATTTAGTGACCTCTCTTCTCTAATTTTTGACATTGAATTTTGATCGAAATATTTTGGACAAGTATTAAGGTTAAACACGTATTAAATGGATTACGTTAGATTTTTAGAGTTAATATTGAGGTATTAGAGTTTAATGTATTATATTGGATAACGTGTACAAAAAATTTTGTTTTTTGGAAAATATCTTGAGACTAGATAAATGACTGTTCATTATTTTATTGATCTAATGATATGTTAAATGTTAATATTAGTGATTCAAGTATATTATTGACTATTAGGTATTCATTTCATGGAGTAAGAGATGAATTAATAATTGATCAAAGCATAACCAAAGGGTAATATTGTTCCTTTGAAATAGAAATATATCAATTAAATATATTTTCATATTTTTTCAATCTATATGGTAAATAAATTCCACAAATCTAAGAAAAGGATCTTGAAATAGAATTATTGTACTAGTACCTTCATTTACGTTTAAAAAAATGGTCCATTAAATCTTCACAAATTTATTATTTTGTGGTTTTTCCCTTGATATTTAAATTTATTGTGTTCAATGAACTCTATCACACACTATCATTATTTAGGATTATACTTTTCCTCTGTGTTTATATCTTCACTTCCCACTTCTATTCTCATACATAGAATCCTAGTTATCTGATTATTCCATATGACTTTTGTGGAACCCTTTACCTCTTATCAAGAGGATGTTTTTGTAACCCTTCTTAAAATTTTGAATTTCATGAAGGGTATTTTCATGTTAAAAAATATTCATTATTGAGATCAAGATTAAATTGTGAGGTCGCAATTTATTTAAGAGCGGTTAAATGTAAAACCAAAATATTATAAAAGAGTAATATGATATTCGATAGCATATATGACATGAAACAACAATATTAGAAAATTATATAAAAATATAAACCTTTATGATATATTTATTTTCAAAATAAATAAAATATATTTGATATCTTCCAATGCACACAATATCAGGTTTGAAGGAAACACGATACTCTATTAAAATTTTATTATTTAAATATAAATATTATAACCTAGAAATTAAGATGAATGGTCTATATATGATAATTAAATTATAAAAAATATATAGTTTACACATGTATGAAATATATTCAATCATTATATATTTATTAAAAATAAAATAATAAACTTTTGAAATGAAATTAATATTTTTTTGAAAAAATTCAATTTTTTAGAAAGGAGGATTAGTTGCAATTTATGCACATATTTTGTAATTAGTTTTTAACAATTTTAAAAATTTCAATTAAAAACAATAAACTTTATTTTTGAAATACATAGGTCGAAATTATATTTGGTGGATTTATGAAACTGTTCGGAAAAGAATAACTTTTTATATGAATTGTGAGAATATAGATTGTTAATGTGAACTACATTTTCATTTAAACTATTTGAGAAGATGAATTATACATTAAATATTTTTTAATGTGAAATTAGTTCAATTTTATTTAAATTTAACTACTTTATGTCATTTGAATCAATTATGAGTTAAATTTTTAAATTAAAACATTTTATACTTATGAGAATTTTCTCTTTGGTAAACCGCACATTCGAGATGTCTATGATTTAATTTCAAATTTAAATATACCACAATTGTTAATTTAATTTATAAAAATGGATTAAATATTTAAAATAATAATAATTTATATTATCTAATATGTTCAACTTAATTTTTTCCATAATGAATTTTGAATATAGTTAAAATTAATTACCCCAATTAGAGTAAAAATGAGTTTACCATGGGACTAAAAATGTAAGGGATAAAAGTGATCTAAAACTTTAATAAAATAATTTTATGGATATATATAAACCTTATAACCTTTAATGGTCAATAATGACCCATTTTGATTATTTTGACATGATACAACATGGTTATCACTTTATCATTTTACAATTTTCATTTGCGTTCTCTCTCCCACTTATAAAAGGACACCATCTCTCCTCATATATTCACACTTAAAAATACTTTTGGTTAGAAATATTCCTACAAAAATACCTTATTTACTTCCCTCAAAACATCTAGATGTTTTTACTTTTATTATAAGTCTCTCCTAATATGTTTTTAGGCATAAACGTAAAGAGACTTTTTGAAGAAGAGGTAAAATTATTAAACATGCGTATTAGATTTATTTATTTTTCCAAATCCTTAAAATAATTATTCAAATATTACACTATAATTACACCAGTTTCAAATATGTACCTATATTTTGTTATTTTAATATAATAATTAAAATACGTCTCCACTTTTAATAAATGGGAAACGAAACTGTCGGTCGTGTGTACGTCGAAGTACTGCCTCGCGAACCGATGTAATTCATTTTCCATCACTACATTTCATGGAATAATATAATAATGGATTTTACATATTTATATGTTTTTTGACATTATTATAATTATAAAATTACAATATCACATATATATTCTTACATTGAATTCCATAGGGGATATGATAACATCACTCATGTGTATAGGGGACTATCATCTTGCGAAGTGATGTGGTTTTTCTTCTTATGCTTTATATGGAATGTAATAATGTTAAAATCAATGAATATATGTCATGTTTATAAACTATATGTACTTATATAAATATAATATCACATAGAACCATTTACCTTCCAATCTGTATGAAAAGAATGACATTGGTCGTGCATATGTTTGAACCACCACCTACACTTATCGATATGGAAGTTTTTTCAATTTATTTTTACACGGATGGTTATAATGATGTATTTTATTAATATAATTTAAATATATTAAATAATAAATATTCTGTAATTTTTAATTAATATTTATTTTCCTTTAATTTAATCCATGGAAAAAATGGAATCAACGTTCATGAATACGTAAGACCTACCATCTCTGTGAAATATGAATTTCATTTTCTATCTCTAACATTAATTGATTTATATAAATATATATATAATAAATATATATATTATTTATAACATTTTGATCATTATTTATATGTTTTAAAAAAATTATCATATTAAAAAGTAAAAAATTACTAAACTAAAATATACATGAAAAATGAAGCAATTATCACGCAAAAAAGAGACTTTAACAAAGAATTGTTAATTAAAAGGGAATGAAATAATATAAGTAAATAATATATGGTATGAGATATATGATTATGGTTATATAATTTGTTTTATAGTAAACCAATATTTATTATACTGGAGTTTTGGTCACATATAAAGTATGTTAGAGTAGAGGTGAGATTTTCTCGTTTCACTTTTACTTTCATGAGACATACACCATATTCACCACTTATACATTTGTGTGGTGTATATTCTACCTCTTTGATATGTTATAAAAATAAAATCATAATATTTATGGTATTTAAATTTAAATTTTATTATTATTTATTTTTTGGGGCTTATAATTTACAAATTACCAATTTTATAAGGGTTTATCTTACAATCTCACCATTATTTGGGATTATTCTTATTTAAGACTCCTATTAGGGAAATATTTGATATATCTATCAAAAAATAAATATATTTTTTATCCTATGTTTATACATGAAATATTTCATTTAATAGTACTATTTTCCCCTCTTTTCAACTTATAATGATTGATAAAATGTTTTTAATAAAATGTTAATTTATTTCTCTCTTCGGTCAATAATCCAGATTCATCAAAATTCATGCATTATAAAAATGTTTTTGAATTTTTTATTATCCTTTTCAGAATTACATATTAAGTAAATTATTATCCATTTAGAAATTTAAAAAAATATTTGGAAAGGAATCTTCATGTCATTTTCAAAATAATTCTCATTGGTCTTTTACAAAAAAACGTGTTGGGAATCATTGTTTTAACAGATATGGTATGAAAAGAATTATCTACTATCATGGCCAATAAATGTTTTAAAGACTATTTTTGAAGTTTTCAAAGGTAGTTTTAAATAATTTTTTTGAACATTTTGTTTTATAAAAATATTTTCAAAGTGAAAAGCTACTTTTTCTTAAAAATGTTTTAATGGATTTTTTATTTTATTCATTTTATAAAAAGGAATAAACCAATTATTGAACGTATGATTAAATGAGGATTTATAATATTGATATATTCCTTATTATTTATCTGAATGTACTATGATCAGTTTGAATGAGAAAGTAAAATTTTATTATCATTCTTTATTTTACTCTGGATGGCTTATGATTATGTTTATTTGATTGGGGTATGTATTAGCATTCATACATTATTTCTTTAAATAAGAATATTTATTTTTATTATGTTTCAAAAATTTCATTATAGGAATTCCTTATACTTAGTAATTTATGGGTGGTGAAAAATTATAGAAATCCCCTCAATGCATTGACAGGTCTCATGAGAAAAATAATTGGTCCAAATTAGATGAGTTTCTACCCACATATTTAAATTGCCATGTAAATGTTTTTAAGATTGTGTTTAAGATGATTTTTAACATATATTCCCTCACTATGAGACCATTTTTATGTCCATATTATTATTCAATTAGTTATAATTTCCATGTATAAGTTTTAGGATTTTGTAATTATTGATATGGAATTATTTGATTATAATTTAATTCTTCCATATTATGCTCAATTTAATGAGTAAATGGAATGTTTATGAGTTATTTACCTTTCCATATTAATTATTATTATTTATTCATGATATATTATAATGTATTATTAACCTTATTGGGTGTATAAGATCAACACTTTCTTATGAATTATTTTTCATTGGATACTAGTAAAATTTTTGTGATTGATATGTAGGGATACACTATAAATAATGATGACGTTCTCAGAGAAAACACATTGTGTATTTAATATTTTCAATTATAATGTAAATTTCAAGTATGTATCTATTTTACAAAGACAAATAATATATCTGGTCTTTTTGGATGTGATTCCTTGCATCTTGTTCCATTGTAATAAATTAGACACCCTATTCAGGATACCGGGGTTGGGTTCATTACAATCACATCAGTAAAGAAGGTCTTGGTGTCCTGTTTGTGCAAGCTAGATTGAAAAGAAGAAGAATTCAAGTGAAAATAAAACAATTAAATCTCCACATATTAAAAGTAGATAAAAAATTCTTTAGAGATTAATATAATATAATTATCAATTAGGTATTGAATTTATCAATAGTGTAAAATGGAATTTACTTATCTTGATAAATGAGGGTGTAGTGTACCATAATACGAATTATTACATAATATTTAGAATTAATCAAGTATTGAAATATTTGCTCAATCCTCAATCGAGTAATTTTTAAAGCATCCCCCTCTCCCTAATGAATAGTTCCCCATTTATAGAAGAATTATCAGAGGATATTTTCATGCTTAAAAGATTCATCAATGTGAGGAAGACAAGTCAATTTTCTATGAAAAAGATTTAAATTATTTCCAGTACATCCCTCAAGTTCTATGCCTAACTTCTTCTCATTTTATTTTCACCACATGTAATGCTCTAGGGTATGGATTTAACTAGGTGAACACCTTTCTAAAAAAATATTTTCAAAATATTCCCCTCCCACATCAATATTATTACCCATTTTGGAAGAATCTGAGTAGATTTACTTTGATGCACCATGGTTATAGTGTAAATTTGGTACAGTTTGGCATGCTCATCTATGAGGAGTCTTAGTGATGAATATTCTACTAGTTCAGTCTTCAAGAAAGGTATTCCTTGAAAAAAAAATCATGATATATTGTTCATTAAAATTGGGCCTGATCCAATAGTTATAAACTTTGGATTAAATGTATTTCAATTAAGAAGTTTGGCTTTGACATGATTCAAGTTCACTTCAGCTTCAATTATAACGGGCCTTAACACTGTTCAATGTTTGGACATAGTTTATGGTTAGTAGAATTTAGGAATACGGGTCTATTTAAATGGATGTGAATCTAGCATACTACAATTTAATATATTATCAAAAGCTTTGATTTACACAAGATGGGTTAAATTGGTTAGATCGGTGTTTCTTTAATTGGTGTAGTAGAGAAATTTTGATCATCAGGTATTTATGGAGGGGTTGATTCATGTGGCGAAGATTTCGTTGAGGCTATCCTTTTAACTACATGGGCATGTCTTCCCTCAACCTTATACTTGTTGCATTTGTGATTATGGAGTTACCTACAATTCAAGCACATATAGTGGGAGAAAATTCCATAGATAGTGATTGAAATTCTTCAATATCTATTGATAATTGATTCCTCGATCATCCAGGATTCGATCTTCCTTCCATGCATGGACTGAGTTTTTAATTTTTTTTATATTTTTTGTATTGATATTTTACAATACCTCATAATAACTCTCGATATACATCTAACATGATCATTATAAAAATACACTATGTGTTTAAATATATACTTTACATAAATTTATTTTAATTTTAATGAAAATTTATGTGTTACATGTTTTATTTTTATAATCCTTAAATTAAAAATTCTATAAATAATGAATTCAAAACATATGTTTCCATTTTTAATAATTCTCTATATTTTGATAATATATTGAGATAAAGTATTTTGAATTTAATAAATATTATTTCATTTGAAAGATAATATTACTATATATGTTCTATTCAACAATGTTGATATTTGAATAAGTCTATAGATGTTCACATTTTTTGACTAAAGATAATTCATTTTTTCAATTATAAAATATTTTTAAGTTTTTAGTTAGGAATTTTATTGACGACAAATCTATCCATATAAATAAAAGTTTTATACCACTTATTGTGTATTAAATACAATATATATATATCTGTATTTCAATCAACTTTAAAGAAGATTGAAATGACCATTTGGATGATCTAATAATTTAACAAATTCTATGAAATATTTTAGTTATATTTTATAAATATATCATATTATATTTGTTACTATTTTTCGAAGATATACCACGATAAATAAGATAGATTAATGGGTCATTTGATTCATGGGAAAGATTATATAATTATATAAATATAAGTCCACATGAATAAATAATTAATATAATTATAATAGGGTATAAAAAATAGAAAATTTTTGTGATATAAGAAAGATATTGCTTCTTTGAGGCCTTATTCATAGTAATCACATGTTAGATCTTCATCCTAATATAAAGAAAATCCATCCATATACCATGAGATTACACATCACACTCATGATAGATGACTTCATGTCCATATGAACTGACGAAACCTGCATAATATCTCTACCACATGATCTCCATATACTTCAACCACCTACTATATTAATCCTCTACTAAGAAATAATCATATTATGAGTGTATAATGAGATTAATATTGATCAACTACTTCACAAGATTTCACTTCATGCATGAAACTCATAATAGAATTACTGATTACATGGATAATTCCATGCTTTATCCGCTTAACTAAATGAACACCTACCCAGACTGACTACACTGTAAACTAAACCGACCTTATGTAATTATGTTATTATAATTTTTTATGATTTGGAGAATTTTAAATGGAAACCATGTTTATGATTATGATATTATACATTCCTAAAATGTTCACTTTAGGTTAGTTAGTTCACTAGTATTGTCATTATACATTATGTTTCATAAATTTATAATATAATATAGTGTATTACATTATCTAGAAATGGAATCTTGATGATGGAATGTGAACTATATCAAGGAACATAATATAAAGAGTAATAATGATCATTTCATAGACGGTAATAATCAAATATTTCAATGGAAATCAGTGTCCTAAAAATTCCTATCATATGAGGACATAATATCATGTGATAGAAAAATATAAAAATAATTCTCTATGTACTATTTCTTATGAGGGAAGAAAGGTAAGGGAGGATTAAATAGAAAAAAATTATTAGGGTAAGAAGTGAATGAAGGGTTTTCCCATATGTGATAATTGGGGAAATAAACACCCTGGTATTTTCTTGAAGTGAATGGGACTTTTCTACAAGTGTGAAGAGAAATTAAATCAAGAGCTTGAATGTAATGGAATGAAAGAAACCATTTATTTTCTTTGTTTCAACTATGAGGATATTGGGCACTAGGAAAATTATTTCTACATGCATTATAGTAATATTACTCAGAAGAAGATAAGGGATGAATGTCATGCTAATTCTATTACTACAACCGAAGTGGAATGATTTAAGTGATTGTGTATTCAGATTAAATAATTAGATTATAGGATTATTTTATCAATGAAATTGTGGTGAAACGAATTATGATATGTATAATGATTATACAACAATACGTTTTTAAGGATTTATGAACATATGTTTAATGGTACTCATGAATAGGAAAAGTGATTCAATGGAAAGTAGATCTTTTTGGACAACACATAATTGATAGAAGTCAACCTTTAATATGTGGTAAATATTGATATAATAATGATAAATATATTTTTTTGGATAATATTTGATACCATGAAATTTGTTAGTGATTCGATGGTTTATGTTTTAATTGGTTGAGTTTACTATAGGTTTGGATTCATGGAATACATTCGATAACTTGATATTTTATTTTCAGAATCATGCATGTTTTCAATAAGCTTCAATTAGAGAATTAAAATATTTTGGAATGTGAAATTAAGAGATAATTCATATTTTCTATGGAATATAATGTTGATTTAGGGACCTACCTTATAAATGTTTTGACATTCAATTTGATAAGACATTTTTGGATGAGTTATACGGTTAACCATTAATGAAATAGATTAATTTGAATTTTAGGAGCAACTATTTAGGTATTGGATATTAATGTATTATATTGGATAACTTGTACAAACCATTTTGGTTTTCCAAATATCTATAGACAATATGAATGACTTATCATTCTTTTATTGACCAAATAATTTGTTAAATATTAATTTTAATGCTTCAGGATTTAAATTTATTGTTTAATATTCATTTCATGTTATAATACATGAAGTAGAAATTTATGAAAGAAAAACCAAAGGATGAAATTGTTCATACTAAATAGAAATATATAATGTAATTATTTTTTCATATGTTCTCAGTGAATATGGTAAATTTGCTCATCAACTATAGGAAAATGATCTTGAAATAAAAAGGTTATCCTAGTATATTCATTTATGATGAATAAGATGAGACTTTAAATTCATCTCATATTTATGTGTTTTTTGTTTTTATATTTCCCTTAGTTATTATATTTCTTGTGTGAAGTGACCTATTTCGCCATACTTCATTATTTGGTCATTATTACATTCTTCCATTTTAATATCTTCATTTCCCACCTATGTTCTTCTACATGAAAACATTATTAAGTGAATATTTTTGAAGAACTTTTTACTACCGTTTCTCTATTACCATGAGGTTGTTTTACTAACCCTTATTATGAAATGGTATTCCAAGAAGGGTATTTTTAAATTTCAATCCCATGATTATTGTTATCAAGATTAAATTTTTGGGATACAATTTATTTAAGGTGGCAGAATGTGACACCTGAATATTTTAAAAGGGGAACATCATATTACATAGCATATATGACTTTAAATAGAAAGATTAGAATATGATTTTACACCCTAAGACTTTATTATATATTTATTTTTAAATAAATTCAATCACTTCGATATGTTTCATTGTACGCAACCCCAAGTTTAAACGAAAAAATATGCTCTATTAAAATATTATTAGTTAAACATAAAAATTATAACAAAGCCGTTAATATGGTTGATATGAATAGTTATAAATAAATTATAAAATTTATATGGTTTACATATGTATAAAATAAATTAAATGGTTATTTATTGATTATAAATAAAATAATAACTATTTGGAAGAGAAAGTAATGTTTTTTGGTAAAACCATATTTTTTTGAAAGGTAGATTAGTCAATATTTTCACACGTAATTTAAAATTAAAATTTACCAATTATAGAAAATTTAATTAAAAAATAAAATTATGTTTTTAAATATACATGTAAAAATTTTCATTGGGTGAATTTTTTATTTATTTTGAAAATATTAATATTTCATTGAATAGTAAACAAATAATTTTTATTAAAGACTGGTTTTTTGTTTAAATTAATTAGAAGTTAAATTATATTTTGAATTTTTATAAAGTAAAATTTGTAAAATTATATTACAATTTAAATAAATTAGTTCATTTTAATCCATTAAATATTGAATATTGATATTAAAGGATTTCATAGTTATGAGAATTTTCTCTTCGGAAAATCGCTCTTTCATCAGGACTTTGGTTTTAATTTAAAATTGAATTCCACCACTTCTTTGGAATGAAATTTTAAAATAGATTAAATATTTGTAATAATTATATATTTTATAATATATTAAACATAATTTTTTTCTATAATGAATATTGAAAAAAGTAAAAAATTATTATCAAAGTTTAGGTTAAGATGGGTTTAGTAGTGGGTAAACTAAGAAGATATGTGTTAAAAATAACCTAAAAATTTTCCAAAACCCATTTTATGGAAATATTTCAACCATATAATATATTGGGTTCATGAATGACCCATTTTATAGGATCTTTAAATGAGAACAATGTTAGTATCACTTTATCATTTAAAAAATTACATGTGTGTCCTATCCCCCACTTATAAATGGTCACCCCTATCTTACCCTCTTCAAACATAAAACCCCATTTGGTTTATATAAGAACAACTCCAATTACTTACATAATTATCTCATCAAATACTCTAGGACTTAGTTTTATTAGGAATCCATTCTAATAAGGCTTTAGGTAAAAACCGAAAGAGGCTCTCCGAAGAAGATGTAAAAATATTAAACAAGCGTATTTGTTTTATTTATTCTTACACATAATCCAAACCATATTAAAATATGATAATATATTTTAACTAGTATATAATATATAATTAGATTTTATTATTTAAAATACAAAACCCAAATTCATCTCCACTTCCATCAAATGGGAAATGAAACTGTCAATCGTGTGTACCGTGGACTACCACCTCGTGAACCAATGTAATTCGTTTTCCATCACCGACATTCAAGGTTGTATATATTGAAGAATTTAGAATATTTATATGAAATTAAGGAAGTTATTATACATATATAATTATTATATCATGTATAACTTCTTAAATTCCATTCTAGGGGGGATACGACAATGTCACTTCTGTGTACGACGGACTACGACCTTGCGAAGTGATGTGAATCATTTCTCTCTTACGCATTATATGGATGGTATTATGTTTATTATTAATGAAAATATTTGATATTTTGACCTATAAATACTTATGGAAATATAATATTCCATCTTACCTCTTACCATCCAATTTATTGGAAAACAATAACGCCGTTCATGCTTATGTGTGGACTACCACCACCACGTATCGATGTGAAATGCTTTTCATTTAATTTTTACATGGATGTTAATGAAGATGTATTTAATTAATATAATATATATATTAAATTATAATTATTAAATAATTTTTAATGAATATTTGTTTCCTTTCATTCCATCTGTCATGAAAAAATGGATATGACGTTCATGCGTATGTATGGCCTACCGTCTCTAGGTGTGGTGTAATCATTTTTCTATATATACATTTAATATATTACTCTAAATAAATATATAATAAATTTATAAGATATATATATAATATTTTAAATTACAGAGATGAGGTAACCATTTTAAAATTAAAAAGACCAAATTTACTGAACTAAAACATACATGAAAACAAAGCAACTATCACCCGAAATAGTGATTTTAGTAATGAATTTTTAATGAAAGAGTGACAAAAGTCTATAAGTAAATCATATATGGTATGATATATATGATTATAATTCTATAATACATGTATATTAATACTATATTTATTATATAGTATAATCTGACATATATGAAATAATTCAAACATGAGGTAAGGGTTTCTGTTCTCTCTTTCACTTATGTGAGACATACATCATATTCCCCACTTATACAAATGTGTGGTGTATATTTTTCCCATTTAATATATTATAAAATCAATATATTTATATTCATGGTTTCAAATGTATCATTTTATGATTATTTATTTTTCGGAGCTTATGATTCAATTGTTACCAAAGTGGTTAGGGATTATTTCATAATCTCTTCATTATTCTTGATAGTTTTTGTTTAAGTATTCCTTAATGGAATTATTTGATATTTATATCTTAAAATAAGTCTAAGTTCATATCCACTAGTTATTAATGATCTTTTTCAAGTGATAGTATAAATTTCCCACACTTTTGAAATTAAAATGACTGAAAAAACATTTTTAATGTAATCCTAAATTATTTCTACTTCAATCAAAAATCAATTTTCATCAAAATACATGTTTTCTAAAAAGGATTTAATTTTTTTTTATCCTTTGAAAAAATATTTATTAAATTATTTTTTACCCATTTTCAATTTTTACAGTGTTTTTTTGAAAATAATCTTCATTTCATATTCAAAATAAGGACCATTTGGAGTCTATTTATATTGTGAAAGGAATTATTGGTTTAATGTGTACAGTTGTTTCATTAGAAAATATACAACTGAGGTGATAATAGTTTATCCCAATGGTTGGTTGTGGGGGGGGGTAAATTTATTCAACAATAATTTACATTGGGTTCACCATTATTGTTCTGAACAAAAATTACATATAGTTACCATATCCATAACTGGGTACATACCTAATTTCCAAAGGTAGGTTATAATGATCCTGACCCCAGTTTCCTGATGCTGATTCCTTATATTAATACATATTTATGTTTATAAGGAAGTCGCATCCCGATGGATCGAATATTTTAGAAGTATTCAAAAACCAGATACAAACATAATAATTCCATTATAACATGAAACGAAGTAAAACATATTAACTATATTAGGAACACCAATAAACTAACAAATTATCCTCAAAATTAATTAATAATATACATCTTCCCATCCTTGGGAAAAATAAAACATAAGAAAGTGGTGAGCTCAGATGCTCAGTAAGGTTATGTAATTCACAAGAAGTTATCCGGAAAATAAACATTGTACACAGTGAATAGCTAAAAACATGCCTTTAAAAATAAACTTAGGCATAATATGGTAGGAATGAAACATGATTACAAAAATACATATAAAAGATCATAAGAGAGAGAATATTATCCATGAATATTCTATTAGTTGATTAATCACATGGTTTAACAATTACTATTATCATAATGAGGTAATGGATGATGCCGGATATCTGAAACATATTGCCAAGGCCTCATCCAAGACATTTGAAAATACATGGGTAAGGCCTCAGCCAAATCCTAATTCTATTTTGTCTCACGAGACATACCGATTCATTTAGGGGATATAGCTAGCCCCACCCTTCAATTTCTTAGTCCAATGAATTACTCATATGAATGGTACTAAACATAAACAATATTAACACATGAAATAACTTTCTCCAATCTGTATACATAATCATTAACCATCCTTAGTTGTATGATGAATAATATCAATATATTACGTCCACAGTGAAATTTATCATAAAACATTTAATAAAATAAGATATATTATAATCATAATATGTTAATACCAATAAAATAAAAGATTCATCACGGGTGTATAAATATATGAAAATCCTTTAATAAATTCATCGAAGAATTATTTAGAGGAATACTATATTACTTTGAAAAGAAGAGTTCTTTTGGAAAAATATTTTCATAAAACAAAAAAGTAACTAAGATAGTTTTTCCATGAAAAAATGAGTTTCTTTTAAAAAATAATTTTGGCTTAAAAAAATTATAAAGTGCACTTGAAAATAGGTAATAAATCGAGGAGTTCCCTTTAATCGGGCTTGTTTATTGTTAAAAATTGAGAGGGGGCCATTTTAAAACATGAATTTTCCACAAATGAAAGATGAAATGTTTAAAATAAATGATTTCTTAAAATATAAAAATAATTTATAAGAAATATATAAATTAATTGATTAATTTAAATTTTTTTATAGAGGAATAAATCACAACTAAAAGGAAAATGGAGGTTCAAGAAGAAAACCCTTACCTTATGTCCAAATGAGTTCGGAATTTGACCCTAATATTCTAGATAATCAAAATAAAAAAAATAATTAATTAATTTATAAAATTTATTGTATTTATTTTTTTATTATAGTTTAATTAAGTTCATTTTTGTATTTATTGATGAGTTATAGAGTTTAATTTTATCATTCTGGAGCATTCTTTTTCTTGGATTTCATGATCGATTCACTTGCTTATAAGTAATAGAGTTCATGTAAAATGGGTAAAATTCTATAGAATTGGAATTACATGTTATTAATTAAAATAAAGAAGTGTAAATTTTTATATATATATCATATGGTTATCTGGTATGATGATGAATTATTAGAAAATACATTTAGTGATAATCATTTAAATTATTACGACATTATTTCGATCTCCATGAACTAGTTTTGTCATATGAATTAGTACTATGTATATATACTACTTCCAAAACATTAAATAGGTTATTATACATATATTATAGTATGTTTCTACCATGAAAAAGATATAATGTCCAGGATTGAGGAAGAAAATGAAGAATGAATGTTCGGCGTCCCTGAAGGTTGTAAATCAGCACCCCCGGAATAATGATTTCATTTTTAAAATAAAAGAGGGGGAGAGTAAGGAGAATGATGATGGTTATATAATTAAAATAATATAATTATAGTATATAAATTATAATTGATTAGGAATGCACATTTTTATATAGGATTTGTGGAGAGAAAATAAAATAATTGAAATTTACAAGAAACCAATAGAAAATAGAAGAGAAATTTACCTCTTGAATACTCCTCCTTGAGAATCTCCTTGAGGGGGTCGATTTTGATCTTTTCATGACAATAAGAGATTATGAACATGGAGGGGGGGATATTGGAAGGATTATTGCAAATAAATTTATGAGTCTCAAATCTTGGAAGATATGAGGATAAGAAGGGATAATGGGTGGTTTTTATAGTGGAGGAGAGGGGTAATTTCTCATTATTTTATTCATTATTTTATTATTTTTATCAAGAAAAACATATGCATTGATTATTGTGAATAAATACAGAAATAATTTCATGTTATTTCAAACCATGTTTTTTTACATCAACATTGACTCAAAGAATTTGGTATTTACTTTATAATGTATTTATACTATAAATTACCATATTTTACTATTCACTAAAATTTCAAGTATTTTAAAAAAATACCAAAAATTAACCCTACCAATTTTTTGAAATTTAGAATTTAAAAATGAATTATATTTTATTAAAATAATTGTCTAAATATGAGAAATTTAATTTTTTACTAAAAATCATTATTTATTTGAAAAATATAGTTTTAAATTTATAATTACTTTTATAACCCTTTAAAAAATTAAATAAGGTCTTATAAAAATATCTTAAAATCATAAGATAAAAAATAATGATTTACGAATAATTTTTATGTAATTTATTTTTATTTTAAATTTATTTTTAATTATAATATTGTAATTAAATATTTATGGCTTACAAAAATACCAACACATAAATAGTAATTTTTAAAATATTCATTTACTTACACAATGATATAATTATATCATAATTTCATTTTTATGATGGATAAATTTTATTTAAAATTTCATTGGTGAGGTTTCTATTTTATTTTTTGGTTTACTATTTTTAAGGGTCATATTACTATTCCTAAGGTAAAGTTACCATTTCATCGGTATAGGTTCCTTAACTTCTATAAATACCTCTTATTTCATTCATTCACCATTTATGATGTTTGTATTATGTTCTATAATTGGTTTTATATGATATATACTATATTAAATAAACATGAGATGGAAAACTTTAATGATAGAGTACTGGCTTGTTACATTCTCCCCTCCTTTAAAAATTTCATCCTCAAAATTTCTAGATTTTCATCCCGTAAAATGATTTGGTTAGTTCTTCATCATAATCTCCTCAGCCTCCCACATCGCCTCTTCAATTTTATGATTTTCCAAATTACCTTTACCAGGTGAGTCATCTGATTCCTTAACACATGTTCTTTAGTGTCCATAATCCAGATAGGCTCCTTACATTATGATAAGCCAGGTTCCAATTGTATTCCTTCATAAGTGAGTACATGTGTTGGGTCTAGAATATAATTCATTAATAAGGAGACATGGAACACATTGTGTACCATAGAATGGATATGCATAATTTCAAAATTATAATCCACATCTCTAATTCCCTCTAGAATTTTAAAAGGACCAATGCATATGGGTCTCAATTTTCCATTCATCCCAAATTTTATAACACCATTATATGAAGATAATTTCATGAAAATGTGTTCTCCCACATCAAATTCCAAATCCTTTATTTGATTATCAGTATATATCTTTTTCCTACTTTGGGATGCTTTGATATGGGTTTTAATAGCCTTTACCTTCATTGTCGTTTCCTCTACATGTTCTGGGACCACAAGCTTCCTTTCACCGACATCATCCCAACAAGTTGATGTACAACATCTGTTTCCATACAATGCTTTATATGGTGAAATTTGAATAATTTAATGGAAACTATTATTGTATCCATACTCAACCAAAGATAAATAATGATCCCACAAATCTTGAAAAAAAGTGAGCATAATCTCAACATGTCTTCTAAGGTTTAGATAGTCTTTTCTGACTACCTGTCAGTTTGAGGGTGATAAACAGTACTCAAATGAATCTTTATTGCAAAATTTTTTGAAATAATTTTACATCATTTTGATGTAAATCATAGATCATGATAATAAAAAATTGAGAGAGGTGCTCCATGAAGTCTTAAAACATCATTAATATAGAGTCATGCTAGGCGATCTAGTGATAAATCATCCATTATAAATTGGAAATGTGTAGATTTGGTAAGTTAATCAACAATTACCCATATTACATCATTCTTTGTTGGAGTCTAGGGAAATCTAGTGAAAAATTCCAATGTAATGTCATCCTGTTTCCCTGTAGGAATAGGCAGAGGATTAATACTTCCTCTATGATGTTTTATTTAGGCCTTCACCAATTGAAAGCCTAAACATATTAATACATAATCATCAATTTTTTGCTTCATATTATCCCACCAGAAACGTTACTTCAGAATAGTGATACGAGTGTGTATAGATAAATTAAAGATATGGGAATCATCCAATACAGTTTTGTTATCTTGTGTATAGAGGGAACTCATATCCTCCTCAAAAATTCATAATTCCATTCTCACACACAAGGTCTGAAAACTTCCCACCATTCACTAATTTAATTTTTTTTGATGATTCTCATCATTACCCTATGAAATTTTTATTATTTCCAATAAATATGCTTGGGAAACCAGTTGAAAAAGTAATGATGTTTCACCTTCCTTGATAATTCTCATATCCATCTTCAATTGATCCATGTACAAAGGATCTTTATCAATCATTATTTTGTTTAGAACTCCATGATCCTTCACACTCAAAGCATATGCTACATTTTTTCCCTTCCCTAGGTTGTATTTTATTGAATAATAATAATCCTTGAGTTGATTGAGCCATCTCCTTAGCCTCATGTTGTGTTCTTTCTCAGAGAATATATATTTTAAGATCTTGTGATCTGTATATATCTCACATCTTTTGGTATAGAGATAAATTCTTCATATCTTTAGGGTAAATAATACATATTCTAACTCAAGATCAAGAGTTGGATAGTTTTTATCGTGTGTTTCTAACTACCATGATGTATAGGAAATAACTATACTATTCTACATAAGCATGACCTTTCTTTGATGAATCGCCATAAATCTCAAATCCACCATTTCCCGATGATAGATTCAGGAGTAGAACTTTCACTAATATCCTCTTAGATTCTTCAAAACATTCTTCACATTCATTATTTCATATGAACTTACGCCCTTTATAAGTAATATTTGTTAAAAAGTTAGCTAATCGAGTGATGTTCTCAACAAAACAATAATAATAACCTACTAAACCAGTAAAACAATGTATCTCATATATGTTTTTTGGATTAGGTCTTTCCGGAAATTCCATTGTCTTTATATGATCAACTATGATTCTATCCTTAGAGACAATATAGTCATGAAAATAAACTGTTTGAATCTAGAATCCAAACTTGCTAAATGTTCCATATAACTCATTTCTTCTCAAAGACTTCACAATAATGTGAAAGTGATTCTCATGATCTTCATAACTTTTTGAGTATACCAATATATCATCAATAAATACCAAAAAAATTCATCAAGATATCCCTTTAAAACTATACTATTTAGATACATGAAAATATAAGGTGCATTAGTCAGTCCAAAAGGCATTTCTGTAAACTCGTAATGCCCATAACTTGTTAAAAATGTTGTCTTTGGAATATCTTCTTTCCTCACATGAAACTGATGATATCCATATCAAAGGTCAACGTTTGAAAATTATTAGGCTCCATGAAGTTGATCAAATAAATCCTCAATATGAGTCATGGGATACTTATTCCTTATTATAATAGTATTGAATTCTCTATAGTAAATGCACAGCCTCTTGGATACATCATTATTCATGAAAAAGATTATAGAGGCTCCCCATGGAGAAACACTAGGGTAGATAAATACTTTATTACTCAATTCCCCTAATTTATTTTTCAGTTATACTAATTCCATTATAAAGATTAAATAGGAACAATTTGATATAGGCCTTTCACCAAGAATTAAATCAATAGAAAACTCAATTTCCCACTCCATAGGATGTCCATGTACATTCTCTAGAAATAAATAAATGTATTATTTCACAATAGGTGCATCTAAAATTTGAATATTTGTTTCATCACCCATAGATATTTTGGTCTCTTCCACTCCAAAAATTTAATTCAGTAGAGCTACTATGGATGGATCTAGATAATAATCAGATAGTGTTGTTTCTTCTGTAAAGATAAGGGATTATACACTTTCCTCACAAATCATAATCTTCATCTTCTTGCAATATATTTTCACATCATATTTTGAAAGACAATATTTACTGAGGATTATTTCAAATTAGACCATAGGTATGATGATAAAATCATCTAATAAAGAATTTTTATATTACATAATGGTAACTACCTGATGAAAATTGGTTAGAATGAGACTTCCTTTAGGGGTTTTGACTGACACCCCCCTTGTTAAGGATAGTTTTAAATATCTAATTTTTAATGAAAATGGGAATATATAAAGGAATTTTATGATCTACAAAAAAGTAAATATTTAGCTAAATTTGAGGATATTTTTAATGTACCTATAACTACATTGTTCAGAACATCAACCATTGTCGTTGTGATCGTATAATATTTTCCTTGATCGAATGGGCTTTTCTGAGGAAAAATTCCTTTATTATTTAGTCAATCATTTTCATATTATCTCATATCCCTACAATTGTAGCATTAAAAATTCATGGTTTCTTTCTTTCCCTTATAATCACTTTCCTGGTGGCCTTTTTATCCATAACTATAACATACTCCTTTTTCTTTTAAGCAGGATCTAGGGTGTTTCCTTCCAAATGTATCACATGTTATAAAACTCCCTTTTCTATTCTTCCATTCATCTATTCTTCCCCCTTCATACCTATTATTCTCTTTATTTCCTTTAAAGTAATAAGAATTATTGAATTATTTCTATTTCTTGATTGCACATGATATTACATCTTCATATGTAGAGAATATTTTGGAAACTAGTTCCCTTCAGATAAATGGTTTTAAACCATCAATGAATCTATCAATATTACTCTGTGGATTATTTATTTAGATTGTGTAATGCCTTTCCAGCATTGTAATTTTTTCTTCAAACATGGAAACATTTTCATCCTCTTTCTACCTCAGATTCATGAAATACCATTCCATATCCACTTTTTTTGTGAAGAAAATAGTTTCCTTGGAAAATATCCTTAAAATCCTTCAATTAAATATTTTTAATCTCTTCCTCATCCTTTTTGTTTTGAACCAATAACCACCATTAATTATCATATCCCAATAGACAATAATATTTCATGACAACCTTGTCCATTTCATTACATAGAAAAGTGAGAAATATATTCTCTAATAAACTTATCCACTCCACTACTTTGAATGGGTTTGTAGTCCCTTTAAATGATGAAGGTTTCTGTCAGATAAAGCAGTTTAAAATTTATCCTCCACATTTTTGATCAAGATTCCCTATATAGGTAAGTTTATTGTCTATAACCTGAGTCAATTTTTCCTATATAATAAGTTTTTCAGAACCAGTCATAGCTCCAGAAAAAACATCATTATCTTGTATAAAAGGAAAATCCTTAAATGGGATATGCTTCTTAATGCAGTTTCCATTCCTTCCACTATGCTCCATTTTTAAATAATGTCATACACTAAATTATGTTATAAATCATAAGGTATAATATCGAACTAGAAAAAATGTAATAGAAATTGAAATTTTATGCATGTATAATATCATAATAATATGAATGGATTATTTCCGGACATATTTACATTTAAAACCTTTATAATGGATTGTAACGAAAATTTGAATTATCCTAAGAATATCGCGCAGAACTGTCAAACTAGGTGCATAATAAGGCCCATTTTCGTTTATGAGGTTACCCCAAGTCATGCCTAGAACACTTTGTCGGTGTTGTTACTGGTAGGTACTTATCTGCAAGAACCATGTCCACCTATAGTATACAGACAAGGTATTATTTTTCATGAAAGATACACATAATATATACATTAGAAAAATTATATGATTTTCCTATATGCTTATCCTCAAAGTATATATTAGGTTTTTGGTCCCTAATTTATTTTTTCTAAATCTAGTTTCCTTGGTCTCTACTAAACCTTCTCTTCTACCAACTATAAATACCCACACCACAATTTCTCAGATCTGGTGCATTATATAAATAAATTGGTATGTTTCGCAAGGAAGTCACATCTCGAAGGACTGAATAGTTTAGTAGAATTATAAAACTATATATATACATAATAGTTCCTTTACAACATAAAATTAAGCACACTATAATAACTATATTTAAAACACTAATAAACTTCTAGATTATCCTCGCAATTCATTCATAACATACACCTTCACATTCTAAGAAAATATAAAACATAAGAAATGGTTGAGATCAGGAGCTCAGTATGTTTAAGTAATATAATAGAAGTTATCATAAACATAAACATTATGCATGGGGAATAACTGAGGACAGATGCCTTTAAAAATAAACATTAGCATATTATGGAAGGAATGAATGATAATTACATAGATCTATATAAATTATCATAAGAGAAATAAATTTAACCATGGATATTATACTAGTAGAATAATAACATGATTTATCAATTAATATTATCACAATTAGGTAATTCATAATTTAGGACTTTTGAAACATATTGTCATGTCTTTATCCAAGACGTCTGAAAATACTAGGGTAAGGCATAGGACAATAGGCAATTCTATTTTGTCTGATGAGACCTATTGATGCATCAAGGGGTTATAGAAGGCCCAAACTATCACTTTTTATGTCCAATGAATTACTATTATTAATGTCTCTAAACATAAACAACATTAATATATGAAATAAAATTCCCCAATCTGTAGACATAATCACTCACCATTCTAAATATAATTGTGAACTATATTATGATAGAACATTCATAGTCAAACTAATCATAAATCATTTAATACAAAATGGTAGATTATAATCATAATATTTTAATACCAATAAAACATAATATTCAATAGGGGTGTTTAAATAGATTAAAATTCTAAAATAAATTCATCAAATAATTTTTGAGAGTAATACTCTTTTAATTGGAATAGAAGAGTTATTTTAAAAAAATCTCGTCATAAAAATAGAAATTAACTAAGTTTTTTTAATGATAAAATGAGTAATTTTATAAAAGTAATGTTGGATTAAAAAATATTATAGAGTTCACTTAAAAATAGCTAACAAATCGGGAAGTTCCCTTTAATCTAGGTTGATTATCATAAAGAATTAAGAAGTTGACCATTTTGATACATGTATTTTCCAAAAAAAAGATGAATTAATAAAAAAACATGATTTTACACCATATATGGAGAATTTATAGAAGTATATAAAATAAATTATTAATTTAATTGGTTTATATAGGAACAAAGTACAACCTGAATGAAAATGGAGGTTCGGGAATAAAACCTTTACCTTATGTCTGAATGAGTTCTGCACTTAACCTTAATGTCAAGAATAATCAAATTAAATCAATTAATTAATTAATCTGAAAAATTTTATATAATTATTTGATTAATTATAGTTTTATGAAGTTATTTTTTAACTTATTTATAAGTTATAGAGTTTAATTTCATTGTTCGGGATCATTCATTTTCTTAGTTTTCATGATCGATTCACTTGTTTATAACTAATGGAGTTCATGTAAAATGGGTATAATTCTCCATAATAGGAATTGCATGTTATTAATTATAATTTATAAGATAAAATGGTAATATATATATTATGTTTATATGGTATGAGGATTAATTATTAGATAATATATTTAGTGATAATCGTCTAGATTATTATGGTGGTATTTCGATCACCAAGAACTAGTTTTGTCGTATGAATTTTTATTTTGTATATATACTAGTTACAAAACATTAAATAGGTTATAATACATATATTATAGTTTTTTTAACCATAAACATAGTATAATCACCATCTTTGAGGAATAAACTGATGAACAAAAGTTTATCGTCCATGAAGGTTGTAAACCAGCACCACTTGGACAATCATTTTGTTTTTAAAATAAAAGAGAGACAGAGTAAGGATATTGACGATGGTTATAAAATTAAAATGATATAAATAGATTATATAAATGATAATATATTTATAATTCTAATTTATAATGAATAGGTGAGGTGAGAAAATAAAATAAAAAACTTGAATATAAACTAAAAGGAAAGGGAAGAGGATTTTACCTCTTCATTACTCATCCTTGAGAATCTCTTTAAGGGGACTGATTTTGGTATTCTAATTAGAACAAGAGGTTATGGATGTTGGGTATGAGATTAGGAATATGGTATTGGGTATAAATTTGAAAATGATGAAATATAGTAATGTGTGAGGAGAAGAGTGGGTGAGAGGTGGTTTTTATAGTGGAGGAGAGGGGTAATTTCTCGTTATTCTATTTGTTATTTTATTATTTCTCAAAAGGAAACCAATACTTTGGATTCTTGTTACTAAATATTGTAATATGTTCATGTGATTTATATCCAAGGGTAATTACATCATCAATGACTCAAGGAATAGTGTATTTATCTTATAATGTATTTATACTATAAATTACCATATTTTACTATTCACTATAAATTCAAGAATTTCTAAAAAATCCTAAAATTCACCCTAACCATTTTTTGATATGTAAAATTTAAAAATTAAGTATATTTTATGAAAATAATTTTATAAATATGAGTAAATTTTTTTTAATTAAAATCATTATTTACATAGAAAATACAACTTTAAATTTAACACTAATTTTATAACCCATTAAAAAACTAACTAAGGTCTCATAAAATCATCCTAAAATAATAAGACAAGAAATTATTAATTTATGAATAATTTATTATGATAATTAATTTTCTTTTTAAATCATTTTATTAATTATAATATTGTAATTATATATTTATGAACATCAAAAATACCAACACTTAAATATTAATTTTTAAAGTATTCATTTTATAGAAATATGATATAATTATATCATTATTTAATTTATATATTGGAAAAAATTTATTTATACTTTCATTGGTGAGGTTACTATTTGATTGGCTAATTTACTATTCATAAGGGTTATTTTACTATACCTAAGGGATTGTTATTATTTTATTTGTATAGGTTCCTCAAATTCAAGAAATACCTCATATTTAATTAATTAATTATTTATGATGTTTTTATTATGTTCTGTATGTGATTTTTTGTGATTTATCCTATATGAAATAAATATAAGAAGAGAAATTTCATCGATATAGTTTGGGGTCATTACATAGGTGGTCAATTAGAGTTTTAGACTCAATGGAACTTAGGGACACTCATTGGTCTATAGTATGGGAGGTCAGGCTCATCATACAATTTTGGTGGGAGATATTTACTACTATGTACCTCTCTTATAGATTTAGCATATGTTCATGAACCTCTTCAAAACCTTATATAGAACTGGTTACCCAAACAAAATGATTATTTGTTAAATCCTTTTAAATGCGAAGGATAATATTTTAGTGAGTCCATCTGTATGTATTCAAGGTTAATAATCCCTCTCCCCTAATGGGTAGCTACCTATTTGTTGAACCTGTTTAACTATGTACTTCAGAATTTTATTCCATATAGGGAAGTGATTGATATTTCGAGGATTGGATTAGTACATTATGGGGATTCATATGTATCCTTATTGCAATAAAAATAAAAAACCCACATATTTCATTAAACCTATTCATTTTAACATCATGTGGAAAGGATATATTAAAGGGCACTTAGGAACTATATACTGAGGTTAGACCAACATGAGTAAATCTAGGTAACATGGTTATAGCTCAAATCCGAGTTTCATTGTTTAATTGATCAAAGATTAAAAATATAGGTTTCCCTAGTATATGGGACATATCATATTATTCCACTAATCTGATATTACACAATGAGGTTTCCCTTTCTAGTGGATATTCATGACGTGAGTGATATAACAATTGAAAATCCCTAACCCAAAATGATCCATGTTCAGTGTGAGAAACAAGGTGCAGTAAGAAATCTGTCTCAGTACATATAGATACATTTATCATGTAATGGGAAAAACCTTTGGATGTTAAATATGTAACTCATTTATTAGGAAGGAATCCTATGTATCTTGTCTAGGACGAAAATCATATTCATCTTAGTTCAGTTGCATTATTGATCCACTGATGGATGAGGTAGGATAATCAGTCCATGTGAGTGATTGGGTCATGATGGGTAAAATGCTGAAAACATGGGGGATATACACTAAATTATATTCTTATTTGAGTTTAAGGCTTGGGAAAGAATCCTAAATATCCTGGTTATATATGGAATCCAATTCATTATATTTATATGGATCAATTCTTACACACTGAGGTTTCACTTGTATCAAGGATGCCATATCATGTCACTAATCAGGGATGACATATTGATAATTCCCTTATATAGAGGCCGGATAGTGTTATCATATCTTGGGATGCTCACTTGACCTGACCTGGTTGTCTTCCTAGACAACTTTATTTTCTACATGACATGCCTTTATTTCTTTCCTAACATGTCGAAGGATTTCTGGACATGTCTTGTTGTGTAGTGGACAAGTCCCAAGACAATCAAATGATCTAGTTAGATTATTCAAGGGATATCAAAAAAATTAGATAGAATATTTTGAGGCCATCAAATAACAAAGGCTGACTTATATGGATTAAATTTCAAGACATGGATGACTTGTTTTGGTGTCAATCACATGATCTTAGATGATATATTTTAAGGATGTCGAATTATCTAGGCTGACATGTCTGAAGGGTGTTGCATAACCCAATTTACTTTTTTAGAGGTCGTCACAAGATCTAGAATGACATGTCTGGAGGGTGCCTCATGATCTTGTCTAACATGTCTAGAGGGAGAAGAAAAACCTATATGACTTGTCCATAGGACATCACATGATTCCAGATAACAAGTTGGGAGGGTACCACATGACCTAGTGAATTTCTCGGAGGAAGTCACGAGAGCCAGTTCATATTCCCAAATGATATCGTTATACCTAGCTAACATGCACCGATGTCACTGCATCATTTGGGTGACATGTCTAGAGAAAATCACAATGTCTGGATGGAGAGGTGAGAGGTTTTCATGAGACTTGGATGGTACAAAGGGAGGGTTATCATGACTTGATTTTCCATGTCCATGGGATATCACATGATCCAAATAATATGCCATGGTATTCATCACATTATATGGTTGATATTTCCCTGTTATATCGCATGACTTGGATAGTTTACAGGAAGCGCATGAGGATAAACGTATATGTTCTTTTCATAAGTCACGTATATTTTATTTTTATTCCAACTTTTATTGCATATGTTCCTTTTATATGTTCAGTGATAACATGTTTAAGTCTCACGTGGATCAGTAGATATGTGGAATGTCCTTTTCATAATTTATCCAACAGACAAGAAGACATTCATGTGATATTAAGTAATCAGAGAGAGGTCCTATGAATTCCCCATGATCCCATAGGGTTTATAAATATACTTACCTGACATAAGCCATTATGATCATGAGATTAGCCACTCTGAGAAGTCTTCTCTAATTCCTGGGTGTACCAATGTATGGATCTAAAGATGACCCATCCAACCTCTTTTATTATTACTGAAGGGGGGTACATGTAATTCTCACCACCCCATTCATATGCCCTATTTTGTAGTGTGTATCTCACAGGTTTGGGATGGAATTGGTTGTGGTATTTTGTGTCAGGTGATTTCCATGATCCATCCAAAGGTGTCACATGATTTTCAAAAACCATGAGACTATCTCTTCAACACTCCATATATTGAATTTTTTCCAATAAAGTGGGTTTTTCCAAATGATGTGCATATTCCAAGGGTATTTTTCAAGGTCAGGTCGACATAAAAGGAACCTTTACAAGATCTGGAAACCTATTGAAAGGCCTGTAGGTGATCTGATATTCTTTGTCAAGAACCTTCTGTAAGACAAAGGTGGCTTTCTAGGGGACTTTTGTGACATCAAGCTACCATTTTAAGGAGTTTTGTGGGACCATGTTGTCTTTTATGAGTTTCTCCTCATCAATAGTGGTCTAATAGGGAGTATAAATCTATTTGAATAAAATCAGTGTAACTTACCCTCGCAAGAAGGTCCAATCATTACCCTTTTTATTTCTTTTTTATTCTACAATGTATGAGTATCTTACATGTTTGTATGTGTTTTCTTGAATAAAAACACACTCCTCATCTGTGATTCATTTTCAAAGCAATAAAGTGTTCTATGGTGACGCGTAATCATTACCATGCACTACAATTCAATTTTTATTTGCTGCTGGAGGGGGTCGCAAGACCCCTTGACAAGTATAAATCCCTTCATCTGATGAGGGGACATACCCGTGGGATCTTTCACGACAAGGAAAACATGTCACCGGGGATTCTATGGTGCCTTAAGAGTTGCATGGGTGCATCGTGTAAATATTTACAATTGTGAAAGGATTCCATATTTTTCATATTATACTCCTAATTCTATAAGGATTTTTGTATTGTTTTTCAAGAGCTCGTCGATTGAAAAGTCATGTGATATGTATGAACTCATTTGGAAAACACTACATGATTATAGAATATCATGGACTCCTTAACAATAATATAAGGTCTTAGTATATGGGATCCACAAGATCTGAAACAAGTCATTCTATGTTCATGGCATACATGCATGACCATCTAAAGGTCTCATGATCGTGTGTTCTTTGGATGTTCATGAAATCCATGAATTTTTATCACCTTATTATTCCATTTCTTTGTGGAGAGAATAATGTCCATTTTTAGGTATTTATTTGGTTATGAATTTTTTTATTCTCACTAGGTATGTGTCAATAATGGCCCCCCTTGATAATGATTTCTGCATGGAAAATGGAATGGTTCTAAAGAGAGTAAATGCCCACCAGAGTCATTGGGGTTGTCTCCAATCAGTTTATTGGGTGATTCTTGGTCTTCTCGGAGACATTTTTAATTCCAAAAAGGAATAAATAAATAGTGTAATCAAGGGAGACTCATTTACCAAACACTGCAACTCTCAGAGTTATTGTGATATTAATTTTTCTCATGACCCCTTTGCAAGAACATTTGCAAGAACGGATCGAGGGAACTGTCTCTAAGACCCCTTCATTAGAACTAATCATGGGACCTGTTTTGAAGGTATTCTTTGTAATAACCATTTTTGGAGTACTTCTTCACCCAAAAATTCCATGATTAACAAAAAAGAAAACTCTCTATAACTTTTTGAAATTTGGTCATACGGTTATATGGTTTCCCTTACTCGTTTCACAAGATCTACTAGTTAGGTCGGTTGATCACTCAACTATTATGTTGATCATGTAACCATGTCAATTCCATGTGATCATGAGTCCCATGAATGGTTTAGCGGTTTCACGATGATCTATGGGTTTATACGGTTTGTGATATCTTCCAATGCTAATCGATTCGTGAGTACTTTTTGTGATCGTGAATCCCTTAATGATTCATATAATATGGATGAGACTTCCATAGTTATGAATTTAATTAGATGGGATTTTTAAATGATACTTTCTTCCTTATTTTAGGAAAATGTATTTCTTCACTCATCATAGTTCTCGAAAGCCTTCAAAGAAAAAGGCTAAAGCAGCCCTGGCTCACCGAGATGCTATCAGATCAAGTATAGATTCCACTTGTCATAATGTAGGTGGGTTATTTAAAATGTTTTTGATATACCTGATGGGTTAATCCTTATATAATATCCTATTTTGGACTTTATTACCCTCCAATGGTTTGGTCTTACTAATGACACTTTCATTCCATTAACGCAGCCATCAATCGTACCCCATTCTTGTGTTATGAAAACCTATTATTCCTTTCAGGATAGAATTTCTACCATGGTACATTTTTCTATATTAGGGGTAGCATATAGACAGGAATATAGTAATGTCTATTCCCATAGAAGTTGATGGGAAGAGTTGTGAACCACTTTTAAATGTCCATATGTATTGTTCGATAATGCAAAAGTCTGTCTCCAACCAAAAGTTTTATGGGTTACTAACTGGGAATTTCGATTAGGTAAAAATTATGAAATGTATTGGGTTTTTCCCTTATAGTTTCAATATATTTCTTGTGAGTCTTCCAAAAGGATGAATTATATCAAGATTTATGAGGCCATATAGATCTAAAAAACTATTTCCTACTGCAATAATGGCCTAATGTAAAAACTATTCAGTCACTAGAGCACGGATACAGACACATTCCACCTAATGAATGGTTAGGAGTGAATTAGTATCTAGGAAAATGAGAAGATTTTTGGTGCACCCATATTGGGAGATAGGTATGATGAGTTTTCACTCCACAACCTTAATGTGATAACACATAGAGGAATCCTCATCTCGATTGATAGCTGATCAAGCTGGATGAAAAGGACCTCCAAAAGGAGCCACATCTTGGAGAAGATATACATTTCAAGATATGGGTGAGATACTTCATCAAGGAATATCATTCTATTATAGAGGAAATGAATGAAAATTATTTCTGTAACATCTCAGGTATTTCATAGTGTGTCGAAAACATCTCTCATTTGAAATTTTGAAATTTTCCGGGTATTCCAATTTCTTTTTCGACCATAAAAACTTAATTCGGAATTTTCCATCAACCCAATATCATATTTTTTGGATTTTTTAAGAGCCTTGGAGAGTGCATAGTGTGTTTGGATGGTTTTTGAGTGCATCGGAGGCCTAGAGGCCTGTTTTAGATGGTGTAAGTCAAGAGGCACTATTTGGGTAAATAGTGCATCCTCTCTCAGTAAACCATGAAACCGATTTTTGTACAATGACATGTCATGGAAAAATTTACATGTTAGGGAACACAATCATACAGAATGATTGAGATTTTAGAAAAGGGATACCACATCATTTTTGCATGGTTAGGGAAAATTATGTGCAATCCACACTGGTAGTACAATTTAGTCTATACATATGCATAGTAGTTTTCACAATTTGTGTAGGGTTATGAAAATCATGTGATCTAAAAATGTATCCTTTAAAGAGAAGAATTTATGGGGGTTTCTCTTTCTTTATTTCCCTTTTTTCTCCTTATTTTTACCCTCCATCATTTCTGGGTTACACATAGCAGAGTAGAAATAATCCTCTTCTTCCACCACTAGGTATTTCTCCCCCTTATTCATTTAGACTCTGTTTCATCTGGTTTTGGGTACATTGGAATCATATCAGTAAGGATATCCTCACCAATTATTCTCTCGCCCATTGATCTCTCCTGATGCACCGCTAAATTCATTCGAGTTTTTCCCTATTTTTTTGGCATTTGATTGAAACGTCAAATTCATCCAAACTACTTTGAGTTAGAGGATAAAACTGGATGTGCCTACATCTACAACTCTAAGATAGGTGGTTCATATCTTTATTTGTGTTTTCATGAGCCTTTTGTGGGCATATATTTTAGTGTTCCATTGTGTTGACTGAGCGAGACCCTGAAATTTAATTGGTTGTTTTTAGTCAATTAATTGGACCATATCGCATGTTTTTGGGCATTCAAAAACCATATGTATTGGTGAAAGTGTGGGGTATAAGCCTTAGAACACTTGGGTGGGTTGGATTCATGTGTTTGTTTAATTAAATTGATTTTTTTTATTAAAATTTTAAGTGAATTATATAAATACTTTTCTTATGACATAATTTTGATATCTATGGGATAATACCACGCTTGGACTGAGGTTTGAAATGGAAATGACCATTTGGAATTGAGGCAGTGGAACCATCATGACGGGCTTCTCTTAGGTTACATTAGTGATATGGTCACTTGTTGGGCATCATGGATTTGCGATTAAGGAAGAAAGGCCATGAGGTCGAGGGCGTAAACCATGATATGGGATGGAATGGCCATCAAATTTTAGCAACATGGTCATAGGGGAATGATGTGTTGGAGTTGGTGTGGTATAGGTAATAAACTGGTGATTGATGCTCACTCATGATTGGCCAAAGAACTGTTGGAGTCATGTGAACTTGACATAGTGATGATGTGGTTTTGAACACTCATGTGGGTAATGTCTCCTCATAATACAACTTAGGTATTTGTTTTGGGGGATCGTACCATAAAAACTTAAGGGAAAGGTGAGGATCCTTCAGATGATAGCGTTGAGGCTATTAGTTGGGGGTGAGGCTCACCGTATTGAGGCTATTGTTCCTTGGTTACTTTGGAGGATATGGATCTACATTCCTCATTACATCAAGCTATGTGATGATAATTATTTTATATGTGGATAGATATAACATTGTCCTAATAAAATGGTGCTTCAATCCAATGGGTACTTTTAAATAGGGGTCTAATGGACCAAGGTTTTATTTGCTTGGGAATTCCATAGGGTCATCAGTGACTTGATGTGGGACATACAATGTCATTTTTTCTGAGGTGATAGGTTATTTATTTGGATGTGGAAGCTAGGGGTTCATCTAGGATACTGACATTAGTGGATACATTTGGACATGGGCCCAGGATCCACTCATATTAAATGATTTCAGTGTTATCCAAAGTATGTAACAACTTCCTAGTGATTGTTGAGAAGTAGGGAAGATTATTATTTTTATTTAAATTGAATGATTTATTGTCCTTATTATATTACACACCTTTTTAAATTCTTATGTTGGGTATGAACATGTGGGTGGTATTTTACTGAGACTCATTCTCACACCCTACATGGGAACTTCGAGACACATATAGATTTTATGCATTTACGTTGAGGTAATGGTTAGGGCTTTAGAGAAGGATCCAAGTTAAGCTACCATGTATGGTTAGCAAGGGGCCTTGAGTTTATTTACTTAATTAGAGATTTATATTTTAGTTTCTCTTTCAGTTTTACCACGCCTAAATTTATATGTAGCTACAATGGTCATCCATTGGAGAACCCTTATTTTTATTGTATTATATGACCTATTTGGATAAAGATTCTATTATAGTTATAGAAATGTCATGTTGGAATGTTTATTTATTTCATATTCTTTTGCCTATTTTTATTTCACTATTTCTTGCTATTGATTGTACTTCTACCTTTGGTGGGTCTAGTTCGATTCCACTATGTCTTTATTTCCACTCCATGTTATATATATGTACTCGAACCAGTATATTATCAACCCTTTAGTGTATATACACTCCACTATTCCCTTTTTACTCCCTCTCTTCTAGTCAGAAGCTTTTGGCATTTTGGGAGGTGTGCCTAAAGCCAGTAGAACCCAACTAGAAAGAACTATTTGGGTGGATAACCGGGTTAGGGATACTACAAATGGTATCAAATGTGTAAATATTTCTTCTTTTATTGTTATTAGTATTTAGGTTATGGTAGATTAGAGATTAGGATGTGGTAAAAACTAGATTTGTAGCTCATTCATGGGTTCTTGCAGCCCCATGCATGAGGGATAGACCAATTTAACATGGGTGGGAACTGTTGTTCTATTTTTTTCATTTTAATGTTTATATGATTTTCACCTTGAGTGGTAATATTAGAATGTGACTATTATATTTTATGACATATGACCTTGGCCTGGTATGGAAAGGGATTAGATATTGGATCTTTGGCCTGGTAAGTCATCATGTGTTTGTTATGTACGTTTATTCTCTTGGTTGGAAGATAGTATGATTGTAAGATGTGATCATGTTCCTGTGAAAATTTCTTGTGTAATGTGACATGTATATGTATACGTGTTCCTATGATATAAAAAATTAATTATGTTATGGGACATGTGTCTGGATATTATAGGAGCAGGTAAGTACTATGATATGGGGTGATGTTGATCACCAGGTTTGGTAGTGTGGTCATCAGTTTGAGGCGACCTGGTTCATTAGGATGGGTGATCTTCGCGGAATATTTGATACATGATTCAGTTAAGAGAGGGTAAGGAGTCCATGAGGCCGATATTCCATGTAGAATGGTTGTGATGGGGATGGGTAAGGGGAGTGAGTTGACACTAACTATTACTGATTTAACTATCTACATTTATATATATGTTATCTAGGTTGTCTGACCATGTAATGGTATTCAGTGGGTTGCCACCTGGGATGTCTCTCAATGAGAAAATTAGAGAGATCCTGGTAAGTCTGATCCTGGGGATTGATAGGGGATCTTAGAAAGAAGAGCCTTCTTTGTTGTTCCCGACTTGAGATTTCTATTCACATCACCCTCCCCAATTTCGTGTTGAGGGCGGTGCATAGGAAGATGATAATTGGATCGAGTTCATGAAGATGATATTCGAGTAGAAATATATACCTCCAAGGACGAGGGTTAAGCTAGACACCTATATTTTTATAAGACCAGATAAGTTTTACTCAGATATAGAGGTGAAGGAAGAAAGACATGAGGGACTATCCTAGGAGGAATTTGAATCCAGGTTCTTCATTCACTTGAACCCAAAGATACTAAGGGACGAAATAGCTCGGGGGTTATTGAACCTTCAGTAGGGTGACATTCCTATCATGGAATATGTAGTGACTTCCATGAAATTTATCACATTACACTCAGTATGGTGGGAAATGAAACTATCATGGTGAGGCGTTACATGTATGGTTTATGGAACACCATGCAGGTGCAGGTAAACATCTTTAGAATGGACTCATTCTCATAGTTTGTGAACTCAACACTCATGGCCTTGGGAAACTTCATAGATAGGTATTTCTTGAGATGGGTAACAAATCCAGGTGATTTTAGTGGTGATTATTTAGATAGTAGGAAGTGAGTCTGAGAAGAGTTCCCTTATGGTGGCCAGGACAAGGACTCGAGAGTACCACCATAGAGGGGGTCTTTTGTAACACCCCAAGATTTCATAGTGTGTTATTTCTTCAAAATAATTCAATAACTTTCACTACACGCAACACCGAGTTCAAGTGCACCATGACTTACCAAACAAACCGTTCAAAAGAGGTTATGAATAGTATTAACCAAATTTTAAACTTGATATAATCCTTATAATTTTAGAATCCATATTATGAGTTTCTTAGACATAATGTAAGAACATGTTCATTTTTTCAGATAAAAGAAGTATTTTTCAAAAAATGCACTTTTACCAAATTTTAATAGTGAAACCCTTTTTTTTAATCCAATATTTTAAACTTTTATATATTCAATTTGACTAAATAAATTTCTTCTTTAGAATGGGGACATCAAAAATTTACAATGAAACACCCCAATATTCCACGGTACGTTTCCCTTTGAATAATGCAATGGAGTGCATTGTACGCAACTTCGAGATTTTAACACACCACAACCAATTAAACTCGTCGTTATGAATAGTAATACCTACTTCTTGAAATTTTATAAATTTTATCTTTCTAAATGGACTTCATTTTTGGATTCATAATATCAAAATTAGCTTAGGGTGAAATTTTGGTACTTTTTGGATAACCTTCATATTTTGATGAATAATGAGAATTAATAAATTTTAATTAAAATTTTTTTTAATAGAAATAATTAATAGTGATAAGTTATTAATTTGATTGGGTTTAAATTATATTTAGAATATATTTTTACCATTTAATACAATGTTGGTCATTGAATGTAATTTCACATTTAAACCAGATATAAACAAGTGTCAATCTTTTGATAGTTATTATCTCTTAAAAACACGCTATTTGTTCTCACGACGGGAATTAATTTTTAAATTAATTAATGCAACTGATATGTTTCAAAATTGGTAAAATAAACATAATTTTTGAATTCATAATATCAAATATATCTTAGGCCTAATATTTGGTATTTTTCTGGAAACTTTCATTTTTTTTTATTAATAGTGAAACCACTAAGTGGTAGTTTAAAAAACTGAATTTTTCATAAAACATAATTTTACCGCTCATGTGAATGGAATTTTGAAAATCAGAGGGACACGGTTAATATCAAGGAGTAAAATGTGGTTCAATGAGATGAAAATAATATTTGTTGAATAGTAACTTTTTACTTTTATTTACCACGGTTAAAAGAAAATAGGGTAATTAAGGGTACAAATGATATTAATATTACCCTAAAACATGTCCTAATTCTATTGGACAAGTGTATATCGACCAAAAACAACCTTAGGAATAAAATATTATCATTTAGGTCCACATGTATTAGATTAGGACATTTATTATTATTTAATTCAAAGAAGAGTTAAAAGAGTTAAAATCAAATTTTATTTACTACAACATTTTTAATATAGGGTTATACATAAGATAAATTCAATTCTAAATATTCATTAGAAAGATAAAAATATTTCATACATAATGATATTTTATTTATAATTTTTATACATTAAATAATTTAATTTATTTATGACACAATGATGATGCAATAATTACCATAACAGTGATAAATTAAAATAATTGATATTATAAATACCAAAATAAATATAATTTGAGACTTTTTATAAATTACACTAATTTTATAGGTTAATATAACATGTTAGGATTGACGTAATTAACGTTTTTAGAAGTAATAATTCTGTTATGATTTTTAAAAATATCAATTATTGAATAGTGTCAAAATTGACATAAAAGAGTTTTTAAAACAAATATTATATTATTAATTGATATTAAATTCTTAAAAATCTATGGTTCGGCCAAGAGACTTATACCATGATAGGTGTATTATTAATAGACCACTTGGGGGGCTCTTGGATGTATATAGTAAGTTTATTAACTATATAATATAAAAATACAAAGTGACATGGTAAGTGTCAAACTAATTAACTAAGAGTTAAAACTAAAGGATAAGGTTAATATAATGACCCAAACCTGTCTAAATTCTATTGGTTTTGTGTTTTTAGACCCATACCCACCTTAACCATTAAATAATCCTCTTTGGAGCCATTAGAAACCGAATATGAATTTATTATAAAATAATATTTCTAGCTTTTCCAAAGGTGCCCCTCACCCCTCTTATAAAAGGGCACTCACCCTTTTCATTAATTCACACCTTTAAAGCCTTTTGGTTCGGCCAAACCCTGCCCAAATAATCTCTCAACTTCCCTCACTACAACCTATAGGCCTTATTATGATCATAAAGTCAACCTAAGGAGCCCTTTTGATCAAATCAAAAGGAAGAACCCGAAGAAGAGGTAATGTTTTCACCACCCTTTTTCAAATTTGTTTCTTCTTCAACTTCTTCTTTATTTGTTATTCCCATTATAAAATAATGAATCCAGTATATCCTATATACTTTAATATTATTATAAATATGGTCCAACCATATTAAGTATTCTATCCACCTTTTGAATAACATGTCACCATACGTGCGTACGTACGGCTTACCGTCTCCATGTCGTGGTGTAATTGTTATTCAATAAATTATTGTTTTTGGATGGGTATAATAATGATGTTTAATTCATGTAAATAATAAATATAACATTATAATGATTCTTTATATATGATATACCATCCAATTATATATTATTTTAATATCAAAATAATGATATTGTCGCTCATACGTACGTACGGACTACCGTCTCCACGAACGTGACGATATTCATTCTCCATCGTATCCATTCAAGTATAATTATCATTTGATGGTTAATAATAGTATTTAAGGACTTGATATCATTCTTTATATGAATAAGATACAAACTATCCATAACAAACACGGCTTATGTAACAAAACATATAAAATAAAACGAGTAAGTTAACACCCGAAACGACGATAATTCTAAGATATTATTAACAAAGCAATGTTAAAAGATTATATATGATATCATATTAATGTTTATGAATCTTTAATAATTTAATAAAAATTATTTAACCATTATAAAGGAGGTTAAACTACCCTCAACCAATGAAAAGTACAAGGTAAGGGTTTATTTCGCAATCTCTTCATTATCCGAGGTTGTTTATACGTAATAATCTACTGGGATCTCTTTATCATCCACATCCATGATTCTTAAAAATGTATTTCAAAACATTTTTTACTATTTACTAGAATATGGGTTAAAGTAATTTATACCCTTGTTGACTTTTATAAGTGGTTTATAAAGGAATCTTTCCGTCGTTTTCCAAATAAGTTCCTTTTTAACCATTTCGACAGAATTAAGGTAAGAATGTTTTTTTAACTTATACGGCGGGTGCGGCTATTTTCTGCCATTATAAAATCGTCAAAGCTTCCCTTACAAACTTAAAATAATATTTTCAAAGAAAATGTTTTATTTTATAAATATATGACTCTTAAATGATTTCAAAATAGAAAGATATGTTTCTCTAAAAAGAGTTTTGATTTCATCTATGTCAACATCCTTTGATGGATTTTACGCTTATTTGATGTTGATTTATTATGATACAAAACTTTTATATTGTAATGAAGGTTTTGTGATATGTTTGACTGTGGATGTGTTATTTTTATACCATTCATGGTTTATGGATGAAGTATTTACATTTCGTATTCTATTTTTAATACGAATGATTATGTTATGTTTAAACCTTTTCATATGGTAATGCATTGGACTTAATATGTGATGGGTGGAGTCTGCTATAGCTCCTCGATTAATGGGTAGGTCTCATGAGGCAAACTAGTGTCTTGGCATAAGGCCTTGAAAAAATCTTATTTGTAGTCTTGGCACGAGGCCTTGGCTATGTGGTTATGATAGTCTGGCATTATGCATTCCATCATTATGAAAGTGGTTATTGATATTGCATGTGATTATTGGATTAGTAGAATATCCATGTGAATAAGTAAATGGAATTATTTAATTTTATTTTTGCCATACTATGTTGAAGTTCATGTTTAAAAGGCTTTTGTTTTAGTTATACATTTCCTTAAATGTTTATTCTTATTTATGAAAGTTTCCGCTATATTGTTATCCTTACTGGGCATTTGAGGTCACCCCTTTTCTATGTTTTATTATTCTCAGGATGTGAAGAAGTAATTTATGAATGACCTGCAGGGATATTATGAGGGGATAAGAGTGTGGTATATGGAGACTATATTGTTGTAGTTTTCATTTTATGATGTATTGTAAACTTTATTAATATATCTAGTGTTACAAAGGCTACTAAACGAATAGGTATTTCGAGATTTGATCTTTCTTGTGATCATGCCAATGTTATGTAATAATGCACCGACTCTGGGTAACTGGGATCGGGGCGTTATAGTTGGTATCAGAGATAGTTTAATACAAACCTTGGAAGCTAGATTTAGATAAACTCTGATTAGAGCACATATATTTAAGATGTAATTTGAGGATTAGCATACAAGAACTTCCTAGAATTTTGGTATTGTAGAGATTTTGTGAGTTTTCCAAAGAATGCATCTCTGTCTGGATATGAGCAGGTAGAGGCGGCTCTGGCACAGATGTACCTAGGGGTAAAACCCTAAAACACAGCTTTGAGCTAGACTTGAACAGGAACTGGGGCACGACAATGGGCCTTGCTGCACTCTTGGTTATGACACTCCCGAGGGATATGCTTAGGATAACTCTCATTTTCTTTAAAAATAATTATGAATGGTTTATGAGTATATACTTCCTCAAAGAAAACATTTTTATGATTATGGATTATATCCATAAATAGTTCAATTTATGTTAACAGTTTTATAAGTATAAAATTATGTATTTTGATTCATAAATTGATCTAGTGTATGCCATTGTTTAGAAATGGCACCCAGTAGAAGGAATGAGAACTCCAACAATGCACAAGATCCAAAGATAAAGAAGGATCATATCATTCATAGTCTTAAGCCAGGATTTATAAGATAAATAGTCTCCCATGTATTATCATCATATGAAGAAATATTATCATGTGTTGATAAGATAAGTAAAGAGTTTACTGTGTCATATGGCTTTGAAGAGAAGCAAGAGAAGAAAGGTGTTGAACCCTCTGGGAATTGAGTTGCTTTATTATATTTTGATAATCCCAACTATATTTTATTTATATCTTAATTATATTTGACACATCTCAAATATTTTTTATTATATGTTTTTTCTTTCAATTAAGCTTAATATAAGTCTTTTGGATATATGTACTCTGACCTAACACATTCTGCCAATAGAATGCCTAAATAGTTTATAGCTACTGATACTGAACAGTAGCTACTGTTATGACTTAGAGCTACCGATACCGAATAGATCTACCGATACGGAGTTCATCGATACATAAAGTTCACCAGTACTCAAAGTTCACTGCTACATAAAACTCTACCGATACGATACAAGAAGTCTACCAATATAGTTACAGTTACAAGCTCACCGGTACTCAAGTCTACCACTACATCGAAGTCGACAGCTACCGATACAGAGCTACCGATATGCAATGTCTACCGCTACATCAAGGAAGCTACCGACAGGGACTTACCTCTACCGATACATGGCAGAGCCACAACTACCATTGCAAGTCCACCGCTACTAATGTGATCAAGACTACAGTTGCAGCTACTGATACAAAGTATACCATTACAAATGAAGTCTACTGATACAGACACCTACCGTAACACAAGCCTACCGATATCAAGAGCTCCCGTTCCAGAGACAGAACCCGACACTTCTTTAATTTGTTTATCTTTATTTAATCTAACGAACGGTCATATTAGGAATATTTTAATGCTCTGTCATTTATTTAATGAAGGTTGTTGGATGTCAGGGAACCGTACCTCGTACCTGCAAAAAGTAAATCATCTTTTTCCGGAGCTTGTGCTTTAAATAAAGGAAGGATGTGCTTCTACAAATAGAATATGAATAGATGAATACATAGAGATATACATACCACGAAGTGTGCTGGAAGAACAATTGAGCGTGAATGAAAAGAGATGACTGAACTTACACGAAGAACTCATTCATTACTGCATACCAGTGAAGTGCTGAGAACGAGAACATAACACAAGAGCTTCATCGACTGTCTGTACACCTGGAAGTCAAGGAAACAGACGATACTCTGTTTTCCAGACAAAAACCAGAAGAGGACTCAGAGCGAATTCTGATCAATCAAAGGAGTACAGAACTACACGACAATCACTAGAGCCATTTCTAAACTCTAAATATTTTCTCTGTGATATATCTTTTTACATATGGAGCAGTGTGTGTCATCTGCTGTATTTTACACACACACTATCTCCTGTACTCTAACTGGAGGATTTGTAAATCCTCACTCAAACTCTTGCATCTTTTATTTCCCACTAGGATAGTGGTAGAGGTCATGTGACCTGGACAGATGGTTGTTGTTGTTTTTGTTTCCCACGGATAACAGTGGTAGAGGTCGTGTGACCTAGACAGCTGGTTGCTGTTGTTTTTGTTTCCCACGGATAACAATGGTAGAGGTCGTGTGACCTGGACAGTTGTATACTGTTTTTTATCCCCGACCCAGGGTGTGGATCACTTTTATATAACGTTTTGAGAGGAATAAGTCTCATCTTGAGACTGAACCTCTTGGTTAAATCTGTTGTGCTTATTTATATTCAAAGTTCTTTCTTATTCCACTGCTAATTACTTTAAAACCAAAACTATTTTAAAGTCACTTTGATAATTAAACTTGTAAGTGTTTATATTAGTTGTAAATAAGTAAGTTAGTTTCAAAAGTCAATCAACTCTTCTGATTTGATTAGCTGGGAAATAATCAATCCCTTGAGAACCTAACATAACCTTTACTTTGGTATAAATTAACTACAGTTTAATTTTTTATTTTATTTGGGGCATTTTAAGACAATGTTTTTAAAACAGAAAATTTAATTGGAACTCAATTCACCCCCCTATTGAGTGTCCACTCCGACCAATATTTGGTATCAGAGGATGTTTAAATACTTTCTAAAGTACTCTGTTTTTCAACTGTGATTTTAGTTGTATTTTAATGTTCTTAAAATTTCTGTTATTTCTAAATTTTTATCTCTTTAAAATCTTTGCTTTAAGTATGATATCATGGAAAATAGACTTGAAGGAGTTTCTACCAATAGACCACCATTTTTCAATGTCACTTACAATGTTCAGTGTAAAATCAAGATGAGAATTCATTTAGAAAGCATCGGTTTTGATATTTGGACTGCAATAGAATCAGAATATAAAATTCCTACTACTGTTAGAACTACTTGAAATGAAGCTACTAAGGCTGCCTACAATAATAATTTCAAAGCTATGAATGCCTTGTATTGTGCTTTAGGAGTTGAGGAATTTAATAGAATATCTGCTTTTAAAATTGCTTATGAAATTTGGGATACCTTAGCTGTTTCTCATGAAGGAACAACTAATCTTAAGGAAATGAGATTGAACACTTATACTATTAAGTATGATAATTTTAAGATGAATCCTGATGAACCCATTTCCGACATGTATCTCAGGTTCAACGAAATTGTCAACACAATGATCTCTCTAGGAAAGGATGTTCCATCAAAGGAACAAATTATGAGAATTCTGATATCTCTACCTGAAAGATGGAGAGGAACTTCTGTCTCAATTAGAGAATCATGTGATATTGGTGAACTGCCAGTCAAGGAATTAATTGTAAAGTTGATGATGTATGAAGAAGAACTCAAATTGAACAAAGAAGAAGAAGATGAACCAAGAAGGAAGTCTGTTGCGTTCAAGACTTCAACTTCAAAGAACAATGATAAGGATAAGCTTCAAGCTATAAATGAAAGTTCAAGCTGTGAAGACAGTGAATGTGCTTCTGACAGTGATGTTGAGATGGCTCACATTGCCAGAAGGTTTAAGAAATTTTACAGTAAGAAGAAGTTTTTCAGAAAATCAAATTACAAAAGTAAATATGACAACAAGGGTCATTGGAAAAACGATTGGAAGAAATCTGACAAATCAGATGACATTGTCTGCTATGAGTGCAAAAGAAAGGGATACATAAAAGTAGACTGTCCAAAGTTGAAGTACAAGAAGAGGTATGAATACAAGGACAATAAGTTTAAGAAATCCATGAAGGCTACTTGGAGTGCTTCTGAGGATAGCTCCACTGAATCTGAAATTTCTGAAACTGAACAAAGAAATAAGGCAAACACGTGTTTTATGAAAAACACATCTGAGGTAACATCTAAAACTCCTGCTTTAAATTCATATTATTCTGAAGATGATTCTGACTCAGAAAACTTGTCAAAATCTGAACTATTTGAATACTGTGATATGTTAGAAGAAACCTATAATGAGTTGAAAGACAAATACAAAGGTTTAAAGAAACAGTATGCTTTAACTGTTAAACATAAATCTGATCTTGATATTGAAGTGGAAAAGAATGCTCAGTTTCTTAAAGAAAACACTGAACTGAAATTATCTAATGAGCAACTAAAGAAAGACTTAGAAAAATTTACAAATGGTAAAGATACTCTTACTCAGATTCTAGGTAAGCAAATAGAACCTAGATACACTACTGGTATAGGATACCAACCTGGACAAAGGAAATTTACCAAAACTAAATTCATTCCTAAATCTGGACAGAATGTAGCTAGTTCTGAAACTTCATACTCTTCAACTAGTTATATTCATAGTTATGGATCTAATAAGGTTTATCTTCCAAAATATGTTGATTCTAGACATTTTATGAGACCCATTAAACAAATCTGGGTACCTGAAGTTTTGTTGGCTTACCTGTCTGGACCCAAGAAAATATGGGTACCAAAATCATTTCCTGTCTAAATCTGTTTTGTACAGAACCTACTTAAGGAGCTCCTATAGAAAGACCTGGTACTTGGAAAGTGGATTTTCAAGACATATTTCAGGAGACTTCTCATGCTTTAAAAGATTAGTCAGAATGATGGAGGTTTTGTCACTTTTGGTGATAACTCAAAAGGAAAAATCATCGGCTTAGGCCAGATTGGTAACACTGACTCAGTATTAATTTCTAAAGTTTTATTTGTTGATGGACTTAAATATAATTTGTTAAGTATTTCTCAGTTATGTGATGATGGTTTTTATGATAAATTTAAAAACGATTCTTGAAATGTTTTTAATTCTAAAAATGTTTTAGTGTTTTCTGCTTTAAGAAATGAAAATGTTTATGCTGTTGATTTAAATTCATTAGATAAGCAGAATATTACTTGTTTAAATGCTTTTCATAAAGAGTATTGGCTTTGGAACAGAAGATTAGGACACTGAAATATAAATTCATTTAGAAAACCTGTTAGGAAGAACTTAGTTAGAGACTTACCCAAACTTGAATTTCCAGCAGACAATGTTTGTAATCCCTATCAAAAGTGAAAGCAACATAAAGTTTCTTTTAAATCAAAGAAAGAAGTATCAACTTCTCAACCTATCGAGTTGGTTCACATGGATTTATTTGGACCTTCTAGAGATTCTAGTTTAAATGGGAAGCACTATGTCTATGTTCTTGTAGATTACTTTTCTAGATATACATGGGTATATTTTCTATCTCACAAAAGTGAATCTTGTTCTTTCTTTGTAAAATATTCCAAGTCTGTAGAAAACCATAGTGGACTTAAAATTAAAACCCTGAGAAGTGATCATGGCCATGAGTTTGAAAATCATGAGTTTGAATCTTACTGATCACACAGTGGCTATAGTCACAATTTCTCTACCCCTAGGACACCCCAACGGAATGGTGTAGTAGAAAGGAGGAATAGAACACTACAAGAAATTGCTAAGAATATGCTTAATGAGTATGACCTACCTGTTTATTTTTGGGCTGAAGATGTCAATACAGCTTGTTATGTTATTAATAGAGTCTTGATCAGACCTATTCTTAAGAGGGCCCCTTATGAGTTGTGGAACCATAGGAAACCTAAGGTTAACTACTTCAGAGTTTTTGGTTTCAAAGTCTTTATTCTCAATACTAAAGATAATCTTGACAAGTTTGCACCAAAGAGTGATGAAGGAATTTTCCTAGGATACTCTATAACTAGTAAAGCCTATAGATTTTTCAATAAGAGAACCAAATGTGTGAAAGAATCAGTTCACATCAAATTTGATGAAACTGATCCACATGAGCCTAAGATTTCTCTTGAAAATCTTTAAGATGATCTATATGTTTTGAACCTTAATGATAAGGAAAATGGACCTGCAATTAAAACATCCAGTTCTGGAAATTTTCCAGAACCTGCTTCTGTTGATTCCCAACCTGTTGATGAACCTGAAATTTCTAGTCCTAACTTTACTCGATCAACTAGAATTCTAAAAAATCATCCTTTAGATGCTATTGTAGGAAATCTTGATAGAGTGACACAGACTAGAGCTTCTCTTAGAAATCCGGTTGAACATCAAGCCTTCTTGTCACAGCTTGAACCTAAAAACATTGATGACGCTATTAATGATGAATTTTGGGTAATGGCTATGCAAGAAGAACTAAATCAATTTGAAAGAAACAATTTCTGGAAATTAGTAGAAAGACCTAAGGACACTATAACCATAGGCACAAAATGGGTGTTTAGAAACAAAGTTGATGAATCTGGAAACATAATTAGAAACAAAGCTAGGCTAGTTGCACAAGGTTACAATCAAGAAGAAGGAATTGACTATGAGGAAACCTTTTCTCCTGTAGCTATATTAGAGGCTATTAGGATCTTACTTTCCTTTGCATCACATATGAATTTAAAGTTATATCAAGTGGATGTTAAAAGTGCTTTTTTAAATGGTTTTATTGTTGAAGATGTTTTTGTAGAACAATCACCTGGTTTTTCAAATCCTCATTTTTAGAATCATGTCTTCAAACTCTCTAAAGCTTTATATGGTTTAAAACAAGCTCCGAGAGCTTGGTATGAAAGGATTTCAAACTTTCTTATTTCAAAAGAATTTACAAAAGGAATTGTTGATCCCACTCCTTTTATAAAAAGGATTTCAAAAGATGTTTTAATAGTACAAATATATGTTGATGGTATTATTCTTGGATCCTCTAATAATTCTTTGTGTACTGATTTTTCAGAAATAATGCAAAATGAATTTGAAATGAGCATAATGGGAGAGCTTAAGTATTTTCTTGTTTTCCAAATTTTTCAAACTAAAGATGGTATTATTTTAAATCAAAGTAAATATACTAAGGATTTGTTAAAACGATTTGGCTTGGATAGTATTAAAGAAAGTGATATACCTATGAGTACCACCTGTAAATTGGATATTGATGAATCTGGGAAACCTGTTGATCAAACTAATTACAGAGGTATGATTGGGAGTTTACTTTACCTTACTTCTAGTCGAACAAATATTATGTTTAGTGTATGTATGTGTGATAGATTTCAAGCTAATCCTAAAGAATCACACTTACATGCTGTTAAAATGATTTTTAAATATCTTAAGTATACTGCAAATTTGGGTTTGTTTTATCCAAAAGGATAATCATTTGACTTAATAAGTTATTCAGATGCTGATTTTGCTGGCTGTAAGTTAGATAGGAAGAGCACATATAGAACATGTCACTTACTTGGAAAATACCTAGTATCATGGTGTAGTAAGAAACAGAACTCAGTTGTATTATCTACTGCTGAAGCAGAATACATAACTGCTGGTAGTTGCTGTGCACATATTCTGTGGATGAAACACACTTTACTAGATTATGGATTTGATTTTAAGCATGTTTCAATTAACAGTGACAACACTAGTGCGATTAACATCTCAAAGAATCATGTGTCTCACTCTAGAACTAAACACATTGATGTTAGACACCATTTTTTAAGAGATCACTATCAAAGAGGTGATATAACACTTGAGTTTATAGGCACTAAACTTCAATTAGCTGATATTTTCACTAAGCCATTATGTTCAGTAAGATTAAGTTTCATTAGACATGAATTAGGAATGATAACTTACCCTTGAAACCGTTAGAAAATTCTCACCGTTAGGAGACCTCACCGTTAGAAAATTCTCACCGTTAGGAGACCTCACCGTTAGAAAATTCTCACCGTTAGGAGACCTCACTGTTAGAAAATTCTCACCCTTAGGAGACCTCACCGTTAGAAAATTCTCACCGTTAGGAGACCTCAACATTAGGACATCCTCACCGTTAGAAGACTTTACCGGTACATCTCGTGCTGTTTTAACTTCTGTAAAGTCGAGACATTGAAAAAAAATTTATATATATGATTTATTTTATTTGTGGATCCTAAATGATATTAAACCAAGTCTAGATTTCACTCAATCTCACCGCGAACTCGTCTGTTCGAATCCCTCCAACCTAACCCTCTCAAGACACAAAACCCTAAACCTCGAATCTGTAATGGCCCGCATCAAGAGACCTCAGGTTACAGATGGGAGTGATGAGCCACAAGCGAAAAGACAGAAAGTATCGAATTCTAGTACCAGTGGAAGTGGAAGTGGAAGTGTAGCTCGAAGGAATCCAATAAACCTGCATCTCTCAAAGAGAGAAATTTTCGTTGATAAAGAGGTGTGTGCAGAATGGATCATGGAGAGCATGTCCTTGGTTCTTAAAGTTTTAGAAGAACAAGGTTGGACTGAGTGCTTCGTGAACAGCAATAAACCTTATTACCCAGGGCTGGTAAAATAGTTCTACGAATTCGTTCGTTTTGAAAAGTCTGAGGAAGAAAGCAAAATGATTTCTTATGTGAATGGACAGGAAGTTTCTTTTACATCAGTAGAATGGGATGGGAACTTGAGAGTTCCGCATGAAGGAGATTATGCGTTTTATTCAAAATCTGTACCTTCAACCAGTGATGTGTGTCAATATAAAGATACTTTTCTGGAGCTTATAGGGAATGGGACCCCTAGAAAGGTGATTCCTGTAGAGATGGTAGGAGAATATAAGATGTTGTTTAAATTTATTCAGCATGTTGTTAGTCCGAGAAGAGGAGACTTTTCCACTTTGAGATTCCAAGACATATATCTCTTATATTTTCTGAAGCACAGTGTGAGAATCAATCTATGTAGATTGATTATGGTTCAAGTGGAAGAGATTACTAGACCGAAGTCCAAATCAAATGAACTGTTTTTCTCAAAGCTGATTTCTATGATGCTAAAAGTGAAAGAGGTTTCTGGACCTCAGGATGAGCTTGTAGTGGTTAAGGATAACTTCTGTATTACAAGAACTGTCTATAAATACATGAAAGTCGGTTGGAATCCTTGGAAGAAATCATGGGTGAATGATGATGGAAAAATCTATGACAAGTATACTCCTGTGGATAATCCTTCTAGACCAAAGGATGTGAGGGATCCTGGTCTTGGACCAGATGAGCCAGAACAGGTCTACAGTGATGATGAAGTTGAGGAGGAAGAGACATCAGTTGAGGAAGGAGGAGACCCAGACTTACCCCCTAGTCTTGTGCATCATGTTATTTCTTATGGAGCAGCTAGCCCTCCAAAAGAACTAACAAAGAGAGAAACTGTCTTGAAGGACAATGATACAGAGACTACAGAAGAAGGAGAAGAAGCATGCTAGTATATTTTCAAGGACACCTCTGAGGAGGATGAGGCAACCGAATCAGATCATGATGTTAATGGAGAAAAAGAGGCTGATGGTGAAGCAGATGATGAGCAAAATGTTGAAAAAGAGCTCATTTTGAGTCCTCTAATAGTCATTACAGTCAGGACAGTGCCTGATCAGGAAGACGTAGCAGTAGCAACTGTTGATGAGAGAGTCATTAATGACCCAGAACAAATGGCTATTGAATCTGCTGCAATTGTAGAGGAAATTGCAGAATTACCTCAGGAAGAACAGTTTGAAGAGATACCTCATGAGAATGTTCCAAGTAAGGGGGATAATCATGGCTCAATATCAGTGCTATATGACATTGAAGGTTGGACATCAGATCCAGGATATATGATTCTTGGACTTTCTTATGGAGATTCTGATGAGGAAGTCCGAACCCAAAAGGAATCAGTTACCCTACCCACTATGGCTGAAATTGTGGCAACCAAGGAGGACCTTGAGTCCTTAAAAGTATAATTGAAAGAAGCAATAAGGGAATCAGTGTAAGATATGAAGAAAAGTATGGTTGAAGAGATGAAAAGTGTGGATAAATCCCTTGAGTTATCCATTGGATGTGGTGTGTCCAGTCCTGTGAAAGAAATTATGGATGAACTTAAAGTGTGCCACACTCAGATTGAGAGTTGACGAGGAGCTATAGTTGCCTTGAGACAATCGATTGCTTCTCTGACTACCTTTAATAGCTCTCAAAATCAAGTAAAATATAACATTAGATATATCAAAGAAGTGGTCAAATAGTTTGTGGAAGTTTTTGAGGCCTTTAAAAAGTCAGTTAAATAACATCTGAACAGCCAGGATGACCTTGTTCAGAAGGTCATTAGTAGTCTGACTCAATCCTTCAAGGAGACAATGGCTTTTTCAATGAAACTTCTTCCCTCATCCAGCTCCAGTGTGAACCTTAACCAGATCCGCACTGTTATTCCGGAAGAATTGGCTAAGGACAGTCCCAGTGGTGCATCAGATACTTAGATTCTTGCTACCACTAGGGAAGTTAATAGTTTTGTTCGTGATCACATGCGGGCAGCTACTGCTTCTCAAGAGGCAATCAAGAATATGGTGGATGATTATTTTGAAAAGTTTTATACCAAGCACCAAATGAAAAACCATTTCAAACTCTTGATTGAGAATATGAAGTTACCTCCAGTTACCCAAGCGTTCAGAGAACAGGTTAGTAAGCTTAGGGAGCTTACTCCTGCTTTGGACAAATTCATTGAAAATATGGATGATTTTGTGTCTTCCACGGAGAGAGGAGGAAGCATTATAATGGATTTTAGAAACCTATTGCTACCCTTCCTGCATGTGGATGCCAGACCAGTGATTGTACCTCCTACCCTTCCTGCTTCTTCGTCTGGGAGTACTCCTCAATTGACTCCAGTTCAAGCCATCAGAAGCTTGACACCGATGATCACTCATAGGAGCTCAGATTTCAGATCCTGTATAGTTTCTGTAGCTGAACCACCAGTTGTGCCTTCGGCTATTCCAAAACCCTCTGCTGATCCTAAGGGAAAGACACATGTTCCAGAGGAGGATTGAGTGTTTCTAGATCTTTTGATAGAATTCACTTGTATTTTTTTTGTTCTGATTTTATCAGTGTATCTTTTATATTAATGAAATTCCTCTTCATTCTATACTTTACTGAGTTTCTATTACTTTGTCATTTATTCTCTGCTAATCTTTATCTTTTCTCTGCTACCCTTATTTTTGTTAATCACAAAGGGGGAGAAACTGAGGAAATGAGAAAATGAGAGCAAATAAGAAATGATACCTAAGAGTAAACAAAGGGGGAGAACTTGAGAAACAGACTTAAGAGAGAATCTTGCAGTACAATTGAAAGGGGGAGGAATATGGACGTTTTGTTCTGAACAAAACAAAAGAACCTTTTCCTCTAAGGCTAATTTCTTTTCCACTTTTTCCTCTGAAACTACTCTTTTTTTATATCATTTTTGATATAATTTTTCTCTGATACTACTTCATTTTTTTGGCATAAGTTGTGATTATCAAAAAGGGGGAGATTGTTGAACCCTCTGAGAATTGAGTTGCTTTATTATATTTTGATAATCCCAACTATATTTTATTTATATCTTAATTATGTTTGATACATCTCAAATATGCTTTATTATATGTTGTTACTTTCAATTATGCTTAATATAAGTCTTTTGGATATATGTACTCTGACCTAACACATTCTGCCAATAGAATGCTTAAACAGTTTATACCTATAGATACAGAACAGTAGCTACTGTTATGACTTAGAGCTACCGATACCGAATAGAGCTACCGATAAGGAGTTCACCGATACATCAAGTTCACCGGTACTCAAAGTTCACCACTACATCAAAGTCTACTGATACGGTACAACAAGTCTACCAATAGAGTTACAGTTACAAGCTCCCCGGTACTCAAGTCTACCGCTACATCGAAGTCGACAGCTACCGATACAGAGCTACCGATATGCAATGTCTACCGCTATATCAAGGAAGCTACCGATAGGGACTTACCGCTACCGATACAAGGAAGAGCCACAACTACAGTTACAAGTCCACCGCTACTGATGTGATCAAAACTACAGTTGTAGCTACCGATACAAAGTCTACCGTTACAAATGAAGTCTACCGATATAGACACCTACCGTAACACAAGTCTACCGATATCAAGAGCTACCGTTCCAGAGATAGAACCCGACACTACTTTAACTTCTTTATCTTTATTTAATCTAACCAATGGTCATATTAGGAATATTTTAATGCTCTGTCATTTATTTAATTAAGGTTGTTGGATGTCATGGAACCGTACCTCGTACCTGCAAAAAGTAAATCATCTTTTTCCGGAGCTCGTGCTTTAAATAAAGGAATGATGTGCTACTACAAAGAGAGGATGAATAGATGAATACATAGAGATATACATACCATGAAGTGTGCTGGAAGAACAACTGAGCCTGAATTCAAAGAGACGACTGAACTTACACGAAGAACTCATTCATTACTGCATACCAGTGAAGAACTGAGAACGAGAACATAACATAAGAGCTTCATCGACTGTCTGTACACCTAGAAGTCAAGGAAACAGACGATACTCTGTTTTCCAGACAAAAACCAGAAGAGGACTCAGAGAAAATTATGATCAATCAAAGGATTCCAAAACTGCACGAAAATCACTAGAGCCATTTCTAAACTCTAAATATTTTCTCTGTGATTTATCTTTTTGACATATTGAGCAGTGTGTGTCATCTGCTGTATTTTACACACACACTGTCTCCAGTACTCTAACTGGAGGATTTGTAAATCCTCACTCAAACTCTTGCATCTTTTATTTCCCACTGGGATAGTGGTAGAGGTCGTGTGACCTGGACAACTAGTTGCTTTTGTTTTTTTTCCCACGGATAACAGTGGTAGAGGTCGTGTGACCTGGATAGCTGGTTGCTCTTGTTTTTGTTTCCCACGGATAACAGTGGTAGAGGTCGTGTGACCTGGATAGTTTTATACTGTTGTTTATCCCCGATCCAGGGTGTGGATCACTTTTATATAAAGTTTTGAGAAGACTAAGTCTCAGCCTGAGACTGAACCTCTTGGTTAAATCTACTGTGGTTATTTATATTCAACGTTCTTTCTTATTCCGCTGCTAATTACTTAAAAACCAAAACTATTTTAAAGTCACTTTGATAATTAAACTTGCAAGTGTTTATATTAGTTGTAAATCAGTAAGTTAGTTTCAAAAGTTAATTAACTCTTCTGATTTTATTAGCTGGGAAATAATCATCCCTCGAGAACCTTACAGAACCTTTACTTTGGTATAAATTCACTACAGTTTAATTTTGTATTTTATTTGGGGGATTTTAAGACAATGTTTTTAAAACAGAAATTTTAATTGGAACTCAATTCACCCCCCCCCCCCCCTCTTGAGTGTCCACTCCGACCAACAAAAGGGATAGAAAAGGGAAAGATGGATAAAGGGAAGAGGGAAAAAAAGAATTTTCCCATATGTGATAATTGTGGGAAGAAACACCCTGGAACTTGCCTGAAAGGAATGACAGTTTCTTATAAGTGTAGAGGAAAAGGGCACAAAGTACATAACTGCAAGGGTAAGAAAATGGTTTCAATTGTACAATGCTTCATTTTCAAGGAGTTTGGACACTACGCGAACCTATGTCCCAGTCATCAGACTATGCTGCAAATGATGCTATTGGATAATAATCAAGTTATGATACTACCACAGATGAAGAGGAATGATTAGAGTTCTTATGTCATTTGAGTTTTGAATCAACAATGTACTTGTTATAATAATTATGGAGTAAATAAGGATTGTACTGCAGTACTATTTCATTAAGGACTTGAGATTGTGTGGAACAATGAAAAGTGACTCAATAACAGGTTAAATTTTTGGAAAATATATGGTTGAGAGAATGATAAACCATAATATGGTTCTGATACCGAGGTATTGATTTTATAATAATACATGATTGATTTGGATAAATTATATTGGATATTCTTGACTACCTTGAAACTGATTAATGATTTGTATATTCCATCATTGTTGGGGTTTACAAAATTTTTGGATTGAAGGAGTATACCCATTATTCTTTAAGGAATAAGGGATCATGAATGTAATCAATAAGGTTTTATGGTAATTCAGGATGTTGCTGTGTTTTAAAAGAATACATGATGAAGGTGTTCACATGTTATTACACAGAAAAAAGGATCTTCATTTTGTTTACCTTACTTATAAATTTTGGACTGAAGTATTTTGGATAGTTCTAGTTTGGATTTTTTTGGATTTCCATAAAAGGACAAACCGGAGGTCGGGCGGCAACCCGTCGCATTCGGCAAGGCCGCGAGACTTGAACCCACAACCGAAGGGCGACAAGGGTGTATCACCTACCACTAACCCACGTGATGTCCTGGATTTAATAGTGTCATTTTTTAATGGTTCTTCTAGATGAATTATAAATTCATTTTTTAAACCCTATACAAATAGGATAAATAGAATATTATTTTTATGTTCTATTATCTTTTAGAGTGAAAGATGAGTTTGTGGTAGAACTTTGTTAAAGGATGAGACTCTACTTGTAAAGTATAAATTTTTCTTCTTCTCTTATTCAATGAAGAAATTGATTCTTATACTTTAGTGAAGGGATCTTAAAACAAAAAAAATGTGTTATCCTAATACCATATGTTTTTCTGAATCGATGGTATTTTAAATCATCATAGATTTATGAATTTAAGGCCCTCAATTTTACACTTATTTGTGATTGATGACCTCAATCACTACATATAAATATTTGTGTTTTTCCTCCAATTATATGTCTCTAATTTCCACCAATGTTCTCCTAATCGATATCATAATTTGGTGGTGACCCTTTCATTTCCCTTTTCCACATATTAAGACTAGATTTTAGTAACCCAATATCCGATGTGGGTTTTCCCACAAAGATATTTTCTATTTTCATCCATTTATTTTCAAAGAACAATTTCAAATTGAGAGGATGAAATTTATTGAAGGAGGGGAGAATGTAACACCCCAAGATTTCATAGTGTGTTATTTCTTAAAAATAATTCAATAACTTGCACTACACGCAACACCGAGTTCAAGCGCACCATGACTTACCAAACAAGCCGTTCAAAAGAGGTTATGAATAATATTAACCAAATTTTAAACTTTATATAATCCTTATAATTTTAGAATCTATATTATGAATTTCTTAGACCTAATGTAAGAACATGTTCATTTTTTCAGATAAAAGAAGTATTTTTCAAAAAATGCACTTTTACCAACTTTTAATAGTGAAACCCTTTTTTTAATCCAATATTTTAAACTTTTATATATTCAATTTGATTAAATAAATTTCTTATTTAGAATGGGGACATCAAAAATTTATAATGAAACACACCAATCTTCCACGGTACGTTTCCTTTTCAATAATGCAATGGCGTGCATTGTATGCAACTTTGAGATTCTAACATACCACAACCAATCAAACTAGCCGTTATGAATAGTAATACCTAATTTTTGAAATTTTATAAATTTTATCTTTCTAAATGGACTTCATTTTTCGATTCATAATATCGAAATTATCTTAGGGTGAAATTTTGGTACTTTTCAGATAACTTTCATATTTTGATGAATAGTGAAAATTACTAAATTTTAATTAAAAACAACTTTTTTAATCGAAAGAATTAACAGTGATAAGTTATTAATTTGAGTGGTTTTAAAGTATATTTAGAATAAATTTTTACCATTTAATACAATGTTGTTCATTGAATGTAATTTCACATTTAAACCAGATATAAACAACTGTCAATCTTTTGATAGTTATTATCTCTTAAAAACACGCTATTTGTTTTGACGACGGGAATTAATTTTTAAATTAATTAATGCAACTGATATGTTTAGAAATTGGTAAAATAAACATAATTTTTGAATTCATAATATCAAACATATCTTAGGCCTAATATTTGGTATTTTTCTGGAAACTTTCATTTTTTTGATGAATAGTGAAACCACTAAGTGGTAGTTTAAAAAACTGAATTTTTCATAAAACTTAATTTTACAGCTTCTGTGAGTAGAATTTTAAAAATCCAAGAGACACAGTTAATATCAAGTTGTAAAATGTGGCTCAATGAGATGAAAATAATTTTTGTTGAATAGTAACTTTTTACTTTTATTTACCACTGTTAAAAGCAAATAGGGTAATTAAGGGTAAAAATGATATTAATATTACCCTAACACATGTCCTAATTCTATTGGACAAGTGTATCTCGACCAAAAACAACCTTAGGAATAAAATATTATCATTTAGGTCCACTTGGATTAGATTAGGACATTTATTATTATTTAATTCAAAGAAGAGTTAAAAGAGTTAAAATCAAAGTTTATTTACTAAAACATTTTTAATATAGGGCTATATATAAGATAAATTCGATTGTAAATATTCATTAGAAAGATAAAACAATTTCCTAAATAATTATAGTTTATTTATAATTTTAGACATTAAATAATTTAATTTATTTATGACACAATGATGATGCAGTAATTACCATAATATTGAAAAATTAAAATAATTGATATTATAAATACCCAAATAAATATAATTTGAGACTTTTTATGAATTAAACTAATTTTCTAGGTTAATATAAAATGTTAGGATAGACTTAATTAACTTTTTTCGAAGTAATAATTCTGTTATAAGTTTCAAAAAAATCAATTATTGAATAGTTTCAAAATTGACATAAAAGAGTTTTTTAAACAAATATTATATTATTAATTGATATTAAATTCCTAAAAATCTAAGGATCGGCCAAGAGACTTATACCATGAAATGTTTATCAATAATGGACCACTTTAGGGGCTCTTGTATGTATATAGTAAGTTTATTAATTATATAATATAAAAATACAAAGTGACATGGTAAGCGTCAAACTAACTAACTAAGAGTTAAAACTAAAATATAAGGTCAATATAATGACCCAAAACGGTCTAAATTCTATTGGTTGAGTGTTGTTTGACCCATAAATACCTTAACATTTAAATAATAAACTTTTGATCCATTATAAACCGAATATGAATTTATTATAAAATAATATTTCTAGCTTTTCCAAAGGTGCCCCTCACCACTCTTATAAAAGGGAACTCCCCCTTCTCATTAATTCAAACCTTTAAAGCCTTTTGGTTCGGCCAAAACGTACCCAAATACTCTCTAAACGTTCCTCACTACAACCTAGAGGCCTTAGTTTGATCCGAAATCCAACCTATGGAGCCCTTTTGATCAAATCAAAAGGAAGAACCCGAAGAAGAGGTAATGTTTTCACTACCCCTTTTCAAATTCATTTCTTCTTCAACTTCTTATTTATTTGTTATTACCATTATAAAATAATTAATCTAGTATCTACTATATACTCTAATATTATTATAAATATGGTACAACCATATTCATTATTCTATCCACCCTTTGAATAACATGTCACCATACGTGCGTACGTACGGCTTACCGTCTCCACGTCGTGGTGTAATTGTTATTCAATAAATTAATATTTTTGGATGGGTATAATAATGAAGTGTATTTCATGTAAATAATAAATATAACATGATAATTATCCTTTATATATGATATACCATCCAATTATATATTATTTTAATATCAAAATAATGATATTGTCGCTCGTGCGTACGTACGGACTACCGTCTCCACGAACGCGATGAGATTCATTCTCCATCGTATCCATTCAAGTATAATTATCATTTGATGATTAATAATAGTATTTAAGGACTTCATATCATTCTGTATATTAATAAGATACAACCTATCCATAAGAAACACGGAATATGTAACAAAACATATAAAAGAAAATGAGTAAGTTAACACCCGAAACGCCAATAATTCTAAGATATTATTAACAAAGAAATGTTAAAAGATCATATATGATATCATATTAATATATATGATTCTTGAATAATTTTATAACAATTATTTCACCATTATACAGGAGGTTAACATACCCCCAACCAAGGAAAAGTACATGGTAAGGGTTTATTTTGCAATCTCTTCATTATCTGAGGTTGTTTATACGTAATAATCTACTGGGATCTCATTATCATCCACATCCATGTTTCTTAAAAATGCATTTAAAAACATTTTTTACTATTTACTAGAATATGGGTTAAAGTAATTAATACCCGTTTTGACTTTTATAAGCGGTTTATAAAGGAATATTTTCGTCGTTTTCCCAACAAGGTCCTTTTTAACCTTTTCGATAGAATTAAGGTAAGAATGTTTTTTTTAACTTATACGGCGGGTGCGGCTATTTTCCACCGTTATAAAATCGTAGAAGCTTCCCTTACAAACATATAAGAATATTTTCAAAGAAAATGTTTTATTTTATAAATATATTACCCTTAAATTATTTTAAAATAGAAATAGATATTTCTCTAAAAAGATTTTTGATTTCATCTATGTCAACATCCTTTGATGGATTTTATGCTTATTTGAAGTTGATTTATTATGATACAAAACTTTTATATTGTAATGAAGGTTTTTTGATATGTTTGACTGTGGATGTGTTATTTTTATACCATTCACGTTTTATGGATAAATTATTTACATTTCTTATGCTATTTTTAATACGAATGTTTATGTTATGATTAATCCTTTTCATATGGGAATGCATTGGACTTAATATGTGACGGGTGGAGCCCGCTATAGCTCCTCGATGCATCGGTAGGTCTCATGAGACAAACTAGTGTCTTGGCACAAGGCCTTGACAAAATCTTATTTGTAGTCTTGGCACGAGGCCTTGGCTATGGGGTTATGATGGTCTGGCATTATGCATTCCATCATTATGAAAGTGGTTATTGATATTTCATGTGATTATTAGATTAGTATAATATCCATGTGAATAAGTAAATGGAATTATTTTATTTTATTTTTTCCATACTATGTTGAAGTTAAAGTTTAAAAGGATTTTTTTAGTTATAAATTGCCTTAAATGTTTATTCTTATTTATGAAAGTTTCTGCTATATTGTTATCCTTACCGGACATTTGAGCTCACCCCTTTTCTATGTTTTATTATTCCCATGATGTGAATAATTAATTTATGAATGACCTGCAGGGATAGTATGAGGGGATAAGAGTGTGGTCTATAGAGACTATATTGTTTTAGTTTTCATTTTATGATGTAATGTAAACTTTATTAATATATCTAGTGTTACCAAGGCTACTAAACGAATCAGTCTTTCAAGATTTGATCTATCTTTTGATCATGCCAATGTTATGTAATAATGCACCAACTCTGGGTAACTGGGGTCGGGGCATTACATCTTTGATGGTTTTGATTTTGTGTGGGCAGCTGGAATATGTTTAAACTCGGTTTGAGTGGCCTTCGAAGGAGTTCTAGGCATGTGAGAAGATCAAGAATCATGGGAGGTTCTATAAGAAGCATTCTCATACAGTCAACAACCAAGGATCAGGGTTGACATGGGGTTCTGAGATTGGACTGGGAGTGGTACCAGGTGATGGTAGTTGAGTTTCAATTACACATGAAGGTTGTGGTAGATATAGTGGGACCCATTAGTGGGGTCAGTGGTTGGTGGTGAGTGAAACACCACTTGGAGGTCAGGAATCAGGTAGTCGAGCTTCAGGCTTGGTGAATTCTATAGAGCTTCTAGGTATAGAGAATGATTTTGAGCTGATAACAGTTAGAGGTATGTCATGGGCATAACTATGTTTTTTTTTATTTTGGCATGGCCTATTGAGGTATATCTATTTTGGGTGAACAAGGTGAATGAGAATTATGAACAGACATACCAAAATTTTTTCAGTATGTTGTGAAATCTTAGGTGAATTATATATATATATATATATATATATATAAGGTATTTGGAACTAGGACTTATTTGTGTGATTTGATGGATGTGTGTTATATTGAGGTGTGTTAGCATCAAGGAATCAATGAGATGAGGATTACTTGAGTTGTGTTGGAATATATACATCATTTTGATGCGTTACTTGGTTGATGTGTGAGGAGCCGGGATTGATTGAGCATCTAATGAGATGAGGGACCTCATTGGTGTCATGTGGCCTATGAGAACAAGGTGCACATCGATGTGATGCGGGGTCATGATTGGTGTTAGATATGACATTGGAGTACTTGATGAGGTGCCAGAGTGAAAATAAATCACATGGGGACTGTTTATTCTAGGAATTGGTTGAGGGGGAATTGTTTTTATTTGAGGTTGGGTTGTACGGGACTAGGGTAGGTCACTCCTAAGGTGAAGAGCCCCCTTGAGGTAGTTGATATGTTCCCTCAAGACTGGGTTATTCTAGGTTATTTTTAATGGGATGGGTATGTTCCATACCATATATTGGTTTTGTTTTATAGATTGGGGATTAGATATATTATGGTGGGAAGATTGTAACATCCCAGGCATTTCAGAGCGGGTCAAAAACCTTTCCCGATTTAAATTTTTGAATTTGGGGGGTATGGTAATTTCTTTTTTGATCATAAAAACATAATTAAAAGTTTTCTATCATCAAAATATCATTTTTTAAATGGTTTTAGAGTCTTGTAGAGTGTATTAGGTTTTCAGATGGTATTTGGGTGCATCAAAGGCCTAATGGACTATTTAGGAAGTTGCAGGTCAAGACACACTATTTGGGTAAACTGTGAGGCCTCTCCCATCTAATCGTGCAACCCATTTTTTTTACAACATCATAGTTTAGAGAACAATACAGGGAAATTTTCACAGCTATCTGAGACCTATGTAGTTTTTAGTAGAGGTCTACCTCACGGTGTTCATATAGTTATGGAAAACCGTTCACAAGCCACATGGGATGTTCCCCTTATGAAGTACTTATGCACTATATCATGCACAGTTTATGCGTTATTTGGAAAACCACGTGAGATAACTATTCAAACCTTTTAAGAGTTGAATTTATGGTTTTCACCTTTCTTTATTTTCCTCTCCCCTTCTATTTTCCCACATACTTCTTTCATGGGTCGTACACAGTAGATTAGAAATCCTCCTCCCCTTCATCTGCTAGCAGTTGCTCGCCCTCTTTCATTTGAACACCCTTTCATCCACCATCAGAAGCATTGGAACTATATATATAAGACTCTACTCATCATTGGGCATTACAAACCATATATATTGGTTTGAGGTCAGATTAGAGGCCATAAACCACTTGAGTGGGTTGGATGAGAGTGTTTTTAAAAAAATTGTTTTTTATTAAAATTGTTGTGGATTTTATAAATTATTCTCTTGTGTCATATTGATGAGATATATAAGATCGTGATAGGTTTTTCATGAGGATTTTGAATGAAAATAAAATCTGGAATTGAGGTAGTGGAACCTTGAAAATGGAATTGGTCTAGGTTACATTGGTGTTTTGATCATCGATTGGGCATCATAGATGCCTGTTTTAGGTGTAAAGGTCATTAGGTTGAGGGAATGTCCCCTGATATTGGATGTAATTACCATAAAATTTGAAATACATTGTTTTAGGGGCACAAGGTTCAAAATTTTGTGTGACTTAGGTATAAAATTGGTGATTTCTACTCACCAGTGATTTCCTAATGTTTAATTGGAGTCATGTGCACATAGGTTGACTCCGTGATGAGGTATTGTTGACCACTCATATCTGTAGAGGCCCCCAATAGTGAAATTTAGGTATTTGGATTGGGAGTTATTTACATATACTTCTAGAGGGAAGGTGAGGATCCTTTTGATGATAGTGTTGAGGCTATTGATTGGGGATGAGGCTCACCGTATTGAGGACGTTGTGCCTAGATTACTTGGGTGGATGGGGATTTTCATACCTTGGGATTTTATGCTATGATATCACGATGATTTTTTTTATGGAAAAATATCATTGTGCCTCAATACATTGGGTGTCGAGCTAATGGGTGCTTTTGAGTAGGGGTATGAGGGACCAGGGTTCTATTTTCTTGGGCATGCCTTCGAGGTGTTTGTGAATTGATGTGGGACACGAGTAATCAGTTCAAACAATGTGTTGGGATCCTTATTTGGGAGAAGAACATGAGGGTTTAGCTATAATATTGAATTTAAGGGATACCATGGTCCAGGGTACAAGGATCCTATCCTATTAAATGATTCCAGCATTGGACAAAGAAGTTGAAAACTTCCTAGTGGCTATTGAACACCAGGTAATATTTTTTGTTTTATTTATTTTTAATGAGTTTTTTTCCTTATTATATTACACACCTTTTTAAATAATTATTTTTTGTATGCACATCTGGGTAGTCTCCTACTAAGACTCATTATCACACCCTAAATGGACCCTTTAGGATGTGTGTAGAATTTATTATTTTACATTTATGTAAAGGTTTAGGCTATAGATGGATCCACGTTGAGTTGGCATGGATGGTTGATAATGGAACTTGACGTGCTTTCTGCAGTTGGTGGTTGGTTTTTTTACTTTCTCTTTCATTTTCATCATGATTATATATATATGTGTGTGTGTGTGTGTAGTTATTGTGGTCAACCATTGGAGACCCCTTCTTCTTATTTTATTGTATTACCTATTTGGATGCATTTTATGTTTTAGTTTGACAAATGGAATGATAGAATGTTTATTTATATCATGTTATTTTATTTATTTTTTCTTCCTTTATTACCCACTTTTGAATGCGCTTCTTCCTTTCGCATGTCTGGATTGAGTCTAATATGTCTTTATTTCCACTCCATGTTATATATATGTACTTGTGGAACTATATTACCATCCCTTGAGGGTATTTCCACCCCACCTTTCCCTTTCTGCACTCTTTATACTAGTCGACAACCATTGGAATTTGGGACGGTGTGCCTAAGGCCAGTGGAACTGGGGCACAAATCACCATTCGGGTGGATAATAGGGTTGGGGACACTACAACTACCTTAGAAAGGACTCATGTGGTGCAGAGGGTATTTATTGGCTACATTTGAAGAAGAGTGATTCAATATCAAGGGATGGGAGGTTGTCTTCAATGTTGAACACACTATTCATTTGGATGGTTTCCTTACTATGTACCTGAGTGGGTACTTACTCCTAAAAAGGAAAAGGTTGGAGTTATAGTCTGTAATTTCATTATTGATACATCCATGGTAGGTGGGAATTAGTTTGGGATATCCATCCCTATAATGGTCAAACATTATAATTTTCTATACAATATTTACTTGGTGAAGGACCCTTACAGAATATCGATCCCCTTTCAAGTGTTATGGGGTTGTATGGGGGCACATTCAGGATTATATGAGTTATAAAACATCAATAACATCCCCAATGTCTATTTCAAACCATCTTTCAATGATTAGTGGGGTAAGACCCACTGCACTAAAGGATTTCTAGATCAAGGAATTCATAGGCCATTACTGATGTTTCTACTTCAAAACCAATAGTCCCTTTCATATGCGTAATATGGGTGACAATGTTAGGGGCATGATTGAGGCATGGGCCTATATGATGTCTTTCATGAGGGAATCCTTTCCACTTGTATTGATGGGGTCCTCCCCTATGAATGGTATGAACCTTTCTAGTTTAGAAGCTAGTTTATATGTGTCAATTAGATATATCCTCCCTTATTCATGCTAGATCAGAGGAAACTCTCAAGATTTCCCACTAGTTTTTTCTGATTTTTTACTATGGAGGAGACTCAAGTTGAGATAAACCTTCCTCCCTATAGCTCAAAAATTATTTAATCCCAGTGTAATGATAAGATTTGGATCTGATCATATTCTATTAGGAAATTATCCACACTTGTACGTGAAGTCTCACAATTACCATTCGTTACTAAGGAAAATATATGACATAGAAAATAGATGGCTCTGAGAGGAAAAACTACCATGAAATTTTCTCATAATGAATTATGTCATTTACTTTTACTCTCATTGTGATTAGAAGTTCCAATTGATGCATCCATAGAGATTTTGGTTCCAATGAATCAATCCACATCAGCATTATTATTTCCTATCAAATTTTAAAAGTGGAATAATTATTGAATTTTAAAGTCATAGGATGGGCTTTGGGGCATATAACGTCAGGAAGAATTACCTTTGGAAGGTTTTGTTCACCTCACTTCCCATTAGGGAATTACTTTCGAAGACCATCCTGAAGATGTCAGGACTTTTCTATGAGACCTTAATGTAATGTTGGAAAGTTTCACGGTTTGGGTTTTTTATTTCCCATTGGTTCTCCGAGTGGTGGTTCGGGGGACACTGTAAATTTTTAGGGATAAAAGGGGTAATCCCATTTTTGTGGTAGCGGTAAGTCTGAACATACTTCTAGGTTTAAATGCTTATGATGTAATTGAAACTGTACTCACATAATTTTCATTTTTAATACATTGGGAGGCTGCCAAATACCATACAATCATTCCCACCAATGTATATTCTAAATGAGGTATGGCTATTGGAGCTATATTTGGAAGTGATCAGGGGACTGATGATGATGGATCCTCGGGTCAACTGGATTTGATGAGGTCATCTATTGTTTTCCCTTAGGAGACACCCTCAACATCAAATCCTTTCTAGGGTCCTTTCTTAATACTCTAGGTGTTGGTCCCTTTTGGATATCCTTCCCTAGAAGGTAAGGGGAAAAGGAATAACTCCAAATTATCAGATCCCTATCCTCCATAATCCTCAACTAAGTGTGGAATCACACTCTTCTTGTTCTAGACTATTCCTATAACACAACTTGATTTGTCATAAATATGTTGGTATCCATCTATAATTCTTGGAAAATTAAATATCTACCCATGAGGATACAAGTGAGAATTGTTTTTATTCATCATATCATTATTTATCGGTCCCGACCAATTGAGACACATAGATGGATGATGTGCCACCCTGATTAATCCTATTTCCTACTAAATATTTTTCAGAAGTCGTAATACTTGATCAGAAATAGGAAAACTCTATTGTGTATGATATGGATAAAAGTATATATTCTTATACTGATTTATCCTTGATGAAGGTTACTTTTGTAGAATGTTAATAATTATTAAGAAAATGGACACTTTGTTCACTTTGTGTCATGTAACCTAACATTATATTTTGTTATTGCAACCCTAAATATTTGCGATCTAATGTACATATTAGGGGAAACAATAATAGGTTCTATAATGTCTCACATCGCCAGAAGGGGCCTCCTCTTCACCATAGGATTGGTTTGGGGAAATGGATTTTTCCAAATGCCTAATCGAGAAAAGTACGTTTCCAATATTAGTCATATATATTTGTTACATAGTGATATCATATCATTTATCCATTGAAATATAAACCCTTTTTACCATGTAATAATGCCTTTACCAGAGATCTTAGAGGTCAAATACCCTTCTCCACTGGGGATTCCTCTGACTAAATCGACCAACGTACATGATGACTCACATCCTACTTCGTAAAAGACTGTGGGAATAACCCCATCTCTTAGAGCCTTAGTCTCAGAATATGTTCCTATTCCCAGCATGGGCTTGGATTAAGGTTCAGAGTTCTCATCATTTTACCCATAAATGTGGTGAAAAATATGGAGGGAGATCTGGACCTTGGTTTCAGAGACCCCTTTGGAAGTGGTAAAGTACTGGTTGGGTCACCTTCGAGTTATGTTTACTACCATAGGATATGATAGAATTGAATATACCTCCCTCCATTACCAGGTGAAGGTGGTGATCTCTCTAAGAGAGGGGGATATTTCTCTTGAATTGAGGGTGAAATCTTATAAGGCTTCCTCTTAATTAAATCAAAGCTAGGACAAGGCCTTAAATGACAATTTTGGGCATGCAGTAGAGGTAGAAACTCACCATGATGTGGTTATCACTAGGAAGGTTGAGATTGAAAAACTCTAATCAATGATAGGTCATATTAAAGAAGAAATATCCCAATTTTAACATCATCTTCATATATTGTAGAAAAATTTATGGGAGTTACAGGGGATCCTTGACGTGGTATATAAGGCTATTCTTGACACTATTTACAAGGTGGAGTAGTTACAACAACTTTTTGAGGTGGAAACGGAATTTTTTGATCAATTACTTTAATCTAATACCTCCCTGGAGCATAGGTTTTTAGATATCAATGACTCCTCTAAGTGCATGTTGTGACATTCTTTTAATTTTCTAACTTTTAATTTGCTCATATTTTTAGGGGAAAGACTTTGATATGTAGATATTACACCTCATTTAATCTATCAATGAATGGATCTTCGTAATTTCATATGTTTTGTCACATTTTATTTAATTCATGATATGCATGACATTTTTTTATCCAATGTTTCATGAAAAATCAATGACACCCATCCTTTGTATAATATCAAGTAAACCTAAATTCCTTGGTTTGAATATTTAAATCATAATAGATTCATCATGAGAAATGATTATGAATTACCTCCAAAATGAGAATCCTAGACGATGTATCTTCTCCAGTTATCTTGAAACTATATAATTCACAGAAGGAGAATTTTGATAGAATATAATACATGGAGGGATAGTGCTCTATCTTTTTCCAAAGTGTGTGGATTTGGTGATTATAGCTTGTTTTTTTATATAGACATATGGGGGCGGGCTCACAAGATTTTTATATTTTTCTTTATATTTTCAAAATTCTTGCCTAAGATTCATATTGTGGAAGAAATAATGGGCATGGAATCAGTGTTTTATTAAGATTCCCTTATCAGGTTTCCACACTGGTTGGTTTTTCACATTTTTCTAGGTCTTGTAAAACTGAATCATTTATTTTATATAGTTTATTATATTTTATCATGGACCTTCTATTATTGTAGTTTATATTCTTTTACCTTGGGCATTCTATCACTGTAGTTTATGATATTTTATCTCAAAATTTCAATCATTGTAGTTTAATGATATTTATCTAGGACATTTTATCATTGTAGATTTGGGTCATTCAGTTCGAAGCTTCTATCATTATAGTTTAACATCTTTTATCTCAGATCTTATATCATTGTACCTTTGGTTATTTTATATCGACCCTTTTATCATTGTTAATGTACTGTCTGTGAAGTAGAATTTTCTAGGAATTTTAATTTCATGTGGTATGGACCTAAACCACTCAACAGTTTAAAGTCTTACTACTTGGACTTTATCCATGACTGTGGAATTTAGGGAAGGCATGCTAAGGATGACCCAAAACACTATACGATGTGGATTTCTACTATGGTATTTCCAGGTCTCATGAGGATTGGAGTGCATTTCCTATACAGAGAAGATGTCTATGGTTGGTAGGTATAAGACCTTATGTGTCGACATAATTGTCAAAAATTAGTGTATCAACCCTTTTCCAAGTTTCATTTTAAATTTTTGGGGGTAATATCCATTGAGGGATAAATTCTACTATAGTCGAGTCTACTAGAATATTTGGAATGTGGGAGATGTAAATTATAAGCCTAAAATTTGAGTCAGTGAATATGGGATTGGGAAGACATGTCAGGAATGACCCATAACAACCTGATGTGTTGTGTTCTTCCATGGTGTTAGTAGGGCTCACAAGGATTGTGGTTCATTTCCTACAATGAGAGGATTCCTATGGTTGGTATGTATAATACCTTTTCTTCAATTGAATGAAAAAATATATGTTTGTTTATCCTTTTCCAAGGGTCATGAAATTTTTGTAAAACCTAAGGAATATAGAATATGAAGTTGTGTATGGAGGAAAAGTTATCTAGGAATGGATATAACACCCTAGGGAAAATTAGCTCTTAAATTGTGAAGATCATGACGTATGACTTGTGGTTTTAAGTCATGAGGTGTTGATAATAAAAAGTTTTAGGAATGGAATGTCGCATTTTAGCTTTGATAAAGGGTACAAAAAATGGTGATGTAATATTGAGGATGCAAAATCCTCTTGAATTTTCTAGTATGGGGATTGAAAATCATGGTCCAAAGTGCTCAGTGCATGAGGATGGTATGGAAAATAATACTAGGAATAAACCAGAACACCTTCTAGTATTGGGTTCTACCAAGGTGAAGTCAGGCTCACAAGAATCTGAAATCACATTATATAGGGACACAATGTCTTTGATTGGTATTTCTAATCCTTTATTCATCGATAAAAAAGTAAAATAATGAGATATATTTTACTTTTCGAGGGCCATGAAAGGTTTGTGGTGACCTTGGATACTCAAATCGTGAAGTGTGATTTTTTGGAAAATGTAATATTCAAGAAGGGTTTGAGAACCCTAAAATTTGTGTCACTTCTTAGTGAACATGTTATCATGGCGATGAGATTTAAAAAACCGTTAATCTAACAATTTTATGGAGCTGGGGGTCCATCATGCATGGCTCAATTTTTAGTAGTGATACAAAGTAGACTTTATGATATTTTATACATCATTTATTTATGAAACAAATTTTGTATAACATCTGGAGATGTTGATTTTAGTGATTAGAGAGTTGAATTTTTATCAGGCATCCTTTTGTAGGTTTTCCAACTGAAAAGTTTTTTGTCTCTTTTACTAGCAGTTTAGGGTCTTGCGATCTGGACCGTTTGAGGATATATTTTAATGTCATGTATACGTGACCAATTTTTATACAGTTTTAGGTCATGGAGCACATGGACCTAATATGAGAATCATGTTACATAATATCCTAATTTGGGTACCCCATGTTAGGAGTATTCCAATATATTTTTAAGCGGGAGTTGAAAATGATGAAAATTGTGGCTTCCGTTTATTAGTTTATGGGTTGTGATATGGGAAAATCATGCTTGTGAAAGCCTAAAATACCCTCAGGTGATGAGTACTTTTACAGTGATGTTACGCTCACAAGAATAAAAAATACCATCATATAGGGTCAATATATCTCTGTTTATTATTGTTAAGCCCTCATGCATTGACATAATATTAAAATATAGATTTCTATTTTACATTCCAAGGATCGTTAATGATTTTTAGAAACTTGAGGTTCTTAAGACATGATGCATGATATATGGGTTGAGAGGATTGAAAGATGACTGTAGCACCCCATACTCTGATTGATCGGGGTCAGGCTCTTGTGATCCATTAAAAGGGAATGAAAATGGGTGATGGTATGCACATATTAATGTTGTGTGGTGGGGGAAAATGTTTCTTAATGTTTAAGTATCATGTGACTCTGACATCTTCCTTTAATTTTAATGTCATGTGGTCAGAAAAGTTTCCTTTATTTACTGTTTAACTCCATGGAGTGAGAACGTGAGAACTGACAAGAATGTTTTTATGAGATATATGTGAGAAATCCTTTCACAGGAAAAGGGGGAATTTAGATTTGAGGAGAATATTTTATCCATGAAAAGGATTATTGGTGGGTTGTCGCATTCTAGATCTCTTTATGCACATATTTATCATGTGTAAAGTCAAACTGTATATATATTTGACTCATATGTATACAAAATGATTATGTATGACTCAACCCTCTTTTAAAATAGTTATATAATATTCTTTTCATGTAGTTTAATATCATGTGTCTAGGACATTAACTCCATAGTTGTAGACCATATACAATTGGTGGTGCATTAGTATCCTCTCATATGTAGCATTTGAACACAAGATTGGGGATTGCGGTGTTTCTATATTTCTTATGATGATAAGAATCAAGCCATATGTAGTTATGGTATAGAAGTTACATGTGATGGTCTAACCCATACACATGGGTGCAGAATATTTTGTGTTATCATGGTTGGAATAAGAATTAGAGATTTTGGCATCACTACATATCCTGTGATGATATCAAGCATGCCACATGAAGTTCTTTAATGGGACACACACTTACTAGATCTATCCCATACGTAGAGAGGGTATATTTATCATCGATTATTATAGCTAGGACTAGTATTAGAGATATGAGAATCACTGTGTATCTTAAAATTTAAGGAATCAATCCACACACAGTTCTTAAGAAACAATGTAGTTTAATTCCATACTGAAAGGACATAGGCTCCACTCTATGAAAAAGGAATATTTCTACTAGACATGAGACCTATGATTTTGGAATATCTATATATCATGTGATAGAAAGAATCAACCCACATGTAGTTCTCATATGGGAAACACTCTACACAAGTTTGACCCGTACAATAAATGGTGGAGGGATTGTTCCCATAAAATAATATACATGGGCCTAGGATTGGAGATTTTTTTCATCACAATATATCGTGTGATTATAGAAAACAATCGACATGTAGTTATATAATGGAGGTATAGTAAGAGGTCAACACCATGGGTAGTGGTCCTCTCAGGAAGGTCCATAATAATTTGTATTTTTTTTATCATTCTAGGGGAATCAACATTCCAATTTAGAATCTTGAAGTGAGGACTCTTAGTGTTCTTTTTAAATTATTACATTCCTGACCAAGATAACCCTATTTTAAACTGATATTACTCATCCATGTGAGGGGGGGGATTCCCTTCCCAAAACTCCTAACATCACATGATCTTTTTTCAGTGTGAGAAACCTTGGATGCAAAATCCTATTTTCAAAAACAAAGAGGCAATTAGAGGGTGGATAGGGTAATTTTGTACCATAGAGTGGCTAGGCCATAATATAGGACGTAGGAATCCCTATGTATCTCATTAAAATTGAAATCAATCCATACATTATTCTATAAACCCATGTAGTCTAGTGACATAGGAAATATACATATGTCATGGAGTTTAACATCATGTAGTAAGGTCAAGGGTGACTCGATATGAATGAAGATAAATGTTGTTCCTAGGCCAAGCAATGGATTTATATGTGTCACTATGTATACTATGATGACAAAAATCAAGCCTCACATAGCTATTGGAAACCATATAGTGTAATGTCATGTAGGGAGAAAATAAACCCAGTAGTTTAGTGTCATGTGGTGAGGATTTGTACCGTATAGTTTAATGTCATGTGGTTAAGACAAGAGACATTGTGAATTTTAAACCCTTTCTTCTAGGATGAATAATGAATTAAGGGAGCTATGTGAAGTATCTATTAAGAAACAATGCATTGGTGGGGGGTGTGACATGATCCCCATCCACTGTGTCCAATGGGTAATCTCCATTGCGATAGAACTTATGAATGATATAAGTTCCTTCCCAATTTGGTTTCAGATATAGATTATTCTTTACGGGTATCAGTTAGGTTCTGAGAGTCAATACCATTTCTCTATGATGTAATGATTAAAGGAAAACCATTTTATTGAAGTCTCATGATATCTGATTGTCATGAACATCGAGGTTATGAAACATAGACAACCTATTCTCATCGAGCCACTCTAATTTAACCATCCAATTTTGCGATTGATTATCATTTGAGAGGTTTCCACAAATGGATATTTAGAGTGAAGGTAGCTGGACATCTATGGGTAACACTGCCTCAGTCAAATAAACCAATGAATTTTTTGTTTCTTGTGTAGTAGTATGCATGGTGGTATGGTAGGCCCATAAAGCATAGATGATAGTTTTCAGCCGAGACTTTTTATCCCTATTCACCATCTTCTAGACTATTTGACAGAGTTCTAACGAAGGAATATTTCTATCCATTTTTCATTACATTATAGTGGGATTGATGATTGGACTTTGTCTTTTAATCGTGTTAAAATTTCTTCGACTTTGTAGAATAGAACTTGGGGTCATTTTCCATCAATATCATATGAGGTACTCCAAACCTGGTAATGATATTTGACTTTATGAAGTTAATGATTTTATTATTCCCAACATCCCTTAGGGGTATTTCCTTATCCCATTTGTATAACAAGTTAGTAGTAGTAAGGATGTACTCAAGATGCTTAATTATACTGGGGGATATAGAACCATAAATTCTATTCAGATTCCAATGAATGACCAAGAATATTTAGTTGTATATATTAAATATGAGGTTTTATGGATGAATTTTTCATGAATTTTGCATGCATGAAATTTTATGGTGAATTACACTCAATCCTATGTCATTGTTTTCTAGTGTTAACTTATTCTCCAGATTTGGGGGTAGATCCAAATCTCAGACTGATGAGCACCATAGGAGACTACATGGACTTCTTCCATGATAGTGAGAATCTATCTTCCTACTATGCATCTTAGGAGGATTCCATCATATCCTTTCTTGTAGGGTGAATTTTTTCTAATGTGTAAATCCTAGAGAATAATGTTTTCTTCTCTCTATAAAATATATTCCCTTTTGGATCGGTTTGTTATGGGGACCCCATTTTATAGATAAAAAATTATGGGCTTCATCCATCTAGTGGTGGATATCAATTAATCAAGATTTTGGGAAATGATTCCCGGTATGATTCCATCCATATAAAAAATGATGATCAATGAGACAATTCTTCCATTCATGATGCGTATGATTTCGTCCTCCTGGTCATGGTTGACCCTGACTATGGTCACATTAGCTAATGTGTTTGTAAGATAATTCTGTGATCATAGAATATGATCCAGTGTGGGCTCAAAGGGGAATTATTCCATTAGTCCCCTAATATAGATAATTAGAATGGAATGTTCATCCTTTTTAATGGTATATTTTCCATTAATCTACTTTATCACTATCTTAGAATCCCCTTTGATATTCAGGTAGTCTATTTGTAGTTATAGGGATAGTTCCAAGATAGTGATGAGGCCTTGGTATTTAGCCTCATTATTTTTGAAGCATTATAATAGTGAGAAAGAGTAGGGAAATATTTGTTTTTATGGAGAAAAAAATATAATACCTAATCCAACCCAATTGAATTTCAGGTTTTCTGTTCTTTTGTCAATGGGTCATTGTGAGGCTCCATCAAACTATATATCCCATATTTAGGGAGTGTCATGAGAATAGAAAACATCTTCTTCCAGAATCTCAGTATCTACTAGTTTACTTTCTAGGTTGGGATGTGTCATAAGTAAATCAACTAGGGCCTACCCTTTCATTGACTTCTTTGATAAAAAAATGGACGTCATAATATTACAGAATGACCACCCATCGGTCCAATATCCCGATTAGTATTAGACTACCAAGGATGTACATGAGTGGATAAATATAAGAGACTAAGATGATTTCATGTTGTCATAAGTAATTCCTCATCATATTCACTACAATGAGTAGTGTGAGTCTGTTCTTCTCAACACCCATGTATTGGGTCTCTGTTCATAGAATCATTCAGATGAGGTAGTAGATATTTTTCTGATTTCATACATAATTATTCTATGTGATGTGATAACCAAGGGATAATTCCATGGAGGAAATATATAAGATGAGTGGTTTTCCTTCCTTGATGGCATCATAACCAGTGGGTATAACAAGTACTGCTTGATGCTATCAATGGCTTATTGGTAGTGCCCATACCATCGATAGTCAATCCCCTTCTTCATTATCTTGGTGAAGGGGATATATTTTCCAACAATTTTGGATATGAAACATCAAATGTAAGTGTGGTTCCCTTGGAATCACATCATTTATTTGAAATTCATGAGTGGTGACATTGTTATAATAACACTAGTATTTTCTAGGTCGACCTCAATATCATGGTGGCATACCACAAATCTAAGGAACTTCCCTGATGTTACCCTAAAATATTTTTTTAGTGGATTTATATTCAAACTATGTTTTCATATCTTGTCAATGACTAATTGAATATCCATGAAGTGATCACATCGCTATTGGGAATTGAGCACCAGGTCATCAACATAAAATTTATTTATTCATCCTAAGAAAGGATTAATTATTTGGCATATGAAACATTTTTATGTATCACAAGAGTTATATAATCCAAAGGGTGTGACCTAATAGAAAAATATCCCCTAGGGTGGTCTAAAGGAAATGCCTTCCTCATCTTCATGGTTCATATTTATCTGATTGTTCCCTGAATATCCATCCATGAAGGAAAGGGCTTAAGAGATGGTAGTTGCATCGATCAAGAGTTCAGTGATCGACAATGGGATGCAATCATATGGGAAATTTTGATTATGGTTTTTGAAATTTATATAGAAACTAATAAACCTTTTTTTCTTGACATGAATGACGATAGAGAGTAAAATTTTGTATTTCAATTCTTGATTTTTTTTGCCTTTGATCAATTTTTCATATTACACCTCTACATTGGTAGCATTAGAGGGGTGGATTCTCTTGGATGTCAACTTGATTCTTCAATGGCCATTAGGTAATATGAGATGGTTCAAACGCACATCTATATTTGGTCCATGAGTTTTTGTATTGTTCAAAGATAACACATATCAATGTTTCCTTATAAGTGAAATGGATGTCTCTTTATCATCTAGAGGCAAGGAGGAACTAATAAATGTAGTTTGTGGGTCTTCTTATGTTCCCAAATTTACCTGTCTGAGCTAATCAATGATAGCGGATATGCCTTCCTCAAATGTGGTAGGGGAATTCCTAAGGTAATCCTTGATTTCATGAACCTATGAGCCTATAAAATAATTTTTAGATTAAGTAAAAAATATGGGAATCTCTCTTTCACTATGGGTTAGAGAATCCATAATAAAAGGAATTATCATCCCCTAATTCTTTGGTTGTTATAGATATATTTTTAAGCTAGTGTTTTTTTACACTATCTCTAGGGAAAGATGGATCTTGGACAATTGGGAATGTGTCTACAGCCTTAACTAGATTTATCGGTAGCACATAATCACAATCGAGCATACTCTAGGTATTTTTAGGGGAAATCCCCATACTATTGGGGGATGAAACCTATATATCATCATCTACCAAAATTATTTCATCCTTTATATAGATAATATCCTCATTATATGTGGTTTTTCAAGACTCAATGGGGGTACTTTCACTTTGTAGTATGTTGACCATTCAATTAATAGGTTATTTCAGACACTGATGGAATGTTAAAGGTACCACAACATGGTTTTGAAGACAAGTCCTTTCATGCCAGACATTAAATTCAGTGACTTACTAGATAAACATGAACTCATTGTTTGATGTGAGTTCCCCAAATTGATATTATATATTGATCTTCATAATAGGTCTTTTCTCACACTTTTCATACCCATGAATAGTCAACTTTGTGGGAGATAAGTCTCCTTCACTATATCCCAAATGTCATAGGGTTCAAATTATTGTGAGGATGATCCCAAAACCATTTTTAATCAGGTCACTTTAAATATCAACATTATTGATTCTATCTAAAACATATAGGGGCCTTATGTGTACATGGATTACATCTTCTAGATCCTACTCTATGAACAAGATGGTGGCACGAAATTCTGATGGAATACTATCCACTAGATAAACCTTGGGTATAATGACACTAGTATTTAAAACCTATGTGATAGGTGGAGATTAAAATAGTGACTCTATAATTTATTTTGAAATATGGGGTGAATTAAGGATTGATGTCTAGGATAAAGAAACCAATAGCTATTATAGAATTTCATACTTTTTTGTAAGAGGTCAGAGATTCCTTAGGTGGGTTATCTTCTTATTATGTTGTTCTAGAGCTCGGAAATATGAGGTTGATGGGTTTAGTGCTTGTATAGAGGTTGAATGAGGAAATTATTCTAGTGTAACAGGACATTCTGGACTTCTTTGTTTTCTTGGTTGGTCAGATAATCTCACCTTCGTTAGGCGGTCATGAAGGAAAATTGGGCATGGGTGACCACTAGCGGGCTATGAGACACCTCCAATTATTTATTCGGAATACCAGTGTTCATTACCATATTCATCAGTTTCATATATATCCTTTATGGTAATGAGAATAAAATTTGGGGTCTGACCACACCCATGTTGTCCCCTGTATCCTCAATTCCTACCCATACGACCTTCTACTCCCTAGTTAGGTACAAGAACCCATACTCTGAGTCATATTCATCATTAGAGAATGGGACTTCCATGTGTTTCACATTTAAAGAACCAAATATAACATATTAATCTGATGAAGGTTCCATTTGGTTGGGTGGTTCCCATGCTCCAGATATTTTAGGGGAAAACATGCACAAGTTAGAAGTTACATTTGAGCTAAAAATGGCTTCTACTCTTCAGTTTATTCCTATGCCTGATGGATTTGTTCAAAAATTTTATTCATATTCAATTACTTATCCCCATAATATGGTAATGTTATGGGTTTTTTATGTTTTTATATCAGGGTGTAATGATCTCGTTCAAATTTATTTTGAGTCATCCAGTTGTTTAACTTCTTCCCATTACTAGCTGGATTTTTCTACCAATCACCTTCTTCTTTTGACTGGACAATAGTTATGCAGACCACATACTATAAGGATCTATCCAACATCAACTATCTAGAATTGAAAAATAGTTGGAGGAAGTCTTTTAAGATGAATTAATATTGCATGTTGTGTCCCATCCTTCTATAGAAATGGCAGTAGTGGGGGTGATCGATATGGTTTACCTCATTGGGTTCCCTGATCTATGATAGCATGGATAGTTTATTTTCCACAAACATAAGGAAATAACAAAGGGATTGTTTATTTTGGAATGAGTACACTTTATTCATCCTGTGATCAAATATCTAGTGACCCTGGTCATTTTTTTATGTTTGGTTGAGGGATATATTGTTTTTATTGAAATCCGATAGAAGGTGATAGGATGTTTGTGACCTTCCTAGTTTCTTGAATGGGAATTGATATGAGCTTGAGGGTAAAAAAAATATCCCTTATCAATCTTCTTCCCTAGTGTCGAGTGCATGAGTTGAAACTTAACTTGGGTCTAATGAATGGAGACTTCTAGACATTATACTATTTTTGAAATCTCATAGAATCCCCTTGGATATTTCATTGGGAATAGAGGTGACTTTGACACACACATGTGATTTTTTCATAGAGTTACACAAATTTCTCCTATGCAAGAGGGATGATAATTGAATAGGTTAGACCTTTCCATCAGGCTATGAAGTTAGCCAGCCACTAATTTTCTAGCTTCTTATAGTTTTCCAGTCGACGATTAACATTTTCCCCAGTGTTTATTTGAACTGGTAATGGAATTGATGAAGAAGGAATTCCATATTACAACTGATCCTGATGGGAGACTGATATACCAAACAAAGGATGTCCCTATTAGAGTCTATACAAAACATCCCATCCTATTCACCTCCTGTTGATCTAATGGGGCAATTATAAGACCACATTGGGATATGAAGTGTGTAAGATGTTGTTCTGGGTCACATGTACCATCAAAGGTGTAGAATATCGGATTTCCAAAATTGGGTGGAGGAAAAATTACATCCACCCATTCAGGATATAACCTTCTCTCATGATGAATATATGCACATTTTACATCCATGTATTCCATTCAAGTAACCTAGGACATGATAATTTTGAGTTGTTTTGAATGTACTATTGTTGATTCGCCTCCCATCTATAGGGAGCTGGTGGGGTTTGATGTGGTTTCCTTGTTTTCACTTCCTGATAATTCTCAATTCATGATAAGGCTAAATGATCACCTTAGAGAGGGAGAGGCTATATCTATAATAGAGAGAATTTATGATCATTTTTGACTTCTTTATTTATGTAGACCAACTACTTGGATCTAGAGATGATCTGACACTCAGATACCACTCTTGATATAGGATTTGAACTGAGATGAATAATATTTGTCTCATCATAAAGATGATACCCATTGGGAATGTTTCCCCTAATTATCTGTTCCTTGAGTTTTCTAAGAGTTTGTATCTCATTTTCATATCATGAAAATTGATCATATGTGGATGGATTTCATGTTTTTTTGTGTTTATAGGGATTTAGCCATGCATTTACTCTTATATTTGGTAGTGTTCCACTATAGAAATGGAAAATTGATATTCAGAGTTATTAGATTTTGGAGCTTCCACTAGTTTCAGGTGCATTTATCCTTGATTGGTACATCCATATCTTCCTCTCAGGGTATATTTTTCATATTTAATCTCTCTACATTTTTGTCTTGATCCAAATTATATGTTTTTTTAAGGTGACGACTTTCACTGAGGTATATCATGAAATTGTAGTCAACCCATTATTTCAACAGAACTAGACAACTATACTCTATCAATATAAAGTTCATTTCTTGAACCCTTGGAAATATTGGACCTTTTTGGCATGTGGCCTCAATGGGATTTGATTACCTTCACCTTAAATCCCTCCAATCATGAACTATGAATAGTTAACTTGATGTAGTTTCATGTTGTGATTGCCAAATGAGACACAAATAACTGAGTTTCATCTCCATGTTGGTGGAATAGATGGGATTTTGATTTCTAACATTAACTTCCCAACCTAGAGAAGACTGATTCACTCTATGGTGATGATGGTGATAAACATTATCCCAACCCTTTGGGTTGGGGACTATCCAAGGCCACAATTGAAATTGGGTGATCCAATTTTCTAGGATCAAATGATTCCAGATGAGGATTTGATGATTCCTAGGATGTAAATTGAGATATAAATTCTCCAAGCCTAGTGGGAAGGGCTTGGTCTGGAAAAGCCATTGATTTCTCTAGGACCCTCTCAGAGGATGATGCACATAGTGAAGACAATTAAGATAAAAATATCCGTAGATTAGTGGGCTGTGTTTTTTTACAGCTACTACAGACATTTCCTAGATCCTTTTAGGGATTGATGATACAAGGGGTGGAGGAGGTTGAAGATATCCCCCTAGCCCGGTGGGCTAGGTTTGTTCTGTGAGAGTTGCTATGACTGCTTCTATTACGACATGTTCAATATGGTTTAGTTGTGCTCATGTATGATCAGGGTTAAATGGAAGACCATGATGGGAGTTATCATTTACGGTAAGTTGTTTGGTCGATTGAAACATTGGCTTCCACATTAAAAATGTGTCTAAGTTTCTTTGAGGGACCCATTTTGATGATATTTTGGATATCCTCTACTTTTTTTCATTATGTCTTGGCACCGTTGAAGTGGGGGGACTTTATTTTAGTGGCCAACTAGCTCACGCTTTACCCGGTCTTCTAATTTCTCCTAATTATATGACATTATAGGATGTTGTGTCAGGGGATTCTATTCTTTTGGGGACATAGTGAAGTGAAATAGTCCATATTTCTCCCATCCTTGGGTATGTATGTCTAGTGAACCTATTGAAATCAGTTAATGGAGAGTTTTCATGATGTGAATAGAAACACTACATACGTGTTTATCATGCTCCTCCATTCTTGGGTTTCAGGCTATAGAAAAGGCGGCCATATCCACCTAACAACAAATTGTATCGATTGTATGAAGGTGATACTCATATCCTAGATTAGGGAGATGTATATAATTTATCTACGGATGATTATCCCACATATTTTGGAATAGAAAATGCATGAACTACTTCTATATCTCATATGGGATCTCATGGTCAGATGTATCGAGGGTCCATAACATGGTAGGGTGGTTGTTTCTAGCCAACTATCTCTATAAATAAATGTCGACTTCATCTTCATTAGACTTACACACCACCATCTGGTCAGACTAAATAAGGTGATTATTGGTGTTTCCTATTAACTGGAGTGGAGTTTAACTGGAAGTTGATGGGGAAATATATGTGGTTGAACCTAATGTTTTGTGAACCTCTTTACATGATGGCATTGAGTTTTGATAACCTCTCTATATGTAGGTTTTTGGTAAAGGGAATGGTTTCCTTTTCCATGGGAGATATCACTGTGTGGATTTTGACCATGGAAAATCTCATGTGTATAGTCCCTATGATATATCTCCACACTACCATGAGGAGAAATATCACTATAATGATCATATTTCACTTTGGAAGAATAGACTATGGACCCTTTGGGTGTTGATAATGTGTCTCAAACAACCTCATTGACATTAAAATTAAGTAGATTAAGAATATGAGCCTCTTATTGTAGCATGGTTAGATTATGTTGACCTATATTTTGGGATTGTACAAGGATATCATATTGTTTTATGATGGATGACAGACTATGTTGATAATCACATGGTACTATGGGAATATGATTCTTCTTCTGTGAAGAAGCTAGAAATATCAATGATCTTATTCACTATTGATATGAATATGATCGTAAAACATGTTCCACAATAATTTGGTGAGACTCAATTATAACTAGGATATAATTTTGATCCTGATCCTTTGGAGTATATATATAGTCTCTTTTTATAGGAATATGAGCCTATCTCAAGGCATGCACCACTCTCACTTGGTGATCCCTGATTTTAGTGAGAATATACGCCTATCCCGAATATGAATTCCCCATGAGAATATAATGAAGAACCTCTAGAATGGAAGAAGGTATATGATCCTCCTCTTTTATAGCCTCAGAATTATGATGATTCGGTTATTCATCAGCAGAGGTAGAAATATGATCCTAGAATCTATAATCTACTAGAATATTCTATGTAGATTAACTAATAATAATATGATCCTCCCTTGAGGTTTGTTCCACTATCACTTGTTGATTCCAATCCAAAACAAGGATATGAGCCTGATCATGGTCCATTAGAGTATGCAGTTGGTCTTCTTTGATGATAATATGATCTAATACCAAGGAATTTTTCTCCCATACTTGGTGAGCCTTGTCCAGAATAGACAAATGAGCTCGATCCTCATCCTTTGGAATATTCCAATGGTATTTTTCTACTAGAATGTTACCCTATCCCAAGGCATTTGGTTCCCTCACATGGTGAGACATGGTTGTAATGAGAATATAAGCCTGGTTCGATGCCTCATCATTTACCGGAATATGCCGATAATCCTCCTTAATGAGAGAAAGAGTTTACACTTTCTTAGGATCAACCACATTTTCAATCTGATTAGTGTGTTTCCCTAATCTAGATTTATGGATATTAATACACACCTGTCTCTATATCCATACTAGTTCTGGAATATGCTAGAATAGTTCCTCAATTCTTGCAATGTTATAATGACACTTTAGGAAAGTGTTCATATGAATGTAAGCTTACACATTTTCTATCTCTACTATATACTTGAGATTATATTTGATTGAGGCGGTAATATTACCCTACATATTTCCTCTTTATTCCACCAGAACATGTCGATGGACTTCATGCATGGGGGTAGGGATATGCGCCTCCCCCATGCCTACTACAGAAATATGCCTACAGACTTATTTCGAGTGAGCATGGATATGAGCTTACTCACTGGTTACAACCATAATATGCTAGAAGAAATAGTTAGTAATAATGGGGATATGATACCACTTATGAATATCCTAAACCATTTTTTCCCAATGTGTATTCATTTCTTACCATGCATGGGTATCAATGGTAGTAGTGTATCGGGTGGAACCCTCAGCAGGATAATGCGGTGTACCAGTGGGATGGTGCTAGTGAAGGTGGTTAGTAGGATCCCTCCTCGGTGTTCTATTAACTTGAAGGGAACCATAGTTGACTTATTGGTCCACCTTCATTAGATACTAAAGGTGGTGATTGTCATGCTATGGGGATAAACTCTCAAAGTGGATGGTGGTGGCGATGAGTGCCATTGTCTTGACTATTGCTTTCATTGGATGATGTAGACTTGTCATTTTCAATACATGGAGATCCATGTTGGTATTCTCATGATTTAGGATCATACCATGTTGATGTTATTCTTGGACCATTACATTTTCCACCCTATGATGAATATGTCAAGCATGTAAGGTTATTCTTGGACCTGTAAGGGTTGCAGTCATATGAAATTTTCAATAACATATACTCAATTAAGACATGTTGGATTAGGGTCTTATTTGTGAAAGTAGTATCTACAATCATGAAGATAACAATTAATAAGGTCACAGATCAGTGAAACATCATAGGAATGATATTTGATCAATTAGATATTCATGGGTAGCATAATTTTCCTTTTTATCTCGGATCTAGACACTCTACTCATGTGGAGTTGTCTAAGTGAGGATGAATTTATTTCATGAGAACCCCAGCTATAAAGGATCATCCATTCATATGAAAAATTCATGTTAGGTTCACCATGTTTTTTTAGGGTATGAAAACAACATGGACTAACACATGGTAAATGGTCCATTCTGTTATTTGAAATATTCACATCAGGTAAACATTTATTTCAAAAAAGACATAAATAAGGTGCATTCGGGTTGTCTGGATGGTTGATTGAAAGGGGGTTAAATATCTAAAACATTCATTTATGTTAGGTTCCCTATTATACTTCTTAACAGAAACTCCCAATGGTTCCCACATTCATTACTAGGTAAATACCAATTTTCTAATGGCTGATGCTCAATAGGGATTTCAGACCCAATGGAACATATGAATTATCTTAGGATGAGAGGATGGGAGGTTAGTCTCATAAGAGCCTTTTATGGGAAATTTATTCCTACCATGGGACTCTTTTATAGATTTAAGATATGTTTGTGAGTCTCTTAATAATCATGATATGAAATTGGTTCCCCTAAAAAATGATCACAGGTTAAGTCCTTTTTCATGTGAAAGAGGATATTTTAGTGAGTCCAAATGTATGTTTCTGAGGTTCTTCATCCATTTCCCATAATAGGTAGCTACATATACATTGAATCCATTTAACCATGAACTTTGAAATTTGATTCCATGTAGGAAGGGAATTAATATGTTGATGATGGTATTGACCTATTATAAGGCATCCTACATATCCTTCTTATAAAAGGTATCAAACCTAACATAGTTTGCTTAACCCATGTAGTTTAACATCACGCGGAAAGGATATATATGAGGCAACATAGGCATCAGGTAATTGAGATCCATCTTCAAGGAGACATCCTACGTATCCTAGTTATAGAAGGAATCAAAGTCATCATAGTTTGATTGACCGAGGCTTGAACACTAAGGCTTCTCTAGTATATTGGGCATGTCATATTATGCCAACAATCATGGCTTACACAATATGGTTTCCCTATACAGTGAAGATTCATGATTTATATGATATGAACATTGAAACTCGCTAAGCACATATGTTCCATGATCGATGTGAGAAACAAGGGATAAAAAGTAATTGGCCTCACTACATATGCATATAGGGCTAATGTAATGGGAAATACTATTTGATGTTTAATATAGAACTTGGGTCTTCTGAAGGTGTCATATATATCCTGAATATGGAGGGAATCCAAGTCACCATGGTTCATATGTCTTTTAAATCCACTAATTAATGAGGAATGATAATATGCCCATATGAGTTATTGGGACCTGATGGTTGATGTTTTAAAAACATGGGGGGACTTGCAATGAAGTGGATTCCCATTTGATCTTGGGCCTTGGAAAGGTGTCCCATATATTCTGGTTATAGTAGGCATCAGATTAATTTTGGTTCTATTGTTCAAGGATTACACAGTCTGGTTTCCCTAGTATGGAGGTAGTCATATCATGTCAATGATTGGATATTTCACACAAAGGTTTCCCCTATATAGAGGCTAAACAAGGTTATCATGTCCTGGGATGCCTACTTGACCTGGCCTAGTCATCATCCTAACCTTCTTACTTGTTTTCATGATATGCCTTTATTGTATGACTGGCATGACGAAGGATGTATCGACATGTCTGGTTGGACCACATACAAGTCCAAAGGAAATATCATGATCCGGTTGGATTGTCTTTGGGACATCGCCGAAAATGGACGACATGTATGAAGGCCATCTGGGACCAATACTAACCTGTCCAGAGGACATCACAAGACCTGGATGACTTTTCCTATAGGTAATAAAATTATATCATCTAACATGCATGGAGGGTGTCACATGATCTATCCTGACATGACTGGAGGGTGCCGCTTAACTGGAATGACTTGTCTTGAGGACGTCGCATGATCGAGGATGAAAGGTCTGGAAGGTGCCACATGATATAGGATGACTTATTTGGAGGGTGTTGCATGACATGGATGACTTTTCTATAGGACATCACTTGATCCATACTGACACATTTGGAGAATGTCACATGACATAGTTAACATGCACTGGGTCCACCAAATGATTAGGGAGACATCTCAGGAGGAAGTTGCAATTTCTGGATGGAGAGCCCAAAGGTTTTCATTGAACTTGGGTGTTATACCTAGAGGGTGTTCTCAAATTTATTTTACATGTACATGGGAAATATCATGATCCAAATAGTATGATAAGGGAGTCATCGCACGATCTGGACAACATGTCTCGAGGTTGTCACATAACCTAGGTGGTTCATACTAAGCACTCGAGGATGATTGTATGTTGCTGGAACCTCTATGAGATAGTAGTTTTCATAATAAAAAATAATTTCAATCTATAGATTCTACTATTTCTTTCCACTTAATATCTCTAATTAAATCAATTATTTCATACAGAACTATATACTTCAATAAGTTAATAACCCTTATATAGATATGAATCAATATGTTTACATGTGCATTCTTACCTTTATTTTTTTATGTCACTTAATCTAGTAATGTTATGTGTAAGTCAAACACTTCACAATCTTTTCAGATTCACTAGAACCGATAGTGTGTTTGACACACCGATGATCGACACACTGATGTTCGGCACACCGATGTTCGACACACTGATGTTTGACACACCGATGTTCGACACACTGTTGTTCGACACTCTGATGTTCGACACACCGATGTTTGACATGATGATGTTCGACACACCTATGTTCAACACACCTCTATTCGAACACAGATGTTCGACACACCGAAGTTCGACACACCGAAGTTCGACGCACCGATGTTCGACACACCGATGTTCGACACACCGATGTTCGACACATCGAATGTGAGACACCAATGATGACATACTGAAGATGACACATCGATGATGATAGACTGAAGATGACACACCAATGATGAAATAACGAATATGACACACTGATTATGGTAGACCGATGATGACATACCAATGGTTATAGACTAATACTTATGACACACTGATAGTCATAAATAACTGTTTCAAATTTATTAATTCATATTTATTTCTAATGGTCATATTTAGACAAATTAATGTTTTTGACATTATTTAATGTTGTCTTTAGGACTATCCGTAGACCATACGTGGTACATGTATGTGGTGAGATCTTCTTTCCTAGTGGACCATGAAGCATAAAAGGATTACAAGCTCAAACATAAATCCTTTCTCGAAAAAATTCTTCAAAAAATGGACAGACTCTGCGAATACACAATATTTTGTAAAGAGAGGAACTCGAAGCTTCAGCACATAAGAAGCATTAAAAGTAACAACCTTTTGAATCTCACTGAACATACTCACATAGAAGAGATGAACCTTTTCACACTTGGAAGATAGATTATAGAGACTACGATATTCTGTTTTGGAGCCAACTCCCAGAAGAAAACTCAAATATCATTTTTTCTACATCCATTGAGTCCAGATCTTTACTGCACAATACACAAAGATTTCTAATCCTCGTTATTCTTTATTGACTAGGTTGTGATCTTTTTTTTACTATTTGAGCAGTGTGTGTATCTGTTTGTGTCACACACACTGTCTTCAGAGCATAATTGAAGGATACTAAAATATCCTCTCACTCAATCCCTTTTTACTCTTGAATCCCATGTAGAACTGTGGAAGAGATCCTGTGTGATCTGTTCGATATTTTTCCCACAAATAAATGTGGTAGAGGTCAAGTGTGACCTGGACAGCCCTGTCGGCTGTTGTGAACCCCGATCCATGGTGTGGATCAAAAGTTTATTTATGTATACTTTTTGGTGTCAGGTGATCACCAAGTGGAAAGAACTAAGTCTCATCTTGAGACTGAACCTCTTGTTTTACCCTCTGTGCTTTTAGTCTTGTGTTTCAATCTGATTTATATTTTTCACATTAAGATAAATTGAACTTTGATAGTTATTTTAGAAATTGTTTATATCTATTTTTTAATCAGTATATTAGTTTCAAAAGTTTTACTAATCTTTGGATTGGTAAAGCTGAGAACTAATCAATATTCTAAGAATCTAATTGAATGTTCAGGGATTTTAAAAATTCACTACGAACTGACTTTGATTTTATTTTAATAGGGTATGTTATTTTAAAGAACCAATTTTAATATAAATTCTTATAGATACTCAATTCACCCCCCTATTGAGTCATCTACTTCGACCAAAATTTGGTATTATAGGGAAATTAAAAGTTATTTTAAGTTTTCAAATATTTTCAACTGTGATTATAGTTGTTTTTCAAAGATCATGAAATTTCTATTATTTCTAAATTTTTATCTCTTTAAAATTCTTTTACAATATATATCATGGAAAATAGAATATAAGGGGTTGCTACCAATATACCACCTTTCTTTAATGGAAAAAATTATGCTAAGTGGAAACCTAAAATGAAAATACATCTAGAAAGCATGGGATTTGAAATATGGACTACTATTGAAAGTAAATATACAATTCCTGAAACTACTAGAAACACTTGGGATGAACCTACCAAGACTTCCTATAATAGTAATTGAAAATCAATGAATGCTTTGTACTATGCACTAGGAGATAAAGAGTTTAACCATATCTCTCCTTGTAAAACTACACATGAGATTTGGGACACTCTTTCCGTTTCAAATGAGAGAACATCTAATGTTAAAAAATTGAGATTAAATACTTACACTGTTAAATATTAAAACTTTAGAAAGAATCCTGATGAGTCTATTTCTAATATGTATCTCAGTATCAATGAAATTATTGAATACAATGATTTCTTTAGGAATAAGAGTAACATACAAAGAGAAAATTATGAGGATTTTTCAATAATTACTAGAAAGATGGTGTGGAATATCTGTATCAATCAAAGAATCACACGATATTGATAAGATTTCAGTGAAGGAATTGATTTGAAAATTAATGATGTATGAAGAGGAATTGAAATTGAATCAAGAATAGGATGAACCAAAATGAAAGCATGTAGCTTTCTAGACAACTACTTTTATAAGTGAAGACAAGGAGAAATTTCAAGCTGCTATTGAATGCTCAAGAAGTGATAAAGTAGCTATGACTAGTGATGAAGAAATGGCTTAGTTGGCTGGAAGATTCAATAAATTTTATAAGAAAAAGAAGTTTTTCAAAAAACCCAATTACAAAGGAAAGTATGGAAACAAGGGAGATTGTAAAAAGGATAGGAAGAGAAATGATAAATCATAAGAGACAATTTTCTACGAATGTAAAAGTAAAGGAAATGTGAAGGGTGGATGTCCAAATATGAAATAAAAGAAAAAGTATGAAAATAAGCATAGAATGTATAAGAAAGAAATGTAGGCCACCTGGAGTGCCTCTAGGGATAGCTTAAGTGAATTTGTCTCTTATCAAAATGAGAAAGAGGATATAACTAATATGTGTTTTATGAAAAACACAACTAAGGTATCCTTAGAATCTCCTATGCATAATTCTTATTATTCTGGAAGTGAGTCAGAGAATATGAAAAATGATGACATATTTGAATATTGAAACATGTTAGAAGAAACATGTAATGTGTTAAAAGATAAGTATAAATCTTTGAAGAAACAACATGCTCTTACTGTGACTGTTAAATATTAACTTAAAACTGAAAAAGAGAAAAATTATCAACTGCTCAATGAGAAGCCTCAATCGTTTTAAAGGTGTTCTTTAAGGATAAAGGCTTTTTAAAAGAAGCCTCAATCATTTTAAATATGTTTTTTCATAGTCATGGCTTTGACAAGTTCAAATACAAGTTCTGGTCGGTGACATCTCCCAAGATCACTCAAGAAATATGCTCAAGAAAAAATAAGAAGTACTTGTTCTAACAATACTCTTGTTAATGAGACACATGATGTTGGGCAATCACTCACGACATTATTAATAATGAAAAATAAATTTACATGAATTTCAGAAATCCAAATTATGAAAAATGGTAGGGAAATTTCATTTACATAAATCAACTAATTACCTTAAATCACAAGTCATCATTTCAATATACATGATTCACTATAAAATTTCAATTTTTCCATTTTACTCATTCAATATCATTAGCATTGAAATCTAAAACATGGAATCAAAGGATTCATAAGAAACTCATGTCTCATAGATAAGTCAAGTAAAGCAAGTATGGGCATGAAAATTATTATCATTAAATCTCAAAACATTATTTGGACCAAAAAATGTAAGGAGTTTAAAAGTTTAAACAAGAAAAATTGAACTCCCTTTTGAAATAAAGCTTTAATCCTCTTCCTTTATTTAAGGCTTCCTTTTCCCATTTATGAACCTAAAAAATAGAATTACTCACTTAAGAACAAGGATCATGTCATTTAGGCACAAAAATATGAAGAGGAGTGGGATTCATGCTGGACTAATCTAAAAAAGGAATTTGAAATATAATAATCATGTAAAGACAAAACTTGTTATGGTCCCCCAAGTGGCCCCTGATTTTTTACGGCCTCCAAAGGGTAGTACCAGCTTTTATCCATAATCTGATGGTGGGTGGATCTTCTTTGGATTGAACCAAAACATGTGGCTTTTCCAAGATTGTAGTTATTTTTTCTTATTGAGGAGGACTCCATGGATAGAGTACACTAGATACACCCCCTTTACAATGTGGTACAGTTTTCATGGCGGGGGTAGGGTAAAGAATTGAGCCTCATCCCCTTTGTTGCTACTTGTGAAAGATTCTCTTTCTCTTCCATTACTCCCTCTAGTGAGTGTTCATTGTCATTAGGGAGCATCATTTGTTCCTCAATAGGTGAATCTTCTTATTTTTCATCATCCTACAAGGCAAAATAAGATTCAGTCAATTCTGAAAATTCAAAATAGTTGGGAGTTATACTCAAATTAGTTTCAATAAAATCAAATGAGTTTTAGTTTAAGATTGTATCATTTCTCTGAGCAGGTTTGGTTTGAATCTTTTCCTTGGTGTAAACTGATTCTTGGATTTGATTATCATTAGATGGAGGTAGGTAGTTGGGCTCCTCCATATCTAGTTTGGACTCTAATTCTTGTATGTCTTCAGTGAAAATAGGTGCCACTTCTTTATTGGCCTTGAATCATTGCAAGTCAATTTGGAGTTCTTCGATCATGCTCATCAAAACATGTGGTGACTTCTATGTCTCTTGGCCTTTTTGAAACTATTTGAACACTGTCATGAGAGATTCCCCCCATTGTTGGATTTCCTCCATGGTATAATCTATTTCAAGTTCTTGCACCTTTGAGTAATCATTCTGTGAATTAAAAATATGGTCGTTCGAAAACATAATGGGAAAAAATGTTTTTTTATATTTTTTTAATAAGGAAAACAATGAAAATGTGAATTTTGAAAAAGATATTGAAATAAATAATTAGATCCCCGAAAATGGCACATTTTTTGATGCACGCCTATCACAGGGAGTGGAAAATTCAAATTTCTATATTTTCCTAGTGCAGCATAGAGGCTGACTAGGGTTGTCTCACTTGAGGAGATTTGTAGTTGGTTCAATCACTAATCCTAATTCACCAAATCTAATTCTTTTTGTATTTTTTAATATTTATTGAATATGATAGTTTTAAGGGTTTTAGAAAATAGTGAAATTAATATAATGTAATGAGAAATTTAAATCTAAATATAGATAAAAATGCAGAAAGAATGAAATTTAGGAAGAAAGCACTTGGTCCAAGGGTTGGATTACATAGGTTCGTTCATTATTTATTTATTATTTAAATTTAATTTGATAATGAATTTTATGAAATCTCATTGGTGAATTAATTTACTTTGATTTAATGAGAGTGTGATTTTATCATGCCTCTTGCACACCAAACCACACCTCCTCCAATAGTCAACTAGGATAACACCTCAACTGAGAATGTTATCTCAAAAAGACCCAACTCCACTGTATACCATTTTAGCCCTGATAGAATCTCCAACTCCACCATATTAAGGGTTTTCATAAGATAAGTAAGGTAAAATGAATTACTCAAAGGAAAAGAATGTATTTGGAAACAACGATGTGGCAGACGACTGCCACACCCATTCAATATTCCTACCTCCACCACAAATAGAATAAAAACATTCCGAATTGAAGAACAATAATGAAGAACCCTGTGAAAACTCACCTGGATATAATCCAAGATTTAGTCATTTTACATAGTGATGTTCATATAGATCATGATGGATATATGGAAGATATAGAATGAAAATTAGAGTTGGAAGAGAAAAGGTGTGGAAGAAGAAAGGGGAACACTTTAATATAAAAAATATTAATGCATTACAATGGAAATTAAAACTAAAAATAAAAAAAATAAAGAAATAATATTCCTAAATAGCTCTTAGACTCCTCTCGTTGGTTCGCCAGATGGTGTTGGGAAGGATTGGAATGATTTGAGAGGTAGGATCTCCTCTCCTTTTATAGGCAGATTTTTGTCCTCCACAGGTTCTCACATTGTTGACCCATTCATTGGATGATTCACATGTGGAACCATTCATAAACATTGTTCATAAATGTATTGGTCATTCAAACTCTATATTTCAGCTCATTTTCCACATTTGGTATGAGTTATGAATTTTTAATTGAAGATTTTTGTTTTTGGGTGAAGGATTCATGCAACTTCCTTCAAATATATGCCATTTAATGGGTGCCTTAATGGATTTAAAATTCTATGTAATTTATTTTTTTAATGCCCATTTTAGTCATATTTCATACTAAATTAGAATAAACTCATTTGGAGGTGTTTAGAAAGAATTGGGATTTCGTTACAGAGGTGGGGTCCACGCTATCTTCCTGGAAAGAGTCTCCAACTTCATTGATTTTTAAGGCCTCTAGATGATCGATTCATCCCCTGATCCAGAGGAAAAGGTTGGAGGAAATAAAATAATAATTCAAAAAAAATCGAATCACAAAATTTGGAAATATATTTTATGATAAATGCACAAAATACCCTTGTAATAACAATATGTTAAAATTGCAGAATTAGGTTTTTTTGCATTTAGGCACAAAATTACACAAATACCTAAATATGTAACAATTTACCATTAAAAAACAATATGGTGGGTTCGTAATCATTTAATTATAGTATAATATATGTGAAAATATGAGCTTAATAACACTCTATGATACTTATTTGGCATGATGTTCAATGGATAGTAATTTCATAAGTGGTGTAGAATTATTTATTGGCAATAAATGTGTTGGCAGGTTGAGTAAGAAATAAGAAAGAACTACTCTTAGTATGACTGAAAAATAATATATCTTTAATAAAAAGGATTGAACTAAAATATTATATATTAAGAAAAAACTGATTGATAGTGTTGATGAGGTGAAACAACCAACATTGATTGACCCTAACAGAAAGAGTACAATCAATTTGACAAAGAATCTGGTTTAGCATTCACAAAAAAAATTATTGACATTGGATATAACTTTATCAGATAAAATGTTGAACAAGTTGATATTAATATGTTACATGTTGGCACTGATGACCATGTGTTTGACATTTTGACTAAGCCATTGTATGAACACCTGTTTGAAAAATATCAGTTTACACTTGGTGTTCAGTCACGTCCTAGTGTATGAGGAGGTTACGGTTGGTCCCCAATACCTAGTTCTGTAAATTGTTTTAATCTGTTTGTGGAAGTGATATATGTTTTTAGGGGAGATACTATCTAGTGGGAGTGTATTTGGAGCTCTAAAAGTACAAATACAGGCCCTTTGGGTTTACTCCCAAAGTGGTAGAATGGATAAATTCAACATTAAAAAGGGGGAGAATGATGCTTTTATGGTTTTTAAGTTTCCGGTTCTTAAAAACCCATGTAATGATTTTGTTACATGATGATAATTCAGGGTTATGAAGAAGTAGTCAGAGCTTAGATTGGGAATACTTAAGAATTCCAAAACATGAGAACCCAAATTTTAAATCCCCTATTGTTTTATACATTGAGCTTTGCTCATGTAGAATTAGAGTGTTGGATGAGTTGTCACTCTCTTTTTACATTTTTTATGTGGATGGTGCTTTATTGAATTTATTAGAAGAATGTCAATGAACCAAAAGGGGGATATTTTTGGAAATAGGTATTTTCATAGTTGAAAATGAAGACTAGTGTTTGTTTTTTTTTCAATCCACACTGGATTTATCAGAAAGTTTTCAATTGAATTGTTCTTATGGTACAAGCTAAAAACAGTGTTGAAAGTGGCATCGTGTCCCCCTATATTCCAAATTTTTGGGTACAAGATTTAGATAATGGAGAAAGGTGTTTTTGGAAAAGGTAGTAGCATGAAATGTTGAAGAAGCATATGAATGATGTCTGTATGGTGGTTTTCAAGATCATCAAATCAAAATAAAGAAAATGAAAGGATTCCATGTAAGATTTGTTTTTTCACATAAGAATCTTATGCGCAAAATGCGATGAAAAAAGTATGTTGTAAGAAAGAGAAGTTTCAGGATAATCAATTCAAAATATTTTTAAGCAATGGGAAGTGTGAAAGGATCTTTTACACCCAATAGGACATCAAATTTAGGATTTCATGCATAGGGGTTTGTGCAAAAGGAACTTGCACACATGGTTTTCCATGTTTATAAATATGCAGTTACCCCCTTACAAGACATAAAACTATTTCCATTAAAGACTCGGTGTCTCTATCTCATAAAAGAGATGTGAATAAAATAATTATATGAAGCCAATCTTCCACGTAGAATGTTAGTTTTTTTCTATCTAGACCAAGTGAATCTTAATGTGTAGTTGCATGAAAGAGAAGGGTTGCAAGAAAGGCATTTTTTGTGACAACCCTAAAACTTCTGTGCAAGAATAGGTGTTTCATACAAGACATGAATTTGTAGTCTTTCTTTTTTTTGTATACAGTTTGTTTGATAAGGGGTTTCAAGTGCATCAATTCTAGAATACAGTACAAGAAGTTTTTCTTTCTAGTCAAGGACAAAGACTTAAATGATAATCTACTGAAGAGAATTTCATGTTGATAAATTGAGTAAGGATTATCGTAGAGTAGTGACATAGGGTGAGTCAATGGAAGTTTTTTGAGGGATACAATGTGTTATCCCTAAAATCATGTATAGGTAATGTTCCTGGAATAGAGTGAATGTGTCTAAACATCTGTACTCCAAAACTAGTGATGATTAGTGGATTTAGGTATGATCGACACATTTTCTGTGTATCCTCCTTGGACCAACCCTTTGTGGTGAAATAAGTAAAATTGATGTGATGTATCTTCATTTGTGATTGTGTGTTTTCTACAGTTTTCCATAAGATAGGTTTAACTAGTTCCTACCAATGTTGGAACAATATCCGTAATTTGATAAGAAAATGTTGACACTCAGATTCACCCCTCCCCTCTCAGGGTGATTTGAGGTCCTTTAGTTGTTATCTTCCCTCATCTGATCATGACTTAAAATATTTTTTCAATGCCTAGGTATGTATTAGACCTACATGAGGACACAATGGTGACTATTCTTTCATAGGAACATGATAGATCATTTCCCCCAATATTCACATTTGAGCCATCTCCAAAATTCACCTTGTTAGTGTGACTCCTTTAGAATGTATTCCTCTCTAAAATTTTTTCATATCTCTTGATATTATTTTTAAGTTTTTATAGGTGGAATACATGTATTTATGGTCTTAGAACTATGATAAGGTAGGATAGGGGGACTTTTTGTAGCTTCCAGACCTACAGAATTCCCACCATCCATCTTGTGGGAGTCTACCAGCTCCCCGATGAGGATCCTCTATAGATGTGATTCTTTATTGATGCGATCGGCCAACTTGTGGTACTCATAAGAAGAATCCATTCTACCCAACAGCTATTATGTAGCTAGTGGTTTCTGACTGAGGCTAGTGATGACATTAAATTTATAGGTTTTTTTCTTAAAAATTGAACCTACTCACTTATATATATTATCTCAGTCTCCATTTTACTCCCAAACCCAAGGGATCCTCTTTGATGATTTTATAGTGCTCTCCCACCCTTACAACCACTCACATCAATGCCTGATTAATATATTGATCTTTCGATCTTCATATGATGATTTTATCTTCATTCTACATCATTTCTCTTATCTTCCTGTTGATCAAAACCTATTATATCGCTTCTCTTTAAAACAAATATAATGGTTTTGGATGGTAATAACAATGGGTTTACTGATTATGGATAAAATCATTGCCTAGATTCATGGAGTTATCATGTTCACGTCAATTATACCTAAACCATCGACAATATAAGATCATCTTGATTTTGATTTCCCATTACCAACAATTAAGGTGTTTTTTATTTCATCCTTGATCCTAGGATTTTAAATCATGTCAATTCAAAAATGAATCTTGGATTTAATGGTTCTTTTTTCCATTAGATAAATAAACTAACCAGCAATCAATTTTTCACCTAAGTTAAGAATCCCTTGATTTTCTTAGATATTCACTATGGGTTCCTAGCCTGATTATTGGTGCATGTGTGTGTGACAAAGTGAGAAATAATTTTGATCTATTAAAACATTTTGATTTTTATTCCTTATTATTATCTCTTGATGGGATCTTATTGTTATCTAAACTTTGTATCCTTTATCATTGTGTTGTTCGCTATCATTTATAGTTGAACTTACAAGATCAGCCTATTTAGACTATCCTTAGAGATGGATGTGTCAAAAATTGGCCAGTATGTATATGACCTATCCAAACCATTGATATATCTATATTAAGTTTCTAGTATATCTACTTAATGGGAATGTGTCAAGAAAACTGCCAATATTTATCCTGTCATCGTGCCGAACTATGTAGATCTGAAAATAGAGGACCTAAAATAATTTCTATAATTGTGTGATATATTTTTTATTATATATGTACCATTTTTATTATCATATAATTTAGTTATATACCTTATGAAATTATTTTAAGGATCATTGGTGGTTCCTTGATGAGTACTGTACTAACACGCTTCTCAGGTGTTTTAGTGCACTTATAAATTTCCTATATAGGGATCTAATGAAGGGTAAGTTCTATATAGTGGATGTTTGAGCAGGTTTATGAGAATGATATATATGTTTAAGGTAGAATTTTTCTTGATGTTTCTATTGTTCTATTTATTTTCATTACCCCGTACTTTGGATACTTTTATTTTTTTATAGTTTATATATCTGACATACCATATTGATATTTTTCAAGTTGGTCTTTAATGTATGTTATTATTACAATGATGATTATTTATTTATCCACTATTATTGATGTTTTTGTATCACTTTCATGTTTATAAGTTGATGTTAAATGTTATACAGGGAATATCCTCCCCGAAAATGTTTTTATCCCCTTTCCACTAGTTAGAAACCCCTTTCATATGGGGAGGTGCGCATGAGGTCATGAAGCCTCATAGACTCGGACCTGGCAGTTCTGGTTGGGATGTGACAAATGCGTATTATATCACTAGGTTCCATAACTTATAAAATATCTTTTCTTTATTTGGGATAGGTTAGATAGAAGTTAATATGGTTGGGACTTGGGTAGGGGATCTATTTTAGTTCTTATACAGCACTGTATTATAGGCCTCTAATCTTCCAAAAAGTGTAATTTTATGTTTTTTTGTCTGATATTACAATTGATTAAATTCACCATTGGTAATGCACATGATATTGTTATACTGATTAATGGGATTTTTTGTAAAATCATAAATTATGTTTAGTAACATAGGATCGCATTCCATATACCTATTTCTTGCATTAGATAAAACCCAAATAATTAAATTCCTACTGACATTATGAAATGTGTGCTTGTTATATTAAGTCTTTCATTATTTTCTTTAAAAATTTTGTATTATATGATTGAGTGTATATGTATTTTTTTACTAAAATGGAGGTGTTAGAGGTCTAACTTGGGTTATAGTTATTTCCTACGGTTTTATGCCTCATTCTAGTGGGTAGCCTCTTTGGTTGAAGAATTCTGTGAATCCTTCTATGTTCCTGTATTTTATTGTTCATTTTTTGGTTTAATATATTGTCTTTATCTAAGGTTAGTTTAGAATTTGAAGTGATGTCTCCCCCATAGATGTCTTTCATAGATATTTTAACTTCCTATTGTATAAGTCAATACAACCAAGCATGATCCCTTAATTTACCCATTAGTTAAAGAAATAGAAATGGGCCACCTAGGACTCCTTCAACTGGTACCTATTCATGGTGGAGGAGCCAACAACAATAGGTTGAAACTGGTAAAATCATTGTGTGACATACATCTCCTGAAACGCCTTTCATTTTAGTGCATCGGAGGTCCCCATGATGTGGAGTAATGTACATGATTTTTAGTAATTATTTTGAACTCAGTAGATACCTCATAAGATTAAAAGGTTGTGCTTTAGAACGTTATTCGTTAATCCATAGTTGGGTGATGGTGGGATGTGACACTACAGGCTAGTATACTGGAAGGGTAGATGTGGGAGACCGTTAAATATCTCACCTTTAGGGAGTTATTTTAATATTAAATGAATTTGGATTGTGCTCAGGAGTTTATATAGCTTCATCATGTGATATTGATAGTGTTTTCCTCTTCATCATGCTTCATATATATGATTATCATATCTCATATTATAGTGGGGAACATGGATTAGAACTTCATAATGTTTTATATTTTTTTCATCCATAAATGAAATGATAGGATAGGATCCTCAATTTGATGACCTACTGTAAAATTCTTTGTAAGGAATTGGTGTTCGAGAAGGGAATTGAGAAAGACATAGTTTATTTTTTTCTTTTGTATGTTAGTGTTTTGATGAGTAATTTCTCAAGTGTTTTCCCAGTTTACTATTAGAGTAATAAAAAAGATGAATTTAGAGGATAGATGTCAAGGAGTTAGTCAGATTCTAGTGTAGAAAAGGGGTTACTCAACTCCCTCTAATGATATTGAATCTTCAAAGTGATACAACTACTGGAAGAAGGGACACATTCTCAAATAGTATACCTATTTTATCAATGCATGTCACCATTTTTGAAAGGTTGGGCACCTAATGTGGTTATGTGATAGGTATTTGAGGATGAAGATAGTGTGGGTAAGTACAAGACCTCATCAATAGGTATATACCCAAAAAGGATTGGTATGTCCAGTGATTCATGATCTTATGGGGAATTTTTTACAGTTATTTGAATGATATTACATGCTTGATCCAGATTCAGAGGATAGTGGAGAGGGACCTTCCATAGTTCAAGGTACAATCTTTATTTCTTCTATATTATCAGTTACTTTTTTGACATAAGAGCATCCCGTTCATTTACATTTTCTCATGTTATTATAGGTTTAGAGTTGTTAGTTATGTACTCTTCTAAGTCATAATCTATCGATACACCCCTAAGTAGAAAAATGTATCTTTTTCATGTCAGTACATACTTTAAAATAGAGGTTTTTAACTTCAATTTTGTTTGTATCTTCACAATTATAGAAATTACATGTATCGTTATAATCCAATACATGGACTGGTTGAATTTCTACCTTGAACACATCAATTCCTATTAGAGAGGAGTGACTTTTACATTGCATAAGGTGGGAATGTACATCTCTACTAGTGATTAGGACATCGAGGTAGGCATAGTGGGGTCAAATCCTTATTAAAGATATTCCTTTTCAATGATGGTGGTAAGATCTGTGTGTTGAATTAGGCGGTGACTTGCTCCTCTTAACCTTGAGTGGTATAACTATACCAAGATGACTTTCCTCATGTTTTCTCAGTGTTACTTACACATAGGGGGAGTTTAATTTGAGATCATTCTTGTATATGGCACATGATAAGAATCAATTCCATCATACTGATTGGAATTAGATGAGTTGAAGGAGATCAAGGTTCTTATTGATGATTTGGATGCTAAAGTCTTCATCAAATCAAGATCTTCCCCAAAGGGGTCTCTAATTTTTTTCTACAAGAATTAGAATATTAGTCTTAGGTTTTTTGTAGAATACTTGAAGATGGATTAGATGAATATAAAAAGTAGGTACCCTTTTCAAGGAATTCATGTCCATTTTGTTCAATTGATTGGAGACAAGTGGTTTTCAAAGATTGATATGCATTTCATATACCATTAGTTTCATGACCCACCTTCTCCATGAATAGTGAAAGGATGGAAGGATTCCATGCCCTTTTTTATTCAAGGTGAAGGAGTGATAATGACCCCCCGAGTCCCACCTTCAGTAGGCCCTGGAGTTCTGACTAGTGCCGGGGGTATAGAATCTCACATAAATGGAAGTAATTACCCTTTTTATAGAAAAATATTGAGAGATCAGATGGTAAATAACCGCAACACAAAGAACTAATGATAAAATTAAATCCCAAAATCCATTGTCATGTGCATGTTTAAAGTAAAATTATACAAAGTACAAGAAAAACATTGACGGAAAGTAACAAAAGAATGAAAAGAAGCAATGATAACTCTCCTGACACCTGAGCTAGTAAGGTCCGGTAGAGTCCTCAATGTCTTCTTGGAAACCTAAAAGTAGTTTTATATATGTATGGTGAGTACAAAATTATACTTAGTAGGGATTCCAAAATCTCTCTTGCACAAGTTGGGAGACATTCTAATCCCCATGAGAAAAAAAATAGAGTTAACAAAAACACCTAGAAAGGAAAAAAATACACCCAGCCTCAAAAAGGCATAATCCCCAAATAAAACAAGTCGAGTAAAATATAGTATCATAACATAAATATTTGGGTACCCCATACTGTTTTCCCACTAGTTATTTAGAACATTCTAACCATCAGACCTCACCCCAAATGCCACTCTAGTATAACTATATCCCCAACAACAACCATATGGCCTATCTCAAATGCATGTCTATCCTTCCCACAAACACCTAGGCCACAAAACCCACACATAACCACACCCATTTTCACCTGGGACACAATAACCATTTCCACACTTGAAGATACCTGGGCCAGAACAATCACTACCCCGCCCGAAGACACCTAGGCCTCATCTTGAAGACTCTTGGGAAACTAACATGCCCGCACACAGCTGGGAAAACCCACCACAACACACCCTGCCTGAAGATTCTTGGGATATAATGAAACTTAGGATAAAAGAACCTTCCAAATTATTCTTGGGATACTAGTGAGAGGGAGAATAAATGAGCTAATAACCAGCCACACCATGGAATATTGTAAAAACACCCTCCCCCATGAAATAGGGGTGTTTTATAGCATCCCTACCTTTTATTACATTAAAATTACATAATTTTAATGATAAACAACATAATAGTATTACACATAGAGGATACAATGGTTTAGTATCTTGGGAAAACTAGGACCATGCATAGAAATTACAACATCAAGCATTGACATTTAATTTATTTCTTCTTCTCTAGCTTCTTATTGGCACATGTCCTCTCCTTAGTACATGTAGCCACCTGAGGATATACATCAAAAGGGGTGAGCTAGTAGCTCAGTAAGAGGATAGATAAGAATATTATAGAATGGGATGAGCATAATCACAACATGGGAAAAAGATTATGAATATGAAAGTAATCATAAATATAAGGCTTGAAATGTGGCAATGCATAAAAATAATACATCATTTTTTAGTAGTTAACTACCACACATTCTTGTGAACCAAGATAGAATCTTTTCCACATATCATTTCACATTTACTCATGATATTCTTCACTTTAACCAATGCATTGGAGTGCTGTATAATTTCGGGTGCCCCCGTCACATTTAATCATTCATATTGTGCTATATAATTCCGGGTGAACCCATCACAACATAAAATTATCATTTATCATGAATTCCACAATGAACATATATCATAAATGAACATAACTAAACCATGAAAAGTAATGGGTTTCATCTCATAAGAACACATTCATAAACATTGTGTTCCCATATTAAAGAGGGAATAACACACAAGAACCGTAAATCTTGAATGAGAAGTAAAAGGTGTGTTCATGAAATAGGAGTTCTTTTGGAAACAGTTTATTTGAAATAAACAATAGTGTTAAACATTTATATCCCAGAAAAGGAATGAAAATTATCAACCAATTATTTTTTAGGAGTAACAATATCAAAAATAGAGTGAAAGAGGGAGAACCCGAAGGACGAAATTTGGGGTCGAGAATTTCCCCTTACCTAGTATCTGAATGCTTCTTTCTCTTTAATGTCCTGTATAATGACATTAAATTCATTAATTATAAATCCATAACATTAATTACATTAATATGGTTCATTAAAGTTTTATTATGTGATTTTATGTGCTTTTGGATGAGTTATAGATTTTGAAAACATTGTTCGGGAATGTTTGTTTTTATGGTTTTCTTAAGTGGTTCATTTGTATTCTTAAATTGAAGTTTGTGTAGAACATGGGTAAACATCCAGAACTGATATTTCATGTTATTAATGATATTAAAGAAGTCTTAATGATCTTATAATTAATTATATTAGATCTATGTGGATGTATCATTCCATAAGAATTAAATGATGATTGTTTTGGTCAATTTGAGTGATTTTTCGATCATAATAAACTTGTTTTAATTTATCACTATAAATATGGTCATAAGTTAGTTTCAGAACTATAAATAGGAGATAATACATATAACATGTTCTGGTTCAACCATTGAAATGGTTTCCTGACCATATCTGAAGGTATAATTGGAAAAATAAAACTTGTCGTTCTTGAAGGTGATATATTAACACCTCACAAACAACGTTTTCCATAATAAAATAAAAGGAAGAGGGAAAGAGGGTTGGATGATATAACATCCAATTTGCATCATAAAATTATAGTACATGTATAATAATGGAGTTACAATACAATTTGGATGAATATATATGGGGAGAGATCAAGAAATGAACTTGAACTTGAAAAGAAATTAAAGGAGAAGAGGGAGAGAAATTACCTCTTAAGTCTTCTTCTTGAGATCCTCCTTAAGGAAGCTAAGATTGGTCTTTTGACAAGACTAGAAACTCTTGAACGTGGGAGAGGGTCTAGGGAAGATATTTGGGTGGATTTGAGAGAAGTCTTGGAGCTTGATAGGTGTGAGGAAATGTGGGTGTGAAGGGTGGTTTTTATAGTGTAGGGGAGAGGGGTTTCCTTGATATAAAATTGATTCGTTTCTTAATTTCACCTAAGACAAGTAATAGTGAGTCATCCAAGACCAGGAATAGTAAATAAGTCATGTGAGTTCTAGATTTTGGTGCTTACATCACTTGTGATGTCTAGAATAGTGGGTTTTAATTATAATGTATTTATACAGTAAATTAATGTATTTTACTATTGATAAAAAATTCAAGTATTTTAGAAAAATCAATAAAATTTACCGAAATAATTTTTTGATATGTAGAATCAAAATATTAAGTCCATTTTTCCAAAATAATTTTTTAAATATTATTAATTTAATATTAAATTAAAATAATAATTTACTTAAAAAATAGTTTTTAAAATTAAAACTGATTTTATAGTGCTTTCAAAAATTATGTAGGGTCCTATTAAATTATATAAAAACTATAAGAAATTGATTTGATAATTAATGAACACATTTTAAGAAAATAATCTTTCTATTAAATTAATTAATTAACTATAATTAATTATTTATGACTTACAAAATACCAAAATGTTTACTAAGGTCAAATTGTCACTTTCTAAGATATCTAAATTTTATTTAATTATTCATGGGTAAGGTTACTATTATGTTGGATTAATTACTATTCATAAGGTTCATATTACTATTCATATGGGTATGTTACTATTCATAAGGGTAGGTTACTATTCACTAATAATTATTTTTGTTTTATCAGAATCCAAAAATCATCTTGAACACAACCTTGTATTTCAGATTTTAAAAATTCCAAACACAGAAGTGACAAACTTATGTTTAAAGGTCACTTAGCACTTTCTGGTTCATTATTTTGTGGATTCATGTGGTTTTTATGACATAATTATAAGAAGGTAAATTTCCATTGAAAAACTTCGGTTTGTTACATTCTTCCCCCCTTAAGATATCCCCCCCCCCCCGAAATTTCACTTTGCACAAAAAGGTGAGGGTACTTCTACTTCATTGCCTCTTATGGTTCCCAAGTTGCTTCCTCAAACTTATGGTACCTCCACAACACTTTGACAAGATGGGTTGTCTTGTTGCGTAGAAACTTATCTCTCTAATCCCTAATCTTTACTAGCTGCTCCTCATAGGAGAGATCATATTTCAGCTGAACCACCTCTGAGTTTAGTACATGTGAGGGGTCTAGTATGTACATCCTCAGTAGTGATACATGAAACACATCATGAACATGATCCATATTCAGTGGAAGTGCAAGTCTATAGGCCATGACTCCTATGCGGTCAAGGATCTCAAAGGGGCCAACGTACCTTGGGCTTAGCTTCCCTTTCTTCCCAAATCGCATGACTCTCTGCTATGGAGATATTCGAAGGAAGACATTATCTCCAATGTAGAAAATAAAGTCCCTTCAACGGTTGTCAGCATATCTCTTTTGCCGACATTGAGCAGCTTTGATGTGTTTCTGGATGACTTGAACCTTCTCTATCATCTCTTGAACAAGATTAGGTCCAAGTAGCTTTCTTTCTCCAACTTCAGCCCAACTAGTTGGAGTTCTACATCACTTTCCATACATAGATCCATATGGAGCCATCTAAACAATCTAGTGGAAGCTAGTTTTGTATGAGAACTCAACCAATGGGAGATGCTGATCCCATCCACCTTTAAATTCTAGAGAGTAGGCTCTTAGCATATCTTCAAGTGTCTGAATAGTCCTTTCAGATTGGCCATCGTTTTGGGGGTGTTAGGCCGTGATGAAATTAAATTCAGTACTCAAAGCATGTTGAAGGATCCTCTAGAATTTAGTTGGGAACCTTGGATCATGGTTAGAGACAATTGAGAGTGGATCACCATGCAGTCTCAACACTTCCTTCACATATATGTTCCCAAGTTTTTCAAGTGATAGGTCTTCTCGAATAACGATAAAATGGGCAGTCTTGGTGAGTTGGTCAACCACAACCCATATCGCATTATTTCCCTTTGACGTATTCGGGAGACCTGTGAGGAAGTCCATAGTAAAAGTTTCCCATTTACACATGGGTATAGGCAATGGATGAATCATACCTTTGGACTTTTGTCACTCAGCTTTAACATGCCGACTTACCAAGCACCTTGATATATATTCTAAAATATCCTTCTTCATGTTATCCCACCATAAGTGTTCTCGGAGATGATGGTACATCTTGGTACTCCTAGGATGGATAGAGAATGTTGAGCTATGTGCATTTTCCAATAGCTACTTCTTTATCCCGGGTGATGAAGGCACACAAATCCAAGTTCCAAACTGAATCATACCATCATCGTTGATATGGAATTCTTGCAGCTTCCCTTCCTTTACAGCATTCACCCTCTTTTGTATCTCTACATCACCCCTTTGTGCTTCCTTAATCTTCTCCTGGATGGATGGTTGCACAATAGTTTGGGAAAGGTAGGATGTATCCCCTATCCTTATGATTTCCAAATCCATTCTTTTCATATCCAAGAAGATATGGTCTTTCTCAATTCGTAGCATGGATAGAGTAGCAGGTACATTTCTACTTAGAGAATCTGCTACCTTGTTCGCCTTTCTAGGATGATAGTGAATAGATTAATTGAAACTTTGATTATCTCTAACCATATCCATTGATGCATGTTGAGCTCCTTTTGTGTGAATATATACTTTAGGATTTTATGGTCGGTATATATTTCACACTTCTCACCATAAAGCTTGTGCCGCCAGACTTTCAAGGAAAAAATCACGGCTGCCAGCTCTAGATCATGCGTAGGGTAGTTCTACACATGGATCTTCAACTTCATGAGGCATAGGCTTCACATTATCATTTTTCATGAGTACACAACCCAAGCCTTTCTTTGAACCATCACTGTATATCACATAACTTTCTCCACATTTCAGTACTGTGAGTACAGGTGTAGTGATCATCTTTCTCTTTAGCTCTTTGAAGCTTCCCTCAGATTCTTCCGTCTAGACATACTTTAACCCTTTCCTTGTTAGCTTAGTTAGCGGGCTTGACAATCGTGAGAAGATTCTCCCAAAACGTCAGTAGTACCTAGCTAATCCAAGAAAGCATTGGATTTCTATGACAATAGAGGGCCTAGGCCATTCCACAATTGCCCTTGTCTTTGAAGGATACATGGAAATTCCCTCACTTGTGATCACATGTCCCAAGAACGTGACTTTCTTCATCAAAAAGTCACACTTTCTGAACTTGGCGTACAACTTGTTTTTTCTTAAGGTCACCAAAAAAAAGTCTTAGATGTTCTTCATGTTCCTCCTTTCTCGTGGAGTAGATGAGAATATCATCAATAAAAACTACCACAAATTTTTCGAGGTAATGTCTAAAGACTATATTCATCAAATCCATGAAAATTTCAGGGGCATTAGTAATTCCGAAGGTCATCACCAAAAACTCATAGTTCCCATACCTTGTACGAAAGGCACTCTTCTAAATATCTTCCTTCTTCACCTTTACCTGATGATATCCAGAACAATGATCCACCTTTGAGAATTATTGATCTCCTCTTAACTGATAAAAAAAGTTATCAATCCTTGGGAGAGGATAATTGTTCTTCATGGTGATCTTGTTGAGTTATGATAATCGATACACAACTGCATTGTTCCATCCTTCTTCTCCACAAAGAGCACTGTCACACCCCAAGGTGATTCACTAGGGCATATAAACCCTTTGTCCAGATGCTCTTACAGCTGCTTCTTTAACTCCTCTAGTTCGATAGGATCCATCCTATAGGGACACTTCGATATAGGATTAGCTCTGGGTATGAGTTCAATTGAGGACTCTACCTCAAGATCCGGGGGAACTCCGGGAAACTCTTTGGGAAATACGTCTTCATATTCCCTTACGATGGGCATTGGCACTTTATTTCAAATCAACCATTTGGGCGAGGAATGATTATTCATAAGGAATCAACACCCAAACCATTAAAGGATTTTTCAAAGGAGATTCATGATCTTCATTGAATTTGTAGAGTAATATGGGATGGTTTAGAATACGAAAAGATATTTCCTTTTCCCGACTGTTGATATCTGCTCTATATAACAAGAGCCAATCCATTCCCATTATAGCGTCAAATTCTACCAAGGGAAGTATTATGAGATTTTACAGAATAATCTTCCCACAATCGCCAAAAAGTGAAGAATAAAACACTTGGGTTGCAATGATTGCACCACTTGGTGTTTTTACATATATCTCTACTTCACATTTTCAGGGCTTCGATTCTATAGTTCTAGAAAACTTCCATGATATAAAGGAATGCGTAAAACTAGAATCAAATAAGAATTTTTCCATTATTGAGTGAATAGGAAGTGTACCTTGTACGACTTCATTATCTTGATCCACTTACACATTAGTGATGGCATAAGCCTTCCCTTGTTCCTTTAGATTTTGTGGTTGCTGACGCTGATTACCCTCGAGAGCTCAAGGTTTAGTGAACTGGTTTGCATAGTGTGGTATCTCCCTACAGTTGTATCATTGAACCATGAGTTTTTCTCTCCATTCATCGACTACATTCTCCTTCATTTTTGTGTCTTTTTGACACTCTTGAGCACGAATTACTTCTTTCCCAAAACTGAATATTTTCCCCTTCCCTTTGAGGTAGTTCCCATGGTGTAACTTCCCACTTTTTTGGCATGTGGGTCGTTGATTTTTCTTCTCACTTTTTTCATTAGATCCTCTATATTGAAACTCAATATTTAGTTTCTTATCCCCATATCCATGGGACCATTATACAAACTCCATATCCACTTTGAGAGCACATCAAATATCTTCTTCATAACTCCAAAAGTCTCGAATTGAAAGAGCCTTCTGAAGGTGTGGTTTTAATCCACTAAATAATCTATCAATTTTTCTATCATTTTTTATAACAAAACCTGAAGAGTACCTTGAAAGCCTTGTGAAATTATCATCATAGGTTGTGATAGATTCTCCTTATTTTTTCTTGAGCTCTATGAATTCAATCTCCATCTTTGTGCGAAGAGTTTGTGGGAAATACTTATTGAGAAACATTATCTTAATGTCTTCCCATTCCATATCTTCAATTTCCTCCCTTGTCTTCGTGTTCTTAATAAAATCCCACTATTGATCGGATTCTCCATCTAGAAGATAAACGGACAGGTTAACCTTCTCTATCTCAGAACAGTGAAGCACATAAAATATCTTCCCCATGGAGTTGACCCACTGTTCCGCAACTAGTGGATCAGATGATCCACAAAATGTCGGTGGTCTTTGCCGCATAAAACATTCAATAGCCAGTTTCTCCCTCTTTGGTGAAGGAGGACGTTCCCCATTATTATGGTTATTGTTCATAACCTGAGATAATTGGGTAAGCATCACCCTAAAGTTTTGAACTCCACCTCCCAAATCATTGGGAATGTCATTCGGGCAATCATTGCATTGTCCCTCGCAAGAGTTGTTAGCATGATTTCTCATGGTTCCCACCATTTTCTAAAATATAAAATGTTAGAACAAAACATAAGTAATAAAGTCATTAATAACTTATTCATTTAAAAAATTTATACAAAAAATATAACATATGGGATACCTATGTAAATATTCGTGTGTGAATATTTGTACTTAGTCTCATGTTAGAGGTTTTCTCTAGGGTTCACTGATCCTAATTCCAAATTAACTATACCTTTCCTTTGATACCCACTATAGAGAAACTACCTTTTATTACATTACTATTACATCATATTAAATATAAACAACATAATATTATTACACAAAGAGGATCTGACAGTTTAGTGTCTTGGGAAAAATAGGACCATACACAGCAATTACAACATCAAGCATAAAAATTCATTTTATTTATTCTTCTCTAGCTTCTTATTGGCACTTTTCCTCTCCTTAGTACATGTAGCCACCTGAGGATATACATAATAAGGTGTGATCTAGATTTCCAGTAAGAGGATAGATAATAATAGTATAGCATGGGATGAGAAAAATTATAACATGGGAAAAAGATCCTGAATATGAGAGGAAACATAAATATAAGACTTGAAATGTGGCAATGAATAAAAATGAAACATCATGTCTTAGTAGTTAACAACTACACATACTTGTGAACCAAGATAGAATCTTTTTCACACATCATTTTACATTTACTCATGAGATTCATCACTTTACCCAATGCATTGGGGCACTGTATAATTCTGGGCGCACCCATCACATTTAATCATTCATATTCCGCTATACAATTCTGGGCGCACCCATCACAACATAACATTATCATTTATCATCCATGCCACAATGATCATATAGAATAAATGAACATAAAAACCCATGAAAAGGAATGGGTTTCATCTCATAAGAACAAATTCATAAAATTTGGGTTCCCAAAAGAAAGAGGGAATAACATACAAGAACCGTAAATCTTGAATAAGAAGTAAAAGGTGTGTTCTTGAAAGAAGGGATCTTTTGGAAAACATTTTTTTTGACATAAAAAATAGTGGTAAACATTTATATCCTATAAAGGGAAAGAAAATGATGAAAAAAATGATTTTTTAGGAGTGACCATATCAAAAATGCAGTGAAAGAGGGAGAACCTGAAGGAAGGAATTTGGGTTCGAGAATTTCCCCTTACCTTATATCTGAATGCTTGTTTCTCATTAATGTATTGTATAATGAAATTAAATTAATAAATTAAGAATAAAAAACCTTGTGTACATTAATATGGTTCATTATGGTTTTATTAAGTGATTTTATGTGCTTTTATATGAGTTATAGAGTTTAGAAACATTGTTTGGGAATGTTTGTTTTTATGGTTCTCTTAAGTGGTTCACTTGTATTCTTAAATTGAAGTTCGGGTAGAACATTGGTAAATATACCAAACTGATATTTCATGTTATTAATGATATTAAAAAAGTTTTAATGATCTTATAATTAATTATACTAGATCCATGGGGATGTATCATTATATAAGAAATAAATGACGATTGTTTGGGTCAATTTGAGTGACTTTTCGATCATAATGAACTTGTTTTTTATCACTATAAATATGGTCATAAGTTATTTTCAGAACATTAAATAGGAGATAATACATATAACATGTTCTGGTTCAACCATAAAAATAGTTTAATGACCAGATCTGAAGGTATAAATGGAAGAAGAAAACTTGTCGTTCTTGAAGGTGATAAATTAACACCTCACTAACAATGTTCTCATTAATAGAATAAAAGGAAGATAGAAAAGGTCTTGGATGATATAACATCCCATTTTCATCATAAAATTACAGTACATGTATAATAATGGAGTTAAAATACCATTCAGATGAATATTTATGTGGAGATATCAAGAAATGAACTTGAACTTGAAAGGAAATTAAAGGAGAAGAGGGAGAGAAATTACCTCTTAAGTCTTCCTCTTGAGATCCTCCTTAAAGAAGCAAGGATTGGTCTTTTGATGAGACCAGAAGTAGTTGATCGTGGGAGAAGGGATAGGGAAGATTTTTTGGTAGAGTTTAGAGAAGTCTTGGAGCTTGAGAGGTGTGAGGAAATGTGGGTGTGAAGGGTGGTTTTTATAGTGGAGGGGAAAGGGGTTTCCTTAAAATAAAATTAATTAGTTTATTAATTTTCCCCTAAAACAAAGAATAGTGAGTCATCCATGACCAAGAATAGTAAATAAGGCATGTGAGTTCTAGATTTGGGTGCTTACATCACTTGTGATGTCAGGAATAGTGGGTTTTAATTATAATGTATTTATACAGTAAATTAATGTATTTTACTATTCACCAAAAATTCAAGTATTTTAGAAAAGTGCCAAAATTTTAAACCAACCATTTTTTGATGTGTAGAATCCAAAAATGAAGTCCATTTTTCAGAAATAATTTTTTGAACATTAATAATTTAATATTTAATTAAAATCATATTTTACTTAAAAATGGTTTTTAAAATTAAAACTAATTTTATAGTGCTTTCAAAAATTACATAGGGTCTTATAAAATTATCTAAAAACTATAAGGAATTTATTTGAAAATTAATGAACACATTTTAAGAAAATAATTTTTCTTTTAAATTTATTAATTAATTATAATTATTTATTTATGACTTACAAAATAACAAAATGTTTACTGCGGTCAAATTGTCACTTTCTAAGATGTCTAAATTTTATTTAATTATTCATGGGTAAGTTTACTCTTTTGTTCGATGATTTAATATTCATAAGGGTCATATTACTATTCATAAGGGTATATTACTATTCATAAGGGTAGGTTACTATTCACCAAAAATTATTTTTGTTTTATCAGACTCCAAAAATCATCTTGAACACAACCGTGTCTGCTAGATTTTCAAAATTCAAAACACAGAAGTGACAAACTTATGTTTAAAGGTCACTTAGCACTTAGTGGTTCATTATTTTGTGGTTTAATGTGGTTTTTATGAAATAATTATAAGAAGGGAGATTTCAATTAAAAAACTTTGGGTTGTTACATGTTTTTTATGAAGTGATCAACATGTGTGGGGTGTGAATAAGAACAAAAGAACTAAAATTTAAAAATATAAGTAACCAAACACTAATTCCAAACTAAGGGTCCCCAAACCGACTATAATCTAATACACAACCACTCTAGTGGCCATCCCAACATGCACAAGTACAAAACATCCACAACTATAGTACAACCCTTTTCTAAAAAATAAACAGCTTCCTATCATACCAGTTCTTGTTATCTTGTTCAATTGATTCTATTCAAATAATTCTTCCCTATCCGGTAACTAACATACCTAACCAAAAGATAAAACAATAACTTAAAGAAAACAACCAAGAATTCATTTAAGCTTTCAATTCTGGTTCTTTTGTAAATAACAACATTAAAATGGGATCTATGAGATCCCCTAAAGTACTGGAACCAAACCAATCCCAAAAATTTTGGGTCCAGAACACTTACTGCAAGTTCCACATGGCCTCAGATTCACAAACCAACAACCTCTCAACTATAGATTCCATTCCCATCTACATCACCCCACAAGGCATCGAACAGAACAACCATGCATATCAGTAAAACTGAGAGAGGGAGTTTTCAAAATTAACCAACACCATTCATTAAATTCCTTCTTTTTTGTTTGGTTAACTGGGGTGATCACACTTTGGTTTTTATCCATCAGACATACATATAAATCAACCATGTTTACGTGATTAATCAATTTCCATGTTACAGTCATTCAATCACCAGATTATCTAGAAAATAGAACTTCATTAGTTAACATGAATGGACCACCAACTACCATGATTTTTAGTGGACATGAGACCATAAAATACAAAAAATAAAAATGTGGGTAGTAAGAAACAACATCATCATCATTATCACCTCTTAATTCTTTAAAATTCTATTTATTATCTTCATTAACGTTGGTTTCTATCTTCATCCCAAGGAACATCATCATACCCACCCCGCATGATGTACAATAAAGAGAGATGATGGAACAACCCCTACATTGATGATCAATGATCGAATTTTTCTATTTTCACCATGAACTGGGGATGAAATGACTTGTAGGAAAATAAAACTAGAAGGCTAAGTGGGAAGGGATCAAGCATGAGAACATGATTCGTCTTCAGAGGATGTCTTGAGGCACACTAAGAGAAATGAAATGGAACAAGGAAGAGAGGATATCGTCTTAATAAGAGTCTAGATCCTAAAATTAGGGAGACCATTTGAAAGTACTTAAAAGTTGGATCGTGTCTTGACCAAATGATTCAATGGTTTCACATGTTCGAATTAATTGAGATTTAATTATTCTCTTAAGAAATTGTGGAGGTAGACCAACAGAAGACTTTAAGTTGAAAGATTTACTTTAAACAGATAAAAAAAGCAATAAGGTAAAAACTAGTAAAAACACGTGGGACTGGAAAACACTATAAATGGTGTGACATCGATAAAAGGACCACAAATTTTGGTAATTCAAGGGTCACATTACTCTTGGGGGGTTTAAAACATCTTTTACAGGGTTTAAATTACTTTAAAAGGGGTATTAAAACACTTTTATGACAAAATAGGTGTTAATAGAGCAAAACTAAAAAGTTTGGAGATGCTAGAAGTAACTCACCAATGGGTGAGTCACTGACACCTTGGCACCGATGTCGATCAGTGCCAATGATGGACGATCAATTCCACTGATGGAAGATCAGTGCCACCGATTCCCATCTGTTCCACCAATGTCCATCAGTACCAATGATGCCCATCGGTTCCAGCGATGGCCAGTCACTACCAGAGATGCCCATCGGTTCCACCGATGGGCGATCGGTGCCAGTGAGGCCCATCGGTTCTAGCGATGCCCATCGGTGCCACCGATGCTGATCGTTTCTACTGATGCAGATCAGTGCCGCTTTTCGTTCAGCCTAAAAATTGGAAAACACCTTAATGAGTCACCAATGGTCCCTGGGACACATCAAACATGAGGATTTGGAAAAGTAATGGACTAGAGGGGTCAAAGACATTACAATTAGCTTCAGGTTAGAGAGGAAGAAATATTGAATACAATGTTTAGGAGTTGGTATGGGATGTATGAGTATCTCATTATGCATGTTGGGATGAATAATGATATGATGGTCTACATAGACCTTATGTACAATTTCTTTTAACCATACATGGATTCCTTCATCATTGTTTTTGATGATGAAATCCTTACATATATTCAAGTATTTTTTAATAACTTTCTAGACACTTGGATATCAGGACATGTATGCTTTGGGCACACCATATTTACACCAATTTCCTGAAGTATATTTTTTTGGACATGGGAGATACACTTTATAAGGAACATGGATTCCCAAGTGGGAATATAAGTTGATCTAGATAAAGATCATACAATTGTATCTTCATCATGAATAAAGAATGTATTTGAGATTCAGAATTTTCGTGGGTTGGATGGGTAATATAAAAAGTTTATTCAAAACGTTTCTTGCATGGAAGAACCTAAGATTTAATTGAATAACAATGGAGTAAATTTTTAATGCACAAAAGAGTGTAAATAAGTCTTATTAAAGCTAATGTAAAGGATGATGTCAACTCTGATATTGATTCTTCTGGATCCTATATATTGTTTTATAGTGTGTTATAACACATCTTACATTCTCATGGGGAATTTCCTATTGTAGGGTGACAAGTTAGACCCTTACAGTTATCATCAACTATGGCCCTACAAGTAGCAGTACCCTAATAAATAATTAGAGATGATGTTTTTGGTTCTTTCATTGAAATGTTTGTGGAACAACAGCTTCAGTGATAGGTTTTTCATGTATAAAAACCACAAGAGTATTTAGTATATCCTCCCTAAGCATAACCATAGTCTATGTAAGAGGCATTGGGTAGAGTACTTGAAAAATTTCAAATTCAAACTTGTGTGTGATCCTAGAAAATGGAAATGTGGTTGGAGATTCATTGAGAAGAAAAATATAGAAGGTTGGGGAGAGGATACTATATGCTGAGTAGAATCTCATAGCAATGTTTATGGAGTGGTAGATTGGTGTAGTTGAGGTTTTAAGGGAAGTGTTTTTCACACCATTAGTGATTAGATCCCCATTATTGGAATGAGTAAAGAATATCCATGAGCTTGATCCAGAGTGTGTTGTGAATTACAAGAGGTTAGAAGAAAACGGTTTCATTCTGGTTTAGGATTTTGACAAGCATACTGTGCTTCTTGTTCATGGAAGATTGATAGTTCCATCTTCCATGAGGGAGGAGTTGATGAGGGTTTCTCATTATTCATAGTTGGAAGTGCAGATAGAACTGGCCAAATGTATCATTATGAAAAATATAAATTATATTGTACCGATAAGAAAATAGAAATCCCATGTTTTGTCTCTCAGTGTCTTAATTTTTAGAGGATCAAGGTTGATCATCAATGACCAGGAGGGTTACTCCAGGAACTTCCACTACCTATATAAAGGTGGAATGATGTGATCATAGAATTTGTTACCAGTTTACCAAATAAACTGAGAGTTAGAGATACTATTATGGTTTTTATAGATTATTTTTCCAATGTGTCTCACTTCATAACGATTCTGGAGACAAAATCTGTGGTTGATCTAGGAATGTTCTATGTTCGGGAGTTCATGAAACTTCATGGAGTACCTTCAAGTGTGGTATCTAATATAGATGCCTAATTTTCCTTAATTTTTATAAATTATTACATTAAGAGATGGGTACTCAATTGAAACTAAGTACCACCATTCATACTTATATAGGTCGGCAGATAGAGAAAAGGATCCATACCTTAGAGTCTATGTTACAAGAATGTATTCCAGATTTTGGGGGATCTTGGGATGATCACTTGGATAATCTAGTTTTCACCTACAATAATAAATTTTATTTCTCAATTCATATGGCACTATTTTAATGTCAAAATGGGCGGCCATGTTGATCACACCTATGGTGGCATGAGGGTGGTGAATAATTGTTTGTTGGGATGAGTATATAATTGGAGTCCATGGAGTGGGTGAAGATGAGAAGAAATAATTGTATATGACTTGGAATAGGTAGTGGTGATTTTCTAACCAATGGATATGACACTTGGATATTACTGTCGGTGATAATGTTTTCTTGCAGGTGTCACCTCGGTTGGAAAATGGGCATTTGTGGAGGTATGTGAAATTGGGACCAAGGTATATTGGGCCATTCGAAATCATCAAACACATTAGGAAATTGGGTAATCTATTGGATGTTCATCCACAGTATCAAGGTATTCTCAATTTATTCATGTATCCCATCTTCAAAAGTTCATGCCCAGTCCTTCAAATGTTCTCAACTATATAGATGTTGAGATGGAATTAGACACATGTTTTTTGGAGAGACCTTTTCAAATAGTGGATCAAAGTGATAATGTGTTGCAAGGTAAAAATGTTCCTCTTATTCAAGTTCAATGGAAGCATGAGAATTTTCAGGAAAAGTTGTGGGAGAGGGGTGTTGCAGAAAATACAGGAGTTGTAGCAACAAAAAAGTTTTATAGATGAAGTAAATATAGAATAAAAGATGAAGAAGAACTCACAAAAAAAATTATGTTGTTCATGTTGAAATAGTGGGTACCATAGACCCAACCATTTAGTACTTTTGATTACTATATCATGTATACAGTTAGCTATACATTATGTCGTATTACTATAATCATGTAGACTATTTTGTGTCCAACAAGTGGTATCAGAGGAGAGCGTGTCGATTTTATACCACAAAAACATAATTTTCATTAAAATATAAAGAGGGCATTGATACAGTCCTAATGCTATAGAACACAATTTAATCTGACACCGGATGACCATTATGTGGTCATCAAAAATTTTAAGTTCGGATGAAAACCTATCATTTAACAAAGTTCAAAATTGATGAATTATTTTTTATCTAAATATATTCACACCAGAATAATATATTTGGTGCATACTATTAATTATTATTGTTATAATAATTTTATTTTAATAATAATAATAGTTTTATTATAATAATATCTTATTATTATAATGTTAAATCCTATATATTATCCTAGAGAAAAACAAAAAAAAAAGAGGGGAGGGAAATACTTGTAATGAAAGTCTTTAGTTTAAAAAACTACTGGGAGGGGAGAATTGATTTGCAGCGCCTCTCCCTTCCACGCAACGCCTGCTCTGCCGGTTGCACCTGCTGCAGGCTGCCGTACACTGCTCCCCGGGCTCAGCCTCGTTGCTAGAGTAGCCCCCTGATCCTGCCTCTCCCGTAGAGCCCAAACTAGCGCACCATCCAGCACCGATGTCCTGCTGCACATCACCAGAGGCGGTGTCTCCTCACTGCCGGCCAGGGTCTCACCTTTCTGTCGCGCTGCAGCAGGTGGCACCCAAACCTGTTTGCATCTCCCTCCCCCTATCATGTAGGTCAGCACAATGCACCACTTAACCCATCCCAACCAGCCCCTCTCCAAGGTGAGTTCCCCGTACCAGGTTTTCGGATCAACTGCTGTCGGCCTCCTCCACCACCAGCAGGAAACCTCACATCCCAGCCGACCTCCCCTCCGGCTTGTCTTACGGCCTCCTACCTCGGGGCTGCCTCATCCAAGCCCGCAGTGGCCTATCAGCCACACCTCCCTTCACCAGGCGCATGCGCTATCCACCACAGTTGTGCGGCCCTCTTGTTGTCTTGATCTCCCGAACTAGTAGCAGTGCTTGGATAGCACTGAACTGCCTCAGCCACTATAAGGGAAACCCTGACTACCTCCCCGTAGCACTCACTACTCTGCCGGAATCTGCAGCACTACATGCACCACCATGAGGTACCCTTTTTGGGTTCATTTTTGTCCTCACTTAGTGGATTTTCCTTTCCAGGTGATATGGTGGGTCTGCCCAGCTAGAAACGAGTGTGGGCGGGCCTTCTCGGTCTAGAACAACCTCATACGGGGTCGACATAGCCCGGGATGGGCCTGCATAGGTTCTCCCCGACCCTTATAGGCCTTGCCTGGGGTTTATGGGGCTCTAGTATTTAATATTTGAATCAAACTTTATTTAATTTAATTAATTTAATTTCAGTTTAGAATTAAATTAATTTAATATTATCATCAGTTTATAATTAATGATGTGTAATTAATTTATTTGGTGATAAATTAAATTAGTTAAGTAATTTAATTTTAGTTTTAAAATTAAATTAATTAAATTGGACCGAACGACGTATTAATATTGAATTAAAATTAGAGTGAAATTTTAATTCAATAAAATTAATTCCCTCATGATTATTTTAATGAATGTTTAATTTTATTCTGCAATTATTTAATATACATGAGTTTAATGTGTATATGTCTGATCATGAGTTGAGACCGACCAATGCATGTTTGGTGAATTTTATTTAATTAATTATTTATTTATTTATTTATTGAATTTTTTTTTGTAATAATTAGTTTAATTAAATAAAAAGGAGATCTGCTTGTCGTCTCAGAGTTGTTATATGTATAAGGGCTTGCACGCCCATTCTTAGAGTTGTAATTTTACTCCCAGAGATCCCCTCGCCTGCGTGCGAGTAATGTTTAATAATGATGAGACGACAAATGACGCACTTCACGTCCAGTGAAGGCGACACACCAGATAGGAGTTCATTGCATTTTATGAGCAGATTTTTCTATTCCAGATGCAAGTCGTGTGACTAAAGGTACTTACCCCTAGGGTTTCGATTGGCCCATTATTCACTCAATGAATCAACCAATAGTATCAACTCATGGTCATGTGTTCGTTTTGTTTTTTCATGGTTTATTATTTTTGTGCATGTGTGGTTTATTGTGTGATCACATAGCATAATAATAAAAAAGAATGCAAGATGAAATGAACATGTGACACAGTGATTTTTCTATTTCATGCATGGTCAGTTGTGAGTGCGATCACATAGTACGTTCTTATAAAAAATAGAAAATGATTTATTTTGTCACATTAAAAAAATAAAACCCTCAATAATATATTAAGTCTAAATAGCCTTCTTTCATTTAAATTTGGACAAAATCGGCTGTTTGATGTGGCGGTCATTCCCTAGATGACGGTGTATCTTACTACTAGGGAGTCCTTATAAGAATGATGTGTTGACTTAACTAAAATTGCAGCAAAGAAATAGCCATATATAGATTTTTACAATTTTAGAGGCAAGAGTTGAATAAATCAAGTACTAATTTTATGAAGTTGGGACATCACTCAACAGATCAATGAACTACAAGTTTAAGAAGTCGGCCAACCAAAAGCCTACCTAGAACCCTCTATGTATTGGCGTATACATAGCTTGTAGACTATGAGTGGTGGCTCTGGGATCCTTGCCACTAGAATACTCAAGAAATAGAGTATTCCTATTCTAGCACAGAGGGTTCCTAGAATCAAATAAAATAGTTGTAGACATTAAAAGATTTAATTATTTTAATAAAAAATGTCTATACCGGTAATCCAGATAAAAGGCACCCATCTTCTAAAATCATTATTTTAGAAAAATGTAAAGTTATATCACAAGTTTAAACTGCGATAAATATTTTACAAAGAAAAATTTCCACACTGACATGAGTATCCATGAATAGTACAGGTGCATGCTCATAGTAATATGATATAGGGAACTCAAGGTGGAAGTGTCCCCAACACTATTAAACTACCACAAGAAGAGAGGGTGAAACAACTTACAAGTGACAAATGTATAAATCATATGATGGTTATATCATTATTCTTTCATGAACATCTCATGCCAATGGCAGTCGCTACACTAGGACATTGATGATATAACATAAAGTCTCATCTTTGAGAAGTTTGCAAGAAGAAAGTGAAACAATGATATGAATAAAGTAATTTTACACCGACAAGTTTAAAGTTAAATATTTATCATGATATCTAATTAGATCACTTTCTCATAAAAATTTCACCACTTTACTCAAGTTTCGTTTTAATTTATAAAATGAACAATTATTGAGTAAATGCTCCATTTCCAATTAAGGTACGGTTCACCAAGTGAAAAAGAATAAAAATGCAGTTATGTTTTAATTCATATGATGAATAAATTGAAAGACAAAGTGAAAAGTTCAAAGACATTTAATGGAAATGTCACATTCACGAAGTCCTTTAAATAATGAGGTATTATCAAGGGTTATTGCATTGTATATTATAAAATAATACAATGGATGTTTAAAAGCAATAAACTGATTTAAAGAAGCTAGTTGCCACTTCTACATCAGGCATATTCATCAATTTTAATGTTTTAGATTTACTAATTGGGTATTAAATTCAATATTCTGGTTACATATGTGTATATAAATATAGTTACCACATAAGTATAGAAACATTACTAGAAGTCAGGTGTATTCTCCAAGTGGTTGGGAAAGGGTGATTCCTAGGCCAATGGTGAGGAGTACACAACATCTTAATTTCCAAGTGAATGATTTGTGTAAAACTATTATTGAGTATAACCACAAACATTAAATATGATGTGTCCTTGGATGCAAGGAGACATTATTTCAGGTTCTGGAATGAATGTTGTTTTTGGTAAACTCAATCACTAGTTCAGAAATACATGAAACATAGGTAATTAGTGATGTAAGACGTATACCCAGCTGTGACAAGATAATTCTTTATCAAGTAATACTAAAAGTGAACTCCATCAATATACCAAGTATGTTATTTAGGCTCGTCACAGCTAAATACGTTTGGTATTTTCAACGTCTTTAGTTTGGAAAAAAGATCCTTCAGAAATAAAGATATGTCACAAAGATTTTGGAAATAATTCAACAAGTGTGAACTATTACAAGTATAAACTAAATGTATATATACTTTATAAGATTCTTTTAAGTAATTAAGGAATAACAAAGGGAAGTATATGAATGGTTTGGAGATATGAGTTTCTTTGGGTTGGGATACCGGAGAATATCTCGACCAAACATTCATCAATCATGATAGTAAAGCATGGAGCAATTTCTGAACACACATTACCTTATCGACATCACGACATTGATGTTAACAAGGAGGATTGATGATGAATTCTTACACATCAACATTGATCAACAAAATGTATCATGAAATAATTCCTAAATTCTCATTGTATACATCAAAGTATTGATGTAAGTTATATCAATGTTAGAACTAGGAGAAACATCCATTATATTTTATGAAATGATTTGGAAATAATGGAGATATACCACAACCTTATGCTAACTATAATGAAAAATGGATATCATATGAGTCATAATATGATATAAATCCATTATGTTATAAGGAAATGTGTTTGGATGAAAATTGTTTTTTTGGAAATAAACAAACTTGCGTCAAGACAAACACATTGTTCATTTAGTGTAATAATCCTTATAGTTTTTTAGGATGTTACGTAAATACCTAAGATAGAAGAGTTTATAGTCAAGCAAAAGACTACACTTCTATATAAGGGTCTACATCTCTATTAGAGATAGTGGGAGCTCTATTGACTTGTGTTTAGTCAATGATCAAGAAGCACAAATAGCTGGAATAGGAACTAGTTCCACAAGCGCATGTGAAACAAAGTATGTTCCAGAGACACATATTGCGTAGGAAGGATAAAACCATGGTGATGGTTTTTATTCACCATAGTTGGTGATCTATTATTAAATGGGCATAATATTCCTTACAAGTATGCAATATATGGAAATTGGATAAAATTGATAAGACAAACTAAAATTCAATTAATGTATTCCATATATCAAAGTAAAAAAGGGGATTATTATTTTGAATACTGTGATGGGTATTAAAGTGAGTTGATACATGGGTGGTACAAGCGCAATACTGATAAGGCTCGATTGGTTTGACGATGTCATTAAGCCTAAATCCATTAGAATTTTACTTGTCATAGATAATATCTATGATCAATTTATTTAGCATTGGATTTCATGACCACCAATCATGGACGGTGTCTATTCGACGTAACTAGAAAGGGATGGTCACATTACAGAATGCTAATAAAGGTTTCAAGTTACTGAAATCTAGGTTGGGATTAAAGTAAGCAATGTGATCATAGAATATAAATTTTCAAAAAATAATTTCCTTGTGTATATGGATGGTTAGTGGGTTCATCAATTTTTTTCATGTGAAGTATGTTCGAAAACATATAGAAAACAGAAATTGGTCTCACAGTTAGTTATTACCAAGATGCAATTTATTCTCCAGTGATTGACTTAAAGTAATCAACTTAAGTTCTAGAGAACAGGATCTACTGAGGTTGATCTATAGGTTTCTTGGTCCTAGTAAATCGTACATATAGTGACATTGTATTGAAAAATACATGTTGGAACAATTCAAGAGATGAATTGCTGCTTATGTCACAGGGCATAATCTCTCCATGTTGAATTGTCCGTAACATGGGAAGAGATAAGTGTGGTGAGTTAAAATCCATATGTTGGAGCGATGGAAAAATCAAGTATTTCATGATATGTACAAGAATTAATAATTTCCATGGTATATGTTACAGTAGGAAAATATCAGTTATATCCAGGAGCACTACAAGGGATGTAGTTAGAACCATCTAATTGTACTTTGTAAAGTACAAAAGATGTGTACCTAGTAAATGGAGAATAAGGATACTAGTTTTCAGGGATACAAACTAGTCTTCCAAAGATCAATGTGATCTACTATCGCAGTTAGGCCAAAGATGACGAGTGAATCAAGCTCATATAATCTGGTGGTAGCCATACCTACAAAGACAGAGTATGTTGCATCTTCTATGATATCTAAGAAGTAGTTAAATGCAATGATTTTGTTGATCCCTCTGAAAGATTGTTGATTTCATGTCTATGTTTGATGTTTTAATAATCACAAATCATCACATACCATTAATGCTTAATCTGGTTTGTTTTCTCATTAACTTAATTACAATCTGTAAATGCATCTGTTATCATGTTTTTGTCTATGCTTATTGACTTACAAAGTATGTTGGAAGTCTTCTGGATTCAACAGACATCGGAAGCCCTGATCCAATATCAAAGGACAACGGTCGCACTGATCAAAATGACTCACCGATGCTGACCAATCTGAGTCACTGATGCAAATGACTCACCGATCCATCAGACTCACCGATCCATCAGACTCACCGATCCATCAGACTCACCGATCCATCAGACTCACCGATCCATCAGACTCACCGATCCATCAGACGCACCAATCCAAGGACTCACCGATGCAAATGAGTCACCGATGCAAATGACTCACCGATCAGATGACAGACCGATGCTGATCTATCTGAGTCACCGATCATTACTCTAATGCTGATGACCTACCGATCACTTGAACAGTCATAAACAACTGTTTGAATTTCTCTATCTTTATCTTTATTTATTCTAACCAACGGTCATATTAGTTAAATTTTAATACCCTGACAATTAATTTATAAAGGTTGTCGGATGTCAGGAAACCGTACCTCGTACCTGCGGAAAGGAAACTTTTTCTGTCCTACGGAGCACGTGATATAAATACAAGAAGACTCTGCTGAAGGAAAAAAGAGAACACATAGAGACAACACACAACAGTGAGATAACACACACAGAGACAAGGAAGACATACGACATACTCAAGAAGAGCTCTGTGCATACAAGAAGAATATTGAAGAGCTTCATCGACTACATCTCACTGCCTGTGAACCTGAAGCATACGACACTCTGCTTCTCAAACAAAATTGAGAAGAGGACTCAGAATCACTTCTGATTAATTCCAAAACGAGTCCAGTGCTACACTGAAATCACTAGAGCCATTTCTAAACTCTACATCTCTGCTCTGTGATTTATTTATTCTACATTTTGAGCAGTGTGTGTTATCTGCTGTATTAAACACACACACTGACTCATGTACTTTCACTGGAGGATCTGTAAATCCTCAGCAAACCTTTTACACTTCATTTCCCACTGTGGATAGTGGTAGAGGTCTTGTGACCTGGACAGCTGGCTGTTGTTGTTTGTTTTCCCACGTAGAACTGTGGTAGAGGTCTTGTAACCTGGACAGTGTGTTCACTGTTGTTAACCCCGATCCAGGGTGTGGATCATTTTTATATAAACTGTTGAGAGGACTAAGTCTCGGCTTGAGACTGAACCTCTTGGTTAATTCTCTGTGTTTGTATCTCATACTTTATCCATACTATACATATTTATTTCATATTCCGCTGCTATTACATTGAAATATAATTTATCTTCAAAGCTACTTTGATAATTAAATTCGCAAGTGTTTATATTTATTATAAATCAGTAAGTTAGTTTCAAAAGTTAATTTAATCATAAGATTAAGTTAACTGAGAACTAATCAATCTTTGAGAAACTAATTGAACCTTTATAATCTATATAAATTCACTACAGTTTAATTCGTTTTTGAAATTGGGGGATTTTAATAGAAATTGTTTTTAATAGAAATTTTAAATTGGAACTCAATTCACCCCCCCTTCTTGAGTGTCCACTCCGACCAACACTTGGTATCAGAGGTTTGAAAATACTTTCTAAAAGTACTCTGCCTTTGAACTGTGATTTTAGTTGTATTTTAAAGGTCTTAAAATTTCTGTTATATCTAAATTTTTATCTCTTTAAAATTATCTCATTATGGACAATAGACTTGAGGGTGCTGCTACTAACCGGCCACCTTTCTTCAATGGAACCAATTATGCTCAGTGGAAACTGAAAATGAAAATTCATCTAGAAAGCATAGGTTTTGATATTTGGACTGCTATTGAATCAGAATAGAAAATTTCCACTACTGCTAGATCTACTTGGGATGAACCTACAAAGACTGCTTACAATAACAATTGTAAAGCTATGAATGCTCTGTACTGTGCTCTAGGAGATGAAGAATTTAATAGAATTTCTGCATGTAAAACTGCATATGAAATTTGGGATGCCTTAGCTGTTTCTCATGAAGGAACAACTAATGTTAAGGAAATGAGATTGAATACCTATACTATTAAGTATGATAATTTTAAGATGAAGCCTGATGAACCCATTTCTGATATGTATCTCAGGTTCAATGAAATTGTCAACACAATGACTTCTCTGGGAAAGGATGTTCTAGCAAAGGAGAAAATCATGAGAATTTTGAGATGTCTACCTGAAAGATGGAGAGGAACCTCTGTCTCCATTAGAGAATCCTGTGACATTGGAACACTGCCTGTCAAGGAATTAATTGGTAAACTGATGATGTATGAAGAAGAGCTTAAAGTAAATAAAGAAGAAGATGATGAACCTAAAAGGAAGTCTATTGCCTTCAAGACTACAACCTCAAAGAATAAGGATAAAGAAAATCCTCAAGCTATCAATGAAAGTTCAAGCAGTGAGGAAAGTGAGAATGATTCTGACAGTGATGCTGAGATGGCTCAAATAGCCAGGAGATTCAAAAAATTTTATAGGAAAAAGAAATTCTTTAGGAAACCAAATTACAAGGGAAAGTATGACCAACAAGGCAAATGGAAAAAGGATTGGAAGAAGGCTGACAGAACTGATGAATTTGTCTGTTATGAATGCAAAAGAAAAGGGCACATAAAAACAGACTGTCCAAAGCTGAAATAAAGAAAGAAGTATGAATACAAGGATAACAAGTACAAGAAAGCCATGAAGGCTACTTGGAGTGCTTCAGAAGACAGCACAAGTGAAGCTGAATCTTCAGACTCTGAAAAGAATCGGTCCAACATGTGTTTCATGAAAAACACTTCTGAGGTAACATCAGAGACTCCTGTTTTTAATTCTTACTATTCTGGAGAAGATTCTGACTCAAAAAACATGTCAAAATCTGAATTGTTTGAATACTGTGACATATTAGAAGAAACTTGTAATGAGCTTAAGGATAAATATAATGGTTTAAAGAAACAGTATGCTTTAAGTGTTAAGCATAAATCTGATCTGGATATAGAAGTAGAAAAGAATGCTCAGTTGATTAAAGAAAAATACTGAACTAAAATTGTCTAATGAACAACTCAGAAAAGACTTAGAGAAGTTCACAAATGGAAAGAATACTCTAACACAGATGCTAGGAAAGCAAGTTGCACCTAAATATACTACTGGGATAGGATACCAACCTGGACAAAGGAAAGTTGCCAAAACTAGATTCATTCCTAAATCTGGACAGAAGATAGTTAATTCTGGAACTTCATATGCCTCAACTAGTTATATTCATAGTTATGGATCTAATAAGGTTTATCTTTCAAAGAATGATAATTCTACAAATTATATGAGACCCATTAGACAAATATGGGTACCTAAAGTGCTATTGGCTAACCTGTCTGGACCCAAGAAGATCTGGGTACCAAAATCATCTCCCATCTAAATCTGTTTTGTAGGAGACCTGCTTGAAGAGCTGTCACAAGAAGATATGGTACTTAGACAGTGGATGTTCAAGACATATGTCAGGAGAATTTTCATGTTTCAAGAGCTTAGTAAAAGTTGATGGAGGCTTTGTCACTTTTGGTGATAATTCAAAAGGAAAAATCATCGGCTTAGGCCAGATTGGTAACGCTGACTCAGTATTAATTTCTAAAGTCTTATTTGTTGATGGCCTTAAATATAATCTATTAAGTATTTCTCAGTTATGTGATGATGGTTTTCATGTTAAATTTGAAAATGATTCTTGCAATGTTTTTAATTCTAAGAATGTTTTGGTGTTTTCTGCCTTAAGAAATGAGAATGTTTATGCTGTTAATCTGAATTCTTTAGCTAAACAGAACATTCCTTGCTTAAATGCGTTTCATAAAGAGTCTTGTCTTTGGCACAGAAGATTAGGACACTGCAATGTACACTCACTTAGAAAACTTTCTAGGAAGAACTTAGTTAGAGACTTACCCAAACTTGAATTTCCAGCAGACAAAGTTTGTAATCCCTGTCAAAAGGGAAAGCAACATAAAGTTTCTTTTAAATCAAAGAAAGAAGTCTCAACTTCTCAACCACTTGAGTTGGTTCACATGGATTTGTTTGGACCATCAAGAGTTTCTAGTCTAAATGGGAAGCACTATGTCTATGTTCTCGTAGATGATTTTTCTAGATATACTTGGGTATACTTTCTAGCTCACAAAAGTGAAGCTTGTTCTTACTTTATTAAATATTCCAAGTCTGTAGAGAACCTTAGTGGACTTAAGATTAAAACCTTGAGAAGTGATCATGGTAGTGAGTTTGAAAATCAAGATTTTGAATCTTATTGCTCACACAATGTCTATACTCATAACTTTTTTGCCCCTAGGACACCCCAACAGAATGGTGTAGTAGAAAGAAGAAACAGAACCCTGCAAGAAATTGCTAGAACCATGCTCAATGAGTATGAACTGCCTATTTACTTTTGGGCTGAAGCTGTTAATACAGCTTGTTATGTCATTAATAGAGTCTTAATTAGACATGTTCTTAAGAGGACCCCTTATGAGTTGTGGAACCATATGAAACCCAAGGTTAACTACTTCAAAGTTTTTGGCTGCAAAGTCTTCATTCTCAATACTAGAGACAATCTTGACAAATTTGCATCCAAGAGTGATGAAGGAATTTTCCTAGGTTATTCTATCTCTAGTAAAGCCTATAGAGTTTTCAATAAAAGAACAAAATGCGTGGAAGAATCTGTTCACATAAAATTTGATGAAACTGATCCACATGAACCTAAAATCTCTCTTGAAGATGATCTCTCTGGTTTGAATCTCAACGATAAATACAATGGACCTATAGTTAAAACATCCAGCTCTGGAAATTCTCCAGAACCTGCTTCTGTTGAACCTCAATCTATAGATGAACCTGAAATTTCTAGTCCAACCTTTACCAGATCAACGAGGATTCTAAAGAATCATCCTTTAGATGCTGTTGTAGGAAATCTAGATAGAGGAACACAGACTAGAGCTTCTCTAAGAAATCAGGTTGAACATCAAGCCTTTCTTTCACAGTCAGAACCTAAAAATATCAATGATGCTATCAATGATGAGTTTTGGGTAATGGCTATGCAAGAAGAATTAAATCAGTTTGAAAGAAACAAAGTCTGGGAATTAGTTGACAGACCTAAGGACACCTTAACAATAGGCACAAAATGGGTTTTTAGAAATAAAGTAGATGAATCTGGAAATATAGTTAGAAACAAAGCTAGACTAGTTGCACAAGGATATAGTCAAGAAGAAGGTTTAGACTATGAGGAGACTTTTGCACCTGTAGCTAGACTAGAAGCCATTAGGATCTTACTGGCATATGCTGCACATCTGGATTTCAAGTTATATCAAATGGATGTCAAAAGTGCTTTTCTAAATGGTTTTATAATTGAAGATGTTTTTGTAGAACAACCACCTGGATTTACTAACCCCCATTTTCCAAATCAAGTTTTTAACTTTCTAAAGCTTTGTATGGTTTGAAACAAGCTCCAAGAGCTTGGTATGATAGACTTAGCAATATCCTTATTTCAAAAGGTTTTACTAAAGGGATTGCTGATCCAACTCTTTTCATTAAAAGAATTTCTAAAGATGTTTTAGTTGTACAAATATATGTTGATGATATTATTTTTGGATCTTCTAAACACTCTTTATGTACTGATTTTTCAAAATGTATGCAAAATGAATTTGAAATGAGCTTAATGGGAGAGCTTAAGTACTTTCTTGGATTTCAAGTATTTCAAAATGAAAATGGTATTATTTTGAATCAATGTAAATATACAAAGGATCTTTTAAAACGTTTTGGTCTGGATAGTATCAAGGAAAGTGAAACTCCTATGAGTACTACCTGTAAATTGGATGCAGATGAAACTGGGAAACCAGTTGATCAAACCAATTACAAAGGTATGATTGGTAGTTTACTTTATCTTACTGCTAGTCGACCTGATATTATGTTTAGTGTGTGTATGTGTGCTAGATTTCAAGCTAATCCAAAAGAATCTCATTTGCTTGCTGTCAAAAGAATTTTTAAATATCTCAAACACACGGTTAGCTTAGGTTTGTTTTACCCAAAAGGACAATCCTTTGACTTAATGAGTTATTCAGATGCTGACTTTGAAGGATGTAAGTTAGATAGGAAGAGCACATCTGGAACATGTCATTTGCTTGGAAAATCCCTAGTATCATGGTGTAGTAAGAAACAGAATTCAGTTGCATTGTCTACTGCCGAGGCAGAATACATAGCTGCTGTTAGTTGCTGTGCACAAATTTTGTGGATGAAACACACTTTATTGGATTATGGATTTGATTTTAAACATGTTTCAATTAACTGTGACAATACTAGTGCAATAAATATATCTAAAAACCCTGTGTCTCACTCTAGAACTAAGCACATTGATGTCAGACATCACTTTCTAAGAGATCATTATCAGAAAGGTGATATTTCTCTAGAATTTGTTAGTTCTGAAAATCAATTAGCTGATATCTTCACAAAGCCCTTATGCTATGAAAGAATGAAATTTATTAAACAAGAGTTGTGTATGATTGATCTGTGAAACTGATCTGTGAAACTGATCCTTGAAACTGATCTGTGAAACTGATCTGTGAAACTGATATGTGAAACTGATCTGTGAAACTGATCTGTGAAACTGATATGTGAAACTGATTTGTGAAACTGATCCGTGAAACTGATCTGTGAAACTGATCTGTGAAACTAATCCGTGAAACTGATCTGTGAAACTGATCCGTGAAACTGATCTGTGAAACCGATCTGTGGAACCGATCTGTCACACTGTTCTGTCAAACCGATCTATTTTCAATTACTTTTTACTAATTAGTAAATTACTTTTTATGGAAACCCTAAATGATAAAATAAATTATACGCGGCTATTTATCTTCCCTAAACCTTTTGACCTTTCATTTCCCGCTGAACCTCTCAACATCTCTTCCCCTCCACTTCGAACCTTCAAACTCCTGCCTTCTCAAAATCCTCGAATGGCTAAACAAAAGAGACCGAGCAAAGGACCGGATAGCCCTGTACCTTCAAAGCGTGCTCGAGGCGAGTCGAGTAGTACCTCTCAACTATCAGTAAATCCGAACCTGGAAACTCGGATTGTTGCTGTAGAAAAAGAAGTAAACTTTGCCTGGCTTTTGTCAAGTAAGTCACTGTTGCTGCAAGTTCTTGAATCGCAAAGATGGATAGACTGGTTTAATGACGACACTCGAATAGACTACCCGAAGATGGTACATGAGTTCTATATGAATCTGGAAATCACTTTAGATGGTGTGGAGGCTGCCCGGATGTCGTCTGTGGTAAAAGGAAAGAAAATATCCTTCTCATCTAAGCAGTGGGATGAGTGCCTGAACGTACCTCATGAAGGTCGGTATGAGGATTATGCTGGGAATATTCCTCCGACATCTGATTACTTTTCTTATGAGCTAGCTCTGGAGCTTCTGACAGGAAATAGAGAGTCACGAAGAATCACAGCTTCAGAATTATATGGTGAGTGCAGACTTCTTTTCAAGTTTATTCAGCACCAACTTTGCCCTAGGAGAGGAGATTTTGCTGCTGTAAAATACCAGGATTGTTTCCTGTTGTTTCTTCTGAAAACACATGAGAAAATCAATTTTTGTAGATATGTGATGGTACACATAGCTGGAATGATAAAACCATCCAAGAAAGCCACTGCCTTGTTTTATTCAAAGATGATATCTACCATGATCAAGAATCTATATTGTCTTGATGAAGATGATGAAGTTAATGAAACAGACCATACCTTCTGTCTTAACAAAGAGATCTGCAAGAGGATGAAAATAAATTAGAATCCATGGAAGAAGTGTTGGGTTGTAGATGAAGATAAATTGTACGAAGCATACAATCCCATAGATCATGGCAAGAGGCCAAAGGATTTGAGAGATCCTGGATTAAAACCAGATGAGGAACCAGTTTATTCTGATGATGATGAGCAAGAAGAAGCTGCTACTGCAGAAGGAAGTGTGTCTTCTCCTGATGATAGGAGTGACCCTGACACTGCTAGTCCCAAGAAAAGAATAGAATTTGGACCGGCTAGTCCACCCTTAACCCTACCAGAGTCAGAACCTATTCTTGGTGATGAAGAAGATTCTGATACTGAAGAATATCACAGTGAAGCCTCTGAGCAGAGTAATAATGAGAAAGGTCATGCTGATGACAATCATGGTGATGATGATGATGCTGATGTTGTTGAAGCTGCTGTTGATGGTGTTAACAGACCAGTGGATGGTCTTGCTGTAGATCAAGTAGAACAACCTCAGTCAGTACAAGAAATCCATATCAGTGGCAAGGATGACTCACCAAAAATCAGTGGAACAGCAAGCTATGAAAAACCAAAATACACTCTGTGTGCTGCCGTTTGGGATGACTACCCTGGTTATGCTGTGTTGGGCTTAGAATATTCTGAAGACGAAGAAGCAATGCCAGAATCTGCTGCAGCTGTGAAGAGGAACCTCCCACAAGAAGCAAGGTCTGTTCCTACTGTTGATCCTACCAATAATAATTTCCCTGGTTCTGGAATCAGTCAAGCTGATCTTGATACGTTTAAGTTTGAATTGCTAACTGCTGTGAGAACCATAGTTAGAGAAGAAGTTTCTAATGCTCTTACTCAAGTGTCTCTAAAAGTTTCTGAAAATTCTTTGGAAGCCTTCTCACATAGAGTATCTAATGATGTGAAGCCAGACCTAGCCAATACTGGTGAACTTATTGGCAGGCAAATAGCCTTTTTGAATCAGACTATGAAGGATCTTCACACCGGCCTGGTATCTCTATCAAGCGAATTCCGATCAACCATCTCTGGTATGATGGACGTTTTGAGAAATCTGATTGAATATCTCAACAAGTCTGACCTGAGGAAGTTGAAAGCTGAACTAACTCACATAGTCGGCCAAGCCAGTACAGGCAAGGTAACCAAGATCACTACCCGTGAGATAGAAGCTCTAAAAGAAGTTGTGCGTGAAGAGTTGGCTGCTGTAAGACAAATTCTTGATTTAGAGTCTTTGAGGAAGATGAAAGAGCTCTGTGATAATAGTCATAAGATGGCCTTGGTATATTCAGCAGATGCTAAGAAAGCCCTGCAAGATATCAAGGAAAAAGTTGATACTTACTTTTCCAAGATTTATACAAAACATGAGATGACTGCAAGCTTCAAGGTGTTAGCAGAGAATTTGAAATTACCGCCTGTCACTCAGGCCTTCAAAACTCAAGTTCTCCAATTGCAAGACTTTGTCCCTTCCTTAGCACAGTTCATGGAGAATAAAGATGATTTTGAAAAATCTATGAAGTATGGAGCAGAAGTCATTCAGGACTTCATTCATCTGTTGAAGCCTTATTTGGATGCACCGGCCACTGCAATTGTACTTCCTAGTTCTGAAACTCTCAGTGCCTCTGATGTAGCTCCAAATCAGCTGTCTGTTGCCCAAGCTCTATCTCAATTAAGACCAGTTCCTCAGCAAACTCCTCAATCAGCTCCTGTTTCTCAACAACAACCCTCTGTGGTACCTGCTCCTACACCTGCCCGAGTTGTCCTACCACCACTTCAGATTCGCCAAGACCAGCATGTCTCCAAACCTTCCACCTTACCTGCTATTGATCCCAAAGACAAAGGCAAAGCCCCTTTGTATCCCACCAAATAGTTGTGTATTGTCTTTGATGGGGTGAACAATGTGCTACTTGTAATAATCTGTCCTTTACCTTTTTTTCCTTTCTTTTTTCTCTCTCTACTCTCTGCTTTTACTTTCACTTTCTCTTATCTGTTTTTCCTCCTTTTTGATTATCCAAAAGGGGGAGAAAGATCTGATATATATAATGGGAGAACGATATATATCAGAGATGTGAATATCTCAGAGGGAGATCCATATCTCAGGGGGAGCAATCTGAATATTATATATATGGGAATGTTAACTTAAGAAGGATATTTATATCTCTTTACTCTTATTCTCATTATGATTTTATGTTTTTATTATTGATTGATCTTTTTTTTATATATATAAAGATTTGTGATTATCAAAAAGGGGGATATTTTTGAGCCCTCTAGAAGATTGTTGATTTCATGTCTATGTTTGATGTTTTAATAATCACAAATCATCACATACCATTAATGCTTAATCTGGTTTGTTTTCTCATAAATTTAATTACAATCTGTAAATGCATCTGTTATCATGTTTTTGTCTATTCTTATTGACTTACAAAGTATGTTGGAAGTCTTCTGGATTCAACAGACATCGGAAACCCTGATCCAATATCAAAGGACAACGGTCGCACTGATCAAAATGACTCACCGATGCTGACCAATCTGAGTCACTGATGCAAATGACTCACCGATCCATCAGACTCACCGATCCATCAGACTCACCGATCCATCAGACTCACCGATCCATCAGACTCACCGATCCATCAGACTCACCGATCCATCAAACTCACTGATCCATCAGACGCACCGATCCAAGGACTCACCGATGCAAATGAGTCACCGATGCAAATGACTCACCGATCAGATGACAGACCGATGCTGATCTATCTGAGTCACCGATCATTACTCTAATGCTGATGACCTACCGATCACTTGAAAAGTTATAAACAACTGTTTGAATTTCTCTATCTTTATCTTTATTTATTCTAACCAACGGTCATATTAGTTATATTTTAATACCCTGACAATTAATTTATAAAGGTTGTCGGATGTCAGGAAACCGTACCACGTACCTGCGGAAAGGAAACCTTTTCTGTCCTACGGAGCACATGATATAAATACAAGAAGACTCTGCTGAAGGAAAAAAGAGAACACATAGAGACAACAAAAAACAGTGAGATAACACACACAGAGACAAGGAAGACATACGACATACTCAAGAAGAGCTCTGTGCATACAAGAAGAATATTGAAGAGCTTCATCGACTACATCTCACTGCCTGTGAACCTGAAGCATACGACACTCTGCTTCTCAAACAAAATTGAGAAGAGGACTCAGAATCACTTCTGATTAATTCCAAAACGAGTCCAGTGCTACATTGAAATCACTAGAGCCATTTCTAAACTCTATATCTCTGCTCTGTGATTTATTTATTCAACATTTTGAGCAGTGTGTGTTATCTGCTGTATTAAACACACACACTGACTCCTGTACTTTCACTGGAGGATCTGTAAATCCTCAGCAAACCTTTTACACTTCATTTCCCACTGTGGATAGTGGTAGATGTCTTGTGACCTGGACAGCTAGCTGCTGTTGTTTGTTTTCCCACGTAGAACTGTGGTAGAGGTCTTGTGACCTGGACAGTGTGTTCACTGTTGTTAACCCCGATCCAGGGTGTGGATCATTTTTATATAAACTGTTGAGAGGACTAAGTCTCGGCTTGAGACTGAACCTCTTGGTTAATTCTCTGTGTTTGTAGCTCATACATTATCCATACTATACATATTTATTTCATATTCCGCTGCTATTACTTTGAAATATAATTTATCTTCAAAGCTACTTTGATAATTAAATTATCAAGTGTTTATATTTATTATAAATCAGTAAGTTAGTTTCAAAAATTAATTTAATCATAAGATTAAGTTAACTGAGAACTAATCAATCTTTGAGAAACTAATTGAACCTTTATAATCTATATAAATTCACTACAGTTTAATTCGTTTTTGAAATTGGGGGATTTTAATAGAAATTGTTTTTAACAGAAATTTTAAATTGGAACTCAATTCACCCCCCCTTCTTGAGTGTCCACTCCGACCAACAGATTTGTTCCAGTTATTAGAATTACACCTAGTCAGAAAAATATTATACTAATATAAATTATGATGTTCTTACTAGCCATGATGTCAAGTTATGACAGTGGAAAAAATTTATATACTCGAGATATCATCACTTGAGTTGTTTTACTCAAGGAGACAAGGTCGCAATAGTAGAATTGCCACACGATGGAACGTGGAAAGCCCAGTAGATAAAGAAATTACTCATAAGAAACGTGATGTTAATAATGTGAGTATTTAATAAGTTTTTTTAGAAAGTTTTCCCTAGTGCAAGTGGGAGTGTTGAAATAGTGGGCACCCTAGACCCAACTATTCAATTTTTTATTACCATATCATGTATACAATAAACTATACATGATGTAATCTTACCATTATAGTGTAGACTTTTCTTCGTCCACTGTTTAAATGGTAATGTCCAAAAGTTAATTGTCGTATCAAAAGGTTATAGAAGTTCCCAGGCTATAATGAAACCTTTAGATTCTATGAAATTAATCTTAAATATATGTTCTATTTGTCTAGATACATCTTATAGATTAGAAACAGTAGTTGTTTGACCATCAAGTGTTGGGGGATCATAATCATTGAGTCTTCTTCTCATGAAGTTCGCACTTGGTGTTCTCTAGTAGTGAGATCATGAGGAATGACCCGCCAATAAGAACTCCACATGTTTCGGGTGTCATTGGATGTTCCTTTCTATGATCATGTGTAATGGTCTCCAAAATTGATATCATTACCAATGTATCAAATTTTATTTCATACATTTATGAAAGTTGAAAATCATGGCAATGAAGTCGTGGCCGGGTAGTTTTTGTTGGGTGCGTCTTTAGTGGCATGGCATTTATTGAATGGTCATGAAGGGATTTGTCTCTTCTGGGTCAAAGCAGTAATATATCTTAGGCCATGTTGATATGGATAGTAGTACCTTTATAAGACCATGTCAGTGACAGTAAAGGGTAAATCCGTTGAGTAAAATCGAAAAACAATAAAGCATGGAAAAGGTTGATGACACGTGAGTGTGTCCTTCTTTATGATATATTATAGACGAAGGGGTTAGATTACAATTTTTTTGTGTCATAGGTTGGTTGTCACTATTGTGAAAATCCTTATCTATTTAGGGGACATGATGGGTTTCTAGATCCTTCTCTTGGTCTATGAATTTTATTCACTACTGTCGAGATAAGGGCCTAGAGGGTCACACACAAGAGCGTATTCAAGAATCTGAACTATTCTGTTGAATATGAGTTTTAAACATAGTGGGCCCCACCACTAGGGTCTGGGATTTTTCCAAAGTTAAACGATCACCAATGAAATAAATAAATTCATATTATTCAAGTTTAGAATGATGATTATTGTATTTATTTATTAAATGTATTTACGAGTTTTAAGTAAATACCTAAAAAATTTAATTGACGAATATTAAATTATTCAAGGTTCAATTAATATTTATGGGAGTGACTTGCCATGTTAATGAATCTATTATTATCGAGTAATATATTTTAATATATTAAAAGTAAGTGATAATAATATTTATGACTCAGTTTAGTAGTTATAAAATTTTGTTGATAGTGCGTTATGTATTCAGGGTCTGTGAGGCTATACTAGGTATTTTAATTAACCATTATAAATAAAAGAGGAGGGGCTTTTTCCAAGAACTATTCATAGAGCTTCTCTCTCCTCTCATTTCTCTGATAATCTAGAGAGAGATGCTCTAGATCCAAGGAGCATGGATCAAGCACTCTCTTAGGTATCACTTGCAAAGCGGTGCGGTGATCGTTGGAGCGTTAAAGGCGTCGTCATAATTCCGTGATAGCACCCAGATTACAACGAATGGCACTCTCGAAGATTCCTTGAAACATGTGTGGATGATCTAGAGGAATTCTACTTCGTATTATTCAACCAGAGATCACAAACAATGAGCAGATGTCATGCGCAACTTCAAAATTAAACTAGTTATTTTTATTATTTATTTTTGTGCTTAAAACCCTTCACGGGAGATCCTCGGATTTAATTAGGCAGATCTTCACTGACTTTGACATGTTTATGTCGATAGTTGGTGGAAGTGTTTTAAAACCCACCTGTTTGGGGCTTCCGCTGCACGCCCAGTTCCAATAGCTCAGGAATAATCCATACATCCATAGAGGCTGAAATATCACTATGATTCGGATCAAAAATTACATGGAGTATCTCAGAGTTTCAATCATATAGAAACCCTAGCTAGAAATAGGCAAATAAAGAAGGTGAATCACCATTCCAACAACCCCACACAAAGTTTGATGTGCTATATGGAATGGTGGGTAGAATTCTACATCACTATAGTGTAGTTTCCACCAAAGTCTACATCACTATAGTATAGTGGCCACCTAAGTCTAATATGTTATAGTGGATGGTGGCAAGAAGTCTTCCGAGATATAGTACCATTGTCTCCAAAGTCTGCATCACTATAGTTTTCTCTTGATGTCGTTCATCCAGCTCTGCTATAGTCGCACATAGTTTCTACAGTACCCCCTAAATTGGTTTTATGGCCTTCAAACCCTACTCCCTTAGAGTATAGGATTGTTTCCCCTTCAACCTCCAATGAGATCACCATGGAGTTTCCTCCTAGTGAGCAGTATGGGCTGAAAGGATTTAGCACAACATCATCCAAAAGGATCATGCTACACCCATCCAAAAAGGGAAGATATAATTTGGGAGAAATAACCCTAGTTTTTAGGTAGATATCTAGTAATAACACATTGAGATTAGAATTAATAAGAGTGGGAGATTATGACACCAATAATTTTATATATTCCTCTCTACAAAGTCATACATAGCTGTTGAGAATGTTTTTAAGTTGTTGAAGTAATGATAGGGTCATTTTGGAGGTCAAATATTGGTTGAGGAAGAGCCAGGGTACTTACTGTAGGATCTTGTGATACACCAGTCCCATTGATTAGCTGATGGTGATCATGGGAAAATCCAGATATTCCCAACATCTACTAGCTAGCTAGTAACATCATATAGAGCTGAGTGATGACATTGTATTTGTAAGAGTTTTCATTAAAATTGACTATTTATCAATTTTATATATTCTATCATAACTCATTCAAATCTCAACACTCTATGGATCCTCTTTAGAAATTTTTGAGTGTTACTTATCCTTTTTTACTCCTCTCTTTGATTCTCATATGATTAATTGATCCTATATTCTTCATCTAGTATGTTCTTATTCATTTTATATCTTTTACCATATATTATACATGATTTAAAACTTATTTTATCAAAAATTTATTAATTATATATAAGTCTTTTAGATTGGTATAATAATGGATTGGATGATTTTTTATAGTATTGGCACCCATATTCAAGGATTTGGCATCTGCACCTCAATCTGACCTAAACCGTTAATAGTAGAATATCATCTAGGGTTTTTTGAACATGACCAACCTTTAGGGTGTGGTTTCATCTCAAACATTATCCTAGGATTCTAAATCATATAGATTTTGTAATGGATCTATGATTTAGTGTTGCTTTTGAACACAGAATGTGACACTATCCATCACTAACTGTTTTACCTAAGGTAGGAAGCCCTTGACATTAACTCATATTTGATATGTGTTATTATCATGCTTGTTGGCATGTATTTGTATCCTAGATAGACATATTATTTATTTTTTCATGTATTTATATTATTAGGGATTATGATTCTTCATTGATATGATATGATTTTGATCTTTCATTGGTATCCTATATCGTTGTGCTCTTCTATGTCATCTATAGTTGATCATTCATGTCAGGTCTATTAAGACTATCCTTTGAGAGGGATGTATCAGAAATTGGTTGATATGTAATTAGTCTATCCTAATTAGTGGGATGTTTCACACATGTTTCTGGGATATCTTATTGAGGGTGATGTGTCTGGAAGATGGTGGATGTTTCTTCCATCATAGTTCCTCATCAGGAAGATTCAGTCTCCAAGGACCCAATATTTCTTTTGTACTTGTGTGATATATTGTTGATTATATATATAACTAGTTTACTTTCATGGAATGAAAATATATACCTTCTGCACTAATGCTGATGGTTTTCAATGGTGTCCTACCGAGTCTTGTACTCACACCCAACTAAATAATTTCAGTGTGCTTCTATATTTCATGCTCATAGATCATGATAAGGGAAATGTACTTATAGTTGATGGTTGAGAAAGAGTAAATAGATGTTGTATGGTATACTTTAGTTGTATTTTATATTATTTTATTTCATTTATTCACCACATAATTTGGATGCATTTGTTTTGTTTAGTTTTATGTATCTAAAACTCCATAATTATACTCCATGGGTTGGTAATTAGTTTATTATTCTAGTTCACTAATTATTATTTATTTATTCATTATTCTCGATGTTATATTATTGTTTCCATGTTTATACTCTTATGTTAGCTGGTTCCGGAGGCCTAGTATCACCATGACATTCCTTAGGCCCTCACCGTTATTTGATAAACTCTTTCATGTGGGGAAGTGTGCTTGAGTTCATTTATCATACCTAGATTGGACCTAGTGATTTGGGTCAGGGTGATAGAGTTAGTGATGTTCTCGTCTAACTCATGGAACTTTTTTGAGTGACCCGACATGTTATTAATTTCACTATTTTCCATATACCGTACATTATTATGGTCAGGTTCCCCTTTATGTTGTTAAACCCTAGAACCACTTTTTCCTTATTGATAAGAAAATTATTCTTTTATTCCATCTAGATCAAAGTCTCCTCTCAAGATATGGTGTGAATCAGGGTGGGTTCCTCACTAACAACATGGGAGTGGTATGCTTATTTATTACGCCTCTTTGTCGCACACATTTTGGAATTGTGGCCCATTCTATCATAATTGATTCAATTAATGTGCCTCTTATCCTTGTTATGGATATTGGTATAGTTTTCACCATACATGCAGGTTGTAATAGACTGGTTACAAGCACCATTTCCATGGTCCATCCTTTATCATTGACCCTTTCCCTAACTACCACAATCTTATGCCATGAGATCACATGATCTTTCATCTAATAATGACTCTCTACTAACACCCTTATACCACATTTGAAACTCTGAATGAGTGAGAAAGAGATATATATCACCATTTATGATTTTTATGAGGAGTCACACTCGCTCCGTATGAACCTTTAGTTGGCTGATTACCACCTAAAAATACATGTGGTTAACATCAAAAAATTTCTCAATTCATGCCATGCCTTGATAGTTTTTGTCCAACATGTAATTAATTAACTTAATGACTAGAAAAAAACAACAATAGTGATTGCAATATTATTTTTATTTCTTGCCATGCCACTCATCTTACTTATGAATTCATCGAGTGAATCTATGTCTTTTGTGTACAGTTTGTCAAAGTCACTTTCTTGAGTTTAAATTCTTGCATTTTTGACATGATCTAATATTGAAAACCACACCTTGAGGTTTAACCACACTTCTTTAGTGGTTTTATTTTTTTAATCATACAAAATAATGTCCTATAAATCTTAAAGTAGATGTCCTTGTTCCATATTATCCTTCCGGGCATCCATGGAAACCTCAAACTCTATTAAACTATATCCTTGAATGCATTGTCCTCTATCATTTCCTATATGATGATCACTTATGTGGTGTCGTTGGATGATGTTAGTGAAAGGTAATGGATTAACATATTGTTTCTCACATTCACTACTTATTGGGAGGTATTTTTCATGGTATGATACCTTGGATACATGGGAATAAAACCTGGTCTATTTATAATAGATGTTGGATAAAATCCTTCTCTATACTTACTTGATGTGAGAACAAAGGGGAAAAAATATTACAAGGAATCACTTGGACTTACTGAAAGCTATAGAAAATGTAATTATTTTATTCTGATTTTATATAGAAGATGTAATACAACAAAAAAACAAAAAACACATTTTTTTAGGGAAGCATTTTTTATAATAGTGGTGGTGATGTTGTGGAGAATTCTGATTATAGGAAGAAAATTTCTTGCAAAAACATTTTTGAGAAACCTGATGAAATATAGAAGTGATATGAAGCAGAGTAAATAAATCAACATGTTGCCTTTTTTATAATGGATTTTTTTTTGATTCGGAGCATTAAGAAACATGTTGATTGTTTTAAAATACAAAAAATAAACAAGAGATTACAAAATTAAAGTAAATAACAAAAATTGAATGTCAATGATGGTGTAAAAAATGTTTTGAAAAAAACACCCCAATATGCCTCCATATTCTCTCTAAAAATAATCTCGGTCAGAATTCAATACTTAAAATCCATCTGAGACAAAATATCAGCATTTTGTAGATGAAATGTCACTACCTTGGGAATCGATATCAAAAAATGAATTATCCCTACAGTACCTTGTGGCACCTGAAAGACTATTCTCTCTCATTATCTTTCCATCATGATGTACCAACAATCATTAACCAAGACATGCCACCTGATCACCACAATCATGATGTATTTTGAAACATGGATCCGATCATAGACCGTAGTGCTACTACTCTACACCTATTCCATGTTAATTTACAACACATGATACTGAAAATGTTATATCCCCTTCCTACTCTCAGTGGTGTAAATATTGAATAAATTTCAAGCACCTCTTTATGACTATAATTCAATATTATCACTATTGATGAGAAACATGCGCAACCTCAAATGACACAGCCCCTTCCTCTTGATCATTTTAGACTACATCTTGAAAATCTATCCAATAACCTCCCCATGAGTAGTAGTGTATCTCATCATAATCCCAAAATATGATATTGTATACTTATATATATACAACAAGTCCATATCTCCAAAAACATTTAAGCAACATTGATTTTTCCATCCATTAATATTGAGAATAGACCTCTTTTATTATTGATAGAAACACCACTATTAATGATGACCAAAACCACTCCACTAATGATTTTCAATCCCCTCAAAAAATGTGTTAAATTTTGAAATATCCCCCTTAAAAAAATAAAATAAAAAAAGCATCCTACAAACTCAGTTGAAGTGAAATGAGGTTAGTATTTCAGAAATCATCAGCTTCTAAAGAAAATATGATGACACCCTTTTTCACTTCTGATAGAGAAACTATCATCTCCCCATGAAAATTAAATTCAAAACCCAATGTCTTCAACACATATTTATCTATATCATTCTTCTAAACATGAATATAACTAGAAACATATGGGTTTCCCATAATAGTGATTACCACATTATTTGAAGAACCTTCCAAAATTAACTACTCCCCCTACTCAACATCCCCTGAGCAGAATTTCACATCAAATATCTCAACCAACTTTGATTTCCAAACCTTATTCTACTTCACACACATATCATCAATACCCTTAGAAACATCTACAATTTTCATGTAAAATTTCAAGCATAATACTTCCCTCCAAAACCAATGTTTGGTAGAATCATGATGCCGAGCAAAAAATTTCATACAAATATATTTATGTCAAACCTGAAGAAATATGGAATCGATATGAAGAAAAAAAAATCAGCACCAAGGATTTTTAATATGGAGAATCACTATTCTTATAAAAATTAAAAACCAATGGGAATCTTTGAAACTTCCCCTAATAAATCAGAGATTTCAAAATTCATGAAATTGTGCAAACATGAATGTCAATGATGGTGTAGAAACAAATTGTGTAAAAAACATGCCCGGTTATAACTCATTCATCTATTTGAAAACCATTTTGGTAAATACACAATACATAATGATCTATATGAAACAACTCTCACCATTCTGTCGACAAAAAGTCACTACCTTGGGGATCTTTATCCAAATATACATCACCCTTGCTCCGTAATTGGACACTTGAAATATTTTTCTCTCTCATGATCTCGCCATCATGATGTACCATCCATTATCAACCATGACATGACACCTCATCACTATTAGAAAAAATACATTCAATACATCTCTTAGATCATTGATCTCATTGTTAATCCTCTACAACTATTCCATGTCGATGCACTTCACATGCTACTGAAAACATGATAGTACTCTTCCTACTCTCAATGGCATCCATATTGAACACCTATCATGAATATATGTATGAGTATAAGTCAATTTTATCATTGTCGATGCTCCACATAGGTAATCACAAATGTGGAAGCCCCTTTCCTTTTGATATTGGTAGACTGCATCATGAACAACTTCCCAAGAACCTCTCTATGATTAAAAGTTAATATCATCATAATCTCAAAATATGATACTAAATCCTCATATATAGACCCCATCTCCATATCTCCAATAAATGAATTAAATAATCATTTTTTCATCCATTATCATTGTGAATAACTCTTTATCACTATTGAGATAAACTCTTTTATTAATGAAGAACAAAAACACTCCATTAAAGAATATATCTCTCCTAAATAAATGTGCTAAATCACAATAAGTTCCACTTATTAAAGACATTTTGAAAATTAAATTTTAAAAAAATGACACTGATATGTATCCACATTACCAGCAGAATTTGGGAATTTAAAAAACAAAATTGAAAACTGAATCTATCTCCCCCAGAAATAATCGTTCAATACCCAAACATGGTAACACTTACTTCTATGTTAAAATTATAACAAAAACCTCATCGCCTTTCATTTTTGTAACGTTATAATATTTTAGTGAATCTAATTTGATAAAGATGATTCTTGGTAAAATTAAACTGATAGTGTATCTCATTACTTCTTCAAGAATGAGAAAGATTCTCATAGTAATGTAAAATATATGATTTTTTATATAAAACATTATATTTTTATACAATATTTCAATATAAATTAAATCTGAAACATTTTCTTATCCTAATACGGTATGCTGTATAAAGTTAAATGATGTCTACTTCCCATGGTAAGTGAAACCACCATATATTGAACATTCAACTCACTATATGACCATAAATTTGGTACATCAAATGCAAGTTGATAATCCATGACAACTTGGAATGCCTACAACATGTTATGATTACATAGTAAATTTAATTTTCTTAACATGGTAAATACAATGAAAACGTGACCCTTGCATCACTCAACTTACTTCAAGAAAAATACAACATGATATTTTTATCATACATACCATATATTGAATGAATGAATGTTCAGATGCCTTGGTAAGTTAATCAAAAATAAGGTATATATCTCATGGCCCTATATAACTCAAGGTTAGTTCATTACTTTAATTATTTTATAAAAATATATAATTTTTCAATATTATATGTTTTATGATATTCATTTTATCAACTTTTAATTTATTCCTATATTATGTTTTTTAATAACTTGGATAGTATTATTAATTTAAATTAACATTATAAAATATTTGATAATTCTTTATCATATTTTAAACTAATTTAAAAAATCATTACATTTTTTCTTCACTTAACCCATATGCATACAACGTGCATCTTTTTTCAAATATATGTTTTATTGTATAATGATATATTTCTTTGTTTTGTTTATTTATAAATTAAAATATAGTGAAAAAAGTTATTCAAACTATTTTTTTTAGTATTTAATACAATATTATTAAATTTTTAATTTTTACCCATCAAGTTAAATTTAGAAGGTGTTTTAAAAAAATCAAAATTTTACTTTACCGAAATAAACTATGAAATTTAAACGATATTTTATCAACATATTATTATATAGATATTTTTTATTTTTTTAAATTATAAATTTGAATCTATATCAATTAGTATTTAGTATTCGAATACTGATGATAATTATGGAATGAAATTTTTTGAATTTGAATTGTTTAATTAATTACATGGTTTTGTTTAGTTGATATGTTATTTAAATGTGTTAATACACATTTAAAGGAATGAAGTTCTAAGATAAAATACCACTATTATTAATTCCTTTGATGATATCTTTCAACTAACAAACACTTTAAGTGGTATATTTTTTTTTTGATCCTACAAAAACATGTTTAGATTTTATAAACAATATATAAAGGAACCCAAACATATTTGACTACTACTAGTTTGTTGAGATGTACTTATCCACTAATAACTAGTGCATATTCTTCATCTGTCTTCCAAGACGTCAACTACCTGGTTCTATTTTATTCTATTCTAATTCATTCTATATATATCACTTTTACTCTAATCTTATAGTTATTATTTTCCTAATGAAAACATTCTCTCTTTTTAGGTTTTGAATATATGATTCCAACATCAAGATTGTTCGGGTTGTGACTCCCAATATCTAAATTCTGATGTATTAGTTTTGATACCCCACACAGAATTTAGGTTTCTTGGTTATACTTCCACTATAAAAAGTAGGATGTATTTGGGTTATAATTCCCCGTAAAAAATTAGGAAGTGCATAATGTGTCTCTCAAAGAGTAGAGTGGTGTAAAATTAGAGTTGATCCACATAAGACCGAACTACTAAAAAAATACATATTTTCATTATTTAACTTTTTTCTATATTTTATCACATAATAATTTAAATTGAAAATTAATTTCAGGACTCAATTAAATTTCATTAAAATTTTAATATGATATATTTACACCCTGTAGACCATATTTTATTTCAATATACGACCTTACAAGGATGAGGATTGGGTTACTTATTCCACAAGATCAAATATATTTGTTCAATATCCCATTACTCGAATCCCTTTTTAATTGATATGGTTATCTTGTATCTACCTTAGATGGACGTCCTTAAGCTCAGCTGAGATTTTTTTCCTTTATCACAAAACTGGTTCAGGATCAGCATGCTACTAGGATAGCGGTCTTCTTGTGTTGTCATGTTCTCTTAACATGGGGTTATTCTCTATTTTAATATTTATAGACTGAATTGGTCTAAAATTTCACATGTTTTAACTTGGATTTAATTGTAGTGATTTGATAGGTTTAATTTTACATTAGTAGTAGCATTGGAGAAGGTTTGGTTGAATGATGGATGGTGACACAACCAATTGATCAACTATGAGAGGGATGGTAGTAGCTTTATGTTTTTTCACTATTGGTGGCTTGAGATATAAACATGGTTAATAATGTTCTATTGGTTCATAATAATATGGTTGTTTGGAATATTGTTCGATCAGCTTGGTGGAAACCCAACGGTTACCTACCTGTGTGACATCTTATCCTAATATGGGGTGTTTAGGTCTCCATACATCCAATTGGGAGTTTTCAATTGTAGTAGCATCTCATGTAAGGTTAAAAATATACATGTTTGAAGACTTATATATTCTTGGGGACTTTTCTATTTTTGGTTGCTTGTGGGTGGAGGCATGGTAGTTTTGGCACACTTACATTTTTTATTATGGTCACTCTAGGCATGGTAGGTGGATTGGCCATTTGAAGGAGGTTCCATGATCACTTAAACATTATGTTTTTCAAAATTGAACCTATAAAATTAAAAATAAAAAAACATTTAATGAATTTACATATTTAAAAATATATTGAATATTGAAAATTGAAATAAGAATATTATCTTACAATGAATTACCCCCTAAAATCATTGAATCGGTAGATGTATATCATAAAATTCCAAAAAGTTTGAACATTAAAATAAAACTAAAGAGTTAATCCATTTAAAATTTTAATTACATATTATAATCCCATTAAATTCTTTTCAATTAAATCTATTATTAAAACGAGATTTATTTTATTTACCCAAGTCACACCAGAGTATAAAATATTTGAAAATTACTTGGAATTAAAAATTATTTGTGGGTATATTTTTGATAAATAGTTTGATACTTTTTTTTGAAATTTCATGCTTCATAAAGAACATTCAACCAATACCATGGGTTCTAAATATAGAATTATGAAGGAAAATGGATATTACAATGGAACTATTGAGACATAAATTTATGTTCTAAAAGATAAATTTTCAAATGTTCTGCAAATCTCAAAACTGAGAGGGGGTGGAAGTTTTTCTAGCAATTGTTCTCCAATAAACTTAAATTTTGGTTTTTTATATCTATGATTTCATCATTAAACATTATATAATCTAAAGGGGTTTATTTTTTTAAGATTCGATTGTGGGAGTGCACGAGGTTATTGTATAAAGTTGTGGTATCATCAAGAAGTGGAACAAAATTAAGGAGTGTTCCATGATCCCTGTCTTATAGAAGGCATGTTATTATAGGTCAATTGGTGTTAAAGTTTCTGTAAATGTGTTTTTAGATAGGTAATTCATGGTTTTGGTATTGTGTGAATGGAATAAATTTATTTATTTATGAAGGTGGAGGGCAGAGATAGGTAAAATTTCAAGAGGGGAAGTGAATTTCACATTGAAAAATAAGAGGAAGACATTTAAAAAACACAATAAAATAATGAAAAAATTAAAACCTCTTTCATATAAAAATAAAATAATCAATGTTTGATAGAAAATAATAATTAAATAGAATAAAATAAATAGAAAAATAAAATAAAGGGAATATCAAATGATTAACAGATTCAAATAATAAAAAACATTAAATGTCAATTGGTTGATTATATATTATGATAAATGATTGATTAAAAGAGATAAATAATTGAAAATGTAGAAAATAAATGAAATAATATATTTTTTAATGATGTTTGGAAATAGTACTCAAAGTTACCCCAATGTCTCTCACCTCAATCAGTTGAGGATTTAATATATTATTCCCTTTGGTTTAATTGTATCCAAGATAGAAAGACTATACATTTATTTTTAGTTTATAAAAAGAAATTTGATACAATATACACTGTATATTTTAGATTGAATATAGAAAAATAAAAAAATAAGTCACTTTCTTTTTTAATGGAAATGATATGAAATCCATGGTCCCTTACTTTAATTGTAGTAATAATAAAATATAAAATAAATATGATGATAAGATATTTATAATAAGTAATCACTTTGAAGAATTTCCATATTTCTCCCAATGAATATGATGAGAACTAGAAGAGAATGAAAATTATAGAATATAATTATTGGATATTCCAATTTGGTCACACTCCGGAATGAGAAAGAGTATTTAGAAATAGGAGAAATTGTAGAAAGATTTGGTGATTGATTCACATTAGAATTGGTGAAAATATTGTCAAGAAATGATTCCAATGACACTAAGCTCTCAATTTACTGCCTTCAATTATTTTAGAAAAGTTATAGAATCTTTTGGCTATTATTAAGTCAAATACATAAATGTTAAATATATTTTGACAATCATTAAGAGATGGAATCAGATGATATTTTTTTTCATGTTCAATGATTTTTTCCTATAAAGGAGCTTTGTAGAATAAGTAAATACACTATATAATGGAGTCTTCTAGGACCATGTTATAGTTCTTTTGATTTTAAGGTTGTTAATGACAATCCTATGGCCTTTAGTGTGAAGTATTTTTGTTGTTCTCTCAAATTCTTGGTCTCTTTTGTATAGCCTCTAGCTTGCGACATGTATAACTCTTGAAAAAGAACAAGGCATATGGACTACCTTAAGACATGGAGCATTCTGAGTTTATAAGAATCGAACATCGAATTTATTGTTCCCTCTAGAAATTTTGTCATAAATATCACAATTGTATTTGACCAAGCTAGGTAGTAGCATGGTCCTGAGAGTGTACCATAATCCCAATTACATCATTAGGGTGACCAGAAAATATCATGAATTGTGTAAATGTACCATTGAAATCCTTAAGTCTACATAAATTTATTCATGTCAGGGTGGGTTTCCATAACGTTCATCCAAGATGTTTGGATTTCCTTTCCTTTTTTGGTATGGTCTTATATACTACTCTCTTGAGTTTGTTCAAGGAGTGTAAAATAACTTCAAGAAATAATCTTCGTAGATCTATATAAAGATGACATCAAGCTAGTTTTACACCACTTAAGGGAAAAATCAAACACTTTAAGAGTGTTTATAATAATCAACATTACAATTGAGGAGAATCACAATAATCTCCCCTTTTGATGATGAAAAACACTTGAATTATAATTAAATTACAAAAGAAAAAATTGGAAAGAGTTACCATGGTTCTATGTGATACTCTATAGAGTTTATTAAAATAGTGTAAAATGTTTTCAATAAGGAATATTAAAATATATTTATGATGATTAAATAAATCTAGTCATACACAAATTAAAATATTATTTTAAAAACTTTCAGAGTGTTTTTAATCATTAAAATCATATAATGGTTAGAATCACTACAATATCCCCTTTTTATGATTATAAACACTTGAAAAACAATTCAATTAAAATAAGTAAAAAATATAAAGAGTTACTATGATACTAGAAGTTTTTTATAAAATCATATATTACATAAAAATACTTCTCCCCAAACAATAAAATTCTCTCTTTGAGAAGAAGAGTAAAACCTCCCCCCTCTAGAGAGAATAGCTAAAAATATTTTTTAATCATAAAACCAAATATTTCTCCCCATTTTATATTATGTATAAGGTGTTGTGTTTGGGGATAGATAATAAAGAGATAAAATTTAAAAACACCTTTATCATCATTAATTATCTTTTTAGAGATGAAAAAATAATTCTTTAGAAAAAAATTGAAATTATTTTAATAAATTGAAAGATATATTTTTGAAAAAGCTAAAGATATTTTGGTTAAAAAAACACACAACTTCAATTTTGGAAATTTATTTTGTAAAACAAAAAGATTATTATAGTATAATTTAATTATTAATAAAATTATCTACCATTTAACTAATGAATATGGATATTTTAAAGTTATCACGACCATTAAATAAGACTAAAATAAAGAAAAGAATTTGAAAATAAATATTATGAAAAATTATTTCATTATTATGGTTAAGTAATTTTTTATTAATAAAACATAAAAATTACAAAAAAAAATCCAATATAGGAGTTCATTATGGACCACTCACAATTCCTTGAATAGAGAAAGGATTGGTAAACCCAATAAACTATTTTAAAGATAAATCACTAGTATCATTTGTTTCATAACCACATACATTTGTTTGTATCTAGAAATTAATGTTTTTCTTGGAGTATTATACTAAATTTACATTGTAAAATTAAGATGTGTTTTTAAATTTTTTTTTTTAAAAATCAAATTTGAAATCCATTTTTTTTTTAGAAAATGAAAAAAAAGAAAAACCTTCACAAGCGTGGTAAGTAATAGAGATATGTTTCTGAAGCTAATAATACCCAACCAGCCTTTGATAACATTAAATCAATCAAGAGGAATGGGTTCAGTGAAGACATAGAAATTTTAAATGGTTTCACCGACAAAATTGAAAAGGATATCACCTCTTTGAAATTGATCTCATAGAAATTTGTGCCTAAAGTCAATGTTCTTAGTGAAAGAGTGTTGGATATGATTTTTAGAAATATTGATCACACTAGTGTTGTCACACATGATAGGGATGGAATAATATGTTATCCCAAAGTTCAATGGAGTATTTTTCATCCATATAACATGGGTTTAATAACTCCTAACCACTATGTATTCTTCATTTTGTATAAATAGAAACAGATTTTTGCTTCTTATTACTCAAAGTGATAATGAATTTTACTAGTAGAAGACATTTCTAACTACTAATTTTCTTATCCAGTTGTAATCCTCCAAAATCAGCATTGTAAGAATAAGAAATCTAAAAAGAGGTTTCCTTTGGAAAAAATAATACATTGTTTTTTATTCCATTAAAATAACAAAAAATTCATTTGGGGGATTTTAAATGATATTACATGCTATTGGATTGAAAGTTAACACAAAAACATGCACTGAACATGATGTTAGGATGGGTCAGAGTATGGTAATGCTTATTTCTAATCATACTAAGATAAAGATTATTGTGAACTGATTGACCGTATTCATCCATCTTCAGCTAACATATTGTAATAATAAGCCTTTTAATTTCCATAGGATTGTCCATTCCCAACTTCTTCATAATTTTATTATGAAATTTTCTTTGAAAAGGTTCCACTGATATTTTTGTAAATTTAAAAACCAATGAATAATTTAAGTTCTCCCATAAACTTTATTTCAAACTCATTATTCTTTAAATTTGAAAATTCTGAGAAAATATTTTCTTTAGTTTATCCAAAATAAAAATTTCAATATAAATTTGAATGATTAATAACTATTTTGAAAACTCTTTTATGAAAAATAGAGGAAACATATTCTACCATTTTGAAATAATTTGATAAAATAAATTTATTTTACTTATCCACCCATGCATGGGGACCTATTTAAAACTATATTGATATTTTGTTAATGTAAAAAAATAATTTTTAAATTTATGATTTAAAAAAATTTATGGTTTTTCCAAAGAAACAATTTCAAATATAATACAATTTAACAATAACTTTTTCACATCAATTTGAAAATGATTTAAATTTAAATGAGTGGTGAATTCCAAAAAATGCTAATGGATTTGAGTATAGAAATAGGTGAAAAGGTTTCACCATAATCAATACCTTATTATGGATTCTATCCTTCACTAAGAAGTTAATAATTATTATGGATAATGTTTCCCTGTTCATCAACTTTTTTTCAAAAAAACCCACTTGGTTCCAAAAATAGGATGATTATCGGGACTCTCCATGAGAGTCCACTTTTTTTCTTTGAATATTTATTAAAATTATATTTTATGAAATGTATCAAATTTTCATCATGAATAGAATAATCATTGGTATTGGTTTCAATATGATAGAGAAAAGATTATATTTTAACCTCATTTAATACATACCTTCTAGTATGAGTTTTGGATTTTAATAATTCGATTAAATTCATAAAATAATAGCCGTTAGATTTAGACTAATACATGGGTAAGGGAGAGTATAGGGATTCTAAATAATTTTTAAACATTTTAAAATATTATGATTCTAATGGTTCAAACTTGTTTTTTCAACATCCTCATATCCTTGGGGATAATATTTAGGAATATTCACAATATGTTTTATTTCAATTGACTCCTCTAGGGTCATGGTCATTTTATTGAAGACTCTGAAGTATTTACTTGAGTTATGATTACCAAGGAATACTCCTTCCTCAGATTTATTGTCAAAATTTCCTAGAATATCATAGGTATTAAAGATAATGAATTTACAAATAAATACTCTAATAATCTTAACATTTGAAATTTTTCCTATACAAATTTCATAAGGGGTTTTTTCTAAAAAGGGTCTTATGAAGAAGTAATTAAGGATAAAGCATATGTTATTGACTAACTCAGACTATAAATATTGAGGAATGGAAAAGTCATTTTAGATATGCCTATAAATTTCATAATGTTACCTATTTTATCTTTTAAAAACCACATGTTTTGAGGCATTCTGGGAATGTAAAAATGTAATGATAAACATAAGAATAAAAAAACTAATCTAATTCATTATTGTCAAATTCTACAATATAGTCACTTTAATGGGAAAAGGGCTTGTTGTATTTTTTATTTTTTACATTCTATATAAATTTTATAAAATCATTACAAGGCTCATTATTACGATATAAGAATAAAACTCATGTAAATATAGTAAAGTCATCGATAATTACAAGGCGTATTGTTTACCTCTAACACTAGAAACTTATGTTTGTCCAAGAATATCAAGGTGGAAATGTTCTATGTCCTTAAAAGAAGAGAAAATTTTGTTTTGAAATAATAATTTCATTACATTCCTTGATTAAAGGATTAGAAACAATGTTATCTTTAAAATAAAATTTTGGAAAATCTCATACTAGTTTATTAATGTTGGGTTTGATAAAAGAATAAATATTATAATGAAATAAGCCTTGATTCTGAAGCCAAAAATAATTATCTTGGGCACTTAAAAACATTACATTTTGAAATGATAGATATTTTAAATAAATAATATAAATATTTTGAAATATTATTAGATAAATAGAGATTTTATATTAAAATTAAAAACATTAAAAATAAAATTTTAAAAATAATTTTAAAACCATTACTATATAATTGAATGATAATTAGTAAATTATGCTTAAAAAATTTAACAAAAAAACATCATTAATAAGATTAGAGTTGGAGAAACCAACTGGACCCATACAGATATTGTTTCATTTTTAATCATCTCTAAAGGTTACATATCCTCCATCAAAATATTCAAGATGATATAATTTTGATGGATCACTATAATTTTTTCATGTGAACCCACTATCCATATACCATGTAATCTATTGTTTTGTTCTCTTTTTCTATAAATTATTAAGAAACTGTTTCTTTTGGAACGCATATCTTACTTCACCTTAATTTAACTAACATGTATTTCCGAATATACACATGTTTGTAAAAAGTTTCATAAGTTTAAATAAGAGAAGAAAGATGAATTATATTAGGTATTGTATATTTATAATTTTTATAATTATATTCATAAAATAGACTACTAACATTCTTATAAAAAATAAAAATATAATTTTGATAAATCTCATTTCAAAATGTTTTATTTTTAGAATGATTTTAAAATTTTGATTGTTTCAAAAAACCAAACCATGTATATTTTTATAAGGATTTTTTAGAACCCAAAATCTCATTTAAATTTTCTTCTCCCTGGGTAAATTGAGAAAGATTATTTTTAATATTTTTAATATGAAATTTCAAATTCCCAATATTGTTATGATATTTTTTTTAAAAATTAAATCCCTTTCTTCTTTTATAAGTCTTTATTTTTTAAAACCAACAAGATTTTGTTTCCTTTTAATATATTTTAATTCAAAAATTAGATAAAAACAATTTGAAGTTCATTTTAGTATTAAGTAGATCTTTATAATTTGAATTAGATGTTGAAGATGTAGAAAATTAAGAATAGGATTAAGTGGGAGAATGAGAAATTCTAGAATTAACTTCAATTACATCCTCAACATGTGTCATGAGACACTTGGTACTTTTATTTATTGATTCATATATTGAAATTAAATATTTTCAATTTCTCAAAGTTGAGGCCTTTAGATATGTCCTACCACGGTTCTTACCATTTTAGTTTTTCTTGTTTAATGAAAAATCTTGCACGATTTAACCTGTATTTTTACAACCAAATAATGTTACCTCAAATTATTGGTTTTTCTTTTTTAGGAGTTGATCAGATCTTCTCTTTTTGTTATACTTTTCTGTCATCTTAGAAAGGTTGGAATGTCAAAGTCACTCTTGGAAGAGTCATATTTTTTACCTTGAAGTAAGTTATTATTTTAGTTTCCTTGACCTCAACCACCTTTTTAAAATTCATCTCTATGGTTATCTCATATGTCATGAGCATTCTAATGGGTTCCCTGACTGCCATATTTTTGAAATCATTATCTTCTTGGATCATGGTGACATTTGGTTCCCAACTACTTGGTAAGACAAAAAGGATTTTTCTGACCAATTTTTTTATAAAATGTGTGTCAATAAGATAGTTTTATCCATTATAAATTATAATAAATCTAGTATTATAACAGTGATATAATTTTTATAAATAATACATATACAGTCCAATTATTGTCTATATGGGTCTAGCATTGAATATTTAACATTATTTGTACCCTTATGTATAAATTATAATAAATTATATATTTTTTGAGCTGGTTTACATGAATAATATCCATTAAAATAATTAATATATAATCCAAAATTTAATGTATTCAATAATTTACCATCTAATTAAAAATAAAAAATATCATCAGGTGTCAATTTTTCTTCATTATCAAAAGAAAGAGTATAGATATTTAAAATAATTTTATAAATAGAATAGAAAATAGATATAATAAAAGTATAAATTCTACATATATAATAAGAATTATTTTTATAATAAAAAAATGGAGAACAAGACAATGATTTTACTTTGGGACATCACGACTGTTTAAAAATACAATTAAAAAAGATATTTATTTAAAAGATTGGTTAAAGATTTTGAAAATAAAAAATTGAATAATAAAAAAACAATTAGAAAAATAAAAAATCATCTGAAACAAAACATAGACTGGTGATATGTAAAATGGAATTAGGTGGGGTGAATTTTCCATTGAAAATTTAAGTAAAACAATCCAATTTTAAAATATTCTTTCAAAAATAATGATGAAATTAAAACCTTTTGAATATAAAAATAAATGAATCAACATTTGAAAGAATAAAACCATAATTAAATTGAATAAAATATGTAGAATAATAAAATTAATAGAAATTCAAAATATTGAGTGATTCAAATAAAAAAACATGAAGCATTAATTTAAGGTTTAAATAGATGAAAAATTGAAAATTCAGAAAACAAAATGAGATAAGATATTTGGTAAGGAAGTTCAGAAATAGTACTCAAATTTACCCCTTAGTACCTCACATAAATCTCTTGAGGATTGAATGTATTATTCCCTCGATTTTAATGGTATCCCAGATACAAAAAATATTTCTTTGTTAGGTTATAATAAGAACACACTACAATAAACACTATCTTTTTAATGGTGAATCTAGAACACTAAAAAGAAATTATTCAATTCCATTTCTAAAAATAATTGAATTAAAACCATGGTCACTTACTTTAATGATAATAATCACCAAATATTGAAGAAATAATAATAGATAATATTTCTCAGAAGCAATCACTTGGAATATTTCTTTCAATTCTCCCAAAGAATATGAAGATCCTTAGGGGAGAATGATAATTTTATAAGAGAGTTATTTGAAATTAAAAAATTTCACCCTCTAAAATGATAAATAATATTTTTAAATGATATCACTTGTAGAGAGATTTTTTTTATCGATTCACATTGGTATTAGAGACAATATTGTCAAGGTATATCTCCTAGGGGCCTGTGGTATTTTTTATAGCCTTAAATTACATTGAAAAATGTTTTGTAATATTTTAGGGGTCAATAAGTCAATGAAATAATTTTATAATGTATTTTAAAAATCATTATGATAGAGTATTTTAGGTGTATTGGTGTGTTTTTCAAACATTAATCACCGTAGAGGAGATATTTGTGGTGTAAGGATAGACAGTATGGTGTGGTGTCTTATAGGACCATTTTTTGGTTTTATTAATTTCAAGGAAGTTGTGGAATAACCTATAAGATATAGAAGATATAATTTGGGTAGTTATTACAAATTTTATGTATCTAAGTCAAATCATCTGAGCTACAACTTTGAAAAATCCTGTAGTGAAAACATTAAAGTATAGGCCAGACCTCGTGATGTGGAGGAGGCCATGTTTATAGGGACCCAACATTTACTAAAGTGTGACCTCAAATATTTTATCCATAAATATAAAAATGGTATTTGACCAAGATATGTTGTGTAATCATCCTAATTTCTACATTATAATCCTTGTTCCTATGTAAGGGGAACTTAAAAATCGCAGGCTATGTGTGAAGGTACAAAAAAAATCTTTAAGACTGTGTGAGGTTATTCACATGAGGGAGGAGTTGTGTAAGGGTCATCCTTGATTTTAATAGTTACTTCCATTATATATATTGGTTCTATGTGTTTCACCCTAGAAAATATTCCAATAGTCTAAAATGACTTCAATAATGACTCTACAAATAAATCTTTGACAATGACATCAAGATAGCTACACGTCACTTCAGATAAATTATTAAATACATTCAGAGTGTTTGTGATCATTAAAATAAAAGAAATGTGGGTGTAATAATAGAAGTTTTTTACAAGGAGAATTAATTACTATAGAATTATAAATTTGGAAGATGGGTCATATGGAATGGGAATATTTATAACAAAATATGCGAGAAGGGGTGAAAACCCTTATTTTTTAGAAGGATGGGAATAACTCAAATGTAGGGAGTATGGAAATTTCATGTAGTGTGGTATTCAAATGTTTTGGAATATTATCTTATTCTAGAAGGATTATTCCCTAGTAAATTGGAGATTTTCCCATTGCGGTTGGTCTCATAGGATCCATTGGGCTTCATACCTTCATGTATGAGGTCTCATGAGAGTGAGGGTGTTATTTACTCAATTAAAATTCTGAGGTTTTTCAAAACAAATTTCTATAAAAACCATGGTGTAATGAAGTATACCAGATGATTATCTAAGGGTATAGATATCAAAACCATATGTTTTTTAAAATATCTAATGGTTGAGTTTTCTTATAGATTTATGCAACTAAACATGGAATACCAAATGGTCTTGCATCGTAGATGATGTCCCATTTGGGTAAGGATCTTCTAGAGTTACACCAATTATGGAAGTATAATGCTTTATTTTTTTCCCCATGGATAAATTAATTTTAAATTTTTCCCTCAATAGATTAATGCAGAAAGAGGATCAACTCCAAGCTTTTGGTATGTTTATTTATAAAGGAGATGTGATGATGAATTTTGAATTTTTTAATATGTAGAAGTGAATTTAAAAATGTTATTGGATTTTTATTTGGTAATTTATAATGGAGTGAGACTTAGATGGTTTAAATATTGGTTGAAATAATGTGGGATAAAATTGCTACATTTTTATTGGTTTTACTGAGAAATAGTGACCAGAAGGTGTCAGATTGTGTCAATAGAAGTTTATCAATTCAATGATACAAGACATACCAAGTTATTATTTATTTGAATATTTTTACTAGTGGTATAATTTATGTTCAATGTACTATATGGATCTAGAATTATATAATATTTGTGATATTGTTTTTGAAGTTCTTGATTCTATAATGAGTAAGGTGATGTACATAGTTCCCAACGGGAATTTTTGATGAGAAATCAAAAAATTCATATGGTTCTCAGACATATTTTATTTGGAGATATCCCATGATGGAATTAAATAGGTTTTATAGTAATATATAAAGTGGTCAAAGACTAGATAACTAGTAAATTTTATCTAAATGGTTCTTGGCTGATCATATCCATGGTTGGGAACCATGGTTACACTATAAAAATATAAAAATAGATGATGTTGTTCGAATGTTATATAGTGGAATTTTGTGAAATCCTTGAGATGGTTTTTCCTGTGGGATATTTTTTGTATTAACCTATAAAAAATATCATGTAAGTGATTTTTGGTGTGTTCTATGGGAACTATTATTTGGTTATGTGTTGGAATTTACCAAACTTGTCATTTCATTATTACACTTGGAGGAACCAAATAGATAAATTTCCAGCTTCACTATAGATATTTATATTTAGATTAGAATAAGTAGTAAATGTATTAAAAGTGTTTAAGTGTTGGAATATAGAGGTAGAATAATCTAAATTCATGTTTCTAGATAGAAACATGTACCATAAAATGGAGTGGTTCCAAAGGAAGGATAGTTCTGGATACAATAAGAATCCAAAGGATCTGGTAATATTGAAAAAAAATATTTCTAGATAACGGGAGTGTGTAAGAGGATATTGTATAGGAAAAAACATGGATGAGTTTTAGGAGGTTTAATTGTGGTTTTATAAAGGATACATAATATTCATCATACGGATGTGTAAGGATGGATTTAACTTTTAAAAAAAGGTCCATTTGAGGTAGTGGAGATCAATTAGTTTCCTTGGTCAAATGGAAGGTTTTATATATTGTTCGGAATGTGGGGTAAATAAAATAAATAACTGTCTATTGTAGTGAAATTATTTAAATATAGAGTGAATGGTCATTATTTCAGAGGTAAAATACTCAAATGGTTGAGTGAGAGTCATCCTGGAAGGATTCGTAGTGGCATCTTTCCCTGTGGGGGGACATGCCTACAAATTCACTTATTAACAAAAGGAGTCTGTGGAGGAAATTATAGTAGGTTATTTAAGTATGGTGTCTCAATTGAGTCCTTTGTGATGAACCCCATGGTACTGTATCTTGGTTCGAAGAAGCGTGAAAATTTTATGGTTCTTGGTATATTTATGTTTTTATAATTTTTTGAAACCTTATATGAGGAATTCATAAGACTAGTAGTTATTTATTTTGATTGTATGGATTTAAATACCATTGAAAAATGTTCCATGATACTAGAAAGTGTTTTAATAAGGGATGAAGATCAGATTAATCAGGTCTAGTTGATTTTGAGTGGGTTTTCAATGGGATGATTCTCATAGCCATTTAAGTCACATATTCATATTGAGATGTTATCAACCTAGATTTTTTAAGATATATCCAAATGTAAAATCGCATAAGAAAATATACTATATATACAATTGATCCATATATCTAATTGGTCAATTTATCCAATTGATCCACATAGTTTATTAGTCCATGTATCATATTGTTTCACATAACCAGTTGATCCACATAAGCGAATGCACTCACATAGCTATTTATACTATATAGGGATTTTATAAATCCAAGTGTTATGTATATGTTTTGAGAAGAATCCACACATATTATTTGGAATCATTATTTTATTCATATTTGTTTCTAGAAAAGTGTTAGAATTAATTTTTTTCTGAGGAATTTAATTCTCAAGGATGGTTATGAAAAAATTCATGTTACTTATCATTAGTTTAATATTCCATTAGGGAGTCATTGTAGTAGAAGGAAGTTATATAGATCTTTGGAATTTAATGTATTATTGTTTTTCTCCAAAATAAGTGGGGATTTTGTTGACACACATATTAGATTTTTTTGTAAAGAAACCTTTGCAGAGAAATATAGTCTGATAGTAAAAAAAGATGATTCCTTGATTGGTGAATTATAGAGATTTGATAGAGAAAAAACCATTGACGCATAGTAAAGAAGTAAAATAGTGAGACATAGAATAATAATTGAGAATTTTATGAAGATGGGCTTTTATATTTTAGTGATAAAAATCTAATGTAGCTTGAATGTTCAGGAGATCTATTTTTGAATTAAATTTTTTTGTGTAGTAGAATACTAGTCTTTATTGTGTGTGATCCATTCTATCATATTCTGGTGGCTCAAGAAAGTTGATCTACAACTTTTGTTTCATATGTAACCTCATTTATTTTGGTGATCATCTTCATTTTTTGTAATCAAATTTTGAATTAAAGTGGGATGTTGTGTTATTGGTTTTGAATCCTGACATGTGTTGTAGGATTATGAATGATTGATTTTAAGGGAATTTAACTTGGGGGATATTGTTGGAAGAATCTATGGTTTGGGAGAGTAACCATTCACAGTAGGTTGTATGATTTCACACTATATCTGAACCTCATAAAAATTAGTTTATTTCATTCTCTTAATTTTCTACTTGAATGTGTGATGTTGTGTTATTTGAATTCTAAGTGGATCATACTATAATGAGTTGAAGTTTTTTAAGGAAATTATAAAAATCATCCCCCACCGATTCGACCCACCCTTCTTAATAGAGGAAACAATTTTTAATAGGCACTTTAAATTGAATAAAATGAGGTTTCCTCTGAAGGATACAATTAATTATTCCTTGAATTATTGATAATATCAACTAGGTTAATAGATATGATGTACCTATATTTTATAGAAGCAATTATCACTATGGGAATAATTTAATGTTGACATATCTTTTATCTCTATGTAAAGAAGTCTGTGATGCAATAAAAATATGCTTTCCAACATTTTTGAATGATGGTCAAATGAAGTTTTCTAACAAGAGAAATATAAAATTGGTTGTAAAATATCATTATTCTATTCTCCTGTCATTATCAAAGAAACTATACATGAATGTTATGGGTCAAAAAAAACTAAAAATAAAATATGGTATAAGTTGTAAAGAAGTTATGAAGGAAATGTGAAAGTTAATGAAGTAAATCTATAGATCTGTAGAAGGAAATTTAAAGATAATAAAATGGAAGAGGATGAACGTGTTGATGACTTATATACCTGAGTATATAAAATTGTGAGTCATATTTGTGGATTTGGTGAGAATCTTGATGACACTATGACTGTTAAATTTTATAGATATATTTGATCCCAATATTTCATTACTTGAATATATACAACATATTTCACTAAATTAGTTACATAATATTTTCATTACTTGTCAAATACGAAAACATACAACATTAAAAACAATCTAAAAGAATAGATGGAGTTTGAAGCCATGGGAGGCATAAAAATTTGCAATGATGAAGATATTGATGAAACTAGTGAATCTAATAATGAAGAAGAATATAAAATCTTTTTTAAATTAAATTCTAAATTTTTTTAAAGAGGAAAAAGTAAGAAAAAAAGGAACATTATCAGGTAGATGTTTCAAATGTAGCGGTCTCAGACATTATTCAAAAAATATCCTAAAGAAGAATGGAAAATTCAATGAATCCTAAGATAATGAAAAACTCAAGGAATAAAATTGAGAAAAAATTCTAAAAATGAATCCAGATAAGGTTGAAGAAAAAAGATACTTCAAATAGATAAAAAGATAAATATGATGAGAAAAAATAGGAAGATGATCTTATCTCCTGAAATGAAATTGATGAAGAGAAAAAATAAAAAATTATAAATTTTATGGGTCTTTTTCAAAAGATTGTTGATCCATCTAGTCATGATTAGGAAGATTTAAGACTAATAGATTATGAATAATTTCTCAAATATGACATTGAGGCATATATTGAGTGTCGATAAAGAGGAGAATATTCATGTAAGATATAATTGGAAACTAGTTGACCAAATCTAAACAAGAAAAATGGGATATATAAATTAAAAAAGAACAAAAAAATCTCTTAATGAAGGCTGCAGAAAATGAAAAATGATCAAATATCAAAAAGAGAGTCTCACTTTGATGGATGAAGAATTATCAATAAAATAATTAAAATGTAATGATTCAGATAAATATATATATCCAAGATAAATAAGGACATGAAAATATATATAAAAATTCAATGTATAACCCTCTAAATATGATAAATATTTCAGTTACAATGTTCTTCCAAAAAACATTTTCCTATAACTTTTGATACTAATATTGAAGGTCTAAATACAAAATCTGGTAAAATATAGACAAATAATAATGAGTAAATATCACCTAAAAGAGTAATTGATGAGTAAAGATTAATTAATGAATTATTTTTCAAAAATCCAAATAGAAATAATGCCTAAGTAGTTCAGTTAAAGTCAAATGCGAGAAATACTTATTCTTGATATGACTATGATTACTCATGAAAAATCAGATTTTAAGGTTATTTCTGGTGTTTTAGAATGCTTACACGTAAAACCTAGACATGTTGGTATAACATGTCTTTACCAAGGAAAAGGAAACAACCCAGGGGGAGTAGTTCCAAAGTGAATAAAATAGGTTCTATTTGATTCTAGGCATATAAGGAAACTGGCCACGAGATGTAAACACAAAATAGATTTGATTATCTTAACGGTTTGTGTCATAGGTGCGATAAAAAGGGTTATAAATTAGAAAATTGTATGACTAGAGTACCTATATAATTCCATATCAAAGGTAAATTAAGATTATTTATAGTCTTCAAGGAATAAAATACATTCTTGGAAGAATTTTCTTTTAAGGAAAGAAAGAAAACAAAGGCAAGGATACTTGAGAGTGGGTGTTACTCCCACATGACAGGTGATGGAAAAATTATTTAGAATATTTTGAAAAATTAAAGGGGTGAAGTAATTCTCCTTGAAAAAAATGTATTGGTGCATCTCTGAATAAAAATTATAAATTGAGATCAGGTGGTGTTTTATATGTTAAAGGGAATGAAACCAATTTTTTAAGTATTATCCAACTCTATGATAATGGGAATTAGGTAAAATTCAAAAAAAATACACGAATCATTAAAATACCATGTTACAGAAGAAATTTTTTAGAAGTTAGTGGAATAAATAGAAACTATTTCATGATTGGTGACCCATACAATATATGCTTCTTCAGTATCAAATATGCGAACATTATATGGAATTAAAGTCTTGGGAATCTTGAAAATAGGAGCCTAATAAATATTGTAAAATGTGATATAGTATGAGTTTTACCTAATATTAATATATATCAGTATTAAATATTTTAGAGAATGTAAAATTTGAAAGATAACTCAGATAGGACATAATGAGGTGGATATTTAATCTAAACAACCATTAGAATTAGTCAACAAGGATCTCTGTAGACCCATTATATAGAAGTCTACCCAAGGTGATTTTTATTTTATTACATTTATATACCACTATACTCAGATGAAAAATGTTCTTTTATTCAAGCACAAATATTAAGTGATAATGATGTTCAAAATATATATAAGATAGAAAAAAATGATATTGGTATGTGTATTTAAAAATTGAGTTCATATAATGGAAAACAATACATATGTGATGCATTTGAAATTTATCTTAGAAATCATGTCATCAAGAATAAGTATTTCATAACTTATAAACCAAAATAGAATATTGTGGTAGAGAGAAATAAGATTATCATTATGAACATGGTAAGAACAATACCGGCTGAAACATTATGTTTTAAAACCCTTCTGGAGAGAAGAAGTGTGTAAAATTGTGCACATTTGAATATAAGTCTCTTGAGACCTAAATCACACGAAACACATATGAAATATGGTACTAAAACAAGCCTATAGTGAAATATTAAAATTTTTTGGTAGTCATTATTATAATAAAATCAATGGAAGGATACTATGAATGTTTGAAGAAAAGGATTTTGATGGCGTATTTATGGGATAATGTTCTAATGGAAATGGAAATAGGTGAAATAAAAAAAATTCTTAAAATTGTAGAGTGTTTGGATGTAAAGATCGACGAAAATATGGGAAACAAGTATCAAAATATATAAGTAGATTTTCTAAATTTAACTATAAATAACAATTAGATTTCCAAAGAAGTGGATGATTAATATACTGAAATCTGATAAAAAATAATTGATGAAAACTTTTAACTACCTAATAATGATTAATAAGGTGAATATGGTAATAAAAATAAAAATTAGACTTATAACTAAAAACAAAATATCACTTGTTTCATATATTGATTCAAGAATGGTGGTTGAGGTTTTTGTTCCAAATGAATGGGCCAAAGACATGAAGGAAGAACTCGATCAAGTTGAGAAGAACTATACATGGGAACTTGTACCAAGACTAAAAAACTAATTTGAACCAATTGGGTCTTCAAAGAAAATGTAAATGAAAGATTTGATGTATCCCAGAACAAATCTAGACTGGTGTACAAATGATACTCTCAAAAGGAGGGTGTTTACTTAAATGAAACTTTTTAACATGTTGAAAGACTAGTGAATATTTTAATTTTATTAGCAGTTCCTACTCACAAAAATTAAAACGTTTATCAAATGGATTTGAAGTATAATTTTCTAAATTGTGATCATGATAAAGATGTCTATATTGAACAACCTAATGGTTTTTTACTATACAAGTATGGCATCGTGGTTTTCATGTTGAAGAATGAATTTTATGGTTTGGAACGTACACCGATAGATAAATATTCTACATTGGATGGATGTTTAAGAGACATGAAATTTATTAACAGAAAATTATATTGTAATACATATGTGAAATAATTGTGGAAAAGAACACTCATGGTAATTTCCTATGTAAATGAAATCATTTTTTCTAGAGAAAAAGAGTGTCTCTATGAAGTGTTTGCTGGGAAGATGAAAAATCATTTTGATATCTCCATTCTTGGTGAAATGACACACATTCTAGGATTTCAAAATGATAAGAATATAAATTACAATATTATATATCAAAATAAATATGTTGGTGATTTTTTTGAAGGTGTTTGGATTGGAAAATTCCAAAATGATTTTAGAAGACATATTGGATGCCTGCTTTATCTAACTGCATCAAGGATAGATATAACCTATGGAGTGAATCTTTGTTCCATATTCTATATTGATCCTAAATAGTTTCATTGGTTAGATAATAAATTAATACTGTGATATTTCAAATTATCCTTAAACAATGGGCTTCTACACAAACACAACACAAATTTTAAACTATTTGGATTTACAGTTGTAGATTGGGTCTTTAACTATACAAATAAATTGTCAAATTTAGTTGGGAAATCATTTCTAGGATAGGTTTGTGTTAGATGGTATATTAATAAGTAGAAATCAATTTTATAAGCTAAAATAATGGAAATTTCGCATCTTCAATAAATTATTTTATCCATATGATTTGGATACAAGTTCAACTAGTAGATATAAGATAGAAATCGGGTGAACTCTAAACATTTATTATTTGAATCAAATTCTAATTGTGAAATATAAAAATCTAGTAAAAAATATTATATCCAAAAACATTGATATTAGATATCATTTTATCAAATAAAACAAGTAAAGTTGAGATATCAAACCTTAGTATATTTTTATAAAAGATCAGATTAAATATATTTTCACCAAAGATTTCCCAAGAGATAGGATTGTGGAGCTAAGTCTGAAAATTCATCTTCCACCTTCATCATAAACTTGAAACTAAATTATTTTAGTTCCCCCATGGTCCATTGGATTCTATTTCCAAATGGGGAAAAAATTCATGGTAAAGTGGAAGTTCATATTAAAGAGGGAGTTTTAAATCTAATGATTCTAAAAATGTTCCCTCGTGATATTAAATCATGATAAGAATTTTTGATGAATGTAGTAGTGAGGAAAGTGTTATGAGTTTTAGAATTAATATGGTATTCTTTAAGTAATCATCTTTATAGACTGTGAAGGAATCTTTCTATCATGTTTCCACATAAAAAAATATCACAAATAAGGCTCTTCATGCCATAGTGAGGAAGGAGAGATTGTTTTTGTGGTATATATTAGTAGGGGATGGTATGTAAGGAGATTTCAAAGTTATTATCAACAAATAAAAAAGGTTAGATTAAAGAAACCAATGTTTTTATGTATTAGTTTGATGATTCTCGAATATCTCATGGTTCTTGGTATGTTCAGTATGTTATATTACATTACAAACAAATATGAGGAATTCAAAATTATAACAGTTCGTGAACTTTTTTTCATGGCACTAAATATAATGGAAGGATTTTCTATGATACTAATAGGTGTTTTAAGAAGGCATGGAGATTGAATGAAGCAGTTCTATTTTAGTTTGAGTAGTTTTTTCAAAGGTTTGTATCACATATCCATTTCATCCATATGGCTATTTTGAGATGGGATCGATGTATCCTTTTTGCAACAAAGAAAAAAATAGAATCATGGAGGAAATTATACTACGTAGTTGAGTGATCTATGGAGCTTATTTATATAAGTAATAGATTGATCCATATATTCAATTGGTTTAGGTAACTGATTGGTTCAGGTATCCAATTGATCCACATAAGAAAATTATCCCATATATCCATTTATTCTATGTATGGATTTGATGTATCTCATTTCTATATATAAGTTTTTAGAATGACCTAAATAGATGATTCTTGATTCTACACTATATTCATATTTTTTCTAGTATGGTTTCAGAATTAATGTATTTTGATTTATTTAATTCATATGGATGGTTCTGAATTCCTCCACATTACATAGAGTTAGTTTTGTATGCCATGATATAGATGTGGTAGCTGAATGTAGTTATTCAAGTCCTGGGGATTTAATGTCTGTGTGTTTTTTTAGAAAAAGTGGTGGATGTTGTTGTTGTACATGAGATAGATGATTGTGTAGAAACCATCGATTAGAAATTTGGGATGATAGATAATAAAAGGATTATACCGTAATTAGTTAATTATAGAGATATTATAGTGACTAATTCAATAACATATAGAAATGAAGATATAGAGTGAGACACACATAATAATTGAGAAATGAATGAAGATGAGGGTTTCTTATTTGGTGATCAATAAATCATGTATCTCACATATTTAGGAGTCCTGTTCTTAAGTTGAGTTTTTTTGTGTAGTATAATAACATTTATCATTATTGATGATTCCTTCATGCATATTATGGTGGCCTGAGGAAGTGGATATACATATTTTTTCCAATAATTCCTTATTTATTTTGGTGATCTTCTTCATTTTTTATAATCACCTTTTGTATTTTAGTTGGAAGCAATGTTTTTTTGTGTGTCTCCAAACATGTGTGGTGGGATAATTCATGATTTTTTGTAATTTAATTTCAGTTGGGCATATGGTGGAAGGAATAAATGGGTGGGGTGTAACCATATATGGTATTGAGTAGGACTCCACACTAGATTCAAACATTAAAAAAATACGTGTGTTCCTTTTTCTTTATTTTATACAAGAACATATAAGGCTATGTTATTTCAATCATGAGTGGATCACATTATAATGAGTTATAAAGGTTTATTTTATATCAAATAATTTATAAAAACTATCCCCCAATAATTTAACCCCCCCTTAGTGGAATAAACCAATCCTATAGTAGATTAACCTTGTAACATGGCCTGGGTAGGGTTTTCGAATGGATGGTTCCCTTGTAACTCAGTTTCTTACTTAATGAAATATGTGTGTGTTCCCCTATGGAGTAGGACTAAAATTTAAACCTGGTTATCTCCATATATTTTTTTATTCATCATATTAATTTCTTTGTTCTTGTTTTCTTATTTCTTACATAATATCCTATAAAAGACAATGTAGTTACCAAAATCAAATTGTGGGTAAATTACATGGTGGCATGGGTGTTCAGTCTTCCTAGATCTAGACATTGATTTCATAGTGTTGTGTTAAGGAACTTTAAAACCTATTGGGTTACTTTTTATATATGTTTTTTCATGGAATATAACTTTTAGTGAAAGATTTTTGGATTGTTTTAATTAATTATTACCATTTTGGTGGATGTGGTATGGGCTGCCTGGGATCTAGATGCAAGCAGTATGGAAAAATTACCCAATGAGTAGTTTATGAGAACAATATTATTTCTTCTAGTGGCATGATTCACAATATATCACTGTTCAACATAAATTGATTTCATGAATAACAATATGGTTTATCATACATTATAAATTTGAAATCTATTTGACATCCTTAAAAGAAACAGAAGGGAATGCATGTGAAGATCATACAGAAACACACCTTACCCTAGAGGAGTCACCTGTGGAAATAGAAATCCCTGATGAAGATGTTTTTTCCATTCATGAGGCTACTCATATATGTGAACTTTACTATAATTATTCTTATTAAAGTGAAATTGTAAAATGGAATAAATATCCAAAATGAAACCGAGTTGATCTGGGGACCATTCCATTTCTATAAGAAAAAATAACTTCTAACATACTCATTCCTCCTATTATTAGGATATACCAACAATAGGATAGTGTATCAGGCCCTGGTCATATGATTGGATTTATAGTTGAATATAATAGTTATTTTATTTAATTTCAAATTTTATTTAGAAATAGTGATCAAATAGATCAATGTGTTGAATGAAATAAATAAATGATGAATTGTTACCTCTACTTGATTATGTATGGTATTTTATGTTGTAGTTTATCTATAATTTAGTGGTGTATCATATTCCACATTATCGTTACACTCAAGAAGATTCCCTATAAAATCCTAACTCCACTTTTACAACTACATATATTTCTAAATTTTCATAAATCTATTTATGGTTGAGTGAGATCGAAAGAAAGGTCACACTTACGAAGGTGAAAATCCACGGAACAAATGTTATAACAAAAAATCATCATCATGATTACCCTTAGAAACATCCTGTTTCCTCCAAGAATTTAGATCCCAATTAATAGGCATGACACCATAATGAAGGTTGACAGAGCTAGTACTCATCCTACTCAGTTTTTTCACTACATTTTGTTTACAATGGCCTTTGGGGGAACACCAGGGTTAGGAAATTCTCTTGAATTTGCTCAAATGTTTTCATCCTTTTTGGATGATCATCAGCTCTAAGGACTCTAAATTGATTTTGAGTGACCACAAGAGATTCCAATTACTCATCAACACACATTACACCAATCTAACCAACCTCAGTTATTGATCAGGTTTGAGTGGTCTTAGATGCCACTTGGTTCCCCAAAACATGCACAGAATACCCCAAACCAAAAACAAAATTCATCTCCCTTAGGAATAGTTGTCCTTAGTGATACACTACAAATATGGGTCATTTCTTCCCCCAATAGGATCAGCTACCAGACCCTATATAATGCTTGCATAGGAAAGGATACATGAAGCCACCAGAGAGGAAGGGCCTACACCCCCAGCATCCACAGAGGCTATGACGCCATTACCCTTCATTTCATTATCAGAATCAGGATCCTTGAGGACAAAGGGGGGAGTAAGGTTGGTTGAAATGGGGAGACAAGAAGCAGGTCCAACTAGGGATGAGGGATTTCCTAGATTTTTTTTACTCAGAATCCACTGGATTCCTAATTAAGTGTGATGACAAACCAGAGAATTTCTCATCCTAGTAGCAGTATTAATCCCATCAGTACCCTTAGAAACTAAAGGAATATGGGTCCCATTTTTCTAAGCCATTGATCCCTTAAGATCCCCCTCCCATGATGATATAAATTGAATGTTCAATGAGATTTACAACCACAAAACGAATAATAACTAAAGGATTTCTCATAATGATTGTCTTTCCAAACAACAAACTTACCTTCCACCTAATGATAAAGAAGTTTCTATAGGGGATTAGAGAGGTCTATCATGATTCATAAATGAGAAAAACTGATTTTTATGGTATAGAGTAAGATCTTTAATACAGAGAAAACAACTGATCCTTTCACTAATACCTTTTAGAGAAGATGTTCTCTAGAAGGGAAGTTCAACTCAAGAAATATGAATCCAAACAACTACATGATATCTATAATGACCTGTATAGAAATAAAACACCCAATGTAATAGAAGTAATCATATATTGTCACACTATCGTAACTCTGATGACCTTGAACTTACTAAATCGTCATAGAAAAAGTGGTGAATTTTCAGATACTGATGATCCCTAACCGCCATTGTCGCCGGGGACCCAAGACACCAAGTCGAGCTAAAAACCCCTGAAATAGATTTGGAAAAGTTCGATTCGAACTGAATCTGGCCACATGAATTTCAGAATGGAAGGGAGAAACATCTTGAACCACATTTTCATAAAGAAAAATCATTGGGTATCCCTTGAACAAAGATGTTCCCTTTGAGATATGCATTTGGGTAATCGATAGAAAATTTGTAAAATCCAGAGAAAGAAAGGAATCATAGACGAGGGGATTTGACTGATCCAAAGAGAATGAGTGGAGTGGGCTTATTGGCCTGACCTTCCAGATATGATCCTCTTTAATAGGACCACATGCACTGTCAACACCCAACAATTCTCTATCATCGGGACCCGGCAGGGCTCTCAAGATAGAGGGTTACAATCTCTCATTTTCTTTAACATCCAATTTTACCAGTTGAGATCAAGAAAATAAAATCAACCATATCATATATAAGAGGCGGTTTTTTCTTTTCATTAACTAAGTGATAAAATAGAACAAAAATATTTGAACATCTTCAACTAAAACTAGACCATTATCCACACCAATAGATATGATGACCATCTAAGTTCATCCCATGGTAAAATACCTTAAAAGTGATACTCACAAAAAAATCAAGCAAGAATTGTAAGAAATCCATCAACGAGATAAAAATTTCCTTATTTTTAGCAACTTAATTTTTTTAATGTCCTCTATAATGAAGGATTTTATGGGGTCATTCATAAATTCATCAAAGGAGAAGAGACCCTCACCAACATGTAGGAAGTTAATTTTGGATCCTGTGGCATGCACCAAAATGGGAACAACCTCCTTCACCTAATTAGTAAACTATGATACTTCATGTATTTTGATTCTTTATTATGTGGAGATTAAATGCAATTTACTCACTTGTAAACTATATTTCATCTTTATCCCTAAATACCCTAAGTTTCTAAAAACTTTTAAATACTCCTTTTTATTTTATATATAGGGGATACACATCATTGGTCTATACCCTCTAGCCATTATAAGGAAAATCATATTCATATGTACTATTTTAAACTTTTTCATAAATTGAGACGAATTTGTACCCTTAAAATAATTTTATAAATATTCCATGATTAATATTTTGAATTCCAATATCATCACATGAGATGTGAATGATGGACCTGAATTCCCCTGATCCTCTAGTCTCCCTCTCACCCGGTACTCACGGTTTCTAGAGTTTCTCCCAGAAATCCTTCTTTGTGATGTTGGTAATGATTGGGATTGTTGTTTCTTTTTTGTTTTTATTCTTATCAAATTATTTTCTTCTTGACCTGGATTATTTTTCTCAATGTCTTCTTCTGGGTGCCTCTATGTACCCCCTAGTGCCTTTTTTTCTGGCATGACACAATCATCATCACATTGGAGGTATTTTTCAACATTTCCTCCCTACCATGTCATTCTAACCCTTCACATTTTCTCCCATCTATGGTCAGTGTGATGTTATGGGTGGTGGATTCACGATTATATAGATGGATTAGAGGTGAAATATCTCTGCATCATTCCCTCTTTATATATGACATGTCCCCACGCTCTCCTTCTCTTACCTTTCTTCCCTAAAACTTCATGATAAAATCCACTCTTGTTAGGTTTGGTGGTGGAGTAGAATGATTGGTATGGTGCTAATGGACGTGCATCAAAGATACTATCGCATTGGTGTTCCTCTTTTATTCTTAGGTTTTATTTTGTTTTTATCCAATCAGTCTAATGGTATTTTGGATATTTTCTAGTGTTCATATCTATTTCTTGTTTCCTACCATCCATTGGGTTGGTACGGTGTAGATAGGGTTGGTAAGGCTTTGGCTATTTCAAGATATGGCTTGATTTGTGATGTTGGCTACTGGTTTTCAGCCTCGATGATGACAATGATGCTTGGAATTAATGGTTTGGTTGATGGTCTAGTAGTAATTTTGGTTCTATTTGGAAAAATAATGTTTGCCTTGATGATGAAATCAATATTAAAAGGTTGTATTTCTTCTGTGGGGTTGTGTTTTAAGGGATGTTTCACTGGTCCTGATGAAGGTTGTTGTGAATCCCTTAGCTTCTCATCCCTACTTTGACCCCATTTTCCTCTGCACCTCTTTCTATCTGGTCTGATGAGGTGCAAACAAATGGGTTTTGGGATACATGGATCAACTATTGAAAATGTTCTTGGTGTGACCAGAGTTTTATTCCATTCTTCTTGATTTTCTAATGCTCTGTATTTATGGACCGATGGTTTGTGCTCAAGTCAGTATGGCCTTCGTGGCATGTCCATGAAAATGGTTTTGCTGGTGACCACTGGTTTGGTTTCTTGATGACATTTGGTGATGCTCTCGAATGATCAATGGGGAAGATCGGCTTAATGATTATTTCTCATGGATTGAGGTTTGGAGAATTTCTCAATGGTGTCATGTGGATGTAGTCTATCTAAAAGTGGGCACATGGAGGTGTTGGGCCTGAGGGTTCCAATTTGTTTCTTTTTAAATTTTAATCATTTTATTATTCTCTATTTTAATTTTAAAACTGAATTATGAATCCATGTGGATGCTGATGGAATGTAAGGTTACCACTAACCCATATAGTGAAGTTTAATTTTTTTAAAAACAATTCTTTAAATAAATATCATCACCTCATTTGGAGTTCCTCAAAATTTTTGATTGAATAAGTAAATAAATTTTATCTCATTTATTTTAAGAAACCTTATATGGAATAAAACATATACTAAAATCATTCATCTCACTACCATGTAGTTGTGAATGGAAAAATAAAACCCTTCAATAAGAATCTATTAAATATCCTTGAAAAAATAGTATAAAATGAATAACATTATTATCCTACCAATAGTTTCAATGCTCTATTGGATTATTATACAACTACCAATACTCCCATGTAGGTGGTCCCATATTAAATAGTGTATGGGATAAAGAGAGTCTTTACTATTGTGGTTTTTGATTCCTTCAGTCCAGGTGGTCATTTTTGAAAAGTTAAATAAGGATGAGTGGTCATAGGTCTTTATTGGTTAATTGGGTTGGTATAATGAGAAAAAGTTGTTACAACAATAGAAACATGAAGTTAATCAAAATATAGTAGAATAATTATTTAAAAAAGAAGGTTCACCTCTTCTCATTATTACAAATAGAATTGCTGTTAAGCTTAAGGAAGTCAATGATATCTTAAAAGAAACCTATAAATATGGATCTTAAATAGCAAGATCCTTAAATAATATAAACATTCTAATATAATGGATTATAATCTAGTATAATGATTTATATAGAGAATATCTAAACTCCCAAAAATTTAGGGATTCTCAAGTAATACATTTCATGAATTCAAGTTGAAATTATTATGTCCTCAACACATTACATTAAACTACATGACAGAAGATTCCATATGACACTAACCAATATGTTATATAGACATCAATTCATGAATTTAAAATTCATGATACATGATACTTACCATATGAACCTCATCTATATGGTATAGAGTCCTTCCCACAAGAATTTAAATTTCATGTAATACGGTCTACACCATGTGAAATTAATATATGTGGTATACAATCATTATTAAAAGAACTAAAGAAAGAAGATATAAAATCCATATTACATGACTCTAAAATTTAATTTCACATGGTCCTCACCTCATGAGACACAAATATTAGTGTAGTAACTCCGTACTTCATGCCTCAAAAAATGCATGAAAAATGATCCCAACCTTATGAAAATTTAATTGAATGGAATTAAATCCTTGTTAAATAAAATCAAACTACAAAAAAAGTGTTCTATTCCTCATAAACCTCAAACAGATTAAAATTTTAAGTGAATATAATGTAATTTTCTTATTTCATGACCTTTTATACATAATATTTCATAGTGTGTGGTTTCCATATCCATATTAGGTTTACTTAAATGACCCTACACTAGGATAAAAGCATCCCCTTTTCCTAGAAAAATATATATTTTGATACATGTTACCATGGGATATTGATGTTAATGATATTCTCAAAAAATTTATATACTCCCTTTTCTGATTTTATATGAAATGTTCATAATATGTGTGAAATATTAATGTATAAATATTAAATATAATTTTTGAGAACTATTTTAATTCATCCAGATTTAAGTTTGTTTAATGTTTTAACAATAACTATCGCCCTACTAATCCAAATTCTGTGATTCCTATTTTTTCAGATTCCTTATCCAATTTCCAAAATATCATTTTAAGGAATAATTATCCAATTCTTAAATTTGAAGGGTTATATGGTCCTCACAAAAAGGCCCATAGAATTTGTAATAAAACTGGACCAGCTGTGAAGATTGGATTACTGGATCAATCCAGAATTCCAAATCCTATAATTATCCTCCAATGGTCAGGGGATAATGTAATTCAACTAGGATAAAAATTTCAAAGCCCAAATCTAAATACAAGGGTCATAACTAATGTATTTAAACTCATCCCACCATTTTGGAAAGGAATTAAAATCTGGACACTATTCATGACATTTCTCATGATCTAGTCAAACAATGAAGCTTCTATTTTTCATTTTAAAATAGGTGAAATAGGAGGACTACTTTTTTGAAGAACGAATTCATATTTGAAGGAATATTCCTATTCAAAAACCCATTCACATTTCGACCTTTTGAATCATATGGATTGAAACAGACATATTACAATTGTAATCTCCAACTAACATAACATTGGTTACATAAGTACAAATGCCTTAAATTTTTAGATTAGTCGACCAAATTTATTTTCTACAACTTTGAAGAAGAGTGTATCTCATGATTCAGCTATTTTTATGGCTCAATTGGTGATGCAAGTGGAGGGATAGTTTTGAAATGAAAACATTCCAACTCCTCAGGATATAAATTCATCAGTCTCCTCTCCATCAAAAGGGTTGGCATTTCAGAAGAGAGGATTATATTTTGGAATGAAATAGTCCTTTCCAAAGGATTGAGAGGAGCTTCCATACACATGTTTTCACTTGAGATACCATTCCACTTCTCTTTGTTTTCATTTACTTTTGTGTTGTTCTTCGTTTGTAATCGTTTAAGTGTTTGTTTTTGTTATTCTATTTTAATGAATGTTTCTTATTCTTCATCTATTATTCTCATATAACTTATGTTAGATAATATTATTGATCTTAAAATAGTTTAAATATAGTTGAATCCCCATCCCTTATTTTTCTTTCACATTCAATATGAATTCAGTATTTAGTTCCCTTTACTGTTTGTGTGTGTGTTTTCAGTGCACAACTCTTTTCTTATCACTTTATTTTTCTTCACTTACTAATTTATCATCATAATAGTTATAACCAGAGTAATAATAATTTTAATGGATGAGTAAATCTTTCATTAGGGTGAGTTATAATTTAGTGATGTTAAGCGATTGATAGCTTTTTCTCGATGAGTATTCTTTGAATTAAAATTGTGTATTTTGGACTTAACATGTCATGGGTTAATGACTTGTTTTGTTTAACGAGTGGTTTCCATGGATTATTGGAACCATAAATACACTACCATAAATAATATATCAATAATATTAGGACCCTAATTTATGTTAAGTCTTGTATTAAATCCTTAACACTTGGGAATTCCAATCAATGTCACCTTGTGATATGTGTTTTAAGTTAATGAAATATAAAGAAGAGATCAAGGATATCACAAGATTAACTACCTAATAATGAAATCACCCCAATATTTATCAAATTATTAAATCATTATTAATCAATCAATCATTTCAATTAAACTCTGCAGACAACCCCCTCCCCCATTCAAAATACGATCAACTAGAAACAACCGACTATTAAAAAGTACCATCACCAATGATTCGACCCGAGTGTCTCTATACACATTAGCAGAGCACCGGAACCTTGAACGGTCTATAGGAAATAATTTTCTGTACTTTCAAATGGCACCATTTTTGGGGATGGTTCATTAATAAGTCATTAATTTTTTGTTATTTTAGAAAAAAACATAAAAACAAAAACAAAATAAAAAAAATAAAAAAACACAATGAAAACCCCACCTTCTCTTAAATATCAAAAGCGGAAAAATAACAAAAATAAAAAATGGTCTTCCCCTTCCTTGAAAAATAACTGTGAATGCTCTGTAGCCTCTCAAACAATCCCTCATATTTGTTTGACCATAAAATTGAGTGAACACTTCACCAACATAGGTGGAACATAATTGATAATCAAATAATTCAAGAACCAGTCCTTGTCCAACCAATTGAATTAGATATGAATAATCCTAGGGAAAAAACACTTAAACAACTTGATTCCCCTGATTTGAACTACCAAACTATTGGTATTCAATATCCAAACATAGAGGCTTAATTTAAACTCAAATCAGATTTGATTCATCTTCTTTATCATTTCTATGGGATAGCCGGTGAGGATCCACATCTTCAAATTAAAGAGTTCCAAGTGGTGTACTCTACCATAAAGCCTCAAGGGGTTTCTGTGGAACAAATCAAACTCCATGAATTCACCTTCTTTGTAGATGAAACTTCTATGTAATGGATTTACTACCTCCATCCTGGTTCCATAACCATATGGGATGACATGAAGAGACTCTTCTTAGAGAAATTATTTCCTGCTTCTCGTACTAATTTTATCCGAATTGAAATAAGTGGTAACCGTCAATTCCCAAATGAATAACTCCATGAGTATTGGAGTTGATTGACTTGAGATTGTTCTCGAGTATGGAATTGTTGTGTGTTTGTATCCATGCTACTTATGAGATCTCTTGCAGACAGGATTCTACATTCTTTTTGATAGATCCAAACAAGATGACAGAGTGGATGAGTGAACTTACAGGTCTTGTGTGACAACTAGCTATGGCTTCCAAAGCCCCATCCTCATCTTCTCAATAATATATGTTCCCTAGAAATATTACGTACTGTGGAATCTGTAGTTCACCATCTCATCCCACTAACACATGTCTACAACTTCAAGAGGATCCCTCTGATTCATCTAGAACAATAGAGCTCAATACCACACATGCTCAGCAGAACCCCAACCTTTAACAATTTGGTTAGTTTGTTATAAAATTCAACCAACCCCATTTTGAGCCCTTCTCTTTTATATATAACCCTAACATGAGATACGGGAATCCCATTTCTCATCCCTCTAAATTCCCTCCTCAAAACCCAAACCAGTTTCAATATGTTCAAGGTGTTGGTAACTTCCAACAACCTTACCCTTTTGTTCCTCAACCTCAATGGAACAATCCTCATCCTAGATTCCACTATCCTAGTGAGCCTTCCCAATTCCAAAACCAATACAATCACTTCCCTAAGAACCTATATCACGATAATCCAAGTCCAGGACATGCCTCTTATTCCACGAAACCATGGGAAAGTGTAGTGGTAGTTTGTGCCTTCTTCACCCGTACCATCCTCAAAAACAATGAAACACAAATTGGTCAACTTACATCCCACTTGTGCCAGCATCAACAATTAAATTCTTCACAACTCCAAGCTCAACCATTTCCCAACCCCAAGGTTAATGTAAGTGTAATTGCACTTTGATTGGAGAAGAAAATTTCTATACCTCAAGATAATTTCTCTAACTACCCTTTAAATGTTGTCCTAGAAAATGAAACGAAATAGAAACTTTAAAAGGAATCTGAATCCATTCCTTCACCTCCTCCTATTCCACTTCAGAACCAAATTCATTTTCCTCAAGCCATTTCTAAGCCAAATAATTCCTTTGATCCCGATCCTGAAATGCTCGACATTTTTAGATGTGTTTAAGTCAACATTCCCCTCTTAGATGACATAAAACAAATCACTAAGTATGCCATGTTTTTTAAGGAATTGTGCACCCATAAGAAATAACATAGGACATTCAAAAATGTTTCCACCCAATAGTATATTCCCATAATGATCAATGATCTAGGGACCATTATAGTTCCATTCTAAATAATAAGTTCAGTATTTGATGATTCACTCATAGACTTAGGGGCCTCAATAAATGTCATTACTAAATCCATCTTCTCCAACCTTGGTCTAGGTCCCTTCCACCCAAAGGGTGTTGTCATTAAATTGTCCAATCGAAGAACTGCTTGTCCTAAGGGTATAATCGAGTATGTCCTTGTTCATGTGAGTGATATTATCTTCCCTTCTAATTTCTATGTCCTTGACATAGAAGGTGAGATAAACTCTTCTCGATCTCCCATAATTCTAGGAAGTCCATTCCTCATGACTGTTACAACCAATATTGATGTCTATTTAGGAATTTTATCCATGGAATTTTGTGACCAACTGGTCAAGTTCAACATTTTCCAAGAAATGTGATACCCATCTAAGGAACACTTTGCATTCTCAAACCATGCTTCTGAGGAAACTTATGAGAGTCAATTGAACCCCATTCCATCATGTTCATCAATTTCTGAAGAGATAGGATCTTGTGAAATATGAAACATGATTAAAAAAGTCATTAATGGTGAATTTTATTTAGACCTCTCATTCATAGAATCCACCAATCAAAAGGATCTTGAAAACTCTCTTGAATCCCACATCAACTCTGATCTCTACTACTCCACCTTGGAAAGTATTAAGGAAATTTTTTTGTGAAGAAACTGAAAGCCCCTACTCTATTCCTGAGTTGTCTCACCCAAAAATGAGAGATGATATTGATATAAAACCTCGTACTGAAAACATGAAATATGAATTCATTTTCCATGATTACTCTTATCTTGTCATTATCATTGCTTCACTTACTGAAACCGAGGAGTCCAAAATTTTTCATGTGTTAGATGAAAACAAAAACAACCTTAGGCTGAACCCTAGATGACATACAAGGAATCAACCCTGCTCTTTGCATGAATCACATCCATCTTGATGAATCATAAAGACCAATTAGACAACCACAAGGAAGACTCAATCCACTCAAACATGAGGTAGTTAGGGAAGAGATCACCAAGCTTCTTCAAGCTGGTATTATCTACCCAAATTCTGATAGTGAATGGGTTAGTCCAATTAAATTTTTACCTAATAAGGGTGGGATAATTATTGTCACAAATGAACTTGGGGAAGTAGTCACAACTTTAGTTAAGAACAAATGGTGTGTGTGCATTTATTACCAAAAATTGAATGTTGAAACATGAAAAGATCACTAAACTGTTTCATTCCTTGATAAAATGATAGAACGATTATCCATAAAGTTGCACTATTAATTTCGTGAGGGATACAATGGCTACTTTCCAATCCAAATCACACCTCCAGACCAAGAAAAGACTACTTTCACATGCCTCTTTGGAACATATGCATATAGAAGAATGCCTTTTGGCCTTTTCAATGCTCCTGCAATATTCCAGAGTTATATGATAAGTATATTTTTTGAATTCATTGAACACTTCATGGAAGTATTCATGGATGACTTCACCATTTTTGGTGAGTCATTTGAATATTGATTTAATTCACTCTCTCTAGTCCCCCAAAAGTGTTTCAAGTGTAACCTTATGTTAAATTTTGAAAAATGTCACTTCATGGTTGCAAATGAGATTGTTCTAGGGAACATAGTTTCAAAAGAGGGTGTTGTAGTTGATCCTAGAAAAATTGAAGTGATCCAATCACTTCCTGAACGCACATCTGTTCAAGACATCCATTCATTCCTTAATAATTCCTGTTTCTGTTAGCGATTCATCCATAACATCAGTAGGATTTCCCTCCCACTCACTCGGTTGATCCAAAATGATGTCACTTTTCATTTTTTATGAGGTTTGCAAGAGATCCTTCATTGAAATCATAACTGATCTTACATCTACCCCGATAATCCATCCCCGAGATTGGTTATTACCCTTTGAGTAGATGTGTGATGCTTCTGATAGAGCCATTGGGGATGTTCTAGGTCAAAGAAGAGAAAACATATCTCATCTCATCTATTGTGCCTCAAAAAAATTGGATGAAACTCAATCTCACTACACTGTCACTGAAAATGATCTTTTAGTAGTTGTTGTTACCTTAGATAAATTGCATCCCTATCTCTTAGGTTCCAAAATAATCATCTTTACAGATCATTAATCTATAATATTCTTACTCAAGAAAAGAGATTCCAAACCGAGGCTAATAAGATGGATCCTAATACTCCAAGAGTTTGAACTTGAAATCAAAGATAGACTGGGAAAAGAAAACATTGTGTCTGATCACCTATGTAGAATTTCTAATTCTTCTCATTCAGAAATATTTGATCCTGAATTCCCCACTGATCACCTTTCATATATCACTCCAAAGTCACCATGGTGTGCCCCAATTGTAAACTACATGGTTTCTAGTATTTTTTCTGAAAAGTTTTCAAAATAAAAAAATGAATCTGAAATGTGATTAAAAATTATATTTTTGGGAAAATAATAAACTTTGGAAAACTAAGGCTGACAAGATAATTAGGAGATGTGTTGATGAAGATGAACATTCTTCCATCTTATAATTCTATCACTCACTTCTTGGAGGCGGCCACTTTAGACTACAATGGACCCCCGAATGGTCCTAGACTCTTGATTCCTCTGGCCTTCACACCTCAATGACTCGGAAGAGTTCTATCAATAATGTTCCACTTTCCAAAAGTTTGGCACAATTTCCAAAATAAATAAAATTCCCTAAAAGCCTTTAATCTTCTATGAGATCTTTGATGTTTGGGGCATCGATTTCCTGGGACCATTCTTTCCTTCCTAAGGATTCTCATACATTCTCTTTGTGGTTGATTATGTTTCTAGGTGGGTCAAGGCCAAACCCACAAGAATGGATGATTCATATACTATTAGTGAGTTCCTAAAGAAACACATCTTCCATCGAGTTGGCACTCACCATTATTTGATTAGTGACTTAGGAACCCATTTTTGTAATATAACCATGGAATCTCTTTTCAAAAAGAATGGGGTTGTACATAAAACATAAATTGAATATCCCCCAGAAAAATGGCATGTATGAAATTTACAATATATAAGTGAAAAGTGTTCTTGAGATAATTGTAAAACCCACCCGAAAAGACTGGCCTAAAAGGCTTGGTGAGGCACTGTGAGCTTATCAAGGTGCCTATAAAACACCCATTGGGATGTCTTCTTTTAGGCTAGTTTTTGGTAAATCATGTCATTTGGTAGTTGAAATCCAACATAAGTCATTTCGGGCTGTAAAAAACTATAATTATTATTGTGGAAAATCTTCTGAAGAAATATTGTTGCAATTGGATGAATAAGAGGAGCTTCAACTTGAATCCTATAGAAATTACGATCTATATAATGAAAAGTCTTAGGCATTCCATGAAAAACACTTTCAGAGAAAGGTGTTTCATGAAGGTGAAAATGTAATTCTCTTCATTTTTTGATTTCGACTTCACCTAGGTAAGCTTAATTCTAGTTGGGAAGGTCCTTTTGTAATTACTAATGTCTACCCATTTGGTGAAGTGCATGTCCAAGACCCCTCTTCGAAAAGGATATTCACAGTTAATAGAGGTCGGTTAAAGCATCACCCTGAGAAGACACACAATCTTGGAATAACATCTAATTTCATCAGATCCCTAACTTCTACAGTTGACCCACAACTAGATGGAAATGGAAACCCACCAAATCCAAACTAGGGGGAACTCCTTTCCCTTTATCTCATTTTTTTCTCTCGCTCTTCTTCTTCCTACCTCATTCTCATTTTTTACCACTTTACTTATCACACTTTTTTATCTACTCTAACTATTTTGTGTGGGTGTATATTTATAAAAAACTAGAAAAACCTAAAAAACCAAAAAAAATATCATTTAAAAGAAATATGGAAAATAAAGGGTCGTACTTTCTCACCTTCAAATTTTCAAATTTTGTCTAACAATTTTCGGGAGTCAAAAGATATGCCTTCATCTCAAAAATTTTGTGGTTTCTTCAAAATTTTGGAAAAAGAATATTGTGTCAAAACCAAAAAAATTTGAATGCTCAATTTTTTGATTTGGAAAATTATTTCCCCTACCTATGAGGAACAATATTTTCTTTCATGCCAAGGCCACCTATGGAAATATTTTCAAAATGTGTGCTTTCACACCCCATTTGTGAATCTTGAGTTTGTGGACCTTCGATCTAAATTTCCTACTTTAGTATGCATTAATATGATAGAGACATTTTCTAAACCGTAGGAGAATCAAAATAACCAAATAGCCTCCCATTAACCATACTTTAATACTATTTTTAAAATCCCCATTAAGCCTATGAAATCATTTTCCTTGTTAGCCACATTACATGACCAATACCTAATTCCAGCCAATATCAAAGGATTTTCATTGCATATTTTTTTTAAATTTAAGTGTGGGGGGAATGGATTTCATTTTTGGTGCCCTTTTATTGATTTTAAACATGTTATCATATTCTTGAGGCATAACATCCATTTTAGTGTTGGGGAGAGGTTTTCATTCAGTGGGAATGTATATACTTTTATCTTGTTCAAATAATATTGAAAAGTGTTAAAAAAATTCAATACAATATAAATAAAATGAAAATAAGAATGGTTTGTGTCTTGGGTGGGTCAAAAACCAATCATCTTAAACCTGTGATATTGTTATAACTATTACAATTAGTATTATGAAGAGATCAAACATGGGTTGGGAGATGATTATAAGATCTATTTCAAGTTCAACTTTCAAAAAAATAAAAATAAAAAATAAAAATAAGAACACTTATTTTATTGGGAGAAGTTTCGGGATCTGTAAATATTTCATCTTCTCATCCAGTTGAAATTTCCTTCCTCTTTTGTGTCTTATTTCACATTTTCATTCTCTCATAAATATGTGTTTCCATCTCCTTTCATGTTTCATTTCAAAAAAAAAATGCGCATTGGTTTTTCCATGTTGGTGTTTTACCCCCTTTTTCCTATATTTTTGATATAATCTTCTTACTGTCCCATAACCATAAAAAACCCCCCAAAAATACCACTTGATTTTTGAGCACTTTAGGATAGGTAATGGAAACCTAGAGCTCTTTCAAACTCTAAGATTTTCACTTTTGGTTGGGGGGAATGAGTGAAACTCTAGAAATAGTTTAATTTTATCATCTTGAGAGGAGTGGGTTTTTTGTGCCACCGTTTTCCATTTCTAAATTTGAGCATGAAAAAAATGAATTTTTTTTAGAACATTTTTTATGTAACAACTTGTGGTGGAATTCAATATGGATGAGTGAAATTGTCTAAACCTCCCCTGATTGGGGAAAACAAAATTTTAATATATTTTGGTGAGTAAAAATGATTTTTTTATGTTTTTATATTTGTTGAAAATGAGGACATACACAAGACTAAGTGTAGGAGAGTTGATGTCATTAATATTTTAATAAATTTTTATTTACTCCCTTTACTGATTTTATATTAAATGTTCATAATTTGTGTGAAATATTAATGCATAAATATTAAATATAATTTTTGAGCACTATTTGAATTCATCTATATTCAAGTAAGATTAATGTTTTAATACTAACTATCACCATATTAATCCAAATTGCGTGATTCATGTTTTTTAGGATTCCTTGTTCAATTTCAAACATATCATTAGAAAGAATTAGTGTCAAATGCTTCCATTTGATGGGTCATATGGTCCTCCCATGAAGGCCCAAAGAATTTGCGATGAAACTGGACCAACTATGAAGATTGAATTACTGGGCTCAATCCAAAATTCAAAATCTTTAATTATCCACCAAATGTCGGTGGACAATTTAATTCATCGCGTATAAAAATATCAAAGCCCAAATTTAAAGAAAAGGTTCCCAAATGATGAATTTAAAATAATCCCACCATTATGGATGAGAATTAAAATCCAAAAACTATGCATGACATTTCCCATGTTCTAGTCATCCAATGAAGCTGACATTTTCTAGTGTGAATGATGAGATATAGAAGGATGAATATTTTGAAGAAAGCATTCGTATTTGAAGGAATATTATTATTCAAAAACCCATTCACTTTTCCACCTTCTTAAAAGATTGGATTGAAATGGACATATTACATTTGTTTACTCCAACCGCCATAACATTGGATCCATAAGTGAAAATGCCAATAAATTTTGAGATTAGTTGTACAACAGTATTATCAACAACCTAAATAAGAGGATATCTTGAGATTCAGCTGTTTGTATATCTAAATTGTCAATGAATGTAGAGGGGCCATTTTGGAATGAAAACAGTAATACTCCTTGGGCTATAAATACATCTCCCTACTATCCATCAAGATGGTTGGAATTTTATAAGATAATAGCATATATTGGATTGACCAAAGACATGACCAAGGCTTTTGAAAATCTTCCATACTCATGTTTTCACTTGATATACCTTTTCTCATCTCTTTGTTTTCATTTACTTTTTTGTTGTTCATTGTTTGTAATCGTGTTAGTGTTAGTTTTGTGTAATTCTTTTTTAATGAAAGTTTATTCTTATTAATCTATTATTATCATCCACCATCTGTTAAACAATATTAATGGTCTTAAAATATTTTAAATATAGTTGAATCCCCTTCCGTTATTTTTCTTTCTCATTCATTCTAAAGTCAGTATTTAGTTCCCTTCACTGTGTGTGTGTTAGACACACAACTCTTTTCTTATCTCTTTCTTTTTCTTTACTTATTAATTTATCATCATAATTGATATAACCATATTAATAATCATTTTAATGGCTGATTAAATCTCTCATTGGTGTGAGTTATAATTTAGGTATGTTAAGCTATTGAGACCTTTTGCTCGATGAGTATTCTTTGAATTAACATTGTGTTTGTTGGACTTAACATGTCATGGAATAATGACTTGTTTAGTTTAACAAGTGGTTTCCATGGATTATTGGAACCATAAATACACTACCATAAACAATATACGATTAAGAATAGAACCCTAAGTTATGTTAAGGCTTGAATTAAATCCTTAACACTTGGGAATTTCAATCAACGTCAACTTGTGACATGGGTGTTAATATAAAGCATTATAAAGCAATTCTCAAGGATATCACAAGCATAAATACCTAAGGATGAACTCACCACATTATTTTTCAAATTATTAAATAAATATTAATCAATTAATCATTTCAATTAATCATTGTAATAAATCCTTCCAATCAAAATGCGATCAACTAAAAACAACTGACTATTAAAAAGTATCATAGCCAAGGATTCGACCAGAGTACTGCTATACACTTTTGCAGAGCACTAGAACCTTAAATGGTCGATAGACGAAAATCGGCCACACTTTTAGATATGTTGTTATTCCATGATATTATATCATCATTCCATATAAAAAGTCTTTTTTAACCTTATCCTTTAATCCTCCTTATTGTTGAGAATCTATCCAATTCACATCATGCAATATCATTTCTCCTCCCACTGGGGAATTTTTTTATTCTAAAATATTTCAATTTCACAGTGAATTAGTATATATGTTTAATAATAAATGTTAGAACTGAACCCATACTAGGACCCTATATATTACCCCTATTTAAGAATTATGTTTGTATTAATTCTTTTCATATAAGATACATAGTGGATTATATGTCTTTTATCTGGGAGACATCTAAAATTTTAAATCATTTACTTTATCAGAGCATATGGTACCTCACAAATTCACATATATTCTTCTCCAATATCTTTTTTCATAGATGAAACCATTCCATTTTCTCTTTTCATGAGAAATATTCATACAAATAAAACACCATGTAACATAAACCATCAAAAATTATAAGTTTAATAGAAATGATAACATATTATTATATTCCCTTTATATCATAGGATTATACTTTTATATAATTATTTAAATCATTACATAACAAATTTTACATTTCCACGCAATGTACATTTTTTCCACAAAAATATATTTTTAAATTTACACCCCTATTCCATTTACGACACTTTTTCTCTATTTAAGATTATTTATCATAGTGGAAAAATTGACCTTTTTATAGTTCATAGAAATCCATATATTATTTTTAAAAAATTTCAAAATGTGGGATGAACATAAAAAACAAAGTAAGGGTATATAAAAATGAAACCCATTAGCCATTTGAAAAACATGAAAACCTATAAAAATGTTTACCTTTTTCAAAATAATATTTGAGCATATAATGAAATAATAATAAAATGTGAAAATAAACTTTAACATAAAGAAATATTTTAAAACCCATATCGATTATATAAATAGAATGAATCCATCAATAGAAAACATAAGAACTCATGGATGTTATTTTTCTTAAAAACCCATTCACTTTTAATATCTCGTGTACCTACTTTTGGAATCAAATGATTTCCCTTAAAACACATCAAAATCATATAAAAATAGTAACCTTATAGAATTATATTCATCTCTTTGGTTTACTCATGTTTCTCTCTTATGGAATAATCCCTAATCAGTGTACTCCAATCATCATTTATTTTGAGAATAAATCATTACCCAATGCATTAAAGGGACATATCTCAGACTCACATAGCATCATCTATAATTTAAAAGTATTGAATCCTGAATAAAAAATTAACAACCATCCACATTATCATCATAAAATCCCTAAAAACAAAAATTCAACCTTTAAGTAATGCACATTCCAGTTTAACAAAAAAAATAGGTGGAATATCCTTTTATTTTTAAAACTCTTAAAAATAGAAAATTCCCTTATGAATGGGAATATGATATTCATTGAATACCTATGAAAAGAAGTAGAGTAATATTTATAAAGAAAAACTGTTATGATAGATGGAAAATGAGGTAATGTGGAAATAATTAAAAAATATTCTTGTATACTTTGGTAAAAAGAGTCCAATGTGACTCATATTGAAATTATTAAATGATTAATGTTAAAAATATTTTTAAAAATTATATTATAGTAAAAAAAATTAAAAAATAATTGGAACATATCGAATAACATTATTGAAACATTTTTATGTCCATGGATATTGGAGGGAAATATTTTCAAAAAAAAATTAAAATAATGATTTAAAGAAAATTCAATTACCTTTAATCTCTTAATAGTTATTAATTTCTCTAAAAAATGAATAATAGAAATATATTAATTGTTTAATATCATATGAAAAAAATTTATTTTCCATTTCATTGTTATTATTACTTTCATTTCATTTATTTACCCCTTTTATTTAGTTACTAAATTTCTAATGTTTATGTTAGTTGTGTTAAGATCATTCGGTCAAAAACAACATCAGTGTGTTGACCATAGTCGAAGGGGTCATGTTTCCATAATTTATTGAATCTTGAAAAATTTATAAATATCATGTTTTGGTTGGTTCTAGGTGAAATAGAAGCCTGTAGTGGTAAGAGATATATTCAAATTTATATTTATAATCATTACCTGAAACCATGTCCGAGGATATTGAGCATCAAATTTATAATTAATTTATTTAATATCTGAAGAAATAAATACCTGGGATTTGGAACTTTTTCTTTGATGAAAGATAATTGTCCAAAAATAACCTTTTAGATTTCTTTCATTGCACTATGAGGTTCCAAGTATAGAATCCCTCTTGTGGTGACCCACATGTTCTCCAATGATCTGCAAGAAACACCACTCGATCATTGGGTTCTAGTGCGGTGAATCGAATGCCTTACATTATACATTATTCATCGTTTTTTCTTCAGTATTGATGAAATATCTCTTGTTCTTCTCGTTCTTGAGAGGGAGAGAGAAGGAGGAGTCAATAAAGAATGTGATCTGTACAACTATTCTCTATTATCAACTTTTTATGCAACATACAATAGACATAGACTTATACATTATAGAATTAGGGTTTAGGATAAAATATTATTTAATTACATGTCATCCAGTGATTAATATTTGAAATATTTAATAAACCACATTTCAAATTATAATATTATCATTATTATTATTTTTGGTACACACCAACTAGCACAATAATAAATATTGTAAAATGGTCTTGTTAATTAATATTGTTCACCAAACATGGTTTTTTTCTATTTGAACTATAGAATATATTGAACAACCAAATAAATATTCTATTTGTGAATAAATATTTATTTCAAAATATAGAGAATAAATATTTAGTAAAATATTAAATAAATAAAACAAATATTTCATTCACCATCCATTGAAAAAATATTATATATATATATTCACATAATCAAATTATTATTTATTAATAAACAAATAAATATTTATTTCCTTGTAAATATTACGAATAAATAAAACAAGAATTAAATTATTTCTCAATCTTGAAAATAATATTTATTCCAATTACAATCCAAGATTACTTATTAGCAACATGTCATGACACCCAAAAATAATGAACTCAATATCACAACGTTGACAACCACATATGAATGTTCACTATGTAATATTATCCATTTGTCTCAATATCTCCAAAAGAAATCTTCCCATTAGTGTTACTAATATATATGCTCAATATGTCTTTCTTTGACTATATGAAATAAACACATCGTTACACCATGACCATGAAATTTAATCTGATAGTTATATTTCAATAAATGGGATAATATATCAAATACCATAAAGTTGGGAGGGAAAAATCCTTTATGGACTTATCCATCAATGACATGTTATTCATGATGCAACCAATGTATCCAACATCGCCCTAAAATGTTGTCATCATGGTTTACAAAATACATCTAAGTACATGAGTTGTAATGTTAATTAATAATAATATTAAAGTCCAGGGACCATAACACATGCTAACAAATAGGAATATTCATTGAGACAAAAACATGGTGAATTACTAGAGGAAGGTTTGTTCTCACAATATTCCTTCATAAATATTACCATGTGAAAACTTTATGAGAAGTACCCTCATCTTCTTGTGAGTAATCACACCAAAAATTCTGGGTATTATGTGTCCTATCATAGTATTTTATCCAACCTCAGAACAATATTTATGAATATAATCATATCACATCAAGGTTCTCATTATATAGGGTAACTACTATGACCTTATCAATGCAAGGTATACTCTCAGATATTATTACCTAAGAGTCATGTAAGAAAAGGATCACCATATAATATGATGTTTTATTAATATTCAATATAAATAATATACATGTAATCAATGTGAAAATATTTGGTAGTAGGGAACCAACTCTAAAAAAATCCCACTTGGACTAGAGCCAACTGCATACGACCTTCATTCAACTATACCTCACAAGATAGTCATTTCTCTATTAAGTTATTGATTAAGAAAAGGGTTCTTCCATATTCACTTATGTAGAAATACTAATCACTAATACTTCACCTCTCTAAGAGAAATATCTAAAGAGATGATACTTCCAAATTATGTGCTTCTTCAACTATTGTGACCTTGGCTCTTTTTCAGGAGACATTGCTGTAGTAGTATCACAATAGAGTGTGGTAGGATCTTTACTTCTAGGTACCACATCAAGTTATTAGATGAAGTTATGCATTCATAATCCTTATTTATCTACCTTATAATCCAAAATATACTCATACTCTAATGTAGATACTACAACCGTAGACTAGTTCAAGCTCTTATCGCTCACAACACCTCTATTCAATGTGAAGATTTATCTCATTTATGACTTGATGTAATCTTGATCAGTTTGGAAACTAGCATTTGTATTTCTATCATGACCTGTACCAGAAGGGACTATTTCATGACTACCCCAATCCCACCTCTGATAAGCTAGATGCTGGAGACTTGCATCGAGTAGGAATATCGCACAAATGGATTCATTTTCCTAAGTACATGTACAAACACATACATTTACAATCCTAAAATGTTGAAATATAAAAACACCAAGTAAACAATTAATACATACATTATGATCCCAAAAATAGAGAATGACAGTAGGAAACTAGAAAGTAAACATGGCCAGAATACAATCACACCAAAATAAAGAGTTTGAAAAGTGAATGAAAAAATTCTTGAAACACATTCGCAGAAACCCCTACCTAAAGGGTAGGTGTAGGACAACTATCTGAAGTCGCAGGAGAACACCTCATATTCCATATCTCTCTAATAACCACCCGGTCCAGGTCAAACTAAGAATCCATAAAAGTGTTGATCATCAGCACAAAACATGACACATCTGGGCCAATCCTGTATAGGGGTGAGTAAAAAAATACTCAATAGGACACTCCAAAACCACAAAGGAATACCCCTAAAACATACATGAAGTATACCACAAAGGAAATATATAGAGTACACCACAATGGAAATACACTATGTTTACCACAATGGAATTACACGAAGTACTGACAGCTCACACAAGTATATTTATACAAAATACATTCTAATAAAGTCCTAATATGATCAATAAAATGGGGAGCACTGTCTCCATGAGACAATCAGTATTAATAAGACAAATTGTCTCAATAAGACACATAGTCTCGATAAGACACACTGTCTCAGTAAGATGAAGTCTCAATAAGGCACACAGTCTTTGTAAGACACACTATCTCAGTAAGACACATATTCTTAGTAAGACACACATTATCTAAGTAATACACACATCCCCTAGGTCACACAGCTTCTAGGTCCCAATAAACCATATGATTACACTCATGTTGTGATTGTTCTAGAAGAACCTACTTCTCAAGCCATTAGGCCATATGAAAACTTCTAAAAAAACTCACATTGAGTTTCTCAAAAAGGACTATCTCTTCAAAAGGGTCCCAACACCGCAAATAGCTCATCAAACAAACACAGTTTTTGAAAGTTATAACTATTTTATTAAATGGGTTTGATTCGGGTCTGGTCTGACTCCGACCTGACCTGTCGGACCTTACCTGAACCAACCTTTTCATAAAAACCCAACCTAGTCTAGCTCAGTCTGGACCAAACCATCCAGCCATGCTGGGCTCAGCCAACTGGACCTACTGGACCCTGGCCTGACTTCCCCTAGTCTGGCCCACATTGTGGGCCAGTTTACTTTGCCGCACATGGTCTTCTCTTACCACATGCCTCTTGTTTGACCTGTAGTTGAACCACTGCCCAGGCTCCTCCAACACAACACTGAGCCGCATTCCACTTGGCCTCCATGTAGGTGTCTTTCCCTCTTCATGTCCCATATTCAACATTATGGCCTCCTACCAGACACACTACCCTTGCCACATTCTTCATACCATCGATTTCCCCACTGGGGGACTCGCATTTCTGGATCACTGTCTTTCTAGACCATACCACTGGTCCTGTGCTGCCTTACCTAAGTCAGTCAAATCCACCGCCTCCAACCTCCGTTGTGCGCCACAACCATGTTCCCCCACCTTGAACTACTATGTTTTGCTATCCCAACCAAATCGCATCGTGCCTCCCATCGCTCTTCTATTATGTCGTTGTAGGTTTGGATCATCAATCTCAAATCATTTTCCATAAATCAGTGGTTCAATGGTTGATCATTTTCATAGGGGTTTCAAAGGTGAGGAGAATATGAATAAAACATGAAGAAAATTTGAGATTGATGGAAGAGAATAAATACCCATGAACACATGAAGAATAAATATGAGCCCTTGTTCGTGTCATCCTCGATTCATTATTATTAGAAGGATATAAATCTCATAGATCTATCTCCCATTTAAATCTCAACAAGCATAGAAACCATCCTACAAGAGATCAAACCACAGATCATCCTATTCATGGGTTGGTCTACATTCTAAATAAAGATTATGAATGGGGAAAAATTATAGAGAAACAAAACCCTGCCTAGAGTTTGGATCAGTTGTTGATAAAGGGGTGATATGTATCTTCATGGTTTGTTTATCTATTGATCATTGATCTATGTACTAATCTCTGGACTATCATCACCGTCAAGAGAACTTCTATATCCTTATCTCAGGGGAATTTTATTGTTATAGTGATAACCCTGGATACTTGAAAAACTCAAATACAATGACATGGAGTCACTACATCGAAATAAAATATATTTATTTTATATTTTATTACCGATACGTCCAAAAACTAAATTTCATGGCCGACCTATGTCAATCAATGCTAGGCCCCGCCGTAGGTTATGTTGATGTTCTGAACACAACGATGCCCTTAGATTTATAATTTGGGATCTTTTTTAGATTTTATTCTAGTTTTAAAGATAAACCACCCACACAAATTATTGAAAATAGAAAAATTTTCATCAATTTTGTCCAGGAACACCGGGCCTCATAATCACATGCTGTTTTAGCTCATGGTCTTATAATTTTCTCAATTAATTTATAAAAAATCTAGAGAAAATTTGAGTCATTAAATTCTCCCCACCATAGTGATTTATTTCCTCGAAAGACTAAATAAGGTCTACTCAATAAAATGATGATGATATTGTGCATTAATCTGAAGCTCCCACTCTCATGTTCTCACGTGGATATTCTCATGCTACCAAAAAATGGGAACCAAAGGAATAGACCACCCATGAAGGGTTCACTCTTGTCGATCCCCAATCTCCACTGGGTATTTCGCAAATGAAACCTCATTGACAATGTCTAGTTCTCTCCAATCGATGATGTATGATGGGTCATTCATGTACATCCTCAACTGCTACACATGGAAGAAACAAAGTATTTGATGAAACTATGGGGTAGAGATATGTGGTACATGACCTCGCAAACTCTACACAGAATTGGAAAAGGGTTGATAAACCTCTGAGATAGCTTGCCGCCCTGGAAAAATCTATGTATCTCTCATCAATGATAGACCCAAAGGAACATATGATCTCCCTCCTAGAACTCCAAAATCTTTTTTATCCCGAAAACATAAGACTTATGAGAGATCTACATAGACATCGTCTACTCTAGGATTACCAACACCTTCTCTGTAGTCACCTGCACTAACTCTGGGCCCAGGAGTGCTGCCTCCTCGGGGTCCATCCAGCAATGTGTTGACCTACATGGTCTTCCGTACAAGGCCTAAAAAGCTTCCATACCTCTAGTGGAGTGGTATATATTATTGTATGAGAACTCCATTATAATTACGTGCCCATCCCAACTACAGAAAAAATATAGCATGCAGGTATGGAGAATGTCCTCCAGAACTTGAATGGTCAGCTATGTTTGGCTGCCCGTCTGTGGGTGAAAAGCCATTCTCAAGCACAGTTGATTCAAAAATTCCGCCTATAATCCCTTCCATAACTAGGTTGAGAAATGAGAATCATGTTCTAAAATGATCATAAATATTACTCCATGAAGATTAACTATCTCTTGCATGTAGAGGTGTCCCCAAGTCTCTAATGATTTCTTTTCCTGGATAGGATGGAAGTGGGGTGACTTGGTGAGTCGATCAACGATCACCCATATAGAATCATGTCCATTGGACGTGAGTGGTAAAAATTTTTACCAAGTACATAAATATCCCATCCCACATAAACTCTAGATACTCTTGGGGTTTGTTCATGCCTATTAGAACCTGGTGCTCAACCTTCATTTTCTGAAAAGTGAGGCATCTAGAAATGAGCTCCGCCACTGCTTTATTCATCCCTAACCACCAGAACAACTAAAATAGCTCATAGTCCATTTTATTCACACATAGATATACCTCGTTAGGGGAAATATAGAACTCCCTCAAGACCTCCTCTTGTAACACAACATGTAACACTATGCCCAAAGGGCCTGAAGGCCTTTTATTTATTTATTTTTGATAACCCCCTTTTCAAGGGATGAGGGGGAACCCTTACAAGGCTATAAGGCTTAGATATTACATGACCTATAGGTTTTAGAAAATATACAGACTATACTTGTAACTACTCCTCCCCAACTTCTTTATCATAATATCATCTCTCCAACATTACATGGCTTGTTCGGCTAGGCTTCTTGTGCGTGAACAGGCTGATCCCGATGGTAATGCCATACCCTATGTTTATAAAAAATTCACATAGCTTCTGCTTTGGTGAATGCAACTGCTCCGAATCCCCATCTGGATTATTCTCCTTTTAGGGTACGTTTGGTCATTTTAAGCACAATTTTAGGTGGCCCGAAGGCCATGAAGTGTCCCAAAGGCCTTGAGGTGGCCTGAAAGACTTACTGGCCGAAAGACCTTAAAGGACTCAAGGCCCAAAATAGTGGCCTGAAATCCCAAATGGATGAGTAGTTACAACTGCTATAGCGCAGAACATTGAATACTATAGTACTGCTACAAAAACCCATAAAATATATCTCCACCCGGTTTTGAACTCGGGTCTCTTGGATACACATTTCGAGTCCTCGCCAACTAGGTTGAGGATCTTGTGCAGGTACCACTATGCATCCTCTGAAGAGAACAACATGCTCCCAACATTTTGAATATCCATCAGGGGCATGCCCTGTGGATATATGAGCACGTAAGGTCCTATAGTCAGTATCCTCCTGATGTACCACACTGACTCTCTATAAGCGAGGATGGTTGGAAACGATCGATTGGAGGTTAACTGATCTGTAACACCCCGAGATTTTATGAGATATATTATTTTTAATTTCTTTGATGTCTTCTATTATACACTACACCAGGATTAGCTTGTACTATACACAACACCGTATTAGCTTGCAGTATACGCAACACTATTCTTGGCTCGGGTTACACACAATTTCAAGTCCGTTTTGTGGAAATTATTTTACACATCATTAAGTATATATTTTGTTTAATAAGTTTTGATTATGTTATACGCAACACTAAATGGAGCTTTCACTATAGGTAAAGCCCCTTTGTATCCCAACAAATAGTTGTGTATTGTTTTTGATAGGGTGAACAATGTGCTACTTGTAATAGTCTGTACTTTATCAAATATTTTTCTATCTATACTCCCTACTGACTGCTTTTCCTTTCACTTTCTCTTATCTGTTTTTCCCTCCTTTTTGATCATCCCAAAGGGGGAGAAGAACAAGAATACTTTATGGGAGAAGAACAAGAATACCTTATGGGAGAAGAACAAGAATACTTTATGGGAGAAGAAAAAGAATGCTTTATGGGAGAAGAAAGATGTATGGGAGAGATATATGGGGGAGAAAAGATGTATATATCTCAGGGGGAGAAATCTGTATAATATATATGGGTAATCTAAATTAAGGGGGAGATTTATATATCTCTTTATATTTATTCTTCTTATGGTTAAATTATCATTATGTTTTTATTAATGATATATCATATTATTTATATTTAATGATAAAGATTTGTGATTATCAAAAAGGGGGAGATTGTTGAGCCCTCTAGAAGATTGTTGATTTCATGTCTATGGTTGATGTTTTAATAATCACAAATCATCACATACCATTAATGCTTAATCTGGTTTGATTTCTCATAAACTTAATTACAATCTGTTAATGAATCTGTTATCACATTTTTTTGTCTATGCTTATTGACGTACAAAGTATTTTGGAAGCACCGATTCAATATCAACAGACATCGGAAGCACTAATCGCATATCAAAGGACAACGGTCGCACCGATCTGATGCAAATGACTCACCGATGCAAATGACTCACCGATGCAAATGAGCCACCGATTAAATGACTCACCGATCAAACTGACTCACCGATCAGATGACAGACTGATGCTGATCAAATGACTCACCGATGCAAATGACTCACCGATGCAAATGAGACACCGATCAAATGACTCACCGATGAAAATGACTCACCGATGCAAATGAGCCACCGATCAAATGACTCGCCGATGCAAATGACTCACCGATGCAAATGAGCCACCGATCAAATGACTCACCGATCAAATGACTCACCGATGCAAATGAATCACCGATGCAAATGAGCCACCGATCAAATGACTCACCGATGCAAATGACTCACCGATGCAAATGAGCCACCGATAAAATGACTCACCGATGCAAATGACTCACCGATGCAAATGATCCACCGATCAAATGACTCACCGATCAAACTGACTCACCGATCAGATGACAGACCGATGCTGATCAGTCTGAATCACCGATGCTGATCTATCTGAGTCACCGATCATTACTCACTAATGCTGATGACCTACCGATCACTTGAATCATCAATAATCATAAAAAACTATTTGAATTTGTTTATCTTTATCTTTATTTAATCTAACCAATGGTCATATTAGGTATATTTTAATGCTCTGTCAAATTATTAATAAAGGTTGTCGGATGTCAGGAAACCGTACCTCGTACCTGCAGAAAAGAAAACTTTTTCTGTCTTCCGAAGCACGTGACATAAATACAAGAAGACTCTGCTGAAGATAAAAGTGTTGATAGAAGAACACAAGAGGAATACAGAGGAAAAGAAATAGGAGGAAGAACCAATCAGAACAGAACCTCATACACAATCAAGCCTACTCAAGAAGAGTTCTGTGCATACAAAAGAACATTGAAGAACTTCATTGACTACATCTCACTGCCTTTGAGCCTGAATCATACGACACTCTTCTTCTCAAACAAAAACGAGAAGAGGACTCAGAATAAATTCTGACCAAATTCAAAAGAGTCCAGAGCTACACTGAAATCACCAGAGCCATTTCTAAACTCTACATCTCTGCTCTGTGAGACATTTGTTTTACATTTTGAGCAGTGTGTGTTATCTGCTGTATTAAACACACACACTGGCTCCTGTACTTTCACTGGAGGATCTGTAAATCCTCATCAAACCTTTTTACACTTCATTTCCCACTGTGGATAGTGGTAGAGGTCGTATGAGACCTGGACAACTCTAAGCTGTTGTTTGTTTTCCCACACAGAACTGTGGTAGAGGTCTTGTGACCTGGACAGTGTGTTCACTGTTGTTAACCCCGATCCAGGGTGTGGATAATTTTTATATAAACTTTTTAGAGGACTTAGTATTGGCTTGAGACTGAACCTCTTGGTTAATTCTCTATGTTTGTAGCTACATACTATATCCATACTACATATTTATTTCATATTCCGCTGCTATTACTTTGAAATATAATTTATTTTCAAAGCTACTTTGATAGTTAAACTCGCAAGTGTTTATATTTATTATAGACCAGTAAGTTAGTTTCAAAAGTTAATTTAATCATAATATTAAGTTAACTGAGAACTAATCAATCTTTGAGAAACTAATTGAACCTTTATAATCTGTATAAATTCACTACAGTTTAATCTGTTTTTGAAATAGGGGGATTTTAATCAACATTGTTTTTAACAGAAAATTTTAATTGGAACTCAATTCACCCCCCTCTTGAGTATCCACTCCGACCAACAGGTTATAGTCCTAGAATTATGGTAACGATATTAGAATTAAACCTAAGTTGTTAGATATTGAAGATACTCCCCCTTTATTTTGTTGTTTTCCTAGCATGATTTTTTCCTCTCACAATTTTCTTTTTGGCTTTTAGACGATGGATAGAACCCGAAGGAACCGTGTTGATCAATGTAATGGACAATGAAATGATTGTCCTCCTGAAAAACCAAATGTGATGGGAGATGGAGTGCAAAATCATATTGATATACTTACAGAAACTATGAATCATTCATGGATTTCCAAATGATCAGAGAAGGGAACAATATTCTATTGAGTCCTTTATGAGGCAACACCCACTGTCTTTTAATGGGTCTTCTGATCCACTAGTTGCTGAACAATGGATAAATACCATTGAAAAGATATTTTCCATACTTCTATGTTCAAAACATGAAAAATTCATTTTTGCTATTTACCGTTTAGACAGTGAAGCAGACCAGTGGTGGACTCTAATTAAGAATACAAGGCCCCAAGATGAAATTGAATCCATGGAATGGGACGAGTTCAAGAACTTGTTTTTCAGTAAGTACTTCCCTCGTATTATTCGAACAAATATGGAAAAGGATTTCCTTGAGCTTAAGCAAAAGGATGATGAATCTGTTGGTATATACGAAGCGAATTTTACAAGGCTTGCAAGGTATGCATCTGGATTTATCATCCAACCTGAATGTAAAGTTGATCGATTCTTCAATGGCATAAAACCAAGTCTTAGAAGGGCATTAGCTATAAAAGACTTCAGTAGCTATGAAGAAATTGTGCATTGTGATATCAAGGTAGAAATGGAAGTTGGTGTTTCATATCCATCTCATGGTTTTGACAAGAAATGAAAGATAGAGTTCAAGGAGAAATCTCAGAATAATGGTGAAAATAAGATAAATGTTTCTTTATGCTCAAAGTATGGAAAGAATCATGGTGGAGATTGTCTTAAAGGGACTATAAAATGTTTTATGTGTGGAAAAAAAGGTCATCGAGCAGCTGAGTGTCGAAGTAATGGAAAAAGGGTTGTTAATGATGTGAATAAAGAAAAGACAGTAGAAAACACACCCCCAACACTTCAATGCTTCAAGTTCATGGAAATGGGGAATTATTCTAATCAATGCCCTAATCCAAGTGTTAATGATGATCAACGTGAGCAACCTTCTAAGGAAAAGGACAAAGGTAAGTCACATGCGATCACTATTAGAAATGTTGAGTATAAAAACAATGTGGTGGAATGATTTTTTGTTTATGTAAAGGGATTCCAAAATAATGTTGTGGAATCTCATTCATAGTATTGTAGAACATTAGAATATCTATGTAATGGTTTATTGTGGTTTTTGATAATTATATGGTACCGGTAACCATGAAAAGTGATTCAAATATTTTGGAAAGAAGATGATATGCGCATAAAGAAGGGATAATGAGATAATGAAATGTTTGATAGTATTAATGAGCTCATGACTAATATAAGGAAAAATTGATATCATGGTTTGAGTATATAGAATTTTTGGGATTTTGGTATATGGAAAGAGTTACCTTGTCACAACATTAATTTTTTCACTATGGTTCAAGAGAATACATGATTAAGGTATTCACATGTTTGGAATGTGACCAAAAAGATATATCGTATGATATATGGGGGATAAATGATGGTATTCACATGCTCGGTAGATGAAATTTCTAGTAATTGTTTTCTTTATAATATGAGCTTGGACAGAAGTATTTTGTATAAGCCTAAAGATTGGAATGAATTAAGTTAGACATAAGATAATATTTTTTTTATTGTAGGAATGTTATTATAATGTAGTTTTTGAAAAAGGGACAACCTGTAGGACGGGAGACAAACCATCGCGTTAGAAAAGGTTGTGGGAATCGAACCCACAACTGAAGTGCGACAGGCCTTTATCCTCTACCACTGGCCTACAGGAAGTCCCCGGTTAGTAGGAACTAGTTTTATTTTATTAAGTTGTATGATAGATGAATTATAAGTCCATTTTTGGAATCATATATGATTAATCTCAACATAGATGGACTTATGTATACTTAATAACTTGTGCTAACCTTTTTGTGATAGAAACAGATGGGATGACTTATCATTATATCACATGATCTGCTAACACTTCATGAATGAAAAATTCAGCTTCATTTCTTTAAATAGAGATGAAGTGGAAATTGTTCATGGAATGACCAATGATGATATTACACTGAAATCAAGTAAGTATTTCTCCTTATGTAAAAGTTCATCCATGTTAGAGAAATGATCTTGGAAACCAAAAATGTTGTCCTAGTACTCTCATATCTGATGAATCAGATGGTACCTTAGATCATCACAAATTTACGACATTGCGATTGTTGGCTTTTTCATAGCCATGTTCTCTACCACTCTCCATCAGAACTTGACAGTTATATTTCTCTTCCATATCCATATTTTCACCTATATACTCCTATGTGGGAACACAAGTGATGAGTTACTTTGGGTATCCATTTTGTTTCCAACTTTCCTTTTTAAAATGATGATTTAGTATTACTTTTTATGATTTGGGTTTCTATGAATGACACTTTCAAGTAGTAAACCATTTATTACCTCGACGAATTTTGAGGGTGTAATTCATTTTAAGGGGGGTAGAATGTAACACCCTAAGATTTTATGAGATATATTATTTTTAATTTCTTTGATGTCTTCTATTATACACTACATCGGGATTAGCTTGTACTATACGCAACACCGTATTAGCTTGCAGTATACGCAACACTATTCTTGGCTCGTGTTACACAAAATTTCATGTTCGTTTTGTGGAAATTATTTTACGCAACATTAAGTATATATTTTGTTTAATAAGTTTTGATTATGTTATACGAAACACCAAACGGAGATTTCACTACACGCAACCCTGACTTGTCTTGCATTACACGCAATCAAGACCTTCTTTGATAGTGTGTGTAGTACGCAATACCAAGTTTCACTAAATGAGATATTATTATAATACTATTATGAACTAGCCATTATGAATAGTAATACCCACTTTTTAAGATTTTATAAATTTTATCATTCAAAATGGAATTCATTTTTGGATTTGGAATATCGAAATTAGACTAGGGTGAATGTTTGGTATTTTTCTGAAAACTTTCAATTTTTGATGAATAGTGAAAACACTAGGTTACTATTTAAAAAACAAATTTTTATTTAAATAATTATTTATTTTATTTAAATTTATTTTAGCTCAATATTGATACATAATACCGATATAAGTTCAATGTAATTCATTTGAGTCATTTTATAATAATTTTTGATATATAAATTTTTTTTTAAACTTTTCACCGTCTTTTACCCACCTCCTAGGAGAATTTAAAATTTTACATAAAAATTAATTTTACCACTTCTGTGAGTAGAATTTCAAAAATACAACATACACGGTTAATATCAAGGAGTAAAATTTGGTTCAATAAGATAAAAATAATTTTTTGTGAATAGTAACTTTTTACTTTTATTTACCACGGTTAAAAGTAAATAGGGTAATTAAGAGTAAAAATGATATTATTATCACCCTAACACATGTCCTAATTCTATTGGATAAGTGTAATTCGACCAAAAAAAACCTTAGGAATAAAATATTACACTTTAGGTCTACATGGATTAGATTAAGACTTTTATTATTATTTTATTTAAAGAAGAATTAAAATAGTTAAAATCAAAGTTTAAGAACTAAAACATTTTTTATATAGGGTTATAAATTAAATAAATTCGACTATAAATATTCATTATAAATATACAATGATTTCCTACATAATGTTATTTTATTTATAATTTTTTGACATTAAATAATATAATTTATATATGACACAATGATGATGCAATAATTACCTTATTAATGAAATATTAACATAATTGATGTTAGAAATACCCAAATAAATGTAATTTTAGACATTTTATGAATTATAATAATTTTATAGGTTAATAGGACATGTTAGTATTGATTTAATAAACTTTTTTCTAACTAATAATGTTGTAATGAGTTTCACAAAAATCAAGTACCAAATAGTGTCAAAATTGACATAATTTAGTTTTTAAAACAAATATTATAGTATTAATTGTTATTTTATTCCTAAAAATATAATGTTCGGAAACATGAATTATATAAGGATATATAAATTAATAATGAACCTATTGGGGTTCTTTTGGCTTGTTATGGTATGTTTATTAACCATATAGTTTAAAAAACAGAAAGACACGGTAAAAGTTAAATTATTTAACAAAGAGTTAAATCTAAATTATAAGGATAAAATAGTAACCTAAACTTTTGTAAAACCTATTGACTGAGATTATTGCGTCCCATACCCACCTTAGATTCTAAATTAATCAATTTGGAGCTATTATAAACTGAATATTACTTTATTATAAAATAATATTTTAACTTTTTCCTAAGGTGTCCCTCTCCTCCCTTATAAAAAGGGCACCCCTTCCCTCTTCTCTTCACACCCTTTTGAGCCATTATTCTCGGAAAAAGCCTGACAATTACTCTTATAAACCTCTATAGTTATATCATAGAGGTTTTGGTCTTCTCAATAGACCAACTATAGTGCCCTAAGAAGACGTTTAATGGAGGTGTGTCGAGGAAGAGGTAATCTCTTCTACCGACTCTTTCAAGTTTCATTATTCTTCTACTTCATCTTCTTTAGTTTTTTCATTATGAAGTAATAACATTAGTATCACTAAAATAATGATATGTTATTATAAATATTAAAAAACCATATTTCACCTTTTATCCATCCTACAGAAAATGAAATCACCATGTGTGTGTACGCACGGAATACCGTCTCCACGCGGTGGTGTAATCTGTTTTTCCACCACCACCTTACTTGGATGTGTATAATGGTGTAAAGAATAACTATATAAGATTATTATACCATAATACTGATTCTAATATATTATATCATCCACTCTAATTCCATTCAATAAATATGGGAATGATATCATCGCTCGTACGTACATACGGATTACCGTCTCCACGACGCGATGAGATTCTTTTTCCATGTTAACAATTCATGAATGATTATAAAGTATATATAATAAGTAATCATGAAATATATTACATAATAATGATAATTTATTTATGTATATATATATATATGTCATCTACTTAATTCCATTCAAGTAAATAAGGAAAGGAAAACAACGTTCATGCGTACGTACGACCTAACGTCTCCTTGAATGGTGTATTTAATTTCATTCATCTATCTATTATATATATGTATATACTGAATATATATGATATATAAATCATTATTTAAATTCTGGAAGTAATTAAATCATGATATAAGTAATGATAATATCACGAACTACAAGTCCAAATACGTACGATAAATAAATCAATTTTACCCAAAACGCTGCTTTAACATGGAATTTACAAAAGAACAGGTATTATAAAGTCCTAATTGAACCAGATATGATATAATAACAATGAATATGATTCTGTAATAAGTCAATGGAATTATTTAAATCATTATATAGGAGGTTCGGATATGTACGAATCATATCGGTCCTAAGGTAAGGGATAACTTTTCCAATCTCGTTTTTATCTGAGATTGTTCATTCATAAGTATTTACTGGGGTTATATTTTTCATCCATGCCAATAAAATGTTTATCATAAAGTTTTTAATATTCTTCCATGTATGTTTAATGTCATGTTTACCCCTCTTTGACTTTTACTTTTTGTTATGGAAGGAATATTTCTTTTGTTTACCATATGAGGAACTTTTTGACTCTTCCGACAAAAGTACGAGGAGAATGTCATTTTTAACTTATACGGCGTGAATGGATTTTTACGGTTTTATAACGAATTATTTCAATGAAGTTTACTCTAAAAACTTTTATGACTATTTTCAACAAAATACTTTTCTTTTAAGATTTCATGGAATTTTTCGAAAAGAAAATGATTTTGAATAAGAAAGGATATTTTCTCCAATAATTCATTTCAAGTGTTTTATCAAAACCATTTTCCATATAAGATGAAATTATTTCATATGTGTATGTTTGAAGTATAATGTCTATATTAATTACATGGTTTTACTTCTATTACGATGAAATTATATCCATTTGTTTTATATGTATTATGTTATGATGGGATGATGTTTATGAAACCCATTTTATTCTTTAGGTTATGATGAATGTTTTAAGTTTATTTTGTGGCACAAGTAAGAATGATTTAATTATGAGATTGGTGGGACATATATCTCCCTCCAATGCATTGGGTAAATATTTATATCTCATGAGATAGACATGGCTGGAATGGTAAGTTAATCTGATTCAGTGTTATAGGACTGAAACAAGGAGTGAACTCAATTCAGAAAGGGACTTTGTCCACTAAGATGGTCTTGGCAGTAATTTCTTGGATACTATGGAAATCATATCATGTTCTTAATGATTTTCCACAATTAAATGTTTTATTCCCATGCTATTTTATCATGATTTATGTTCCCTTATGATATATTCCTTACGTACTTCGAAGATTCATGTATTTGCTAAAGATTTTGATGTTTAGATTTTATGTTCAAGTTTTTGCATTCAAATATTTATAGATTGTTTTATCTTCTCTATGTTTACCCCTATTGAGCATTTGAGCTCACCCTTTTTTATGTTTTCTTTCCCCCAGGAATTAAAGAAATTTTTTAGGTAAGAAAATAAAAGTTGAATATCTTTATGGGAGATGTTGAAGATCTTTAACTAAGATTAAAAGATTATATTCTGAGTTTCCAAAGACACTAAACTATTACGGTCCTTTAGTGTCTGTTTTTGTTATGTATTAAGTATTCCGAAAAAGTAATTTAATATCTATGTATGTCAAGCTTTGGGTCTTTACATTATCCATCTCCATCTACAAAAGATATAAACAATGTGGTCAACTACATTAAAACAACACTCAAATACTACAAGATGGATCTCTTGTTGAGAGTGTTTTCCACCACATTACCCTTCCCAGATGTATAGACAATTGTGAAGTCATAGTCCTGGAGAAACTCCTTCCATTACCTCTATCTCAAGTTTAGATAATTCTAAAAGAAGGTATACTTGAGACTCTTGTGATCAGAGTAATTAATAAACCTCTCACGCATCAGGTAGTGTAACCACATCTTTAATTTGAAGACTACCACCACTATCTCAAGATAATGGGTCCCATAGGTATACTCATGCTCTCTAACCTAGAGTGAACCATAAGCAATCATCACTTTCCCTTGCATTAGGACACAAAGAAGACTAGTCCCTAATTAATCACAGAATAGGACATACTTGACACCCAACTCTGGAAGTCTCATGATTAAAGCACTCATGAATCTCTGACTGAATAGCTAGAAACTCTCCTTGTAATTATATTTCCACATTGAAGGATTCCCCTTCCATGTCAAAGATGTCAAGGGTGCTGCTATTATAGAAAATTTTTGTATAAAGATCCAATAGTATCTATTCATACCAAGGAAACTTTTCACCTTGGTAGTACTCTTGGGTGGTTCCCAGGAAACCATCTCCTCAATTCTCACTAGATCCATTGTAACTCCAACCTCCTAAATGAAATGTCATAGAAACTGGACCTATGAAATCTAGAATTGAAACTTTGAGAGCTTCCCACAATGTTGGTTCTCTCATAGTGTGTCCAAGACCACCCTCAATTGTGTAGAATTCTCATCTTCGGATGTCAAGTGCACTGGGATTTCAACAAGGAAGACCACCAAGAACCAATCTAAGTAAGGATGGATGATTCTATTCAAGAGTCACATGAACAATTCTGGGGAATTCGTCATAAAAAACAACATCACTAATTAATTTTAGTGGTTATACCAAAACCTGAAATTCATCTTTGGTACATCCTCATCCCATACCCATAGTTGGTGATAACCTGATCTAAGGTCTATCTTCGAGAACCACCTCAATCCTTTCAGTTGATTGAAGATTCCATCGATCCTTAGTAGGGGATACTTTTTCATCACAGTCACCTGGTTCAGGTGCTGGAAGTCCACACATAACCTCATGCTCTTTAATGGCTTCTTGGAAAACAAAACTTGGGATTCCCAGGGCGAAACACTATGTCTCACGAAGCCCTTCCTCTGTAGGTCCTCTTAGTACACCCACTTCTCATGATGCTCTGTAGAATCCATCTGATACTTTGAAGTAGATATATGTGTTGTCCCAATATATAGATCAATGTTGAAGTTTAACTACCTATATTGAGGTAATCCATGAAATTCCTCAAAAAAGACTTCCTTATACTCCCACACCACTATAAGAAATTAAGGTTCATATCATTGACTACACTGAGGGTGAGGCTGTCCAATTGGTGATTAATTGACTGGACCCTCTTATGAGTATATATGACCTACACTGCATGCATTTCCTTTTCACTAGAAAAGTAAAACCTGGTCCCACCACCATATACACACCACATTCATCTCCTAAAATAGTCATTCTAAGCATGGACTGTGAATAAATAGTCTATACCAAGAATGACATCGTAAGGCCTCGACGCCGCTACCAAGCTATCCGAACTAAATCTCCCACTTCCAAGAGTAATTTCACATTGTCACCACTAGTGTGTGATCATCAAATCCTCCCCCAGAGGAGTCTCTATATGTAAGGGGCAAGTCAACGGTTTCACTGGAATCTGTGAGTCTGGAATAAGTTCCATGGAAAGAAAGGAATGGATGGCACTTATGACTATTAAAACAATAGATAAGGTGGAAAATACATAGATCGTACCTATAATCATCCTTGGAAAATCATGGTTATAAGCCTCTATTTCCAACATCTATCCTCGTCCCCATCCACTAACTTTTTTAGCCTAGTGTTGAACACCTTGGGGTGGTGGTGGTAATACATCTAACCTACGACCACCTCATACCTATCTACCTACTCCTATTCCACATATAACTTCCCTACTATAGATACAAGAGATCCTAGATGCACACTAATCACAATGTAGCTAGAAAAAACTCCGCCCTGAAGAGATGCTTGAAGTATGCCCATGAGAGATTCTATTCATCGTGTGTCCGGGTCACTAAGATCCACCATAACCATGATGAGCCCTAAAGAAGACTCATGTCTAAGACTATCATCTAGTCAGAAGGTATCCTCACAAGGTAGAAGACATGTGTTACAGACTCCATCCAATCCTCAGCACCTATGGGGTCTGTCTCACCCCAAAACCTAGGAGATTGCTGCCTTTGAAACACATGAAATGATCTAAGTCCACGTGCATCCTCAACCATTAGTGATGGTAGTAACTACAACTCGATGGGTGGTGGTATCATTGGTAAACCACACGAAGGTGCTATCTCTGGTAAATGGAGTATCTCGGCACATGCCCTTGTATTGTTGACTGGTTTCTAGGGAGATCATCCCCATGATCACATCGTGGAATCCTATATGGCTTCCTACATAGAGGAATCCTGAAATGAAAGATGATGTACTACAATCAAGAGAGTATACCTGGTGAGATAACAGAAGAAGGACATTAAAACACACTCAAATCCAATATGATGAATGTACCCTTTTTTTCTAGAATCCAGTGATTTCATGTTCTGAGTCGAAAAGAAGGTACACATAGTTCTGGTGTATAGATATGTCAGTTGCTGCACCAACACTGGATTCCCTATCATAAAATCTGAACTCGGAACACTCGACACTTTTTCCCCAAATCAAACTCAGAGAGTCCTAGTACATCAAGTAGAACCTAACCTCTCTGATACCACTCTTTCAAGACTAGTCATACAAGGTCCCATTCTATGACTATCGAAATCCCACCTCTGATAGGACATGGGATGACGAATAGCACCAAGTAGGCATATCCTACAAATGGGTGGCATTTTTCTTATGTACCTACACACACACACATTTTCAAGACCAACATGTAGAAATATAAAAACACCATATAAAACATGAATTCATACACTACGATCCCAACCACAGATCATGATATTAGTAAATTGGAAAGTTAACAGGTCCAGAATACAAGCCCATCAAAAGAAAGAGTCTGAAAAGTTAATGAAAAAGGTTCTGAAACTCATCCACAAAAATCCTACATGAAGGGTAGGTGTATGATATGTGTCTGAAGATATAGGTGCATACCTAATCCTATTGATCTCTCTAATCAACACCTGGTGCTTTTCCACCTAGGAATCTGTCAATGTGTCGATCATTTGCACAAGAGATAACATGTGTGGGTGAATCCTATGTATGGGTGAGTAAAACAATATTCCGTAGGAAATATTGAATGTGTAAAGGAATACCACTAATAAATACACAAAGTATACCAAATATTAAATGAATTAACTATATCATAGATGACATATATAAAGTATAACACAAACTAAATACATGAAGTACATCCAGCACACATAGGTATATGTCTACAAAATACATTCTAATAATTTCCCAATATGCTCAATAAAATGAGGCACACCATCTCCATGAGACACATAATCTCCATAAGACACAAAATCTTAGTACGATATACAGTCTTTGTAAGACACACAATCTCGGTAAGACACACAATCTCAGTCGGAAACACAGTCCTAGAAAGACACACAGTCTCAGTAAGACACGAAGTCTCGTTAAGACACATAGACTCTGTAAGACACATGGCCTCTAATTAAAACACACAACCCCTAGGTCACACAGATTCTAGGTCAAATAGATTCTATTTCAATTATTTTCTAGGTCACACAACTTCTAGTTCACATCTTATAGGTCACATCCAATCACATGATTCCAATCGAAGTGTGCTCGTTCTTGGAGAACTATTACTTGAGAAATTAGTTATTATTATAAATTCCACAATATTCCATTATAGTATCTTAAAATGACTATCTCATATCAAGGGTCCTAATTCAACAAATGGCTTGTATAACGAACACACGGTTTGAATGTCACATCAATTTTAATAAAAAGGGTCAGACCTAGGTTCGGTCTAGGGTTAACCCAATGCACAGGAACCGAACTGTCACACCAGCCGACCTAACCCGGTTCACCCGACCTCCCAGCTATCCTGAACTATTTCGATGTGGTCTTTCCCCAACTAGGCCTGCTTTCTGGGCTCGACCAGCTAGTTGCCTCCTACTGGGTTGTTGGAGTGGCATACCTTCCCCGGGTTCGGCCTATGTAGTGGGCTAATTTGTTGCATCACTTCAGGTCAACCCCGACCACGTGCCTCCCATATTCCCTGTAACTAAACTACCCCTTGGGGAATATATAATGAAGAACCGAGCCATGTTCCACCTGGTTGTCATGTATGCAACCTACTCTCACTGCTCCCCCCATTCAACACCGCAACCTCCTTCCGTAGCTCGTGTCCCCTGATGCATTTCAATTTCTGCCAGTTGTCCTTCTAATGTCCTCATCCTTTTGGCTCACCGTCCACCTAGACCATCCCACCAGACCTATTCCACCTCACATGAACCTATCAAAGTCACCGCCCTACACTACTGCCTTGTGCTACCGTGCACTACTGTCCTGACCAAATCGTATTGTGCCTGCCGTCACTCCACCTTTCTGCCATCACAAGTTCAGATCCTTGATCTCAAATCATTACGCCATGAATTGAGGGTGCAACGGTCAAATGTTTGCATATAGGTTTTAATGGTGTTGATAAGATGAAGAACCCATGAAGAACACAATAGATTGAGGGATATGAATAAATGGATATGAACACCTGAAAAACATATCGTTTTCTTTGTTCATGTTGTCTTTAATTCATTCTTATTAGAAGGAAGAACAAATAAAGATAAAAAACACACAGATATATCTCCCATTTAAACCCCTGAAATCATAACACTCATCCGTCAAGTCACTGGTTGATGTTAGTACCTACCTAAGGTAAATTTAATGTACTGAATACAATTGTAAAGACCCAAAAATTCATTAATGAAAATTCCTCTTGGTATATTTAAATGTCTTCTTATGGTTATGTAAAACGTATTAACTTATTCGATTATATGTTTTTTATTCTAATATACCAATATGAATTGTGACTCTTGATAATATAGCCTTTTAACAATGATCACATGATTAGTATAAATATAGGGCTTTAACAAATCCAATTTACTCAGACAAAGGAAGTGATGGCCTCATACAGTAGAAATTCCTTGTATGAAGACCATTTTTTGGAGCTCTGAAAGGAGGTGGCGTCATTAGTCTTTGTTCTTGACCAATCCCAAACCGATCTTGAACAAGTTAAGTTTGAGCATAATTGACTATGAGAGAAGTGGAAGTTAATAGAGATTACTACATGAGTGATGTTATCTGAGCCACCCCAAGAGTCAGTCACCATCACACACATTGGCCTTCGATAGTATGTGGGTGTTATAAGGGGTTATGTAACAAGCCCCTATCACTCTGACAATGTACATTATTCTTGTATAGAAAATATACATTCTTTTTATTGTTACTTTGTAAATAGTTTTTCAAGCACAAATAGTATTTTCAGTTAATATTAAACTAAGAAATATATTTAGATGAATTAATCGATTTTTGAATTAAATAATATTTTACTAAAATATTATTATTATTATTAAATTAATTTTTATTACATATAAATTATCATATAATTTTCTGAATGCAATTGAAATTTTTTATTAAGGTTTGAAAGGTATTTTTTTCAAAACCCATAAATTTTCGATAAATGTCATTTTTTATTTTAAAAGTAAAAATTCAAATATTTAGATAATTATTTATATAAAATGAATATTATTTTTTGAACCAGGAGGTCAAAATTATCCAATGGGGAATTTTTCATAATTTTCTGAGACAGTCAAATTTTTGGGTAAAAATTAAATACCATTTAAATATATAATGTGTTTTATGACATCATAATGACCCTATAGTGATGTAATAAAATACTATAAACATTATGTTCGACCAATATATGATTTATTATTAAAATAAAGTGATTTTGGGTTTGTTTAATTTAGTTTACAAATCTTTAGTGGACCCTTCAAGGCTTAGAAAACATTTATCTTTTTAAATTGTTTTACTTGAGAGTGTGACTCACCTACACATAATATAACCTATTATTTTAAGAAGTTCGGCCATTGGCCTTATAAATTATGTTTTTCTCTCCCCTTTGGAAAAAACCATGGGCAAAAACCATGGTTTGTTTTGTGGTTTTGTTTAGTTTAATGTGAGGTGTCGCAAATCTAAATAATAATGAATTTCCTCTCCTATCCTATATAAACCCACACATGATCCCAATTCCTCTTCACTCAAAGACTTTATAGTTAGCCCAAACCCTTCCATACTCTCTCTAAAATCATGAAAAGGTTCCCAAAGCTCCCAATAAGCCTCTCTCAAGCCTCTCCCAAGCTTTTGGGGTCACACATCCAAGCAAGGGATTTCTTCCTTTCTCATTTTTTTCCAGTTTTATTTAAGTTGGTATGCCCTTTTTCATTCAATTAAAAATGTTGGGGAATGATTTCTCACCTTCCCCATACTTTCTTCTTTATTATTGTATGATGGGAGACCCCTTTCTCTCTCATTAATGCTTCCCAAGTACACCCATTACATGCCGAAATTACGTGAGGGATTTCTCTATTCTCGTTTACATCCAAGTAATTATTTTGTATTAAGCATATAAACTCCATTATGTTTTTTGGGACATGTATCTATATAACCCCTTACTATCCATTTAATGTAAATATTATGACACACCCATTTCTATCTCGTCAACCATTTTCATGAATACTTTTGTCATGTCGTTTTGCTGCCGAAATTGCACCACATTTTTCCAAGCCATGATCAATGTGTAGTGAATACCATACCCATGTCTCTATCAAGGGTATTCACCATTATGCATATATACATATTGAATGGTAGTTTCATGTATTTATTCCACATTACATAATCATGTAATAACTTATGATGTTGATTTATTCCATGTTATAATATTCATGTGGCACACTTATGCATGAAATGAAATGTTTAAGAAGGGTGCACCTTGATAGCACTCCAATGCATTGGGTAAAGTATAGTATCATGACACATCATGTGAAATGAGTATTGACTCATGATAATTCAAGTGAAATGAGGGTTTACTTTCACTTTATGTGAAATTAGGGTTTACTCATGCTCCATGTGCAATGATCCTTAGCTCATCTTAAATTTCATGTTAAGTGCTGTTGCCACATTTTCATGTTATGATTATCATTATTTATCATGCCTTTATGTTCATATTTATCTTGTGATCCATTGATTTTCCTATTTTATAACATTTATTTTATTCCTCATGTTATTCCATGTTTATTTCCTTATTGGGCTTTATAGCTCACCCTTTTCTTATGCATGTCATTAAGTTATCCCATGCACTACTAAGTACGAGGGAATATAGTGGTCATGTAAAATAAGTTTTCAATAAATATGTTGTATTTAATGTTTTAAGTTGTTATTTAATTATCCTAAGACTCAAATACACTAGACCTATCCATATTATATGTTGAATCAAGTGATGTTTACATAATAAATCATGTTTTAGTGTATAATAAAGAACAGGGTTGTCATAGTTGGTATTCAAGGATAGGTTTAGTTATTTTTGGGATTAGGATTAGAAAACCCTGGTAAAAGACATAGAGACAAGACTATGTATAATGAAAACATCCCTATGTTTTTGTGAGTATTGAGTAAGTAGTTTATCAATAAAATAAATCTTTGTCTGGATATGAGCAGGTAGAGGCACTCTGACACAGATCTACCTAGGAGTGAAAACTCCAATAAGGAGTTTCAAGCTTGACCTGGGGTATCCTAGTACATGAAAACGTGACTTTCTACACTCTTGGTTATGACACTCCAGGGTATATTCATTGGTAAATTCACAAACATAGTATGAACCATTTTTATGGGTGTTAAAAAATCCCCTAAGAATATATGTTAGGAAGTAGATCATGGATAACATAGATTGAAGCTTATAGATTTATAAGTTAAGGAAATAAAATCTATTTATAAGTTATCTATTTTTTTATTACACTTTTTGTGTTACCCCTAACTTTCCTTTTATTCCCGCCAATGGCTAGTAATACGATGACTCGAGAAAACAACCAATGTGAAGACCAATGTGATGACTATTCTAATGAGATTACCAATCCAATGGGAGTAGTAATCGTGAACTTTGTTACAATAATCTATAAGTTAACTCAATCATTGAATAGAAATATGGGTGAATAAGAACGTTCGACCCCCCCCCCCCAAGAGAGAACAGGTCTCTATCGAGAGCTTAATGAGACAAAGGACTCCTACTTTTAATGGATCATTTGATCCCTCAATCACTAAAAAATGGATCAACTCCATTGAAAATATCTTCTCCATCATTCAATGTTCCGAGAAAGATAATGTTATTCTCGATGCTTATCGTATGAAGTGTGAAGCCGATCGATGGTGTACATTGATAAAAAATATGAATCCTGAGGGGGAGATCATGGAATTTAAATGGAAGGATTTATGGAAGATGTTTTTTGATAAATATTTCCCACGCACCCTCCATATTAAGATGAAAGGGACTTCCTTGCCCTCAAGAAAAAATATGACAAATTGGTCGGAGCGTATGAGGCAGACTTTACCAGTCATGCACGATATGCTTCCAACTTTGTCGTTACCCCCAAATGCAAGGTTGAATACTTCTTTGGTGGGTTGAAACCTAGATTATAGAAAGAACTGGCGATCCGCGACTTCAATAGCTATGAGGAAATTGTCTGATGTGTCCACAAGTTTTAAAATGTAGATTGGCGAATATCAGGGATATCTTGGGGATAAGAAGCATAAGGTGGAATTCAATTCTGGAAGTCTGATGGATAAATATAATGGTTCTATGAAAATATAGTACCCACTAGCCAAAGGTGTGGAAATAACAACCCCATAAATTTGATGAAGGGGATGAGGAAATTCTTTATGTGCTGAAGAGAAGGACACCTAGGTATTAACTTCCAACAAGAAAAACCCTCAGCTAAGATAGAGGATAGGCACTCTCTGTTAGACTCTAAATGAATTATTCATTGCTTCAGATATAAAGAACTTGGGAATCTTGAAAAATAGTTCCCAATTCCAAGGGTTTCGGGGGAAACCAACAACCTCCAAGGCAACAACAGAGAGCTTTTTCCATCACCACTACCAAAGTGAACCCCTACAATGAAGTGGTGTCAAGTACTATAGTTATTTATTCAAGAATAGAAAACATAATTTTTTATTCCGGTTTTAATCATTATTTTATATCCTAAAAGGTTTGTATAACAAACCCAACACCACAACAAATCATGGAAGTATCGGTGAGTAAGAAAAATGGGAAAATCATTGCATCCCATAAATATAACTCCTACTCTATCATAATTGGTGGATTGATCTTCTTGGAGAACCTCATCATACTACATATGGTGGAATTTGGTGCAATTATTATCATAGATTGGCTTTCCCTATATGGAGCCAACATAAATTTCCATGAGGTAAATCACACTCCATGTGGAGAATCAACCCCTGATTCTGTACAACTGCAAGAAATAAGATGAATCTTCTTTAGCTCCATCATCTCAAGTGTAGATATTACTGCCCTATTAGCACGCATATCTGGATTAGATGATTGATTCTAAGAAGGAAACAATCCTTGAAGACAAGCCTATTGTGAGGGAATTCACTTAAGTGTTTCCCCAGGAATTTCCTGGTCTTCCTCCTAGAAGAGATATTGAATTATCAATTGATCTTATACTTGGGGAATTTTCAATCTACAAGACTCTATATAGAATGGTTGTTTGAGAGATTGAGGAGGTGAAAAAAAACTATAGGAGAATCTGGATAAAGGGTTTATACGCCCAAGTGCTTCACTATGGGGTGCACTAGTCCTCTTCATCAAGAAGAAGGATGGGTCAATGCGCCTTTGCATCGATTATCAGGAGATTAACAAAATCATGTTAAAGAACAAGTATCCTCTCCCATGAATTGATGAATTTTTCGATCAACTATGTGGATCACAATACTTCACCAAGGTGGATTTGCGATCAAGATATTATCAAGTAAGGGTGAAGAAGGGAGATATCCCCAAGAATGCCTTTCGTATAAGATATGGGCACTATGAATTCATAGTAATTCCTTTTAGACTCACTAATTCTCCAGCAATATTCATGGACTTGATACATAGATTCTTTAGATATTACCTTGAAAAATTTGTGGTAGTGTTTATAGATGATATTCTAATATACTCCAAAACCAAGGAGAATCATGAGGAGCATCTAAGAATTGTACTAGATACCTTGCGAAAGGAGAAGCTCTATGAAAAGTACCATAAGTGTGAGTTTTGGTTGAAGGAGGTATCATTCATAGGCCACATCATCACAAGAAATGGGATATCTATGGATCACTTCAAGATAGATGAAATAGAGGGATGTCTGAGGCCAACCTCAGTAACAGATATCTATAGATTTTGGGGGTTATCTGGATATTATCAATGATTTGTGAGAAATTTCTCATGTTTTTCCAACCCTATTATCAAGATAACTTGGAAATGAGTAATTTTTTTGTTGAGTGATGAATGTGAAGAAAGCTCTAAGGAGTTGAAAATGAAGCTTATCACTGTCCATGGGCTCACTTTATCCACAAGTGGAGAACGTTTTGTGGTATTTAGGGATGCTTCGAAGAAGGGACTGGGTTGTGTGTTGATTCAAAATGACAATGTCATTGCCTATGCTTCAAGGAAATTGAATGTCCATGAGCAGAATTATCCAACACATGATCTGGAGTTTGCTGAAATGATCTTTGATTTAAATATTTGGCGGCATTATATCTTTGGGTAGAAGTATGAAATATATACAGACCACAAAATCCTCAAGTATATATTATCATAGAAATAGTTAGACATGCGCCAATGAAGTTTGTTAGAGATGATCAACGACTACGACTCCTCAATCCATTACCACCCTGGGAAAGCGAAAAAAGTAGAAGATGCTCTACGTAGAAAGGACCCATCAGATCTATCATTGATGAGAATTGAAAAGGATCCAATCACTTTATATTTGATGAAGATAGACATAGGAATAATCAATAAGGGAACATCATAAATCCTTTCACAAATTATTGATCAACCGTCTCTTTTGGAAAGGTTAAAGGATGCTCAAAAGGATGATGTGGGAATTTATAAGAAAGTGGAAGTTATCAGAAAAGGGAAATCCACATAGTTAAATGTTAATGAAGAATGAATTGTGAGATTTTGGAAAGGACTATGTGTTCTATCAAGTCTAGAGTTGAAGAAGAATCTTTTATATGATGCACATAGTTTAAATTTCTCTATTCACCCGGGAAACACAAAGATTTGTCGAGATCTCCGAGAGCATTATTGGTGGGATAATCTGAAGAATTAGATCACTGAGTATACATAAATGTGTCTGATGTGTCAGTATGTGAAGTCATAGAGGCAGATGTCTAAGTGGATGATGCAACTATTGCCCATACTAGCATGGAAATGGAAGAACATCACTGTGGACTTTGTCATCGGACTTCCAAAGATATAAAAATGCAACAATGTAGTCTTGGTTATTGTGGATCTTCTTAAAAATTCTACACACTTCATTGAAATTTGGGAGGATTTCTCATTGGATCAACTGGCACATATATACATCAATGAAGTGGTAACACTGCATGGAGTACCACTATCTATTGTATCTGATCGAGATCCATGATTCACCTCTAAGTTTTGGATTATTATTCAACATGATTTGGATACTAAAATGAATTTCAGTATGGCCCAACATACTCAAAATGATGGCCAATATGATCGAACTATTAAGACACTAGAAGATATGTTAATATCAAGTTCAATGGAATTTAAAGGAGGTGGGGATCAACATCTTACTCTAGTTGAATTCTCATATAATAATAGTTTCTAATAGATCATATAAATGGAACCTTATTAATCACTATATGGGAAGAGGTGTAGAACAAAAGCATGTTGGGATGATGTCGGTGAGAGTAAGCTTCTAGGACCTGAAATGGTCGATGAAATGGTGGAGACAGTGAAAACCATTCTGCAACATATCAAGGAAGCCCATAGTCGACAAAAGAATTATGCAGATGACCATCCATGAGACCTTGAGATTAAAGTTGGATAAATTGTATTTCGACGCATATATCCATGGAAAAAGGTCATGAGGTTTGGAAAGAAAGGGATGTAAATTCATAGATACATCATCCCCTTTGAAATTCTTGATCGTGTTGGGGTTGTGTTCTATAGGCTAGCACTTCCACCTACCATGGCCAAAGTAGATGATGTCTTTCATGTATCCCTCTTAATGAAGTACATACTATACCCTTAATATTTACTCTTTTTAGAGGTAGTACAGCTAGAGGATGATAATTCTTATTAAGAGAGACTAGTAAAGATTGTAGATCATAGAGAAAATGTTCTACGAAATTAGACAATGCCCCTCGTCAAGGTGTTGTGGAGAAACCACAAGTTTGAAGAAGTAGCATGGGAATGGGAAGAAGTGATGAAGAAAAATTACCTAAATCAGTTTTAGTGTGGGAAAAGGAAATTTCGAGGATAAAATTTCTTAAGGGGGAAGATTGTAACGACCCAAAAATTCATTAATGAAAATTCCTCTTGGTATATTTAAATGTCTTCTTATGGTTATGTAAAACGTATTAACTTATTTGGTTCTATGTTTTGGATTTTAAAATACAATTATGAATTGTGACCGTTGCTAATATAGCTATTGAACAGTGATCACATGATAAGTATAAATATAGGGCTTTAACAAATCCAATTTACTCAGAGGAAATGATGGCCTCATCCAGTAGACTTTCCCCATACAAAGCCCATTTTTTGGAGCTCATAAAGGAGGTGTTATCATCGATATTTTCTCTTGACCAAGACTAAGCCGAGCTTGAACTCGTTAATCTTGAGCAGAACTGACTATGGGATAAGTAAAAGTTAATAGAGATTACCACCCGAGCGATGTTATCCGAGCCACCCCAAGAGGCTGTCACCATCGCACACCTTACCCTTTGGTCTTATGTGGGTGTCATATGGGGTTATGTAATGAGATCCTAACACTATTACTATTTATATTATTCTTGTATAGAGAATATACATTCTTTTTATTATTACTTTGTAAATAGTTTGTAAAGCACAAATAATATTTTTTAGTTAATATTCAACTAAGAAATATATTTTGATGAATTAAATACTATTTTAATAAAATATTAATATTATTAAATAACTATTTATTAAATATAATTTATGTTATAATTTTTTGAATGCAATTGTAATTTTTTTATTAAGGTTTGAAAGCTGTTTTTGTCAAAACCCATGAATTTTCGATAAATGTCGGTTATTTTTAAAAGTAAAAATTCACATATTTAGAAAATTATTCAGATAAAATTAATATTATTTTTGGAATCAGGACATTTAAATTATCCAATGGTGAATTTTTCATAATTTCCTGAGACATGCGAATTTTTGGGTAAAAATTAAATACCATTTAAATATATAATGTGTTTTATGACATCATAATGACCCAATAGTGATTTACTAAAATACTATAAATATTATGTTCGTCCAATATATTTTTTAACATTAAAATAATTTGATTTCGGGTTTTTTGATTTATTTTACAAAGCTTTAGTCAACCCTTTAAGGCTTATAAAACATTTTGACTTTTTAAATTATTTTCTTTGAGAGTGTGACTCTTCTCAACATAAAAAACACTATTATTTTAAGAATTTTGGACATTTTCCATATGAAATATTGTTTTCTAATCCCATTTGGAAAAAACCATGGGAAAAAACCATGGTCGGGTTTGTGGTTTCGATTAGTTTAATGTGAGGTGTCCCAAACCTAAATAATGAAGAATTCACTCTCCTTTCCTATATAAACCCACCCAGGCTCTCACTTACTCTTAAATAAAAGCATTTGGAGTTCAAAAATCCCCTTCCCTACTCTCTCAAAAATCCTCCCAAGGTTCCCCAAGCTCCCAAGAAGCCTCTCTCAGGCCTCTCCTAAGATTTTGGGATCACACTTCCAAGTAAAGGATTTCTTCCTTTCTCATTTTTTTCCAATTTTCTTTAAGTTGTAATGCCCTTTTTTCAATTAAAAATTTTGTGTATGATTTCACACCTCCAAATACCTCCCTCTTTATATTTTTATGATTTTATTCCCCTTTCTTCCTCATTAATTCCTCCCATGTACCCCCGTTATCATGCCGAAATTTCGTGAGGGATTTCAATATCCTCTTTTACATCCAAGTAATTATTTTGTATTATGCATCCAAATTCCATTACACTTGTTGGGACATGTATCTATATGACCCCTTACTTTCAATTTCATGTACATATTATGATTCACCCATTTCCCTCTCATCAACCATTTTCATGAATCATTATGTCATGCCGTTATGCTTCGGAAATTGCACTGCATTTTTTCAAGCCAAGATCATTGTGTAGTGAATACCATACCCTTGTCTCTATCAATGGTATTAAACATTATAAACATATAAAAATATAATGGTGCTTTCATGAATTTATTCCACATTACATTATAATGGAATAACTTATGATGTGGATTGATTCCATGTTATATGATCCATGTGGCACACATATGATTGAAATGATATGTTTAAGAAGGGTGTGCCCTGATAGCTCTCCAATGCATTGGGTAATGTATAGTATCATGATACATCATTTGAAATGAGTATTGAATCATTCTAATTCAATTGAAATGAGGGTTTAATCGTGCTTCATTTGAAGTGAGGGTTTACTCATGCTTCATTTGCAATTATCCTTGGATCATGCTAAATTCCAAGATAAGTGTTGTTTCAACATTTCCATGTTATGATTATCATGCTTAATCATGAATTTATGTTCATGTTTCTATTATGACCCATTTATATTCCTATTTTCTAACATGTATTGTTTTTCTCATGTTATTCCATGTTTATTCCCTTACTAGGCTTTATTGGTCACCCTTTTATTATTCATGTCCTCAGGTTATCCCATGAAATGATAAGTACGAGGGAATGTAGTGGTCATTTAAAGGAAGTTTTCAATAAAGATGTTGTATTTCATGTTTTAAGATGTTATGTTATGATCCTAATCCCAAAATACACTATAAATCTTAATCTTTTATGTTGTATCAAGTGACGTTTATATAATAAATCATGTTTTATTGTGTAATAAAGAATCGGGATGTCATAGAAATGATTCCCTCAAATTTCTGATTCAGAAACTCAATTATAAGTTAATCTAGTTTTAAATAAAAACCACCCACACACATTAATAAAAAAATTAATATCTTTCATTGATTTTTTCTAGAAACACCAGGCCTCGGGATCCCATTCCGTTTTAGTAGTTGGTCTCAAAATTTTCTAAATTAATTTATAAAAATAAAACTAGAGAATATATGAGTCATTATAATTTCCTATGATGACTAGTACCTCATATCAACCGCAATCCAGGAACAAATCACTAGTATACCTTGGATAAATAAGTCTGGTAATTAAATAAATCCAATGATCGTCACTTGAATCAGCTTAATATTTTTTAACCAGATTTAATATATTCGAAACATCTAGCTTAGTACATAGAATAGAATACATGAATGGCCCAACCACTTATGTTTATAGAATCATTGTCTTTATATTTATTTCATAACATGTTTGAGGACACATTTTTCTATAATTATTAATGCCATGTGACATTAGAAATAATCACCTATTGTATTGTTCAATACTAAATATTTTTGGTATATTGTCAGTATATGTACTTTGACATTGGATGAGAAATATTTTGGGTCTACCACGACGAATCTTAATCTCATGAATATGTAATTCCTCTCCCAAGTCCTTCATAGAGATTACTTTATTCAAGCATCCCATAATATATTGTAAGAATAGTATTTTATTTCCATTGATTAATATGACATCAACATATAAATTTGAGAAAACTACCGCACTCCCATTAAACTGTTTATAGACACATGACTCGCATCTATTATTTTTAAAACCAAATCCCATTATGGCCTCATCAAAATGAATGTTCCCTGACCAAGATGCTTTTCTTAATCCTGGTATTGATCATTGAAACGATCATGCACTATTCCCATCCTTTAGATAAAAAAACCCTTTGGTTTTTATTATATATATATATCTGCCTGAAGGTTCTCTTTAATGAATTATTTTTTTAAATCCATTTTCCAAATCTCATAATCATGTAATGTTGTAGTGGAAAGTATAATTCCAACATAAAACATCATTTAAAATTGTAAAAAAATCATGTAGTCAATGTCATTATGTAGTTTTAAGCCTTTTCAAACTAGTCACACTTTATCAGTAAGGACTTATCCTTCTATGTACAATTTTTTCTTGAATTCCCATTTTCATCCAATAAAATTGACATCTACTAGAGGGTCTACCAAAATGCAAACTTGTTTTGGGTATATGTAATCTATTTTAGAATTTATGGACTCTTGAAACATGGAAATATTTGTGACACTTACTGATTCCTTGTAAATGAGAGTGTCCTTATTATAAACCAATAATGATTCATTATCCTTTTTTAATAGAAAAAAATACCATTAGGTTTTCTAACCTATATTTTTCTCCTAACTAGTAATTATGTCTCAGGAATAATTTCATCTTCCATGGGATTTTTTGAATTTGTTCTTATACCAACCCATGTGAATGTTGAGCCTCGACATCATCGATGTCTATATCATTCCCACAATCTCTTTTAGAGATAAGATCCTCCTCAATAAATGTGGGACATCTCTCAACAACAACCTTTTTTCAGAAGGATTTTATATGTAGTATCCCACTGTTTCTTTGTGATATCCTATAAAGATACACTTTTTTCCTCTGGGTGAAAGTTTTTTACCTAAAAAGTCCTTAAAAATGATTCAAAACCCCACTCATTTAAGTATGAAAATAGGGGTTTCATTCCATTTCATAATTTTTATGGCATACTGTTTATTACTTTAGTTGTTACTCAATTTAATATGTATGTTTTTGTTTGTAGTTCACATCCCCAAAAGGATATTGGAATAATATAATAAATCATCATTGATCTCTCTAGTTCCAACAAGGTGTGGTTCCTTCTTTCTCTTACACCATACCACTAAGGCATATAATGATGTGTGAGTTGAGATAATATCCAAAACTCTCCTAAATAATAAATGAATTATTTATTTAGATATTTTATACTATGGTCTAAGTGGACTTTCTAAATAATCTTACCAAGCTGGTTCTTAACATCGTTATTGTGTTCCTTGAATTTATAAAAAGAATAAAATTTATACCTCATTAAGTAGACATATCCATATCTACTAAAATCATATGTAGATATGTTTGGATGAATGATTACCCATCCCTTTCCTCAATAGGAAATAATACACACACATCGGTATAATCTAATTTATGAATCACTTCAACCCTTTCACCTTTCCCATTAAATAGGTCTTTTTTTTATTTTCTCTCATAAACATTTCTTACATACACCAAGTGGTTTTAGTAAAAAGGAACCTCATATCAATCTTTATGTAATTTATTCATGTGATTTTACCTTACATGACCTAACAGGTTATGAAAAAGTTGGGTGTGGTATGATTCATGTGAAGTAAATTCATTATCTATTTCTATTTAGTGGTTACTGTAATCCAAACATAAATTCCATTATTTATATGTTCCTTACCATAAAAAATGTCATCTTTATAAAAGAAGAAAGATTTATTATCAAATTTTAAAATAAAATCATTCATACAAAGGATGGATATAGAAATAATGTCTTCAATAATAGATGGAACAAAATAATAATATTTCAAAACCAAGATCATTTCATTCAACAATGTGAGATGGTAGTCCATGATCACTACAGAAGAAATTTTAGCTCCTTTGGATTCTCATAGATCTACCTCCCCTAATTCAATATTCATAAATCTACATGGTTCTTATATTTGAATATATATGTGATAAACCAAAGCAGTATCTAATACCCAATTTGTAGAAATAGATAGATTGAACTTGACAACAAACTCAAATGAAGCTCCCCCCCTACTTCTTTTTATGGGTGCAATTTTTATTCAAGTTTTCCTTCTTACCACATTTGAAATGGAAAGAACCAAATTATTTTTCATACATTTTGATCTTCATAATCTTGGAAGGGCGTGAATAATATTTTTGCTTAAATCTATTCACTTTCCTTTTATGTTAATTTACCATAAAGATATGACGCTTCAATGAATTTGTATACTTATCTACTTAGTGAAGGAGAGTAAGAAGATTTAGTAGAGACATCTCAATTTTTTTATATTATAATTTATAATAAAGATGGATATTCCCTATGGGAGTGATTCCCAAATGACACCGATCACAGTTTTTCATGGATTTTAATCCCTAGAACCACTAGGCACTAAATTTAGCCTATGATCTTTACTACATGAGGCCTAGTTGGGGAACCCTCTCTAAAATTTCTCTGAAATTGAGCCTCAAAAATCTCATACCATCCATTTATAGCTCTCTCTTGGTAAATACTATAGAGTTTATCAAGCATTCTATATGAATCCATGATTTCATGATAATTCACGAGTTCACTAGTCATAGACGAAATCAGAAAACATTGAACATTCACAGCATCGTTCATATGTTTCTCATAGAATATGAAATATTCATCACTTTCCTTCTTAGTTGGTGGATAAATAAATGAGGATTCTAGCACATAAGATTTCAATTCATGGTATAGCACAACCTGAAGGTGTATATACCATTCTTGGAAGTTAATGCATGTTAGAATGTTTTCTTTATCCAATGTTGATCATAGGTATAATGTGGATGAAGAGCCTCTATATTATTATACAATTGATAGTGAAGATTATTAGTAATTTTATTGATAATTTCTTTGAGGTATATATTAAATTAATTGATTTTATTTAATCTAAAAATAATTTTTTTCATGTACCAGTAGTCCTCTTCAGTGATTCCAGAATCTATATTTTCTATGACATTATCGTGGCAAGAATACCCATTTATTTTCTTAATTATCCTGACATTGGCCATGAAAACCATAAGAAGGTAATTTGGTAGGTGATAATTCCAACTAAAGGCTTTAAAATCCTTGATCCATTGAGTGGATTACCCTATCATGATATCTTTATGTGGATTTCTTCAACAATTTCTTCTAATTTTATACTGAATGGAAATTTTCCATTAAATTCAATAAAAATTCAGTTAAGTCAACCCAAAACACCCATAAGAACTCCTTGATAAATGTAAGTGTCTATACATTGGGTATGTACGACAAATAGTTCTATGGTTTCATTATCAGTCAATCAATGGAAGGTTTTGTGTTAATTAATAGATGTTTGAGCAGTTTTAATTTATTTATTCATAAATTTTATCTCGTTTTATCAATTACATGTATTGTTAATGTTAAGTGGATGTTAATTATTCAATTAACCATGTTAGATAAAAAATTTAAGAATAAATATTTATTTAATTTCAATATTTTAATATTAATTCATTCATTTATGTGATCTTGGTCATGTATGCATAAAATAACAAGTGTATGCATAGAAACAAGTAAATAAAGTAAATAAACTAATCACGAGCTTATCTAAATGGTTAATTTAATGAGAAAACATCAAATCATCTTGTAAACTAGGGGAATAGATCTATTTTCTAATCATGGAATGAGTTATAGTATTTCACCATTATATCCATGTATCATTGAGTTTGAATCACCATAGTTTGTCTTGAACCACTTTCATGCCCTTGTAGTGATCTATTAATTACAAGTATTAATTATCCACATGAAGGAGAGTGGAACCAAAGGATTAGTTAAAGGATATTATATAAATATCCTTGGACACATAGGTCTTTCATAATAATAGTTGGAGTGATGACTCATATACAATCATTTAATTTCATATTAAACAATTAAAAAATCACCCATTAAATTAAATTAAATAAATTTCAAAAAATATATTGGTCTTGGTCAAGATCATGATTGGTAATACATTCAATGAATACATAATAAGTAACTGGATAACATTCATTTATTTATTTGTTATTTATTATTAATATAAACAATATTGAATTAATTAATTATCTTTTATCTTAATAATCATCCGAACTTAATTGGAGACACCCATCATTAATGGAATTCATGGAAAATAAATGACTTAACCAATAATTACATAATAATTACAATAAATTAATTGGGAATTAAATATTAATTAAAACAATTATTAAATCATCAATCAAACATTAGGGTAACAATAAATTAAAAAAGGTTTTAATAATTCATTTTTTATTTTAATGTAATATTTAATTATATCAATTAATAGGAGACTACATGGTGTGTGGAGTCCAGCTACACATAATGTACCACAGTTTTCATTTATCTTAGTCACATTCATGAGGATTAGGCATGTAAACTTAGCTAGACTACATGTCGTGTACATACCATCTACATGTCATGTATTTACTTTTCGTAGGCCAAGTTGGCCTTATCAACTTGTGGTGTGCAATAAATGCACCATATGTAATTTACTTCTTGGTGTATCTTGATACAATGTGCATGGGTATATGGCATGTACTCTTACTACATACTGTGTAACCTAGTTTTACTGACCAAATATTTTCAACTTTCTAGTGGAATCTATGACCATTATTCATATATTGTTAAACCTTCATGAAAATGAATCACTAAACGAATATGATTAATATATCTAAGAATTCTAATTAAAATTGGATAAAAGAACATATAAAAAGAAATGAAAATTCAACCATGATTGCATATGGATCAATAATAAAATATATATTTATAAATTTAAATGTGAACCCTATAATACTACTTGTTGTCTCTGGGCACAGTGGAAGTGATAATTTGTGGGTGATATGTTAAAATTTATTTTAATAATCATTGTCAGGATCCCTGAATGATGATCCTACACATCAAATTTATAATTAATTTATTCAATATCTAAACAAATAAATTCCTATGCTTTTTAGATTTCTTTATTGATGAATGTTGATCATCTGAATAGACCCTTTCATATTTCCATCATTGCACTGTGGGTATCCAAGGATATAATCTCTCTATCGATGATCCACAATTTCTCCAATGATCTCTAAGAAATACTACTCAATCATCGGGTTTTAGAATGGAAAATCAAATGCCCTACATTTTTTTGTTCTTGATCACTCATTCTTTTGTTTTAAAGAAATGTATATTGGGCTTATATTTATTGAGAGGGAAGGAGAAAGAGGAGTCAAGAGATAATTCATTATATGGAATAATTAACTATTCTAAATTTTTGTTGCGATATACAATAGACATAATCATCTATTTTATAGAGTTAGTGTTTAGGATAAAATATTATTTAAATGCATACCGGCCATTAAATAAAAATTAATGCCTTTAATAAAAATCATGCCACATAATAATAATAGCATTATTATTATGTTGTGGTGCACACAAACTTTCATAATAAAAAATAATATTAATGTTATTTTTAATTAGTATTTTTCACCAGAAGCAGTCATGGTACATTTAAATTCATCTTGAATGTATTGAACAACCAAATAAAAATTTTATTCATAAATACATAGTTTATTAAAAATATAGTAAATTATTATTTATTAAAATATTAAAAAAAATAATAAATATTTTATTCACAATATGCAAAAGAAATATCTAATATATATCCCATAAACTAATAAATTATTTATTATTGAACAAATAATTATTTATTACCGTGTGAGTATTATTGATCAATAAAAAATGAATAAATTTATTTCTCTTTCTTAATAATAATATTTATTCCAATAATTAAAATTTAAAAATAATTTAATCATGATCAATAGAAATACTTAGTTTCTGGACCTATAAAATTCTTTCTTGTTGGAATTAGGCAGGCTTACATAATGTCCAAGACAATAGTCTTGTAATGGGTCAAATTAAACAAGAGAAAGAACATGATATTGAAATGGAAATAACTGCATATGAATGATCAATGTGTAATATAATCCTTTTATCTCAATATATCATTAAGATGGTTTCACATCCATGTCACCAAACAATATGCCGATATTTCATTCATTGACAAGTTGAAATAAACACCTCGTTACACCATTTTAATGGAATTTAATGTGATGGTTTTATTCCAATGAAGGTCCAAGATATTATCTACCATATAAATTGAAGGGAAAATATTTCATCGAGTTATGCATTAATGAAATTTTACTAAATACACACCCAACATATCCCAATTCTCCACAAATGTTTATCAACATGGTTTATGAAATACATCTAGGTATGCAATTTGTAACATTAATTAATAATAATATTATGGTGTAAGGATCATCACACATGCATGAAGTTAAGAATATCAAATAACACCAAAACATATAGAATTACTATTGGTGGGTATATTCTTACAATCTCTCACCTTGGAGATTACCATGTGAAAACTTCATGAGAATAAGAATCATCTAGTTACGAGTATTGGTAGATGACAGTCTATATACTATACATCCCATCATAGTAATTTTCCCAACTACAGATCATCATTTATGAATATAAAAATAGCACATCAAGGTTCTCATCATAGCAGGGAATGACTATGACCTTATCAATGTGAAATTTACTCTAGTACATTATTACGTTAGTGTTATACAAGAAAATGATAAATATGTATTAAGAAGTTTTATTAATATTCAATATATTGAATATAAATGTAATTAAAGTAAAAAATATTTGGTCCTAGGACATTAAATATAATATTTTTTACATTTACATATACTTTTAAAACCATCCATGTAAGGTGTTCATGAAAAATGATGTGTGTCATTTATGGAAGAGGTAGTATTCTCGTACACATGAGCTACATTTTCATTTTTACAATCGAATAGAATAAAATAAATAAGACAAATTATTACATTTAAAAATTATTTTCATACTATAAATATCATATTTATTCATTATATCTATCCTTATTACTATCCATGGATGGTGGTGATGCAAAATTAAATAAATCACTTCATGGATGTTTATTCTACACTTATCAACGAGTGACGTTTCCATTTTATAATAGATATAAGGGTAATAATTTTGATATTATTTATCTTTAGAGATTCAAAATTATGTGATAAAAGATATATACATCCATTAAATATATATTTATAACCATCCACGTGAGTTGGAGATGAAAAATTAAAAACATCACTTCATTGAGGTGGAATTCCACACATATTCATGAGAACTGTTTTCATTTTACATATGATAGAAAAGAAATATAAATTAATTTTCCCATAAACATAATAACATATTTTAGTATGATGGACCTGGTTCACTCATATGTAACCAAAACTGGTTGGCCACATGGCCTCAACCTTATATCCTAATATGCGAGAGGTTGCCAACTAGTAGTGTGGGCCTATGAATGTATGGTTTGGAGAATATACCCTCAAGATCAGAGTATAGAATAGCAGTATAAAATAATAGTAAAAAAATGAAATATTAAAAGAAAGAAACTATATGAGAATAAATTATTGAGATAAAATAAATATGAAAAATTAGGATCAATATCATGTAATAAATGATGTAATTTTGGCACTCTATACAAAAAAGTGAATACATGGAAGCAGAGAATAAGGAATATACAATATGCTATACAAATATCAAAAAATATGAAATAATATCTCCACTAGAATTATGAGAATTACTTCAGTCCTTTTTTCCCATACATCATCCTAGTATAGTGATCAAGCATCCAAAGTTGGATGCTTCCCTTTATCCCTACCAGCATCCATGAAGTATGTTCAAATACCAATTATTAGCCTGAATAGGGTTTGAGATTTACTCAGTATTCCACCAAAAATTGTGTCCAGAACTATCCAGTATGTGCATATAAAATGATTAGTGTTAGTGTAATAATTAAAGTATAATATTAAATAAAACAAATCACAAAAGTTTGAGTTCCTCATAGGACACCCGACGGATACTACCTACTTCGACCAAAGATGAAATGTCTCTGAATAGATTTCCCCTTGTGTGTATATATATAGTCTATATTTATATATATTTATACATCGAATATTTATAAACATATATGTGTATATATATATTCATAATATTATTCTGAATCTAAGGTTTGTACCCATGGCCTCTGTGCATAATCATAAGTATGTCCATAATTCTTATAGTATATATTTTTAAGAAGAAAGTGTAACTAGGAAAATATATAATCCAACCATATACTAACTCCAATTATTTCATTTTAAATTTTATCATGTCAATTGATTTAATTAATTGGCCTCTCGATCATGTCTAAGGCGTTCCATAAAATGGATCCTATGTATCACTCCAGTAGCACTATAAAAAAATCATCACCGTAGGAGTATATCAAGGGAATTCCAAATATGGAAACCATGTATCAATCATGGTATTTTATAAAGTAATAACCCTTTAATCCCATATATTGTATAATTCTACACTAGAATTTTCCACTTATCTCGTCTAAGGTAACCCACTTGGAGAACTAGGTATCACTCATGGGTAATATAAAGGCATACAACATGTGATCTTGTACAAGGTATTCTATAAAAGAAACCATGTATCGCCCCTGACATGATGAAATTTAATTTTAATATTATATAAATTTTCTTGAAATTCCTATCCAGCTTATTCCAAAACAGAACCCTTGTATCGCCAGACATGACATGTGGGATGGTCACGGTTATAATTTAAACCAAACCATTAAACAATTAAATTAATTCAATTTTTGAATTCACTTTGTAAGGATAAATTAATATATAAAAAGGATTATAAAGATCTAAGTACATTCCATACCATTATCTCTTCGTTCAATTCGAATTAAATTTCATTTACAAGGGCCAACTGAACACACATCATTTTGGGGTTTAATTTAAATTACATGGGAAAATTATTATGTCTTTTAAAAGAAACTCATTCTAAGGGGTGGATTTAATCAAGGTGTACATCCTTCAATGATAGATTTTAGGTTTATAGGTTTACCCTAAGAATGTAAACATAACTTCATTTAATTAATTATAAATTTTGGATTCATCCTGTGGAAGGTACATTGCATGGAATAACGACACATAATATAAACATGAAGACATTAGGAAAAAATAACTGGACCACCTACCTTAAAAGGGTAGTACTCTCCTCATCCTTATTTTGAGTCTATCATGGGGTAAAATGGGAGAAATAAATGGAATAACCAATGATCTGAAAATAGAGAATATTATCTCACATGGAAATAGAATTCTTAAGGGAAAGATAAATGAATGAAAGAAGGAATAGGAATTAAATCCTTACAAGAAACTATCCAACACAACCAATAGAAGAAATATGAAAGTCCTGACTAAGAATCTAGATGAATTCCTTGGTGAAGGTGTAGGAGGATCATGATTAGCTAGGGGTTCTTTATGTGTAAGGGCATAAAAATGGATGAATAGGTATTTTATGATTTTATGGAAAATAGACATTTCTAGCACTTTTAAGAGGCACACATTTTTCCAAACAATGTTACATAACCAAATAACACCACTAGTTAAGAGGAACTACCCATGATGACTAGACAGATAATTTTAGAAAAAAATGTGTAGCTTGTTCATCACTTAGATAATTTTTTTCAGCACCCCCACAGAACCATGTTACCTCTTGAAAAATTTAAACTAACCATGAAACTTCTCTTTTAGGGACCCATGGTTGAGCCACATTGTTTCTACTAACCATTTCCCAATCATGGTCCTCAGACTTCTTTTTAAAAAACCAAAGCTTTGGGAATTGAACAATCCACACACACTCTGAAAACCTTCCTTATACTCTTGGGTTATTGTATAAGGATTAAAGGAATGATTTGAACTGAAATTGAAAGGATTCATACCTCCCCACAAATATAAGATTTTATAACCTCCCCTCCATAAAAAAACATGTCCCCTAGTTTCCCTCATAATGGTGGTAAATCCTCATCTGAGAAAATAATTGGACACTAGGCATGTATGTTGGACTCTCACTCCTACATAACTTCTTGTACTAGGTCGTGCTTCCATTATAACTATAATAGTGGAATTTACCTAACTTTTCGAACCTTCATGCTCTGATCAATGATATAAATATGATACTCCTTAAAATTAGAATCATCATCTGACTCGATATCCTTAGGGTAAAAAGAATTGGACAAGTCTGAATAATAACGGTGAAGCTGTGATACATGTAAGACATTGTTAATTGCTCAGTTCTTTGGAGGTGATCCCTACTGAGAGGACACCAACCTAACTCTCTACAAGATCTATAAATTTTTGAAGGAATGAGATGATGTATTTTGCATCTCTAAATCCATCTATGACCAAAAATTTGAGAAAGTCGTAGAAAGAACCTATGTCTCACCTCAATCTCTATAGATCGACAGTGACGATCGATATAAGACTTATGCCTATAATGAGCTATATTTATTTTCTTATACATAATTTGACCATGCTTAAATGTATCATGAATGTTAAAAGGTCATAATAACACTTCCTCACTCTCCTCTAACTATAACATGGGTGAACAACATGACCTTCCATATAAGGATTCATATGGATCCATCTATGTAGTTTCCTGAAGGTTGTTATTATAAGAATATTTGTTGAGTGGTAGGTGATGTTAGAGTTTGTGTCTTAGAACCACGTACTTTTCTTACATAAATATTTGATGTATTAAATGTTAAATTAAACATCTTATTACATATTGTTAATTTTTATGCAATATCATAATGTAATATTGTCCTAGAGTTTTTTTCGTATTGATAAGGTCATAGTAGTTAATAGGTATAATGAGAACCATGAAGTGCTATGACACTATTCTTAATATAGTTTTGTGGTTGGATAACATACCATGATGGGACACATAATATATAGACTGTCAGGTGCGAGAACTCCTAAGCATATGAGACTTCTTCTCATGAGTTCGCACTAGAAAATCTCTAAGATGGGTGATTATGAGAAGAGAACCGCTAGTATGAATTATGTATGTTTTGGTTTCATTAGAAATTTATATACATGAGAGTGTATAATGGTCTTTAGACATTAATATTATCATTAATTCAGGTCACGAATCACACACATATATTTTCTAATGGAAACCATCTCACCATATGTTTGCAGGACATAGGGTCTGTTGGGTACATCATTAATGACATGTTATTAATGGATAAGTCAAGAAAAGATTTCTCCCTTTCATATTTATAGAATTTGATATCACTTCCCTTTAATTAAAATAGAACCATAACCTGAACTTCCATATCCATGGTGTAACAAGGAGTTTATTTTAGATAATCAACGAATAATGTATCAAGTATATAGGTTGATGAAACCATCAAGAAATCTGTTTTATGAGATTATGTGACAATGGGATTATATTAAAAAATGAGCATTCATATATGGTTTCCATTGTTGCAACATTATGTTCATTCTCTTGGGTGCCTTGACCCATTTCTAGACAGTAATCTTGGACTTTATGCAAGGCCACCTAATGCCAGTGAGAAAAAATTCTAAAGGGTCGTAGAATAAGTTTTTTTGGTGAACATGATTAAATTCTATTTGAATTTAATTAATTTATTAAATATTATTCTCAATACCGAGGAATAATTTTATTTAAATTATATTGATCACTTAAATTAAATAAATATTTATTTAACAGGTTATGAATAATATATATTTATTTATTTTTTAGAATATTTAATTAATATTTATTTACTATTTTGTGAATAAAATAATTATTTAAGAGAATAAAATATTTATTCAGGTGTTAAATAAATACAAGAGGAATTCTAATGGACCAAGACTGTGTGATGTGATAAAATAATTATTTACAAGCCAATAAATATTATTTACCCATTTTACAATAGTTGGTACACCATAAAATAATAATAATTTTATTATTATTATGTGGCATGGAATTTCATTAATGGTTACAATTATATTTAGTGGATGTTATTCAATGAAATTATGATACCAAAATCACAGATCAATAAATAGATGGCTACGTCTATTATGTAATTCATTCAAATCCAATTCGATGTTTGGGAATAGATAATTGTTGGACATAATGAATTCTATCTGAACTCCTCCTCCTCTATCCCCATCAAGAATGAGAAACCCAAGAGAGAATTTCCTAAAGGAGAATAATGAGTGATCAAGAATGAACAATATAAGAAACTAGATTCACCATTCTAAAACCCGAAGAAGGAGTGATGTTTCATGGATACCATTGTAGCAAGTGTGGATTACTACTAGAAAGATTCTACCCGGGGATCCTTGCTAGTGAAACTACGGCGATTCAGATGGGCCTTTTCGGATGATCAACAATTATCAAAAAATAAAGTCCCTAGGATGAGGTATTTAATTCTTTTAATATTAAACAAATTAATTATAAATTTTATGTGTAAGATCATCGCTCTTAATTTCAGAAAATGATTATTAATAGAAATTTTATTATATCACCCACCAAATCACACTTTCACTGATCTTGGAATCACTAAGTGGTATCAGAGAGGTCACATTTAAATTTTTAATTATATACATTATTGTTGATATATCTGTAATTTTTGTTAGATTGTATTTCCTGTTATTCATTCTTTAATTTAATTTGAAATAACATGTTATTAAAATATTAATCATGTTCGCTCATTGTTTTATTTTCTTAATTTTTTAAGAACAAATGAATATTGACTGGAGATGCCATTGGTAAGTGCTAAATCATTGGCCGGTAAAATTGGGTTACATGGTGTGCGACTGAAGCACACGTTGTATACCCATGCACAATGTATCTAGATTCACCGAGTAATTAATTACATTAGGTGCTTTTATTTCACACCATGTGTTGACTAGTCCAACCGGACACAAAACAATCATATATATGGTGTTTAATTAGCAAGTACACACCATATAGTTTGGTTGAGTCAACACATTGAATACCCAGTCATGTGACTTAGATATACGATAACCGAGGTACATGGCATGTATCTTCATGTAAATGAATTGTAGTCTCACATTAATGGAAAATATTAACATGAAATTAAATGAGAAATTATAGCATTAAAAGCTTATTTTATTTATTATAACACCTTTGTGTGTTTGACAGTCTAATTATGGTTTTAAAAAAGTTTAAAATGCTCAATTAATTTATTATAATTAATATGCGATTATTAGTTCTTCCATTTATTTTCCATGAGTTACATTAATGATGGATATCTCCAAATAAGATTATATTATCATTAAGATGAATGGGAATTAATTAATTAATTACTTGATTGATTAATTCAAGAATGTTTATCTTACATAATAAATCTATGAATGAATGAATGATATCCATTTAATTTTGTGTATTCATTGCATGTTTGACTGTTCATGAGCTTGACCAAGACCTACGTATGTATTGACATTTATTTAATTTAAAATATTGCATAGATTTTCAATTATTTAATATTATATTAGAAAAATGGCATGCGATTCATCCCTCCCTCCATTATTATGTATGACATGTGTATCCAAGGTTATTTATGTAATTCCCTTTATGAAATACTTTGGTCCCCCTCAAAAGTGTGTGGGTAATAAATACTTTTAATTAATGGAGAATCCCAAGGCACGTGGGGATAGTTCAAGATAGAACAATAATGACCCAAACTCTACGATACATAGGTGGACATGTGGAATTTTTTAGCTCATGCCAAGTCTGACATAAGGAGTTATTTACCCTAGGGCTTAAGTCGATTTATGGTCTTCTCATTAAATCAACAGTTATATAAGCTCACCATCAGGTCATTTAATTAATTATTTATTTTATTTCTAATGAGTTAAAATTATATTTATTGATGTAATACTGTGATCACATATTTGAATTAATTAATATGAAAATAAAAATTTTAAATTATTTTTATTATTATTAAATTTTTTATCCGAATATGGTTAATTAATCAAATAAACATCCACTTAAATATTACAAATAAATGTAAAATATAAAAAAAGATAACAATTTGTGCTTAATAAAATGAAATCTCTCCATTTAATATCAATTCATACTAAGCCTTTCATTACCTGATTAGGAACAAAACTCAATAGAACCATGTGTTCGACTAACCCTTTTTAGGGAACTTACTTTTATAATTGGAGTTATTATGAAAGTTTCATGTTGACTTAACAATTTTACATCAAGTGGAGTATCCCTTTGTAGATATGGTGTAATTTAGAAGCATGTGTTAAGAAAATCCAAATCTGGATTTCTGGATTACGGTGTCCACTCGACGGATCAAGGAGCTATAAGCCCACTATTGGAAATGAATTCCCTACCTAAATAACTTCAAAATAGCTTGAACATCCCTTTTTGGGGTTATGAAAAGGGGAATATGGATCCTATCCAATATAATTTCATTAAAACTAGACATTCCAAGTTTAATGATGTGGTCTATTGGGACTTAATAAAATAGTATGATATTTAAAATAAATTAATTATTTGTAAAAAAATATATAATCAAGAGAAGTACAAATAATATAATATTTTAATTTTAGTATATAATGATCAGATCATTATCCCTATGATAAATATTGGATAAATACAATCTCAACACTAGATGTAACTTCTAGGAGTGTTTTAGATGCCTTTGGGTTGTTCTATTCCATGAATAGAAATATGACGTGCCAAAATCCTTAATCCCTGATCCGCCTACTCATGAGGCAAGTGATGAAGAGTTCATAGTCTACAAAAAACATATGCATGGTGAGGCCGACATTCAATTTTTGTTGCTTTCATCTTTGTCCAGTGAACTCATGAATTCTCATGAAACCATGGATGTGTATAGAATACTAGAGTACCTCCATGGTCATTACTAGGAGAGAGCAAGATAAGAATGGTTGAAGATTTACAAGGTTCTCTTTGAGAGTAACCTTGGATATGGTTCCCTAGTTAGGGATAATGTAATCATTTTCATTGGCTTCATTGATCACCTAGAGGTTCTATGGTTTAAATTACCCAAAAAACTGCGCACTGATGTCATTCAGACATCACTCCCTTAGTGCATCTTTAATTTTCTTGAGAATTTTAGTATGAACAACATTGAGAAGTCTCTGCTAGATCTTCTTATCCTCCTTCATAGTGTAGATAAATTTAGGAAGCACAATCACATCTTTTTCTTTCTGGTGGACAAATGGAAATGGAAAGAAAATATCATTAAGCCCAAATATTATTCATGTCCTTCTAATAAGAAGAATATCAATGTGGAAGAAAGGGAACATGATGTTTCTATTTCACATGTGTTAAGAAGGGACACAGGAAGAAAAATTTCACCCAGTTAAAGAAGAAAGGGGAATCTTCATCTTCATTTATTGTCGAGTGATGTTTATCAATTTTAAAAAATTGGTTTTTCGATACATCTTCAAGTGCACAAATACTTATTAAAATTAAGGAACCATGTATATTCATAAAAATTGGCTGAGGGGATGTAGATATATGAGTAGCTGATGGAGCTAAGCTTGTTGTTGTTGTTGTTGTTGGGGACTATTGCCTCACATTTCCTACTGAAATGATCTTAGTTTTAGAGGGATGTTATTATGTGTCTTTAGTTACCAAAAATATTATCTATGTATCTAAACTATATATAGTTGGATTCGTTTTCTAATTTGGAAATACATGTTTCTTCTTTTATAAATATATCATTTTTTATGGTAAGATAAATTTATATAAATGACTTAACGTGTTGGATTACATGGACCATGTAATTGAAATTGATAACAAAGTTACTTCACATGAAAAATACCATATCCAACTTTGGCATCATGGAATAGGTCTTGTAAATAAAAAATAATTGATAAAAATACATCTAGATGGATATTTAGATTCTTTCAAACTAAATTTACATGCTATATGTCACACATGTTTACAAGAAAAAATGACTAAAGCCCCATTTAGTGGTAAAGGTGAATGAGATAATGATATTTCTATATTAGTTCATTCTAGAAAGTGTGGACCATTTCCTGTTGAAGCCTGGGGTGGGTACTCAAAATTTGTAACTTTTACTAATGATTTTAGTAGATATGGATACATTTACTTAATGAGGTATAAGTCAGATTCTTTTGATTAATTCAATGAATACAATAATGAATTTGAGAACCATATTGGTAGAAATATTAATAAACTCTAATATGAAAAAGGTGTAAAATATCTTAATCACGACTTTGATGATTACTTATGGGAGTTTGGGGTCCTATCTCAACTCACTTATCCTTACAAGCCTTAGTGGGATGGTGTAAGTGAAAGGAGGAACTGCACCTTATTGGACATGGTTGGATCAATGATGAGTCATGCATGTCTTACAATATCATTTTGGAAATATGAATTACAAACCGTGGTAGACATACTAAACCAATTACCAACTAAATCAATAATTGGTATTACATACAAATTTTGGATTAGAATAAAAATATGTTATTTAATTTACATGTGTAGGGAAGTGAAATGTTTGTTAAGGCCTCTTCAGGTAAAAAACGTGCACCCTGATCCACAAAGTGTACCTTTAAAGAATACCCTCTAGAAATAAGTAGATATTTCTTATATGAACACTCTAATAAAATGGTTATAATGGGATGACACAATATATTCTTTTAGAGGAAGCACATTTCCAAAAGGGATAGTGGGACCGAGTAAAATTTCAATGAAGTCGAGGCTCAAGGAAAACAAAAGTTAGTAAATGATCAAATTCCAAAAATACCCATTGAAGAAGAAACTATTCCAGAGAACTTCATTAGAGTACAAGAGAGGTTAGAGAACAAGAATAGTATGGTTTTCTAGTCACTAAGGATGGTGAATCATTATTAGTTGATAATAATGATCCTATAACCTACATGGTAGAAAAAGTAGAATAGATGTTTCCATGAGGCAAGAAGACATGAATTCTGAAATGGATTCCATGTACCAAAACCATGTCTATATTTTTGTATACTCTCTAGTGGATGTAAATCATGTTGGTTGAAAATTGGCATTCAAGAAGAAACTGGAAATTGAAGGACATGTTAGTAACTTTTAGGTGCGATTAGTTGCAAAAGGGTCTAAATAGCATCAAGGTATTGACTACAATGAAACCTTTTCACTAGTTTCAATGATAAAATACATTTTAATTCTACTAGCCATTTCAGCTTACCAAGACTATGAGATTCAGAAAATGGATGTTAAAAAATCCTTCCTTAATGGGAGCCTTCGGGAAGTTTTCTATATGTCATAACCTGAAGGGTTTGTGACTCCAAAGGATAAAAATAAGATATTCAAGTTACAAAAAACATTTAATTATTCAATAAAACATTCAGGTCATGGAACATTCATTTCGATTAAGCCACAAGAGAATTTGGTTTTATAAATAACAAATTTGAGACTTGTATCAACAAACAATTTAGTGTCAATTCTGTAGTTTTCTTAATAGTATATGTGGATGACATATTACTTAGTGGAAATGAAATACCAGTTCTATAGTATGTTATGTTGCGGTTGAATAAATTATTTTCCATGAAAAACATGGGTGAGGTAGAATATATTATTCGGATCAAGATCCACTATGATAGATCTAAGAGGTTGCTTGATCTAAGTCCAAGTATATAAAATTACAAGATACAGAAGAGATTCATTATGGAACAATCCATGGGGGGGTTTTCACCAGCATCACATGGAATTCATCTTTCCATGAAAATGAGTCCACAGACCCAAGAGGAAATAAATTGAATTGCAAGGATTCTATACTCATCAATGATTGGGTATGTCATGTATGCTATGCTATATACTAGGCTAGATGTTATGTATCCATTAAGTGTGGTAGGTAGATATTAGGAAGATCCCGGTGATTGCCATTGGATGGTAATTAAGACTATCCTTAAGTATATGAGGCATAACAAAGATATGTTACTTTTTTTATTGAGTAGATAAGGAACTAGTCATTAGAGGATATGAAGATTCTCATTTCCAGACTAATCATGATGACATGTAATCATAAACTGGATACATATTCACTTTGAATGGAGGTGTTGTGAGCTGGAAGGGCTCAAACAAGGTTGTGGTCACAGATTCTATAATAGAGTCTGAGTATATCACAGCTTTCGAGTAAGATAATGAAGAAGTTTGGATGCACAATTTCATCAAAGATCATAATGTGGTATCTATATGTAAAGATCTCATAACACTCTATTGTTATTATATTACACCATTGTCTCTCATAAAAGATCAAAGGTCACATCAGTAGAGAAATCACATACTTTAGAAGTATCATATTCTAAGGGATTTTTATTAGAGAGGAGAGGTTGTCGTTAGTAGTATTTCCATTTAAGAAAGCATGGTAGAACCTTTGATTAAATCCTTAAGTTAGGATAAACATGATTATTATATGAGATCTAGAAAACTAAAAGTCATAGGTAGTTGGATCTAGTTCATGTGGGAGTTTTTTAGAGTTAGTTTCCTAGAACCAAATTTTTTTTACTTTGATTACATGAATATTTGATTTATTAAATATTAAATTAAACATATTAATACATATTGTTCATTGTTATGCGTGGCTATAATGTAATAATTACTTATAGTGTTTTTGCATTGATAAGGTCATAATAGTTCCCTTGTATGATGAAATCCTTGAAGTTCTATGAAAATATTTTTAATATAGTTATGTGGTTGGATAACTTACTATAAAGGGAAACATAGTATTTAGACAATCAGGTGAGAGTACTCATAATTAGATGAGACTTATTCTGATGATGTTTGTACAAGGTAATCTCAAAGACAAGAGATTATGGGAACATACCTACCAGTAATAATTCTGCATGTTTTGGTGTGATTAGATATTCCTATCTGTTATCATGTTTAATTGTCCTTAGACATTAATATTATCATTAATGCATGTCACGACTCGCGTACATATATTTGATGATGAAAACTAGGACACCATATGTTGTCGGGAAGTTGGGTATGTTGGGTGCATCAGAAATGACATGTTCTTAATGGATACGTTAAGAAAAGATTTTCCCCTTCCATATTTATGGACGTTCACATCTTGACCCTTTGATTGAAATAGAACAGTCACCCTAAATTCCATGGCCATGGTGTAATGAAGGGTTTATTTTAGATATTCAATGAATGATGTATCAATCATATAGGTTTGTGAAACTATCATCCAACCTTCATTATGTGATTATGTGACAAATAGATTATATTACATAGCGAGTGTTCGTATATGCTTGCCATCATTTATACTTTATGTTTATTCTCCTTGGTGCCTTGACCCATTACTTGATAGAAATATTGGACTTTAGGCAATCCCACTTAATGTCAATGTGAAATAATCATGGAGGGTCACATAGTATGTGTTTCTTGTAGTCTCCATTAAATTCTATTTGAATTTAATTAATGGAATAAATATTATTCTAAAGTTTGAGGAATAAGTTTATTTAAATTTTATTTATCACATAAATTAAATAAATATTTTTTCACCAGATTTTGAATAGAATATATTTTTTAATATTTAATAAATGTTTATTTACTATTTTGTGAATAAAATATTTATTTAAGAGAATAAATTATTTATTAAGGTGTTTAATAAATACAAGAAAAATTTTAATTGACCACGACCATGTCCAGTGATAAAATAATTTTTTATGAGTTGGTAAATATTATATATCCATTTTTCACAAGTTAGAACACTACAAAATAATAATACAGTTATTCTTATTATGTATCATGGAATTTCATTAATTGTTATAATTATATTTAATGGCTGTTATGAAATTAAATTTTGTAACCAAAATCCCAAATCTATAAATTGATGGCTACATCTACTATGTAATTACTATGAAATCTATTCCATGTTTTGTAAAAGGGAATTGTTGTGCACAATTTATTCTCTCTCGACTCCTCCTCCTCTCTCCCTCTCAAGAATGAGAAACCCAAGAGATAATTCCTTCAACACCAAAGAAAGAGTGATCCAGAACGAACAATGAAAGAAATTTGATTCACTTTTCTAGAACCTAGAGAACGAGTGGCATTGTTCAGAGACCATTGAAGCACATATGGATTACCACTATATGTATTCTCCCCTTGTATCTTCACAAGAACAATGAAGGAAATTCGTAACAGAATTTTCATATGATCAACAATCATCAACGAATAATGTTTTTAAACCCAATTATTTATTTGTTCATATATGAAATAAATTATTATAAATTTGACATTCAAGATCCTCGCTAATGGTTTGGGGAAATGATTATAAAAAATTTAATATATCACCCAACAATGCACTATTACTCTATGATAGGAACCAATAGGTGTCTCTCCCAAGAACCTTAAAAATTAAGGACATGATCTTGAAGCATATCATATAATGCCAATTTTGTAAGCTTGGACTAATTATTTGTATGAGGGTGATATGATATACTCAATAATTCCTATGAACTCAGTGCCTTCTGCAACCCATTCTAGAACTGTGATGTAAATAAATAATTATGATCTATTATGATAATGTGAGGAAACCCATTATGGGATAATTTTTTTTTGGATATATAGCCTCCCAATATCATCTAATTGGAAGGTATCTTTGATAGGTAAATGTGAGAAACCTTGGTCAACCTATTGATGATCGCCCATACTACATAACTACATTGAGAGGATTTTAGAAATCCCACATAAAATTTATTGTGATGTCATCCCATTTATATTCCTAAATAGACAGAGGGTGTAAAGGTCCAACAATACACTATGATCAACCTTTACTTACTGATAGGTGGAACGCCGCATGATAAAACATACATTATTCATCTCCATACCCAACCACCAATACTATAAGAATATATCTTGTTACTTCATGGTATGTATAAGGGCATACTAACCAATCAGTGACATGAGTCTCTCAAATCAATTCTTCTTAAATGTCCACATGCACCCAAACATACCATTTAATTCACAAGATCTAATCCAATTAATGAACCATCCAGGCTATGGTTATCTACCAGAAACGCTCTCACGCAGGACTAACCCCTCGAGAAAAGAAATTTGTCAAGTATTTACTCACTCTAGATGAGAATATATCACTTCTGGGTCTATTAAAATTGGATTCTCATGATAATCCTAAATCGCAATATGAATCTAAAATAGGACTGTCAACTACCAGTTGTTATTGGCCTCCTGAAATTTCCATGTCTTAGCCTTCCAAATTAGAGCATCATAAATTGTATTTCCATTACCAGATCTATAATCGACCTAAATGTTTAAAGACTATAGATATTATACGGTTCTTCATTTCCTAATATTCATGTTATACCGAGTGGAAATGTATCAAAGTCTATTGTGATCATCATACACAAAAAACCATTCTACCAGAAACTAGTGCCTCCAACAAAGGAATATGTGTACTACAACTTCTAGCTTGAGGTCATGTGTTGGGTAATTACACTCATGAGGCCTCATCAACTGAAACTCGTATGCCATGAATTTATCTCCCTACATCATAATGGCTACCGGACCGATACCTAAAGCATCTCAATAAACAATAAAAATCATTCCTAGATCTAGAAGAATCAGTATCAGGGATAAGGTTAACTTTACTTTTAGAACCTGAAAGGATGTTTCGTAGGCTTCAATCCACAAAACAAATAACAACATTTCTAGTCAAAACACTAATAGTAATAGCTATGAATTAAAATTATTGAATAAAATTCCTATAAAATATAGTTATCCTAAATAAAATCATTATTTCAAAGTAATTATTGGGCTTCTCCCATGATACTAGGGCTCTCACATTCTCTCGGTCCACAGCGACTCCTGCCTATAAGATGATGTAACCAAGAATGTGAATCTTCTCGATAAAAAAGAATAATTTGGTGTGTTTAGAATAGATTGGGTGACATCACAGTGTATTAATCATGATATCAAGATGTTTGTGATGGTCATGTCGGGTATGGGAACACCCCAAGATTCCATCCATAAATACTACATAAAAGTATTCCCAATATGGTTGGAATACTCAATTCATTATAGAAATGAAAATTCCAGCTACATTTGTGAGACTAAATGACAAAACCAAATACTCATATAGATCATATTTCTCAAGGAATGATGTAAGTGGAATATCTGATGATGTCACACACACCTAATGATATCCCAACCTCATATAAATCTCAAAGAAAACAATTTATCATCAATGATAGTTAAATATTGCATCTATATGTGGAAGTGGATAATAGTTCTTGACCATATGCCGGTTCAACCAACAATAATCCATGCTAATCCATAGGTTATCATTCACCTTCTTGGAAAAAATGATAGATAAACCCCATGGTGAAGTACCGAGTCATATAAAACCCAGAGATTCCAAATACAAGAGCTACTTCCTGAGTTCCTGAAGCTTAGTAGGTACCATTATATAAAGAGGAATATAAAATAGTGTAGTTATAGACACTATCCCAATAGTAAACACTACCTATCTTTTATGAGGTAGTTTAGAAAATCCATTAAGGAATACGTCCCTGAAACAATACTCTATGGGAGGGAAATCATTATATCATGTTCCCTGATCCCTCATAAAAATACTAGTAGTGTTGCTTGAAACTCTACCCATCCCACAATTCAATGTTCTAGGTCAAATCTCTTGAACATCCCATTCACCATTTTAATTTTAACTACCAACCTCATATAATGTGAAATAAACCCTTCAACTATAGCAATCAACTTGAGTGTTATAGAGTGATAACACTTCTGTCTTGAGTATAATGTCAAACCTCATCATCTCGAGGAAAAATAGGTTTCATAAAAAAATAATGCCACTTATCTTATGGGGGAATTCCTTACATCAATGTACACTATGAAATTGAATCTTGAGTGGTGTGTCTAGAGTTATCACACCACAACAGTATTATATCTTTAAGTTAAGAATTTTTATAATTTCCACAGATATAAAATAATGAGAAGTTAATTTATCGAATAATGAGGATACCAAGGTAGGGTATACTATAATAGTACCTCGAACTATTAATGGCCTGACATTTTTTTCCCATGATATAGAATATAGTGCATGTAGCTAGCTGAATTCAAGGCCCTACGGTAAAGCCTGACTACCCCGATCAGACCTAATATTCTAGCACTGCATATCATACAAATGGATTCCATGACTATGTTCACCTCTTTAGACTAATCATTCATTAGTAGTCAATCTTCCTTCTTGACATTGAGTTCCTAATCCTGCACCTGAATGTGGAGTTGGTGCAGATCTTTTATGACTAGTTACTAGAGGGAAATTTATCCAAAAAAATGATGGTTCCCTATTTTTTCACAACATTGTCACTCAATTGGGTCCTTAGTACATTTGATATTCTTATGAACCAACCTACCACACTGGAGACACACCATCGAATTATCAGCGCATGTCATCTAAGTATTGTGGCCCCCATAAGAAGACTTAAGGCAATGTTTCCTACTACTAGAGGATCCAATTCCATGTCTCAGTATATAATGGCCATAGACTACACCGTCAAATTACCTATGGTTCTGTAACACCCAAATATTTTATGAATTATTATTTTTTTAATAAATTTAACATTTTTAATATTTTTCATTTCACACTAACACTAAAAATACTCTATTTTACATTAAAGAACTATGTTTATCATGGGTTATATACAACACTAAATTACTCATGCACTACAAGAAAAAAAATTTATCTATCTCTATACGAAACACCATGGTAATCTTGAATTACAAACAAAAACCACTTTCCTTAATGGATTTAATAACATTCAGGACAGAGTTTTACCAAACAATTGTATATCATAGAAATTTTATTATTTAAAATAATAAGACATAACCTAGTTGTTAAATTAATTTTTATGAATAGTTTTATCTAATTTATGAAAATATATTGTTTATGAAAATATAATATGAATTCATTGGTTACAAATTAATTTTAAATGAATATGAGAACTGGTTGAATATAATTGAAAATATTAATATTTGTATAGCCACAAAGTTATTGTACCCTATTAAATTAAAATAATTATAATTAGTGAGTTATATTAATATAATATATAAATTATATATTCAACCAAATATTTTTTTACATTCATCCAATATTGTTTATGGACATGATAAGAACAACCCTAATTTTATGCTTAAAACCCAATATTTTTATAAAGGTAGTTTTACCACCTTTTAACGGTGATCGTATTTTAAATCCAAAATTTGGAACTTTTATAGATATAATATGTCCAAATAAACTTCATATTTGAAATAAAAATATAAAAATTAGTTTAGAATAAATTTTGGTATTTTTCTGTAAGATTTCATTTTTTGATAGATAGTGAAAAATATTGGATTTTAATTCAAAATTTCCTTTTTCTATAACTTATTAATAAGGTTAAACTATATTTTAATTTGGTTTAAAAGTATAATTAGATCAAATTATTATCAATTAATCCAATTTAGTTCGTTATAATCAATTTTACATTGAAATTAGGTATAAAAACTTAGCAAAATTTTGGTTGTTTGTACATTAAAAACACGTAGTATCATCCCGTCACCAGGATTAATTTTAAATTAATTTCTTCCATTTATGTGATTAGAATTTGGAAAAATGGATTTTATATCTGGAATCATAATAATTTATTGTAACACCCCAAGATTTCATAGTGTGTTATTTCTTCAAAATAATTCAATAACTTGCACTACACGCAACACTGAGTTCAATTGCACCATGACTTACCAAAAAAAAAGCCATTAAAAGAGGTCATGAATAGTATTAACTAAATTTTAAACTTTATATAATCCTTATAATTTTAGAATCCATATTATGAGTTTCTTATTCATAATGCAAGAACAGATTCATTTTCAGTATTGCACTTTTATCAACTTTTGATAGTGAAACCTTTTTAAATACAATATTTTAAACTTTTTGACTAAATGGAGACATCAAAAAATTTAAAATGAAACATCCCAAGCTTCCACGGTACGCTTTCCTTTGAATAAAACAGTAGCGTGTGTTGTACGCAACTTCGAGTTCTAACACACCGTAACCAATCAAACTAGCTGTCATGAATAGTAATACCTACTTTTTGAAGTTATATATATTTTATATTTTAAAATGGACTTCATTTTTGGATTCGGAATATCAAATTTAGCCTAAGGTGAAATTTTGGTACTTTTCGGATAACTTTCATATTTTGATGAATAGTGAAAATTACTAAATTTTAATTAAAAACAACTTTTTTAATCAAAATAATTAATAGTAATAAATTATGAATTTGAGTGGTTTTAAAGTATATTTAGAATATATTTTTACTATTTAATATAATGTTGGTCATTGGACATAATTTTACAATTAAACCGAACATAAACAAGTGTCAATCTTTTGATAGTTATTATCTCTTAAAAACACGCTTTTTGTTTTGACAGCGGGAATTAATTTTAAATTAATTTCTGCCACTTCTGTGTTTTGAATTTAGGAAAATGGATTCCAAATTTGGAATCAGGATGTTCAAATTGTGTAAATAGGTAACTTTTATTTTTAGACATTTTGAATAATTACTGCGGTAAATATTTTATTTACCATGGTTAAGGGTAAATCCGGTAAATAAGGGTTAAAATATAATATTATAATAATACTAAATTACCCTAAAACGTGTCTTAACCCTATTGGTTGATACATGGTCGACCATGGGCTTATTTGTGTCAATTTTGGGACCCCATGGATCCACTTGTAAGTGATAATGACACTTTATTTTAATTAAGTCAAAATGAATACAAAAATGACACAAGCATATATTGTTTAGCAAAACAATTGTTACATAGGGTTATATAAGTTGGATTTTAGATTATAAATATTCATTAGAAAGATAAACCAATTTCCTACATAATTATATTTTATTTATAATTTTTAGACATTAAATAATTTATTTTATTTATGACACAAAGATGATGCAGTAATTACTATAATAGTGAAAAATTAAAATAATTGATATTATAAATACCCAACAAAATATAATATGAAACTTTTAATGAATTAAACTAATTTTATAGGATACTATGATATATTAGGAGTGATTTAATGGACTTTTTTCGAAGTAATAAATCTATTATGAGTTTCACAAAAATCAACTATTGAATAGTGTCAAAATTGACATAAAAGAGTTTTTAAAACAAATATTATATTATTAATTGATATTAAATTCCTAAAAATTTAAGGTTCGGCCAAGAGACTTATATAAGGATAGGTTAATCATTAATGGACCACTTGGGGGTCTATTGGATGTATATAGTAAGTTTATTAACCATATTATATAAAAATACAAAGAGACATTGTAAAAGTGAAACTAATTAACTTAGAGTTAATACTTAAAGATAAGGTTAATATAAGTACCCAAACCTGTCTAAATTCTATTGGTTGAGTGGTTTTCGACCTATCCCCACCTTAACCTTTTAATAATCAACTTTGGAGCCTTTAGAAACCGAATATGAATTTATTATAAATTAATATTTCTAACTTTTCCAAAGGTGCCCCTCACCCCTCTTATAAAAGGGCACTCCTCCTTCTCATTTCTTCACACCTTCAAAGCCTTTTGGATCGGCCAAACTCTGCCCAAATACTCTCCCAACATCCCTCACTACAACCTAGAGGCCTTAGTTTGATCAGAAAGCCAACCTAAGGAGCCCTTTTGATCAAATCAAAAGGAAGAACCCGAAGAAGAGGTAATGATTTCACCACCCTTCTCCAAGTTCATTTCTTCTTCCACTTCTTCTTCCTTTGTTCTTACCATTCTAAAATAATAACTCCAGTATCTCACATATACTGTGATGTTATTATAAATATGGTACAATCATATTCAGTATTCTATCCACCCTTTGAATAACATGTCACCATACGTGCGTACGTACGGCTTACCGTCTCCACGTCGTGGTGTAATTGTTATTCAATATAATATTATTTGGATGGGTATAATAATGATGTGTAACTCATGTAAATAATAAATATAACATGTTAATTATTCTGTATATATGATATACCATCCATTTATATATTATTTTAATATCAAAAGAATGATATTGTCGCTCGTGCGTACGTACGGACTACCGTCTCCACGAACGCGATGAGATTCATTCTCCATCGTATCCATTGAAGTATAATTATCATTTGATGATTGAAAAATGATGTTTAAGGACTTGATATCATTCTTGATATGAATAAGATACAACAACCATGGCTTATGTAACAAAACATATAAAAGAAAATGAGTAAGTTAACTCCCGAAATGATGATAATTCTAAGATATTATTAACAAATCAATGTTAAAAGATCATATATGATATCATATTAATATATATGATTCTTGTATAATTTAATAACAACTATTTCACCATTATACAGGAGGTTAACCTACCCCAACCAAGGAAAAGTACAATGTAAGGGTTTACTTTACAACCTCTTCATTATCCAAGGTTGTTTATACGTAATAATCTACTGGGGTCTCTTTATCATCCACATACATGTTTCTTAAAAATGCATTTCAAAACATTTTTACTATTTACTAGAATATGAGTTAAATTCATTTATACCCTTTTTGACTTTTATAAGTGGTTTATAAAGGAATCTTTCGGTCGTTTTCAAAACAAGGTCCTTTTTAACCTTTTCGACAGAATTAAGGTAAGAATGTTTTTTTAACTTATACGGCGGGTGCGGCTATTTTCCGCCGTTATAAAATCTTCAAAGCTTCCCTTACAAGCTTATAAGAATATTTTCAAAGAAAATGTTTTATTTTATATGGATCTTAAATTATTTCAAAATAAAAGGAGATATTTCTTTAAAAAGAATTTTGATTTCATCTATGTCAACATCCTTTGATGGATTTTAAGATTATTTGAAGTTGATTTATTATGATACAAAACTTCTATATTGTATTGAAGGTTTTGTGATATGTTTGACTGTGGATGTGCTATTTTTATACCATTCATAGTTTATGGTGGAAGTATTGACATTTCGTATGCTAGTTTTAATACGAATGTTTATGTTATGTTTAAACCTTTTCATATGGGAATGCATTAGACTTAATATGTGACGGGTGGAGCCCACTATAGCTCCTCGATGCATCGGTAGGTCTCATGAGACAAACTAGTGTCTTGGCACAAGGCCTTGACAAAATCTTATTTGTAGTCTTGGCACGAGGCCTTGGCTATGTGGTTATGATAGTCTGGCATTATGCATTCCATCATTATGAAAGTGGTTATTAATTTTTGCATGTGATTATTCGATTAGTAGAATATCCATGTGAATAAGTAAATGGCATTATTTCATTTTATTTATGCCATACCATGTTGAAAGTTCATATTTAAAAGGCTTTTGTTTTAGTTATACATTTCCTTAAATGTTTATTCTTATTTATGAAAGTTTCCGCTATATTGTTATCCTTACTGGGCATTTGAGCTCACCCCTTTTCTATGTTTTATTTTTCCCAGGAAGTGAAGAAGTAAATTATGAATGACCTGCAGGGATATTATGTGGGGATATGAGTGTGGATTATGGAGACAATATGTTGTTGTAGTAGTTTTTCGTTTAATGATGTAATGTAAACCTTATGAATATATCTAGTGTTTCCAAGGTTAGTAAACCAATCGGTCTTTCGAGATTTGATCTTTCTTGTGATCATGCCAATGTTACGAAGTAATGAACTGACTCTGGGCAGCTGGGGTCGGGGCGTTACATTTATAATTTCTAATACGTTTAATTTTTTTGACAATTTTTTTTGAAATTGATTAAAATTAATTACAACGGTTAAGTGAAAAAATTGGTTAATAAATTATTAAACCATAAATTTATTAGCCAAAACGTCTTGAATATTGTCCAACACCCACTTTTTGGACATTATTTGGACATGAACCTTCCAATATTGAGTTCTTTTGTTTTTAAGGACTTTTTTAGGTAAAAACATGGGTACACATAACTTATTTTAAAAAATACTATGTGTGTACATTCCTTTCTCTATAAAAGGCCACAATATATTCCTCTTATTCACACATATAAAACCACATAGTTTTAGCCAATATCTTCCCAATAAAATTTTAAAAATCCTTAAATTCTTCTTTGAATCAAATCAATGGGATGAAATCAATTTAAGGAAGCATTTTGGCACCAACCAAATGGAGTTACCCGATTAAGAGGCAACATTTTCTCTGAAGCTCCTTTATTTTATTTTTTATCCACCCTAAAAACTAAATTTATTCGATTATTTATTAAAAAAATAGTATATTAAATATAATAAGATGTTTTTATGATAATATTTTGACCTACACTTACACACACCTTCATTAAATGGGTAACAAACATACTGTTTATGTGTATGATGAACTATCGCCTCACGAAATGATGATTGTTCATTTTTCCTTTAATGCCTATCATGGTGGGAATTATGATGGAAACTATATTTATATTATTTATATATTATATTTATTATTTACTTAATAAAATTTAATTCTTTTAAAACATATATCGTTATACATTCAATTTTTTGTGAATACGATAAATTCATTTGAGGAAGTGTGGACTACTATCCCCTCAAAACGATGTGATTTGTTCATAAACTATATGGAATGTATTAATGATGATTTTAGTGAATATATATGATATAATAAAGCTACATTAATAATGATATATATTCATTTATTTCATTTTCTTTCATTCTTTTCACATGACAATTAAATGGAAATTGCATTAATGAGTACGTATGACCTACCATCTCCATTAATGGTGTATTATGTTTAATATTTCTATATAATATAGATTATTATAATACAAATATCCTAGATAAAAATTATATTAAAGTAATTTTTTCTCTGGAATTGGGGATGATCTCGTTGATTTAAGATTCAAAATTCCAAGCGGTTTCTAACGGGTTTGTTCACAGAACCAGAAACATACAATGATTCCATATCCATTTAGACCTACTTACCAAAGGTATGCGCTCATTAGTTGGGGACTAATGAGGCTTAGGAATTTTCATTGGTCGATAGGATGGGAGTTAGGACTCATCACACCTTTTTTAGGGGAATTATTGTATACTTCGGGACTCTTTTATAGATTTAAGTTATGTTCGTGAATCCTTATTACATTACCAAGTATAAAATGGGATTTTCTTTAGATCTGACAATCAATTATTAAATATGTAGGAAATTTAGATAATCTTTTATATGTATTCTAGGTTCTTCATTGATAGAGAATCATCTGTATTTTTTAGAGATTCTTAGTCAATGGTATCCTTACATACATAAAAAGTCTCTTGGTCATTATGATGACCAAACTGGTTTTAAAGCCACTCAGTAGGGTACTTGAAGTTTATTGTCATTCAGAAGGACAAGGATTATTTCAGAGTTGGGATCCTACCTAAAAATGGGCTACCTACGTATCCTTTGTTTAGAAAAGGAATCAGAACCCACGTAGTTCGAGTAAGGGAGTATGATGTTTATGATTGATGGCTCAAAGAAAGATGTCATAATTACTTTTACACTCTAAGATCATGTGAGTCATGCTCGGTGTGAGAAACAAGAGGTATTGGTAAAACTAAACAATTGTGCCATGAAAGATTCAATCATAAGAAATTATGTGGGGCTTTTGTATGTATGACTTCCCAAAGAGATGAAGGTTTTTTTTAATTCAGGGATGAAATTCAGGAATAGGGTCCATAAAGGTATATGTACTTCATGGAGATTTGGATACTCTAATCTTGGGGCTTACTCCTAAGAAAGATGACCAAGTTAGAAGGGGACTTATGTTTGGGTTTTACTCCTGAGAAGGAAACCGATATCAAAAGTAAATTAGGACTGGTTATGAGAAATTAAGACTGGGGATTATTCCTAAAGAGGAGGCCCAGGTTGAAGGGATTTTAAAATTAAGGGACTGGGGATTACTCCTGAAAAGGAATCCCAGGTTAATAGAATTATGGTTGGGGCTTACTCATAATAAGGATGCCCAGATTAAGGGTCTTAGGGCTTACTCCTGAAAAGAAGGCCCAAATTAATGAGGACTTGTGGCTTACTCCTAAGGAGGATGCCCAAAATTAATGGGAATCATGACTGGGGATTACTCCTGAAAAGGAGGCCTAGCTTAAGGGGTTATCTCATCTTAAAGGATGCAGTTGAATGAATGAAATCTCAATCTTTAGTGACATAAAGATGTGTAAATCACTAGGTTTTGAGATTTGTTCCACGGAATTCCTTTCAGATACGAAATGCAATCAAGAAAACATGCCATAAATGGCTTTGAAGAGTGTCTTGAATACTAAATCTTGAATAGGAGAGGTGGAATGGCATAAGAGAGATGAAATGGGCAGGAAGGGGACCCAAAAAAAGGGCGTGCAAGTCCTAGAAGGCGTGCAGGTACTGCATGGGCGCACAAGTCCTGGTCGCGCAGGTATACCTGCACAACACATGGTTACTTGCGCGATTGTTAACCAGTAGGGTAATACTTGGGTGATCCTTGATCAAAGCCTTTAGAATTATCCTGAGGTACTTCCAGAAGAGTGGCGCGCAAGATTCAAGGAGTAGGTAAGGAGGAGTGCAAGTGTGTCCATTTCCCTTAAGGGTAAAACACCTAGGCGCGCAAGTGTTAGTGAATTCTAACACTTAGACTGTATTCCTCTTGTTTAGACCTTCCATTATAGGTAAAGATTTACCTTATAAGTGTTCGGAAGACTTGAAGAAGAGACTTGGGGGTTCAGAGCTCTGTATCTGAATTCTGGAAAAATTCCTCTCCTAAGGGGGGTCCCACCGGGGGTATTTATAGGCTGGAGAAGACCCCGGGCGGTTTTCAAAGAGGGCATGCAAGTCACTTGCACGACCATTAGGCCACGCGCAAGTATACTTGCGCGACAGTGAGGGAACTTGCGTGGTGCCTGTGCATTTGAAGCCTTGTTCATGCCTTTGTCTATTTTTTATTTTTTCTTTAAAGGATGAATCAATTTGTGCTAAGTCATTTCCCTTTCCATTCCATTAGACAATGTGATGAAAAGGAGCATCAACAAAAGTCCCCCCTCAGAGTTGGATCTGAAATAATAAGGATGGGACTCTGAGGAAAAGAAGAAAACCAAAGGGAAAGAGGCGCACAAGTGTTCACCGTGCAACACTCGTCGCACAGGGGTGAGTCGCGCAAGCTGGAGCGCGCGGGCTGTAGGCGCGTAGGTGGACGGAATGGCCTATATATATGTGCTCATTTTTCGTGCATTGCACCGACTTCCAGATTTTCAAGCTCTCTCCATGCAAGTCACCTTCTCCGTGCAAGTTTCTCTCTCTTTTTTTCCGCTTTTCTTTGCTGTCGCGCTGCTGTCAAGGTATCTGGACTTGCGCGGTGATACCTACGCGCCAAAAACTTGCACGACATATTAACACTTGCGCGACACATCCATAATTGCGCGCCAATATTTAGACATGAGTTCCTTAATGCCTTTTCCATTTTTTTTGAATTCCTTCACAACTTTTATGAAAAATAAACCCATTTTAGAGTTAATTTATTCAAATTTTGTGCAGATTCAATGGCTCCTAAGATAATTAGAACGACCGATGAACTGGAAAGCAAACGTCTTGATTATATGATGAACATCATTGGCCATGATTATTATACTGTCTGTGATAGAACTCTTCCGGATTTGGCCATGTATGTCACGACCCGTCCTCGGGGCCCGTCCCGTGACTACCCCAAGCCCTCCTTCCATATGCCAGGGGCTGGCGACTAGCACCAAGGCGTAAATCCCGGTAAAAAGGGAAGGCATTGCCTTTGTAAAGTAAACAAACACCACAGAGCAAGCAAGCAGTAGAAGTAAACACTATGTAAAAAACTGAGTTCAGCAGTAAGTGAGGAAAAGTAAGTGGGCCAGAATACAAACCCAAACTGAAAGTAAAGTACAACTCGAAAGGGAAAACAACAACTGAAAAGTAAAGTAGCAACGCCGAGCCGTCCACTGGAAATCCCACATGAAGGGTGGGTACAGATAGCATCCACAGCTCCTCGGGTCCTGCCGTCCGCCCTGTATGCGTCCCGTCCAGTGGTCCACCTCCAGGTACCGACTCGCCGTGATATCCACCTCCAGGCATCGACTCGTCATGGGTTCCTCCTCCAGGAACCGTCCAGCTCTACAAGCCTCAACCTCGATCAGTGATGTCCGTCGTCTGCAACCAACACAACATAGTACGGGCATAGCTCGTGCAAGGGTGAGTATACGCTACTCAGTAGGGACCCCAAGACCCCCGATGGTCTCCCAGAATCTACAAAGGATAAACCACAAAGAAAGATACAATCACGAAGTAACATCCAACACTACTTAGGTATATGCCCAAACATATATCTAAGTCATCAATTCCAATTCGACTCCAACATCTGAGCCCAAGTTCGATCACGTCCACACATGATAGCACAACAAATCCACCCAGGATAACACAACCCAATCCACATAGGAAAGCAATTTAATCATTTTTAAGATAATGATTGAAAGTCAAGACTCTGCTCAAACAGGTATACTTCTTCGTATGTTGATAGAGATGATCAGATATATCCACTGATTCATCTATGCCTTCGGACCCACAAAGGATCGATAGGTACTAACCCCACGCAATAACCCACATGGGATCGATCATGAAGTTGAAACCATAGCTATTGGGAAACTCCTTCTCTTTCAAGTACAGTGGGTATGCCGCTACAACCAAGTGCTTCCCTCTAACCTTGGACTGATGTAGTACTCCATCTATCGAGTATTGTGGGCCTGCTACTACAACCAAGCGCTTCCCATCATGGGTCTTCCGCTACAACCAAGAACTCCTTCTCATAGCCTCTAGAAGTACTCCTTCTATTGAGTACCATGGGTTAGCCGCTACAACCAAGCGCTCCTCCACCGTGGGTCTGCCGCTACAACCAAGCGCTCCTCCGTCGTGGGTCTACCACTACAACCAAGCGCAACCCCTTATAGCCTCCAGAGGTGTTCCTTCTGTTGAGTACCGCAGGTCTGCCGCTACAACCAAGCGCTCCTCCACCATGGGTCTACTGCTACAACCGAGCGCTTCCCACTGGGTTATCCGTAACACACCGAGTCGTTCGATCAGCAGGCGTCAAGTCTCAACCGGCTCTAGGGTTTCTGCACACAGCATGATCGTTCCGGGAGGGTCCACTCCACGAGCCAAGAGGTCGATGCATCAACTGACATGTAGTCCGGAGTTGATGTATCCCAAAAAGTACTGTAGTGGTCACTACTGAACCCAGAGAGGATTCTCATACTGTCTTCATTGTCGTTGCAGTCGCAGCCAGCTCTAGGGTTCCCGCACACAGCAAGCACGTTCGGGAGGGTCCGCTCCACGAGCCGAGAGCTGATACATCAACTTACACATAGTCTGGAGTTGATGTATCCAAAAGTTCCGTATCTTCAACAGGAAATCAACGTCACAGACGGCGCGTCAATCGGACGCTCGGTCTAGAAGTTATTGTCTTTTTTGTCCCAGGGGCCCGGTTGGTCTTTAAGTCAAAACCAACCTGACCATAATCCACATTCGTCCAAACCTCGGGCGGAGTAATACAAAAGATCCGTCTCACTTATAGGAATCCATCAAAGTCGGCAGCACGTCAATCGGACGTCTGGAGCTTAAGTTACGAGCGTTTCCGCTCCGAGGGTCCGGTTGGTTTCGTGTACAAACCTTTCCCAGCCAAACCCAAAGTATTCCGCGACCCGGCTGGTGCAAGCCGGGTGGCCAGCGTGTCGGCTCGGCCGTTACGGTCGAGCCGCGGGGGGGGGGGGGGGGGGGGGGGGCGCTGCCCCCTGACCGCGTTGTCGTGACATGTCAAATTGATTATATTTTTAAGGTTGATTAATAGTCTAGGGAATACCCTAGTTCTTCTCTCAAGGAGCATTGGTAGGTTTAGAGTGTGTATTTTTAATAAAAATGACTAAGAGAGGGGGTGGTTTTGAAAACAGTTTAAAACAATGACTTAGTTGAAATAGATTAAAAGATGAGTGACCAAGTGGATTTTGAGAAATATGAGATAAAAGGGTCAATGTAATTTCACTACACACATATCAAGTTCATTATTCATAGAGATTCATCTTGGGTTTAGAGTAATTATTTGGTTGGAGTTAATTGGAATCCCGATTAATTCCTAAGCTTTTATTTCAATGCTTTAAGGACCAATCCTTGACGTAACAATCATATTTTCAAGGTTTAGTACTTATGCATGGAATAAGAACTTCCAAAGCATATTGAAATCTCAATAAGGTGGGTATGAAAAGGATTCTTGTGATGTCCAATCGGAACAACACAACTCACGCACTCAAAACCTCACACCGATCGGTTAGAAATTAAGAGCATAACACTCACATGCATCAAACCAAGCATTCAAATCTGAAATAAAATAAGATACATGGAATGAAAGGTTTAAACACCCAAATTACTCCACACCAGTAGCTAATTTATGCATCGGAATTTCCTTGACATGTGTGTAGCTCCCTCACAACGAACACCCAACTTTTAGCTCGACATCGGGAGGAGGAGGAAGCTCGGGTGGAACTCCTTCTTCATCCATTATTCCCCTAAGATTATAGGGGCCTCCAAAAACTACAGGGTGATTATGAGACTCCTCTAGGACTCCAAATTGGCAGCACTTCACTCCTTGGCTGAACTTGCAAATGAGGTTCCCTTGGTTCCCTTTTATAGGAAAATTGGAAGGTGGTTTTAGGCACACAAATTTCATCAATCCAATTGCACGATGCATTTTGGCCTTTAGACAGTCTTATATCGCTTTGGATAAAATAGAAAGGTTGTAGCCCTACCTCTTTAATGTATCCACCGAACGTGTGGCAGCATTTGGAAAACTACAACTCAAGATATTGATAAAATACATAACACCGCATTTGACTTGGTCCAAATTCGGTGTCTTCGACAGATCAGTTCAGATGGGCCCCATAAAGGCCGAATCAGGATTGGGTTCCTTAATATGAAATGTATCCTATTCAATTTTGGATAGGTCCACAAAATTTCAGTCAATTGGGATGCACGGATTTCACGAACTATTCAAAACAGTTGACATATGTCCATGGATCCATGCAATTTTGGCCCATTTTTATTCCACTTCATCAAGGGCCCTCCAAATCACCTCCACCTAAATTGAAACAATAAAAACAAGTAACATTGCCCATTATAATATTGATTAACATTAATTTATTGATTCAAACATAAAGTGAAATTTATTATTATATTTGGAATATTCATTACAAAACTAGTTTAAAACTGCGGTGTAAGGGTGTAATAAAACAGTGAATCGTGGTACGATCACACCCCCACACCTAAACATTTGCACTCCTTGGAAAAGTCACATATCCAAATACAGTGATGCACATATATATATTTCCAACATCCTGAAGATTTATCATTTGAGGAAATTTTATTTAAAGTAAAGTGATCAATGCACGAACCACACTAAGGGGTTCTTCTTAGTGAAAATAGAAAAAGATGTCTCATAAATCATATCATAGAGAAATTAAAAAAGATTCATGATACCCAATTGAGAATGGAATTCAGAAGTAAACCATGACACTAACTCTCCATGTGTGTGTGTAGAAACCATTCCATGTTATTCTTTCCCCTTGCTATCCAATAAATATATTTTATTTTAACATTTTTCAGCTTAAATGATTTTGTCACCGAACCTGTCCTACATCCTTTGAAATAATATTTCAAGACCCACTCATTTAAGCATTCCCAGAAGTCAAACCATAAGCTCCCGAACTTGATATCCCCATATGTTGCACATTTCATCACTCCCCTCATTTATTATATTTTTTTTGAAGTTGCAATTGGAACGAATCCCACACTCATCTCTCAACCCTTTGTTTGATCTACTCATGACACTAATTGCAATAGTTATAACAAGATCAAAGGTTGAGGAGGAGTGGTTTTTGACCTGCCCAAGACACAATATTTTTTTGAGGGTGTACAACAGTCAGACATTAGGTACACACGCATAGGTCAATCTGGTACAGTAATGAAATAGATCAGATAAGGAACGAACGCATGGAAATATCATTTAAAGCTGAAAAATATTAACCCAACATATATTTACCTTATATTAAGTAAGAAATAATCAAACTTTGTAGTTTGGTGTAAAAATTTGTGGAGATATTAGTGACATAGTTTTCCCAAAAACTACTCACACAATGGGCATCAATCATCTCAAAGGTTTCACATAGATACGACCATTTATATCATTGACAGAAAACCAATTCGCTAAAAAACATTCCCTGATTTTAAATTCATACAAATACTCTTTTTAGCCTTCGTTATGGTATTTTTACTTTCCCCAGATTATGGTCTCCAAATCATGGAACTTCGAAATTGTTGATGGGGAAAAATGAAAATACCATAAAGAAGTCCAAAAAGTGAAAACAAAAGGAGAAAACAATGAAAATTCCTAACTATCCCAGGAATGTATCCACCCCCCACACCTAGAGAATACAATGTCCTCACTGTAATAAAATGGACTGTGGGAAGGAAGGATAAAACCTGGTGAGTGTTATTCATAGACCGCTTCGTGAACATGGAGTTACTCCATTGGGGACTCTGGAATGGCTTCATGGAAGTGCTTCAGCCACTACCCATTGACAGTGAAGGTTTGCTTGGTATCTTCATTTTGAACCTGGACAACACCAAATGGAGATACATTAGTAACAATGTAGGGTCCAAACCAACGGGAACGAAGCTTACCAGGGTGCAACTTCAGCCTTGCATTGTAGAGGAGGACCTTCTGCCCGATGTGGAATTAACGATGAAGGATGAGACGATCGTGGGCAGCCTTGGTTCGCTCCTTATAAATTTGGGAGTTCTCATATGAATCTCTTCTCATTTACTCCAACTCCTGAATTTGCAACTTCCTTTGAATACCTACACCAGAAAGATTAGAATTGCATTGTTTAATATCCCAGTAGGCCCAGTGCTCTACCTCAACTGGGAGGTGAAAACTCTTCCCAAAAACTAGCTGATATGGTGACATGCCAATTGGAGTTTTGAATGCAGTACGGTAATCCCATGATGAATCATCGAGTCTAAGACTCTAGTCTTTTCTATTTGGCTGAACCATTTTCTCAAGAATCTGTTTTACCTCTCTATTTGATACTTCGGCTTGACCATTTGTTTGTGGGTGATAAGCAGTAGACACTTGATGCCCAACCCCATACCTACACAAAAGAGATTGCATTGTGCGGTTGCAGAAATGAGAACCCTGATCACTGATGATAAAACTAGGTAATCCAAACCTACATAATATTTGGGTTCTCAAAAATTCCACAACTGTCTTGGAATCATCTATCCTCATGGATCGTGCCTCTACCCACTTTGAAACATAATCCACTGCCAGAAGAATGTAAAGGTTCCCAAATGAATTTGGGAATGGTCCCATAAAGTCAATGCACCAAACATCAAAAATGACATGGAAGAGTAAGGGTTGTTGGGGCATCTCATTTCTTTTAGAGACATTCCCAATTCTTTGACAGCGAGGACAAGATTTACAATATTCGTGGGCATCCAGAAACAATGTGGGCCAAAAGAGACCAGAATCTAAGACCTTGCGAGCAGTCCGTTGGGGACCAAAGTGGCCCCCACAAGCAAGTGTGTGGCAGAACCTAAGGACAGACTGAAACTCACTATCGGGAACACAACGCCTAATAACTTGATCACTACATGTGCTCCATAGGTAGGGGTCATCCCAAATGTACCAACGAGACTCATGTTTTAGACGGTCGGCCTAGTTGGAATGCAAGATGCTACCAAATAATTTACAATTTCAGCATACCAAGGAATAGCATCTTGCACTCGGTACAATTGCTCATCAGTAAACAATTCATTTATGGGAATACAGGGGGATGCTTCAATGTCCGAGGATGGGATAATCCTACTGATATGGTCAGAAACCACATTCTCTGCTCCTTTTTTATCCCCAATTTCTAGATCAAATTCTTGAAGGAGGAGAATCCAGCGAATGAGATGTGGTTTGACTTATGGTTTCTTTAGGAGATATCGGAGGGCTACATGGTCTGAGAACACAACGACTTTGGACCCTAGAAGTTATGACCTGAATTTATCCAAGGCAAACACAATGGAAAGAACTTCTTTTTCAGTTGTGCTGTAGTTTCCTTGGGCAGGGTCTAGAGTACGTGAGGTATAAGCTATGACATGTGGAGCTCGGTCGACCCTTTGTGATAAGACTTCCCCAACTACATAGTTAGAGGCATCACACATGAGCTCAAATGGTAAATCCCACCGAGGTGGTTGGATTATCGGGGGTGACGTGAGACTCCATTTTAACTTATTGAAAGCTTCCTCACATTTTTTATCAAAATAAAATTATTTTTCTTTTTGGAGTAATCGGGAGAGGGGGAGTGCAATTTTACTAAAGTCACAAATGAAACGACGATAAAATCCAGCATGACCCAGGAAAGTCTGCACATCCCAAACATTTTTAGGGAATGGTAGGGAGGAAATGATATCTACTTTTGATTTGTCCACTTGGATACCTTCCCCATAAATGACATGTCCCAAATTATGCCTTGTCGCACTATGAAATGGAATTCCTCATAATTTAATACGAGATTATTTTCAATACAGTAACGTAGGATAGAAGCAAGACTACTCAAACATTCATCAAAAGAGGATCCATAAATAGTAAAATCATCCATAAAAACTTCCATGCAATTCTCCAGGTAATCCGAAAAAATACTAACCATACATCGTTGGAAAGTACCTGGAGCATTGCACAGACCAAATGGAATCCTGGTAGAGACCCGAAGATTAACGTACATGGACATTACATTACTTTTTCAGAATACTTAGTATATAACAAAAACACACACACAAGGACCGTAATAGTTTAGTATCTTTGGAAACTCGGATTATAATCTTCTAATCATGGTGAAAGATCTTCAACATCTCCCATAAAGATCTTCCTTTTTTTACCTAAAATATTTCTTTATATCCTGGGGAAAAGAAAACATCAAAGAGTGAGCTCAAATGCTCAGTAAGGGTAAACAAAAGAAATATCAATCATATCATATACATAAGATCATAACTTTTGGAAATCTTAACCTGTAAAAGAAATCATAATTTCATAACATGGGAAAAATCATAGAAGTGAAATGTAATCTCAATAATCATAACTTAAAACGTGAAACTTTGTGGCATACACACACAGTCATAGAGAATCATTTCTTATTAGTCAAGACTCAATGCCAAGACTATCTTAGTGGACAAAGTCCATTTCTGAACCGAGTTCACTCCTCGTTTCAGTCATGTTTCACTGAACCGGTTTAACCTGCCGTTCTAGCCATGTCTATCTCATGAGATATAAAATCTTTACCCAATGCATTGGAGGGAGATATAGGTCCCACCCATCAAATAATGATACCATTCTTATGTGTGCAACAAAATCATAAACCATACATCATAGCATAACCCATGTAATAAAAATGGGAATCCTAAACATCGTGACATCATAAAACAATTCATATAAGATAAATGAATTCATAAAAATAATTCCATCACAACATAATCAAATAAATTTAATAATAGGGATAGGAACAGAACCCTTTATTATCTTAGATGGAAAATAATTTTGATAAAACACTTGAACTCCATTCTTGAGGAAAATATCCTTTCTACTTCAAAAACACTTTTCCTTTCTTAACATGTCATACAATTATAAACTAAAAGAAGTTGATTAAAAATAAACTTGAAAACTTGTAAGGTAAGCTTCTTGGAAATAATGTTTTAAAAATCCATTCATTCTGTATAAGTTAAAAAAACATTCTTCTTGTCCTTTTGTCGGAAAAGTCAAAAAGCACCTCGTACGAAAAACGAAAAAAGATTCCTTTCATATCTTTTACTAAAAACTCACCGAAGGGTAAAATTGGATTTAAACAATTGTAGGTGGAAAGAAATAATATTAAATATTGAGGAAATATGGATGTGGATGATAAAATACACCCCAGTAAATTTCAAAGTATAAACAATCTTGGATAAAAATGAGATTGTGATATTTATCCCTTACCTTAGGTTTGATTTGATTCGTAAGTGTCCGAACCTCCTGTAAAAATGATTTAAATAATGTCATTGACTTATTCCAGAATCATAATCATTGTTATGATATCATATATGGTTCACTTATGACTTTATTTTACCCGTTCTTTTGTAAATTCCATGCTAAAGAGCGTTTTGTGTAAAATCGTTTCATTTGTCGTCCGTGTTTTGACTTGTAATTATTCATATGATTACTTAGATCATGATTACATAATTCCAGAATATAAAACATGATTTATATATAATATATATTCAGAATATACATATATATAATAGATCAATAAATGGAAAGAAATACACCGTTCATGGAGACGGTAGGTCGTACGTACGCATGAACGCTGTTTTCGTTTCCTTATTGAGTTGAATGGAATTAAGAAGATGACATACATATATATATACACATAAATCCAGTATCAATATTATGTCATATATTTCATGATTACTTATTATATATACTTTATAATCATTCATGAATGGTTAATGTGGAGAATAAATCTCATCGCGTCGTGGAGACGGTAGTCCGTACGTACGCACGAGCGATGATATCATTATCATGATCGTGGAATTGTATTGGAGTGTATGTATACTATTTCATAATCAATATCACTTTACAATAATCATATATTGTTATTATTTACACCATTATACCCATCCAAGTAAGGTGGTGGTGGAAAATAGATTACACCACGGCGTGGAGACGGTATTCCGTACGTACGCACGCACAATGATTTCATTTTCTATAGGATGGATAGATGGTGAAATAGGGTTTTTTCATACTTATAATAACATATCAGTATATGAGTGATACTGATGTTATTACTTCATAATGAAAAAACCTAATAAGAAGAAGTGTAAGAAGAAATAGCGTTGAAAGAATCGGTAACAGACATTACCTCTTCTTTGAAACGCCTCTTTGAGTCCCCCTCTTAGGGCACTAAAATTGGTCATTTAAGAAGACCATGACCACTAGTATGTCTCTAGGGAAGTGGAGAATATAATTTGGCAGGGGTTGTCTGATCCTGAAGGCTCAAAGTGGTGTGAGGAAGAGGGGGAGGAGGTGCCCTTTTATAAGGGAGGAGAGGGGCACCTTTGGAATAACTAAAAATATTATTTTATTATAAAGTCAAATTCGGTTTTTAATAGTTCAAAATTGATATATTTCAAAGCTAAGGTGGGTATGGGTCGAAATCCGCTCATCAAATAGAATTTAGACATGTTTAAGTTCCTATTTTAACCTTATCATTTAGATTTAACATTAAGTTAAATAATTTTACTTTTACCGTGTCTTCTTGTGTTCTTATACTATAAGGTTAATAAACGTACTATAATCAGCCAAACGAATCCCAAGTTGTTTATTATTAATATATATAACCTTATCTAAGTCATTTGGCCGAACATTAGATTTTTAGGAATAAAATAACAATCAATAATATAATATTTGTTTTAAAAACTATTTTATGTCAATTTTGACACTATTTAGTAATTGATTTTTGTGAAACTCATAACAGAATGATTAGTTCGAAAAAAGTTAATTAAATAAATAATAACATGTCATATTAACCTATAAAATTAGTGGAATTCAAAAAAGTCTCAAATTACATTTATTTGGGTATTTATAACATCAATTATGTCAATATTTCATTAATAGGACAATTACTGCATCATCTTTGTGTCATAAGTAAATTAACATATTTAAAGTATAAAAATTAAAAATAAAATATAATTATGTATGAAATCTTTTTATCTTTCTAATGAATATTTATAGTCTAATTTATCTTATATATAACCCTATATTAAAAATTATGTTCTTATTAAACTTTGATTTTAACTATTTTAACCCTTCTTTAAATAAATTAATAATAAATGTTCTAATCTAATCCAAGTGGGCCTAAATGGTCATATATTATTCCTAAGGTTGTTTTTGGTAGAATTAAACTTATCAAATAGAATTCGGACATGTTTTAGGGTAATAATAATATCATTTTTACCCTTAATTACCTTATTTACTTTTAACCGTGGTAAAAAAAGTAAAAAGTTACTATTCACCAAAAATTATTTTCATCTCATTGAACCACATTTTACTTACTGACATCAACCATGTCTCTCGGATTTTTGAAATTCCACTCACAGAAGCGGTAAAATTATGTTTCATGAAAAATTCATTTTTTTTAACTACCACTTAGTGGTTTCACTATTCATCCAAAAATGAAAGTTTCCAGAAAAATACCAAAAATTAGGCCTAAGATATATTTTATATTATGAACTCAAAAATAATGTCTATTTTACAAAATTCAAAAAATTCTAGTTGCATTAATTAATTTAAAAATTAATTCCCGTCGTCTAAACAAATATGGTGTTCTTAAGAGATAATAACTATCAAAAGATTGACACTTGTTTATGTCTGGTTTAAATGTGAAATTACATCGAATGACAAAAATTGTATTAAATTGTAAAAATATATTCTAAATATACTTTAAAACCACTCAAATTAATAATTTATCACTATTAATTATTTCTATTAAAAAGGTTGTTTTTAATTAAAATTTAGTAATTTTCACTATTCATCAGAAAATGAAAGTTATCCGAAAAGTACCAAAATTTCACCCTAAGCTAATTTCGATATTCCGAATCCAAAAATGAAGTCCATTTGGAAATCTAAAATTTAAAAAATTTCAAAAAGTGGTTATTACCATTCATAACGGCTAGTTTTAATAATATTTTAATAGCATATCGTTGTTTAGTGAAACTTGTTATTGCGTACTACACACGATATCGAGGAAGGTCGCGATTGCGTGCAATGAAAGGCAAGTCAAGGATGTGTGTTTTGAAAGCTCCTTTTGGTGTAGCGTACAACACAATACATTAATGAAATTAAAAAGAATATTTTTCATAAAATCATGGGGTGTTACATTCTACCCCCCTTAAAATGAATTTCGCCCTCGAAATTCGTCAGGGTTATAAATGGTTTAATAATCGAAAGTTTCTTTAATAGAAACCCACATCGTAAAAAGGAATATCAAAACCAATCTTTAAAAACAAAATTATGAAACGTAACAGTTACCCAAATAAACTAATCACTGGGATTCCACCTAGGTGAAAATATGGATATGGAAGAGAAATCTAATCATCATGTTCTGATGGAGAGTGGTAGAGAACATGGCTATGGAAAAGCCAGCAAACACAAAGCCATAAATTTGTGACGATCTAAGGTACCATATGATTTATCAGATATAAGATCACTAGGACAACATTTTTGGTTTTCAAGATCATTTACCTAAAGTTGATGAAATTGGAATTAGAAGAAATACTTTTGTGATTTTGGTATAGTCTCACCGTTGGTCGTTCTTTGGACAATTTACACTTCATCTCTTAAATAAATAAACTTTAATTTGTCATTCGTGATGTGTTAGCAGATCATGTGATAGAATGATGGGTCATTCCATATATCTCAAACAAGAGGTTAGAAAAGTTATCAAAAAATACATAAGTCCATCTATAGTGAGGTTAATCATATATGGTTCCTAAAATGGACTTATACTTCATATATCATACTTCTTAATATAATAAAACTAGTTTCTACTAAATAAAGACTTCCTGTAGGCCAGTGGTAGGCAATAAAGGCCAGTTGCACTTCGGTTGTGGGTTCGATTCCCACAGCCTTGTCCGACGCGATGGGTTATTGCCCATCCTGAAGGTTTTCCTTTTTCTAAAACTATAACATCCCATCAATAATATCAAAAAAAAAGTTCTACCCTTAAACAATACTAACTTTTTTCCATCATAATCCATTCCAATATTTGGTCTTATCTAAAATACTTCGGTCCAATCTCATAGTATAAAGAAAATTATTACTTGAAATGTCACATAACAATCACGTGAATGCCATCATATATCCCCCATATATCGTAAGATATATCTTGTTGGTCGAATTACAAACATGTGAATACCTTAATCATGTACTCTCTTGAAGAATGAATACCCATTGAACCTTAGTGAAAACATGAATGCAGTCAAAAGTTAACTCTTTCCACATACCAAAATCCAAAAATTCTATATACTCAAACCATGATATAACCATCTCCTTATATCAGTCATGAGCTCATGAATACAATCAAACATTTCATTTTCTCATTTTCCCTTCATTATGCGCATAACATCTTTTTTTTCCAAAAATATCTTAATCACATTCCATGGTTACCGGTACCATTGAAAACCACAATAGACCAATACATAAATATTGCAATATTCCACGATACTATTTACAACATTATTTTGGAATCCCATTACATAAACACTTAGTTATTCCACCACATCATTGTCATATTCATCATCGCCAATAGTGATCGCATGTGACTTCCCTTTGTCCTTTGCCTTAAGTGGTTTCTCATGTCGATCATCACCAACCCTTGGATTAGGGAATTTATCAGCATAATTCCCCACTTCTTTGCACTTGAAGCATTGAAGTGTTGGTTGTGCGTTCTCTACAATATTTTCTTTATTCACATCATTAGAAACCCTTTTTCCATTACTTCGACACTCAGCTGCTCGATGACCTTCTTTTCCACACTTAAAACATTTTCTAGTCCTTTTAAGAAAATCTCCACCATGCTTCTTTCCACACTTTGAGCATAAGGAAACATTCATCTTCATTTCACCATTATTCTGATATTTCTACTTGAACTCCATCTTTCGTTTCTTGTCAAAACTATGAGATTGATAAGTAACACCAACTTCCATTTCTACCTTTATAGCACAACGCACAATTTCTTCATAGTTGATGAAGTCTCTTATAGCTAATTCCCTTCATAGATTTGGTTTTAAGACACTGAAGAATCGATCAACTTTACTTTCAGGTTAGATGATAAAGCCAGATGCATACCTTGCAAGCCTTGTAAAATTTGCTTCATATATACCAACAGATTCATCATCCTTTTTCTTTAGTTCAATAAACTCTTTGTCCATCTTTGTTTGAAGAATACGAGGGAAGTACTTATTGAAAAATAAGTTCTTGAACTCGTCCCATTCCATGGACTCAATTTCATCTCTTGGCCTTGTATTCTTGATAAGATTCCACCATTGATCAGCTTCACCTTCCAAACAATATACTGCTAAGATGACTTTATCATGTTCAGAACATTGAAGAACTGAAAATATCTTTTCAGTGGTAATAATCCATTGTTCAGCAACAAGTGGATTAGAAGACCCACTGAAAGAAGGTGGATTTTTCCTCATGAAGGACTCAATAGAATATTGTTCCCTTCTCTGCTCATTTGGAAGTCCAGAATGATTAATATCTTGCGTAAGTATAGCAATATGATTTTGCACTCCATATCCCATAACAATTGTTTGTTTAGGAGGACAATCATTGCATTGTCCATTACATTGATCAACACGGTTCCTTCGGGTTCCAACCATCATCTAAAACCCAAAAGGAATAGTGTGAGAGGCAAAAATAATGCTAGGGAAAACAATATAATAAAGGGGGAGTACCTTCAATATCTAACATCTTAGGTTACCGTAATTCTAGTAATATAACCTATACTTATACTTAACCTTAGGGACATCCCTATACATACCTTAGAAATATCTATAGGAATCTCATTAAAGTTCCCGCATCCTAGTATCCAAAGGTTGACTAAACCTTTCCTCTGATACCAACGGTAGAGACCCAGAGCTTAACGTACATGTACATTACATTACGTTTGTGGAATACTTAGTACATAACAAAAACACACACACAAGGACCGTAACATTTTAGTGTATTTGGAAACTCAGAATATAATCTTCTAATCATGGTGAAAGATCTTCAACATCTCCCATAAAGATCTTCCTTTTTTTAACTAAAATATTTCTTTATATCCTGGGGAAAAGAAAACATCAAATGGTGAGCTCAAATGCTCATTAAGGGTAAAGAAAAGAAATATCAATCACATCATATACATAAGAGCATAACTTTTGTAAATCTTAACCTCCAAAAGAAATCATAATTTCATAACATGGGATAAATCATAGTAGTGAAATGTAATTCCAATAATCATAACTAAAAACATGAAACTTTGTGGCATACACACACAATCATAGAGAATCATTTCTTATTAGTCAAGACTCAATGCCAAGACTATCTTAGTGGAAAAAGGCCATTTCTGAACCGAGTTCACTCCTCGTTTCAGTCCTGTATCACTGAACCGGTTTAACCTGTCGTTCCAGCCATGTCTATCTCATGAGATATAAAATCTTTACCCAATGCATTGGAGGTAGATATAGGTCACACCCATCTCATAATGATAGCATTCTTATGTGTTCCACAAAATCATAAACCATACATCATAGCATAACCCATTTAATAAAAATGGGAATCTTAAACAACGTGACATCATAAAACAATTCATATAAGATAAATGAATTCATAAAAATAATTCCATCACAACATAATCAAATCAATTTAATAATAGGGATAGAAATATAACCCTTTATTATCATAGATGGAAAATAATTTTGGTAAAACACTTGAACTCCATTCTTGAGGAAAATATCCTTTCTACTTCAAAAACACTTTTCCTTTCTTAACATGTCATACAATTCTAAACTAAAAGAAGTTGATTAAAAATAAAATTGAAAAATTTTAAGGTAAGCTTCTTGGAAATAATGTTTTAAAAATCTATTCATGCCGTATAAGTTAAAAAAACATTCTTCTCGTCCTTTTGTCTGAAAAGTCAAAAAGTACCTCGTACGAAAAACGACAAAAGATTCCTTTCATATCATTTACTAAAAACTTGCCTAATGGTAAAATTGGATTTAAACAATTTTAGGTGGAAGGAAATAATATTACATATTGAGGAAACATGGATTTGGATGATAAAATACACCCCAGTAAATTTCAAAGTATAAACAATCTCGGATAAAAATGAGATTGTGATATTCATCCCTTACCTTAGGTCCGATTTGCTTCGTAAGTATCCGAACCTCCTGTATAATTATTTAAATAATTTCATTGACTTATTCCAGAATCATACTCATTGTTATGATATCATATATGGTTCACTTATGACTTTATTTTACCCGTTCTTTTGTAAATTCCATGCTAAAGAGTGTTTTGGGTAAAATCTTTTCATTTGACATCCGTGTTTTGACTTGTAATTATTCATATGATTACATAGATCATGATTACATAATTACAGAATATAAAACAAGATTTATGTATAATATATATTCAGAATATACATATATATATAATATATCAATAAATGGAAAGAAATACATTGTTCATGGAGACGGTAGGCCGTACGTACGCATGAACGCTGTTTTCATTTCCTTATTGAGTTGAATGGAATTAAGTAGATGACATACATATATATATACACATAAAAACAGTATCATTATTATTTCATATATTTCATGATTACTTATTATATATACTTTATAATCATTCATGAATGGTTAATGTGGAGAATGAATCTCATCGCGTCGTGGAGACGGTAGTCCGTACGTACACACGAACGATGATATCGTTCTCATGATCGTGGAATTGTATTGGAGTGTATGTATACTATTTCAGAATCAATATCACTTTACAATAATCATATATAGTTATTATTTACACCATTATACCCATCCAAGTAAGGTGGTGGTGGAAAATAGATTACACCACGACGTGGAGACGGTATTCTGTACGTACGCACGCGTGGTGATTTCGTTTTCCGTAGGATGGATAGATGGTGAAATAGGGTTGTTTCATACTTATAATAAAATAACAGTATATGAGTGATACTGATGTTATTACGTAATAATGAAAAAACCTAAGAAGAAGAAGTGTAAGAAGAAATAGCGTTGAAAGAATCGGTAACGGACATTACCTCTTCTTTGAAGCGCCTCTTTGAGTCCCCCTCTTAGGGCACTAAAATTGGTCTTTGAAGAAGACCATGACCACTAGGATTTTTCTAGGGAAGTGGAGAATATAATTTGGCAGGGTTTGGATGATATTGAAGGCTCAAAGTGGTGTGAGGAAGAGGGGGAGGAGGTGCCCTTTTATAAGAGAGGAGAGGGGCACCTTTGGAATAACTAAAAATATTATTTTATTATAAAGTCAAATTCGGTTTTTAATAGTTAAAATTGATATATTTCGAAGATAAGGTGGTTATGGGTCGAAATAATCTCATCAAATAGAATTTAGACATGTTTAGGTTCCTATTTTAACCTTATCATTTAGATTTAACATTAAGTTAAATAATTTTACTTTTACCGTGTCTTCTTGTGTTCTTATACTATAAGGTTAATAAACTTACTATAATCAGCCAAACGAATCCCAAGTTGTTTATTATTAATATATATAACCTTATCTAAGTAATTTGGCCGAACATTAGATTTTTAGGAATAAAATAACAATTAATAATATAATATTTGATTTACAAACTATTTTATGTCAATTTTGACACTATTTAGTAATTGATTTTTGTGAAAATCATAAAAGAATGATTAGTTCAAATAAAGTTAATTAAATCAATACTAACACTTCATATTAACCTATAAAATTAGTGTAATTCATAAAAAGTCTCAAATTACATTTATTTGGGTATTTATAACATCAATTATGTCAATATTTTATTAATAGGGTAATTACTGCATAATATTTGTGTCATAAATAAATTTACTTATTTAAAGTCTAAAAATTACAAATAAAATATAATTATGCAGGAAATATTGTTATCATTCTAATTAATATTTATAGTCGAATTTATCTTATATATAACACTATATTAAAAATTAATTTCTTATTGAACTTTGATTTTAACCATTTTAACCCTTCTTTAAATAAATTAATAATAAATGTCCTAATCTAATCCAAGTGGGCCTAAATGGTCATATTTTATTCCTAAGGTTGTTTTTGGTCGAATTACACTTATCCAATAGAATTAGGACATGTGTTAGGGTAATAATAATATCATTTTTACCCTTAATTACCTTATTTACTTTTAACCGTGGTAAAAAAAAGTAAAAAGTTACTATTCACCAAAAATAATTTTCATCTCATTGAACCAAATTTTACTTACTGACATCAACTGTGTGTCTCGGATTTTTTAAATTCCACTCACAGAAGTGGTAAAATTAAGTTTCATGAAAAACTCATTTTTTTAACTACCACTTAGTGGTTTCACTATTCATCAAAAAAATGAAAGTTTCCAGAAAAATACCAAAAATTAGGACTAAGCTATATTTGATATTATGAACTCAGAAATGATGTCTATTTTACCAAATTCAAAACATATCAGTTTCATTAATTAATTTAAAAATTAATTACCGTCGTCTAAACAAATAGCGTGTTCTTAAGAGATAATAACTATCAAAAGATTGACACTTGTTTATGTCTGGTTTAAATGTGAAATTACATCCAATGAAAAAAATTGTATTAAATTGTAAAAATATATTCTAAATATAATTTAAAACCACTCAAATTAATAATTTATCACTATTAATTATTTCTATTAAAAAGGTTGTTTTTAATTAAAATTTAGTAATTTTCACTATTCATCAGAAAATGAAAGTTATCCGAAAAGTACCAAAATTTCAGCCTAAGATAATTTCGATATTCTGAATCCAAAAATGAAGTCCATTTTGAAAACTAAAATTTACAAAATTTTAAAAAGTGGTTATTACTATTCATAACGGCTAGTTTTAATAATATTTTAATAGCATATCGTTGTTTAGTGAAAATCGTTATTGCGTACTACACACGCTATCGAGGAAGGTCGCAATTGTGTGCAATGCAAGGCAAGTCAAGGATGTGTGTTGTGCAAGCTCCTTTTGGTGTAGTGTACAACACAAGACATTAATGAAATTAAAAAGAATATTTTTCATAAAATCTCGGGGTGTTACAATCCTTCTATAGGCAAATGTACCAAAGGGGAAAGTAAAGGTTGTCTTTTCCTAATCCTAGGGGGAAATATGGATCTGAAAGTATCCAGAATACCCATCAAGGAAACAGTAATGGGACTTCCATGCTCTCCTCTCTAGCATCTAGTCAATGATTGGAAATGGGAAATGGTCCTTCCTAGTGTGTTGGTTTAGTCGACGATAGTCTATACAGACACGCCAACTATTCTGTACACGAGTTGGAACCAATTCATTGTTTTCAATTTTAATTACAGTAAGGCTGGTTTTTTTAGGAACTACTTGAATGGGACTGACCCATTGGCTGTCAGAGATAGGGTAAATGATTCCAGCTGCCAATAGTTTTGTTACTTCCCTTTTAACAACATCAAGTAGGTTTGGGTTCAGTCGACGTTGTGACTACCTCACTGGTTTAGCCTCATCATTTAATAAAATATTATGTGTAAAAATTGATGGGCTAATGCCAGGAATTTCAGCAAGTGTCCATCCCAAAGCTTTTTTATACTCCCTCAAAAGATCAAGCAGTCGCAATTCATGCTCAGGAGGGAGTGAACTAGCAATGATGATGGGCAACTTGCTTCCATTCTCAAGATATGAGTATTTTAAATCTTGAGGCAGTTGTTTCAGTTCCAATTATGGGGTATTTTGGATTGACGGAAGTGTGTGTGAAAGTGAGAAGTCACTGATCTCATCTAACTGCTAAATGGTAACATCCTCAGATGAGGAATGAGCTTTTACAAGCTTAGTAGTATCATCGATGGTCATGTGATCCTCTGTGTTCAAAAAATCATCAATTAACAAACATGCATGACATTTCTCTAGACTGCTACAACAATCAATGCATGATTCATTACCTAACATTTCAATCAATGAAGAAAACTCAGAAAGGGGATCAGGGGAATGAAAATAAGTTGTTTCAGGGGAAGGGAGAACATCAATTGAATTGACAGAGAGAGAGGAGTGTTCTTCTGAGCGGTGCTTCATGGCATCAAGGATATTGAAGTGGACAGTATTACCACCAAAATCCATATATAATGTACCATTATGGAAATTAATTATGGTTTTGGAAGTTTTCAAGAAAGGTCTCCCCAATATAATTGGGGCATGTCCATTCATCCTATCATCTTTCATTTTAAGCACGTAAAAATCATCAGGAAAAATTAAATTTTGCACCCTCACAAGAACATCCTCTAATACACTAGAGGGGTATGTTGTACTCCGATTTGCTGGCTGAACGACAATACCAGTGGGCTTCAGTTCACCGACCTGCAATGAAGAGTAAATAGAGTGAGGCATGAAATTAATAGAAGCACCCAAATCAAGCATAGCGTTGGAACATGAATACTCCCCTATGGTGCACAGAATCAAGAATGTCCCAGGATCATTGCACTTGGTGGGAAGTGATAGCTCTATCAATGCTGAAACATTCCTCCCCAGGCTCACCTTCTCATCACCACGAAGCCTCCTTCGATGTGTACACATCTCCTTCAGAAACATGGAATATCTTGTAATTTTCTTCACAGCATCAATCAAAGGAATGTTAACCTATACTTTCTTGAAAGTTTCCAAGATTTCTTTATCAAGTTAGTTTTCTTTTTGTTTCCTAGGTTGGAAAACCCTTTGAGGAAATGGAAGAGGAATGGTTGGTATAGGTGACTCCTCAACAGCCACAGTCTTTCCTTTGGAAGGGCTTCTCTCAAGAGAAGGGTTTTCTTCTCTTGGACCATTTTCAACAGTTGGGATGGTGGTTTCCTTTGGATGGGATGACTCTAATGGAGGGGTCATTTGGCTTTTGAGTTGTGTCCCACTCCTAAGGGTGATGGTACTAACATTTCCTTTATCCCTAGGGTTTACTACTGGTTGAGATGGTAGTTTACCCGACCCATGACTTTGGATTTCCCCCACTGAGTTGGCAAGTTGGCCTAGTTGGGTCTTTAGGTCTTTTATGGATTCTTGGGTGGTTTTTTGGAATTGGATATTATTGGAATCCATTTTCTTCATCATATCTTCTAGTCTAGGCTCGGTTTTTGGAGGGGGTGGTTGGAATGGCCTTTGGGGTGGTTGAGGATTTCTGGGTGGTGGTGGATGAATACTCTAACCCTGTTGGTTCTATTGCTATTGAGGTTTTTTTGAATACCCCCCTTGCCTATAGGCTTGGTTTTCCTTCCACCCTTGGTTGGATGGATAGTATGGTTCTTGCCTAAAGGGTTGGTTAAAGGGGCGTCCAAGAAATATTGCCTCACAACTTTCAGAAGTTTCTCTCAATTGAGGACATTGGTCAGAATAGTTGGTGTCAGAAGAGTAGATTCTACAATGGATGGGAGGAGGAGATTGATATTTCCCTTTAGAGAGAGAAAGTTGATGTAGGAGGGTACTTACCTCTTCGAACATTGTGTCCACCTTCTTCTCAAACTCAGTACTTTTCACCTCATGGACACCTCAAATGGGAACACTGGACCGTGTACCGAATTGTTGAGTGTTTTGTGCCATGTTCTCAATGAGGTTTCTAACAGCGATTGGGGGTTTATCCACTAGTGCACCACCTGCAGCAACATCAATCATGTTTCGATCAATAGGTATTAGACCTTCATAAAAATACTAAATTAAAAGTTGATCACTTATTTGGTGATGTGGGCAACTTGAACACAATATTTTAAATCGTTCCCAATATTCATGAAGTGTTTCCCCTTGAGATTGTCTTATACCACATATTTCTTTCCTTATAGTTGCAGTTCGAGTGGATGGGAAGTATTTTTCAAGAAAAAGGCACTTCATGTCCGCCCAGCCTCTTATTGGTGAATTAACATAGTACAACCAATCTTTCGGAGTGTCTTCTAAAGAAAATGGGAATTATCTAAGCTTTACTTGTTCCTCATCAACATTAGTAGGCTTTAATGTTGAACAAACAGTATGAAATTCTTTTAAGTGCTTATGAGGGTCTTCTCCAGGCAGTCCATGAAATCTTGGTAATAAATGGATTAAACCAGATTTTAATTCAAAATTGGGTGCCTCGCCTTGTAATTGAATGTAAGTGGGTCGGATATCAACATCAGGTGAGGTTAGTTCTTTTAGTTTTCTATTATTTTCTGCCATTTTATACAAGTTATGTTCAATTTTAACTTTGGTTTTAGAAGAAGAAGAAGGATCAAGAATAATTTTAAGATGTGATGTCTCCTCCTTCAACGTGTGGTCTTGTGTGTCTCAGTTTCGTTGATATAGGATCCTCTCCGGTTCGGGTTCGAAAGTTTGTAGGTCTCCTGGAGTAGAACACGTCATACACAGAACCTAAACAATAAATAAATTATAACATAGAAATAAATTCAAAGGTAGAAGATAAAACAAACAAATATTCACAAAAATTACAAAAAATTTATCAAAAACACGCACAAAAAACCAAAGCGCTCCCCGAAAACAGCGCCAAAATTTGGCCGCGTTGTCATGACACGTCAAATTGATTATATTTTTAAGGTTGATTTATAGTCTAGAGAAGACCCTAGGTCGTCTCTCAAGGCGCGCTGGTAGGTTTAGAGTGTGTATTTTTAATAAAAATGACTACGAGAGGGGGTGGTTTGGAAAATAGTTAAAATAATGACTTAGTTGAAATAGATTAAAAGATGAGTGACCAAGTGGATTTTGAGAAATATGAGATAAAAGGGTCGATGTGATTTCACTACACACATATCAAGTTAATTGTTCATAGAGATTCATCTTGGGTTTAGAGTAATTCTTTGGTTCGAGTTAATTGGAATCCCAATTAATTCCTAAGCTTTTATTTCAATGCTTTAAGGACCAAACCTTGACGTAACAATCATATTTTCAAGGTCCAGTACTTATGAATGGAATAAGAGCTTCCAAATCATATTGAAATCTCAATAAGGTGGGTATGAAAAGGATTCTTGTGATGTCCAATCGGAACAACACAAGTCACGCACTCAAAACCTCACATCGATCGGTTAGAAATTAAGAGCATAACAATCACATGCATCAAATCAAGCATTCAAATCTGAAATAAAATAAGATACATGGAATTAAATATTTAAACACCCAAATTACTCCAAACTAGTAGATAATTTATGCATCGGAACCCCCTTGACATGTGTGTAGCTCCCTCACAACGAACACCCAACTTTTAGCTCAACATCGGGAGGAGGAGGAAGCTCGGGTGGAACTCCTTCTTCATCCTTGATTCCCCTAAGAGGATAGGGGCCTCCAGAAACTCCAAGGTGATTAGGAGACTCCTCTATGACTCCAAATTGGCAGCACTTCACTCCTTGGCCGAACTTGCAAATGATGTTCCCTTTGTGCCCTTTTATAAGAAAATTGGACGGTGGTTTTAGGCACACAGATTTCATAAATCCACTTGCACGACTCGTTTCGGCCTACAGACAGTCTTATATCACTTTGGAGAAAATATCAAAGTTTTAGCCCTACCTCTTGAATATATCCACCGAACGTTTGGCAGAATTAAGACCACTACAACCCAAGATATTGATAAACTACAGAACACTGCATTTGACTTGGTCCAAATTCGGTGTCTTGGACAGATCAGTTTGGATGGGCCCCATAGAGGCCGAATCAGGATTAGGTTCTTCAATATGAAATGTATCCTATTACATTTTGGACTGGACCACAAAATTTCAGCCTATTTGGATACACGTATTTCGCGTACTATTCAAAACAGTGGACAGATGTCCATGGATCCATGCATTTTGCCCCATTTTTCTTGCACTTCATCAAGGGCCCTCCAAATCACCTCCACCTACATTGAAACAATAAAAACAAGTAACATTGCCCATTATAATATTGATTAACATTAATTTATTGATTCAAACATAAAGTGAAATTTATTATTATATTTGGAATATTCATTACAAAACTAGTTTAAAACTGCGGTGTAAGGGTGTAATAAAACAGTGAATCGTGGTACGATCACCCCCGCGTGAAGGAGCCGCGGCCCCGCGTGGGGCCGCCTTTTCTAGTGGACGCGGCAGCCGACCGCATCCCCCCCCCCCCTCCGGTCCCACGCAGTCGCGGGACCGCTCCTGGCCGCCACGGCTTCACCGCGGTGGCTCCTCCCGGCGGCGCGTCGGGCGCCGCCGCCCCCTGCCGCCGGCGCTGCCGTGCCGGCAAGGCGCGCCGGCGGGCTGCTCTACGGACCACCGGACGAGTTCCGGTGGTCGAAAAAGCATTCCGTCTTCGCCAATGGCCCTCCCAGGGCCTATCCATCACTACGAGGACCTCACATCGCCCTTGCGGCTTTTTTTGTCGTCGTCTGCTGTTCCGCACACAAAGAACGAAAAGGGCGGTGGGTTCAAACTTGTTTGTTGGTCCGCACCCACCGCGTTAGTAGTTTTAAAAGTCTCACAACAAATATTTAATCATACACCGCGGGTATAAATCACAAATATTTAAATGAATCAAACCCCTACCTCAACTTTGTCGTCGAACGTGAGTTCGTCGCGGAATTGACCGCCGCGGAAGAAGAGGATCTTCGCGTCGCGGTTCACAGCGTCATGTAGTCAAACTCCGAGGATTAAAAACACACAGATTTAATTGGACCAATTAAACCCATGTTGAAGATATAATTCACAAGAATTAAAAAGGACCACAATCCCCTACCTCAATCGGTTGTTGATCGAAGATTGTCGCGGGGAAGGAACATCGTGGAAGAAGCGTCACGGAAGGGGGATCGTCGGCGTCGCGGTATATGGCGTCGCGTCGTCGATCTCCGAGGGTTCGACGCTCTTCGTCACTCTTCGTCGGAGGCTGGCGTTCTTCGTCGGCAACGATGTGTTTTTCGCATTCTTCGCGTTCTTCCCGAAAAAGGATGAAGATCTTCAAACTTTAGAGATTTCCCCAAATCCTCTCAACAAGCAACCCTTCAACAAAAATTGTTGGTCTTATTTTATTCCCATGCCAACGATTAGAAATTCAATGTTAAGAAACGAACCATTAATTCGATGAATTAATGGTAAATACATAACTGCCCAATTAATAGGGGCGTTTAGAATTTAAGTAAACGCACCGGTTGACTTTATTTAAAAGAGGTTTTTGCGGGTGTGTTACTTATAGGGGAAGAAACAGTGGAGCTCGTGCGGGCCCCACCTCACAAATATCCTACCAAGTGGGTAGGATATTTTGGGTTCCACCCTATCCTCTTAACTTAGCTTAAGTGGATTTAATTGAAATAAAATAAAGTTGTCGCACCACTTTATTTTATTTCTTAACTTAACCCCAAAAATTAAAAACCACACCCAAGAAAACGCAACTCCAGAAAAGGCGTCTCTAAGAAAATACCGACGCTGTGATTCCATCGGTGCCCTCAGAATTCGATTTCGAGCACCGGTTCAAAAGATAGAAAACCCCGCTCGTTCGTTCACTAAATGTACCCGAGCTAAACTTTGGAAAAATATTTTGGGCACACCGGGCCTCAGAATCAGGTGCCGTCAGAAACTGCATTCTTGTAAAATTCCAAAGAAAATTAAGAAAAAAAATTCCTTGAATTTTACGGGTCTTTACATCCCTCCCACCTCAGGGCTTTACGTCCCCGTAAAGATACATCATAAACTAGGGAAACAAATGTGGGTACTGACCATGCATCTGAGCCTGCTGCTCCCAAGTGCTCTCCTGGAGGTTCTCGTGCTGCCATCTGATGCGCACTAGAGGAATCGATCGTCCACGTAGGACCCGCTCCTATCGATCCTCGATCTCCACGGGGACCTCCACAAATGTCGCCCCATCATCAATGTCTAGCTCCCCATGGTCAAAGATATGTGTCGGGTCATGCACGTATCTCCTCAGCTGAGATACGTGTAAGACGTCGTGCACCCGGTGCAACTGAGGTGGTAGAGCCATGCGATAGGCCACCTCACCAATCCTGCTGAGGACCTGGAATGGTCCGATGAAGTGTGCAGACAACTTGCCACCTTGACCAAATTTCCGTAATTCACGTCGAGGTGAGACACGCAAGAAGTCGTGGTCACCATCCTCGAACTCCAATGGCCTCCGTCTCTTGTCAGCATAAGACTTCTGCATGCTCTGAGCTGTCCTCATCCGCTCCTGGATGATCTGGACATTTCTGGTCCTACAAGAGCTGCTGAGATTTCTTCTTTTCCGATAAGAGAAATCTGGTATCATCCCCTGGATGAACCACATTCTTCGCCTAATACAGTCAATCCCTTCATGGATGTTACTCACCCATACCAAGGATGATGTCGTAAGGCCTTGATGCTAATACCAAGAAATCCAATCGTTACTCTCGCCTTCAAGGGTTGAGTCACACTGTCGGCATCAGTGTGCGGTAACTGGGTCTCCTCCAGTAGGTACCTCAAAGTAAGGGTCAAGTCAACGGTTTTTAAACCGGAACCTCTTAGTACAACGTAAAGAGAGGAAGGTAAACGCCAAATGAAATGTGTCTTTTATTACTACAGATCAAAGTACAAAGACACAAATCATCTACAAACAAACATCAACAAAGCTAGAAGCAGCATAAACAAAAGTCTCCAGGTCTGGAGCTAGTCCCGCTCCTGTCCATCTGGTCCCGGAGCTCCATGATCATAGGCCTAAGCTTCCTGAAGCTAAGCTCTCCCATGTCCACCAGTTCCCTGCGGTCGGGGTGGACCTCCTGGTGGTGGTGGTGGCAACACCTCGAAGCGTCATCCACCTCCAGCTGTATGGACAGCTCCTCTGCCTTGTCTGCCTGCTCCCTGCGGACCGCCATGGTCGACCCTCTGCCTCTGCCTGGGTGGCCCCTCAACCATCTGCTGCTCCTCGGCATGGCGGGTCGGGCAGTCACGAGCCATGTGACCAACCCCGCCGCATGAGTAACACTGTCCGCTCATGGTGAGTCGTTGTCCACCCAGGGTGCCTCGCACAAACGATGATGTTTCATGCGGTCGACCACCTGTAGGTCTAGTCCTCTTGGACCCCTGCTTAATCTGTCTACTACCCTCTACAGAAGACTCTGCTACGTGTCTCCCTGCGGTGGGTCTCACCGCTAATGTAGACTCATGAAGAAAGCTCTCGATCAGAAGGGCTCGCTCCAGTACCCCTGCCTGTGTCAGAATGCTGAGGGAGATCAGCGATTCCCTGATCTCCGGCCTCAATCCCTACTCGAAGGTCCGAGCCCAGAAGAATGGGTCCCATACCATGTCTGTCAAGTAGCATGAGAGATCGGTAAATCTCGCCGAGTACTGGGCGACTGTCATGCTGCCCTGTCGCAGTTGTAAATGCTCAGGGATGCGCACCGCAGGGAGGGTGGCTGGGATGAAATCTGAGCGGAAGAGGCTCTCAAAGTCTTTCCAGAGAAGAGATGCCTCATCATGCACCTGGAGTATCAATCTCCACCATCGGCCCGCTGCCACGTGCAGTAGGCTCACTGCGATGATCACCATGAAGTATGATGGTGTCCTCACTAACCTGAAAACTCGTACCACTGCCTCTAGCCAATCCTCGGCTGCCTGGGGGTCCGTCTTCCCGTGGAACCTGGGTGGTCGCTGGCGCTAAAACTCATTCAGTGCACTAAGGCGACGTGCATCGTCAGTGGCTGGGGCTGGAAGCATCGGTGGCTCGGCGGGTAGAGGTATCGCCGGTGCCTCAGCTGTCAAAGGGCCCTGTACCGAGGCCTCGTCGCTCGGCGGGCTGTCGTCACACTCAACTCTCAGAACCCTAGCTGGCTACCGTTGTGGGGCCATCCTGAAAAGGAAGCAGGTGCGCCACGGTCAGAACAGTATACCTGGTGAGATGACACAAAGTAATCACAAAGAAAACCTTTGAAACAAACATGCAATCAATGTTTTCGTGTATTGATTCGGAAATCAGAAGTCAGGGTCTTGGTGTACGGATACGTCGGCCGCCGCACCGACACTGGACTCCCTAGACTGATAACCAAACTCAATACCCTTAACAATATTTCTTTACAAAGAATAAAGATCAGATTCCTGAGTTCTATGGTAGAACCGAACTCCTCTGATTGCAATTTGTCACGACCCGTCCTCGGGGCCCGTTCCATGACTACCCCAAGCCCGCCTTCCATAGGCCAGGGGCTGGAGACTAGCACCAAGGCGTAAATCCCGGTAAAATGGGAAGGAATTGCCTTTGTAAAGTAAACAAACACCACAGAGTAAGCAAGCAGTAGAAGTAAACACTAAGTAAAAAACTGAGTACAACAGTAAGTGCGAAAAAGTAAGTGGGCCAGAATACAAACCCAAACTGAAAGTAAAGTACAACTGGAAAGGGAAAACAGCAACTGAAAAGTAAAGAAACAACACTGAGCCGTCCACTAGAAATCCCACCTGAAGGGTGGGTACAGATAGCCTCCTCAGCTTCTCGGGTCCTGCCATCCGCCCTGTATGCGTCTCGTCCAGTGGTCCACCTCCAGGTACCGACTCGCAGTGATATCCACCTATGGGCACTGACTCGTCGTGGGTTCCTCCTCCGGGAACCGTCCAGCTCTACAAGCCTCAACCTCGATCAGTGATGTACGTCTTCTACAACCAACACAACATAGTGCGGGCATATCCCGTGCAAGGGTGAGTATACGCTACTCAGTAGGGACCCCGAGACCCCCGAAGATCTCCCAGAATCTACAAAGGATAAACCACAAGGAAAGATACAATCATGAAGTAACATCCAACACTACTTAGGTATATGCCCAAACATATACATAAGTCATCAATTCCAGTTCGGCTCCAACATCCGAGCCCAAGTTCGATCACGTCCACACAGGATAGCACAACCAATCCACCCAGGATAACACAACCCAATCCACATAGGAAAGCAATTCAATCATATCTAAGATAATTATTGAAAGTCAAGACTCAGCTCAAACATGTATACTTCTTCGTATGACGATAGAGATGATCAGATATATTCACTGATTCATCTATGCCATCGGACCCACAAAGGATCGATAGGTACTAACCCCCCCCCCCCCCCCCCCCGCAATGACCCACACAGGATCGATCATTAGTTGAAACCATAGATATTGGGAAACTCCTTCTCTATCAAGTACAATGGGTATACGTCTACAACCAAGCGCTTCCCTCTAACCTTGGACTGATGTAGTACTCCACCTATCGAGTACTGTGGGCCTGCTGCTACAACCAAGCCCTTCCCAGCATGGGTCTTTCACTACAACCAAGCGCTCCCCCTCATAGCCTCTAGAGGTACTCCTTCTGTTGAGTACCAGGGGTCAGAAGCTACAACCAAGCGCTCCTCCGCCGTGGGTCTGCCGCTACAACCAAGCACTCCCACGTGATCCTACAACCAAGCGCTCCTCCATCGTGGGTCTGCCGCTACAACCAAGTGCTCCCCCTCAGAGCCTCTAGAGGTACTCCTTCTGTTGAGTACCGCGGGTATGTCGCTACAACCAAGCGCTCCTCCACCGTGGTTCTGCTGCTACAACCAAGCGCTTCCCACTGGGCTATCCGTAACACACTGAGTCATTCGATCAGTAGTCGTCAAGTCTCAACCGGCTATAGGGTTTCCGCACATAGCCTGCTCATTCCGGGAGGGTCCACTCCATGAGCCAAGAGGACGATGCATCATCTGACATGTAGTGTGGAGTTGATGTATCTCAAAAAGTACCATAGTGGTCACTACCGAACCCACAAAGGATTCTCATACTGTCTTCATTGTCGTCATAGTCGCAGCCAGCTCTAGGGTTCCCGCACACAGCAAGCTCGTTTGGGAGGGTCCGCTCCATGAGCCGAGGGATGATACATCAACTGACACATAGTTCAGAGTTGATGTATCCAAAAGTTCCGTATCTTCAACAGGAACTCAACATCACAGACGGCGCATCAATCAGACGCCAGGTCTGGAAGTTATTGGCTTTTTCGTCCTAGGGGCCCGGTTGGTCTTTAAGTCAAAACCAACCCAACCATAATCCACCTTCGTCCAAACCTCGGGCAGATTAAGGCAAAATATTCGTCTCACTTAGAGGAATCCATCAAAGTCGATGGCACATCAATCGGACGTCCGGAGCTTAAGTTATGAGTGTTTCCGCTCTGAGGGCCTGGTTGGTTTCGTGTACAAACCAACCCGGACGAACTCAAAGTATTCTGAATCCTTGAGTGTGATATACCGAAACGACCGTCTCGATCCAAGGATCGCATCTCAACTGACGGTGCATCGATCTGAGGCCCGTAGCCAATGGTATGGACGACATACTGAAAAGGGTTCAGAAACGGGGGGTCTGGGCCCGGCCCGACCCGGCCCAACCCCCCTGGGTCGGCCCGAACCGGGTCGACCCGACCCGGGTCCGGGTCCAAAACGGATGGGCGCGAATCGGCCCGGCCCAGCCTGGGAGCGACCCGGCTGGCGCTGCCCGGGTGGCCAGCGGGTCGGCTCGGCCGTTACGGTCGAGCCGCGGGCGGGGGGCGCGCTGCCCCCGCGTGAAGGAGCCGTGGCCCCACATGGGGCCGCCCTTGCCAGCGGACGCGGCAGCCGGCCGCGTCCCGCCCCCCCTCCGGTCCCGCACGGTCGCGGGACCGCTGCTTGAGCCGCGACAGCTCCTCCCGGCGGCGCGCCGGGCGCCACCGCCACATGCCGCCGGTGCTGCCGTGCCGGCGAGGCGCGCCAGCGGGCTGCTCCACGGACCACTGGATGAGTTCCGGTGGTCGAAAAAGAGTGACGTCTTCGCCAATGGACCTCTTGGGGCCCGTCCTTCACTACGAGGACCTCACATCGCCCGTGCGGCTTGTTTTGTCATCGTCCTCCGTTCCGCACACCAAGAACGTAAAGGGCGGTGGGTTCGGACTTGTTCGTTGGTCCGCACCCACCGCGTTAGCAGTTTTAAAAGTCTCACAACAAATATGTAATCATATGCCACGGGTATAAATCACAAATATTTAAATGAATCAAACCCCTACCTCAACGTTGTCGTCGAACGTGAGTTCGTCGCGGAATTTACCGTCGTGGAAGAAGAGGATCGTCGCGTTGCGGAAGGGGCGTCGTTGTCCTCGTGATACACGGCGTCGCGTAGTCAAACTCCGAGGATTAAAAACACACAGATTTAATTGCACCAATTAAACCCATGTTGAGGATATAATTCACAAGAATTAAAAAGGACCACAATCCCCTACCTCAATCGATTGTTGATCGAAGATTGTCGTGGGGAAGGAACGTCGCGGAAGGAGGATCGTCGGCGTCGCGGTATATGACGTCACGTCGTCGATCTCCAAGGGTTCGGTGCTCTTCGTTGCCCTTCATCGGAGGCCAGCGTTCTTCGTCGGCAACAATGCGTTTTTCGCATTCTTCGTGTTCTTCGCGAAGGAGGATGAAGATCTTCAAGCTTTAGAGCTTTCCCCAAATCCTCTCAACAAGCAACCCATCAACAAAAAGTGTTGGTCTTATTTTATTCCCATGCCAACGATTGAAATTAAAAGTTAAGAAACAAACCATTAATGCGATGAATTAATGGTAACGACTTAACTGCCCAATTAATAGTGGTGTTTAGAATTTATTTAAACGCACCGGTTGACTTTATTTAAAAGAGGTTTTCACAGGTGCGTTACTTAGAGGGGAAGAAACGGTGGGGATCGTGTGGGCCCCACCTCACAAATTTCATACAAAGTGGGTAGGATATTTTGGGTTCCACCCTATCCGCTTAACTTAGCTTAAGTGGCTTTAAGTGGCTTTAAGTGAAATAAAATAAAGTTGTCGCACCACTTTATTTTATTTTTTAACTTAACCCCAAAAATTAAAAACCAAACCCGAGCAAAAGCAACTCCGGAAAAGGAATTTATATGAAAATACCGGCACTGCGATTCCATCAGTGCACTCGGAATTCGATTCTGAGCACTGGTTCAAAATTTAGAAAACCACGCTCGTTCGTTCACTGAACGTACCCGAGCTAAATTTCGGAAAAGGATTCCGGGCACACCGGGCCTCAGAATCAGGTGCCGTCAAAAACTGTGTTCCTGTAAAATTCTAAAGAAAATGAAGAAAAAAATTTCCTTGAATTTTACGGGTCTTTACATCACTCCCACCTCAGGGATTTATGTTCCCGTAAAGATACATCATAAAGTAGGGAAACAAATGTGGGTACTAAGCACACATCTGAGCCTCCACCTCCCAAGTTCTCTCTTGGAGGTTCCAGTGCTTCCATTTGATGCGCACTAGAGGAATATATCGTCCATGTAGGACCCGATCCTGTCGATCCTCAATTTCCACCGGGACCTCTGCAAACGTCGCCCCATCATCAACATCCAGCTCCCCATGGTCAAAGATATGTGTCGGGTCTTGCACGTATCTCCTCAGCTGCGATATGTGTAAGACGTCATGCACCCAGAGCAATTGAGGTGGTAGAGCCAGGCAATAGGCCACCTCGCCAATCCTGTTGAGGACCTGGAATGGTCCGATGAAGTGTGGAGACAACTTTCCGCCTTGGCCAAATTTCCGTAATCCACGTCGAGGTGAGACACGCAAGAAGATGTGGTCACCATCCTCGAACTCCAGTGGCCTCCGCCTCCTGTCAGCATAAGACTTATTCCTGCTATGAGATGTCCTCATCCACTCCTGGATGATCTAGACCTTTCTGGTCCTACAAGAGCTGCTGAGATTTCTTCTTTGCCGATAAGAGAAATCCGGTATCATCCCCTGGATGAACCACGTTCTTCTCGTAATACAATCAATCTTATCATGGATGTTACTAACCCATACCAAGGATGACGTCGTAAGGCCTCGACGCTACTACCAAGAGATTCAACCATTACTCTCACCTCCAAGGGTTGAGTCACACTGTCGGCATCAGTGTGTGGTAACTGGGTCTCCTCCAGTAGGTACCTCAAACTAAGGGTCAAGTCAACGGATTTTAAACCGGAACCTCTTAGAACAACATAAAGAGAGGAAGGTAAACGCCAAATGAAATGTGTCTTTTATTACTGAATCTCAAAGTACAAAGACACAAATCATCTACAAACAAACATCAACAAATCTAGAAGCGGCATAAACAAAAGTCTCCAGGTCTGGTGCTAGTCCCGCTCCTGTCCATCTGCTCCCGGAGCTCCATGATCATTGGTCTCAGATGCCTGAAGCTGAGCTCTCCCATTTCCACCAGTTCCCTGCGGTCGGGGTGGACCTCCTGGTGGTGGTGGTGGCAACACCTCGAAGCATCGTCCACCTCCAGCTGCACGACCATCACCTCTACCTCGTCTGCCTGCTCCCTGCGGACCGCCACGATCGACCCTCTGCCTATGCCTGGGTGGCCCCTCAACCGTCTGCTGCTCCTCGGCATGGCAGTTCGGGCAGTCACAAGCCATGTGACCAACCCCACCCCATGAGTAACACTTTCTGCTCATGGTGAGTCGTTGTCCACCCCGGGTTCCTCTCACAAACAATCATGTGTCATGAGGTCGACCACCTGTAGGTATAGTCCTCTTGGACCCCTGCATCATCTGTCTACTTCCCGCTGCAGAAGACTCTGCTACGTGTCGCTCTGCGGTGGGTCTCTCCGCTGATGTAGACTCAGCAAGAAAGATCTTGATCAGAAGGGCTCGCTCCAGTACCCCTTCCTGGGTCAGAATGCTGAGGGAGATCAGCGATGCCCTGATCTCCTGCCTCAATCCCTGCTCAAAGGTCTGGGCCTAGAAGTATGAGTCACGTACCATGTCTGTTGAGTAGCGCGAGAGATCGGTAAATCTCGCCGAGTACTGGGCGACTGTCAAGCTGCCCAGCCGCAGTTGTAAAATCTCCTGGATGCGCACCGCACAGAGGGTGGCTGGGACGAACTCTGAGTGGAAGATGCTCTCAAAGTCTTTCCAGAGAAGATATGCCTCATCGTGCACCTGGAGCGTCAAGCTCCACCATCAGCCCGCTGCTGCGTGCAGTAGGCTCGCTGTGAGGATCACCATGAGGTTTGCTGGTTCCCTCACTAACCTGAAAACACGTACCACTACCTCCAGCCAATCCTCAGCTGCCTGGGGGTCTGTCTCCCCGCGGAACCTGGGCAGTCACTGGCGCTGAAACTCATGCAGTGGACTAAGGCGTCATGCATCGTCAGCGGCTGGGGCTGGAAGCATCGGTGGCTCGGTGGGTAGAGGTACCGCCGGTGCCTCAGCTGTCAAAGGGCCCTGTACCGAGGCCTCGTCGCTTGGCGGGCTATCGTCACACTCAACTCTCGGAACCCTAGATGGCTGCCATCGTGGGGCCATCCTGAAAAGGAAACAGGTGCGCCACGGTCAGAACAGTATACCTGGTGAGCTGACACAAAGTAATCACAAATAAAACCTTTGAAACACACATGCAATCAATGTTTTCGTGTATTGATTCGGAAATCAGAAGTCAGGGTCCTGGTGAACGGATATGTCGGCCACCGCACCGACACTGGACTCCCTGGACTGATAACCACACTCAATACCCTTAACACTATTGCTTCACAAAGAAGAAAGATCAGAGTCCTGACTTTTGTGGTAGAACTGAACTCCTCTGATACCAATTTGTCACGACCCGTCCTCGGGGCCCGTGCCGTGACTACCCCAAGCCCGCCTTCCATAGGCCAGGGGCTGGACACTAGTACCAAGGCGTAAATCCCAGTAAAAAGGGAAGGAATTTCCTTTGTAAAGTAAACAAACACCACAGAGCAAGAAAGCAGTAGAAGTAAAAACTAAGTAAAAAACTGAGTACAACAGTAAGTGTGGAAAAGAAAGTGGGTCAGAATACAAACCCAAACTAAAAGTAAAGTACAACGCAAAAGGAAAAACATCAACTGAAAAGTAAAGCAGCAATGCCGAGCCATCCACTGGAAATCCCACATGAAGTGTGGGTACAGATAGCCTCCTCAGCTCCTCGGGTCCTGCCGTCCGCCCTGTATGCGTCTCGTCCAGTGGTCCACCTCCAGGTACCAACTCGCCGTGATATCCACCTCGGGGCACCGACTCATCGTGGGTTGCTCCTCCGGGAACCTTCAAGCTCTAAAAGCCTCAACCTCGATCAGTGATGTCCGTCGTCTGCAACTAACACAACAAAGTGCGAGCATAGCCCGTGCAGGGGTGAGTATACGCTTCTCAGTAAGGACCCCGAGACCCCCGAAGGTCTCCCAGAATCTAAAAAGGATAAACCACAAGGAAAGATAAAATCACGAAGTTACATCCAACAATACTTAGGTATATGCCAAATCATATACCTGAGTCATCAATTCCAGTTCGGCTCCAACATCCGAGCCCAAGTTCGATCACATCCACACAGGATAGCACAACCAATCCACCCAGGATAACACAACCCAATCCACATAGGAAAGAAATTCAATCACATCAAATATAATTATTGAAAGTCAAGACTCAGCTCAAATAGGTATATTTCTTCGTATGACGATAGAGATGATCAGATATATCCACTGATTCATCTATTTCGTCGGACCCGCAAAGGATCGATAGGTACTAACCCCCCGCAATGACCCACACAGGTTCGATCATGAAGTTGAAACCATAACTATTGGGAAACTTCTTCTCTATCAAGTACAATGGGTATGCTGCTACAACCAATATCTTCCCTCTTGGACTGCTGTAGTACTCCACCTATCGAGTATTGTGGGCCTGCTGCTACAACCAAGCGCTTCCCACCATGGGTCTGCCGCTACAACCAAGTGCTCCCCCTCATAGCCTCTAGAGGTACTCCTTCTGTTGAGTACCACGGGTCAGCCGATACAACCAAGCGGTCCTCCGCCATGGGTCTGCCGCTACAACCAAGCGCTCCCCCGTGCTGCTACAACCAAGTGCTCCTCTGTCGTGGGTCTGTCGCTACAACCAAACGCTCCCCCTCATAGCCTCCAGAGGTACTCCTTCTATTGAGTAACGCGGGTCTTCCACTACAACCAAGCGCTCCTCCGCCGTGGGTCTGCTGCTACAAACATGCGTATCCCACTGGGCTATCCGTAACACACCGAGTCATTCGATCAGCAGTCGTCAAGTCTCAACCGGCTCTAGGGTTTCCGCACACAGCATGCTCGTTCTGGGAGCGTCCACTCGATGAGCAAAGAGGTCGATGCATCAACTGACGTGTAGTCCGGAGTTGATGTATCCCAAAAAGTACCGTAGTGGTCACCACCGAACCCACAGAGGATTCTCATATTGTCTTCATTGTCATCGCAGTCGCAGCCAGCTCTATGGTTCCTGCACATAGCAAGCTCGTTCGGGAGGGTCCGCTCCACGAGCCGAGGGCTGATACATCAACTGACACATAGTCGGGAGTTGATGTATCCAAAAGTTCCGTATCGTCAACAGGAACTCAACGTCACAGACGGCGCGTCAATCGGACACCCAGTCTGGAAGTTATTGGCTTTTTCGTCCCAAGGGCCCGGTTGGTCTTTAAGTCAAAACCAACCCAACCGTAATCCACCTTCATCCAAACCTCAGGTGGAGTAAGCCAAAATATTCTTCTCACTTAGAGGAACCCATCAAAGTCGATGGAACGTCAATCGGACGTCCGGAGCTTAAGTTCCGAGCATTTCCGCTCCAAGGGCCCGGTTGGTTTCGTATAGGAACCAACCCGGCCGAACACAAAGTATTCTGAAACCCTGAGTTTGATATACCAAAACGACCGTCTCGATCCAAGGATTGCATCACAACTGAAGGTGTGTCGATCGGAGTCTCGTAGCCCAAGTTATGGACGACGGACCGAAAAGGGTCCAGAAACGGGGGGTCTGGGCCCGGACCGACCTGGCCCAACCCCCCCTGGGTCGGCCCGAACCGGGTCGACCCGGCCTGGCGTGACCCGGCTGGCGCTGGCAGGGTGGCCAGTGGGTCGTCTCGGCCGTTACGGCCGAGCCGCGGGCGGGGGGCCCGCTGCCCCCGCGTGAAGGAGTCGCGGCCCCACGTGGGGCCACCCTTGTCAGCGGACGTGGCAGCCGGCCGCGTCCCGCCCCCCTCTGGTCCCACGTGGTCGCGGGACCACGCCTTGCCGCCATGGCTTTAGCCATGGTGGCTCCTCCCGGCGGCGCGCCGGCGGGCTGCTCCGCGGACCACTGGACGAGTTCCGGTGGTCGGAAAAGCGTGTCGTCTTCGCCAATGGCCCTCCCGGGGCCCGTCCTTCACTAAGAGGACCTCACATCGCCCGTGCGGCTTGTTTTGTTGTCATTCGCCATTTCTCACACCAAGAACGAAAAGGGCGGTGGGTTCGGACTTGTTCGTTGGTCCGCACCCACCGCATTAGCAGTTTTAAAAGTCTCAAAACAAATATTTAATCATACGCCACGGGTATAAATCACAAAAATTTAAATGAATCAAACCCCTACCTCAACGTTGTTGTCGAACATGAGTTCGTCGCAGAATTGACCGTCGCAGAAGAAGAGGATCGTCGCGTCGCGGAAGGGGCGTCGCTGTCGTCACGGTACACGACGTCTTGTAGTCAAACTCCGAGGATTAAAAACACATAGATTTAATTGCACCAATTAAACCCATGTTGAGGATATAATTCACAAGAATTAAAAAGTACCTCAATCCCCTACCTCAATCAGTTGTTGATATAAGATTGTCTTAGGGAAGGAACGTCGCGGAAGTAGCGTTGCGGAAGGAGGATCTTTGGCGTCGTGATATACGGCATCACGTCGTCGATCTCCGAGGGTTCGGCGCTCTTCGTCACCCTTCGTCGGAGGTCGGCGTTCTTCGTCGGCGACGATGCGTTATTTGCGTTCTTCGTGAAGGAGGATGAAGATCTTCAAGCTTTAGAGCTTTCCCCAAATCCTCTCAACAAGAAACCCTTCAACAAAAAGTGTCAGTCTTATTTTATTCCCATGCCAACGATTAGAAATTCAAAGCTAAGAAATGAACCATTAATTCGATGAATTAATGGTAACGACTTAACTTCCCAATTAATAGGGGCGTTTAGAATTTAAGTAAACACACCAGTTGACTTTATTTAAAAGAGGTTTTCGCGGGTGCATTACTTAGAGGGGAAGAAACGGTGGGGCTCGTGCGGGCCCCACCTCACAAATATCCTACCAAGTGGGTAGGATATTTGGGGTTCCACCCTATCTGCTTAACTTAGCTTAAGTGGATTTAAGTGGCTTTAAGTGAAATAAAATAAAGTTGTCGCACCACTTTATTTTATTTTCTTAACTTTACCCAAAAAATTAAAAACCACACCCGAGCAAATGCAACTCCGGAAAAGGTGTTTCTAAAAAAATTCCTGCGCTGTGATTCCATCGGTGCCCTCATAATTCGATTCTGAGCACCAGTTCAAAAGTTAGAAAACCCCGCTCGTTCGTTCACTGAACGTACCCGAGCTAAACTTTGGAAAAAGATTCCGGGCACACCGGGCCTCGGAATCAGGTACTGTCAGAAACTACGTTCTTATAAAATTCCAAAGAAAATTAAGAAAAAAAATTCTTTGAATTTTACGGGTCTTTAAAATGTATCTGAAGAAATATCACTTTGATTTCCCACAAAGCACTTATCTGCCTTTGTACGGTTATGGTCATCAGCGAGAAGTCACTATTCTATAAGCAAAGAACTATCTCCCATTTTCGTGGTTTCAAAATTATCCCAAATTTACTTTAGCAAATATCTCATGTAGAGGAGGATTGATAAATGCTGGAATAGTGGAGAAGGCCCACATGATGCATCATTTCCCTTGTACGACAGATCTAAAACCACATAAGCCTGAGCTGCAACCACATTGTCATCTTTCAATCTTCCGAAATGCTCAGATGGACCAATCCAAATGCTGGAAGAATAGTTGGTACTTCCGTCCTGGGGGAGGTGTGAAGCCAACATGGATGTGGGCATGCTGGGTGCGAAAAACCTGTGAAAATTTTGTCAAGGATCTGAAAGGAGGGGCGATATATGAAGCTGTCTGAGTTGGGCAAACATATGTTTACAGACATGATAACTTCGTGTCAGAGATACTCAGCCACTGGAGCCTAGAAACCAATTCTTTCCATCTGACTCATGGAGAAGTAGGAATCAGTCTATGGGATGTCCACAGGATCTCAGGGGATCCAATTTTGGGCAACATGTATGATGAATTCATTCCTCCCAAGGTGAATTGGAATGATTCAAAGAAGACTCTTGCTTTGGCTCGTGAATGATTTAAAATCTTCCACAGGCTCAAGAGTTCAGAGACCTCCTTAACTCATTTTAGAAAGGATATTCATACAGAGGATTGGATGAATATATTTCTTATTGAGAAGAAAGATAAGGAGCCAAAGGAGAAGGAGCCAAAGGAGAAAGGATCCAAGAAAAAGAAATCCAAGGATAAAAGGCCCACCCGTCCTCCCACCTGCCCAAAACCTGAGAAGAGGGGTGCTCCTAGAACATTCTGGCCAACTCTAGAAGCAGGAGAGTTGTAGAAATGGGGATATGAGGCGAATCAAAGGATACCGAAGAAGACTCGTCTGGTGGGCTTCATGGCTTTATGGCTCAACATTTATCTCTTGCCAGTTAGGGTTTTGATGGAAGGCCTCAGGCCAGGGACCATCGTTATTGCGGCAAAGTTTTCTGAGGGAAAATTATTGGGTTGGCTACCCCCATTTTAGCAAAGATTCAAAATAGTTTACTTCATGTATTCATGGGTAAAACCCCTTTAAGAATAGTGGGACCATTCCATGTTTTATGGGGATGGATTGCCACTCACTTCAGGACTTATAATGTACATAATAGAGTACAAATTCCGGGAAGTTCTTTCAGGCCATCAGTGCAAGCATTCTATGGAGTTTCTCCATTAGAACTTAATGACTATGACATGAAAGTGAGGCAAAGCATGTTTAAGGAATTCAACTTCTTTCCCTATGGAAATCCGCCAATCGGGTGGTTTTTTGATGATGGAACATCCCACTTGGATTTGAGGGCATACATGCTAGCTTGCAGAGATGGTGTGCTAGTTTCCAGGATTAACGGAGAAATTATATGCGAGTCCTATGCTCCATATAGATTTGCACGTCAATTCAAGTGTCTGCAACAGATTATTGTATCTCCCCCAGTACATGTCAGGTTAGAGCAACATCTGATGGTTGCTCGGCAACTGTGGCAGCTGATGTCAAGGGAGAAGACTGGGGCGGTATTTGATCTACCAAGTGAAAAAGCGGAACATAACTTGACTACATGATATGCCGAGAATTGGATAGCATCATACCCTAATGGGGTGCTGAATCACCCAGTTTATCAGGTGGGGAAAAGGAAGAGGACTGTAGAGAAATAAAACCTTCCTCATGAAGGTGATGCTTCCCCACCTGAAGCTGATTCGCCATATTCCACCTCTAGGACTGATTCAACGGATTCCCATGATGGGGATGATGAGGCACAACAAGTGGAAAAGTGGCCTCATGTTCTATATAATCCTCCGGTTAGAATCTAAAGACCTACTCCATCAACTCCAGGTGAGTTACTTCATTGTGGTAATTTAATCACCATTACTTTATAAGGAAATAAGTCTTATTTTCTTATTCTATATCAATAGGTGAAGGATCTGGGATGAAATTGAAGTTGAAGATTGTAGGACCTTCCTCGCATCCTTCTAGTACACGCACTGAATATCTTATACTAGAGGCTGTCCAGATATGGAAAAGTCTATATTGTGGTACTGAGACCGCCTGGCTGGATTTATGTGAGGTTCTACAACTCCCTGGAATAGGGAATCTTGTGGCTTATACAGATATCCAATACGAGGATAACCCCAATGAAGTGCGGGCTTACATCAGAGATCTGGAAATTCTCATATATTCCACTGACAATTCCATTTCTGTCACCAAGCGGGTGAAGGAAATGATAATTTGTGGTGCCGCTAAGGGGACGGATGAGAAGTGTCACGATTATGTGGCCCCTAAAGATGTAAGTTTTTCCTTATTTTCATTTCAACTTGATTTCAGTCAAAGATTTGTTAATTAATGAAATTATTTTGTTCATACTATAGCTTGCAAGGAAAGGAACTACTGAAGTTCCTTCACCACAGTATAGCCCTGGTGGTACTGCCATTGGGGCTGCTGCTGAATCTGCTCGCGAGTTGGGTGAGATATCGCCAAGCAAGCAGGCCATGAATGAGGAGTTGGACATGGACTTCCATTCGCCAATTAAAGTGCCAATAATGGAGACTGCCGACACTCCCAAAAATCCAAATAAGAAAAGTCATCAGAGGAAGAAGTCCACAGTTAAACGCTTCATTAATAGCTGTAAGTCCATCAGATAATCATGAATCTATACCCATGAAAATTTTGCTCATATTTCTAGGGATTATAGGGGATTCTTCAATATTGCCTCTAAGTTAGAGGACTGATCCTCCTCTTAGAACCATGGAGGGTGCTGTGGAACAATCGCAAATTCAGGCTGACTTGGATACTCTTGGAAAAGATCTAGCATCTGTTCCCAGTATCCCTCCTGCTACTGTTGAAAGAAGAGAAGAACCTGCTGCTGGTAAGTTAACAATGCTTCATAAAATGTTGAATGAAACATTGACTGACTTCCATTCCGTGACACTTCAGGTTCAACCCCTGCATTAGATCTTTTGGCGGCTATTACAACTGATGTCGCGATTTTATCCGAAGATGTTGCCCAGGGTCAGGGACCTCAGGATGAAGGTCACCAAGAAGAAACATAAAATGCTCCCACTGGTGAGACTAACTAGGATTCTGAGATGAAATTAGATGAAATGATGGAACATGGAGCATCTTTCAAAGATTTTATAAATCATGTTAAATTACCATGTAATTTAGAATATTATGGACGTTAGTGTTATCCTTCATCCTATTAAGAATAAATTCTTATTACATGTCTAATCATGGTTGGTTCAAATGTGTAGTTTTGTCTGAGCAAGATGCTGAACTACCCATGCCTGAAGGGGGTACAAAAAACCCTACCATTGTAGAGACATTAGCACAAGTGGAGCTGAACCCAGTAGAGCTTCCTCAAACTCATCCTGAAAATCCTGTCGAAGCTAGAAAAGATGGAGAGGAGCTTTCTCAGGTTTCTGATTTACTGTTGGGTAAGGAATAACAATATTTGTGATTGTACTTAATTTGAAAGACAACCAATTAACTTTTTTTATCTTTTTAGACTAACCAAAGATTTAAATTGATTATGCAGGGCCATCAATTACAGTGGATAGATCTGGGGAAGAGGTCTCAACATCCGCCCAAGCTGTAGTAGAAGGCGAAGCAACCAATGTCAGAGGGGAAAGAGCAGAACTGGGAACTTCCTTAAGTGCATTAATTCAAGATTACATGCCCCCCTGTGATGATGATGTCGAATCAAACCCAGAGGTACTTAAGGCGCTCAGATTTTCACGACGTAAGGCATGGAACAACATATGGAAAATCATATATGAGGTGCCTTTAGAAGAGCTATCCTCAGAGATCACTCGATTGTCGTCCATGTTCGTCATGGTAGGACTTGGCAGTTTTGGATATGAAAAGATCCATGCCGCGGTGAAACAGGTCATTTTCAGAAGGGAACATGAGAAAACGTGTCATGATGATCTGACTAGGGTGAAGCTGTCAACCAACATCACTGAATTTGAGGCTGATGTATCCCGAGCTGAGGCTGACTATGCTACCAAGATGAAGGAGCTAAAGCATAAGATCAAATACAAATTCATCCAGCAGATGCACCTCCAGCAATAGTTAGATGTTGTTACTGGAGAACTTGACCAACTCAATAATTCACTGGAGGGAGATCAAACTAATGGCATGAAGGCCATTTTAGATGCCAAGAAAGCACTCCATCAGGTCGAAAAGAGTAAAGTTGGTCGGGTGCATGAGCTTCAAGTAGCTTCTGATGAAGCTCGGGATGATGTTCATCAAGTGAAGACTTATGTTGAAAGCCTCTTGTAATTTCTTAGAAAATAGAAGAGACTCCAGTTTGAGGATGTCCTTCTAATTCTTGTGCATCAAATGGAAAGAATGATTTCATCTTCAATCACTTGTGCATGTATTTTCCTACTACCTGCTTTAAATTTTACCTAAGCCAATGGGCCTAGTAAGCATATTTTGATTTTTACAAGGATTATTATAAATAACCCTACAAAATTTGAATATTTTAATTGATCAATATTACCTAAATCATACAAAATTTATGTTTAGTGAGCTGGAACTTGACTTTTATTCAGAGTTCCCTTGTCTTTTGTGGGCAGTTTAAAGTCATGCACATCGAACATAAAGAGGCTAATGTTTAAGGTCGAAATAGCTTTGACCGAATGAATTATAATTGACTCAATTCCATGAAAATTTATCTAAAAACATATTACCATACTCAAGTATGAGGGAAAATTTGTAAACTATGACTTAAGAAAATTCGAATCTAAGGAAAGATATGAAAAAGATCTAAAAGGAATTAGAAAAAGTAGTTCCCTTGAGTTAAGTTACCATTATTTAACAAACCCATAAGGGGGTTTAATTATGCAGTGCCACTTAAGGGAATTGGCTGCATTGTCAAATAAATAGAATCTTTTGGATGACAGGTTCGTTATGTAGACTACTTATGCAAGGCCGCCTAAGGGCACGTACTGCATAGTCAAGCAGAAGAACTCTCAAAAATTTACTTTTCTACTGCTAAGAATCCAATGAAAGTTTATGGGGATTCAACTTTTCCAAAGTATAGAGTTTTATGTATGGATAGAGGTACTTGAATATGAAGAAGATATTTTCAATCAAGATTGTCTAAGAATTGGATTAATGTTACTCTTACGAAGGTCTAACCCAAGCGTAGGGAAGGAAAGTATAAACCATAGTCTTGAATACTTTTAGATCATGGAAAGGAATATGGGACAAATATGTTAAGGATGGCTAATTTGCGGATCCCTACATATTAGCATTAACACAAATAAGTACAAAAGTGGATTTCCTCCCAAGAATGAAGTTACCATTATTTAACTAACCCATTAGGGGGTTGAATTATGTAGGGCCACCTAAGGGCATTGGCTGCATAGTCAAAAAATAGCATCTTTTGGCTGACATGTCCGTTATGTAGACTACTTATGCAAGGCCGCCTAAGGGAACATGATGCATAGTAAGGCAAAAGAATTATCATAATTTGGACATTTTGTGATTAGAAGTCAAGAAAAGGGTTATGAAGATCTGAAAATATTTAAGGTTAGGATTATGACACACAAAGATGGGTGTTGTCAAAGGTGTACAGGGATGCACAGATCAATGCTAACCATAATTATGTTGTGGCTGGATCCTGAATTGAAATGTTGGACTTCACTATGTATCCCATAAGGATGGGAATCAAGCAATAAGTTGTTCTTAAACTACAGTTTAACATCGTGCAGGATGAAAATATAGGAGATCGTAGTTTAGGGTCATATATCATGGAACATTTACAAGAAATACACGGTGTGTGTTTTCATGGGGACTTTTCATCCAAGGGACTGAAAGTGGAATTTGGGGTTAGGCCCAAAATACTTGGGGCTGGATTCGAGGGACACTCGAACCTTCCTACGTATCCCATAAGGATGCGAATCAAGCCCATGTAGTTCTAGAAATACCATCTGTAAAAATTTGGTTCGTACATGTGAAGGGTGAAAGGTGACTTTAGTGGAATGACGGTTTAACCCAGGATAAAAGGTTCGAGCATTTCCTTGTATGAACGTAGTCTTTGGAATGAAACATGATTTAAAATCAATGTAAAAATGATTCCCTCTCAGGTGAGGGTATAAAAGAATATTTTAGTTTATTTTCATATAGGACAAAAAGTGTTGTACAGTTTAATGTCATATAGTATGGACAAATGTGAACCAATGTAAAGATATTGATTCTACGGGCGGTTTCACGAATCAACATCGTATGAGATGGAGGTGAACCGATGTGAAAAGATTGGTTTTGGGCTTGAACCTTGGGAGATTTCCTATATACCCATCCTGGAAGGCAAGGATCAAATTCTGTGTAGTTCAATTAAATAATGAATTAGTGATCAAGTTGTTCTTGGGGAAAATGACCCTAAAAAATGATATTGGGACTTACGCGTGGTTAGCGGCCCAGAGAGGGTGTTATGGTTGAAATTCTCTCTAGGCTCACGTGAGTCATACTCGGTGTGAGAACCAAGAGGAAACAACAACCTTAACAATGCACAGTTTAATGTCATGTAGGACATATGAAGGGACTATGTAGTTTAAAGTCTTGCAGTTAGGACTATTGGTGGTGCACAGTTTAATGTCATGTAGCAGGGGCAAAGTACAGTTTAATGTCATGTAGGAAATATTAAATGACTTTTGTACAGTTTAGTGTCATGTAGCTAGGACGATGGGTACAGTATAGTTTAACATCATGTTGGACGAAAGAAAACTGTGCAGTTTAATGTCATGAAATAAGGACAAAAGAGAACACATTTTAACGTCATGTTGGACGTATTAGGGACTTTTTCACTGGTTAACTTCATGTTGGAAAAAAAGGTACGATACAGTTTGGCGTCATGTTGGACGAAAGTGAAAATAGTTTAAGGTCATATGCATGTACCATTGGTTATGCAGTTTAACGTCTTGCGGGACGTAAGGGACTTATGTACAGTTTATCATCATGTAGTTAGGATGTCACAGTTTAAATTCATGTTGGACGATAGTAATACAAATAGTTTAAGGTCATATGTTTGGATTGTAACAATGTATTTTTTGTTTATACAAAATACTTCTTCAGAAATCTGGCATTGGTGATGAGTTCTCCATCCATTGAGATTAAAGAATAAGCTCCATTGGAATAGACCTTATGTATTGAATAAGGTCCTTCCCATTTTGGCTCAAGCTTGGGAGGTTTCTTTCCTGGTATCATTGGAGTTATGAGAACTAACACCAATTCTCTTTGAACGAATGAACGAAGATGAACTTTTTTGTTGAAAGCTTGTGCTATTCGATTCTGATAGATTTCCAAGTGGTGCAGGGTGCACAAACTTTTCTCATTTAACCGTTCCAATTCATTCAATTTCTTTTTAGATTGTTCATCTATGGATGACTGATCACAAATGGCTACCCTGAGCAAGGGTAGTTGAACCTCAATTGTCAAGACTGCTTCTGTTCCATATACCAATGAATATGAAGTTGACCGAGTTGCAGTGCGGGTGGTGGTCCGATAAGCCCATAAAGCATGAAAGATTTTATCAGGCAATGACTTATTATCTTTATCCACCATTATTTGCAGTTTATTTAAGAGAGTATTGTTGAAAGATTTTATCTGGCCATTGGGTGCTACATGATACCGAGATGAATGATCGGATTTGATGTTGTATTCTTGATACAACTTCCTCACCTCAGATGAACAGAAGTTTGTGCCATTTTCCATCAATATGGTATGAGGGACACCAAATCTGGTAATGATGTTAGACTTGATGAAGCTAACAATTCATTTATAACTGAATTCCTTGAGAGTTATTGCCTCTGCCCATTTGGAAAAGAAATCAGTAGCAGAAAGAATATACTTAAGCTACTTGGCCGTATCTGAAGGGTAAGGTCCCACCACATCCATTCCCCATGTGGCAAATGACCATGAGTATTTAGCTGTATGAAGCAACTCTGGAGGTTGATGAAATAATTTGTCATGTACATGGAATGAATGACACTTATTTGTGAAATCAACACAATCTTGTATCATTGAAGGACAAAAGTATCCAAGCCTTCGAATCTGATCAGATAGTCTATGTCCAGATTGGTGGGCACCACAGACTCCTTCATGCACTTCTTTCATGACAGCCATTTTCTCTTCACCAACAATGCATCTGAAGAGAACTCCATCAAAACCATGATTTTATAGGTGATCCGAACTATCCTAAAGAGTAAAATTGACTAGACGTCAGCAGATTTGTTCTTTCCCGGCTCTATCAGGTGGATGTGTTCCATTTTGAAGGTATTACCTGATAGGTGTCATCCATCCTATAATATGACCATATGGTTCAGGAATGGGACTAATTTCATTGATTTCTTCTGTTCTGATTTGAACATTGGGTGAAATTTTATGACAGTGGGCAATAATGATGGTTGTCTCATCTCGATTTGAATCTGCCAAAGTTGTGGCTATATTAGCCAATGCATCAGCTTGGGCATTTTGTGATCTTGGGACATAAGAAAATTTCGGTTCTGAAGGAAACTCCACCATTAACTCTTTGAAATAATCATACAAAGGGATTAGTTCTTCTTTTCTGATGGAATAATCCCCATTTAATTGTTTGATTACCAGGTCTGAATCACCTTTCACCTTTAAGTGATTCACTTGTGCTTGAAGCGCCAATTCTAAACCTGTGATGAGAGCTTGGTATTCAGCTTCATTATTTGTACCACATCCCAATAATGAGAAGGAATAAGGTAGCAATGAATTTTCCGAGGAAATGAGTACAATTCCTAAACCAACTTTGTTGAATTTAGGATTTTCCATTTTCCTCCCTATTGGACTTCTAGAAGCACCATCAAAGTATATTTCCCATATTTGAAGACTATCTTGAATAATGAATACTTACTCATTAGGAGGTTAAATATCTAAAGATGTATCTTCCATTGAAGGGTATTCATCCAGGAAATCATCTAGAGCTTGACCTTTTATTGACTTTTGAGACACATACCGAATGTCGAATTGCTGCAAGATAACTGCCCACCTTGCCAGATGTCCTGTAAGCATTGAATGACTAAGGATGAATTTTAGCGGGTTATTTAGAGATACCAATTGGACATTGTGATGTTGCAGGTAGTGTCTCAACTTCTAAACTGCAAAGATTAATGTTAGGCAGCACTTCTCAATATTTAAAAATTGGGTTTCTGCTTCAATAATAGTTCAACTGATATAGTAGAGGCTATTTTCATTCCCAGCATCATTCTTCTGAGCAAGAAAAGAACCCAATGATCGCTCTAGAGCTGTTACATAAAGGATAAGTGGTATTCATTTAACATGTGGCATGAGTACTGGTGGACTCAAGAGGTATTTCTTGAGAATATCGAATGCTTCTTGACATTTTTCAGTCCACTGGTAAGTGACTCCCTTCTTCATCAATTTGGTGAAGGGTAAACTTTTTCCTGCCAAATTGGCAATGAAACGCCGAATATAGGCTAATTGTCCTTGAAGTCCTCTTAATTATTTCAAATTTTTTGGAGGTGACATACCAAGGATTTCTTGTTCTTATCAGGATCGACTTCAATACCACGATGGCGTACAACAAAGCTGAGAAATTTTCCTGAGGTTACCCCAAAATCACATTTTAATGGGTTCATCTTCAAATTATATTTTCGAAGCTTACAGAATATGACTTCCAAATCAACCAAGTTATTATAACATTGTTTGTATTTGACCACCAAATCGTCCACATAACATTCGAAAAACTTCCTTAAAAAGGGTTTGAGGATACGATGCATGACACGCTGATATGTTGCGCCTGCATTCTTTAGGCCAAAGGGCATTACCCGATAACAAAACACACACTGAGGGGCTCTGAAAGATTTAGATTCCTCATCTTTTGGATCCATTCAGATTTGATTATATTTGAAATATCCATCCATGAAGGAAAGTGCTTCATATCTAGCTGTTGCATCGATTAAAAGTTCTGTAATTGGAACTGGAAAATCATACTTAGGACAATGCCGATTAAGATCTTTGAAATCAATGAAAACTCTAATTTGACCATTCTTCTTTTTTAATGGGACAATATTAAGCAACCACTTGGGATACTGAACTTCTCTGACGAATTTTTCTTTGATAATCTTATCCACTTAAGCCTCAATTTTGGAAGCATAGGTTGGGTGTGTTCTTCTAGCATCTTGTTTGAATCCTCGATGTTCTTATGGAAAACCCAAATGATGAAATGAAACATCAGGATCAATCCCCGGTATCTCTATATATTTCCAAGAAAATATATCTCAATTTTTCTTTAAAAAGTAAATATACATCTCTTTCTCTTCAAGAGTCATGGACGCACTGATTAAAGTGGGGTGTGGATCTTCTTTTGTACCCAGATTGATTTCTCTGAGTTCATCCACAGTGGAAGAGATCCCCTCTTCAAATGCTGGAGGAGAATCTATGAGATATTCCTCTTCTTCTTCATCATGTGTTATTTCTTCCATTTCTAATTGCACAGTAGATGATGATGCATAATTTCCATGATCAAAAGAGATGTTAAATTTGAATATCTTGAAGAAGAAGCTTCCATTTCTGACCTGATTGATGATGAAGGGTCTTCTTTGGGAAATAAAGAGGAGATGATGGATTGAGAATTGAAATCACCGTTTACCTCTGATATTTCTATAACTTTCCCTGGCCTGATTGGTGAAGTATAGACTTTCTGGATTTTAGCAGATGAAATGAAGACATCTCCATTTGAGCTTTCATCATTGCTTGATGGATCACCAATTTCTCCCATGTTGTTTGGCTCGTTTTCCATAATTGACATTATGGATCATTCCATAAGATTATTTTGATTTGGGTCTATCATGTCAATTTGACTGATAGGTAACACATAATCTGTAATCACATGTGCTAATGGATTTACTGGAATCTTTTCTAAACCATACAAATCATTAACTTTGGTAATCTCCTTTGTTGTGGATTCCTTCTTTCCGTTCATGTAGTAGAATTCCACCTCAATGTATTGAGATTCACATGTCTTGAACGGGGAATTATCACCATACAATGTCCCAAATTGACCATATAAATAATATTTGAGATATTGATGGTATGATGAAGGGATAACCGCATGTCGATGTAGCCAGGGTCTTTCAAGAAATATGTTGAAGGCTAAATCTTGATCAAAAACCATAAAATATGAATTGGATACAAGATCTCCAAACTGAGTTCTGAGTGTAATCTCGCCCAGTGGTTCTTGTTCAATTTTATCATATCCTTGTAACATCATAGTTGAAGAGGATAAATCAGATTCTGTGAGGCCCAATAGACAAAGTGTACGAATGGGCATGATGTTGACTCCTGAACCATTATCAATGAAAGCCCTTCATATGTCTACTCCATTGACCTTTCTAGATAAGTATAAAGGTCTATTATGTCCATGCACAACATAATCTTCATCTTCATCAGTAAAAGATATCACTGCATGGAATTCTACAGGACTATTCTCAACATAGTAGAATTCAGCTGTAGCTATTTCAGTCTCAAACTCCTGAGGACTTGACAAAGCCTTGATGAGTGCCTCTCAAAGATCTTTTGACAGATTCAAAGCATCCAAAATTGATAACTTGGCCTGTACTTGGTCCAAGTTTTTCAATATATCATAATTTTGATCCAGAGGTATGTGTTTCCCAATAGGAACATGTGGTTTAGCAGGTGCCTTGGAAGTTGATGCTTTGGAATTTGATACATCTTGTACCGGGATATGAGTTGGTGATACTCCTGGCTTTGGAAGATTAGACCGATTAGGTCTATTCACTTGCTGAGAGGAAGATGACGTAACCTTCAATCAATCTTCCAGAATAATTTTTCTAGGGCTGAGTCTACCTTGTGTGGAAGAACTTTCTTGTTATTGTTGAGCTCATTGAAGGGATCTACCATGAGTTTCTACCGCATACACAATTCTAGCAGGGGTATAATTGGAATAATGGCCTTTGAAAGATCCATGTCTTCCCCTGTATCCTGAGCCTCTGGGCTTCCTCTGATTCCTCTGTTTGACATAGGGAATTTTGTCTCAACAAAATAAAATCTGTGACTAGCATATGGATTTATTAATAGAATCATATTAACAGAACCAAAAATAAACTCTTCATTCGATAAAGACTCTTCCTGACTAGCCAATTTTGGATGTGCTGTTTAGTGGGGTGGTGCCCGTTGCTTTGAAGTAGATGACATAAAATCTGCCAAAGTCCAAGACAACTTAGGCTTTGACACATACTCATCTTCTTCTGATTTTTCCTCTTTCTTTTAATTATGTCGTTTCATTGAGGATTTTCCCTCTGATGAAGAGGGTTTTTCTGCGGCATTTATGGCATAAGGCACAATTGGTTTCTTCAATTGTGTTCGCAAAATAGCACGATTTCAGTTGATCGTCATTCTGACCATCCAATCATAATATTTTTGTTCATTTTTTTCTTAACTTCTTGCCACTCGCCTTCCTCCTCTGGAACTGTAGCTATAACACATGCTACCTGGGCTGAAGAACCTTTTAGTCTGACTTGTCCCGAGTCGACCATCTTTTGCAGGAGGTATTTGAAGGCAAAACACTCCTGGATGTGATGCACCAACATTTGATAAAAGGGGAAATAATTGGGATGGTCTTCATCTCCTTCTTTATTTGGCCTCTTGGGCTTGGAAATTGAACCAAATTATTTTCCAGAGCCTAAATGAAGTAACCAGGAACTTGTTCATTTCGTAAAGAGTATGTTTTTCTCTTTAGATCCTCAAATTGTTTCCATCTTTGATCTCTTTGATCGTCTTGACGAAATGGCCTTTGTTGTTGATGCTCAGGAGGTGGAGCCCTTCGAGAAGATGAAGGTTTTGAAGTAGAATAAGGTACAGGTGCTTGTTTAAGCATAACTGTAGAAGTTTCTGCTTTACTCATTCTCATTCCAGGAGCGGATGGAATTATACGAGTTTTATCCTTAGTCTTTATAAGAGAATCTTCAATCTGTTGAGAAATTCAAGTAAGGTCTCCAAAACCTCCGGTGTATTTCCCAGGGATCAACGGCGTGCATAATTTGTCCCGCAGATTTGCCACACAGATTAGCAATAGTTCTTCTTGAGGGAGTGCTAAGCTTAGGGAATATGTTAATCCTTTCCAGCGAGCAATGAAATTTGAGACACTTTCATTCTCCCTTTTCTTACAGTTTGTAAGATCAAAACCTCTTATCCTTGGAAATGTAGAGTTGAATTGGAGAAGGAATTTTTGGAGAATATCCTCCCATCTGGTAATTGACCGAGATTAGAAGCATGTGTACAGAAATCTGGTCCTTGCAAAGTTTGCACGAAACATCTGAGTTTCACTACTTTTTGCTGTTCTGGAGTTCCCATCATAGGATCACAACAAGACACGTAATGCCTCAAATGATGTTCAGGATCACCTGATCCATTGAAAATAGGGAATACAGGGTTCCCAAAACTTGATGGGGGAGGGATTGAATCTACCCATTTAGGGTAAGCTCTCTTTTCTGGTTGAACCTGCACACGCTTCCCTTCCATAGTCTCTAACCGAGCTGTTAATGACTCGATGGTAGTTATTAACTTCTGAGAAACATTCGGTTGAACTTCGACTTGGGCATGTGAAATGAATGGACTTGGTACAGATGTGGCAGTTGGTACTGCAACCAACGGCAGCACTGCTGATTGTTGTTGGTCTTGACCAGTAGAATTAGACCGGTAAGGGTGTACTGAAAATGGAGGATATTCTTGATGCATCTCAGTAGCCACAATTAATTCCTTTGACAGACTCACTCAAGCATGCTTAGGAAGAAGACTACCCTGAAGTAGTTCTGCATTCATCCTTCTTAATTCCTTCATTTCCTCCTCCTGTTGTGAAAATCATTGCTCTAGTGAGAGCGATTGGCCTTCTCCAGCGGAAGGGTATGTAACCTGATTCTTTCCTTTCCCCTTATTGAATCCCTTTCGAAGAGGGGGAAGTGGGTTTCTTGAAGTATTACCTAAGTTCTGAGTAATTCTTTGATTTCGTGTACGCACACCTTCTTCATTTGTGTCTGTACGTACAAATTATTGAGCAAGAACCTCTTCATCTAATCCCTATGAGTGAGCCTCATCTGATGGATCAACAACAACGGCATTGAAGACATTAATGGAATCATAATGCATTGCATCCCTTCAATCAGCATTCCTGCGATATTGATTTCTTCCATGTATTTGATGAGACATTGCCTTTTGATGATTTGATCCCTCAGGAAATTCTTGAAGAACCTTAATTTGGAGAGAATATCCTGATAATTTGGCTTTCAGTACCTATTGAGGATTCTTCCCCAATCGAGAAAAGACCAACTTTCTTTGAGGGAGGAATTGAGGATTTGAAAAAGTCCCCAGTCCGGTGGACTGGGGCTGTTCCTGTTGTTCCTGCTCAACTCCTCGAATCCTATTTGTTGATTCTGAGGGATGGGTTAAAAGAGTCCCCATTCTGGCAAGCTGGGGTGGCTCTTGACATGATATGTCTGATAATTTCTTAAAATATATCCTGATCTTGTGGACCTTAGTCCAGAAATTAGCTGTATGCATCAATCGACATCCACTTTTATCACCCGTCTCAAAAGACCGTTGGATGATTTCTGACACTTCTGTCACATGATGATGTGCTTTCTCTATATGATAGGCATGTTCAATATTATCATTTGATTAATGCAAGATTAATTCAACAACTTTTTCTCCGTATTCCTGATTTTAAGAAGAACTAGTTGAGGCTTGTTCTTGGGTATGCTTTTGATTACAAACAAAACCCATTGACTATGGCCGGCCACAGGCAATAACATTGCATGAGACCATTTTCAACGGGCTTTGCTAACTGGAGAGTACAGTGAAATGTAGTGCTCCATGAACACCCCATCCCCTAGCAGGAATACCAGATGGGGCATTGTCAATTAACTGGTGCAATCTTTTTAGTGCGCCAAGGCATGAACGTTGAATGACTCTCTACTACTTTTCAGCCTTCGGATATCGAGAGACTGATAGAGATGCCAAATCAATCTAACGTTGTAATCCTAATATTATCTTGACATGATTTTCATATTCATCATAAGATAATATTTTCTTTTTCAACTGACAATGATTTTTCCATATGTTGAGACGAATATCATGAATCCCATCTTCCGTCAACATCTATGGAATCTCATATTGAGAGTTAGCCAGAGGCCAAAACATGACTGGCACTTCACCCTTCACCAGTTGTTTTCTCATGTTCAGAATTTCCTCTTTATCATTTAATGAAGATTCTTATACCTAATTTGACCAGAGCTGGTGCTTCCTTGTTTCTTCATCGGATTCAAAAATATTGGTAGAGAAATCACTGATTAAACTAGAAGATGCATGACTTAGGGGTGGTTCTGAGAATGACCTACACCCTGGGATATCTTTTTATTGATAAAGTATTTCACCTGCTAGAGATGAAGCATCAGAAATGACTGGTTTCTCATTTTCAAGTGCCTTAAGATAAGAGGGATTTCTCGGAACTACATTGTCCACTAGAGCATTTTTCGGGCAATGTGCATCACTACTGCAGAGAGGAGTTTCGCAGAGAAATTCATCATCATGGGGAGGACCACCATGGTGGGTTACAGCAAAATATGAGATCTCTTGCTCCTTGGTCTTCTGACCACACAGAGGGTTCTTGTGGCTCTCATCTGAAGATGAAGCTTCAAGATCGACCAAACTGTCATGAAGCAAGACTTCATGAGAAAGTGTTTGTTGAAGACCTTTGGAATTAATGTACCCACTATTGGTAAATGAGGGAGTAGAATCTTTGAATCCAATAGATATTTGTCTGAGTGCACCAAGAACTCCAGCATCAAGTAAGGCCTTGTTACAGATTGGTTCTTGATCTCTTGACTGTGCTGGGCGGGTCTTCTTCTTAGACGCCTTCTTACTCGCCTTGGAAACCACTTGTTGATGAATGTGGCTACTCTGAGCAGGTGTATGTTCCTGATAAGGAGATATGTCCTTGTTTGGCTTCCGATCTCCACTAAAATCAGGTGTATGTGCCTGATTTGGTTGTCCGTATGATATGGGGGAGTACGCCCCACAACCCTCTTGAACTGGAACAAATGTGTGTGTCTGTTCCAGAGTGAACTTTTGATGTGTTACTCCACTGGTAGGGATAGATTTATGTGTCTTTCCATGATATTCTGCTGAATCTGATATAATATCCTGGAATGCATCCAGAATATGAGCAGGGATTTTCTTCTGCTCTTTCACCATTGATAGAATATGCTTGGTGACTTCAGCTACCCGAATGGGGATATACGTCCATTCCGTGCTTGGAGTAGGTATGTGTGAATTCTCCTGTCCTCCTTTTCCTGTCAGTGAATTATGACAGTACTCATGTGTGGGGGCAGAGAGTTGAGTCTGCCTCCTATTTGTCGTCGGAGCTTTCCGACTGACTTCTCCGAGTGCTACCAAGCGAGACTGTTGGTAGGCTTGATCAATACTAGTAGGTGTATGTGCCTGCTGATTCCACTTCACCGAATGTGGTTGAAGAGATCCATCATATGTAGTTAGACGAGCCTGTTTACTAGCTGATGATGTATAAATAGGTGTATGTTCCTACTTATAGTACTCCGCCGGAATTGCCTGGCAGGATTGGCGTGATGCTGCCAGACGAGTCTGCTGGAAAACTGAATTAAAACAGATGGGTGTGTGTGCCCGCTCGTTGCTTGCCACCAAGTTTGGTTGGTGGACTTATCTGTAGATGGCAGAGATGAGAACCTGCTCACTATTGACCGGATTTCTCCTCTGGCGATTCGTCTTGCCTGCTCAGGTTCGAGGAACCTGAGCCGAACGCCAACAGTCGATACCCTCATCATATTGAGGGCGCACTGCTGCACGAGTCTGGCAGCAATTGTTGATGGGAGCCTTCGGAAAAGACTCTTGTCTCCTTGAATTAAGGCCTTGAGGGACCTGATCATTCACCTCCTCAGAATATGGGAGTGATTGGTGATTGCGTTCCGGGGATAACAACCCGAAACGGTTGGAGACGGTGGTTGGAACTGCCTGCTTCTTCATCACTAGTCATCGTTGTCCGGACGACCAGTGTGAGTTGTTCACTTGGAGGGCTTGTCGAGTAGCCTCCAGAGTTGGAATATTACCATTTTTACGGTACTCCTTAACCAGCACATTTGATACTCAGCTTTGAAGATGCTGAGTAGGTGATGTCGTCCTCAGAGCAGACGACGATCCAGCAGGAGTAGCAGTAGTGGCATTCACAGTAGAAGTTTTCACAGCAGAGGTATTCACAGATGTGAACTTAAGAGAATCCATTTTGGAAATGAAGAAGATCATGGAAAAGAGTTCCTATTTGATATAATAGACATAATCAAGATAAGTCCAGCCACTACATCTTTTGGATGAGCAAATATGTTATTGATTGCTTTGTTGGCCCTCTCATTGAGTTTAAATAGGGGCCTAACAAATAAGCAAAGCATCATTATAACTTGGTTAAGGATTCACGTCGGGTTCACTATTTTTTGTTTCCTCTAGAAATGGGGATGATCTCATTTATTTAAGATTCAACCATTCCAAGCGGTTTCTAACAGGTTTGTTCGTAGAATCGGAAACATCCAATGATTCCATATCCATTTGGACCTACTTTCCAAAGGTAGGTGCTCATTAGTTGTGGACTAATGTGGCTTAAAAAATTTCATTGGTCAAGGGGATGGGAGGTCGGACTCATCAAACCTTTTTGAGGGAAATTATTGTCTACTCCGGGACTCTCTTTATAGATTTCAGTTATGTTCATGAATCATTATTACATTACCAAGTATAAAATGGGGTTTTCTTTAGATCTGAAAATCAATGATTAAATATATCGGAAATTTAGAGAATATTTCATATGTATTAGAGGCTCTTCATCGATAGATAATCATCTGTATTTGTTAGAGATTCTTAGTCAATGGTATCCTTAAATAAATAAAAATTCTCTTGGTCATTATGATGACCATACTAGTTTTAAAGCCACTCAGTGGGGAACTTGATGTTTATTGTCATTCATAAGGACATGGATTATTTCATAGTTGGGATCGTACCCGAAAATGGTCTACCTACGTATCCATTGTTTAGAAAAGGAATCAGAACCCATGTGGTTCGAGTAAGGGAGTATGATGTCTTTGATTGATGGCTCAAAGAAAGATGTCATAATTACTTTTACACTCTAAGATCACGTGAGTCATGCTCGGTGTGAGAAACAATAGGTATTGGTAAAATGAGAAAATTGTGCCATGAAATATGCAATCATAAGAAATGATGTGGGGTTTATGTATGTATGACTGCCCAAATAGATGAAGGTTAAGTTTTACTTCAGGGACGAAATTCAGGAATAGGGTCTATAAAGGTATATGTGCTTAATGGAGATTTGGATACTCTAATCTTGGGGCTTACTCCTAAGGATGATTCCCAAGTTAGGAGGGGACTTATGATTGGGTTTTAATCCTGAGAAAGAAGACCAGATCAAAAGTAAATTAGGATTGGTAATGAGATATTAAGACAGGGGCTTATTCCTAAGGAGGAGGCCCAGGTTAAAGGGATTTGAAAATTAAGGGACTGGGGGTTACTCTGGAAAAGGAAGCCCAGGTTAAGATAATTATGGTTGGGGCTTACTCCTAAGGAGGATGCCTAGATTAGGGGACTTGGGGCTTACTCCTAAAAAGAAGTCCCAAATTAATTAGGACTTGGGGTTTACTCCTAAGGAGGATGCCCAAAATTAATGGGAATTATGACTACAGCTTACTCCTGAAAAGGAGGCCCATGTTAAGGGGTTCTCTCATCATAAAGGATGAGGTTGAATGAATGAAATCTCAATATTTAGTGACATAAAGATGTGTAAATCACTAGGTTTTGAGATATGTTCCACAGAATTCTTTTCAGATAAGGAATCCAATCAAGAAAAAGTGCCATAAATGGCTTTGAAGAGTGTATTGAAGACTGAATCTTGAATAGGAGAGGTGGAATGGCATAAGAGAGATGAAATGGGAAGGAATGGCACCCAAAAAAAGAAGGGAGCGCAAGTCCTGGCAGGCACTCAGGTACTGCGTGGGTACGCAAGTCCTGGTCACACATGTATACCTGCGCGACACATGGGTACTTGCGCGATTGTTAACTAGTAGGGTAATACTTGGGCAATCCTTGATCAAAGCCTTTAGAATTATCCCAAGGTACTTCTAGAAGAGTGGCACACAATTTTCAAGGATTAGGTAAGGAGGAGCGCAAGTGTGTCCATTTCCCTTAAGGGTAAAACACTTAGGCATGCAAGTGTTAGTGAATTCTAACACTTAGACCTTATTCCTCTTGTTTATACCTTCCATTCTAGATAAAAAAGTTACCTTATAAGTGTTCGAAAGACTTGAAGAAGATACTTGGGCGTTCAGAGCTCTGTATCTAAATTCTGGAAAATTCAACTCCTAATAGGGGGCCCACCGGGGGTATTTATAGGCTAGAGAAGACCCCGGGTGGTTTTCAAAGAGGGAGCGCAGGTCAATTTCACGACCATTAGGCGACACGCATGTATACTTGCACGATAGTGAAGGAACTTGCACGGAACCAGTGCATTTGAATCCTTGTTCATGCCTTTGTCGATTTTTGATGTTTTCTTTAAAGGATGAATCAATTTGTGCTAATCCATTTCCTATTCCATTCCTTTAGAAAATGTGATGAATAGAAGCATCAATAGTAATGTTTGAAATTTTGTAAATCATGGTATATGTATAAGGACAAAATTTATAATAAATTATGGAACTTTCAAAAAACAAATAGGATATTACCTGAAGTAAAACCTTAACATAGAAAAGTTAATGAGAATATAATTTAAAGCCATAATGAAACCCTATATGGTATTAGAAGTAATAATTTTTTTGATAAATTTATAATAAATTTATATTTATTATATATGATTATTGAATGAGTATAATGAGAGTCTAGACACAAGGTAAATGGATTTTATATCAATTTTTTTCCATGAGATACATGATTTATTAACCACCCATTACTTTTATATAGTGTGTATACCTCCCATAAATGTATTAAATGATAATTATTCTTAAATTTATGCATATTTAAATATCCATTCCATGATCATTATTTTATGTTTTAATGTTTTAAAAGCTACCAAATTGGTAAGACAGTTTTTTCTCAATTTTCCTTCTTTAAGACACATGTTTTATTATGCACCTACATTCATATTATAATGTCTATACTTCCATTTGACATTTTATATCTTAAATATACTTCATTTAATGATACCTTATGATTCATTTTGGTTCAAAGTTACTAAATTATAAGATTTTATTGGAACAAACTCATCTCTTTTCAAGATTATTTATGATTATGCTTCTTTTATTGAAATCTTATAATCCATCTCTCCATAACAGTCGTGAATTTTATTATCATATGGTTATTCATGATATATTCATGTATTTTTAAAAATTTTCTACTCTTCGGTAAAAAAGATAGTTAAGAAATTGTTTTTAAGAAATCCCGACTTTACCCTCTATTCACTCGGAAATATGTATTCCATCAACATAATGTTATCAAAAAACAGGTTCAAAGAATATTACACTATTCTCCTATAATAATAAAAATTAATTTTTTTCTTTTTGACTTTACCAATTTTTTCAAAGTAATCTTCTTGTTGCATTCTGAAAAAGGAATTTTTCTAACCTTTTACAAGAAAAATGATTTTTCTTCTTACCTCATATAAAATGTACATATCTACCCACTATCATTTCTTTGAAGCCTCATTTGAATTTTTAAAAGGTTAATTTTTTAGAAAATGTTTTAAAAAATAATTTTCAATTAAATGATTTTAAAAACATTATCATGATTTATTTATATGTTTTCAATGTATTTTTTAAGGATAGTGTTTTTAAAATTGTTTTCAAGATTCTTTTATAATATTTTAAGGAAAATAGTTTAAAAAATAATTTTCAACCTCTTTTATAAGTTTTCATGGAAAATTATTTACAAAAGGTTTTAAAGAATATTTTATCTATTTTCAAGGAAAATAGTTTTCTAAGTAATTTCAAGAATTATTTATATGTTTTCAAGGAATTTTAAAAGAAATGGTTTTCAAAACATTTTAATGATATTTTATAGGTTCTCCAAGTATTTTTTTAGGGAAAGTGTATCTCAAAAGGTTTTTAAGATAATTTTATATGTCTTTAAGGAAAAGGGTTTTCAATAAAATTTTGAAACATATTTTATAAGTTTTCAAGGAATTTTTTTTCAAAATGTTTTAAATATTATTTATAAGATTTCATAGAAAACCGTTTCCAAAAATTATTTCCAATCTTATTTATAAATTTGACAAGTATTTTCAAGGAAATGGTTTTGATTTTTTTTTATACTCCTTTTATATGATTTGAAGGAAATTGGTTTTCAAAACATTTTCAGGATCACTTTATATATTTTCAAAGAAAAATCTATACAAAAGGTTTTCAAAGCATTTTTTATAATATTTAATCTTTATTATCATGAAAATGAGTTTCAAAAGGATTTTATGTTTTAAAGATCCTTTTTTCTAAGAATAAAATATATTTTCTTTAATAAATGTTCCCAAAATGTCTTTCCAATTTATTTTCCATCTAAGATGACATATGTTGATGTTACTCATTCCCTTATAAGAAATTATTAAAAGCTTCCATTCATATTCATTCTTGAATGGTAAATGTTTTTATGGGATAATTATTATGAGACATGTTTCCCTTTCACAGGTTATATGATTATGATACCCACTTCTTTTCATGGGTTATGTTTATGATGAAATGATTATGAAACCTATATTTTCCCAAAATTTATGACGCAAATAGATGTTTATAATATCCATTTCATTTCATGGGTTAATATATTATTTTTAATGATATTGTTTCACTTGTATGTATGATTCCATTAGGATATGGGTGGTACCTATATCTCCCTCCAATGAATCGGGTAAAAAATTATATCTCATGAGATAAGCTAAGATGGTATTTGGAGTTAAACTTGACTACTAATATGGCCATGGTTGTGAAACATGAATACCAAGATGATATGAGGAGTGAAATAATGCTACTAAGATGGCCATGAGAGTGAACCATGACTAAAAAGATGGTATGAGGAGTGAATCCATACTACTAATATGGTCTTGGTAATAATTAATTATCTACTACAGAGATCATATTATATGCTTTTATGTTTTCCAAAATTCCAGTATATATTCCAATTTTATTGCTTTCATGGATTTTTTTTTATTCCCTTATGATTAATGTAATATGAATATCCATGATTTATGACCTGATTCATGTATATTATCTTTGATATTAAGGGTATGATATTAAATTTTCATGATCATGTTCTCATACCCTTATGGTCATGATTATTCTTACATATCTCCCATGTTTACCTTTATTGAGCATATGAGATCACCCCTTCTTATGTTTCCTTTCCAAGGTTATGCAGATAAGTATTTTTATATGTGACTAAAAAGGGTGATAGTAAAGATGAACCTAGTTGGAGATAATATATCACATTTATGTACCAATTTTTATGTTTCCATTTTTCTAAAGTCACAAGACTTGTACGGTCCTTGGGTGTTTTTTTATATAATGTTTTAAGTATTCTATAAAAGTTATTTAATTACAATGCATTGAAATATAGGGTCTCTATAGTTGGTTTCATAGAAAAGTTTTAGTTAAACTTTGGAAACTATGATGAGAAACCATTAGTGAGATCCCTAGGTATATTTCTCAGTACATGTATTGGGATGTCTCTAAGGATAAGTATAAGGATGAGTTAATGTTTAAGAAAATGACCTGGAATTTTGGTAAAATATAGGGTGATTGGTTTCCTAGAAATAAATAGTTTACTTGATACTATAAATGGACGTGAAGTTTTCACCGATGGACCTAGGGGTATCAACCCTAACAAGATGTTCTGGGCCCGACTCAAGGTAATCTAGTACTTGACAATGAGCCTTGTTGCACAGTTGTTTTGGCACTCCGAAGGGATATGATTTGGAAATTCAAAAAACTCTTCATGAACCATAATTAAGGATTTAAATATAAACTTTTCATGAATAACGTAGGATGAAACTGGGGTATCATAGATTAAGGAAGGTGTCATGATTTAGACATCCTATAAGTAATTCTTTTCAGGACTACGTGGTTTTATGCTATGATAAGAAATTGTCACACTATACTTCTGGTTTATTCAATGGTAGGAACAGGAAGAAAATGGATTATTTTTGAATGTGATGGATGATTTTATGACGAGTAATCTTGTGGGATGATCACTGGAGTGAAAGATATTCTGATCATGAAAAATCACATTTCATGGAACATGATTAACAATGTGTACCTTTACCAACTCTTTGACTCCCTAAGGATGAGAAAGAAGGTGTTCACTGAGATTTTGGGTAATGGAGAATATGTGGGAAGGAAAATTTTGTTTCCTTTTTCTCAAGAATGTGAGAATAATCACCTAAGGGTATGTCTTAGAGGAACAAGAAGATATTTTTACTATGGAAAATAAGTACACAAAACAAGTGATTGTAAGGGAAAATGATGCGTTTAGTTAACAAAATGGATGAAAATATTGTCCTACCTAAGATATCATTGAAGGATAAGTGTTTTATTTTTGGAATAAATGGTGATTATTCCACTCAATATCCAAAGAGGAATTCTCTAGAAGAGGATCATCAAGGTGGTATAAGTAATGGTTACATTGCTGATGATGAGGATAATACAGATGAAATGTGAATGGAAAGAGGTATTATAAAATAGGATGAGGTAGCCTTACCAATGGATTAAGAATTAAATAATAAAAGATTTTATTTATTTGGATTCAAGAATTATTATAGGTGAAATATATAAGGATTGTACATTTTATGTATTTTATCAAATATTTTACAAGAATATGTTGAATAGATCTGATGGAATAGAAAAGTGATTTAATGGAAAGGTGATTTCTATAGAAACCACACGATTAAGGTAAAGAAAACACTTAATATGTTCCTTATGTTAATATAGTTTTTGTTTAGATAAAGATATGTGGGATATGATTAAGTAAATTGGACGATACAGATTACCTTGGAACTAATTAAGGACCTATTGAAAAGAAGTTCATGCTACCATGGATGATGTCTAAAACATCTTAGATTTATGAAATATATCCCATAATCTACGTGATAATGAATCATGTTAGTTTTCCTAAATGATTTATGGTAATTTAGTTTGTTACCACATTCTAAGAGAATTTACTACAACAGGATACACATGTTTCGAATGCGACAATAAAGAGAAACTTTTTGATATATGGGGGATAAATGTTAAACTTAATTCTTGACATTTTTTCTAATGTTTTGGATTTTCATATTTTAGAGGGTTTATAAGGTTAACCATTCACGAAATATTTGAGTTAAAATTTGGGAAAAGTATTTATATATTCAGATTGTATTGAAAACCATGGTTAAAAGGATATTTATTTATTAACATTATTGTAAGGATGCCCATCATATTTTAACAATTATATTAGTGTGGTTTTAGAAAAGAAAATCATGAAATTAGTGTGAAAACCAATCATGTATGCAAAAGATGCAAGTCTTATACCCAACACTGATGGGTGATAAAGGTTTCACACATACCATTGGCCTATGTGTTGTTGTGGATAATGTATAATTATTTTTTATGAATAATTATTTATGATTAAATATTAGTGTTACTTTTTTATGTTTAGAGATTAATTTATTACCCTTATTGATTTTTTGAGAATAGTTATAAAAAATAGTTATAGTTTTCATTCTTTTATGGGCCTTAATATCTGGTAAAAGTGTATTTTTGTGCTTTGATCATCAATGTTAGTTTCTGGACATCCATTTCTTAAAGTAATAGATGAATTTGAAATAATTTAAATCCTAACCAAAGAATGATTTTTTTTTAAAAAATATATCAATTAATTCTATTTCCTTATATTCTTGGTCAACAAAATATTTACTAAAATATAATATAATGAAAAAAAATTGTTTGTCTAATACCTTAATTTTTATTGAACCGATGTCCTTATAAATCATCACTGATTCATAAGGCACTCAACTTTCCTTGGATCGTTCACTTGTTTGTTATTTATGACCTCAATCACTCCCTATAAATATACATGATTTTCCTCCATGTCCAATATTCACTCCCAACCAATGTTCTGCAATGTGGAATCCCAATTATATGTTACATTGGATAACTATTATGGTTCTAACTTTCTATTTTTAGGGGATGTTTTTGTATTCATTTCTATGATGTGGGTCTCTTTGAATGAAAATTTCCATTGATAAAACATTGATAACTCCTACAAATTTTGATGGAGAGTATCATTTTATGGGGGTAGAATGTAACATCTTGGAGATTTTTGGAGTATTTTTTTGGGAATTAATTTATGCTTTTTGATATTTTTCATATCATGCATCACTAAAAATAGTTTATTTTATATTAAATCACTATTATTTTCTTTCGTTATAAAAAACACCAAATTAATTGTGCACTAAATGAAACATAAAATTCTGATTTATCTACAAACAATAACTAGGTTATATTGTGTTACACACATGTAATGAACCAAAATTTACATGTAATTTTTTTAATATATGGGAATTTTACGAGTTCGTGAAAATTGACGGTGTGTGATTTCGAGGCCCAGAGTGCCTGAAATGAATTTCTAAACTTTTTTTCTCGTATATTCAGTAAACGTACGAGTGGGTTTTTGTAAATTTTGAACTGGTGATCAGAATTGAAATCTAAAGGCACCGTTGAAATTGCAGTTCCAATATTCACATAAGGGGACCTTCACCTCGACGACAGTAGGTCGAAAGTGAAAGATAGAATTTTGGTTTTTCATGTAAGAAAAAAATTAAATAAATTTGTTTAACATTTTATATTATTTGGAACTCCCATGTAGATGTTGGGAGATGGGGACCACCAGAACTAAAACTCCTACGTGAGGCCATGGAGGTGGGGACCACCAGGATTAACCTCCCATGAGGGTTATGGTGGTGGGGACCACCCAAGGCTAAAACCCCCTTGAATACCCCTCATTATGGGAGAAAAACCTCTTGAACTCCCCCACATTATTTGTCCAACCCCCTAAATTAATAATACCAATACATTAATAAAATAATTAAGTTAATTTGAAATTATGCCAACAAACATAATAGATAACTAGTTCTATTATGTGGAAGAACTTATTCCTTGAAGAACACTCCTCTAACAAAGAACACCGATACACGACTTCGAATTCTTCCTTGGGACATCTTCAATAAAAGACTGTCCTTCCCTCGACATCGATGTCAACAAATGAATGAGGTAGCAGTGTTTTTCTAATTTAATCAATGTTAAATTCCCTCTCACTTTGAATCATATTCCTTGAGTCGTATGCTACTTCCCTAACGTGGATGGTATGGGCCAAACAAACATGGCTAGAACCCTTCGCAAATCTTGTGGATCATTTTTTTGATCTTCACGATGGTATCGGCAACTGGTGATGACGGTTGACACCAGTGGAACTCGTGAACTGTGACGAAGGCGACGAAATAAGGGTGGTCTGTTAAGCCGGCCGCTGGCAAAATCACAACGCCCCACGACCTCCACCACCCTGCGGCCCCCGCCACCCCGTAGCCCCCGCCGCCTCACGGCCCCCACCGCCCCGCGGCCCCCGCGGCCCCCGCTGCCCCGCTGCCCCGAGGCCTCCAAAGCCCCGCGGCCTCCGCGCCCCATAGGGCTCGGTCACCCGTCGCCTCCGCGCCCCATGTCACTCTTCCACACGTGGCCTCTGCTGCCCCGCGCCCTACCGCGCCGCCCCGCGGCCTCGCCGATCTGTGTCCGACCACACCGTCGAGGCATCTACCGCTCCGCGGCCTCACGCTATCTCAGGGCACCTGCGACCTCCACTATCCCGCGACACCCGTGGCCTCCACCGACCCGTGCCACCCACAGCCTCCACCGCCCTGTGGCACCCATAGACTCGTGCTGCCACGCGGCACCCACGGGCTCGCGCCGCTCTGTGGCCTCCGCCACCCTGTGGCACTGGTGACCACCCACAGCCTTCGCAGCCCACGCGGCCTCCGCTCTGCCCCGCCCCGTTTAGTTCGGTCTGTCCAGCGGGGGTTGGGCCAGTCCCAGCAGGCCAGGTCGACCCAAACCGGGCAGGGTCGGCCCAGGCGAGGTTGGTCCAACCGGGTCAGACCAAACCCAGACCAGCTATGAGATTTTCGCTCAACTGTCATAACTTTGGCACCAGACGTCCGTTTGATGAACCTCCAGTGGTTCTGTACACCATGGAGTGAGATAGTTCCTTTTTCAAATCCCACTAGAGTTTTAGATAATTTTTGGAAATTTTCAGGTTGCATCGAGCACGAATCCAACCGGGCTCTCGGGACTAAAAGGCTAATAACTTATAGACTGGGCATCCGTTTGACGCACCGTCTATTGAGTGGAGATACCTATGATGTGGGGAACCTTTGAGTTATTTATTTGTGAGAGTTAATGGATGTTGTAGTATCGACCAGTGGCTTGAGGAGTGGACCCTCTCGGAGACGAGAAAGCATAGTGCAGGAACCCTGTAGCTGGCTGTGACGTGAAGAATGAAGAGTGATCCTGTGTGGGTTAGTACTGAGCGATCCTGTGTGAGTCAGAACCTAGATATCCTGTGTGGATCAGCACCGAGCGATCCAGTGTGGGTCAGCACCGAGCGATCCTGTGTGGGTCAACACCTAGCGATCCTGTGTGGGTCATCACCAAGCGATCCTGTGTGGGTCAGCACCTAGAGATCATGTGTGGGTCAACACCTAGCGATACTATGTGGGTCAGCACCGAGCAATCCTGTGTGGGTCAGCACTGACTGATCCTAAGTGGATATGCCTCTTAATCGATTAAGATGATTCTGTAGTTACATCTAATCATCTCTACTACTGTACTTATGTTACACATGGTGTGAGCTGAGTCTATACATGTGTGGTACTTTCCTTCATTGTAATACCTTGGTGGTATTATTCTGTGTGGTGTACATGTGTGGTACATACCTTTGTGGTGTTCATTCCATTGTGGAACAGTTGATCTTTGGGGCTTTGGAGTTGGAATCTGTGTTTTCCTCTTGATTGAGATGGGTTTACATGGTAACTTAGGTATATGTATGGGCATATATCTAAGTTGGGTTATCAGTTTTTTCCTTTATTTTTTGTATATACTTGGTGGATTTTGTGGGACCTTGAGGGTGTTGGGGTCCCTAATTATTATCATTATACTCACCACTACAAAGGATATTCCTGCACCTCATTGTTATTGGTGCAGACGGCGGACATTGCAGACTGAGGACGAGAGTACCAGGACTGGAGGTAGCTCGGAGGTGGACCTTAGACAAGGTGTATCATAGAGAAGACCGTTCGAGAGTTGTACCTACCCTTCAGGTAGGATCCTTAGCAGGTGATCACATGAGATATACCAGTTTACCTGTACTTTTAGTTTCTTGCAATTACAATTGGGATTGTATTCCAACCCCTTTTTTACTTTCACCACTCTTTTTTCTATATAGTTGACTTGTGTTTGTATCTTTTTGTGTGCTTGGTTGTGTGTGTTTACAGGTTATAAAGGAAAATACTTCCCAGTTTTAGGGAATATGCCTTCGGTCCTAGTCGCCAGCCCTTGGCCTATGGAAGGCGGGCTTGGGGTAGTAAAGGCACGGGCCCCGGGGATGGGTCGTGAAAAATTGGTATCAGAGGAGTCGGTTCTACCAAAGAACATTGGAATCTGATCTTTTAAATGGAATTAGTGTTAAGTAATGTTACAGTGGTTATTAGTTTAGGGAATATAGTGTTGGTGAAGCGACTGACGTATCCATACATCAGGGCCCTGACATTTGATTTCTGACTCAGTGCACAAAAACACTGATTGTGTGTGTGTTTTGAAGAGTCTTCTTTGTGAACTCTTCGAGTCAGCTGACCAGGTATAACTTATTAACCGTGGTTCACATGTTTATTTTCAATATTCTTCCATGCACACAGGTAGCTAGGGTTATGAGAGTTGTACGCACTGATAGCCCATCGAGTGATGAGGCCTCGGTGTAGGGCCCTCTTCTAGTAGAGGCACCAGTAGAGGCACCAGTGGTAACATTACCCATTGGGCCACTGATTCCACCAACCCCAATAGCAGAGGGTGCACACCGCTTTAGCGCATTTCATGAGTTACAGTGCCATAGGCCAACCAGGTTAAAGGGAGAGACCAACCCATAGGTGGATGAGGATTGGCTGTAGGCTGTGGTGAGAGTTTTTCAACTGGTATGGACACAAAATGATCTCATTGTGATCCTTACCTCCAACCTTCTATAGGCTGCAGTAGGCAGATGGTGGAGCTTGATGCTCTAGGTTCAGGACAAGGTGACGCTTTTCTGGGTAGACTTAGAGGGCCTATTTTGAGCAGAGTTTGTCCTAGTGACTCTACGCATAGTGCGCATTCAGGAACTACTTCATCTGTAGCAGGGCAACATGATTGTGGCCTAGTAATTAGTTAGTTTCACTAACCTCTCACACTACTCCATAGATATGGTTCAGGACACATTTTTCAGGGCCCGGACCTTCGAGCGGGTACTCAGGTGGGAGATCTAGGCTTCAATGATCTCACATAGAATCCCGACGTTGGTGGGAGAGTGAGAGAGATCCCTTTTAGTGGAGAGTTTCTTTGCTGAGCAGTCACCAACTGTGAGAGCCACTACCAGTCATCACATAGCAGAGTCTTCTACAACTAGAATAAGACAGATGACATAGTGGTAAAATAGGACAAAAACTACTGGTGGATGACCGCATGATTCAGAGTCGGTTGTGCGGGGCACCCAAGGCAGAGCCAGTCATGCCATGAGTGGGCAGTGTTATGCATACGGCGGGCATGGTCACATGGCATGTGACTGTCCGACCCACCATATGGATGATCAGTAGATGGTCTAAGGACCTCCAAGGAAGAGTCAGAGGTTCGACCGAGGAGGTGCATAGGGAGCAGGCAGATGTGGCAGAGGAGCTGGTCATGCAGCTGGCAGTGGGCGATGATTCGATATGTTACTTCCACCACCACCAGGTGGTCCACCCCATCCACAAGGAGCATGGGGAAAGGGGAGAGAACAACTCCAAGTAGTTGAGGCCTATAATCATTGTGCTTTAGAGATGATATGAGGAGCTATATATGCCTAATTCACCTCAGATTTATTACTTATAGTCATAAGTTCCAGTCATTATTTTTTTTCCACTGCCCTTGTTCAGATCTCAGAGATTCCGATGGAGCCATTTGCTCGATCCTTTTAGCTAGAGACTTTACGGTAGAGGATTCTATGATTACGCACTGGTTCTGGTAGTGTAAGCTTACTCTAGGAGTCAAGAGCTTCTGCTGGGATCTCATAGTAGTAGCATCGGGGCCTTATGACGTCATCATGGGTATGTACTAGTTATCTATAGTAAATGGCCAAATTGATTGTATTAGGTGCAATGTGTGGTGTGTCTGCATTGCTGGGACATGGTTTACCTTCACCCGCGAGAAGTGACCCTTTGTAGCATAGGATGTACTTACCTGGAGGAGGGTGAAACCTATTACACATCAGTTGGCTTGCCTGACCCTCGGAGCGGTTGATGTGGAGAGTCCGAGTTATCCTGTAGTGGTGGACCAGTACGCGAATGTCTTTCCTGATGATGTTCTGGGTCTACCTCCTCTCAGATAGGTGGAATTTTACATTTACTTTTACCCCAGGATGGCATTGATATCTACACCAGCATATTGGATGGCTCCCGCAGTGCTTCATGAGATGCGGGTACAACTAGAGGACTTACAAGGGAAAAGGTTCATTCAGCCCTCTATTTCTCCTTGGGAAGCCCTGATTGTGATCACCAAGAAGGATGATGGGAGTTTGAGACATTGTGCTGACTATCAGAACCTGAACCAGGTGAATATGAAGAACAAGTACCCACTTCTGAGGATTGAAGAACACTTTGATCAACTGAAAGAAGCATGGTGGTTCTCGAAGAAAGACCTCAGATCAGGTTATCACCAGCACAGAGTACGAGACGTGGATGTGTGGAGGAAAACTTTCAGATTTCGGTACAACCATTATGAGTTCTTGTTTATGCCAATTGGTGTAACCCATGCTCCAGAAGTGTTCGTGGGACTCAAGAACATGATCTTTTAGCCACACCTTGATCTCATTGTAGTAGTCTTCGTCGACGACATTCTGATCTACTCAGCTACTGAGGAGGAGATGGCATATCATTTGCAGGTAGTACTGGACACACTCTAAGAGAACCAGCTTTATAGTAAGCTCTCTAAGTTCCTGTTCTAGATATAAGAGATTCACTTTCTGGGACATGTCATATCATAGGCTTGAGTTTCAGTAGATCTAGTGAAGATTGAGGCAGTAATTGCTTGGGAGCCACCCAGGAGTGTGATGTAGATACAGAGTTTCATGGGTTTGTCCAGATACTACTAGAGATTTCTGTAATCTGTATCCAGATTTGCATCACCTCTATCAGTGTTGACGATGAAGGGGAATCCCTTCGTGTGGTTAGAGAGATTCCAACGGAGTTTTTAGGAGCAGAGGCAAAGGCTTACTAGTGCCCTAATCTCGAGGCTTCTAGAGGAGGGCGTAGGGTACGTAGTCTACTGTGACACATTAGGGACTGGACACGGATGTGTTCTGATGCAGGAGTGAGAAGTGATCACTTATGGTTATCGACAGCTAAGACAACATGAGCAGAACTACGCTACCCATGACCTGGAGTTAGCAGTAGTGGTATTACCCTTGAAGATGTGGTGACATTACTTGATGGTCCAGTGTTTTACAGTGTACTCTGATCACAAGAGTCTTAGGTATATCTTCTCTTAGAAGTACCTAAAACTAAGACAGTGACAACAACTTGAGTTCCTCCAGGACAATGACTTCGAGATAGTCTATACTCTTGGGAAGGGGAACATTGTAGAAGATGAACTCAGTCGAAGATCTGGTATACAACTTCTAGGTGATACGATAGAGTAGTTGGACACTTTACAGATATCTGTCGTGGAACATGATGGATTATCTTTCCTTCAGTCTCTTACATTCACTCCCCCACTTCTTCAGCGAGTCTTGGAGGTGTAGTGTGGGGACAATGACTATGAGGCTCGATGTACTCAAATATCCACAGGGCAGACACCTGATGGATTCTCTGAAGGTGGGGATTATGCCTTCCTCTTTAGAGGACGTACCCTGGTACCAATGTCACTTTGGGAGGAAGTGTTGAGGGAGTTCCACGCATCCCCTCTAAAGGTACATACAGGAGTGGCAAAGATGTACCAGGATATCTGACGATAGCACTAGTGGCCAGGAATGAAGAAACCAGTTGCAGAGTTTGTCTCTTGGTGCCTCACTTGTCAGCAAGTGAAGGGGGAGCATCTGGTACCAACAAGCTTGGTTCAGCCTTATGAGGTCCCAGAGTTGAAGTATGATGAGATATCCATGGACTTCATGACAGGACTATGACGTACATCCAGGGGTCCCGACTCGATTTGGGTGATCGTTGAACGACTCACCATGTCAGCCCACTTCCTACTAACCAGAGATCAGGGATCAGTAAAGAGATTTGGATGCCTCTATGTGAAGGAGATTGTGCGGTTACATGGAGTACCCTCGATGATTGTCTCTGATCGTGATACACGATTCATTTCTCGGCTATGGAAGGGATTTTAGGAGGATTTTGTGATGTAACTTCATTTGAGAACCGCCTTCCATCCTCAGATGGATGACCAGACTGAGCAGACCATTCAGACCGTTGAGGACATGTTGTGTTCTTACGTCCTTGACTTCAGTCGCAGCTGGGAGTATCACCTGCCTTTGGTGGAGTTTTCATACAACAACAGCTATCACTCTACTATTGGTATGGCACCTTTGGATGCATTTTACAAGAGAACTTGAAGTTCACCTTTATGATAGACTGACCTAGGGGAGTCAGCACTAGTGGGACTAGAGATAGTACATGCTACCACAGAGAAGGTGAAGATCATACAGGAGTGGATAAAGACTGGACAGAGCAGGCAGAAGTCATATACCGACAGGATATGGAGACCTCTGGAGTTCGTGGATGGTGACCCCTTCTTTCTTCGGGTCTCACCTCGATGAGGTTTGTCGAGATTTGGCAGATAATACAAGTTATCTCTGAGGATCATTGGACCCTTTCAGGTCCTCAGCAGAGTTGGTGAGGTGGATTACCACTTATCTCTTCTACCCCAATTGCACCGGGTACATGACGTCTTCCACGTATCCCAACTGAGGAGATATGTGCACGAACCTTATCACATCATCGACCACGGAGAGCTAGACGTTGACAATGGGGCGACTTTTATGGAGGTTCCAGAAGAGATTTAGGATCGATAGGAGTGGGTCCTTTGTGGGCGGTCGATACCTCTAGTTTGTGTTCGTTGGTAGCATGGGAACTTATAGGGGAGCACATGGGAGTTAGAGGCTTAGATACATACTCAGTACCTCTGCTTGTTCCCTTAGTTTGAGTTGTGTCTTATAGGGATATAACGTTCTGAGGTGGGGAGAATGTAATGACCCAGAATTTCCATGAATGTTTTTTAATATATGGGAATTTTACGAGTCTGCAAAAATTGACGTCGCGTGATTCCGTGGCCCGGAGTGCCCAGAATGAATTTCAGAACTTTTTTCAGGTACGTTCACTAAATGTAAAAGTGGGCTTTTGTAACTCTTGAACTGGTGCTTTGAATTGAAATCTAAGGGCACTGTTGAACTCGTAGTGCCAGTATTCGCATAAGGGGACCTTCACCTTGACTGTAGTTGGTCGAAGGTGAATGATAGAATTTGAATTTTCCATGTAAAAATAAAATAAAATAAAATTGTGTAACATTTTAATTTCTTGGGAACTCCCATGTGGATGATGAGAGGTGGGGACCACCAGAACTAAACATCCCATGTGAGGTTATGGATGTGGGGACCACCAAGATTAACCTCCCATGAGGTTTATGGTGGTGGGGACCACCCGAGGCTAAAACCCCCTTGAGCTCTCCTCTTTATGGGAGAAAAACCTCTTGAAATCCCCCTCTTTATTTGTGCCACCCCCTTAACTAATTATACCAACTCATCAATTAATTAATTAAGCTAATTTGAAATTATGATAACAAACATAATAGATAACTTGTTTTTTTTAGTGGGTTGCTTTTCATTTTGGTGGAATTGAGAGGAAGGGGTTGGTAAGAAGAGAACTTGGATGAACATATCCTCCAATGAAGAACATCATCCATGAAGAATGCTCCTCCATAGAAGAATGTCGATGCACAACATAGACTTCTTCCTTGGGAAATATTCAATCGACGACCATCCTTCCCTCATCATTGATGTCAACAAATAAATGAGGTAGGGTTGTGTTTTAATTTTATCAATGTTAAATTCCATCTCCCATTGAATCATCTTCCTTGAGCTATATGCTACTGCACTAACACGGAGGGTACGGACCAAAAAAACATGGCCCGACCCCTCCATAAATCTTGTGGATCTTTTGTGCAATCATTACGATGGTGTGGGTGACTGGTGTCGGCGGTTGACATTAGCAGAACTCGAGAACCGCGAAGAAGGCGAAAAATTAAGGGCAGCCAATCAAGCTGGACACAGGTGAAATAACGATGCCCCGCCGTCCCTTGGCCTCCACAGCCCGCGAAGCTCCGCCACCCTATGGCCCGCGGCACTCTGCTGCCCCATGGCCTCTGCTGCACCGCGGCCTCCGCTGCCCCGCAGCCTCACCGCCCCGGGGCCTACCGCATCGCCCCGCGGACTACCGTGCCACCCCACGACCTATCGTGCTGCCCCGTGGCCTCATTTCCCCACAACATCGCTGCCCTGAGGCCGGCCGCACCACTCCACGGCCTCGACGACCCGCGGACTCACCGACCCACAGCCTGTCACAACGAACCACAGCCTGCCGCACCGTTGCGGCCTCTACCACTCTGTGGCCTTACGCCATCCCGCGGCACCCGCGGCCTCCGCCGTCCTATGGTACCTGCGGCCTCCGCTGCCCCACGGTGCCTGCAACCTTTACCTCCCCACTGTACCCACAGCCTTGCGCCACCCTGCAGCACCTGCGGCCCCGCGCCGCTCCGCAGCCTCCCCCACCCCGCGACACCAGCAGCCACCTGCGGCCTTCGCGGCCCACGCAGCCTCCACATCTCCACGCGCCGCCCAGGTTGGGCCTCCCAGCGAGGCGGGACGAACATAGTGGGCCGGGCCAGACCTAGCAGGCCAGGTCAACCCAAACCGGATCGGGTTGGACCAGGCCGGGTCATGCCAGGTTGGTCTGACCGGGTCGGACCGAACCTGGACCAGCTGCGAGCTATTCGCTCTAACGACCATAACTTTGGCACCAGACGTCCGTTTGACGAACCGTCAGCAGAGATATAAAATTTGGAGAAATATGGTCCCTTTTTTATATCCCACTAGAGTTTTGGACAATGTTGGGAAATGGTTGGGTTGGATTGAGCACAAATCCAACCAGGCCCTCGGGACTAAAAGGCTAATAACTCACAGACCGAGCGTCCAATTGACGCACCTTATGTCAGGCTAAGACCCCTATGACATGGCGGAACATTGAGATACTACTTCGTGAGACTTAATGTTAGCTGGAGTATCGACTAGTGCTTTGAGGAGCGAACACTCCCGGAGAGGATCAATCGTCGTGCGGGAACTCTGTAGCTGGCTGTGACGTGAAGAATGAAGAGTGATCCTATGTGGGTCGGCACTGAGCCAACCTATGTGGGTTATCACAAAGAGATTTTGTGTGGGTCAGCACCTAGAGATCCTATGTGGGTAGCACCGAGGAATCCAGTGTGGGTCAGTACCTAGCGATCATGTGTTGTCCAGCACCGAGCCATCCTGTGTGGGTGAGCACCTAGCGATCTGGTGTCGGTCAGCACCTAGCGATCCTGTGTGGGTCAGCACGACCAATCCTGTATGGGTAAACACCGAGCGAGCCTGTGTGGGTCTTCCTCTTAATAGAGGAAGTTGATTCAGTAGTTACATCTAATCATCTCTACTACTGTATTTAAGTTATACCTGATGGGAGATGAGTTTGTACCTATGTGGTACTTTCCTTCATGGAAATACCTTGGTGGTATTTTTTTATATGGCGTACCTATGTGGTGCTTACCTTTGTGGTGTTCCTTATTTTGTGGAACATTTGAGCTTTGGGGATTTGGATTTGGACTCTGTGTTTTCCTCATGATTGATATGGGTTTACTTGATAACTTAGGTATATGTATGGGTATACACCTAAGTAGGGTTATTAGTTATTTCCTTTCATTCTGGTTTATCCATGGTGGATTTTGTGAGACCATAAGGGTTTTGGGGTCACTACTGAGTATCATTATACTCACCCCTACATGGGCTATGCCCGCACCTCATTGTGTTTGGTGCAGACGACGGACAACACTGACTGAGGACGAGAGTACCAGGACTGGAGGTATCTCGGAGGTGGACCTTAGACGAGGCGTATCGTAGAGATGACCGTTTGAGAGCTGTACATACCCTTCAGGTAGGATCCTGGGCGGGTGATCGCATGAGATGTTCCAGTTTACTTATACTTTCAGTTTCTTGTACTTTACTGTTGGGCTTGTATTCCAGACCCTTTTTACTTTCAACACTCTTTTTTCAATACAGTTGAATTGTGTTTGTATCTTATTGTGTTATTGGTTGCGTGTGTTTACAGGTTATAAAGGCAAAGCCTTCACAATTTTATGGAATATGCCTTCGGTGCTAGTCGTTAGCCCTTGGCCTATCGAAGGCGGGTTTGGGGTAGTCACAACATAGACCTCGGGGGACAGGTCCTGACAACACAACCCTGACATTCTTCCATAGATTGCATAACACACAAGAACTTGTTTTACCAAACAATAGTATATCAATAAAATGATATTATTTAAAATAATAAGGTGTAACCTTTCTGTTAAATTTTTGGTTATGAATAATATTAAATAATTTATGAAAATATACGATTTTCACAAATTTTATATGAATTTTTATGTTACCAATTAGTTAGAAATGAATATTAAACCCAATTGAATATAAAATAAAATATTTATATTTATATGGTAACCAAGATGTTTTACCCTATTAAGTTAACTGATTAATTAGTGAGTCATATTAATGTAATATATCTATTAGATAATCAATCAAATATTTTTTATATTAATCCAATTTATTTTATAGAGATAAGATAAGAACAAAGAAAATTTTATCCACAAAAATCTATAATTTTATAAAGGTTCCTTTACCACCTTTTAATGTAGAACCCAACATAAATAAATTTTTTTGAACTTTTAAAGAGTTAATATGTAAAAATAACTTCATATTTGTATTTCAATCATAAAAATTAGATTAGGATAATATTTTGGTTTTTTTCAGTAAGGTTTCATTTTTTGATTAATAGGGAAAAATGACGAATTTAAATTAAAAATTTTCTTATTTTGTAATTTATTGATAAGGTTAAATTATATTTTAATTTGGTTTAAAATATTAAGTAGATATTATTTTATAAATTAATCCAATTTAGGTTATTCGAATCAATTTCAATTTGAAATTGGGTATAAAAACATAAAAAACATTGGGATGTTTTTAGTTTAAATTTTTGAAGTGTTGTCCCATCACTAAGATTAATTTTAAATTTATTTATACCACTTTTAGGATTAGAATTTGGATAAATTGATTGAATATTTGGAATTATAATAATTTATATTGTATGATAAGTGAAACTTCGTTTATTAACAAAAGGATTAGTTAATGTGATTAAAATTAATTACAATTGTTTAGAGAAAAGATAGATTAATAAAGTAAGAAACCATAATTTTAAGACCAAAAACGACCTATAAAATTTTCCAAAACCCATTTTTTGGCCATTATTCTTCCATAAAAATTTAATTATTGAGTTTGGTTGGATTTTTATGTCTTTGTTTAGGTAAAAACGTTGGTACATCGAACTTGTTTTCAAAAATGCCAAGTGTGTCCTATCCCTTCCGTATAAAATGCCACAACCTCTTACTCTACTTCACACCTATAAAACCACATAGGTTCATCCAATATCTACCCAATAAAATTAAAAAAACACATAAATTCCTCCTTTAAGAACCAATGTTTACTGAATGTAATCCAAGTTTCCTTTTGGCAGAAATCACAAGGTGTTAACCAATTAAATGGCAACATCTTCTGTAAAGCTCCTTTCTTTTATTTTCATTCTCCACCCTGTCTACTCAATTTATTACATGATTGTATAAAAAACCAGTATCTCAAATATAATATTTTTTTTATTCTAAGGGTTATACCTAAAATTACACACACCTCTATCTAATGGGTAACAAACATAGTATTTACCTATATGACGAACTATAACCTTATGAAACAATGATTTTTCAAATTTACTTTACCACCCCTCATTGTGGAAATTATGATAGACTCTATATTTATATAGGTTTTGTACTATATTTATTATGTCATTTGGTTATTATATTCCTTTTAAAATAATATCTTTATCCTTTTCTTTTTTTGTTAATACGATAACTTCGCTGGAGGATGTATAGACTACCGCCTCCTCAAAATGATTTGATTCATTCATAAAGTACACAGAGTTATTAGTGATAATTTTAGTGAATATATATTTTATATATGATATAATAAAGATAATTTAATAATTATATGTATATATATATATATGTATTTTACTTTCTTTTTTTCAACACAACAATTAAACATAAATAGCTTTCATGCGTGCGTAAGACCTACCATCTCCATAAATGATGTATTTCATTTCATACTTATATATTATATATATTATTATAATAAAAATATAATTAATATAAATTTTATTTAAATGTTTTTTTTAATTATGGAAATCATCATATAATTATAAGGACCAAAGATATAATAAATTAAGGGACATTCGAAAAACAACATGGATATTACCCGAAGTTAATCCTTAACATAGAATTGTTAATGAGAGTGTCATATAAAGCCATAATGAAAACTTATATGGTATTAAAATTTAGAATATGTATTTTTTATAGATTAATAGTAAATATATGTTTATTATATACGTGGTTTGAATGAGTATGATGAGATTCAATAGACAAGGTAAGGGGAATTCGTCTCACTTTTTATTTCCACGAGATACATGATTTATTCATCACCCATTCCTTTTATTTATTGTGTACTTTCCATGGATGTATTAAATTATTATTAAAAATAAATTTATAGGCATTTACATATCTATTACATGATCTTTGTTTCACGGGGTGAATTTTCAAAAACAACCAAATCATTAAGACAATTTTGTCTCAATTTTTCTTCTTTGAGACACGTGTTTTATTATTAACCAAAATTATTTTTCAAGGTTTATATACTTCAATTTGAAATGTTATATCTTGAATATAATTAATTTCAGGATACATAGAATCATGTAATTTCACTTTATTACATGGGGAAATGGTACAAAGTTACTATGTGATAATAGTATATTGAAACAAACACATCTCCTTTTGAGTTTGTTTATGATTATGCTTCCTTGGTTGAATTATTATAATCCATTTCTCAAAAAAATTAATGAATTTTATTATTCTATGGTTTTCCATGATATATTCTTTTATTGGTACATTTTTTTATACTCATTATTACATAATATAGTTAAGAAATGATTTTTAAGAAAGTCTAAATTTACCCTCTCTTCGCTCAAAAATTTGTATTCCTTCAAAACTCTATGTTCTAAAAAGGGTTTCTAAAAATATATTACTATTCTCTAATATTATTTTAAAAAAAATTCCATTTTATTCTTTTAACAATGTTTTCAATGGAATATTCTTCTCACTTTTTGAATAAGGAATTTTTCAAACCATTTATCGTGAAAATGGAGTTTTCTTCTTACCTTGTACATTATGTAAAAATTTACCCACTGTTATTTTTGAGAAGCATCCTTTTCATGTTTAAAAGGAATATTTTTATGATATTGTATTTTAAAAAAAATTAATTAATGGTTTTCAAAAAGATTTTCTGATCTTTTTATATGTTTTCAATGTATATTTCAGGGAGATTTTTTTTCAAATGTTTTTTAAGATTATGTTATAAGATTTTAAGGAGAATGATATTCATAATATTTTAAAGATTTTTTTATAAGTTTTCATGGAAATTTATTTTCAAAATGTTCTAAATATTAATTTACACTTTTTATGTAAAAATGTTTTAAAATGATTTGAAGCCTTATTAATATGTTTGGAAAGTATTTTCAAAGAAATGTTTTTGAAAATTTGTTCAATATTTCTTTATACGTTTTCAATGTATTTATCAAGGAAAGTGTTGTTCAAGAGGATTAAAAGATTATTTTATGAGTTTCTACAAAAATGGTTCCAAAATATTTTCCTGATTATTTTAAAAAATTTCACAGAATTTTGATTTTAAAATATATTAAAGCTATTTTTTATGTTTTCATAGGAAATGGTTTTAAAAATGATTTCAAGACTTGTGTATATGTTTGAAAATTAGTTTTATTGAAATTGTTTCCAAATGATTTCAAGATCCTTTTATAATTTTTCAAGGAAAATGGTTTTCAAAACATTTTCAGGTTCTATTTACATATTTTCAAAGAAAAAGGTTTAGAAATGTTTTTCAATTCTTTCTTTTTAATATTTTAATTTTATATTCATGAAAATGGTTATCAAAATGTTTTATGTTTTAAAGAGATTTTTTTAAATAATAAAGTATATTTTACTCATGAAATGTTTTCAAAACATATTTTTAATTTATTTTCTATCTAATTTGACATATATTGATGTCACTCATTACCTTCTAAGAAATGATACAAAGGTTACATTTATATTATTTCTTAAATGGTATATGTTTTGAAGTAATAATTTTTATGAAATCCATTTTTATCTCACAGTTCATATTCTTTTTAAACCCATTTCTTTTCACGGGTTATTATTATGATGAAATGATAATGAAGATGCATTTTTACAAATGTTTTGATACAGTTTCATGAATATGATATGCATTTCATTTCATGGGTTATGATATGATTTTTAATGATCTTATAGAACATGTATGTATGATTTCTTTATGAAAGGGGTGGGACCTATATCTCCCTCCAATGCATTGAGTAAAGATTTATATCTAATGAGATAGACTACGATGGTCTTGGGAGTGATCCATGACTACTAAATGGACATGGGAGTAAACCATTACTACCAATATTGTATGAGGAGTGAAATAATGCCACTAATATAGTTATGGGAGTGAACCATGACAACCAAGATGGTATAGGGAACGAACTTGTGCTACTAAGATGGTCTTCGCAGCGATGCCTTGGATACTATAGAAATAATATTATATTCATATCTGTTTTCCACAATTTGTGCTTTATTCCTATGTTATGGTTTCACAGATTATGTTCATTATTTTGTTATGATTCATGAATTATGAACTACCTATATTTATTCCATGATTCATGTATATTGTCTTAGATATGCAGGTTACAACATTCTATTTTCATGATCCTGTTTTCATACCCTTATTTTCATGATTATGCTTACATATCCCCCTTGTTTACCCTTACTAATCATTTTAGATCACCCATTTTCATGTTTACTTTTCCAGGTTATGAAAAAAAGTATTATTTTTTATGTGTTTAAGAAGGTTTCTAGACAAGAGAAACCTAGTGGGAGATAATGTAGCTCATTTATATACCGATGTTTATGTTTCCATGTTTCCAAAGTCACTAGAGTAGTATGATCTTTAGGCATATATTAAAAAAGTATTTTAAGTATTCTATATAAGTTATGTAATGTATGTATTTGAAAATTGAGGGTCTCTATAGGTTCTACTTAGTGATAAGGGGTTGGTTCACTATCATAGAAATGGTATTCAAGTGAAAGACATTCACATGTGATCAAATGGAATATAAAAGTCCATCCTCAAACCACTACACTATTGTAAAATCATAACTAGAAAGTGTTAGTAAAAATTAATTATATTTGGTGAGATGAGATTAATAATCCATGATAGACATAACACCCCTACTATAGGTGCATGATATCCTTAGTATGGTCTACTCTCAGTGTTTGAGGAAAGAATTAATTATATATGATCATCTAAAAGTCCATTGATAACAATGCCAGATGATGATAAGATTGGGTGATAATGTACCACAATTTAATAGAAATTTTTTAGATCATATAGTTTTCGAGATTGAACCTCCTATCTAGAGGCATATCCAGACATTCAAAGATGGATCACTTGGACTCTATCCATGACTCAGCTACCTGAGGAACACCATACCATGAAAATGTAGGAGGGTGATACTACTGTAACTCTCATGTCATATCTTATATAGTAGGGTAAGGTAACAGAGCTCCCTATAAGGTCAATAAAAGATATATGAATCCCTATCGAAACTGGGCATTGAATCCCAGATTAGGAATTGGAGGAGGTGTTGTAGGATACATTACATGAGATAATACTGGTGGCTTCGGGAAAACCGCCTCTAGATCTAGGTCACATATACATTCCTAGTGTATGAAATGATGCCATCATGGAGGCATATCACTACAATTCCATATGCATGAATCGAAATATATTTGATAATTATAAGATCAATAATAACCAAACAGTTCTCAAGAAACAAGAAAAGGATAGATACATTGCCTTCCTTTACAAGAGTCAACCTATATTCCAACTCCTAAATCCAGGATGAGGTAATTATATATTATTATTGGAGGATCAAAAGAGACACTCCATACATCCCACCACCCTAGCCATTTTAAATTTCTGTTCTCTATTTTATAGTTGAGGTTCTGATATTTGGAGTTTCAATTACATGGTATTGAAGAAAAACACCCTCTACATTCAAATTTTCATCCCCATTTAATGGTAACCATTTTATTGTAGTATTCAAATTAAATTATTTTCATACTCATTTATTTGTATATATATATCATTGTTCTATTAAAGTAGTCCCCATTATCAATTTATAAGGAAAATATTTTTTTTTGTTTCAATTGGAATGTCATGTAACTACAACATGAACCTTAAATTTAGTATCAGGATGTAATAGTTAAAATAAAGTGATTCGATTAGATGAATCACCACTCAAAATTTATAGAATTACATTCTTTGTAAATTATAATTTTTATTCATGTAGTCAAAATCATATAATGTTTCATCCTATATGACTATTGGTCCATGGCTCAAATTGAACATAATTAGTTAATTAAGGTTCCAACATCAATCTATATGGGAAAAACAAAAATTATTTTTATGAAAAAAATTAATTAATCCAATTATTCTATCAATGCAAGAAAATTAGTATATTACATAATATAATAGTCAAGGAACTAGTACTCTGTTGTAGGAAATACACATAGCAACAAAAATATGGCATGACATGTTCCTAACATTTGAATCCTCAAGTGCCTACTATGATGCATGGTCAATACGTCATGGCCTTACGTGGACTAGGAAAACATAAAATCCATACTAATAATAATTATAATAAGTCCAAAAATAATTTCTATCACCCAACAGTGAAATCAGTACATCTTTAATGGAAAAAAAACATAACAACAGTTTCCCATCCCATGTAATTTTTCTTTTCACTGCATGTGGGTTTAATAATGCCTAGAACAATCTCATTACCAAATTCCAACACATTCCAAGACTCCTGAATAATTACCAAAATAATTAGAAAAATGGATAAGGGCTCTAATAGAACTTTGAAGTGTCCCATTCTCGGTTCACTCAAAACTAACTATACCCATTTGGCCATATGGTCTCAATAACCTTTCCCCATATGCCAAAGGCGAGGGACTAATAGTGAGGCTCTATGATGCTAAAGTGGGGATTTTATACACTCATGATTAGAGTTTATTATAGAATTATAAAATATCAGTAAATAGTAAAAATTATATAATAATTGAACTATATGAGAATAAGTTATCCAGATATAATAAACCACAAGAAGCAGAATGAATATCATAAAAAAATTATGTCATGTTTGTATTCCATTAAAAAGGGAATACATGAAATAATAGTAGAAATAATAAACAACATTAAAGAAAAAATGACCAAAATAAAAATATTTATCACCATTATCATCTCAATAATAATCATAGTCTTCTGCTCCCATACTATATAATAGTATAGAGATCAAGCATCCCAAGCCGGATGCTTCCCTTTCTCCTTACCTGCATCCATGATGTTTGTTGGGTACCGATCGATGGCCCGATTTGGGTGTGAGATATAATTAGTGGGCCGCCACCAGTGGTGTCTATAAATATCCATTATATTTTTATAAAACGAGAAGTTTTAAGGTAATAATAAAATTATAATAGTAAAAAAAATAAATCACATCGGTCTGGGTTCCTCAAGGGACACCCGACCGATACTACCGACTTTAGTGTAAGCCATAATGTATTTCAACTGATACCACCCTATGTATATATAGAGTATATATATATATATATATATATATATATCTCACATAAGTATAAACATATATATTTAAATATTTATCTGAAATATTAGTTAGGAACTGAGGTGTATACCTAAGGCGACCATGCATAATCATAAGTGGTTCCATAATTCTAATAACATATGTGATTAGGAAGAAAGTATAACTAGGAAATAATATATTTCAAGAATAGAGCAAGTTCAATAGTGATATGTGACTTATATTATGAGTCAATTGATTTAATTAATTGACATACAGATCCAATCCAATGTGTTTCCTAAAAAGGTACACATTTATCACTCTAAAAGAACAATATAAATGCCACCACCATAGGATTCCATCACAGGTTTTCCTTTTTAGGAACCCATGTATCACTTACAACATGGTGTAATGGAAAAATATTGTATGGCCATTTATGGTATACTTAAAAGGGGACCACATATCAATCATGGCATGGTACAATAGAATTTCCCACCGAGCCCATCCAATGAAACAAATTAGGGAACCATGTTTCTCATATAGGTAATATAAAGGTATTCGCTCAGTTATAATGTCTAATATATTCTATAAAATAATCCATGTTTCTACACCAAAATGTTTTAATTAAATTATAAACTTATAAATAATCCATCTTTTCAAATCCTTCCAAAAGGGAACCCTAGTATTTTCCTTAACAGGACATGTAGGATTGCAATGGGTAGAATTTACCCCATACCTTAAAACAATTCACTTAGTTCTATTTGTATAATTCACTTCATAAGGTTATCTAAATATATTAACATGGAAATAAAATCTTAATTACATGGGCTACCGTTATCCCTTGTATTAATTAAAATTAAATTTCATTAATAAGGGATAACTCATCACTCCTCCATTGGTGGTTCAATTTAAATTACAAGGAAAAAGTAATATGTAATTTCAAAGAAAAAAATATAAGAGGTGGATTTAATCAATGTTTGCATCCATTGATGAAAGAATTTAGGTGTCTTTAAGTACCCTAATCAAGGAAACGTCACTCCATTTAATTAATTTTACATTTAGGAGGCATCACATAGATGGTCTGGAAAGCATCACAATGGAACATTATATAAATATCAATAATTTATAGAAAAGTAACTAGAGCACCTGCCTTAGATGTGTAGTACTCTCCTCTTATATTTATATCCTCTAATTTGGGTTAGAATGGGAGAAATTTATGGGATAGTAAAATGCTCTACGAATAGGGAACATTAGATCACCTAGAACTAGAAATCCTAAGTATGAGATAAATGAGGGAAAGAAAGAATATAAAAGAAAGTGTTATTAGTATCTATCCAACATAAATGATGGTGGATGAATAAGAGTGTGGATGAAGAACCTAGCTAAAATTCTGGGTGAAGGGGGGTATGAGCTTGATTCACTCGGGGTGTTGCACATGAATGTATAGGAAAAACAAGAAAGAGGTATTTAATAATACAAAGAAAGACTAGAAATTCATGCACTTTTAAGAGGAAGATGTTTTGAATAAATGTTTAGCAAAAATATTAGCCTAAACTATGTGACACTAGTAGTTAAGTGGAACTACCCATGTGGGTTAGGTATATAGTTTTCCAAATATGCAGATCCAATAGGGACCCTCTTCAATTTTCTATATAACATTTTCAAGACCATGTGGGCTCCTATTCAGGGTTTAACTAACCATGAACCTTATTTTTTAGGGCCACATGGTTTATATTCTTGGTTATTACTGACCATGCACCTCAAACCACTCTTTAAAAAACTGCAGATCTCATATCAAAACAATCCTTGATCACTCTTGAAACCTTCCCTATACTCTTGGGAACATCTATAAGTATAAAAAATGGTTTAAATAAAAATTAAAAGGAGTCATACCTTATAAAAAGTATATGATGTTAAAAATTTATTATTGTAAAGATATTTATTTAATTGTATTAGAATATTTTGAATATATTTTAGGGAAATAGTATAAGAAATAAACTCAAAAAATTCATTTAAGACTTATACCTCCTTCATTGAAATCTTCCTTTGGTGTACACCTTAAGCCTTCTAGGATTGATAATTTAGATATAAAAGGACCAATATGTCTTATTTAAGAGAGTTTTTAAGGTATTTGGGTAGTCATTGTTGATATAGAGTTCTTAAAGTGTGTAGAAAAGTAATTATAGGAGGTTCCCCTTTATAAGTGAGAGGAGTGACACCCTCGTAAATATGAAGAACATTGAAATATAATAAATTTATTTCTCATGGAAAGTGCCTTTAATTTTGTCAAATTTTTAATATGAGATATGTTAATGCCATGATAAAATCATAAAATCATATTTATAACTGTTTTAGATATATTTGAATCATTATTTCTTAATTCAATAACCTCATCCCTCTTTAACCCTTTTAACCCATACTGTGGTAAAAAACGTTTACCTTGGTAGTTAATAATTTTAATTAAAAATGAAATTAAACTCATCATAAATATTTTAATGGATGATTCTAAATATTTTATCTGTTTTATAAGATTTAATTTCGTGAATTTTTGAAAAATCACTTTTAATATAAGTTTCTTAAATGCAACAAAAACCCATTTTTTGAAAATGTTATTTTTTAATCATAAAAATGATTTTATTCCAAAATAAAGTATATTGATAATTCCCATGGAATTAATTATATTTTTTTAAACATAATTATACTTATTTTACATTTAAATTAGATAAAATATTAAAGGAACATTGTTAATACCTGATTAAAAGAGAAGATCTTGAAACAATATTTATTATAATTAAAACATTAATTAAATTTAAAAAAATTATAAACATGGATATATTAAGTTTGATATTATAGTTTTAAATGAATTATATTACTTAAAAAAATTATTTACTTTTTCTTAAATAAGGATTCCGTAAAATTATATTAAGTCTTATATGATGATAATGTCAAATAACTGATGATCCTTTTAAAATTGATACTCTTCATTATTCACATAAAAATCAATTATTTTTGGAAAATCCAAAAAATATATGATAATTTTGGAATGATCTATTAAAAAAATTATATTTATTCATAAATTTAAAAAACTAAAATCAATAAATTTAACTTTTATAAGAATAATAATACAAAATAATTAAAACCAAATTTTAAGGTAAATGAATTTTAAACATTACGGGGTCTTGATATTATTTTATATCAATTTATAAATAATTGAGTCTTAATTTATTAGTTTAATATTTTATATATACCATATAATAATAATAATATTTTAAATTTATTCAATTTATTCAATTTAATTTATTAAGATAAAAATATTGTGCACAGAATAAAAATGGATTTTTGAAAAATATATCTTTTTACAGTCAAATGAATAAATATTCATTTATAAGAATTAGATAATAAATTTCTGAATAATTATTAATTTTTTAACATGTGTATAAAATATAATCTTCTATAATTTTCATACTCTAAATAATATACATTAACTTTAAAAAAACCATATATGATAAAATAATTTTTGTAAAGAAAACATTTTTATTTAACCAATAATCATAATACTAGTATTCCTTATCATTTTATATCCATTTAATGGATGTAATTATTTTATTTTATTAATTTATTACTCAATTTTATTAATAATGTTTTTTTAAATTCCTCAGAAGAATTAAATATAATTTGAATTAATAATTCAACAAAATAGTTCAAAATTCCCTCTTTAGAATCAATAATTTTTTCTTAAGTGAATTCAACCCATTTTATTTTACAATTTCATTTACATATCAACATCATATAACTATCTAGTAATTTTATTCATTTTATACTTCAGTAAAGTGTTATTCACTTAGGTTTGGTATTACGTGCATCACAATCTATCAATCACATCAAATTTATTTTAAAATAAAATATACTCTAAAATATAAGGGTGATATAATCTCCCCTAATTAAAGAAATTGCATCCCCACAATTTTATCTCATATCCAATAAATAAGGGTTTAAAAAATTTTCAAGATTAATTTCATGTAGTGGAAGAGGACTTCAAATAAAATTTAAAAGGTTACCTAATAATGTAACCTTAATGTAGAATAAAAGAGAAAGAATGTGGAGTAGAAAATAAATATAAATTAGTGGAAATTTATTAATTTCAATTCAAATATATTAAAAATCATTTTAAAATAATTTTAATGTTTATTTTATTAATATGAAACTTATCATTTCCTAAATATTTATTAGCCTATGAATTGAACACTATGATACTCATACTTGTGAATGAGTTTAAAAAATTATACCATGATAGTTAAGAGATATTTTCCATATAAGGACAAATTGATTTATCTTCCTCTTAATTTATTCTAAGAAATAAATTTACCATCAATATTTGAAGTAAGTGAATATATACGTACATTATTTATTTCCATACCATATGTTTAATGTTATCCTTTAATTGTGTTTTTAATGGTTTTTCATCTCCACTTCACTTCATATTTTAGATGATAATTAACCATGAAGAAATTTTCAAGCATGGAGAAATAAAATTATTTTTAATTGAATAGACGTATGATAATTTATTTATATTATTTTTATCCCTTAACGAAAAAAAATTCTTGAAAAAGGTAATATAATATCTAATATTAATGAAACTTCATTTGAATAAATGATATATTAATCTTTAAAACCTAAAAAACACCACCTAATTTTCAACTTAGATCATTCCATAAGTAATTAACCCTAAATATCCTCAAAATATTCTAGACAAAAATTGAATCCTAGATTGTATAATGACTTGAAAAAATATTCTTTTTTACCACAAACTAGTCTGGGGTTTCATCCAACTCATCACCCAACCCAGCATGTTTCATGGGCTAAATGGAATTCCCGACTCCCATGGGAGGGAAACTAATGTTTGGGAATCATGTAACTCCTTTGGGTAGGATTTAAACTATTAAATTTATATACATAAATAAAAATCATGATATAAACCATATAAAATAAAAACTATATAAAAATAAAAGGAATATACATGAATTTAATGGTTACATCCATTGATAGGTATAAAAACGAGAAAAAGAAAACTGACCAATAAAAGAGCAATAAATCTCTTCATGACACTGGGGAAATCCACTTTTCGTTTCACCACCAGCACCAATCCTAATGAGAAACCATATGAATGAGTATCCAAGAACACTATACACGGCCTTTCCTTTATCTGAGTCGAAAAAAGGGTCTACAAATATCCATTGGGAGTATGTAGGGTATGATCTTAAATGGCCAATAGTACCCCACTAAGTGTTCCATGCATAACCATTACATAACAAATAACAATGCCAGTTTTTCAAAAGAAATGAGGAAAGTTGTTTTTAATTTATTCATTCTTTAGCTTTATAGGGAAATTAAATAAAACATGAATAACTAGTACGCAAGTATAAATATAACACAAGAACCACGGATAATCCTTAAGTATATAGGGTTAGTGGGGGACTAAGATCCTCATATTCTCAATGATCATACTAAGGACACAAAAGTTTGTTCCCGTGCTTGATCCATAACCATGACATCACCATCATAAATAGTTTAGTTAGTGCTGAAATGTAATCTATATAGGTAGGTTCGGGATTTAATAACATACATTTCCTAGCCTTCGATTTTATATACCTAGGATTACTATATGATTTGATCCCTTTTTTTCAAACCATACAGAACAATTTTTATCAATATCCAAAACACAACATGCAAAAGAAAAACATTTCCATCCATATCCATAGGGGATCATCCCTTTCAAAATAAATTTCCAGGAACCAAAAATCTTTTGAAACAAAAAATTCACACACACAAAACGTTTTTGAAAATAATTGGACTTAGAATAAATAAGAATTCAATTTTCAAATAATGGCATAACATGAATCCACCGTGATTTTTCCTTGGATCTACCAAGAACCAGTTGGAAACCACAAGAAAAGAGGCTATTAGAACCTATAAATGTAATAATTAAAAATAGATATCAAAATCCATTCTATATGAATAAGATAAGACAAACCCTTAGTCATCATGACCACTTGGTAAGATGAAATCCATGAAATAAGGAAACAGATACAAATGAGAGAAGAGGGGACTCACTCATTCAATGTTACTTTGAATAATCTTAGCCAAAATCACCAAAAAATGAGACAAGGGAAGAGGGAGGAAGAGGGAAAACACACCTTGTTATGGAGGAATCGTGAATGGGGAAAATGAGGAGTGATATGGGTTAAATTGTGGAGGGTTGTTTAATATTTTCAACAATATTAAAAACTGGGCAAACAACACAATTTGGTTGTACGGTTTTCCAAACTGTGTGCCAACCATGTTGGTACCTCCGGTTCCTCTAGAAGAGTCTTGTTTGGACATATGTTATTCCCAAGCCATGAACCTAACCCTATGGGTGTTCTATATCCATTTTCCCACATCACAATATTTTCAATGGTTGGTGTACGATTTCCCTTAATCATGTACCAATCATTTTCCAACCTATATCTCCCAAAAAACATTATATTTCAAAAGAAATGACTTGGGGAATCCATATATTATATAAAGGATCAAAAATAAATTATTAATATGAATAAATGGAATTAGTGGTCTGATAATTATCCTTACCATGTAACCTTCCATCATTAGAAATTAAATCCATAGGATTATTGGAGTAAATGATTCCAATACTCTTCCCTAAAAGACTTTCATTCCTGTATTTCATGCTCATCATTATCATATTTCTATAAGGATGTAACTAGAGTAATTTATGTCCCCCAATGAACATTTACTCAGGAATTGATAATCTGAATTGGCATCTTGGTCACTAACATGCCAGGTTCCTACTCAAGCTCTTCCAAACTCAACAAATGAGAAAAGGATCAAGATTATACTTTGTCAACCGATAGACACAAAAAATTTCATGGATATATTTTAACTAAGAATGAAATTACTAGTTATATACATACTTTCCAATATTCTATTTAATTTAAAACTTCATTAAATACCTTGGATTAAGATTCCATTCTTTCATAAGGTGATGATGAACCATATGAGGTTCCACATTTATAAACACCTTTTCACCCAGATATAATTCCATGGCTTGATATCGATTATCAATATATGACTTGTAATAGATATGATTAGTCATTAAATGATTCCTGATAATATGAATATTTATATTATTTAATTATAAAATGCTTGGTCCCACTAAAGATATCTCACCCACTTTTTTCCAGCATAAAGGGGACCAAAATAGCTAACTATATAGAGCCTAAAAGGGACCCATCCAGACAAATTATTGATGACTATTATTATATGAAACTTTTACAAACAGCAAATGTCCATCCCATGAAACAATAAAATATAACACATAGTAAAAATTCATTCCTTCCCAAATATGGGTTTTCTACTTTGTTTTTTCATCTATTTGGGGATTGTATTCCATGATAAGCTTGACATAGTACCGCATTTTCCTTTACAAGATTTCCCAAATTTGAGTGATGATATAAAGATATCTATAAAAATAATATTAGATGGTACACCACGAAGCATCATGATCTCATAAACATATATCTTTCCCAACTCCTCCACTTTGGTAGTATCCTTGAATGGGACAAAGTGGGCATATTTGGTTAAAGGATAAATGATAACCTAAATATAATTCCTTACATAGGGTGTATGGGTTAACCCAATGCTAAAATTTAGGGATATATCATTCCACTTATTGGAATGAATATGAAGAGGCTAAAGAAATATTTAGGTACTCTGATGCTTATATATTACTTTCTTACAAGTATAACATCATGGAAAAATGACAGTGATGTTACATCTCATAGAATAACACCAAAATTTAGTTTTCATATCATACAAAATTTTAGTGGAGTTGAGATGAATGAAACATTTATAATAGTGACTATTCTTCATCACAAAATTCCTTGGAGATAATGACGCAAAAACTCATCCCTTAATGCAAATAAATCCTCTAGAAAAAAGTCTATTCACTAGGAACCTCCCCCCTCCCCCATGTAGAAACTAACTATAGCACTAAAAAAACTAATATTTTGGATATTATTCTTCGATAAGATCTATAATTGAGGTTATAAAATTCATGTTATTTAAAAACATACCTCTTTCTATTCTTTGTCCTACAGGCATATCCAGGGGAAAAATCCCCATAATGTTCCACTCAATTACTAGAATCCTTCAAGGGATTAGTTGGAAAATTCATACTCAAGGCATTATTGACTACGTCCCTATTACCCATATTATATAAGATGTCAATATTAAACCCTTGGAGGTACTGTATACACCATTTCTACCTCATGATCAATTAATTTTGGGCGAAAATATAACTTAGGCTTTTATGGTCTATGTATTACAAAAAACGTTTTTTTCAAAAATAATGGTTCCAACACTTGAGGGAATGAATTTTTGTTGCAAGATCAAGTTCATGGGATGGGTAATTATTCTTATTTTTATGGAATAATAAAGATTCATATGTCACTACAAGGTCACCCTCTATAGAAACAAAACCCAAACTTGTATCAGAATTATCAAAGTAGATTATGTAAGCCTATCTAGTTTCAGGTAAGATCAAGATAGGGGAAGTAGTCAACTATTGCTTGATCTAATCAAAAGGAAAAGGAAAATTTTAACTCCAAAATAACTTTACCCATTTTGGGTAAGATATGGAATAAGTGAGGAAAGTCAAGAACAATCTATATCAAACCACCTATAATTCCCTACCAAGACCAAAAATCATCTTCCCTCAAAACAATTCCATGTATATTCAAATATAATCACTGATTTGAATTTATATAGATCGAATAAATCCCCATGATCCAAAATCACAAGACCTAGAAGAATTACTTCCCAGATCAGTAACATGCATTTTGATAATTTTTCCTATAGATGGTGGTCATATAATATCCCAAGAGCAATAAAAATATATTTTAAATTATCTTCTTCAAATTTTGAGAAAACTTGAATGTCATCCATAAACAAAATGAAAAAGTAGTTAATATGTATATAGAAGACCTTATTCATAAGATCTAAGAAAATGTGGGAGTATTTCTTAATATGAATGGAATTACTAGATATTTGAAATGGTTGCACCTTCTTCAAAATGCAGTCCATGGAACATCAATTTTTGTTATTCTGACCTCGTGATACCCTGAATGAAGTTCAACCATCAAAAACCATCTTTCCCCTTTGAGCTGTTCAAATAGATCATAAATATATGGAAAATGTTATTTATTATTGATCATGACATAGTTTAACATATGGTATTAAATGAAAATATGAAGGGATCCATTAGCATTATTAGAAAAGAGTACCAAGCATACCCATGAAGACACACTCAGATGACAAAAACCTTTTGGATCCAAATCAAAACGATATTTTTTTAACTCCAATATTTTTGTGGGGGAATATTATATGAAGGAAGATATATCACTCGTTTCCCCATCACTAATTGAATTGTGAATTAAACATCCAGTTATGGAGATAATTTTAAATAATCCTCCAGAAAACATCTTGGAACTCACTGACCATAAAACGAATCCCAGCCTCTAAGACATATGCATTTCCATCCAAAACAAGGGAGGATACATAACATGAAATCATATGAAACTCTGAAAGTGGAGGCCCTACTCATCCAGATTTTTTATCCCATTATCTAAGAAAAACCTTAGTTCTACAATGAGGGGATGAAAAGGTCACTTGTTGATGGTATGGTCTTTAAATAACGTCATCCATTCCATATCTATGATCACATCAAATAGATCCATGTTTAGTACATGTGAATCCCACTTTAGATCAAAATCCAAAAAAGAGAAAATTAAAGACATGCACTGAAAACATTTCCCTTTCATTTTTCCAAGTGGCACAACTAGTTATATAGCATAAGGAATATGCTCAATAAAAAGATTTGGTATGTCGACCAGGTGAGTAGAAATGAAATATTGTAAAGTACCTATATCAATAAAGGAAATTACTATAGAAGATGAAAAATGAATAGTACCACTGAATTTTAAGGGGCCTGCATCATATTCCAGTAGTGCGCAATCCATAACATGTAGATGCTTCATATCTATCTATATATGGGGTAAACTAATAACATGTAGATCCACTTTAATATGAATATGTCTATAATAATATATTTACTATTACACCATGACCACCATTATTAGATCTCATATCCCTTGAAACATCATATTGGGATTTTGTCCCTCATGGAGTTGTAGAGACTACACCACTTTATGAAATGAGTGTAATTCCTACAAAACCTTTTTGTATGTCCCATCCATCTATAAATATGAAACACCTTTTATGGATTTTCCATGTGTACCAAATTATCCTAAACCTTTTTCCCTGGTAGAACATGAGAGTTATACTACCTACAACTATGGACGAATTTGGTTGGGGGTGGGTATCCGGAACTACTACCACCCTTCTCACCTTACTCCACTTGATTCCTATTATTTTCAAACATGATAATCCCACTCTGTTCTAGCACTAGTATATTCCCAGTTAGGCCTAATATACCAACCTATTAAATTTACACCACTAATGACCGGCCAAACACCTCATCATAGGTATTTGGTTTAAATAATAATACTTGAGATAAGATATCTAGTTTCATCCCTATTTAAAACCATAAAGAACCCATATTTTTGTTTTTGATCAGTTGAAGAGAAAAGTGGACAAGATTTTCTATGTAATTAACAAATATCCATCATTGAATGTTCCCCCTAATGAATGTATAGAAACTACCGTGACTTGGTGAGTTACAAGGTCTCATAGAAGAACTAGCCTGTGAAGACAACCTTAAAGTCCTTACATCTCATTTACCCATGATTTACAACCTGAACCATAGTCTAACACAACCTATGAGAGGGACCATCCAACATAAATAAAATACACTCACTTTAACTACTTGAGGAATTCCAAGAAACTAAAAGATCCTCTCAATTTTCTCCACCCAATATTCCAGTTACTGTGAATCCATACTTCCCCAATAGGAAGGGGGCTAATTCTTGAGGATCTCTTATGACAGATCCTTATCTATATCTGTCTTAGTATCCCTCGCATAACTAGGACCTGATACTGCTCTTTATCTAGAGATCAAACATCCCAAAACACTACCTCTTCAACTCTGTCATCAACTGATAGGTTTTCAAGGGGGGTCTCTTTGACCTCCTCTCACAGTTATTCAAGAGGACTCTATGGAGGCATAATACTAAACAAGTAAAAGAATACAAAAGGAAAATAAAAAATTAATCTAAAAATTAGGAATCATATAAATGAACTAATAAATCATTTACATAAATCACTCTGTAACCGTGACTAGATAAACAACTCTATGAGACCCTGGGCCCATGCCTAGTATACAACCTATGAATTACACCCTAGAAAAGATTCAAACCAATTTCAATGTCCCATGGTGACCTAAGGCCCATCACGAGGTGTGTTGGCAAGAAACACCACTTCAAACCAACACCTATGGCCTCACATTCCTAATTCCTCTCTTTCCATAACTTTCCCAAATACCATGTCCCAATGAAAAGTAATAACATGTCTTTGGTGCTATTTATCAGGAATCGAACTGGGGTTCCATCAAATTCAATGCCTAGCCCAATTTTTTTATGGACCTAAGGGATCTCCTGATCCCTAAGGTCATGAAATAAGTTTCTAGGAATTAAAAAACTCTCCTGGGAAAGACATTGCACATTTCAACTACCAATATAACAAAAAATTATGATATAAAATATCCACAATAGAAGTTTTATAAAAAGAAAAGTAACATGCATATATTTAATGGATGCATCCATATATTGGTAAAAAATGAATAAAATGAAAAGGGACCAACAAAATATCCAAAAATATCCTCATGACACGGGACCCAAACACATATCATGTCACTGAAAACACCTTTCCCATGAAGAAACCAATAGAAAGAGTATGCAATGCCATAATACAATTACTTTTACATTACCTAATTTATTTAAAAAAGGTGTACATACACCCATTGGTTTCATGTAGGGTGTGAGATCACAATTACAATAATATCACACAAAGTGTCCCATGAATATCCATTATAAAGCATATAAAGATCCTTGTTTTTCAAAAAAAAGGAGGGAAATAGTTTTGAATTTAAAAAATTCATTAGATTTACAAGGAATGTAAATAAAATAGGAATAACTCGTATGTAAATAGAACAAAAGTACCATGGGAAATCCATTACTATATAGGGTTAGTGGGAACATAAAATTCTTGTACTCTTGAAGATCATAACGTGGATGGGAAGGCCTATTCCAATTCGTGATCCATAACCATAGCATCACCATCATCAATAGTTTCATTAGTGTTTCAATTAAATACACTTAGGAAGGGTGGAACAAGTTAAGTATGCTTGTCCGAGTATATCATCATAGATACCCATAATTACAAATTGATTTATCCCCATTTTCTCAAACTACACAAATCCCCTTTTATCACAAGCAAAATCACCACATGCCAAAGTACAATATTTCCAACCATATTCATAAGGGAACATTCATTTAAAAATAATTTCACATACACCAAAAAAATTGCAACCACCCATCCACACACATAAAACGAGTAAAAAAATTGGATTGAGAAGAATGAACAATTAAATTTTAAACTAATGGATCAATATAAAGCCACATATGTTTTTTTCTTAAAACCACCAAGAAATTGTAAGAAACCACAAGATAATAGGTGATTATATCATCCTAAAGTAGGAATAAAATTTAAGAATCAAACCCAAGACATCACATTTCGATTAGACTAACCATGGGTCATCACAACCCCTTATTGTGAAGAAACCCATGAAATAAGGGTGGAGATACCAAAGAGTAAAGAGGGGAGTCACTTAAATTAATCTTATTGGAAGAATCATGTCTAAACTCACTTAAAATTTGAGCTAGTGGGAGATAGAGGTAGAGGGTAGATGAACCTATGGATGATGGAGTCATAAATAATGAATATAGGGGTTATAGGGATTAAACCGAGGAGGGTATTTTAAGAATTCAATGAATTTTAAAAACTGGGGAGACTGCATAGTTTGGCTACATGGTTTCCCAAATTATGCGCTAACTATGAGGGATCCTATATCTCTACTATAAGTGGAAACATGGTTTGGTCACACAGTCATACCTAAACATGTGTGTAACAGTGTTGGCTTTCTGGAGTTAATGTCCCAACTTGATCTATTCTTAGAGATTTTTTGTATGGTTTCCCATAATCATGTGTATACTGTGCACCAGTCTCTATCTCCACCAAAACATAACTTTTTACGATAAAGACACCGGAAAACCAAAGATGAAATGAAATACCAAAAATAAATGAAAAATACCATAAATTTTCACCAAGGGTGTGTCACTTCTAAAATCAACTTAACATTTATCTCCAAACAACATCAATCACTCATAAAGACGCATAATAAAATTGTATATGTTCTATTAATAAAATCTACTTAAAGATATAATAAAATCCTATATTATACCAAAATTTAACTAAATATTTATCAATAAATTAACATCAACTACTTTTATTTACATGCACATAATAGCTAAAAATATCTCATTCACCTAGATTCCTATAGTTTTCCCAAAAATATAAAGAACTTCTACCAAATTAAATTTAACCACATATAACCAGATCACTTTTTAATCCCATGATTATATATATATAATAAAACATAGTTTCCCAACAATATAAAAACCCTTTATAACAAGTAGCTATAATTACGTCAATTTAAATGTTTATATTAATCCATACATTTATTTATACATCATTAATGTATTGTTTCTTAAAATCAATAAACATATATAAAAATATCATCAATCTCAATGTAATACAATCAAATAAGGACATAAAATGTGTATCAACTCTTTTTAACATATAATCATCCACTTATCAACCCTTAAATAAAATGTTTCTACATCACAACTCTCAAGACACTATATGCATACACTTTAATCATTTAAATTCCTTAATGAAACTGTAATCCATATTTTTCTTCTTATTTATTAATACTTCATTCCAAAAATAAAACATATGAATCATGTCCTAGGATTTTCTAATATAAATATAATCATGTATGCATCTTTAAACATAATAAAAAATGTAAAAATATTCTTACTTTTATATTTTATTAATGATTTTCTTCATATCCATGTGTAATGACCTATGAAATTTATAAACCATTATTTATATAATCTTGATGATCCCATTCATGAGATTTATTCCTAGGGAATAAATATTAATAATTAAAATACTCCCCAAATTCAAAATAAATCAATTGATATCATAGGATAAAATTTATCCCCCACTATGATGTTAACTGAGTATTTATTTTCTTTAGAAATTTATTTCTCTATGAACTCATTTACCTCATATGAAACATCTTATTATTCCTTTGAGACATTTACTTGTGTGTTTCTTCCCATATTGTTAAAACATACGATGTTCAACCTATTTACCTTTGTGATCTTTATCACCTAAACATCCATGAAACTCTAATATTCACATCTTGGGTGTGTTAAGAAATTCAACTATGTATAGGTTTTTTATCATAATTTGAGAGAAATGGTTAGAAATTACCATAATATTTTCACTATAGTTTTTATCCCATTTGATTGATTATTATGAAAACCACTACTGTGTCCTTCAAACCCATCTTAAAATTTTATCCTCACTTTTCCAACTATTAACTTAAAAAAATGATTAGTTTGAGTATATCAAATCAGAATAAACCATCTTATAAATAAAATAAATATTAATATGTACTTAACTAGGTGAAATTTGATTAAACTCTTTTTGATCTACCTTCAATCCAAATAAGCAATTATTCTCTATAAAATTGTAACACCTTGAGCTTCCACAATACACTTCTCTTTGAATAATACAGTAGCGTGTGTTGTACGCAACTTCGAGTTCTAACACACACCACGACCAATCAAAGTAGTTGTTATGAGTAGTAATACCCACTTTTTAAAATTTTATAAATTTTATCTCTCTAAATGGACTTCATTTTTGGATTCGGAATATCAAAATTAGACAAGGGTGAAATTTTGGGACTTTTTGGATAGCTTTCATATTTTGATGAATAGTGAAAATTACTAAATTTTAATTAAAAACAACTTTTTTAATTGAAATAATTAATAGTGATAAATAATTAATTTGAGTTGTTTTAAATTATATTTAGAATATATTTTTACCATTTAATCCAATTTTGGTCATTGGACAAAATTTCACATTTAAACCGGATATAAACAAGTGTCAATCTTTTGATAGTGATTGTTTCTTAAAAACACGCATTTTGTTTTAATAGCGGGAATTAATTTTAAATTAATAAATGAAATGTCTATGTTTTGAATTTGTTAAAATAGTCTCAATTCTTGAATTCATAATATCAAAATTAGCTTAGGGTAAATTTTTGGTATTTTTCTGAAAACTTTCAATTTTTGATGAATAGTGAAAAACACTAAGTTACTATTTAAAACCGGCTTTTTATTTAAATAATTATTTATATTATTTAAATTTATTTTATTTCAAAATATATACATAACACCTATATAAATTCAATGTAATTCATTGGAGGCAGTTTATAATAATTTTAGATATAAAAAAAATTATTGAACTTTTTTACCGTCTTTTACCCACCTCCTAAGAGAATTTGTAAATTCACATAAAACATAATTTTACCGCTTTTGTGAGTGAAATTTCAAAAATCCGAGAGACACGGTTAATATCAAGGAGTAAAATGTGGTTCAATAAGATAAAAATAATTTTTGGTGAATAGTAACTTTTAACTTTTATTTACCACGGTAAAAAGTAAATAGGGTAATTAAGGGTAAAAATGATATTATTATTACCCTAACACATGTCCTAATTATATTGGATAAGTTAAATTCGACAAAAAAAAACTTAGGAATAAAATATGACCCTTTAGGTCCACTTGGATTAGATTACGACATTTATTATTATTTAATTCAAAGAAGAGTTAAAAGAGTTAAAATCAATGTTTAATAACTAAAAATTTTTAATATAGGGTAATACATAAGATAAACTCGATTATAAATATTCATTAAAAATATAATAGGATTTCCAACATAATAGTATTTTAATTATAATTTTTAGAAATTAAATAATTTAATTTATTTATGACGCAATGAGGATGCAGTAATTACCTTATTAGTGAAATATTAAAATAATTGATATTATAAATACCCAAATAAATATAATATGAAACTTTTACTGAATTCCACGACTTTTATAGATTAATATGACATGTTAGGATTGATTTAATTAACTTTTTTCGAAGTAATCATGCTGTTATGATTTTTACAAAAAACAAATACCAAATAGTGTCAAAATTAACATAAAAATGTTTTTTAAAAAAATATTATATTATTAATTGATATTAAATTCTTAAAAATATAAGGATCATCCATAGGACTTGTATCATGATAGGTGTATCCTTAATAGACCACTTGGTGGTCTATTGGAAGTATACAGTATGTTTATTAACTATATAATATAAAAATACAAAGTGACATGGTAAGTGTCAAACTAATTAACCAAGAGTTAAAACTAAAAGATAAGGTTAATATAATGACCCAAACCTGTCTAAAATCTATTGGTTGAAATTATTTCGACCCATCCCCACCTTAGGCTTTTAATAATTCACTTTGGATCCATTAGAAACCGAATATGAATTTATTATAAATTAATAATTTAAGTTATTCCTAAAGAGCCCCTCCTCTCCCTTATAAAAGGACACCATTTCTAACCAATTCCTCACACCTTTCATGCATTTTGGCTCATCCAACCTCTGACCAATTAATCTCCAAACATCCCTCTCCTCCTCCTAGAAGCCTCACTTTAGGTAGAAGGCACTTCAAGATTCCTTTTTGGTTCAAACCAAAGGGAGTTACCCAAATTAAAGGTAAGGATTTCTCTTAGCTTCTTTTCTTTTATTTCACTTCTCCAACCCCTAAACTCTTATAATTATTTTTTTTTTGTAAGGAAAAAATATTCCTAAATATATTAGGATATTTTTATGATAAGTATTAGAACTACACTTACAGACACCACAATCTAATGGGTGAAGAACATAATGTTTCTGTGGGTGGAAACCAAACGCCTCACGAAACGAGGATCGTTCAATTATCTCCTACCACCTCTCATGGTGGCCATTATGATGGAACTATAATTAAATATGATATTTATTATATTTATTTTATATATAAGCTTCTGTAATTCCATTTTATATCATACCATTATTTGTTTCATGTTGTATATATATATGATAATTTCATTTGAGGAAGTGCGGACTTCCGCCCCCTCAAAGTGATATGACTCGTTCATACCATACATGGAATGTATAAAGGATGGTGTTAATTAAACCAAGTAACACATATAAGATATTATATTATACTGGAATAATAATATACCTATGTATTATTATTTTTGATTCCTTTTAAAATGAAAAATGAAATGGAACTAGCATTCGTGCGTACGTACGGATTACCGTCTCCACGACGCGATGAGATTCATTTCCAAGTTCACCATTCATCGAAGATTATAAAAAATATATATTACTAATAAGTATGTAATATATGAAATAATAATTCTACTGGGGATATATATATATAATTATTTATGTACTTACATATATCTTATTCACTTACTTCCGTTCAATACGATATGAAAACGAAAACAACGTTTATGCGTATGTACGGACTACCGTCTCCATAAATGGTATTTTCCATTTCATATATAAGTCTATTATAAATTTTTATATTCTAAATATATATGATAAATATATCATGTTTCATATTCTGGAAGTATTTAAATCATGATCTATGTGATACAATCAATAGTAACAAGTTAAAACACGTACGATAAAGAAAGCGATTATTACCCGAAATATTAATATAACATGGAAATTATTATTAAATGGGTAGTATAAAGTCATAAATGAATAATTTATGATATCATAAATATTGATATGGTTCTGGTATAATTTAATAACATACTATAGTCTTCATACATGAGGCTAAACGTACCCTCGACTAAAGAAAAGTGCAAGGTAAGGGGTTTTCATCTCACTCCTTATTACCGTGAGATTCATGCCATATTGCCACTATTACCTTTTGTGTGGTGTATGTACTGCCCATAATTGTATTCTTTATGTAATACACTTTAATTTATGTGTATTTACATATTCATTGTATAATACCTCTTTCATGGGGTGTATGTTTCGTATGTTACCAAATTGGTAAGGGTTAATTTTACAATCTCTTTATTATCCGAGGTTGTTTTTACGTAAGTATCTACTGGGACATATTTATTATCCATGTACATGTTTTATTAAATAGTTCTAAAAGGGATTATTTTAAGGGACTTTTTACTAAAACATCATTTCAAATGTTTTAAATATTTATTCTTTAAATCTTTCTCATTAATGTACATGTCTTCAAAATGGTTTTTATGGATTTATTTATATGGACATGAATGTTTTTAAAATGTTAATTCATTTAAAAAGGTTCAAAGTTGTATGAGACACTTTGATTCAAAAATGTCTTTAAATGAATTCTTTTCCAAATTTTGTGACTTTTAAATGTTTTCATGAAAAAAGGGGCATTTCTCTCAAAAAGTTTTACAAATCATTTTCATCAACATCAAAATCCTTTAATGGATTTTAAACTTGTTTTGAAGTTGATTTATTATGATAAAAATCTTCCATATTGTGTTGAAGGTTTTGTGATATTTTTTACTGTGGATGTGTTATTTTTATACCATTCATGGTTTATGGTGAAAGTATTGACATTTCGTATGCTAGTTTTAATACGAATGTTTATGTTATGTTCAAACCGGTTCATATGAGGAATGCATTGGACATAATAAGTGACGGGTAGAGCCCGCTATAGCTCCTCGATGCATCAGTATGTCTCATGATACAATCTAGTGTCTTGGTACGAGGCCTTTATAAAATTCTATTTGTATTCTTGGCACGAGGCCTTGGCTACGTGGTTATGATAGTCTGGCATTATGCATTCCATCATTATGAAAGTGGTTATTGATATTGCATGTGATTATTCGACGAGTAGAATATCCATTTGAATGTGTAAATAGAATTATTTCATTTTATCGTTTCCATATTATGATGAAGTTCACATTTAAAAGGCTTTTTTTTGCTATACATTGCCTTAAAATTTTATGCTTATTTATGAAAGTTTCTGCTGAATTATTATCTTTACTGTGAATCTGAGCTCACCCATTTCTATGTTTTATTTTTCCCAGGATTCCAAGAAGTGTATTATGATTGATATGAAAGGTTAAGACAAGGGAATAATGGCATTCATAAAGGATTATTTATGTTTTTTTGTATGTTATGAAGTGTAATGTAGCATTCATGTATGTAATATATTTTCAAAGTCTGGTAAATTGATCGTTCCTTCGGGACTTGATTCCTTATAATCATGCCAATGTATTAAAATAATGCATCGACTATGGGTAACTGGGGTCGGGGCGTTATCAAAATACTGACATTTAAGGTCACAAATGAATTCTAACTTATGTTTAAAATATTTCTTAACCTCTAAAGTTATCTAATGTTTTTCTCTAATACTAAATTTAATCATACATAACTTAAAAAATCCATAATTATAAATTTAATACAAATTATTTCACATGCATACATTCCCATGATCATTAATGTTTATATTTTTAGATAATTAATAAATCTATTACATAACACATGGTATATTTCCATAGAGTGTGCATTTTTCCTACATGAACAAGATCTTAAATTAACACCGTTGTTTTCTTCAAGATAGTTTTTCATTATTTAATATGAGAACTGATGGAGAAAATATTAACCTAACTATAGTGCCTTCACATATTCAGGTACTTTTAAAAATATATAAAATCATTGGATAAGCATGAAAATATATGTATGAGATATAAAATTAACGAGTACCCATTAGTCTAGTGGAAAACATGAAAACCCATAATTTTTTTACCTTTTTAAAAATAAAAATTGATCATATAATTAAATCATAATCACATGTTAAAATAAACTTATGATCCATGAAAAATTATAAACCCCATAGAAAGCATAGAAAAACCATGAATGTATATTAGGAAAATATCATAACCCATGAAAATTATTTTTCATGAAAAAGAACCGTTCTCTTTTAATAGCATGTATACCTTCATCTTAAAATAAAAGGATTTACATTAAAAATAACCTCATGAATTGGAAAACCATGTAGTCACCTTGTGAAATTATATTTTTCACCCTTATTACGTCACGTTTCACTCATATAGAATAACTTAGATTACCTAGCTTCGATGGATATTTTGGGTTTGGAAAATTTATGATTTCATGATTTGATCAGTCTGAAGCCGGAAGATGTTAACATCATTAGGGGAGATGCAGTTGGTCTCAAATATTTTAGAACCCCTTGATTTTTCCTTCTTTTGGTCTGTCTATGATGACCTATTCTGTTTTGTACTCTCTCTTTTCCTGAATAAAAAATTATATGATTGATTGATTGAATAACTCATAATCAAATTATTTCAATAAACATTTCTATAGAAAATAAACCCTTACCCAATGAATTGGAGGGCTATATCCCAGCCTCACACATCATCATATAGAATTACCATGTACTATATCATGAAATAGAAAATATAATCTTTCAATTTTTTATTTTAAAACCCTTAGAAAACTTATTTGAACCCATAAGTAAATTTTCTATTTGAAAATAAAAATAAGGGGAAATATAATTTTTTTTGAAAAATATTAAAAATGAAAAATTCTTTGAAGAATGGGAATACATAATATTTGAAAAAACATGAAACTTTTTAGATAAATATTTATAATAAATAATTTTTATTATGGTGTGAAACATTGGTTAGGCATGAAATGTTAATTTATATTCATTTACACTTTGGTAGAAATAATAAAAAATTACTCGTATAGAAAATTTAATTTTTTTTAAAACCATTATAAATAGTAAAATATTGGTTCAAATTACTTTTAGAAGAAATTTTAGTATATATAATACCATTTTTAAACATTTTCAATAATATTGATACTGTATATAAATATTGTTAAAGGAAAACTAGAAAAGATGGTTTTAAAGAAAAATCTATTACCTTGAATATAATATTTCATCACATATTCTACAAATACTAAATAAAAAAATTATAAAAATTATATGATTTATTAATATCCTTATCCATTTACATTCCATTATCGTTATTCATTTTATTTAACTTATTATCATGTTTCTTGTAGCTACTAAATAAATTAAATTTACGTCATATGTTTGGAGTTCGTTTAGTCAAAATCAACATTAGTACATTGACTATGGTCAAAGGGGTAACAAATTGTATCATTTATGGAATAATAAAAATTGTATAATTATTATGTTTTTACATTTAAATATACTTATAAAACCATCCAAGTAATATAGTAATGAAAAATGAGATGTGTCATTCATGAAGGTGGTAGTTTGTATATATGCATGAGAGACATATTATTTTTTTCAATGGATAAAAAATAAATAACAATGTTACTGTTTTAAATTTACATATCCATAATAATATTATAAATAAAATATTAATATATTAAATCAATATTTATGATTATCCATGTGATGCGGTGAGGAAAAATGAAAGGATTCACTTCATGGAGGCAGTATTCGTCACATACACACAAGTGACACTTATTTTTTCTATTGATGGTAGGGTAAGAAGGTTGATAATATTTATCTTTATAAAATTATATAATAATTTATAAACATCATATATATCCATTTAATCCATATATATAAATAGTCATATGAGGTAGTGATAAAAATTTGAATATATCACTTCATGGAGGTGGTATTCCGTACACACACACAAGAGATGTTTTTCATTACCCATATGATCAGAAAAAAGGTATATAATAGGTGTAACAAGAAAACAATAACATTTAAATAAATTAAATATACTTATTTAATTTTATTGGGTTTTTTATAATATATTTTAATGAGGTATATTAATAAATAAACTTGAATGAATTTGGTTAGGACTTATACCTCTTCTTTGGATATCTTTCCTTTGCTTACAACTTAAGCCTTCTAAGACTGGTATTTTGTTGAGAAAATGATCTATTGGTAACAGGGATGAGATTAGAAAATGTATTTGGGTATAAATTGTTTTACCAATACTTCCCAATGCATTTGGAGATGTTGTGAAATGGTTTTTTAATTTTATAAGTAAGAGGATTGACACCCTTGTAAATATTAAGAACATTAAAAAAATAAATGCATTGTTATGGAAAGTGGATCTAGTTTAGTCCAATTTAAAATAATGAATAATTTAAGCTTGAAATTCACCCATATAATCATATTTAGAAAAGTTTTAGAGTTATTTTAATTCTTTTCTCTTAGTGTAACCACCACCCCTCTTTGACACTTTGAACTCTTATTATGGTGAAAAAAATTTACCTTAGGAGCCTTTCATTACGAAGAAAAATGAAATAGAACCAATTAAAAAAATATAAAAATTATGATTCTAAATATTTAATCAATTATTGGTGATTTAATTTCCAAAATATTAGAATAAAATTTTAATATAAGTTCACAAAACACAATAAAACACCGTTTTTTTTAATCCCATTTTTAGATAAATAATGATTTTACTCCAAAATATAAGTATAATTTTTATTCCCATGGAATTAATTGGATTATATTAAAAAAAATACTTATTTTAGTTTCATTCCAAACCAAAATATAATGAAACCTTTTGAAAACATGACTAAAAGAGAAGATCTAAAAAAAGGTTTTTATTAGAATAAAAAACATTTATTAGATTTTTAAAAGGTCAAACAAATATTTATTAAGTTCAAAATTATACATTTAAATTAATTATACTAACTCTTAAATATATTTTACTCTGTTAAATTTTTTTATCAATATTTAATTCATTATTTTATCATGATAGTATTATAGTAGTGGTAGTATTTTTCAAATCTATATTTTTTACTATTCACATACAACTCAACTATTATAGAAAAAAAATTCAAATAAAATTTTGAAATTATTATTTCAAAAATATTTTTAATATCTTAAATTTAAAATTATGAGTTTATGAAATTTAACTCTGAAGTAAATTACAACACTAAATAATGAAAATTTCTTTTATATAAAAATGAATCTTTTAAACCTTAAGTGTTCATAATATTATTTAATATGATTTCATCATTATTTTAGTATTAATATATTATTTAAAATATTTAAATATTAAACTATCATTAAAATATTTAAAAAATATTTAATTTAATTTTTTAAGACAAAAATACATTACGCACAATAAGAATTGTTTTTTAAAAAATATCATTTTTTACCTTCAGATGAATTAATCCTTCTTTCCAACTATTTGATAATAAGTGATTCAATGATTATTAATTATATTATAAAAATATAAAAAATAATATTCTATAATTTTAATACTCTTAATAAGATAAATTATCTTTTAAAAAAGTATATATAATAAAAGAATGTTTATAAATAAATTATTGTTATACCAAAAATAATTATACTAGTACTCATTATCATTAATATTCTATTTCATACATTTATTTATTTTATTTAATAATTATTACTTAAAATTTATACTAGTACTCATTATCATTAAGATAGGCATAAGCAGGCATTGCTAACCACCATCTCCAACCGTTTCAGGTTGTTATCTCCATAACGCAACAACCATTCCCTCTCATATTCTGAGTAGGTGAATGAGAAGGCCACTCAAGGCCTTAATTCAAAGAAACAAGAGTCCTTCCCGAGGGATCCCACCAACAATCGCCACCAGACTCATGCGAAAGTGCGCCCTCAACATGATGAGGGTGTCATCTCCAGGATTTTGGATCAGGTTCCTTGAACCCAAGAAGTCAAGACAAACCACTAGAGGAGAAAACCGGTTAACAGTGAGCAGGTTCTTATCTCTGCCATTTCCGGAGAAGTCCACCAAACTAACTTGGTTTCAAGCAACGAGTGGGCACACAGACCAGTCCATTTTAATTCCACTGTCTAGCGGACTCTTCTGGCAGTAACACGCCAATCCTGCCAGGAAATTTCAGCGAAGTACTACAGACAGGAACAAACACCTGTTTATAAATCATCATCTAGTCAGCAGGCTCGTCTGACTACATGTGATGGAGCCTACCAACCCAATGTGTTGAAAACTGGTAAACATGCACATAAACCTGCTTACAATCATCAATCCTTCCAGTATCCTCTTCTGTTAGTATTGAAGGAAGTTCATCAGCCATGTTCAGTGGATTGCAATCAGCAGACACATACACCTGCTAGTATTGATCAAGCCTACCAATAGTCTCATTTAGTAGCATTCAGAGAAGTCAGTCAGAAAGCTCTGACGACAAACAGGAGGCAGACTCAACTCTCTGCCCCCACACATGAGTACTGTCAGAATTCACTAACGGGAAAAGGAGGACAGGAGCAGGCACACACACCTACTCTAAGCACAAAATGGACGTATATTCCCGTTATGGCAGCTGAATTCACCAAGCACAATCTGTCAATGGTGAAGGAGGAGAAGCAAATCTCTACTCATATTCTTGATGCCTTCTAGGATATTATAATAGATTTGTCAGCATCTCAGGGAAATACAAATAAATATATCCCTACCAGTGGATTTACACATCAATAGTTCACTCCGTAATAGACACACACCTCTATTCCAGTCCAAGAGGGTTGTGGGGCATACTCTCCCATATCATATGGACAACCAAGTCAGGCACATACAACTAATTTGAGTGGATATAATCAACCTAACCTAATCATTTCCCCTGAGCAGGCACATACACCTGCCTATAATGACCACTTTCATCAAAAAGTGGTTCCTGAAGTGAGTAAGAAGGCATCTAAGAAGAAGGCCCGACCGACATAGTCATGAAATCGAGGTCCAATCTGTAATAAGGCCTTGCTCGATGCTGGAGTTCTTGAAGCCATAAGAAAATTATCTGTTGGAATTCAAGATGCTACTCTCTCAGTTCCCAATAGTGGTAACATTAATTCCGAAGATCGGCATTAGACACTTCCTCATGAAGGCTTTCTTCATGACAATTCGGGCGATCTCGATGTTTCCTCTTCAGATGAGAGCTACAAGAACCCTCTGTGTGGCTTGAAGATCACAGAGAAAAATGTTTCATCTTTTGCTGTAACCCACTATGGTGTTCCTCCCCATGATGATGAATTTAGTTACAAAAGTCCTCTCCGCAGTAATAATGCACATTGCCTGGAAAATTCTCCAACATACAATATAGTGACGAGAAAACCATCTTATCTTGAGGTACTTGAAAATGTGAAGCCAATCATGTCTGATGTTTTACCACTAGCAGGTGAAACACTTTCTCAATGAGAAGATAGTCAGGAGTGTAGGTCATTCTCCAAACCACCCCTGGGTCGTTCATCTTCTAGCTTGATCAGTGAATTCTCTAACAATCTTGTTGAATCCGAAGAAGCAAAAAGGAATCACCAGCTCTGGTCTAATTAGCTATAATAATCTTCATTGAATGATAAAGAGAAAATACTAAATATTAGAAAACAACTGGCAAAAGGTGAAGTGCCAGTCATGTTTTGGCCTTTGGCTGACTCTCAGTATGAAATTCCAGAGATGATGATGGAAGATGGAATTCATTATATTTGTCTCAACATATGGAAAACTCTTGGTCATTTGAAAAAGAAAATATTATCTTATGGTGAATATGAAAATATTTTCAAGATAATAAAAGGGTTACAATGCCAAATTGATTTGGCATCTCTCTCAGTTTCTCGATATCCGAAGGTTGAAAAGAAGCAGAGAGCCCTTCAGTGTTCATGCCTTGGCGCACTAAGAAGATTGTGCCAGTTAATTGCCAATGCCCCATCTGGTATTCATATCAGGAGATGGGGTGTTCATAGAGCACTACATTTCACTGTACTCTCCAGTCTGCAAAGCCTGCTGAAAATGGTCTCATGCAATATTATGGCCCATCACCGGCCACAAACAATTGAATTTGTTTGTAATCAAAGGCTCACTCAAGAACAAGATTAAACTCTTCTAAAAATTAAGCATACAGAGAAAAAGTTATTTAATTACATCTGCATCAAGCAAATGAGAATATTAAACAGGCTTCTCGTTTGGAGCGTGCACATCATCAAGTGACAGAAGTGTCAAAAATCATCCAACGATCTTTTGAGCCAGGTGATAAGAGAAGATGTAGGTCGATGCATCCAGCCAATTTCTGGACTAAAGTCTACAAGATCAGGAGATCTTTCAAGAAATCCTCAGATATACCAGCTCATGAACCACCCCAGCTTTCCAGACTGGGGACTTATTTAACCCAACCCTCATAATCAACAAATAGGATTCAAGGAGTTGAGTAGAGACAAAAGGAACAGTCCCATTCTACAGAACTGGGGACTTTTTCAAGTCCACAATCACTCCCTCAGAGAAAGTCAGTATTCTCTCAATTAGGGAAGAATCCACAAGAAGAAATAAGAGCCAAATTATCAGTAGATTCCCTCCAAATTATGGTTCATCAAGATGTTCCTGAGAGATCAAATCAGCAAAAGGCAGTGTATCAACAAGGACATGAAAGAAGACAATATCGCAGAAATGTCGATAAAAGAGATGCAATGTGATACACATCAATTAATGTCATCAATTTAGTTTTTGCTGATCCCCCAGATGATGATCACTCAGAGGGATCAGATGAGGAAGTTCCTGCTCAAGAAGTTTTACACACAGACACAATGAAGAAGGTGTACGTTCACGAAATCAAAGAATTATCCAGAATCTTGGTAATCCTTCAAGTAATCTACTTCCCCCTCTATGAAAGGTATACAATAAGGGGAAATGAAAGAATTAGATTACATACCCTTCCTCTGGAGAATGCCAATCACTCTCACTAAATCAAATATTTTCACAACAAGAGGAAGAATTGAATGAATTGAGGAGGTTGAATGCAGAACTACTTCAGGGTAGTCTTCCTCCTAAGCATGCTGGAGTCAGTCAGCCAAGGGAATTTATTGCGGCTACTGAGATAGATCAAGAATATCCTCCTCTACCTGTACACCCTCATAGGTCTAATCCTATAGGTCATGTGCAACAACAATCAGTGGTGCTAACATCAATTGTAGTACCAGCCACCACTTCTGTCCAAGCTCTAGTCATTGCACCTGATCAGGTCCAAGCTCAACCGGATGTTTCTCAAAAGTTAATAACTACTATTGAGTCATTAACATCTCATTTGGAAGGTATGGGGGGAAAGCATGCTCAAATTCAACCAGAAAAGAGAGCATACCCTGAATGGGTTGATGAAATTCCTCCCCCATCAAATTTTTCAAGTAACACATTCCAAATCATTAATGGTTTAGGAGACCCAGAACAACACTTAACACATTTTGTTTCTCATTGCGATCCTATTATGGGAACCCCTCAGCAACAATAAGCAGTTAAGATCAGGTGTTTTGCACAATCATTACAAGGGTCTGCCTTTATTTGGTACACAAGCTTGCAATCCCAGTCAATTTCTGCATGGGAGGATCTCCACCGACGATTCCTTCTTTATTTCAGCTCAAATTTTCCAAAGACAAGAGTTTTTGATCTTACAAACTGTAATCAGAGGGAGAATGAAAGGGTTTCAGATTTCATTACTAACTGGAAAGGATTAACATATTTCCTGAGCTTAACACTCCCTTAAGAGGAATTATTGCCAATTTGTGTGGAAAATTTACGTGATGAGATACGCACACCGTTGATCCCTATGAAATACATAAGAGGGTATCGAGACCTTACTTCAATCGCTCAACAGATTGAATATTCTCTTATAAATACTAAGGATAAAGATCATGTAATTCCATCAGCTTTAGGAAGGAGAATGGGTAAATTAGAGACTGCTACAATTATGCTTAAACAAGCACATGTACCTGCTTCTACTTTAAGGCCTTCATCTTCTCGAAGGGCTCCACCTCCTGAGCATCACCAATAGAGGCCATTTCATCAAGATGATCAAAGAGATCAAAGACGAAAGCAATTTGAGGATCTGAAGAGTAAAGTTTACTCGTTCCAAAATGAACAAGTTTTTGGTTACTTCATTTCGGATCTGGAAAATAATTTGGTTCAATTAACAAGGCCCAAGAGGCCAAATAAGGAAGGAGATGAAGACCGTCCCAACTATTGCCCATTTCATCAGATGTTGCAGCATCCCATTCAGGAGTGTTTTGTCTTCAAGGAACTCCTGCAAAAAATGGTCATCATGGGACAAGTAAAACTAAAAGGTTCTTCAGCTTAGGTAGCATGTGTTTCTGCTACAGATCCAGAGGGAGAAGGCAAGTTGCAGGAAGTCAAGAACACAAATGCGCAAAAATATGATGATTGGATGGTCAGAAAAATGATCAACCGAACACATTCCATTTTTCAAATGCAATTGAAGAAACCAATTATGTCTTCTACCGTGAATGCCACAGCAAAACCCTCTTCATCAGAAGGAAAATCCTCAAAAGGGCAGCATAATTCAAAAAAGAGGAACAATCAGAAGAAGATTAAATTTTATCAAAGCCTAAGTTGTCTTTGACCTTGCTAGATTTTATTCCATCTACTTTGAAGCCATGGGAACCACCCCACCAAATAGCACGACCTAAACTGGCTAATCAGGCAGAGTCTTCATCAGACAAAGAGTTGATCATTGGTTCTGTTAACATGATTCACTTAACAGATCCATATGCTAGTCACAGTTTCCATTTTGATGATCCTGAATTCCTTGTATAAAACAGAGGAATCAGAGGATGTTCCAAAGGCTTAGGGTATAGGGGAAGACGTGGATATTTTAGAGGCCACTATTCCAATTCTACCCCTTTTAGAACTGTGTATGTGGTAGAAACTCATGGTCGAGCCCTTCAACAAGCTCAAAAAGAATAAGAAAATTATTTCACCAATAGCAGACTCAGTCCTAGAACATTTATTCTGGTAGATCTGTTGGAGGTTCCATCTTCTTCCTCTTAACATGTAAATAGACCTAATCGGTCTAATTTTCCAAAGCCAGGAGTATTACCAAATCCTATGCCGATACAAGATGCATCAACTTCCAAAACATCATCTTCTATGGAACTTATGAAACCACATGTTCTTGTTGAGAAACGCAGACCTTTGGATCAAAAGTATGATTTTTGAAACACTTGGCCCAAGTACCGGCCAAGTTATCAATTCTGGATTCCTTGAATTTATCAAAGGATCTTCAGGAGGAACACGTCGAGGTTTTTTCAAGTCCTCCAGAGTTTGAAATTGAAATTGATGCGGCTGAATCCTACCATGTTGAGGATAATCCTGCAGAATGACATAAAATGATATATTTTATAGATGAAGATGAAGATGATGTCGTGCATGGAAATATTAGACCATTGTACTTATCTGGAAAGTTCAATGGTGTAGAAGTCCAAAGAGTCTTCATTGATAATGGATCAAGAGTCAACCTCATCCCAATTCATACACTTTGTCGATTAGGCCACACAGAATCTGATTTATCTTCTTCTACTTTGATGTTACAAGGATATGATAAAAATGAATAAGAACAACTGGGCGAGATTACACTCAGAACCCAGTTTGGAGATCTTGTAAACAATTCAGATTTCATGGTTGTTGATCAAGACTCAGCCTTCAACATCTTTCTTGGTAGACCCTAGCTACATCAACATGTGGCTATCCCTTCATCATACCATCATTGTCTCAAATATTGTTTCGATGGTAAAAGTGGGACATTTTATGGTGATAAGTCCTCGTTCAAGACATGTGAATCTCAATACATCGAGGCGGAATTCTATCACATGAAGGGAAAGGAGAAATCCATAACAAAGGATATTACCAAATTTAATGCTCTATATGGTTTGGAAAAGATTCTAGTAAACCCATTTACAAATTTGAGTACATATTATGTATTAACTATCAGTAAAATTGACATGATAGACCCAAATCAAAATACTCCTACAGAAACTTCCATAACGTCAATTACAACAATCAAGCCAGACAACATGGTAGAAAGTGGTGATCCATGAAGAAATGATGAAAGCTCAAATGGAGATGTCATCATTTGCTCCGTTGAAATCCAGCAAGTCTATACTTTTCCAATCGGGCCAGAAGAAGTTATGGCAATGTCAGAGGTAAATGATGATGTCAATTCTCAATCCATTATCTCCTCTATATTACCCAAGGAAGACCTTTCATCAACAATAGGGTCGGAAATGGAAGCTTCTTCTTCAATATGTTCAAATTTTAACATCTCTTTTGATCAAGGAAATTCTGCTTCTTCATTTACTATGCAAGTAAAAAATAGAAGAAATAACACATGAATAAGAAGAAGAGGAATATCTTAGGGATGCTCCTCCAGCATTTGAAGAAGGTATATCTACCACCATGGATGAACTCATGGAAATAAATCTGGGTACAAAGGAAGATAAATGCCCCACTTTAATTAGTGCGACCATGAATCTTGAAGAGAAAGAGATGTATATTTATTTTTTAAAGAAAAATCGAGATATATTTTCTTGGAACTATACAGAGATTCGAGGGCTTGATCCTGATGTTGCCACTCATCATTTGGGTTTTCCAAAGGAACGCCGAGGATTCAAAAAATCCTCTAGAATAATATACCAAACCTATGCTTCCAAAATTGAGGTTGAAGTGGATAAGCTTATCAAAGACAACTTCATCAGAGAAGTTCAATATCCCAAGTGGTTGGCTAATATTGTCCCTATGAAAAAGGAGAATGGACAAATTAGAGTTTGCATTGATTTCAGAGATCTTAATCGGCATTGTACTAAGGATGATTTTCCAGTACCAATTACAAAACTCTTAATTGATGCAACATCTAGCTATGAAGCACTTTCCTTCAAGGATGGATATTCTGGATATAATCAAATCTAAATGGCTCCATAGGATGAAGAGTCTACAGCCTTCAGATCCCCTCAGGGTGTGTTTTTCTATTGGGTAATTCCCTTTGGCCTGAAGAATGTAGGTGCAACATATCAGCGTTCCATGCATCGTATCTTCAAACCCTTTTTAACGAAGTTTGTTGAATGTTATGTGGATGATTTGGTGGTTAAATTCAAACAACGTTCTAATCACTTGGATGATTTGGAAATCATATTCCACAAACTTCGGCAACATAATTTGAAGATGAACCCCTTAAAATGTGCATTTGGGGTAACCTCAGGAAAATTTCTCAGCTTTGTTGTACGCCATAATGGTATCGAGGTCGATCCTGAGAAGACAATGTCAATCCTTGGAATGTCACCTCCTCGAAATTTAAAGGAATTGAGAGTACTTCAAGGACACTTGGCCTATATTCGGCGTTTCATTGCCAATTTGGCAGGAAAACGTTTACCCTTCACCAAATTGATGAAGAAGAGAGTGACTTACCAGTGGATTGAAGAATGTCAAGAAGAATTCGATATTCTCAAGAAATATCTCTTGATCCCACCGGTTTTAATGCCACCTGTTGAAGGAATACCACTTATCCTATATGTGACAGCTCTAGAGAGATCATTGAGTGCATTTCTTGCTCAGAAGAATGATGATGGGAATGAAAACAGCCTCTACTATCTCAGTCGGACTATGCTTGAAGTAGAAACCTGATACTCAAATATTGAGAAGTGTTGCCTAGCATTAATCTTTGTAGTTCAGAAGTTGACACACTACCTAAAACATCACGAGGTCCAATTGGTATCTCGCAATAACCCGCTCAAATTCATTCTTAGTCATCCAATGCTTATAGGATGTCTGGCAAGGTGGGTAGTTATTTTTCAGCAGTTTGATATTCAATATTTGTCTCAAAAGGCAATGAAGGGCTAAGATCTAGCTGATTTCCTTGCTGAACATCCTTCAGTAGAAGATACATATTCAAATATTGAACTTCTTGATGAGGAAGTATTCTTTATTCAAGATAGTCTTCAAACATGAGAAATGTACTTTGATGGTGCTTCCAGAAGTCCAATAGGGAGGAAAATAGAAAATCCTAAATTCAACAAAGTTGGGTTAGGAATTGTGATCATTTCTCCAGAAAAGGCAGTGTTAACCTATTCCTTCTCATTGTTGGGAGGCAGTAAAAATAATGTAGCAGAATACCAAGCTCTCATCACAGGCTTGGGGTTGGCGCTTCAAGCACAAGTGAATCACTTAAAGGTGAAAGGTGATTCAAACCAGTTAATCAAACAAGTCAATGGGGATTATGATATCAGAAAAGAAGAGTTAATCCCCTTGTGTTATTATGTCAGAGAGTTAATGGAGAAATTTCATTTGGAACCAACATTTTCTTATGTCCCGAGATCACAAAATTCCCAAGATGTTGACCTAGATAATATAGCCACAGCTCTGGCAGATCCAAATCGGGATGAGACAACCATCATTATTTCCCACCGTCATACAATTTCACCTTATGTTCAAATCCAAATAGTGGAAATCAATGAAATTAGTCCCATCTCTGAACCATATGGTCATACTACAGGAGGGATGACACCTATCAGGGAATACCTTCAAAACGGAACACTTCCACCTGATAGAGCTAGGAAAGAACAAGTCTAGTGACATGTGGTAAATTTTATTCTTTGTGAAATCTCAGATCACTTAGAGAAAATTCTCTACAAAAGTGGTTTTGATGGAATTATCTTCAGATGCATTGATGGTGAAGAAATAATGGCTGTCATGAAAGAAGTGTATGCCGGAGTCTGTGGTGCCCACCAGTCTGGACATAGACTGTCTGATCAAATTCGAAGGCTTGGATAGTTTTGGCCTTCAATGATACAAGATTGTGTTGATTTCACAAATAAGTATCATTCTTTCCAAATACAAGCCAACCTCATTCATCAGCCCCCATAGTTTTTTCATATAGCTAAATACTCTTAGCCATTTTCCACATGGGGAATTGATGTAGTGGGATTTTATCCTTCGGCTAGAGCCAAGCAGTGGAAGTATAGTCTTACTGCTACTAATTTTTTTTCAAATGGGTAAAGGAAATACCCCTCAAAGAAGTCAGTTCTAAATGCATTTTTAGCTTCATGAAGTCTATCATTATAACCAGATTTGGTATCCCTCATACCATACTGACGAAAAATGACACCAACTTCTGTTCATCCGAGGCGAGGAAGTTGTATCAAGAATACAATATCAAATCCAATCATTCATCTCGGTATCATGTAGTGGCCAATGTCCATATAGAAGCTTCAACAAGACTCTTTCAAACATACTGCAAAAGATGGTGGATAAAGATAAGAAATCATGGCCTGATAAACACTTTCATGATTTATGGGCTTATCGAACCACCACTCGCACTGCAACGCGGTCAACTCCATATTCATTGGTATATGGAACAGAAGTAGTCCTTCCTATTGTGGTTCAATTACCCTCGCTCAGAGTATCCATTTGTGATCAGTCATCTACTAATGAAAAATCTCAAAAGAGATTGTATTAATTGGAATTATTAGACGAGAAATTATTGTGCACCTTGCACTAATTGGAAATCTATAAGAATCGAATAGCACGAGTTTTCAACAAAAATATTCGTCTTCGTTCATTCATTCAAGGAGAATTGGTATTGGTTCTCAGAACTCCAATGATACCAGGAGAGAAACCTCCCAATCTGGAGCCAAAATGGGAAGGACCTTATTCAATACATAAGGTCTACTCTAATGGAACTTATTCTTTACTCTCAATGGATATAGAACTCATCACTACTCCAACCAATGAAATATTTATTAATAAGTATTTTGTGTAACAAAAATAATTTTTCATCCAGTAAGACATTAATTTGCAGTATCCACGGTCCATGCATATGACCTAAAACTATTTTCACCTTCATCCAACATGAAATTAAACTGTGACGTCATAGATACAAGATGCTAAACTGTACAAAAGTCCCTTACGTCCATCAAGACATTAAACTGTGAAATAGAAATCCTTAATATGTCCAAAATGATGTTAAAATTTTTCCTCTTTTGTCCTTACTGCATGACATTAAATTGCACAGTCCCCCTTTCGTCCAACATAATGTTAAACTATATTTTCCTCATCATCTTAGCTACAGGAAGCTAAACTGTACAACACCCTTTCGTCCAACATGACGTTAAATAGTATTGTCCTTGTCGTCTTAGCTATAAGATGTTAAACTGTACAACACCCTTACGTCCAACATGGCGTTAAACTATGTGCCTATATTTGTCCTACATGACGTCAAACTGTACTGCTCATTCGTCCTACATGACATAAAACTGAACAAAGTCCCTTAATACATCCTACATTATGTTAAACTGTATTTTGTCCCTACTACATGACACTAAACTGTGCAGCACCAATAGTCCTCAATGCAATACATTAAACTGCATAGTCCCTTTATATGTCCTACATGACATTAAACTGTGCATCGTTTAGATTGTTGCTACCTCTTGTTTCTCGCACTGAGTACGACTCACGTTAGCTAAGATTAAACTTCAACCATAACACCATCTCTGGGCCTCTAACCATGCGTAAGTCCCAACACCATTTTTTTAGGTCGTTGTCCCCAAGAACAACTTGATCACTAATTCATTATTTAATTGAACTATGAAGACTTTGATCCTTGCCTTCTAGGATGGGTAGGTAGGAAACCTACTGAGGTTCAACCCCAAAACCAATCTCTTCACATACATTCACCTCCATCTCATACAATGTTGATTCATAAAGCCATCCCCAAAACCAACCTCTTCACATTGGTTCACCTTTTTCCTTGATACATGATGTTAAACCGTACAACACTTTTGTCCTATACGACAATAAACTACAACATTATTTGATACCCTCACCTGAGAGGGAATCATTATTTACATTGATCTTCAATCATGTTATATTCCAAAGACTACGTGCATACATAGAAATACCCGAACCATTTATCTTGGGTCAAACCATCATTGCACTAAAGTCCCCTTCACCCTTCACCTCTACAAACCAAATCTGTACATAGGATATTTCTATAACTATGTGTGGCTTGATTGCCATCTTTATAGGATGCGTAGGAACGTTCAAGCATCCCTTAAATCTAGCCCCAAGTCTTTGGGCCAAACCCCAAATTTTACTTTCAGTCCCTTGGCTGAAAAGTCTCTGTAAAAAAACACACACTGTGTATTCATTATTATGGTCTGAGTTCTATGACCCTAAAACTAATATTTCCCATAATTTCATCCTACATGACGTTAAACTATATTTCAAGAACTACGTATGGCTTGATTCCCATCCTTATGGGATACATAGTGATGTCCAGCATCTCAATTCAAGACCCAGCCACAACATGATTATGGTTAGCATTGATATATGTATCTCTTTCATGCATTGGACAATACACATTTTCATGTGTTATACTCCTAACCTTAAATACTTCCAGATCTCCATAACCCTTTTCTTGATTTCTGGTCACAAAATGTCCAATTTCTGAGAGTTCTTTTTCTTGACTATGCAGCACGTGCCCTTAGGCGGCCTTGCATAAACAGTCTACATAACATACCTGTCAACCAAAGGATACTATTATTTGACTATGCAGCCAATGCCCTTAGGTGGTCCTGCATAATTGAACCCCCTAAAAGGTTTGTAAAATTATGGTAACTTCATTATTGGAAGGAAAACCTCTTTTTTCCTTAGTTGTCTTAATGAAAATATGTAGGGATCCGCAAAAAAATAGCCATCCTTAACATATTTGTTCCATACTCTTTTTCATGATCTGAAAGTATTCAAGTCTATGGTTTATATTTTCCTTCCCTACGTTTGAATTAGACCTTCATAGGAGTGACATTCATCCAGTTCTTAGACAATCTTGTTTGAAAATATCTTCTCCATATTCAAGTACCACTCTCTATACAGAAAACTCTATGATTTGGAAAATTTGAATCTCCATAAACTTCCACTAGCTTTTTAGTAACAGAAAAGTAAATTTCTGAGAGTTCTTTTTCCTGACTATGCAACATGTGCCCTTAGGCGGCCTTGCATAAGTAGTCTACATAATGAACCTGCCAGCCAAAAGATGATATTATTTGACTATGCAGCCAATGCCCTTAGGTGGCCCTGCATAATTCAACCCCCTAACGGGTTTGTTAAATAGTGGTAACTTCATTCATGGGAACTAATTATTCTAATGCCTTTTAGCTATTTTTCATATCATTCCTCAGATTCAAAATTTCTTAAGTCATCATTTACATATTTTCCCTCATACTTGAACATGGTAATATGTTTTCAGATAAATTATCAAGGAATTGAGTAAATGTTAATCCATTTGGTCAAAGCTATTTCGACCTTAAACATTAGCCTTTTTATGTCCAACGTGCATGAATTTAAACTGCTCACAAAAGACAATGGAAATATAAACAAAAGTCAAGTTCCAGCTCACTAAACATACATCTGGTATGATTTAGGTAATATTGAGAAATTAAAAGATTCAATGTTTATAGGGTTATTTATAATAATCCTAGCAAAAATCAATCTATACTTACTAGGCCCATTGGCTTAGGTAAAAATTTAAAACGGGTAGCCGGAAAAGGTGTGCACAAATGATTGAGAAAGAAAGTGTTTTTCTGTTTGATGAACAAGAATTAGAAGGACATCCACAAACTAGAGTCTCTTCTATTTTCCAAGAATTACAAAAGGTTTTCAACATAAGTCTTCATTTGGTTTACAACATCCCAAGCTTCATCAGTACCAACTTGAAGTTCATTCACTCTACCATCTTCATTCTTTTCAGCTTGATAGAGTGCATTCATGGCATCTACAATGGCTTTCATACCATTCGTCTAAGCTCCCTCCAGTGAATTATTAAGTTGGTCAAGTTCTCTAGTAACAACATCTAACTGTTGCTGAAGGTTTATTTTCTGGACAACCTTCTCCTTGATCTTATGCTTCATCTCCTTTAACTTGGCAGCATAATCAGCCTCAGCGCGGGATACCGTAACCTCAAATTCGCTGATGTTCACTGACAGCCTCACACTGGTCAAATCATGATGGCACTTTTTCTCTTTATCCCTCATTAAGATGACTTTTTTCACTGCAGAAGGGATCTCTTGATATCCAAAACCACGAAGTCCTAGCATAAAAAATAGGGATGAAAATCGCGGGATCTCCGATGACAGCTCTTTTAAAGGCATTTCATATATGATCTTCCATATGTTCTTCTATTCCCTACATCGCGAAAATTGGAGCTCCTTTTGTACTTCCGGGTCCGACTCGACATCACTGTCAAAGGGGCGAATATAATCCAGGATTAATGCACTTAGGGAAGTGCCCTATTATGCTCCTCCCTCCCGACCCATATTTCTTCACTCTCTATTCCCGTTGGGGTGGAGGCTGAGGCTTCACCTCCAGATCTAGCCACTGAAATTGATGGACCTGAATAATCAATTGAAATATCTGGTTAGTTTCTAAGGATAAAAAAAGTTGATTGACTGTCTTTCAAATTAAGTACAGTCACAAAAAAAATTTGTTATCTCTTACACAAAAGTATATCAGTAACTTGAGAAGGCTCCTCCCCGTCTTTCCAAGATTCAATGGGATTTTTAAGACGAGTTTCAGGAAGTTCTTCCAGTTTATGCTCCACTTGAGCTAATGCCATTGCAATAGTAGGGTTTTCTATACCCCCTTCAGGCATTGGCAGTCCAGCAGCTTACTCATATGGAACTACATATTTGAACCTATCATGATTAGAAATGTAATAAGAAGTTGTTTTTAATAGGACGAAGGATAACAATCACATCCATAATCTTCTAAATTACATGTTAATTTAACATGATCTAAAAAATTGTCAAAAGATGCACCAATTTGAATCATTTCATCCAATGTAATCTTAGAATCCTGGTTAATCTCACCAGTGAGAGCATTTGATAAGTCTTCTTGGCGGCCTTCATTCTTCGGTCTCTAACTTTGAATATCCTCTTCAGATAAAATTTTGGCAGCAGTTGCAATGGACGCCAAGAGCTCTAGCACAGGGGTTGAACATAAAGTATCACAGAATGAAAGTCATTTGATGTTTCATTCCACATTTTTTAAAGCATTGTTAACTTACCAGAATCAAGCTCTTCTCTACTTGCAATAGCAGAACGAGGGATACTGGGAACAAACGTTGGATCTTCTCCAGAAGCAGCCATGTTAGCCTGAACTTGTGATTGTTCACCATCACCCTCCGTTGTTCTTAGAGGAAGGTGAATTCTCTCCCTCAGAGGGAAAATTGAAGAATCCCCTGGAATCACAAAAAGTAGGATCAATATTTTCATTGGTTAAGACTCGTGATTATCCGAAGGACTTACCACTACTGATGAAGCATTTAGCTTTGGACTTCCTCCTTTGATGATTTTTCTTCTTTGGATTTTTGGGAGTGTCGGCAGTCTCTTTTATAGGTACCTGAATTGGATAATGGAAATCCATATCCAACTCCGCATCCATGGTGTGCTGGCCTGGAGATATTTCACCCTGCTCACGATGAGATTCATCAGCCCCGATGGCAGTACCACTAGGGCTATACTGTGGTGAAAGAACCTCAGTGGTTCCTTTCTTTGCAAGCTGCAGGATGAAGAAAATAATTTCCCTGAGTAACAAAGCTTTAACTAGAATCAAGTTACAAAGAAAATAAGGAAAGAAACTTACATCTTCAAGAGCCACATAATTGTGCCACTTCTCATCACCAGAAGCATCAATCCCCTCAGTGGTTCCACGATCTATCATTTCCTTCACCCGCTTGGTGACAAGAATGGAATAATTAGTGGCATATATGAGCATTTCCAGCTCTCTGATGTAAGCCCTCACTTTATCAAGGTTATCCTTGTAACAGATATCTGTTGAAGCCAAAGGTTTCCCTATTACAGGGATGTGTAGCCCCTCTCACAAATCCATCCAGGCAGTTTCAGCATCGCAGGTTAAACTCCGCCATGTCTGGACAACCTCTGGTCATAGATATTCAGTATGTGTACCAGAAGGCTGCGAGGAAGGTACTATAATCTTGGACTTCAGCTTCTTCTAAGCTCCTGCAACTACAGATAGAGAATAAGAAAATAATACTTATTTCTCTATAATGTAATGATGATTAAAGTGCCATAATGAAGTAACTCACTAGGAGTCGATGGAGTTGGTCTCTTGATTCTGACAGGGGGATTATATCTGGCACGAGGCATCTTTGCCGCATGTTGTGCCTCATCATCCCCGTCTTGAGAATCTGACGAATCAGCTTCGGGTGTTGCAGAAGAATCACCTTCCAGATGAAGGGTTTCTTTCTATACGGTTCTTTTACTTTTCCCCACAAGGTAAACCGGGTGATTCAGCACCCCTCTAGGGTATGAGGCTATCCAGTTTTTGGCATACCATGCAGTCAAGTCATTTTTTGCTTTATCAACTGGTAGATCAAACACTGCCCTGGTCTTCTCCCTAGATGTCAGCAACCATAGTTGTCGGGCAACCATCAGATGTTGCTCTAACCTAACATGCACTGGGGGAGATACAATAGTCTGTTGTAAACACTTAAATTGATGTGAAAATCTATATGGATCATAGGCCTCGCATATAACCTCTCTGTCAATCCTGGTGACCAGCACACCGTCTTTGCAGGCCAACATGTATGCCCTTAATTCCAGGCTGGATGTTCCATCATCAACAAATCGCTCGGTTGGAAGATTTCCATAAGGAATGAAATTGAATTCCATTACATGCTCAGCCTCACCTTCATGTCATAGCATTTGATAGCTAGTGGAGTAATTCCATATAATGCCTGCACTGATGGCTTGAAAGAACTTCTGGGAATCTATACTCAGTTCTGTACATTATACGTCCTGAAGTGAGTGGCGATCCATCCCCACAAAACATGGAATGGTCCCACTATTCTCAAAGGAGACTTACCCATGATGACATCGAGTAAGATCCTATGAATCTTTGCTATAATAGGGGTAGACAACTCAATCATTTTACCTTCAGCCAACTTGGCTGCAATAACAAAGGTCCCTAGCCTGACTCCTCCCTTTGAGTCCCTAAATGGAAAAAGATAAACACTAAGCCACAAGGCCAAGAAGCCCGCCAGACAAGTCTTCTTTTGTATTCTATGATTTACTTCATATCCCTACTTCTCAAATTCTCCTACTTCTAGAGTCAGCTAGAATGTGCCTGGAGCACCCCTCTTCTCTATTTTGGGGTAGGTGGTAGGACGAGTTGGGCCCTTCTCCTTGGGCCCATTCCCCTTCAATCCCTTCACCTTCTATACCTTCTCCTTCCGCTCCTTCCCCTGCTTCCTGGTATGAAACAGATTCATCCACTCCTATGGATGAATGTACTTTCTAGAATGAGTTAAGGAGGTCTCTAAACTCTTGAGCTTGTGAAAGATTTTCAATAATTCCCGACCCAAATCCGGGGTCTTCTCCAAATTATTCCAAGTCACCTTGGGGGGGGGATTAATTCATCATACATATCACACAAAATTAGATCCCCTGAGATATTGTGGATATCCCACACATTGATGGCTACTTCTCCATGAGTCAGATGGAAAGAATTGGTTTCTGGGCTCCAATGGCTGAGTATCTCAGGCACAAAGTAATCATTTCTATAAACATAGGTTTGCACTGCCCAGATGACTTCATATATTGTAACTCCTTTTAAATCCTCGACAAGCTCTGCATAGGATTGTCGCACCCAGTATGCCCACATCCAAGTTGGATTCACATATATTCCAGGGTGAAAGTAAAAACTCTTCTTCTAGACTTTGGATTGATCCATCTGAGAGTTTTGGAAGATTGAGGGATAACAATGTGGTTGCAGCTCAGGCTTGTGAGGTTTAAGATCTGAGGTACATGGTCTATGATGCATTATGTAGGCCTTCTCCACTGTTCTAGAATTTACAAATGTTCCTCCACTTGAGATATTTGCTGATGAAAAATTGGTGTAATTCTGAAACCAAGACTTTGGGAGATAGTTCTTTGCCTCTAGAATGGTGACTTCTCACAGATGACCATAACCATACAGAGGTAGATAAATGATCTGTGGGAAGTCAAGATGATACTTATTCAGGTAATTTTCCAAATCTGGAAGAGTGCTGTCGCAGACAGTATAATAATCATGGCCAATGATGCTCATCATATCATCAACTCGCTTTCTAGCCAGTTCATCCGCCGTTCCGATTCTCTTGGGAGCCATTTTATCTTCACAAAAGTTTAATAATTAACTCTTAAGTAAGTTGATTTTTCATAAATTTTGTGAAGAAAAGTGAAAAAATGGCTAAGGCACGCACGTCCCAAAGTTGGCGCACAAGTATCAGTGTGTCGCGCATGTTTTAGCGCGCAGGTATCACCGCACAAGTCCAAATACCTCTACAGCAGTGCGACAACAAAGAAATAGCAGAAAACAGAGCAACTTGGACAGCGAAGGAAACTTGCATGGCGATAGCTCGGAAGTTTGAAATATGGGTGCTTTGCATGAGAATGGCCAAAAATATATAGGCCAGGCCTTAACCCTGCGTGCCTAAAGCCAGCGCGCTCATCACTTGTGCGCCACCATCTGCACGCTCAAACACTTTCATGCCACATGTTCCTTGGTTTTCTTCTTTTCCTCAGAGTCATATCCTTATTTCTATCAGATCCAACTCTAAGGGGAGACTTTTGTTGACGATCCTTTCTATCACAGAGTCTAAACGAGTGAAAAAGGAAATACCATAAACCCAAAATGATTTATCCTTCGATGAAACATCAAAAATTGAGAAAGGCATGAACAAAGTTTCATTTGCACTTGGGTCGCGCAAGTTCAACTAAGGTCACGCAAGTACACTTTGCGCACCGCCCAGTGATAACGTAGGTGACTTGCGTGCCCTCTTTGAATATCTCCTAGGCTCTTCACGAGCCTATAAATACCCCTTGTGGGCCCCCCATTTGAGGATGAAAAAATTCCAAAACTCATATTCGAGCTTTGGCCACCCAAGTATCTTCTGAAATTCTTCTGAACAATTATAAGGAAATTTATTACCTATAATGGAAGGTCTAAAAAGGGGAAACAAGGCCTAAGTGTTGAAACTCATCAACACTTGCGCACCTAAGTGGCCAGCCCTTAAGGGAAATGGCGACACTTGCGCGCCGCCTTACCCCTTAAACAGAACTTGCGCGCCACTCTTATGGAAGCATCTAGGGATAGTACTAAGGGCTTGAGCCAAGTCTCACCCAAGTATTACCCTAAGGGTTGACAATCACGCAAGTACCCTTGTGTCGCGCAAGTATACTTCTGTGACTAGAACTTGCACGCCAATGCAGGACTTGCGCGCCCACTTCTTTTTGGGTGCATCTCCTGTCTATTTTGCCTCTCCTACCTATTTCACCTATTTTATGCCTATTTCACCTCTCTTATGCCTATCCACCTCTCCTGTTCAAGATCTAGCCTTCAAAAACCTATTTAAAGCCATTTCTTTTAGCATGGCTTCCTTTTTGGATTCCTTATTTGAAAAAAATTCTATAGAAAATCTCTCAAAACCTTGTAATTTCCATATATTCATATCCCTAAGGTGAGAGACTTCATTCATTCAACCTCATCCTTTAAATATGAGAGGTTTCATGACCTGGGCCTCTTTTTCAGGAGTAAGACATAGTCATAATTTCTCTAAATCAGGCATTTTCTTTAGGAGTAAGCCCCACTCATAAAATTCCATTAACATAGGCCTCCTTCTCAGGAATAAGTCCTATGTCTCAAGTCTCCTTAATAAATGATCATCCTCATTAGGAGTAATCCCCAGTCTTCAAGTTCCCAAATATGGGCCTCCTTTTCAGGAGTAAGCCCCAATCCATGTTCTCTTAATTCGGGCATCCTCCTCAAAAGTACGCCCCAATTCCCCTAACCTGGGCCTCCTTTTCAGGAATAAGCCCCAGTCATAATTTCCTAACCTAGGCCTCCTTTTCAGGAGTAATTCCCAGTTCAAGTTCCCTGATTTGGGCATCCTCCTTAGGAGTAAGCCCAAAGTTAGAGCATTTAAATCTCCATAAATCACATATACCTTTATGGACCTTGTCTTCGGGTTTCTTCCCTTAAGTAAATCCTAATATTCATTCACCTGGGTAGTCATACATACATATGCCCCACATCATTTCTTATAATTGCATCTTTTCATGGAAAAATTATCTGGTTTTACCAATACCTCTTGTTTCTCACACAGAGCATTTACTCACTTGAGCTTAGAGTGTAAAAGTAGTTATGGCATCTTTCTTTGATCCATCAAACATGCATAAACCTCATACTTCTTTACTCGAACTACGTGGGTTCTGATTCCTTTTCCAAAATAAAGGATACACAGGTAGCCCATCTGCGGGTATGATCCCAACTATGAAATAATTCATGTCCTTATGAATGAAAATAAACTTTAAGTGCCCCGCTGAGTAGCTTTAAAACCAGTATAGTTATCATAATAACCAAGAGACCTCTATTCAATGTGTCGAAGGATACCATTGACCAAGAATCTTTAAAAAGTACAGATGATTCTCTATTGATGAAGAACCTTGAATACATAAAAAAGATTCTCTAAATCTCATACATATTAATCATTGATTGTCAGATATAAAGGAAAGATCATTTTCATACTTGGTAATGTAATTAGGATTTACAAACAATACTTAATTCTATAAATAGAGTCCTAGAGTAGACAATAATTCCCCTAAAAAAGGTGTGATGAGTCTGACCTCCCATCCTCTCGACCAATGCAAATTATTAAGTCTCATCAGTTCATAACTAATGAGCACCTACCTTTGGAAAGTAGGTCCAAATGGATATGCAATCATTGGATGTTTCCGGTTCTATGAACAAACCCGTTAGAAACTACTTAGAATGTTTGAATATTAAATCAACGAGGTCATCCCCAATTCTAGAGGAAACATTCATATATGTACTTCAAGTATTGAGTATTTGAATTACCACACATGTTTCATTTCTATTGGTAATTAGTATGTTATATTATAAGGGACCCCATTTTGGCCTAGTAACATCACATGCAGTTCATATCTAGTTTCCTATACCCATCTAAGGGCATATATTAATCTTAACGAGACAACACACCAACCCAATATTTCATTAATAATATTACAATTGAACCCACCATTCAAATGTGGTCATTGGGAATCCCTAGTATATATATATATATAATGGTACGGTAATGGTCCCATTATTTGAATTTTTTAGAAGTTATCCCAGCACATATTTCATTATCTCACCATTTCAAAATTAAAATTCCTCAAATATTTAATTACATCATTCAGCACTCTAAATTAAATGGTGGGTATTTTTTTTGATTCCATAGCCTCGATTTGGTTGATAATGTCATTTCATTTTCCATTCACATTTGTATTATTGGTTCAACTATGACTACTAGTTAAATGACCTCTTATCATCATTTTGCTCCATGTTTCATAAGAATGAACAACATAAACCTTTTACCCAAACTCTATGGACTTAACCTTGGAGATACATTATTTCCTAGTAGTATATCCCTAAAATATTTCATGTTTCCCCTCATGTTTTCCATTCCAATTTTGGGTTCATCATGCACACTGATTTAGTTATATCTCAAATCATGCGAAATATCATCTCATTTTTTTCTTAATGTTTTATGACCCTAAAATTCAACCACTTCTGGTAAAATTTGTATGACCTTAAATGTAATATTTTTTTAATGTTGTATGATCTTAAATAATATTCATCTTTCATTCAACATGTTTTAATATTATACATATATTTGACACAAAATACCATGGACTACCCAAAAAAGGTTCATGGTACCTGTCAGGCTAAAACCACATAAAGTAAGACTTTATAATATTTCAAGTCTCTAATTCATAATCCTTTGCTTAAATCAATTTGTAAATATTTATAGTGTGAAACAAAAAAATGCACAAAACATAGCAGGTTGGAAATTAAAAAAGGGAGGCCCGAGAAAGAGGTAATTTTTTACATGATAATCCTTATCCCATATAGCTTAATCGAAAGATATATCATAAAAAAATATGAAAATATTATTGGGACCAATATTAATCCCTATAAAACATTCAATACATTTTCTTGACTCTATGGATCTTGGAAAAATTTAGTCCATATTTTTGTTCCAAAAACAAATTGATTTGGATAATTAGTGTGCAACACACAATAATGTAATTTCAATTTACTTATACCATTCCTGAACATTATACAATTGTTATAATATACGTTTAATTATTTTAATTATAATATGTTATCAACTATCATATTTAGAAATTTTCAAACCATTGCCTATAGTGGTGGAACATGCACTGCATATCCATATCACCTCTACCAGTCCAGAAAAAAATAAAACCTATTCCATCTAAGATAACAAGCTATCCTTGACCCATGGTTATGGAACATGTGATACATATATCTCTTATCTATACTCATATAAGAGAACATTACTTAATATATAATTGATTAATTCAATGTTTTAATAATTTTAAAAGAATTTATGATTTTGATTTATAGATTCTATCATCATTCAATGTTCAGATAGATTAATATTTTTAGAGGTTACTCTTTGTGAGTTGTTTTATAAATGACCAGATGATAGAATTTAAGAGGATAAACATTCTAAATAATTATATAGAAATCAATCAAATTAGGGTATAGATATTTTTCAAAAATTGATAAAGAAGAAATTAAGTCAACCATACGATGAATCCTTTCAATGACCCACAAACTTTAAAATGAAAAGGAAAATTATGATAAATATTGTTAGTTAGAATATTATATATAAACTTGTGATTAATTGGAAGCATCAGTCTATCATTGATCATATGCCTACCTATCATATTATTATTAATCTAATGGATATATATACTCGATCCACATAGCTAATTCACAATATTTTTTCCTGATAACTTCAATTTTGGATGTTTTAAATATAAAAAAACATTCCTAACTACAATGTGAGACTCATAGTGTGCTATTTATACTATTTCAACAGTTATCCAACTATGATTACATGATCCTTAATATTCACATTTATTGAAATCTTTAATATTTCAATCCACTAATTTTGTGTGTTGATCTATAATCATGGATGAAATAAGATATTTTTTCCAAACATATATTTTTTTCCAAACAATTAGACTTTATTGGATGATGGTGTAAAATCCTTGAAAATTGAAGACTCATTCCCCCAAAAACTATAAATACCTAGAAAATTTATTTTGATTTATCATTATTTTAGTTAAATGTGTTTTATTAATTAATGTATGGACATTTTCACACTCCAATAACATTGTACATGGTTGATAAAGATTAATATAACTCCCAAATATACATCATCTTCTAGAATCAAGATATACATTGGATTAAGAGAACCCTACAAAAAGGTATTTGGGGAATTTAAATTTGCGGAAATTGGAATAGAAAAAAAGATCCCTTATTATGAGAGGTTTTCACTAGAATAGTTGAATCAACATGGGTGTTGTATAAATATTGGGTGATGAGGCTTCTCATTACTGTTGTGTGACTTGTGTCTATGTAATTGAATATTGAAACAAAAATTCTATAATTTGGTATATAAATGAAGGAATTTTGATTTGATACATGGCATTCTTTCATTGAATTTTTTATCAGTACATATGACTAGAGAATCATCCTCAATAGTTGTAGAATCTATCTCAATAAACACAGTTCTGATTTTATTTATCATTTAATACATAAAAATATCTTTTTATTGGCATTGAATGTCAGTCCATGTGTTTAGTGAATGTTCCCAATCAGTATTAAACCCTGATAGAATTGGGTCCAAGTATGAGAATAGTCTAGAGACAAAGTTATCTGATCCTCATTTGGTGGTAGGTTGATTTAAACATTGGTGTCCTCAGGAATAAATTACAAAAAAAAATCAATATAATCATCGAGTATCTTGTATCATGTACTATATAAAAATATTTGATTAAACCACATCACACATATATACTACTATTAAAATTGGTAGACCACTCACTATATAAGAATTTAAACTCTATCAACTAGATTTGCGAGAACTCCATCCCAAATCAAGAGTATATAAGATAGATTACCCACTGTACATACGGTATTATTCAAAACAATTATAGAAGGAGATTAATATGGAGAAAATAAAAATATAGAATAATGACAGAGTGATTTGGACATATCCTCATCATCTATGGTTATCATTTTTACACCCATTATATTTTTTAAATCTGGTAAAAAGGTGAAATAAGGTGCTAATATATGTTTCTAGAAACATAACCGAGAAGATGTATTATTTTAAAAACATGTATAAATTTGATTTGGTTACAAATACAATGTGGGGTATTAACCCATAGAACCTGAAAAATTACTTACTAAAGTATCACCAATGTTGGTGCAACAACTCTTACTTATTTCCCCACTTCAAGCTACCTGACCATAATAGACATTTTTCCCTTTACCCTAATTTAAACATATTGAACTGGTAATAACCACCCATTAAGTAACATCACCAAAATACACGCCATCTAAATACCTATGAGTAATTGTAATCTGATTTGATAGCTCTATTATATATATTTTTCTTCATATAATATGGAATAATAAATGATTTGGGTTCAATGAGCATATTCAGTTGGATAGGTCCTCATCCTATTATATTGTGAAGGTGGGTTCCCTAGAACCAACATAAACTATACAGTTTCATTTCTATCATGTATATAATGATTTATTCATGATTTTATCTTACTATAATAGTGTTTATACTTATTTATGATCTATTTATATAGTAATTACCTTAGAGTATTTTTCATATCAATAGGTTATAGCAGTTCTTAGCAATAATGAGAACCTTGAAATACTATAAATATAATCTTAAACATATGTAACATGATAAAGATACATCACAATCACTGCAAAACGATTATGAAAGACTATAAGGTTATTGGGTGTCATGTGAATTGATATTTCTTATCATGAAGTTCTCACATGGTGATATCAAGTAGAGGATGTTATGAGGGATGACTCAATAATAAGAACACAACATGTTTCATGTAGGATTGGATGATCCAATATATGAGCATGTGTATTAGTCTATGGACTTTAAATCATTATCTAAGTGAAACATTTGATTAAGTACCTTAATGAAATACAAAATTCACGATATTTAAGCTATGGTGAGGTAGATTGTAATGGGTGTGTTATTTGTGATATAGAACTGGTTGAATAGTCTAAATAAAAATTCTCATTTCTGAATGAAATAAACATATTAAGCCCAATTGACTAGGATGTAACTACCTTTACTAAATACATGGACATCAATAAATAAGGTAAGATCATACAATAAGTTAATGAAACAATAAATAAAGAGGATGATGACACAAAGTGTACATCCTTATTTATGATAAATTGTGAGATACATATATTATATTACACATCATATGTTTTTATGATGTTTTCATTTCTATGACTAAAGATTATTTTCAAAGGAATTACAATGTGTTTATTGATACCATACTTATTATTTGAGTGTGTATATATATTATCGATATAAGGGCCTCGATTTTTGAACTCAAATAATATTTAGAAGCATGACCAATTCTTTTGAATTGGAGTTTAGGACATATTGGTCCTTATAGTGGGGTCATTCTATGTATGATTTTGAACGGTAGAAAAGAATAAAAACATCATTATTATTCATGTTTAGAAAAATAAGGGGTGAATTTATTTCATTTGGGAATTCAAAATTTTTCAGTGAATACATGATTAAAAATTTATAAATGAATATTTATTTGATATTTAGTTAATAATTTATGGGAGATATTGGTAGAGATAATGACATATTTTTTCTCATAATGAAATTTAATATTATAGATATGATATTAATATTTATGATGTTAACGACAAAGTTACTAATGAATACAAGTCATTTATAGATTATTTAAAAGGTTATACTTATCTGGGGGACTATGTTCAATTTTGAAAAGTATAAACGTAATTATATAAGTTGGGAGAGGAAAATATTCACTAAAAATACTCTTATTGTCCGTATATCCTCTATGTGATATCATAGAATGATAAAGTGAAGAACTAAACATCATGATCCATGTTCTTCTTCATGAATTGAAGGAATGGTGTTGTGGTGATCAGGTGGACATTGAAGGATTTTTTTGTTATCTATGATAGCTCTCGAAAATTTATTATTGATGATTGTATGAGATTTAGAAGTCTGTGTTGATGATATATAGGGTTATATATTTGGTACCTTCAAAACATGAACCTAGAAAATGAGAAAAACACACTTTTGATCAAAATCAAATGATACATGGTTACAATTTTTATTCATGGTTTCAATTTTAATTTCCCATGCTTAATTAATTCACAAAAGATCCTTAGGTTGTACTTGGTTGTGATAAAACTGGTTATAATGTCACGAAATCCATAAAACCATAAAAATATTTATATAATGTCATTTTATTCTTCATATATTTGATCAGTACCAAAAAATATTATCAGATTGGTTTTGTGATTTTTTTAATCCAAAATAAATTTACATTTTCATGAATTCATTTATTGGGAGTTGATATAGTCCCAAAACCTTGAACAACACTTTTACCTGAGGTCAAAAGACTTTTTTATAGTCCTTTGATGATCAAAATTAAATTATTAGAGTTAAAAATGAAGATTGTATTTTTATATATAATTTGAATATATAAAAGCAGTGTTTCGGGAAGAGAAGAGTGTGACCGAACTTTATCCCTAATGGATAATGAACATTTCCTCAGTGGTGACTACATATTTAATGAAATAAGAGTAAAAAGGGTAAAATCCTATATTTTAGGGTCGATAAATTTAAGGAAATGAATACAATAGGGGGATTGGGGATTCATCATTTCACACAGCACAAAAAAATGCAGTGTAAATCCAGTGTGTCATGCGATATTACAAAAAATTTAAAATAAAATGCAAACAGTTGATTAGTGCTCATGGTTACACTGTCGCCACCCTGACTTAAAGTGAAAATCCAAATTCATGCACCTTCAATGAAAATACTGAGAAAAAACTTTTTTTCTTTATTATGATTAGTGGTGTTAGGTTCTCCCTCCTCATCCACCCCCTCCCCCAAAAAACATACAGGCCCCTCCCTGTCGGCATACCTAGTGGTGACATCATCTCATCACGACACTCCCAATCCATTCTAGGATTTGTAAAGGGTTAGACCCATTTTGGGGAAATTTTATAGCCCACTATCACTAAAAAATTATGAAAATTTCTAAAAACAATAATTGGAATTCAATCAAAAGATTATGAGGTCTAGGGATATATAAATTGTGAATTAAAATTTTGTTAATTTATTTCAATTCATAATTTATTCCCTTATGTTAAATTATGACAGAATTTGACTTTATATTGAAAATATTTTTCCTATAGACATAATAAATAGCATTAATAGACAATTTATGTTTGATATTTTATTTATTTAATTAATTATTGAAATTCAAGTAATGTTTTAAATCATTAATATTAAATGACTATTTGTGCATTGTATATATATATATATCTCTCTCATTATATGTATAAGGGTCTATGTGTCTATAAGTTCCCATATTTATTTTTATGTTTCATGCATGATACCCTCTCACATGTGTGCATGTATTTATGTATAATGACAAGGATTAAAAAAGTTTTTGTTCATGTTGAGATTTACTGAAATTCTAGATAGGAGAACAGCACATTGGATGGGGTTAGTGTTGCTTCCTAAGTTAAAAGTGAATAAGAGTGTTACCCCAAGGGTCTCAGTTGATCTAGTATCTATTTAATCAATCAACCAACTGTAATTAATCATGATAAATCTCTTTATTTATTTATTCACACAAGGTTTATTATTATTTATTCATGTGTATTTTTATTCGATCATATAGAATAATAAAAGATCTTTTATAATTAAAATGAAATAATATGTGGTGAATGTTTATTATTAATTCATGTTTCAGCTGTGAGTGTGATCACATAGTGTAGGAATAATAAATATAAATGAATTTCACTCACTATGAAAAACTATAAAACCCCCCAAATAAAATATTATTTCATAAACATTGTATACCAATTAAATTAAAACAAAACCACATGTTTGATATGATTTTTATCCATAGTTGTGTAAGCATCTTACTACTAGTATTTTCTTATTAATATGGAGTTTGACTTACCTAAAATTGGAATAAAAGAAATAGTTATGGCTGGTTCAGTGTAATTTTAGATGTTAGTCTTTGAATAACTCAAAGTATTCTTTGTATAAAATGGTACTCTAATCATTAGATCAATGAGTTATGAGTTAATGCAATTGAACAATCAAAATCTAACCTTAGATCTCTCTAATTAGTTTATTATCCATAATTTTGACTATAATAAGTATTTTTAAGGATACATTCCATATGAATTCTCAAAAAACTATGTATCCTTAATCCAATAGTCGAGGGATTCTAGGATTTAATAAAATAGTGAGAGACATTTAAAATTAACCAATTTATTATGTATAATATTTTGTAATCAAGATAAAAGTTCTAATATACTAGTTTTTTCCCAAATAAATGGAAACCAATACCCCATGTTCACTATGATCAATACTGGAAAATGAAAACCTCTTCACAGAAACTAATTTACTAGACTAGAATACGTTTATGCACATAGTAATATGATATGGAATGAAAATATAGGTTTTGGAGTTCCCACTTCCAGATCATCCACCTTAAGAAGAAATTATGGGTTAAAAGGCAGATTAAAAATGACTCTTGGATGATGTATTTAATATTTACATCATAATTATTTCATCAATGTCTAAGGTTTCATGAAAGAAACTAGAGGAAATGTATTGTTATACCATATTGTTTTATCTTTGAGAAGTTTTCTAGGGGAATGTGATGTGAGAGATTGATTATATTACTATTACACAGAAAATGAATAAGTTGAAAATTTAATTATAGATAATACTCATTGCACTCTGGATGATTGAGTACATTAAAAAATTAGAATAATTAGGATTCAATTTGAATTATGAACTTTTAATTCAACTCATTATATCATCATTATCACTGGATTACAAAAGTTTTTTTGAGGATTATTAAATGAATTGTATATATAAATTGATTCAATATCTTTTGGGTAAGGTTCACCAAGAAGATGGGAGTTTAAAGAAATATTAATCTTTGGTTATTATAGAGAAGACTAAGAAAGAAAAAGAAATAATTCTAATATCAAGAACACTGAAAAAGTCCCCTTCTCAATGTCCTTCAATGAAAACAAATAGAAAGTGGGAGAGAATCAAAAAAGATGATATATTCTTCACATGTGGATATATTAGTCATTGGAAAAGAAATTTCATTATAATTTATGTATATTCATTATTGTATGTGATATTTCTCTATTTATTATTGGTTATTACTTATAATATGTTACTTATATAACTGTATCCAAATATATGAACCAAGGGGCTGTAAAAAGATCCCATGAATAAAGTGGATCTTAAATATTTTTATGGAGCGTGACTCTATCATTTCCTATAGAGGTAAAATGATTTATCTTTACAATCAGATATATTATTTTATTTCAAAAATAATTTATGTAATATGTGTTACTAAAACTATATCTATTTCCAGGTTTATACACGAGGATATTTTATTTCAAATATGAATTGTTTTGATAAACCATAATTAATTATAAGTATTATTATACATGAGTTTCAAATGTCCTATATTTACAATAAATAATGGATTTAAAACATAAGACTCAATAATTCCCTGTTGTGTACAACTCAATCTTGGTTAAGTAAATCCAACATAAAATGAAAATGAAATTCCAAGGAGGGTGTTTAGACTCGTCATGAGCTAAAACTATTAGGAATTTGACATAATTTATTATTAGGTTTAAAATTGATAAAGGAAACTTTTAATATTAATAGTGATAAAGAAACAAAGAATTTGAAACTAGTTCAACAACATATGTGTTAAAAATTTCTGGTAAAATAAATGGTAAATAAATATACATTTTGATATTCCTTTAAGAAATTTATGGAATGTTAAGGTGAGGTATGGAATATTCTTCTTTAGAATATATGAGATGCTTTCAGATAGTGAAATAAAAAAAAACTTAACCACCCATTCATTGATCATGAAAATAGACTTGATTTATTCCTAAACACACATTTCCACACATAAAAATAATTATGTATTTAGAATGATAATAAATGAATATTCTTATAAATATTTCATGTCTTTCATTACCTATTCGAGGCATGTTTTTCAAATAGCTACATTAACCCTTAACTATATTCCAACTAGACCGACTAACAAAAATAATATGATTTATAGTATAAAAGAAATAAATAATATCATAATTAGTGTGTTAACATGAAAAGTGTTTATTAATAATAAGTTAATAAACAAACATTCATTAATAAAAAAAATAAATGAATATTAAATAACCATTCTTAATGTTTATAAGGATATTACATAAATCCTTATGATAAAAAATATTTATTTAAATAAAGAACTATATTTCTATAATATGGTTAAAATCTCTATTTGAGATAGTGTGAGACATATTTAATATGATTAGAGTCAGGGATTGAGATGAAAAATTAGTTGTAATTGGAATAAGTTCCATAAGATCTCATAGAAAATAGAATGTTCCAGGGACATATAACAAGTAGGATGATTATAACCAAAAGGATGGTTTTATATTCCCTAAGTTAGGTGATATATTATTAATTGAGAATAATGAATATTATAAGGACGAAATGTAATGAAACATGTTATGATTAACAAGTACATATTAAGTCAAAAATAGATTAAATATACCAAAATCATGTCTATATTTTTCCAGTTTCTCCAATTGATACAAATACATTGGTGGGTATTCAATAGAAATTTTATATGGGTGGTATAAATGTGGTACCAATAATGATTGATAGTTTATACCAATTCATTATACTAAAATCTATTAGAATAATACTTGTTATAAAAAAATTCTATGTTCATAATATTAGGCATAAGATATCAAGACCAAATTTGTTGAAGGAAACCTTATGCAAGCAGTCTATACAATACAACCATAAAGGGTTAGTGACAAAATAAAATTCCAATAATGAATGAAAGTTGTAGATATCCATTTTTGGATTAATGAAGTTATAATTATCAAAATATATTCATTTTTAATGATTGTTTTCCTTGTGCATATAAGATCATAGTCTGACTTCCAATGTTTTCCATGTAAAATATGTTGATTTTATAAGAAAACGGTTATTAGTCGTACTTTTAGTTAAAAATATAGTGAATGTAACTCTATATATATTATCTTAAGGTTATAACCCAAATTCTAAGAAACAATATCTCATGAGGTAGATATAATGGTTTCTTAGACTAATTCAATTATATATATGGAAATGGTATTGAAAAATACAAGTTAGAACAATTCAAGGGATAAGATTTTCCATTGTCGCATGGAATAAATTTCTTAAAGAAGACATGTTTGAGACATAAGAGGATATTATAATATGGATTAGAAATATTAATACTCTAGGGATGTATCTATCACAAATACCATGATATGTACAAGATACTATATTTTTAATTCTTAAATTGTAGAAAGAAAATATCATGAAAATCTAAGAAAACTATATAGGAACTAGTCAGATCTATCCAATTATACATGAGATAATATAAGGTTTGTATACCTAGCACCCTGAGAGGAAGGAACACTAGTTATAAGGGGACATAAACTTGTCCTTATATGGATCAATTTGATATAATATCACAGTTATGATAAGGTAATGAAAATGTGTATCTCGTTAAAGAAAGTGGTAGATATATATAAAAATACCAAGTATGTTAAGGATTCTGATAAAACTAATGAATCAATATAAATATATAGTTATTGGAATTGTACCAAAGGTACTAACCAATATATCAAGATTATAGTAGAGGGAAAAAATGGATATACTTTGGGTTATCAACTCTTGATGGTTTTTAATCAAGGAGGTGAAGTCACAGATAATAGAGTGCCCATTTAGGAAAACATATTTATCACTATGAAAATATCCATTACTCAATATAGGTATGATATTATCATTTGAGAACTAGTGGGTTAATATATAGAAATTTGGATCTAGTTCAAGAGGGAGTGTAGTGAAATGGGTGTCCAAGAACCAACAAGAATAGTTTCATTAAATTACTATATCATGTGTGAAGTGAGTTACACATTATGTAATATAACCATAATTATGTTTTTACCTTTTTTTCCTCTATTTATATGGTATTGTGGTTTTATTATTTATTATATGAAAATGTTTTTTTAGTTTCCATCTATAATGAGAAAATTGATATACTATTACAGTATTCTTAAAAAATACTATAGTCTAGATACATCATACAGACTAGACATTGATAATGTATGACTATTAGGTGTTGTAGGCTAATATGATTTGAAATTTTTTCTCCTTAAGTTTACACTTGTTGATCTCATGTAGATGCGTTTATGAGGAATGAACGTACAATAGGAACACCACATATTTCAAGAGACATTGGCAGTTCCTATATACAAGAAGGTGTAATGGTCTCTCAAATTTTGATCATTATCAAGGTGAAATATTAGATCCCATATTTTAATAAGAAATTAAATCCATGATATTTATGTCATAGTGAGATATCTTCCGTTGGGCATGTCATTTATGATGTAGCATTGGTTGAAAGTTCTATATAGAATATGTCACTTTTGAAAGGAAGATATATCCCAACCCACTTTTTTAGGATAGTAGCACCTTTACTAAATCCATGGTCATTATAGAAAGATACATTTTTATCAATTATGGTTATAAAATAATAGCATAAGAAAGGATGATGAAACAATGTGTGAAAATAACATTGTGAGATATCACAAGTCAAAGAGAATATATTACATGGTGTGTGTTTATAAGAGGTTTTCATTACTATGATTAAACTTTATCTCCATAGGGGCCATGATTGTTGCTAAATACCATTCATGGTCTATGGGTATGTACCGATGCTATCGACATAAGGTCCTAAGGGTCACACAGAAATCATATTTATAATCTTCACCAATTCATAAGACTACTAGTTTATTAAATTGTAGGCCCCATGGTGGAATTAAGGTTATGTTTAAGTTTGAACTATTGAAGAAAATAATTATCATTCATGTTTTGAATAATAAGTGGTAAATTTAATTAGTCCAAGTATTCATAATTTTAATAGGAATACAAAAGAAAAATATATTGAAGATAAATATTTATTCCACATTTTCATACTATTTTATGAGAGATATGGGTAAAGTTAAATGCTCATATTTTACCATGTATTTTTTATAATATTATATGTATTTGATAAAATATTTATGATGTTAATGAAATGTTTACTAGTTCATACATGTCATTTATTTCTTATTTAAAGCGTTATACTTGTTAGAGGTCCTAAGAAAAAGCTTAGTACATATAAACTGTTCTTTAGAAGCCATAAAAGGATTAAAGTCATTTCACTATTCAATCACTCTAATTTTAGAGAACATTTATCTACTATCCCTTATCCTAGATTGAGAAATTGAAGAACTAAACACCCCAATCCATGTTCTTTTGGTATTAAAGGAATGATGTCACAATGATAATGTGGATGTCAAAGAATTCATCAATGATCGATGCTAGATCCCAAAAATAAATTATTCTTCATTCCACAAGCTTTTTTTACGAACATGTGGATGATCTAGTGGGTTATAGATTCATTTAATTCAATAGATGATCACTATTGAATATTAAAATAGGTTTTTGATCAAAATCGAATGATGTACAATTTTGATTTTGATTTATGGTTTCAATTTCATATTTTCATGCTTAATTAACTCATAGGGTCTCTTCAGGATGTACTAGGTTGCGATAACATTGTATATGATGTCATTATGATAATATTAGAATAACAATTTTAATTTACTATGATTTAGTACTTCCACTGTGATCCCAATTCTAATATCTTCCCATTTTGTTTCAACCCATGAGGTCGCAAAAAACTGTTGATACGGTCCTTTCCTGGAATATTGAGAAAAAAATGAATCTTTAATTTTATCTTTATTTCATCAAGTTTTAACAAAGTGGGGAGAAAATAATCATAATTATCTCCAAGAATGGGGATTAAACTGATTTATGGATATCCCACAGGTTGATTTTGACTTTACCATATAGTAAATGAACGATGTTGTTTTTTTGAAAATAATTTAATAACTGACTTTAGGGATGAGATTAGAATAATGATAGACTGATAATTATAATGTCTAGATATATTTATATATCCTGATATCCTTTAATTGGGCTTTAAACTCAACCCAAATTTAATTTTCTCAGTACACCCATGACCATTCATCAGAGATATTTCTACCCGAGTGAAGATCCCATTAAAGGATTCATCAAATTATTTGACTACATGTATACGAAATGTTGTTGGTTGAATACTCTAGTATTATTGGTTTTGTAATTTGAGGTTTGTTATTCTTTAAAACATGATAATTTTCTATGTTATGTGACTCCCTATCACAAAATTCATAGATGACTTACCCATTGAATGAATTTTTTTTCAATGTGATAGTTCACGATGATGAAACCCATGTAGAAGGGTGGTGGGTATCTAATTACATAATAGGAACATAACCAAGGAGGATAAATTCATATAGATATATGATGTTCAATAATGGATAAGTTAACATGTAATTATATATAATTCATGATAACACACCATGATGTGGTGTGGTAAGGCATCATGATTCAAGACTGATGTCATCAGTAATTATTGAATATGAGATGTTGAAACTTCATTAGGAATTATGTTTGAATATTTCAAAATTTAATATATAATTTTGAAAAAATTATTAAAAGAGTTATTATAAAATAGTTGATAAAAGTAGATTTAATTAGTAACAATGACACAAAACAACTAATGAAAGTGAGAGGGTGAAAGTTTCAAAAAGTATAAATTTTTATTCAGCTTCATTCAATTAGTTTCCTTTGACCAGTACTATATTTAATTTCCATATTTATATGATAATGATAGGAAACCTATAATATCATCCTTGGGTGAGGGTTCTTATCCTAACACAAAAATGACTTTATTGAAGCGTAAAAGGACCGTGATTTCTAGACTTACAAGAAGCAAAAAAAGTTCTAGGATCAACTAGAGTGAGAAAAGAGAGCTAAAATATATGGGTCTCTCTCAATTGATTCATGTTACCTAATATTGGTGGTCCCCACACACTTATAGATATAAGTATTGCTACACCTTTGTGTCCCATGTTAGTGCTCTGTTGATCAATAACTTTTGTTCTCTCATTTATTGGAGTTCAAGTTCCTTTACTATCTTAATGTGTGATCATGTCATAACTATCATGCCCAACCTTTATTGAAAGAAGTCTGAATGCATGTCTTGAAATAAAATCATGAACCCTTCTCCCAAACATAAGAACATGTCCTCCCATTAACTAGTTCCATGCTATATTTTCATCTTACTTATAATTTTATATTGTTAATCCTAATTGTATCAAATATTAGTGGGAAATTTGTTAACACTCATATTTTATCAAATACAACTCCGTGAAGTATCAATGGAAACATGAAAAACACAAAATTAAAGGAGGAATTCAGGCACACTATTTGACACTATACCTCATGTTATTCTATTCCCATACACCAATGTACTATTATTCTTATTACCTCAAGCCCTCACATGTCACACCCATGACCTCGCCCTCTCATATTCCATGTTTCCCCCCCTTCTGCACTGGTTTTGAAGCACCCTCAGTTGCAAAACCCCCACCCTTCCACACTCATGTTTCTATGACCTTTCATGGAAATATTCCTATACTATCACATATCATACTCACACGCTCGTACCCTCACCAACACTTCCTCATGTACCCATTCCTTAAAACTAGGTGCTCGAGTGGTTACAAGTGTTTACATCAAAGACGTGGCTACCCAAGCCTCCAATAGACTACCAAAAGAACCCCAAGCTTTCCAATATAATGTGAGTTGAGAAACCAAAAAAACACATGAAGCATATTTTTACCCACCAAATTCATTAATACTCTCTATCATGTGAAACTTTGAGTAAAAAATTAGGATAAGTAATTGGAGTTATATGTATTTTGGCTATCTAAATGTTTTGACACCCTATCCCATTGAGAAAGAAAACATCACCCAAGACTTCACCTAGGTTAGGGAAAATATCCCCTTTTGAAATTACCCCAAGTTGGAATGGAATAACCATTTTCAACCTAATTTTTACCCTAATAGGACACCTACCCTACTCTCCAAGGAGTCACTGGCAAACTTATTCACTCATAAATTTCTTAGATGGAAGCATGAATTACCATTAGAGGATTATTAGGGTTCCTATTTTCACAAGTATCCCATTTTTTTATTCCTCCCTAAATGTTCTATCAACTATAGTGCCCAATTTTACTCATCTATGAGGATCATGACTTTCCAACATGTGACCCACCCAGGAGATTCAGTTTACCAAGCGACCCACCAGGATGCTTCAATAAACATGGTCACTTACCTGGGATAAAAATCAACCTTTCAAACAAGTGATTCAAAAAAATTATTGGAACCTACCTCCAAGGTCAAAATTGTAAAAAACAAATTTTATTAAGACCAATTACATGTTCTATTAATGTACATGACTAAGTCATTATACATGTTTTTGGGAATTGGTAATTTTATTAAAATTTGAATCCCTTGTTTTCTTCCTAAACCATTAGTGTATTTAGAATATAATCAATCTTGTATTACTTTGATAATGAGTAAATTCTTTCTTAGGAACCAGTTGAAGTTTTTTTTGCTCAAGAAAATCATACTTGTTGTTCAAAAATGGATTCCACTATTCTCATGTATATAGTCAGTCATCTTTAGTCCAATAAATGGTATATCTGAATGATGCTACTTCCAATTTGATATATTCCAAGACTTATTTCCCTTGGTTCACACCACCCATGTGTCATATTATCCTTCCTCACTTGTCTTGTTATCAATAGATCAATGTTTAATACTAATGGTAATTTAAACTGGTTTAACCCATAAATACCTTCAAATGGAACATCAGGCCAAACTATAAATCTATGTACATATGTAAGGGCCACAACTATCCATTAATAGGGTAATTTCACCTATTATCCCATTATGAAAGATGATAAAATTCTAGAAAAGTTTCATATTTTTATGACCAAAAACTACAATGCATGAATGTATTCAATGAAAACCCATAAAAAGTACCATTGGGATTGAATTCATGTTCGTAAAAGGAACAATTTTCCATGGATTCTTGACATTAAAAGGAATAATATAGTCCTTATCAAATGAGCATAAAAGGTGTGGTGGGATTTCATTAATGGAACCAAACAAAATGATTATTTATTCCCTTTATAGAGGTATGTATGAATCATCTCTCTTATTCCCAATTGCAAATTTAAAAATATCTTTTCTTGTTGGATGGTGTAAAATTATAGAGTGCATAATTATAATTTATTAAACTAAAAACTAATTAACTATAGTGATCCCAAATTTTCTTACATTGATAATGTATCATTTTAAATATCAATAAAATGATACTAATAAATTTCAGGGTTGAAAGGTTTAGTATCTAGTGAAAATTGGGAGTATGCATCCCTTGTACACAATAAAACGTAAAAATAATTTAAATAGTTTTTCTTTATCCTTCTAAAAGGCCTCATATTCTCTTTAATACATGTAATCCCCTGAAGATATACATCAAATTTAGAGGTATGCTAAAAGGCCAATGTAACAATACAAACTATTATAATTAAAATTCCCTTCTCATTTCATGTTTTATTATATAATTTGGTTATAGAAAAAACGTGAAATTATCTTATTTTATATTGTAGAATTGTATTTAAAATAACATTAATCAAAATTAAAATTTATAATATATCTATTGAGCATGGTCACATTATTAATATAAATATAGGTCTCTAACAAATCCAATTGACATAAAAAAATTGATGTGATGGCCTCATCCAGTTAGATTATACACTATGAATCCCATTTATCAGAGCTTATGAGGGAGATATCATCTTTTGGAGTTTCCCTTGACCAATCCCTAGATAATATCTAACAACATAAGAATGAGAGAAACCATTTATAGTAGAATTTTAGGCTCATTGACATCACAACCCAAAACTTGTCTGCCGAACAGCCTCAAGAATGTATCACCAACGCACACCATATTCTAAGGGTGTACGCTGGTGTATTAAAAGGATATGTATCAAGACCCTAGAAAATTTATTAGGTATATTATTTTTCAAAATAATAAGGAATATATTTTTATTTTGATAATATGAAACAAGAAAAATATTTTTGGGTAATATTCAATTCTAGGGAGGAATTTATTTTAACAAATTAATGGTATTTTTGTAATAAATAATTTTTTAATTAAAAATTACTATTATTATATTTTGTTTATTAAATATAAAGTATCATATAATTTTTATGAATTCAAATATACCTTTTTACCAGAGTTCAAAAACCGTTATTTCCAAAAACCTGTCATTTTCAATAAATATAAATAATTACTTTTACAAGTAAAAATAAATATTTTTGGAAAATTATTTATATAAAATGAAAATTATTTTTGGAATCAGAACATCAAAATTCTCTAATGGTGAATTTTTCATAAATTTCTGAGACAAATGATTTTTTTGATAAAAATCAAATAACGTAATATACTATGTATTTTATAACATCATAATGACCCAAAAAATAATGTGATAAATTATATAATGGGTATCATTAAAAAAAATATTTTTTACTCTCAATATAATGTACCTTTTAGTTAATTTTATTAATTTGATAAATCCTTTATGAATCCTCCAAAACGTATAATATATTTTAGGTTTTCAAATCAATTTCTTTAAAAGTGTGACTCACCTCCACATAAACAAGGGATATATTTTAGTAATTTCAGATCATTTACTAATATAATATTGAATAAAATCCAATTTTTCAGAAACCATGTTAAATACCATAGGAAGGTTTGTGGGTTTGAATATGTTATTATATAGAGTCCAAAACATTTGTTTGTGAAATATTAATGAATTTCCTCAGATAGTCTATATAAAACCACCCAAAATCACTTTCATATTAACTCTAAATCCTTGTATCATGTCCTTAAACTACCCTCCTCTCTTTATAATACTCCCAAGGTGTCCTCAAGCTTTCAAGAATCCCCTTTTAATATTTTCGTGTCATACTATTAAGGAAGGAATCCTCTCTTTCTTTATTTTATTCAAGAATATATTATATGTTATTCCATTTTATTTTTAATTAATAATGATGAGGTATGTTTTCTCATACCCCAAATAATTCTTTTATTATTTAAAAATGATTAGATGCCCCTTTCTCTATCATTAATCCCTACCAAGTACTCCTGTTACGATGCCAAAATTTTCTAAGGGTTTTTCCATTCTTAAGTTTAGTAATGTTTCATTATTTTTTTACTCCTTCTATATTCAATTCCATACATTTGGATATATTTTTTCATGTCCCTGTTACTATATAATTTATTTACAAATGATATATATCCCTTTCTCTCTCATTATCCAATTTTATGAACTTTTAAGCAACGATGTTATACTGCTGAAATTTCACAACGATTTTCCATTCCAAAGCAATTGTGTAGTGAATACCATACCCACTTCCTATAAAAGTTATTAATATTTATACCCTTAAACATATTTTATTTGGGACTTAATTTTATTTATTCTACACTCAATGATCTAAGAATAAAATATGATGATTATTGGATCCATGCTGTATGATCTATGTGGAACACGTAAGCATGAGATTGAAATGAAAGTGATAGGTGCACCAAGAATTATATAGCACTCCAATGTATTTGTTAATGTTTAATATCATGATATTTCATGTTGGGAAAGAGAGTAAACTTGATTCCTTTATGGGAATTTATCTATTATGATGTCTCTGTAGTTAACCTTGTCCTATGATGTAGTGTTTTATGTTTTTTCAACATTTCACATGTTGTCTTTATATAATCATGCTATATAAAGTCTTATCATTAATGTTTATGATTATTACACTTTTTATTCCCCTTTATATGCCTATTTCATAACATGTTTTACCTTATTCCATGTTTATTCATTTACCGGGATTTATATCTCACCCCTTTCATGTGTATTTCTTTAAGTAATCCCTAAAGTTTTAAGTGTGATCAAGTAAAATATGTTTCAATAAAGATGTTGTAATCCATGTTTTGAGTTATAATGTAATGTACACAATTCCCAAATACACTATACTTTTCTAACATTCAGGTTAGTTTAAGTGTATTTTTATGTAATAAATCATGTGTTATTGTGTAATAAGTAGAAGGGTTGTTATATTTGGTATCAAAGGAAAATCATGGTTATTATTTGGATTAAAATTAAAAAACTCTATAAAATCTTTAGGGATAAGACTATGTATAAGAAAACATCCCTAAAATTTTGGTAATTATAGGTTAAATTTTTTATCAATGAAATAAATTATTTTCTAGATACTTATAGTTGAAGTGGTTCTGGAACAGATGTACCTGGGGGTAACAACTATGGAAAGGTGTCTTGAGCCCGACTCGTGGTAACCTGGTACATGAAATCAGTCCTTATTGTGCACCTGGTTTGACAGTCTTCGGGGGGTGTAATTTAATAAATTTGTAAACTCATTATGAACCATTATTATGGGAAGAATAAAATGACCATGGGAATATATATTAAAAAATAGATCATGGATGACATACGTTATGCCAAGAAATTCATAAGTTATGGAAATACGTGTAATTATTAAGTTATCACTTTAATATAATTAAATTTCACATTTATAAGTTTAAATAATTATATATACTCATCCCTATTTTTTTATTCTATACAATGGAAAAAAATTGGAGAAATTAGTTAAAAAAATCAATGTAAAAATCATTGTGATGACTGTCCCAATCAGATGCCAAACCTGATGGAAGAATGAAATGTTCAATTCATGATGATAATTTCTTAGCTGACTTCGGTTTTGAATAAAATCCTATATTTGTAAGAGCCTTTAAACCCCTTTAAAGAGAAGAAGATGTAATCAAAATCTTTATTTGAAAATGGCCTCTGAATTTTAGTGGGTTATTTCGTCCCTTAATCACAGAATAGTGGATCATATCCATTCAAAATATCTTCTCCATACATAAATTTTTGAAGCAAGAGATAGTTACATAGGTTTTTTATCATATATATGGAGAATCTGATAAGTGGTGGAAAGAATAACCACAAAACTATCTTAAAGGGGATGTGGAAATACTTAATGTGTGGGAAGGAGGGTCCCCTAGCTAGTGATTATTGACAACAGAAACCCAATAATGTGTTTGAGGAAGGGAATGATTTTCATAACCCTCAATGAATTGTTCATTGCTAAAATTACAAGGAACCGTGTCCTTTTTTGAATCAATGAACTAGGCCAAGGGTTTTTAAAAACAACCAATAACCATTGTGGTAGCAGGGGGAAACTTTTTCCATCATAACTGTCGAGGAGGATCCAGACTATGAAGTGGTGAGAGGTATGCTAGTTACTCATTCAATAATAGTGAACATAAGTTTTTATTTCGGCTCTATTCAATCATTCATATCCTAAAATTTTAATAGTCCTTTTCAAACGTCACCCAAATGAATAAAGGTTGAGATTTCAGTTAAAATGGAAAATAGGGAAATTATTACATCCCATGTATATAACTCATCCCTTGTTATTGTTTATAGATTGAATTTCCTTGTAACTCTTGTCACACTCTCTTTGGTGTTATTTGATTCAATTTTGGGCGTGGATTGTATTATCCGTATATAAAGCCAATATATATTTTTATGAGAAGGAAATCACACTTCATTTTGTGAATCTACCCAGAATATATTCAACTGCAAGGAAGAGGATGAATCTTCTTTAGAACCATCATCTCAATCAGGGATATTATTTCCCGATGGGAATGTTTATCTATCTCAAATGATTTATTCTAAAGAAAGAATCATCCTAGAGGACATGCCTATTTTGAGGGAATATGTTTATGTGTTTCCTGGGGAATTTCTTGGTATTCTCCTAAACAAGAGGTTGAATTTTCAATCGATCGTATACCTTGTCATTTCCATTATCCGAGGCTCCATATTGAATGGATATTGTGGAAATTTATGAGATAAAGAAACAACTATAGGTGAATCTAGATAAAGGGTCCATATGCCCACGTTCTTCACCATGGGGTACACCAATCCTCTTCTTAAATAATAAGGACGATTAAATGCTCTTTTTCATCAATTATCATGAGCTTAATAAGATCACGATAAAGAACAAGTATCCTCTTCCTTGGATTGATGAATTGTTTGAACAAATACATGGTGGATAATACTTCTCTATGGTGGATTTGTGGTCGGGATATTAACATGTTAGGTTGAAGAGGGATATCCCCATGACTACTTTCCATAAAAGTTATGGGCACTATTAGTTTAGAGTAATGACATTTGGAATCCCTAATTTACCAAAAATCATCATGGAATAGATTAAGAGCATCTTTAGTTATTACATCATTAAATTTATGGTAGTCTTTATAGATGATATTGTAATATACTACAAAAGACAGTAGGAACATGTGGATAATGTGAGTATTTCACTAAATAACTCATGAAATGAGTATCTTTTTTGAATGTATAGAAAATATGAGTTCTGGTCAAAGAATGGATCATTATTGGGACACGTCATCAAATTAAATGTGATATATGTGGACCCTTAAAAGATGGAAGTAATATAAGGATGGATGAGGCCAACATATGAGACAGATATCCATAGGTTTCTTATGTTATTTGGGTGTTATCACCGATTTGTGAGTAAATTATCACAATTTTCATACCATCCTACCAAGATAACTTGTATGGGAGTGAATTTTTTTTGGAATGATAAATATGAAGAAAGATTCGAGGAGTATCTGTTATTAAACTAACATCAATTAGAGAACTTTTTGTGGTATTCATCAACAATTCGAAAAGGGATTGGTTTGTGTGTTAATACATAGTAAAAAGTAATAGCCTATGCATCAAGGATGTTTAAGATTCATGAGTAGAACTACCCAACACATGATATGGATTTGGATGTAGTGATTTTTTCTTTGAAAATATGGTGGAATTATCTCTTTGGTGATAAGTTTGAAATATATATAGATATCAAAATACTTAAGTATATATTCACACAGAAATATCTGAATATGTTAGAATGATTATAGTTAGAGATGATCAAAAACTATGATTAGTCAATTCACTACCATCCCAGGAAATGGATTAAAGTGGAATACGCTATAAGTAGATAGGATCCAAAAATTATATCATAGATGATAATTGATAGGGATGTAATCTTCTTTGATATGTAAATGATGTACATGTGAATAATAAAGGAAGAAACGTCATCAATCCATTTATAAATGATGGCTCAACCATCTCTTATGGAAAAGATAATTGATTCTCAGAGAGTTGAAGTGGGAATTCAGAATAAAGTAGAAGCTATAAGGAAAGTCAAATCCTTTGAGTTAATTGTTAATTATGAAGGTGTTGTATTATTTGGTTCAATACTATGTATACCATCACATAATGAGTCAATAAACTGGCTGTTGAATGATTCACATATCTCAACCTTCTCCATCCACCCAAAAAGAACAAATATGTATTGATATCATTGAGAAAACTACAGGTGGAAAAATATTAAGAAAGATATTATATAATATACATTAAGATGTCTTATATGTCAGCAAGTGAATGAATAAAAGAAAAAAATCCAAGTATATGTTGAAACTGTAACCCATAACTACATGGAAATGGGAAAACATCTCCATGGACTTTGACATTGGTCTTCCCAATACATTAAGAGGGAATAAGGTTGTATGGGTAATGATGGGTCATCTTATAGTGAATTCACACTTCATTGAGGTATGAGAGTAATTCTAATTGGATATATTTTCATGGATATACATCAAGAAAGTGGTTAGGCTACATAGAGTACCACTAATTATTGTATCCAATCAAGATCTAAGATTTACCTCCGAATTCAAGAAAATTCTTTAGAATGATCTACACACTAAGTTAAAATTTAGAATATCTTATCAACCTCAAACTAATGGAAAATTAGATTGAACTATCTTGACACATGAGTACATGTTGGGATCATGCTCAATTGACTTCATAGAAGGATGTGATCATTATCTTCCTCTGGCCGAGTTGTCTTACAACAACAATTTCCACTCTAGAATCTATATGGATCCATATAAAGACCTTTATGGGAATAGATGTAGGACACCTTCATGTTTTTATGAAGTTAGGGAATGAAAAATTATAGGTCCTGAAATGGTCGAAAAAACGGTAGAATGGTGAAGGCCATTAAGAAGAAAATCAAGACAGACTAGAGATAAAAAAGATCTATGTTGAAAATCATCGACAAGACCTAGAGTTTGATGTGGGAGACATAGAATTATTTCAAATATCTCAATTGATGAAAGTGATTATATTTAAGAATAAGGGAATGCTTAGTCCAAGATACATCGACCCCTTTGAGATCCTCAATCACATTGGAGAAGTGTATACCGACTTCCACTCCACCTTATCCTATCTCATGTTCAAGATGTAGTTCATATATCACTGTTGAAGAAGTACATACATGACCCCCCACATGTACTCAAAACAGAGGTGGTACCATTGGACATTTATTTTTTCTATGGGGAGAAGTCGATAAAGATCTTATGTTGTAGAGACAAAGTTCAATGAAATATGAAAATGAACCTTGTTAAAGCTTTGTGGAGAAACAAAATCTTTGAAGAAGAAACATGGGGACCAGAGGAAGTCAGGAAATTGAATTACCCTCATCTGTTTTAAGGGGGTGAAATGAAAATTTGGAGGGTGAAATGTCTCAAGTGGGGTAGATTATAATGACCCATACTATTATAATTAACATTACCTTATGATTTAATGTTTTATTATGTAATATACTTATAGAAAACATATTCAATTCTCTTGTTTTATTATATAAAATTGGATTTAAAATACCATTGTGCATATTATCTATTTATAATATAGCTGTTGAATAGTGATCACATGATTATTTTAAATATAGGGATTTAAAAAATCAAATTGACATAGAAAATGGAAGTTATTTCCTCATCCAGTAGAATTATACCCAAAGAAGACCTTTTATTGGGGATTAAGAGGGAGATTGAATCTCTGGTCTTTTACTTTGTCCAATAACATACTTAGATCCAAGAGCATAAGCATGAGAGAAACCATTTATGAGAGTAGTTTAGGCTCATGGAGATCACTGACCAATCCATGTTTTTTAGAATGACCTCAGGAATGTCTCACCCTCATACACATTAATCATAAGGTGTATATTGGTGTATTGAAGTTATATGTATCAAGACAATATAAAATTTATTATGTACATTATTTTGTAAACAATAATGAAAATATTTTTGTTTTTTACTATTAAACATGAATATTATTTTTGGGTAATATTTAATTATATTAAGGAATTTATTTTGATGAATTAATTTATTTTTGAAATAAATAATATTATAATTTAATATTATTATTACTTTATGTTTATTAAATACATGTTATCGTATAATTTTTATGATTCCAAATGTAATGTTTTATTAGGGTTCAAAAAACTATTATGTCCAAAAAACCGTCATTTTTAATAAATATGTAATATTATTTTTTGAATGTAAACAATGAATGTATTTAGAAAATTATTTAGATAAAATGAATATTATTTTATGAATCATAACATTTAAATTATCCAATGGTGAATGTTTCATAATTTTTTGAGATTATAGAATTTTTTGGGTAAAAATTAAATACCATATACTTACACGATGTGTTTTGTGTCATCATAATGACCGAAAAATGATGTAATAAATACAATAATGGTTATACTACACAAAATATATGTTTTACCCTTAAAATAATTTTATTTTGTGTTTATTTTATAAATTTTATAATGCTGTCATGAATCCTGCAAAACATATAATATATTTTTTGATTTTAAATTTGTTTCTTTAAATGTGTGACTCACCTCCACATAAGAAAGGATAATATTTTATTATTTTATTACCTTGGTATAATGAAACACTAAATAACACACTAATTTGGCCTAAAACTTGGGGAAAACCATTGGAAGGATTTGGGTTTTGAATATTTTATTTTGTAGAGTCCAAAACCTCTGTTTGTGAAATATTAAAGAATTCCCCTCTCATATCCAATATAAATCCACCCAAGCTCCAATTAATCTTAACTAAAAAACATCATAAAACTTTTTTAATTTTCCCTAAACTCTCTATAATCCTCCCAAGGTTCCACCATGCTCTCGAGAAGCCCCTCTCAAGATTTTGGTGTCATACTCTTAATGTAAGGGATCCTCTCTTTCTCATTTTTATTCAGGAATATTCTCTTTGTTATGCCATTTTATTATTAATTAATAAAGATGGGGTATGTTTTCACACATCCACATTATTACCCTATGATATAAAAATTATTATAGGACCCTTTATCTCCCAATAATCACTCCCAAGTACACCCATTACCATGCCAAAATTTTGTAAGGGTTATTTCCTTTCTCCTCTTTATTCAAGTTTATTTATTATGTTACACCTTTATATTTCCAATTTTGTATGTTGGGATATGTTTTTAAATGTTAATATTAATGTAAAATTTATTTTTAAATTATGATATACCCATTTATTTCGCATCAACCAATTTTATAAATTTTTAAGTGACGTCGTTATGCAGCCGAAATTTCACTAAAATTTTCCATTCCAATGCAATTATGCAGTGGATACCATAACAAATTTTTATAAATGATATTCACATTTATAATCATATAACTTTATTATTTTACATTTATATGTATTTAATATAAAATAAAATATCATAGAATAAAATATTATGATGAATTAATCCATTTTTGTTAGCTGCGTGGCACACATAAGCATTAGATTAAAATGAAAGTGACATGTGCACCTAAAATTATATAGCGCTCTGATGCACTGGGTAATGTTTAGTATCCTGATTAGTCATGTTGGGGCAGGTAGTGAACCAGATTCTTTTATGGTAATTTATCCCTTATGATGTCTCGGTAGTTAACATTGACCAATGATGGAGTGTTTTACGTTGTTTCTACAATTCCCTTGTTGTCTTTATGGAATCCTGCTATATCAAGCCGTATCAGTCATGTATATGATTATAAGTTTTTTTATTCCCATTGATATTCCTATTTTATAACATGTTTTACCTTATTCAATGTTTATTCTCTTAGTGGTATTTATAGGTCACCTATTTCTTATTTATTTCTTCAGGTTATCCCATGCAGTTTTAAGTGAGAGCATGTTGAATAAGTTTTAAATAAAGACGTTGTATTAATTGTTTTAGGTTGTAATGTAGTGTACCTAATTACCAATGAAACAATATTTATTGATATTTTGGGTTTATTTAAATGTAATTTTATTTAATAAATCATGTGTTAATGGGTAATAATTGAAAGGGTTTGTTATACCCTTAAAGGGAAGTGATAATATAGAAGGAATAAAAGACACAAATCAATAGTAAATGGGTGAACATAATAATCAATTTCATATAATAATAATGATATAATAATTATAATAATAATAATGGAATCATTTGTTAAATTCATATATTATTTCAGAATTATAATGATGAAACATTATAACATAGTGGTCAAATACAACACATAGTGTGAATAAAGTGAATGTCATGTTCACACAAAACACATGTGCATAAATCATAACATCATAATTATAAAAACATATCTCATCATGTTACCACATAATACACATAATATCTTGAGATATACCATGTTACCCAATTAATTATATGGATATATAGTTATGGGCTCACCTATTACATAATAAAATGCTCATAGTCATGCAAACCACTTATAAAGTGAACTTATAATAATCATAGTAAGGAAATAATTAAAAGGAGTATGTTTCATAAAGTATTTATAATGAATAATTTTTAATATAACCATTAGGGTTCTCAAGTTAATAAGTTAAATATTGTTTAGAATAAAACATTATCATACTTGAGTGGATAAGACAAAACTCAGGAGGATTCAAATATGTGTTTTGGAAAATTAAAGTCTTTTTGGAAAAATATTTATAATTTCCATATAAATCCTTTGAAAATGTAAAAAAATTTGTATCACAATAAATAAAGTTGAAAGAATAGTGAAAGTAAGTTTAAGTACAGTATAAGAACATCTACACTGATAATTATTTGACAGAGGAGATAACCTCAAAATAAGAAGTTCTTTTTGAGAATCCCCACAACATAGAGCAAGCTTTTATCCATAATTTCTATAACTCTTGTATAATAAACATTGGTTTATTGAAAAAACTAACCAGAATTTAATGAAATTCATTTTTTACTCTTTTTCAATTCTAATAATTGGATTATATATCTAAATTCGAATTGTTAAAGGTGAAACATTTTGAGAAAATATTTTCCTTAAAATATCTTATCTCACTTCTATTTAATGAAATTGATATTTTATTATTTATATATTATTAATATTAATTACAGAATTTATATATAAAAAAATGATAAAATTTATATATTATAAATAATTTATTTGAATCACCTATATGGTTTTGATAATTAGAAATATGGAAACGTCCTCCTGAGTGGTTAACAGAATATTGACAGGACATTATCAAAACGTTGATGAAAGAGAAGTATAAAATATAAATAAATCATAGATATAATCATTAAAGTAGGTTTAAATAAATAATATAATTTTATAATAAAAAATAATTAATCTTATAATATTTGTTCTTGAAATGAATAAAGAAAAATAGGAAGAGAATATGAAAATGAGAGAAAAGGTTTGTGAAAACTAACCCTCTTATCGAGGTTTATTCTTGTCTACGACACTAGACACCCTGAATTAATGGATATCAGTGACTCTATAACATACCTAAGGATTATAAGGGTCTTAAGAGATGCGATTTGGATATATATTTTGATTTGGTAAGTATAAATGAAGTGGTTTTCAAGGGGAGGGATATAGAGTATTCATACTTAGGAAGATGATTATTTTTAGTATAAAATATGAAATAAAATTTAACTACCACAATAAAGACTATAAATTGATAATATTGACATTTTATTTAATATTTGAATAAAAATGAATATTTTTTTCTTTTAAATATTTCTAAAATTGAATTAATTATTTTATTAAAAAGAAATGTGGAAAAGTGATAAATTTTCATTTTAATGGAACACATTTGAATTTTTACGTTGAAATATGCTTTTTGGGTTTGGGAAAAAGATTATTTTATTTCAATGATTCCGTTATCTGATTAATTATTTTATAGATAACATTTCTAGAATTTATTTGTTCATTATTACATCATGAATGATGTAATTTCAAACACAGAGGTTATGAAAACAATATTTTTAATATTCACAAAAAATTATTTGTTTTAGAAAATTAACAAATAACTACACTTATAAATTTTTGATACAATGATATAAAAAATGAATTTCATTTTATCAAAATAATTTTCTATCACAGGTGATTTTAATTTTTGATATAAAAAAGTAGTATTTTTATTAAATACATTATGATACAGTTTATAAAAAAGGTGTTTATAGTATATTTTAGTATTTAATATTGATATTTATTTTATGTCATTAAAATATATATATTTTCTGAAATTAATCATGAAAAATATCATTTATATTAAATTCTATTATTTTGTGTTCAAATTAATATTTCAAAAATTTGTTTACTATTCCAATGATCACATTACTATTCCAAATACCACATTCCCCTATTTAAATACAACTTAATTACATAATTCAACGTTTAAAAAATTCCCTCCCAAGGTTCTATTTTTTTAATTTCTAAAATTTTGACTGGTTAACTAATGTTTTCTTTCCTTTCTATAGTAATGTTTTTGGGAGAGATGATTCTAGTGGATTGGGATAATAAAAACATTTCCATTCTACCCTTTCTATTTTAAATTTTTGTACCATTTTAATATTCAACATTTTCAGGAGTTTTTTTATTTACTAATGTATTGATCACCATTAATAGTGATTTTTTTATTTATCGATGTGTTGTATGTGTATAAAAATAGGAAATATATTATAATAAACATTTATTCAAGAAAAAAATATCATTTATAAATTATTAGACATCAAATTCCTCCCACTTTGTAAATTTTATCACCAAAATTTAACATCATATTATTTGTTGAGAATAGATGAGGGTAATTTTATTTCATTGTTTCCTCAGGTTCCCTTATCCCTAATTCATACATATGGTTTTGCAAAAACACTTTTAAAAGGCGTGTTCTATTATTGTCTAGAATATTGTATCTATGGTCTAAGATCTTTATCAGATTCTCCTAAAAAAGAGTTCATTATTTAGTTATACCACCACTGGATTCATACTTGTGAGGGATCAAGTATGTACTTCCTCAGGAGAGATATGTCAAACACGTCATGAAATTGAGCCATATTTAGTGGAAGTTATAGATCACAAGCCACAGCTCATATGTGATCAAGGATCTCAGAAGTGGATAATATACTTACGGATAATATTTACATTCATTACAAAATATATTACTCTTTTCCATGGTGAAATTTTAAGGAAAACATTGTCTCCAACTTCAGACACTACGTCCCTTCAACTATTTCCAGCATATATCTTCTTTCAAGTCAAATAATATTTCATACAGTTCTAGATGGCATAATCCTTTTATATCATCTCTTGTAAAAGATAATATAAAAGTAGATTTCATTCACTAACATCATCCCACATTATATAAGTTTTACATAACTTTCCATAGATATATTCATATGGGTCAATTTGAATAGTTGATTTTAAGATATTGTTGTATCAGAACACAACTAATGAGAGATGTTTATTCCATCATCTTATATGTTCAATTGAGAATGTTCTTAGAATTACCTCTATTGTTAAAATCTCATTTTCAAATTGGCCCTCTATTGTGGGTGATAGGTCATACTAAAATTCAATTCAGTAATAAAATCCTCTTGGTGACATCTCTTGGATGTAGAACTGAACATAGGATCACAATCAAAGAAGATAAAATGTGGTTCCCTATACAACCTCACCACTTCCTTCAAATATATCTAGAATGATTTTTCTAGAATGAAATATTCTCGAATAAATATGAATTAGGAAGTCTTTGTGAGTCAATCCACCATTACCCATTTCACATTTCATCATTTCTGTATCTTCGTGAGACCAGTGAGAAAGTCTATATTGATGTTTTCAATTTCCATGTGGGTATGAGTAATGATCTCATCATCCCCTTATAAATTTTTATTTCTTGTTTACCTTTCTAACAGACCAAGTACTTTTAGGTGTAATTTTTGACGCTCCTTTCCATACCAGAGTCTAACGAATTGAAAAGGGAAATACCTTGAACCCAAAGTGATTCATCCTTTTAAGAAACATCAAAAATTGAAAAAGGCATAAACAAATATTCAAATGCACTTGGGTCATGCAAGTTCCACCAAGTTCGCGCAAGTATAATTGTGCACCACCCAATGGTCGGGCAGGTGACTTGCGCGCCCTCTTTGAAATTCTCCATGGGTCTTCACCAGCCTATAAATACCCCCGGTGGGCCCTTTATTTCGAGGACGAAAAATTCCAAAAACACAGATTTGAGCTCCCGGCACCCTGGTCTCTTATCAAAGCTTCTGAAAACTTCTAAGGTAATTTATTACCTATAACGGAAGATCTAAAGATGGGGAGTAAGGCCTAAGTGTTGAAACTCATCAACACTTGCGTGCCTAAGTGTCCATCCCTTAAGGGAATGGCCACACTTTCACGCTGCCTTACCCCTTCAATAGAACTTTCATTGACCTATTCTAGAAGCCTCTAGGGATAATACTACGGGATTGAGCCATGTCTCTCCCAAGTATTACCATAAGGGTTGACTGCCGCGAAAGTACCCATGTGTCGCGCAAGTATACTTGCGCGACCAGGACATGCGCGCCCACACAGGACTTGCGCGCCACCTTCTTTTTGGGTGCCCCTCCTGCCTATTTCACTTCTCTAATGCCTATCCACCTATCCCCTTCAAGATTGAGCCTTCAAAACTCTTTTCAAAGCCATTCATGGCATGATTTCCTTGTTGGTTTACTTATCTGAAAGGAATTCTGAGGAACATCTCGTAAAACCAAGTGATTTACATATCTTCATGTCACTATGGTCAGAGATTTCAATCATTCAACCCCATCCTTTAAGATGAGAGAATGCTTAACTTGGGCCCCCTTTTCAGAAGTAAGCCCCAGTCCAAGTCCCGTAACCTGGGCCTCCTCTTCAGGAGTAAGGCCTAGTTCTCGAATCCCTTAACCTAGGCTTCCTTTTAGGAGTAAGCCCCTATCATAATTTCTCTTAACCAGTCTTAATTTACTTTTTATTTGGGCTTCCTTCTCAAGAGTAAAACCCAATCATAAGTCCCAACCTAATTTGGGCATCTTCTTCAAGAGTAACCCTCATGTTAAAGAATCCAAATCTCCATGAAGTACATATACCTTTATAGACCTTGTTCCCAGGTTTCTTTCCTGAAGTAAGTCCTAATCTTCATCTATTTGGGCAGTCATACATACATAAGCCCCACATCATTTCTTATGATGGCACAATTTTCTGGTTTTACCAATACCACTTGTTTTTCACACCGAGCATGACTCACGTGAGCATAGAGTGTAAAAGTAATAATGAAATCTTTCTTTGAGCCATCAATAATGCATAAATTTCATACTCCCTTACTCGAACTACATGGGTTCTGATTCCTTTTCCAAAAAAAAGGATACATAGGTAGCCCATCTGTGGGTATGATCCCAACTCTGAAATAATCCATGTCCTTCTGAATGACAATAAACTTCAAGTGCCCCACTGAGTGGCTTTAAAACTAGTATGGTCATCATAATGACCAAGATAAATTTATGTATTGAAGGATACCATTGAATAAGAATCTCTATCAAATACAGATAATTCTCTATTTATGAAGAACCTCAAATACATATAGAAGATTCTCTAAATTTCATTCATACTAATTATTGATTGTCAAATCTAAAGGAAATATCATCTTCATACTTGGTAATATACTAAGGATTCAGGATCATAACTTAAATCTATAAAGAGAGTCCCGAAGTAGACAATAATTCCCCCCCCCCCAAAAGGTGTGATGAGCCCGACCTCCCATCCTCTCGACCAGTGAAAATTCTTAAGTTTCATCAGTTCATAACTAATGAGCACCTACCTTTGGAAAGTAGGTCCAAATGGATATGGAATCATTGGATGTTTCCGGTTCTACGAACAAACCCATTAGAAACCGCTTGGAATGTTTGAATCTTAAATCGATAAGGTCATCCCCAATTCTAGGGAAATAAAAAAATGGTGAACCCGATGTGAATCCTTAATCAAGTTAAAAAGATGTTTTACTTATTTGTTAGGCCCCTATTTAAATCTAAATGAGAGGGCCAACAAAACAATCAATAGCATATGTGCTTATCCAAAAGATGTAGTTTCCAGACTTATCTTGATTACGTCTATTATATCAAATAGGCACTCTTTTCCAAGATCTTATGCGTTACAGAAATGGATTCTCTTAAATTCACACATGTGAATACCTCTGCTGTGAATGCCTCTACTGTGAATGCATCTGCTGCTACTCCTACTGGATCATTGTTTTGTCTATGGGAGACATCACCTACTCAGCATCTTCAATGCTAGGTATCGAATGCACTGGTTAAGGAGTATCGTCAACATGGTACCATTCCAACTCTGGAGGCTGCTGGACAAGCCCTCCAAGTGAACAACTCACACTAGTCATCCAGAAAGTGAAGACCATCGATCAAAAAGCAGGCGGTGCTAACCACTGTCTCCAACCATTTCGGGTCATTATCCTCGGAGCACAACAAACATTCCCTCCCATATTATGAGGAGGTGAATGAGAAGTCCACTTAGGGACTTAATTCAAGGAAACATGAGTCCTTTCCGAGGGCTCCCACCAACAATCGCCACCAGACTCGTACATCAGTATGCCATCAACATGATGAGGGTGTCGTCTCCAGGCGTTCGGCTTAGGTTCCTCGAACCCGAGCAGGAAAGACGGACTACCAGAGGCGACAATCGGTTAATAGTGAGAGGGTTATTATCTCTGTCGTTTCCGGAGAATTACACCAACCTAACTTGGTGGCAAGCAACGAGCGGGCACACACACCCATCCGTTTTAATTCCACTGTCTAGAAGACTCGTCTGGAAGCAGCACACCAATCCCACCAGGCAATTCTGGCGGAGTACTATAGACAGTAATATACACCTATTTATAAATAATTAGTTGTTCAGTGGGCTCGTCTGACTACATATGATGGATCCTGCCAACCAAATGTGTTGAAAATTGGTAAATAGGAACATACACATGCTTACACTCATTATTCCTGCCAACAGCCTCGTCTGTTAGTATTGAAGGAATTTCATCAACCACGTTCAGCGGAGTGGAATCAGCAGGCACATACACTTGCTAGTATTGATCAATCCTACCAACAGTCTCGTTTGGTAGCATTCGGAGAAGTTAGTTAGAATGTTATGATGACAAATAGGAGGCAGACTCAACTCTCTGTCCCCACACATGAGTACTGTCAGAATTCATTAACAGGAAAAGGAGGATTGGAACAGGAACACACACCTACTCTAAGCGTGGAATGAATGTATATACCCGTTTCGGCAGCTGAAGTCACCTAGCACATTCTGTCAATGGTGAAAAAGCAGAAGCAAATCCCTACTCATATTCTGGATGCCTACTAGTATATTATAACAACTTCAGTAGCATCACAGGGGATGAAATAAAAATCTATCCCTACCAGTGGAGTGACACATCAACAGTTCACTCTGGAATAGACACACACCTCTGTTCCGGTCCAATAGGGTTGTGGGGCATACTCCCCCATATCATAGGGAGAACCAAGTCCGGCACATACACCTGATTTGAGTGGAGGTAATCAGACTAACTTGATCATTTATCCTGAGAAGGCACATACGCCTACCCATAATGACCACTTTCGTCAATAAGTTGTTCCTAAAGTGAGTAAGAAGGCATCTAAGAAGAAGACCCTCCCATCACAGTCGAGAAATCAAGGGCCAATCTCTAATAAGGCCTTACTCAATGCTGGAGTTCTTGATGCACTCAGACAATTATCTGTTGAAACTCAAGATTCTACTCTCTCAGTTCCGAATAGTGGGAACATTAATTCTGAAGGTCTGCACCAGAGAATTCCTCATGAAGGCTTGCTTCATGACAATTCGGTTGATCTCAAAGTTTCATTTTCTGATGAGATCCAAAAAAACCCTCTGTGTGGCTAGATGACCAAGGAGCAAAATGTTTCATCTTTTATTGTAACCAACCATGGTCATCCTATCCATGATGATGAATTTAGCTGTGAAAGTCCTCTCCACAGTAATAATGCACATTGCCTGGAAAATTCTCCAATGGAAAATGTAGTGACGAGAAAGCCATCTTATCTTGAGGCACTTGAAAATGTGAATCCAGTTATGTATGATGCTTTACCACTATCAGGTGAAACACTTTCTCAATCAGATGATAGCCTGGGGTTTAGGTCATTCTCCGAACCACCCCAGGTTGTTCATCTTCTAGTTTAATCGGCGAATTCTATACCAATCTTTCTGAATCTGATGAAGCAGTAAAAAAGCACCAGCTCTAGTCTAATTAGGTAGAATAATATTCATTGAATGATAAATAGGAAGTACTGAATATGAGAAAACAACTGGAGAAAGGTGAAGTGCCAGTTATGTTTTGGCCTTTGGCTGATTCTCAGTATGACATTCCAGAGATGTTGACGGAAGATGGAATTCATGATATTCGTCTCATCATATGGAAAACTATTTGTCATTCTAAAAAGAAAATATTATCTTATGATGAATATGAAAATAATTTCAAGATAATATAGGGGTTACAATGCCAAATTGATTTGGCATCTCTCTTAGTTTCTCGATATCTGAAGGCTGAAAAGCAGCAGAGAGCCCTTCAGTGTTCATGCCTTGGCGCACTAAGAAGATTGCGCCAATTAATTGCCAATGCCCCATCTGGTATTCATATCAGGGGATGGGGTGTTCATGGAGCTCTACATTTCACTGTACTCTCCAGCCAGCAAATCTTGCCGAAAATGGTCTCATGAAATGTTATTTCCCATGGCCGGCCACAACCAATTGGCTTTGTTTGTAATCAAAGGCTTTCTCAAGAACATGCCTCAACCAGTTCCTCTCAAAATCAAGTATAAAGATAAAAAGTTGTTGAATTACTCCTGTATCAAGAAAATTAGAATATTGAACATTCCCCTCATTTTGAGAAAGCACATCATCTGGTGAAAAAAGTGTGAGAAATTATCCAACGGTCTTTTGAGACAGGTGATAAACGTGGATGAAGGTTGATGCATCCAGCTAATTTCTGGACTAAAGTCCTCAAGATCAAGAAATATTTCATGAAAGTCTCAGAAATAGTTACTCAAGAACCACCCCATCTTTCCAGATTGGGGACTCTTTTAACCCAACCCTCGAAATCAACAAATAGGATTCAAGAAGTTGAGCAGGAATAGCCCCAGTCCACAGGACTGGGGACTTTTTCAAATCCTAAATCTCTACCTCAGGGAAAGTGAGTCTTCTATCGATTAGGTAAGAATCCACAAGAGTAACGAAGAGCCAAATTTTAAGGAGATTCCCTCCAAATTATGGTTTGTTAAGAAGTTCCTGAGGTATCAAATCGACAAAAGGAAATGTATCATCAGGGACATGAAAGTAGAAAATATTGTAGAAATGATGATAGAAGTGATGAAATGAATTATGAATAATTAAATGTCATAAATGTCGTTGTTGCTGATCCCCCAGATGAGGCTCACTCAGAGGGATCAGATAAGGAAGCACCTGCTCAAGAGGTTGTACGCACAGACACAAATGAAGAAGGTGTGCGTACAAGAAATCAGAGGATTAAAAGAATTTAGGTAATCTTTCAAGTAACCCACTTCCCCCTCTCTGAAAGGTGTCCAATAAGGGGAAAGTAAAGAATCCGGTCACATAACCTTCCTCTGGAGAAGTCCAATCGCTCTCATTAGAGTAAATATTTGCACAACAGGAGGAAGAAATAAAGGAATTAAAGAGGTTGAATGCAGAACTACTTCGGGGTAGTCTTCCTCCTAAGCATGCTGGAGTCAGTCAGCCAAAGGAATTTTTTGCGGCTACTAAGATGGATCAAGAATATCCTCCTCTACCAGTAAACTATCATAGGTCTAACACTATGGTTCATGTGAAACAACAATCAGTGGTGCTACCATCAGTTTCAGTACCAGCCACCACATCTGTCCAAGCTCCAGTCATTGCACCTGCTCAGGTCCAAGCTCAACCGGATGTTTCTAAAAAGTTAATAACTACTATTGAGTCATTAATAGCCCAGTCAGAAGCTATGGAGGGAATGCGTGCTCAAATTCAACCATAAAAGAGAGATTACCCTGAATGGGTAGACACAATTCCTCCCCCATCAAATTTTGCAAGAACCACATTCTCAATATTTAATGGTTCGAGGGACCCAGAGAAACACTTAACACATTTTGTTTCTCGTTGTGATCCTATGATGGGAACCCCTCAATAATAAGAAGCAGTTAAGCTCAGGTGTTTTGTACAGTCATTACAAGGGCCTGCCTTTTTCTGGTACACATGCTTGCAATCCCGATCAAATATCGAATGGGAGGATCTTCTCCAGCGATTCCCTCTACAATTCACCTCAATGTTTCCAAATACAACAGTTTTGATCTTACAAACTGTAAGAAAAGGGATAATGAAGGGTTTTCAGATTTCATTGCTCACTGGAAGGGATTAACATATTCCCTGAGCTTAGCACTCCCTCAAGAGGAATTGTTGCCAATCTGTGTGGAAACTTTATGTTATTAGCTACACACAACGTTGATACCTGTGAAATAGACAGGAGGGTTTCGAGATATTACATAAATTTCTCAAGAGATTGAAGATTCTCTTATAAAGACTAAGGATAAAGCTCATGTAATTCCATCAGCTCCAAGAAGGAGAATGGGTAAAGCCGATACTGCTACAGTTACTCTTAATCAAGCACCTGTACCTGCTTCTACTTCAAGGCCTTCATCTTCTCGAATGGATCCACCTCCTGAGCATAAAAACAGAGGCCATTTAGTCAAGGTGATCAAAGAGTTCAAAGACGGAAGCAATTTGAGGATTTCAATAGTAAAGTTTACTCTTTCCGAAATGAACAAGTTCCTAGTTATTTCATTTCGGCTCTAGAAAATAATTTGGTCCAATTTTCAAGCCCCAAGAGGCCAAACAAGGAAGGAGATGAAGACCATCCCAACTATTGCCCATTTCAATTGATGTTAGTGCATCCCATTCAGGAGTGTTTTTTCTACAAGGACCTCCTATAAAAAATGGTCTACTTGGGACAAGTCCAACTAAAAGGTTCTTCAGCTCAGGTAGCATGTGTTACTGCTACAGATCCAGAGGAAGAAGGTTAGTGGCAAGAATTCAAGAACAAAAATGCGCAAAAATACAATGATTGGATGGTCAGAAAAACAATCAACTTAACTCACGCCATTTTGCGAACACAATCGAAGAATCCAATTGTGTCTTCTTCCATGAATGTCATAGAAAAACCCTCTTCATCAGAGGGAAAATCCTCAAAAGAGAGGCATAAATCCAAGAAAGAGGAACAAACAGAAGAAGATGAAATCATGTCAAAGCCTAAGTTGTCTTTGACTCTGGAAGATTTTATGCCATCTACTTCGAAGCCACGGGCACCGTCCCACCAAATGGCACAGCCTAAATTGGATAATCAGACAGAGTCTTCATCAGATGAAGAGTTTATTTTTGGTTCTGTTAATATTATTCACTTAACATATCCATATGACAGTCGCAGTTTCGATTTTGATAAGCCCGAGTTCCCTATATCAAATAGAGGAATCTGAGGGAGTTCTAGAGGCTCAAGGTACAGGGGAAGACATGGAACTTTTAAAGGCCACTATTCAAATTCTACCCCTGCTAGAACTGTGTATGCTGCAGAAACTCGTGGCAGAGACCTTCAACGTGCTCAACAGGAACAAGAAAGTTCTTCAACAAAAGGCAGATTCAGTCCTGTCACAGTTATTCTGGAAGATCGGTTGGAGGTTCCACCTTCTTCATCTCAGCAAGTAAATATACCTAATCGGTCTAATCTTCCAAATCCAGAAGTATTACCAACTCCTATCCCAGTACCATATGCATTAACTTCCAAAGCATCAACTTCTAAGGAAACTGCGAAACCACATGTTCCTATTGGGAAATGCATAACTTTGGATCAAAAGTATGATATATTGAAACAATTGTACCAAGTACTGGCCATGTAATCAATTTTGGATGCCTTGAATTTATCAAAGGATATTTGGGAGGCACTCATTGAGGCTTTGTCAAGTCCTCATGAGTTTGAAAATGAAATTGTTGTGGCTGAAGCCTACCATGTTGAGAATAATCCTACAGAAATCCATGCAATGATATGATTCACAAATAAAGATGAAGATTATGTCGTGCATGGACATATTATACCTTTTTACTTATCTAGAAAGGTCAATGGTTTAGATGTCATAAGATTCTTCATTGATAATGGTTCAGGAGTCAACCTCATCCCCATTCGTACACTTCGTCGATTGGGACTCACAGAATAATATTTATCTCCTTCTACTTTGATGTTAGAAGGATATGATAAAAATGAACAAGAACAACTGTGTGAGATTACACTCAGAACTCAGTTTGGAGATCTTGTATCCAATTTAGATTTCATGGTTGTTGATCAAGACTCATCCTTCAACATCTTTCTTGGTAGACCCTGGCTACATCAGCATACGGCAATCCCTCCATCATACCATCAATGTCTCAAATATTGTTTCAATGGTAAAATTGGAACATTTAATGGTGATAATTCCCCATTCAAGACATTTGAATCTCAATACATTGAGGCAAAATTCTATCAGATGAAGGGAAAGGAGAAATCCATAATAAGGGAGATTACCAATGTTAATGCTCCATATGGTTTGGAAAAGATTCCAGTAAACCCATTTACACATGTGAGTAAATATTATGTGTTTCCTATCCGTCAAATTGATAGGATAGACCCAAATCAAAATACTCTTATGGAAACTTCCATAATGTCAATTACGGCAATCAAGCCAGACAGCATGGGAGAAATTGGTGATCCACCAAGCAATGATGAAAGCTCAAATGGGGATGTCTTCATTTCATCTGCTGAAATCCATCAAGTCTATACTTCACCAATTAGATTGGAATAAGTTATAGCAATGTCAGAGGTGAAAAATGATGTCGATTCTCAATCCATCATCTCCTCTATATTACCCAAGGAAGACCCTTTATCATCAATCGGGTCGGAAATGGAGCTTCTTCTTCAAGATGTTCAAATTTTAACATATCTTCTGATCATGGAAATTCTACTTCATCATATACTATGAAAGTAGAAATAGAAGAAATAACACATGTTGAAGAAGAGGAAGATCTCAGGGATGCTCCTCTAGCATTTGAAGAGTGTATCTCTACCACCGTGGATGAACTCAGAAAAATAAATCTGGGTACAAAAGAAGATCCACGCCCCACTTTAATTAGTGCAGTCATGAATCTAGAAGAGAAAGAGATGTATATTTATTTTTTAAATTAAAATCGAGATATATTTTCTTGGAAATATACAGAGATTCTAGTGCTTTATCCTGATGTTTCCAATCATCGGTTGGGTTTTCCAGAAGAACATAGAGGATTCAAGAAAGACGCAAGAAGAACACACCCAAACTATGCTTCCAAAATTGAAGCTGAAGTGAATAATCTTATCAAAGCTAACATCGTCAGAGAAGTTCAATATCCCAAGTGGTTGGAAAATATTGTCCCTGTGAAAAAGAAAAACTGTCAAATTAGAGTTTCCATTGATTACAGATATCTTAGTCGGCATTTTCCTAAGGATGATTTTACAGTACCAATTACAGAACTCTTAATTGATGCAACAACTGGCTATGAATCACTTTCCTTCATGGATGGATATTCTGGATATAATAAAATCTAAATGGCTCTAGAATATGAAGATTCTACATCCTTTAGAGCCCCTTGGGGTGTGTTTTTCTATCGGGTAATTCCCTTTGGCCTAAAGAATGAAGGCGCAACATATCAGCATTCCATGCATCATATATTCAAACCCTTTTTAGGAAAATTTATTGAATGTTATGTGGACGATTTGGTGGTTAAATACAAACAATGTTCTAATCACTTGGCTGATTTGGAAATCATATTCCACAAACTTTGGTAATATAATTTGAAGGCGAACCCCTTAAAATGTGCTTTTGGGGTAACCTCAGGAAAATTTCTCGGCTTCATTGTATGCCATCATGGTATCAAGGTCGATCTTAAGAAGACAAAGTCAATCCTTGGTATGTCACCTCCTCGAAAATTAATGGAATTAAGAGGACTTCAAGGACACTTGGCCTATATTCGGTGTTTCATCACCAATTTGGCAGGTAAAATATTACCCTTCACCAAATTGATGAAGAAGGGAGTCACTTACCTGTAGACTGAAAGATGTCAAGAAGCATTCGATATTCCCAAGAAGTATCGCTTGAGTCCACCGGTGTTAATGACACTTGTTGAAGGAAGACCACATATCCTATATGTGATAGCTCTAGAGAGATCATTGGGTGCCTTTATTGCTCGGAAGAATGATGCTGGGAATGAAAACAACCTCTACTATCTCAGTTGGACTATGCTTGAATCAGAAACCCGATTCCCAAATATTGAGAAGTGATGCCTAGCATTAATCTTTGCAGTACAGAAGTTGAGACACTACCTGACACATCATGAGGTCCAATTGGTATCTCGTAATAACCCGCTCAAATTCATTCTGAGTCGTCCAATCCTTAAAAGACGTCTGGAAAGGTGGGCAGTTATTTTGCAGCAATTTGATATTCAATATGTGTCCCAAAAGGCAATAAAGGGCCATGATCTGGCTGATTTCCTTGCTAAACATCCCTCAGTAGAATATACATCTTTAGATATTTAAATTCCGGACAAGGGAGTCTTTTCTATTCAAGATAGTCTTCAGGAATGGGAAATGTACTTTGATGGTGCTTCCAGAATTCCAACAGGGAGGAAAATGGAAAATCCTAAATTCAACAAAGTCGGGTTAGGAATTATGCTCATTTCTCCAGAAAAGGCAGTGTTACCCTATTCCTTCTCATTGATGGGAGGTGGTACAAATAATGAAGGAGAATACCAAGCCCCTATCACGAGATTGGAATTGGCGCTTCAAGAAAAAGTGAGTCACATAAAGGTGAAAGGTGATTCAGTCCTGGTAATCAAAAAGTAAATGGGGATTATGCAGTCAGAAAAGCAGAACTAATACCTTTGTATGATTACGTAAGAGAGTTAATGGTGGAATTATTTCGTAACTGACATTTTCTTATGTCCCGAGATCACAAAATGCCCAAGCTGATGCACTGGCTAATAAAGCCACAACTCTGGAAGATCCAAATAGGGACGAAACAAGTATCAGTATTTCCCACCTTCATACAATTTCACCATATGTTCAAGCCAGAACAGAGGAAATCAATGAAATTAGTCCCATATCTGAACCATATGGTCATAATACAGGATGGATGGAACCTATCAGGGAATACCTTCAAAATGGAGCACTTCCACATGATAGAGCCAGGAAAGAACAAGTCCGGAGACGTGTGGTCAAATTAACCCTTTATGATAGCACAGATCACTTTGAGAAAGTTCTCTACATAATAGGTTTTGATGGAGTTCCCTTCAGATGCATTGATGGTGAAGAGACAATAGCTGTCATGAAATAAGTTCATGTAGGAGTCTGTGGTGCCCATCAGTCTGGACACAAACCATCTGATCAAATTCAAAAGCTTGGATATTTTTTGCCTTCAATGATACAAGATAGTGTTGATTTCACAAAGAAGTTTCATTCTTGCCAAGTATATGCCAACTTCATTCATCATCCCCCAAAGTTTCTTTATACAGCTAAATACTCGTGGCCATTTTCCACATGGGGAATGGATGTAGTAGGACCTTATCCTTTAGCTACATCCAAGTAGTTGAAGTATATTCTTACTTTTATTGAATTCTTTTCCAAATGGGAAGAGGTGATACCTCTCAAATAAGTTAGTTCTAAATGTATTGTTAGCTTCATCAAGTCTAACATCATTACCAGATTTGGTGTCCCTCATACCATATTGACAGACAATGGCACCAACTTCTGTTCATACGATGTGAGAAAGTTGTATCAAGAATACAACATCAAATCCAATCATTCAACTCGGTATCATGCAGCGGTCAATGGCTAGATAGAAGCTTTCAAAAAGACTCTTTCAAACATACTGCAAAAGATGTTGGATAAAGATAAGAAATCATGGCCTGATAAACTTTTTTATGCTTTATGGGCTTATCGAAATACCACCTGAATTGCAACGTGGTCAACTCCATATTCATTGGTATATGGAACATAAGTAGTCTTTCCCATTGAGGTTCAATTACCCTTGCTCAGAGTAACAATTTGTGATCAGTCATCTACAGATGAACAATCTTAAAAGCGATTGGATGAATTGGAATGGTTAGAAGAAAAAAGATTGTACACCTTGCACCACTTGGAAGTCTATCATAATCGAATAGCATGATCTTTCAAGAAAAAAGTTCCTCTTCGTTCATTCATTCAGGGAGAATTGGTATTAGTTCTCAGAACTCCAATTATACCAGGAAATAAACCTCCCATGCTTGAGCCAAAATGGGAAGGACCTTATTTAATACATACGGTCTACTCCAATGGAGCTTATTCTTTAATCTCAATGGATGGAGAACTCATCACTACTCCCACCAATGCCATATTTCTTAAGAATTATTTTGTATAAACACAAAATACATCATCTGTGGTCCATGAATATGACTTTAAACTATTGGAATTTCATATCATCCAGAAAGACGTTAAACTATATTATCATCCACGGTCCATGAATATGACCTTAAACTATTTTCATCCATATCGTCCAGCATGATGTTAAACTGTATTTTCCCCATCGTCTTAGCTACAGAACACCAAAATGTACATCACACTTATTGTACAACATGACGTTAAACTGTGTCCCTATATTTGTCGTGCATGGCGTTAAGTTGTACTGCTCATTCATCCTACGTGACGTAAAACTGGAAAAATCTCTAATACATCCAACATGACGAAAAATTGTGTCCTATTTTTTCCTTACTTCATGAAATTAAAATGAACAGTCCCCATTTCTTCCAACCAGACTTTAAACTGTATAATCCCCATTTTCTTAGCCACATGACGATAAACTGTACAGAAGTCCCTTAATAAGTCCTACATGACTTTAAAATGTATTTTTTCTCTCCTATACGACACTAAACTGTTCAGCACCAATAATCCTCACTGCAAGACTTTAAACTGCATAGTCCCTTCATATGTCCTACATGACATTAAACTGTGCATAGTTAAGGTTGTTGCTACCTCTTATTTCTCACACCGAGTATGACTCACGTGAGCTTAGAGTAAACATCAACCATAACACCCTCTCTAGGCCACTAACCATGCGTAAGTCCCAACATCATATTTTAGGTCGTTGTCCCCAAGAACAACTTGATCAATAATTCATTCTTTAATTGAACTACACGGACTTTGATCCTTTCCTTCTAGGTTGGGTACGTAGGCAACCTCCTGAGGTTTAAGCCCAAATCCAATCTCTTTACATTAGTTCACCTTTTTCCTTGCTCCATGATGTTAAACTGTACAACACTTTTTTCCAGTACGACAATAAACTACAGCATTCTTTGATTCCCTCACCTAAGAGGGAATCATTATTTACATTGATCTCCAATCATGTTATATTCTAAAGACTACGTGTATACATGGCAATGCCCGAACCTTTTATCTTGGGTCAAAACATCATGGCACTAAAGTCCCCTTTCACCCTTCACTTGTACGAACCAAATCTGTAGAGAGGGTATTTCAAGAACTGCGTGCGACTTGATTCCCATCCTTATGGGATACGTAGGAACGTTCGAGTGTCCCTCGAATCCAGCCCCAAGTCTTTGGGCCTAACCTCAAATTCCATTTTCAGTCCCCTGGCTGAAAAGTCCCTATGAAAACACACACTATGTATTCATTATTATGGTTCGAGATCTATGACCCTAAACTAAGATCTCCCATACTTTCATCCCACATGACGTTAAACTGTATTTCAAGAACTACGTATGGCTTGATTACCATCCTTATGAGATACATAGTGAAGTCTAGAATCACAATTCAGGACCCAGCCACAACATGATTATGGTAACCATTGGTCTGTGTATCTCTACATTCCTTGAACAAATTCCCATTTTTATGTGGCATACTCATAGTCTTAAATACTTCCAGATCTTCATAACCCTTTTCATGACTTCATGTCACAAAATGTCCAATTTTTGAGTGTTCTTTTTCCAGAATATGAATCACGTGCCCTTAGACAGCATTTCATAAACAATCTACATAACAGACTTTTCAGCCAAAAGATACTATTATTTGACTATGCAGCCAATGCCCTTAGGCGGACCTACATAATTCAACCCCTTAATAGGGTTTTTAAATAATGGTAACTTTATTCTTGGGAATAAAACCTATTATTTCCTTATTGGTCTTATCAAATATATGTAAGGATCTGAAAAATATAGCCATCTTTAACATATTTGTCTCATGTTATTTTTCAGGATCTGAAAGTATTCAAGTCTATGGTTTATATTTATCTTCCCCAGGTTTGGGTCAGACCTTCATAGGAGTGACATTCATATAGCTCTTATACGATCTTTCTTGGAAATATCTTCTCCATATTCAGGTACCTCTCTCCATACATCAAACTCTATACTTTTGAAAATTTGAATCTCCATAAACTTCCACTGGCTTTTTAGCAGTAGAAAATTAAATTTTTGAGAGTTCTTTTGCCTGAATATGCAGTATGTGCCCTTAGGTGGCCTTGCATAAACAGTCTACATAATAGAATTGTCATCTAAAAGATGCTATTATTTGATTATGCATCCAATGCCCTTAGGTGGACCTATATAATTCAATCCCCTAACGGGTTTTTTAAATAGTGGTAACTTCATTATTGGGAACTATTTCTTCTAATGCCTTTTAGCCCTTTTTCATATCATTCCTCAAATTAAAAATTTCTTAAGTCATAGTTTACATGTTTTCCTTCTTACTTGAGTGTGGTAATATGTTTTCAGATAAATTATCAAGGAATTGAGTGAATGTTAATCCATTCGGTCAAAGCTATTTCGACCTTAAACATTAGCCTTTTTATGTCTGACATGCATGACTTTAAACTGCCCACAAAAGACAAGGGAAATCTGAATAAAAGTCAAGTCCTAGCTCACTAAACATACATTTTCGTATGATTTAGGTAATATTGAGAAATTAAATGATTCAAAGTTTGTAGGGTTATTTATAATAATCCAAGAAAAAATCAAACTATGCTTACTAGGCCCATTGGATTAGGTAAAAATTTAAAGCGGGTAGCGGGAAAATGTGTGCACAAATGATTGAAAATGAAAGTTTTTTTCCATTTGATGCACAAGAATTAGAAGGACATCCACAGACTGAAGTCTCTTCTATTTTCCAAGAATTACAAAAGGCTGTCATCATAAATCTTCACTTGATTTACAGCATCCCGAGCTTCATAAGCAACCACTTAAAGCTAATGCACTCGACCAACTTCCCTCTTTTCAACTTGATGTAGTGCTTTCTTGGCATCTGAAATGTCTTTCATCCCATTTGTTTGAGCTCATTCTATTGAATTGTTTAGTTGGTCAAGTTCCCCAGTAACAACATCTAACTGTTGCTGAAGGTGCATCTACTAGATGACTTTATCTTTGATCTTATGCTCCAGCTCCTTCATCTTGGAAACATAATCAGCCTCAGATCAGGATATCGCAGCCTCAAATTCATTTATATTGGCTGATAGCTTCACCCTGGTCAAATCTTGACGGCACTTTTTCTCCTACTCCCTCCTTAAGATAACTTGTTTTACCACGTCATGGATCTTTTGATATCCAAAACCGCCAAGTCCCAGCATAACAAATAGGGATGAAAGGCGCGGGATCTTCGATGACAGCTCTTCTAAAGTCACTTCGGATATGATCTTCCATATGTTCTATCATGCCTTGCATCGTGAAAATTGGAGTGCCTTTTTTACTTCTGGATCCGACTCAGCATCACTGTCATAGGGGGGAATATAATCCGGGATTAATGCACTTAGGGAAGTGCCATGTTCTGCTCCTTCCCCCCTGACCTGTGTTTATTCACTTTCAATTCCCATTGGGGTGGAGCCTGAGGATTCACCTCCAGATCTAGCCATTGAAATTTCTGGCCCTACATGATCAATTGAAATCTTTGGTTAGTTTCAAAGGATAACAAAAGTTAATTTGCTATCTTGAAAATTAAGTACAATCGCAAATATTGTTATCCCTTACCCAACGGTAGATCATTAACTTGAGAAGGATCCTCTCCATCTTTCTTAGTTTCAACAGGATTTTCAGGGTGAGTTTGAGGAAGCCCTATGGGGTTCAGCTCCACCTGGGTTAATGTCTCTGCAATAGTAGGGTTTTCTGTACCCCCTTCAGGCATTGGTAGTTCAGCAGCTTGCTCAGATAGAACTGCACATTTCAACCGATCATGATTAGACATGTAATAAGAAGTTATTTTTCAATAGGATGGAGGATAACACTCACGTATATAATCTTCTAAATTACATGGTAATTTAACATGATCTAAAAAAATCTTCAAATGATACCCCAAGTCCCATAATTGCATCCAATGTAATCTCAGAATCCTGGTTAATCTCACATGTGGGAGCATTTGATATGTCTTCTTGGTGACCTTCATCCTGCAGTCTCTGACCCTGGACAACTTCTTTAGATAAAGTGTCAGCGTCAGTTGCAATGGCCGCCAAAAGCTCTAATGTAGGGGTTGAACCTAAAGTATCAAAAAATGGAAGTTATTTCATGTTTCATTGAATATATTATGAAGCATCGTTAACTTACTAGAAGCGGGCTCTTCTCTTCTTGCAACAGCAGTAGGAAGGATACCGGGAACAGACATTGGCTCTTCTCCAGGAGTAGCCAAGTCAGCCTAAGCTTGTGATTGTTCACCAGTACCCTCTGTGGTCCTCAAAGGAGGATCAGTCCACTCTTTCAGAGGGGAAATTGAAGAATCCCCTGCAATCCTAAAAAGTATGATCAATATTTTCATGGGTTAAGACTCATAATTATCCGAAGGACTTACCACTACTGATGAAGCGTTTAGTTGTGGACTTCCTCCTTCGATGATTTTGCATCTTTTTCTTTTTCGGAGTGTTAGCAGTATCCTTTACATGCACTTTAATTGGATAATGGAAAGCCATGTCCAACTCCTCATCCATGGATTGCTGGCCTAAAGATATCTCACTTGATTTGCAAGGAGATTCAGCAGCAGCCCCGATGGTAGTACCACCAGGGCTATATTGTGGCGAAGGAACCTCAACAGTTCCTTTCATTACAAGCTGTCGGATGAAGAAAATAATTTCCTTGAGTAACAAATCTTTGACTAAAATAAAGTTGAAAAGAAAATAAGGAAAGATACTTAAATCTTCAGGATCCACATAATCGTGTCATTCCTCATCTCCAGAACCACCAGTCTCCTCAGTGGCACCACGATCAATCTTTTACTTCACCCATTTGGTGACAAGAGTGGAATCATCTGTGGCATATATGAGCATATCCAGCTCTTTGATGTAATCCCACACATCATCAGGGTTATCCTTGTAACAGATATCTGTAGAAGCCAGAAGATTCCCTATTATAGGGAGGTGTATCCCCACACACAAACCCAGCCAGATAGTTTTAGCACTGTAATATAAAATCTGCCATGTCTGGAAAACCTCTGGTCGTAGATATTCAGTATGTGTACCAGAAGGCTGCAAGGAAGGTCCTACAATATTCAACTTCATCTTATTTTCATCTCCTGCAACTACAGATAGAGAATAAGAAATTAAGACTTTTTTATCTATAAAATAATTGGGATTAAATTTCCACAATGAAGTAACTCACTAGGAGTTGATGGAGTGGGTCTTTTGATTCTGACTGGAGGATTATATCGGGCACGAGGCCGCTTTTCCGCTTGTTGTGCCTCATCATCCCCATCTTGGGAATCCTATGAGTCAGTCCTAGATGAGGAATCCTATGAATCAGCTTCAGGTGGGGAAGCGTCACCTTCCTAAGGAAGGTTTTCTTTCTCTATAGTTCTCTTCCTTTTCCCCACCTAATAAATTGGGTGATTCAGCACCCCTTTAGGTTATGATTCTATCCAGTTCTTGGCATACCATGTAGTCATGTTATTTGCCGCTTTATCAACTGGTTGATCAGACACTGCCCCAGTCTTCTCCCTAGATGTCAGCAACCATATCTGTCGGGCAACCATCAAATGTTTCACTAACCTGACATGCACAGGGGGAGATATATTAGTCTGTTGCAAACACTTGAATTGGCTTGCAAATCTATATGGAGCATAGGCCACACATATAATCTCTCCATCAACATTGGTGACCAGAAAACCATCTCTGCAGGCCAGCATGTATGCCCTTAATTCCATACTGGTTGTTCCATCATCAAAAAACCGCCCGTTCGGTGGATTTCCATAAGGAAAGAAATTAAAATCCTTATACATGCTCATCCTCACCTTCATGTCATAAGAATTGAGAGATAGTGGAGCAATTCTATAGAATTCCTACACTGATGGCCTGAAAGAACTTCCAGTAATCTGTACTCCATTTTGTACATTATACGTCATGAAGTGAGTGTTGATCCATCCCCATAAAACATGGAATGGTCCCACTATTCTTAAATGATACATACCCATGAAGACATGGAGTAAACTCCTGTGAATATTTACTAAAATGGGGGTATCCAATCCAACCATTTTCCCCTCAGCTAACTTGGATTCAATAACGAAGGACCCTGGCCTGAAGCCTCCCTTCAAGTCCCTGACTGGAAAAAGATAAACCCTGAGCCACAAGGCCAAGAAGCCCACCAGAAGAGTCCTCTTTGGGACTCTCTGATTCACTTCGTATCCCCACTTCTCAAATTCTCCTGCTTCTAGGGTCAGCCAGAATGTGCCAGGAGCACCCCTCTTCTCTGTTTTGGGGCAGGTGGTAGGATGAGTGGGCCTCTTCTCATTGGGCCCCTTCTTCAAAGATCCCTTCCCCTTCAATCCCTTTTCCTTCAGATCCTTCTCTTGCTTATCTATAAAAAACATATTCATCCACTCCTCTAGATGAATATCCTTTCTAGAATGAGTTAAGGAGGTCTCTGAACTCTTGAGCTTGTGGAAGATTTTCAATAATTCCCAAGCTAAATCTGGAGTCTTCTTCGAATCATTCCAGGTCTCCATGGGAGGGATGAATTCATCATACATATCACCCAAAATTGGAGCCCCTCGGATCTTGTGGACATCCCACAGACTAATGCCTACTTCTCCATGAGTCGGATAGAAAGTATTAGTTCTTGGCCTCCAATGGCTGTGTATCTCCGGCACGAAGTTATCATGCCTGTAAACATATGTTTTCCCAGCCCAGATGGCTTCATATATCGCAAATCCTTTCAAATCCTTGACAAACTCTGCACAGGTTTGTCATACCCAGTATGCCCACATCCAAGTTGGCTTCACACCTCCTCTAGGATGGAAGTCCCAACTCTTCTTCCAGCCTTTGGATTGATCCATCTAAGAATTTCGGAAGATTGAAGGATAACAATGTGGTTGTAGCTCGGGCTTGTGAGGTTTCCGATATGGCGTACAAGGACTATGATGAATCATATGAGCCTTCTCCAATATTCTAGCATTTATAAATGCTCCTCCACATGAGATATTTTCTGAAGGAAAATTGGTGTAATTCTGAAGCCACGAAATTGGGAGATAGTTCTTTGCCTCTGGAATGGTAACTTCTCGCAGATGATCGTAGACATACAAAGTCAAATAGATGCTTTGTGGGAAATCAAGATGATACTTCTTCAGGTACTTGCCCAAATCCGAGAGTGTGCTATCGTAGATGGTATAGTAATCATGGCCAATGATGCTCATCATATCATCAATTCTCTTGCTAGAAAGTTCATCAGCCATTCCAATTCTCTTGGGATCCACTGAATCTGCACAAAAGTTGAATAAATTAACTCTTAAATGGGATGATTTTTCATAAAAATTGTGAATAAATTCGAAAAAAATGTCTAAGGCATTAAGGCACACAACAATAGATTTTTCATGCAAGTATGGATGTGTCGCGCAAGTATGGATGTGTCGCGCATGTTTTTGGCGCACAAGTATCACCGTGCAAGTCCAAATACCACTACAGTAGCGTGACAGCAAAGAAACAGCGGAAAAAAGAGAAACATGCACGGAGAAGGTAACTTGCACGGAGAGAGATCGAAAATTTGAAACCCAGATACTTTGCGCGAGAATGGCCACATATATGTAGGCCAGGCCTCAACCCTACGCGCCTAAAAGTCAGCACGCTCTAAAGCCAGCGCAATCAACACCTACGCGACACCATCTGTGCACTCAACACATGTGAGCTTAAGTTTCCTTGGTTTTCTGCCTTCCTCATAGTTACATCCTCATTTCTTTCGGATCCAACTCTGATGGGGGACTTTTTTTGATGGTCCTTTCCATCCTAGAGTCTAACGAATTGAAAAGGGAAATACCGTGAACCCAAAGTGATTCATCCTTTGAAAAAACATCAAAAATTGACAAAGTCATGAACAAAGATTCAAATGCACTTGGGTCGCGCAAGTTCCAACATCGTCGCGCAAGTATACTTGCGCGCCGCCCAATGGTCGTGCATGTGACTTGTGCTCCCTCTTTGAAATTCGCCCAAGGTCTTCACCAGCCTATAAATACCCCCGGTGGGCCCCCCATTTCATGGACGAAAAATTCCCGAAACATAGATTTGAGCTCCCGGAGACCTAGTCTCTTCTCAAAGCTTCCGAACACTTCTAAGGTAATTTTTTTCCTAGAATGGAAGATCTAAAGAGGGGGAGTAAGGCCTAATTATTGAAACTCATCAACACTTGTGCGCCTAAGTGGCCATCCCTTAAGGGAAATGGCCACACTTGCGCGCCACCTTACCCCTTCAATAGAACTTGAGTGCCCCTCTTATAGAAGCCTCTAGGGATAATACTAAGGGACTGAGACATGTCTCACCCAAGTATTACGCTAAGGGTTGACCGTCGTGCAAGTACCCATGTGTCGCGCAAGTATACATGCGTGACCAGGACTTGTGCGCCCACACAGGACTTGTGCGCCACATTCTTTTTGGGTGCCCCTCCTACCTATTTCACTTCTCTTATGCCTATTCACCTATCCTCTTCAATATTAAGCCTTCATAACTCTCTCCAAATCCATTCATGGCATGATTTCCTTGTTATATTCCTTATGTAAAAGTAATTTTGTGGAACATCTCTTAAAACCTAGTGATTTACATATCTTCATGTCACTATGGTCAGATATTTCATTCATTCAACCTCATCCTTTAAGATGAGATAATATTTAACTTCATCCCCCTTTTCATGAGTAAGCCCCATTCTATATCCCATAACCTGGGCCTCCTCTTTAGGAGTAAGCCCCAGTTCTCAAATCCCTTAACCTAGGATTCCTTCTTAGAAGTAAGCCCTGGTCATAATTTCTATTAATCGGTCTTAATTTACTTTTGTTTTGGGCTTCCTTCTCTGGAGTAAAACCGAATCATAAGTACCCTCCTAATTTGGGCATCTTCCTCAGGAGTAATCCACAAGTTAGAGTATCCAAATCTCCCTGAAGTACATATACCTTTATGGACCTTGTTCCTGGGTTTCTTCACTGATGTAAATCCTAATCTTCATCTATTTGGGCATTCATACTTACATAAGCCCCACATCATTTCTTATGATGGCAAAATTGTATGGTTTTACCAATACCCCTTGTTTCTCACTCCGAGAATGACTCACATGAGATTAGAGTGTAAAAGTAATTATGACATCTTTCTTTGAGCCATCAATCATGCATAAATATCATACACCCTTACTCGAACTACGTGGGTTCTGATTCCTTTTCCAAAACAAAGGATACGTAGGTAGCCCATCTACGGGCATGATCCCGACTCCGAAATAATCCATGTCCTTCTGAATGACAATAAACTTCAAGTTCCCCACTGAGTGGATTTAAAACTAGTATGGTCATCATAATGACCAAGAGACTTTTATGTATTGAAGGATACCATTGACTAAGAATCTTCAACAAATACATATGATTCTCTATTGATGAAGAACCTAGAATACATATAGTAGATTCTCTAAATTTCATTCATACTAATTATTGATTGTTAGATCTAAAGGAAATATCATCTTCATACTTGGTAATATAATAAGGATTCACAAACATAACTTAAATATATAAAGAGAGTCCCGGAGTAGATAATAATTCCCCCCAAAAGGGTGTGATGAGTCCGACCTCCCATCCTCACGACCAATGAAAATTCTTAAGTTTCATCTGTTCATAAATAATGAGAACCTACCTTTGGAATGTACGTCTAAATGGATATAGAATCATTGGATGTTTTCGGTTCTACGAAAAAACCCTTTAGAAACCTCTTGGAATGCTTCAATCTAAAATCGATAAGGTCATACCCAATTCCATAGGAAACCGTAATCAGAAATATCCTTATTCATATTGTCTCATAAGAAGTTCTCTTGAAGATTACAATACATTTTGGTACTTCCATGATGGATGGATGAAGATAATCTATGTGAATTATAAAACAACCCTTTCTTTAACTCAGTTGACGAAGGCACTAAAAGCCTAGTCCCAAAATAAATAAAACCAACATCATTAATATAAAATTCATTAATCTTCCATTAATTTAATTCATTCACCTTATTTTGAATATCCAAATCCTCATTTTTTGCCTCATTTATCTTCTCTTGGATAGATGATTTGGAAATCATTTGGGAAAGGTTGGTTCTATTCGTTGCCATTATATTTTCCATATCCATTATCTCTGTATACATGAATATAAGGACTTTATAAATCTATATTATAGACAGTGTAGCATGATCATTTCTAATAAGATAATCTACTACCTTGTTTTCCTTTTAGGCATGATAGTTAATTGATAAATCATAGTCTTGGATTAGCTCAAACCATCTTTACTAATACATTTTTGTCGATTTCTATGTGAATATATAATTTAGAATACTGTTAAATCTATATATGTAACACTTCATGCCAAAGAGTTAGTTCTACTAGATCTCAAATGTGAAGAACACAATTGTTCACTCTAGATCATTCATCAGGTAATTTTCCTCATGGACTATCAATTTTAATGAGGCATAGGCTATCACTTTTTATTCTACATCAGTATATAACCCAAACCTTTCTTTAAATCATCACCGCATATCACAAACACATATAAACTTGAGTATAGTGTGAGTATAAGTGATTAGTGTATTTCATGTATATAGGTTTTGGTAATTTAATGTATTAATTTTTGTATTTAATTGATAATTATTTCTAATTGATGAATGATTTGATCTAGTTTATGATTTATGGAAGCATACAAGAGATGTTTAGAAAAAGGTAGTGTGATACCAGATTTTTGAAGATGGAGCATGCTAGAAAATTGGAAAAATACCATTTATAAATTGTATTTCATTAAATGTCATGCATTCCTCAGGAGAAAGGTTTCCTCCAGTGCACGTATTGAATTCTTTGCACACTATAAATAAGTTAAACGTCGTGTACAAAAACACACACAGTGAATGTTCAAGTTAGCGAATGTTATGTAAAATTCATTCTTGACCTAAATATCATATCATGTAACATTAAAAATCATGAAACTGTTGGAAAATTAAAAACTAGATACATATTTATGAGGGTTTGGATATTTTGGCATATAAAACCACTCCCTCAGTCTACCTTCTGAGGATCTGGAACCAGAGAAAATGCACAAATGACATCCAAATAGAGTCACACAACCATAGATCCATGATACTACCACCTTTCTATAATATTTTCTTCATTATTTTATACACCCTCTCATGGATAGAATCCATGAAATTCATGGTAAAAGTAGATTAATTTTATGAGATATTTTGTTTCAATTTTGGTTGGGATTTTTTATTTATTCTTCATTTCAACAACTTTATTTATTCTTCTTGCATGACCATTGCAAGTAGGGTTAAGAATTAGGTTTATTTTATTTCTTTCATGAAGAATGACCATTTCTAGAGTTGATTGAATATTATTTTTAATGTGAATTATATGATTTATGATTCCACCATGGCCATTGGTTTTTTTCATACCCTATGTCTAAACATGTTTTTTGTGTTACCAATTCTTTATAATCCAAAGTAACTGATTATGAGAAAAGAAGAACTTAGGATAGAGAGTGCTTACCATGACCATTAGACTCGCTATAATATGATTCTGATAACTTCATGATTCTTAATTAATTATTTTATACCTTGTCATCCCATGAACCAGGGCTTATTGCTACCCATCACCCGTTTTCAATTTTTCCTCCCATATTCACCTATAACATTTTTATTTGTTAAGATGTCATTTCTAAAAATCAATATTAGTTTACATTTAATTTTTTCGAATTAATATTTTTTACAATATTTCCTCTGTTGTTTTGATATCAGACATTCAATGTAATGCCCCAAATCTTGTTTCTAATGTAATAATAATATCATGATTTTATTTTTTTTAATTTTCATGTCAACCAATAAAAAACTTAAAAATTAAACACAAAGGAATTTTATTAAATAAAACACCATAGATTTTACATTACATTTATATCAAAGTGAAATTATGCTAACCAAAAATACCTACTAAAAAACCTATTAGAGCCATTGGAAGGCCCCCTAAAGTAACAATGAGACCCGGTAAATAGTGAATCTCTGCCAAGTCAGTCATAATGAAGAACATACCCAAAATAATCATGAAAACTGTACTGACCATTAGTGGTATATCAAGCACCATCTTCTTTAACTGTCTTATGTTTAAGCCACCATAATGTTTGGTTTTATTGGGAATCTAACCGACTGTTACCCCTTGGGTGACTGTTGGAGAAGTTTTTGACCGTTGTGTTCTAACGTCTATAATTATAGTCATTGTCTTTTTCATTGGTTTGATAATAAATATCTAATCTATCTTTTCAAAACATTTAAGTTATGAAAATGTAATATAACATATTATTATGAAATTTAAAGGGAAAATGGTTTAATATTATGTGTTACAATTAGGTGATTTTAAAATTAGATGAGGATTTAAAACATATTACAAATATTTCAAATATCTTGTAAATGTTCTCATTCTTAATGATTAAAACCATACTATGTTTTTGATTTCTATAATACTAGTATAAAATTTTTCATGTGGATATATTAAATTTCAATTTATAAATTTGTATTAAAAAAATAGTTTTTATAAATAATTTTAGTAATACTCTTTGTTAAGACAAGGTATAATTTAATTTGTATTCTTTAATATTTCAAAGTTTAAATAAAAAAATCATCATGTTTTATAAAATTTAAGATATTATTTATATAGTTAAAAAGAATTTATTTATTTTCTTATGACTTTATAATTTTGAAAAATGGATTTTATTAAAAAAATAATCCCACTAGGGTCATCCCTTTAGTCAGGCCAAGAGAGGCTGCTCGCGCTAGGTGGATGATCCTAGCCCTCATCTTTAGCTCAGGCCGGCCTAAGCAGGGGGCATAGCTTCCCTGAAGGGCACATATGATCACATGAGGGATTAGAGCATGCAACTGTCGGCACGAGGAAACGACAAGGCCAGGATAGTCCGAGGCATGTGGGGGTGGGAGCCCATGTATAAGCCCCCCTTGTGTGTGTGTTTTGATTTTTGAGATTATTCCAGGAGTATCCGGTTTATAAAGTGCCGAAAAACCTCCCTTTGATTCAATGTGGGTCATGGTTTTTGAAGAGAAACGTGATCCAAGCTATTAGATCATGTCACAAGAAATCTAGACCATCCATCGCGGTCTGGACGTCAACTCCCAGTAGTCGTGGTAAAACATCTGCGTTTTTATATGCCGCTGTATCGGGTGAGATATAATCGCAAATGTCCACCTCTTTTAAAATTTCCATGTTGATCTAGGCCATCCAATTGAACCTCGATCAAATCGTAGTCATCCATTATTTTTTAAAACCATGGTTACTCCTCCACCATCAGATATTCTCCACGTCTAATCCTAGATGTCCAAATATTTATTTTTTTTCTTCTCCCACACCATCTTCTTCCTATCCTGCCCGCTCTAGACCAGTACGCTACTCTCCCTTCCTCTTTGTTTTCCATGACCATGAACCCGATGGCCCACCTCCTCTCATGCATTTTCCACAAACTATTCCCCAGCCTTTTAATAAATCACACAGGGCACGGTTTTCTAGTAGCAGCTTTTAAAATATCCTTATATTTTATACATAGTATAGTTTATAAACAACCTAGTTGCACACCATGAATACCTCAGCTGTTCTTATTCCTCCAGCGCCCTCTTCATGAACCTCTGAGCTTTTCATGAGACTCTACTCCTCCTCAATACAAGGTATGGGATTTATGTTTCCCTGTCTTTGTTATTTGAGGGTATATACATATATATTTATACTCATAAAAATGTATATGTAACCATACAGTTTAGTTGAAATCACCTGGTACACCAACACTAAGTCTTTTATTTTTGAGTTCAAGAGGTTTTATGAATGTAAGGGTTGAATTGTCATATGATGTTATTTTTGAGAGTATATTCATATATACGTATGCTCATAAAAGTATAGTTATAATCATTGTAGTTTTAGTAAGAATGTTATTCTATTTCGATCCTAGGCCTTCTGGTCTTCGAGTTCGAGTAGTATTATGAATATATGAATCTATTTACATTTTGTCTTCCTTGAATAATAATATGTTTTTATACTTTATATATTCGTTTTTTGAAAATATATATGTGTATAATCATAAATATAAGTATACATCCTTGCGGTTTAGACATAAACCCCTTATACCGAATCAAGACTCCTAGATTTCAGGTTTATGGAGCATTCTTAAAACTAATGGATAATTCTCTTCCCATGCAATTTTTTTTACATCCCTAGTATTTTTTGTTATATATATTTATATTCAAAACCTTATAGTTTTATATAAACCCCTTATGTCGGATTTTAAGTTTCCTAAACATTGAGCTTCAAAGTTGTTGTAGAACATTAAAATGCGAGGAACAATATTTTTGAACAGGACACACACACACAAACACACACAAACACAGACATATATATATATATATTGTATAAATAGTTTTATATTATTATATATTTTATAAGACTCACCTTATGGTCCGAATACAAATTTTTAACAATGAACTCCAATGGATAATTAATGTTTTGATAAACTTGTAAGTATAAATCATTTTTTTGAATAAGACCCTTGTGTATCCCCAGTTATGCCTATAGGTTGTATAAGTTTACATAAACAATATTTAATTTTGTTTAATAAATAAAACTTTTAAAATTTATGTTATGATTTAAGATATTGGGACCCTTGTTCATTAATGTGGGTGACATTAGAATTATTTTATTGGATCAATCCCTTTTAATACATAATTTATATTCTAATATGTGAATATGTGTATGCAGTCAAACATTGATCATAATTTTTACATATAAATTTCCAAGGATTACTAAGAAAGAATAAAACATGTGTTGTGAAGATTTGTTTTTATATAAAAAACTACTCTTTACATACACCATGTTGTATAAACAAATTACACAAACCCTAATTGTGGATATTCCAAATATTATACTCATGATGTGTTTAGTAATTGTGGAGAGTACATGAGTATAATATTTAGGGTTTTCAACTTTTATATTCATATTTATGAATTACTTATTCTATATATTAAATGGTGTTAGCTATGGTAGAATCTCATCCTTACCATCTTTTAGTACCATGTATACACTTGTAATGTGTTACACCAAAGCATATCAGTAATAATTGTATGAGAATCTATCAGTTTAATACCCCACAAGAAATATTTGCTTTATCTTTTAATTTATTATCCATCCAAGAGATTCCAATATGTATTGATTAATAATGTTTTGTAATTTTAAGGTTGTCATTTTTTGTGATAGGACTTGTATTGCTTTTGTGCATTAGTTTTCGTCACTTATGCCATAATCTACTTTTCATACTCACTATTCAAAGACATAGCCATGTATTTGATTGTTTTTAATTAATCCTTACATTCCTAATTCACTATATATATGTAAATGATAATAATGGTAATTTAAACTCTTATGACCTTTTGTGTAATTATGGATTAAATTATTTAAGGTGGTATGGGAAACCTTGACTAATATTAAATGTTAAATTAAATTATTCAAGGTGGTATGGGACACTATGAATAATGTGAAATAAGGAAATATGAAATTTGTGACACTTGAAATGATATGTAATATATAACTTACTAAATCAATGTGGTATGTTCACTTTGATTTAGACGGATGAGGAATGCATTGGATTTAGTATGTGAGGGGTGGGGCCTACAATATCCCCTCGATGCCTCGATAGGTCTCACGAGACAAAATAGAGTCTTGGAACAAGGCCTTGACAAAATGATTATTTATGGTCTTAACTTGAGGCATGTACAATATGGTTATGATGTCCGGCATATGAACATTCCACATTATGGATATGAAATATAATCAACTAGAAGAATATTTGACTAGTAGAATATTCGTTGTTAAAGAGATTATGCACATGGTAAACAGAATAAGTAAATATTAGGGCATAGTATTTATGAAGTACTCAGATCCTTTAGCCAGTGTATGTTTCTTAGTTTTAAAGGATGAAATTGAATTTTTTATTTAAGAACAATAGTGATCATGTAATACTCTTAGTTGTTAATTTTGTACTTGCATTTTTCATGGAATTTCTTGTACTTCTTACCCCATAATATCATGCCTATAATTGAATCATGTTACTTGTATCTCTATTAGTATTCTCTTGAATATTTCTATTTTAATTATTTGACAATTGTTATGTTATGATACATGTGTTTCAACGTTTCTTGAAATGTTTTAAAGAAAATTTAAAAATAATGTTTCAAAAGATATATTGGTTTATTATTATTATTATTATTATTTAAAGAACCCCTTACTAGGAATTCGTATTCTCACCCTATTTGTTTGAATAAAATATTTCAGGTATCATTTTTCCACTGAAGAATCTTGACAGAAGTGACTAGTTTCCCAAAACTTGAATTGAATTCGATCCTCTTTATGGGACATGATGTGTAATTTATCAGTGCATGTTTTTGTTAAAAATTACACATCATGATTCAAGTAATTGGCTCCGGGTATCTTGGGGTCGGGTCCTCACATTCCATTCCTACATTACCAGGTAGTTTAGTGGTTTGTTTGATTCATGTTTTTGATTTCTATAATCGGTAACCGTATGGGAAAAAACGATTCCCAAAGGGATTTCAAAAGGTGTAGTGATTTTCCACTTCTTTATATCCATAAAAATTTCCCCCATTATTCTATCTAGATTTAACCACCCCTTTCCATGTTAAAAAAGTTAGTTGGAGAGATAATCATGAGAAATTTATAAAACATCATTGGTGGTACTTAGTTAATTCATAAAAATTATCGATTTCCATGAAATTTGAGGGAATATGTCATTCTTCAATTGACTTTATCGTTGTGGGGTCTATAAAAATTCCCACATTTGTTATCACGTGGCCTATAACATGACATGATGCATATAAAAGTGACACTTAATAAACATGATATTTATTTTCTCTTTTAGTAATATCACCAACATAATCATCAAATACTCATAATTCTCCTCCTTTTTCATTGAGTAAATGAGAATTTCATCAATAACGGCTACCAAAAATTTGTCAAATAAGTCTCTAAAGAATCTGTTCAAAAAATCCATAAATATTCTAGGGGAATTAGTATTTCTAAGGGGAATCACTATAAACTCATAGTGTCTATACCTCATATAAAAGACCATCTTCTGAATATAATCCTTCTTCAACTTTAGTTGATAATATCCAAAATGAAGATCCACATCTATGATATAATGAGATCCTGAAATTTTATCAAATAATTTATCAATCCTTGGAGGTGGATTCTTTTTCTTTATAGTTATATTGATGAGTTATTGATAATAAATGCACAAATTCATTGATACAACCATTTTTAGGACAAAGAGAATTGGTTCAACCTAAAGTGATGCACTGGTGTGTATGATCCCTTTATAAAAATTCTCTAGAATCTCATTCTTTAACTTCTCAAGTTCAAACAAGGACATCCTATTGGGAAATTTATAGATAAAAGTGTGATGACTGAAGTGACCGGAGGTCGTCACGGCCCTCAAAATTACATTTATTACTCCTACACTAGCACAGTGGTGCATGGTCGAACCATAGAGAAGGCAGACGAAAAATTCTAAGGTTTTAAAACTAAAACCTCACTGTTGTCAGTAGTGAGGGATGCATCTTTTTACATTTTATATTTTTTTTATTTTACTGATTATATAGAAACAGGATGAGGAAACTAGATTTTTTAACAAAGAAACTAAAGTTATACTAAGTACTGTTAAACTAAGAGTGATGCAGTATACTAGTATAAAGTAGCAAGACAAAGAAGCGAGATCATCTAAGTACTCAAATGAATTCTAAACTACTGGTTCAAATGGATGTTCTCCCCATAGCTCACAATCGAATCACACTTCAAGAAAATATGAAGAATTTACCTCGCTAGGAAACTCAACAGGCAGATGACTAAGTCTTAGAGTTCGCCACACCAAAACTCAACCAAACTGCTAAGTAGTTTAAAAAGATAACTTTTGGAAATAAACTCACCATAAATCTCCAAAGTTAATGATATTTGAGTGCTGAAAAATGCATTCAAAAACAACCTCGCCAGTTGAAATTGAATAATGAAATTGAAAATATTGAAGTGTGAACGATCAAAGATTAGAAACAGAATCAATCTCGCCAACTGATTCTAATTTCGTAAAAAGATAAGCATATGAAGATTTAAAAATCATAACCAGAAGGTTTTAAAACTCCCAAGTTTAGAAAGTTCAATCTATGATCATATTGATTCAAGAAGTGTAAAACAACCAAGAACAGAGTACAAAAAATAAGGACAGAGGGAAGATGTACTCCCCAAGTAATGCTCTGAACTCACGCTCCTTGGTCTCCTGCTCGTTTCCAGTGCTGCTCCCGGGAGTCTCCGCTCTCGAATTGGTGTTGTCGTGGAATGTTTAATGAGAGTCTCCGTCAATGAATGTGTTTCCCCCCTTCAAATGCTGCTTGCTATGCTTAATATACCATCTGTCAGCTGCTGCACGTCACCGCTCAATCTCCGCCGACTTCAAAAGTTCTTTTCCCACGTACTGCAAAATGTGCATTTTTTCGCGACCGGCACGTCGCGCAATATTTTCTCACGTAACTAACTTCGGTAGAGTTAGTTGTAAGTACCTGGACGTGTTTAAGTCCCATGAATGAACCTGCAGAGTCAGATGAGACAAATAAATTAAATCGAACACAAAGAATGAGAAATAGTTATTTTTCTAGGTTAAGTGTTAAACTACTTGTAACAAGTTAACTTAAGTTAATTGATAATTATTTGCTTAAAAGTTATTAACTACGCTAAAAAATAAGTTATTAAAAAGTTATTAATTAAATTAAGTTAATAGATATAATTAATAAGTTATTAATTTTATTATTTTTAACTAAGTTATTAAAAATTACGATATAAGTAAAGAGGTAATTAAAAAAAACTTAGCTTGTATTAGTTATTTTTACTCACTTCATTAATTATTATTATTGTAAATACTATTTAAGAAATAAAATTATTCCATTAATCTATTAACTAGTTTATTTTAATTTAGTAATTAAAATTAATACTTAAGTTTTAAATATTTTTTTACTTAATAAGTATATTTTATAGTTTATTTATAATTATTAAAAATTATACATTTATACTATTAATAAATTATTAAATCTTATTATTAGTTTAGCTTTGTAATTTAATTTATAATTTATTAATTTATTAATATTATAATTGTTTAATTTTATTACTTTTATAAATTATTTTATTTTATATTTAATTGACTAAGTAAAGTAAACTTTTATGTAAAGTCAATCTTTACTTAAAAGTTTAATTTACTTTAACTTTTGATTTTGTTGTTTTTTTTTGTTTATATTTTTTTTTATTTTTACTTTACGTTTATTATTATTTTTATCTTATTTATTATTATTATTTTTAAATATCTCTGTCTTCCTCCCCCTTCTCCACGGCGCACAGGGGAGGATTTTCTTCGCGCAATAGGATTCCTCCTCCAGTACGGTGCAGCAGGATCTCCTTGCAGAGGCGGACAGCAGCAGCTGATGGGGCGGCTTCAGTAGTGTGGCGGCCTCCTGCAGTTCTAATCTTCAGCGGCAGTCCTCGGTGTCTTCAGCAGAGGAAACAACGACGGCTAGGCCAGCAGCGGCTGTGCTCATCGGCAGCAACTCTGGCACGGTGCGTTGGACAACGGCCTTCACAACGGCGCAGCGGTCTCCTCTTGCTCACGGCGGCAACGACTCGACTCCTCTTAAGGATATCCTAGCGGTGGCTTCAAAAGGTAGTGCAGCAGATCTCCTCTGGTTTTTCATCGGCTTCAGCGGAACTCCCCAGCATCGGCTCAAACTTGATCTCCACTAGCAGGTGTGGCTCCCTCTTCACACAGTGGCGTCTCATGGTCGCAGCGGATAACGGTTTCGGAAAAGTTCAGCATCCTCCTCAAGCCGGAAACAGTAGGTGCGATGGATCCCTCCTCTTCTTCTCAACAATCCCTTGGCTTGAGTGCGACACTGGCATCAACTCCAGCAGCGGACTGCAACGGCTCCACCACTTCAGCATGAACCCCCTCATCGGTGTGGCAAGGAGGAGGTGTTGTTAGGGGTTATGAGTATAGGCTAGGAGCATCGGTGTATTAGTGAGAAACAGGGGATATTGCATCGGTGTGAAAAGAGATACCGATGCAGATCGGTAGTAGAAGAATGAGGCAATCGGTGGGAATGAAGGGCAGGAGGTGTATCGGTGAGAAATACCTCACCGATAGAGGAATGAAATGTATATCGGTGGGAGAAAAGCTACATCGGTGATAAAAATTAAAAGGTTGTATTGGAAGGTAAAGAGTATCGGTGAGAAAAAGTGGAGCGTATCGGTGAGGATTAGAAACAAAGCAGCTGCTACCATTAAGAATGGGTATCGGTAGCTGAAGCTACCGATGGAGAAAAATAAATTATCGGTGAGGTACATGGAGGGCCGCAGCTACCGATAAAAATAAATGAAGGTCACCGATAGATAAAAAAATAGCAGCGAATTACAAAATGAATTAAAAAAATGATCTGCATACATAAAATAAAATAATTAATGCTTAATAACTCCAAATTGATTAATTAAATAACTATTTGAACACATATAATTAAAAGCGAACAATTTAAATTAATTAAAAAGCACACACAACTTACTTAAATGACTAGTAGGTGATTAAACACATAAAATAATAAAATTAACCTATTCTAATGTAACTTAATTGAAAGATTAATTAAAAAAAACAAAGTCTAAATTAATTAATTAAAATTATGTTAATTAAATAATTTTTTAAATAGATATTTAACTTATTAAGAAGCCAAGCCAAATTAAATTAACCTAACTAAATACTCACCGTTGTTAATAAAATTGAAGGGCTCACTGGTAGAAATCAAAGTCTACCGATTAGATATGAAAAAGAGATATCGGTAGGAAAGAGTATCGGTGACAATGGTCACCGATAAACAGCACCGGTAACCTACCTACCGGTAGAGAAAAAGGACCCCTGCTATCGGTAGCTTAGCTACCGGTAGTCTGGAAAGCCGCGACTAAATTATATAAACATAAAAATTTAAAAGTAAATTAATTAAAACACAATAATTATTAACAATGACAAATTAAATAAAATAAACAAATAAAGATAAAATAAACAAATTGAAAATTAATTACATTAAAAATAAAAAAGGTATAAATTAACTATTTTGAGGTCCAAAATAACTTAAAATGTTATAAAAAGTGAATAGTTGACAAATTTATTTATATAAATACAAAAGTGCATTTATTTATTAAAAAGTGTTAAAATAATTAAATAAATTGTATAAAATGTAATAAAAAGATGTGGCAAACTGGGTAAAAATAAGGCCACATCAAATTCCCCCACACTTAAACATTGTTTGTCCTCAAACAATCCCATGTTTTATCATCTTTGAAAATATGTGAGTTATACAAATCGGCTATGTTCAGAGAAGTTTCAATAGAGGACTCAAAAAGTGTGCTTAGGCTATTGAAAACATAGCCTCAAATAATGTCTCGCCTAGAACAACTACTCAAAGGGAAATCAAGTAAACCATGAATCATCCATAAATGAAGGTGTCCTGCTTCATATATGACTTTGCCTAGTGACTCACTTCAATTCAAGATCAATTTCTAAATTGAAGAGTGATAATAGGATAAAAAAATGTGGAATTAAAATCTTAATAAAAGGAACTTTGTACTTTGACTCATCCCCTTGGTTCCAAAATTAAAACATAAATATTTTTTTTTGAAATCACTTTATTGATACAACCCAAATGACTCCAATATATACCAGTTGTCCCCTTCTTCATATGGAGTTCATCATTCCCCTCACCTTAATGAATTCGTTTTTGACCCTAGACACTTTATTTATTTTTCCCAAGCCATGTAATTTGTGCCAAGCACTGTGAAATGCACTTATTCAGAGTGTACAGAGGGCTTATAGTAAACAGAAACGCACCCAGCATCTAAGGTCTCAGAGATTCACCCTGGGATCCCAGATGCCCAGTATTACTCCAGTTTCAAAAGATTTATATAAAAACCATTTACATTTACTCAATATAAGTGATCATTTTTATAAATTAAAAGAATGAAAAGGCTCCTCGGATAAAATTCAAACTTCCAGTACCTAAAATTATGATCTTAAATCCACTAAAAGGTTTCCCATATCACTCTCAAAAGAAGTTCCTAAACAAAATTCATTAAACCACTAAACAATTCCACTCAGCAATCATCCACGACCACTCATTTCAGACTCAAAGAAAGACTCAACTTCCAATCAAGCACCATCCTAAGGAAAGACTCATTTGAGTACAGTGTAAAGCCTAAAATTGTGAAGAAATTTTTGAAATTTTTGACCATTTTTTTGACAAAAAATTTAAAAGCAGTGGGAATTGATGAGCATTACAATTAAACACAGTTTAGCATAGTCAAGAATTGACCCCCTCCCCCACACTTAAAACCCAACTTTGTCCCCAAAGTTGACTTCTAAATATGGAGAAGAACAGTTAATCAATTATGGTTCAAAACAGATTAATCCATTTAGTAGATATATTACATGTATAAAGGGTCTCAATGAAGTTCAAAAATAGTGTTGTTTGCCACAATGAATAAATAAAAGCAGGTTCATTTCAGACAACACACATGCTTTAACATTCAGTTCAGTTACAAAGATGTTCATTAAAGCACAAAAGAATTATATAATGTGTGAGTGTGCAATTAACTGGGTGTAAGCATTTTAAACAAAAAGTTCAATAATATGTTCAATATAGTAGACAAAGTTCATGCTAAACACCTCAACGAAACAAGAAGAATCAAATGACCAGCATGTACTACCCCCCACACTTAGTTTCATGCAGTGAAAAGGTTTTATCACAATGCAATTCAGTTTTTTAAGCAAGGAGGGTCATGCAGATTTTTAATTCATTAGTTACACGACATGCAACAGAATTTTAAAATACAAGCAGAATTTTAAGCAAGTAGAATTCTATTTACAAAAGCAGGAGCAAAAAAAAATAAGTGTAGCAAGTTGAAGTACTTCCCTGACTAAGATCTTGTCCAAAAATGACCATGGGAATTCCACTCCTTAGATGACAGAAGCAGCATTCCTAAAAACACAGAGTATATTGACCAGGAACAATTATCCAGCAAAAACAGAGCATATATAAACATACAAAGCCGCACTTTATTCAAAGTAAAATAAGAACAGAACAAAAGTAAACACAAAGAAAGAGCATGGGTTGACTCCCATGAAGCACTGAATTTAAAGTCTTCAGTTAGACTTTATTTAATCACAATTTTTATTTATTAACAAAACAAAAACCACGGGTTGCCTCCCATGCAGCGCTAGGTTTAAAGTCCCCAGCCAGACTCACCTAGCAACTAACCGTAGTCACTAGGTGGATTTGGTTTCCTTAATAGGAACCACCACATGTGTTTGGCCCATTTATTTTTAACAGAGCAGTGAAGATTGTGGGCACCAAAACATAAGAAGATAAAAATGGAATTCTCAAAGCCTTAATTAACCCCTGAGTAGCACCCTTTAGCAGTAATGGATATAGTGTTGTCCACTTCCAGTTTTGTTTCAGATTTATCAAAAGTTGAGTTCACATGAAGGGATAATATAGTACTTGGTGCTTCAAAGGGTACAACATTATTTTCATGGATTTCTCTCTCATCTTCAACACTCATAGGTTTAAAAACAGGGGTTCTTGTGGGTGAATACTGAATAGTAGGTTCAAAAGGGGATTCAATAAAGTTCTGAATATAATCATGAGCATTGGAACTCAAGTCTAATTCCCCCTCTGGACTACTATCAGTATCATGAAAAAGCTTAGAACCCTTCACAGATGAGAAAGTAAGTGACTGACAAGGAAGAGAATTTATGTTTTCACTAAGTGGTTCATCTCTAACAATGTTATAAATCTCTTCCAAAAGATCCTCATCTGTTAACTCACATTGAACATCTACTACTTCTATCAAAACAGTTCTGCAACCATCATATAATGTGCGTTCAACTTCTCTTTCAAGTTCAAGTTCAAAAGGCTCACTTTCTAACACCATGTCATTTGAGTGTTGCAATTCAATTTCAAGAGAAGAATTGTACAATTCAGTTTCGATAAATTCACTTTCCAAAATGATCATGTTAAGACAATTCTCCTCAAGTTTATCAACACTGATTTCCATTTCATTGCACACTAATTCAAAAAGGTGATTACTATGAGAATAAGGAAATTAAAACTCATCAATTAGTCTTTCTTAAAATATTATTCCCTTATTCTCATCATCAAACATCATTTCAAAATTAATTGGGTTTACAGTTTCAAAACATGGAAGAGAAGTTTTCAGTTGAGGTTCAAAAAATTTAGATTCTATGTTATCCAGCTTAAGGTTATCTTCCAAAGTGTTCCCAATTTCAATTTTAGGCTCATTGTTCAGAATTTCAGAAAGATTGGGTGAAGAGTTTTTAACATTCAAGTTTCTAGTTTCAAGTATATCTTCAACCCGAGTGACTTCATTCTCAAAGCTTCTAAAACAGTTATTTTTCTCAAGTGTAGGAATTATGAAAAGAACTGGGCTATCTTTTTCAATCTGTTTCAATTCATCTTCAAAATTGTCCAACTCGATTCCATTTAAGTTCTTTATTGGATTTTCAATGATGTGTTCTTTATTTAGAGAGTTGGTTATTTCCAGATTTAGTTCAACAGAGTCAGATTTTTCAAAGTGAATGGGTTCTTGTCCAGTTTCATTATCACTTTCTTCTTCCACTTGATTTTCAAATCTTTTGTAAACATTTTATTTTACCTTTTCTTCAAATACTTCTTTTTCTTTAACCCTTTGTTGCAATTCCAAGAGCATGGTTTCTATTATTTTCATTCTTTGATCTCTCTCTTGAGAATATCTAAGTTGAATCTCATGGGTTTGAGTTAACCAATTATTAATTTGTTCCACCCTAGCATCTAGTTTGGAATCAATTAATTCAATTTTAGCTAGGGTGATAGGACTAAACTCACATTGTTCATTTTCATCAGTGTAAACATCTTGTTGTTGCTGGTTATAGACACACTGCCAAGCAGTATGTCCATAATCACCACAACAAACACAGTTAGGTCCCGGTTGATTCCAATTCTGTTTAACATCCATTTTTAATTCAAAATTTAATGAGCTTAAACACACAACAGTTCTCTGTGAAGCAGATTTTTCTTTTCAAAACAACAAAAGTAGCAGATACAGTTCAAAGTAGTTTTTTTAAATCAGTTTTTTTTGTGTTTTTTTGTGTGTGTTTTTTTTTAATTTTTTTATTTTTTATTTGAAACCCTAGACTCTCAGTGCGTTCCTTCCCCGGAAACGGCGCCAAATTTTGAAGTGACCGGAGGTCGTCACATCCCTCAAAATTACATTTATACTCCTACACTAGTACAGTAGTGCAGGGTCGATCCACAGAGAAGGCAGATGAGTTGTCTAAGGTTCTAAGAAAAATATACTCCACTGTTGTCAGTAGTGAGGGATGCATCTTTTTACTTTTTATATTTTTTTTATTTTACTGATTATATAGAAACAGGATGAGGAAACTAGATTTTCTAACAAAGAAACTAAAGCTATACTAAGTACTGTTAAACAAAGAGTGATGTAGTATACTAGTATAAAGTAGCAAGACAAAGAAGCGAGATCATCTAAGTACTCAAAGAAATTCTAAACTATTGGTTCAAATGGATGTTCTCCCCATAGCTCACAATCGAATCACACTTCAAGAAAATATGAAGAATTTCCCTCTCCAGGAAACTCAACAGGCAGATGACTAAGTCTTGGAGTTCGCCACACCAAAACTCAACCAAACTGCTAAGTAGTTTAAAAAGATAACTCTTGGAAATAAACTCACCATAAATCTCCAAAGTTAATGATATTTGAGTGCTGAAAAATGCATTCAAAAACAACCTCGCCAGTTGAAATTGAATAATGAAATTGAAAATATTGAAGTGTGAACGATCAAAGATTAGAAACAGAATCAATCTCGCCAACTGATTCTAATTTCGTAAAAAGATATGCATATGAAGATTTAAAAATCATAACCAGAAGGTTTTAAAACTCCCGAGTTTAGAAAGTTCAATCTATGATCATATTGATTCAAGAAGTGTAAAACAACCAAGAACAGAGTACAAAAAATAAGGACAGAGGGAAGATGTACTCCCCATGTAATGCTCTGAACTCGCGCTCCTTGGTCTCCTGCTCGTTTCCAGTGCTGCTCCCAGGAGTCTCCGCTCTCGAATTGGTGTTGTCGTGGAATGTTTAATGAGAGTCTCCATCAATGAATGTGTTGCCTCCCTTCAAATGCTGCTTTCTCTGCTTAATATACCATCTGTCAGCTGCTGCACGTCACCGCTCAATCTCCACCGACTTTAAAAGTTCTTTTCCCACGTACTGCAAAATGTGCATTTTTTCGCGACCGGCACGTCGCGCAATCTTTTCTCACGTAACTAACTTCAGTAAAGTTAGTTGTAAGTACCTGGACGTGTTTAAGTCCCATGAATGAACCTGCAGAGTCAGATGAGACAAATAAATTAAATCGAACACAAAGAATGAGAAATAGTTATTTTTTTTAGGTTAAGTGTTAAACTACTTGTAACAAGTTAACTTAAGTTAATTGATAATTATTAGCTTAAAAATTATTAACTACGCTAAAACATAAGTTATTAACAAGTTATTAATTATATTAAGTTAATAGATATAATTAATAAGTTATTAATTTTATTATTTTTAACTAAGTTATTACAAATTACGATATAAGTAAAGAGGTAATTAAAAAAACTTATCTTGTATTAGTTATTTTTACTCACTTCATTAATTATTATTATTTTAAATACTATTTAAGAAATAAAATTATTCCATTAATCTATTAACTAGTTTATTTTAATTTAGTAATTAAAATTAATACTTAAGTTTTAAATATTTTTTTACTTAATAAGTATATTTTATAGTTTATTTATAATTATTAAAAATTATACATTTATACTATTAATAAATTATTAAATCTTATTATTAGTTTAGCTTTTTAATTTAATTTATAATTTATTAATTTATTAATATTATAATTGTTTAATTTTATTACTTTTATAAATTATTTTATTTTATATTTAATTGACTTAGTAAAGTAAACTTTTATGTAAAGTCAATCTTTACTTAAAAGTTTAATTTACTTTAACTTTTGATTTTGTTGTTCTTTTTTTGTTTATCTTTTTTTTATTTTTACTTTACTTTTATTATTATTTTTATCTTATTTATTATTATTATTTTTAAATATCTCTGTCTTCCTCCCCCTTCTCCACGGCGCACAGGGGAGGATTTTCTTCGCGCAACAGGCTCCCTCCTCCAGTACGGTGCAACAGGAGCTCCTTGCAGAGGCGGACAGCAGCAGCTGATGGGGCGGCTTCAGTAGTGTGGCGGCCTCCTGCAGTTCTAATCTTCAGCGGCAGTCCTCGGTGTCTTCAGCAGAGGAAACAACGACGGCTAGGCCAGCAGCGGCTGTGCTCATCGGCAGCAACTCTGGCGCGGTGCATTGGACAACGGCCTTCACAACGGCGCAGCGGTCTCCTCCTGCTCACGGCGGCAACGACTCGACTCCTCTTAAGGATATCCTAGCGGCGGCTTCAAAAGGTAGTGCAACAGATCTCCTCTGGTTTTTCATCGGCTTCAGCGGAACTCCCCAGCACCGGCTCAACCTTGATCTCCACTAGAAGGTGTGGCTCCCTCTTCACACAGTGGCGTCTCATGGTGGCAGCGGATAACAGTTTCGGAAAAGTGCATCATCCTCCTCAAGCCGGCAACAGTAGGTGCGATGGATCCCTCCTCTTCTGCTCAACAATCCCTTGGCTCGAGTGCGACACTGGCATCAACTCCAGCAGCGGACTGCAATGGCTCCACCACTTCAGCATGAACCCCCTCATCGGTGTGGCAAGGAGGAGGTGTTGTTAGGGGTTATGAGTATAGGCTAGGAGCATCGGTGTATTAGTGAGAAACAGGGGATATTGCATCGGTGAGAAAAGAGATACCGATGCAGATCGGTAGTAGAAGAATGACGCAATCGGTGAGAATGAAGGGCAGGAGGTGTATCAGTGAGAAATACCTCGCCGATAGAGGAATGAAATGTATATCGGTGGGAGAAAAGCTACATCGGTGATTGAAATGAAAAGGTTGTATTGGAAGGTAAAGAGTATCGGTGAGAAAAAGTGGAGCGTATCGGTGAGGATTAGAAACAAAGCAGTTGCTACCATTAAGAATGGGTATCGGTAGCTGAAGCTACCGATGGAGAAAAATAAATTATCGGTGAGGTACAGGGAGGGCCGCAGCTACCGATAAAAATAAATGAAGGTCACCGATAGATAAAAAAATAGCAGCGAATTACAAAATGAATTAAAAAAAACGATCTGCATACATAAAATAAAATAATTAATGCTTAATAACTCCAAATTGATTAATTAAATAACTATTTGAACACATATAATTAAAAGCGAACAATTTAAATTAATTAAAAAGCACACACAACTTACTTAAATGACTATCAGGTGATTAAACACATAAAATAATAAAATTAACCTATTCTAATGTAACTTAATTGAAATATTAATTAAAAAAACAAAGTCTAAATTAATTAATTAGAATTATGTTAATTAAATAATTGTTTAAATAGATATTTAACTTATTAAGAAGCCAACCCAAATTAAATTAACCTAACTAAATACTCACCGTTGTTAATAAAATTGAAGGGCTCACTGGTAGAAATCAAAGTCTACCGATAAGATATGAAAAAGAGATACCGGTAGGAAAGAGTATTGGTGACAATGGTCACTGATAAATAGCGCCGGTAACCTACCTACCGGTAGAGAAAAAGGACCTCTGCTATCAGTAGCTTAGCTACCGGTAGTCTGGCAAGCCGCGACTAAATTATATAAACATAAAAATTTAAAAGTAAATTAATTATCAAACACAATAATTATTAACAATGACAAATTAAATAAAATAAACAAATAAAGATAAAATAAAAAAATTGAAAATTAATTACATTAAAAATAAAAAAGGTATAAATTAACTATTTTAAGGTCCAAAATAACATAAAATGTTATAAAAAGTGAATAGTTGACAAATTTATTTATATAAATACAAAAGTGCATTTATTTATTAAAAAGTGATAAAATAATTAAATAAATTGTATAAAATGTAATAAAAAGATGTGGCAAACTGGGTAAAAATAAGGCCACATCAATGACCCCGACTCTCTTGGCCCTTCCCTTTTCCAAAATCTGGGTCCTAAAGGGGTGGCGTATCGGTGAGACCGATCGGCGCGACCGATCGGTGAGACCGATCGGTGTGACCGATTGGTGAGACCGATCAGTGAGACCGATCGGCGCGACCGATCGGTGAGACCGATCAGCGTCACTTGGCCTTGTCGAGTTGTTTCCAGTAGCGCTCCTTTTGCGCAAATAGGGTTTTAAACCCTATTCTGACTCGTTTAAGCATGTTTTAAAGACCCGTAACGCGCATAAGAGTTTTAATTAAATACTTAATCAATTCATGAGTCGATTTAAACCACCCGACCCCCCTTTAATGACGAGTGAATCCGCGTGGTCAACCCATGACCCCCGCACCTTACGCGGTTTCGCGTTTTCACCCCAACCGTCCCCGGATCTTATAAACCAAGGGTTAGCCTGGTTTCTGTTTCCTCAATCGTGGATTTTCACAAACAGCTTCTGGTGCATCGGGCGCGCCACATCGTTATCCGTAAAGTTCCGCGCCCGGCCTAAGCATCAATCGTCGACCAAACAAGTAGGGAATTTATCCTTTGCCTCTCTCTTTTTTGTATCATGCGGGGTGGGTGTGCTTTTGTTTCTATAGGATTGGATAAACCAAACCTAATTAAAGATAATGAACGAATTATATAAAGAAAGAGGGGGTTCTGATCGTTGATGTTGTTTATGTTATGACCATCATGTTGAGTTGTGTTGGCTTATGCCTTCTGAAAATCGAGGCTGTTGGTGGTCGTTGTTTGTGCACTAATGAACCCCTGCTGATGTTTTAAATGGCTTGTTGTGGTTGTAAACTTCTAATTTTAAAAGTAATTGGTTAATCACGTATATCCGGACAAATAGTTTGAGGCACCAGGATCTTTCCTTCTGTGATAACCCCTAGTTAAAACACACGAAAATTGAAATCATGGAGTGTGTTAAGCCATTTAAAACTGAAAATACCGGCATGACCCTGAATTGTGTTGATGGTCGTAGTTGGTTGTTTTCTTTTCAGGCCGATTGCTGGAAATGTGGGAGGGGATGGGATCCCCTATCTTGTACTCTTGGTGGTTCTGTGAATTTGGGGATGGGATCCCCTGTTGGTATGGACTGAGTGGTTGTGAGTTTTAAGACCCGGTGGTTACTTGTTTATATCACAAATTGGGGTGGGATCCTCTGTTGTTGAAAACCAGGTGTGGGCGTTATAGTTGATTTTTGACTGTTTACTTTCCTGGACATGTGCTTATGCTTACTAGTTGCCAAGTAGAGCTTAAACTTAAACATTATTACTGAACATGGAACAAGAATGGGACAAATGGGTTTTGTTGGCGAGAGTCATGACTTGTGACTCGGATATAGTGGTGTTGTGTTCCGTAGGCCGGTTCGAAAAAAACTAGACTTTGGGTGAGTGCTTGTTACCTATATCTATACTTGTAGTTTTCGGTTTCTTATTCGCACCCCACCCAAGTTGAGCACTCAGTGCGGAACACCCCCATTTCATGGGGGAGGGTGTTTTTTCCAACACTATTCTTGGTGGCTGGTTATTAGCTCCTTTTCTGCTCCCTTTCCCGGATAGCCCAAGTATCTTCGGGCAGGCTGTGATGGCCTGAGGTCCATTATTAGCCCAAGAATCTTTGGGCAAGGTAGTGTGGTGGTTGGCCAGGTGTGTGCGGCATGTGGTTTCCCAAGTGTCTTCGAGATGAGGCCCAGGTGTCTTCGGGCGTGGCAGTGGATTTTCTAGCCCAGGTGTCTTCAGGCGTGGTGGTGGTTGTTCTGGCCTAGGTGTTTTTAGGCATGGTTACATGTGACAGTTGTGGCCCAAGTGTGTGCGGGCGGGATTTCGGCAGTGGGACTGCGTGTGGTTGTGGCCCAGGTGTCTGCGGTCGGGTGTGGCGGTGGGACTGTGGTGAGAATGGCGGGATTTGTCTGATGCGTAGGATGTCTCAATAACCAGTGGGAAAGTGGCGTGGGGTACCCAAACATCGATGTGCTCTGATTATATATATTACTTGACTTGCGTTATTTGGGGAGTGTGCCTTGGTGAGGCCTGGGGTGGATAGTTTACCTTGATAGGTGTTTGGTTTACTCTTTTCTCACGGGACATTAGTACGTTCCCCCACTTGTGCACGAGATTCTTTGGTTTTCCCTACTGATCATACTTGAGTGCTCACCCTACGTATATAAAACTTCTTTCAGGTTTCCAGGAGGACTTCGGGGATCACGCAGGACCTTACTAGCTCAGACCTTTGGAGCAGTTGCAGTTGTTGTCTTTCTTTTCCTCTTTGGTACTTACCTTTGTAGTCTCCTTTTTGTACCTTGTGGCTTTACTTTTGGAACATGCATGTGGGAATGGTTTATTCTTGGCTTTACTTTTCTTTTACCTGGGTGTTGTTGAGTTTCATCATCTCATCTCTCGATATTATAAAACAAAAAAGGGGTAATGCCTTCCATTTGTGAGAAATTTCTATACCCTTGGTGCTGGTCGCCACTCCGGGACCTATTGAAGGCGGGTCTCGGGGGTCATTATCTCTCCTTCAACATAAAGAAGGAAGGGCCTGGCAATCTGCTGACCCTTCCCTCCTTTTTGTGAAGGTGGGTCATGACAGAATGGTATCAGAGGGGATGGTTGAGAGATAGGATGGAGTCTCGAGTTAGGCACAGTGAGGATTGCATGGGATGGTAAGGAAATAGTGTTGGGTGACCTTGGCGTGTGAATTAGGCCGGGGAAGACCAGCTAGGACACGATATTTTAGGGCCCCCCGTGATCTGATGCAAGGACTCTGGACCTACCGAACGGCCAAGTGAGACAACACTGATTGCAGGGTAGAGGCCCTAGGAAAGGTACATGCATCCTAATGACTTGTATTCTTGTGTTTCTTGGATTTCTTGGGAATTAAGAATAAATTAAATTTTAAGAAGTTTTGAAAACGATATTCTGCACTACTTGGGCTTAGGCATTCCTTGTTTACCTTGCAGCTATGGCACCTGGAAGGCGACCACGTGTGGTACAGGCGATCGAGGCCCCAGAGACTACTTTGGCCGATCGGCAGAGAGCTGATCGGGAGGAAGAGGGCGACCAGTGGCAGAAGACTCTTTGGGCCTTCTAGCGACAGGCCCTCGAGAAGTATGAGGGCAGCACCTCCGATATGAATATGGAAGGCTGGCTAGAGGATCTAGTTATAGCCTTCGGCCTGATTCGGGCCCTGACCGAGTACTGGATTCCTCTGGCCATTTTCCAGATGCGGGGAGCGGCACGTCAATGGTGGATGCTTTACCTAGGGGAGAGGAGAGAGTCTGAGGTGGCTTGGGCGGATTTCGAGTGGGAGTTCCGGGCGGAATTCCTCTCCTCGACGATGAAGGCAGAAAAGAGGCAGGAACTACTCTCCCTCTAGCAGGGGGTATGTCCGTGAGGGAGCTAGGGATCAAGTTCAAGGACCTCCTACATTTTTCTCTGGACCTATTTCCCGACGAGGAGTCTCTGGCAAGACGTTTGGAGGAGGCTCTCTGACCCTCCCTCTAGTATGCTGTTACCCCCTTTACCTTACCGACGTACTTGGAGGTCCAGAAGAAGGCCGAAGTGGTGGAGAGGATGCATGCTCTAGGAGGAGTGTCACGAGAGGGGATCCAGCTGGGACCATCGAAGGGGAAGGCCGTCAGCACCAGGCCTCCAGCGTTAGGACCCTCCAGGTTCCGACCCGCAGGGAGTAGACCGCAACAGTTTCAGTTTTGATCCCCCGGACCTCTCCCTTTTCCTTCGGGCCCGGGACCGCGGTGCTTCATCTGTGGGAGCCCTGGACATCTCCAGAGTCAGTGCCCCGACCAGGTGCAGTATAACAGTGGCAGTCATCCCCAGCACCCTCCCCCGAAGCAGCTTCCAGCCAGACCTTTCCAGCAACAGCAGCAGGGACAGCGAGCTCCCGCTCCTCCGAGGACAGACATAGGAGGAGGAGGCCGACCTCAGGGCGCTCCAAAAGTACCTCGACCAGGGAGTGGTCGGGGAGGTGGCCGACAGCCGTGGGGCAGGGGATCTGGGCGTGGACAGTTACACGTCGCAGAGGCAGCAGTTCCAGCAGGGCCAGAGGTTGTTCGAGGTACGATCAATCTGTTTAGCACTCTTGCTTATGATTTGTTCGATACCGGAGATTTTCACTCCTTTGTTGCACCCATTCTAGCCCGTGCCTTGGGCCTAGATGCCAAGAGACTTCCAGTGCCCCTGGTGTTGAGCACACAAGTTGGAGGTTAGACCGACTTTTTGCTCATATGTTGGGGATGTAGACGGATGATAGGGCCACATCAGTCGGTTAGGGATTTTCTTCTGCTAAAGATTCAGCCATACGATGTCATCCTAGGCATCGACTAGATATTTTCGGGGTATGCCATCATCAACTGTTTCCGAAGAAGGGTGGTGTTCTCGGACTTGGACGGCCGGCGTGTTACCTTCACCGGCGTGCGGAGCAGTCCGAAGGGAAACAAGAGAGAGGAACCTCTCCTCTCCTTGTTGACCGAGCTGACAGTGGAATCAGTAGATGCTGAAATGGTAGGAGTGCCAGAGATCTTCCGTGAGTTTATGGACATCTTTCCTGAGGAGGTGACGACTCTACCCCCTTGACGTGATATCGAGTTCGGGATAGACATGTAGCCCGATGCTCGTCCAATATCGATGGCTCCTTACCGGATGGCACCTTCGGAGCTGTGAGAGTTGCGAATACAGATTGACGATCTGATGAAGAGGGGTTATGTTCGTCTGAGCACGTCACCGTGGGGCGCTCTAGTCCTGTTTTCAAAGAATGCAGATGGTGGCCTCAAATTTTGCATAGACTATAGGAGGCTGAATCAGGTAACGATCAAGAATCTCTACCCACATCCGAGAATAGATGATCTTTTCGACCAGCTGAAAGGGGCAGGATGGTTCTTGAAGATCAACCTACGGTCTGGGTACCACCAGCTGAGGGTGAAAGAGAGAGACATCCCAAAGACAGCGTTCAGGTGCAGGTATGGACACTTCGAGTTCGTAGTCATGCCCTTCGGTGTTACGAACGCCCCGGCTGTGTTTATGGGGATTATGAACTCCATCTTCCGAGAGTACTTGTATCGGTTCGTGGTTGTGTTCATCAACGATATCCTGATCTATTCGAGGTCAGAAGAGGACCATGCAGAGCACCTGAGGACAGTTTTGGATGTCCTCCGGCAGCACCAGCTCTATGGGAAGTTGTCAAAATGCAATTTCTGGACACGAGAAGTGCACTTCCTCGGGCACGTAGTGTCTGAGTAGGGGGTAGTGGTCAACCCATCAAAGGTTGAGGAAGTTGTTTCTTGGGAAGCACCCAAGAACATAGCGGAAGTCCGAAGTTTCCTCAGGCTGGCAGGTTACTACCGGAGATTCGTACCCAACTTCTTTCGAGTAGCAGCCCCTTTGACGGCTCTGACCAAGAAGGACCAGGCTTTCGTATGGAGTGAGCAGTGCCAGTCAGCCTTCAACTATCTGAAGGAGAAGTTGGTCAGTGCCCCAGTACTGAGATTACCAAAAGAAGGGGCGGCTTATGCGGTGTTCCGTGATGCTTCCGGACAGTTCCTGGGATGTGGGCTGATGCAGCGACAAGGGGTGATCTCTTATGGGTCCAGGTAGCTGCGTTTCCATGAGCGTAATTACGCCACCCACGACCTGGAGCTTGCAGCGGTCGTTTTTGTGCTGAGGTTGTGGTGGAACTACCTCATCGGGGAATGCTTTGTGGTCTTCACAGATCACAAAATATTGAGGTATATCTTCTCCCAGCGGGAATTAAACTTGCGACAAAGAAGATGGGTGGAGTTCCTCCAGGATTACGACTTTGAGATCTCTTATACTGAGGGAAAGGGCAATGTGGTGGCCGATGCCTTGAGCAGGAGGGCGTAGAAGGATGCGGTCCGAGAGTCGGCGGACGCCTGGAAGGTGATGGAGGAGTTGGTTGCCTTAGACCTGGACGCGAAGATGGATAGCAGCAGAGGCTGCCTAAATCAGATGACGGTGCAGTCATCCCTGCTTCAGCAAGTGGAGGAGTCTCAGTGGGGAGACCTAGAGTGCGAAGTGATGCGTGACCAAGTTGACCAGGGCAATGCTCCGGAAGGATGGAAAGAGGATGGTCAGAACTGGATGTTTTTCCAAAAGAGGTTGTTTGTCCCGGAGGCGATGTGTGGCAAGGTTCTTAGTGAGTTCCACAACTCACCCCTGGCGGTACACCCAGGAGTTTCCAAGATGTACCAGGGTTTGAAGAGGCAGTTTTGGTGTCCCGGAGTTAAGTGAGCGGTGGCAGAGTTTGTGGCCAAGTGCTTAGTGTGTCCACAAGTGAAGGCTGAACACCGAGTTCCAGGCGGCCTACTGCGGCCTCTAGATGTCCCCGAGTGGAAGTGGGATGACATATCGATGGATTTCTTCAAGGGACTCCCCAAGGTCCAAGGAGGGTATGACTCTATCTGGGTGGTAGTGGACAGGTTGACGAAATCAGATCACTTTCTGGCGATCAGGGAGTCGAGTACTGTGGATGCTTTGGCACGAAAGTATGTAGATGAGGTGGTGCGTTTGCATGGAGTTCCGAGATCTATAGTCTCGGATAGGTATGCACGGTTTACCTCGCGAGTCTGGAGAGGATTGCAGCATGCGTTTGGCACCCAGTTACGCCTTAGCACTGCTTTCCATCCCCAGACAGATGAACAAACAGAGCGCACCATCCAGACCTTGGAGGATATGCTACGGGCATGTGTTCTGGACTCAGGAGAGTCATAGGTGCAATACTTGCCTCTGGTGGAGTTTTCCTACAATAATAGCTACCACTCTACCATCGGTATGGCCCCGTTTGAAGCTTTGTACGGGAGGCCATGCCGTTCACCTGTGTGTTGGACCGAAGTAGGAGAGGCAGGCATCCTTGGCCCATAGGTAGTGCAGAACACGACAGAGAAGGTTCAGCTCATACGGGAAAGGATGAAGGCAGCCCAGAACCGACAGAAGTCGTATGCTGATACCAGGAGGAGGCCCTTGGATTTTGAGTTTGGGGACCACGTGTTCTTGAAGGTCTCTCCTCGGCGTGGGCAGCAGAGGTTCGTCAAGGGGAGTAAGCTTTCTCCCAGATTCATCGGACCCTTCGAAGTGTCGCGGCGGGTTGGCGAAGTGGCTTATCAGCTAGCGTTACCACCGCCGCTACTAAGGATACATGATGTCTTTCATGTGTCCCAGCTCTGTCGGTATCTGCACAATGATTCACACGTCCTTGATTGGGGTGAGCTGGACATCGAGGACGACATGACCTTTGTGGAGAGACCAGTGATGATCGAGGATCGCAAGGAGAAGGTGATTCACGGGCGAACCATCTCCTTGGTTCGTGTGTTGTGGAGACATGGTGGGATTGAGGAGAGTACGTGGGAGAGGGAATCATAGATGCGTACCCAGTACCAAGAGTTGTTTTGAGTTTTGTTCCTTGTTGTACCTGTTGTGGTAGAACGTTTTGTCTTTTGGCTATGAAATGTATTTGTTTTCTTTCCTCTGTTTGTGTGTGAAAAGCCCCGGCTATGGGTAAGGAGAGAACCCGACCCCTAATCAAGATGCATTAAGGTGGATGCGATTAAACCCGTGCGGGCGAGTCAGTTCCGCCCAATGCGGATAATATCTTGACATGGGGGAGGAGACTCCCCAACCCACATGCCCGGGCAGTTTGGCATGGTATGTTTCTTGGTTCGTGACAAGAAGGTGTTCTTAGTTAACAATGAGGTTCACTCTTGAGAGGTATCTTTCGGGGTGGTTGTTCGGACCCGCCCTTCCCTTCTGGGTTGTTTGAAATCTCGAGGACGAGAATAGTCTGAGAGGTATCTGATGTGATGACCCAGACTCTCTTGGCCCTTCCCTTTGCCAAAATCCGGGTCCTAAAGGGGTGGCATTGGTGAGACTGATCAGGGAGACCGATCGGTGAGACCGATCAGCGCGACCGATCGGTGAGACCGATCGGCGCGACCGATTGGTGAGACCGATCAGTGCGACCGATCGATGAGACCGATCGGCGTGACTGATCGGTGAGACCGATCAGCGTCACCCGGCCTTGTCGAGTTGTTTCCAGTAGTGCTCCTTTTGCACAAATAGGGTTTTAAACCCTATTCTGACTTGTTTAAGCATGTTTTAAAGACCCATAATGCGCATAAGAGTTTTAATTAAATACTTAATCAATTCATGAGTCGGTTTAAACCACCCGACCCCCCTTTAATGACGAGTGGAGCCGCGTGGTCAACCCACGACCCCCACGCCTTACGCAGTTTCGCGTTTTCACCCCAACCGTCCCCGACTCTTATAAACCAAGGGTTAGCCGTGGTTTCTCTTTCCTCGATCGTGGCTTTTCACAAACAGCTTCTGGTGCATCGGGTGCACCGCATCGTTTTCCGTAAAGTTCCGCGCCCGGCCTAAGCGTCGATCGTCGATCAAACAAGTAGGGAATTTCTCCTTTGTCTCTCTCTTTTGTGTATCATGCGGGGTGGGTGTGCTTTTGTTTCTATAGGATTGGTTAAACCAGACCTAATTAATGATAATGAATGAATTCTATAAAGAAAGAGGGGGTTTTGATCGTTGATGTTGTTTATGTTATGACCATCATGTTGAGCTGTGTTGGCTTATGCCTTCTGAAAATCGAGGTCGTTGGTGGTCGTTGTTTGTGCACTAATGAACCCCTGTTGATGTTTTAAATGGCTTGTTGTGGTTGTAAAATCCGGCTGTGAAAAGTAATTGGTTAATCACGTATATCCGTCCAAATAGTTTGAGGCACCTGGATCTTTCCTTCTGTGATAACCACTGGTTAAAACAAATGAAAATTGAAATCATGGAGTGTGGTAAGTCGTTTAAATCCGAAAATACCGGCATGAACCTGACTTGTGTTGATTGTGGTAGTTGGTTGTTTTCTTTTCGGGCCGATTGCTGGAAATGTGGGAGGGGATGGGATCCCCTATCTTGTACTCTTGGTGGTTGTGTGAATTTGGGGATGGGATCCCCTGTTGGTATGGACTCGGAGGTTGTGAGTTTTAAGACCCGGTGGTTACTTGTTTATATCACAAATTGGGGTGGGATCCTCTGTTGTTGAAAACCGGGTGTGGACGTTATGGTTGATGTTTGACTGTTTACTTTCCTGGACTTGTGCCTATGCTTACTAGTTGCCCAGTAGTTCTTAAACTTAAACATTATTACTGAACATGAAACAAGAATGGGACAAATGGGTTTTGTTGGCGAGAGTCATGACTTGTGACTCAGATATAGTGGTGTTGTGTTCCGTAGGCCGGTTAGAAAAAAAACTAGACTTTGGGTGAGTGCTTGTTACCTATATCTATACTTGTAGTTTTCTGTTTCTTATTCGCGCCCCACCCAAGTTGAGCACTTAGTGCCGAACACCCCCATTTCATGGGGGAGGGTGTTTTTCCCAACACTATTCTTGGTGGCTGGTTATTAGCTCCTTTTCTGCTCCCTTTCCCGGATAGCCCAAGTATCTTCGGGCAGACTGTGATGGCTTGAGGTCCATTATTAGCCCAAGAACCTTCGGGCGGGGTAGTGTGGTGGTTGGACAGGTGTGTGCGACAGGTGGTATCCCAAGTGTCTTCGGGATGAGGCCCAAGTGTCTTTGGGCGTGGCAGTGGATTTTCTAGCCCAGGTGTCTTCAGGCGTGGTGGTGGTTGTTCTGGACTAGGTGTTTGTAGGCGTGGTTACGTGTGACTGTTGTGGCCCAGGTGTGTGCGGGCGGGTGTGGCAGTGGGACTGCAGTGAGAATGGCGGGATTGGTCTGATGCGTAGGATGTCTCAATAACCTGTGGGAAAGTGGCGCGGGGTACCCAAACATCGATGTACTCTGATTATATATATTACTTGACTTGTGTTATTTAGGGAGTGTTCCTTGTTGAGGCCTGGGGTGGATAGTTTACCTTGATAGGTGTTTGGTTTACTCTTTTCTCACGGGACTTTAGTACGTTACCCCACTTGTGCCCGAGAGTCTTTGGTTTTCCCTACTGGTCATACTTTTGTGCTCACCCTACGTATATAAAACTGCTTTCAGGTTTCCAGGAGGACTTCGGGGATCACGTAGGACCTTACTATCTCGGACCTTTCGAGCAGTTGCAGTTGTTGTCTTTCTTTTCCCCTTTGGTACTTACCTTTGTAGTCTCCTTTTTGTACCTTGTGGCTTTACTTTTAGAACATGCATGTAGAAATGGTTTATTCTTGGCTTTACTTTTCTTTTACCTGCGTGTTTTTGAGTTTCATCATCTCATCTCTCGATATTATAAAACAAAAAGGGTTAATGCCTTCCATTTGTGAGAAATTTCTATACCCTTGGTGCTGGTCGCCACTCCAGGACCTATTGAAGGCGGGTCTCGGGGGTTATTATCTCTCCTTCAACATAAATAAGGAAGGGCCTGGCAATCTACTGACCCTTACCTCCTTTTGGTGAAGGCGGGTCGTGACAAAATGTGTCTCTATGTATGAGTTATATTGAGAAATCTACCTCATTATATGGGAAATGTCAGGAAACTATTGAATAAATACATCAAAAAATACCTATACAAAGGTAATTTCCTTAAGGTTGATGAATTCAATTAATAAAAATATTTGTGAAAGATATTATTTTTATAGGGTATCAAAACCCAAACTATCAATTGATTTTCCAAAGGAGATTAGTGATCATCCTTGCTCTTGTATAGGAGAATGAGATTCTTCGTAATATTGAAATATTATCCTTTTCAAAAAAATTGATGTGAACTCTGTATCATGAGATCCAATCTAGTCCCAATATAGTATTGAATTTGAATAAGGGAAGGATGACTAGATTCACAATAAGAATCTTTCTACATACATTAATATGAGAAGTGTCTAACACTTTTTTTCATTGATCGGACCACAATGTGTTTCTATGGATATTTGTACATCAATGTATCTGGGTAAGGATTCAGTAGTTATAGAAAACTTATAGGATATAATGGAATGTTTAGAACTATAATCATGTAAAACATTTTCCATTCTTGAGGTAATTGGATGTGTACCCAATACCACATCATTTTAGTGTTCCACTTCAATAGAAGGGGAGGAATATGCTTTCCATTTCTCCATTGGATTTGTATTTTTCTAATGTTTATTATCATAAAATATACATGTCTTAGAAACATATATTTAATAGTTCCCCTTCTCCTTAACATTGAAGCATTTAACCATTGGTGGTTTATTGGGAGGTAACTTCTTTTCCTCCATAATGTTGTCCAAATTCAACATGTCTCTTTGACATTCATAATCTAGGTGGGATTCTCTAAAGAGACCATACTTTTTTACATAATATATTACATAATTTTTATTTTAACAACATAATAGTTTTACTAAGCTAGGATTAAAAGGTTTAGTGTATTTGTAAAATTAGGTCCATATATGAACATTTCATAATAAAATTTAATCATTATTTAATTCCTTCTTCTCTAGATTCTTATTGGACCTAGAATTTTCAGTAGTATAACTAATCACCTGAGGATATAAATAAATGAAAGGGGTGATATAAACTACCAGTAATAGGATATATAAGAAAATGAATCATAAATCATCATAACATAGTCATAGGATCATAATCATGATAGGAAGTATTAAGTAAAAGATTATTATATGGCAATGCATAAAAATGAAACATCATGTCTTAGTTGTCAAATATCACAGATAGTTGTGAAAAAATATAGAATAATGTTCATGAATATTTCTATTTTGATCATGACATACATAAAATTACATAATTAATTATAGTGCAATATAATTCTTGGCACACCCATCACATCATAACATTTATATAACCAAGAATTCCACATAGAACATATATCAATATTGAACGTTACATAACCCATGGAAATAAATGGGTTTAATTTTTTAAATAAAAAATTTATGAATAAATATTGGGAAAAAATAGGGAATAACATTCACATTATATTAATCATCAATATTGAGTGTAGAAGAAATAATCTCAAGAGAAGTAAAAGCTGGATTTTTTTAAATGAAGAGTTCTTTTAAAAAAAATTATCTATAATAAAATCTAGTAAAAAACATGTATATCCTATAAAATGTAATGGGAAAATAAGTAAATGAAATTTTATGATCATTAAACGAATATTCATTCTGAAATTTGAGTGAACGGGGGTAACCCTCAAGGAAATGGAGTTCAGTTTGAGAAATCACCTTACATTATGTAGAAATGATTTATTCAATTTAATATCCAATATTATCATATTAGATTAATTAATTTACTAATAAATAACCTCTTATACATAAATTTTATTCATTATGGTTTTATTAATTTCATTTATGGGATTTTTTATGAGTTTATAGTTTAATTTAATCATTCGAGAGTGTTCGTTTTTCATTGCTTTTATGGTTGGTTCACTTATTTACATGAATTAAAGTACTTGTAAAATAATGATAAATAACTAGAACTATTATTATATGTTATTAACGATCCAAAATAATTTTAAATTATCTTTTAACAATTTTATTTATATTCTATGATGATGAATCATTAGATAAAGATTAATGATGATCATTTTAGGTTAATTTTGGTTGGTTTTCAATCACAACAAACTCATTTTATTTTATCTTTTAGTAATATATATATATATATATATATCTGTATGTATGTATGTTAGTATCAGAAATTAAATAGGATTCTAACATAAATTTCACAATATCTTTCAACCATTATAATGGTTTTATTATCATCCTTGAAGGTGTTAAATGAATATGAAAGTTCATCGCCCACGATGTTGGTAAATTGACACATCATAGGTGATGACTTAATTTTTATAATTAGAGAGAGATTGAGGAGTTTAATTATGGATATCATATTAATGTGATATAATTAATGTATATTTATGTTAATGGATTAATAATTACATTTGGATTAGGGTATGTGATGAGAGAATAAAAATAGAAAAGAACTCATAATTAAATTAAAAGAAAAGAAAGTGGAATTTACCTCTTGAATTTGTCCCCCTTGAGAACCGCCATAGGGAAATGGTTTTAGTATTTTGATAAGAAAAATATCACTTGAAATAGGAGGAGGATCTAGGGAATATTATTAGGTATAATCTGGAAGAGGCTGAATGCTAAATAGGAGTAAGGAAAAGAGGTGGTGAGGGGTTGTATTTATAGTGGAGGAGAGGGGTGTTTCCTCATTATTATAACCATTAGTTTATTATTTTGGATCAATACTACGAATATTTTGGGGTTTATCACTATATATGTTAAAATAATAAACAAGTAATCTATATTTTGGAACTACTTCATCCATACATCATCTATGACTCCATAATTCATGTATTTAGCTTTTTTTGTAAATTCTCATATTATACTATTCATAAAAAATTCATGTGTTTTATAAAAATAAAAATAATTAACACTATACATTTTTTGATGTTTAGAATTCGAAAGTAAAATCCATTTTATGATAATAATTTTATAAATATAAGTAATTTAGTTTTTAATTAAAATCATCGTTTTCTTGGAAAATAAAAATTTTAAAATTGTAACTTATTTTATAACACGTTGAAAAATTACTTAATTTGTAATAAAAGTATCTCAAAATCATAAGTAATAATTTTTTTTAAAGATCATCCCCAAATAATTATTAATGAAAAAGGAATAACATTGTACACATGATGTGTAATGAGCTTACACCAACTAGAAGTTAAAGGGGAAAACAGACATACAATCGTACTCACATCAGTGAAATACCCCGAATTGAAGATTTCCAGTTAGCAGCCACTATTGTTGACCATTCCATCATCTAAATGCAGGATTTGATGATGTAACCATCTCCTTGTGTGAAGCGAGACTGAAGTCATCAGCCCCCGCGCACCCTTGGAGCTCCTTGCCACCCATAAACTTACTCCTTGATGAAGGCCTGATCTCTTATACATCCAAGTGCTGTCTCAAGCATGCATAAAATTACAGAATTAGTCATTTGTAATGTTTTATTATGGCCTATTAGTTATTTTATGTGATTTATACTACATTAAAGTACTATAATAAAGGAGAAATTACATTGATAAAAATTTGAGTTATTAAATTCTCTACCATACTTATAGAATTTTCTAGTCACTTTGAGGAAATTACCATGAGGCTACTTTCCACGTCATAAATATGTGGGTCATTGAAAATTCATTCCTCCTTTTTATTTTATATGACATCTTGAATCTCCATTTGTCTCTAATTATCAATATATTAATGGAACTGTTATCCAAAATCCATATCTACTTTGAGAGAAAATTAAACTACTTATTTGAAACTACTGATTTCTTGAATAAGTAGATTATTTTATAGGAGTTTTTTTAAACCACTAAATAATCAATATATTTTTATATTTTCATTGATAAAAAACCTGAGATATACGTTGAAGGACTTATGAAATTTTCCCCAAAATCCATGGAAAATTCAATTTTATTTTTCTTAGTATATAGTTATTGTCTCCCCATATTTTTTCAAAGTGTCATATGGAAGTAATTTTTAAGAAATATATTATTAAAGATTTCCCATATTATTTATTCCATTTCATCTTTCAACTTCACATTCAAAATCAATTTCTACCATAGATCATCCACTCTATATTAATTATTGATATATTGAGTAACATTCTCCTTCTGAGAATAGTGGATCACAAAATGATATTTTCCATTGAAATAACCCACTATACTATGACAAGTGGATCAGAAGTTCTACTTAACATCTATGGTGGTTTCTTATAAAGGACTTAATGGATAGTTTATTCTTCTTTTGTGAAGGTAGAAATTCTATATTGTTCAAGATATTATTTATAGATTCATAAAACTAGGTAAGCATCCCCATGATGTTTGAAAAACCACCTCCCATTGCATTGATAATTTCATTTGGAAAATTGTTGCATTATCCCTCACAAATATTATTGGAATATTTTATAATGGTTCACAAAATTTTCTAAAATATAATTTTTTTTAACAAAACATAAGTCACTAAAGTATAAATAATTTATTTTCATTAAAAAATATATTATAAATTCATATCTTATTAGATCTATTTTTTTTGAATATCCATCATCTAAAATGGTTCTTCTAGGATTAATTTAGTTATATATCCTTAATAATGGTTTGTGTTGAGATTCTTTTTAACCGAATCATATCACCTAGGAGTTCTATACCATCTGTGTAGCATGCCCACTTTTTCATGATACATGTGATGATCGAGTTAATAACCAATATACCCTTTTGGGGTTATTAACCCTAATAAAATCTATTATATATCCATTTCCACTTGTAGTACCTAGACAAGGATTTAATTTCTCAAAAACAACATGTCTTACACTTTACCAACACTTAGGATTGTTACTTATACTTAAAATTATTCTAATGATTTAACAAAAATGTTTCATAGTTCTAATTCATAAATTAACTAAACCTTCTTATGATACATAGTGACCCAACATCTTCATACATGACTAATATATAATATTTAAGACAAATAAAATAATAGTAATACTTTCAAGCAATATAACATTTAGTATCCTGGGAAAATTAGGATCATACAATTATTATACATAATAAAACATATAAATTATTTAAATAATTCTTATTTATCCTCCTAAAATATATAATGTTATATTTATTAGATTTAATCAACTGTGGTTGTACATCAATTAAAGGGGTGATATAAAACCCATCAAGTATAAGGATAATATAGAAGAAATATGAAATATTAATAAATAATACATGTGTGATCATAAAAATTTTATGAAATTATAAGCGTGAGATCATCATCATAAGAATGAGGTAATAATTTTAAAATGGAACAGAATATTTTATATGCATAATAATGAAACATCATAATATAGTGGTCAGATGTTGCACATAGTTGTGAACGAAGCTAACATCATATTCACCCATAACATATGTGCATAGATCACAAAATCATAACATTGAACAATTCGAGAACACTTTTCATAAATAATACACATAATATCATGAGATATATCACATTACTCAATGAAATGGAGGAATATATAATTCATGGACCACCTACCACATCATAAAATGCTCATAATCATTCATTCTATAAGGAAACAGAACATATGACAATCGTATTCATTAAATAAATCCGTTGAATGGAATGTGTTACAAAAAGGTTTCATAAAACATAAATTTATGAATAACATTTTGGATTCTTAAATTAATATGTTAAATAATATTTGGTATAAAAAATTATCATTCTTGAGTGGATAGTAAATAACCCAAAAGGAATCAAAAAGGTTTTTTCAAGAAGTAAAGACCTTTTTGAGAGATATTTTTAATTGGATTATAAATCCATTCGACAAGGTAGGAACATGTATATCTATAGAAATAAAAGGGAAATAGTTTTAAAAGTGTAATTTAAGAACAATATGGGACCATCCATACTGAGATTAATATGAAAGATAAGATAACCAAAACAGAATGAGTTGGGTTCAATATTCCCATTACATTATATCATGATTTATTTCATCGCTTTTCCTCCTCCTATATAATAAAATTATTTTTTACAAACATGGAAACATAAGTTAATTTTGATAATTTTTATTATGCTTGATTAATTATTATAATAGAATTATATTTCCTAATTCTAATTGTTAAAGGTGAAACGTTTTGATATTAAATTTTCCTTGAAATAACTCATATTACCAAAATTTAATAATCTTTAATTATAAATAATTATAAATTATTAAGATAAAATACAAAATCATATAATAAATATATTTATATATTATAAATAATTTATTATAATCATCCCAATTTTTTTTACAATTAGTGAGTTGGAAATGTTCTCATGCGCTGTTCACAGACCGTTGATGGGACTTTATCATTATAAGAGTAAAGAGAAGTATGAAATATAAATAAATCATAAATAAAGGAATTAAATTATGTTAAATAAATTAATTTTATTTTTACATACAAAATAATTAATCTTATAAGGGTTTTGTATAAACACAACATAGAAAAATAGAAGTGTAAAATGAGAGAAACATTGAGTGAAAACATACCACATTCTCAGTGTTTTCTTCTTTTCTATGAAACTAAAATCCATAAATTCTAGGAGTTGAGTGAACCTATAAAATACATAAGGATTCGTGAGGTATTGAGATATGTGATTTAGACATATTTTTAGCATTATTAGGTGGGCATGAAGTGTTCTTTCAAGGGTAAGGATAGGGGGTTTTTATACTTGAGTATATGGGCAGTTTTAGGATAAAATACTGAATAAAACATAATTTCCATTGCAAAATTTTTTATAATGATATTATTGATATTATATGTCATATTTTAATAAAATAAGAATATTTTAGGAATTTTAAATCTTTAAAAAACTTAATTTATTATTTTAATAAAAAGGAATGTGAAAAAAATTGCGAATTGTTATTTTAATGGATTAGATTTGAAATTTGAGTTTAGAAAAGACTATTTAGGTTAGAAAAATAAGTTTATTTTATATTAATTACTCATTTATCACATAAAATATATTTTTTCAAGAAATAATTATATAATTTATTAAATCATTATTATATCATGAATTATGTTATTTAAGAAACACTATATTTGAAAACAAAATTTTCTATTAACCTACAAATATAAATTTTTCAGAAAATTATAAAAACATATCACCCATAGACAATTTATATGTTTTAATTTCAGAAATGAATTTCATTTGAGAAAAATAATTTTATAAGAAAGGTAATTTTAATTTTAAATAAAAAAATTATTATTTTTATAAAATACATTAAAATAAATTCTTTAAAAAACATGATGAATGATTCTTCGAGTTTTAAGTATTGATATTAATTTTATGGAATTATAATAATTATATTTTCATAAATTACTTATGATAAATATCATTTAAAATATATTTTACTATTTTTTAGGTCATATTATTATTCAAACAGTCAAGTTATATTCCAACTATCACATTTGAATTCTAATGATCACATTACCTATAATAAGTACCACTTAATTCAATAATTTAGAATTTTATAGAATTCATACCAAAGTTCTATATTTTTAAATTATAAAATATCGATTGGTTTAGTAATATTTTGTTTCCTTTTCACAGTGATGTTCGTGAAAGTGATGATTATTTCATTTTAGGATTATCAAAATTCTCTTATTCTAATTTTTCAATTTTATATTTTTTGTAGTATTTTAATATTCATAATATTTATGTGTTTAGTTATCGACTTGTGTAACGATATATATTAATTATATATTGTTTTATTAAATTTTCTATATTTTGTATGAGTATAATACTATAAAATATATTATTAAAAATATTTATTCAAGAAATAAATATTATTTATAAATTATGTTTTATTATGTTAAGAAATGAGGGATGATAGAGAAAATATCATAAATATAGTGTTATCACAAATTCATGGTTTCAATCGATGGATTTCTAAACTATAGTAAATAGTAATATTACAAGGAAGGATTTCATGAAAATTTATTAAATATACAATATATTACCAAACTAGATAATAATCTCCTCCATGAGATGATTCGACCACTTATAGTCTTGGTCTTGACGCATAATACCCAAATAACTTGTATATTTTATAAACATTATAAAGAGGGTAAGTGGAAATGTGAATGTGGTAATATTTAAATGAAATCATCTTTAATTCCCTATAAATTTGATATTCTTAAAAATACCAAACATTTTAACTTTTATCATCTCAACAATTTACATCTCAACCAAGGCTTAATCTTTATTTTTGAAGAAATATGAAATAATTAGATGTTGTCAAACATCAAATAATAATTGTTTTCATATTTTTTATTATATTAAAAAAATCCATGACTTTGTCCACTAATATTTATAACATTTTTAAATATATCAGGATTCTAAATTTATGTTAATAATTTTCACCAAAGCATGGACATACAGACACCCATATGTTTTTGTCAGCTTTTCAATACAAATATCTCACAAGGCTTCTTTATGGAATGAACACATGATATATAGAGTCACATAATTTTAATACCATGATATTACATCATAAAAGATGAATATTCATTTCATTTTATAGAAACACACATGGGTAATGTAGAGGTTTAGTGTCTTTTGAAACATAGATATATAAAAAAATTGATCATAAGTGAACTACATCATCTACCACTATGTTATTTATAAATAGAACCCTTTTAAGAAAAATAATTCATAATAACATTATTCATCACCCAAGGAAAGAAAACATAATAAAGGGTGATATCTAATTCTTAGTATGGGTAAACAAGGAAGATATCAAGGATCGCTTAAACATAACATGAGCATAAGGGTATGAGAACATGAAAATAACATGTAAAAACCATAACATGAATATCATAGATCATAATATTGAGTCATAGAATATAACATGTAATTTTATAATACATTAATAATAAATAATCAAAGAAATCAGTCCATGAGATTGTAATATTTTAATGAGACATAGATTTTTGGTATACACATAATCATGTAAAATGAATTCCTCAGTAGTCAAGGAACATTTATAAGACTATCATAGTGGATTGTATTAACTCCATAAATCATCATTGTGGTAACAGTTTTCTCTCAAGACTTCGGTAATGGATAATGTTCCTTATTGAATTGGGTTCACTCCCCATTCCATATTCATTTATCTCATGAGATATCAATCTTTACCGAATGAATTAGATGAAAATATAATTCCAGGCCCACTAATAACATAATAAAAATAACACAACCGTGTGCTATAAGTTCATAAAATATTAATCATATCATAGCCTATGAAAATATAATGGGGTTCATAAACATTTCATCACATCATAACCTATTAAAAAATGGGATTAAAAAAATCTCATATTTTCATCATAGTATAACCCAGGAAACAAAACATGGTTCATAAAAATCATATCATTGTAATAATAAACCATCCAAAGAAATATTAAGGAGAATATATTTTGATAAAATACCTTATAATTCATAATAAACATCATAGGATTTTATCTTATATGAAAAATTCCTTTCAAATAATCACTAGAATATTTTCTGATAACAATAACCTTTCCATTTTGAAATAACTTATCTGAAATCTAAATTGCCACAAAATATTAAGTAAATTTTTTTAAGTGAAAATAAAAATAAAAATTTATAAATTATTCTTTTAATCATTTAGTCACCATGATAGTGGGAAATTCCTTTCATGATATATAATTTAAAAGAAAACATTTCTTTCATTTTTTGTAAAACCCAAACAATACATACTTCATAAAAACAAAAAAAAGATTCATTTTAAACTATTTCTGTGAAAATTAAATCATGTATAAAAATAAAGTTAAAAAATCCTTGGTTAATGATAAAAGAATCTTGAAAACATTTTATAAAGTAAGGACATGAAATAAAATTTATTTTGACTGAAGAGATAAATAAACTTGGTTTTACTTAAATACATTCTTTATCTCTATTGAGTACATAAAGTGAGGGAAATGAATGGAAAACATTAATTATCAATAAATAAATAAATGAGCATAAAATTCATGAGATTATTTTGGGTAATATCCGAAGATTCCATCATCGTAAACTAAATCATAAACAACCCCAATAAACAATGATATTGTAACATAAAACACTTACTAATTTGGTAACATTTAAATTGAAATACTGAAGAAATAATAACACATAAAAAACAATGAACATAATAAAAATAAAGATAATAATGATATTACATGTAAAATGTGATTATATAAACCTCAGAAATTATGATAGGTGCATGACATAACATATGTCCCAAATAAGATAATTTCAGACTATAAACCATTACATCGTGTTTGAATTTCATTATATAACTCTAGATTAATCTATAATAAATTTAAATTTATTATAATTATATTAAAGAGTCATGTAAATATTTTTAATATCATATATTTCCCCCTTATAACATTTCAACTCCCTTTTATTAATAATTATTTATTAAAATACTTATTTCTAGGTGTTAACTATTTCGTTTTTCATGATAATTTCAATTTAGTATTTTCAGCCCTTATAATTCAATAATGGTTTTATGAAATATATAATTTTAATAATGATATAAATATAATATATATTCAATATATATTTAATTATAATCATCCGTAATATTTAGTGACATAAAAAATTAAATTCAACGTTCATGGATATGGTATGTCGTGCGTATGCAGGAATGTTGTTTTCACTTTTATACAAATGGAATAAATGAGTGGTAAATATTAAGTAATATTTACAGTATCATTAATATATAATATAAATAATTTTTAGTAATTAAATATATCTATATTCACATCCAAGAAAAATGGAAAAGAAAAGAAAATCACATCGCTTGGTGGAGGTGGCAGTCCACACATATACAAAAGCGCATTCCAACGGTTTGTAAGGTAAGAAGGTAGATATGATCTTATCATTAAAAAATAATAATTTTGTCATACCAGTGATTCTTTTACTTCCCATTTCACGAAAAGAGGGTTAATCAAGGTTGTTTCATTACCATAATTACATTTAAATATATTTATGATAATAAATATATTATTTTATGAACAATTTAACAAATTTAGAGGATATAAAATAACAATAAAAAAGAAAGTGATCGGTCATGGTGATTATATCTTCATTGAAACAACAATTTTAGATATTCTATTAAGTATCCCAGCATTTGTATTTTGGGAATACGAGAACATATTGAATGTATTAAATGATCTTAATATGGTATTTTGGTAGGGTATTGTAAAACTATGTGGCACAAATTGGGTTGAATAAGATGAACTATATATTTCCTTTTATAAGTTAGGGGTGGGGCAGTCTTGTTATTTCTTAAATGATTAAAATATACTAAAATAATTATATAGAAGGATGATTCTAAATGGATTGGGATTAAAATATACTGTAGCATTAAGGTGTAAATATCATTATATAATAAAATTTGGTCATTTTTTTGTGTTATTTTAAGCCTTATTCTTTTTTTGTAATCCCTTCTTTGATTATTTTTTACCTTAACCACGACAACACCTATTTTAACCATAAATTATTATAAATGTTACTATAAATGGAAAAGGGACTCATAAAAGGACCATATATTATGTGCTAAATCATACTTGATTTACATAAGTAAATATAACATTTTTATGTATTTTAAATCATTAAATGAAATATTATTTATTATAAAATATCATTAATGTTAATTTTGGAACAATTCATTTAATTTGAGATTAAATTCACTAAAGAAAAGATGAAATTAGAATATAATCATTTTACACATTAAAAATATTTTATATTTATCTATTAAATTTGTCGAATACTATAACTCCCTCAGATTATTATAATTTTAATATTTAATAAATTATTTATTTTATTTTCCTATTAATTGAGGAAATACCATGTCAGTGACGCATAAAAATTTAAGGTAATTATATAATTTAAATAAAATATATAAATACATTTTGAACATTAAAATAATTTCATTTTTCCCAAAATTACCATTTATATTCTTTAACTAGTTTCTTTTGCCCATATGTGAACACATATGACATATTTAAAAGTAAGAGAGTGACATTTTATATTTTTATTTCTTAAAATAGTATATAGGTCATTTGCATGGAAAAGTGATATGAACAAAAAAACACGTTCCACCTATTTTGGGATTATTATTATATATTATTTATCACATATTTTTATAAAAGAACCATAGATTGTAAATTTTAATTTTCTTAAAGATTCAAGCTACAATAATGAATTCTAATTAAAACACCTATAAAAGAAAATACCAACACACTATTCTTCTACTGTAAAAGTGTTAAACACCATAGAGGGACCTCTACCACTCACTCGCACCAACACACCCTTATTACATATGAAATTAGGTTTCGAAAACATAATGTGAGTGACCAAAATATCAGTAAGATGTTTCAAAACATGGGGAAACCAGATAGTTTTTTTCAATTTCTATAAGAGTAAATCATAACATATAAGTTGAAAGTACATACCTTATATAAATATCATGAGTTCTTATATAAAAGAAAAATACTTCACCCGATGGAAATTTAATTACACTGATTCTTGAAAAAATGCATTTCATCCATTCATAATGTTATAAAATTATCTTTTAAAAGCTCATAACAAATAATATGAAAAATTTTAAGGCTCTCTGGATAATATCATAATGTAATGTATTATTCCAGAGAAACTCTAATCATGGTGGAAGTAGTCCCATTATGTATTAGGTTAACTCTCTAATCTCGTAGCATTATTAGGATAACCTCTTTTGCACAACACATGAAATATAGTGGGATTATAAAATCATTCAATGCATTAGAGAGATATATAATTCTGGGCCCACCCATCACAAATTTGGAAAAAGTCTTATAATGGGTTTGGGTTCACTCCCCGTCCTGTACCTTCATTCATATAATAACCCAGAATAATTCTTTGGAATTAAAATGTAGTAGCTTCTATTTTACATCATAAAAGTCTTTAGATCCATTAAAATCATGATAATGTGTATTCAATTCATAAAGGAGGAATTTTTTGGATACATATACATGTTTGATTTCTTAGAAAAAACACATGTCAAGGATGAATATGATGGGTAAACTATTTTAGATCCAGAAATTTGAAGTTGTAAAATATATACAACTCAGAGTCAAAAAATAAATTTTTGTAATTAATTTTTTAAAACAAAACATGATTTTGTATAAGTAAAAAATAGTTTCACATGTTATATAAATATATATATATATATATATATTTAGGAACACAAAAAAATGTAATAATAAAAAAATTATTTTACATAAAATGATATATATATATATATTTTTTAATTTTAATAAAAATATGTGTATAAAAAATGGTTAATTTATATACGTAAGTATATATAATATAATAAAAATAGTTTGTTCATAAAATCATATATATATATATATACACCTTTATATTATTTTTTATATATATCAAAATATAAATAGTTTTACATAAAATGTTACATTTATATTCATATTTATAGATAACAGAATAAAAAAAGTTTTACATGAAATGATACACACATATAAATACATACATACATATATATATATTTGAGTAAAAACAATTCTACATAAAATAATACACACACACATATTAAGATAACATAATAAAAATAGTTTTACATAAAATTATATATATATAGACTCATTAATATATATATATAAATATAAATATCAGAATAAAAATAGTCCTACATAAAATGATTTATATACATATAAAAGAATAAATATTTTTTTCACATGTAATGAAATATATGTGTATACATATAAAAAAAAATATATACATATGAACTTATTTTAAAATAAATTACTTTTTCCGTCGATGATAATTTGGAAAACTCTATCGCTTCCCTTACATTCATAGAATCCAAAATTAAAATTATATAGATATTAAAAATATTTTCATAAAAAGGGATCTATATGTTGAAATAGTTTTTTTATCTAAATGTGTGGATAAACCATTTGGAAACATCGATGTATAATATTTAAAAATTAATTGTCCCCTTACATACATAGAGGGAGAACTAAGATTCTTTAAATATTCCAAATATATTTATATAAAGGAAATATCATGGGTGAAAGTAATTTTGTGTTAGTAAAACATAGTTTCTCGTTAAATGATGTATATATATCTACCTGTGTGTGTGTGTGTGTGTCAGAATGAAATCAGTTTCGAATAAAATGATATATATACCTATCATAATTATCTGGTTTTAAAATAAATTCAATCATATATATATATATAATAATATTCATAATCTCATATATTTTAAATAGAAAATTTTTTGTTAGAAAATAAATAATATAAATGTTTTCATAAATTATGTTTTCTTTAAAATTATATGTTTATTTTTATTTCCCAAGTAAAAAAAGTTACATTTAAAATAAAAAATTTTAGTATTTAATATAAAATTTTCTTAAAAAATGAAAATTTTATAAATATTAAAAATTACCTTTAATTTAAAAATAAAATTTAATTTTATGTGACCAAAATTCAATAGTATTTTAATTAAAAATATAACTTTGAAGAAAAGTCATTATTTACATTTATAAATAAAAATACATATCAGTAGATTTAACTTGAATATTCATTACTAATACCAATCATGTTAATATATATATATATATATATATCAATTTTTTATTGGTGTGAAATGGGAACAATGTACTCATATATATATTATAAAAAATGGAAAAATAAAATATTAAATGCATGAATAAAATGTAAAACTAAACATTTATTTGTTTATTTAATTGACTAAATTATTTCTATATTTCATTACACACGCACACACAAACAAAATTGGTATTTTATAAACCATATGTTTTTATCTACATATATTATTTCACTAGTACAGAGGGATGGCCATGCATATCTGCGGGAACATATATTATTTCACTTATTGTTAAATAATAATATTTATACAAAAAAATAAATCAATTAACAATATACCCAAAAAATTTATTTAAAAGATAAAATATTATAATTACAAAATTAAGGAGGTTAAAAAATGTTTCCATTAAAAAATCAACCTTGATCTTAAGGTGATGCAGTAAAATTCCCTTCATCTAATGAGATTTATGATGAATCATAATGGAATTATCAGGTAGTTTTAACCTAGATTAACTCAAATTAACATTTACAGTAGTGCTACATTTTACCAAAGTTACTTTTCACATTGACAAAAAAATAAATTGGTTATATTTGAACAATTTGAACCACCTAATTCCAAATAATAATAATTTTTTCATTATTCAATTCCAATACGTTTTATAAATTAATTTTAAAAATAAATGCTCAAAATGAGATGAAACCTAATTTCAAATAAAATAATGTTATTAAGAATAAAAGTTGAGTTATTCTTATCTCATGATTAAGAAAAATATGAAATGAATGTAAAAACATTTGGTTGAATACATAATATAGATTTTTAATTAAAATCATTCACTAATAGTGTTTAATTCAATTTATTAAGATAAAAAATATCACACACAGAGAAATGATATTTCACAAAAAAATGTATTTTTTTATATTCAAATGATTTATTTATTTATAATTAATTTATAACCAATGAATTCATTTTACACATATGTATCCATATATTTTTGTAAATATTTATCTTTATTAATACCCACAAATCCAATGTAAAATCAATAATAGTCACATAATAGTATTTTAATAGTATATTGTAGTTCATTTAAACTTAGTGTTGTGTGTAATGTAAGATATCGAAAAAATAAAATTATTTAAAGAGAAATGTACTGTAAAATATAGCGGTGTTATGTTCTACCCCAATAAAAATTAATTTTTCCATAAAAATTAATCTATCAGATACAAAAAAGTGATTATATCTTTATTTTATCACAACATTAGGTTCTGAAGAAGGTTCTTTTTTGATTTCTCTATATAAATTTCACTAATTGAGCTATCTGCTTCCATATCACTTTATATTCACAATCCAAGATTCCCACTATCTTTAATTCATATTAATGGTCATTTTCCACTAATATCTATGTTCAGAACATATGATTTATTTAGTATGTACTTCCCATGTAGAGATTTATGGAACTCATCGGGAACTTGAGAGGTTCAAAGGAAGTGCCAAGTGATAAGCTATAATCTCTACTTGATCAAGAGTATCGAAAGTACCAAAATTCTCAGGGATCAACATTACCTAATTTCTGAATCTTGTAACCTTATTCCATGAACATATTTATATAAATATATTATAAGTAACTTCAAATTCCATATCACTTCGATGATTTTCAGCACAACTATTATATCAGCTCGGAGCTACCATAATGAGTTGTTGAATGGTTCTAAAATAATTTTCCTTTTCCAAAATGATATATATTGCCAATATATTTATTTCTCTAGCTTCTACCCAACATTATGGATTTAGTGACTTCTTTCTATAGAGGGATTCGTAAGGATCCATCTGAATTCTTGAATGAAAGTCATGGTTGTATGAAAACTCTAACAGAGGAAGGTGTTGATCCCAACTACCTTTTAAATCCATAGAACATGATATAAACATATACTCTAGGGGTTGAATGGTTATATCATATTGAAAATATTTCTGAGGATGATACAATATACTAATCCTCAACTATATATCTATATCCTTCTAAATACTTCACGAATAATTCAAGGTAAACGGTATATCCCAATTAGATATAATAAAATATGGTACTACATGAATCCATACCACCTTATTAATGTATATCAACGATAGATGATAAAGAGAGAAGTTTTACCTAATGGTAATGAAGTTTTTAGACTTCATAAGTCAATTGAATATATAATAAATGGCATGAAGTCACATATAAATTTTTGGGAGTCTAAAACCATTGTTTTTGGAAACATTTTCCCATTTTCATTATGGTATGGGTATTGGATGTAACATCCCCTGATACATATGTCTCTCTAACACAACATTCTAAAATACTAATCACTGAGATAGATACTCAACAATAACTATGTTCATGATGTCCCACTAGAAATACTCTTTTATATCTCTAGACATCTTCATACATCCTTGATGAATGGAGAATGATGAACAATGAGCCTCATCCAATAGCTTCTTTAAATCTGATATGAATGAAACATGTACATAGTTATGGAACATTATCATTCCATAAAAATCCATGTGAAACTCAATAATATTTCTCACCATCATCCGTTGCTCTCCATATTACTTCTTTTCAGCATTAATCTTCTCTTAGAATGATGGTTGGACATTCATTTGAGAAATATATGATTTCAACCATTCCTTAAATTTTCTAGATCCATCATTTACAAATTTAGAAATACATATGTTTTTTATCCTCATAATAGATAAACTAGATTGATCCTTTTGACTCAAAGTATCTTCCACCTTGTTCTCTTTCCTGGGGTGGCGATGTGTTAACTAGTCACACTATTTGATCAACTATAACAATCTTATCTGGCCCATATACAACTCTTTATAAGTGAATATATACTTTAAACATTTATGATAAGTATATATATCACACCTTTCTCTATAAATATAATCCCTCCACATATTTAATGAAAAATTACTATAGATAACTCCAAATAAAAATTTGGGTAATTTTTCTCATGAAAATTCAATTAGCATAAGGTATAAGCTATCACCATATCATTTTTCCTAAGAATGGATCCTAGTTCATTTTCGATGCAACTATATATATTAAAAACCCTACCCCACAATAGTGTAGTGTAACTACCGGTGAACTTGATAACCTTATTTTTATTTCCTCGAAATTTTATTCACATTAATCTGTCTAAAAGATCATACCTCCTTTCTAAGTTAACTTTTTGAGTGGATTAGAAAACTGTGAGAAACTATCCACAAGGAAATGACAATATCCATCCATACCAAAAACGTATAGATCTATGTCATAGTGGTTGGTCTAGATAATGTTCAACCAATAATGTTATTGAATTATCTACTGATATATCCTCACATGAGATTATCTGACCTAATAATGGAACATTCTAAATCCAAAAAGCACACTTGATAAATTTTGAATAATGCTTCTCCTTCCTCATAGTATTTACCATAATTGTTAGATAATATTCATTTTATTCCTCTATCTTTTAATAAATCAGTATATCATCTATAAGGACTAATAAAACAAATCAAAGTAATCTCTAAATACTATATTCATTAAATCTATAATGATATTGGGAGAATTAGTGAAACCAAATGACATCACTGTAAATTCATAGTGTCCATACCTTGTATGGAATATTATTTTTGGTATATCCTCTTTATTGACCCATAATTATTGTTATCCAAAATAAATATCAATTTTTGAAATGTATTTAGCTCCATGAATTTGATCAAACAAGTCATAAATATGGGGTAGAAGATAATTTTTCTTAATAGTGATACTTTTTATGTTCCTAAAAATAAATACAGAGTCACATTGATCCATATTTCTTCTTAAAAAACAACATGAGAACTCCATTGTGACACAATTATTTGAATAAAAACCTTATCAAGATTCTCATCCAGTTTCTTCTTCACTTACAAAATCTCAATCAGGGGAATTCTATATAGAGTATCTAAAATAAGTGATGCACCATTTTTGAGTTCTATTGCAAACTCAACATTCTGATTTAGTGGAAGATCAAGAAATTATCCAAGAAATACATCAAAACACACACACACAATAAGAATATCTTTGATTTTGGGTTTCTCCCCAACCATCTAAGATAAAAATACTTTTTAAATATAAATCGAGATCGATATAGCGAATTTTATTTCCATTGGAAATTATTATTTATCATCGCATTGATTAAAAATAATAGGTTGGTTCATAATATCAAATTTTACTTCCCGTATTTTTAAATTTATATTCCATTTTTGAAAATAAATTCATTACATAACTAAAGTCACATTAAATTACCCTATCTGGAGAATAATAATATTTTTAGAAAGATAATTCCAAAAAAATCAATTAGATAATAATAAAATACTTCAGATATGATCATTGTACCATTAGGGGTTTTCACTACAAAGTCAACAAAAAATCCTTGGGGTCAAATTTTTACCACCTGAAAAATCATTCAAATAAAAATGGGTGGATAGAACTAGTGTCAAATAAAATATTTTCAGTTCTAGACTGGATGATAAGTGTGTATTTCACCATATCATACTCCTTTAATTTTAAACATAGGAGTTTGGTTGGTTTATTCTATGGATTTTTCAATGTATTCACATCATTAACTAACTTCTTCCCATCATTTCAGCATTGAATTTCCTGATGAATTTTTTTTCCAAACATAATAAATTTACTAGTCCCCTTTGGAAAATTTCTACCATGTTTCATTCCACACTACTATAGTAAACTAATGATCACAATTTTCATTCTATGATTTTTATAATTTTATTTGAATTCCATATTTCTTTTATTATCAAAACTATGAGATGGATAGGTAAATACAATCTTCATTTCCACCTTTATAGCACATAAAATGATTTATTCATAGCTAATGAAGTCTCTTATGGATTACTCCCTTCATACACTTGATTTTAAGCCCCTGAAGAATCAATCAACCTTAAATTTAGGTTGGTTGATAATATCAAAAACATACCTTGAATGTCTCATAAAATTTTCATCATAGGTAAAAACATATTTAAAATCATTTTTATTTTTTCCAAGGAATCCAAAATCTATTTTCAAAAAAATAATATGAAGAAAGTACTAATGGAAAAGTAATCTCTTAAACTCATCCCACTATATGGAGTTAATTTCATCTTATTGAATTGTATTCTTGATAAGAGTCTCATATTGATATACTTTATCTTTAATGAAATAAACATCAAAAATTATTTCTCCATGTTATGAATACTATAGAATGAAAAATATATTTTTAGTGGTTCTAATCCATTGATCAGTGACTATTGGATCTGTGGACCCACTAAAAGAAGGTAGATGTTTCCTCATGAAGGACTCAAAAAAATTCCCTTACATTTATCATATGGAAGCTCAACATGATTCATAAATTGAAAATGTTCTGTGAGCGTAGTAAAAATATTATTCATTTAATCTCAAATAACATTTGGTTGCTTTGGTGTAAAATCACTACATTTTAAATCACATTAATCATTCATATGATTTCTTTCGGTTCCTGCCATAAAATAAAACAAAGAATAGAATGAACAGTAGTAATAATATTTTAAAACCACATAATATGGATAAATCATTTATGGGATGTGTAAATAGGACACCTTAATTTCAATCAAAGATACCTTAGGTTTTACCAAGGTTACTCATGATCATTACCAAAACTTTTTGATTTTATCCTATACTTGGACTTATCCTCAGGGTTATCACTAAAAGTTTCTTATCTTAGTTTCCAAACCATAAATAAACCATTCCTTTGATAACAACTATAGAGACCCACAATTTTCATACATTGAAATTAAATCTTAATATATGAATATTCATTTCATTTTTCAAAAACACAACCAAGTAATATAATGTTTTAGTGTCTTTGGAAATATAGATACATAAAAAAAATTATAATGAAACTACATCATCTTCCACTATGTTCTTCATAACTATCACCCTTCATAGAAAATCATACATAATAACCTTCTTTATAACCTAGGGCAAGGAATTATAATAAATGGGGAGATCATATGCTCAGTAAGGGTAAAAAATTGAGATATCAATGATCAATTAAACATAACATGTGCATAAGGGAATGAGTGGATGGGAATAACATTTTAAAATGATACCCTACATATCATTGGTCATAATCTTGAGTCATGGTATATATATTCATAGTTCATAAGACATGGATCAAAAATTATTAAACGTAATCCATGAGAACATAACATTGGAATACGATATAGATATATGTCATACATACAAGAATATATATGAATAATAATGTATTGATACAGATGGAAAATGACAAAATGATCCATTTTAAACAATTTGGTAAAATTTTATTCTATTGTAAAAATGAATTTATTAAAAACATTATTGAATTTTTTTTATAAAATATAGATATATATGAAAAAATATTTTTGAATGAAGAGAGAAATAATGATTATTTTACTAAAAACATTAGTTCACTCACTTTAGTACATAAAGCGAGTAAAATGAATGGAAAACTTGTATTATTAATTAACAATCATATTAGAATAATGTTCATGAATTTATTTAGGGTTATATCATAAGATTTATTTATTCAAAACTAAATCATAAACAATCTTGTAAAATAATGAGAATATAACATAAAACTATTTACACTTTGGTAACATTTAAATCATAAGACTCATAAAATAAAAACATTAAAAAAATTAAATACCATTAACACAAGGATAATCATGAGATAACATGTTTAACATCATTATATATGAAAGATAAATTATTTTTACAGTTATAAAAAACTTTTTTTTTCATTTAGTCCGTGATGGTAATGTCTTATTCGGAGAAAGAGAGCGTTTATTGGGGGAAATGACATAAATTTTGTGGATGTATTTTTTTTGAATAAACACTAATCTGTCTTGTGAGGAAACTTTAGAAAACATGAGAGGGTCCATGTGGGGAGAAGTTTGGGATTTATGTTTGAATAAATGTTTCTTAGATATAAATTGATCAAGTGTTTCTAGGGGTTCTTAGTATATTAAGAAACCTTAATGGGGTTTGGTTTTGAATATGGAAAATGGGATGAAAAAAATATTCACATAATAGTTATACATCCTATAACTATAATACATGAAATGTAATTGTCACAAAAAACATGACATGGATGTTTACTGGTCGTGAATTGATTCATGACATGAAAATAGTACATGTTGTGTAATTATATGACATTCCATATAATATTAGATCAGAATAAATAATAATCTAAGGTGGTGTATTTTTTTGGCATATCACTATAAAAATAAATTCAAAACATGTAACTGAATTAGACACCATGTAATTTCTCAAGTAGGTTTTTAAAGAATTGTTGTTTGGATTATTTTATTTCTAAATTTCATGTATAATCCTTATCTTGACCCTAAGTAACCTTCCATATGATTTTGGAGCACCTCTCTTGATATCAGGCGTCCTATTTATTCATCTGATCTCTATTTAGTGTATTTTCTTCTGTTTTCCTCTTCTCTTCATTCATTCTATGATAATTGCAGTGTAATCACTTGGCCATTTGTATTTTTGGTTTTGATCTTGGTCAGTTATGATATAGGAACGTTCTTTATATCATCCTCACCTTTATTCATATTGGATAATCTTGTTGGAATATTTTTTTGGTCTTCAGTTAAAGGTATGGGTCTAAACCTAGACCCTAATATTTGATAATTGTCAATTATAGGTAATATTACAATTTTCTGACACATATGAACATGTTTAGATTAAATAATGAATTGGTCTATTCCTTGGAGTCCCTTTGGATCCATTTGGCCTCCTCGCTTATGGATACCATTCAGTTGAGAGAACCTTTTTTAAAATGAATTTATTAATGGATTAAAGTGGGTTAAGCATGATATAGATTTTGGGTGATATCTTGATAGATATTAAGCTTGAATTTTATTGTTTATTGAGATAGCTAGTAGTTTAACATTTATGATGAATCAATAAATAAAATGTTTAAATGAAATATAAACAGTAATTTTCATAATTAACCATTGAGCCTGATGATATGATATTGTGATATCCTTATATTTATGATGTGTTTCGTGATAAATATTATAATTCTTTTATGTCCATTAGAACATCTGATAAATACTGAAATTATTATATATATATGGGACTTTCCCTGAAAAGGGATGATATTCTTATATAGAGGACTATGCCTGGTGACAAATGATGAAATTCTTATATGTTGAAATATACCCTAAGACATGCTGAAATGATTATAGTGGTCTATACCCAGTGAAACATTTTGAAATTCTTATATATAGAGATTTCCACTAATATATATTGAAATTTTTATATACCGAGATCCTCCCTAATTTATTGCTGAAATATTTATATAGTGGGTTTTCACCCTAAATTGTGTAATTTATACCCTAGTTATATGGTTGTGGTTGACAATGTTGTGAGACATGCACATTGACATTATAAAATTGAATTGAGGAAAGTTATGTTTTCCATGGTTATATAGGTGTTGTTGTCATGGGCATGATACATGCTCCTAGACATTTTGGAATTATGCCGAAGCAAGTTGATTTGGTTTTAATTTAATTGTTTAATTAATTGATACACCTTTTTATTGAATTACTGCATACACTGGTAATCATATTGGTTATGTTTAGACACAGTGGTGTTGAAATATTGAGTTATAATCACAAGATATTTGTTTTTTCAATTGGTACATGAGAATATTATATAGATGTATATTGGAAAATGGAAAGAGACATTATTTTTTTGTGTTTTCTTACAAGATGGTCTAGAGTTTGGAAATAGGACTGACATGGGGTTTGGAATTGAGAACTTTTGAGTATTAAGTGGATTACTCTAGTCTTGTATTATGTATTACTTCTAGCATGACATTTTGTTACATTTATACACACCATTAAATTATTCCACTCTTGTTTATTAGGTTATTTAGTTTTTTTAATTACCAGTATTCCACTGTTTGGTGTTTTTTCCACTATTTCCACACTCTAATATTTATTCCTTATTATTATATATTTGTTTCCACTATGTTTTTAATCTATTATCATGGGTTATAATCTTCCCACTTTACTTATCACACACCAAATACAAGTTGGAAACCTCTGGTGTATGAGCAAGCATGCTTGAGGTCTCGTAACCAACCCTGTTTGTCCACATGTGAGAGTGATGGAACAGGGGATGTTACAATGTGGTATCAAAGGTACATGTTTATTTTCTATTTCATTATTACATGGAAAATTTTGAAAGGATAATGGAATGTGTCATTACATGGTAATGATATTGTGCATGGGATTAGCTAACCCATGTATGGGGGGGATATGGGTGCTAGTATTGGATTGTTGTTTATATTGTTTGATTTTTATAGTTGATATTATTTCACTCTCAGTGATTCCCATGTAGTGTGAAGTTGTTGTTTTATGATGTTATTGATTGTTTCATTTATACTCATGGCCTGATATGGTGCGGGATGTGTATTCATGCATCATAATAGGAACATAGGGAAATATATTGATATGCATTCTTAATGATAGGGACATATTTATTTTCCTATGACATATACTTTCCTATTAAACTCTGACATAAGATACTTTTTATATCTGATAAATGAAAATAAATTAATTTATATTCCATGATTAAAAACATAAAATCCATTTTTCAAGAGACCATGTGTTAGTTGTTTTTTGTTATGATCGCCTATTGAGGCTTGACTTGTTGTTATAGTCAGTGTTCTAAGTAGAGTGTTTGTATTCTTGAGAAAGTAAATCCCTATCATCTTTGATTTGAATGCCAGGAGAGTGGAAATTAGCATGGTCCAAACACAGCAGAACTGATGCTTCTTGTAGTTCATGTGGATCAAGTGGATGTTGAACTTCAGAAAATATTCCTTAGGTTCATGATATCTATGTAAAGAGACACCATTTTGACCCTACCTTTGATGTATGGGATGATGATAGAGTTTCAACTTCATTATCTACCAATGTTCGCTAGGAAGGGAGGCCCCAGGTAACCGATTTCTGGATCAACTAATTGTAAATTAATTTTAATAATATTGGGACATGATCATATAGGAGGGTAAACCTTGATGTATATAAGCTTTATGTACCAAAAATGAATTGGTGGGACATTCTGGGGAATGTAAGTTGGTTGGAGGATCTATCTTGGAAGGAATTAGAGATAAAGTTCCTAAGACGTTTCTATATTAGGAAGTTGAGGGCTGAGAAGTCTCGTTGGTTCATTAATCTGGCACATGATGGAATTTCAGTGATGAACTACACTAAACATTTCATCGACCTGTAGATCTTTGCACCATCTTTGGCAGTTGATGATATCTCTTGAGCGAGACATTTTTTTGGATGGTATTCATTAAGAGATCAGATCCCAAGTGAATTTGTTTCTTCTATATATTTTTTATATGTGATTAATCAAGCACTCGTCACAAAATGGAATTAGAGAGAGTCCCTAAGTAGTGACCATACATTTTCCATGGTAGAAACTGTGAACTCTTCTTCTAGTGGAAATATGAATCATTATGAATGTTTTCTCCATGGTTTTAGTGGTAAGAGAAATTAGGGAAGTGGGTAGCCATCTTAGGATTTTGTTATGTTTTAGTTCTATTGGTGTGGTAATATAGGCCGCAAAAGGCCTCACTGTCAATAAACTACTTTGGAGTGTCATTCATAAAGAATATTGGGACACCTATAGAGGGTTTGTAGGGGCATGATGAAATAGATCATGGGCATGGGAACATGACATGTATTAGAGTCTAGGAAGGACCAAATTACTCCTCAGAAGATAGGTAGCTAGAGTTCCACAAAACATTTTGGTTGAGGTGGGGACATGGTACTCCAGTGTAAGAATGGAAGTACTAGGCATAGTGTATAGCTTAGGGGTGTTAGGATGGAGCCTATGGTAGAGGGTCTAGTCTGGTGTATGTTATTTGGAATACTATGGCTTGTGTGGATGCATGACCATCTACTAGAATAAATATGATTGTTGTATCATCTACACTTTCTAGTGTTTTTTTGATACAAGGTCCTCACATTCCATTTTATTCACAATTTTAGTAAACTATTTGGGCTAGGATGTGGAAATATTCGATGGTGTTTTGACCATTGACACACCATTAGTAGTTCAGCCAAATAATATCAAACATTGAAATTCATGTACTCTAAAGATTGGTGGTTACCATTCCTTTTTTGGAACCGTTCATTCCATAAATAATAGGCTTCTATTTGAATCTAGATATTGACTGGTTGGTTCTATTATATGCTCATATATAGTGTTACCAGATAAAAGTTACCTTTTTATATTTATAAGAAAGAAATTATTCTCAATAGGGAGAGTGAGATCTTTAGGATGGTCATGAAGAACCAATTTTGGGTATATTTGGTTTTCTCATAGCTCATATAGTAGTTATTACTATAGATAATGGGAGAATGAAGAGGAATTATCCTCTTTCAATGGTATAATTTTTTTATTATTCCATTCCTAATGATTTAAATGTATTACTGCATGAATGAGAAATTGAGTTTATGATTGACTTATTATAGGAATAGAGATAGTTTCTATCCCACCTTATAGGATGACAATAGTGAAGGTTAATTAGATTAAGGAATAGTTTGAAGATCTTGAATCTAAAGGTTTCATATGGCCTAGTAAATAACTTTGGGGTTCTCTAGTTCTCTTCTCCAAGAAGTATGATTCTAATTTTTGCGTGTGTGGATTATCAAAGATTGAACCAGATAATAGTCAAAAACCAATATAATCTTCCATTCATTGAGGTTATTTTTTATTAGCTAATATGTGATAAAATCTTCCCCAAGATTTATTTGAGATTAGGATACCATATGTTGAGGGTGAGACCATTAGACCTACCTCACACTACTTTTAGGAGTAGGTATTTCTTGTATGAGTTTGTTGTGATTCTATTTGGGTTGACCAAGGCACCGATGATATTCTTGGCCCGAATGAGTATGATGTTTCATTCATTTTTGAATCAATTATTGGTTTTTTTTGATGACATATTAATTTTCTCCCAATGACTAGACGATCATGCCAAACATCTTAACATTGTCCTGAGTACATTGATAAAGCATCATCATACTCAAATCTAACCAAATATATATTCTGGATTGTTCAAGTGCACTTCTTGTTCAATGTCATCTTAGAGGCATGTTATTTTGGTGCTTTATCTAGGGATATTATAATTTGGAAGCATATATGTTAGGTCTAATCAAGAAAGTAGTGGTGTTAGTTTTCTTATATGAATGGGAGAGATATTTTTAAGAGCTGAAAGGTTGGTTGATGTTAACACTTATCCTAACTTTTTCAATGCCAGGTAAAGCACATACCATGTATTGTGATGCATCAATAGTTAGACTCATAGTTATAATGAAAGAGGATCAAGTGGTTACATGTGTATCCATATAGACTTACCACATTAGAGGAATGGTTCTACATATGATTTTGGGTTAGAAGTATTGGTACATTCCCTGAAATGTTGTAGGAATTATCACATGGGTGATATATTTTTGGTATACACAGACCACAAGAGCCATTGGTATATTATCTTTCACCAGGACATGAACCTTAAGAAGTGAAGGTGGATCAATTATTTATAGTCTTTAAACATTTAGTTGTCTTATACACTAGGAAATGGAAACATCGTTAGTGATTCATTGAGCCGATAGACATAGGTAGATTCTATTCTGGATTCTTCTGATTAGTGGTTGGTGATTCCCTTCTTCTAGAAACAAGAATCTAGATGTTTAAGAGTCTCCAAGATGGGTATTTATGGATTTTAAACCTATTATAACCATATGTTTGGACTGGATCATGTCAGATATGTTATCTAATATGGAGGGATTAGTTTTTACAGATAGGCTATATGATAGGGATACACCAATTTGATGATCAATTTTCAGTGGAAATTCTCTTCTTTTCTATGGATGGGTATGGGTTTCTATAGGCTTACGTGAGGAGATGAGGAGAGAGTTTCATGATTTTAGATATGTGGTACATCCTGGATTGAAAATTATGTATCATGATCTCCATTGACAATATTGATGGTTAGGAATGAAGAAGTAGATAACACGATTTAGAGCTAGATGTTTCACTTATTAGTAAGTGAAATCTGATCATCAGAGGAAAACTTAGATTTTACCGCATTTTCTCATTCCTAATTGTAAATGTGATGATTTCACAATGGATTTGTGATAGTATTACCCAGGAAAATCCATAATAATAATGTTGTATGGGTGAGTGTGGATAAAATGATGAAGGTATCCCAGATCCTTTGTATAAGGGATACATTTAAAATTGATGATATGGGGAGTCTTTATGTCTATGAGGTAGTTCTTTTTCAAACTTTTATAAGGACTATAATTTCATATAGAGATCTCTGTTTCAAATTGAAATTTTGGTAGTGTATTTAGTAGGATCCTAGATCATAGGTGCTTTTGAGTATGGCCTTTCAACCTCAGACTGACGGTCAATATGATAGGAATATTCATGATCTGTAGGAGATGTTACAAGCCAATGTTCTAGATTTCGGTGGTTCATGGGAGAATCATATAAAACAGAAAGTGTATTCATATAATAATATCATACAATGTTAGATACATATGAAATATTTTGAGACTTTTTATGTAAGGAAATTCCATTCTCCTCTATATTGTTTGGAGGCAGGTGAGTTAGCACTTAATAAGCCTAGTCTCATATAGGTGTCATCTGAGTAAGTTTATCTGATCAGAAACTGGTTAGTGACCAAATAGAGAATGCATAAATCATACATATGCCACCATAATATAACTATAGAGTTTTTTTATTATCATCATGTTTTCTTTTGGGTGTTTTCTAGGTGGATTAAGTGTCATATTAGGAAACATGAAACACTATCGCCTAGTTTTGTTCGGGCCATTTTAGATAGTTTGTAGGGTTGGTCCATTGACATGAAAATTAGCCCTTGAAAAGTGTTATAGGTCCATGAACAATGTTTTTCACATGTTGTAGCTTCAAATATATTATTTAGACCATTCTCATGTGATTTTTATAGAATACGAGGATCTTAGTGCTGATGTATCCTTTGAGGAGAATCTTATACTAATTATGGACCGTAGTGATAAGTGTCTCCAGGGTATGATGATTCCATTGGTTCAAATACACTGGAATCATGTGAATGTTCAAGATTATTCCAAGGATAGGGATTCTAATATGTGATCTTGGTGGATATACTTGTTCACAGATACACCATAGTGATTCTTGGGGAGGCTCATGGACATGGTGTTATGTGCTGGGGAGGTTGTAAGATCAAAACTTTTTTCCAGGTATGTCCCTATTTGAGTTTTTAATTTGAGGATTGGTAGTTCAATCTTCTTTAGTGACATATATCTTTTTTTGGGGGAAATGACTTATATTTCAAGGATTTATATTTATTTGAATAATCATAGACTTTGGTTGCAAGGAAACCTGAGAAACCCATAAGGGTTCCCTATAGGAATATGTATGAACTTTTTTTTAAATAAAGGGAGTCTGAGTATAAATGGGTTAAGTGTTACCAAGTTTTCTTGGTAATTAGAGGTTCCTCAAGGGGGTTTGGGATTATATAAGGTACCCGGGCTGAAACATATCTGCAGAATAGATATATGTTGTGTAATTTTAATACACACCATGTAACTGTTGCTAGAAACATATTGGGAATAGTTACAGGTTATGAACTGATTCATGACATGAAAAGAGTATATGTTGTTTAATTATATTTCATGTCATGTAATATTAGAATAGAATAAATAATAATTTTAGGTTTTGGGATTATTTTTTTAACTCTCTAAAAATATATTCACGATGTGTAACTAAATTACACGTTGTGTAATTTCTAGAGAATATTTTCAAATAGTTTTGTGCAATTTATTTTATTTACAACTCGCATATAGCTTCCTCCTCTTGACTATAGATCACCTTTAATTTTATTTTGGAGAACCTCTCCTAATTTTTAACTTCTTATATAGGTATCCAATCTTTGGTAAGTGGTTTTGATTTCATTTTCCTCTTCTCTTATGATGTTCTCTAATCATTGTGTTCTAATCTCTAGATTGTGTACATTTATGGTTTTCAATCTTGATAGATTATGATCTAGGAACCTTTTGATAACATAATCACCTTCATTATTGTTATATAATGATCATGGAAGATTCAATTGATCTTTAGTTAATGGTAGGGGTTATAGGCCTTATTCCTATGGTTTGATAATTGTTGAGTGTGCATAATATTTCAATTGTGCCCACATATTTTCACTTTATTTTATTGAATGATGAGTTAGATTATTCCATGAAGTCCCATTGGATCCATTTGGTGCATTGCATGTCTTTTGTCCATCATTAGGGTGATAAATCCTTTCATTAAATGAATTTATTAATGAATTCTAGTGTGTTTTGCATGAAATTGATTTTGGGTTATTTCTTGATATAAATTTACCCTGAATTGGATTGTATATTATGATAACTTGAAGGTTATTAGTTATGACCAATAGATAAATTCATAAGATGCATATATACAAGGATTGACCTTGATACGATTTCTGAGGTTCATTAGAATATTTCAGGTCCTCAGTAGAGTTGCCGAGGTGGATTACCGCTTAGTTATTCCACCTCAGTTGCACCGGGTGCATGATGACTTCCACGTATCTCAGCTGAGGATATATGTGCACGAAACTTCTCACATCATCAACCACAATGAGCTGGATATCAATAATGGGGAGAATTTTATGGAGGATTCAGTACAGATTGAGGATCGATAGGAGCAGGTCCTTCGTGGGTGGTCGATAACTCTAGTTCATGTTCGTTGGCAGCATGTGAAACTCTAGGAGAGCACATGGGAGCGGTAGGCTCAGATACACGATCAGTACCCCCACATGTCCCCTTAGTTTGAGATGTGGATTATGGTGATGTAAAGATCTGAGGTGGGGATAATGTAAAGACCCAGAATTTACATGTAATGTTTTTTAATATATAGGAATTTTACGAGTCTGTGAAAATTGGCGTCTCGTGATTCCGAGGCCCGGAGTTCCCAGAATGATTTTCAGAAAAACAAATCAGTTACGTTTAGTAAACGTATGAGTGGGTTTTTGTAACTCTTGAACTATTACTTGGAATTGAAATATGAGGGTACTGTTGAACTCACAGTGCCTGTATTCGCATAAGGGGACCTTTACCTCAAACGCAGTAGGTCGATGGTGAAAGATAGAATTTGGGTTATTTCGTGTAAGAATAAAATAAAATAAAATTGTGTAACATTTTATTTTATTTGGAACTCCCATGTGGATGTTGAGAGGTGGGGACCACCAGAACTAAACCTCCCATGTGAGGTAATAGAGGTGGGGACCACCAGGATTAACCTCCCATGAGGGTTATGGTGGTGGGGACCACCCAAAGATAAACCCCCTAGTACTCCCCTCTTTATGGGAGAAAAACCTCTTGAACTCCCCCACATTATTTATGCCACCCCCTTAATATATTATACCAACTCATTAATTAATTAATTAAGCTAATTTAAAATTATGCCAACAAACATAATAGATAACTTGTTCTATTATGTGAGCTACTTTTCATTTTGGTGGAATTGGGAGGAAAGGGTTGGAAAGAGGATAACTTGGAAGAACACACACTCCAACGAAGAACTTCTTCCGCGAAGAACGCTCCTCCATAGAAGAACTTCGATGCACAACTTAGACTTATTCCTTGGGAAATCTTCAATCGACGACCATCATTCCCTCCTCATTGACGTCAACACACTACTGGAAATAAACTATTTCCCAACGGTTCAGAACCGTTGGGAAAGCCCCTGAAACCGTTGGGAAAGGTTTTCCCAACGGTTCTCATAACCGTTGGGAAGTAAGCCGTTGGGAAAGGTTTTCCCAACGGTTTACTTGCAACCGTTGCAAAAGGCCCATAGAAGTTACCCTATCCCAACGGTTTGGGTGAACCGTTGGGATAGTTTTTCCCAACGGTTCTCCCAAAACCGTTGGGAAAACCAAATGCCACACATTTTTTCCCAACGGTTTTAAACCGTTGGGAATTGGTGAAGTCTTTCCCAACGGTTTAGAACCGTTGGGAAAAGACATGCTAAAACTTATATGCCAACGGTTTAAAACCGTTGGCATACCCTATGCTGCAAATTGCAGCACCCTGCAATTTGCACAGCCCCTGTCCCCTGTCTATCACCACCGGTCATCAGGCCTCATTTTCACCTCATTTTCACCTCATTTTCACCTCATTTTCGATCCAACTATTGTACCAGTAATAAAATAAAACATACATATTCAATTACGAACAAATTCATACACATTTAACATATAATGGATCCTGAAACTATACAAATCCATAATTAAATTACAATTCATAAACATACATAATTCATATAGAATTCAATTTAAAATTTAGATGACAATTATACGTGGAATCTGAAATTCAATTCATAATATGATCGGTTTTTTCTATACCATATATTTTTACCTCAAATGATGTCCATTTTAAACAAAATACATACACCTGAAGTGATACCGGCCACACCGCACCTCAGATTGAGGCGGGGTTAACTCGTACACGTCACATTTGACTCATGGATCGTTGTGCTAAAGTATCGACAGAATCCTAATGCGTTTGGTCGGTTTTCCGTATGCCAGTTGATGTTTTTCACTTAAAATGGCGTCCTTTTGAAACAAAAGACGGACACTATGAGTGGTGCCGACCACACCGCGTCTCCAATTGAGGCGGGGTTGATTCATACACGTCACATATGACTCATGGATCGTTCTCCTAAAGTTTAAATGGAAACCGAATGCGTTTGGTCGGTTTTCCGTATGTACCTAAAATGTTGTCCATTTTAAACAAAAGAGTGACACTTAGACTCATCCCGACCACACCGCGACTCAGATTCATCCCGGGTTGGCTCGTACATGTCACATATGACCCATGGATCATTGTGATAAATTATAAAAAGATTCCGAATGCGTTTGGTCGGTTTTGCGTATGCCAGTTGTTCTTTTCATTTATAATCATGTCCATTTTAAACAAAAGAGACATAGTTAGAGCGGTGTCGGCCACACCACATCTCAGATTAAGACGGGGTTGACTTGTACACGTCACATATGACCCATGGATCGTTGTGCTAAAGTATCAATAGAATCCGAATGCGTTTGGTCGGTCTTCCGTATGTCAGTTGATGTTTTTCACTTAAAATGACGTCCTTTTGAAACAAAAGACGGACACTTTGAGTGGTGTCAGCCGCACCGCATGTCGGATTGAGGCGGGATGATTCGTACACGTCACATAGGACCCATGGATCGTTCTCCTAAAGTTACAATGGAAACCGAATGCGTTTGGTCGGTTTTCCGTATGTACTTAAAATGGTGTACATTTTAAACAAAAGAGAGCCATTTAGACTGATCCCGGTCACACCGCGACTCGGATTGACCCGGGTTGGCTCGTACACGTCACATATGACCCATGGATCGTTGTGATAAATTATCAAAAGATTCTGAATGCGTTTGGTCGGTTTTGCGTATGCCAGTTGTTCTTTTCACTTATAATCCTGTCCATTTTAAACAAAACAGACACAGTTAGAGCGGTGTCGGCCACACCGCGGCTCGGATTGAGGCGGGGATGATTCGTACACGTCACATATGACTCATGGATCGTTCTCCTAAAGTTTCAATGGAAACCGAATGCGTTTGGTCGGTTTTCCGTATGTACTTAAAATGGTGTCCATTTTAAACAAAAGAGAGCCACTTAGACTGATCTCGGCCACACCGCGACTCGGATTGAACCCGGGTTGCCTCGTACAGGTCACATATGACCCATGGATTGTTGTGATAAATGATCAAAAGATTCGGAATGCGTTTGGCCGGTGCACCAGACAGAAGCAAGGGATTTCTCTGGCTCCACCGGCTGACCGGTGCTGAGCCACCGGCTGGCCGGTGGTCTGGACAGAAGCATGCTATTCTGTCTGGGTTCCACCGGCTGGCCGGTGGCCAGGCACCGGCTGGCCGGTGGTCTGGACAGAAGGTATTCCATTCTGTCTGGGCCCACCGGTTGGCCGGTGGCCAGACACCGGCTGACCGGTGGCACCTGGCAGAGGGCAAGGCCTTCTGCCTTGTCCACCGGCTGGCCGATGGGCTGGATCCGGCTGGCCGGTGACCTTACCGGCGGGCCGGTGGTCTCACACCGGCTGGCCGGTGGACTTAAAATGACGTCTTTTTGAAACAAAAGACCGACACTTTTTGAGTGGTGTCGGCCACACCGCGTCTCCGATTGTGGCGGGGTTGATTCGTACACGTCACATATGACCCATGGATCGTTCTCCTAAAGTTTCAACGGAAACCGAATCCGTTTGGTCGTTTTTCCATATGTACTTAAAATGGTGTTCATTTTAAACAAAAGAGAGCCACTTAAACTTATCCCGGCAACACCGCGACTCGGATTCATCCCGGGTTGGCTCGTACACGTCACATATGACCCATGGATTGTTGGGATAAATTATCAACAGATTCGGAATGCGTTTGGTCGGTTTTCCGTAAGCCAGTTGATTCTTTTCACTTAAAATGACGTACTTTTGAAACAAAAGACGGACACTTTGAGTGGTGTCGGCCACACCGCGTCTCCGGATTGAGCTGAAACCACCGTGAAACATTCTAATTATTATTCGTGACGTGTACGCGCAGACGGCACGTCAATCGGACGTGCGGTTTGCGCGGTACGGCTCAATATTAGTGTTTTAAGTGATGCGCGCGCTTCGTAAACGCGCGTGAGGGGGTCCAAACGGGTCGAACGATGTCGGAATGGCCTGAAATCAGACGACAAATACGGGTGAGTGATTTCTGAAGTGGTCGAGCAGACGGCACGTCAATCGGACTTGTCGTGTGCCCGCGGTGACCGACAACGCAGTTATGGTGTCATAAACGGCCAGAACGGGCGTCCAACGGTCAAATTCATAGCGGACGGCCTCGGATTGATCTGAAACCACCGTGGAACATTTTAATTATTATTCGTGACGTGTACGCGCAGACGGCACCTCAATCGGACGTGCGGTTTGCGCGGTACGGCTCAATATTCGTGTTTTAAGTGATGCGCGCGCTTCGTAAACGCGCGTGAGGGGGGTCCAAACGGGCCGAACGATGTCGGAATGGCCTGAAATCAGACGACAAATACGGGCGACTGATTAAAATAATTCAACTCCAATACTATACTACGAGTCTAGATAAAACCAACAACTAGAATAGATTAAACATCACATGTCAAGTCAAAAATGTAACGGATCAATATGTCCCACATCAGCATCACCATCTCCATCATCATCATCATCATCGCCCTCGTCATCGTCCTCCTCATCGTCATCACCCTCCTCAACGCCTTCCTCCTCGCCTTCGCCCTCCTCCTCGCCCTCCTCATCTCCATCCTCTTCCGAATCAGACTGCTCGCCATCATCATCTTCAAGTTCGACATCGGCCTGACCACCACTGGAACTGCCACCTGGTGCACCATATATAGAATGTATCGACGACATGTATTCATCAATCGCTGGGCTGGCCTCTGCTGGAAGTGTTGGACGTAGAACTTCAATAAATTTCATAAATGCACTGTTTGCCCTTGCAGACTGTTCTGCCGTCTCTGTGGCCCTTTTCTCAGCCTGTTCTGCCTGTGCCCTAACTTGCTGCAGCTCGGTGGCACTACAACTCGTACCTGAGGCAGGCCAATACCTCGTCGGGGCTATCCTAGGTCGGCAGCGTACTCTGCCAGAATGATCATCTCCCAACACCTGATGTAAGTGATCAGATGGCCCAAAATTGTCTGCTTCTTGGGCATCGAGGGCCTCTAAAGCATCCTGTTACAAATATAAATATATTGTTTAGTTACGAAATAGATATTAAAATATAAAATCAACAGATTAAAACTTACAATCTGCTGCTGAGTCGCTTCGTTGACAGCACGTCCATCCTTTTTTCGTCTACTCGAGCAAAACAGTTTTGCTCGAGGCACACGTCCTTCAATATTTTGTACTTTCCTCTACAATGACATTGAAAACAAAATTTATATAAAGACTTCAGCAAATAATTAAATAATTGAGGAAAAAAAAGAAAATGTAAGTCGTAAAGAAAACTTATAAACAATTGTCATACCTGCTGCCTCTCATGATCCGGCATCGTCGTGCGTCCTAGTGTATGGAGGTATTTTTTTGCATCAATGTTTTTTTTATTTTTACCAGATGATTCCTAAATAAAATTCGATAATGCAAAGGATAATATTAATGCAAAACTTGAAAGTTATTATTTAAATACCTCAAATGTAATTCATACCTTAAACTGGGTACTCGTCCAATGAGTAATCATCTGACGATACTGCTCTATAGGACAATCATCCACGACTGGTACCGCCTCTAACTCAGTGCCAACTCTAGCACGCCAGCCAATATACAGCTCATGCTTGTAGGCTCTCCAAAGCTCGCCTAAATCCTTTAGACGTTCCATTCGTGCACCCTCACCATCAGGAAAATTAAATCGAAGCTGAAATGAAAATATTAATTTATATAAATACAAAAAAAATTCATGGCATTAAATACAACAGATTTTTTTACCCATATCTCTGCCCAAGCTCTATCTTTGACCTCATGTGGCAAATGTCTCCACGACAGCGGGCTGACGGGAATGATGTCGGAGTATTTGGCAAGCGTCTCCATAAAACTCCGACATTGCTGCCCTGTTTTCTCAACCATCTGATTGTCTTCATTATATTCCACCATAACCTGTGTGCGACGGTTCCACACCGAACGCATGCGTGTACGGCCCCGCCCCCGCCTCCTTTCAGTAGATGTATCTGTCATGAAAGAAAAACAAATATTTTATCAAAACATGTTATAATGAAAATAAATATTACTATAAAAATTTGATAGGGTTTTATAAATATACCTGTGCTAGTCTGATCAATGAGTGGCGCCGGATCCACAGAACCTGATGGAACACCCTCTGGTGGAACGGGAGTCGAAGACGATGGAATATAAAAGCTCGGAGAGACAGAAGTAGAAGGAAAAGAAGATGGAACAACTGTATGACCTGATGCTGACTGGGGAGTGGGAATCATCATGGGATGTGAAAATGATGGGGCAGAAGATGCAGAAGGTAGCGAAAACATGGGAGGTCTAAATATCCCGTGTGTCCCTAACGACACACCGGGATCAGAATGTGGGAAGGCTGAAATGTCAGTGGGAGGGGCAGGGTCTAGTCGGGCACGCGCAGCTCTATGTCCACCTCTGGTACGAACCCTCCTCGTACCACCGGCCTGAGTACTCGGACCAGTACTAGGCTCCTCGTCAAATAACTGTCGACGTAATGGTGGAATGCCCAGCTCCTCCATCCGACGATTGTTCTCCGCCATTTTTTTTCTTCGTCTCTCTTCAATTGGCTTCATTTCCTGCATTGGAAAACAAATATGTAATTAATTAGAAAAAGAAAATTAATGTGTAAACCAAAAAACTAAATATATGAGGGAATGAGGGGATTCATTGGTAATTTAGCTATCAATTGTTTTAGAAGAGCTTGAATGAATTTAATAAAACATACAAGTTGTAATGTTCACCAAGTTTGAAATATTGTTTGATTTGGTTTGAATACAGTTCAATTCCAAATTAGAAAATGCAATTCAAATAAAACAGCAACCAATAAACATTGAAAATTCACATAACGGTCAAGTCAGCTAAAACATATTTGTGATCAATACTAAATAAATATGAATATTACCAACCTTAACAACCCAACTCGAGGTAAACCAAAAGAATTGAGAACATGGATGAATGATTCTATATATTTCCAACCACAACTTCAGGTTCACAATCAACTCTGACAATTGAGCTATTGGAGTCATCAAAAGAAATAAATGGATTGGTTCCAATGGCAATAGGGACAGTGTCAATTCCATCATCAGCATCATCAAAAATATGTCTTGGAATTACTTCAACTACGACACCAAATTCAGGTTGAAGTTGATCTTTGACATAAAAAACTTGTTTGGCCATTGATGCCAACACATATGGTTCTTCGGTTGCAAGAGTGCGGGTCATATTAATTACTCGAAATCCACAATCATCAATAAATGTGCCATGTCTCGTCATCGAATCAAACCAATGGCATTTCATCATTGTGACTCGTCCATGAGAGTAATAATCCAATATTATTATTTTCTCAACGACTCCATAATAACCCACATTTTCAAGTCGCGGTCTACTATCTGATGCGCTGGCATAACAATCTGTTGTGGCAGTAACCATAATACCATCATGTTGTGTTCTCATGTTTTTGGCTCGTTCAGTGACAATAAATCTGTACCCATTGATAACAATTGATTTACAGTCACGAACCACGGTATTAGGACCAAAAGCCAAAGCTCTTATTTCCTCAGAGACAGAGTCAGCAGACAAACTCAATACCTGCAATATAAATGACAGCTAAACTTAAGTAAATATTGAAATAATTAATTTAAACAGTAATATTTTTACCTTCAATTTTAACCAAGCAGAAAACTCTTTGCTATGCAAAGTCTCTCTCCTTCTCAAAGATAAAGAACGATGCTTCCTATTTATCATTGTTTTATGTTCCCTGTAGATAAAAAAATATGAATAGTTTAACAGATATATATGTAAGATATACATATTCAATTTTGTTACCTGATATAGTCATCGAACAAATCACAGTTGAACAAAACTGTGCGATGTGCCATCTCCCGCTCTTCATTGCTTAATGTCTTCAATGTATATGATCCAGGAATTCCTCCTGTTTGAGGAAGTGATGGAAAACTGGGTTCAATTTGCTCATATTGTTCTTCTTCATTTCTCATTGGTCTGCTCATTCTTGTAGTAAGATCAGACAAATACATTGAACAGAAATCCATACATTCTTGAGCTAAGTAACCGTTCACGATAGAACCTTCGGGATGATTCTTGTTTCGAACATAAGACTTTAATGTGAACATATTTCTTTCAGTTGGATACATCCAACGAAAAGAAACAGGTCCTCCGAGAAGTATTTCAGTTGGAATATGGACAGTCAGATGCAGCATGCATGTGAAAAATGATGGGGGAAATATTTTCTCCAACTCACACAAAATTAATGGGGCATCTGTCAACATTTTTTGCAAGAAAGACTTCGACAACTTCTTAGCACAAAGATCTCTAAACAAATGGCACAACCGAATAACACCCACCCTTACATTATTGGACAAAAGATGACGGATTGCTATTGGAAGCAACTCATGCAGTAGAACGTGATAATCATGAGTCTTCAAAGATTTTAGCTTCAACTCTCTTCTGTTGACCCGTTTAGATATGTTGCTTGAATAGCCATCAGGAACTCTAATAGTCTCTAATACTTCCAAAAATTGTTTTTTTTCAGTAGGTGTCATCACATAAGAAGCACATGGAAGTTGCCATTTATTTTCACTGATACGCACAGGATGCAATTCTGGTCTGATGCCCCAATCCACCAAGTCACGTCGAGATCGTAAATCATCTTTTGTCTTCCCCTTGACATTTAGAAGAACTGAAAGCAACATTTCACATATATTCTTTTCAATATGCATTACGTCTAAGCAATGAAGTAGCAAATTGGTTGACCAATAAGGCAAATCAAAAAAGATACTCCTCTTCCTCCAATTGTAACAGGTTTCTGTGGAAACATTCTTTCTCTTTCCAGATTTCATTTGACCCTTCCCGAACGAAAAACTGAAATCTTTCAATTCATTAAGCACATCAGTTCCAGACATACGCTGAGGTGGATCATCGGTCTCTATAGTATTATCAAATCTTCGACGATTCATTCTATATGGATGATCCTTTGGCAAAAATCGTCGATGTCCCATAAAACTGAAACTACAACGATGTTTCAGTCTTCTGGATCGTGTATTCTTCATACAAACTGGACATGACAGTTTCCCCTTCGTGCTCCATCCAGACATCATTGCATAAGCCGGAAAATCATTGATTGTCCACATAAGCGCAGCGCGCATCTGAAATATGTCTTTCGAACATGCATCGTATGTGCGCACACCCACATCCCAAAAAAGCTTCAACTCTTTTATTAAAGGTTGCATGTATACATCAATATCAATGCCAGGATCAGAAGGACCAGATATGAGTATACTCATGAAAGTGAAAGGTTTTTTCATACACAACCATGGGGGAAGATTATAAATGTGTATAAAAACTGGCCATGTGCTGTGCGAAGTAAGCATCTGCCCAAACGGATTAAAACCGTCGCATGAAAGACCCAGCCTCACATTACGCACGTCAGCTGCAAAATCAGGATGTCGAGCATCAAATCTCTTCCATGCAAATCCATCTGCAGGATGAACCAACTCATCATCAGTCTTCTTTCTCTCGGTATCATGCCATCTCATTTTTATTGATATGTCATCAGACATAAAAAGATTCTGGAGTCTGGGAATCAATGGAAAGTGCCACATTACTTTCTGTGGAACGCGGGATGGTGTTCCATCAGATTTTGACTTCCAGCGGGATGTGCCACATTTTATACAATCATTTCGTTCAGCGGTTTCCTCCCAGAATAAACTGCAATCTTTCGGGCAAGCATGAATTTTGTTTCTTGAAAATCCAAGTTCCTCAACTAACTTCCATGCCATATAGTGGTTTGAGGGAATATCTGCATCATCTGGAAGTAAATCCTTCAAGAGGGTAAGAATGTAATCGATTGCTGTATTAGAAATCCCATACATAGTTTTCCCATGAAATAATCGGATTAAAAATTCCAGCTTTTTCATTTTATCGCATTGCCGATATACTGGAGTCGTGGCAGCATCATTCAATTTTTTCACCCTATCAATATCATCATTTTCACTAGATGCATCAGCTGTCCTCATATCGAAGTCTTCTTGAGTCGAAATCCTTTCTTTTTCATGATGACGAATAAACGGAAACCGATCATCTAACAAATTCTCCATTCCAGTCTTTTCATTTCGATCATCACCAATTTGAGATTTCGTTTTCTCCCCATTGTGATACCACAGAAAGTAGTTTGCTTGAAACCCATTTTTGGTTATGTGGTAGCTGACTTCTTCACGGCTCAACCAAGGTCTACCAACACAATTGGAACATGGGCAGTGTATGCGACCACTATCTGAAGCATTGTCAAATGCAAAATCTATAAAGCTCTCCAAATTGTTTTGAAAATCATCTGAGATCCGATCGGTTTCATACATCCAACTTCTGTCCATTCTGTAAAAAGAATTTATATAAGTCATTTTGTCATAAACAATTCAATAGGCATTAACTATAATAGAATATACATTTAAGTAAACGATAAAGGAAGAAAATAATCAAGGTATCAACTACACATGTCAAAAAAACATACAAATGTGTTATTGAAAAAATGTAAAACCAACAAGAACTTAATGTGTTATATCACATAACAGCATGACTCATCCCATAACCATATTAGTAGGGTATCATGAACATGAATAACATCAACCTTGTGCCATCCTCCTACCCTACATGACCCCAACCACATGCCACATCTTATTATAGCCTTATCACATCACACCTCATCGAAAAACACTAGGGAAATCATAGTACATCTCACCTGAAGACACATGGACAATCACATCGCATCTTGCCTAAAAACACATGGTCAATCACTTTTGAAGGAAGAGTAGGGAATGTTGTACCCCACTCTCTTGGATTTTAATGATCACAATCACTCTCATAGTGATCTAATGTTGTTTCAAGTGTTCTTGTTAATAGGCATGATTTCAGGAGCAAGAAGTGGCAAAAAAAAGGAAAAGTGGACTTTTTTCAAGTCCACCGGCCAGCCGGTGTAGGACCACCGGCCAGCCGGTAAGGGCACCGGCCAGCCGGATCCAGCCCATCGGCCAGCCGGTGGACAAGGCAGAAGGGCTTGCCCTCTGCCAGGTGCCACCGGTCACCCGGTGTCTGGCCACCGGCCAACCGGTGGGCCCAGACAGAATGGGATGTCTTCTGTCCAGACCACCGGCCAGCCGGTGGCCTCCTCACCGGCCAGCCGGTGGAACTCTTTGGAATAGTGAGACCTACTGTCTCACCACCGGCCAGCCGGTGGCCTTCCCACCGGCCAGCCGGTGGCTCCTGGGCAGAAGCTCTCTCCACCTTCCAAGGCACCGGCCAGCCGGTGGGCAAGCACCGGTCAGCCGGTAAGCAAAGTCAAACTAGCCGTTAGAGCTTGACCAGACTTGCCCACTTGATCCCCAACGGCTCCAAGAACCGTTGGCAAAACCTCTCAAATACCAACGGTTACACCAAACCGTTGGTATGTAAGTGTTGGGAAAACTCCAGTTTCCAGTAGTGAGGATCTTACATACTAGGATACACATCATGGATCACTATCAAAACCATAAAAACATTGACAGATCTCAAAAAATGAGTGCATGCCATCATTACCTCATAGAATTGAAAAAAGGTAAGTAACAAGCAATATATCTCACTACTCCATACTCACCCCACAACATAAGGGTCTCACATTACTAGGGAATAATTCTATCCAATACTAAATGATCTTGATCCATTTTTCATATACATATATGATTCACCTCACCAATTACTAAATATTAATAACATACAAAATTATGATTCCATTTAACTAGAGTTAAACCATCAGGTTTTACAAGGAAATTCTATATAAGTATTTGTTTACACTTTAAATAAAGAACATGAATGTCATGTTAACACTCAACATTGATTCATTAATAAATTGTATTCGAATTTTATGGAAATACCAAAATAAATTAGTGAATCAATGTACCTATAGTGGTGCACATGACCACCATGAAACAATCATAAATTTTTACAAAAACCCTAATAATTGGGAATAACGAAATCAAGAATAGAAGTATATGATTTATAAGAGCTGGAACTATATCGTTGATAAAATATAGGAGTCTAACCTGGTAGGTGCTGATCTGATGGAAGATGTGGGGATTGGGAGGTCCTTCTGCAAGGAATCGCTCCAGGAGGACATGAACTGAATGCTTCTGGAATGTGGGGAGGCCGCTGGCTCGATTTGGTATTTGGGGATTTTTTTTCCCAACGGTTATTAAAAACCGTTGGGAATGACCAACATTTCCCAACGGTTCCATAGAACCGTTGGGAAAACAAGATTTTTCACCACTTTTCCCAACGGTTCTTAGGAACCGTTGGGAAAAACCTATCTTTCCCAACGGTTGTATGAAACCGTTGGGAAAACTATGCATTGAGGGGTTTTTCCCAACGGTTTCTATAAACCGTTGGGAAAAACAAGATATGCCAACGGTTCATTGAACCGTTGGTACACAACTGTTGGGAAAGGTCCCTTTTCCAGTAGTGACAAACGAATGAGGTAGGGGTGTGATTTAATTTGATCAATGCTAAATTCCATCTCACGTTGAATCATCTTCATTGAGCAGTGTGATACCACCCTAATGTGGAGGTTATGGGCCAAACAAACATGGCCCAACCCCTCTGCAAATCTTTTGGATCTTTTTTGTGATCTTCGCGATGGTGTCGGCGACCGGTTCCAGCGGTTGACACTGATGGAACTCAAGAACCGCGACAAAGCTGATGGATGAAGGGCGGCCGGTCAAGCCGACCGTCAGCGAAAGCATAATGCCCCACCACCCCACGGCCTCTGTGGCCCGCGGCGCCCCGCCACCCCGTGACCCCTGTGCCGGTGAAACCCTGCCGCCCCATGGACTTTGCCCCACCGCGGCTTTCGCCACCTTGGGGCCTCACCGCCTTGCAGCCTCGCCACCCCGCGGCCTGCCGTGCTGCCCCACGGCCTCACCGACACGCGGCCTGCCCCGCCGCCCCACGGCCTCGCCGAACCGTGGAGTGCCATGCCGCTGTGGCCTCCGTCGCCCCCGGCCTCCGCCACCCCTGGCCTCCACCACTCCGAGGCCTTGCTCCATCCCGCAGAACCCGCGGCCCCTGCCATCCTGGGGCACCGGCGGCCTCCGCCGCCCCGTGGAAACTGTGGTACCCGCAACTTCTGTCGCCCCTCAGAACCCGCGACCTCTGCTACCCTGCGGAACCCACAGCCTCTACCCCCCCCCCCCCCCCCGTAGCACCAATGGCCTCGTGTCACCCTGTGGCCCCTGTGACCACTCGCAGCTCCACTGCCTCCACCGCCCCACGACCACCCATGACCTTCACAGCCCACGCGGCCTCCACACCACCCTGTGCCGCCCAGGCCGGGTTGTTCTGCCCAGTGGGGTTGGATGAACACAGCAGGTCGGGCCAGACTCTGAGTTCCAGGTCGACCCAAACTGGGTTGGGTCTGGCCGGGTTGGACCGACTGTGATCTTTTCACTCTAATGACCATAAATTTGGCACAAGACATCCGTTTGACAAACCATCAGTGGTGCTGTAAACCATAGATCATGACAGACCCATTTTTATATCCCACTAGAGTTTTGAATAGTGTTGGGAAGTAGTTGGATTGGATCGGGCACGAATCCAAATGGGCGCACGAGACTAAAAGGCTAATAAATCACAGACCGGGTGTTCGATTGATGCACCGTATGTTGCGTTGAGACCACTAGGATGTGGCGGACCATTGAGATACTTCTTCATGAGAATTAGTGGAAGTTGGAGTATCATCTATTGGTTTCAAGAGTGGACCCTCTCTGAGAGGAGAAAGCGTAGTGAGGGAACCCTGTAGCTTTTTGTGACATGAAGAATAAAGAGTGATACTGCGTGGGTAGCATCGAGCGATCCTGTGTGGGTCAGCACTAAGCGATCATGTGTGGGTCAGCACCTAGTGATCTTGTGTGGACAGCACTGAGGGATCTTGTGTGGGTCAACACCAAGCGATCTAGTGTTGGACAACACTGAGTGATCCTATGTGGGTCAGCACCTAGCGATCCTGTGCGGGTCAGCCCCTAGCGATCGTGTGTGGGTCACCACCATACGATCCTATGTGGGTCAGCACCAAGCGATCCTATGTGGGTCTTCCTCTTAACAGAGTAAGTTGATTCAGTAGTTACATCTAATCATATCTACTACTATACTTATGTTATATCTAGTGTGAGCTGAGTCTGTACCTGTGTGGTACTTTCCTTTGTGGTAATACCTTAGTGGTATTCTTCTATGTGGTCCTTACCATCGTGGTGTTCCTTCCTTTGTGGAACAGTTGAGATTTGGGGATTTATAGTTGGACTCTGTGTTTTCCACATGATTGAGATGGGTTTACTTGATAACTTACGTATTTTTATGGGAATATACCTAAGTAGGGTTATTAGTTGTTTCATTCATTGTGGTTTATCCTTGGTGGATTTTGAGAGACCATGAGGGTCTCAGTGTCCCTACTGAGTATCGTTATACTCACCCCTATATGGGTTATGCCCTCACCTCATTGTGTTTAGTGCAGACGACAGACAACGCTGAATGGGGACGAGAGTACCAGGACTGGAGGTAGATCTTAGGTGGACCTTAGACGAGGCGTACTGTAGAGGCGACCGTTTGAGAGTTGTACCTACCCTTCAGGTAGGATCCTTGGCGTGTGATCACATGAGTTGTTTAATTTTAATTGTACTTTCAGTTTCTTGTAATTTACTATTGGTCTTGTATTCCATCCCCTTTTTACTTTTAGCACTCTTTTTTCTATACAGTTGATTTGTGATTGTATCTTGATGTGTTCTTAGTTGCGTGTTTTTACAAGTTATAAAGGAAAATCCTTCCAAGGTTTAGGGAATATGACTTCGGTGATAGTAGCCAGCCCCTGGCCTATGGAAGGCAGGATTTGGGTAGTCACAACATAGGTCTCGGGGGACGGGTCGTCACATTACAACCATGACATTCCTCCATAGCTTGCATAATACGCAAGACTGAGTTTTACCAAACAATAGTATATCATTAAAATGTTATTTTTTAAAATAATAAGATATAACCTATCCGTTAAATATTTGGTTATGAATAATATATAATAATTTATGAAAATATATGGTTTCCACAAATTTTATATGAAATTATATGTTACCAATTAGTTAGAAATGAATATTAAACCCAATTGGATATAAAGGAAAATATTTAAATTTATATGGTAATAATGTTATTTTACCCTGTTAAGTTAACTGATTAATTAGTGAGTCATATTAATGTAATATATCGATTATATATTCAATCAAATATTTTTTATATTCATACAATAGATTTTATAGACATAATATAAGAAAAAAGAAAATGTTATGCACAAAAATCTATTTTTTATAAAGGTAATTTTACCACCTTTTTATGTATAACCCATCGTAATTCAAAATTTTGGAACTTTTAAAGAGTTAATATGTTAAAATAACTTCATATTTGTATTTTAATCATAAAAATTAGGTTAGGATAATTTTTTGGTTTTTTCCAGTTAGGTTACATTTTTTGATTAATAGGGAAAAATACCGGATTTTAATTCAAAATTGCATTTTGTGTAATTTATTGATAAGGTTAAATTATATTTTGATTTGGTTTAAAATTTTAAGTATATATTTTTTATCAATTAATCCAATTTAGGTTATTGGAATCAATTTAAATTTGAAATTGGGTATAAAAACATATAAAACATTTGGATGTTTTTACTTTAAAATTTTGTAGTGTTGTCCCATCACTGAGATTAATTTGAAATTGATTTTTACCACATTAAGGATAAGAATTTGGATAAATTGATTAAATATTTGGAAATTAGAATAATTTATATTGTATGATAAGTGAAACTTTTTTTTATTAACAAAAGGATTAGTTAATGTGATTAAATTTAATTACCACTGTTTAGAGAAAAGATAGATTAATAAAGTACTAAACCATAAATTTAAGATCCAAAACGACCTATAAATTTTTTTAAAAAACATTTTATAGACACTATTATTCCATTAAAATATCCTTATTGATTTTGGTTGGATTGTTATGTCTTTTTTATGTAAAAAAGTTGGTACACCTAACTTGTTTTCAAAAATTCCAAGTGTGTCATATCCCTTCCCTATAAAAGGCCACCACCTCTTCCTCTACTTCACACCTATGAAACCACATAGGGTCATCCAAAATACACTGAATAAAATTAAAACAATAAATAAATTCCTCCTTGAGGAATCCATTTTTACTGAATGTAATCCAATGATTCCTTTTGGAATAAATCACAAGGTGCTAACCAAATAAGGGGTAACATCTTCTGTAAAGATCCTTTCTTTTATTTTCATTCTCCACCCCATCCACTCTATTTATAACATGATTGTATAAAAACCCATTATCTTAAATATAATATTATTTTTTTATTCTATGTTTTATACCTAAAATTACACACACCTCTATCTAATGGGTAACAAGGATAGTATTTACCTGTATAATGAACTATCGCCTTATGAAACAATGATTGTTCAAATTTCCTTTACCACCCCTCATGGTGAAAATTATGATGGAATCTATATTTATATAGTTTTTATATTATATTTATTATTTCATTAGTATTTTATATTCCTTTTACAATAAATATATTTATCCTTTTCTTTTTGTTTTTAATACGATAAATTTGCTTGAGGATGTATAGACTACCGCCCCCTCAAAACGATTTCATTCATTCATACAGTACGTGGAATTTATTAATGATACTTTTAGTGAATATATATTTTATATATGATATAATAAATATAATTTAATAATTATATGTATACGCACACACACACACACACACATATATATATATGTACTTTACTTTCTTTCTTTCAACACAATAATTAAACAGAAATAGCTTTCATGTGTGCATGCGACCTACCATCCCCATAAATGATGTATTTAATTTCATACTTATATATGATATATATTATTATAATATAAATAAAATTAATATAAATTATATTTAAATAATTTTTTTAAATTATGGAAATCATGATATAAGTATAAGGACCAATGATATAACAAATTAAGGGACATTCGAAAAACAACACAGATATTACCAGAAGTTAAACCTTAACATAGAATTGTTAACGAGAGGGTAATATAAAGCCAGAATAGAAACCTAAATGTTATTAAAAGTTATAATATGGTTTTTTGAATGATTAATAGTGAATATATGTCTATTATATAAGAGTTTTGAATTATAATGATGAGATTCAGTACACAAGGTAAGGGGATTTCATCTCACTTTTTATTTCCACAAGATACATGATTTATTAATCACCCATTCCTTTTATTTATTGGGGACATTCCATGGATTTATTAAATTATTATTACAAATTTATTTATAGGTATTTACATATCTATTCCATGATCTTTATTTCATAGGGTAAATTTTTAAAAACAATCAAATCAGTAAGACAGTTTTGTCTCAATTTTCCATCTGTGAGACACATGTTTTATTATGAACCTAAATTATTTTTCATGGTGTATATAATTCAATTTGAAATGTTATATCTTGAATATAATTAATTTCATGATACATAGAATCATGTAATTTCACTTTATTACATGGGGGTATGGTACAAAGTTACTATATGATAATAGTATATTGAAACAATCACATTTCTTTTTGAGATTGTTTAGGATTATGATTCCTTGGTTGAATTCTTGTAATCCATCTCTCAAAAACATTAATGAATTTTTTTATTCTGTGGTCATCGATGATATATTATTTTATTAATACATTTTTTATACTCAATATTACATAATATAGTTAAGAAATGATTTTTACGAAAGTCTAAATTTACCCTTTCTTCACTCAAAAATTTGTATTCCTTCAAAACTCAAGGTTCTAAAAAGAGTTTCTAAGAATATATTACTATTCTCCAATATTAATTTAAAAAAAATCCTTTTTTCTTTTACCAATGTTTTCAATAAAATATTCTTCTCAATTTTTGAACAAGGAATTTTTCAAACCATTTATCGTGAAAATGGAGTTTTCTTCTTACCATGTACATTATGTAAAAATTCACCCACTGTTATTTCTAAGAAGAATCCTTTTCATGTTTAAAAGGATATTTTTTAAGATATTTTATTTTTTTAAAAAAAATCAAATTAATCATTTTCAAAAAGTTTTCGTGATTTCTTTATATGTTTTCAATGTATTTTTCATGGATATTTTTTTAAATGTTTCTTAAGATTCTTTTTTAAGTTTTTAAGCATAATGATGTTCAGAATATTTTCAAGATTATTTTAAAAAATTTCAAGGAAATTTATTTTCAAAATGTTTTAAATCATAATTTACATTTTTTATGTAAAAATGTTTTCAAAATGATTTGAAGCCTTATTTATATGTTTGCAAAGTATTTTCAAAGAAATGTTTTTGAATTCTTTTTCAATATTTCCTTATAGGTTTTCAATGTATTTATCAAGGAAAGTGTTGTTCAAAAGGATTAGAATATTATTTTATTCATTTCTACAAAAAATGGTTTCAAAATATTTTCATGATTATTTTATAAATCTTCAAGGAAATTTGATTTGAAAATGTATTAAATAATATTTTTATGTTTTCATAAAAAATTGTTTTCAGAAAGATTTCAAGCCTTGTTTATAAGTTTGAAAATTATTTTTAGTGAAATTTTTGTGAAATATTTTTCAAGATCCTTTTATAAATATTCAAGGAAAATGGTTTTGAAAACGTTTTCAAGTCCTATTTACATATTTTCAAAGTAAAAGGTTTAGAAAAGGTTTTCAATTATTTCTTTATAATATTTCAATTTTATTTTCATGTAAATGGTTGTAAAAAATTTTATGTTTTAAAGATATTTTTCTAAATAATAAAGTATATTTTACTAAATAAATGTTTTCAAACCGTATTTTTAATTTATTTTCTATCAAATTTGACATCTGTTGATGTTATTAATTCCCTTATAAGAAATGATATAATGGTTCCATTTATATTATTTCTTAAATGGTATATGTTTTTATGTAATAATGTTAATTTATCCCCTTTCTATCTCACAATTAATATTCTTTTTAAACCGGCTTCTTTTCACGGGTTATTCTTATGATGAAATGATTATGAAAGATAAGATTTTACAAAATTTATTATAGGGTTTCATGTTTACGATACCCATTTCATTTCATGGGTTATGATAATATTTTTAGTTATCTTATGGAACATGTATGTATGATTTCATTATGACAGGGGTGGGACTTATATCTCCCTCTGATGCATTGAGTAAATATTTATATCTCATGAGACAGACTATGATGGTCTTGGGAGTGAACCATGATTACTAAGATGGACATGGTAGTAAACCATTACTAAAATGATGGTATGAGAAGTGAACCCATGCTACAAATATAGTTATGGGAGTGAACCATGACTACCAAGATGGTATAGGGAACGAACATGTGCTACTAAGCTGGTCTTGGCATAGATGGCATGGCTACTATAGAAATAATATTATATACTTATCTGTTTTCCACAATTCCATGCTTTATTCCTATGTTATGGTTTCATGGATTATGTACATTATTTATTTATGATTCATAAATTATGAACAACCAATATTTATTCCATGATTCATGTATATTGTCTTAGATATGCATGTTATGATATTCTATTTTAATGATCTTGTTTTCATACCGTTATTCTCATGATTATTATTACATATCCCCCTTGTTTACCCTTAATAATCTTTTGAGCTCACCCATTTTCATGTTTCCTTTTCCAGGTTATGAAAAAAAGTATTATTTTTTATGTGTTTAAGAGGGTTTCTAGTCTAGAGGAACCCAGTGTAAGATAATATAGCTCATTTATGTACCGATGTTTATATTTCCATGTTTCCAAAGTCACTAGACTAGTATGATCTTTAGGTGTATATTTATAAAGTATTTTAAGTATTCTATAAAGTTATGTAATGTAATTATTTCAAAATTAAGGGTCTCTATAGGTTCTACTTAGTGATGAGGGGTTGGTTCACTATCTCATAAATGGTATTCAAGTAAAATACATTCACATGTGATCATATAAAATATACAATTCCATCATCAAACCACTATGCTATATTCAACTCATAACTAGAAAGTGTTAGTGAAAAGTACTTATGTTTGATGATATGAGATAAATAATCCATCATATACATAACACCCTTACTATAGGTGCATGAAATCCATAGTATTGTCTACTCTTAGTGTTTGAGGGAAGAACTAATTATAGAAGATCATTTAAAAGTCCATTGAGAACAAAACCAGATGATGATAACCTTGGGTGATAATTTTCCACCATTTAATAGAACTTTTATAGATCATATTTTTTTTAAGATGGAACCTCTTATCTGTAGACATTTCCAAACGTTTAAAGATGGATCACATGGACTCTATCCATGACTCAGCTGCCTAAGAAACATCATTCCATGAAAATGTAGCAACGTGATATTACTATAAATCTCCTTTATATATTATATAGTAGGGGGAGGTAACAAAGATACCTATAAGTACTATAAAATATGTATGAATACATATCGAAACTGGGCATTGAATCCCAGATTAGGAATTGGAGGAGGTGTTATAGGATACATTACATGAGGTAATACTGGTGGCTTAGGGCCGATCACATCTGGATCTTGGCCATATATACATTCCTAGTGTATGACCTGATGCCATAATATACCCATATCACTACAATTCGATATGTATGAATCATAATATATTTTATATTTATAAAATCACAAATAACCAAACAGTTCTCAAGATAAAAGAAAGGGATAGGTAAATTGCCTTCCTTTACAAGAGTAAACCTAGATTAATACTCCTAAATCCACGTTGAGGTAAGTCTATATGATTATTGGAGGATAAAAAGTGACACTCTATACTTCCCACCACCCTGCCCATGTTAAAGTTATGTTCTCTATTTTATAGTTGAGGTTATGATATTTGGAGATTTAATTGCATGTTATTGAGAAAAACACCCTCTACATTCAAATTTTCATCCCCATCTAATGGTAACCATTTTACTGTAGTATTAAAAGTAATTTATTTTCATACTAATTTTTTTGTATATATATATATCATTTTTCATTTATAGTAGTCCCCATTATCAATTTATAAGGAAAATACTTTTTTAGTTTCAATTGGAATGTCATGAAACCACAAAATGACCCTTACATTTAGTGTGAGGATATAATAGTTTAAATAAAGTTATTTGGTTATATGAATCACCATTCCAAATTTATAGAAGTACATTCATTGTAAATTATAATTTTAATTCACGTAGTCAAAATCATATAACGTTTCATCCTATGTGATTGTTGGTCCATGGATCAAACATTACATAATTAGTTAATTAATGTTCCAACATCAATATATATGGGAAAACATCATTTATTTTTATGAAAACAATTTAATTAATTCAATTTTTCTATCAATGCAAGAAAAATTAGTATATTACAGAATATAATAGTCAAGGCACTATTACTCTGTTATAGGAAATACACATAGTAATATAAATGTGGCATGACATATGCCTGACATTTGAATACTCAAGTGCCTACTATGATTCATGGTCAATACCTCCTGGACATAACTGGCCTAGGAAAAAATAAAATCCATACTAATAATAAATATAAAAAGGCCACAAATAATTTTTTGTCACCAAATAGTGAAATCAGTACAACTTTAATGAAAAAAATAACAACAGTTTCCCATCCCATGTAATTTTTCTTTTTATTGAATGTGGGTTTACTAATCCCTAGAACAATATCATTAATAAATTCTGACACATTCCATGACTCCTGACTAATTACCCAAATAATTAGAAAAATGGAAAAAGGGCTCTAAGAAAACTTTTCTGTGTCCCATTCCAGGGTCACTTATAACTAATTGTACCCATTTGGCCATATGGGCTCAATAACCTCTCCCCATATGCCAAACACTAGCGACTAATAGTGAGGTTCTATGATGCTAAAGTGGGGAGTTTATACACTCATGATTAGAGTTTATCATAGAATTATAAAATAACAATAAATAGTAAAAATTATATAATAATTGAACTATATGAGAATAAGTCATCTAGATATAATAAACTAGAAAAAGCAGAATGAATATCATATAAAAAATGATGTTATGTTTGTATTCCATTAAAAAGGGAATATATGAAATAATAATAGAAATAATATACAACATGCTATAAAAATGACCAAAATATGAAAATTTATCACCATTATAATCTCAAGAATAATCTCAGTCTCATGATCCCATACACTATCATAGAACAGATATCAAGCTTCCCAAACCGGATGATTCCTTTTCCCCTTAGCTACATCCATGATGTTTGTTCGGGTACAGATCAATGGCCTGAATAGGGTGTGAGCTATACTTAGTAGGCCATCACCAATGGTGTCTATAAATAACCAGTATATTTTTATAAAACAAGATGTTTTATGGTAATAATAAAATTATAATATAAAATAAAATAAATCGCATCGGTCTGGGTTCCTCACGGGACACCCGACCAATACTACCTACTTCAGTGTAATCTAGAATGTATTTGAATTGATACCACCCTATGTATATATATAGTGTGTTTATATATATATATATATATCACATAACTATAAACATATATGTATATATATATGTGAAATATTAGTCAGGACCAGAGGTTTATACCGAAGGTGACCATGCATAATCATAAGTGGTTCCATAATTCTAATAACATATGTGATTAGGAAGAGAGTATAACTAGGACATCATATAATTAAATAATAGACCAAGTCCAATAATGATCTGTGACTTATAATATGAGTCAATTGATTTAATTAATTGACGTATAGAGCATATCCAATGCGTTTCTTAAGAAGGAACACATGTATCACTCCAAAAGAACAATAAAAATGCCACCACCATAGGATTCCATCAGAGGTGTTCATTTTTAAGAACCCATGTATCACTTAAAACATGGTGTAATGGAATAATACTGTATGGCCATCTATGGTATAGTTAAAAGGGGACCACATATCAATCATGGCATGTTATAGTAGCATTTCCCACCGATCCCATCCAATGAAATAACTTAGGGAACCATGTTTCTTATATAGGTAATATAAAGGTATTCGCTCAGTTATCCTATCTAAGATATACTATAAAATAATCCATGTATCTACCCTAACATGTTTTAATTCAATTATTAACTTCTAAATAATCCATCTATCCAAAGCCTACCAAAAGGGAACCCTAGTATTTCCCTCAACATGACATGTAGGATTGCAATGGGTAGAATTTACCCCATACCTTAAAACAATTCACTTCATTCTATTTCTATAATTCACTTCATAAGGATATCTAAATCTGTTAACATGAAAATAAAATATTAATTACATGGCCGGCCCTTATCCCTTGGATTAATTAAAATTACATTTCATTTACAAGGGCTAACTCGTCACTCCTCCATTGGTTGTTCAATTTAAATTACATGGAAAAAGTAATATGGAATTTAAGAGAAACAAAATATTAGAGGAGGATTGAATCAATATGTGATTCCTTTGATGAAAGAATTTAGGTGTTTAGATGTACCCCAATCAAGGAAACATCAATCCATTTAATTAATTTTACATTTTGGAGGCATTACATAGAAGGTCCGGCAAGCATCACAATGGAACATTATATAAACATCTAGAATTTATATAAAAGTAACAAGACCACCTACCTTAAATGGGTAGTACTCTACTCTTATATTGTTAGCCTCTAACTTGGGTTCGAATATGATAAATTTATGGGATAGTAAAATGATATAAGGATAAGGAATATTAGATCTCCTAGAATTATAATTCCTAAGTACGAGCTAAATGAGGGAAAGAAAGAATATGAATGAAGGTATTATCAGTATCTATCCAATGTAAATGATGGTGGATGAATAAGATTTTGGATGAAGAACCTAGCTAAAAGTCTTGGTGAAGGGTGTATGAGACTAATCCACTAGGGGTGTTGCACATGAACGTAGTGGAAAAATAAGAGAGTGGTGTTTAATAATACAAGGAAAAGACTATAAATTCATGCAATTTTAAGAGGAATATGGTTTGGATCAATTTTTTGAAAATTTATTAGCAAAAACTATGTGACACTAGTAGTTAAGTGGAACTACCCATGTGGGTTAGGTATATAGTTTTCCATATATATAGATCCAATAGGGACCCTCTTTAATTTTCTACATAACCATCTCAAGACCATGTGGGCTCCTATTCCTGGTTAAAATAACCACGAACCTTCTTTTATGAGGCCACATGGTTGAGATGCATGGTTATTACTGACCATGCACCTCAAACCACTCTTTCAAAAACTGCAGCTCTCAGATCCAAACAATCCTTGAACACTCTTGAAACCTTCCCTATACTCTTGGGAACATCTATAAGGATAAAAAAAGGTTTTAATAAAAATTAAAAGGATTCATATGTTATAAAAAGTCTACGATGTTACAATTTTATTATTGTAAAGATATTTATGAAATTATATTAGGATCTTTTGAATATATTTTATGGAAATAGTAGAAGAAATAAACTCAAAGAACTCATTTAAGACTTATACCTCCTTCAATGAAATCTTCTTTTGGTGTACACCTTAAGTCATCTACGATTGATAATTTAGAGATAAAAGGACCTATAGGTCTTATTTAAGAGAGTTTTTAAGGTATTTGGTTAGTCATTGTTGATCAAGAGTTCTCAATGTTTGTAGATAAGTGATTAGAGGAGGTTACCCTTTATAAGTGAGAGGAGTGACACCCTTGTAAATATTAAGAACATTAAAATATAATAATTGTATTTCTCATTGAAAATGCCTTTAATTTTGTCCAATTTTGAATATAAGATATGTTAACGCCATAATAAAATCATACAATCCTATTTATACCTGTTTTAGATATATTTGAATCATTATTTCTTAGTTCAATAACCTCATCCCTCTTTAACCCTTTTAACCCATACTGTGGGGAAAATCTTTTACCTTGGTAGTTAATCATTTTAATTAAAAAATGAAATTAACCTCATTATAAACTTTTTACTGGATGATGATAAATATTTAATCCTTTTTATAAGATTTAATTTCATGAATTTTTAAAAAATCACTTTTAATATAAGTTTCATAAATGCAACAAAAACCCATTTTTAGAAAATATTAATTTTTTAATCATAAAAATGATTTTATGCCAAAATAATGTATATTGATAATTCCCATGGAATTAATTGTATTGTTTTAAAAAAAATGATACTTATTTTACATTTAAATTAGATAAAATATTAATGAAACATTGTTAAAATATGATTAAAAGAAAAGATCCTAAAGCAATATTTATTTGAATGAAAACATTAATTAAATTTAAAAATATTCTAAACACGGATGTATTAAGTTCAAAATTATAGTTTTAAATGAAGTATATTACATAAAAAAATTATTTATTTTTTCTAAAATAATTTTTCCTTAAAATTAAATTAATTCTTATATGATGATAATGTCAAAGAACTGATGCTCTTTGAAAAATTGATACTCTAAACTATTCACTTGAAAATTAATGATTTTTGGAAAATCCAAAAAAATAATATGATAATTTTGAAATGATGAATTAAAAAATTATATTTATTTCTTAAATTTAAAAATCTAAAATCAATAAATTTAACTTTTATAAGAATAATAATACAAAATAATGAAAACCAAATTTTAGGGAAAATGAATTTTAAACATTATGGGGTCTTAATATTATTTCATATCAATTTATAATTAATTGTGTCTTAATTTATTAGTTGAATCTTTTATATATAACATATAATAATAATAATATTTTAAATTTATTAAATCTATTCAATCTAATTTATTATGATAAAAATATAGTGCACAAAATAAAAAAAGTTTTCTGAAAAATATATATTTTTACCATCAAATGAATAAATATTCATTTATAAGAATTAGATAATAAATGTATGAATAATTATTAATTTTTCTATATGTTTATAAAATATAAGTTTCCATAATTTTCAAACTCTAAATAAGATACATTAACTTTTAAATAATCCATATTTAATAAAATAATGTTTGTAAAGAAAATATTTTTGTTTAACCAAGAATTATTATACTGGTATTCCTTATCATTACATAACAATTTAATGGATGTAATTATTTTATTTTGTTAATTTATTCCTCAATTTTATGACTAAAGTTTTTTTGTAAAATTCCTTATAAGAAGTAAATATAATTTGAAATAATAATTCAACAAAATAGTTCAAAAATCCACCTTTAGAATCAATTATATTTTTTTAAATGAATTAAACCCATTTTATTTTACAAAGTCATTTACACATCAAAATCATATAACTATCTAGTAATTTTATTCATTTTATACTTCAGTAAAGTTTTATTCACTTAAGTTTGGTATTTCGTGCATCACAATCTATCAATCACATCGAATTTATTTTAAAATAAAATATACTCTAAAATATGAGGGTGCTATAATCTCCCATAATTAATTAAATTTCATTCCCAAAATTTTATCTCATATCCAATAAATAAGGTTTTAAAACATTTTTAATATTAATTTCATGTAGTGGAAGAGGAATTCAAAAAAAAATTAAAAGGATCCCAAATAATGGAACCTTAATGTAGAGGAAAAGAGAAAGAATGTGGAGTAGGAAATAAATATAAATAAGTGAAAATTAATAAATTTCAATCCTAATATATTAAATTCCTTTTTAAAATAATTTTAATGTTTATTTTAGGAATATAAAACTTATCATTTCTTAAAAATTTCTTTGACTATGAATTGAACACTATGATACTCATACTTGTGAATGATTTTCAAAAATTATTCCATGATAGTTAAGAGATATTTTCCATATATAGCTAAATTGATTTATCTTCCTCTTAATTTATTCTATGAAATTAATTTACAATCAATATTTTAATTAAGTGAATATATACTTATATTATTTATTTCTATACCATATGTTTAATTTTATCCTTTAATTGTGTTTTTAATGGTTTTTTTTCTCCATGTCACATTATATTTTAGATGATAGTTAACCATAACGAATTTTTCATGCATGGAGAAATAAAATTATTTTTAATTGATCATAATATCTATAGAAGTATAATAATTTATTCATATTATTTTTATCCCTTAACCAAAAACCTTTCTAGAAAAAGGTATTATAATATCTAATACGAATGAACATTCATTTGAATAAATAATATATTAATCTTCAAAGCCTATAAAACACCACCTGATTTTCAACTTAGATCATTCCATAAATAATTAACCCTAAAAGTGCTCAAAATATTCTAGAAAAAAATTGAATCCTAGATAGTAGAATGACTTGATAACATATTCTTCTTACCCCAAACCAGTCTGGGGTTTCATCCAACTCATCACCCAACCCAGTATGTGTCATGGGATAAATATAATTTCTAATCCCTTTGAGAGGGAAACTAATGTTTGGGAATCATGTAACACCTTTGCGAATGATTTCAACTATTAAAATTATCTATCAAATTTAAATCATGATATAAACCCTTTTCAATAAAAACTTTATAAAAAGAAAAGAAATATACATAAATTTAAAGGTTACATCCATTGATTGGTATAAAAACGAGAAAAATAAAATTGAACATTAAAAGAGCCATAAATTTCTTCATGACACTAGGTAAATCCACTTTTCATTTCCCCACCAGCACCAATCCTAAGGAGAAACCACAAGAAAGATTATCCACCAACACTATACTTGGACTTGCCTTTATCTGAGTCAAAAAAAGGGTCTGCATACATCCATTGTGAGTATATAGGGTATGATCGTAAATTCCCAATAGGACCCCACTAAGTTTTCCATGTATATCCATTATATGACAAATAATAATGCTGGTTTTTCAAAAGAAATGTGGAAAATGGTTTTGAATTTAATCATTCTTTAGATTTATATGGAAATTAAATAAAAAATGAATAACTAGTTTTAAGTATAAATATAACACAAGAACCATGGATAATCCTTAAGTATATAGGGTTAGTGGGGGACAAGAATCCTCATATTCTCATGGATCATACTAAAGACACGAATTTTTGTTCCCATGCTAGATCCATAACCATTACATCACCTACATTAATTGTTTAGTTAGTGTTGAAATGTATTCCATTTAGGTATGATGGGGATTTAATAACATACATTTCCTAGTATTCCCTTTTATATACCTAGGATTACCATGTTCTCTATTCCCTTTATGTCAAACCATAAAGAGCCATTTTTATCAATATTCAAAACACCCCATGCTAAAGAAAAACATTTCCAGCCGTATCCATAGGGAATCATCCATTTCAAAATCATTTTCCAGGAACTAAAAATCTTTTGAAACACAAAATTCACACAAATATAATATTTTAGAAAATAATTGGATTTAGACTAAATAAGAATTAAATTTTCAAATAATGGCATAACATAAATCCATCGTGATTTTTCCCTGGATCCTGAAAGAACCAGTTGGAGACCACAAGACAAGAGGTAATTAGAACCTATGAATGTAATAATAATAAAAACCATTCAATATGAATTAGATAAGACCAACCCTCAATCATCATGACCACTTGGTAAGATGAAATCCATGAAATAAGGAAGAAAATACAAAGGAGAGAAGAGGGGACTCCCTCATTTGATGTTTCTTTTAAGAATATTAAACAAAATCACCAAAAAATGAGTCAAGGGAAGAGGGAGGAAGAGGGAAAACACACCTAGTTATGGAGGAATCGTGAATATTAAAAACGAGGAGGGATATTTAATAATTTGAAGAATATTACAAACTGGGCAGACCACACAATTTCGTTGCATGGTTTTCCAAACTTTGTTCCAACCATGTTGGTGCCTCAGGCTCCTCTGGAGGAGTCTATTTTGTCCATATGTTATTCACAAACCATGCACCTAACCTTTTGGGTGGTCTATATCCATTTCCCAGATCACAATATTTTCCATGTTTGGTGCATTATTTCCCTTAATCATGCACCAATCATTTTCCAACATCTATCTCCCAAAAATACATTAAATTTAAAAAGATATTACTTAGGGAAACCATATATTAAATAAGGGATCAAAAGTAAATTATTAATACCAATAAATGGAATTAGAGGTCAGACAATTATCCTTAACATGTCACCATCCATCCTTATAAAGTAAATATATAGTCTGGTTGGAGTGAATGATTCCAATACTCTTCCCTAAAAGAGTTTCATTCTTATATTTCATTCTCATCATTAAAATTTTTCCATAAGGATAGAACTAGAGTAATTTATTTCCCCCAATTAACATTTAATTGGGAATTGATAATCCGAACCGGCTGCTTGTTCATTAACATGTCGGGTTCCTACTCAAGCTCTTCCAAACTCAACAAATGATAAAAAGATCCAGATTATACTTTTTACACTGATAGACACAAAAACTTTAATGTATATATTTTATCTAAGAAGGAAATTACTAGTGGTATACATCCTATCCAATCCTTTATTTAATTTAAAAAGTCATTACATACCTTGGATTAATATTTTCTTCCTTCCTAAGGTGATGATGACCAAAATGAGGATCCACCTTTATAAACACCTTTTAACCCACTTATAATTCCATGGATTGATGTGTATTATCAATATATGACTTGTAATAGATATGATCAGTCATAAAATGATTCCTGATAATATGAATTTTTATATTATTTAATTATAAAATACTTGGTCCTGTAAAAGATATCTCACCCACTTTTTTTCCAGCATAAAGGGGACCAAAATAGCTAACTATATAGAGCCTAAAAGGGAACCATACAGACCAATTATTGATGACTATTATTATATAAAACTTTTACAAAACACAAATGGCTATCCCATGAACCACTTAAATATGACACATAGGAAAAATTCATTCCTTCCAAAATATGGGTTTCCCACTTTGTTTTTTCATCTATTTGGGGATGTTATTCCATGCTAAGATTGACATAGTACCCCATTTTCCTTTAGAGGATTTCCCAAATTTGAGTGGTGATATCTAGATATCTATAAAAAATAATATTGGATGGTATACCATAAATCCTCATGATTTCATGAACAAATAACTTTCCCAACTCCTCCACTTTGGTAGTTTCCTTGAATGGGATAAAGTGGGCATATTTGGTTAAAGGATAAATGATAACCTAAATAGAATTTTATACTTATGGCGTATGGGTTAACTTGATGATAAAATTCATGGATATATCATTCCACTTATTGGAATTAATATGAAGAGTCTAAAGAAATATTGAGGTACTCTGATGCTTATATCTTACTTTCATAGAAGTACAACATCGAGGAAAAATGACAGTGATGTTACATCTCATAGATGAACACTAAAAATTAGTTTTCATATCATAGAACATTATAGTGGAGTCAGGATGATTGAAACATTTATAATAGTGGCTGTTCTTCACCACCAAATTCCTCAAAGACAATGACATAAAAACACATCCCTTAAAGCAAATAACTCCTCTAGAAAAAAACTCCATTCACCAGGAACCTCCCCCTCTCCCATATAGAAACTAACTAGAGAACTAAAAAAACTAATATTTTGGATATTATTCTTTGATAATATCTACAATTGTGGTTATAAAATTAATGATTGTTAAAAACATACAAATTTCTATTCTTCGTTTTACAGGCCTATCTAGGGGAAAATCCCCATAAGGTTCTACTCATTGTTAGAATCCTTTAAGGACTTAGTTGGAAAATTCATACTCAAGGCATTATTGACTATGTTACCTTTACTAATATTATATAAGATTTCAAAATCAAACATTTGGAGGTACTATATACACCATTTATACCTCACGATCAATTATTTTTGGTCAAAAATATAACATAGGCTTTTATGGTCCAAGTAGAACAAAACAAGTTATTTTTAAATAATGGTTTCAACACTTGAGGGAATTAATCATTGTTGCAAGATCAAGGTCATGGGTTGGGTAATTATTCTTATTTTTATGGAATAATAGATATCCATATGTCACTACAAGGTCACCCTCTATAGAAACAAAACCCAAACCTATATCAGAATTTTCAAAGTAGACTATGTATGCCTATCTAGGTTCAGGTAAGATCAAGATAGAAGAAGTAGTCAACTATTTATTGATCTTCTAAAAATAAAAACGAAAATTATAACTCCAAAATAACTTCCATTTTGGTTAATATATTGAATAGCCAAGTAAAGTCAAGAAAAATCAATATCAAACCACCTATAATGACCTACCAAGCCCAAAAAACATCTTCCCTCAAACAAATTCCATGGATATTCTAATATAATCACTGATATGAATTTATCTAGATTAACTAAATCCCCATGTTCCAAAATCACAATACCTAGAATAATCACATCCCATGTCCATAAAATGAATTTTGATAATTTTTCCTATAGAAAGTGGTAAAATAATATCCCAAGAGCAATAGAAATATATTTTAAATTATCTTCATCAAATTTTGAGTAAACTTGAATGTCATCCATAAACAACATGAAAAAGTAGTTGAGATGTCAATGGAAGACCTTATTCATAAGATCTAAGAAAATGTGGGATGATTTATTAATATGAATTGAATTAATAGATATTTGAAATGGTCGCACCTTCTTCAAAAATTAGACTAGGGAAGATAAATTTTTGTTATTTTGACCTGGTGATACCCTTTATGATGTTCAACAATCAAAAACCATCTTTCCCCTTAGAGATGTTCAAATAGATCATAAATATATGGAAAATATAATTTATTATTGATCATGATATATTTTAACTTATGGTAGTCAATGAATATAGGAAGGTATCCATTAGCTTTATTGGGAAAGAGTACCAAGGATACCCATGAAGAGACACTCAAACGACAAAAACCATTGGACTCCAAATCAAAAAGTTATTTTTTAACTCCATTAATTTGGTGGGGGAATATTATATGAAGAAAGATATATCTCTTGTGTCCCCATCACCAATTGAATGGTGAATTCAACATACAGTTATAGAGATAAACTTAAATAATCCTCCAAAAAACATCTTGCAACTCACTGACCATTAAAGGCATACCAACCTCCAAGACATCCTCATTTTCATCAAAAACATGGGAGGGTACATAACATGAAATAATATGAAACTCTAAAAGTAGAGGCCCTAATCATCTAGATTTTTTATCCCATTATCTATGAAAATCCTCAATTGTCCAATTAGGGGATGAAAATGTCACTTGTTGATGGTATGGTCTTTAAAGAACGTCATCTAGTCCATACCTAGAATCACATCAAATAGCTCCATGTTTAGGACATGTAAATGCCACATTAGATCAAAATCCAATAAAATGATAAAATGCAAGACATGCATCAAAAACATTTCCCTTTCCTTTTTCCAAGAGGCGTAAAGAGTTATATAGCATAAGGAATATGCTCAATCAGAAGATTTGGTAAGTCCACCAGCTGAGTAGAAATGAAATTTTGTGAATTACCTATATCAATAATGGAAATTACTATATACGATGAAACATGAATAGTACCCCTGAATTTCATGGGGCCTGCATCAGATTCAACTAGTGCACGATCCATAGCATGAAGATGATTCATATGTATCAATGCATGAGGTAAACTAATAACATGTGGATCCACTTTAAGATGAATATGGCTATAATAATGTATTTACTTGTCCACCATGACCACCATAATTAGATCTCATATCCCTTGAAACATTATATTGTGCTTTTTTCCCTCATGGAGTTGTAGAGCCTACACCAATCTGAGAAATGAGGGTAGTTCCTACAAAACATTCTTGTATGTCCCATGCATCTAGAAATATGAAACACCCTTTTTTGGATTTTCCATGTGTACCGAATTATCCCAAACCTTCTTCACTGATAGAAAATAAGAGTTCTACTACCTAAAACTATGAACAAATATGGTTGGGGTGGGTATCCAGAACTACTACTACCCTTCTCACCTTACTACACCTGCTTGCTATTATTTTCAAAATAGATAATCCCACTCTGTCCTAGCACTCATATATTCCCAGTCAGGCCTAATAAACCTACCTATTCAATTTATACCACTAAAGACCAGTCAAACACCTCATCATAGGTATTTTTTAAAATAATAATACTTGAGATCAGATATCTAGCTTCATCCCTATTTAAAACAATCATGAAACCAAATTTTTGTTTTTGATCAGTTGAGGAGAAAAGTGGACAAGATTTTCAAAGCGTTTATCAATCTCCACCATTGAATGTTCCCCCTAATAAATGTATAGGAACTATCGTGACTTGGTGAGGTACAAGGTCTCACTGAAGAACTAGCCGGTGAAGACAACATTAAAGTCCTTACATATCATATACACATGATTTCCATCCTAAACCATAGTATACCACAACCTAACATAGGTAACATCCAACATAAATAAAACACACATCACATTAACTACTTGAGGAGTTCCAAGGAACTCAAAGATCCTCTCAATTTTCTCCACCAAATCTTCCAATTACTATGGATTCATACTTACCCAATAGGATGGGGGATTATGCTTGAGGATATTCGATGACAGATCCTTATCTATATCTTGTTTATTCTCCCTCACATAACTAGGACCTGATACTGCTCTTTATCTACAGATAAAACAACCCAAACCACTACCTAATCAACTTTGTCATCAACTGAAAGGTTTTCAAGGGGGTCTCTTTGACCTCCTCTCACAGTTGTTCATGGGGAATCTTGGGAGGAATGATAATACACATGTAAAATAATACAAAATCCAAATAATATATACATATAAAAAATTAGGAATCAAATAAATGAACTAATAAATCATTTACATAAATCACTATGCAACCGTGACTAGACAAACTACTCTATGAGACCCTGGTGCCCACGCCTAGTATGAAGCCTATGAACTACACACTAGAAATGATTCAAACCAAGATTTTAATGTCCCACAGTGACCCAAGGCCCATAACAAGGTGTGTTGGCTAGAAACACCACTTCAAACCAATACCTCAAGCCACAACATTCCTAATTCCTCTCTATCCATAACTTTACCAAATACCATGTCCCAAAGAAAAGTAATAACACGTCTTTGTTTCTATTTATCATGAACCGAGCTGGAGTTCCAGCCAATCCAACACCTAGACCATCTTTTTTTATAGACCTAAGGGATCTCCTGATCCACAAGTTCAAGAAATAAGTTTCTAGGCATTAAGGAACTCTCCTGGGAAAGACATTTCACATTTCAACTACCAAGATAACAAAAAAAATTATATAAAATATCCACAATAGATGTTTTATAAAATGAAAAGGATCATGAATATCATTAATGGATGCATCCATGGATTGGTAAAAAATGAAAACAATGAAAAGGTACCAACAAAATATCCTAAAATATCCTCACGACAAAGGACCCAAACACCTATCATGTCACTGAAAACACCTTTCCCATGAAGAAACCAGTAGAAAGTGTATAAAATTCCATAATACAATTACATTACTTTACCTAATTTATGTAAAAAGTGTTTACATACACCCATTGGTTGCATGTAGGGTGTGAGATCACATTTCCAATAGGATCACACAAAGTGGCCCATGCATATCCATTATAAATCATATAAAGATCCCTATTTTTCAAAAAAAATGAGGAAAGTAGTTTTGAATTTAAAAAATTCATTACATTTACAAGGAAAGTAAATCAAATAGGAATACCTCATATGTAAATAGAATAAAATTACCATGGTAAATCCATAATTGTATAGGGTTAGTGGGAACATAAGATCCTTGTACTCTTGAAGATCATAAGGTTGATGGGAAGGATTACTCCAATTCTTGATCAATAACCATAACATCACCATCATCAATAGTTTTATTAGTGATTCAACAATATACTTCTAGTTAGGCTGGAACAAGTCAAATATTCTTGTCCTAGTATACCATCATAGATACCCAAAATTCCCATGTGATTTATCCCCATTTTCTCAAACTAGACAAATCCCCTTTTATCACAACAAAAATCACAACATGCCAAATTACAATATTTCCAACCATATCCATAAGGGAACATCCATTTCAAAATAATTTCTCATACACCAAAACAAAAAATTGCAACCACACATACAGACACATAAAACCAATAAAAATTGGATTGAGAAGAAATAACAATTAAATTTTAAACTAATGGAACAACATGAAACCACAAATGTTTTTTCCTTGAAACCAATAAGAAATTGTAAGAAACCACAATATAAGAGGTTATTAGATCATCCTAAAGTAAGAATAAACTTTAAGAATCAAAAACCATGACATCAGATTTCAATTAGACTAACTATGGGTCATCACAAACCCTTATTGTGAAGAAACCCATGAAATAAGGGTGAAGATACCAAGGAGTAAAGAGGGGAGTCACATACATAAAGCTTATTGAAATAATCTTGTCTAAAATCACTTAAAAATTGAGCCAGTGGGATATAGAGGTATAGGGTCTATGCACCTATGTATGATGGAGTAATAAATGAAGAAAATGAGGGGTTATAGGGATTAAACATGGGAGGGTTATTTAAGAATTTAAAATTTTTAAAAAAGTGGAGAGACTGCATAGTTTGGCTGCAAGGTTTCCCAAATTATGCGCCAACTATGAGAAATCCTCTAGATATACCATAAGTAGAAACATGGTTTGGTCGCACAGTCATCCCTGAACATGTGTGCAACTGTGTTGGATTTCTAGAGCTGATGTCCCAACTTGATCTATTTTTAGAGAGTTTTTGTATGGTTTCCCCTAATCATGTGTATACTGTGCACCAGTCTCTATCTCCCCCAAAACATAATTTTTAATGAAAAATACCTAATAAAACCTTAGATTAAATAGAATGCTAGAAATAAATTAAAAATACTGGAAATTTTCACCATGGGTGTGACACTTCTAAAATCAACTTAACATTTATCTCCAAACAACATTAATCACTCATAAAGATGCATAAAAAAATTGTATATGTTCTAATAATAAAATCTCACTAAATATATAATAAAATCATATATTTTACCAAAATTTGAACAAATCGTTATTAATAAATTAACATCAACTACTTTGATATAAAAACACATAATATCTTAAAATATATTATTCACATAGATTCCTATAATTTTCCAAAAAATATAAAGAACTTCTACCAAATTAAATTTAACCACATATCACCATATCACTTTTTTAATCCCATGATTATCTATACAATAAAACATATATTCCCAACAATATAATAACCCTTTATAACAATTAGATATAATTACCTCAATTTAAATGTTTATATTAATCCATACATTTATTTATATATCATTCATGCATTGTTTCTTTAAATCAATAAACATATCTAAAAATATCAGCAATCAAAATTTAATACAATAACATAAGGCCGTAAAATGGGTATCAATACTTTTGAACATATAATCATCAACTTATTAACCCTTAAATAAAATAATTTTACATCATGACACTCAAAACACTATATGCATACACTTTAATCATTTAAATTTCTTAATGAAACATTAAGACATGTTTTTCATCTTATTTATTAATACTTCCTTCCAAAAATAAAATATATGAAGCATGTCCTAGGATTTTTCAATCTAAATATAATAAAGTATCCATTTTTAAACATAATGAAAAATGTCAAAATATTCTTAACTTTTATATGTTATTAATAGTTTTCTTCATATCCATGTGTAATGACCTATGAAATTTCTAAACCATTATTTATACAATCTTGATGACCCCATTCATGAGATTTATTCCTAGGGAATAAATATTCATAATTACCATACTCACCAAATTCAAAATAAATCAATTGATAACATAGGATAAACATTATCCCCCACTTTGATGTTACATGAGTCTTCATTTTCCTTGGAAATTTATTTATCTCTTAACTCATTTACCTAATATGAAACATTTTATTATTACTTTGAGACATTTACATGGGTTTTTCTTCCCATATTGTAAAAACATATGATGTTAAATATATTTACCTTTGCGATCTTTATCACCTAAACATCCATGAAACTCAAATTTTCACATATTTGGTGTGTTAGGAAATTCAATTGAGTATAGGGTTTTAATCATAATTAGAGAGAAATGGTTAGACATTACCATAATATTTTCACTCTAGTTTCTATCCCATTTTATTGATTTTTAGGAAAACCACTACAGTGTCCTTCAAACCCATATTCAAATTCGATCCCCACTTTTCCAACTATTAACTAAAAAAATTATTAGTTTGAGTATATGTAATCATAATAAACCATCTTATAAATAAAATATATATTAATATATACTTAACAAGTTGAACTTCTATTAAACTCTTTTGGATCTACCTTCAATCCAAATAAACCATGATTCTCAATAAAATACTGACATTTAATGTCACAAATGAATTCATACTTATGTTTAAAATATATCCTAACCTCTAAAGTTATCTAAAGTTTTTATCTAATAACAAATTTAATCCTATGTAACTTAAAAATACCATAATTAGAAACTTAATATAAATTATTTCACATTCATACATTCACATTACCATTCGTTTTTATATTTTTATATAATTAATAAATCTATTATATAACACAAGGTACATTTCCACAGAGTGTACATTTTTCCTACCAAAAAAAGATCATAAATTTACACCCTTGTTTTATTCAAGAAAGTTTTTCATTATTTAATATTGGAACCCATGGAGAAAATATTAACCTAACTATAGTTCCTTCACATATTTAGATAATATGAAAAATATATAAAATCATGGGATAAGAATGAAAATCAATGTATGAGATATAAAATTTAAGAGTACCCAATAGTCTACTGGAAAACATGAAAACCCATAATTTTGTTTACCATTTTCAAAATAAAAATAGAGAATATAATTAAATCATAATCACTTGTTAAAATAAACTTATGATCAATGAAAAATTTTAAACCCCATAGAAGGCATATAAAAACTATGAATTTATATTAGGAAAAAAATATAACCCATGAAAATTATATTTTATGAAAAAGAAACATTCTCTTTTAATAGCTTGTATACCTTCATCTTAAAATAAAAGGATTTCCATTAAAAATAACCTAAATAATTGGAAGACCATGTAATCACCTAGTAACATTATATTTTTTACCCTTGTTCATTCACATTTCACTTATATAGAATAACTTAGATTACCTAGCTTTGATGGATATTTTGGGTCTGGAAAATTTATGCTTTCATGATTTGATCAGTCTGAAGACGGAAGGTGTTATAATAATTAGGGGAGATTCTATTGGTCTCAAATATTTGATAATGACTTTATTTTTTCTTCTTTTGGTATGTCTATGTGGACCTATCCTGTTTTTTAATCTGTTTTTTCTTGAAAAAATAATTATATGATTTATTGATTGAATAACTCATAATCATATTATTTCAATAATCATTTCTATAGAGAATAAACCATTACCCAATGAATTGGAGGGCTATATCCCAGCCTCACACATCATCATATAGAATTACCATGTACTATATCATGATATAGAAATTATAATCTTTCAATTTTTAATTATAAAACCCTTAGAAAACTTATTTGAACACATAATTAAATAATTTTCCATTTTGACATAAAAATATGGGGAACTATCTTTTTTTTTTGAAAAATCTTAAAAATGAAAAATTCCTAGAAGACTGGGAATAGATAATATTTGAAAAACCGTGAAACTTTTTAGATAAATATTTAAAATAAATAATATTTTTATGGTTTGAAACGTTGGTTATGCATGAAACGTTAATTTATATTCATTTAAACATTGGTTGAAATATTAAAAAATTACTACTATAGAAAATGTAGTTTTTTAAACCATTGTAAAAAGTAAAATATTGATTAAAATTACTTTTAATAGTAATTTTTGTATATATAAGACCATTTTTAAACATTTATAATAAGATTAATACTGAATATAAATATGTTTAAAGGAAAACAATAAAATATGGTTTTAAATAAAATTTTATTACCTTGAATATCATATTTCAACAAATATTCTACAAATACTAAATAATAAAATTTTAATAATTATACAGTTTATTAATATACTTAAATATTTACATTACATTATCATTATTCCTTTTATTTAACTTATTATCATGTTTTATGTAGTTACTAAATCAATTAAATTTACGTTATATCTTTTGAATTCGTTTAGTCAAAATCAACTTTAGTACAGTGATTGTGGTCAAAGGGGTAACAATTCCATCTTTTATTGAATCATAAAAATTGTATAATTGTTATGTTTTTATATTTAAATATAGTTATAAAACCATCCATGTAATACGATAATGTAAAATGATATGTTTCATTCATGAAGGTGGTAGTTTGTATATATGCATGAGCGACATCTTATTTTTTTCAATGGATAAAAAATAAATAACAAAGTTAATGTTTTAAATTTACAGAGTCATAATAATATTATAAATATAATATTAATTTATTAAATAATATTTATGATTATAAATGTGATTTTTTGAGGAAAAATGAAAGGATTCACTTCATTGAGGCGGTATTCCTCACATACACACAAGTGACATTACCTTTTTCCAATTGATGGTAGGGTAAGAAGGTTGATACTATTTATCTTTATAAAATTATAATTACATTATAAACATCATATATTTCAATTTAATACATATATATAAATAGTCCTGTGAGGTAGTGATAAAAATGGAATATATCACTTCATGGAGGTGGTATTCTTTACACACACACAAGTAAGGTTTTCCATTACCCATATGATCAGAATAAGATGTAAAATAGTTTTAACATGAAAAAAATAACATTTAAATAAATTAAATATACTTATTTAATTTTATTGGGTTTTTATAATATATTTTAATGAGGTATATTAATAAATAAACATGAAAGAATTTGGTTAATTCTTATTCCTCTTCTCTGGATATCTTCCTTTTTCTTACAACTTAAGCCTTCTAGGACTGGTATTTTATTGAGAAAATGATCTATTGGTAACAGAGATGAGATTTGAAAAGTTATTTGGGTAGAAATTGGTTCATAAATACTTCTCAATGCATTTAGAGATATTGGTAAATGATTTTTTATTTTATAAGTAAGAGGAGTGACACCCTTGTAAATATTAAGAACTTTAAAATAAAATAAATGCATTGTTATTGAAAGTGGGTCTAATTTGGTATAATTTAAAATATTGAATAATATAAGCTTGAAATACACTCATATAATAATATTTAGACAAGTTTTAGTAGTATTTTAATTCTTATCTCTTAGTGTAACCGCCACCCCTCCTTGACCCATTGAACTCTTATTATGGTGAAAAACATTTACCTTGGGAGCTTTTCATTGTGAAGAAAAATGAAATACAACCAATTAAAAATATATAAAAATAATGCTTAAAAATATTTAATCAATTTTTGGTGATTTAATTTCTAAAATTTTAAAATAAACGTTTTATATAAGTTCACAAAACACAATAAAAAACCATTTTTTGAAATATCTCATTTTTAGAAAAATAATAATTTTACTCTAAAATAAAGTATTATTTTTATTCCCATGGAATTAATTGGATTATATTAAAAAATTAATTATTTTAGTTTCATTAAAAATCAAAATATAAAGCAACCTTCTGAAAACATGACTAAAAGTGAATATTTCAAAAAAAATTATTAGAAAAACAAACATTTCTAAGATTTTAAAAAGGTCAAACAAAGATTTATTAAGTTCAAAAATATACATTTAAATTAATTATATTAACTCTTAAATATATATTACTCTATTAATTTTTTTCATAAATATTTATGTCATTATTTTATCATGATAGTGTTATTGTACTGGCAGTATTTGTAAAGTCCTTATTTTTTACTATTCACATACAACTCAACAATTTTAGAAAAAAAATCCTATAAAATTTTGAAATTATGATTTCAAAAATATATTTAATATCATTAATTTAAATTTCTATGTTTATGAAATTTAAATTTTAAAAAAAATTACAACACTAAATAATGAAAACTGCTTTTATATAAAAATGGCTCTTTTAAACTTTAGTGTTCTTAATATTATTTAATATGATTTCATAATTATTTTAGAGTTAAAATATTATTTTACATATTTAAATATTAAAATATCATTAAAATATTTTAAAATTTGTTAATTTAATTTCATAAGACAAAAATACAATGCGCACAATACAAACTATTTTCTAAAAAATATCATTTTTTACCATCAGATGAATTAATCATCTTTTCCAACTATTTGATAATGAATTATTGAATGATTAATAATTATTTTCTAAAAATATAAAAAATAATATTCTATAATTTTAATACACTTAATAAGAGAAATTGACTTTTAGAAAAATATATATAATAAAATAATGTTTATAAAAAACATTATTGTTAGACCTAGAATATGTATACTAGTACTCATTATCATTAATTTTCCATTTCATGCATATATTTATTTTATTTTAATAATTATTACTTAATATTTATCAATAATTTTTATTTATATCATTTTTAAAATAATTAAATTTAACAAAAATTTATAATTCAACAAAATGGTTCAAAACCGTCTCTTTAGAATCAATTTTATTTTCTTAAGTAAATTTGACCCCATTTATTTTACAATGTAATTTGACTAAAAATTAATGCATTTAATGTTTTCAAGTAGTAATTAATTACTCAATTGTGTATTTTCAAGTATATAAATCCATTTACCACATCAAATTTATTTTAAAAGAAAATATATTCTAAAATATAAGGGTGTTACCGCCAAAGATCATAAATAACTTAATAATTGAAATTTTCCCCATTTTAATAACAATATTACTCCTAAATCCTATTTTATAGGATATGTATTGTTTTCTAGATCACCCATCTTGATCCTGACCACAAATACATACCAAATTCTCCCCCTTCTTGCACATTACTAGTCAAATTTAATTATCTGGATGTTGGAATATACCAACTATCATTGAACATTTCCATTTTCATATATGAAATTCAAGCCTTGAGTATTTGAATTAACTATCATGTTTCATTACTATTGGTAATTATTATGTAATATTATATGGGACCCCCTTTTGGCCTATTAACATAACATGCACTTCATATCCAGTTTCCCTATACTCATCTAAGGGCATATATTCATCTTAACGAAAAAACACACCAACCCTATATTTATTTAATAATATTACAATTGAACCCACCATTCAAATGTGGTCATTGGGTATCCCAAGTATATATATATATATATATATAATGGTACAATAATGGTCCAATTATTTGAATTTGTTTAGAAGTTATCCCAGCACATATATCATTATCTCACCATTTCCAGATTAAAATGCCTCAAATATTTAATTACAATATTCAGCACTCTTTATTCAATACTGATAATTTTTTGATTCCATATCCTCTATTTTTCTGATAATTTTATTTAATTTTCCTTTCAAATTTCTATTATTGGTTCATCTATGACTACTAGTTAAATGGCATCTTATCACCATTCTACTCCATGTTTCACAAGAATGACTGCATACAACTTTTACCCAAACTCTATGGCCTTATAATATGAGATAAATTATGGCTTAATAGTATATCCCTAAAATATTTCATGTTTTCCCTTCATGTTTTTCTTTTCCAATGTCGGGTTCATCATGCACACCGATTCAGTTTTATCCATAATCATGGGATATATCATTTCATTTTTTTAATGATTTATGACCTTAAACTTCAACCACTTCTAGTAAAATTTGTATGACCATAAAAGTAATCCATATGTTTTTAATTTTGTATGATCTTAAATAATAGCCTTCTTTCATTCAATATGTTTTAATATTATAGATATATTTGACACAAAAGACCATAGACTACCAGAAAAAGGTTCTTGGTACTTGTCAGGCTAAAACCTCAAAAAGTAAGACTTTATAATATTTCATGTCTCTACTGTCTAATAATTTCATTAAATCAATTTGTAAAAATTTATAGCGTGAAACAAAAAAATGCACAAAACATAGCAGGTTAAAAATAGAAAAATTGAGGCCTGAGAAAAAAGTAATTTTTTCATGATAATCCTTATCCCTTATGGCTTAATCAAAATATATATCATAAAAGGAAAATATGAAAATATTATAGGGACTAATATTCATCGCTAGAAAACATTCAATCCATTTTATCCGACTATATGGATATAGGAAAAATTTAGTCCATATTTTTGTTCCAAAAAAATTGACTTGGATAATTAGTGTGAAACACACAATATTGTAATTTCTATGTACTCATACCATTTTTGAACATCAAATGATTAATATAAGATCCATTTCATGATTTTAATTATAATATGTTATCAAATATCTCATTTATAAATTTACAAACCATTGACTATAGTGGAGGGACATGCACTGCATATCCATATCACCAGTAACAATCCAAAATCACAATTACAGAAGGAAAATAAAACCAATTCCATCTAAGATAACAAGTTATCCTTGACCCATGGTTATGGAACATGTGCTATATATATCACATATCTATACTCATCTAAGAAAACATTCTTTAATATATAATGGATTGATTCAATGTTTTCATAATTGTAATAGAATTTCTGATTTTGATTTATAGATCATATCATCATTCAATATTCAGATAGATTAAAACTCTTAGAGGTTACTCTTTGTGAGTTTTTTTTATAAATGAACATATATAATAATTTAAGAGGATATACATTTTAAATAATTATATAGAGATCAATCAAATTAGGGTAAAGATATTGGTCAAAAATTGATAAAGAAGAAATTAAGGCAACCATACGATGAATCCTTTCAATGGCCCACCAACTTTGTCTAAGTAAAAATGAAAAGGAAAATTATGATAAATTTTGTTAGCTAGAATATTTTATATAAACTTGTGATTAATTGGAAGCATCAGTCGATCAATGATCATATATCTACCTATCATATTCTTCTCAATCTAATGGATATATATACTCGATCCACATAGCTAATTCACAATATTATTTCCTAATAATTTCAATTTTTGATGTTTTTAACATCAAAAAAACATTCATAACTAAAATGTGAGACTCATAGTGCACTATTTATACTATTTCAACTATTATCCAACTATGATTACATGATCCTTCATATTCACCTTTATTCAAATCTTTAATATTTCGATCTACTAATTTTGTGGGTTGATCTATAATTTTGGATGCAAGAAGATATTTTTCCCAAACACATGTTTTTTCCCAATCAATTAGACTTTATTGGATAATGGTGTAAAATTCATGTCAATTAAAGACTCATTCTCCAAAAATCTATAAATACCTGGAAACATTATTCTGATTTATCATTATTTTAGTTAAATGAGTTTTATTAATTAATGTATGGAAATTTTTCCACTCCAATAACATAGTATATGGTTTGTAGAGATTAATATAACTCCCAAATATACTTCATCTTCTAGGATCAAGATATAAATTGGGATAATAGAACCATAAAAAGGTATTTGGGGAATTTAATTGTAACACCCCGAGATTGTATGAAAAATATTCTTTTTAATTTCTTTAATGTCTTGTGTTATACGCTACACCAAAAAGAAGCTTTCACAACACACATCTCTGACCTGGCTTGAATTACACGCAATCACGACCTTCCACGATAGCGTGTGTTGTACGCAACACCAAGTTTCGCTAAACAACGATATGCTATTAAGATATTATTAAAACTAGCCGTTATGAATAGTAATAACAAATTTTTGAAATTTTGTAAATTTTATTTTTCAAAATGGACTTCATTTATGGATTCGGAATACTGAAATTAGCTTAGGGTAAAATTTTGGTGATTTTCGGATAACTTTCATATTTTGATGAATAGTGAAAATTACTAAATTTTAATTAAAAACAACTTTTTCAATCGAAATAATTAATAGTGATAAATTATTAATTTGAGTGGTTTTAAAGTATATTTAGAATATATTTTTACAATTTAATACAATGTTGGTCATTGGATGTAATTTCACATTTAAACCAGTTATAAACAAGTGTCAATCTTTTGATAGTTATTATCTCTTAAAAACACGCCTTTTGTTTTGACGATGAGAATTAATTTTTAAATTAATTAATGCAACTGATATGTTTTGAATTTGGTAAAATAGAAATCATTCTTGAGTTCATAATATCAAATATAACTTAGGCCTAATTTTTGTTATTTTTCTGAAAACTTTCAATTTTTGATGAATAGTGAACCACTAAGTGGTAGTTAAAAAAACTGAATTTTTCATAAAACTTAATTTTACCACTTCTGTGAGGGGAATTTCAAAAATCCGAGAGACACGGTTGATGTCAGTAAGTAAAATTTGGTTCAATGAGATGAAAATAATTTTTGGTGAATAGTAACTTTTTACTTTTATTTACCACGGTTAAAAGTAAATAGGGTAATTAAGGGTAAAAATGATATTATTATTACCCTAACACATGTCTTAATTCTATTGGATAAGTATCATTCAACCAAAAACAACCTTAAGAATAAAATATGACCATTTAGGTCCACTTGGATTAGATTAGGACATTTATTATTAATTTATTTAAAGAAGGGTTAAAAGAGTAAAAATCAAATTTTATTTACTAAAACATTTTTAATATGGGGTTATACATAAGATAAATTCCACTATAAATATTCATTAGAATTCTAAAAATATTTCCTACATAATTGTATTTTATTTTTAATTTTTAGACATTAAATAATTTAATTTATTTATGACACAACGATGATGCAGTAATTATCTTATTAATGAAATATTGACATAATTGATGTTATAAATAACCAAATAAATATAATTTGAGACTTTTAATGAATTCCACTAATTTTCTAGGTTAATATGACATGTTCGTATTGATGTAATTAACTTTTTTCGAACTTATCATTCTGTTAGGTTTTTCACAAAAATCAATTACTAAATATTGTCAAAATTGACATAAAATAGTTTTTAAAAACAAATATTATATTATTAATTGTTATTTTATTCCTAAAAATCTAAGGTTCGGCCAAATGACTTAGATATGGTTATATATATTAATAATAAACAACTTGGGGTTCGTTTGGCTTGATATAGTAAGTTTATTAACCTTATTGTATAAGAACACAAGAAGACACGGTAAAAGTAAAATTATTTAACTTAATGTTAAATCTAAATGATAAGGTTAAAATAGGAACCTAAACTTTTCTAAATTATATTGGATGAGAGGATTTCGACCCATCCCCACCTTAGCCTCGAAATAAATCAATTTGGAGCTATTTAAAACCGAACTTGACTTTATAATAAAATAATATTTTTAGTTATTCCAAAGGTGCCCCTCTCCTCCCTTATAAAAGGGCACCTCCTCCCCCTCTTCCTCACACCAGTTTGAGCCTTCAAGCTTAGTCAACCCCTGCCACATTCTCCTCTCCACTTCCCTAGAGAAATCCTAGAGGTCCTGGTCTTCTTCAAATACCAATTTTAGTGCCCTAAAAGATGGTCTCAAAGAAGCACTTCAAAGAAGAGGAGGTTCGGACACTTACAAAGCAAGTCGGACCTAAGGTAAGGGATATATCACAATCTCATTTTTATCCGAGATTGTTTATACTTTGGCATTTACTGTGGTGTATTTTATCATCCAAATCCATGTTTCCTCAATATTTAATATTATTTCCATCCACCTACAATTTTTTAAATCCAATTTTACCCTTAGGTGAGTTTTTAGTAAAGGATATGAAAGGAATCTTTTGTCGTTTTTCGTACGAGGTACTTTTTGACTTTTCCGACAAAAGTACGAACAATGTTTTTTTAACTTATACGGCATGAATGGATTTTTAAAACATTATTTCCAAGAATCTTCTTTTACAAGTTTTCAAGTTTATTTTTAATCAACTTCTTTTAGTTTATAATTGTACGACATGTTAAGAAAGGAAAAGTGTTTTTGAAGCAGAAAAGATATTTTCCTCAAGAATGGATTTCAAGTGTTTTATCAAAATTATTTTCCATCTAAGATAATATAGGGTTATGTTTATATCCCTATTATTACATTGATTTGATTATGTTGTGATGGAATTATATTTTTATGAATTCCTTTATCTTATATGAATTGTTTTATGATGTCACGATGTTTAAGATTCCCATTTTTATTACATGGGTTATGAAATGATGTATGATTTATGATTTTGTGGAATAAATAATAATGGTATAATTATGAGATGGGTGGGGCCTATATCTCCCTCCAATGCATTGGGTAAATATTTTATATCTCATGAGATAGACATGGCTGGAATGGTAGGTTATACCGGTTCAGTAAAATAGGACTGAAACGAGGGTGACTCGGTTCAGAAAGGGACTTTGTCCACTAAGATAGTCTTGGAAATGAGTCTTGACTAATAAGAAATTATTATCTATGATTATGAGTGTATTCCACAATGTTTAATGTTTTATGTTATGATTATTGTGATTACATTTCACTGCCATGAGTTATTCCGGGTTATGAAATTATGATCTCTTTTACAGGTTAATATTTCCAAAAGTTATGTGCTTAAGTATATGATGTGATTGATATTTCTTTTTTTTTACCCTTACTGAGCATTTGAGCTCACCCTTTTATGTTTTCTTTTCCCCAGGATATAAAGAAAGGTTTTAGGTATAAAAAAAGTAAGATCTTTATGGGAGATGTTGAAGATCTTTCACCAGGATTAGAAGATTATATTCCGAGTTTCCAAAGACACTAAACTATTACGATCCTTGTGTGTGTGTTTTTGTTATGTACTAATTATTCCGCAAATGTAATGTAATGTCCATGTACGTTGAGCTTTGGGTTTCTACAGTTGGTATCAGAGGAAAGGTTTAGTCAACCTTTGGAAACTAGGATGCGAAAACGTTAGTGAGATCCCTAGAGATATTTCTAAGGTATGTCTAGGGATGTCCCTAAGGTTAAGTATACGTATAGGTTATAGTACTAGAATTACGCTAATGATCATAGAATTAAACCTAAGATGTTAGATATTAAAGGTACTCCCCCTTTATTATGTTTTTTCCCTAGCATGATTTTTTCCTCTCACACTATTCTTTTTGGGTTTTAGACGATGGCTGGAACCCAAAGGAATCGTGTTGATCAATGCAATGGAAAATGCAATGATTTTCATCCTGAACAAACAAATGTTATGGGAGATGGAGTGAAAAATCTTATTGCTATACTTACACTCATTCTGGACTTCCAAATGAGCAGAGAAGGGAACAATATTCTATTGAGTCCTTCATGAGGAAACGTCCACCTTCTTTCAGTGGGTCTTCTGATCCACTTGTTGCTGAACAATGGATCAGTACCACTGAAAAGATATTTTCAGTTCTTCAATGTTCTGAACATGATAAAGTCATCTTAGCAGTATATTGTTTGGAAGGTGAAGCTGATCAATGGTGGAATCTTATCAAGAATACAAGGCCAAGAGATGAAATTGAGTCCATGGAATGGGACGAGTTCAAGAACTTATTTTTCAATAAGTACTTCCCTCGTATTCTTCGAACAAAGATGGAGAAGGAGTTTCTTGAACTAAAGCAAAAGGATGATAAATCTGTTGGTATATACGAAGCGAATTTTACAAGACTTGTAAGGTATGAATCTGGCATTATCATCCAACCTGAAAGTAAAGTTGATCAATTTTTCAGTGGCTTAAAACCAAGTCTTCGAAGGGCATTATCTATAAGAGACTTCATTAGCTATGAAGAAATTGTGCGTTGTGCTATCAAGGTAGAAATGGAAGTTGGTGTTACATATCCATCTCATGGTTTTGACAAGAAACGAAAGATGGAGTTCAAGGATAAATCTCATAATAATGGTGAAAAGAAGATGAATGTTTCCTTATGCACAAAGTGTGGAAAGAAGCATGGTGGAGATTGTCTTAAAGGGACTAGAAAATGTTTTAAGTGTGGAAAAGAAGGTCATCGAGTAGCTGAGTGTCGAAGTAATGGAAAAAGGGTTTCTAATTATGTGAATAAAGCAAACACTGCAGAGAACGCACCACCAACACTTCAATGCTTCAAGTGCAAGGAAATGGGGCATTATGCTAATAAATTCCCTAATCCAAGGGTTAGTGATGATCGACATGAGCAACCGCTTAAGGAAAAGGACAAAGGGAAGTCACATGCGATCACTATTGGCGATGTTGAATATGACAACGATGTGGTGGAATGATTAAGTGTTTATGTAATGGGATTTCAAAATAGTATCATGGAATCTCATTTATGGTATTGTGGAATTTTGGAATATTTATGTATTGGTATATTGTGGTTTTAAATGGTACCGGTAACCATGGAATGTGATTGAGATATTTTTGGAAAAAAGATGATATGCGTATAATGAAAGGAAAATGAGAAAATGAAATGTTTGACCGTATTCATGAGTTCATGACAAATATAAGGAGAAGGTTATATCATGGTTTGAATATATAGAATTTTTGGATTTTGGTATTGGAAAGTGTTAACTTTTAACTGCATTCATGTTTTCACTAAGGTTCAATGGGTATTCAAGAGAATACATGATTAAGGTCTTTGAATGTTTGGAATGTGACCAACAAGACATATCTTATGATATATGGGGATCAATGATGGTATTAAATCTCTGGTAATTGTTTTCACTATTTTATGAGAGTGGACTGCAGTATTATGGATAAGCCTAAAGATTAGAATGGACTATGTTGGACATAAGTTAGTATTGTTTAAGGATAAAAGTTTTTTTTCGATATTATTGATGGGATGTTATAGTAATATAGTTTTAGAAAAAGGACAACCTGCAGGACGGGCGACAGCCCATCACGTCGGACAAGGCTATAGGAATCGAACCCACAACCGAAGTGTGACTGGCCTTTATCGCCTACCACTGGCCTACAGGAAGTCCCTGTTTAGTAGAAATTAGTTTTATTATATTAAGCAGTGTGATATATGAAGTATAAGTCCATTTTAGGAACCATATATGATTAATCTCACTAAAGAATGACCTATGTATATTTAATAACTTTTTCTAACCTTTTGTTTGAGACAGATGGAATGACCTGTCATACTAACACTTCACGAATAACAAATTCACCTTCATTTATTTAAGATATGAAGTGGAAATTGTTCAAGGCACGAACAACAGTGAGATTGTACCAAAATAAAGTAAGTATTTATTCTAATTCAAAGTCTTCAACTTTAGGGAAATGATCATGAAAACCAAAAATGTTGTCCTAGTGCTCTTATATCTGATTAATCAGATGGTACCTTAGATCGTCACAAATTTATGGATTTGTGATTGCTAGCTCTTCCATAGCCATGTTCTCTACCACTCTCCATCAGAACATGATGGTTAGATTTCTCTTCCATATCCATATTTTCACCTATGTGGAAACCCAGTGATTAGTTTATTTGGGTAACTGTTACGTTTCATACTTTTGTTTTTCAAGATTGGTTTTGGTATTCCTTTTTACGATGTGGGTTTCGATTAAAGAAACTTTCGAATAGTAAACCATTTATAACCCCGACGAATTTCGAGGGCGAAATTCATTTTAAGGGGGGTAGAATGTAACACCCCGAGATTTTATGAAAAATATTCTTTTTAATTTCATTAATGTCTTGTGTTATACGCTAAACCAAAAGGAGCTTTCACAACGCACATCACTGACCTGGCTTGAATTACACGCAATCACGACCTTCCACGATAGCGTGTGTTGTACGCAACACCATGTTTCGCTAAACAACGATATGCTATTAAGATATTATTAAAACTACCTGTTATGAATAGTAATAACCACTTTTTGAAATTTTGTAATTTTTATTTTTCAAAATGGACTTCATTTATGGATTCAGAATATCGAAATTAGCTTAGGGTGAAATTTTGGTGATTTTCGGATAACTTTCATATTTTGATGAATAGTGAAAATTACTAAATTTTAATTAAAAAAAACATTTTCAATCGAAATAATTAATAGTGATAAATTATTAATTTGAGTGGTTTTAAAGTATATTTAGAATATATTTTTACAATTTAATACAATGTTGGTCATTGGATGTAATTTCACATTTAAACCAGTTATAAACAAGTGTCAATCTTTTGATAGTTATTATCTCTTAAAAACACGCCTTTTGTTTTGACGACGGGAATTAATTTTTAAATTAATTAATTCTACTGATATGATTTGAATTTGGTAAAATAGAAATCATTTTTGAGTTCATAATATCAAATATATCTTAGGCCTAATTTTTGGTATTTTTCTGAAAACTTTCAATTTTTGATGAATAGTGAAACCACTAAGTGGTAGTTAAAAAAACTGAATTTTTCATAAAACTTAATTTTACCGCTTCTGTGAGTGTAATTTCAAAAATCCGAGAGACACGGTTGATTTCAGTAAGTAAAATGTGGTTCAATGAGATGAAAATAATTTTTGGTGAATAGTAACTTTTTACTTTTATTTACCACGGTTAAAAGTAAATAGGGTAATTAAGGGTACAAATGATATTATTATTACCCTAAAACATGTCCTAATTCTATTAAATAAGTGTAATTAGACCAAAAACAACCTTAGGAATAAAATATGACCATTTAGGCACACTTGGATTAGATTAGGACATTTATTATTAATTTATTTAAAGAAGGGTTAAAAGAGTTAAAATCAAAGTTTATTTACTAAAACATTTTTAATATGGGGTTATACATAAGATAAATTCGACTATAAATATTCATTATAAAGATAAAATAACTTCATACATAATTGTAATTTATTTTTAATTTTTAGACATTAAATAATTTAATATATTTATGACACAACGATGATGCAGTAATTATCTTATTAATGAAATATTGACATAAGTGATGTTATAAATACCCAAATAAATATAATTTGAGACTTTTTATGAATTCCACTAATTTTCAAGTTTAATATGACATGTTATTATTGATTTAATTAAATTTTTTTGAACTTATAATTCTGTTAGTATTTTCACAAAAATCAATTACTAAATAGTGTCAAAATTGACATAAAATAGTTTTTAAAAACAAATATTATATTATTAATTGTTATTTTATTCCTAAAAATATAAGGTTCGGCCAAATGACTTAGATAAGGTTATATATATTAATAATAAACAACTTGGGGTTCGTTTGGCTTGATATAGTAAGTTTATTAACCTTATAGTATAAGAACACAAGAGGACACGGTAAAAGTAAAATTATTTAACTTAATGTTAAATCTAAATGATAAGGTTAAAATAGGAACCTAAACTTGTCTAAATTATATTGGATGAAAGGATTTCGACCCATCCCCACCTTAGCCTAGAAATAAATCAATTTGGAGCTATTTAAAACCGAACTTGACTTTATAATAAAATAATATTTTTAGTTATTCCAAAGGTGCCCCTCTCCTCCCTTATAAAAGGGCACCTCCTCCCCCTCTTCCTCGCACCACTTTGAGCCTTCAAGCTCGGCCAACCCCTGCCACGTTCTCCTGTCCACACTACTGGAAATGGGGTCTATCCCCACGCACCTATGCCCACGGTTCTTTAAACCGTGGGGATAGTATGTTTTTTTGATGTTTATACCCACGGTTTTATTAAACCCGTGGGTATTAATTTTTTTTTCGAGCCCTTCTATCGGGCTCCTCCTCATTCTCTCCTCAAATCCGCGACGCATCGCTCTACCCTACCTCCCCAAGCCGCGACGCCGCTCCCCGACCACTGACTCCCGACCCTCCCCTCTCCTCTCCGACTCCCCTCCCCGGCCTCCGACTCCCCTCCCCGGCCTCCAACCCCGGGCTCCGACTCCCGGCTCCGCCTCCCGGCTCCCGACTCGCGGCTCCCGACTCGCGGCTCCCGACTCGCGGCTCCCGACTCGCGGCTCCCGACTCGCGGCTCCCGACTCGCGGCTCCCGACTCGCGGCTCCCGACTCGCGGCTCCCGATTCGCGGCTCCCGGCTCCCGACTCCCGGCTCCCGACTCCCGGCTCGGCCTCCCGGCTCACGACCTGGACCTCCCGGCCTTCTCAGTAGTGATTTTTTTTATGCTGGAGTCCCAGATTTCCTGGTAATTTCTTAGTCTTGGCTGATTTCCCATAATTTCATCATATTACCTCTTGATAATCAATTAGTGTTGTAGTCAAAGGTAGCAGTTGATGCATTCATAGGTTAATGGAGTGGTTTGATTCTAAATTTTTTTAAGCAATTTCATTTTTTTATGATGGAATACTAAAAGATGAATGATATAAATATCCTGATTATCAAACCCAGTGAGAATATTTCCCCAAATTAATTTAGCATTGATAATCCTAAGATGCACTATTTTGGCCTTAAAATAGTATATATGAAGGTATGTACATACACATGTTGAGCAGTTCCGGGTGGTTGTTTATAAATCTATCAAGTTTCAGGTGTTGGCTTGGTTCCTCTTTGAGGAAGGGTACCCTTCCAATTCCTCAAATTTATTAATGCATTAATTAGTTTCTTACTACACGTTTTCTTTGTTTTTAGTTAATGCAGTGAATACATTAGATTAAATTCCTCTTAATCTTGAATTTAGTATGTTTCATGATTTAAGAGTTAAAGGTAATAAATGATTGTTTCATAAGAAATATCATGTTTATATATTAAAACCCCTCCAACGGAGGTGCGCTGTCTTCAAGTTAAAAAACAATTATTAGACTTTTAGGATTTATTGTCTTGTTGTACTGATATTTCTTTATGAATTGATGTTATGTTTGAATTATGTCATATATGACCCCTAATGGAATTAAAAAAACTAAGTTTTCCTTTTTAAATGATTAAATAACCAAGGAACCGTTTAAGTTCTTTGACCGGTTTTTATATTGGAATTACCCATGTAGAATTGTTTCCCATAATTTTCATTTTAGTATGTTGACATGTTTGAGCCACCATTCGGTGAGCCTTAGATTTAAATTTCTAAGGGTATGATTTTCTATATTAAATGGCTTGAATTATCTTTTGAATTTCAGAATGGAAATTACCCTGTATGCACAACATTTAACCCGCCTAATGTAAGTGCTTCAATGTAATAATAAGCTGTGAAATAGAAATTGTAAAGTATACTAAGTACATGAATTAGCCGTATTAGATGTAATTGAAAAATATGTTGTGTATTCATAGAACCCCTTACCATGTTAATGGAAGGTACCAGAGTGAACCTTGATTATTGAAAATGCCTTAAATGGATTAAATGAGTGGTTTCAAGCTACATGGCCTTGTCACACTAATGAAAGGCTAGGGTTGAACAAAATTGACTTATTGATTAATTATTACTTGATTAAAGGGTTTCATGCTACTTGGCCTTGTCACACTAATCAAAGGAAAGGCTTGAACCAAATGGAATATTATATGAATTCAATAT